>OZ017802.1:2500-2520099 GCA_963969395.1 Pseudoscleropodium purum
TAGTAAAGAAGCATAGTCCTAATGCTACTTTTGTTATTATAATAACTTAGGCCATTGTCAATATCCATTCTTTACTATTGAGTGATCCCATTTTCTTGCATTGTTAATATTTAGGTTTTTAAGAGTGTATTTGGTGTACAAGGGAGATAATGTTAATTGAATATTTCTCTAATTTCTTTTTGCCTTGTTATATTTGCTTTAAATACACTACTTGGTTAATAGACATACTAGTGACTATTGACAATTTTTTAGAGTTAATTTTTTTTCTATAGTCAAATGTTAATCTAAGCAATTTGTTTAGTAGCAATTGTTTTTATCTTTGGTCATTTTAGGTCGTTAAGTGGATTTGAATTTCTATAAGAAAAATTCACCACTAAAATGAAAAACAACATCTAAATAGTTTCAATTGTCTTTGTCTTTGTGAAGAGTCAATGCTTGAATTATACCTTTATTGTTGACGTTCCAATTGGTTGTTGTGATTTATTCTTAAATCTAATTGTTGAGAATTTGAAGACAATTATGTTTATAAGATATAGATCTGTAGCATCAACTCCCAACTCCCACTAAGCAATAGTTTTCTCAAAGATAGTAGAATTCTTCTACTTCTATAGTGAAAATTGCTTTAAAGAGCTAAAGTCACTAGTAGAAAATGCACCCTAGATCATTAGGCTTTAGTTACTTTGGACAAGTTGAATTGGACAAAATCAACAAAATTTTGCTAAACCCTAAATCTAAACCCTTCCAACTCCATTAGTCTATCATCATTGCATCAAAAATTCCCTACTACTAATTTAGTGTTGATTTGATCATTTCAATTGTTTTTAGTATGATTACAATTAATTGATAGATACATACTAAAAAGTCATTGTAATAGTTCCAAAACAAAATTAAATTACTAGTATAATTATATAGTTTTAATTTAAATATATGTTTAAATAATTTTAGTATTAAAAAAATCTTCATTTTGGATTTTCTTAATGCTAAAATTGTAGGAATGTAACTAAAATATTTCTTTTGGTGCTATTTTGGCATTAATATAATGACACTTTCACTTTCAATGTACCACTATGTTATTAGTTATTATGTCACTTTACACTTTTGACCACATTAGTATAAAAACAAGTGCAATTGGAAAGCCCACTAGATTCCAATTAGGAGAGTGACCACAACGGATATATCTTCTACCTTATTATATGTTCCCAAAGGCTTGGTGAGCGAACTGTTATACCGTATTATTTAGAGGATGTGATATTAAAGAGGGCCGAGTGCAACAACACCCGCGCAATAATCTGTTTCGACTGATGTTCGGGGCCCAGATAAGACGAGCAGCGTCAAGGGTATCAGGCATTCGGAACTACCGTTTCCGCGAAGGAGGGAGACCAGAGCAAGCGTCGAGCACGAATGAACATGGTGAGAGAGGTTGGGGACTCCTTGATCCCAAGCTGAGCTTTTGCAGAGCACGGGTGCTGCATGCTGCAGTCTTTTGCGGGTGCACGTATGGCTGTTGTGGTGAATTGAGGGCTCAAGGAGGGAGATTTCTGTGTTAGGATGACTGAATGAGGGAAGTAGTACTGCAATGCCCGCTTGTGCAGGATTTGTAGTGGGATTCTGACTTGTTTCACTGCTCTGGCAATTGGTTTTAATTTGAGCTCGTGGGAGTGTAATGGATATTGTAGGACGGAGGTGAGATGCCAGCTGTTGTAGGAGAAACGTTGTCTCGACCTTTCCTGCTCCTACTACAGGAAAGTAGAGTAGCGCTGATACCTTCGGAGCTTGTGGAGCGCGAGTAATTAATTTGCTCATTGATGATATCTTGCTGCATAATTAGTGCAGTGCAATTCAAATAGCAGGTCCTCTAATTCATCCCGGTTTTTTTTGCTTAGGAGCAGATACGGGAGTTCCACAGACTGAGCAAGAAGAAATGAGCCGTTTCGCGAACTAGGGTTTAGGATTTTCGCTTGAGGAAATTTATTCAACTGGGAATTGGGAACTCGTGATATATTGCGGTCCGTGGCAATCAGCAACAGCATAGCTATAAGTTATTCAATGCTGATGACTGCGTGATTCTCAGTCTTCTAACCTGGAAAGAAGCTTGGGCCTGCAAGAGAAGAACACTGATTCATGTCTTTCCGGATTTGTACTTATTCCCGGCAAAGCTAGAAAGAACTGCTCAAAGTGTGTACTATGGATGTGGTGTGAGCCGCAACAGAGTTCAGTGGCAGCAGCCTGGATTTAGATGTACCGAACCGATTGAGAACTTACGTTTGTGTTGCAGAGTCGAAAGCGACTTTGCTATCACCTTCGATTGCTTCACATTTGAACGATGTGCTGGAAATGGCCGAATCGGTGCCACATATGCTGATTCCTGTCATATTCTCCCAATACGAGGTATCGTCATATGTCAGAATAGGGGTGTGCATGTGTGCACCATGGGGCAGGAGATTGGGCAGCGCGAACAGCAGGGAGGAAGTCAAAGTTGTGTCAGACTGGTAGGGAACGAGACAAGTCGAAAACACATTCCGGGAACTGGATTGAGCGATCTGGTTGGGTTTGGGTTTGGGTTCTGACCCTTGTTGCGGTCCATGGATGTGTTATGACCAATTTTGATAGGTTTTCATTCATATTTCTACATAAGTCATTCAAACGATCTAAATTTAATTAGTCTTGTCATTCATATCAGAGGAGAACTGTAATTTAGTTTGAACCTAAGTTTTTGATGACCCTCTTTGAAGCGATGGTAATTTTCAATCGTCAAGCCAGTTGACTGGGGTTGTATGCTAATCAATGGGTGTATGTTGGACTCTTGCCTCAGCAATTGATTGATCCCATAGACGGAGCTGCTCCTCGTGAAGCTGCAGTGGAGGTTTGCCGTCCTTGGGCAGCTTGTCTTGCTTCATTTGGCCGCCGGAAGCGTCAGGTATGCGGTTTTGTTTGTGGACTTTATTTAATGTGTTCGGGTTTTCAGGATTGGAGGTAGTAGCAGATTTTCGCACATGTAGTTTCTTCTCAATTTGATGTGTTTCTGTCCACAGGTTCAATTCTGAGGTCCATTCCGGCGTTGTTCTTTGTGTTCTTCCTAGTAACAGTTAGTGTGAATTGGTTTCTGTAATGCAGGCAGATAGTGATGGGACTGCCACCTCAATTGGTGTCGTGGGATTTAGATTGTAGACAACAATTGCAGTGCAGGAGAGAACAGAGAAGCTTTTTGTCGGTGCGTGGACTAGGTGGTGCACAGGTGAGTGCATTAAGCGGTTGGATGACTTGTGACATGGGTTGGACTATTGTGGTCATGCTGACAACAAATGTGTTGAAATATGAGGTGTCCTTTACAGCAATGTTTGATAAAGAGGTTGTCACATTTTTCCAAACGTAACCGGATATGAACATGGTTGACCGAACCCTAAACCCCGGTATTGATGGGAAAAGCGCTTTGAATGGTACGAAGTTGCTTATTGACAGAGCGTTGACGTTTGTGTACCCAGGATATCTGTGCAATCTCAGTCTTCGGGTCTCCATGGGCTACCTTCCCTTCGTCATCCCTGCCCTTGTCCTCTCACATACGAGGCAGTGGACCAATCCGGTGTTCACCATTTCCATCAGTTTGGAAGAGATCACTTTCGAATTGCAATGCTTCAGGTATGTATCATATGCCCATCGTCACAGAAAGAGTTTGCCGCTCCTGGTGAGAATGTGACTGACATGGGTAAAGCATGTTGCGGTGGATTCAGGTGAACTACAGTCGGTTGAAGAACTTTGGAAAGAGTACTTCGCGGATCCTACGCAGTGGTGGGACAACAGAGCTGACAAGGTATGACTAGATAAAAGAAAGCGGATATAATACTCGGCTCAACAAGTGACGGGACGTTTCTTGCTTGTACAAGGCCATGGGCACTTGTGGGCACTTCGTAAAGCAACAAGTATGAAATTGCGTTGTTTGCTGTCATTGAGTGGAGTGAACACTGCTCAGATCATTGCAGTGTCATCAACAAATATTTCTGGAATATTGATTGTTAGATGCAGAATGAATATGAGACAGTTTTGTAGGATCTGATCATGGATTCTGGTGCCTACAGAGGAATCCTAGATCACCTGACTTTAGACATAAGGTGTCAAGGAAAGCACTTTGGATAGATGGCTGGTCAACTCCACCGTGGGTAAAGGCCATAGTCAGCTCGACAAGCAAAGGGAAAATGCACCCTCGTGTTGATTATCACACCAAAGATTCTCAAGACACAACACTAGGAGACAGGTAACTTTAGGAATTGAGTTGGCTGCCTTGTCTAGTGACTAGAGTAGGAGCATCTAGAAACATGTGATTTTGGGTGAGTTTAAGGATTTTTGTGTGTGCAATATGCTCTGTTATTCCTTTTGGGTTATTGGGTGCACTTAAAGTGGGATGATTTTCAAAGAATTGCTATGTATGTGAGAGATATTAAGAGTTCAAATGGATGGATGCAATTTTGTTCATATTGAGATATGTGAGTACAGGGCATTAGTGGTCTTGCAACCTTTCCACTGTGTGTATCAGTGTTCTTCTTTTGAAGACTGTATTGATGAATCAGGCTATCTAAGGGCTACAATGGAAGAGGATGCATTGTGCGTAGTACTGCAAGAGAGTCGAGGCTTGTTGTACCGGGTGATGGCGGTAGTATGTCCTTGAAAATTGCAAGAAGCACGACTGAAGCAATTGGTAATTTGAAGAATGGAATAGAACAAGGCTTGGCCATCGACTCGAACATCTGTGTTGAAGTTTTGAGACTGTGCTTGAAGGAGGAAAACCTTAATGTAAATGTCGCGAAGCAGGTTCACGACTACATCAACCAGAGTGGAATGGAGCAGAATAGATACGTGGCAAACAACCTAGTGAGCGTGTATATCAGGTGTGGAGAATTGGCGGATGCACGCGGAGTGTTTGATAAACTTGTGATCAAGAACGTGTTCAGTTGGACCATTATGATTGGAGGTTATGCAAAGCACAATCATGCTGACAAAGCAATGGAACTTTTCAATCAAATGTGCCAAAAAGGGGTCCAGCCAAATGCATTTACTTTCTCGAGCATCCTGAGGGCATGTGCCGATCCATCAGCTTTGCAGTGGGGCAAAGAAGTTCATGCGTATGTAAGACATGCTGGGCTTGAATCAGATGTGCGTATCGGCAGTGCGCTTGCCCACATGTACGCAAATTGTGGCAGTATCGATGATGCCCGAGTGGTTTTTTTGCGAATGGAGGAACACGACGTCATCTCATGGAACATTATGATCGGTGGACTTGCAAAGCACGGATTTGGGCAGGAGGCATATGGACTGCTTCTCCAAATGCAAAGAGAGGGCTGTGTACCAAACGTAACTACCTATGTGAGTATTCTTAATCCATGTGCATGTGCAGGGGCTTTGGAGTGGGTGAAGAAGGTTCACAGGCATATCCTCCAAGCAGGACTTGAGTCGGATTTGCGTGTGGCCAATGCGCTCGTCCACATGTATGGAAAGTGTGGCAGTTTGGTTGATGCTCGGCTAGTTTTTGACCGGATGGAGGATCGTGACATGATCACGTGGAACGTGATGATTGGTGGAGTCGCCGAACACGGATTTGAGCAAGAAGCGTATGAATTTTTCATGCAAATGCAAAGAGAAGGCTTGAAACCGGATGCATTTACGTTTGCGAGCATTCTAAATCCCTGTTCAAGCGCTGGGACTTTGGAGTGGGTGAAGGACGTTCACAGGCATGTTCTCGAAGCGGGACTTGAGTCGGATTTGCGTGTGGGCAATGCGCTTGTCCACATGTATGGAAAGTGTGGCAGTTTGGATGATGCTCGGCTAGTTTTTAACCGGATGGAGGATCGTGATGTGATCACGTGGAACGTAATGATTGGTGGACTCGCCGAACACGGATGTGGGCAAGAATCATATGAGCTGTTTATGCGAATGCAAAGGGAGGGCTTGAAACCCGATGTATTCACGTTTGCAAGCATTTTGAATCCCTGTTCAAGCGCTGGGGCTTTGGAGTGGGTGAAGGACGTTCACAGGCATGTCCTCGAAGCAGGACTTGAGTCGGATTTGCGTGTGGGCAATGCGCTTGTCCACATGTATGGAAAGTGTGGCAGTTTGGATGATGCTCGGCTAGTTTTTGACCGGATGGAGGATCGTGATGTGATCACGTGGAACGTAATGATTGGTGGACTCGCCGAACACGGGTGTGGGCAAGAATCATATGAGCAGTTTATGCAAATGCAAAGAGAAGGCTTGAAACCCGATGCATTCACGTTTGCAAGCATTTTGAATCCCTGTTCAAGCGCAGGGGCTTTGGAATGGGTGAAGGAGGTTCACAGGCATGTCCTCGAAGCGGGACTTGAGTCGGATTTGCGTGTGGGCAGTGCGCTTGTCCACATGTATGGAAAGTGTGGCAGTTTGGATGATGCTCGGCTAGTTTTTGACCGGATGGAGGATCGTGATGTGATCACGTGGAACGTGATGATTGGTGGACTCGCCGAACACGGATGTGGGCAAGAAGCGTATGAACTGTTTATGCAAATGCAAAGAGAAGGCTTGAAACCCGATGCATTCACGTTTGCAAGCATTTTGAATCCCTGTTCAAGCGCTGGCGCTTTGGAGTGGGTGAAGGAGGTTCACAGGCATGTCCTCGAAGCAGGACTTGAGTCGGATTTGCGTGTGGGCAATGCGCTTGTCCACATGTATGGAAAGTGTGGCAGTTTGGATGATGCTCGGCTAGTTTTTGAGCGGATGGAGGATCGTGACATGATCACGTGGAACGTGATGATTGGTGGACTCGCCGAACACGGGTGTGGGCAAGAATCATATGAGCAGTTTATGCAAATGCAAAGAGATGGCTTGAAACCCGATGCATTCACGTTTGCAAGCATTTTGAATCCCTGTTCAAGCGCAGGGGCTTTGGAGTGGGTGAAGGAGGTTCACAGGCATGTCCTCGAAGCGGGACTTGAGTCGGATTTGCGTGTGGGCAGTGCGCTTGTCCACATGTATGGAAAGTGTGGCAGTTTGGATGATGCTCGGCTAGTTTTTGACCGGATGGAGGATCGTGATGTGATCACGTGGAACGTAATGATTGGTGGACTCGCCGAACACGGATGTGGGCAAGAATCATATGAACTGTTTATGCGAATGCAATGGGAGGGCTTGAAACCCGATGTATTCACGTTTGCGAGCATTTTGAATCCCTGTTCAAGCGCTGGCGCTTTGGAGTGGGTGAAGGAGGTTCACAGGCATATTCTCGAAGCAGGACTTGAGTCGGATTTGCGTGTGGGCAATGCGCTTGTCCACATGTATGGAAAGTGTGGCAGTTTGGATGATGCTCGGCTAGTTTTTGACCGGATGGAGGATCGTGACGTGATCACGTGGAACGTGATGATTGGTGGACTCGCCGAACACGGATGTGGGCAAGAATCATATGAACTGTTTATGCGAATGCAAAGAGAAGGCTTGAAACCCGATGTATTCACGTGTGCGAGTATTTTGAATCCCTGTTCAAGCGCAGGGGCTTTGGAGTGGGTGAAGGAGGTTCACAGGCATGTCCTCGAAGCGGGACTTGAGTCGGATTTGCGTGTGGGCAATGCGCTTGTCCACATGTATGGAAAGTGTGGCAGTTTGGATGATGCTCGGCTAGTTTTTGAGCGGATGGAGGATCGTGACATGATCACGTGGAACGTGATGATTGGTGGACTCGCCGAACACGGATGTGGGCAAGAAGCGTATGAGCTGTTTATGCAAATGCAAAGAGAAGGCTTGAAACCCGATGCATTCACGTTTGCAAGCATTTTGAATCCCTGTTCAAGCGCAGGGGCTTTGGAGTGGGTGAAGGAGGTTCACAGGCATGTCCTCGAAGCGGGACTTGAGTCGGATTTGCGTGTGGGCAATGCGCTTGTCCACATGTATGGAAAGTGTGGCAGTTTGGATGATGCTCGGCTAGTTTTTGAGCGGATGGAGGATCGTGACGTGATCACGTGGAACGTGATGGTTGGTGGACTTGCACAACATGGCTGTGGGCACAAAGCCTTGGAAGTATTCAGAAATATGGTTGCTGAAGGTGTGAAGCCTGATGTGATCTGCTTCGCTGCAGTGTTGTCGGCCTGTAGTCATGCTGGCCTTGTGGATGAAGGCCGTAGACTTTTTCTGGCTATGACACAAGATTTTGGCATCGAACCTACTGTAGTGCTTTGTACCTGCATGGTGGATGTTCTTGGCAGAGCAGGACACTTGGAGGAAGCAAAGCTCTTAATTGGCAGCATGCCAGTGGATCCAGATGGTGCAACTTGGGGAGCCTTGCTTGGTGCTTGTAGAACGTACGGTAATGTGGATTTGGGCAAACTTGCCGCTAATGAGTGTTTCAAGTTGGAACCGATGGATGCTTCTGCATACGTGCTTCTCTCGAATATCTATGCTGCAGCTGGCAAGTGGGAGGAGGTGTTGAGGGTTCGCACTATGATGCAGGAGAGAGGTGTACGCAAGGAGCCAGGGCGTAGCTGGATTGAAGTTGACAACAAGGTCCATGACTTTGTCGTAGGGGATACTTCTCACTCAGAAGCGAAGGAGATCTATGCTGAGCTGAGGAGATTGAGTGAGGAAATTAAGGCCGAAGGGTATATTCCTGATACCCGATTAGTGTTGCGGAACATTGGGGAGGAGGAGAAAGAACTTGCTCTTTGCTCCCATAGTGAGAAGTTGGCTATTGCTTATGGACTCATGCGGATACCTCCTGGAGAGCCAATTCGGGTGTTCAAGAATCTTCGAGTGTGTTCTGATTGCCATACAGCAACCAAGTTTATCTCAAAGGCAACTGAACGAGAGATTATTGTGAGGGATGCTAATCGCTTTCACCACTTCCAAAATGGTGTATGTTCTTGCGGTGATTATTGGTGACAAGGTTGTCAATTTTGACCAATTGTAGCCTATGTTGTTTGGAGCTCTTCATTGCAATTTGTTGTCATCTGTGAATATATTATGATATTGATCATTGATTGGAAATGACTCTAGGAATATATTCATAGAGGTTGTCACCTCTTGCATTTTCTTCACCAATTGTTTTTGTGAAGAAATTAATGCAAAATCAATGGTTGGAAAATTTAGCTTTAGAAATGATTGTAGCATTACCATTCACCTTACATTCTTTTGTTGGCAATGTCAATTCATTTGAAGGATTATTAGTGTGAAGACTACTCACATGGAAATATCAATTGATTATTTTGAGGTTTTTGAAGTAGACCATGCAAGCTTTTTTTTTCCACCAATAGTGAGTTTATTTTTGGTTGCTTTAACTATAATTTTGCTTATAATTAGTAAACTTGACTTTGGAACTTTGCCTTGGTATTAATTTTAGAAGTTAGTTCCTCTAGGATTGAGAGTACATTTAACAAGATGTCAAAAATTGTCATGTTCAAATACATTGTGAAAAAGTATGATAGAAAATTTTCTTTTTTGAAATTTACTTGTATAAAAAAGTATTAGATGGTTGCTATGGGAATGTGGAAAATTTTAGTCCATTTGATTGTATAAATTGCAAGCTTATAGAAGAAAAGGATTTTTTTCATCCTTATTTTATAAGAAAGAAAATCTTTAACATCTCATTTAATGAGATCTTTGCACTATATATAGTTGTTTTTACCATTGCCTTTTATATTATGGTAGTTATATATATGCCAAATTTTAAAAACAAATAACTTTTTTTTTACTAATTGTTCCAAGTTGCCCTTTTTGCCTAAGAAATTTCAAGTAGCATAATTTTTTATTTGGGCACCTCATAAAAAAATATATATGTATTTTGATGAAATTCATATAAATTTGTATCTTACTTAAGAATTTCACAAACATCCATTTTAAAATGACTTTTACATACCAACCTAAACTTATAGACCTCTAAGGGTTGATATTGATACTAGATAATTCAAGTGTATGCAATGTATATGGATGTTACTTAAATTCAAGAATAATAAACATTTTTGTTTTAGAAATAATTTTTATTAGAAGTTAGAATTGTTTATATAGTATTGTTTTTTCCTCCATTTCTTGTTCTTCTATATGCTATTGGTTTGAATGGTCTATATTGCCATAGGTGTTCCATTTACATTCTAGTTTTGAAGCCATTTGTTGAGTGATTTTGTATGAGCTTAGGCTTTTCAATTGTGATAAATGATTTACTTTTAGGAATTATAACTAGTTTGCTAAGTCAATAATTTATCCTATTAGTATATAACACTAATTTAAAAATGATGTACTATTTGTAATATACATTAATTAGTTTAGATTGAAATCTTTAGTGTTTTCTATTAATTTTCAAAGAATAAAATTAGTAATTAGCAAATCTATTACCTCTACAATTTATCATTGCTAAGGAAGTGTCTAGCAAATTGATAACCTTTAATATTTTAGTTTTAAAGAATAAAAATAATAAATTGGCAAATCTATGACCTATTCTATTCTTGCAAAGACATTGATATTGTGCCTTTCCTAATTGGATAAATTTATGTAGCTTAAACTAGAGCTAATAATACATTTGACCTTCTCAAATGACATTGTTTTTGAGGAAAAATGAGCTTCTAAATAAAATTGCATGTATTTACAAATTTACATGTAGAACTTGTTAAATCAAATGTATATACAATATGATTGTCAAATTCTCAAGATACATTGGGAATGTCCAATTACAAAATGTGTCAATAGAGAGGGTTGAAATCAGTAGTTACTACTAAAGTTAGAATTTTTCAAGCAAGAAATATCTATAGATTTCTAGAACTTCAAATAATTAGAGTGTCATAAGAAAATGTGTAGGAACATTGGCACATTGCTTATCATTAAACTATTAAAGTGAGAATTTACTAGTTCACTAAGAAATAACTCTATGTTCTAGGAAATTTAAACAATTGTATTATTGTTTGTATAGTAAGAAATTGTCTTGCTTGTGATGTATACTATAGAAT
Organism: Pseudoscleropodium purum; assembly: GCA_963969395.1. Lineage (NCBI taxonomy): Eukaryota > Viridiplantae > Streptophyta > Bryopsida > Hypnales > Brachytheciaceae > Pseudoscleropodium > Pseudoscleropodium purum. Next base: position 13,444 of record OZ017802.1, read on the forward strand.
TGATACTTGTTTCGAAAAAAATTCTAATTCTGAATATCTTTAAAAGGTTTCAAAATTGCCTACAACCAAGTTTGTTGTTTGTCAATGCTAGGCTCTAATGTTGGCCCTCCAATAAAGCTAGGTACTCTTAACTAAGTGACTTACAACATCTTCAATCCAGTTAATTTTGTAATATATGCCCAACAATGTGTAATTTCATCAATTCTTTAGTTTTGAGGGACCCAATCATAGTCTCTATATGTACCCAAAAATAGTTAATGCACCAAGCATAAGTCATCTTATATAGAATTTTTGACAATATCCCATCTGAAGAATCCACCTAAATTTAATCTTAGAAAATGCTTTAAAGGATTAGATACATTGAAGAAATTTAAAGAATAAAAGAATTGATTTGTCCAACCTACAAAAGAAGCTACTTTTCATCCATTTTATTGAGTTTCAAATGGCTTATTAGGCTACACTAAGGACATCCTTATTGAAATCTTAAGTGCTCATAAACAAGATCTTAAAGTAGAGATGCCTATCATTAAGCTTTGTCTCAATTCTGCCCTCATGTACTAGCTAACTACATTTTGTATTTTAGTGCATATATAGGTGGTACATGAGGGCGGAATTGAAACCAAGTCGATAAAAGATATGTGCACCTTATATCTTCTCCATGACTTGCAATTATATATGATGATCATTAAGAGCTTGGCTTTTGTAACAGAATATTGAAGAACCAAACTAAGCCTTGTGTTAGGCCTTGAGTCCCTAATACATTTAATTATTATGTAAACTATGTAGATTGTGAAGAAACTCAAGAAAGTACAAGAGTGCAATTTATTGTACTAATATTGATTTTTTTATAAAGGAGGCAATCCATTCCTAACCATTTAAGCATTTCCAAATATCTACATGGCAAGATTTTGTACTAGACAAATTCTCCAATGTGTAGAAATAGACTATGAAAGGTTAATAAATTTTCCAAATTTTTTATGCAAAACAAAATTTGTATAAATTTTTGAGCAGAAGATTCTCTTTCTTCCATTCTAGTCATATAGACTTTTCTATTTCTAATCAAAGGCTAGTTGTAAATCCACCAAGGGGTCAAGGTTGACAAGGCATTCAAATGTCCAAACGTGGACACTAGATCTATAATGTCTCGTAACATTTGAAAAAATAAAATAAAAAAATTTGGCCATTTGTAAGATTTGATGCTAGAGCGCTGTCGAAAGGCGGACGGGGCGGATGACAAAGAAAAAAGAATTTTACTAACCACCTTATCCTCCTTCTAATGATGCTTCAAACATTGCGGACATAGAATCCTACTACAAGAAAATGAGTGTTTTATGACTACAAAATATGACTACACTAAGTCAGAAAATCAAAAAATGTGACTCACTCAAAAATCACTATAGATGACTTGCAATATGACTAGGCTGAGTGATTTACTTTCAATCATATGACTAAGTAGTCATATTTGCAGTCATATAGATTTCGAAGTATGAGAAACCATTTTTAGCCATATTTTGCCAACATGGTGTATATATTGACTTTCCTTGGAGGCTTGACATTTTCATGACTTGCTTGGGCAAAATAAAAAAATCCTATGTAGAATGTGACTTGGCCCGACCATATCTAACATGGAATGTGACTACAGTGGATCATATTTTGAGTCATATTTTAAGTGATTTGAAATATGACTATAGTGAGTCATATTTTGAATGATATTTTAAGTGATGTGGAATATAACTACAATGATTCATATTTTAAGTAATATGGAATATGACTACAATGAGTCATATTTTAAGTGATATGGAATATGACTACGATAAGTCATATTTTAAGTGATATGAAATGTGACTGTTGTAAGAGCATGGAAACTCAAACTGGATGAAATTGGTCTAGAATAAGGTTAGGTAGACTTGCAATTTTTATTTTTTTTGGTAATTCATAGAGATTTTCACTACACTAAGACTATAGTAGAAATAGTTAGTTTTTGAATTGCTAGAATTAATACTAGCATTACAGAAACGGATCCAATATGGATCCGAGGTCCGGGAAAGTACCAGATTGCTAAAACCTATGTTCTTGGCTTCTGGTCTAGGAAATTAGGGTATCATTAGGGAAACGGTCTTCTACTCGTTCTCCATTGGGAACTGTCAGCCACGCGCTAAGTACTTAAATCCATCGCCACTTTTCTTTTTCTCTTTTTCTACTTGCTGAACCTTGTGAATATATAGCTAAAAGAAACAGTGGTGAATTAGTGACTAGGATAAAGTGACGATAGAAAAGTCAGTGCTGTTTGTACCGCATTAGATTGTTAGTTGTCAGTGATTCATGGCGGTGGTTGGCGATGCAATTGTGGGTAGGGTTGACGAATCTCTACGTCTGCCCCAAAATAGCGTCCGTTTTCCGGACGTCCGGACATATGGATGCTAGCGGACGCAGCGTCCCTCCCGCCGTCGGAAGGCGGACGCGCGGGGCCTGGCGGCCGGGCGGGGCGGACGGACGGGGCGGCTTAGAAAACCTGTTTTGGGTTTTTTGTTTTGATTGTTTTCACCAATGAGAGATTGAGAGTGAAGTCATTTGGATTTGGATTTTTCTTATATTGCAATTGCGATTCAATAGAGTTGTATATCACTATTTATGTAAAAGCTAAAATATGAAATATATTTTTAATTTTTTTTGTTGAATTTCATTTTGATTTAGAAACAAAATCATTTAAAAATTCAGTGAGATGTATATTATCAATAAACAAACAATTTTATAATAAAATGATTGAAGAAACCATTGTCATTTGTCAACATGAGCTTCATATATCATAATCAACTAAACAATCAAACATCTAAATTCACATCTCCACAATTCCTATGGACGCCAATCCACATCTCCTTTAACCTCAGCCCCACTACTCTCTCCTACAGCTCTCCGTTCAAAATCTTCATTATCGGAGTCATCTTCATTGTTGGAATCAAGTATCGTTGTCTCCTTCAAGTCTTCTCTCGAAGTAGGTTTACTCCCTTCTTTCGAATTTAATTTTTTCTTTTTTTACTTTGACAAAACGATTAAAGGCTTTTTGAATAGGAACCTTTCTTTTCTTTCTATTTGACAAAGTAACAACATTTTCATCAAGAGGGGTCCTATTCTTCACTGGAGAGATAGCAAAAGGTTGCATTTCTCTTTTCACTTTCACGTTACTCGATTCTTGAACCATCAATCTCGATGTAGGGTCGACATGTCCATGAATGGTTATCTCCACTTTGGCTTTCTTTTGAAGTAATAGAGTGCCGTTTGTTGATTTGATGGGTTCTTGCGCCATTCCTTTTCCTAAAATGCGAGCACGCAAAGATGCCAATGGCATCCGATCACTATCCGTTTCACTTAGGCTTGTAGGTGATGACGCTACTTTCCGTAGATTACCGCCTGTAGAAATTTCTTTGGAAATGTTCATTAGGCGTTTTCCATATCCAAAGCTCTGAGAATCATTCAATCGTGTGCTAACAGACTTCAATGGTATTGGTGGAAGAGCACTAGATCTCGGTACTTCAAAAATTGACTTCATTGGCTCTTTTCCTTTATCACTCTTCACAATTGCCGAATTTGTGACTGTCATTCCAAGTGAATCATTATTTTTTTGTACCGCAATATTTGGTTCCCCCTCATCACCACTATTGTTGTCCACATCTTTTGGAACGTCCACCTCCATGACCACATCTTCTCTTTTGTCGTTTCCTTGTACTACATTTAATGCCACAGATGGAGATTGAGAAATTAAAACTTCTTCATTTCTCCCATCATCACCAATAGCATTCTCATTGATTTTCACCTCTTTAGCAATAGCGTTTGCCTTTTCCGATAGAATGTTTTCGCTATTCAAGTATCCCGTTCTATTGCAATATGCAGCTAAAGAAGGTAGATTCTCCTCTTCCCCTACATTGTCCTCGTCTTCACAAAAGGTATATGCATCGTTTGCATTGTCGGGAACGACATCCTTGTGGTTTAGATGATAATCATGCGTATCATTCACCAAATCGGGAAAGCCTTCCATAACGTCTTCATCTCCCTATGCTGTCGCACGATTGAAGTCGTCTTTGCCATCTACAGCTAAAAGGGCCCTTTCCAAATCCTCGTCATCATCGTCTTCTAACGTCGGTCTATTTGAATCCTCTGATTCCATCGGATCCACATTATCATTATACCATTTTTTTTCATCTTTTTCCTTCGATGCGTTTAATACTTTGGAATTGGTATACACGTACACCAAATCCACTGCTCTCTCTGGCTTCAATTTATTTCGAAATTTGTTGTGAACAAAAAAATAGTTGCTCCAATTCCGTTCACATGAAGATGATGACACCGGTTGAGCCAATATCCTCTTCGCTAATGGAGCTATAAACTTGCCACATGCACCTTCAAAATCCCACCAAACATGCGTGGACAACATTTGTTCACCCGGATTCAACATATTGTGGAATGGAGGTTCCTTGTGCCGAAAAGCCACAAATTCCTTCACCACTGCTGCATATTCATCCGCTTTACATATTCTCTCCAAAACTTTCTTACATCCTGACATTGCATCTGCATCATCCGCTAGCTCTTTGTCATGAAGAAGGTATGGATTCAAAAGAGTTGCGGCTGATTGGAGATCATTGTCCACCATTCTTCTTCGGGCATAAAAAGACTGTACCAATGGAATTGCAAGTTCTTCTAGCAAACAAAATGGTAGACTTTGTAATCCGTTCACGTGCTTCTCTAACTTCCTCATGATATGCAACACCTTCCCCATGCATGGTGATTTTGAATCCAAATCGCGGAGTGCACATATGATTGGTTCAACCATCTCCACATAATTGATGAACCGAATCCAGAAATGGTCATCAAGAACAATTTTCTTCATCGCTAAGGCCAAATCTTTTAGTTGGACTTTGGCTCCACTTTTCTTCTTGAGAGTATGTACATACTCAACCCATTGCGGATCTACCACCGTTTGTTCCAATGCTCCTCTCAATTTTGTCAAACGCTCCATGATGATAAATTTAGAGGCGAACCTTGTATCCCCAGGCATCAAGAGATCAAGATTTGGCGAATACTTTCGCAATAGAACTAGCGGCATATGTCTCTTCCTGATAAATTTAGCTACAAGAACTCCTTTATCCAATTTGGAAGCAATTCATTTCTGTGCAGCCCAATCCTTCAACAACAAATTCAATGCATGTACCATGCACCCTTGGTAAAAAATATGAGGATATTTTGCAGATATTACATCCCATGCAGATGGATTCACGGGAGCATTATCCGTAGTTATGAACACGACGTTCTTGTACCCCACTTGTTCAATGAACTTTTCCAACACAGCTGCCAAATACTCCGCATTTTTTTCACAACCACTTGTATCCACAGATCCAAGAAATTCTTCACCTGCAGATGATACAAGCATGGCATTGATGAGAGGTTGATTAGTCTGGAGCTCCATCCATCAATGGACAATGTTGCTCCAAATTTTCGAATGCTATCTTCAGTCTGTGCATTCAACTGTGTCTAAATGTTGGTCTTCGCCTCATTCAACAATTTGTACCAAAGGTCGTGGTATGAGGGAGGAATGTATGGCCTACCAAACGCAGCCGTTTTCTTCACTGCTTCTTTAAAAGCTGGATTTCGAGTCACGGAAAATAGTATGTTCGCCAAATAAAAAAAATTTGCCCACACTGAATGTAATTTGCGTTTATGACCTTCTTCAAACCCATTCACTAAGCTCCCTTGCCTCTGAGGCCTAGAACTTGATGCCCTCGGGGTTTCACTTTCACCAGAAGCTTCCGTACTCAAAGTCATTTCAGTTGTGGTACATACCATTGATACCAATTCTTTGGACGTTGGACAAGAGTCTTCATGGTCAGAATGCGACACAGTCTTTCCGGCCGAAAACTCTTGGACATCTGAAGGGCCAGGGTTGCCATCCACATTATCCATTACAACGCGTTTTGGAAAAACTCCTTCGCAATGCCGAAATAAATCTCAAACTGCCATTGGTAATCGTGGACAAAGGTTCACCCCTTTATCACGTACACCTTCAGGCCCAGAATAGCCTAAATGGCTGAAGATACGGCTGAGCTTCCTTAACATGCTCGCTTTGCAAAGCCTACATTTTACTTTACCACCCTCTTGCATACTAAACCAAGGAGAAAAATCCCCCGTCGGTTTGGCCCCCATACTGACAAGTGTATGTTTTACCTCAATTTCAAAAGAAATCAATAGAATGTTTTCAATTTGAAACCCACAACGTGACAATGTATACAATATCAATGAAATTAGTCACACAAAGCTTTGAAAATCAAAGCCCCCCCGTCCACCGAACTATGCATTACCAAGCAAGAGACTCAATAAATTGAAGCTCATAGCCCTTGGAAATCTTAGCGTTCAATTTTTCGAGAGTGAATACCAAAGCTTCTCTTCTAACATTTATAGTCCCTTCCAGAAAATTAAAGGTTCATTTTTATGGTTTCCATTCAAAAACAAGAAACGGCCCGGACGGGGCTGAAGCGGACGGGCGGACAGGGGCGGGCGGACGGGGCGGGTCGGACGGGGCGGGTGGGCGGACAGGCCAGATGGGTCGGACGGGCGGTCGGACGCGGCGGACGGGGCGATCAGACGGGGCGGTCGGACGGGACTGTCCGCACTGTCCGCCTTCTGACGCCGTCCGCGCTTTGGACACGCCGACCGCCCCACTTAAACACTGACCGCCGCCGACGTCCGCCCAACTGTCCACTGGAGCATCCTAAGAGGTCGATATTACTCAAAAAGAGCGGTAACATTTCAAAAAAAAACCAGCCTAATAATCACTACTAAATGAGGATCAATGTAATTGATTTATCATTTTATTTTAAAAAAAAATGTAAACCCTGAACCCTATACCCTAATTACCCTAAACCTTTTCTTTTCTCCCCTAAATTATTTTACGAATGAGGGGAATGTGGTTAAGTTAAATATGTTTGGATTATTACTCATATTATCCTTCTAAATAGGTTTTGAGAAGATCTAAAGATGGTGGGGATTTTTTTAAAGTTCATTAGGAAATCAAATGTTTTGCAGAAATAATCAATTCCTCTTTCATCATAAGCAAATGAAAATTTAAAAAAAGGCCCCAATACATAATTAGAATAACAGTTTAATGGATTTCAACCTCATGATATTTAATGAAAGGTTGTGTTTTCTAATTAGAAGTGCATCACGATCTTTAAATGAACATCGAGTCTTTCATATTTTTTAATGAAATTTTGATTAGATTTGAAAACAAAGAAAAAGAATCAATGTTTTAACTTTCAAATCATATATGGCTATATTTTTCCTTAAAAACATAGAAAAATTTGTTACTTGAGTTGATTGAGTAGAATACATTATACACTTATACATGTACTATATTTATTTTGAAGGGTAATTCCAATATTCTTATTTCAGATGTTTTTAAATATTAATTTTAAAAAAGAGGGTTCATTGTTTAAAGATCTAAAAAATTGACAAACATAATTTCTATTATAAATAGGAATTGAATTCGGAATTCGAATTTTGAAATGATTGAAATGAACAAGATATTGATTATAAAATATTTCTTTGTTTGAGTTTTCAAAATGAATTCACGAAACAATTGCAAACTTTTGAACTTAGGTATATGATATTATTTTCGGTTTGTACTTTGTAGAGTATAATACTTCAATTTTAATTCTAAATAAATGAAAAAATTCCACATGAATGAAATGTTTCTATATATTGCACAAAGATTTCTACCAATTATTATGATAATTAAAATAATTGTTACATTTCATAAAATATTCTACATAGAAAGAAAAAATCATTTCAGTTTTCAATCATGATAAACGATGTCTTCTACTCTTTCTGTTATATGTTCGTTTTGTATAACGTGTACATTGTACAATCTTTGAGAGCAGGGGAGTTCATTTTTGACTCTCATTGAAATAGAAAATATATTTGTGTTTGGATTTTGAAATCATTATCTTATTATGTATTCTACGGTCTTGCAAGAATGCATCTTGCTCCTTCCTTTGAATCCTTTTGATATTTTTTTTTTCCTTTGCTTTCTCGTAGGGCTCTTGTTCTCTTGTTCTCTTCGTTTGACCAGCCTATTTGGCTTGGTTCTTAGTTTTTTGTTTTTTTAATGCAATGGTTTATGCATATGTTATAAAAAATATATATTATTTATTTAAAATTAATATATTGATGAACAAACGCATAAAGGCATTGAATGCTTTCACATTTAAAGTTATAAATCTATCATAAATCACTCTTGCAAATTTGAATGATTGAATCAAAAATTTGAAAATGTAATTACAAGAGCTTTCAATTCAATCAATTGCATAAATTATAAATGTTGAAATGTAACTCGTATGAGTTTAACATCTATGAAGATTAATTCATGCCATCCACATGCAATTTTTCAATTTAATAAAATGCAATTGAGTACTTCAATTTTTTTCCCTTCAATTCTCCAAGTAACATTCACTTCATATCTTTCTCTATTTGTTTATTTAATTTTTGGAAACAAATGGAGAAACCATCTTTGTCTATATTTGCACATGCACTCTTATTTGATTGATGAAGAATACATTTATGAAATATATAATCATTGATTTGTTCATGTTGATTTATCTAATATATTTTATAAATGTATATATATTTATATATATATATATCATTAAAGGAGTATGGAAGACAAGATTGACAGATTGTGTTCAAATGTTGTTGATTTTGAAATGATTTAGTACTATATCATTTATAAGAATATTATAATAGTATTATGTTATAATATTCCTAAAACAATTGCAACAAATATTAAAATACATGCTAAGTTAGGTTTGTTAGCCTACCAATTGTTCATTAATAGACATAATTGAGTAGCCCCCTTAAATGAAACACTCAATATCTAATATCTTACAATCCAAATGATGGATTTGTTTAAAATTTTTTCTACATCTTTTCCAACTAATTTACTACAAGATCCTACGATTACATATGCCCTAAAGTATTTTTCTTCCAAGACTTGGTATTTGCACTACTACTGGCAGTTTTGAAGTGTTTTTAGTGAAAAGAACTTTAGGGGTTAAACATCTATACCATGAGATTTTGAAAAAAGAACAATTTGTTTCATTGGGGATAACTATAAGTCCATGCTTTTTTTCGATAGCCAAAACACACTTGCAAGGACTTGGACATTTAGCGGTTTACTAAGTGATTAGACGTCAACAAATTCAATTTCATAGTAGAATTTTTATTCAACTACCTTCTTACAATTGCTTTATACACAATGCAACGTGAATATTTGGATACATATATTAAACGTCGCAATCCTTTCGTGAATTTTTGCACATTTTAGCTCATATCTTTGTACAAAAATATCATTTATCAAGAATTCATAAATTTGGTCATAAAGGAAGGCTACCTTTTTTAATTTCAAATTTTACATTGAATGAATGAAAAGTTAGTTGAACTATACAGTGCCATGAAGACCTCTGTTTATTGTGCAAAATATGGGTTTAGGGTCGCTTTAGGGTCAAACCGCCCCGTCCGCCCCATCCGCCCAGACCCCCGTCCGCCCAGACCCCGTCCGCCCCGATACTTGTCCGCCGTCCGCCCCGTCCGCCTTGTCCTCCGTCCACCCTGTCCGCCCCGTTTGCCCCGATACCTGTCAGCCGTCCGCCCTGTCCGCCCCGTCCGCCCCGATACCCGTCCGCCCTGTCCGTCGGATTCGGCGTCTGCCCTGACTGCCCCGTTCGCCCTGTCTTTCGTCCACCCTGTCCGCCCCGTTCGCCCCGATACCTGTCTGCCGTCCGCCCCGTCCGCCCCGATACCCGTCCGCCCTATCCGTCGGATTTGGCGTCTGCCCTGACTGCCCCGTCCGCCTCGTTACGGCGATGCGTTCGCCCCTCCGGACCGTCCGATCGGGCGGACGCCAGATTTGTCCGCCCGTGGCCGTCCGATCGGGCGGACGCGGCTGTAGGGTTTCGGGGAGGCGGACAGCCGATCCGTCCGCCACCCTCGACCTGTCCGATCGGGCGGACGGTTTAGGGCCGTCCGCCCTTATAAGAGGGGCGGACCGGCCGTCCGCATTGTCACTTTTGCTTTGCCCCTTGTGAATGCAAGGTGGAGCGGAGAGCTTGGTGGTTCATCCTCCATTGGCTCCTTTCCGAGGCAAGGCAAGAGTGATTTATTGGGGCCTCCTTGTTGCCAATTTTTTGAATACTTGCGCGTGAATTCAATTTTAAATTAAAAAATTTGATCGATATCAGTTTCATTTGTCACAATGCCGAACGGGAAGAAGAAGGTTGCGAAGCTAAAACATGGAGAGGGACCATCAAACTTGGAGGTAGCTCGCCAAAGTCCTTCGGAGGAATGTAAAAAATTCATGATTGAGCGCATCATTTAATTTTATGAATCGGAAATAATATTGTCTTTAGACAATAAGTACATCAGATATCAAGAGGAGTGTGTGTCTAAATTCAAGGTAGACATGACACAGATGTTGTTGGATGCATTGAATGTAACAAAGTGGCATGATGAAATGCATAAAACGTACTTCACCAAATGTTTGGAGAACAAGGTTCATAACGCTTTGTGAAAATTCCAATGTCATTTTGGTTAAATATGGCAAGGAATATCGACCCAATGACGCCCAGTTTGAAGAAGTGATTCTGAAAGCCAACTTATTTAGGAGGCGATGTGCTCCATTCGCCAAAAAGCACAATCGAGTTGATTCGATTGCTTGGTGGAAAAGCAATGATGGAGTTGCTGAAGCGGAAAAGACCAAACGACATCTAATAGCACTTCCAGATACAGCACGCGTGATTCCTGTTGATAATAGAACGATGAGAGGTGGATATGCAAGGATTCGAAAGGTTCGTATTGAAGGATGTCCAGGAATACTTCCTTATTGGGAGTTTGCGGCGAAGAAATCCATTCACCACCAAACTCGACCTGATCTTGCAAAGTTAGAACATCAAAACGAATCAATGGCTGTTTGAATTCCACACGCGGGTGTGATACAGTTTGCTGCGGTGCACGGAACGACGTGTGAAGGTTATGCGTATTGGTGGAATGGTGGAACTCTTTGACAAATGTTGAATATGGATAAGGACTATCGAGACAACATTCAAATTCGTTTGATGTATACAAATCCAACCGAAGAAGAGGTTGTAAAAGCTCACCGTTTAGGGCGATATCGGAAGAAGCGCACAGAGTTGACATGGGCGTTTATGCATATAATGTATGCAGTGCACCTTGTTGAACATTTGCACAATGATCTTTTTCTGGACAACATCTTGTTGCATTTTTCAGAGGATGAGTCACGTGTGTACATTGGAGTTTGCGATTGGGGCATGACCACCTTAGCTTCTCAACCAATGAAGTCTTTGTACACATTTACATCAGCAAATGAGATGAAACAGACTTTGCAGAGGAGATGGTGGGTGGATCCACGTATTGTATATTTGCATAAAGCAGGTGTAAATGTGGAAGTCATTCCGATGTATTCACGTAAGTCGGAAGAGTATGCCATTCGAAAAATTGCTCGGCGGATGAATGGAAACAACATGTCAGAGGCATATTTCAACGTGCTACGAAAAACACCTAGTGCGACACAATTTGCCTTTCATGACTTTGCAAAAGTGTTTTATGTTTACTTGAAGCGCATTTCTTCAAAGATTGACGATGAAAATACTAGTTTGGCCCATGTGATTACGCAATTTTCTAATACATATCATTGGCCGATGCCAGATGAACATTTCAGCCATTTATATTAGATTGGTAGTTCAGAAATAATAGTTGAATAGGTTATATAGGCATTAAAAATTAGTTTAGAAATATAGAGTTGGAATGAAAAAAATTATATGTGCAATTAGCCAAATGTGCACAATGTATGGTATTCTACATTAAATTGAATACATTTTGCCCATATTGATTATGTTTGTATTTGTGTTGATCTCGATTTTTTAAATAGTATATATATATATTTGAAGTCACAAACTTTTTTAGTTTGCCTTCTGAAAATGAATTGGAATTTTTTCATAGTTTCAAGACTATCATGGACTCATGGTCAAACTTTATAATCTTTTAAATTGTTTAAAGATTAAGGGAGTGACCGCGGGGCAGTTTGGGTAGGGCGGTCGGGGGAAATAGGGCCGTCAGTGGTCGTCAGTGGACGCTGCGGACACAGTGTCCGCGTCCGGACATCATGTCAACCCTGATTGTGGGAAAGTTTGGAATTACAGCTTAGATGGTTTATCTAGTTATCCTTTCTGATCCAGTCCACTAAGTGTAGTTAGAAGAGGACCTCATGTGTATTGGGTGTGTCAGATTTTTAGATAGGCCAAGGAGTATGAAGAACGAGGAGATGATTCAAGAATTCATTTACAAAGTTCTGAACCAGTACAAATTGACAATGAGAGGTCGACTTGTAGCTTAGATGGAAGACATTTGGGCAAATGTCTATTTGTTTAAAAAGACTGAAGTCAGACTAGTTGGAAGAGCGGATAAATACGTAACTGGAAAGTTCCGAAGTCAAGCTCATTCAAAGGAGGGTTTTGCTTTTAGTGACTACAAAAACAAGAGGCATAGAAGGGTACTAGACTTCCTGATTCCGATCCTGTATCCGAAAAAGCCTACTCGAGTTATGGTCACAGTGGCTAACACCATTTCGGGGCCTTAGAGGACATGATTGTCTACTAGAAGAGAGATTCAGGGAGTAGTGGGCAAATTGGCAGATCACGTGGGCTGGGCAAAATACAGCCCTATCATCCCATATCTGTTCCACCTCTATTACCACAAGAAAGTCTTGAGTGCCGAGGAAACAATTCAGAACAACACTGGAGTCAAGATCCTAAAGTATGGTTTGACAAAGGAGTTGGAGAAAAAAAAAAAAAAAAAAAAAAAAGGGCAATCGGAAAAAGAAGAAGAAACAGTGGATCAGAAAAAAAAGAAGTCCACAGATTCGATTGCACGAGAGAAGGCGCCAACACCGGATACAGAAGAACTGATTCTGGATCCGGAACATTTTGAAAATTTGGAGTTCTTTGAAGCTAGAATCTAATGGATGCAACAAGCCAAACAAATGTATGGTCAGTTGGAAGATTGAGGGAGCACAAAAACTCAAATTGGATAAGTTAGTCCAGAATTACGATTAGATAAATTTGCAAATTTCAATTTTTTTGGTAACCCTTAGAGATTTCCACTATACTACAAGTATGATAGAAAGAGTTAGTTTCTGGATTGCTAAAATCATTAGTAACGATATGGAATGGAATCCGATACGGATCTGGAATTGGGAAAAGTACCAGATTTCTAAAACCTATGTTCTAGACTTCCTGTCTAGGAAACTAGGAGATCATTAAGGGAACTGTCTTCTATCCGTTCTCCATCGAGAACTGTCGACCACGCGCTAGGTACTTAAAACCACTACCACTTCTCTTTCTCTCCCTCTCTCTTTGTTGAACTTAATGAACATATAGTTGAAAGAAAGAGTGGTGAGATAGAAACCAATATAGGAAGGGGACAGAAGGATTAGTATCGGATAAAGTTTATTAGTTGTCAGTGATTCATGGCGGTGGCTGCCACTCAATTGCACGAAAGTTTGGAGTTGTAGCCCAGATGGTTTGTCTGATTATCCCTTCCGATCCAAGTCATCGAGTGTAGTTAGAAGAAGACCTCATGTGTATTGGATGTGTCGGATTGTTAGATAGGCTAGGAGCATGAAGAACGAGGAGATGATTCAGGAACTCATTTACAGAGTTCTGAATCAGTATAAATTAAATGTGAGGGGTCGATCCATAGTTTGGACAGAAAACATCCGGGCGGATGTCTATTTGTTTAAAAAGAATGGGCTCAGACTAGCCGGAAGAGCGGACAAGTACGTAGCCGAAAAGTTCCGGACTTAGGTCCATTCAAAGGAGGGTTTTGCCATTAGTGACTATAAGAACAAGAGGCATAGATGGGTATTGAACTTCCTCATTCCAATCTTATATCTAAAAAAAGCCTACCCGGATTACAATCACGGTCGCCAACACCATGTTGGGGGCTTTCGAGGACCAGGTCATGTGTTGGAGAAAAATGATTCAAGGAGTAGTGGGTAAGCTAGCAAAGCACGTAGGCTAGACGAAGAACGGTCCTATCATGCCGTATTTGTTCTACCTCTATCACCACAAGGAGGTCCTGAGTGCCATGGAGACAATTAAATACAATACCGAAATGTTGAAGTACGGCCTCACGAACGAGCTGGAGAAGGAGAAGGTATTGAAATCCAAATCTGAGGAAGAAACGGAATCAAAAGACTCGACTCCCAAGGTCTCACGGAAGCCTCAAACTCCGTCATCAACAAAGAGTACATTGATGAAAGCTTCGGTGAAGGCTTTGGTAAAGACTTCGAGCAGTTAAAGTGGGAGCAACTCGAAGAAGGCACGGCGGGGTAGATAGAATGCAGGTAGTTAGATAGGATTTTTATTTCAGAATGGGATTTCCAAGCATGGGCCTGGGTTTCAAATTGTTTAGGGGTTTAGGATTTGTAGAGACAGTTGGATTGTGAATGTTCCAGATATCCTGGGTTATTTACTAGTTGGTTGCCTTGATTTCCGAGGTATCTTTTTGGTTTTTTAAGCGTTGATTTTAGTTTTGATTTTGGTTTCTAAGGGTGGGCAAGTTTGTTGCCCTCTCATTCCATTCTAGCAATTCTTTTGTTGTATTCCATTCCCTTCTTTAATTTGAGTCACTTGGTGAATATTCTAGCTCCAATTGTGAATCTAGATTGTGTTGGTTTGTTGGTTAAGTGTTAAGATGTGAAAAGGACGATGAAGAGGAATCCAGATTTTAGATAACTTGATCAGATTGAGGGAATACTATTGTAATGATGTTAGATACGAGACGAAAGAGCTATGTGTGGTGCCTTTGAACTACTAGAATGGTAACCCGATTTTTAGTGAAGAGTAGTGTGAATGCAAATCCGAAATTGGAAACAATTATGTACGAAGATTAGCGACTGTTAGAAGAAACTCCCATTCACCGGAAGGTCTGCCAATGTTAGGATCTGTCTTACACCTAGAAAGATTACCCCCTTGTCAATTCCGGGTGTTTGAGATCTGTCGTTGTAGTAAGGAGGAATGAATGCAGTCCTGAGTGACCTACATTCTGGATTGGCTATTTAGGATGTTGTAGGATTGACGAATCTCTACGTCCGCCCAAAAAAGGTGTTTGTAACCCGGATGTCCGTCCTTACGGACACCAGCAGACATAGCGTCCCTCCCACCGTCGGAAGGCGGACGGGCGGGGTGCATGGACGGGGCGGACGGCCCGAGGTGGACGCCCAAATCATGCGGACTAGATCAGTTCGCGTGTCGATCGGACGGCTATAACCGGGCGGACGGGTATCGAGGCGGACGGGGCGGACGGGGGGACAGGTGAACAGGGCGGACGGTGTCTGTGAATGTCAGCGGACGCTGCGGACACAGTGTCCGCGTCCGGACGTCCGACCGTCCTGTCAACCCTAGGATGGTGTGAGGATCTGGATCTACCTTGTGACTACAATATTTTGAATACTTGGGTATTTATTATTTGTTTATTTTTGTTTGTGTAGTGAATAGACTAGAATGGTGAAATCCATATCCTTCAAAAGATCAATATCGGCCCCTCTAATGGTAAAACAAAGGAATTGAAAACTAGTTTGTTAAGGGACAAAACCGAAAAATCGGGTGATACCAGATTCAGATTGGAATTTGGATAGTAGTGATTCCGGAAAAGAGAGTGAAAGAGAGTAGTCGAAAGAGGAGAAAACGATCATCCGAATATTAGAGTTTGGAAAGACATCTAGAATTCCTTGGGACGATAATTTATGTTATTTTACCATGTTTTCATGTATAAAGATACTTACGCCTAAACTATGCATGCGACAAGGATCACGTACTCTTCATCACAGGAGAACTCAAGGTGGACTCGAACCAGATTTTGGAGGAGATCCGGGAACGTCCAGATCCGGAAGAATTCCAACATAAGGAAGAATAGATTTGGAAGTTGGAGAAGGAAAGGGATAGCTTCAAATTCCAACTAGAGTGTATGGAAGGGGAGTTGAACATGGCAAGACGGAAGAAGACGGAGGCTCTTTGACTTGTTCACAACCTCAAGGAATTTGTCATGGTTCTAGAGTATATGGTGATCCGAGTTGACCTCTGCATTGCTTGGTTAGAGAAAAAAGGGTATATGACTAGATCAAGGATAGTAAAGATCTTGGTCGATTTCGAAGCCGAGATGGGGATTGTTTTGAAAGACATGCGCAAGTTGCTGGAATAACTGGATCCAAAACGGGCCATCAACTTAGAAGGGTTTCCAGAAGTCCCCAAAAGCATATTTTGGGATATTCTGGTTAACAAACTCCAATTCAGTAGGATTCTAGTGGTCCGATTCAACTACAATCGGAAGGGCTAAAGTCTATCCTCACTCCAACAATTCATCAAGTAGTACTCCTTACTACGAGTTCATCAAGTAGTTAAGCACGGACTCCAATAGGACCAATAGTACCTGAGTTGGAGAAAGAGGCAAGTGAAAAGTCTGTTCTAATAGAGGCAGGGTTGACAAATGTCAACGTCCGCCCCAAAATAGCGTCCGTTTTCCAGACGTCCGGACGCACGGATGCTAGCGGACGCAACGTCCTGACCGCCGTCGGAAAGCGGACGCCCAGATCGTGTAGACCAGATTAGTTCGCGCGTCGATCGGACGGCCGTAATCGGGCGGATGGATGAACGGGGTGGACGGGGCGGACAAGCGGACAAGCGGACGGGGGACAGGCGGACACTGCGTCCGCCAGGATGCGAATGTCAGTGGACGCTGCGGACACAGCGTCCGCGTCCGGACATCGTATCAACCCTGAATAGAAGAAGGAGTTTCCGTCCAAATTCTTCCACCTCATGGAAAAATCATAGTTGGAAAGTTCATAATACTTGCATTGGTTGTTTGCAGCAATTTCAACATACAAATTGGAGTGATGACAAATCCGGCCCGATCACATTCGTAAGATTTCTTGCATATGCAGTAGTTGAGACCAAAGTGGAATCGTGCTGGGATTGAGTTGAATAAGTCGTCCCAAGCCAAAGATCTGGAGATTCAAGAGATAGAGGAGTCGGAAAAGGAGGTGTTGAAGTCCGGATCCGAAGAAGAGACGGAATCTGAAGACTCACCTCCGAAAGTTCTATGTAAGCCTTAGATTTGGTCATTAGCAAAGAATACATCGGTAAAGGCTTCGGTGAAGACTTCAGGCAACCAAAGCAAGAGTAGTACAAAGAAAGTACGGCAAGGTAGATAGATAGCTTGTAGAGACAATTGGGTACGATTTTCATTCTAGAATGGGATTTCCAAGCGTGGGCCTGGATTTTTGATTTTTAGAGGTTCCAGATTTATAGTGATAGTTGCGTTGTAAACTTTTCAGATATTTTGGATTATTCACTAGTTAGTTACCTTGATTTCCGGAGTGCCTTTTTGGCTTTTTAGGCATTGACTTTTGTTTTTGTTTTTATTTTTGTTTTAAGAGCGAACAAGTTTGTTGCCGTCATTCTATTCTAGTGATTATTCTATTGTATTTCATTTCCATCTTTACTTTGAGCCATCTGGTGGACATTCTGGCTTTGAGTTTGTATCCGGAGTGTATTGGTTTGTTGCTTAGAGTGTTGAGATGTGAGAAGGACGGGTGAAGAGGAATCCAGATTTTTGTATAACTGGATCGGATTGAGGAAGTACTGTTATTATGGTATTAGATTTGTGATGAAAGAGCTGTATGTGGTGCCTTTGAACTACCAAAATGGTAATCCGATTATAGTGAAAAGTGGTGTGAGTGCAGATCTGGAAGTGGAAACGATTTTGTATAGAGATAGCGACTGTTAGTGGAAACTTCCACTTACCGAAAAGTCTACCAACCTTGGGATCCGTCTTACATTTAAAAAAATTATCCCCTTGTCAGTTCCAAGTGCTTGAGATCTATAGTTATAGTAAGGAAGAGTGAACACAGTCTTGAGTGATCTACATTTTGGACTGGCCATCCAAAACGTTGTGAGGATCTAGGTCTTCTTTCTGTGCTACAACACCTTGATTATTTGGATGTTTGTTTGTTTTTGCCCGTGTAGTAAGTGGACTAGAGTGGTGAAGTCCCTACCCTTTAAAAGATCAATAGCGGACCCTCTAATGGTAAAATAGAGGAATTGAAAACCAGTGTATTGAGAGAGGTAACTGAAAATCGGATAAAGCCCGATCCACATTGGGATCCAGATTGGAATCTAGATAGTAGTTGGTTCCAAAAAAAGAACGGAAGAGAATAGTTGAAAGAGAGAAAATGATCATCCAGATACTAAAGTTTGAGAGAACATCTAGAATTCTCTAGGACGATAATTCATGTCATCTTACCATGTTTTCATGTATAAAGATACTTACGCCTAGACTACACATATAACAACTGCGATGAGTCATATTTTAAATGATATGGAATATGATTGTAGTGAGTCATATTTTGAGTGATATCAAATATGAATGCGGCAAGTCATATTTTGAATGATATGGGATATGACTGCATAGAATTATATTTTGTTTGATGTAGCATATGACTATAATGAGTCATTCTTTTTGTTCAAGTTAGTACTAAGAGATAGCAAGAAGTAAAAGCTAGAATAACGTCATATTCAATAAAATGGGAGGGTAGGTGTCGCAGCACAGGGCAGGTCAATTCCCCATTATACTCACAAAAATCGCTCTAGAGTATAACTAAGTGACTCTAAAGATCGAACCCACGAGATCCTGTGAAGTATCTAGTTCTATTAAGCAGTTAAGCTCAGTCAGTATGCCAATCTTACTTTCCGGTCCTAGATCTAGAACCAGAAATACTACCACACCGGATAACTACAGACCGGATTACTCCTTCTTCCGGTCCTACTAACTATCCGGTCCGTACAAATACCCAAATCCCAGGATCTCACAACTTCCGATCCTGGAAATCCGTCCTGACCAATCCGGTCGGAATGGTCATCCTGTACCCGTAATCCTATTCGGTTTGGTTTTGCCTCTATTTCACCATCAGAGGGGTCACCACTTAATTTTGAGAGTGGTAGGCCCACCACTCCTTCCGTGACTTATAGTGGCTGAAGACCCACTGTCCTACCTTCTAGACTCCTAAGCTAATCCGGATCCGGTTTGGTCCTTCACAACAACCCAGATAGCAATCGGGGTCGTAGGTCACACAAAGACCCCACACTCGACCCTCTCGTACTACAACGACCTTGATGCTACTTCCGATCCGTGCGAAGACAGGTGGTTACAAGTGCACCCGTCCGTTCCAACATCAACTAAAGTTCTTCCGTTACCCATACGGGTGGTGAGACCTCACAGGAGATCGGACACTCAACCGGATTTCCCACCCAGGAGTTCTAGCGCAGCTAAGGAATCCCTCCCTACCCGCCTAGCCTAACAACGGCTTTCTCACCCGGAATCTCAAACTCTAGACGTGCTGAGGAACTAAGTTCACTCCCAACTCTTCGATACCTAATCACATGCACCTAGAATCGGAAAATAAACACCAAGGGGAGAAATCACTTGCCAACCAACTCGTACTATCCTAACTCCACATCATACAATCCTGTCGCGCTGGAGAGAGATACACAACGAAGAGAATAGAAAGGTACAAGAAGTTTGCAAAATGAAAAACTCCCAATTCCCTTCGCAGGAACCGATTTATATACAAAGGGTGAAAACCCTAAAAGCACAAAAAGGAGCGGAAAACCCGTGGGGGTCCGCCGCCACCTTAATCTAACTTCCAGTCTAACCTAATACTATTGAGCCGGATCCGGATCCGGATCCGCTCCTACTCCTAACTGAAATTAAAATCCTATCTACCCTACAACTCTAGATCCTATCGTCGGGCTTCCGGTCTCCGGGACTAGCTCCTCGAAAACTTCACTCAAATTTCGGACCCGTTCCCCCTCCGCAGGATTCGGTCCGGGTGGAGACTCCAAGTCGATGGTGATATCCGGTCTCGTGCCCGGAGTCCCAGTCCGTACAGACTTCTTGGACTCAGGAGTCCAATCCTTCCTGTCCTTCGCCATAGTTGCATCCGGAAAGAGGTCCGGTAGTGAGATGTCCGAAAGGTGAATACCTTTGTCGCACGTCGCTCCGGTCAGCTTCCGGCTGCTCTCCTCGATCCGGTCCGCAGCCTTCCGCCCCTCCACCATTGCCGTCTCCACCTGCTCGGCGAAGTCCGCGAGAATCCGGACCATCCGGGAACCGGATAGTTTCTTCTCTTCGTGGATCTTCTCGTCGAAGATCTTCGCCTTGGCCGCTGCCGTTCCGGTCTCTCCCAGGACCGCCTTGATCTGCTCGGCCACCTTCCGAGTCTCCTCCGCCATCTCCCGAGCGGCCGTCACGTCTTCCTGATAGGCGAAAAGTGTTGCCTTCAGTTTATCTACCTCCTCCTGCAACCGGCGGATCTCGACTTCTTGCTTCCGGGTCTCTTCCGGATTCGTGATGCATTGCGCCACTTGTTCCACCAAGTTGCTGTCCGGTGCAGCACCCACCAACTTGCCGATTGCCGCAAGCGTCCTGTGCTTGACCTCCCAATCCGCCCTGATGTTGCAGAGGACGTTGATCAGACCGTTGAACGGATCTTGCATATCCGGATCTCCCCCGGAATTGGTCTTCTCGGCTTCCGGTTTCTCCTCCGGGGCCGGTTTGTCTTGACCGGGAGGCGTCCCGCGTTTGTGTGGAGGCGTCAGCTTCTGTCGCTTGATCGGCGGCATCGGCTCCTCCTCTTCCTCGCTGGACTCCCGGTCTGACCCGGAATCGGATTCGGCCTCGTCATCCGTTTCCGACTCCCCATACTTCAGGAGGACTTCTTGAGTCTTCCACACCTTCTCCTCCGTGTCGGTGAGGACTTGGTGTTCCCGATAGAGGTGGAAGAGGTAAGGGCACACTGGAGTGGCCCTTTTCTTCCCAACCCTACTAACAAGCTGGGCCACGAGATCGGAAATGATCCGTGCCTAGTCCACTTTCCGGGTACCACTGAGGGCACCGAAAATGGTGTTGCCGAGGGTGATCGTCACCCTGGTCGGCTTTTCCGGGTGAAGGACCGGAACCAAGAATTGCAGGAGCCGACGGTGTCGGTCATCCACGCAATTCTCGACCGCGTATCCGTCCTTCGGGTTGACGGCTCCCTGGAACTTCCCTCGGACAAACTCATCCTTCCGGTTCGCCATCCCTAAACCTCCTGCCCGGAAACCGTAAACCGCTCTCCACATCCCCTCGTTCCAGCTGACGGGAGCTCCCCTCACGGTGTTGTCAAACTGGTTGGACAACTTTCCGAGGAGCTCCTTGACCATTCTCTCCTCCCTAAAACCCCAAGGTTTCTCGGCAAACCCTACGCAACCCATGGATTTGAGATCATCCATGAGTTCAGCCTTTTCCGGCTCTGTGGAGGGAATAACCGGAATGACTTTCCGGAGCTTCACCTCGCCTCCAGAGGGACTCGCTTGTCTCGACCTACGTAGCTGAGGCATTCCCACTCACATCTACCTCACTCTCTCCTAGCCGCACGTCCCGTTCCTCACTTCCTCTCTCCGATCTCAACCGGAATTAAAACGAACAGAACATAAATGCACAGACGCACAAACGACAAAAACTCAATCGTGCGCTCAAGGTCGAGTTTCTAAAAGGGGGTGCAACAGTGAAAGCTCCTCCTTTTATAGTCCCTGGACCCTTTCCGGTTTGTCATCATGAATCCGGTTTACCATCATAATCCGGTTCATCATCATCATCCGGTCCTAGACCTAATCCGTGTTACATTCCGCTTCCGTCGTTAGTTACTCCTGACCGGATTAGATCCAAGAAGCCCACTACTTCACGTTCCGTGCTAATTCTGAGTTTTCCTTCCCTACCTAATCGGATCCGGTTAGCTAATGACTAGTTTCCGTTCCTATTTGGGTGTATACTAAGAAAATCAAAATTCTAAGCTGCGACAGTAGGGCACTCCCAAAATAAACTTTGGCTAAATAAGTGAATCAAAATGGGCTCAAATGAAGCTCAATAATCTCATATTTTATTAGTTAATTATCAATTTCCATTAAAATGAGAGTCTTACAAATAATACATGTCCTTTAATAAATATTAAATTGTTTCAAATCAAAAACTTCTTTCACAGTAAAACAAAATAAACAAGAAATATAACATGAGATACAAAAGGACAGTATATATATAATGGTTTCAATTGCTAATACAATATAAAAACCTGTATTTCTTATAAGAGAACTATAAAATAATGTAATCTTACATACAGAAACCAGCACTTGAACATTTGTAAATATAAACGTCTACATTTACAAGTATGAAAGAACATAGTATTCTACTTCTCTCACCGTCATCTGAAGGCATATTGCTCATTTATTAAAATCAACTAGCATTGTATGAGATAGATTTAACAATGCAAGAAAAAACTTATAAAACTACCGTTGCAATTAAGACTGAGGAAAACCAGCCAAACTTTGGTTGATGACTTCGATTTGAGCAACAGGGATCTTGATCATACATTTTCGTGTATCCTTCCTAATTAGAGACTTCCATGATGTTATAAGAGCGTTCGTGTGTTGCCATAATGGCGGTTCGCTTTCATCAATTTTCCAACGCAAACCCCTTTCGCTATCCCATCCAGTGTAAAAGTTTTGAACGCTCTCATCTCTTGAAGTTGGACGGAAATACTGAATTAGCACACAATTTGGTTTTTCAGGATTGCAATTGGGATTAGACAAAGCCCTTGCAATCCAAATTGGATGACTATCACCATCTGCTGGTCGAACCGCTACGAAGTACCCTTCAAAGAGATCACGTCCCACCCTGAAAGATGGTTGTGGGCGACCACTCAAAGGCCCGACATATGCTTCATCTTCTCCAAACTCTTCGCGAACTTCACCTTCTTCATTTAGTTCATCTATTTGAGTTGCTCGAATTCGAGTCGTCGGCCAAAAACCATCCTTCAAAGAAGTAAATGCAGGTACTGGATCTTGTAGCGCTACCTTCACATCACGCCAGTAGTGTACCACATGTTCATAGCGCCTTCGACATTCACCACTGCTATCCGCATTGCATAGGTTCTCCAAGTATTTTATAAATCCAGATATACCTTTTACAATGTCTTCAACGCCCCTCATTGACTTCAATGAAATTGGTAATGGTACACCACGTGGCCACAAACTTTGTCCTTGAGCATCTTCTTTCCACAATTTAATGCCTCTACCACCTTCCCCTAACCAATCCCCATCAGTGCACAACAACTTGTATTTCATAACAGGACACCTTGTTGAATCTAAATAGAACTTTACTTGTTGTGGTCTTGTGTGTCCAACGAGCATGTCAGCACCATCTACAAATGCACCAGCAATGAAATTCTTGAAATCAGGCACCTCCTCTATAAGGTGAGGAATAGTCGGAGTGGAATCCACATCCATAAATGATTTCATCAACGCTGGCACTGTAGGGAAGTTCTCTTTCTTTAGCTGCATACTCCATCTTCCAAATAGTGCATCAATGTCATCGTGCGTATGACCAACAATCATGAAATTCACATATACTTCACGAAAGATCTTGTTTGCAACAAGTAGGGACCAAAAACAAAATACATATCTGTTTTTGTTGTCTCTAGTGCCATTATCCATCTGCATAATAAAAATAGGTGGCAATGGTGTCGCCGGAACTGAGGTTGTTGGGACTTTAGGAAGCGAACCTTTGCAAATCTCACTTCCCTTGAGCACCGCCTTAAACAAATTCGTGGACTTCGAATTCATAAACAACTCTCGAGACGACGCCTTTGGTGGCAATTCAAGATCTCGCAACAACTTTGCCACAAAGCCAATTGTATGATTTGAATCATGGGGAAAGAGATCCAATTCATAATGCGCATACCGCACATCACCATGGCCATGTGCAATCATTCCAGTGACCGATACAGGCAACTTCATCAAGCCATCAGTGTCTTTACTCTTGTGTGAGAAAACCAGACAAGTAGTTTTAGAATGGTCCATCTTGTCATGCATAATTGTAAGGCACTCGTGCGGAGAAGTTAGCGACCAGAAACGATTAATATAGTACAAGTCCCGATAAGCACAAGCAGTACTACAATAGAGAGGTGATTGTCCAACCTCCGTTGCCACATCAAAGCACTGCTGGAACCAACAAGAGCACCCTTCTTGAGCTCTTTGTATTTGTCACAAGTAGCACATCACACGAAATTGTCCCCAGGCTTCTTGACTTCATACTCCGAAAACTTTGAAGACCTGATCTTACTTAAATTCGAAGTTGAAATATCCTTCAATCCAAAAGCTGCATTAACATCATTGATTTCTTGCAACTTTCCCTTCCACTGAAAGGTAGAGGGAAGACACATGAAAACAACCCTCTCCCCAGACTTCATAGTTCGAGTACGATGTGGCATATGATCGGCTTCTTTCTCAAGGATGCACTTCAATGAAACAGCAGCTTGTTGAGTATGTTTCCTCGGTTTTGACATTCCTGTATTACCATGTTCCATTGCTTCTCGATGATCTTTCACGTGTGTTTGGTAGCGAAAGAATGTGGATTGTGGAACCCCAGAAATATGCATCCAAGCTCGCATGCAGACAGGGACCTCTTCAACTGTGACCATCCTTTTCCCACGGGAATCGTAATGATATTGTCTGTGGACATCCAGCTTCATGAAGGATCTATGCTTGAATGTGGAATTATGATACATGCGCTCACGGAAAGCCTGAATCTTCTCTCTAGGAAACGGTTGAATACAATTTCGACTACAACAAATTTTGCTAGACACTACATTGATGGATTGTTCTGTAAGCAGAGCCTTCGACTTCATAGAGGTTTCACGAGGCAGGTTTCTTGACATGCTTGAATACTATCGTATCGATGTAGAAGAGTTTGAATTCAAGGCTCTCGCTCGGAGAGAGTTGTACCTATCTCGGACTTCGTGGTCATGAAAACTTGCTCCTCGATAGTGAACGAGTTTAATAGGCCAAGCTATGAGTGAATAAATTTTCTCTCTTGAAATATCGACATTGGAATGTGACTTGGAAATAAACACTGCTACATGAGTGTCACCAAGGGGACCATCTGCTCTGCTGACAAGGTCCGAATTTACATTATGGCAAGTACCTTCACCAACAAGTACTCCGTCTTCATTGAATAGGGTGACACATTTCATGTTCCATAACGAACGCGGAAGCCCTTCGCAGTCTGGTAAGTCCTCCATCATTTCCTCATGAACATGGAACTCCTCATCTGATTCATCCATCTCCCCGACTGGCATGCCAATCGAAGATATATCACCAGAGTAAGACGAAGAACAGAACAAGGAAAAGTAACTTGAAAGAATTTTACAATTTCAGGAGGAGTGCATTCAGTGAAGTAAAGAAATGCATTTCAGCGCGGTTCGCACTAAAATACAATTCCACAGAGAACAACACAAATAATACATACACATTCCAATAACATTGATTTTCATATTACTTTTACAGAGTTCGGTTAAAAAGTAATATCTACTGCCATATACTGGAATTTAGTAGAACACAAACCAAAAAGAAAATCACATAAATTTCTATCGATTTTCATTTTGAATTTGGAGGAAATGAAAATCATTTATCTATAAAACATTTGTCCACCACAACTGTAGAGGACAACAGGGAAATAACAATTTCCCATGCATCATAGTGAACTTAAATTTTGAATGAACTCTCCAGAATTTTGAATGGATTAATGAACAACCGTATGCATTTAGAGAGAATGCACGGAAGTGGAACAATGACATAGTACTGATTAAGTAAAAACACATGACGACTTTACACATCACACCTGCAGGCATCCAGAAATTTTGTATTAAACGAATATAGTAGAATGCATTTCAGCGCGAATCGCGCTGAAGTGCAATTCAATGATCTTTTTCCGACGACAACGTGCATGAGAATGGAGGCCGTATTATATTCCATAATGAAGATCAATAACATCATTTTCGCTGTATTAGCTCTTAAGTAACATTATTTTCCAAATATGAATATGAATTCCTAGTCATCTTCGGACACTTCAGAATGCACGTAAATCTAGACATACATAAATGCACATCAGCGCGAGTCGCGCTAATGTGCATTTCATTCCACTACCATAAAACTCAATATCAAGACATATATTGGATTTCCCAAACATGACAACAAAATTGGGACACGGTAATGCATTTCAGCGCGACTCGCGCTCAAGTGCATTTCTAGTCCAAATCATAAAATATATTGCGTTTTATCAAGACTGGATTCTTGATCCATTTCAAAACAGAATTCGTTGAATACACTTCAGCGCGACTCACGCTAAACTGATATGTTGTTTTCTAAATTAGTGGCTAGCCTGACTTCATCTCTAATCTCGATTTACTTCATTTAAAAATCAAGACTTGCACTTCAGCGCGAGTCGCGCTGAAGTGCATTATGCAATCTAATTTCATAGTGGGAAGACTTATAGGAACGTGTAGAAATGAAATTGAAAAAGACCCTGCTTGATTGCATTTCAGCGCGGCCTGAGCTAAACTGCAAGTAAGAGAATTACTCATATATCACTTCCGATTTGGCACTTCGACACCGTAAATTTCAAACGTGTGAACCTTCTATTTTTAGTAACTCCGAAATTTAAGGGAAATTCCCATCGGACAATAACATTCTCTGACCATTTGCAATCTCAGATCAAGCTTCAAAATTGAAAATTCTTTGCAATGCAATTGACAGAACATGGAAAGCGTATATGACAAGTGAAGACATGCGCACTGTAATTGTAGGGAGAGGAGTGACAGATGACATAAACCTCATCTATGCTAAATAAATTACAAAAACTTCTATACTGACGAAGAAGGTGGAGTGCATTACAGGCGAAGGTGTGCGATGTAGTGCTTCCTCGTTGAAGGCGGCCGACGAGAACAATGTGATAGTAATACAGAGACAATTCCGAACTTCTAAACTTCTCCACTAAACCAAACAACGCAAGGGAAAGACGCACACGAACTATGCAACGCTCACTGAAGTCCTTTCAGTGGAGGGAAAAGGTAGAAGGAGATGTCTGCAGCTGGGTTAGCGACGCACATTATACATCCTAGCGGGAACGAAAGGGCGCCAACCATATCCAAGATTTTGAATACATTCCTTCTAAATTCAGATGTCCCGAGATTCCTCATGCCTATGACAACTGTACATTGTAAAGCGTCTTCTAATTCTAGATTAAACCATAGTCCCCACAATTGGTAGTGGATGAGCTGCCTTTCCAAGATTCTGATTATTAATGCTTGTTGACTTCCAGCAAGTGATGTGTCTTTTTGTCATTGGGACATTGTCCACAACAGAAGGCGCAATTGCAATGCATACAGTGCATTTTTTTATTTTCGTTTTTTAGCACTCTGACTAAAATGACTAAAGGATGTTATTAGCAAGATAACTATCAATTTGATTCTCCAAGTACGATGCCCTTACCGTATTTTGTCTTACATGGACTACTTAAAAAACACATACTAAAAACGTTTCATTATTT
Organism: Pseudoscleropodium purum; assembly: GCA_963969395.1. Classification (NCBI taxonomy): domain Eukaryota; kingdom Viridiplantae; phylum Streptophyta; class Bryopsida; order Hypnales; family Brachytheciaceae; genus Pseudoscleropodium; species Pseudoscleropodium purum. The sequence goes on from OZ017802.1 coordinate 41,035, forward strand.
ATAGAGGAATGAAACTTTGTTGCAAAGATTTTGGAGTTCTTTACAAAGTCGGAATTACTGTTTTTTTCTTATATTGAGTACGACTGCGGAGATCCCTTCTCCAGGTCTTCTGGTTTCATTTCTCCTGAAATACAAAAGTTGCGATATTAGTTTGTAGTACTGGAGCTCCTCATTTCAACATTATCCACATAATGGATAGAGAATAACACATTATCACATATCACTTGTCCATAACTTTATTTTCATCCAGAATTCAGTGATTTCATCCACATTTTTTTTAAATTCGAAATTTTCTGACGATTTCATCCAAAATTTTACTAATTGTTTTTGATAGGCTTGGTGTAGAGAAAATAATTTTGGTGCAATTTCGCTCCAAATCGCTAGAAAAAAGAACCGTGCCCATTCAGCCTATAGTAAATTAGTACTTTGCGGTAAGGAATATGACTTCGAATTTTTTTCAAAATAGATCGATTTTAAGGTTATGTTTTCTTGAAGATCATATTTTGCATTACAATTTAGGGTTTCATAGATCGTAGTAATAATATCTATAACAATGTTGAATGAGGTCAATTTCAAATGGTACCAAAAAATACACTATAAGAAATCCGCGTTTTTGTACGCATTTCACTGTAACGTGGCCTGTTTTTTTTTGATGTCACTGCGTTTTTTGGAAAACACGCGCAGGAGGGTCGTTTTTTTTTTATGTCATCTGAAATGCAGTCGTGGACAACAAGAAATATGTGGATGTCCTGTCGAACAGGGGTGTTCTTTACAACGTCAAAAAAAATGGACCCCGTTTTTTTTGACGTTATGAAAAACACGAATTCACCACGTCAGCCACTACTGTCTGTTTCACTACGGGCAGATGCACTGTTGCCACAAAGCGGTCAGGGGGGGCGCTGTCCTAGATGAAAAAGCCTGAGTACAAGCTAGCAAGAGCTTGAGGGTCTCCACATGAGACTTTTTAGGTGGATGTGAAGTCATGAATGTAGGGTACAATGAAAATCACATATATGGGCACATTTTATTATTTAACAAGTGTGTTTTTAGGGTACAAGTCTAGGCTAGGCCAAAATAAAAAGGATGCATGTCATTAATTATTTTAGACCCAAAAAAATTAAAGAGAGGAAAAAGAAATGGGGAGTGATTGGGATGGAGTCACAAAAGTGAAGTTACACCATTGGGTTGGGGATCATGAGTTGGGAAAAAAATTGGAGAGTCACTAGAAGTACTAGGATCACAGTGACATTATTCCATTGGGTTGGGGGCTCAGGTGCAATTTAATTGGACCCAAAAAAATGGGAAGTCACTTGTAGTCTTTAGAGTCAATTTATTCCATTGAACATTGGACTCTTCGAGTTTGGAAAATGAAGTGTGGAGTGATAGGAGGTCCCACTAACGAGTTTATTCCATTGGGTTGGGTTGGGCTGTTGGAGGGGGGACTAAATGCAAAATGGGGAGTAATTAATTGGGAGTACCACGGAGGCAATAATAAATTCAAGAGATGGCCCAAAAAATTGGGGAGCGATTGGGACATGGTTTAGGCAATGATTTTCGGCCATTCATTTATATATACTTTTCATGATCCAAAATGTATAGGATTAACAAAGCTAGGGTGAATCGACCCAACCAATAATATTCTACCTTGAAAATTAGGGATTAGAAACAATGACAACTTCCACATATATACTTCTAGTACAATGTTTAGGTTTTAGAATGTATGCATACTGTTCAATTGAAAAGGGAAATGGCTCAATCAATCATCCAATTCCTCCACGAAAACTACATAGTGAAAAGAATGTATCCTTTTCAATTAATTAACTACATTGTCTCAATGTACTTATGATATCCCAAATTGGGGGGATAATCAAAATTTAAATAAATGGGCAATTGTCATAGGTACAACACTATGACCGCTACATTTATTTTTAGATTAGATGACTGTATGCAAACCGGATTGTTGTAGAGTACTATACTGTTCTGGAAAAAATGTATGTGTCCTTTACAAAATTGAAAGTGCCTCATGCAAGATGAAAAATGCCAATTGCATCAAATATTATGTTGAATTGTCATAAATTATTGTAGTGAGTGATTGTTAACTTGTTTGGGGGTATTATATAGTGTTCATACACTTTACTCTCATTCTAACCTCAACGATGATGTACTTATCAAAATGGCATATGCCAAGTGTTTAAAATATAGGTAGGTAGAAGAATACAATCCAAATTGAAATATTCCACCCACAATATTTGGGAGTGCAAAATAAAATTCATTGGAATAAACATGCCCTTCCTACTTGTAATTGTGAAAACAATACATGATAGAGTACCTATGTTGGAAAAGACCCCCACAATTTTGTAGAAAACTTTTTGACATACAAATGATCAAGGTTCTTCACCTTCGGAATAAGGCTTTGGTTTAGGATTGTTGGAAATGTATTGTTTCATAAAAAAAACCATAAGTAAAGATACCTCAACCAAATATATAGACATAAAAAAGGGGAGACCCTTCTTAGTCGAATAGCAATGGTCTCATAATAATAATAGATTTGGCATACCCAAAAAAGGAAACAATGAAAACCATTAACTTGCAACCTCAAAAGGGTTGAAAAAAAATATAGAGACTGAAATTGAAACATTGCTCATACTGGCTCTTGCTTCCCTAATTCACTTACATGAAATTTACAAAATGCCACCTATTCCCTAGATAATCAAAAAGTGCTTGGACAAGACCGTTTACGCCTTTTCTCTCGATAAAATTAACACCCCCTTATGACAAAAAAGGATTCTGTGCAATAACATGGCCAATGCTTGCTAAATATCACTTTCTCCACGCGAAGGAGGGATTCCAAAATATAGGTTCCTTTTAATACTACGGAATTGGTAAATTACATTCACTCTTGATTTCCACTTACATGTACCTAAGAGCCTCACTAAATAACTACATATATAATTGAGAAATAATTAATAATAGTACGCATATGAATGAATCATGCGCTATTGATATGGGGCCAGTACAAGGTGCACACTTCTGTATTACACTTTGAATATCCTTATCACATACGAGAAGTAGCCTGCTCAAAAGATGTTGTCGTCACCTTAGTTAACACATTACTCAGAACGTTGTCTTCAACGTCCATGAGGACGTCAGAAACCACAACAACTATGTGACTGACATGACGTTATACACAACATTGTATAAAACATATACTGCCACTGTAATTCTATTCACCTATTCACTATGGGAATGGCCTTCCATTTCCTACTGTTCTATAGTAGTGTCATCCTCGGTTGAAGACTCCACTGCTGCTGGGATGTGTATACCATCGGCTACTGCGGCTTCTCTCTCGGGCTCCACTTCCAACATTTGCGCTTGCAACCCAACAAAGTCATTGTCATTCCCTACATCAGTCATGGTAGGCATAGATTGATTCACTTGCAGCTCCCTACGTCTACCCCGAATATCTGTGCGACACACAACCTTCCACCCTAGCCTTCTTATGTCATCGGAAAAGAAAACTTGTTGGCAATGTAAAGGAAAGGCAAATGAGTCGGGATGGACTTTTCCATCCATGCGGTTGAAGTTTGCGATGGTGAATCCATATTGGTCTCTCCGAATGTTAGGGCATCGAAGATCTTCTGTACCGCGAACCCAATCGCAAACAAGGACCGTGATGCAATGATTTCTATAGTCCAACTCTAAGATCTCTTGAAGGTATCCCACGTACTCTTTGGTTCTTTCTATCGGGCGCCCATTGCGAAGCCCCCACCCAAGTTGCTCTGTAAATGAGGCTGCAATTCCTGAATCGCAAGTGACACGGGCCTCCTCCGCACTATGAACATGCAAGTGCATGCCGAAGGCATACATTTGGCGATGTGAGATGGCATATCGCTGTGGCGGTTGTGCATACTCTACAACATCGGCTTCGACATGCTCACCACCATCTCGTAGTACTTGCACTTGGGTACTCAACCATGTCGGAAAAGGAGGTAAGTCTAGAAGATTGCTGGGATAGCGTACGGACACTGAAGTTTGTCGACGGCGGAATTGTCTGCGAAAGGCCTCCCTCTCTTCCCACCATTGTCCTCTCGCTGTTAGATATTGCCTACAAGACATTCCAAGCGCACATAGTTAGACAACTATTACAATGCAAACTGACATGACAATTACACTAAACCTATATTTAACTAATTATGGACAATTGCACAAATTATGGACAAATTCATAGTCCATAGCCACATTAAAAAAGGTAGAGAACATGCTTCAAATGATTAAAAAGTGTTGGCAGCCCACCCACACCTTGTTCAGAAGAACCGAGGGTACAAAAAAAAAGTGGATTGTTGTATTTTGGATCGGTTTTTATGCAATAGCAGAACCGGTGCCTATGACCGTGCACCCATCCCGTGCCCATTGACATATAGGCTGGCAGCCGATAAGACAACACAATAAAGTGCGCAAAACCAAAAAGCAGGAAAACGAATATGAAAGATAGAGATATGAGCAAATCGCCTGTGCACTGAAGATAAAACAGTTGTAACATGGTCCCCATAGGAGATTCAAATAAATGTGATTTGTCAACAGCCAACGGATACATATTAAAAATGTCAAAACTGACTAGTCATAAGACTTATAGTCACAACCTATAAGATATGAAGGCACACCCTAAAAGATATGAAGGCACATCCACAAATGAGTAAATATTGTGGATATGCATATAATCATCCTGAAGTGAAAACATCCTGTTCAAGAACCATGCGATCGACATGCAGCGAAGCCTTTAGTATCGGCTGGCAGCCGACACCTGCAGCGAGGACTCGGATCCGTCTAGCAATGTGATGGTGACACAACTCCAGAGCTAAACTATTGTATCGGCTGGCAGCCGATAGGTCCGAGGCGATATGTCAGTAATCCTCTCCGCCCTCGTCTGCATCTTTGTCTAAAGCTGCCCCCGCGGCCTCCAGATTCGCAATAGCAGCAGCAACCGATGCCTTCGGGATGACATGAGATGTGGGAGGTCCTTTCTTTGCATGCGAGGGCATTCTGTGCGAATACAAGACAATGTTGACATGGACCATCTGCGGAAGACAGAGTTCCTTGTGCCATCTTCGGGTCCAGCACTCCCTCGCAATGAGCGCTTTTGACTCCCTCTTGGCTATCATCGAAGTCCACCACTCAATTTTAAAATTACCATACGTGGGCCTCAGAGACATGTCCACACATTGGAGTACCCATCCCAGCCAGACAGGCAGATGATTGTTGTGACATGGTCGACAAAGAACAAAGTCTCCGAGCAGAACATCCCTGAATGGATTGAATCTCAAGCGTGGCTTGTCCTTCGCAGGTCCGCAGTATGGAGTGGGATCCCCTTCGTCCTCCGGAGTGGTGTCTACTGAATAATTCTCCTCCGCCCCCTTGTCTACAAAAGTCGACGTGTGATCTCTTGTCCAATCAGAGAGCGACCATAATCCTTCTTGAAGCAATGCAGGAGTTTGAGGCAGCGCCGAATTGATCTCTGATTGAATTCTTTCCCAGTAAGCCACACAGCCTGCCATTTCCTGTGCGTACCGTCTATCTCTGGCCATTCCCGATTTCCAGAACTCAATGAACTTTGCTATTCCATTTTTGATGAATGTCTGTTTCTCATTGCACTCTGTAGCCCTTGCGACTTCTTTTTCTGCATTTCGCCTTCTAGTATTAATGTCCACATTCCCCCAGAGTGCCTTGAAAGGCACAGGTCGAGGGTCCCCCTGTGGAATATTGGGTTGTCCATTTTCGTCCGCTGTCCACATTTTGACAGGTGCGCCAAGAGGCAACCACGAAGAATCTGTGGCCCTGAGCTTGTACTTCATGACCGGCCATCCACGATCCACACCATCCTCCACAACGTAGAACTTGAAGAGGTGTTTATCTTCGAGCCTGATGATTTTGTTCACCCCATCATGATGGAAGCCTTTGAAGTGTGATTTGAAGTCCGCCACTTCTTGCACGATCTCCGGAATGAAGGCTACAGTCTTCTGTGAATCCATGAACGCCTTCATGAGATCCGCAAGTACGTATGTGTTCTTCCTTTTGATCAGTTTCAAGAGATAATTGAAGTGCGCATCAATGTCCTCGTGCGTATGCTTGACAATAAGGAACCCCATTGAAACTTCCTTGAATATGCGCCTGGCAGTCAGCAGTGAGCAGAAAGCCATGAGGAATCGATTTTTGTTGTCCTTTGCTGAATTGTCGAGTTGCAAGAACAGTTTCCTCGGAAGTGGGACTTGAGGTCATCCTGGTCTCGCTGCGTCGATCACCATGTCCGAGATCTACGGGATTGACGAGTTGCATCTCGATTTCCCATGAAACAGAGCCTTGAAGAAGGTGTTTAGCGGTGGAGTCGAGAAGAGGATCTTGGACTCCCGAACACGTGGTAGTTCTAGGGCCCTGAGGACCCTGCAGATGGACAAAATTGTGAAATTTGAATCCCCAGGCCAGAGTGATGTGGAGTAATGTGCATACGCGCCATCTCCATGTCCATGTGTGAGCATTCCAGTACACGAGATTGGTATTTGCCCTAGCCCTACGGTGGCCTTAGTGATGCATTGCATCCTTGGAATGGCAGTCTTTGTGGTGTCCATTTTGTCATGAATAATGCAGAGGACCTCTGATGGATTTTGCACCGACTATGCGGTCCATCCACTGTATACATTTCTACAAGTGCGCTGGTAATTGGGATGTCTCTCTCTGTCGTCGACCAGGGCCTACCACTCATCACAACCTCTTGGATACTTTGCAATGAACTCTACCAGGAAGTCACATTCTGTGCATTTTGAGAAATTGCTCCCTACGGCCTTGACCTCTATGTTTTTGAAATGAGCATTTCGAAGGCGGCTGATAGCAGACTGCGAGACCGGCTTCATATTGCATATTCCATTGACCTGAAGAACATGACTTCATGGATGAGTTTCCATGGAAGACTATAGAGTTGTATCGGTTGGCAGCCGACAGAACTACAATTGACGGCCTATAGAAAGGAAAGATCAATGGCTTCTACATTCAAAGTCCAGACATGATTGTATCAGCTGGCAGCCGATAAAAGGACTTTTCTACTGTAGACGAAGAGGCAGATGATGGACTTACATAATTGACTTGTTTGCGCCTGTGATCCCAATTCATTGTAGAGGGGAGGACCTTGAGATTGTCGACGCGTTTATTTCCAACCATTCTGAACTCGTTTGGCATTTTGTCGGCATTGTCGTCGATGATCGTTTTGAGGGTTGCTTGAGCTTGGATTGGTTGTGGCCGTGGCCGTCAGGCCCCTGCATTTCCATGCGAGCCGTTAACGGATCCTCCCACGGCCGCAGCCTTGTAAACATGATAGGTCGACCTCGATACCCCGTGAATGATATACCATGCATTCTTGCAGACGTCTGTATTTGCAAGAGTAATGAATTTTTTTCCTGGAATAACCCCTGCATGAAGCTGACTCTGCACTGCATACGCTACCTCCCTCCTACTCTCGAATGTGCAAGCGAAGAACTTTCGTCGTATAGACCTCGTGTCCTCCCTGGGAAACGTCTGGCAGCATCTGAGCTTACAGCACTTCTGTGAGCTGACCTTACGTACCTCCGTCTCCGAGGTCTTCATTTGCAGCTTGGATTGGCTTTCGTGATCCTTGGGAATCACCCTTCGGCGCACAGAGCGGTATGGATTCCTCGGTACCCCTTGCATTTTGTTATCGTCCGACTCATTCAATAGAGCAGCCTCTGAGCAGAGCGTGACAATTTCAGATAGTAGCCTTCCACCCTCCAACCTTGTGTGTGTGAGCTTTCAGCGCATGGTTGTCATTTGCAGTTCGTCATTGTCCGATATGAACATGACCCCGACATCCGTGTCGCCCAGGACTCCATCATCGCAGGCCTCATCTGGTAGGCAGACTTGGATCATGGCTCTTCTGAGAACCGAGAAGTCGTCATTGAGAAGTTCACAGTATTGATTTCTCTAGAGCGGTCTATCTAGGATTGGAAGTCCAGCTTGCATTCCATCCGGATGGCCATTATCTCCACTTTGAGTATCAGCTCTAAACGCGTCCGAATGATCCATGCTATCAGCAACACTTGTGTCGGACACGGCAGTGCCAGAGGTACTATAACCATGAACATCGCGGTGATCCTCTGCAGACCTGCGGTTGTCATCGTCGGACGAATAGAGCCTATCATCTCGCTCGTCTTCATCTGATGCAGTAGGAAGTACTCGTTGTATTACCGGATCACATAATTCTACCTGTACATCGTTCGAACTCCCACCACTCTCGTAGTTACCATCGACTTGAGCCTACATGAAATGGGTCGCAGGTTCTCCTGTCGGCTGGCAGCCGACAACCTTGGTTATTGGGATAGAGGTCTCGATTGGTCTGACCTTATAACCACTCCAGAGTATTTTGAATCCAACACAGCGTTTGAGTGTCATGAATTCATGAATCTCGCAATAAGCACTCTGATCCTGGAAATCATCGATGACGTGCAGTAGCTTCACAACGAGGAAGAAGTTGTGTGGAACGCGAAAGCCTTCCCAGTAACCCTTCGGAGAGCATTGTACAATTGTACCTACACCAGCATACAGCAGATCCATGCCCACAGTCTGCAGTAGTGAGACATCCATATTGACAGTGAGTGACAGGAATTGTTGTATGGGTTTTTCATCTATGACCACTTGTATCGGCTGCCGGCCGACACTAGCAGAAGAAGACCCTTCAGACCCTGCATGGGGATAGATGTTCTCTGCCTCCCACACGATTGACCTTTCCGGGCAGTGTCGCAGGAACACCATGTCTCCCTCAGGAAACGGAAGAGGCATATCGAGGTTATTTGGAACGTCTAGGATATGAACGCGTACGAGGTAGGGATCGCGGCTGACCACCCTTTCTACGACCGCCCTTCCGGAGTAGTATAATCCTTCCAGTGTAAGAGCCACAACAACTCCCTTTTGCATTTTCAGTCTTCTCGAGCCTCCATTTTTCGTGAATGCCTCAATAGGACTCGCACTTGATGTCCAGTCATCAGATCCACTCATGATTTGAAATCGGAGTCAGAACCCACTATGTTGGAATCTCTGTTAGACCCGTGATGACCTTATCGGCTGGCAACCGATACGTCTGTGTACCTGGTGCTTCACGACCTTCCTGGTACAGAAATTGGTATCGGCTGGCAGCCGATACCATTGTCCGTACGGTCAAGCACAGAGGCAGGACCGTACAGCTAGAACTTTGGGGATCATGCTCGAAGTTAGATTTTGCGCTTCCTATGATCTAGGCACTATCCACAGATGCTCTAACTAGTAAAAATAATGAAATGGAAACACATGTGCAACCGAATAGGAAATCTTGAACCTCTGTCAGGCAACTAATTTTCGAGAATGCTCCTGACTACTACTGCAATTAGAATCCTACTGCAATTCAAATGTAGCTTGGAGCAATTCAACTTCTACTGCAAATCCTACGTAAGCCTAAACACCAAATAACAACTTGTCGCAGCACAGGGTAGGTCAATTCCCCATTATACTCACAAAAATCGCTCTAGAGTATAACTAAGTGACTCTAAAGATCGAACCCACGAGATCCTGTGAAGTATCTAGCTCTATTAAGCAGTTAAGCTAAGTCAGTATTCCAATCTTACTTTCCGGTCCTAGATCTAGAACCAAAAATACCACCACACCGGATAACTACAGACCGGATTACTCCTTCTTCCGGTCCTACTTACTATCCGGTCCATACAATTACCCAAATCCCAAGATCTCACAACTTCCGATCCTGGAAATCCGTCCTGACCAATCCGGTCCGGATGGTCATCATGTATCCGTAATCCTATCCGGTTTAGTTTTGCCTCTGTTTCACCATCAGAGGGGTCGCCGCTTACATTTGAGAGTGGTAGGCCCACCACTCCTTCCGTGACTTATAGTGGCTGAAGACCCACTGTCCTACTTCCTAAACTCCTAAGCTAATCCGGATCCGGTTTGGTCCTTCACAACAACCCAGATAGCAATCCGGGTTATAGGTCACACAAAGACCCCACACTCGACCCTCTCGTACTACAATGACCTTGATGCTACTTCCGATCCGTGCGAAGACAGGTGGTTACAAGTGCACCCGTCCGTTCCAACATCAACTAAAGTTCTTCCGTTACCCCTACGGGTGGTGAGACCTCACAGGAGATCGAACACTCAACCGAATTTCCCACCCGGGAGTTCTAGTGCAGCTAAGGAATCCCTCCCTACCCGCCTAGCCTAACAATGGCTTTCTCACCCGGAATCTCAAACTCTAGACGTGCTGAGGAACTAAGTTCACTCCCAACTCTTCGATACCTACTCACATGCACCTTGGATCGGAAAATAAACACCAAAGGGAGAAATCATTTGCAAACCGCCTCGTACTATCCTAACTCCACATCATACAATCCTGTCGCGCTGGAGAGACACACAATGAGGAGAAGAGAAAGGTACAAGAAGTTTGCAAAATGAAAAACTCCCAGTTCCCATCTCAGGAATCGATTTATATACAAAGGGTAAAAACCCTAAAAGCACAAAAAGGAGCGGAAAACCCGTAGGGGTCCGCCGCCATCCTAATCTAACTTCCGGTCTAACCTAATACTGTTGAGCCGGATCCGGATCCGCTCCTACTCCTAACTGAAATCCAAAATCCTATCTACCCTACAACTCTGGATCTTATTGTCGGGCTTCCGATCTCCGGAACCAGCTCCTCGAAGACTTCACTCAAGTTCCGGATCCGTTCCCCCTCCGCAGGGTTAGATCCGGGTGAAGACTCCAGGTCGATTGTGATATCCGGTCTCGTGCCCGGAGTCTCAGCCCGTGCAGACTTCTTGGACTCCGGAGTCCAATCCTTCCTATCCTTCGCAATAGTCGCGTCCGGAAAGATATCCGGTAGCGAGATATCCGAAAGATGAATCCCCTTGGAGCACGTCGCTCCAGTCAGCTTCCGGCTGCTTTCCTCGATCCGGTCCGCAGCCTTCCGCCCCTCCACCATTGCCGTCTCCACCTGCTCAGCGAAGTCGGCGAGAATCCGGACCATCCGGGAACCGGATAGTTTCTTCTCTTCGTGGATCTTCTCGTCGAAGAGCTTCGCTTTGGCGGCGGCCGTTCCGGTCTCTCCCAGGACCGCCTTGATCTGCTCGGCTATCTTCCGAGTCTCCTCCGCCATCTCCTGGGCGGCCGTCACGTCTTCCCGATAGGCAAAAAGAGTTGCCTTCAGGTTATCCACCTCCTCCTGCAACCGGCGGATCTCTGCTTCCTGCTTCTGGCTCTTTGGAGGGAATAACCGGAATGACTTTCCGGAGTTTCACCTCGCCTCCAGAGGGACTCGCTGGTCTAGACCTACGTAGCGGCGGCATTCCCACTCCAATCTATCTCACTCTCTCCTAGCCGCATGTCCCGTTGCTCACGTTCTCTCTCCGATCTCAACCGGAATCAAAACGAACAGAACACAAACGCACAAACGCCAAAAACTCAACCGCGCACGCTCAAGGTCGAGTTTCTAAAAGGGGGTGCAACAGTGAAAGCTCCTCCTTTTATAGTCCCTGGACCCTTTCCGGTTTGTCATCATGAATCCGGTTTACCATCATAATCCGGTTCATCATCATAATCCGGTCCTAGACCTAATCCGTGTTACATTCCGTTTCCGTCATTAGTTACTCCTGACCGGATTAGATCCAAGAGGCCCACTACTTCACATTCCGTGCTAATTTTGAGTTTTCCTTCTCCACCTTATCGGATCCGGTTCCCTAATGACTAGTTTCCGTTCCTATTTTGATGTATACTAAGAAAATCAAAATTTTAAGCTGCGACACAACTGTCGAAGATTGCTTCCTGAACCCGAAGACTAGTCAATGCTGCACTGAACTGAGGTCTACTGAATTCCCTGTCACGTTGCATCCCTTATAAACATTCTACAACAAGCCACTGCAATTCCCTAACGGTTCTTGGACGCTCTGAGTGCGTGTGTGGGGTAAATGAAAATGAAAATGGAAGTCCTCCAAGATTTGATCCTAGGTGAGCAAGCCTGAAACTGAATTTGGCACCTGAAATTTGAATCTGGAAGAGGATGAAGTTGTGGTGATTGCAAGAGAGACAAGTCCGTGCATCGGGAGATCGTGTTGGGAAACGTACGCATCTCTGCAATGAGTGTTCGTAACTTCCATGTACTTTGCTGGATGTGGAGTACATGCTAACGGATGAAAACCTGCGATGGATGAAATTTATGGAAGAATGGACTCGGTTTGTCATGATTGCGCCCACCGACTGGCAGCCGAGGGTTTAGGAGGTATACACCCCTGGCCACTTTCATTTTCTCTCATTTGCCATTTGCGTCTCCTGCTCTCTCTCTGTCACTCACCCTCACTCTCACTCACTCTCAGCCTCACTCACTCTCATTCTGCCATTCTCCCTCCTTCAGTCTGGCTTGCAGCTGACATGCTCTCGCAAAGCAAAGCAGCAGTCGATACATCTTAGCGCAGTCGATACGCATTTCTGGTCAGCCGACAATGAAGGAGAGTGAGGCAAGCGTGCTTTTTTAGCAGCCGACAAGTCATCTTCAGCAACCGATAAGCAACAGAGTCCATTGGCGATGGCGTCCTCCGATTTGGCGACTGAGAGGTACTTTTCACTATATGTATCGGCTGCCAGCCGATACACTGTCATTTGCTATATCATATAGGATAGCCATTGAGATTCTGAGGCACCTATTACTTGCTATATCGGCTGGCAGCCAACATACATTGCAGCACTCACTAGGAGCCTGAGTTTAAGCTATGTCGGCTGGCAGTCGATATGATCCTGGGACGATTGACTTAGGAATTTCTAGAAATGTCTTCCGACGGTAGGGTTTAGGGACTAAGAGGTTGTATCGGCTGGTAGCCGATACAGTGGATGCACAAAGTGAAGGTGCATAGTGTGAGTGTACTGAGAATTCAATTGTATTGTTCTATAGGAAACCGACTCTCTTGGCCCGCCTTTTGGATGAGCAAATCCCAAACTCTAAGATATTGGGAGACGGGTATCCACCGAGGGCAACATGGCGAGCGATCGAGGCCATCCAAGAATGGGGTCTGTGTTGGAGGTAGTTACCCGACACGACAGTGGAGATCGTATGCTCCTTCAAGCTGAAAGGGAACATGACCCCTGGCAAAGGAAGTGTATTGTCCGTCATGGCTGTTGGCGATTCCGTGTACGTCATGATATGCTTGATGCCATTGGGAAGCACAGATGGAGTTGCCGGTGAACAAGTGCACGGAGGAGGTCTGTGGACAGAAGTCAATGTCAATGGGCATGACGTTCACGGGAAACACGCCGTCCAATGTAGAGGACCTCATCCAGGGCTGGGAGTGCTTGAAGATAGAACGCAATGAACCTAATGCGTTCATCGCTTGTGAGTTGGAAAAGGGGAAGAAAAAGGTACCCTTGGCGAGGAAGCAAGTGGCGGCGCCAGTGACTGAAGTCGCTGCAATTGATTTGCAGGAGACCGGGTTGCCCAACAAACCGAAGAGAAAAGCGAAGGCCAGGGACGACCCCAACAAGCCGCTGAAGCTGACACTTGACGAGGCACTCCGGCGTGGAAATCATCTCACAACCAAGACGAAGGAAAACGAGGTGAACGCTATTTACCACGCGTTGGAAACGGGCTCCTACACGCGTTTCCTTACAAAAAGCAGCGACTTCCGAGGGTCATTCACTCGGACAAATTCCACATTGCACCGGACGAGTTGAAGTACCGGAAGATTGCAAAGGACCGACTTGGCTAGGTAATTCGACGATCACTTCCATCCTTTACTGGTTTTTATCTTCCCATATAATGTATCGGTTGGCAGCCGACATCTGTAGCTGGTCTATAATATTTTGGCCTTCTCTCAATTCAGGTGAAGACCATGTACAAGGGATACGGGTCCATGAGGAAGAAGCCGGAAATCCATGGGATTCGTCTGAAGCGGGCTCCACTGCCAACAGACAAAGGGCTAGATGCCGTGATGGACGAGTGTCCCGGGATGCATCAGACTGTTGTTGTCGACAGCATCTCAATGCCGTGGTGGAAGGCGCCAAATGTCCACTGGTATATCATTGGTGGGCAACACACAGTGACGGCCTGTCGAGAATTGGCCGAGCAATATCCGGACGGCTCTGAAGCCAAAACCGACCTCCTGGAGTTCGAGGTCATTCCCGTATTTAGTAGAGACCCGGACACACTCGTCAGAGTCTCCAATGCCCTCAATCTCAACATCGCGGAGAAAGTGGCAAAGGAGACCTTCAGATCCTACGCAGAGATGGGAAGAGCGGCGTGGGTGCAGGCGGGGTGCCCAGAGCCGCATCGTGGAGGTGGAAAGCCGTCAACAGCATTTGAGGTAATTCCCACGCACCTTTATTTTTTTCTCCCTTTTGATTAATATATTATGTATCAGCTGGCAGCCGATACCATTCTCGCATATTCTAAACATTGCGGTGGAACTCCTCCAGGCTGCGAAGTTGAAGGTGATGGCGCACTTCGTGGATGAGAAGGTGTCCTCCAAGTTGCCCCTCATCTTCATGAAGGAGACCACCTGGGTGCTATGGACGGAGGTCTTTGATGCGTGGGAGAATGGGGAGCTTATTGGAGATGATGGGACTATGCCGAATCTCCTCGTCAATCAGAAGCCGCTCACTCACATCACCAAAACGGATCTCCCGCCAACGCTGGGGCTTCGGGATTTGGATCTGTGCAAGCTAGGGCGGGAGATCGTTGCACTTTGCGTGAGCATCAAGAACACCGCGAAGGCCAAGTCCTCGGGGAAGATCACTCTCTTCGACTAGTGCAAAGACAAAAAGATGGACAGGATCGTCATGAACGAGATCATGTGGACCAGGAAGAAGCATCCCCTTCCCTACAAGGACCACAATTGGACCCCATATACTGACGAGGATTGGATGGAGCTTGCTGAAAAGGAAGGGTACTCAACGGCCGTAGTCCGAAACGTTTGGAAGGACATGATGAAGTTCACGGACGCCAACAATTGGTTGAAGGGGCGAGTGAACCCTATGAATCCAACGACGGACAAGTCGACGGATGGCAAGGTGCCGGGGGTCTTCTTCACGACGTTGGCGAACTACGCCAAAGTCAAAATGCCTCTGACGCTTGGGAAGTCCGCCGAACTGAAATACGAATGCTATATCGGAGAGAATATTCCTGAGGTGGTCGACTTCGTCCGTCAATCGAAGGGGAATATGGCGTTGGAACCCGAGGACAAAAAATTCATTGTCCTCTTTGGGTATACAGGTATGGGGGAACCAGTTCCAATGAACAAGAACAATCTGTTCGATCTAGCACTGGCCGCTGAAATCCCTGAGGTGGATGGTCCGAATATCGAGGAGACCGAAGCGTACATCCCCCTACCAATGCTCCTTATCGGGAACTCGCGTTTCCGAGATTCTGTCGCGACGGCCTCGTACTCGTCTTCGTCCTCCTGGTACTACCATTCGGTGTACTATCAGCCATCTCCCCGTGGAGGCTTTTAGAAGGCGGAGATTGAATCCATGCCTTTGGTCGCTCTGTCCTTGACCTTCCCGAAGCCAGAGGACAGGTCCAGTATTTTCCCGGTCTTCAAGCGCTTCACTGGGATCAACAAGGCGCCCAACTAGTTCAATGTCGACTGGAATGGCAGGATGTGCGGGGTTGGTCATGGACTTCTAGAGAAACTGATGATGCCGACCCTAAAATCCAAGGATGCCACCGTCATCAACATCTGGGGGGGCGGGAACATCACGGAGATCGCTCTGGTAAGTTTTCTTATCCCTTCCTCACATTTGCATTGTTCAGAGGAAGTGAAATCCTGTCGGCTGGCAGCCGATACAACATGTTACTCACTTGTATTCCATGGGTTCGCAGAGGAATGGGCGGGCCATCATGGAGTTCGTTCGGGAGGAGGACGGATTGCAAAAGGCCACAGAATGTGTGAGGGGAATGAACCTCGTCTCCTCGGCTTCCTTAGGACCTTCTTCGAGGACGCCTCCGCTGACAGACCGGGGGGCGCAAGCAGATCGAGGCAAGTGTCGCCTGCGGCATCACATCAGCAACCGCGGCCGATCTCGTCCCTCACTCTGACAGAGACTCTAGGTGGCGCTGCTCAATCTCAACGGCCGCAGGGTCAGTCTCAAGAGCGACCAGCACTTCAGACGTTTCAGATTGATTCAGACAGTGATGGCCCCCCGAAAGAGACACTCATTCGAAGGCCGCGACAACGACGTCCTTCATCTCCGCGGCGTTCTTTCAATCTCCCCCCGGCTCCAAATTCAAAGCCGCACGGGATGCTCCGACCGGAAAATTCATCGATCGCAATGGTCGTGGACTTGCACGTTCAGCCACCGTCAGAGGAGATTCGCAAGATTCCACAAGCTCGAGTGGTCAGTCCTACGACAGAGCCCCAAGTGGGAGTCACTGCAATTGGCCGCCCGGCTACTGCAGCTGACATTAGTATCGGCTGCCAGCCGACACCCATGGTGGTTTCCCCGCCTGAACCACGACGGGGAAGAAGTAGGGGGCCACGCTCAAAAAGGAGTCGGAGTCGGTGGACTCGCGGAGGTCAACTCGGGTTCAGCAAAAGCGGAAACGATCGAGTGACGAGGAAGACAGTGGCGCGGCAGCGCGGGAACAAGACTTCCCAAATGAAGCGATGTCTCCCGCTCGATCTCAGAGGCGGGCTCAGACTGGAGGTTCGTAGGCAATAGACATGCTCCGCGATGTTTGTAGAGTATCTAAAATAGCTCATGTATACGTAGCACTACCTGGCTCAGACTTGTGCGTAGACTTGTTAGTAGGAGCCTTCATCTCGGCAAACTAGAGTACTTATGGACTGTGTCGGCTGCCAGCCGATACAGTGCACGAATGTTTTGTCATGTACCTAAGTTCATTGCATCTCATGCTCTATGTATTTCGTTTTGCAATGCAGATGATGACTCCAAAACTTCTGAGAAATTCCCCGCCACTGCGTCTGAAGGTGGGTAGGAGTGTGACAAACCAGCTCTAGAAGAAAGGGCAGGGAAAACGTCTAGTGCTGGCTCGTCTCAGGTAGCGACTCCGAAGTTGTTTCTTTTCCTTGAGGTTCAAGGAACTCTGCTCTTCTATGAGCCCCTCATTTTAAAAGGGAAAAGTATGCATCAGAGGTCGCAAGTAAGACCTCGACTAGGTCTTCAGGAGTTCATCAGGTTCTGTAAGGGTCAAGACATTCGGATCGTTTATTGGTCGCATTTACCCAAGAAGATTCTTGAGCAGCGTCTTCATAACCTGAAATGGATGGTGCCGGATATCGGAGACGATTACCTGGCTTTTGGACAGGAGTACTATGACGAGAGTGTTTATCGAGACCCTCAGAATCCCACACGACCAATTTTTCTGAAGCGTCTCGCAAGGATTCTCGCTTCATCCTCTTTGTACGATAATGGGGCCACAATCAACAACTCATTGATAGTGGATCACAAGCCCTATCGGAACGTTTTGAATCAGCCATATAGTGCGATTCATCCACCCCCGGTTACTATGTATTCGAAGAGTTCGCTCAAGGGTGGAAAACTGCCTTATCTCCAGGCAACGCTCATCCCGTTCATTGAACAGTTTTTGTCTTCGAGACTCACGGTCCCAGAGTTCTGTCTAAAGAACTCTTCAGTTGGGATTGCACGCTGTATGCCGGGCTCTCTTCTTCATAATCAGTTCGTGAATGTGACACCGCCATATCAAAAGGGATTCAAGGTGCTATATTCATTGGAGGAGCTGCAGGCCATGGGAATTCCTAGCCCATGGGACCTAATGGAGGAGGCGTAGTGTATCGGCTGCCAGCCGACACATATTTTTGTAGATTGTATATATTCTCTGTAGATAAAGGAGGATGTCTAGAAACTACATCTTTTGTGTACATTATTTTCTTTTGTATTGATTAATCAATTTTCTTGTAATGAAGGCATTTCAGTCCGATTTTTCCTAAAATTTGCGCATGGGACACTCACTCTCAAAGCATTCAAATGTTTCCTTTGAGAGTTTCAGCATTAGGTCTTGGTCATTCTAATCAAGTGATCGCAATAATGTAGGTGCAGGCATTCACTCATCTGTGCACAATCTATCTAGCACCTTTTGTTTGTTTCTCAATATGAATTATTGGCTGTTGTCTTGTGTTAGGCCGCAGTATCGGTTGCCAGTCGATATCAACTGGCTTGTCTTCTTTCAGTGGATGTTGATGTTGTATAATCTTGTAGCTACTAATTCATGTTCTGTTCAGGGGTCCAACGTGGGCCATCCACAGTCGTTCAAGAAATGTGTGGTTCTATGCGTCACGGGACTACTTTGTTATCTCGACCTGAATATTGAGGTGGACAAGTCGGACCCGCACAGAAATGTCATTAAAAGGCCAAGGCTAGTTGTAATGTTCATGACACTGTTTGAAAAGTTCCACGTAGGAATTTGGTCCAGGATGCCAATAGTGGATCTTAGGCCTCTGCTTGCGCACTTACTTCCAAAACATGTCAGAGACAACCTAGCATTCGTTTATGGCAGAGAGTACTGTGTAGATAGCCAGAATTTCCCGTGGTGCTACAAAATGCTCTCAATACTTCACACTAAGAGACCATCCAGGATGACATGCTTCACGAACCAAGTGCTCATGGTCGATGTGTGGCCGCTTTCGCTCAGGAGGACGCCGGATCCGGCGTGCTATATTCCGCTACCATTTACGGGGGATCTCAATTTCCCGAATACTAGTAGAGTTATTCCGAACATTTCAACGGATATTATTCCATTCATTTATCCCATGCACGAGCATGAGTCAGTCTCGGAATACATGAAAGGCGCAATCAGACTGGGACAATTACACTATGAGGTTGCACAGTCAATCAAGTACGGGAAGCCAAACTGGAATGGGATATTCTGGTGATTTGCCCTACATGGTGTCGGCCGCCAACTGATATCCTTGCAGAGTGGAATCGGGGGGGGCTTGAATACCTTCCAATCTCGTCCCCTTTACCTTATTCACAAATTTGAACTGCTTTATTGTCAACGCCAGTCTTATCGAATCGACTGCCTCTTCACTTCAAGACATGTTCTCTGGAGTTTTCTAGGGGGATATCGACTGCCAGTTGATATGAGAAATTCAGTTCATTGGATTGGATGGACTCAGGGTTTAGGGTTTAAGGAGGAGCATTCGTTACTCTTCATCTTACAGATGGCTGCTATAGTCGATTTTCATAGTTTATGTAGTGCAAACACTTTCATAGATCTAGGTGCTTTAAAGAATGATGTTAGGAGTCGGTTGGCAATATTAGGCGCCAGCCGATACTTTGTTCCAAATTTGGACACAACATAAGAGCTTATGAAATTATTCATTTAACTACTAATTGTAGGCTCTGAATTCAATAACTTGCCGTGTGTTGTGGTACTTTGGTTTGTTTAGTGGTTGCGTCCATTTCTGTTCATTGCTTATGACACACAAATCTATGCATTCGACTATATCGGCTGACGGCCGATTTATTTCTGGACTATGGATTTGTCCATAATTAGTTAAATATCAGTTACTACAAGCTATACGCTGGGCTACCGGTTACTTCTGAGCCCAGACTTTGTTGTCTCTGATGTCCACTACAACATCTCTATGTCGCAGATGACGTCAACTGTGACAGACACCTTTACGACCGCCAGGAAAGTGGGTTGCGCGTGATGTCACAGTCCACGTGTCCTATGATGTTCTCAAAAGTGTCCTCTGTCGCAGCTTAAAATTTTGATTTTCTTAGTATACACCAAAATAGGAACGGAAACTAGTCATTAGGGAACCGGATCCAATAAGGTGGAGAAGGAAAACTCAAAATTAGCACGGAACGAGAAGTAGTGGGCCTCTTGGATCTAATCTGGTCAGGAGTAACTAACGACGGAAAAGGAATGCAACACGGATTAGGTCTAGAACCGGATTATGATGGTAAACCGGATTCATGATGACAAACCGGAAAGGGTCCAGGGACTATAAAAGGAGGAGCTTTCACTGTTGCACCCCCTTTTAGAAACTCGACCTTGAGCGTGCGCGGTTGAGTTTTTGGCGTTTGTGCGTTTGTGTTCTGTTTGTTTTGATTCCGGTTGAGATCGGAGAGAGAACGTGAGGAACGGGACATGCGGCTAGGAGAGAGTGAGATAGATTGGAGTGGGAATGCCGCCGCTACGTAGGTCGAGACCAGCGAGTCCCTCTGGAGGTGAGGTGAAACTCCGGAAAGTCATTCCGGTTATTCCCTCCATAGAGCCGGAAAAGTCTCAACTCATGGAGGATCTCAAATCCATGGGTTGCCTCGGGTTTGCCGAGAAACCCTGGGGTTTTAGGGAGGAGAGAATGGTCAAGGAGCTCCTCGGAAAGCTGTCCAACCAGTTTGACAACACCGTGAGAGGAACTTCCGTCAGCTGGAACGAGGGAATGTGGAGAGGGGTTTACGGTTTCCGGGCAGGAGGTTTATGGATGGTGAACCGGAAGGATGAGTTTGTCCGAGGGAAGTTCCAGGGAGCTGTCAACCCGAAGGACGGATACGCGGTCGAGGATTGCGTGGATGACCGACACCGTCGGCTCCTGCAATTCCTGGTTCCGGTTCTTCACCCGGAAAAGCCGACCAGGGTGACGATCACCCTCGGCAACACCATTTTCGGTGCCCTAAGTGGTACCCAGAAAGTGGACTGGGCACGGATCATTTCCGATCTCGTGGCCCAGCTCGTTAGTAGGGTTGGAAAGAAAAGGGCCACTCCAGTGTGCCCTTACCTCTTCCACCTCTATCGGGAACACCAAGTCCTCACCGACACGGAGGAGAAGGTGTGGAAGACTCAAGAAGTCCTCCTGAAGTATGAGGAGTCGGAAACGGATGACGAGGCCGAATCCGATTTCGGGTCAGAACGGGAGTCGAGCGAGGAAGAGGAGGAGCCGATGCCGCCCATCAAGCAACAGAAGTTGACGCCTCCACACAAGCGCGGGACGCCTCCCGGTCAAGATAGACCGGCCTCGGAAGAGAAACCGGAAGCCGAGAAGACCGTTTCCGGGGGAGACCCGGAAATGCAAGATCCGTTCAACGGTCTTATCAACGTCCTCTGCAACATCAGGGCGGATTGGGAGGTCAAGCATAGGACGCTTGCGGTGATCAGAAAGTTGGTAGGTGCGCCACCGGACAGCAAGTTGGCGGAAAAGGTGGCGGAGTGTATCACGAATCCGGAAGAGACCCGGAAGCAGGAAGCAGAGATCCGCCGGTTGCAGGAGGAGGTGGATAACCTGAAGGCAACTCTTTTTGCCTATCGGGAAGACGTGACGGCCGCCCAGGAGATGGCGGAGGAGACTCGGAAGATAGCCGAGCAGATCAAAGCGGTCCTGGGAGAGACCGGAACGGCCGCCGCCAAAGCGAAGCTCTTCGACGAGAAGATCCACGAAGAGAAGAAACTATCCGGTTCCCGGATGGTCCGGATTCTCGCCGACTTCGCTGAGCAGGTGGAGACGGCAATGGTGGAGGGGCGGAAGGCTGCAGACCGGATCGAGGAAAGCAGCCGGAAGCTGACTGGAGCGACGTGCTCCAAGGGGATTCATCTTTCGGATATC
This sequence comes from Pseudoscleropodium purum, assembly GCA_963969395.1. NCBI lineage: Eukaryota > Viridiplantae > Streptophyta > Bryopsida > Hypnales > Brachytheciaceae > Pseudoscleropodium > Pseudoscleropodium purum. The sequence continues at coordinate 62,643 of OZ017802.1, forward strand.
TCGCTACCGGATATCTTTCCGGACGCGACTATTGCGAAGGATAGGAAGGATTGGACTCCGGAGTCCAAGAAGTCTGCACGGGCTGAGACTCCGGGCACGAGACCGGATATCACAATCGACCTGGAGTCTTCACCCGGATCTAACCCTGTGGAGGGGGAACGGATCCGGAACTTGAGTGAAGTCTTCGAGGAGCTGGTTCCGAAGGTCGGAAGCCCGACAATAGGATCTAGGGTTGTAGAGTAGATAGGATTTTGGATTTCAGTTAGGAGTAGGAGCGGATCCGGATCCGGCTCATCAGTATTAGGTTAGACCGGAAGTTAGGTTAGGATGGCGGCGGACCCCCACGGGTTTTCCGCTCCTTTTTGTGCTTTTAGGGTTTTTACCCTTTGTATATAAATCGGTTCCTGAGATGGGAACTGGGAGTTTTTCATTTTGCAAACTTCTTGTACCTTTCTCTTCTCCTCATTGTGTGTCTCTCCAGCGCGACAGGATTGTATGATGTGGAGTTAGGATAGTACGAGCCGGTTTGCGAGTGATTTCTCTCCTTGGTGTTTATTTTCCGATCCAAGGTGCATGTGAGTAGGTATCGAAGAGTTGGGAGTGAACTTAGTTCCTCAGCACATCTAGAGTTTGAGATTCCGGGTGAGAAAGCCGTTGTTAGGCTAGGCGGGTAGGGAGGGATTCCTTAGTTGCGCTAGAACTCCCGGGTGGGAAATCCGGTTGAGTGTCCGATCTCCTGTGAGGTCTCACCACCCATAGGGGTAACGGAAGAACTTTAGTTGATGTTGGAACGGACGGGTGCACTTGTAACCACCTGTCTTCGCACGGATCGGAAGTAGCACCAAGGTCATTGTAGTACGAGAGGGTCGAGTGTGGGGTCTTTGTGTGACCTACAACCCGGATTGCTATCTGGGTTGTTGTGAAGGACCAAACCGGATCCGGATTAGCTTAGGAGTTTAGGAAGTAGGACAGTGGGTCTTCAACCACTATAAGTCACGGAAGGAGTGGTGGGCCTACCACATTCAAATGTAAGCGGCGACCCCTCTGATGGTGAAACAGAGGCAAAACTAAACCGGATAGGATTACGGGTACATGATGACCATCTGGACCGGATTGGTCAGGACGGATTTCTAGGATCGGAAGTTGTGAGATCCTGGGATTTGGGTAATTGTATGGACCGGATAGTTAGTAGGACCGGAAGAAGGGTAAATCCGGTCTATAGTTATCCGGTGTGGTGGTATTTCTGGTTCTAGATCTAGGACCGGAAAGTAAGATTGGGATACTGACTTAGCTTAACTGCTTAATAGAGCTAGATACTTCACAGGATCTTGTGGGTTCGATCTTTAGAGTCACTTAGTTATACTCTAGAGCAATTTTTGTGAGTATAATGGGGAATTGACCTGCCCTGTGCTGCGACATCCTCCATGGCAAGAAACAAAGAAACCAGCAACACAAAATCAGGCTAAGTGGATGAACCTGAACTGAAATGACTGTACAAGAGTATTCACTGTCGCCACTCGTCTAAGCAAGCTGCATTGTCCAAGACAAAGGCATGAGCGTAGTTGCGGAATTCATTAGACATCTTTCTTCTTCGTTTAGAGATGCTCCGAAGAATTTCATCATTCATGATGGGCTCCTCCATGGCATCCCAAACACGTTGAGTTGTTCCTTTGTGTTGATGCATGTACTCTGTACAAAATCCAAGCGTCTCTTCCATTCGGTATCCTTCAGCAATGCTACCCTCTGGATGTGCAAAGGTCCGTACATAGTCCTTCAACGTTTTCATGTATCGCTCTATTGGGTACATCCAGCGGCAATGCACGGGCCCGCATTTGAATAATTGCTCTACTAGATGCAAGGGGAGATGCGACATGTAGGGTTGACACGACATCCGGACGTCCGAGACGTCCGGACGTGGATGCTATGTCCGCAACATCTGCTGACATTCGCGTCTTGACGGACGCAGCGTCCGCTTGTCCGCCCGATTACGGCCGTCCGATCGACGCTCGGACTAATCTGGTCCACACGATCTGGGCGTCCACCTCAGGCCATCCGCCCCGTCCGTTCGCCCCGCCCGTCCGCCCCACCCCGCCCGTCCACTTTTCGACGGCGGTCGAGACACTGCGTCCGCTAGCGTCCAGACATCCGGACATCCGGAAAATGGACGCTATTTTGGGGCGGACATTGACATTCATCAATCCTAGCGACATGATGTTGAGGAAGGTTGTTGGAAATTCTTTCTCAAACTCACATGTTGCCATGACTACATCACGCAGCATGTCATCCTTGTCTGCAAGTTGTACCTCCTTTGCACATAGTCTTTGGAAAACCTTGCTCATTTTAATTATAGGTAACCGCACTCGCTCGTCCAGTACGTTGCGAACTGCAACGGGGAGGATCTGCACAAGAGGTAATTAAAAAACCAAGAAATTACTCCAAAGCCGGTGCAGTGTACCATTAGCTACTGGAATCAACAAAGTCCCACAATAGATGCCGTGTACTACTGTGTTTTATTGGACATACACTCAAACAAGCAAAACGTGCATAGGTTTAGGATAACATGCAATGGCCCATCATACGACGCATCTTCCTATGATTGTACACACCGTGGTCGTGACAAGCAACATGGCCATGATACTTGTAACATTCAAGCAACGTTTGAGAACATCCTCTTATCCCCACATGGTTCGAACATGTGACACTTTAAGAGTGTAATTCACTAAAAATGGAAGTCTATTGAGTACCTGTTGCATGAGCACATGATAATCATGCGTCTTCATGTATTGTAGCTTTCCATCGACTAAGCGCTTGTAAATGCTCCCAACATAGTTTGTGGGGGTCCGAATTGCCGACACTATAGCAACAAACTCTCTACGCTCGCTTGCCATTAATATGAGAGGCGCATGTGGCATGTAGTACTCATCGTACTGTCGTCGCGGAGGTTGCAACCATAATTCTTCCCGAATGCCCAATTGCTCAACGTCCAATCGACTACCGGCACTATCCTTCATGGCAAATAGTGTCTTCAATATGTTTTCACAGAAATTTTTCTCACAATGCATAGCATCCAAGATAAAAGGCTCCAACAAATGCTGCCAACATCACATAGACAAAGTCAGTAAGAACCGAAAAATTTCTTTTCTTTTGCCTTCCTCAAGGAACAACACTATGCCTCAGTTTGAACCTTCCTAGACATTCTTCACAAGTACGTGTATAGCCTCACCACGTCAGCATGAATGTCACTTTTGACATCATCTACGATGTCAAAAGGGACAGGGAAACCATTTGTGTCTTCATAGATGTCGCATGCAGCACATTATAGAATGGGACTACAGTACAAAGCTGAGAAGCATGCATGGAAACAATAGACTGACCTCCCAATATAGAAGCTCATAAAGTGCACAGAGGTGCTTCACTCCCGTGAGGTGGACTGGGTCATTAGGCCCATTTTCTTTTCCTCCTAGGTCCAAGTATGATTCCCACCACACAGCATACCGGATGATGTCTTCGGATGTTTGCGGTTGTGGCCTCTCACGATGCTCCTCCTGGCCATTGAATCTCCTATTGCGCTAATACGGATGATGTCTAGGTAAGTAACGACGAATGCCACCATATACTATCTTTGAACCTTTTGTTCTCCCATTAGGAAGAACGTCACCCATCCTAGCCATCCTGGCATCTGTGTCTTTGCCGCAAGAAGGGCAACCCTTATACCCCTTACAACATAAACCAGAAATGAGCCCAAATGCCAGAAAATCACAGATTGTCCACATGACCAAAGCACGTAAGGTGAAAGTACGATTGCCTTCTGGTTTGGAGAAATCAAGGGCTAAAACACCATGCCACAATTGCAACAACTCTTTCACCAATGGACGTATGAAGACACCAATGCCTTTGGATGTTGGTGAGTGCTTTCCCGAGATAAGTATGCATAAAGAAATGAAAAGTTTCTTGGTGACAAACCAGGGCTCAAAGTTGTATATCAAAATCAGGATAGGCCAAGTAGACCAATTTGTGTTGTTAAGCTTAAATGGATTCACACCATCTAAAGCAATAGCAAGCCGCATGTTCCGAGGTTCAATACCAAAGTTGCCGAATGCGATGTTGTTATCGACATGCTTCTACGCAGGGCTGTCCACCACGGAATGCATGTTGCCATCATTGTTGACATGCTTGGTGTAGCCTGTCAAGATGCACGCAATCTCTAATGACCTCCACATCCTCTTCAAACGAGGAATGAGGGGAAAATGTCGAATGACCTTCGAGGGAATACTATTCGTCCCATCCATCCAGCGTGAGCTCCTACACTTTGGACAACTATCAAGCGTGGAGTGCTCATCTTCAAAAAGAATGCATCCATTTGGATAAGCATGCACGTTGTTGTAGTGGAGACCTAGCTTGCAAATGCTCCTCCGCGCTTCATAATGGGTACGGGGCAACTTATTGCCTTTTGGTAGTAAGTCCGAAGATAGAAATCGAAACAATTCATCTGTGAACTTATTGCTCACACGAAACACCGTGCACATGTTCATGATAATGATTGTGGCTGATACTACACTTGTTCCTGAGTTCGGGTACACTGGTGTAGTAGCTTGTCTGTAGAGATCTTCCAACCCGTCTATAAACTCTATATTGTCGCCAATACCATCATCTTCCTCTGCGAACTCCATTCCAGCCTCAACCTCTCCATGTAGTGCATCTCCTCTACCCAAGGCCTCCATCACTTTCCGGTGGACCTCGTGAAACTCATCTAGAGGTCGGTTCACATCCACGTAAGCCTCCTGTGGATCTACATCACCTGAATCCATGTCTTATATGTCAGCTCCAACGTCGTACGCAGCATTGTCAATGATGTCGTCATTGTAAGCAATATCTTCAACCCACATTCCTTGAGGTGGATAGCCCTCGAGGGGGTCTCCACCCAATAATGACCTATCAAGAAATGGGTCACGACTAGCTTCTGCGTGGTGACGGCGTATGACTTGAATGCTTTTCTGGTATCCACCCTTGCAATCTCTACAAGGGCACCAGAATGATCGGATGTTCTTTTCTGTTGCAACTCTCAATTTAGTGTGTAGAATGATGTCACCCAGCGGTATGTGGCGTAGAGTGCGTCCATCTTCAGAAATACGAATGGTATCACCTTGTCGGCGACGATTGGAATTTTGACACCCTGCCATGTTCAAGTTGCTTGTGATTGTGGGAGATAGCACGATGTGAACACCTTCTCCTACATTACCCTACAAAAAGAACATGAGAAGTAGAGTTGAAAAAGATATTGCCACCCTTCAACAAGAATTTCCCTACAAGGTGCCAGCTTGTATCCTGAAATGCTCGAGGCATTTAATTTTAAGAAAGGACCATGGGGCCTAAAATACTACTTTGAATGGGGTGACCACAAAGCATGTGCAATTAAGTCATCCGTTTTAGATGAGAAACCAATTATTTTAGTATTGGGCATGACTATATTTGTCATTTGTGAGGAGGTCGCCCTGTCCTCTGACCATAAAGGAGCATCACTACTCACATAGCTATATCCCTCCTGTCATATTCAATGTCATAAATGATGTCAACAATAACAGAAGATAACATTTCTTAGGGCCTCTACATAGTGTTCAGCTTGCCTCTAAGTAAATCTACATGTTTAAGTAGACGAGCTCGTATAGAATAGGACATATTCCTGAACATGTACATGTCAGAAGTGACGTCACTCGCGACATCATCTTGAACATCATTCCATACATATGCAGAGCTAGAGCCCTAAAAAATTTCTACGTGTCCTATAGGGTTCGACAGCGACCACGGTGAAGATTGAGCCCTCCAACTACGCTCCATCTTGCTCCTACCAGCAATGCACAACAAGCAAGAATTTATTCTCTGTGAAGTGCTTACCGCAAAGGCTATGGCTTCAAGATTGTAGAAGCGCGCTAAGGTAGTTAGATTCGATGAGCCTTCAAGAGAGGCAGAGATGCAAGTGGTGGCTGCGGAGGATTGTGAGGCGGTCTCCTTGCTCGCTAACCTAGTGTCGCAGATAGAAGGAAATTTGATGAGTAGAAATGCCACACCAAGTACGGCTGTGGCTACCAAGAATCCAAGCACTCAAAAGAGCTGCCGCAGAAGTGCAAGAGAGGACCTCCAATGGACAAGCGAGGTCTCAGAAAATGGAGGCGACATACCTCGACCTCTTTCAATCCGCCCCTTGTCGATGAAGGTACTTTTTACTAAATTGTCTTTTGTTTCTTGGGTCCGGAATCGATTGTATAGATGCGCGGTGGGCGCTCTAGGGTTTGCAGCACCAGAGAACTGCTGCGATCGCTGATCGGGGTGTGCCCGAAGTTGGCCACGCGTGGACGGCACGGTCATAGGGTCCCAGCTAAACCACCGCGGGTGTTGGGCGCCTTAATGGCCCATTTCAAAAGGGGTTACTGTCTTCTTCTCCACGTCGTTTTGAACGCGCGTTGCTACGTGCAATTCTTTTTGCAGGCACGTTTGCGGCTTTGCTCTGTACTGCGATTTCCAAATTGCGAGGTGAGCGTGAGGGTTTGAAGGTGAGTGTGAGGCTTGCCCTTCACGGCGTTTGCCTCACGGTAGGGTGATCGGTGAACAAAACCCTTTGGAATTGATAGTTGCAACTTTGTGCGTGTGCAGGAAGGGGAGTTCTTCGTGCAGTGGAGAGGTGAAGCCAAGAAAATGCCGAAACCCCGGCAAGGTGCACAGAAGAGGAAGGAGCCTCATCAACGTGAGGCGTCTGAGGAGCGGGAAGGGTCGCTGCCACCTGCCATGCACAAACGTGTCGATGGAGAGCGGCGCTCCAAACTTCGGGAGGATGTGCGGCCCGGTCTGTCACAGAAGGGAAAGGCGCGTCAGACTTCTCCACCGGCGTGGAGGAAGAGAGTCGTAGAAGAGGTGTCAGAGTCATCGCAAGAAAGAGACGATCATGCTACAGAAAGTGACGAAGGCTTGCGTGAGCAATCTTGGAGGTGAGGGTGCCTTCCAATTCAGGGCATCGAGTGCATGGATAATTGTTCCACGAGTTCAGGGTTTGTTGTGCGTTTGTTTGGACGTCAAGTGCATTTACATGACGTTTAATGTGATGTTCATCTTGACGTCCATTATGACATCCACTTTGACGTCCACCTTGATGTCCACTATGACGTCCTTACATGTTTCCTTGTCAAAGTAGACATGCACTTGACCTCTTCGACTTCCACATTGACGTCAAAGAGGACGCGTTCAAGATGACCAGGTGTCGAAAGTCAAAACAGTACCCACGTTGTATTCCACTAGAGCGGACGTTGTAGATTGACAGCAGGGGCTGCGGATAATTGGGCATCCCGCTGCACAAGGGGAGTGCCGAGCCGCCTTTCTAATGAGGGCAATCCGGTTGCATGAGTTGAGGGTTTCAGTCTCGTTTCAGTGGAAGTCAAGTAAAACAACGTCACGTTTCACTCTATGTCCACCCTGACTTCTTTGCGTGTTTCCTTGTCAAAGTGGAGATGCATTTGAACTTAGTGATGTCTAAGTTGATGTCAAAGACGACACGTTCATGATGACCAGGTGTACAAAGTCAAAACCATAGTGACATTTTATTCCAATGGAATGGACGTTGTAGGATGATAGCAGGGGCTGCGGTCTGCGGATAATAGGGCATGCTACCGCAGAAGGGGAGTGCTACAATGCCTTTCTATGTAGGGACTTGAGTGCGTGGTCAATTGTTGCAGGAGGTCAAGGTTTCAAGGCTTCAAGCTTGTTTTTTTGAACGTCAAGTGTGATGACATCATGCTCCATGTGACGTCCATCTTAACGTCTATGCATTTTCCTTGTCAAAGTAGACATGCATTTGAACCCAACAATGTCCGCATTGACGTCAAAGAAGATGCGTATATCAAAAACAGGTGTTGATAGTTGAAACCCCATAGAATCCTAAATCGGTAGAATGGACATTGTAGAATGAAATCAGGGGCTCAGGATTGTCAATCATGCCGCCTGAGCTGTGCATTGTGGATTATGGACGTTGTAGAATTAAAGCAAAGGCTTTGGATCATTAGTCATGCCGTGTGGTCTTTACATTGTGCATCTTTGGCTTTGAGCCTTTGTGTGAATTGAATATAAATGTGCTACAATGCGTGGGGCTGTATCTAAAGCGCTTTATGCCCAACATTTTTGTTCGTCTAAGTAAGTCTAGCTCACAGTTCTATCTTTCTTGTGCAGCCGAGGTTATCAGACCAGATCAGAGGCAGACACTAAAGAGTTGATAGAGTCGCTAACCAAAGAGACGAAAAGGAATGAAAAACAAAGCAACGCCATGAAGAAACCCGTAGAGTTGGACAAGGAAGGTGATGCTTTTGGAGCGATGAAGAACGCCTTCTCCAACAACATCAAGAAATACGCGCGTGACTTGGATCCTAGAACAGGGTGGGAGGGCCAATCCCAGCACCAAAGACGTTGACTGTTCAAGAGATTGTACTCAGGTAAAAACTTACTGGATCTTAGTATCACTTGATAGAACGGAGTGCAAATACTTGTGCATTGTGACGTGCATGTTGACGTCAGAGTTGACAGTGGCGAATGCAAAGTGACATTATGTCGACCTTAGCTCACGAATTGGGCCTGTATTTCCCTATGTCCTCATATTCAAGCATCCAGAGTTTTCTATATTCCCTTTTTGCAAGGTCAGTCTTGTGTCATGCAAGTGAATCTTGACCATGTAATGCGGGAACCTCATCCCTTTGGTGTGGCTTACAGATTGGCAGATGTGTGGAGACTCAAACCGAATTTCTGAGAAGTGGATTCAGCCTATCATCACAAAGGCGCTCATCCATGTGCGTTGGAAGTTGAATCGCATCATTGAAGCAGAAGGACCTATGCCTTCTGGAATGAACCCCAAGGTGTGGGAAGACCTGAGTGCTGCACGGGCCACTGAGGCAACACAATTGAAGTCTGCCCATATGCGATCCATTTCACAGGGAAAGGGATCAAGCACGTCACAGATGAAGGCCATTGAGAGAGAGGTCATCTCCCAATTGGTGAGTCTCTTCAACCATATACTTGTTGTGCTTGATGTCAAGTTAAACGTGCATGTGGATTTAGACGTCATTGCGGACGTCACACTTGACGAATGATGTCAATGTGAAGTTCATTAGGCATGTCAGTTTAGACGTTGTATCATACATCAGAGTTGACAGAGGCCATTTGGTATTGACCCTCGCTCTTGGCAGCAGTGTACATCTCATCCAAACAGTACTATGGCTTATTACGTTTAGCACTGGCTGTCTATGGGCTTGCCTTCTTCTTTGTCCATGAAGACGATCTACCTCAAGTGACGGTCTAACCAAATGTGATTTTTCTTGTAGACTATGTTGCACAACCATGCTCCCTTTGATACAGAGGTGGATGCAGAGGTTGCATTGGAATATGAGTGGCAGCAACAACAAAAGCGCAGAGGGAGAGCACCGCATGGCAGAGACATGGAAGAGATGCGCACACGAGTAACTGATCTAGAGATTAGCCTCAATCACTTAGGGGACACATTGAGAGCATCCCACAAGAACTTGGAGGACATGATGCAGAGGATTCTTGAAGGGCAGGGCCAATTATGTAGCAGTGCAACGTAGGGGGGCACGGAGGCAGCTCTCACATTGGATTTGCCGGCTCTCACACCAACCATAGCAGCGCCGAAGAAGGTATTGCAAAGTGATGACCCTACTCTAGTGGAAAATCCAGAGACTCTTGGCGATGTTGCGCAGCCTGTCCTTTGTATGGGCGATGGCGGTGTTGGTGGGAATGTCGGAGTGGACATCCACCCCAGCAATGAGGCTGTCGAGGACGTCGTCAAAGCCGACGTCAACATTGATGTCCAAGAGGACACCGTGCCAGTCACCGAAGATGTCTCCAAAGTAAGAAGCCCAGAAGCCGAGGGCAAAGAAGCTGAGGAAGAGGAAGGAGACGTCTATGCAATGGTGGACAACGATACAACGCAGCCACCAATTGAGGGAAATGAAGGCACGCTAGAGACTTCCTTTCCGCCACAAGTAGCAGGAGTTGGCAGTTCCTATGTTTCTAAATGTTGAGGTGCACAGATTTAGTTCTAGTACATTTTGTTTTTTTGAATTTCATCCCTTCAATGCCGACATTGAAGCATTCTTGTAGAAGGTGCTACTCTTGCTTTACTAAAAAGAAATGTGTGTCAAGGCAGACATAAAGTTGGATGTTGTGCATGACACCATGTGATGTCAAGCGCGATGCAGTCAATTTCTATAGAGGTGGAAATACAAAGTGAACAGTGTAGACAAGACTTGAGTTCCTCCTCTAATGCACCTGCGCTATCATGTCATGAAGATGGCCTAGTAGTCTATGGGAGTGCAAATGTGAAACACTCTAGTTTCATGTGATTGTAGAAACACATTGAAGTCGCAGGTGAGTCAAGCCGGCCTCGACGCAGCGGGAAGACCACAACGGCTGCAAGAAGATCAGAGGTGGCATCTAAAGCAGCTGGTACAAAAAATCCCCCTCCCAAGCTAGTGGGTCTCTCAAAACCGGCCCAAGCAAGTGCAAAGGTAAGTCTCACTTATTCCATGTGGCCTTTTTTTATTGTTGTAGTGCATGCAATTGTATGTTGGCTCATCATGGATTCATAGAATGCTTATTGAACTCAAGCATAGCCCACTAGAAAGAATCTTTAAAATTTTCATCTACTCTAATAGAAAGTGTTTTTTTGACTTATTGAGGACTGTTGCAGAGTGGAAAGAAGCAACCAGCAGCAAAGAAGAAATGACGGTTCCTTTGCCATGGCACGCATGATGTCGCATGCGACAAGCGCGCGTGTTCTTTTGAACATTGGATATAGTGTGCTCAATTGGTGGAAGGAAGGCAAAGGAGGTGTAATATTTTGAGGCATACTATAGGGCGAGGACGTGCGGAATTGCTAATTGCAGTAGAGGGAGCCCCAACATCCTTGATCCCGTCAAACATAGCCTTTTCACTTAGACATATCTTGGGAGGAAGACTTAGATGTTGATTTTGTACATTTTGCTCTTATGCTTTCTTCTATGAATATGAAATGCTCTATGTTGTCTTGAACATTGCCTTGGGCTTTGAACTTTGAACTTTGTACTTCATGATTGTGTTTCCGTTTGGAACTACGGCTTTGCTATTAGGAATTTAGTGTACTCGAAATAATTGCATGTTATATTAAATGCTGATGAAAACAGGGCTTTTTTCAAAACAAGTGGAAGACCATGTCCATAATAACATTCATTGAAACGCAGCAACCTATAAAGTGCTACATGTGTCGCTCCATTGAATGTCAGAACTGACATTGGTACAAACGTTTCACTGTCTTTGAATGTAACATATGTCCCACATGATGTCCCAATAAATAGGGACCATGTCCAACATGGTGTCCCAAAAAACATCTTTGCGTCAAAGAGAACATCACACATAACATCACAGAGCACCATAAATTTGAAGCTACAAAATGTGCCGCAAATGCCACGTCAAATTTTATGAGTCCACGTCAGATTTTACAAGGGTCCACGTCAACAGACACGTCATGGATGATAAAGTGTCCCACGTGGCACTGCCCGTCCGCCAAAGTCTATGGGGCAGTGACATGGCAGTGACATGGCCTCCACATGTCACTTCAAGGATTGCTCTTTTGCCTGCGTTTCACGTGATGTCCTCAAAAAAATGGCACGTTTCTCCCACGTTTTTCACACGTTTTTTGCCTGTCGGTTATAATGAATTTTTTTAGACACCAATGTTGACCTGCATTCCATCAAACGTAACGTCAGACCCTGTTTTTTCTGATGTTTTAAAAAACATTAGATTCTTATAGTGAGAGGGAGTAATTGTTTCATATACTTCAAATGTTCACATATCAAAAAAAAAGATACTGCATGTACCACCACATTACATCAAGTTCTACATTTTTGTATTAAGTGAGTACAATTCTTGAATTCCTCATTCTATTTTTGTGGAAGGTTGAAAATGAATTGGTATAATCGAATAGGAGAACATTGATTCGTTGCACTTTAGATGTTTGCGTGCCCCCACAAAATAAAATTCACTACCACATGCAAGAGACAATTCTTTCATCAATTTCTACATTCATTTTCTGTTGCAATCTATGAGATTTTCATTTCAATCTTTCAAAAGGTCAACATTATATGGGTGCCAAAAAAATTGGAGAGTTCTTGTTTGTTCTACTTTAGACGTTCATTTGTTTCAGAATATTGGAATGCACTGCCACATGCAGGAAAAGAAGAAATTTGTACATACTGTTGATCCATACAATTTTCTGTTTAGGATGATGTAAATGAAATTGAAATTGAAGACATGAAAAATTTGTATGATTTACCTTCCCTGTTTATTAGGTTAGTTTTATTCATGAAATTTTATATTTTCACATTCTTATTTTCTCAAATATAATTGGCGCTAGGTTTGCTACACAATATGTATATTACTTTCATCAATTTTGCATGTAACAGAATGTAGATGAAAAATGTATGTCTAATTCTTATATGAAAATATTGACATCCTCATATATTACATTTGCAATTGCAATACACATAGACATTGCACTTGAAAGCAATTAAAGAAAACTATTGTATCATAATTTAAAGCGCAAAATCCTTTGCAACGATGAAAACATTGAAATAAAAAAAATTAATGAAGCAAAAATGTAAGTACAAACTTCTCTTTTGAATATGTAGAAGAACACTTTTAGTTTCAAGGAATTCTTGCATGAAACATTATTATTTAATTAATTTCTTCCTCCATAACCTATGGGGACACAATATTAAAGATTCAAAATGTAAATTTCTCAAATTGCAAAGACTTTGTTGTTCCTTTCAAAATTCCAAAACTTGAACTGAAATTTCAAATTCTTGGCATTTGCTATGCTTTGCATTTCTCATTAAAATTGTACTAAAAAACTTTTATATTATACAAAGTGTTGCCCACAAAATTCAATATATCTTTAAATTCTTTGAATAAAAGTGCTCATCCATTACAATTAAGCTTTGATGACTGAAGATTTAGGGTTCAATGTTTGACATGAATTTAAAAAATATGTTGCAAAATTTATCAAAGTTCAAATATCATAGTTTGAACATCAATGCCAATATATGAATAGTTCTTTCTTGATGGAGATCAAAAGGACTAATTCATCAAAATGGAAGGCTTCAGACCATATGTTAAGACATGGTATATAATACATGGAATTTAAAAGGTCATATGTGTTTATAGTTATACTTTTGAATGCAATGAAGGCATTCAGGGTATTGGGCACAAAAAAAGTGCTATTCATCATTAGAATTTGAAATTATCTAAGTCACTGGGTTTAGGAAAGCAATCGTTAATAAGAACATTGACTAAGTGCCCCATTAAATGCACAACACTCACAATACAAAATAGGCACTCTCACATGTTAACTCGCATTTACAAACTTCGAGTGATCCATTTACACCTTGAATTGCTTATTGCAAATACGAAGTTCATATTATAGTGGATTTCGAGATCATTACGCGTTGCTACATTCAAAGTTTCTGCATACTCATGGTGGATGTGTAGTCAAATGTAAATTGCAATGTTCTGCAAGTGAATTCCTGTTTAATCAATTCAATTTCAAGAGGAAGTCTTTAATAATTTATCTACTAAATTTGTTGCTAGTTTATTTACAATGTATAGTACGAGTAACGAATTGAAACAATTTTTATCAAAATTGCCTTAGAAATTCTTCAGTTCAGACAGTTTAGGGACTAATAAATTCAACATTACAATCAACAAGCTTTTTGCCTCACTTGCTATGCTTTGTCCATGAAGGTTTCCAAAAATTTCATGGAACATACTGTATATTATTTACAATAAGATGGGTACTTCAAACAAAATCTATAAAAGATGCATGCAATAGAAAATACTACACAAGTTCCAGGGCAAATTAAAAATTATAAAAATAGGAATGCTACTTTTTTGTTAAATTGACAATGTGTGTGCCCATGATTATGCAATGTTACGCTAGCGAAGAGATTGTTATACTCATTAATTTGATTGTTGGCCAAATTATTTTGCCAATAATAAGGTCACCAATTAAGAAGACATGTCAAGTGGCTTCTCTCCATATCTGGCAATAGAATAATCCAATGTTTTAAGCATTCAGTATATGAATGTATTTACCTTGATATGAAGTCAACTAAGATCCAACTTTTTCGTGAAGTACTTTCATTTTCAACTTGATTAAATTATGAAGGATAACCAAAACTTATATATTATGGCATTATTGTTTTTTTTGAGTCTATGTGGTGTATGTAAGCAAATTAAAATTGGTTTCAAACATTTGAAGCATATTTGTAAAGAAATGAACACTTATTTTACTCATGTTCATGTAGTATTGTAGATGGAGAGCAGTTTCGTTATTGCAAATTAAATGAAGACCTTCCTTACTGCCCAAATATAAATAAATAGTTCTAAAATTGATTATAATACTAGTGCACTTCTAGCCATTCATGAACTTCTACGAAACCAATTGCTGAACTAGATAAATAGAATTGCAATAATCCATTTCTGAATATTTTCCATAAATAATAATGGGATCTTTGTCATTGGTTTCAAAAGCAATTGATTCATTTCGGTTACAATGAGGCTTGTAAACGATCTCTTTGACTTTGTAAGTGACATAGTGAGGTTTAGCGAACGCTCTTCTTTGGCCACTCAAAGATTGATCCATTGAAGCCCATGAAAGAAATTAAGGGTCCTAAGCGATGGGAAATGAAGAGGGATTTTGTAAGGATAATTATTATGGATTAAGGGTTCATAGTAATAGAAGTACAAGGAATTGTTCTACTATTTACAAATCAAATGCCAGAACATGCAAGGGCTTTGCATCTATATGCTGTTCATACAATGACAACTCAAAGATATTGGTCATGTTATAAATTGCTATCATATATTAATACATTAAAATACTGAATTTAAATTTAGTAATTTCATTATTTTAATGAAATTTATATACAATTATTTTAATGAAATTTCATTATCTTATTCTGTATTTAAGATGAATATATAGATTTTATAGATAGGAGCTAGACTTCTTTGTAACACCTGTACTTAAATTTCACTATTTTACTATAAAGAAGGAATCATAATGAATGAGACTTCAGTTGAATTAGAGATGTAGTTTTCGTATTCATTACTAATTTGGTTTATCGTACAATCTATTGCTCACAAATATTAAAGAAAACAGTTCGTATTCAATTCATGTTCTGGAATACTATATTCTAAAGTATAAAACTATAATTGACCAAATGCTTATGGATTTTATTTCTCTATGAAGTGTAACTTTTGTGTAAAAAATTATTTGAACCACATGCGTAACAAACAAATTGCAAAAGCTACTTGAAATAGTCCTTTTAGAAATAGTGAGTCTCATTTCTTTGTGAATACTTTGAAAATCTTATGAATACATTTAGTGAGCAATTTCTTGTCAAAATTATAGTACTTATTATCAGAAATTGTTTGAAAATCCGTGTATGAATTAAAAAAAGGCTTATTAAACTTAGGAAGTAATCCTTTTCTCTTGTTTCTTGAAGTTTTCCAGGGGCATTTACAAACTAAGATTTATTGAATGTGCATAGGATAGAAATGCACAAGTTTTTAACCATGGTCATCTTATGAAAAAAGGGCAAATGAGGTAGTTGCCCCAAATTCTCATTCACATTAAATGTACGTATGAAAGGAGATAAAAAAAATGTGTACAAGAGAAAGAACCTGCACATTGTCAAGTTCTTTCAAAATAATAATGAAGTTTTAATTATCTTTAATTGAAAAAAAAGAAAAAATGGAATCTTCTTTGGTTAAAGTTATGAAAGTAGCAATTTGCATTCATGCCAAGCAAACACTTGAAAGGTTCAAGTATATTTAAAGTGTGCATGATTCTCCATGAGCCAATCAAATAAATGACAGCTTCAAGTACTATACATGTATTCAATACTTTTCTATAAACAACTTACAAGTCATTATTCACCATATTTGCCGTAAGACAATTAAGAATTTGATGACATTGAACTTGATTCGGAGATAGTGGAGGCTTACGATTTAGGTTAATTTTAATTCCTAATTTTGTTCCAAATGAGGTTTGAAGCTGGAAAATAGTTTAATTCATGGATTAACATAAGTTGGGTTGACATGATGAAATCTTAATTCATACTACTAGGCATGATCACATTCACGCATTGATTACTTTATTCCACTATTACAAACTATATAAATTATATAAGTGCCTTAATAATCTACAAAAATAGAGTATCATTCAATTTTGGTCAAAGACATGGATTATAAATGTTCGCATAAATTACAACTTTGGCACAGTCACAATTGTTCTTTGCTCTCTTACAAATGTTAAGACTTGTTGATTTGTTTATTAAGGCATGAATTAAGAGAGAATTTCCTTTTTGAAGTTCTTTAAAAAATAAAATAAAATCTTGAAATGTGGCTATTTCATACACTTTATGTTAGATTCACAAATTTCACAAATGTTGGAAAACTAATTTTAATAAAGACCTTATAGTTGAAGAAGAAGTAGTAACAATGATGGCTTCCAAATCCCATTTGTAAGGTGTAATTGAACAAAATTAGGAGGTGACGGATGATTAGCATGGCTACTTCATGTGTGTGTTATATAAAGAGGTTATATCTCAAATTTTTAAAAGTAATCTTCCATTCTAATAGGATGAGAATAATTGAAGTCACGACACATCAATTAAAGAGGTGTTTACAAACTATTTTTTGAATGATGACCATTGAAAGATTGAATTTGTGAAGTATAGGTTCGCATTTACTATAAGCTTTAGTAATCCTTCAAATTTTGCTTTCTAAAGAAAGCAAAGAACTTGCTATGCTTCATACAACTTTAAAACATCGCGCACATCATTGAATCCTAAATCGAAGGCCCTCAATGCCCTCAGTGGCCATATAGTATATTATGGATACAGTGGAATGACTATGATAATAATTCATACATGAAATTATAAATGAAGAGCTCCAAAGCTACATATAGATTATATAGACAAATGTGTAGGGTTTAGGATTAATTGGTGGAGAATGCGTGGTTTAGTGTTTAGGGTGAACATGAATGAAAAGGGAGGAAAAGCTTTGAGGAAGCGCTCATTGTTAGCCCTATAACCGGGTGGGCCATGCAAGGACAATTCAAACGAAGTCGGGTATCAACCCGGCTATAATCCGGGTATCAATCCGGGTATCAAAGTAGGTATCAATCCGGGTAACTGCTTCAAGATTTTCAACGTGCATGTCATTGCAGTAGGGTTTGGAGCGCTCGTCGTCTTTGCGAATCCCGCGCTTCGTGTTTGTTTCTGTCTTGACGATTCTTGCGCTTCTGTGTTGCCGCCCTCGTGTGTTTATGTGTTGGTGTAGTTGAGGCGCGCAACGATTGAAGGTCTCGATTGTCGTTGTGGTTTGTGTCACCTACTTTTCGAAGGTGGAGCTCCGGCTTGGAGGTTCAGTGGCTGGCTCTGGAGTGCGCGAGGTGTTTCAGTTTGGTTCCTTCTCCTTCCTCTGATTGTTCAAATTGTTATTATATACTTCTCAGACTTTGTGTTTGTGCTTTAGATCATGCTTGTGTTTAGTGTTTTAGGTTTTGTGTTGAATGGATTTGCAGCTCATTTGTGTTCTTCTATAGGATTTCAGAGTTTGGCTTGTCCTCATTCAAAACTGCAGCTTGAATTATGTTTCCTTCGTGATGCAGGTTCGATAGGAGAACGAAGAGCGACTTCCAAGTTTGAAAATTTCGGCCGTGAAGAACTGAACGAAAGGTATGCACGATAGTTTCTTTTGGGGAATTCTATTCTACTTCGTGGAAGATGCTCACGATGGCTTCGCATCAGGGTGATCAAGAGTTGTGGAAGTTTCCGTGAGAGCCTTGATGTTGTGCTCATTTCTCTTACTGTAATGTTGCTGGCTCTTAGTGCTTGTTCGTGTGTGACCTGTGCAGTTCTGTAGAGCAAATCTCCAGTGCAAATCCGAACTTCCATTCCAGGTACTTGCGTCATCCGTTTTTTTTCCCTTTTGTAGTATGATCTGCAATGCTTCTCTATAGTTACAATGTTGGTGTTGACTTTTTAGATAGAGAAGTAAGCATTCTGATAGAAGTAGTAACCCTAGCCCTAAACCTTCAGATGAATATGGGCAAACCCTAAAATGAAAGCAATGAAAGAGGAATTTACCAAACCTGAATCCATTCTGAATCCTAGCATTTGTCATTTCAGCGTGGCTCGCGCTGAAACGATACATGCTCCACTATTAACTAACGTCGCAGACGTTAGTTTATAAACTTAACTGGAACTCACGAACAGCGGTTGCACAGATATGACATGCTGTATATAAGATGCACGACAGTTTAGCGCGAGTCGCGCTAAACTGTCAATCATCGATACCAGAGCATCCCAGAGAACAGAGATTCAGATAGTAGTAAAAAACTAAACAGTAAGGCAGTTTAGCGCGACTCGCGCTAAACTGTCAATCATCACCATTCCTACGACATAATATATTCATAAAACTCATTCCATTTCCTATCAAATTCTCTAGAAATAGAATATGACGAATTCTTAATTGTGCACTAAACGCATTACATTACCAATTCATTTCTCAGGTAGAAAAACAGAAATGATTCCAAGAAATACATTACTATAGAATTCCATCCGCATACAAATAGGATACAATTCAGAGCGAGCCGTTCTGAAACGACATTCTATGATCTTAAAAGCAAAGCAAAGGAAGTTTCAGAAACCAAATAATAAACAACGATAACGACGTATAAAGCAGTTGAGCGCAAGTTGCGCTAATATGCAATTGGAGAAAATGATGAAAAGTTATTCTACCGGATGAAATTACTCTCAGTGTCACCAAAAACAAATATGAATCTGACAGTCGCCGCCACAGAAAACAGTGGTTGAATGAGAGACTCAAAAATATGTATGTAAATTCATCCACTTTAAAATTTCTATAATATTTACAGAAAGTCTGTAACAGTAAGACCATAATGGAACGCTATAAATGTCATTTCAGCGCGAGTCGCGTTGAAATGCATCATTATTTTCAAGAACTGCAGAGACTTTGGTTTGTGTTTTGCCGGTCTGACTGAAGCCCGGAATTTTCTTACGCTGCAGAATGGAAAACCAATTGGAGGCGCTCGAGATGTACTTCAAGAGATCCAATTTGCAGTTCTTAGATGACGACAAGACTGCTGAAGACTACTTGATTGAAGGGGAGTACTAGGTCTTCAAAGATCCAGAAGAAGTAGAAGCATGGAGTTTATTCATGATCCCTTTCATCAACCAGTTCTGCTTTTCCTACAAATTCAAGAAATCGTAGTGCTTCCTACAACTCTCTTTCCACGAGAAGATCAAAGATATCGAGGCTGACGCCCACCCAATGATCAAAATCAAGTGCATGACAACAGTACCCTACGAGTCAAGAAGGGACCAATACCACTTTGCTATCTGCCTCGACTCGGTATTAATTCCCTTCAACTTAAGTCCATTCCTAAGCAGCCTCGAGCCAACTCCATACCGAGACGAAGTGAAAGAGCTCGAGAAGAAATTGGACAATGACGAGTGGAAGAACGCGAACGGAACTCCGTTGTCCTAGAAAAAGTTGTGTAGCAAAGTCCGGCTCCTATTCAACGACTTCTACATGCTGAAGGGGAAGATGGAAAAGCAAAATGAAATGAACCAACCACGCTCTGTATCAAGGGAGATAATGAACCAAGGCGTAAGTCAAGGTTCAAAACTGAAGGTGGGTCAACAGTCAGGTACCAGCCGGGGGCAGAGGAAAAGTGTACAGAAAACTCCACAGAAGAAAGGCAAGAAGGATGCTCCATCTTCATCAGAACGGAAACTGGTCACTTGGGACTCTGAAGTGTCCGAGGTCGCTGAAGGGAGCTATGTGGACGAGATGTCCAATGTTCCTCACTCACGGGCAACAGAGAAGAAACCTAACTACGAGCAAGTGAGCCAAGTCTATAAGAAATTTTGGATGACCTGCAAGGACGCATACATCTTCAAGGTTGGGGAGAAGAAAGTGATTGACGTCTCCCAATTGGTAGATCCACCGGCAACTTTCAATATGCGCTCCATGCAGGACAACATTGTCAAAGATATGGTCAATTATCTACTCAATATCCCCGACAAAAGCACGACACAGACACTTTGCGTTATGCCTGTTGGGCACGATACAATGCCCAAGAACTGGGAGGATATTGAGAATGGCGAATTCTATATTATAAACGGACAGCACAGTATTGCAGCTAGCAGATTTATGCTGGACGAGAGAAACAAGGTGAACAAGGAAGAAAGAGAGTACTTCCGCAGGTGGAACTGCTTCGTTGTTTGGTCGAAGGATGCGGAGACGCTCAAATGTATCTCTGCCTACTACAATAGTACAATCGAACCAATCACTTTGTGGCAATGCAGCCGTCGTAGGCGACTAATATTTTAGGAGCTCGCTCAGTATGGGAGGCAATGGGAAGACCGAAGAATCCCACTCCAGCAAAATCTGTGGGAGCTGTTACCATCAGTCGGCGGACAGTTCAGAACAAGAAGAACCGCGAAAATTTCCAAGTATGCAGTTTAGCGCGAATCGCGCTGAAGTGTTCCTCCTTGAGTTGATTATGGTATATTGCAATCTCTCAATATCTGGATCGAGTGCATAATGTCGCAGCACAGGGCAGGTCAATTCCCCATTATACTCACAAAAATCGCTCTAGAGTATAACTAAGTGACTCTAAAGATCGAACCCACGAGATCCTGTGAAGTATCTAGCTCTATTAAGCAGTTAAGCTCAGTCAGTATCCCAATCTTACTTTCCGGTCCTAGATCTAGAACCAGAAATACCACCACACCGGATAACTACAGACCGGATTACTCCTTCTTCCGGTCCTACTTACTATCCGGTCCATACAATTACCCAAATCCCAGGATCTCACAACTTCCGATCCTAGAAATCCGTCCTGACCAATCCGGTCCGGATGGTCATCATGTACCCGTAATCCTATCCGGTTTAGTTTTGCCTCTGTTTCACCATCAGAGGGGTCGCCGCTTACATTTGAGAGTGGTAGGCCCACCACTCCTTCCGTGACTTATAGTGGCTGAAGACCCACTGTCCTACTTCCTAAACTCCTAAGCTAATCCGGATCCGGTTTGGTCCTTCACAACAACCCAGATAGCAATCCGGGTTGTAGGTCACACAAAGACCCCACACTCGACCCTCTCGTACTACAATGACCTTGATGCTACTTCCGATCCGTGCGAAGACAGGTGGTTACAAGTGCACCCGTCCGTTCCAACATCAACTAAAGTTCTTCCGTTACCCATATGGGTGGTGAGACCTCACAGGAGATCGGACACTCGACCGGATTTCCCACCCGGGAGTTCTAGCGCAGCTAAGGAATCCCTCCCTACCCGCCTAGCCTAACAACGGCTTTCTCACCCGGAATCTCAAACTCTAGACGTGTTGAGGAACTAAGTTCACTCCCAACTCTTCGATACCTACTCACATGCACCTTGGATCGGAAAATAAACACCAAGGGGAGAAATCATTTGCAAACCGGCTCGTACTATCCTAACTCCACATCATACAATCCTGTCGCGCTGGAGAGAGACACACAATGAGGAGAAGAGAAAGGTACAAGAAGTTTGCAAAATGAAAAACTCCCAGTTCCCATCTCAGGAACCGATTTATATACAAAGGGTAAAAACCCTAAAAGCACAAAAAGGAGCGGAAAACCCATAGGGGTCCGCCGCCATCCTAACCTAACTTCCGGTCTAACCTAATACTGATGAGCCGGATCCGGATCCGCTCCTACTCCTAACTGAAATCAAAATCCTATCTACTCTACAACCCTAGATCCTATTGTCGGGCTTCCGACCTTCGGAACCAGCTCCTCGAAGACTTCACTCAAGTTCCGGATCCGTTCCCCCTCCACAGGGTTAGATCCGGGTGAAGACTCCAGGTCGATGGTGATATCCGGTCTCGTGCCCGGAGTCCCAGTCCGTGCAGACTTTTTGGACTCCGGAGTCCAATCCTTCCTATCCTTCTGAATGGTTGCGTCCGGAAAGAGGTCCGGTAGCGAGATGTCCGAAAGATGTATGCCCTTGGAGCACGTTGCTCCAGTCAGCTTCCGGCTGCTTTCCTCAATCCGGTCCGCAGCCTTCCGCCCCTCCACCATTGCCGTCTCCACCTACTCAGCGAAGTCCACGAGAATCTGGACCATCCGAGAACCGGATAGTTTCTTCTCTTCGTGGATCTTCTCGTCGAAGAGCTTCGCTTTGGCGGCGGCCGTTCCGGTTTCTCCTAGGGTCGCCTTGATTCGCTCGGCTATCTTCCGAGTTTCCTCCGCCATCTCCCGGGCGGCCGTCACGTCTTCCCGATAGGCAAAAAGAATTGCCTTCAGGTTTTCCACCTCCTCCTGCAACCGGCGGATCTCTGCTTCTTGTTTCCGGGTCTCTTCCGGATTGGTGATGCACTCCGCCACCTGTTCCGCCAACTTGCTGTCCGGTGGTGCACCTACCAACTTTCCGATCGCCGCAAGCATCCTGTGCTTGACCTCCCAATCCGCCCTGATGTTGCAGAGGACGTTGATAAGACCGTTGAACGGATCTTGCATTTCCGGGTCTCCCCCGGAAATGGTCTTCTCGGCTTCCGGTTTCTCTTCCGGGGCCGGTCTATCTTGACCGGGAGGCATCAACTGCTTGTGTGGAGGCGTCAACTTCTGTCGCTTGATGGGCGGCATCGGCTCCTCCTCTTCCTCGCTCGACTCCCGTTCTGACCCAGAATCGGATTCGGCCTCGTCATCCGTTTTCGACTCCCCATACTTCAGGAGGACTTCCTGAGTCTTCTACACCTTCTCCTCCGTGTCGGTGAGGACTTGGTGTTCTCGATAGAGGTGGAAGAGGTAAGGGCACACTGGAGTGGCCCTTTTCTTTCCAACCCTACTAACGAGCTGGGCCACGAGATCGGAAATGATCCGTGCCCAGTCCACTTTCCGGGTACCACTGAGGGCACCGAAAATGGTGTTGCCGAGGGTGATCGTCACCCTGGTCGGCTTTTCCGGGTGAAGAACCGAAACCAGGAATTGCAGGAGCCGACGGTGTCGGTCATCCACGCAATCCTCGACCGCGTATCCGTCCTTCGGGTTGATGGCTCCCTAGAACTTCTCTCGGACAAACTCATCCTTCCGGTTCGCCATCCCTAAACCTCCTGCCCGGAAACCGTAAACCGCTCTCCACATCCCCTCGTTCCAGCTGACGGGAGCTCCCCTCACGGTGTTGTCAAACTAGTTGGACAGCTTTCCGAGGAGCTCCTTGACCATTCTCTCCTCCCTAAAACCCCAGGGTTTCTCGGCAAACCCGAGGCAACCCATGGATTTGAGATCATCCATGAGTTGAGACTTTT
This sequence comes from Pseudoscleropodium purum, assembly GCA_963969395.1. Lineage (NCBI taxonomy): Eukaryota > Viridiplantae > Streptophyta > Bryopsida > Hypnales > Brachytheciaceae > Pseudoscleropodium > Pseudoscleropodium purum. The sequence continues at coordinate 86,106 of OZ017802.1, forward strand.
CCAGCTCTGTGGAGGGAATAACCGAAATGACTTTCCGGAGTTTCACCTCACCTCTAGAGGGACTCGCTTGTCTCGACCTACGTAGCGGCGGCATTCCTACTCCAATCTATCTCACTCTCTCCTAGCCGCATGTCCCGTTGCTCACGTTCTCTCTCCAATCTCAACCGGAATCAAAACGAACAGAACACAAACGCACAAACGCCAAAAACTCAACCGCGCACGCTCAAGGTCGAGTTTCTAAAAGGGGGTGCAACAGTGAAAGCTCCTCCTTTTATAGTCCCTGGACCCTTTCCGGTTTGTCATCATGAATCCGGTTTACCATCATAATCCGGTTCATCATCATAATCCGGTCCTAGACCTAATCCGTGTTACATTCCGTTTCCGTCGTTAGTTACTCCTGACCGGATTAGATCCAAGAGGCCCACTACTTCACATTCCGTGCTAATTTTGAGTTTTCCTTCCCCACCTAATCAGGTCCGGTTCCCTAATGAATAGTTTCCGTTCCTATTTTGGTGTATACTAAGAAAATCAAAATTCTAAGCTGCGACATATAATATAACTAATTTTCATATTATTTTGTAGGCGTTTGAGAAGGCCATGTACGTAAGATTTTCACTGATCAAGGTTGTGAAGAGCCTGAAAATTTCAAAGACTAAGGGGAGGGAAGAGAAGTTGAAGCTGACGAATGAGCTACGGCTGATTACTGCACCTGATGACGTCTATAAACTGTGGAGTGAAGTAATCTCTACAGCCACGCATGGGGAACTAATTAACCCCGACACTGACAAGATGTTTAAAGCCCCGAGAATTGTCTACTTAATCGGGAGTTCTTCAAGCACTTGGGCCAGGGTTGACACGACGTCTGGATGCGGACGCTGACATTCGCGGTCCCCGCGGACGTAGCGTCCGCCGGGACCGTCCGCTCGCCCCGTCCGCTTTGATGGCCCTATTTCTTCCGACCGCCCTACCCAAACTACCCCACGGTCACTCCCTTAATCTTTAAACAATTAAATGTTAAATGAAGTGCAATGGTTTGCGATTTGTTATTAAAACAATGTCTCTTATAAGTTGAAAGATTATAAAGTTTGACCATGAGTCCATGACAGTCTTGAAACTATGAAAAAATTCCACTTCATTTTCAAAAAACAAACTAAAAAAGTTTGTGACTTCAAATATATATATATATATATATATACTATTTAAAAAATCAAAATCAATACAAATACAAACATAATCAATATGGGCAAAATGTATTGAATTTAATATAGAATACCATACATTGTGCACATTTGGCTAATTGCACATATAATTTTTTTCATTCCAACTCTATATTTCTAAACTAATTTTTAATGCCTATATAACCTATTCAACTACTACTTCTGCACTACCAATTTAATATAAATGGCGAAAATGTTCATCTGGCATCGGCCAACGATATGTATTAGAAAATCGCGTAATCACATGGGCCAAACTAGTATTTTCATCATCAGTCTTCGAAGAAATGCGCTTCATGTAAGCATAAAACACTTTTGCAAAGTCATGAAAGGCAAATTGTATCGCACTAGGTGTTTTTCGTAGCACGTTGAAATACGCCTCTGACATGTTGTTTCCATTCATCTGCCGAGCAATTTTTCGAATGGCATACTCTTCCGACTTACGTGAATACATCGGAATGACTTCCACATCTGCACCTGCTTTATGCAAATATGCAATACGTGGATCCACCCACCATCTCCTTTATAAAGTTTGTTTCATCTCATCTGCTGATGTGAATGTGTACAAAGACTTCATTGGTTGAGAAGCTAAGGTGGTCATGATCCAATCGCAAACTTTAATGTACACACGTGACTCATCCTCTGGAAAATGCAACAAGATGTTGTCCGGAGAAAGATCATTGTGCAAATGTCCAGTAAGATGCACTGCATACATTATATCAGGGTTGACAGGACGTCCAGACGTCCGGACGCGGACGCTGTGTCCGAAGTGTCCGCCTGTCCCCCGTCTGCGTGTCCGCCCGTCCACCCGTCCGTCCGCCCGATTATGGCCGTCCGATCGACGCGCGGACTGATCTAGTCCGCATGATCTAGGCGTCCGCCCCGCCCGTCCGCTTTCCGATGGCGGTTGAGACACTGCGTCCGCTAGCGTCCGTGAGTCTGGACATCCAGAAAACGGACGCTATTTTGGGGCGGACGTTGAAATTCGTAACCCTGCATTATATGCATAAACGCCCATGTCAACTCCGTGCGCTTCTTCCGATATCACCCTAAACGGTGAGCTTTTACAACCTCCTCTTCGGTTGGATTTGTATACATCAAACGGATTTGAATGTTGTCTCGATAGTCCTTATCCATATTCAACATTTGTCGAAGAGTTCCACCATTCCACCAATACGCATAACCTTCACACGTCGTTCCGTGCACCGCAGCAAACCGTATCACACCCGCGTGTGGAATTCGAACAGCCATTGATTCGTTTTGATGTTCTAACTTTGCAAAATCAGATCGAGTTTGGTGGTGAATGGATTTCTTCGCCGCAAACTCCCAATAAGGAAGTATTCCTGGACATCCTTCAATACGAACCTTTCGAATCATTGCATATCCACCTCTCATCGTTCTATCATCAACAACAATCATGCGTGCTGTATTTGGAAGTGCTATGAGGTGTCGTTTGTTCCTTTCCGCTTCAGCAACTCCATTATTGCTTTTCCACCAACCAATTGAACCAACTCGATTGTGCGTTTTGGCGAATGGAGCACATCGACCCTTAAATAAGTTGGCTTTCAGAATCACTTCTTCAAACTGGGCGTCATTGGGTCGATATTCCTTGCCATATTTAACCAAAATGACTTTGGAATTCCACAAAGCGTCATGAATCTTATTCTCCAAACATTTGGTGAAGTACGTTTTATGCATTTCGTCATACCACTTTGTTACATTCAATGCATCCAACAACATTTGTGTCATGTCTACCTTGAATTTAGACATGCACTCCTCTTGATATCTGATGCACTTATTGTCTAAAGACAATGTTGTTTTTTATTCATAAAATTGAACGATGCGCTCAATCATGAATTTTTTGCATTCCTCCGAAGGACTTTGGCGAGCTACCTCCAAGTTTGATGGTCCTTCTCCATGTTTAAGCTTCGCAACCTTTTTCTTCCCCTTCGTCATCGTGACAAATGAAACTGATATAGATGAAATTTTCTAATTTAAATGTGAATTCACACGCAAGTGTTAAAAAAATTGGCAACAAGGGGGCCCCAATAAACCACTCTTGCCTTGCCTCGAAAAAGAGCCAATGGAGGATGAACCACCAAGTTCTCTGCTCCATCTTGCATTCACAAGGGACAAAGCAAAAGTAACAATGCGGACGGCTCGTCCGCCCCATCGGACGGGCCGGGGGTGGCGGACAGATTAGTCGTCCGCCTCCCCGAAACCCTAGAGCCCCGTCCGCCCGATCGGACGGTCCGAGGGGGCGGACGGGGCGGACGGGGTCTGGGCGGATGGGACGGACGGGTATGAGGGCGGACGGGGTGGTTTCACCCTAAAGCGCTTCGATGTCCATATTTTGCACGATAAACAAAGGTCTTCATGGCACTGTATAGTCCAACTAACTTTTCATTCATTCAATGTAAAATTTGAAATTAAAAAAGGTAGCCTTCCTTTATGACCAAATTTATGAATTCTTGATAAATGATATTTTTGTACAAAGATATGAGCTCAAATGTGCAAAAATTCACGAAAGGATTGCGATGTTTAATATAAGTACCCAAATATTCACGTTGCATTGTGTATAAAGCAATTGTAAGAAGGTAGTTGAATAAAAATTCTACTATGAAATTGAATTAGTTGACGTCTAATCACTTAATAAACCGCTAAATGTCCAAGTCCTTGCAAGTGTGTTTTGGCTATCGAAAAAAAGCATGGACTTATAGTTATCCCCAATGAAGCAAATTGTTCTTTTTTCAAAATCTCATGGTATAGATGTTTAACCCCTAAAATTCTTTTCACTAGAAACACTTCAAAACTGCCATTCGTAGTGCAAATACCAAGTCTTGGAAGAAAAATACTTTGGGGCATATGTAACCGTAGGATCTTGTAGTAAATTAGTTGGAAAAAATGTCGAAAAATTTTTAGACAAATCCACCATTTGGATTGTAAGATATTAGATATTGAATGTTTCATTTAAGGGGGCTACTCAATTATGTCTATTAATGAACAATTGGTAAGCTAATAAACCTAACTTAGCATGTATTTTAATATTTGTTGCAATTGTTTTAGGAATATTATAACATAATATTATTATAATATTCTTATAAATGATATAGTACTAAATCATTTCAAAATCAACAACATTCGAATACAATCTGTCAATCTTGTCTTCCATACTCCTTTAATGATATATATATATATATAAATATATATACATTTATAAAATATATTAGATAAATCAACATGAACAAATCAATGATTATATATTTCATAAATGTATTCTTTATCAATCAAATAAGAGTGCATGTTCAAATATAGACAAAGATGGTTTCTCCATTTGTTTCCAAAAATTAAATAAACATGTCGCAGCTTAGAATTTTGATTTTCTTACTATACACCAAAATAGGAACGGAAACTAGTCATTAGCTAACCGGATCCGATTAGGTGGGGAAGGAAAACTCAGAATTAGCACGGAACGTGAAGTAGTGGGCCTCTTGGATCTAATCCGGTCAGGAGTAACTAACGACGGAAACGAAAAGTAACACGGATTAGGTCTAGGACCGGATGATGATGATGAACCGGATTATGATGGTAAACCGGATTCATGATGACAAACCGGAAAGGGTCCAGGGACTATAAAAGGAGGAGCTTTCACTGTTGCACCCCCTTTTAGAAACTCGACCTTGAGCGTGCGTGGTTGAGTTTTTGTCGTTTGTGCGTCTGAGCGTTTGTGTTTTGTCTGTTCTGCTTCCGGTTGAGATCGGAGAGAGGAAGTGAGGAACGGGACGTGCGGCTAGGAGAGAGTGAGGTAGATGTGAGTGGGAATGCCTCAGCTACGTAGGTCGAGGCAAGCGAGTCCCTCTGGAGGCGAGGTGAAGCTCCGGAAAGTCATTCTGGTTATTCCCTCCACAGAGCCGGAAAAGGCTGAACTCATGGATGATCTCAGATCCATGGGTTGCGTAGGGTTTGCCGAGAAACCTTGGGGTTTTAGGGAGGAGAGAATGGTCAAGGAGCTCCTCGGAAAGTTGTCCAACCAGTTTGACAACACCGTGAGGGGAGCTCCCGTCAGCTGGAACGAGGGGATGTGGAGAGCGGTTTACGGTTTCCGGGCAGGAGGTTTGGGAATGGCGAGCCGGAAGGATGAGTTTGTCCGAGGGAAGTTCAAGGGAGCCGTCAACCCGAAGGACGGATACGCGGTCGAGGATTGCTTGGATGACCGACACCGTCGGCTCCTGCAATTCCTGGTTCCGGTTCTTCACCCGGAGAAGCCGACCAGGGTGACGATCACCCTCGGCAACACCATTTTCGGTGCCCTCAGTGGTACCCGGAAAGTGGACTGGGCACGGATCATTTCCGATCTCGTGGCCCAGCTTGTTAGTAGGGTTGGGAAGAAAAGGGCCACTCCAGTGTGCCCTTACCTCTTCCACCTCTATCGGGAGAACCAAGTCCTCACCAACATAGAGGAGAAGGCGTGGAAGACGCAGGAAGTGCTCCTGAAGTATGGGGAGTCGGAGACGGATGACGAAGCGGAATCCGATTCCGAGTCAGACCGGGAGTCCAGCGAGGAAGAGGAGGAGCCGATGCCGCCGATCAAGCGACAGAAGCTGACGCCTCCACACAAGCGCGGGACGCCTCCCGGTCAAGACAAACCGGCCCCGGAGGAGAAACCGGAAGCCGAGAAGACCAATTCCGGGGGAGATCCGGATATGCAAGATCCGTTCAACGGTCTGATCAACGTCCTCTGCAACATCAGGGCGGATTGGGAGGTCAAGCACAGGACGCTTGCGGCAATCGGCAAGTTGGTGGGTGCTGCACCGGACAGCAACTTGGCGGAACAAGTGGCGCAATGCATCACGAATCCGGAAGAGACCCGGAAGCAGGAAGCCGAGATCCGCCGGTTGCAGGAGGAGGTAGATAAACTGAAGGCAACACTTTTCGCCTATCAGGAAGACGTGACGGCCGCTCGGGAGATGGCGGAGGAGACTCGGAAGGTGGCCGAGCAGATCAAGACGGTCCTGGGAGAGACCGGAACGGCAGCGGCCAAGGCGAAGCTCTTCGACGAGAAGATCCACGAAGAGAAGAAACTATCCGGTTCCCGGATGGTCCGGATTCTCGCGGACTTCGCCGAGCAGGTGGAGACGGCAATGGTGGAGGGGCGGAAGGCAGCGGACCGGATCGAGGAGAGCAGCCGGAAGCTGACGGGAGCGACGTGCGACAAAGGTATTCACCTTTCGGACATCTCTCTACCGGACCTCTTTCCGGATGCAACTATGGCGAAGGACAGGAAGGATTGGACTCCTGAGTCCAAGAAGTCTGCACGGACTGGGACTCCGGGCTCGAGACCGGATATTACCATCGACTTGGAGTCTCCACCCGGACCGAATCCTGCGGAGGGGGAACGGGTCCGGAATTTGAGTGAAGTCTTCGAGGAGCTAGTCCCGGAGGTCGGAAGCCCGACGATAGGATCTAGAGTTGTAGGGTAGATAGGATTTTAATTTCAGTTAGGAGTAGGAGCGGATCCGGATCCGGATCCGGCTCAATAGTATTAGGTTAGACCGGAAGTTAGATTTAGGTGGCGGCGGACCCCCACGGGTTTTCCGCTCCTTTTTGTGCTTTTAGGGTTTTCACCCTTTGTATATAAATCGGTTCCTGAGATGGGAATTGGGAGTTGTTCATTTTGCAAACTTCTTGTACCTTTCTATTCTCTTCGTTGTGTATCTCTCTCCAGCGCGACAGGATTGTATGATGTGGAGTTAGGATAGTACGAGTTAGTTTGTAAGTGATTTCTCCCCTTGGTGTTTATTTTCCGATCCAAGGTGCATGTGAGTAGGTACCGAAGAGTTGGGAGTGAACTTAGTTCCTCAGCACGTCTAGAGTTTGAGATTCCGGGTGAGAAAGCCGTTGTTAGGCTAGGCGGGTAGGGAGGGATTCCTTAGCTGCGCTAGAACTCCCGGGTGGGAAATCCGGTCGAGTGTCCGATCTCCTGTGAGGTCTCACCACCCGTATGGGTAACGGAAGAACTTTAGTTGATGTTGGAACGGACGGGTGCACTTGTAACCATCTGTCTTCGCACGGATCGGAAGTAGCATCAAGGTCGTTGTAGTACGAGAGGGTCGAGTGTGGGGTCTTTGTGTGACCTACGACCCGGATTTCTATCTGGGTTGTTGTGAAGGACCAAACCGGATCCGGATTAGCTTAGGAGTCTAGAAGGTAGGACAGTGGGTCTTCAGCCACTATAAGTCACGGAAGGAGTGGTGGGCCTACCACTCTCAAAATTAAGCGGCGACCCCTCTGATGGTGAAACAGAGGCAAAACCAAACCGGATAGGATTACGGATACAGGATGACCATTCCGACCGGATTGGTCAAGACGGATTTCCAGGATCGGAAGTTGTGAGATCCTGGGATTTGGGTATTTGTACGGACCGGATAGTTAGTAGGACCGGAAGAAGGAGTAATCCGGTCTGTAGTTATCCGGTGTGGTAGTATTTCTGGTTCTAGATCTAGGACCGGAAAGTAAGATTGGCATACTGACTGAGCTTAACTGCTTAATAGAGCTAGATACTTCACAGGATCTCGTGGGTTCGATCTTTAGAGTCACTTAGTTATACTCTAGAGCGATTTTTGTGAGTATAATGGGGAATTGACCTGCCCTGTGCTGCGACACCCCACGGGTTTTCCGCTCCTTTTTGTGCTTTTAGGGTTTTTACCCTTTGTATATAAATCGGTTCCTGAGATGGGAATTGGGAGTTGTTCATTTTGCAAACCTCTTGTACCTTTCTCTTCTCCTCATTATGTGTCTCTCTCCAGCGCGACAGGATTGTATGATGTGGAGTTAGGATAGTACGAGCCGGTTTGCGAGTGATTTCTCCCCTTGGTGTTTTATTTCCGATCCTAGGTGCATGTGAGTAGGTATCGAAGAGTTGGGAGTGAACTTAGTTCCTCAGCACGTCTAGAGTTTGAGATTCCGGGTGAGAAAGCCGTTGTTAGGCTAGGCGGGTAGGGAGGGATTCCTTAGCTGCGCTAGAACTCCCGGGTGGGAAATCCGGTCGAGTGTCCGATCTCCTGTGAGGTCTCACCACCCATATGGGTAACGGAAGAACTTTAGTTGATGTTGGAACGGACGGGTGCACTTGTAACCACCTGTCTTCGCACGGATCGAAAGTAGCATCAAGGTCGTTGTAGTACGAGAGGGTCGAGTGTGGGGTCTTTGTGTGACCTACAACCCGGATTGCTATCTAGGTTGTTGTGAAGGACCAAACCGGATCCGGATTAGCTTAGGAGTTTAGGAAGTAGGACAGTGGGTCTTCAGCCACTATAAGTCACGGAAGGAGTGGTGGGCCTACCACTCTCAAATGTAAGCGACGACCCCTCTGATGGTGAAACAGAGGCAAAACTAAACCGGATAGGATTACGGATACAGGATGACCATCCCGACCGGATTGGTCGGGACGGATTTCCAGGATCGGAAGTTGTGAGATCCTGGGATTTGGGTATTTGTATGCACCGGATAGTTAGTAGGACCGGAAGAAGGGTAAATCCGGTCTATAGTTATCCGGTGTGGTGGTATTTCTGGTTCTAGATCTAGGACCGGAAAGTAAGATTGGGATACTGACTTAGCTTAACTGCTTAATAGAGCTAGATACTTCACAAGATCTCGTGGGTTCGATCTTTAGAGTCACTTAGTTATACTTTAGAGCGATTTTTGTGAGTATAATGGGGAATTGACCTGCCCTATGCTGCGACAAAAGTTTATGACACCCAGATTGAATGTCCATAGCAATCTTGATGACCAAATTGGTGCTATAACAAATCTAGCCCAATCTCATCCAAAAGATTTCTCGCACATGCAATAGTCATCACCAAAGTAGGACTATATAGAGATCGTGTTGAGTGATTCATTGCAAACAAAGAAGTAGAAGGTTTAAGAAATCATGGATTCGAATGAAGAGGAGCTAAAATCCAAATCCGAGATGGAGACAAAAGAAGAAGAATCACCTCGAAAAGTTCAGCGCAAATCTTCCACCCAACAAGCAACCAAGACTACTTCAATGAAGACTAATGTAAAGACACCAGGGAATAAAAGCGAGAGCAGCTCGAAAAAGGCACGCAAGGGGAGGTAGCTTCTAGGTTGCCTTTAGTTAGTTAGGATTTTTAATTTTAGATTTTAAAATGGTTTTTTTGAGTGTGGGCCCGGATTTCGGATTTCTAGGGACAACTAGGCTGTGAACTTTCCGGATATTTGAGAGTGTTCATTGTATGAATGCCTTGGTTTTTAGGTGCCTTTTTGGCTTTTGGATGTTGATTTTAGTTTTGATTTTGGTTTTAAAAGGAGGGTAGGTTTGTTGCCCTCTCATTCCATCCTAGAGTATTTTCAAATTGTATTTCATTCCTTTCTTTGATTTGAGCCACCAGCTGCACATTCTGGCTTGAATGTTGTGTACGGATTGTGTTGGTTTATTTATTGAAGTGTTGAGATGTAAGAAGAAGAGGTGTAGAAGAATCTAGAACGTAGGTACTCGGTCAGCTTGAGGGAATATGTTCGTAATAGTATTGGATTTGTGGATGGGGACTTGTATGTGGTACCTTTGAACTATTGGAACGGTAATTCGATTAAGCCAAAGAGTGGTGTGAGAGCAATTCTAGAATCAAATTCGATTCCATGTGGAGGTTAGCAACCATCAGTAGAAATCTCTACTCACTAGAAGGTCGGCCAACCTCAGAACCTGTCTAGCAACTAGGAAGACTATCCCTTGTTGATTCCGAGTGCCTTTGATCTGTCATTGTAGTTGAGGAGAGTAGATGTAATCATGAGTGACTTGCTTGTTGGATAGGCCATCCAAAAAATTGTAAGGATAAAGATCTCTCTTCTTTGTTGCAACACCTTAAGTTGCTTAGGTGTTTGTATATTTTAGTGAGACTAGAGAGTGTGAGAGAGCAAAGTGGTGAAGTCCCTACCCCTCAAAAGATCAATAGTAGATCCTCTGATGGTAAAACAGAGGAATAGTTAACCAATATATTGAAGAGACATTACTAGAAATTGGATGAGGAAAAATTTGGATTGAGTTCTAAAAAGTAGTTGGAACCAAAAAAGGAAAAAGAAAGTAGACGGATTGGCAAAAGAAGAAATCCAGATACCATAGTTTGTGACAACAGTCTAGAATACCTTGGGACGATATTCCGTATCATTTTACTACGTTTTTGTATATGAAGATACTTACGCCTAGATTGCGCTCAAGGTTGTTTTCCTTGACAAACAGACAACATAATAGACAAAATTTATTAGACGTCCAGTAGCCCTTCATCCATCTAATAAAGTCAATTTTATCCTTTGACTTTTTAAAAATTATTTTTATTTACCATAGCCTATTTGGTAACCATGTGGCGTCCGCATAGCATATTTAGTGGACGCATGCAAATATGATTTGGAAGGGCAACCTTGAGTAGAGGCAATTGCAAGTAGGGTGACCATGGGTATTGTGCTTCAAAACTACTACTTTAGGTGCATTCATCCAAAAAAACGAAAAAATAATTTTTTTCAAATTTAATCATAAGATTTTCTATTTGATTTGCTTAAGATTATGTGGTAAAATTTTCATGAAGTTTGACCGCACATATTAGAAGATATTAGCATACAAAGTTTAAAAAATAGTTTTTTGAATGCTGGCCTACAATTTCAGAAGACTTTGATTGTCATTTGTGGAAAAAATTTGAAATACAAAATTTTAATTAAGAAAAAATATGTTGAAAAATTAAATTGAAAGCCTAGAAAAAAATTGCAAAAGCATAGAGACTTCATTTTCATTCTTTAAACTTTTTTTTAAGTAGAAGTAGATTCAAAATTGAACAAAAACAAAATTACTAATAGCTCTAAGATGGAATTAAATCACAAAAATTCCAATAGTGAAATTGCTTTAGCAAGAAAATTTAACCTAATTCAACAATTTTTTGGAAAAATTGTAAAAATTGCATTCAAAAATGAATCTGATGAGTTATCGTAGTACCTCTTCAATTTTGGCAAAAATTAATTGTTTTTAAAGATATTGTAATTTCAAAAAATTATAATGATAATTGCCGAAAATCTTGAAAATTTACAACACTCATTGCCAAACTAAATGGAAACATATGACTATACACAGTTTAGTGATCTTGCCAAATCTTAAAGAATTAAATGATTACGTGTTTTTGTTTTTTAAAAATAACCAATATTAGTAAGAAGGTACAATATAGAGTCTAACAATGATCAACCATGTGTATAGCAAATCATCAATCATTAAGAGATTTGTTGATGGAAACACCATGGAATTTCATCATAGTAATGAAGTGGCAGTAGAAGTTGGAGAGGTTGTTTTTATAATGAAATTCATTCTCTCTCATGAACCCTCAAAGGATATGGGATAATTTGAAGATAATAGCTTGACCTTTCATTGTCAAAAAATAGTACTTGTATTCAAAGTAGACTTTTAGATCTCATTTTTGTATAGTAAAATAACATTTAAAAAAAAACTTTGATCTAAGAAAAGTTGAGAAATAAATCTAACTTTCATTTTCAAAGATTCTTTTGTGATTGTGACCATCCAAACAAAAGTTATAGACAAAATTCAAAGGGGATATTTGAAAATGCCAAAGAAAAAAAATCCTTCCAACTTCTCCTTGAAATTTGTCTATAACTTTTTATTGGAGAATCAAAATCTCAAAAGGATTTATGGAGATGAAAGCTAGCTTCATTTTCCACAATAACATAGTTCAAATTCTTTAGAAAAAAGTTGTTCTACTATGCCTAAATGAGGTTTGAAATTCTACATTGAACACATTTCTTATCTTTGACTTCACTATGAGTGATTGAGCTCCTATGAATCCTAACTATTTACATATCCCACATGGGTTGTTTTACCTCTTATCACATAATTTGTATAAAGATCTTGTCTATGAAAACACTACTCTTGGCGAAAAATTGCTATTTGAAGTTTCATGCCGAATTTTTTTTGAATTCAGTATCTAGCATGATGAAAATTGCAATAATTAAATTTTTTTTGCCAAAGTTTAAAAGTCAAATTTTATTAAATATTCGGCAGAGGATGCCGAACTTGAAGTGTTACTACAGTATTTTTACATTAAAATGCTTAATTTGCCACTAAAAAAGGATTGTCTATAACTTTTTCATCACTAGTCAAAATCAAATGAATCAAAGTTTCACATCTAAACAAAATAATCGTATTTGGAAAACAAAATTTGAAAATTTAATTTTGACTTTTTGTGCTTTTTTTGGGTGCTACCCACTAACCTTTATTTTGGTTTATGGTGGCATATCAACTTTTGCTTTGGATATCAATTGAAACAAAAATTTATATTCTTAAAAAGATGATGTATTTTCCTATCTTCCAAAAAAAATTTCAAAAAATCACAATGAAAATTGAAACTTTAAGTACATATCTAGATTTTCCAAGTCTTTGAAGGAGACACTTGGTCTTTTAGGGGTCGAAATTCAACATCATTTTTATAAACTTTGTTATGCAATAGTTTCCAAGCAAACAAACTAGAATACATTAATTGACAAAAATTACAAAATATTTGCACAAGATAATTCAAACTCATTAACTCAAGCTTCAATACATGAAACTTTCTACATTGCATTTACAATATTTGATATTATTTTTAAAATGGCACATCATATAAAAAGCGGTTAATATGATTACATCACTCTTTAAAATTTAGAGGCACGCTATGTGGCTAGTGTTTTCATTTGTGCAAATATATGACAACCCTTGGAACCAAAAAGTATTAATAAATAATTTTCCAAGCGGAAAGGAAAAGGATGAAGGTGTTTGAAATCTCCTTTCAATTGCCAAAAATTGCAAAAATAAAAAGAGATGTTCATACTTAGGCATCTACTCTTTGGTTTTTATTTATAAAATGTATAGGAGAAAGGGTTTAGGGTTAGGAATAGTCTTGAAGAATTGCAAAATTTGAATGGAAAAGTTCTTACATATATTTTCAAACTTTATTATTTATTTATTTATTTATTTTCGTATTCAATATAACAAATATTTTATGAATATGATGTGTCATTGAGATTTGCAACAAGCAATAGAAGATATTTCTACAAAAATTGTTATCCTTTATAATTATGGAAGACAAGTCATTGTAATGTATTGATGTCTTGTATATGAAACATACAACATAAACCTTGGTCCATGGCTATATTAGGTTTTGCCTTTAAAAGAGCCTAATCTAATTTGCTTCAGCCACTTGAAGTTCTTTTACCAGTAGGGTTTGAGTTCAATCAATATACACATTAAAATCAAAATAAGGTTATTTTTTCTTGAAGAAATTCCCCAAAAAATGCTGTAAATGTTGTAAAAAACACTTTTAAAAATGACACAAATATCATTCTATATGCATCCATTAAAAATACTATAACATAGGCTATAAAAAAGAGATGCCATTCCATATGAAATAAAATTACATGTTTAAAAAAAATTATAAGACATAGTGCCATCTTAAAAAATAAAAATAAAAATTGAAGCACTTTCTACATGTAATGAAATTTATACTTCAATTCATAAGTGCCAATTTGATGTAGCCCTAAACAACAAGTTGTGTAGTTAAGACAATTTATTTTTTAGTTAAATTTTGTTGTTTTGAGTGTGAAACCGGTTAAATGTTTAAGGTTTTTGAAAATTAAGTGTGGATGTGGTAACATTTGAAGTGAAAATGTAGAAAGACTTTTTGGCTTGAGTGGTTGTGAATTTTTACGGGTTTTTTCCAAGAGATTGGAAGGGGTGTTTGAGGAAGGATCATGATAAATAGCTTCTCTTTTTCTCATCTCTCTCTCTCTCTCTCTTTTAATTTCTCATGTATTCGTGATGTGAGGCCGCGTTTTTGGTATAAAATTGTAGATTCATAATTATCATTTTTCAAATTGTCTTCTTCACTTAAGTGATAGTGTTTGTTGCTTAAAGCATAAAGGTGAATTCAGATGTTACATTGCCGCAAGCATTTTATTAAGAAGAATCTCTTTAAGAGAATTTTATTGTACTTCAATTAGATTTTGTTTATCGGTTATATATTTTATCTCTTAAGAGAATTTTTTTGTGTAAATGTTTAAAGCAAGATTTGAAGAAAAGAAAAGCAAAATATTAAGTCAGTGATTGACTTAATAAATCTAGTGATTGGAAATTATTTGCTAATCAAGGATTAGTTTGCAATTGAATGATCCAAAGATTAGATTGTATTTTGAAATTTGATGATTAACCAATGTATGGTAATCGTTTTCATTTAAAGGATTGGAAAATCTTTGTATCACGAATTGACATGTATGTTTGAAACAAAGTTAAAGATTGAGATTGATTTTAAGTTAGAAAATGAGTTACATTTCTAACAAGTAGAAATTATTGAACAATTATAAATAATTGATGTACATTCTAAATATTGAATGATTATTCATATGTTAAATAAATGGTATTCCAATTGAAGTCACAAGCACGTGATTGAATGTTTGAATGTGTATTTAAAATTCTTTCATTAGAATTTGTTTGTAGTTGTGCAAAATTAAGTAAGTATAATTTAGAATTAGTATTATATTGGAACAAATAAAAGCTTCAAGATATCAGGGCGATGCAAATGGAGAAAGCTTAAAGCTAAAAACGGAAGGATTTATAATCAGATAAAGACCGGAGCCTTAAAAAGGAAAGAATTTGGAATTCTTTAAATAATTTAACAAAGCAAATTCTACATCCCTCAATGGAAATTTTAGAATGCTTGAAGCATATGTGTGTCAATGTATTTGCTCAAAGTGATGTTCTCGGTCGTGTTCAATCCCTAAAAAAAGTGTGCATTATATTTACTCAAAGTAATCGAGTCACTAGCGCTCAAAGCGTCTTAGATGTTGAAATTATAATTGGCACAAATAATTAATGAA
Organism: Pseudoscleropodium purum; assembly: GCA_963969395.1. Taxonomy (NCBI): domain Eukaryota; kingdom Viridiplantae; phylum Streptophyta; class Bryopsida; order Hypnales; family Brachytheciaceae; genus Pseudoscleropodium; species Pseudoscleropodium purum. The sequence goes on from OZ017802.1 coordinate 101,237, forward strand.
TTCTCGGTTTAACCGAATTTTCAAAGTTTGAATATATATTGTGGGATGCAGATTGCGAATGAATAAATTCTAATACATTGTGATTAACAACACAATTTACCTACAAAGTGACATTAGCTAACTAAACATTCAGCTAATTTGAGTTTTCTCCGGAACGAATCTTTACGGAATTGCCTTGGGTTTGTCTTAAAAAAATTGTACTACAAGTTGCCTCTACAATTAAAAACATAGATTTGAAAGGAGAGAGTAATGACTCCTTTCATTACATGAGGTTGCCTATAACAAGAGGTCGCCCACAATCCAAAGAAGTCCAAGACCCAAAGTTCCCCCAAAACACAAAACATACTTATTGAAGAAAGACAAAACAAAAAGTCCTTTAAGAGCTCAAATTTCCATTTCTAAAACCAAAGTTGCTCTCTAAGGATACAAGGATGTGCAAGACCCACAGTTGTCCATTTTAAATTACCCAAATTCAAAATTCCCCTCAAACTCTAAAAACATAGTTTTTAAAATAAAAGGCAATGATTCCTTCTAAAGATCCAAAATCTCCCTCTATAAACCCTCACTCGCCCTCTCAAGACCCAAGGTCGCCCATCCAAAGTTGCCTAAGATGCAAATCCCCCAAAAAAACCCCAAACATAGTTTTGGAAAAAAATGAAGGCAATGGTGGCTTTTGGGGATCCAAGCTCACCCCTTAAGACTTGCACTTGCCCTCTAGGGACCTGAGGTCACCCTAGACCCACGATTGCCCACCCGAAGTCTCCCAAGACGCAAATCTCTCCCAAAATCCCAAATATAGTTTTGGAAGAAAATAAAGGTAATGGTGGCTTTTAAGGATCTAAGGTGGTCCTAGAAAAGAGGTTGCCTTTGACAAGATCTCTACTCAAAGAAGTAGCTAAGCTCTCACTAACTCGTTGAAATCTTTTTGTTTTATTACAAAATTAGTGCATTAATGTTAATAAGTAATGTGACAATTCTTTATTATAAAACATGTAAGTGCTATAAAATATATAAAAAGGAGGTTAGGGCTTATTTATAGAATTTTTATGATTAGACCCTATAGGTGGTTTTGTAATTTAAGGACAAACTACTTCAAAAATTGATAGAAATGTAAATTTCCATTGGCAAATTATAGCAACAATTAAATTTCATTTATAAAATAAGCACACACCTCAAAAAAATATGTGACCTTAGTGGAATAGGTCTCATCTAAGACATCCAAAATAGAAAAAAAGGTGGTAATAGGCTTGTCTATCTTATTGTGAATGACATGTTCATTATTTTGCAAGACATGTAAATATAGTTGTTATGATAGGTGAGCTAACTTAAATTACTTGCATGGAATTCAAATTTAATATCTACATAGCTAATCTCATTTGCTTAATACTAAAGCTCTACTAAAAAGTGAATTATTTTAAATTTACTACAAAAAGACTCTCAATCACACCATAACTTCTTTTTTTAATGAATTTATTCTTATTAATATTTTCAATGATAAGACCTTAGCTTCAATCAAAAAGTAAAATTTTGTAGAGAAGGGAATATATTATAGTTTGATTGTTAGTTTTTATTCAATTGTAATTACTAGAATTCTAGAAAATAGAAAAAAATAAAACAGAGTAGTTCTTTACAAAATCTCCATTCATTATTTTGTACTTCAAAATCCACTTGATGAATACAACATTGATAAAATGACTCTTTGGTATTTGCATCAATCAAATTAAAGGGAAAGTTCTAAATTTAAATTTCTTCCTTCATTTTTAAATTTTAGATAAAGATAATAAATAAGGAATGAGGATGAGGATGTTTGGACAATAGAGAAAATCAAATAGAGAAGTTCCTACTTAAATCTATATTCAGTATTTCATACTTAAAATTCACTTGATGAATACTACACTGATAAAATGACTCTTTAGTATTTGCATCAATCAAATTAAAGGAAAAGTTCTAAATTAAATCTCTTTCCTCTCATTTTTAGATTTTAGGATTTAGGGTTTAGGATCTATTGGATTAGTGCATTTTAGAACCTTTGTATAGCTATTAATGATTTCGTTTTTCCCTCTATTCTAAACTTTCTTCTACTTAATATTTTTTTCCTAAGAAAGGACCACAATATTTTTTTAACTTTCATTTATTTAATCTTTTTCAATTCAATTTTGAATGATGAAAAAATTTTAATTCAAAATCTGTAGTGCAAACTTTTTTTGTTAAAGAAGATTCATAGTCTGCTAATTTAAAGTAGGAACACCTATAACCATCAATTTAAGCAATTCAGCACAGTTGGAAGCAATTTTTTTTAGAAAAAATATTTTTTCAATATTTGCAATTGAAAATCAGAAATTCTTTTTAAAAAATTAGAATTTTTGGATATGGCATCTAATTTCTACAAATTTTTAAAAGTAGAACTCCATAGAGCATTCTAAAGGCTACACTCTTCAAAATGTGCCTCAATTCTAGCACCAAAATCTAGAAAAATCAAAGCTCACCAACCATAATTAAGTATGGACATGATTTCAAGGTACAATTGGAGACACTTTAAGGAAACTTTACTATCAAACTATAGGTACACTTTTGGTTATGGGTGTTCCTACCTTAGTATGCCACTATGCCCAAAAGTATGATTTTTGCACTTTGAACACATTTATCTTGCAATCTATATGGTCAAAGTGTTTGAAAAATTTTACACACATTTTTATACTATTCTACTACAAGATCCTATGGTTATATATGAAAAAAATTCCATTTAATTATTTTTGTTCTTTGTACTAGAAATGGCAGTTTTGAGCATTTTTTTGAAATTTTTTAGCCGTGGTCACCTCTTGATCCTAGATTGTCCCTTTGACTTGTAGTCACCTATACTCTTTACTTCCTACATCACTCTTATAGACTAGCCACATTGTCAAAATCCATTTACTTCAGGGTAAAAAAAACACTCCCAAATTTCTACTTGATGAAACTATTAGGCTTACTTGACACTTGTCATACATGACATGCGACATCTATTAGATCTAAAAACCCGAAATCCTGTTTGATAAGACACTCCTGCATGCAATCACTCTATCCCAATGCACAACTCTATGTTTTATTGCCTCAAAGATGGTATTAGCCATTGTGACCGTAATCCAGGTCGGCTTTTCTAGATAGAACATTAGAATCAAAAACTCCAACATCCGTCTATGCCTCTCATTCCTACACTCACTAATAGCGTACCCCTCCTTTGAATGGGCCGGACTTTGGAACTTTCCGCTCATGTACTTATCCACTTGGGAAGCAAATCCAGATCCACCCCTCTTGAATAAATACAAGTCTGACCAAATGTCTTCTGTCCAAGCCACGGATTGACCCCTCACTATCAACTTGTAATGATTTGGAACCCTATAGATGAGCTCCTAAATTAGCTCATCATTCTTGATGTTCTACGACTTTTACAAAAGCTCAGCGCACTTGATACTCGTCAAATCCTCCTCTAGTTGCTGCCAAATGGCCGGCTCAAATGGAATTATAGGACAAACCATTTGGGCCGTAACTATTGATTTACGGGGAGGCGAATCGCCACCTTCCACCAAGAGACACTAACACCTAAAAACCTAATTTGGTACAAATGGTACTGACCTCTTTTTTCTCTCCTTGGTATGATCGCTAATTCACCACTCTTTTACTCAACTATACACACAAAGAGTTCAGCAAACGGAGACAAAGAAGAATGAAATGGTGGTTGGTTTAAATACCTAAAGAGCAGCTGATAGTTCCTAAAAGATAACATGTAGAAGGCCATTCCTACAACGCTCCCCTAGTTCCCCTAGATTGGAACCCTAGGTCATAGGTTCCCTAAATCCAAAACTTTTCCAAATTCCAGATCTATCTTGAATCCGGTGACATGACATCCATAACAATTCTAGCAATCTGAAAATTGATTATTCTAAGAATAGTCCTAATGTAGCTAGAATCCCTCTGGGTTATTAAAAATAAAAAAATTTAAGTGTATCTAACCCTATTCTAGCCTAATTATATCCGATTTGTGTTTCCTTACTCCCACATGTTTGATTGCCTTATTACTTGTCTTTCTATAGCTCAAGTGTTTCCTTGAACACAATATCAATGATTTTTCACTTTACTTTATCCATGTGGTTTTTCATGTCATTTGCAATTTGTTAAATCAATGCAATTCTAAACTTTTATATTGAATTCTATTTATTGTTGACCTCAACAACTTTGGTTTCAAAATCCCTTTGCGCTCATATTTCAAAAGTCTTAATATGTCCACTTTGTTTCAATTTAATGAATAAGGTCTTCAGCCTTCTACGTGAATTTATCCAATTAAAAAAGGCAAAATATTAGTGTCTTTGCAAGAATTAAATAGGTCATAGATTTTCCGGTTTATTATTTTTATTCTTTAGAACTAAAATACTAAAGGTTATAAATTTGCTAAACAATACTCCAACAACGATAGATTGTAGAGGTTATAGATTTGTTAAGCACTAATTTTATTTTGTGAAAATTAATAGAACACACTAAAGATTTCAATATAAACTAATTTAAGTATATTGCAAATAGTGCATCATTTGTAAATTAGTGTCATTTACTGTTAGGATAAATTATTGACGTAGCAAATTAATTATAATTCCTAAAAGTGGATTACTTATCAAAATTGAAGAGCCTAAAACTCACATAGAATCACTCAACAAATGGTTTCAAAACTAGAGTGTAAATAGAACACCTATGGCAACAAAGACCATTCAAACCAATAAACATATAGAAGAATAAGAAATGGAAGAAAAAACAATACCACATAAATAATTTGGAATTACAATAAAAGTACATTTCAAAACAATTTTTTTTTATTATTCTTGAATTTATAGTGACACTAATAAACATCGTACACACTTAAATCACCTAGCTTCAACATTAACCCCTAAAGGTCTATTATCCCTCAAAAGAACAATAGGATATTTAGGTTGGTATTATAGAAGTCATTTTAGAATGGATGTTTGTGAAATTTTGAAACAAGATGTAGACTTATATGAACTTCATCAAAATATATGCATATTTTTTTATGAGGTGCCCAAATCAAAAGTTATGTTGCTTGAAGTTTCCTAGGCAAGGACACCTTTGAGCAATTAGTGAAAAAAAACCCATGTGTTTCTAAAATTTGGCATGTATATAACTACCATGATATAATAGGCAATATAAGAAAAAAGTATATATAGTGCAAAAATCTCATTTCATGAGAAGTTGAAAATTTCTGATCCTATCGAATAAGGTCCAAAAAAATCCTTTTCTTCTATAAGTTTACAATCTACACAATCAAATGGGCTAAAATTTTCTACATTCCTAAAGTAGCCATCTAGTATACTTTCATAGAAGGAAATTTCAAAAAAGGAACTTTTTCTTCTATGTTTTTGCTCAATGCACTTAAACATGACAATTTTTGACAACTTGTTAAATATACTCTCAATCTTGTAGAAATTAACTTACAAAATTGACATCAAGGCAAGGATCAAAAACCAAATTACCTAATTACAAGCACACTAGTTGAAGCAACTATAGTAAACTTGCTCTCGGAAAAAAATAAACACTTGCATGTTCTTCATGAAAGGACTTCAAAATAACCATTTGATATTTCCATGTAAAATATCTTCTCAAAAAAGAATCCATAAATTTTGATATTGCCAACAAAAGGATGTACTAAGGTGAATGGTAGTACTACAATCATTTCTATGACTAAATTTGTCAACCTTTGATTTTGTATTCTTCACAAAATCAATATGTGAAGAAAATGCAAGAAGTGACAACTTCTATGAACATGTTCCTAGAGTCATTTCCAACCAATGCAATAGATTTCAATCAATGATTAACGCCATAACATATTCACAGATGATGACAAATTCCAATGAAGAGCTCCAAACAACATAGGCTACAATTGGTCTGGATTGCCAACCTTGTCACCAATAATCACCACAAGAACACATGCCATTTTGGAAGTGGTGAAAGCGATTAGCATCCCTCACAACAATCTTTCGTTCAGTTGCCTTTGAGATAAACTTGGTTGCTGTATGGCAATCAGAACACACTCGAAGATTCTTGAACACCCGAATTGGCTCTCCAGGAGGTATCCGCATGAGTCCATAAGCAATAGCCAACTTCTCACTATGGGAGCAAAGAGCAAGTTCTTTCTCCTCCTCCCCAATGTTCCGCAACACTAATCGGGTATCAGGAATATACCCTTCGGCCTTAATTTCCTCACTCAATCTCCTCAGCTCCGCATAGATCTCCTTCGCTTCTGAGTGAGAAGTATCCCCTACGACGAAGTCATGGACCTTGTTATCAACTTCAATCCAGCTACGCCCTGGCTCCTTGCGTATACCTCTCTCCTGCATCATAGTGCGAACCCACAGCACCTCCTCCCACTTGCCAGCTGCAGCATAGATATTCGAGAGAAGCACGTATGCAGAAGCATTCTTCGGTTCCAACTTGAGACGCTCATTAGCGGCAAGTTTGCCCAAATCCACATTACCGTATGTTCTACAAGCACCAAGCAAGGCTCCCCAAGTTGCACCATTCGGTTCCACCGGCATGTTGTCAATCAAGAGCTTTGCATCCTCCAAGTGTCCTGCTCGGCCAAGAACATCCACCATGCAGGAACAAGGGACTACAGTGGGTTCGATGCCATAATCTTGTGTCATAGCCAGAAAAAGTCTACGACCCTCATCCACATGGCCAGCATGACTACAGGCCGACAACACTGCAGCGAAGGAGATCACTTCAGGCTTCACACCGTCTGCAATCATATTTTTGAATAAATCAAGGGCTTCGAGAGCACACCCATGGTCTGCAAGTACACCAATCATCAATGTCCACGTGATCACGTCACGATCCTCCATCCGGTCAAAAACTAGCCGAGCATCAACCAAACTGCCACACTTTCCATACATGTGGACAAGCGCACTGCCCACACGCAAATCCGACTCAAGTCCCGCTTCGAGGATATGCCTGTGGACCTCCTTCACCCACTCCAAAGCCCCTGCGCTGGAACAGGGATTCAAAATGCTCGCAAACGTAAATGCATCAGGTTTCAAGCCTTCCCTTTGCATTTGCAAAAACAGCTCATATGCTTCTTGCCCACATCCGTGTTCGGCGAGTCCACCAATCATCACGTTCCACGTGATCATGTCACGATCCTCCATCCGGTCAAAAACTAGCCGAGCATCATCCAAACTGCCACACTTTCCATACATGTGGACAAGCGCACTGCCCACACGCAAATCCGACTCAAGTCCCGCTTCGAGGATATGCCTGTGAACCTCCTTCACCCACTCCAAAGCCCCTGCGCTTGAACAGGGATTCAAAATGCTTGCAAACGTGAATGCATCCGGTTTCAAGCCTTCTCTTTGCATTTGCATAAACAGCTCATATGCTTCTTGCCCACATCCGTGTTCGGCGAGTCCACCAATCATTACGTTCCACGTGATCACATCACGATCCTCCATCCGGTCAAAAACTAGCCGAGCATCATCCAAACTGCCACACTTTCCATACATGTGGACAAGCGCATTGCCCACACGCAAATCCGACTCAAGTCCCGCTTCGAGAACATGCCTGTGAACCTCCTTCACCCGCTCCAAAGCCCCGGCGCTGGAACAGGGATTCAAAATGCTTGCAAACGTGAATGCATCAGGTTTCAAGCCTTCTCTTTGCATTTGCAAAAACAGCTCATATGCTTCTTGCCCACATCCGTGTTCGGCGAGTCCACCAATCATCACGTTCCACGTGATCACGTCACGATCCTCCATCCGGTCAAAAACTAGCCGAGCATCATCCAAACTGCCACACTTTCCATACATGTGGACAAGCGCATTGCCCACACGCAAATCCGACTCAAGTCCCGCTTCGAGGACATGCCTGTGAACCTCCTTCACCCACTCCAAAGCCCCTGCGCTGGAACAGGGATTCAAAATGCTTACAAACGTGAATGCATCGGGTTTCAAGCCTTCTCTTTGCATTTGCAAAAACAGCTCATATGCTTCACTCCCACATCCGTGTTCACCAAGTCCACCAATCATTACGTTCCACGTGATCACGTCACGATCCTCCATCCGGTCAAAAAATAGCCGAGCATCAACCAAACTGCCACACTTTACACACATGTGGACAAGCGCATTGCCCACACACAAATCCGACTCAAGTCCTGCTTCGAGGATATGCCTGTGAACCTCCTTCACCCACTCCAAAGCCCCTGCGCTGGAACAGGGATTCAAAATGCTCGCAAACGTAAATGCATCAGGTTTCAAGCCTTCCCTTTGCATTTGCAAAAACAGCTCATACGCTTCACTCCCACACCCCTGTTGTGCAAGTCCACCAATCATTACGTTCCACGTGATCACGTCACGATCCTCCATCCGGTCAAAAACTAGCCGAGCATCAACCAAACTGCCACACTTTCCATACATGTGGACAAGCGCACTGCCCACACGCAAATCCGACTCAAGTCCCGCTTCGAGGACATGCCTGTGAACCTCCTTCACCCACTCCAAAGCCCCTGCGCTGGAACAGGGATTCAAAATGCTCGCAAACGTGAATGCATCGGGTTTCAAGCCTTCTCTTTGCATTTGCAGAAACAGCTCATACGCTTCTTGCCCACATCCGTGTTCGGCGAGTCCACCAATCATTACGTTCCACGTGATCACATCACGATCCTCCATCCGGTCAAAAACTAGCCGAGCATCATCCAAACTGCCACACTTTCCATACATGTGGACAAGCGCACTGCCCACACGCAAATCCGACTCAAGTCCCGCTTCGAGGATATGCCTGTGAACCTCCTTCACCCATTCCAAAGCCCCTGCGCTCGAACAAGGATTCAGAATGCTCGCAAACGTAAATGCATTGGGTTCGAGGCCTTCCCTTTGCATTTGCATAAACAGCTCATATGCTTCACTCCCACACCCATGTTGTGCAAGTCCACCAATCATCACGGTCCATGTGATCACATCACGATCCTCCATCCGGTCAAAAACTAGCCGAGCATCAACCAAACTGCCACACTTTCCATACATGTGGACAAGCGCATTGCCCACACGCAAATCCGACTCAAGTCCCGCTTCGAGGACATGCCTGTGAACCTCCTTCACCCACTCAAAAGCCCCTGCGCTTGAACAAGGATTTAGAATGCTCGCAAACGTGATTGCATTGGGTTCGAGGCCTTCTCTTAGCATTTGCATAAACAGCTCATATGCTTCACTCCCACACCCATGCTGTGCAAGTCCACCAATCATCACGGTCCACGTGATCACGTCACGATCCTCCATCCGGTCAAAAACTAGCCGAGCATCATCCAAACTGCCACACTTTCCATACATGTGGACAAGCGCATTGCCCACACGCAAATTCGACTCAAGTCCCGCTTCGAGAACATGCCTGTGAACCTCCTTCACCCACTCCAAAGCCCCTGCGCTGGAACAGGGATTCAAAATGCTCGCAAACGTAAATGCATCAGGTTTCAAGCCTTCCCTTTGCATTTGCAAAAACAGCTCATATGCTTCTTGCCCACATCCGTGTTCGGCGAGTCCACCAATCATCACGTTCCACGTGATCACGTCACGATCCTCCATCCGGTCAAAAACTAGCCGAGCATCAACCAAACTGCCACACTTTCCATACATGTGGACCAGAGCATTGCCCACACGCAAATTCGACTCAAGTCCCGCTTCGAGAATATGCCTGTGAACCTCCTTCACCCACTCCAAAGCCCCTGCGCTTGAACAGGGATTCAAAATGCTTGCAAACGTGAATGCATCGGGTTTCAAGCCTTCCCTTTGCATTTGCAAAAACAGCTCATATGCTTCTTGCCCACATCCGTGTTCGGCAAGTCCACCAATCATCACGTTCCACGTGATCACATCACGATCCTCCATCCGATCAAAAACTAGCCGAGCATCAACCAAACTGCCACACTTTCCATACATGCGGGCAAGCGCACTGCCGATACGCACATCTGATTCAAGCCCAGCATGTCTTACATACGCATGAACTTCTTTGCCCCACTGCAAAGCTGATGGATCGGCACATGCCCTCAGGATGCTCGAGAAAGTAAATGCATTTGGCTGGACCCCTTTTTGGCACATTTGATTGAAAAGTTCCATTGCTTTGTCAGCATGATTGTGCTTTGCATAACCTCCAATCATAATGGTCCAACTGAACACGTTCTTGATCACAAGTTTATCAAACACTCCGCGTGCATCCGCCAATTCTCCACACCTGATATACACGCTCACTAGGTTGTTTGCCACGTATCTATTCTGCTCCATTCCACTCTGGTTGATGTAGTCGTGAACCTGCTTCGCGACATTTACATTAAGGTTTTCCTCCTTCAAGCACAGTCTCAAAACTTCAACACAGATGTTCGAGTCGATGGCCAAGCCTTGTTCTATTCCATTCTTCAAATTACCAATTGCTTCAGTCGTGCTTCTTGCAATTTTCAAGGACATACTACCGCCATCACCCGGTACAACAAGCCTCGACTCTCTTGCAGTACTACGCACAATGCATCCTCTTCCATTGTAGCCCTTAGATAGCCTGATTCATCAATACAGTCTTCAAAAGAAGAACACTGATACACACAGTGGAAAGGTTGCAAGACCACTAATGCCCTGTACTCACATATCTCAATATGAACAAAATTGCATCCATCCATTTGAACTCTTAATATCTCTCACATACATAGCAATTCTTTGAAAATCATCCCACTTTAAGTGCACCCAATAACCCAAAAGGAATAACAGAGCATATTGCACACACAAAAATCCTTAAACTCACCCAAAATCACATGTTTCTAGATGCTCCTACTCTAGTCACTAGACAAGGCAGCCAACTCAATTCCTAAAGTTACCTGTCTCCTAGTGTTGTGTCTTGAGAATCTTTGGTGTGATAATCAACACGAGGGTGCATTTTCCCTTTGCTTGTCGAGCTGACTATGGCCTTTACCCACGGTGGAGTTGACCAGCCATCTATCCAAAGTGCTTTCCTTGACACCTTATGTCTAAAGTCAGGTGATCTAGGATTCCTCTGTAGGCACCAGAATCCATGATCAGATCCTACAAAACTGTCTCATATTCATTCTGCATCTAACAATCAATATTCCAGAAATATTTGTTGATGACACTGCAATGATCTGAGCAGTGTTCACTCCACTCAATGACAGCAAACAACGCAATTTCATACTTGTTGCTTTACGAAGTGCCCACAAGTGCCCATGGCCTTGTACAAGCAAGAAACGTCCCGTCACTTGTTGAGCCGAGTATTATATCCGCTTTCTTTTATCTAGTCATACCTTGTCAGCTCTGTTGTCCCACCACTGCGTAGGATCCGCGAAGTACTCTTTCCAAAGTTCTTCAACCGACTGTAGTTCACCTGAATCCACCGCAACATGCTTTACCCATGTCAGTCACATTCTCACCAGGAGCGGCAAACTCTTTCTGTGACGATGGGCATATGATACATACCTGAAGCATTGCAATTCGAAAGTGATCTCTTCCAAACTGATGGAAATGGTGAACACCGGATTGGTCCACTGCCTCGTATGTGAGAGGACAAGGGCAGGGATGACGAAGGGAAGGTAGCCCATGGAGACCCGAAGACTGAGATTGCACAGATATCCTGGGTACACAAACGTCAACGCTCTGTCAATAAGCAACTTCGTACCATTCAAAGCGCTTTTCCCATCAATACCGGGGTTTAGGGTTCGGTCAACCATGTTCATATCCGGTTACGTTTGGAAAAATGTGACAACCTCTTTATCAAACATTGCTGTAAAGGACACCTCATATTTCAACACATTTGTTGTCAGCATGACCACAATAGTCCAACCCATGTCACAAGTCATCCAACCGCTTAATGCACTCACCTGTGCACCACCTAGTCCACGCACCGACAAAAAGCTTCTCTGTTCTCTCCTGCACTGCAATTGTTGTCTACAATCTAAATCCCACGACACCAATTGAGGTGGCAGTCCCATCACTATCTGCCTGCATTACAGAAACCAATTCACACTAACTGTTACTAGGAAGAACACAAAGAACAACGCCGGAATGGACCTCAGAATTGAACCTGTGGACAGAAACACATCAAATTGAGAAGAAACTACATGTGCGAAAATCTGCTACTACCTCCAATCCTGAAAACCCGAACACATTAAATAAAGTCCACAAACAAAACCGCATACCTGACGCTTCCGGCGGCCAAATGAAGCAAGACAAGCTGCCCAAGGACGGCAAACCTCCACTGCAGCTTCACGAGGAGCAGCTCCGTCTATGGGATCAATCAATTGCTGAGGCAAGAGTCCAACATACACCCATTGATTAGCATACAACCCCAGTCAACTGGCTTGACGATTGAAAATTACCATCGCTTCAAAGAGGGTCATCAAAAACTTAGGTTCAAACTAAATTACAGTTCTCCTCTGATATGAATGACAAGACTAATTAAATTTAGATCGTTTGAATGACTTATGTAGAAATATGAATGAAAACCTATCAAAATTGGTCATAACACATCCATGGACCGCAACAAGGGTCAGAACCCAAACCCAAACCCAACCAGATCGCTCAATCCAGTTCCCGGAATGTGTTTTCGACTTGTCTCGTTCCCTACCAGTCTGACACAACTTTGACTTCCTCCCTGCTGTTCGCGCTGCCCAATCTCCTGCCCCATGGTGCACACATGCACACCCCTATTCTGACATATGACGATACCTCGTATTGGGAGAATATGACAGGAATCAGCATATGTGGCACCGATTCGGCCATTTCCAGCACATCGTTCAAATGTGAAGCAATCGAAGGTGATAGCAAAGTCGCTTTCGACTCTGCAACACAAACGTAAGTTCTCAATCGGTTCGGTACATCTAAATCCAGGCTGCTGCCACTGAACTCTGTTGCGGCTCACACCACATCCATAGTACACACTTTGAGCAGTTCTTTCTAGCTTTGCCGGGAATAAGTACAAATCCGGAAAGACATGAATCAGTGTTCATCTCTTGCAGGCCCAAGCTCCTTCAAGATTCGAAGACTGGGAATCACGCAGTCATCAGCATTGAATAACTTAAGCTATGTTGATTGCCACGGACCGCAACATATCATGAGTTCCCAATTCCCAGTTGAATAAATTTCCTCAAGCGAAAATCCTAAACCCTAGTTCGCGAAACGGCTCATTTCTTCTTGCTCAGTCTGTGAAACTCCCATATCTGCTCCTAAGCAAAATAAACCGGGATGAATTAGAGGACCTGCTATTTGAATTGCACTACACTAATTGCGCAGCAACATATCATCAATCAGCTCCGAAGGTACCAGCGCTACTCTACTCTCCTGTAGTAAGAGCAGGAAAGGTTGATACAACGTTTCTTCTACAACAGCTGGCATCTCACCTCCGTCCTACAATATCCATCACACTCCCACGAGCTCAAATTAAAATGGCTCCAAACCAACTGCCAGAGCAGAGAAACAAGTCAGAATCCCACTACAAATCCTGCACAAGCGGGCATTGCAGTACTATATCCCACATTCAGTCACCCTAATACAACAGTACGAGAAATCTCCCTCCTTGAACTCTCAATTCACCACAACAGCCATACGTGCACCCGCAACAGACTGCACACTGCAGGATGCAGCCCTTACTCTGCAAAAGCTCGCGGGCTTGGGATCAAGGAGTCCCCAAACTCTCTCACCATGTCCATTCGTGCTCGACGCTTGCTCTGGTCTCCCTCCTTTGCGGAAACGGTAGTTCTGAATGCCTAATACCCTTGACGCTGCTCGGCTGATCTGGGCCCCGAACATCAATCGAAACAGATTATTGTGCGGGTGTTGTTGCACTCGGCCCCTCTTTAATATCACATCCTCTAATACGGTACAACAGGGGCCGTTCTCAGGTGTACAGTATACCAAGCCTTTGGGAACATATATAAGCTAGAAGGTATATCACCCTCCCAATTGGAATCTAGTGGGCTTTTCAATTGCACTCGTTTATATTTTAATTTAGTCAAAAGTGTAAAGTGACGTAATAACTAAGAATACAATGGTACATTGAAAGTGAAAGTGTCACCATATCAATGCCAATTAAAATAGCACCAAAAGAAATATTGTAGTTACATTCCTACAATTTTAGCACTAAGAAAATCTAAAATGAAGATTTTTTTAGTATTAAAATGCTTCAAACAAATATGAAATTTTAAAATTATGTAATTACATTGGTAATTAAATTTTGTTTTAGAACTATTTCAATGACTATATGGCAAATTTTGTTAAAACAGCGGTATTTTGTTAATTTGGCAGTTTTAACAGTTTAGATTGCACATTCTAAAGTGTTTTTCTGCACTAGAATCTACATAAGTTCTAAAATTTTGAAATCTACATATCTCCTAGATATCTAAAATCTATACCAATCCTAGATTTTTCAAACTGCTTCGTCTAATATCTATGTCCTAGATTTCTAAAATCTAAAACTAATCTAGATGTTAGCAATGTATACTTATCCTAGATGTCAAGATGTGAAAATGGCATTTGGAATACCACCAATTTAACAAAATTCACTATCTTTTTAGTATATATCTTTCAGGTAATTGTAATAATACTAAAAACAGTTGAGATTATTGAATCAACACCAAATTAGTGGCAAGGACTTTTTGATGCAATGATAATAGTCTAGTAGAGTTGGAAGAGTTTAGGTTTAGGGTTTAGCAAAATTTTATTGATTTTGTCCAAATCAATTTGTCTAAAGTGACTAAAGCCTATTGATTTAGGGTGCATTTTCTACTAGTAGTGACTTTAGCTCTTTAGAATAATTTTCACTATAAAAGTAGAGGAATTCAACTATCTTTGAGAAGACTATTCTTCAATGGGAGTATTATACCTATATCTCATATTAGACATAATAGTCTTCAAACTCTCAACAATTAGATCTAAGAATAAAATATCGCAACAACCAATTGGGGCAACAACTATGGAGGTACAATTTAAGCATTGACTATCTACAAAATTGTTCAATCACCTAATTTGCCAACACCATGAAATTCATCAATCACAGAATCATACAATCTAATCAATTCTCAATCCCTCTAAGGAGACAAGCCTAAACCAAAACCTAGTAAAGATGTATAGTCCAAAAATCTATTGTGTCCTTAAATGAATGAGGAATTGGAATAAAATTTAGTGGTAGCGATGGTAGGATAAAAGTCAACTCTTGTAGTAATTAGATATTTTTGCAAGATTTACATCGTAGTTTCCACTTTTGTACTCAATGTTGAAGAAAGTAAAAAAGAAAATGAAAGTTAGTAACTTTTACAATATCCTTAACATAGGTAATAGAGTCCAAAACCTCAACTTAGGCTCAATTGAAAGAATCAATTTAAATTTCAACATCCACATTTAGTAACATTAAAGTGAAGACAGTATTTATTCAAAATCAAAGCAATAATAAATCGCTTTACATAAACACAATAGGTAGCCCACTAGCCGTGGTTTTTCGAAGTATTGAGGCCAAATTGAGAAAAGTAGGAGAACTTGAAGAAGATGAGTACATATCAAGAGTGTTTGAAGAGACAAGTTTGAGTGATACTGTAGGGGAGTTGAACTTTCTATTGAAGTCAGATTTTCAAGTTGAAGATAAGATTGTACATGTGCATTCAAAGAAGCTCTATGAAGAGGTAGCAAGTTACATAGACAGGTATGAGGTGCGGGTAGATACAAAGTACAAGACTGTTGCAAGGGAAGTCAAACCATTAGCAATACCATTACCATCAGATTGTGAGGAGAAAGTTGAAAAAGCTACAATGCAACCAAATTTGAAGGATCCAAAGAAGATTGGACTTGAGTTTACAAATATGACATTGGATGGTACACAATTGAAGATACCAATCATTGGCAAGCGTGTCAAGTTGTTTCAACGTCGAGGAGTAAATCAATTGTTTGAAGATGCCAATGAAGACATTGACGAGGCTAAAGCAGAAGAAAATGAGGAGCAATCTGAAGATGATTTAAGACATGAAGCTTGAAAGAGGCCGACATCATTTTTAGTTCTAAATTATTACATGCCAGAGGATGTACAAATTTAGAAGGGATGAATGTTGTGATGTGGGATGTCTACTATATTAAATTAGGCATCTTACTATTGTTCAAGTTGGTTCTAAGTTGGAAGGGAGGTTAGTTGTTTAGGTAGTCAGGTGGTTAGCTTTTTTTCGATGTTAGTCTCTTTTGGGGTTTAGTCTCGTCAAGTGGTTAGGTTTTAGAGTTGGCTCGTCTAGAGGTTAGGTCTTGGTATTAAAACCATATTGTTTGTTGCCTTGTGACCCACTTGTGGGTATTTAAAGGTTGGGCATTTATTTGGTTGGGGCTCTCTTTCTCTTGTATTTTAAGACGTTTTCCAAACTTAAACTTGAAATTATCTTTTTGCTTAGACATTGTTTTGTTTTGTTGTTGTGTTGGCAAATCTATGTATTCTTTTTATGAGAATTGATTTTCTTTCTTTTAGTTTGTTGAGAGGGTTGTTCTTTTGAGTTGAGAGGGTGCAGTAGGCAAACTTGAGAGGGTTTTAAGTACTACTATGGCCAACAGGTCTAGAGGTTAAGGTTCAAAGCGGTTTTGAGACTAGTCTATGAGGAACTACTTTAGGTGGATTCTTTGTTGGTTTAGGTGTGAGGATAGGGATTTTTTAGAAAATCTTTTTTTTTTTTTTTTTCACAAACACTTACTATAGCCAGAAGCCTTGTACTCTTTTAAATAAACCACAAATCCTACAACACCGTAGTGAGTAGTGCCACTATAAGCCTTAGCACTTCAAAATGAAATTGCACCCCATATCACCAACTGACATGTCCGGTATCATGTGAGGAATATGTGTTAGAGTCACAATAACTGGGACTTAGTAGGGACAACTTAAAAGTGGTGACTAACATTGAGGGTGGTTGGCATGTGTAGCGTTAGTTAGTTGTGGCTCAAACAAGGTTGGAAACAAGGCATGGTAAACCCATTGAATAATGAAGTGTGTTTTGGGCCATGATATAAGAAGTGCTTTTAGATTGTTTAGCCAACAACATCTAGGTCATTTGACTCATTTCTCAAACCACTTCCTTCACCAACTTCAGAGTTGAATGACTCTTTACTTCCAAGCTTCCACTTGGCTCAAGTTTGTGAAGCTGGTCCAACCATATTCAAAATGGGTTTCAAGACATTAGAATCCTTGAGAGCTTTGAGGGACCTTGATGTTTGTAGAGAGTGTCTTTCAAATAAATAGTCAAGTGCTTGACTTTGGTAATAAAGCTTGTATGTAGAGTCTAAATATTGCATGGAGTTCAAGTCTTCTAAAGAAGCACTTTCATCTTGATTGGACACCTTCTCTTCTTGTAAAATCCAATAGTGAACTTATAGATGAAGATTCCATTTGAAGGTTTGAAAGCTCTTGTCAAAATGTCCACCAAAGTATTGGAAAAAGAATGCTCTTCTCCCTTCGTTTTGTGGGTCTTTTCCCATGAGCTTAGGTGCTATTCTAGCAATTTTTGCCAGATTTGTTTGCTAATTCAATTGTGAGCTAGCAATTCCTTTCTCTTGATCATATTAGCCTTGTTGCCAATTCCAAAGCAAGTTTTAGCCCCAAAATTTTGTCTCTAATGATGTATCCACATTGTATTTCCAAGAAGATGGCATATAGATCCTCAAGTTGAACATAGCATACAAGCAATCATAGAATGGTGTTGAACAAATCACGCAACATTGTCTAATCAGACATTATATGATGAGATATTGAGTATGGTACATGTGTGCACACGTTCCAAGTGCCTAACCTCCTTCGGGGCCAAATTGTTTGAGACAAATAAGGCATTTAGTGTTATCCAAGACAAAAGATGTAAACTTGGGTCACAACAACTTCCTATCCTTCACTTCAAAGTAACTAGACATATGATTTTCATGTTCCCAACTATTCAATATCCAATCTATTAAATTCTTTTTTAGCACACTTTGCATGGGCATGTTATTGGGAAACATATTTTCTAACAATGCCCACCTCGTAAGTCAATTCTCTTGCTTAGGTGCATTTGCAACAAAGTTCTTTGAAACTTTCTCTAACTTTTGGGCAACTTGTTGTGATCTATCCATAGAGAGAATGCATGCAACCTTCTAATGATAATATATAGTTGCCAATTGTGACAGTCGAGCTTGGAGTGTTTTGTTTTCTTCCTCAAGGTTGGATTTTCTCAACAATTGTATAGAATGTAGAATCGGCGGAAACAAAAGAGAATCATGTGTCCTTTGGAGGTCATTAGTGTCTATGGTAGTATCTTTTGTGATAGTAGGAAGAAGTATACTTGAAATAATTGAAGTCCACTTCGTGCTTTTGGAATGAGGAGAATGGAGCAAAATATTGCTTGTAAGGTCCCTTACAAGCTTGTCCAAATGATGTGGATCCTGTTCAATCAAGCCTTTATTCATGTCCAACAAAGTCAAAGTCTCTTGTTCTTTTTCTCAAAGGCATTGCAATTCTTTCAATTGTTGAGAAATAAGGGCATTTTTCTAATCTCCATCAAATTACAATTTTGTGACATTACTTTGCAATGAAGCAATTTTGATGTCTTTGATCTTCAAGAGTTCAAGAGCCTTCACTAGAGTCATTGTGTTGTCAACTTGACTTGCTTGAGATTAAGGATTGGAGCTACGTACAGGTACTTCTATCGGTGTGTCATTATTTGGACCAAAGTCAAAGACATTAATGGCATCTCATGGGGGCAACAATGGATCAGCAGTTGTCATTGATGTTGATGTAGGCTAGGATTGCGTAGTTGAACATCACACCTTCAAAGGATGTTTTGTTCTTTGTCCTTGTGACATTGAACCTTCCTCAATATTGTGAGCTTCAACTTCAATTGGAGGGACATTGTGCTTCCTGACTTGTAGTATTTGTAGAACTCGTATGCCATCAAAATCCCCATCCTCTTTAGATTCTTTAGTGACATCTTCATGAGTTTCTTTATTTCAAGGATTATTTCGAAAAGGTCCAAGTCCACCCTCAAAGAAAGTCAAAAACCCTTTTGGTATTTAATCCAATGGCTAGACATTCTACATAGGGACTTTCTTTGATTGTGCTCTAGTCTACTTCTTTGTTTAAGGCCACCTCTACATATGCTCCTCTAGCAATGAAGAAAGGGACTTCATTTCTATCTACAAAAGGAGTTTTATAAAGAGCTCGCCACAATTCCAAACACCTTTAAAGGAAAGTAGGACTTTCATAATACTTTAGGTTTGCTTTATTATTGTGCTGGTTGTGATAATGGCGACATTCTAGAAACAATTTTCCGATGTAGCACCATTCAATGTAAACTTTGCAGATTTGCATTATTCATGGCTCTAGCTCTTCAATCCACCCTTTAAAAGCCAGGTGGTTTTCTCTCCACAACACATGCCATCGCTTTCGGTGAATGGTGCCCCTTCGCTTCCAAGTCTTATCTTTGGCAGCCTTTCTAATTTCATCTAGAGTGTGTGTAGTTTGTGGGAGAAGAAGTGACCCCTCACTATTGCCTCTAGTAGCCATGAGATTGGCTTGCATTTTGAACTAAAAATTAGAGAAAACTAAATGAATTTGGTAAGAAATAAATATTCACACTTAGTTCATGTATGCAGCTAATAAGGGATGCAAGCCAAAAAGCTTTAATGAAGAATGAAGGTGACAAACACCACATAGGTGAGTGGATTTATAGGTGAGGGGAGCATGAGTGACTTTGGTGTTGGAAGGTGCATGTAGATGGACGATTGCGTAAAAAGTGACTGTGAGTAAATCAAGGCACTTTCAATCTCAAAGTTGGGTGACTACAAGTATTTCAGAGCAACTACCGATCTTATAGTACAACAACTATGAATATTTCATGACAACTATGGATCTTAGAGTAGGGCGACTTTGGGTTTCATAGAGGTGACTATAGATTTTAGAATAGGGCAACCTTGGATTCCATAGAGGCAACTATATGTTTAAGGTGGAAATCATCGGGTCTTTTTAGGGCTATTGTAGGTCTAAGATGGCGCCAACAAGTATTTCTCGAGTGACCGTTGGTCAACGCAGAGCGACAACAAGTCTACGAGACAATTGTGCCTTCTTTAGCGCCTTCTTCCCATCAACGGTTGCCCTATCTTGAATGTAGAACCTAAGGTTGCCTTACCCGCCGTCCTCAAACCTGTTGACGCCCAAAAGCCATTACTATAATACATGCGTTTGTCCTACAAGCAGTCACCCTAACACGTAGTCACCCCTCTCTGGATGATGCCCATGTGCCCCTAAATGTGTCATGCAAAGGACACTTGACATCTAGGTGGCCTAGGTAAATGGGGGGATAATTTTTTTTAAATCAAAGGTAAATTTGACTTTACTAGACATCGCAAAGGGTCTACTAGATGTTGTTAGACGTTTGTTTGTTGTGATGTTTGTCTGTCAAGGAAGACAACCCTATACATGTCACATTTTAAACTTTTTAAACTCAACTTATAGTAGAACCATCCATTGTTGACTACTTAAGCAATTTGCACATGTTTTGGAGTAGGAAAAGGTAATGTAAATTCTCTAGCATGTAGGAAGATGGAAATCATGCCATTTTGGTGATTTTATTCTTTGAATTCAAACCACTATGAATTTTGGAAGTAGCCAACATGTAGAATCTTCCAAATGAACTCCAATCATTCAAGAACTTCTTTCTGCTCACTATTTTGGAACATGTGTCATGATTTGATTAGTCATAACTTTGAAAAAGTAAAAAAAAATACATTTAGAGTTCTAGTTGAACATTTATTCCAGCCTTGGTTGGAAAGAAGGCACCCTAATGGTTGGGACAGGTCCCTTGTTGATAATAGATGGTTCTATTATAGTACTAGTAAAAGCAATTTACAACAAGCACTATAAAAAAACGCATAATTTTGGATATATTTTATTCTTAATATGTGATGTCCAACAAAATATGAAGATGTCAAAGAGCAAATGACTTGAAAAGGAATTTTTTTTGAAGATGTTGCAAAGAATGCAAGCATGCTACTATAAAAACAAGTTGATGCTATCATTGATGCTAATGTTTTATTTGACATTACTGAAGACATATTGATTTTTTTTTGGATCGTCCCCAAAACATAGATTGTCATGTCAACAAGTAGAGCTATTTTGACTGTGGATAAATTAGTGAAAATTGATGTGGTCTATAGTAAAGCATTGACCAAATGTGAAAGTTTTAGGAGGATAGCTACATGGCATACTTTGCAAAAAAAGGGATGGATGTTAAAGCATCATGGATGAAAAGGGAAGTTCTTTATACAATTGGAGTAGTAGAAAGACTGACAACCAATATACGATATTTAAAACAAAAGTTTTGTTCAATGTAAAATGTCTAAAGCAATGTCTCTCTATTTGAATCAACATCCACATGTCTAGCAATCAAGCTTCCATATTCAAATTATATCCACATTTTTGTCTCACCATAGACAAATAATGGATTTCAATATAAATACATCCTATCAATCTTTCTTTCTCATTAACTTTCAATAAAATAATTCCTTCATTTGGCCATAAAAAATTCTTCTAATGGTAAGCTTTCTTTAAATTTTGTTGAATTCAACTAAAAATTTGGTTCATTTTTTCTATTTTTAATTTTATTTTTAGTAATGATTTTTTTATTGACTTCACTTGATATGTATAGTATTAATGGAGCTATTGATGTTTCAAAAAACATCTAGACTTTTAAGTTGACATTTCAAAAAGAAAAATTTTAAATTCTCAAACATCATAAAAGTGTGTTCACTTTTCTCACCATCATATCAAGTTCCATGTCAACAACAAATTGGAAGAAAAAATTTGCTATATGGTGCTTACATGGAAGATTGGAAGTGACTTGTGTTCCATGTGCCACACTATAAAGAATTTTGCAAATTGCATTTCATGTGATGTTAGAATAAAACAATATCAAATCAGGCATATCTCGTTAGATTTCTAGACATTTTTTGCATATCAATTATAACAAATTTTAGGTGACGTCAATGCTAATTATCTTCATGTCATACACACCACTATAACACATTTTTTCTAATATCATAAAAAACTCGGTTTTCTTATAGTGAAGCATCTACTAAATGCTCTCTTTATATCTTGAAATGATTTTAATTGAATCTTATGAATCTTGTCTTCAAGTGCTTCATTCACTATTGTATATTAAGTAGTCATTGCATAATTTGAACATAGTCCTTTTAAAATAGAAAACAATTGTATTTGCAAGATGTGAAGGCACAAGTTTTGGAATATTTCAATTTTCTTTTGATGGAGCAAAGACTTAGATTAGAAATTGAGGGATTCATAGATTTCAAAATTTCCATATATACAATAAGAGTTTTTATAGATTTAACTATTTGATAGAATTGGAGTTTTTCATAGATTTGAAGATCATAGTAGACTTTGAAATTTTTTGAATTTGCAAACTTTTACATGTGATCATAAAGATGCCAATCTGAGGGTACATTTTACATTTTATATTTTATCAATGTTCAAAACTTGTTCAAATGTAGATTTCATTTTTTGGCTAATTGTACATTTGGAAATCTTCATTACTATACCATCAAAATTCTTTCACTAATATAAATTATAATTTTTTTTCACACAACATTTTGCATTGCTAAGTCAAAGTTCACATTTGTAAAATGACATACCTACAAAAGGAGTGAAGTCACATTAAAATGCAAAGCTCACAATACATGCAACTAAAATTCTTTGTACCCAACTTGAGTTTTGAAAGTATGTTCCTTTTGCGCAATTTGCA
Source organism: Pseudoscleropodium purum (assembly GCA_963969395.1). Lineage (NCBI taxonomy): Eukaryota > Viridiplantae > Streptophyta > Bryopsida > Hypnales > Brachytheciaceae > Pseudoscleropodium > Pseudoscleropodium purum. The sequence goes on from OZ017802.1 coordinate 124,053, forward strand.
TCCATTTGCCATTGCTACTCATCATGTTATGACTCCTTAGTGAAGAAATGATGGCATATTTGGACAATGAAGGTTTCAACTAAGGATTTCTTATAGATGTGGATGATATGATGATGGAAGGTAGGATGAAAGACTATTCAACTTTCATGTATAAACTCTAAAAAATTAGAGCCTTAGAATTGAAAAGTTTATGGGTAGTCTATCCTATGAGTAGCACCAATACGGCAAGCATAAAAGTGTAGATTATTTGTTGATATATTTTTACAAATTGTAATCTTCAATTAGCTTTCCCTGAAGGTTTATCCCTCAAATTTAATATTCAAATATCAAAGCTTGTATTTGTGCATGATTTGCATTTATTCTTCTAATTTATATTTTGTTATGAGAGTAATGCAATTAGCTTTAACTCCTTAAGGACTCAATCCATTGTGAAATAATCAAACTTCATATTTGAGTTAATATTAGCCTTTTAAATTGTGTTCAAACAATAATTTGATATTTTTTTAATTTGAAACTCTAAATTCTATATCACTTTGAGAAATTTTAATTTGTTCTATGAAAATTTCTAATTGTTATCATTTTTGTTGCAAAAATTGAACATAAATGAGTAAAAATAGCAAAAAACAATCAAAATTATTCAAAATTACATTAGGAGGTAAAAGTAGCAATTGAGATTAGTATGAAAATTTTTTAATTGGTTATTTTATTTTATTTTTTACACCCTTGAAGTCAAATTCAACTATCAAACCAAATTTATTCTTTTATTTAATTGATCTACAAAATTTTGATATTTTTTGCTAGGAGAAAAATGAAATTTCTATTTATTTTTTATTTTTCTTATAATTTTGAAGGAAAAATAAAATTATTGTGATTTTTCAAAGCTAAAGGTGGAAATAAAACTATATCAATTACAATATATATTACAGTAATCTATAATTATTATTGTAAGAGAAGGGTGGAATGAGAAACATAATTTTGTAATTTAAATTCAAAATACATTTAAAAACAAGAAAATATGAATGAAATTAAAGTACACCATATTGTGTTATTTGGATTTTAACACATGGAGCTTTCAATTGCAATAACTCATTTCTCAAAACTTTAAAATGGAATAGAAACAAAACTTGGCAAGCTTCGTTTTCTTAGTAAATGAGGTTGACCAAGGCACATCCAGTTTTTGGATGCCTGCACCTTTAAGGGTTTACTTGTCTCAGTACCGAGCTACATTCTTCCTGGCACAATCATAACTACCTAATTATCATGTGATGCAATTCCAGTGAGTATTCCTACTGCTTCTCATGCGATTTGAATCCTACCTCGTGAACTGCGCTTCAAAAATCCGCTGCAATAACATTACACGAACTGACGAACATGAAGTTGCTCAAAAAAAGAATGCTGGAAAACATCGTTCTCTCAGAGCCACTTGCCAATAGAATGACAGCACCAAATTGCTTTGTGGAGGGATGACCGATGCATAGCAGATTTTCGTATTATTGGACAAATGACTTCTTACACATTGGTTGAGAGGAGCCAGCAAAATTTCTGAGCTTCTACAGAAAGCTACCTCTAATCTTCTATTGTCTACGACCAAAGGAGTGAACTTAGAACCTGGGTGCTCTTCAGCCATTTGGATGAAAGAGGGCGCAGGTGCAAGCGATGTATCCTAACCTATTCAAACTCTCTGTTTTGTGACATTACATGGTACAAGGGAATTTTCTCAAGATGAACTAAAATGGGGGTGTTAACTTACAAACCAAAGCAGAATATACACTTGCATTGTGTCATTTCTGCCTTCCCCTACTCAATTCTTGTATCTTTGAGATGCAAAGAAAACGCCTAGCTAATGGCCAATGGCATCCAGTGCCACTCGCACCAATCGTACAACTCCATCAATATCTCCGAGACCACCCAACTCACCCACCTGCTTCACATTCGCCATCCCTTCGGTCTCTTTGCTTGCCTCAGCCTTTGCTGTTGCATCTGCTGCTGTCTTCCATGAATCCAGAAGTGCGTTCATATCAAGAGCCTGAATGTCCATATTATTTAATTTCGTCAGTCACACTAACGCTGGAACGAGAAGTCGGAACCTGAGATGTCACCCCCCAAAACAAGGATAGCAAACAGCAGCAAGCGAAAAGGAACACAAATCACTCACATCTTGCAGAAATCGAGAAGCAACCGGGCGCAACCGCGCAGGAATGTTAAGTGAAGTGCCAGATGCCCCTGACGGTACTTGAGGAGATACTATCGTCGCTTTCCCTAAAGAGACCTTGTTACCGGGAACTAAACCGTGATGCTTATTAAGATTGTCCACATCTGAAGCTGATGAAGACGATGGAGACTCCCCTACATGACAATAAAATCCTCTTCAGTGATCAGGCGAATAACTTGACTATGATCAATTGAGCATCTATTGAACAGGTAAACTGGGTGTTAGAAGACAAAAAGATGAAAAAAGAGATCACCATTTGAAGGCATATGTGGGCCAGATGTTAACTGGGAAGCAGATTGGAACTCTTTGCAGTCGTTAGCAAAGGAAGTTCTTTTAGACATCATAAGCCTCGTGCGAGCAACAGCTGCACATGTGTAAGCAAGCGCAGTAGCCCGAAGATCTCCCCGTCGTTTATACTGAATGGCACAAAACCTGCCACATACATACATATAGATCGAGGAATCTTCATTGGGGGTCCATAGATATACTTTTCATTACATTTTGTTTGAACGATAGTCAATAGTCCATAGCAAGCTACTAAATGAGAAAAGACGAAATCGGGAAAGAACATCATCAGGAACATACTCGCAAAGGATAGCAGTGTCCTTGTAGAGGACAGCAGTGTCCATGGACCGAATCTCCGCTTGGACGGACTCCATTAACGCTGCAGATTGTAAAAACTTCAAAGCTGACTGTAAATACAAGTTGGTACTCTCCGTTTCATCAGCAGGCTGCACAGGAACAAAACCACTGTCAAAACCCCACAAAAAGGATCAATCCGCTTTACTGTTCAATTCTGAAAGTAGATCGAAAAAAAAGTTAATATCTGGTGATGCAAAAGATCACCACTCAACAAAACATTGCAGGAGAACAAATACCTTTAGCCGATCTGCAGAGTGCTTTAGATCCTTAGCATCCTTGAGGTAATTATTTGCTGTTTGCATGACTTGGGAATGTTGTTCCTTGTCTTTCTTTGCAGGACTGCTCGTTGCTGCCTCTCCAACAGAGGTTTTCGCTAGTCCGATATCCAAATCATCTCGTTTCAGCGCCTCTCCTCTATCACCACCGCCGCGGGTATTGGAGGACGCGCCTGGTCTCTTAGAGACATCGGAGGGTCCGACTGCGATTCCAACGCCATCTTTCCGGACACTCGGAACAAGGCTGTCAGTTTCCCGATTGATGTCTTTGATAAGAGGACCAACCCTGGCTCCGTGTCCCTGCGTAGAGGGATCATCTCTTCTGTAGGCATACTTAACCTCATCTAAAGGCTTTGAGTCCTCCGAAGGCCTTTCACTAGGTTTGTCCAGGCCGCTTTCCCGCATAAGACGGCCTCTGTCATCTCGTGTTGAATTCCGATCTTTGGCATTGTGATCGCAATTATCAAGCTGATAATTGTCCCGGATGTCAAGCCTTCTAGGGTCACTATCCCGCTCACGATTGCCTTTCCGTCGTACCTGTTGGCCATTGACGTCATCCAAGTCCCCTAGGTGATGATTGTGGTTGTGTCCTCGATCGTCGTCATCATAAAAACCATCGTCACGAGCCTCACCACTGGAGTCTTGCTTCCCAAATCTTGAAGCATTGTGCGGAACTCCAGGTTGACGGTACTCTCCTTCGTCCAAGGAGGATCCACGTGAAGCAGCGCGAACATGCTTAGGGTCCGCTGATGACTGCATTGCAATGTCAGTGCCCATCCCGGCATAGCCTGGACCCACTCTAGCATTTAACAACTCCATGTTATTATTATTATTAATATTATTATTAATAATATTATTGTTACTATTATTTCCATTTGTTGCTCTCAAAGGAGATGATGAGACCGTAGACTCCCGCGGAGAGCCCACGCCCTTCAATCCCAGGCCAGATGAGCCTGATGACGAGATAGAAACCTTCGATGATGATGAACGATACGTCTCTTCCTTCCCGTATGTCGGTTTTTCCCTCGGAGGACTGGCTTGATTGGGCCTGTCTTGACAAACATCATCCCGGCGCTTCTTCCATGCTCTTTGTTCTGAATCACTGGCATCCTCTTTTGATCTCCACGGTTTCTCTGAACCTTTGGACTTTCTCCCTTGATCCCTGTCTTCTCCGCGTTTCTCTTGTGCCCCTTCATAATCCCCCCTCAGATCTTTCAACACCGCGTTGATGTCTTGTGTCTCTTTATCTTGTAGGCCAGAGTGTGAGACATCTTTTGGCTTCAGCATTGACGTCTCTCTCTTTGATTTCTGTACACTGGCCCTCTTGTCAGTGTCCACACAATCATCCTCAATTGGCACCTGTGGATCATCCAATTGTAACCTTACCCTTCCACCCTTATTCTTTTTTAGATTTGGAGTCTCGTCCAGATCCTCAACAACCCCCGCCTTCTTCCTCTTCCATGGACCACCACTTTTTGTTTCCCCTGGTGATACAAGATCTCTCTCCTTATCACCTTGAATAGGCTCTAGATCCACTGCCTCCTTGCCCCATTGTGATGCTTCTACAGTACGCTCCTGTTCCTGCAGAGTTTTTTTCTTTGCGCGGGTATCATCACCTGTTGCAGAACGTGGCGCAAAACTTTCAATGTTTGCAGTTCAGACCCAGGTTGACAAAGCAGCACCTGCCTATCTTAAAGAATAGACTACAATTAAGCCTCGCTGCATGCTAAACTAGACCTAGAGTTATGAACTACTAGTAATTACTTGAAACAAGAAAAATAAAACAAAGTTTAACCCTGTAAGGACGACATTGAAATGTAGAGATTCAAACATAGGGAATCAGCTCAAAAACCAACCTTCACTAGGACGTGAACGCTTGACCTTCTCCCTAGCTTTAGGCTTCTGCTTCTCGCTCACTGTTGTGCCATCACCGGAATTATCCAGACCCATGTCATTGATATTCTTACTTTTCACTGCTCCATCAACCCCTTTGTTGCCCCCTGCAACCTTAACACCGGGAACTTGTAATTTTCGGGCTACACCTTTCTTAGGTAGAAAATTCTTCTTGGTATCTACTTCGTCTGTCCATTTATCCAACACTGGTTCTGCTACTGGAATTGGAGCCTGTGGTGCGATAGGGGCTGGAAGAGCTGCAGCAGGATTCTGTAAGCCCAAAAGTTTGTATACAGCCGCTGTTGTTTCGTCCTCCGTAACCTTGCAGTTGTTCATTCCCGGCCTGTTTACTCAGTCATTATTTGTTAGCATCAGAGGAAAGCAGTTAAAGCACAAAAAGAAAACTGCTGCATGTGACGACCTGACGTGGGTATCAGACGATCCATATACGTGCTACAAAACATCTGTCAAGACACATGAACAAATCTCTACAACCCTCTAAAATGTTCAGATTTAGGCTAAAAAAAAGATAATAGATAGCTGTGACAAAAAACTAAAGAATAAAAAGTAATGCTCCCTCAGGGACTTACAGCCAATCCATCATTTTGCAGCGCCATTTCTTGGATGGAGAAATTGGGTCCATATTGGGCCTCAACAATCGCCATTTCTCGCACTTGTCACAGGCAACCCAGTTCTCCAAAACAAGTTGGGGGACCACAGCGGGCGTGGCCTCTACAGCATCTTTCTCCTCTTCTTTACTCGCCAAAGGATCGGGTAGGCTCAACCGTCCTTTCTCAAGTTCCTTCATAGACGGTTTCTTATCCTGAGCATTCTTCGAACTCTTAGGCTCGAGAGAAAAACCTTTCCGACCAGCACCACTAGGTTTCTTGGCGGCACTACCAGGCTTGGAAACATCCCTGCTGGGATCTTTAGACTTCAAGTCTCCTACAGCATCCTTCCTTTGATTTTCTCTAAACCCTTCCTTGGGGTTCTCTTTAACTCTTACAGGAGCTGTGAGTTTGCTATCTTCTTTCCCTTGCTTTCGGACTTCAGACAGGCTAAATCCCTTTTCATAGCTCTCCTTCTCACCATCAGTCATCCGGACGCCCTCATTATCCTTCAAAGTTGGGGCCTTTCCAGTAGGTTTTGATCGAGGTAACTCTTTACTTTCTCTAATTCTGGAAGCCTGTGATTTCCCAGGTCCTCTAGCATCTGTGATTTCCTTCTGACCATTCACAGTTGGGGGTTTATTGATTTCAAGTGGCTTCCGAGAGCTTTTCGACGATGCAGGGTCTCTGACAATGTCGAATTCCTCCTTGCCAATTCCTTCCATCCCTTTCTCGTCAAGAGATTCTTGCAGCTCCCCTATCACAATATCATTCCTGCTAGATTTTGTTTGCCTCTCTTTGGCAAATGTCTTGTCGGCATGAGAGTCCCTTCGAGATTTCCGTCCGCCATTAGAATCAGCTACAAAATCCACAACTTTCCTTGCATCCAGATTGGGTTTGTCGGAATCGAACCCCTTGCCTTTCCGGAAGTCTGAACCAGGCGCACGAGGAGAATTAACATCAACTTTGCTGCCAGTAGCAATGGATAGATTCACAGGTTTAGGCAGGTAAGAGTTGGGCTCCTTGGTGTCGAGGAGCTCGAGAGTGCTGTCGGACAATGGTGAGAGTAAGCCTCCTTCCGGAAAGGGCGCGGTCATCATCTGTCCCAAGAGCCATGCCGAGGAATCCATCAGGTTGCTTCACAGATCATGCATGATGTGTTGTTCTAATGCAGAACCCATCTAAGTGCTGTGAAGGGAACATGACAGACATACCTCGATCATGGCCATGGGGCTGGGTTCGGGGGACTCCACATTGGAACGAGAATAATTGTCATCATCGTCGTCGTCCAACGACGGATCATCATCATCGGACAAATCGTTCAGGCCAAGTCCATTGTAAAGCGCCTTTCGTTTCGCTTCGTCCGTGTCAGCCGCTTGTTTACCTAACTTAATTTTTAATTTCACCTTATTAGCCGCGGGTGCACTGACGACGCCATTCTCTTTCGCACTGGCATGCTGGATGGAAGTGCCGGTCGACCGCTTCGCAGACTGCCATCCACGCACCGCCCTGTGTTAATAACGTCAGACGGAAAGACATGAACAGATAAATCCCGCGTTCAAGAAGAGGTAGCACAAACAAAAACAAAAACAAATAAAATCTCCGTCACCTCAGATGCAACTCCTTCACCCACCAGTCGTCCAACCTCTGCAGCAGGCAGTGCAGGATGAGGATCGGCCAGAACAGATGGGACACGAGCCTGGGTCGGCAGAAATGTACCATAACCTCCATATTTGGACCCTGAGATCATCCAACCTCGGCTTCAGTGTGTGCACCTTAAGTAAATCGATAACTTTGTAATAGAGGCTCCGACTAAGAAGAATCACCTTCTTGACAACACCACGTGGTTGTGACCAAATTGCACCCTGGTCACTAGACTAGCCAATCCAGTAAGTTGTGGCAACAGACATCGCCTACAAAGCAGACATCTTCACAAGGTGCACCTCGCCAATCCCAACATCCAGCAGAACCCCTCAGGATCTCCTTCCAAACGCGGAAAGGGACGAGGGCAGAGAAAAAGCATTTCTTTCATCAGCAGATTAGAAAGAGCGTACCCAATTTTTCTGTAGAAAGGTTTCCCCCTTGAAACTCCTTCTGGCAGTCACCGAGTAACCTTTCCAACCGCGAATCCTGCCACCATAACATGTCATTAACCAACGAAGCACAGGCCACATGTATATTAAATCTGCATCGGCCCATGCGAGCACAAAAATAAATTCTTCCTCCAACAAGAGGACGATGGCACAAAGCCCTAGCAGATTTTACGAGCAATTTTCTACAGGGAGAGGACTCCAAATGTGTACTTCTCTTCCACTTTGCGAGATGTTGAGAAACCCGCAGGTAGTCTTTCTAATACTGTCAGGAAGGTCCTGCAGTGCCTCTCCACTAGACAAATTTCGCAATCGCAACGACATGCAAGCCCGATTCATCTGGCCATTCTGAAAACCCTTCCCTGATACGAAAGGACAAACGAACTCTGCGAAAGTGCCACAACATCGTAAAAAGGTTCACTCGTCCCACCCGCATTGAAATGTCGGTGGACGAAGACGATTCAGAGAATGAAATCTACGCGTAGTCAACTCCCACAACGAAACTTTCTACTGCACTCCAACCAGACCTTTGTAGCCCCAGAGCTCAAACATCATCTACCATGATAAATTCCGCGACATGTCAAGGAAGCCATCGCCCTCAACGCCATCAGAGTGAGGGATTTCGATCGATCCACGAATATCCCCTGCCCTGCCGCGCTGAATCGCGCGGAGTTGAACCAGTCACTGCCTATATCATCGTGTTCAGCACATTCATGGAATCTGTAAAACGCCCTACGAAAGCAGAGTAGGCTAAAGGAGATTTCTTGAGACAATGCCGGAAAACCTAGTCCTCCCATTGACAGCGTTCAGCACTTGCACCGTTCTTCCTTTTAGCTTTGGATTCAGTCCAATTGGATTCAGCATGGAGGGAGGGGCTAGAGACATCCGCCCCCCTCTCGCAACGCTCGAAACACACAAGCCCTAGGAATTCCGCCCTCACAAGCAACAAGGACCCATCGCATGAGGAATCGGAGGAGACGGAATTGCAGCACAATACAATTGGCACAGGGAGGTGGTCATTACGAGGTACGAAAAGTCTTTGTCGGGATCGAGGGCCTCCTTCGCCTCTCCCTCCTCGAGCTCGGCATCCTCGTCCTCCATGGCCTCCCTCCAACGACCCTCCGCCGCCTGGCTCACCGCAGCGTCGTCCCTCGACGACGGTAACCACCTAGGGTTTTAAGCGCCAGGGGCCAGGCGTCGGGGGCTGCATGGTCGCCGAGAAGTTAGAAGGTGTGAGGAGAATGAGGAAGAGAGGGAAGCCGAAGTGGATGTGAAGGTGCAGGACAGAGAAGAAGGGAAGAGGAGTTAGTGACTTCTGATATGATGGGGGCAGGCAGACAGGAAGACGGAGAGGAGGACGACGACTACGAGAGAGGGGAGTGCGAGGGAAATGCGAAGTGATGTGGAGGAGGAAGAAGCGAAGGGGTTGCGTCAGGCAGAGGCAGAGGCGGTAGGAGGCCAAGGTGGGCGACGACGGCGACGGCGACGGCGACAACGGGGGCCCAAGGCACGCAGGCAGGCAAGGAACGGGCTAACGAACTAGGGAGAGAACGAACCCTGGAGAGGACCAACCGAGAGACTGTTGGTAGTGTTGGACTCTTGAACTCAGGCCAGTCGGGCCGTAGGCCCAGCCAACCAGACACGGATAGTGAACGCTCAGTCTTCCAAACAAAATTGGTTTCGCGAAAGGGTGAGTCCTTCACCAAAACTAAACAACATTGGTTTGAGTGTGAATATGTGTTTCACGTATCTCCATTCCCTTATTTTTTCAATTGTCCTTTTCGATGTCAACAAACAAGTAGCAATTTTTCCTAACCATATGAAATCAATCCTCAAAATTCTATGACTAAATTCTATCAAAAAAATCATTGCATAGTTTTTTGAAAAAAAAGAAAGTTAAATTTATTTTTTTCATATCCAACAATGGAATCTTGCACTAAATTAACTTGTATGAAAATGTGTAGAAGGAATTCTACTTTCACCTTGCACTAGGAGAAAAGTTGGTTCCATACACTTTGTCCTTACATGAAGACATATGTTTACTAAAGCCATGATGCACTAGTCAAATTTGTCACTCCTTTCAACTTGTAAGTAGGACTAGTCCACTTGCTATGGCCAAGCAATTAGCCACTTCTTCATGCACTAAGGTATCAAAAAATAACTTTGGGATACTTTGTTGTTATTTTTGTAATGATGACGCTCATTCCTTGAATGAAATTGAATTCATCCACTTTCTCATTTTTTAATCTGCCATATTGTAGTGGTGTCATTCAATTTCTTTTAACAATTTTTTTGTTATGCATGTGTGATATCCAAAATTATTTTTTGCTATTATTTTGGACTAGTTATCTAATTTATGTAAATGCACTTATGAAGTAACACATGGCAAGTCCGAGATTTATGACCACATTTGCATATCCCCTTTTTTGAGTTGCAAATTTGTTAATTTTTGTAATCCTTTAGATTCATTAGATACTAATATATAATTATTGATTTAAGATGGAATCAATATGACCCATGCACATTGAAAGCTCCTATTTTGTCATTTGGGACTTATTGTTTTTTTTTCTTTTTTTTCTTATTTTGAGTATAGTATTATATACAAAAAGCCCCCCCAAAAGTGTAAAACCAAAAGAGGTATGTCACATACCATTATAGATATTGGGTTCTAAATAGAGTATCTCCCTAAATGAAAACCTATTTCTCCTTGTAAATAGGGTAGAAAATCATAAATTGTACAAATTATTATTAGTAAATAGAAATTGCCCAATTACCTAAAACTACCATGCATATGACAAAACTTGCTAGAATTGGTCCAAGAGAACGTGGAAAGAACTCTAATACTAGCTTGTGGATAGGTTTCAAGTTCTAGTTGATTTTCATTTTTTGTAAAACCCCCAATTGTTAGCCTGCAATTTGAAGAAACTCTAAACAAATTGATGAGGGTATCTATGGCTGAAAGATAGTATTTAAGAACTAAAAACACACTAGGAACTCAATGGCAAAGTTGCTTTGTCAAGATTCCTGTCTATACAAAAGATTTTTTTGAACTAATAATTAAAAGAGGTGGTAGAAATTAATTCTCCCTAGACAATTGTGTAGAGCCAAAAAAAATGGGCTTAAAAGTCTTTTGAGGAATTCAATGAGAGATTTGACAAAAAAAGTTGAATTTTTTTATACTCAAAAAATGATTTTTTGGACAGTCAACCTCCTTGACCTCTAATAGAAAATTCCTAGAAATTACCCAAGTTGTGGTAAAATCTCAATAAAAAAATTCATTACTTTTTTTATATTAATGAAACGCTCAAAGTTTCAAGACATTCTAATAACCAAAAGATCCAAAATTGGCAAGATTCTTCTAAGACCGGTAAATTTGAAGAACAGGGTGTAGTTGACTAATGCACTAGGAGCGTACAAATTTGGAATGGGGCCCAAGTTAGGTCTTTTTTTACTCCCTCATACCTACTTGAGAACCCTAGATAATTACTTTTCTCAAAAATTTCAACCTTCAAAAGATGGATTTTTAATCCTTTTAGGTGGTAAATTGACATAAGCTTTCGATGGATTTTTAGCGTAAGAAAAAAGGATGAGGGTACTCGCAAATGAATAAATGTCCTTTTGAAGAGAATGCTGCAATCCATTTGTGATTTGAAGTTTATCTTCAAAGGTTAAAAATTGATTTAGTATAGAAAATCTAAATTGATAAATTGGGATTAAAATTTCAAATGATAAGGTTATCACAAGAAAATGAGAGGAGGTGGGTGCCCTTGGAAGAGTATAAAAGGTCACTTCTTCTCTTCTCAACTCACCCCTTGTAGCCATTTCTTGGCATGTATATTCCATTTTGGTCTATTAATTTAGATTTTGGCCTTTTTTAAGCCAAATTTCTCAAATGGTTGCTTTTGGAGCATTTCAAGCTTCATTATTATTGTTTTTGAAGGCAACCCTTCAAAGAGAGCTTCAAAGGTTGCCTTTAATTGCACTTGTTTTAAGTCTTGTACTAATTTGGATTAGAATTTTGTTGAATTTTAAGATATTGTACTAATCCTAAAGAAAAATCTTCCTTTGTACTTTGGTGATGTTGCTTAGTAGGAGCTCTAGTGCTTCCTTTTCAATAAATTGTGTGCTAATCCACTTGTACTAATCTATTCTTGTATCTCTAGTTGTACAAACGTTTTATATTAATATTAGTTGTAGTTTTGTATTTGTACTAATCATTGTTGATCCTCTATGTGATTCTACTAGACTATCAAGTTGTGCACTAATTTGTGATTGTGTTTTGTAAATTAACACTCATTTGTTGTTTTTAGCCTCCTTGTGTTGTTATTTAGCCTCCATCTTTTTCTAAACAATGGAACTCTTGTAAAATTTGTTTTGAATATCCTTATGTTTACTAAACATGACAAAGCTTTGAACTAAGATGTTATAGAATTTAGAAGTTATCCATAACCATGGCAAAGCTTTGACCTCCCCCCTTGTACCATTTTTATATTATTAAGTCGTTCAATAGCCTTGTTAGTGGAAGTTTGGCTTAGTTGGCCATTTTTTTATGGCTTGGGGGGAAGACCATCGATGTAGTAGAAAGGTACATGAGATAAAAAATAGGGTCAAATTAATTCAATGAAGATAAACTTTAGAATGTTTTACATTTATCATAAAGTAGGAAATATATCACTTATACAATTATATATAAAATAGGATTTTTATAAATCTTTCATTTTAGGAAAAAGTAGAAAAAAATAGGGTGAAGAACTTAAGATTCTCCCAAATGTGTTTACTAGGATCAATAATATAATATACGTACTTTGAAGATGGATGAAGAATTTGGCTTTTGTATCCAGTTTGAAAATCCACTTTGTGTGCTATAGAGGGAAATAACTTAGTGGATTTATGGAGGGAATTTGTTAGCTAATGCTGCAACGGTTGTGTGTTGGACTTAACTTAGTGTCTGCTTCATTGGATCCCTGAGCAAGAGTTAAGTGTTACGACATTTGCTGCAAGAGATTTTCAATGTCATGCAGGTTAAAGAACTGTCGACTTCCTACTTAGGGTTTAGGATTTTGGAGGAGGTAACTTACAGTGAAGCTTCCAAAAAATTTGTCTACCCTAAAAAGGCATTCAAGGTCCAAGTGGCAGGTGTTCCAGTAACATCTTTTAATTGTTTTAGTTGTTTTTTGATCTTGTGAAGTTTGGGTTGGAATTTGCTCTAGTTTTTGGGATTTGAGGCTAGGTTTTGCGGTACCAATTTTTAGTAGCACTTTGGCGAAGTTTTGGTAGAGCAAAGATCTTGGTCATCATTCCTTCAAGTACTATGGTAAGCAAAACAAAGACTGATTATAATTGACATTGACTATGAATCACTACCATGTTGCAATTCATAGAACCATAGAAAACTGTTGCAGACTTTGTACTTCTATATTAGTATTTGCATTCAAGTTTAGATGTTTAGGAGTCGTTGATTGTTGTTGTGGTTCTTTCTGGGATTTTTTAGGATTCCATTTCCTACAAATTTCATAATGTTGTAATTGCTACTATGAATGCCTCTTTTAAAAAACTTGTGATTGTTGCTTGACATCAAGTTAGGGTTCCAAGTATGGTGATAAATACAGATTTATGAAGCAAATAGTATTTGCGATTTAGGGCTTCCTTCACTACTACTACTTTTCTAGGTATGTTTCATTGTCAACTTTGTATATTGCAAATTTCCTAATAGGTGCTATGTTTGCTTATTACGGTTTTAAGGTTCTATTTATTATGGAAATCCTCTTAATGTTGCTTTGCTTTGGCTTAGGATTTAGGGTTTTACCTCAACTGCCTCACAATGCTTACTCTTTCTTGTTCAATTTTGAACTACAACTACTATGAATGCTCATGTATTTTCTATTGTGGTTTGGCTTCTAATTCCTCTTCCAAATGCTGTCTCTATTTACTGGTAAAGCAACTTGTTGGGTTACCTGTGCTAGATGGTGTTTCAGGTTTAGACTTCAACTTTGTGATGGTGGCGAAGGAAGTAAAAGTGTTCACGCTTGCTGACGAAGGAGAAACTCCCAAGTGCATTGGAACTATGAAAGGAGAAGATAGAGAATCCCTAGCTAATTTATGGATGAGGCTAGAAGATAAGAAGGTCTTCAAGTTTAATTTCCAATACTTGGATCCCAATGAGTTGTGTAGAGTGGCTGTAAGCTTAGAAGCATTGAATGACATTGGAGACAACATTTTTATGTTACCTGCTGCGAAAAAAGAGTGTTGATTCATTGTCGAAACCTAGAGAAACAAATTTTAGTTATTTCAAATAGAATTTGAAGTAAGAAATCCATTTTCAATATTTTTTTTTGATTCTATCAATTAAAAACAAAGAAATTATTAGAAGTATGGATTAGCAAATCATAAGGGCTTTTATTTGAGATAAAGTAGTTAAGGAGGACATTCACACTTTTCGTCCTAACCGGAAATAAAAAACCTAATAGTTGTCCAAAAAGTATTTTCAAAGACTTTCAGTAATATCGGGACTGGATCCAAAATATATCTGGAAATGTGTGGGATCCAGAGTCCGAAAATGTTTCAAATCCGGAATGAATCAAGAATGGATCTAGATTGAATCTAGAATGGATTTGGATTGAATCTAGAATCTGGAAATGTTCAGAATCTAGAAAATGATCTGGGATAAAAGATTCAGACCTGAGTAGCAACCCGAACGATTCCAATGAAGGCTTCAGTAAAGACTCCGGGCAACTAAAGCGAGAGTAGTACAAAGAAGGCACAATGGGGTAGATAGATAGCTTGTAGGTACAGTTGGGTAAGATTTTCATTCTGGAACAGGATTCCCAAGTGTGGGCCCAGGTTGCAGATTTGTAGGGGTTTCGGATTTGTAGGGATAGTTAGGTTGTTAACGTTCTAGATATCCCAAACTGTTTACTAGTTGGTTACCTTGATTTCTAAGGTGCCTCTTTGGCTTTTTAGGCGTTGACTTTGGTTTTGGTTTTGGATTTTAAGGGCAGGCAAGTTTGCTACCCTTTCATTCCATTTTAGTGATTATTCTATTGTATTTCATTTCTTTCTTTAATTTGAGCCATCTGGTGGATATTCCAGCTTCTTCTTTGTATCTGGATTGTGTTGGTTTGTTGTTTGGAGTGTTGAAATGTGAGAAGGACAGGTGAAGAGGAATCCGGATTTCGGATATCTGGATCAGATTGAGGGAGTACTATTGTAATGGTGTTAGATTCATGACAAAGGAGTTGCGCGTGGTGCCTTTGAAATACTAAAACGGTAATCCGGTTATAGTGAAGAGTGGTGTGAGTGCACATCCGAAATTAGAAACGATTCTATGTGGAGATTAGTAACCGTCAGCAAAAATTCCCACTCACCGAAAGGTCTACCAACCTTGGGATACGTCTTACATCTAGAAAGATTACCCCCTTGTCAACTCCGGATGCCTGAGATTTGTTGTTGTAGTAAGGAGGAGTGAATGCAATCCTAAGTGACCAGCATTTTGGATCAGCCATCCAAAACGTTGTGAGGATCCGGATCTTCTTTTTGTGCTATAACACCTTGATTACTTGGGTGTTTGTTTATTTTTGCCCATGTAATAAGTAGACTAGAAAGGTGAAGTCTATACCCCTTGAAAGATCAATAGTGAACCCTCTGATGGTGAAATAGAGGAATTGAAAACTAGTATATTGAGAGAGGTAACCAAAAATTGAGTAAAGTCGGATTTGGATTAGAATCCGGATAGTAGTTGGTTCTGAAAAAAGAGAGGAAGAGAGTAGTTGGAAGAGGAGAAAACGACGCATACGTTTTCTATGCGTCGACATAGAAACATAAGTGTATTTATACTTACACTATGCATACGACATTCATCTTGCAAGCGACGTTGCTACAAAGTGGAGCAAGACTTCATTGATAGCCGCCATAGTGACCAAATACAAGTGCAAGAATTGACAACCTTCGAAGTTGTTAAATTCCTTGAAATTCCTACAAAGATAGAATTTTGGTCCAGGGTCAACAGTTCCACTAAAGATTGAGCACTTGTTGTAATCCCAGATTGTATCCCTTGAGATGATATCGATGTACAAAGAAAGAGAAAAAAAGCTCTACAAAGTCTTGAAAGAAGTGTTGCTGGAGGATCACGAATGGGGATTCAAGTCATATGACCAGCTTAACAAAGCCATTGTCATTTTGTACTACTTGGAGTGCAAAAAAGATTTTGAAAGGATTAAGGGGCTGCATACTAAAGATAGAATATCAAATCTATTCTCAAATTTCAAAAAAATCCACATCACGAGTAACCAACACATTAAGAATTGGTGCTCACACAATGGCTTGGATTGGTGCAACCACCCACAATCAGCAACAAAAGGAAAAAAATCGATGATCTTCACTAGTGAAGATCACAAGCGGCTGGTACTAGAAGGTGTTGAGATATTGAATGTTGTGAACAAAAGTCTTGACTTCAAGTACCTGACTTCCCAAGTGCTTGGTGGAGATCCTAATACTACTCAATTGAAGAGTTTTTGGTGGAAAACCAAGTGCTTCACTTGCAACAAAGTCTATAGCTTGTGCCCACCTAAAAAATTTGGAGGCAAATTTGAGGAACCACGTTGCTAGTACCAAACATGCTGAGAAGTTGCTTAAGAGTGAGACATTAGGAAGGCATGCAATTTTATTTGGCAAGTAGGGGAGGCTTGCAAAATCTGTAGGAGGCAACTCATCTATTGCCCAAAAGCAATTACACTCCTTTAATCACACACGCATCAGCTTTGAGGTAAATCTCTCCCAATGCATGGACCGCAATGATTCTAAAACTTTGATGTGCTGGGGTTTTAGGGGTCCATTTGTGGTATATGGCGGAAAATCATATGAAATTTAGGGTTTGTTATTTGACATAAAGTTTGAAATGAGGTGGTATTCTAAGCCTTGGTTGCAAGAGGTAATCGATTTAGATGGTAAATGTTTAAAATAAATGGAACTTTTAGACATCGCAATTGCCACTGTGTTTCAATGACTAGTGAACCTTAGACTGGTTTGACTTGCTCTATTTGTGCTAATATACTTTTGGAAATCGACTTTAGATTAAGGGTCATGAGGAAAGAGAAATTGATTGAGAAAAGAGGAAGAAGAAATACTAGAAATGGAAGACGAATTGGTTACTTGTCCTTGCCTAAGCTCACTACGTATAATAGGTTTGTATCTAACAAACTTAGAACTGAGTGCTTGTACCATGGGGCAGCCAAATTGATGATTGTTCAACTGAAAGTCAAGCGACCAACACTTAAAAAGTCTATAGTCAATTCCTCTAGTGAACACAATTTGTATAAATTTTATTAAGACATGTTGAGTGCTCATTGGTCTGGGGTGTTTGGAGGAAGATTAGCCTTGTGGAATTTTATGCGAGATGTAGCTTTTAATCTCAATTGGAGGAAGGAGGGGTTTAGATTTTCCAAAAATTCCAAGGCACTTGCCCAAGCCATGAAGGTTTATGGAGGTAGGAAGATGTGTGAATGTTTGTGTTGAAATATGCTAGCCTTAGTTATAGTACCATTAAAAGGGATAATAAGAAGGGAATTCAACATGCGCCTAACAAATATGGCGACATTTTTGCAGTAGTGGCAGACATTTATAAGGATGTAAAGATTGTCTACAGGATTACTGGACCTATTTTAGTCATTCTCGACAAAGATGAGACAAGCATTAGGTCTAGAGTAGCATATGAACAACATTTTGATACTTTTGTTGGACTGTGTGGTCTAAAGGAAAACCACATTTGCATATCAAATTATAAACCAGTAGAGGGCATAGTTGTCATAACGGGCGAGTTAGGGTCATCGGACCGGACGGATAGACGGTTTGGACGACTTTAATTTTGTAACTTGTGCAATTTTGCGGAATGACACGTCACCTCGTCCGCACCCTGACGATCTCGTCCGCGCCCAGCATGTTTTTTAATCCACATGGCATCCACGTGCCCTATTTTTCCGTTATCATAAAGTCAACTATGTGTTGTCTATATTGGACGGGCAGGACCTCTAATGAACGGGCGAACTGGACGTCCGTCCACTATGACAACCATGGTAGAGGGCAATGGGGAGGGGGGTTACAAAATTTTTTTAGAGTGTTTCTGTTTTGACAAAGTGGTAGGTTTTTGCAAAGGTGGTAATGGTGAGTCCACTTCATGAGAAGTTATGAAGGTTGGTATTATGTGTTTGTTGTACTTGTAATTTGTTCAATTCAAAATGGATTAAACATCAATGGACCAAAATTGAAAAGCTATGGGAAAAGCATTGCAAGTTTGCAGTTGGACCTGTAATAGGTTATGCCAACAACGGGGACTCACGGCATCGTCAATTGATGTTGGCTAATTACAAATCAAGAATTGAGCAATGTTTGAAGCTAAATTGGCCTGGTTGGATCTTCACACGTAAGTTGGATTCTTATGGTTATTTGATAGGGTTGCATGGCCAAGACTTCATACACAATGGAAAGAAATTAATAAATCCAACTAATTCACTTGTTCAAACACCAAAATTATGATGTTGTTCATTTAATTCATTTGGGTTTGGCTTACAATTGTTTACAGTTGTGACCAATATGGTTTGAAATTAGAAGACATGAATAGGAAGGGTAGACAAAATTGGGCATCAGCACAAAAGATTTGTCAACAATGGGTTTGAGACTATTTGGCACAATTGTGGGCATCTAAAGAAGTTCATCAAGAGTGCACGCTAGGTACAGAATGCTACTTGGAGGTTTGTTCTAATTACATAGACATTTTCTTGTCTCCCAAGCTAGATTTGAGGTCTAAAGTAGTCTTGGCATCTAAAGTTTTGTTTTCTTTTGTATTTGGAAATTGTGGTTCCAATATGGGAATCATTCAGTTGATGGTACCTCTAAAAAATTAACTCCAATCACTAATTCTATGTCACAGCAATGTTTTTTGGATGTGTAAATGTCTTATCACTTTGTGGTCTTGTTAATTTGTCACTTTCGGGACAAATATGGTTCTCATTTGGCAGTTCCACTACATTTGACTGGAAGTGATTCCTTCGAGATTTTTTTCTCCTAAATTGGTGGAATCGTAGGTCATGAGAGAGCATATCACTTCCATCAACTTTCTAATACTGCGAACACCTTAAATCGTTTAATAGCAACTGAGTAAAAAGAAAATGGGCTGAAATTTGGTAGAATGCACAATAAAATGAAAAATGTGTGGATTGACTTGCAACATTTACGTCCAAATGAATTGCCTTGTGATTTGTTAGATTACAATTTGATTGCAACTAATGATGGTGTCATTTGTGCTCTCCAACAAGATTTGAAAGAAGCCCAAGCCATGCTTTGAATTCTAAATATAGCATCCAACATAGGTAGCAATTTGACTTCCTTAGTCAAGGGAATATCCTAAATTCTCAAAGACGAATCTTGCTATTGTTAAAGGTGAGACTAGGGATGCAATATTAGACATTCTGAATTTGAAAGAAGATCAAGTTAATTCTGCACTCTCCATCAACAAGGTAATCTTTTTTGTTGAATATGCAAGGTACAAAATTTATAAGTCCACACTTGTATCCTAATTGAATACTAACCCTTTTTTGTCTAAGGATCAATTAACAAGAATTAAAAATTTAATTTATTTTAATAATTTTGATGATTACATTAATGCCTCATCTTCAACAAAGATTATGCTATTAGGTCTTGGCATGGATTGTGGAGTCTATTTTTTGTAGCAAAATACAACAAATTTGTCTTCTTTAGTCAAAGCAATAGTTAAGAGAAAGAAAGAAAGACCATCGAACAAACTGCAACCTACATGCGTCCTTAGCGGAGTCAATCAAGGTACGTGGTGTATTGGCTGCGTTAAAAAAATGAGGCGCAAGGTAGGTACTAGGTGGAGAAATTGTCAACAACCTATTGATTTTCTAAATCGAGAGGTCTACTGAAGTAAATGACCAAGTACATGTGGATCTTCTTTCATGGTGTATTTGAAATATTTTCGAAAAGTATTTGGACACCTCAAATTTAAGTATTACAACACAAATTCATTATGGGTAGACATTGACAACATCAATTGCATAGTGACTATGTCATTTGATGTAGAGAGGGATGTGTTTCAACTTGACCCAGTTGATGCTAATTCATTGAATGAGTTTGTAGAGAAATCCAAGTCAAAGGCACATGCTCGGAAATGGGAGAAGCTTGTTGTTTTTGAATAAGATAAACTTGTGATTTTATTAGACAGAAAATAGGTCGGTTAATTTACTGTGCTAGTCGCCTACATCGTATGTTTTTGGTAGTTGTTTTGTCTTTAGTGTAGAATATTTTTTTACATAATATATTTTTCTAATTTTTGTACCTATTATTGTGCACTATATTATTTTTAAGTCATTTGGTAATGCATAGTCAATTTTTATGTATTAAACCTTTTTGTAGCTTTGTGCACACTTTTTTTTCCAAATTATTAATTTTTGCGAAGCCTCTACTCAATTTTGGAATCTTGTCTTTTCTCTGCCCGATTCTGGATTTTTTTTAAAAGATTTTTGACAAGAGGAAGCTACCTTGGGGACCTTGGACAAATTCTACACCCAATTTTTTTGAAACTGACCTGACTCAATTAGTTACAAACTCATCAGGTTAGTTGACATCAAAGTAACAAGTTCCTCTAATTTTGATTGTCTAAGTGAACTAGTCACTCAAAAATTTGTTCATTTTTGTATTTCTTTTCATTTCCAACGAATTGTTTGTGAATTTCCGCCTTCATTCTTGTGTGTTTTTAAATTTTCTGTGCATTAGGTCTCGTGTAGGTACGCATTGATTTTTGAGTCACAGCCATTCTCTCCATCATAGTGCTAAGTTGAATTTCAAAGAGTGTGGCGGTGCACTGTTAGATTCAATTGTTGTAGTTAAACCTGCTCACATTCAAGTAGGTAGTGTGAGATCCAGTTTCATCACTTGGGATTCAATCTTTATTTTTTGTTTTCTTATAGTTTTTAAATGTGGTTTTAGGTGTGAAAAGACCAAAAATGCGTATTGGACCAAAACCTATATTGCACATACCATTATACCCCCTAGTCACTTTATACCTAGTTTTATACATATACAATCCAAATCCTCATGTAGATAGGGTAGAAAACCACATTTTGTACATAATAAGTGTATTTAGTAGAAACTACCCGATTGTCTATACCTATTTGTATAATGAGACAGAAATTGGCTAAAATTGGTCCAAGGGAATCTTGTGAGAACTCTAGTTTAGATTTTCTGTGATAGGTTTCAGTTTCTCTATTCTACCAACGAAACAATAGAAACCCCAATTACTAACCTATAGGTGAAGACACTCAAACTGGAGCATTGAAGGGCATCTATGGCCTAAGTACAATGATTTGAAGTGAAAGTCATGCTAGAAGTGTAATGGAGCCATCACTTTGGCAAGATTCTCTTTTTTATAGAAGATTTTCTATTTATCGAAAGTTAAAGGAGGTAGCGAGATTTGTACTTTTTTTCCACATATACAAGGTAAAAATGTAAACTTGCACAATTCTTGAGGAATCCATGCGAGGTTCCCAAAAAGTCTTCGTTTTTTTTTATCATTCTATAGGTCGCAGCTACAAGAATGCAATGCATTCTGGGGTACACCATTACACCTTTCTTCAAAGGAGTTACATTGATGTAACTTCTCCCGTGTAAATGCGTGGAGTTCTTTGTAAACGCATGGAATCCTTGTTACGGGTGCTACTGTCTACCTACCACTACATCTTGACAAAACTTAAACAAATTATTTATGACTACGGTTAGAGGATGTGTAGTGCCTTGAACCAAAGGCTTTGTATTGAAGTTATTGAACCAAAGTTGTATGTTGAAGCCTTCAGTTCTAGAAAAGAAATTTTGTTGGTTCCAATAAAAGAGCTTAATTATTAGTAATATGTATAGTTTAAAAAAATATATGTCAAATAAAATAAATTGTAAAATTATTATAGAATTTATAAACAGGGTTTAGAAAAAAACTTCTGCTTTTTACTATCATAAGAACTAAATGAGAATACAAATTAGGCATTAATATTGTTAGTATCAAATTAAAAAAAAATTAAGGATTATATCATCCACTACTAAAAATGATCAATAAATAACAAAATAATTTTTTTTAAATAAACTTGTTTTGTAAATTAAAAAAATTAGGCATTCAAAATTATTATATTATATATTATAATATATATTAAAATAAAAAAATAAAAAATAAAAAATAAAAATAAATAAAAATAAAAAAATATATATATATATAATATTTTGAAAAATGAACTAACTAGTGAGGCACTAAGTTTTGGAAAAAGAATCAGTAACCTTTTTGAGTCTTTTTTGCTAACAATTCTTTTTTTTTAAAAGCTATTACTAATTTTAAAAATGAAATGAAATTCAAAATATTTTTTTAATATAATTATAAAATTATTTTTAAAATAATGAAATTTAATGAAACTAGTGTTACTTTCCATATGAGTTTAGGTGGTGAAAATATAGACAAATAATGTAGAATAAATTAAGAACTTCAATATTCAAAGAAATTCTTCTTAAGAATTAATTTTACAAATACAAGAAAAAAAATCAAATCTATAGAAAATGGAATGAATACATAATAATATTGTAATGACTTTGGTCATAAGAAAAAAACCTATAGTTTTATTATATATTTAGCAATGAACATTTATATTCATCAAAAAATGTATAAGAAATGTTGGAAAATCAATTAATAAAATTAAACACAAAGCAAAGAAAACCAAAAAAAATACAATAATAGCATAAATTATATAAAAAAATTTAACAAGTGTTCATGATTACAAGTTAGTCTATACCAAAAAGGTGCCAAAATAGGGTACATTCAGTGTAAATCATTTGGATGGACTTTTTATAATTTGTGTGTTTTTTAGCCTATGTATCTTGATTGATTTTTTGCCTTCTTTCTAAAGAAATTGGTCTTGGCTTCTAATTTAGAGCCAAAAAAAGTTTTAGCTATATTTTAGGTTGCAATTTTATATGCTGGCAACCATCCAGGTTATTGTTTGGGTGCCCCTACCTCATGAATTTTTTGTTCAAATGGCAAATTTTTTTTCCCCATCTCAACAATTTTTTTGCTTTCTTTCCTATAGTATAAGGCTAGTCGCAGCTACAGAAATGTAGTGCATTTGAGGGTACACCATTACACTTTTTTTCAAAGAAGCTACACTAGTGTAACTTTTCCTCTATAAATGCATGTAGTCCTTTGTAAATGCATGTTCTGGGTTGCTATGGGTTCTACCATCTACCTACTACTACACTTTGACAAGGTTTAAAAAAATCATTTATGATTGTCTACTACTAAAGGAATAGCAACGGCTTCATGGAAAAGCCAATAGGTTGTGTGACATTTCTTTTATCAAAAAATTTATTACAATATTGAAAAATGGCAATCCAAATGATTGAGATACAGTCTTAAAAAATCTACATTCTATAATGATATTATCTTCAAAAAATATTGAAAATGGAGTTAAATAAATGACTTCAAATTCCATTTTCTACTACCATAACTACCCCAAAACAAGAACTCTTCATAATTTTGGACTCATTGATCAAAATGGAATGATGCAAAGTTTTTTGTATATACATAAATCTTGGAAAATTAATTTCAAATTTTGGTTTCTTCAAAAAGTGAGTTTTGAAATGTAAACCCATCCAAACTTCGTCCATAAAAATATCTTTTAGGAATTATGATAGAATTTCCAAATTTTTGTCATTTTGGAAAGAGGATAAAAAAACTCTACCAATTAGCTTAAGTACTTTTCTCCTTGCTTATTTGGCCCCTTAATTTTTCAAGACCGAAATTCGCTAAAAATCATTAAAAAAATTAATAAATCAAAGTAATACTAAATAAAGGAATAACAAAAAGCTCCATTGCTTGGAAGGCAGCTTGTTGTTACAGACCACAATCACCCTTAGAACTAGTCACAAAGAACTTGGTTGTGCATGTTTGGTCTCGAGGGTAGAGATCAGAACACTCACACAATATATGCCTGAGGAGTAGCTTTGAAGACCAACAATTTTCATAACTTTAGACTACATGGTTAAAAAGTTATTGGAATTTCTAAATATTCCTAAATTGGAATTAAAATGCAATTATAACTCCAATAGTGAGATGTTCAAGAATGAAAACTATACCATGTGGAGTTGCATTTAATCCCTAAAGGACCAATTGAAATACCATTTTTTTTGCAACCTAGTGATTTTCAGCAGCTCATGACAAACATATTTCATATTTTCTTTTTTTGTAAATTTCACACAATATATGCCCAAGGAATAGCTTTCAATCCCAAAAAAATTCATAACTTTGGACTAGATGGTTAAAAAGTTATTGCATAATATGTCATTTGCATTGGTCAATGAGCAACTCAAAAAATTCCAAAAGAATCACTTTTTTGAAAAAAAAATTTAAATTGGTTTTATAGATTTGTGTATATGTGGAAAGCTTTGAATTATTCTATTTTGGTTAATGAGATGAAAGTTTAAGGGGGGCATTCTAGCTTTGAATCTCTACTCTAAAACTAACTTTGAAGGCCTTTATTTAGCTCAATTTTTAATATTTTTAGGATTTAGGGGAAAAAAATTGGATGTAGATTGTTTATTACAATATTACAACCATTGAGATGGGCATTTTCCAATCCTATAATTAAATTCTAAAAAATTTAGTGTTTTGAATCATTTTCTACTTCTTTCTGTATGTTGTATAATTCCAAATGATTTGAAACTTTTCAAGTATGTAGACCACTTGCCTTGAAGAATGAATCCAATAAGCATTAGAGGATTTTCTCATCCCTAGGAGGGCTGTGGGTTCCCACATTGTGTGAAGGGCTTCGCAAGGGGTCACAACAACTCGTTGACGTGGCACGGCGCCTGCCACATCTGAAAAAAATAATGAAATTTTTTTTCTGTTTTTTTCTACATTTCAAGAGTTATTTTTTTATTTTTTATTTTTTTGTCGAGAACAGCCGTTCCGCAAAATTACAGGGGAAGGTAGTTCCCGACACACCTACTTGAAGCGGCCCTCCCTAAGCCCTAAAATCTTCTAATGTAACCACCATTTTGGACATTTTTCCATACAAATTTGAATTTTTCAAGTATAGTTGCTTGTTTTTGTGTAGTACCTCCAAATGGGGTTCGATCACTTCAAATACTAATATCTCGCAATGTATACGGTGGAAAATTTTGAAATCTTTTCCACATCTTTATAAACCAGAATACTATAAGATCCTATGTTTACATGTGTCAAACAATATATTTTTTCAAAAATTTGGTACTAGAAATGATAACTTTGGAGTGTTTTTGGTGAAAACATAATCCTTGGCCTTTAGAGGTTAAGGTGAGAAAATTCTACAAATTGCACTACAAGTTATTTTCTAGATTTAGGATTTAAAAATTACCTAAACAACAAAAATGTCCATAACTTTCAAATGACCTATCCAAATGAAATGAATCAAACCTTTTCATTCAAAAAAAATATAATCTATAATGGAAAATCAAATTCAAAAAAATGAAATGAAATGAAATTTCTTTTTCTTTCTTGGTCTCCCCTATGTTGAGCTTAGTTGGAAATAAATTACTAAATTGCATTCTTAAACACCAAGGATAGAAAAAAAAAATTATATTTTTGTGCATCCAATTATTTTTTAAGGTCTACCAAAAAAACTTAAAATCATGGAAGAATTGAGCCCTTGGTTACTTGCCCAAAATACAATTAGTCTTTTTAGGGTTTAAGGTCAATGGTATTTTAGGTATTGGGAGTAGAAGCATGCACCAATGCTACTCCTTATCGTTAGAAGATCCGACTTTGATTCAATTTAGGCAACTTAGCCAATTTTGTGTGGCATGTCTTGATTCGAATTCAAATTCTCCTAATCACTCAAAGTTGCATATGCTTGATTAGACACTATGAAGAATATGCCCAAAGTCCAAAAGCAATGCACGTCTACAATTTGAGGAGGAAGTGGATGACAATGAGGCTGAATTGGAGAGGGACATGGTAGGAGACCGCATACGAGTTGACTTCAACATTGCAGTACGTGCCGCTAGTGAGAACGGTGAAACTTTCTAGGTGATGCTAGTGACAAGGGGGGAGTATGAGAACTCTTCAACCTTCACAGATGACTTCAATAATGATTTTGTACCTAGTAAATTGCTAATTCAAGGCTATTGGTAAAAACAATATCAACTTGATAGTAGAATCTATGTACTAACGGATGATAGGCCATTTACATATGTCATAGTCATAGAGTGTTGCTTTTAGATTTTTGCATGCCTCCTATAGCCCATTTTGGATTTACGGGAGTTGTACTAATTATGAATTACAAGTGTCAATCCTAGACTCTATTACAGCTTCTCTTTTGGACTTGAAGGCTAGAGGGTTTTAGAAGCATTTGCATGTGTGTTTCCAACCTCACTGTATTTTGTTTATGTTATGGGTAGTTCATGGAACATATATATTTGCATTTTAAATTAAAGGGTGTAGAGTAATTAGAAAATCCAGCTAGTAGACAAGTTCTATGAAAACTTGTAGGCTTTAACATTGTTCAGGGGCTTTGCCTATGGGATTGTTATAAGCTTGAGGGTATAGTTGGAGTAATTCTCAAGCACATTATTGCAATTATTATTGTATTCAATTTGATGTGTTGCATTCACTTAGGAATTTTTGGGAGTTGAATTTCATTTAATGCTACTGTTGACTTCTGGGTTTAGGGTTTATGAGCATGATGGCAGCTCGTTTTGGTTAAAATCTTTATGTTTGCAAGCTTATTATGTTTTCTAATTAGTTTTGTTTTGCTTAGAGTTTGTGTTAGCTTCTACTCCTGGGTTTAGGGTGTTTGCTCACCTATTAGGAGTACTACTAGTGAGTCCTTTTGTAGGTACACATGATGGCTTCTCTTCTCAAATTGAAGGCTAACTTGTGAACATTTCTTGCACGAGTAGAGGAAGAAGTTGACCACCGCAAGGGGAAGCTTCCTTTCTTCTCGTGGCATGAAATAAGTGCTCTTCTTCTACGAGGATCTAGCAAAGAAGTGCAATAGATGAGAGTTGCTAATGTCGAGTTCTGCTAGATGGAATTTTATAGCGGACTTTACTATGGAGAGAAGGTGGAGGCCCAAGAGGACATAGATGCCACAAGATCAATAACATTTGTGCCTAGTGAATCTCCTGAATGAGAATACGTGGATTTGTGAAGTCTTCAAAACTAGGTTGGCAATGAAACTTTTGAAGACCTTCGTGTATATTACTGGGATGATTAGGTTCAACATGGAGGTTACTATTCTAACCCTAAAGACACCAAAGAGGGGAGGAATTGGATGCACACCATTTTTGGTGTGTATAGCCCCAAAATGCAAGCAATCGTGGATGCTATAGTTTGTGCCAAGGCTAAGTGATAGTACCAACACTAAAGGTAGGGTATCCTGCTTTGGAGAAGCTAGTTATCATTTTGACAATACATTTGTGGTTGTAGGTATTTGGATTCATCCATTTGGCTTAGAAAAATTGCTTATATTCTAAGGTGTGGTACTTATTTTAATTCTTGACTTGCTTGCTTGGATGGCAAAGAAGTTGGAGAGTCTTAGGCGATTTATGGTTGGCATTGGCAGTATCATTGCAGTAGACCACAAGCATGTTTGTTCAAATATTTAGTTTTGGGAGTGCTTGTTACACTTCAGCCTATATGTCACAGCTATAAGAATTCACTGCATATTTATTTTCTTAAATCAATATTTGTAGGTATGCTCAATTAATCCCTTACGGACCATTGGTTTTGAAGACAAAAAACAAGATTTAGGGCTAGTTTCTATAGGCTAAATTTTTGTCTTGATTTTTTGAAACCTTTTTTGAAGATAAAAAATTTGATTATCTTTGTGAGAATATAATTTAGTTTTCAATTGGTTTAGGGTTACAAAAGTTATGCCCAAATAAGGTCAAAATAGGAGAGAGGGGGCAACAAAAAGAAATTCAAAATTTATTTAGGATTTAGGTTTTCAAATTTTATTTTATAGATTATATTTTTGCCTACCTAGAAAGCTTTGATTAGTTCCATTTGGATTTTGGGTGAGAAAGCTATAGACATTCTAGTTTTTTAGGTAGTTAAAGCAATTTTTTGAAAAAATAACTTTAGGGATTTATTTCTAAGCCCAATTTTTATAATATTTTCATGCAGATTTTTTTGCTTGATAGAACAATAAAACCATTTGAATTTGTTCATTTTGAGGGTAATCTAAAAGGTTTAAATAAATGAGATTTTCATTGTATTTCATACCTATTTCTACTTAAGAATTTTTTAAAGAACAAGACATATGGGCCTTTGAGAATCACCTTCAAGATCATATAATATATTGAAAAAAGTCTTAAACCCTATAAAGATTGAATTTTTCATTAATAGTCTTTATTTCCAAATCTATAAAAAAATTTATATAGGTGTTTAGGTGTACACTATTTCTAATGAATCTTCAATAATTAAATCTTTTGGGCTCAACCAAAATATCTACAACATCTTCTTGTAGTTGGCTAGGGGATGAAGTATTGGTGAAAAAATAGTCTAAAAATTGAAGAAAAAACAGCTAAAATTAACTCTTTATTGAAAGTTCATTAGGGAGACAATATTGGTGTAATGGTCATCCAAATGTGGTTTCTATGAATGTTTGATATTTAAAACATGCCATTTTAGTTGATTTTTGCACAATAAAATTTTGAGGATAAAAACTTTAGGGTAGATGATTCAATTGAAGGTCTTGGATTCTAAAAGTTTGAAACAAAGTTAATTTTAACTTGCGAGAAATTGGTTTATACAAGTGTGCACAAGTTAGGGGAAAAATTAAAATTAAAATTTTTTGTATTTCCAAATTAAAATTAAAATGCACAAATTCCAATAGTGAGATGTTCAAGAAAGAAAACTATACCATGTAGAGTTGTATTTAACCCCTAAAAGACCAAATACCATTTCTTTGGCAACATAACGATTTTAGGAAGCTCACTACAAATGGATTTTGGGTTTTCTTTCTTTGTAAATTTTACACAATATATGCCCTAGGAGGAGCTTTGAGGCCCAATAATTTTCATAACTCTTGACTACATGGTTACAAAGTTTAGGGATGATACGTAATTTTCATTGGGTAGCTTAGAATTCAAAAAATTCCTAAAACATCACTTTTTTCAACAAAAAAATTGAAATTGCTTTTTATAAATTTGGATATAAGTGGAAAAATTTGAATCATTTTATTTTGATTAATGAGATGAAAGTTATGAGGAGTTTAGGATTATAGACAGTTATGGAATTTGTTTTCTAAAATAAACTTTGTAGGCCTTTCTTTAACTCATTTTCAATTTTTTTGAAATATAAAGAAAAATAGTAGGTGTAGATTATTTATTACAACATTAGAATCATTGAAATTGACATTTAGGGTTTAGGTAAATAAATTTTCAAGAATTTGGTGTTTTCAATCATTCTCTACTTCTTTCTATTTATAATCTTTTTCCTGTATGTTGTACAATTCCAAATGATTTGAAACTTTTCAAAAATATTGGAAACCTGCCTTGAAAAATGAATCCAATGAATAACCAAAAATTTAGACATTTTTGCATACAAATTTGAGCTTATGAAGTGCAGCTGCCTGTTTCTATACAATGCCAAAAAAAGGATTTGGGGGAATTTGAACACTACTATCTTGCAATCTATAAGGGTTTAGAATTTTGAAATTTAGACCACAACATTTCAAATTAGCACATTGTAAGATCCTATTGTTACATATATCAAAAAATGTTTTCTTCAAATATTTGTTACATGTATTAAAAATGTTAGTTTAGAAGCGTTTAGGGTGAAAATATAGTCTTTGGCCTCTGGGGTTATTAGGAGAATTTTTTTGTAGATTGTACTACAAGTATTTTTTGGGTTTAGGATTTAGGAATTGTCTAAACAACAAGAATGTCCATAAATTTCACATCACCTATCCAAATAAATTGAATCAAACCTTTTCATTGAGACAAAAATATAATTAAAAATTTTATCTTCAAGGCCCTGCCTGACTTTGAAGATAGCCTTGGATATCCTCATTAATTCCAAGCCAATTGGTAGAAAATGGAAAGAACATGAGGGTTGACGATGCTATGCAAATTTTCACGGCATTCGTGTTGGGCTTTCTTATCCTTGCCATGCTCCTTAATTTCTATAAGCAAGAAACACAAGAACTTGCCATGAGGTGCACACGGTCTTCCTACCATCAGATTATTGCACTTGTTTGGCAAACACCCACAATTAATGGACGTCTAGCCTTGGTGACTTCATCCCCTAAGATTGATAAGGAGATCTTCAAGACTCAATTCCTAGTTTCTCCGACCGACCTAAAACATACTTTCCAAACACTATTTTGCCCCATAGTAGAAAGTCGTCTACTCTTCCTTGTTCCTCTATAGAAACTAGGTTCATGTTTTTTTTTTTAAATTCTTCAGTGATAAACAAGGATTTAGGGTGATGCTTCAACTAGTGGATGGGATAATATTGAAATGGCACTATGATTCTAGTAGCTTATTGTTGAGTACTAAAATGATAATGTTGTGCTAGTTGATGAGGATTACTATTTTAGTGTCAAAAAGTCAATTCAATGATTTCTTGGTTCCCTTTTTTGTTGACATGGCATTACTTCAATGATTGAATTCAATGTCTTGAGAGAAGAATTCACATTAATCAAGAGAAAATGACAAGTTCTAATCAATGAATTAAAAGAGAAATTGATTCTCATCATTTTTTCTTGATTAGTGTAAATTCTTATGGATAACAAAAATGATCCACAAGAATTCGACTGCAAGTTACCTTCAACTGAGAAAGTGATGTTCAAAGCAAAAACAAACCCTTGAGATCTACAAAAAACTCACCACTCTTTTTTCTTAGGGAAACTTTCCACAAGCTTATACATCCACAACTTTATACCTACCAACATAACAGAACATTTGATTAGACATGACTTATTTACCAAACATCTAAAGTTATTGAAGTGTATAAATATAAAACATCACATGAATCACATGATTGACATAGAAACATCAGACGTGCACTTTGACAAAATCAATTGTACATGGTAAATGTAAACCAACACCTCAGGCACGGACTGATGTTGGGAATAACTAGCCAATGATGCTGGAGTGACTCCAATGGCTGGGCAAGGAAGTAGGACCCCGTCTTGTCCACATGAAGACAACTCATGTGTATCCCACAAAATGAGCATGGATACTCACTCAGTTACTTTGTTGCCAAGGACTCCTATCGACAGTTAGCTCTTTGAGTAAGCATTTTCTAAAGTATTTGCATAAGTGTACAACTTATCAATCCAATGTTTTGGGGAATGATGCAGCAATCATGAGTCAAACATTAGAAAGTTTACAATTAGAGAGAGATTGTACGTCCAAAACTACACGCCAAATTGCTTGCAGTACCTAACATGAACTCTAATAGTCCTATGATAATAAAAATTTGAATGTCCAATATGACTATTACATAGGCTACATAGGTTCCCATAAATAATGTGCTACATTGTAGAAAGTAATAAGGATGGAACCTTACTTGCGTCTTTTCACCTCATACCATTTTTCTTTATGGTCTTCTTGCAAGCACGCCCACCACCCTCATTAGAGAAGGCAAAAAATGCATAGAAGCAAACAATATTTTAAAGCCTTCAGTTTAATATCACAAAATTTCCAAACTTTTTCTACAAGAATGTTTCTTCAATAGTTCGCAAAACAATCAAGAGTATCGAAAATGAAAGCACAACAATATTAAGGAAGACACTCCTAGTACTATGGTGGTGCTTATGGTAAAGGTCCTATCATCTTGGGGAAATTCAGCAAGTTGAAAATTGTGATCTAGAAGCATCTCCAGGATCATTCAATTTTATAATTGAGCACAACAAGCACCCAAAAGAATGAACCAGATAATTTGTCAAATTTGGCAATGATGAGACCCAATACATTGAGAATAACAACCTTAATACCAAAGAAAAGAACACGGAAGAATGCACAACCCCTCAGATGTACATCTCTAGTAATATTCTCTCCCTAAAAACATACATGAAGTATCTCCCGAGTAGCACTTCACCCCAGAAAACAGGAGCAAGTGCAACTCAAGGAACACTTAAGAGTCTTGGCTTCCTGGACACCTATGAGTTTGCACACTTGTCAAGCAAGACAAAGCAACACTGTCTGGATCACAATGGACATCATGTATTGGACCTTCCTTACTTCAAAGATAAAAATTACAAGAGGTAAAGGGTGGAAAAAAACTCACATGCTTGCTCATCAAGAGGACTCACTCAAAGGTACATCTCCTTCATGAGTTCATGCGGCGATCACCTATGGAGAAGAAATACAAATATGTTTACATTAGTTGGAGCACCTTGGTAGATGAGAAATATTATTAATAGGTAGAACATTCCTACAAGTAAAGACAACATTCATAGCTATCAAGAAGTTTACTACTTTAATTTTAGTTTTCAATCAAAAACAAAGCCGTAGGTAAGTAAGCACAAAATACAATAGGAAGTGCAACAAATCAACCAACCTTATTCAACCAACAAGGCAAGAAGTGTAGCAAATCAACCAACCAAAATCACATATGCACGTATGCAACACTTTATAAAGTCGTAAAGTAGGTGATAGAGCCAATTGAGTACCCTTGATCTTCGGTTTGCTCTAGAAAATAGATCCCATGATCTAAAATTTCATTGATTGTAGATATATTTGCATCATCATTACTCAAAGCCATGCTCTGTATAAGTGGTCTGCATAAGCATTCAACATGTCGCACCCAGAGGTCTATGCACATTTCAACCCGGAGATTGCAGAATCTTACATGTAGGGTGGATCCAACAAGGAAAAAGAGCACTCCGGCTTGCCCATGAGATAGATCTCTAACTCTTACTCTAAACAAGAAAGAGAAGAAGCAATAAGATGACAATGTAAATTAATGAGATGAGAATTACTAATCGACATGATTTGGCGTGAAAGGAGGATGGTCTGAGACTTTACTTAAGATACTATATAACATCGAATTTTTGGACATGATGTTACATAATGTCACACACCACTAAGGCACTAACATGTCATATCACTGCCCGTAAACCTAGACTTGACTCTTTGACTCTTTAAATTGTTGGACTTGACTCTTTGATTCATTACATTTAAGAAAAGAAATTCTAATCATACATTTTAGGTTGGCATTACTATGGCATTAGGTAGTAGTAAGCAATTAGGGTTCTTCTTAAGCAATTGAAGCATTTCGGGAAGTTAAATGTAGTTGAGGATTTTAAAAAGGTTCAAAATTTGTGAATTTTGAGCCGCCTTGGTAAAAGTAAAATTGTTTGAGCAAATACAAGCAAATTGCAAGAAAAGAAACAAGGAAGACAAGCTGCGAAAGGTATGAGGATCTTACAATATCACACATATTTTGAATTTTTCTAGTTGTGATCATATCTTGTATAGATGGCACTAAAGAAGAAAAAGATAAAGCTAGTAGAAAGCTTGGAGGAATCAAGTAATAGCTATGTTCAACAAAGAGAGGCAAATATTCAACAAAACAATATGAAGGGTTTGTCTCTGGATTTACCTCCAATGCAGCTCCTTTTCCTTGTAGTAGTGAAGTGTAAAAATAACATAGTTTGAATTGCATTGTGATTTCTGCAATGTAACTGTGAGAGATTATTGATTTTAAATTATGTGATTCTATTGATGAATTGGATTGTTAAATGCAACAACAACATTAAAAATATGCATCATCTCCTCCTACTACAAAGATCGGTTTCCTGAAATGGAAATCTGCTACCTCAAATCCATGTGGTGTACCAAGTGAGCTATCAAGTAATCAATTTGCTTCATCCTATCATTTAGACTAAGTATATTGTTGCAATTTGATTCTAAATGATTAACTTTAATGTTACATGCAACAAGAAGGAAATTTTGTGGTCCAATGATGGACAAACTTTGCACCTTTTTGGAAACACTAAGCTACAAAACCTAAATACACCCCCACATTATCAATAATCCATTTTTGAACCACTTCCTCTCCATTCTAAAGCCTTTCATAGGGACCATTTGAGAAGATGGTCGCAATAAGAGTACACTAGACAGTATAAATGGAAGAAGTTGTGTATGAACTTGTGTCTACTAGTGTTGGCTAATGTTGCATGACAGTCTAGTTGTCTTCATTCAATTTTATTCTTTTACTAGATACAATGTTTACATCATAGGGTATTGAAATATTTGTTCACAGTGGTACAATGTTTTAACAATATAATTACAATGTTTTAACCAATAGGGTAGAGAAATGACCTTATCCTAGAGCCTATGATGTCACTTGCATCATCCACTGTAGAAGATATCCATTTGTGCTAACTCCATATTGGGGAGTGTTGCTTTCTTGTTGTTTCCTTTCTTTTGTTTTGATGTTATCTTTTCTGTAAATTTTGTATCTCTTTCTTATTTTGGTCAATGGTAATTCTTAAAATGGAGCATGCATTATGTTTGTAGATTGGCATGCATGAGTACAATTATACCAAATGAAGACAAGTCTAATGAAGTTCATTAGGCTCACGGTTGCAAAGGTATTCCAAACACTTTTTGTCTTCTTTCTCTAATTTCATGGATTTTTCTTTTTTGTTTGCATAGTACTCTTGTTGATGATTCATTATCCATCATGCTAGTTAGAAATACTATTAGAAAACATAGGAAATTCAACAAAATTCTATTGTTTGGATCACATTGTTTTGGTCACTAAACAACAGATTTATGTTGAAATTAACAAATTTATGTGAATTTCAACAAAAAATTTGTTGTTTAGTGACCAAAACAATGTGACCAAATCTGTTGAATCTCTTGTGTTTTCTACTAGACAATGAAAGCTCTCACAAGGCTAGAAGTGCTTATTGAATATGCTTGATTATCACTTTGGCATCCATGTTATTAGGGTCAATTATGTGTTTAGGACAATCATGGTTGCAAAGTGATTAATTATCAAGCTTTTAGGGGTTTACATTTTAAGGTTTTGTGTTATTTTCTTTGATTGTAAGTTTACAAATTGGGTAGCTTGTAGTAGTGACAACCTGGCCTATGGCACTAGGGAATTCTCTTGGTGATCCTTGCAAAGACAAAGGAAATTCATTCTGAAGGATGAAGTACCTAAATCCTACAGAGCAAAGCAAATAGGGTTTAGGCTTGTAGCACAACACCATTAGGCGCGTAGCTACAATAGTTTTTGTGTAATCCTATTTAGAGGTTGATTAATCTTGTTTTTTTGCTTTTACTTTTTGTTTTTTAAAATTTTGATCATTTGGGGGGGCAAATGTCAACCACGATTTGGATGAAGAGGTTGGATAAGGAAGCCTTCACCTGGCCTATAGGTCGCAAGGTTTTAGGATACATTGTATTCATGGGTATACCATTACACCTTTCTTCAAAGGAATTACACTAGTATAACTTGGCCCTTGTAAATGCATATTCTGAGTTGCTACAGGTGCTATTGATTACCTACTAGTACACTTTGACTAGACTTAAACAAATCATTTATAATCACTAATAGAGGAGTTGCAATAGCTTCAACAAAAGGCTAATAGGTGGTATTACATCTATTTTATTAAAAAATTTATTATGGCTTTGAGAAATGCCAATTGATCCAAATGATTTAGATACAATAATAATCAATCTGTATCTTGTAGTGTTTGTTTTTTCAAAAATGATTGGAAATGGAATTAAATAAATGACTGCAAATTTCATTTTCTACTACCATAACTACCCCAAAACAAGAACTATTCATAACTTTGGACTCATTGATCAAAATGGAATGATGCAAAGTTTTCTATGTATACATAAATCTTGAAAAATTAATTTCAACTTTTGTTTTTTTCAAAAAGTGATTTTTCTTATCTACCTTTGAATATTTCACTCTATATATTTATATAAACTCCATGTAAACAAGATTTTTGGCCCCCTATTTACTTCTTAAAATTTAATTGAAAGAAATTAGAACAAAAATTGAACAGTTAAGTCTACTTCAAAAGTTTAGGTTGTGAGTTGTTGAAATTTTTTTATTTGATCTTAATTAATTATAAATTTTTGAAGTTGAAAGATACTTTGTAGAGCTGAAAATAACTTTCACTCCCCTACATTATATAAAAAAGAATTGTCTAAAAATTCAATAAAAAATAGCAAGAGCTAACTCCCTAATGTAAATTCATTTGGGAGAGAATATTGATGCAATGGTCATCCAAATGTATTCTCTATGAATTTTTGATTTGAAAATTATCCCATTTTAGTTCAATTTTTAATCTATCCTATAAATTATTTATAAACCATCTACATCCTTTACTTCTATTTTTTTTAAAGATAGGCTTTTAGAAGGTAATTATTTTTTAGACTTACACATGACAATTTAGACTTATACTTCAAGGGTTCAAAGACATTACAAATAGGTATAATTCATCTAGTATACTTATTTTTTAAAATCCATATTTATAGGTCTGTGTAGGTTTGGTTTTTACTTTATGAATAAACACTAAGAAAGACCTATAGTTTTGAGTTCATTGGTAAGGAGGTATGGGTGCTATGGAATGATTCTTTGAAGGATTTCATCAATCCCAAGTATGCACAATAGGAGGATATGAAGTATGTGACCCCAACCAAATAATCAATAGATAACACTCATATTTATTATATTAAGCCAAAATTAATAACTTATCCAACTATTGTGAATGTCACTTTTTCCAAACTTTGCTTGATATCTCTTTTCACCAACTAGAATCTATTGTCTCCTATTCTTTCACTTAAACTACAACTTCTTTCTCCAATTTAATCTTATCAGTTCCAATTGATACTTGGTTGTTATAAATTTTCTATCTTGGCACTGGTTCCAATTGCTACTCCGAATCAGCTATAACTATGTACAAGTTAGGGAGAAAATATAAATTCTTTATATTTCTAAATTAGGATTAAAATGGAGTAACTCCAATAGTGAGATGTTTAAGAATGAAAATTGTACCATGTAGAATCAGGGTTGACGAATCTCAACGTCCGCCCCAAAATAGCGTCCGTTTTCCGGACGTCCGGACGCACAGACGCTAGCGGACGCAGCGTCCCGACCGCCATTGGAAAGCGGATGGGCGGGGCGGGGCGGGGCGGACGGACGGGGCGGATGGCCCGACCACCCGAGGCGGACGCCCAGATCGTGCGGACCAGATCAGTCCATGCGTCGATTGGACGGCCGTAATCAGGCGGACGGACGGGCAAACGGGGCGGACGGGGCGGATGGGGGACAAGCGGACGCTGCGTCCGCCGGGACCGCGAATGTCAGCGGACGCTGCGGACATAGTGTCCGCGTCCGGACGTCCTGTCAACCCTGTGTAGAGTTGAATTTAATGCCTAAAGGACCAAACACTGTTTTTTGTGCAACCTAGTAATTTTGGACAACTCACTACAAACATATTTCATATTTTTTTCTTTCTAAATTTTACACAATATATGCCCAAGCAGTAGCTTTGAGGCCCAACAATTTTCATAACTTTAGACTACATGGTTAAAAGTTATTGCATGATATGTCATTTGCATTTGTTAGTAGACAACTCATAAAATTCCTAGAAAATCACTTTGTTCAAAAAAAAATTGAAATTGTTTTTTTAGATTTATGTATATGTAGAAAGTTTTGAATCATTGTATTTTAATTAATGAGATGAAAGTTTAAGGGGGTGTTTCAGTTTACAGGTAATTATTGAATCTTTGGTCTAAAACTAACTTTGAAGGCCTTTATGTAACTCAATTTTTAATATTTTTAGGATTTAGGGAAAAAACATTGGATGCAGATTGTTTATTATAACATTACAACCATCGAGATGGGCATTTTCCAATTCTATAATTAAAGGCCATTCTAGAGGCTTGGTAGATAGGCCAATAGGTTCCTCAATTTTGTCCTAGCTTCGGATAGATTTGGTTTTGTCAAGAGAAATGCGAATGGATTTTTAGTCAATTTGGATGATTTTTTGTCCTATTTGGATGAATTTCATTTCATAATTGGATGAAGCTCATTGTATAATTGGATGAATATTTTTAATGAAAATGGATGAAATCAACAACAATGGATGAAAGCAATGAATGAAAGTGTGCCTACAAATCAGATGAAATTACCCATGACAACCGTCCATTTGAATAGATTATAACAAAAGTTCAAATTTGAATTTAAAAGAATATAATATATATGGGATGGAAAAGACGAGTTGTCCTCTCTCCCTTTTAGTTGCCTAAATGCAACGACATCAAAGTTTGAATGCATGATTGCACAAGATATGATTCTATTCTATATTCAAAGACAAATGAAACATTTGGTCCTTCTCCAAACCTATTATACCATCTACACTCTAAAACACTTGCCCTCCTATTGAATTCAATATACCTATCAAGTGGCAATAAAACCATAAAGAATTATACCAACTTGTCTATCAAAGCAAAGATAATAGCATTTGCATGCTCAACACCATTTTCAAATAGTAGATGGAACCTACATCCAACTATGTGAAGTAGTACAATTCTTTCAAAATCAAAAAGAACAAATGATATCAATCGAGAATCAATGATGTCCATCAAATTAGTACACTTTAGTATATAGGACAATCTTCAAGAAGAGGTTCTAACTCCCTTAGTGTTCCTAACGAGATTGTGCTTCCATTTTGTGTTTATTTGTTTGAGAGAGAGAATTCCAAATTTGTATTTGTTTAGGGTGAAGGTGTTTTGAGTGCTCTACAAGTTGCCTTCATAGTAACTTCTCTACTTTCTAGTTTGGTGAGTGTTTAAGTTACTACAAGTAAAAGAATGGCTAGGGTTGAAAGTAAAGATACATGCAATTCTATTGTAACTGGATTGGAGGGGAGTGAAACAAACGATGGGAGAAAGAAAAGAAAGTTCAAAGATGCATTTGGAACTTCTTCATCCTTAGTCATGGTCGACATGGGCCATGACCAAACAAGTGAAGCTTCTTATTTTGGTGATGATGATTTAGAAGTAGAGGAATGTGAAAGTAAGGACTATTCTGACTAGGAATTTTATACATCATACTTTAAACTTCTACAGGAGTTGGAGGAATTCAAGTGTGAAGGTCATGTGAAGGGCAAGATGCACGCACTTGTGCAAGTGAGTAAATCAAACAAGTTTGATTTTGTTTGTAGAGAAGACCCAACTTTTGCAAATGATGAAGATGATATAAAGGAAGAGGTTGATGCTGACAATGAAGAACGCTTCAATTGGAATTTGGACTCAAAATCTGATTATGACTCGGATAACTACAAGTTCAATTGGCTTAAAGACTTTTAACATGCATAAATAAGGAACAAGTTCCCTATTTATTTATATAGAGCTGAACTTCTGACATGAGGATTTGATTACTATCATAAGATGTGCTGATTTTCCGTAAATTCCCTAGCATTCAATGTGCACTGCATTTTCTCCCATGGACCATCGTAAACCATTCACAAAAACTCCATTCCAAAATGTGGAATTTGATGATTAAAGGCGTAGTTGTCTTTAGAATATTTTTAGGAAGTGTTTTTTTTTTTCATGACCATTTTGCATCTAGTGCAATTTTTTTTTACTCATGACCTTTCATAATCTAATTCTAGGAGCTGCTTATCTTAAATATGGAATTTGTTGACAATAGCTTCAATTCACACAAATGGAGGAAAAAATCTCAGCATCTTAAACCACAAAGATTTTATTAAATCAAGACACTTTTTTTCTGACCTTGTCTCTCTTAGCCGTACTTCATGAAATTGCTCATTATTTTGGAATTTTCCTTGTTGTATTTAGGCTATGGTTATAATTTTACATTAGAAGTTATAAAAGTGTGCTTGAATGTGTTGTCATAAGTTAATTTTTCTATTGATGACGAGGCTTTGAGTCCCTTTTGTATTGCAATCTTTGTGCTAACGTAAAGGCCAATAGTGAGTCCCACAAAACAACCTCTATGACACTGGCTATAGTGTGAAATAGCCCTTAGTAAGTATAATATGCAACAATAAACTTCCTTCAATCAATATTTATTCATAAAGCTTGAAGATACAAAAATGATGTAGACCACCAACTTATGAACTTTCAACATGTTTAATATGGTTATGTAGGTTTTCAATGCTACATATTCATACAAGGGTGTTGATCAATACATTACATGATACGAATGCTAGATATCTTTTGAATTGTGTCTAGAATATGCTCTAAAATTCTCTAGGGCTAATTATTTGGGATCTTTGATTGCAATTATAAATGAAGGATTTGCAAAAAATGAATTTTGCAAAAACTAAAAAATTCTTGTATTTTCTCTTGAGGAAAATCCAACTTCTTGAGTCCACCTCAAATGAAAGATTTACCATCATACATACGCATATGAGGGATGCACAATTTGAACACTAACCTTTTGCAATCCCACCAAAACCACCCTACCAATGGATTTTTAAGATAGCCGGAGCTGCCAAGTGAAAATCAATCTCCAACAACACTGCACTCAAAGATTCAAAGGTATAGAACCTATAGATTTGGTCATGACCCTAGTAGATTTTTTCCTTTTTTTTTGTTTTTTTTGTTTTTAACACAAGTGTGTTGAAGAACACAACGTGAGGATTTTTGTTGGGAAAGGAGGCTACTTTCAAGCTAAGTATAGCACCTATTGCCTCTAGGTATCCAACCCACAACCATTCGATTGGTTTGGATACCTTTCCACTATCATGGAAAGAAGGGTAGTTTACCTAAAAATGGGACTATGGCACCACTCTTTTTTCCATGATCTTCTTCCAATCCCTAGTTTTTCTTTCTAAAGGTGTATGTTGAAAAAACCCACTATTTTGTATGTTGTTAATCTATTTTTTATACCACTCTATCCTAATTTGGGGCCTTTCATTGCCAATGAAAATTCATAGATTTTATGATGTGTGGCAAATATATGGTTCTTGTGTTTTTTCTAGAGATGAAATGGAGGATGAACAAACCTACAAGGTTAGTTCACCTCCTTAAATTTGTGAATGATGATGTATATATTGTGAATTGGACAATTTTATGAATGAAGAAGTAGATGATGTAGAAGATCTAAAACATTGTGCCTAATGTAATATAAGCTCATTCGTTCACCTCTAAATGCAAGAACCGTGATTTTTTAGCAAGATAGTGATTTGGAGCAGCTCACTACAAAGTTTTTGGAGTTTTCATTTTTATTTTTTGAAAATTTCACATAATGTGTGTGTAGTTAAGACAATTTACTTTTTAATTAAATTTTGTTGTTTTAAGTGTGAAACCGGTTAAATGTTTAAGGTTTTTGGAAATTAAGTGTGAATGTGGTGACATTTGAAGTTAAAATGCAAAAAGACTTTTTGGCTTGAGCGGTTGTGAATTTGATGGATTTTTATCAAGAGATTGGAAGGGGTGTTTGAAGAGGGATTGTGATATATAGTCTTCTCTTCTCTCATTATTTTCCCTCCTTAATTTTTATTGCATTCGGGACATGAGGTTGTGTTCTTTTTGTTATTTTCGTTGTTGTATTAATTTATAAATTTATAAGTGTTATTCTTAGTTATTTTATTCACATAAGTAATAGTGATTATTGCTTAAGCATGAAGTTGAATTTTGATGATATTTTACTTTGAGTATTTTATAAATGTCAAATCAATTAAATTGAATAATTTAATATTCACTTAAGTAATAAATAAATATTCTTTGCCTTGAGCATTTTATAAAGGAGAATCTCTTTAAGAGAATTTGATATATTTTAAGTAAAGTTTGTCTATCGGTTATATTTTATCTTTTAAGAGAATTTTTGTGTCAATGCTTAAAGCAAGATTTGAAATAAATAGGAGCAAAATATGAAGTTAAAAATTGACTTAATAATTAATAATTAATAATTCTAGTGATTGAAATTTCTTTTTTGTAAACCAGAGATTGGTTTGAAATTGATTGATTCAGAGATTGGATTTTATTTTGAAACTTAAATCCAGTGAGTGGTGATTAATTTTATTTAAAGGTTTGGAATATCTTTATACCACAAATGAACATGAATGTTTGAAACAAAGTTAAGGATTGAGATTGATTTTAAGTTAGAAAATGAGTTACATTTCTAATAAGTAGAAATTATTGAACAATTATAAATAATTGATGTACATTCTAAATATTGAATGATTATTCATATGTTAAATAAATGGTATTTCAATTGAAGTCATGAGTATGTGATTGAATGTTTGAATGTGTATTTAAAATTCTTTCATTAGAATTTGTTTGTAGTTGTGCAAAATTAAGTAAGTATAATTTAGAATTAGTATTATATTGGAACAAATAAAAGCTTCAAGATATCGGGGCGATGCAAATGGAGAAAGCTTAAAGCTAAAAACAGAAGGATTCGTAGTCGGATAAAGACCGGAGCTTTAAAAAGGAAAGAATTTGAAATTCTTTAAATAATTTAACAAAACAAATTCTACATCCCTCAAGGGAAATTTTAGAATACTTGAAGCATATGTGTGTCAATGTGTTTGCTCAAAGTGATGTCCTCAGTTGTGTTCAATCCCTAAAAAAAGTGTGCATTATATTTATTCAAAGTAATTGAGTCACTAGTGCTCAAAGCGTCTTAGATGTTGAAATTATAATTGAGACAAATAATTAATGAATTCTTGGTTTAACCAAATTTTCAAAGTTTGAATATATATTGTGGGATGCAGATTGCGAATGAATAAATTTGTAATATATTTCAGTGAATTCAAAGTATGAGATTTGTGAATGTAGGATCCCCTAATTTATATCCTAGATTTATATTTTATTCTAAGATAAGACCGAGACGAATTTAGTGGTTAGAAATTTTTATTTATAATCGAAAAGAGATTAGAGAGAGAATTCTTTCCCACTCCTAAATAAAAAATGAATTATACCTAATACTCTAATATATTGTGATTAACGACACAATTTACCTACAAAGTAACATTAACTAACTAAAACACTCAGCTAATTTGAGTTTTCCCTGGAACAAACCTTTACAGAATTGCCTTGGGTTTGTCTTAGAAAAATTGTACTACAATGTGCCTAAAAAGTGACTTTAATCCCTAAATTCCCATTGTCCCCTCGAGGAACAAATCAAATTTTGGGTAGGTTCTTTTCATCTAAATTTTTGGTGAATTGTTTTGAAACTTTTTCATAAGATAGAAAAATTGATTATCTACGTGGGAATATAATTTTATTTCAATTAGTGTCCGTGAGCAAAAGTTATACCACAAAAAGCTTCAATTGAACTTGGTGGGCAATACAAAAAAAATTGCAAAAAATCAAAATAAATTTTAACTTTTTTTCCCCACAATTTATTTTCTTTCTGTCTACATGTGAATCTTTGATTTGTTCTATTTGGACTAATAATGAGAAAGTTAAAGGCAATTTTGTTTTTCGGGCAATTTTATCATCTTTTTGAAAAAATAACTTGTAGGGTTCATTTCTGAATGCAATTTTTATAATTTCTCACAATTTTTTTTTGAGAATGTTATGTTTGATTGCTAAAACAATCTCAGCATTGGAATTATTGTCTTTCAATCCCATCTTAGAGTTATTAACGATTAAGTTTTTTTTCAATCTTGGACCTTGTAAGTATGTAAATTTGTTTAATAAACAATTTTTTTTGGTTTTATGTGTGAATGGAGATCAAATTAGATTTGGTTATAGAAACTCATGGTGATAGGTGATCAATTGTTATTGATTTTTAGTATTGCCGTGGGATTCCAG
This sequence comes from Pseudoscleropodium purum, assembly GCA_963969395.1. Taxonomy (NCBI): domain Eukaryota; kingdom Viridiplantae; phylum Streptophyta; class Bryopsida; order Hypnales; family Brachytheciaceae; genus Pseudoscleropodium; species Pseudoscleropodium purum. The sequence continues at coordinate 167,569 of OZ017802.1, forward strand.
AAAGTGCAAGAGTTTTTAGTTATTAACGGTTTAACCGAATTTGGTTTGAAGGGATGCTTCGGTCAGCATTATATGACTTGAAGCTCTTCTTCTTCATTCACTTCTTACTGTTGTGTTTAGTCGTATGTGTGTGTGTGTGTGTTTGTGTGAGTATGTGTTCCAGTTGAATTGTTGTTCAGTATTTTTATAATAAAGCTTTAAGCATATATTTGATAATTGTGTATAAGTCCCAGTGATTGGGCATTTGTTGAGTTTGAAATCCCAGAGTTTGGGTATAGTTGATTGCTATGTAATCTCTTGTAAAGAGGAATTTGTATGCTTGTGTGCTTAAAGCTGTTGTTGCTGTTGTAATCTAATTTTGATTTTATAAATTATAATTGTTGAATTGCTTTAGCATTGTGTGATTTCATTGAAGCTTGAAGCAAATCAATTGAGTGGAGGTTGAGTTGTAGCTTTAAGCAGTCTGATGTGATGTCTTGGCTGATTGATTGAATCAGTATGTGTTCGCTTAAGCGTATGATGTTATGGTGCAGTGATGGTCGCTTAAGCAATGTACTTTGTGTTTACTGATTGGAAGTCCGCTTCAAGCGTATAGACTGAATTACATTATGGCTTAAAGTTGAGTGTTGTATGATGATTAATGTGTAGTTGCTTTAAGCTAATCAGAGAGTGATATATGCTTAAGCAACTGTAAGAGACTATTGTTGAAAAATTGCTTTGAAGTATTTGTAATGAATTATATAATGCTTAAAGCTGTGAGATAATATTACAGTGCACTGACTAGTTGAGGAAGTGTACAGTTTAATTGTGATGTTAGAATGGCTTTAAACACTTTAATTGAAGGATGCTATAAGCAAAGTATTGAGACACTGAAGTGTGATGAATTGTTATACTAACTTGTAGTTTGATGAATGATGAGTGACGCTATAAGCGGATATTGTGAGCCTACGCTTTAAGCGAATGCAACAGGGAATTGAAGATTTGTTTGCTTAAAGCTATATGTTAATGTTTTTCTTTGCTTAAGCGTGCTTCTTGTTTGAACCAATACACTACGATAAGACTGAGACTTCATACTTGTATTGTGCATTCATGTGTATCGGACAGAAATTAGTTATTGAATAATTGAGTGATCCCAATTCCTAAAAACAATGGGTTATGTTAATGTCATTTCCCTTTAGAATTGACATTGAATGATTAGTCTTATTAATACAAGTGACTCTAGTCACACTACATTAGACTATTTGATCATTCCTTGGAGATTGAACCTCTATACTATAGTTCTGGGTGTTTTGTGAAGTAGGCAAAATGCGAACTACAGACCTACTTCTACTTAGCATTTTTTTAAAGAATAAAAATTAAGTGTGTGTTTTTTTTAATTTTTTTTTCACTAGACCTCCAACTCAATTCTTCAACTTAAATTTTTTTTAATTCAAAGTCTATAGTGCAAAAATAATTCATAATTGGCAGTCAAAGTCATCTGAAATCGTAGGACAATGTTTAAAAAAATTTTCTTTTTCAATTTTGAATGCTAGTATCTTCCAATTTGTACAGTCAAACTTCATGAAATTTTTATCATGTGAGCCAAGACAAATAAAATACAAGATCCTACAATTAGATTCTAAAAAAATGATTATTTTCTAAATTCTTAGATGAATGCAGCAAAAACGGCAGTTTTGAGTGATTTTTGACAAAAAAAATTGCCTTGGAAATTTAGAGGTCAAGGCCCAATAGTTTTCATGTGAATTGACAACGTGGTTAAGAAATTACTACATGATATGCAATTTTCATTGCTTGGTGGATAAGCCAAGTAGCCCAACAAACTTCTTCAAAATTCCCTTCTTGAAAAAGCCGAAATTTAAAAGTGATTCTTTAGATTTATATATAGGTGGGAAGCTTAGCGTCATTCCATTTTGATGAGTGAGTTGAATGTTATGAAGAACTTTACTTTGTAGGTAATATTGAATCTTTGAAAACTATACCTAGCCATAAACTAATTTAATTTATCATAACTTTCAAGCCATTTATCAAACTAAAGTTATTTAAAGCTCCCCATGTGTATATAAATCTGAAGACTCAGATTCAAATTTGTGCATTTTAAGAACATGATTTTTAAAGAAGATTTTTGGATTGCCCTACCTACTTGCCAACCATTGAAAATCACACATCATGCAATAACTTTTTAACCATGTAGTCGAAAGTTACAAAAACAATTGGGTCTTGAAGCTTCTTGTTTGGCACACCTTCTGAGTAATTTTCAAAGAAAAAAACAAAAACTCATTTTGTAGTCAACCATTTAAAAATGCTATCTTCTCCCAAAATATAGTTCTTTGATTTAGGGGTTAAATAATCCCAATATACAAAATCTTTGATAATTCTTGAGTAGAGGGGTGTTTGTTTCTTTCATACCGTAAACATGTATTTTCTATAGAAGATAAAACACTTGACTACAAAATTGTAGGACCACTGGACATTTTTAGAATATTTTGCAATTTCTTAATTGTTTTAACTTCCAATTTAAAAAGTAATAGGAATTGGCATTAACATGTCTAATTTTATGTGTTAGGATAAAATGAATATTGAAATGATGTGGCAAGACATAAAGTTGTACAAAAGAATTCTATTATTGATATTCATTGGAGATTTTTGCTCTTATAAAGTAAAGAGTTATTATTGTTCGATTCCACATTTGTTCTAATTGAACATCGAGTCAATTGTAAGTTAATTTTGCATACTTTGGGGTCAACTTCATGACTCTATTTGTAATATTTAAGAGCCAATTGGCAAGACAAATAATCTTACATCCAAAATAGGCCTACTTAGTAAGGTAAATTCTAGGTTTTTCTAAAGTAAAAGTGGAAAAAAGTCCCCTATTTTCAGTCGTGTCTAGGATATGCTCTAGATCTCTCTAGAGCTAATTATTTGGGATCTTTGATTCAAATATAGATGTAGGATTTGCAAAAAATGAATTTTGCAAAAAACAAAAAATTCTTGTGTTTTCCTCTAAAGAAAATCCAACTTCTTGAGTCCACCTCAAATGAAGGATTTACCATAGTGCATACACACATGAAGGATGTACACTTTGAACACTGACCTTTTGCAATCTACCAAAATCTCCCTACCAATGGATTTAAAAATGCTTGTAGCCACCAAGTGAAAATCAATCTTGAATAGCGTTATAGTCATAGATTCAAAGGTGTGAAGCCTATAGATTTGGCATTTTTGTTGCTTATGATGGCTTGGGGATTGGAAGGTATTAATATATCAATTTTTGTTTTCTTTGTTTTCAAAAATCATATGCAAAAGGGTATAAAATTTTGATTTCCAACATTTAAGATCAAGCCCATCGAGAAAAATAGGCCAAAAGCAACTTTCAACCAACTCTTGAGCCAAAACATTTATAACTATTCTTTTGAACAAAAACTTCTATATAAAATTCATGTCTTTGAAGAAAGTAATATTAAAAATGTAGACAACTTTTTGCATATCTCACTTTATATTACAAAATTTTTGACTAAGAATGATGTTTTGAAGACAAACCTTGAACTTTGAGGAGTTTTCCCTCCAACCACTCAATATTAAAACACATTGGAAACTTTGTGATCAATAATTTTTAATTGCTCCAATGGTCATATTTATTTTTTATCATGATTAAAGTCTTTTAATGTGTTGTTTTGACGATTTGGCTTCACATTTAATATGTAAAATAATGTTAGAACATCAAAATATAACTTCACTTCTTCTTTGACTTTAAATCCTAGGCAGTTTAGAAATTTCACTTTGTTCCTAAACAAAAATTTTGTATTGCATTGACACACACACATATATCCATATGTATATATATATACTTTGAGAAGAAATTCAGAAGTATAGAGAAGATGTAGATTTTGATTGCTTGTTTTGGCTTCAAACTTCATTGCACTTCTACAATTTCTTGATTTTGTAAGCTTAGAGTATTCACAACTTCATTTTTGTATTGCTATTACCAAACGATTTGAAAAAATTATCAAATTGAAATAATTTTGCATTCCACTCAATTTATAAATTCACAAATTTACAGATACTAACAAGCCTTATTGAACAATGAATTGCAAAAGGCACACTATTAAATCCACTTTATACAATTTTTTATTCTAATATTATTTTATTGCATATGTATATATGCAATAAAATCCATGTCATTTATATTTTATATCAATAAATATGTACATATAAAAGCTTTGAAAATAGAATCATCTAATTTGTGTACTAAGTGCGCATTCATAATACAAATGGTAACCTTTAAAGAATGGAGTTTATGACCACATAATAAAATTTTAGTATCTTTCACCTTGAACTCTAATATACTGGTTTAAGAAGATTTGCAATTATCATTAACTCGTGAAGAATATTAAAAATATTTTATATCAAATTCATAATGTACTAAAAAATCTAAAATTCAACCTTAAGTATATATTATAGTAGCTCCCACAATGAATAACATTATAGAATAAATCAACTTTTGTGTCATTCTATACTTAGAGACATTGTCAACTTCAATTTCTATACAATATAATATTGATTTCAAGAGTTTTTCAATAGATAAGAAATTAAATATAATCACATAGTTTATTAAATCTTCCATTTTAGAAAGCTTTTATTGTCTTGTTATGCATAGTCAACCTCAGCAAACCCTTTTTTACACAAATATAAGAAGAAGCATTGGAATTTCTCCAATTGTTGCTGTTTCAATAGTTCTAATCCTTCTAGGTTTAAGCTCTGTCATATCCACATTTTTTTTTCATTCATCATAATAATATTGTAGTTGTTCAATCAAGCTTGTCATTTAGTTTGAATGCTTGCAAATATAGAAATTTAGGTGAGTTTTCTTGTACTGTACTGATTGTCTTATCTTTTTGGTTTTGCTCAAATGTCTATAGAATCATTTTGAATGATAAATTTAAGTATTGTGAACAAAAAGCCAAAAAATGCTAAAATTCACTATGTGTAGTGCATCATTTTGGATCCCCATAGAATAGTTTTACAAGTGCTTTTCGGAAGGGGAGAGAATTTGGAGCTTTTGCTCCAAATTACTACCTCAAGAAAAATGCAAGAATTTGTGATTTCTTATATATGATAAAATTTGGAAAATTTGAATTCACATTTGGAATTCACTTTTAAAAGATAGAAGGTGTTTTTAGGCCCAAAACTACTTCATATTCAAAGCTCTGGTTGCTATTATATTAGAATCACAAGCATATAAGCCTAAAAGATTATACACCTATATTATAGAAATCTTCCATGATTATATGATATCCATACTATATATGTTTTTACTATAAGTACCTTAAAATGATTGTTGGATATCTATTATACATAGGTTCAAGGCTGATAGGCTTGTATTCCCATCCTTGCCTACTAGTACTATTGATTAGAGTATACCTCCCTAAAATTTCAGAATAAATACCTTACCAGTCGTAGCATCAAGTCGCTTGAATTTCAAAAAGAAGTATCTTCAACTTTCAAACTTCTTACACAAAAATGTGTAGATCCTACAACTCATTACTCTTTATAATATGTTGAAGAAATAAGTTGAGAATACACTTAAAATTTTTTGTACATATACTTGAAAAAAATAGTAAGTAGAAAGAAGTAGTAAATGATTCAAAAAAGTAAATTGTTAAGAAATTAGTTATGGAATTGAAAAATGCCAATCTCAATGGTTGTAATATTATAATAAACAACCTTCATCCAATTCTTTTATTTTTTGGCAAAAATATTGAAAATTGAGTAAAATCAAGGACTTCAAAGTTTTTCTTAACCTCTAAATTCCCAAGGCCATTTTTCTGTCAAAAACCAGTCAAAACTGTCATTTTTGTTGTGTTCATCCAAGAATACAAAAAAAATAATTTTTTTATAATCTAAAAATAAGATCTTGTACTTTACTTGTCTTAGCTCCTATGGTAAAAATTTCATGAAGTTTGACCATATAGATTGGAAGATATTAGCATTCAAAGTTGAAAAAGAAAGTCTTTTTGAACACTGGTCTGTAATTTTAGATGACTTTGACTGCCAATTGTAAATTTTTTTTGCACTACAGTCTTTGAATTAAATTTAATTAAAGTTGAAGAATTGAGTTAAAAGTCTAGGAAAAAAAACTAAAAAGAAACACACTTGATTTTCATTCTTTAAAAAAATGCTAAGTAGAAGTAGGTCCAAGATTGGAAAAAAACTTAATTGTTAATAACTCCAAGATGGGATTGAAAGACAATAATCCCAATGGTGAGATTGTTTTAGCAATCAAACATAACATTCTCAAAAGAAAATTGTGAGAAATTGTGAAAATTGCATTTAGAAATGAACCCTACAAGTTATTTTTTTAAGAAGATGCTAAAATTGACGGAAAACAAAATTGTCTTTAACTTTCTCATTATTAGTCCAAATAGAACAAATCAAAGATTCACATGTAGACAAAAAGAAAATAAATTCAGGGTTAAAATTTGAAATTTATTTTGAAAAAGAAAAATTAAAATTTATTTTTGATTTTTTGTAATTTTTTTTTGTATTGCCCTCTAAGTTTAGTTTCAAGCTTTTTGTGGTATAACTTTTGCTCCAAGCACCAAATGAAATAAAAATTATATTCTCTTGTCAATAATCAGTTTTTCTATCGTACAAGAAAATTTCAAAACAATTCACCAAAAATTAAAATCACAAGAACCTACTTGAAATTTGATTTGTCTTCCAAGGAGACAATGGGAATTTAGGGATTAAAGTAGAAATTTTGTAAAAGTTTGTACACTAAAACTTCCATAATTTTCATCTCAATATTAAAAATGGATTGAGTCAAAACTTTTTTGGTATATATAAATCTAAGAATCCAAGTTCAAATTTTTATTTCTTATAAAAGTAAATTTTTTTTTGTTACTTGCCAAGCATTAAAAATGATATATATCATACAATAACTTTTAGACCATGAAGTCAAAGGTTAGGAAAATTGTTGTACTTTAAAGCTACTCCTTGGAAACATATTGAGTGTAAATTTAATGGAAAGAAAATAAAAATTTTGTTTGCAATGAGTTGCCCAAAATTGCTATGTTGCCTAGAAAATATAGTTTAGGCATTTAGGGGTTAAAAGAATCCAACTTTGGAAAAGAAAAGGTATGAAATACAAAACCAACCATTCCAAAATAAGGGCACGTTTTACATCCATTTCTACATATCTTTTAGAAAACTAAAAACTAAAACTCCCATCCATTTCCCCCTCCTCACGAAAGAATTGTTTGACCATCCCAAAGCTAGTTTAAGCCCCTTTTATGTGCCCTTTTTGCCCTTTCTACTATATTCTAGGCTGCTCTAACGTGTGTATTGAGAAAGCTTTACTATGTTTAGGGCTGCTCTGACGTGGATATTGAAAAGACCGTTTGGATCACACAAAAATGGCAAGGAGGGGAATTAGTAATAATATTGTTATCAGGTTTTGGGTATTGGAGAAAAACAAAGGAACCCAAAGAGAGAGTGACAGAGTTGGTGGCATAACTTTAAAGTTGGAGGTTTCACATTTAGTAGGTCCTTGGATCTTGAATTGTAGTTCAAGTGTGGAGCGCACAAAATCTGGAAGTGAAGTCCTAAATGGGTTGAAAATGTGCATTTGTAAAGTAAGTGCATTTGGAATGTTTGTGTTCTGATTGTGAGTTTGGCCTGCATTGAATTTCTTAGGTCCTCAAATCCTGAATTGTAGTTCAAGTATGGAGCGCACAAAATTTAGAAGTAAAGCCCTAAGTGGTTGCAGAACGTGCATTTGTGAAGTAAGTGCATTTAGAGTGTTTGTGTTCCGATTGTGAGTTTGTCTTGCATTGAATGTGTGGGGCGGGGTTGATGTGGCTGTTTGTTTGTGTGCCATGGTAGATGGGTGGAAGCAGGATGGTGTAGAAAGCCGCAGCAGGACGACGAAAATTTTGGGAAAGGATGTGCGAAGAAGATAACTTGCCACTATGTGGAGGGATTCGAGAGCTTGGAATTTTGGAAGAGGCTCCAAGGATTTCAAGTGTTGGAGGGTACAGTGAGGATTTCAAGTGCTAAACTGCTTGTATTAGGGTGACTTCACTACCTATGTTCAGCGTTGTTCAAATGTGTTTGCGAGCCTCATTGTTTGAACTTCCTCAGTTTCGTGAGTTCCATTTCCATTTTCACTTCTTGAAGCCAATGTCTTTGTCATTGTTCAGGTGACTTTGGCTGCCCTTACGGCTTAGGTGCGTGTTGTGGGCTGAGGTTGGATGAGCTTGGGATTTTAGGAGCATTGGTTTATGGTTGATTGCATGGCGAGAGCTTGGAATTTTGGAAGAGGCTTCGAGGATTTCAAGTACTAGTAGTTGCAACTTTGAGTGATCTGGAGATGTAAGCCTTTACAATGATGCATTACTGGCTCTATTTGTTCTTTTTAAGACTTTTTTTTGTTTCTCATACTCTGAGCTTTTAGGAAGTGTCCTAGAATCAAATTTGAATCTAGGAGTTTGAGATGCGTTACCACTACTTTTTCTTGAGCGCGTGATCTTCTTCTTGTGCCAGACTGTTGAAATACAATCTTGATTTCTCATATCATGTATCATGTGTCCTTGAGGTGCCATCCCTTATAAAACTATTCTTAAAACATTTTTCAAGCACATTTTTCAGATGCTTTAATGAGCTTTTCAGTACTTTTGCAGGGAAAGTTGACTTCTTTGTCTACGGCAGTGGGGTCATAAACACTCTTGAATCTCTCCATTACTTTGTTTGAAAAATCTTTGAGCACCATCTATCTCAAAACGGAGAGGTCCTTCAATCCTTGGAAGATTTGTTACACTTTCCATGGCCGTCACTACATTGTACAATATTGGAGGCAGGGTCTAGCGCCCGCACTAACGGGCAAACTCTTCATTCTCTTGTCTCCTGGGGACGTCATCAAACTTTGCCCTTGATTGCTCACTTCCTTGGAAGACAAATTTAGATGCTCTATAGCGAGGAGGCGTCCAGGTAGACAAGGCAAAAACAAGTAGTGGACCATTGTCTGACATGAGGGTTAACCTCGATGAGCAACGATGTTCGAATGTGTTTGCGAGGTTCATTGCTTGCGCTCCTTCAATTCCGTGAGTTCCATTTCCTGAAGTCGGTGTCTTTTCGTTGTTTGGGTGACTTTGGCAGCGGTTTGGGCTCATGTGCGTGTTATAGACTACGGTTGGGTGAGCTAGGGATTTTTCTAGGCAACGATCTTGTTCCACTATACTTCAAGGGCTTGGAATTTTGGGAGAGGCTAATTACTACCCTTAGTCTCTAAACCTTTTTTCGCAATGCTTTAGTCTGGATTTTGGATGTAGAATTGCAATAGCACCCGTACGATAATCGATTGATGTTTAATGCCCAGATAAGACGAGCGGCCTCAAATGTATCAAGCATTCATGAGGAGAAGAACTATCGTTTCTACTAAAGAGGGAGACCAGAGCAAGAGCCGAGTAGGAATGGACATGGTAAAAAAGGTTTGAGACTCCTTAATCCCAAGCTCGCAAGCTTTCGCGGAGCAAGGGTGCTGCATGCTACAGTCTGTTCCGAGTGCATGTATGGCTATTGTGGTGAATTGAAGGCTCAAAGAGGGAGATTTCTTGTACTTTTGTATTAATATGATTGAATGTGTTAAGTAGTACTGCAATGCTTGCTTGTGCAAGGTTTGTAGTGGGATTCTAATTTATTTCTCTACTGTGACAATTGGTCTTCAACCATTTTAATTGAGCTCCTGAGAGTGTGATGGAAATTGTAGGATGGAAGGGAGATGCCAGTTGTTGTATTAGAAACGCCGTATCGACCTTTCTTGCTCCTACTTACCTTTCTTGCAATACTCTTTGCAATTGCTTCTTAGCTTGATCCAACTCTTTTTAAGAGTACATTTTTTTATTTTTGATGTCATTGTCTTTCGGGATGTGTGCCATCTCCTTCTCCAACTCCAATGGCTCTAGAGTGACAGTGGTTGTTTTCATGGCCGACCTTTGCTTCAGTATGCTTCCATAGGCACTTTCTTTTTGTTCTTCCTGCCCCAATTTCAAGTTCTTCGATGCGATGTGATCAGTGTAATCTTGAATTCCATCTTCCGTTTTATCATCTTCATCACTTTCCCTATGGGCTCCCGATATTGACGGCCTCATAAGAAAAAAGTTCGATCTCTCTTAACCTTTCTAGACAAGAGGAAGTTCAATAGGTAGTGGATAGGGTGCATGGCATTGGTACAAAGGGGGAGCAAAACATTGGGAGTGCCCCTAGAAAGCCAAGTTAGTGAGCACTTTATTATTGCTAGGACAATTCTTTCAGAAACCCTTTGTCTTTCACGTTGTGGATTCTACAAAGTCTCATTTTGCGATGATTTTGAGTCATTGGACTTGGCATTTAGACAGGTTTCATGTAGTTGCATTTGGATTTTGGTTGAGGGCTCGAACATCGATTTTGGCATGTGGCTTGTTGTTGTACAACTACTACGCTTGGAGTCCATTGCATTGTTGCCTTCCGTGTTATCCAATTCCTTCATGAGTGTTATCTGCTTGTCACAATCTTATTGTGCTCAAGGTAAGTATTTTTTTTAATCTTTTGCGTTTAGATTTGGGAGCTAGTGTTGCAATTTTTTGGTTTGGTTACAAAATTTTCAAGTAATTGTGAATTGATTAAGAGAGGTCGGACTATGGAACAAGTTTACGTGACATTAATTTTGAGTTTTGTATTGAAAAGTGAAGAATGTTTTTGGAGCATTGCCAATAGTTTGGGACTCCTTGAAATTTTTGTTGAGCTTTGCGAATGTCCCTATAGTAAGAAAGGTTTGGGACTCTTTGATCCGGAGCTAGCAAGTTTCTACAAAGGAAGGGTATTGTAGGGTGCAGTTTGTTGCAAGTGCATGTATGACTGCTGTGGCGAATTGAGGGCTCAAAGAGGGGGATTTTTTGTACTATTGTGTTACGATGCCTAATTGTGGGAAGTAGTACTATGTAAAGCGCTAGTGTAGGATTTGTTGTGGAATTCTAACTTGTTTGCAGAATTTTGACTTGTTTCTCTCCTCTAGCAGTTGGTTTGAGCCATTTTACTTTGAGCTTGTGGGAGGGAGATGGAAATTGTAGGATGGAGGTGACACGCCAGTTGTTGCACAGACCTTTCTTGCTTGAAGTGCGTACTCTACATGTGGTGTGAGTTGCGGCAGAGTTTAGCAATAGTCTGGATTTAGGGATGGTAAGATGTAGCGAACTTTTTGAAAGCTCATGTTTGTTTTGCAGAGCCGAAAGTGACTTTGCCATCACCTTTGTTTGTTTCACATTTGAACAATGTGCTGGACTGATTATTGAACTTGGTTGGGGATTGGATTTTGACCTGTATTGTGGTTTACGGATGTGTTATGACCAATTGTGATAGATTTTTGTGCATATTTCTAGTTATGTCATTCAAATAATTTGAATTGAATTACTCTTGTCATTTGTAATAGAGGAAAACTCTAATTTAGTTTGAACTTGAATTTTTGATGATCTTCTTTAAAGTGATGGTAATTGTTAACATTTAAGTTAGTTGACTAGAATTATATGCTAATCCATGTGTGCGTGTTGGATTTTTGCCTCAAGAATTGTTTGATCCTATGGATAGAGTTGCTCTTTGTAAAGCTGCATTGGGAGGTTGTTGTTCTTGGGAAAATTATTGTGCTTCATTTGACCTTCACAAGGATTAGATATGTGGTTTTGTGTATGGACTTCATTTATTGGATTTGAAATGTGAAAGAATTAATTTAAATCTTTAAAATTCTTTTTATTTTTTAATATTTTTATTCTTTAATGATGATGAATTGATTTGAGCGCATAGAATCAATCAGGTTCTATGCTGCCATTTCAATTTCATTTTAATTTGAGAATAAAAATATTAAAATATAATTGGAAAAAATCCTTAAAATATAAGATTAAGAAAATTTAAGATTTGATTGATTTTTGATTTTCAAGGAAATGGGATTTTGAATTTTCACAGGTTCTTTCCGAATGGAGAAGAAGGAAAGATCCCATAGGGGAAAAGGTGCCCAAAGCCGTTGTGCAAAAAAAACAAAAAAACTCTGAAAAATACAAAGAATTGAAGAAGCCATGGAGAGTATTGGTAGTGAAGATTGTACTTTCATTTTTGAAAAAAAATGGATGACTGAAAATTTTGAGGGATGTTTTATGGAAACCATCTCTGAAGATTATACCCAAATCTTCCATGGAAGAATAGCTGTGCAAGATAAGGACAATTGGAAAATTGTTCTCATGGTTCAATTCAAATCTTTCAGCAGCATGGGACTTGAAGAACCAAATGAAATTCAAGAATTAACAACTGCACTAATTGATTTATCGAAAAGAAGTAATAAGGTTCTAGGAAATGCAAGTCATAAGGGTGTAAGCGGTTCCATGTTTGCATTGGGATGGAGAGCCGGTTATGACAAAAATTTATCTTTTGGAAGGTACATGCCATCTTCTTCCATAGATACTTTGATGAAATGCCAAGAGGATCAAGAGAAGACAACAATATGGATGAGTGATGTATACAAAAACCGATTCTCAAATATGGCATCAAAATTTTTTGGTGATGTATCAAAACAAGCAGAGGAAGCTGGAGTTCCAGATTTTTCTCAAACATAATTCATAAATTTGGAGCAAAAAGAGGGTGCGTTTGCTAGTAATTTAACATATAATATAAATGATTTTTCGAATTATTTTCATATAGATAGGGATTACAATACCTATACTTATGGTATTTGAGTTCTATTATCCACAAAAATCAATGAGTTGGCTATTGTATCCAATGGGTATAATTTTAGATGTGAGGGAGGACAATTTGTAATGCCCACTTACAAGATTAACATTGATTTTAATGAGTGTGACAGTATTACAAAGATTATATGGAGAGGAAAAATGGATTTTCATGGTACTATGAAATTTAAATGTTTAGTTGGATTTACTTGCTTAGGTAGTTCAATTCAAATTAGTCGACAATTAGTTTTTAGATTATGGAAACTAATTGGAGAAGAAGATATTGTGGAAAAAGCAAATGTGAAAGTGCAAGGGATTTAGAAGATTTTGATGGAAATAGGAGGATTTGATAAAGTTTTAGAACATTAATATTATTTCTATTGATTTATTATATATATATAATTTAATTTAATTTAAAATTTTAAAAATTTTAAAAAAAATTCTAGGATTTATGAACTCGCACACTTGAATTTCGTTTTTATTTTTATAATGTGTATTTTTTGAAGTTTTTACAATATGAGAAATTATTATTTTTTATACTTAAATCTATTTTTTGGATGTGTAAGATTTGATTAAATTATCTCACTTGTTTTAGGTTAGAGTAGTGTGTAATTTTGTCTATGCTTAAAGTCAATATTTTAATGAAATAATTTCAACTTCTAGCCCCTATTCCCTAGTTCACATACAATTAAAATTTGATGTAATCATCCTCAAGGAAAATTGATTGAGCTTCTAAGAGTAAAATGACCTTTATTGTCCTTGTGGAAATATTAGGGATATACTAGGAAGCTGAAGGAACTAGCATAATTGATTATTATTTATTGAAAAATCAATAATATAGAATCAAATGAATTATTTGGAAGGAAAATAAAGAAATTACGATAAATATATATAAGCATATAGAGAAGTACAAGATTGGAAATCACTTCAAATAGATTACACTACTAATTAATATAGTATTAAATGTGGAATTCTATTATGATTCTATTACAGTTAGTTATGGATTTTTCGTTCAACTTATACTTGTACTTCACGATTTATTTGTTTTGAAATTTAAGTTAGCTGTAGTTAAGCATGTGGTCACGAAGCTTCCCATCTTTTAAGTGTACCATGGAGATCTTACATTTGTACTTTGCAATTTATTTGGTTTCAAATTTAGGGTGGTTATGGTTGAGCATGTGATTGGTGGGCTTCACACTAACTAAATGTACTATAGAGATCTTATAAAGATTATGGAGCATAGCTAAGCCAATTCTAGATGATGCTCTTATACTTCTTATTTGCAATGAAATCCAATTTTATTTTATTAAAAAAAAAAGATTATGGAGTGCAATATTTATGGTTATCAAATCCACTTTTATCATTATGATAAAGTTGTTGAAGCCATTGTAGACACCTTTGATCAATATAAGACAAATCCCACTTTAACCCCCTACAATTTATGAAGTTGGTCTAAAGGAAAATAAATTATAAGGTTTAGGGGTGATCAACATTTCTATTGTCATTTAGAAGTCTATGTCTTCATTGTGCTCTTTCACTCTCTCTCTATATTCATTTAAGAAAAGTTCCAATATTTTTCATAGGATTGAAATCAATCTCTAAATGGTATATTGTCACCTATACATATATTTGGAGATCTAAATACAAAAGAATATATCTCATCCTAGATGGAGTTTTACAGATTTAAAATTAATTATATGGCATAAAAGAATTTACCCAAAAGGTAAACCAAATAAAAATTTAGAATATATGTGATTCAAATCTAGTCTACCTTAAATTGTAATGACCTTGAGTTTTATCTCTAAATGTAGTTACTATATATCAAGGTCATATAAATTTGAACATATATACACGCATCAAATTAAGGTAAAAGTCTCTTATCAAGTTGTAATTTTTGAAATAATCATATCTTTGTGCATTGATATTAAATTGATTACATGGTACGCACTTTTGTAACTTTGAAAAGTTTGATGATTGTTATGAATTTCCAAAAATGGAAAACAAGCTAAATATTTAGTATGTAAGGGAATGCCCAAAAAATGAATGTATACACAATTGTGAATATATATAATATACTTCAACAATTTAGTATGAATCTCTTGAATAGATTGAATTATTCCATTTCTATTGTAGGATTATAGAGTCCAAAGCTATCCAAATCCAGTCATATGTCAAATTAAAGTACAATTTATATAAAAAAGTGATTCCTTACTTGAACATCATGTCCACATGAGTGGATGTTAACTTCTAAATGCCCAAGCCTTTTCAAATATGTTTTGACTACGAAGAAAAAGGATGAACTTATAGTTAACTTTAATGAAGAAAATTATATTTTTTTCAAAATTTAACCATATAGATGTTTAAAAAGCTTACTTATTAGTATTTCTACCAATTTTGAGTGAAAAACTGCATAGGAATTGTGAGATTATAACAAGAGAAATGTACATTTTCTAATTTTAGTATGCTACCCCGCTCCCTACAATATTGTAGAAATTTGCACTTAAATTTATTTTAGAATTGGAGGTGATATGAACAACTACAAATTGAATTAGCACACTAAAATCCACTTTCAAAAAACTTAATTTCACATGAAAACCTATCAAATTCACTATACAATCCACCTTGCAATTATTCAAATGCAATTTTTTTTATTAGTATAATTCCTTATAACTCCAAATCAACACTTGCATGTTTTAATTTTCAATTGTGAAAATCATGAATACACTAAGCTCTTTCCATTGAGACCATTTTTAAATCAAATGAATAAGTACAAGTTTGGAGACCTCAATTCAAGTGAAATTGGCAAAGTTGGAAAAATGAAGTAAAATTAGCAAGCTTTACACTACCACTAATGGACATATATGGCTTTGAAGACCTCTCAAATATCAAATGTTCAACTTTTTTAGTGAAAAATGAAAGTTTTCAATAGTTAATCCTAAAAACTATGCCCAAATTTTTTTAAACAATCATACAAAATTAACAGCCCATCCCAAAATGAGCTTCAAATTTTAGATCGAACATATATGGTCGATCAAGTAGTTAGGGGTTAAATTGATTAGAAAAAAAGATTGCGTATAACTATAAAAATATTCAATGATTGTTGTATATTTTGTAAATGAAAATAGAAAATCAAGATAATTAATTGTCATACATATGATAGATCCAAAAAAATCAATTCAAATTAAATGAAACAATTAGAATATGTGTAATATGAAATTATGGAATACTTGGCTTAAATCACCATAAGAACTTGAATTGAATTTATTGTTATGGTTCATAGGCTAGGGCTACACAAATTAGATTGTTTTGAATTTATCCATAGGAATAAGTCCACATTTTTTTCCATGAGCTTAATCAAAATATAAATATAGAATCGTGATTTTCTCATGATTTAATGCCTCAAAGACTAAGGCCTTCCTTGCCCCAAAAACACTCGAAATTGTCATTTCTATTGTAAATAGTGAAATCAAATCAAATTGTTCTTTTTGTTGGACATATAATTATAGGATCTAATACCTCACTAGTATGAATTTCTGAAATAAATTTAAAAAGAGGTACCTACATTTTAGAATTTTGGCAATTTATGATATGAATTCCATTTTAAATGATTGCTTTTAAAGAGTGTCTTGGCTAAGAGGTTGTTGAAATTTGCATTTGGTCTATCTTCCTTGGTAGACTTGATATAAAATGTTGGGAATTCAAAATTTCTATCCTTTTCTAAATGATTTTCACAACCAAAGAATAGAAAAAATTTGAGTTAATGACACCTCAAAGTCTCAATCCCATTATAATACAAATGAAATTCATTGCTTGAAAAGGTGTATTTGGACATGTATTGAATTTGAAAAGAAATAAAAGTAAAGCCACAATCAATTTTTATTTTAAAAATATATTATCTTCTAAGGACGGATGAAACCTTCAAGTTCAATAATAATGTTGGGATGGATGGAATATTGTACTAGCCAAAAATTGTAGAGTTCATAATTAGATGAAAGAATTTATTTGCTTTAACCCTAGATTTTTTTTCATCATTTTTATTTGCTTTTAGTCCTTTCTATTCACTTTGATAGATTTTTTCCTTTTGCCTATGTACAATACTTATGCTAGACTTATAATAAAAATCTTGTCATAAATAGCACCGTTTTTATCATCTCCAAATATGCCTTTTATCCCTGGGTTTAGGGGTGATAGGTAATGTCTTGAAGAAGGATTCCTTCACTTCCAAACGGATTATTTTACCATGAAGACATATACTTTTAGATTCATTCCTATGCTTGTTTATAGTGCCTACTACATTGAGCTGCGTATTTAGTGCAATTCATATTTTAAATAGCAATACCTAGTAAATGTTAAGTGACATCTAAAAAACAACCTAAATCTAAAGGCAAGTTGACTCAAAGATAGCACAAGGGATACTAAAGTGAACACGTGATTTTCTAAGAAGTTAGTATACTACTAAAATCAAAGTGACCATTGTAATATCATATTTCCACTCAATGTGATATTACAAAGGTATGATGCCTACTAGTGACCTCTTTAATATCATATTTTCATATAATGTGGTCAAATAAAGATACAATGGCCATTGGTGATATTATAGAAAATCAAGAAAGTGGTATAATTATAGAAACTGGAATTGAATTGTTTTTATTGGTTTGGCAATTCACTACACTTCTTCAATTTCATAATTCAATAATCTTTAAACTTTTACAACTTCAATGTTCTAATCCTTTTACCAAATGATTTGAAAAATTTGTTAGATTGAAACGTTTTTGAATTCTATACAACAACTGATGTATTTGCAAAGTCTTGAAAATTTACAAATTTGTATTTCAATTCTTTGGCTTAAGTTGCAATTACATGAAAACTAGGATTTTGCAATATAATTACATTAAATGATAAAATTTATTAATAATAAGGATAATTTATGGATTTGTTTATACTCAATTATATAAAACACTACATGATTTATGATTTTTCTTCGAACACTTATTGGAAATATTACTTTGCATCCTATTTTAATGTGTAAGTTTTTTATTCAAAATTAGTAGGGTGAATGTATAGTATACTAAGCACCAACCACTAGTTATTCTTTAAACAGTAGTCAATCACCCATGTGGGATCCCAAATTAAAATGTATTGCTTTTTCATGTTTTGGATGCCAACTATGGTATTAGTCTAATGTTCATAATAGGTAGATTTGTATAATTTATTTGTAAAATTCACATTATATTTATATAAGCTTGGAAAAATAGAAACCCAATTTTGTTTGTTTTGTAATCTATTTCTTAGCAAATATACATTATTTTATTTTTTTAAACCTAAAGCCTCCAAATCTACCAATCTAAAACAAGTATGGCTTTTGGATGCTTCTATTTTACTAACTATCCATTTCTTATATATGTGTTCAACATTTAATTTTTAATTTTTAATTTTCAATAATAAACAAAACAAAATTTCAGTATAAAAAAACAAAAACAAAATTGTTGGTTATAGGTAGTTTGGTAGATGTTAGATAGACAGTACCTACAAGAATCATTGGACTTTCGATTATCTAGAAGATCTTTAATAATCTTTGAGAAGATTTATTCTTCTGTAGGAGTTCTTCCCTCTTCTATATTTGAAATTTGTATCTTAGTTCCCACACTTTACTATAAAAGAATCCAATGTCCTAAACCCTTGTTCAATATATATAGCATCAAATTCAATTTATTACAAACAATCAATCTCTCCTATCACCAATCCTTATTTATCTCTATTCAGCCTTCATGATGTCTTCCCCTCTTTATCCTTTCAAGGGATGTTCTTTGTTCACTCAGAACCTACATCTTTTGTTCATCCTTTGGCGCCACTAGATCAAGTGTTTTAGACCATGAATTCTAGGAGTTTTTGAGTGAAGAGGGCCTTCTTGAGTACCACCAAAAACATAGGCTAATGACTTGTCTTTGGATTTCGAATCCTACAACTCCATTTGACCACCATATGCTCTTTCGACATTATTGTGCTAAGCTTTTTGACTTGCCTAACCCTTGTTCTCAATTCAATGGTGAAATAAATCATGTCTTTGGAGTCATACTTCAAATAGGTCCTATTTCTGCCATTGTTAACGAAGCCTTTTTGGAGTGTGTATTTCCTGAGGATCCCCAACCACCATATTGGTCGCCAATTCTAGATTGACATTTCATGGATGAAGAGACAAAAGTAGTTTGTTACTCCCAAGAATGGATGACTCCAATTGAGAGCAACGGCTTTACTAATGATGATTTTGAAGACACTGCTTCTAGTTTCTAAGAAGTTGATACATCTAATGAGCTTCACATATCTTCCCTAATTTAGGTAATATATTATCTATATATGTGTGACATGCAAACTCACTTTTTTTGTATTTATAGATGTCGACTTCTTTTGGCAGAACTTTGATTCTTCATTATTTTTTGCCAAGTGAACCATTTTATATAGATAGTGCTCTACCTAGTTTTATATCTACATATACAATGGTTTCAATGATTTCAGACATTGTTAGGTGGATATATATTAAATTCTATTTATTATATTGTCTTGAAATTTTGCATATAAATATCTTTACCTCCAAGCAATTCTTTGTTTTTTTTGGGCATGAAATTAACATTTAGGACTTAATGTCCCACCATTTTAAAATCAAGATTTGGTTTTAAGTAAGTGTATGAAGACTTTTATGAATGTCTCAATTTCATTATTTGCAATGTTGAAATATATTTTGAGTCTTCAAATAATGTAATTGTGTTTATAATAGCTAAATGCCATTAGCTAAATCTTAAACTTGGAAATGCTATGAAAGTGAATGCCTAAATATGAAGTGGATAGAATGAATGTTTGCACAGTATGCATTCCAAATTTGTCATGACATTTTAAGGTTCTTTGAGTAAGTGAGACTTTTTTGAAATTCTCATGTAGTCCATCTTGGTTCCAAAGACTACAACTCCATTACTATTATTGAAATTGATAGGCCAGGACCTACAATTGATTATGGGCTTTAGATATTACAAATAGACTTTTAAGGTAGACTCCAAAGTATGAAAAATTAGCTTAAAGTCGACTCCATGTTAAATTGGACAAAATATTGAATAGAAAATCTTAAGCCTTTGCTTTATAATGCTTAGTAGAAATCTCCAATGAATATTAGAATTGAAGTTTTTTTTGTATAACTATATATCTTGTCCCATCATTCAAATATCATTACTTTGTACCACTTGAGCACTAATAGCACTATTGAATAAGGTAGAACTACCCGTTACTACCCTGATTTGCAATCTGATTATATTGGGATGAACTTTAGAAAAGATAGATATTTTTGAAAAGTGTGCTTTTGTTTCAGGAGTCAAATCCAGGTGGAATTATAATTTTCCCATGAAAATTGTAATTTTTGTGAATTTTTGAAGTGAAATTACAAAACTACCATTAGTTTGGTGTCGCAGCTTAAAATTTTGATTTTCTTAGCATGCACTAAAATAGGAACAGAAACTAGCCATTAGGGAACCGGATCCGATTAGGTGAAGAAGGAAAACTCAAAACTAGCACAGAACATGAAGTAGTGGGCCTCTTAGATCTAATCCGATCAGGAGTAACTATCGACGGAAACGGAATGCAACACGGATTAGGTCTAGGACCGGATTATGGGTGAAACGGATTCAAGATGACCAAACCGGAAAGGGTCCAGAGACTATATAAGGAGGAGCCTTCGCAGTCGCACCCCTTTTTACAAACTCGACCTTGAGCGCGCGTCGTAGAGTTTTTTTGCGTTTGTGTGCTGCAAGCTTTGATTCCGGTTGAGATTGGAGAGAGAAAGTGAGGAACGGAATCGGAACTTGAGTGAACTCTTTGAGCAGCTGGATCCGCAGAGCAGAAGCCCGACAGTAGGATCTAGGGTTGTAGAGTAGATAGGATTTTGATTTGAGTTAGGAGTAGGAGCGGATCCGGATTGGGATCCGGCTCAACAGTATTAGGTTAGACCGGAAGTTGAATTAGGGTGGCGGCGGACCCCCACGGGTTTTCCGCTCCGCTTTGTACTTTTAGGGTTTTTACCCTTTGTATATAAATCGGTTCCTGCAATGGGAACTGGGAGTCTTCATTTTGCAAATCTCTTGTGCCTTTCTCTTCTCCTCATTGTGTGTCTCTCTCCAGCGCGACATGGTTGTATGATGTGGAATTAGGATGGTGTGAGCCGGTTTGTGAGTGATTTCTCCCCTTGGTGTTTTCTTTTCCGATTCTATATGCATGTGAGTAGGTATCTAAGAGTTGGGAGTGAACTTAGTTCCTCAGCACTTCTAGAGTTCCAGGTTCTGGGTGAGAAAGCCGTTGTTAGGCTAGGCGGGTAGGGAGGGATTCCTTAGTTGCGCTAGAACTCCCGGGTGGGAAATCCGGTCGAGTGTCCGATCTCCTGTGAGGTCTCACCACCTGTGTGGGTAAACGGAAGAACTTTAGTTGATGTTGGAACGGACGGGTACACTTGTAACCACCTATCTTCGCACGGATCGGAAGTAGCATCAAGGTCGTTGTAGTATGAGAGGGTTGAGTGTGGGGTCTTTGTGTGACCTACAACCCGGATTGCTATCTGGGTTGTTGTGAAGGACCAAACCGGATCCGGATTAGCTTAGGAGTTTAGGAAGTAGGATAGTGGGTCTTCAGCCACTATAAGTCACGGAAGGAGTGGTGGGCCTACCACTCTCAAAATTAAGCGGCGACCCCTCTGATGGTGAAATAGAGGCAAAACTAAACCGGATAGGATTACGGATACAAGATGACCATCCCGACTGGATTGGTCAGGACGGATTTCCAGGATCGGAAGTTGTGAGATCCTGGAATTTGGGTATTTGTATGGACCGGATAGTAAGTAGGACCGGAAGAAGGAGTAATCCGGTCTGTAGTTATCCGGTGGGGTGGTATTTCTGGTTCTAGATCTAGGACCGGAAAGTAAGATTGGGATACTGACTGAGCTTAACTGCTTAATAGAGCTAGATACTTCACAGGATCTCGTGGGTTCGATCTTTAGAGTCACTTAGTTATACTCTAGAGCGATTTTTGTGAGTATAATGGGGAATTGACCTGCCCTGTACTGCGACACCTGCAAATCAATTGCAGCGACTTCAGTCACTGGCGCCACCACTTGCTTCCTCGCCAAGGGTACCTTTTTCTTCCCCTTTTCCAACTCACAAGCGATGAACGCATTAGGTTCATTGCGCTCTATCTTCAAGAACTCCCAGCCCTGGATGAGGTCCCTACATTGGATGGCGTGTTTCCCGTGAACGTCATGCCCATCGACATTGACTTCTGTCCACAGACCTCCTCCGTGCACTTGTTCACCGGCAACTCCACCGCGAAATAATCGGCAACTCCATCTGTACTTCCCAGTGGCATCAAGCATATCATGACGTGCACGGAATCGCCAACAGCCATGACGGACAATACACTTTCTTTGCCAGGGGTCATGTTCCCTTTCAGCTTGAAGGAGCATACGATCTCCACTGTCATGTCGGGTAACTGCCTCCAACATAGACCCCATTCTTAGATGGCCTCGATCGCTTGCCATGTTGCCCTCGGTGGATACCCGTCTCCCAATATCCGAGAGTTTGGGATTTGCTTTCCCAGAAGGCGGGCCAAGAGAGTCGGCTTCCTACAGAACAATACAATTGAACTCTCAGTACACTCACACTATGCACCTTCACTTTGTGCATCCATTGTATCGGCTGCCAGCCGATACAACCTCTTAGTCCCTAAACCCTACCGTTGGAAGACATTTCTAGAAATTCCTAAGTCGGTTTCCTACAGAACAATACAATTGAATTCTCAGTACACTCACACTATGCACCTTCACTTTGTGCATCCACTTTATCGGCTGCCAGCCGATATAACCTCTCAGTCCCTAAACCCTACCGTCGGAAGACATTTCTAGAAATTCCTATGTCAACCATCCCGGGATCATATCGGCTGCCAGCCGACATAGCTTAAGCTGAGGCTCCTAGTGAGTACTGAAATGTATGTCGGCTGCCAGCCGATATAGCAAGTAATAGGTGCCTCAGAATCTCAATGGCTATCCTATATGATATAGCAAATGACAGTGTATCGGCTGGCAGTCGATACATGTAGTGAAAAGTACCTCTCAGTCGCCAAATCGGAGGACGCCATCGCCAATGGCCTCTGTCACTTATCGGCTGCTGAAAAAGCACGCTTGCCTCGCTCTCCTTCACTGTCGACTGGCCAGAAATGCGTATCGGCTGCGCTAGGATGTACCGACTGCTACTTAGCTTTGCGACGGGGTGTCAGCTGCAAGCCGGACTGGAGGGTGAATGGCAGAGTGAAAGTGAGTGAGGCTGACAGTGAGTGAGAGTGAGTGAGAGTGAGTGAGAGAGAGAGTGAGTGATAGAGAGAGAGCAGGAAACGCAAATGGCAAATGAGAGAAAATGAAAGTGGCCAGGGGTGTATACCTCCTAAACCCTCGGCTGCCAGCCGGTAGGCGCAATCATGACAAACCAAGTCCGTTTTTCCATAAATTTCATCCATCGCAGGTTTTCATCCGTTAGCATGTACTCCACATCCAGCACAGTACATGGAAGTTACGAACACTCATTGCAGAGATGCGTACGTTTCCCAACACGATCTCCCGATGCACGGACTTGTCTCTCTTGCAATCACCACAACTTCATCCTCTTCCAGATTCAAATTTCAGGCGCCAAATTCAGTTTTAGGCTTGCTCACCTAGGATCAAATCTTGGAGGACTTCCATTTTCATTTTCATTTACCCCACACACGCACTCAGAGCGTCCAAGAACCATCAGGAATTGCAGTGGCTTGTTGTAGAATGTTTATGAGGGATGCAACGTGACAGGGAATTCAGTAGACCTCCGTTCAGTGCAGCATTGAGTAGTCTCCGGGTTCATGAAGCGCTCATCGACAGTTGTTATTTGGCGTTTAGGCTTACGTAGGATTTGTAGTGGGATTTGAATTGCTCCAAGCTACATTTGAATTGCAGTAGGATTCTAATTGCAGTAGTAGTCAGGAGCATTCTCGAAAATTAGTTGCCAGACAGAGGTTCAAGATTTCTTATTCGGTTGCACATGTGTTTCCATTTCATTATTTTTATTGGTCAGAGCATCTATGGACAGTGCCTAGATCATAGGAAGCGCAAAATCTAGCTTCGTGCATGATCCCCAAAGTTCTAGCTGTACAATCCTGCCCCTCTGCTTGACCGTACGGATAGTGGTATCGACTGCTAGCCGATACCAATTTGTGTACCAGGAAGGTCGTGAAGCAACAGGTACACAGACGTATCGGCTGCCAGCCGATACCAATTTGTGTACCAGGAAGGTCGTGAAGCACCAGGTACACAGACGTATCGGCTGCCAGCCGATAAGGTCATCACGGGTCTGACAAAGATTCCGACATTGTGGGTTCTGACTCCGATTTCAAATCATGAGTGGATCTGATGACTGGACATCGGGTGCGAGTCCTATTGAGGCATTCACGAAATATGGAGGCTCCGGAAGACTGAGAATGCAGAAGGGAGTTGTTGTGGCTCTTACACTGAAAGGATTATACTACTCCGGAAGGGCGGTCGTAGAAAGGGTGGTCAGCCGCGATCCCTACCTCGTACGCGTTCATATCCTAGACGTTCCAAATAACCTCGATATGCCTCTTCCGTTTCCTGAGGGAGACATGGTGTTCCTGCGACACTGCCCGGAAAGGTCAATCGTGTGGGAGGCAGAGAACATCTATCCCCATGTAGAGTCTGAAGGGTCTTCTTCTGCTGGTGTCGGCCGGCAGCTGATACAAGTGGTCATAGATGAAAAACCCATACAACAATTTCTGTCACTCACTGTCAATATGGATGTCTCACTACTGCAGACTGTGGGCACGGATCTGCTGTATGCTGGTGTAGGTACAATTGTACAATGCTCTCCGAAGGGTTACTGGGAAGGCTTTCGCGTTCCACACAGCTTCTTCCTCGTTGTGAAGCTACTGCACGTCATCGATGATTTCCAGGATCAGAGTGCTTATTGCGAGAATCCTGAATTCATGACACTCAAACGTTGTGTTGGATTCAAAATACTCTGGAGTGGTTACAAGGTCAGACCAATCGAGACCTCTGTCCCAATAACCAAGGTTGTCGGTTGCCAGCCGACAAGAGAACTTGCGACCCATTTCATGCAGGCTCAAGTCGATGGTAACTACGAGAGTGGTGGGAGTTTGAACGATGTACAGGTAGAATTATGTGATCCAGGAACACAACGAGTACTTCCTACTGCATCAGATGAAGACGAGCGAGATGATAGGCTCTATTCGTCCGACGATGACAACCGCAGGTCTGCCGAGGATCACCGCGATGTTCATGGTTACAGTACCTCTGGCACTGCCGTGTCCGACACAAGTGTTGCTGACAGCATGGATCATTCGGACGCGTTTAGAGCTGATACTCAAAGTGGAGATAATGGCCATCCGGATGGAATGCAAGCTGGGCTTCCAATCCCAGATAGACCGCTCTAGAGAAATCAATACTGTGAACTTCTCAATGACGACTTCTCGGTTCTCGAAAGAGCCATGATCCAAGTCTGCCTACCAGATGAGGCCTGCGATGATGGCGTCCTGGGCGACACGGATGTCGGGGTCATGTTCATATCGGACAATGACGAACTGCAAATGACAACCATGCGCTGAAAGCTCACACACACAAGGTTGGAGGGTGGAAGGCTACTATCTGAAATTGTCACGCTCTGCTCAGAGGCTGCTCTATTGAATGAGTCGGACGATAACAAAATGCAGGGGGTACTGAGGAATCCCTACCGCTCTGTGCGCCAAAGGGTGATTCCCAAGGATCACGAACGCCAATCCAGGCTGCAAATGAAGACCTTGGAGACGGAGGTACGTAAGGTCAGCTCACAGAAGTGCTGTAAGCTCAGATGCTGCCAGACGTTTCCCAGGGAGGACACGAGGTCTATACGACGAAAGTTCTTCGCTTGCACATTCGAGAGTAGGAGGGAGGTAGCGTATGCGGTGCAAAGTCAGCTTCATGCAGGGGTTATTCCAGGAAAAAAATTCATTACTCTTGCAAATACAGACGTCTGCAAGAACGCATGGTATATCATTCACGGGGTATCGAGGTCGGCCTCTCATGTTTACAAGGCTGCGGCCGTGGGAGGATCCATTAACGGCTCTCATGGAAATGCGGGGGCCCGATGGCCACGGCCACAACCAATCCAAGCTCAAGCAACCCACAAAACGATCATCGATGACAATGCCGATAAAATGCCAAACGAGTTCAGAATGGTTGGAAATAAACGTATCGACAATCTCAAGGTCCTCCTCTCTGTAATGAATTGGGATCACATGCGTGAACAAGTCAATTATGTAAGTCCATCATCTGCCTCTTCGTCTACAGTAGAAAAGTCCTTTTATCGGCTGCCAGCCGATACAATCATGTCTGGACTTTGAATGTAGAAGCCATTGATCTTTCCTTTCTATAGGCCGTCAATTGCAGTTCTGTCGGCTGCCAACCGATACAACTCTATAGTCTTCCATGGAAACTCATCCATGAAGTCATGTTCTTCAGGTCAATGGAATATGCAATATGAAGCCGGTCTCGCAGTCTGCTATCAGCTGCCTTCGGAATGCTCATTTCAAAAACGTAGAGGTCAAGGCCGTAGGGAGCAATTTCTCAAAATGCACAGAATGTGACTTCCTGGTAGAGTTCATTGCAAAGTATCCAAGAGGTTGTGATGAGTGGCAGGCCCTAGTCGACGACAGAGAGAGACATCTCAATTACCAACGCGCTTGTAGAAATGTATACCGTGGATGGACCGCGCAGTCGATGCAAAATCCATCAGAGTTCCTCTGCATTATTCATGACAAAATGGACACCACAAAGACTGCCATTCCGAGGATGCAATACATCACCAAGGCCACCGCAGGGCTAGGGCAAATACCAATCTCGTGTACTGGAATGCTCACACATGGACATGGAGATGGCACGTATGCACATTACTCCACATCACTCTGGCCTAGGGATTCAAATTTCACAATTTCGTCCATCTGCAGGGTCCTCAGGGCCCTAGAACTACCACCTGTTCGGGAGTCCAAGATCCTCTTCTCGACTCCACTACTAAACACCTTCTTTGAGGCTTTGCTTCATGGGAAGTCGAGATGCAACTTGTCAATCCCGTAGGCCTCAGACATGGTGATCGACGCAGCGAGACCAGGACGACCTCAGGTCCACTTCCGAGGAAACTGTTCTTACAACTCGACAATTCAGCAAAGGACAACAAAAATTGATTCCTCATGGCTTTCTGCTCACTGCTGACTGCCAGGCGCATATTCAAGGAAGTTTCAATGGGGTTCCTTATTGTCGAGCATACGCACGAGGACATTGATGCGCACTTCAGTTATCTCTCAAAACTGATCAAAAGGAAGAACACATACGTACTTGCGGATCTCATGAAGGCGTTCATGGATTCACAGAAGATTGTAGCCTTCATTCCGGAGTTCGTGCAAGAAGTGGCGGACTTCAAATCATACTTCAAGGGCTTCCATCATGATGGGGTGAACAAAATCATCGAGCTCGGAGATAAACACCTCTTCAAGTTCTACGTCGTGGAGGATGGTGTGGATCGTGGATGGCCGGTCATGAGGTACAAGCTCAGGGCCACAGATTCTTCGTGGCTGCCTCTTGGCGCACCTGTCAAAATGTAGACAGTGGACGAAAATGGACAACCTAATATTCCACAGGGGGACCCTCGACCTGTGCCTTTCAAGGCACTCTGGGGGAATGTGGACATTAATACCAGAAGGCGAAATGCAGAAAAAGAAGTCGCAAGGGCTACAGAGTGCAATGAGAAACAGACATTCATCAAAAACGGAATAGCAAAGTTCATTGAGTTCTGGAAATCGGGAATGGCCAGAGATAGACGGTACGCACAGGAAATGGCAGGCTGTGTGGCTTACTGGGAAAGAATTCAATCGGAGATCAATTCGGCGCTGCCTCAAACTCCTGCATTGCTTCAAGAAGGATTATGGCCGCTCTTTGACTGGACAAGAGATCACATGTCGACTTTTGTAGACAAGGGGGTGGAGGAGAATTATTCAGTAGACACCACTCCGGAGGACGAAGGGGACCCCACTCCATACTGCGGACCTGCGAAGGACAGGCCACACTTGAGATTCAATCCATTCAGGGATGTTCTGCTCGGAGACTTTGTTCTTTGTCGACCATGTCACAACAATCATCTGCCTGTCTGGCTGGGATGGGTACTCCAATGTGTGGACATGTCTCTGAGGCCCACGTATGGTAATTTTAAAATTGAGTGGTGGACTTCGATGAAAGCCAAGAGGGAGTCAAAAGCGCTCATTGCGAGGGAGTGCTGGACCCGAAGATGGCACAAGGAACTCTGTCTTCCGCAGATGGTCCATGTCAACATTGTCTTGTACTCGCACAGAATGCCCTCGCATGCAAAGAAAGGACCTCCCACATCTCATGTCATCCCGAAGGCATCGGTTGCTGCTGCTATTGCGAATCTGGAGGCCGCGGGGGCAGCTTTAGATAGAGATGCAGACGAGGGAGGAGAGGATTACTGACATATCGCCTCGGACCTATCGGTTGCCAGCCGATACAATAGTTTAGCTCTGGAGTTGTGTCACCATCACATTGCTAGACGGATCTGAGTCCTCGCTGTAGGTGTCGGCTGCCAGCCGATACTAAGGGCTTCGCTGCATGTCGATCGCATGGTTCTTGAACATGATGTTTTCACTTCAGGATGATTACATGCATATCCACAATATTTACTCATTTGTGGATGTGCCTTCATATCTTTTAGGTTGTGCCTTCATATCTTACAGGTTGTGACTATAAGTCTTATGACTAGTCAGTTTTGACATTTTTAATATGTATTCGTTGGCTGCTGACAAATCACATTTATTTGAATCTCCTATGGGGACCATGTTACAACTGTTTTATCTTCAGTGCACAGGCGATTTGCTCATATCTCTATCTTTCATGTTCGTTTTCCTGCTTTTTGGTTTTGCGCACTTTACTGTGTTGTCTTATCGGTTGCCAGCCTATATGTCAATGGGCATGGGATGGGTGCACGGTCATAGGCACCGGTTCTGCTATTGCATAAAAACCGGTCCAAAATACAACAATCCACTTTTTTTTTGTACCCTCGGTTCTTCTGAACAAGGTGTGGGTGGGCTGCCGACACTTTTTAATCATTTGAAGCATGTTCTCTACCTTTTTTAATGTGGCTATGGACTATGAATTTGTCCATAATTTGTGCAATTGTCCATAATTAGTTAAATATAGGTTAAACTACTCTTGTTAGAATCTGAAGCGGATTTGTATGTTTTTTTGATGGAATTGGGACAAAGCCGTAGACCATGGAATTGAATCATTGATAGAATTGGACAATTCTACCTTATGACTTCTCTATTGTAAATTTTTTCCTACACATCAATTCTTGCTAATGTCGTAGTGTCAAAATTGGGTTTATTGTAAACTTTACTTGTACTCTTTGTTGCATTTTTTATTCTCAGCGATTTAGTCCTTTTTATACTACAAGTCACTTCTAGTATGATTTAGGGAATGAAATATGAAATATAAATAGTTGATGGGATTTCAAATCTACTATTCTAAGACCTTGTGATGTTTATTAGTAATTGGCAAGAATAAATGGCAATATTTCATTTGCCATAAAAAAAGTTTTTATGAATAGATTAGAAGAAATATGGGCCTTGGTCAATTATATTGTCAAGTCTTTTTGTGTACCTTGAAATGCTATCTTATGACACATGCTATAATTTATAACAAAACATGAAACTTCTACATTTCTATTTTTTAACATTAAAACTTTCACTTGATAATTTTTTTTTTAAAGGTGGACATTGCTGTCAGCTAAGAGCAAAGCAAGAGTAAAAAGCTAGAACTACAAAATATACATTCAACTTAAATAAAGAACATTTTAGATTGATTCTAAACACCATCTGAACATAATTTGAGAAATCCCTCTTTTGAGAAATCTTCATCAATTCTCTATCATATAGGATGCCATTCCTTTGTAGTGTGTGGAGTATGATGGTATAGGTTATGTTTTTATTGTGGACGAACACTAATATATACCTATAGTCTAAGTTCATTCTCAGGGAGGTATGGATGCACTATGGTAATTTTTAGAGGAATTAATAAGCCCAAAGTTATGTACAATAGAGGATTAGGGAATTTATGACCATGTTCGATTAATCAGTAGATAAGGATTCATATATAGTATATTTAAACCCAAGGCTTAACAAACTTATCAAACAATTAACAATGTTGCTTCTTAGTATCTCTAGCTTGATTTTACTTTTCACCAATGAGGATCTATTGCTCCTTATTCATTCACTTTAACTACAACTTCCTTTTCCAATTTAGTCTTATCACCTTTCGTGGATATTTGGTTGTTATGATGTGCTTCTTTTTTCTTGGATCCCAATTGCTCCTTGAAATTGACTATAGAGTTTTGAAAAATCTTTTTTAAATTATTCTCTTTACAAAAAAATGTACATCTATTGGTTTTTCTAATGGATTCCTATCATTTTCTTTAAGTTCATATATCTTATAATTGTAAAACTATTGCATGTCACCAATGGATACAATTCTCATCAAGACATCAATCATACACTAAATTCTTGCAATTCATATTCCAAATCTATACACCATAGATGTCAACATTGAAATCAATGATCATACAACATTAATTCTCAAGCATACAATAGACAATTTTTCTAGAACCCAGAACTATAGATCTATTGTTGAGTCTAAATTAAAACAACTACAATTGATCTGTCCTCATTCCAATACATCTTCCATGGCAATCAAAATTCACAAACTATAGATCACCACCATATATACAGGGTTGACACAACGTCCGGACGTCCGGACGCGGACGATGTGTCCGCAACGTCCATTGACATTCGCGGTCCTGGTGGACGCAGCGTCCGCTCGATTACGGCCGTCTGATCGACACGCGGACTAATGTGGTCTGCACGATTTGAGCGTCCGCCTTGGGCCGTCCGCCCTGCCCATCCGCCCTGCCCCGCTCGTCCGTTTTTTGACAGTGGGAGGGACGCTGCGTCCGCCAGCATCCGAATGTCCGGGTTACGGACGCTTTTTTCGGGCGGACATAGAGATTCGTCAACCCTGCATATATAAATTGCACAAGATCAAACAAACGCCCATATTGAATCAAATTGAACATACGCCAAGTTTTCATTTAGCATCAAAATTAAGTTTCATCACAATTTTTTTACAAGTTTGATAATGTTCCTCACTTCTTCAATAAATCACTCAGTAGCATTTGTTGATACAACGCATTTACATAACCAAATACAACCTAGCACAATAGAAGGAATCTCTAACTCTTACTAAATTAAAAACACAATCACTCACAAACTACTGGTGTCTATTGCCGCAAGAGCTCTGGACCCTCTTTCATACTGAGGAAAAACAATCTTGTGCAATTGATTTTCAATTGGTTCACATGACTCGTTCTAAGTTCTAACCAAGAGTATAGATCACACCTCATTCATCCACCTAATCTATGTAATAGATGAAATTCAATAGCTAAAACCCTACTAGCTAGATAAAACTATTGATTAACACCTCTAAAACTATAGTATTATAGAAAATCATAGAATGAATCAGAAATTCAAACTATTGTGCATTTCCTCCTCTAGTTTTTACACTACAGATGGTTAGATATTATACATATAATTAAAACCTCAAAAATAATATTTGATCTCTATTGAATAAATTAAAAATTGTTTTCTTTTGAGAATTTATCAAAATTACAATTTTTTCCAAATTCTTCTATATTTTTTATGATTGGTTAAAATAATAGGATTCATCTCTGAAAATTAAAGTAGGAAATGAACAATATCCAAAATATTATCATTTTCATGAAATAATGGATCTTCCAACCGTACAAAAATATTGTCTATTTTTATTTATCTTCATACTACAAGAATTTCACCAAATAAATTTTATTTTTGAATGGTTAAAACTAAAGTTCTTTTCATTAACCATAAATTAGCAAAAAAATCCCTAAAAAACTAATTTCATTTTTAGAAAGGTCATTTGTAATACAATTATTGATTAAACACTTGTGAGTATGGCAGTATGTCTTACCATGTATATTCAATTCATTTGACATGTACAATATTGTTGCTCCAACTTGCTCTTGGCACAAAGCTTTTCTTTATCTTATCGCAACTTTATTGTACTAGCATGCTTATTCTTTTTTGTGCATTTGAAGGCAATTTATGTCAAATTCTTTGTTTTTGACATATAGTTCACAAATTGTCAAGTTTAGATTTAGTATAGAAAACCAAAGATTTGAAAACCCCCCCAAACCTTATTTACATCAAAGCAAAGTTTATATTAAATTATAAGCATATGAATGGTTTCTACACATTTAAATTACAAATTGCAACTTTTTAAGAAAAAACAACATCCATAGAATGTTGAATAGTGCACCATTAGAAGAACTTTCAAGCCTCCAAGTACTTAAAGTACAAAAGTCAATCTATCAAAAATCTCTACAACAATCCGTAATTCCAATATAATAATGTCACCCAATCTCAAGGATCAAATTCCAACCATTTGATTTGTGATGTTCAATGTGATTCCTACTATAGAAGGTAACTTTATGATTTCAAAATTTTTAAACAATAAGAATGGACTACCATTGTTTTTCAAAAACTAGAAGTTACGATTATTGAAAAATGAATTCCAAGGACAAGTGACTAATTTGATTTTTATAATATTATATAGCTCTAATACAAATTACATTGGCAAGTATAGAATCATATAGACAAGAGCTTCTATGAGTTGCATTTGAAGTTGCCAAGTGAAATGTATATTAAAGGTGAAACAAAGGTTTTTTGACCAAAATTTGTTAGCAAGTAATTAGGATTGATAAGAGACTATTTGGCCATTATAAACAATACTTGATTTATCATATTTCCATGTTGTTCTAATTGTGACACCAAATTCCAGAGCCAAAATAGAGAATAATTTATCATATGCTAGCCATAAGATAATCACATTTTTCTTGGATACATATTACAACATTATCTAGAGCATAAAATTATATACATTTTACATTAGAATATGTACTAAGATTAATGATGATGGTTAGAGGTGTTGCACATGCAATCTAGGCGTAAGTATTTTTACACACAAAAACATGGTAAGATGACACGAATTATCATCCCAGGGAATTCTAGATGCCTTTCTAAACTCCAATATTCACAGGCTTGACGAATCTCTACGTCCGCCCCAAAATAGCATCCGTAACCTGGACGTCCGAACACACAGACAACAGCGGACGCAGCGTCCCTCCCGTCGTCGAAAGGTGGACGGGCAAGGCGAACGGACGGGGCGGCTTAGAAAACCCGTTTTGGGTTTTTTGTTTTGATTGTTTTCACCAATGAGAGATTGAGAGTGAAGTCATTTGGATTTGGATTTTTCTTATATTGCAATTGCGATTCAATAGAGTTATATATCACTATTTATGTAAAAACTAAAAAATGAAATATATTTTTAATTTTTTTGTTGAATTTCATTTTGATTTAGAAACAAAATCACTTTAAAATCCAACGAGATGTATATCATCAATAAATAAACAATTCTATAATAAAATGATTGAAGAAACCATTGTCATTTGTCAACATGAGCTCCATATATCATGAGCAACTAAATAATCAAACATCTAAATTCACATCTCCACAATTCCTATGGACGCCAATCCACATCTCCTTTAACCTCAGCCCCACTACTCTCTCCTACAGCTCTCCGTTCAAAATCTTCATTATCAAGGTCATCTTCATTGTTGGAATCAAGTATCGTTGTCTCCTTCAAGTCTTCTCTCGAAGTAGGTTTACTCCCTTCTTTCAAATTTCATTTTTCATTTTTTACTTTGACAGAACAATTAAAGGCTTTTTGAATAGGAACCTTTCTTTTCTTTCTATTTGACAAAGTAACAACATTTTCATCAAGAGGGGTCCTATTCTTCACTGGAGAGATAGCAAAAGATTGCATTTCGCTTTTCGCTTTCACGTTACTCGATTCTTGAACCATCAATCTCGATGTAGGGTCGACATGTCCATGAACGGTTATCTCCACTTTGGCTTTCTTTTGAAGTAATAGAGTGCCATTTGTTGATTTGATGGGTTCTTGCACCATTCCTTTTCCTAAAATGCGAGCATGCAAAGATACCAATGGCATCCGATCACTATCCTTATCACTTAGGCTTGTAGGTGATGACGCTACTTTCCGTAGATTACTCCCTGTAGAAATTTCTTTGAAAATGTTCATTAGGCGTTTTCCATATCCAAAGCTCTGAGAATCATTCAGTCGTGTGCTAACAGACTTCAATGGTATTGGTGGAAGAGCACTAGATCTCGGTACTTCAAAAATTGACTTCATTGGCTCTTTTCCTTTATCACTCTTCACAATTGCCGAATTTGTGACTGCCATCCCAATTGAATCACTATTTTTCTGTACCGCAATATTTGGTTCCCCCTCATCACCACTATTGTTGCCCACATCTTTTGGAACGTCCACTTCCATGACCACATCTTCTCTTCTGTCGTTTCCTTGCACTATATTTAATACCACAGATGGAGATTGAGAAATTAGAACTTCTTCATTTCTCCCCTCATCACCAATAGCATTCTCATTGATTTTCACCTTTTTGACAATAGTGTTTGCTTTTTCCGATAGAATGTTTTCGCTATTTAAGAATCCCATTCCATTGCAATATGTAGTTAAAGAAG
Source organism: Pseudoscleropodium purum (assembly GCA_963969395.1). Classification (NCBI taxonomy): domain Eukaryota; kingdom Viridiplantae; phylum Streptophyta; class Bryopsida; order Hypnales; family Brachytheciaceae; genus Pseudoscleropodium; species Pseudoscleropodium purum. The sequence goes on from OZ017802.1 coordinate 202,143, forward strand.
GTAGATTCTCTTGTATCCCTACATTGTCCTCGTCTTCATAAAAGGTATATGCATCGTTTGCATTGTCGGGAACGACATCCTTGCAGTTTAGATGATAATCATGCGTATCATTTACCAAATCGGGAAAGTCTTACATAACGTTTTCATCTCCCCACGCTATCGCACAATTGAAGTCATCCCCGCCATCTACAGCTAAAAGGGCCCTTTTCAAATCCTCGTCATCATTGTCTTTTAACGTCGGTCTATCTGAATCCTTTGATTCCATCGGATCCACATTATCATTATACCATTTTTTTTCATCTTTTTCCTTCGATGTGTTTAATACTTTGGAATTAGTATACACGTACACTAAATCCACTGCTCTCTCCGGCTTCAATTTATTTCAAGATTTGTTGTGAATAAAAGAGTAGTTGCTCCAATTCTATTCACATGAAGATGATGACACAGGTTGAGCCAATATCCTCTTTGCTAATGGAGCTATAAACTTGTCACATGCAAGGTTGACACGACGTCCGGACGCGGACGTTGTGTCCGCAGCGTTCGCTGACATTTGTGTCCTGGCGGACGCAACGTCCGCCTGTCCCCCGTTCACCTGTCCGCCCGTCTGCCCCGTCCGCCCGTCCGTCCGCACGATTACGGCCGTCCGATCGACACGCGGACTGATCTGGTCCGCACAATTTGGGCGTCCGCCCCGCCCGTCCGCTTTCTGACGGCGGTCGGGACGCTGCGTCCGCTAGCGTCCGGACATCCGGAAAACGGACGCTATTTTGGGGCGGACGTTGACATTCGTCAACCCTGGTCACATGCACCTTCAAAATCCCACCAAGTATGCGCAGACAACATTTGTTCTCTCGGATTCAACATACTGTGGAATGGAGGTTCCTTGTGTCGAAAAGCCACAAATTCCTTCACCACTACTGCATATTCATCCGGTTTACATATTCTCTCCAAAACTTTCTTACATCCTAACATTGCATTTGCGTCATCCGCTAGCTCTTTGTCATGAAGAAGATATGGATTCAAAAGAGCTGCGGCTGATTGGAGATCGTTGTCCACCATTCTTCTTCGGGCACAAAAAGACTATACTAATAGAATTGCAAGTTCTTTTAGCAAACAAAATGGTGGACTTTGTAATCCATTCACGTGCTTCTCTAACTTCCTCATGATATGCAACACTTTCCCCATGCATGGTGATTTTGAATCCAAATCGCGGAGTGTACATATGATTGGTTCAACCATTTCTATATAATTGATGGACCGATTTCCAAAATGGTCATTAAAAACAATTTTTTTCACCGCTAAGGCTAAGTCTTTTGGTTGGACTTTGGCTCCACGTCTCTTCTTGAGAGTATGTACATACTCCACGCATTGCGGATCTACTACCGTTTGTTCCAATGTTCCTCTCAATTTTGTCAAATGCTCCATCATGATAAATTTAAAGGCGAACCTTGTATCCCCAAGCATCAAGAGACCAAGATTTGGCGAATACTTTCACAATAGAACTAGCGGCATATGTTTCTTTCTGATAAATTTAGCTACAAGAACTCCTTTATCCAATTTGGAAGCAATCCATTTCTGTGCAGCCCAATCCTTCAACAACAAATTCAATGCATGTACCACGCACCCTTGGTAAAAAATATAAGGATATTTTGCAGATATTACATCCCATGCGGACGGATTCACGGGAGCATTATTCGTAGTTATTAACCTGACGTTCTTGGACCCCACTTGTTCAATGAACTTTTCCAACACGGCTGCCAAGTACTTCGCATTTTTTTCACAACCACTTGTATCCACAGATCCAAGAAATTCTTCACTTGTGGATGATACAAGCACGACATTGATGAGAGGTCGATTAGTCATTGAGCTCCATCCATCAATGGATAATGTTGCTCCAAATTTTCGAATGCTATCTTCGGTCCGTGCATTCAACTGTGTCTGAATGTTGATCTTCGCCTCATTCAACAATTTGTATCGAAGGTCGTGGTATGAGGGAGGAATGTATGGCCTACTGAACGCAGCCGTTTTCTTCACTGCTTCTTTAAAAGTTGGATTTCGAGCCACGGAAAATGGTATGTTCGCCGAATAAAAAAAATTTGCCTATACTGAATGTAATTTGCGTCTATGACCTTCTTCAAATTTATTCACTAAACTGCCTTGCCTCTAAGGCCTAGAACTTGATGCCCTCGGGGTTTCACGTTCACCAGAAGTTTCTGTACTCAAAGTCACTTTAGTTGTGGCACATACCATTGATACCAATTCTTTGGACGTTGGACAAGAGTCATTCTAGTCAGAATACGATACAGCCTTTCTGGCCGAAAACTCTTGGACATCTAAAGGCCCAGGGTTGCCATCTACATTGTCCACTACAACAAGTTTTGGAAAAACTCCTTCGCAATGCCAAAATAAATCTCGATTTGCCATTGGCAATCGTAGACAAAGGCTCACCCCTTTATCACGTATACCTTCAGGCCCAAGATAGCTTAAGTGGCTCAACATATGGCCGAGCTTCCTTGCCATGACCGCCTTGCAAAGCCTACATTCTACTTTACCATCCTGTGGCACACTATACCAAGGAGAAAAATCCCCCGTCGGTTTGGCCCCCATATTGACAAGTGTATGTTTTACCTCAATTTCAAAAGAAACCAATAGAATGTTTTAAATTTGAAACTCACAACGTGACAATGTATACAATATCAATGAAATTAGTCACACAAAACTTTGAAAATCAAAGCCCCCCCATCCACCGAACTATGCATTACCAAGCAAGAGACACAATAAATTGAAGCTCATAGCCCTTTGAAATCTTAGCGTTCGATTTTTCGAAAGTGAATACAAAAGCTTCTCTTCTAACATTTAAAATCCCCTACAGAAAATTTAGGATTTATTTTTTAGGGTTTACATTCAAAAACAACCAACAGCGCGGACGGGGCTGAACCGGACAAGCGGATAGGCTGGACGGGGAGGGCGGTCGGTCGGACAGGGCGGATGGATGGGGCGGATGGGGCGGGTAGTTGGACAGATCGGACAACGCGGTCGGACGGGTCGGGCGAGCAGACAGGCTAGACGGATCGGACGGATGGGTCGGATGGGCGGTCGGACACGATGGACGGGCGGGGTGGTCGGGCGGATAGACCAGACGGGACGGACGGACAGGGCGGACAAGGCGGACTTCGCATTGCCATTAGTCATTAGAAAATTTTATATTGTTATATAATTTGAAAGTTACACAATCAAAAATGAATGCATCCACGTAAACTAAGATGTACATATAAAAATATTTTTATACGCAAATGAAAATATAGCATCTTTATATATAAATATATATGTATAAACAAAATACATGAAAACATTGTTCCAATATCACTACTGCATCCTATACGATCTTTTTAAGATCTAAATCTTTCACATTCTTTTTTGTTTTTAAACAATGAAAGGACCATTGTTTTTAAAAAACAAAATTCTCCTTAAATCCTACTTTCCACCGGAGGGACCACTACTTTCTCTCAAAACAAAAGGAAAATCTGTTGTACCGAGGAGTTTAGCAAATGATTGACGAGTTGACCGTTGTTGACTTGCATGGACTATTCGCCCTCCAAATTGAACTTCGATGTCCACCTTATGAAATTGTTTTTTGGTTTCCAAAGAGAAGTCATCGTCCTCTTCACGCTTTTTTTTTTTTTTTTTTTTCGGTGATAAATCGACTTTGTCTGCCTTCAAGGTTCTCAAGTTGCTCTCCATATGATCTACCATCGCTTGAATAACTTCATCATCTCCTTTCCCTTGCCATACTGTGAGGCAGTCTCCATCCAATAGGAAAGCCTTCCAATGCCCTATAATATCACCAATGTGCCTATCAAATGTTACTGCCACATCTACAAATGAATGTCCTGTGCTTGTTTGTCCATTTGTATCGTAGACAGCACGAACTTTTGCAGTCTCTTCTAACTTCAACAATAGAAGGGCCCTACCTACGAGGGTGTGGTCCTATGCCTTATACTGCTCATCGAACTCTTTTTCATGGTTCACCTCCACCCAACTGTCTTCTGGTCCTCTCTCCACTTTTTTATCTGGAAAATGAAAGAACTTTTCGTATTGCAAGCTCCAATGTCCCCCCATGTTGTAACAAAACATTTCACGGGCGACGTCATCTACAATTCCTCGAGCCCGCAATTCCACCTCTCTATTGTGAATCATCCACACATCCAAATCCAATGGTTGCTGAGATTTCTCGTACAAATCATGCCTCTGTTCATTTGCATTCCACCGGATTGACTTCCCCCAATGTTGATAATTTTGGAATTTGTACGACGCTTGATCAAGAGGAAGATTCCAACGATTGTACTCGTGGCCTGGAGGCATAGCTTCCAAGATACCAAACATTTCGTAGAACCTAGTACTCAATGGACTTCGACACTCGGCACACACCGAACGAATGAGTGATGCTTTCACAATGCAAGTAACATGGAAAGTGTGACGACATTGGCCTATGGTTGCCGCACCTTCCGGTCCGAAGAGGCCTTGGCAAAGGCTACAACAACCATCCAAGATTGGAGAGGCTGGATCACAAGCATGCACCACTCGCTTGTCTTTCACATTGATGATGTGTGCTGAAAGTGTGTTGTAAGGGACCCATCCTTCCTCTATTTCCAAGGCCCAATTGATGGGTGGAGCTTGGTTCTTCTTTGTGTGGTTTAACCGCTCAAACATGGCATCCATGTCTCCCCAACATGTGATCTCCATATATCCCTTAGAAGGATGTTGGTCAAACATAGTCTTGAACCAACTCAAAGAGCTTTGAATGGCATCGCAATTTTCATTCGACTCCATTGCCAGTTTTTGAAGACCTGCCATTGCTCGAGATACTACAGAGGGTTTGTCTTGGAGTCTTTGTACCCATGCTAACCATCGAGACTCCAAGCCGCTAGATGGCATAAACTTCTTCAAATCCAAGGACAATTGCAATCGATTCAACTTGGATTCAACGATTCCTTTTGCTTCAATTGCCTCCTCTAATTTATGCTTCAACTCTTCAAAGTCACAACTCTCCGTTTGTATCTCCGCATTCACGTAAACGGATGAAAGCTTTTCCATTGATGGTTGTAGTGTCGCTTTTAACATGCTCATGTCGTGATTTTCTTGTACATTCACAATGGCAGGGTTGTCGCTTGTTTCGGCCTTATCAAAAGGAAGAGAGAGCTTATCTTCACTCTCTTGAGTCTCTTGACTGTCTCCGAGTACAATCATTGGTGAAATTGCAACCTCACTTGGATTCTTGAAGGTCCCTTGTAATTCTGCAATCCGTTTACGCATCTTCATCAACTCCTCCATTTGCCTCGATGATTGTTGATTTAAATGTTCAACCTCACTCTCCGAAGTCTTTAATTTCAACTCCAACACTTTGCACCTTGCTTCCACTCCTCCAAGGTCAGCAATTTTCTTCTCATATTCCACCAATTGTAGTATCTGAGCATCTCTTTCTTCGAAAAGTGGTCCGAAAGTCTTTGTAAGATTCTGAAATGCTATAGCACCTTTCAACATCTCTAGTGCCATGAAAGAAAACTCCTTGGCCAAATTTATAAAAGACGGAGCAACTTGTGATAAAAATTCAGCTGACATCGTCATCTTGAAAGCTATATCAAGTATATGTGCAACATTCTTTGGATCTGCAAGTGGACTCATTGGAACAACAGTAGCACCATCATCGGGATTAGACGATCCGCCTATTTCTTCATGAAGGTTAGCAAACTGAACCGAGAGCTTCAAAAGATTTTCCAATTGTTTTGGATTGGACATGTCTTGCAAGGTTCGATGTAGAGGACTCGGAAATGACGCTGTATACGGAAACTCCTTCGCCCGCTTTTTACACTCGGAACTATCTAATGAGGATATATTTTCAAACGTCACGCCTTGTCCACAAGGCGTATGTATTTTGTCTTCTAAACTTAACACTAGACTAGATTCAACGCCTTGATGCATAGGCGGAGATTTGTAGACCAAACTATCAAAACAATTGTTAGCTATCAGACTATCAATTGTAGCATTAGCCTTTGCCACTTTCTCCGCCAAGACTTCGTTTGCTTTACTTTTTGAAGTTTTCCCGCGTTCCGTGCAAACCTTGCCTTCGTTTACAAACTCCGTTTGCGTTTGTGCCGCAACATTTGGTATAAAGGTCAAACGCGTTGGAGTTGTGGAAAAGACTTCACCCTCCTGCGCCTCTACATCTTTCTCCACATCTTTCTCCACATTTTTCGAAGAGCTTTCATTGATTGCTTTTGTTGGAGATTGTACAGACCGTAATTCTTCAACATTTGAGGCTTTCTCCACACCATCCGTTTTCACCTCAATAGTATTTTTTAATATTTTTTTTGTTTCTCCCTCTGAATTGTACAAGTCGGGAATGTCCTTCTGATTGGCTTCAAGTAGAAGTGAGCAAGCTGTTGTTGTCGGAAATGTGCTCTAATCGATCTTGCGCTCTAATATAAGTTCAACGTAAACCATACACGCCACGTTATAATTAATATAGCCTTTGCTTCTGCGCTTGTTTCCGAATAGAACACGCCACACCTCCTGAGATCGATGGACAAAATGTTTATTGTTGCAAGTCCATGGTTTACAACAAAAATCCCGTGTATGACTCTTGTGCGATTCCTGAGGCCACAACTTGTCAATGTGGTACATTTTAGTATAGGTCATGCATATTTTTGATGTACAATATTTCGCATCTTCATCTTCCCACCCGCTCTCTGTTTTAATTGTAGGGTCATTTAAAATGTCAAGCCAAAGGTCATGTGTAGCTCCCTTCACTTTGCTCTTTTTCTTGGCTTCACTTCCCGGAGTCACCTCATCAAAATTTTGATGACCTTCGCTGTTCATGATTGTCAATTGGATTCAATAACCAATTGAAGTGAATAAAAAAATCTCACATGATAGTCAAAAGTGATGGCATCAACCGTAACCCAATAACAAAAGATAGAGGACCCCAACTCTCTACCCTATAGGAGCAACTAGCGCATAAAGCAATAGAAGCACATCCAACTTGGCACCAAAGGAAAATTGAAGTAAGAAGAAATGAAAAGTCACTCTACCCTTATAGCCGTCTGCTGCCGGACCTAGAGGATGTCTGCCGCCGGACCTAATCCGGACCGCGCGAAGCGGCCCCGAACCTTGCGTCCGCCGCCCAGACCGACGACGTCCACTTCGGCAATGGACGCGCCATCCGCCCGTCGCCCCATCCACCCGGACTGCAGGGTTGACAAGACGTCCGGACGCGGATGCTGTGTCCACAACGTCCGCTGACATTCGCATCCTAGCGGACGCAACGTCCGCCTGTCCCCCGTCCGCTTGTCCGCCCGTTCGTCCGTCCATTCGCCTGATTACGGCCGTCCGATCGACGCGCGGACTGATCTGGTCCGCACGATCTGGGCGTCCGCCCCGCCCATCCACTTTCCAACGGCGGTCGGAACGCTGCGTCCGCTAGCGTCCAGACGTCCGAAAAACGGACGCTATTTTGGGGTGGACATTGACATTCGTCAACCCTGCCGGACTGTCTACACTGTCTGCCTTCTGATGCAGTCCGTGCTTTGGACACGCCGACCGCCCCCCCTTAATCACTGACCGCGGATGGCGTCCGTCCAACTTCCCATTGGAGCATCCTATGAGGCCATTATTACTCAAAAAGAGCGGTAACATTTCAAAAAAAAACAATCTAATAATCACTACTAAATGAGGATCAATGTAATTGATTTATCATTTTATTTTAAAAAAACATGTAAACCCTAAACCCTATACCCTAATTATCCCAAACCTTTTTCTTTTCTCCCCTAAATTGTTTTACGAATGAGGGGAATGTGGTTAAGTTGAATATGTTTGGATTATTTACTGATATTATTCCTCTAAATAGGTTTTGAGAAGATCTGAAGATGGTGGGGATTTTTTTAAAGTTCATTAGGAAATCAAATGTTTTGCAAAAATAATCAATTCTTTTTTCATTGTAAGCAAATGAAATTTTTTTAAAAGGCCCCAATACATAATTAGAATAACAGTTTAATGGATTACAACCTCATGATATTTAATGAAAGGTTGTGATTTCTCATTAAAAGTGCATCATGATCTTCAAATGAACATCAAGTCTTTCATATTTTTTAATGAAATTTTGATTAGATTTGAAAACAAAGAAAAAAAATCAATGTTTTAACTTTCAAATCATGTATGGCTATATTTTTCCTTAAAAACATAGAAAAATTCGTTACTTGAGTTGGTTGAGTAGAATACATTATACACTTATACATGATTACATGTGCTATATTTATTTTGAAGGGTAATTTCAATATTCTTATTTCAAATGTTTTTAAATATTAATTTTAAAAAAGAGGATTCATTGTTTAAAGATCTAAAAATTGACAAACATAATTTCTATTATAAATAAGAATTGAATTCGGAATTCGAATTTTGAAATGATTCAAATGAACAAGATATTGATTATAAAATATTTCTTTGTTTCAGTTTTCAAAATGAATTCACGAAACAATTGCAAACTTTTGAACTTAGGTATATGGTATTGTTTTGGATTTGTACTTTGTAGAATATAATACTTCAATTTTAATCCTAAATAAATGAAAAAACTCCACATGAATGAAATGTTTCTATGTATTGCACAAAGATTTCTACCAATTACTATGATAATTAAATACATTGTTACATTTCATAAAATATTCTACATAGAAAGAAAAAATCATTTCAGTTTTCAATCATGATAAACGATGTCTTCTATTCTTTCTGTTATATATTCATTTTGTATAATGTGTACATTGTACAATCTTTGAGAGCAAGGTAGTTCATTTTTGACTCTCATTGAAATAGAAAATATATTTGTGTTTGGATTTTGAAATCATTATGTATTCTACGGTCTTACAAGAATGCATCTTGCTCCTTCCTTTGAATCCTTTTGATATTTTTTTTTTTCCTTTGCTTTCTCGTAGGGCTCTTGTTCTCTTGTTCTCTTCATTTGACCAGCCTATTTGGCTTGGCTCTTAGTTTTTTGTTTTTTTAATGCAATGGTTTATGCATATGTTATAAAAAATATATATTATTTATTTAAAATTAATATATTGATGAACAAACGCATAAAGGCATTGAATGCTTTCACATTTAAAGTTATAAATCTATCATAAATCACTCTTGCAAATTTGAATGATTGAATCGAAAATTTGAAAATGTAATTACAAGAGCTTTCAATTCAATCAATTGCATAAATCATAAATGTTGAAATGCAACTCGTATGAGTTTAGCATCTATGAAGATTAATTCATACCATCCACATGCAATTTTCCAATTTAATAAAATGCAATTAAGTACTTCAATTTTTTTCCCTCCAATTCTCTAAATAACATTCATTTCATATCTTTCTCTATTTGTTTATTTAATTTTTGAGAACAAATGAAGAAACCATCTTTGTCTATATTTGAACATGCACTCTTATTTGATTGATGAAGAATAGATCTATGAAATATATAATCATTGATTTGTTTATGTTGATTTATCTAATATATTTTATGTATGTATATATATTTATATATATATATCATTAAGGAGTATGGAAGACAAGATTGACAGATTGTGTTCAAATGTTGTTGATTTTGAAATGATTTAGTACTATATCATTTATAAGAATATTATAATAGTGTTATGTTATAATATTCCTAAAACAATTGCAACAAATATTAAAATACATGCTAAGTTAGGTTTGTTAGCCTACCAATTGTTCATTAATAGATATAATTGAGTAGCCCCCTTAAAGAAAACATTCAATATCTAATATCTTACAATCCAAATGGTGGATTTGTCTAAAATTTTTTCCAGATCTTTTACAACTAATTTACTACAACATTCTACGATTACATATGCCCCAAAGTATTTTTCTTCTAAGACTTGGTATTTGCACTACTAATGGCAGTTTTGAAGTGTTTTTAGTGAAAAGAACTTTAGGGGTTAAACATCTCACCGTTAGATTTTGAAAAAAGAACCATTTGCTTTATTGGGGATAACTATAAGTCCATGCTCTTCTTTGATAGCCAAAACACACTTGCAAAGACTTGAACATTTAGCGGTTTACTAAGTGATTAGATGTCAACTAATTCAATTTAATAGTAGAATTTTTATTCAACTACCTTCTTACAATTGCTTTATACACAATGCAATGTGAATATTTGGACAAATATATTAAACGTTACAATCCTTTCGTGAATTTTTGCACATTTTAGCTCATATCTTTGTACAAAAATATCATTTACCAAGAATTCATAAATTTGGTCATAAAAGAAGGCTACCTTTTTTCATTTCAAATTCTACATTGGATGAACGAAAAGTTAGTTGGACTATACAGTGCCATAAAGACCTCTGTTTATCCTACAAAATATGAACGTCGGAGCGCTTCAGGGTCAAACCGCCCCGTCCGCCTTCATATCCGTCCGCCCCATCCGTGCCGCCCCCCGTCCGCCCACACCCCGTCCGCCCTGATACCCGTCCGTCGTCCGTCCTATCTGCCCTATCCGCTGTGATACCCGTCTACCCGTCTTCCATTCGCCGTGTCCGCCCCGTCTGCCCCGATTCTCGTCCACCATGTCCGTCCAATCGGCCGTCCGTCCTGTCTGCCCCGTCCGCCCGGTTACGGCCGTCCGATCGACACGCGGACTGATGTGATCCGCATGATCTGGACGTCCGCCTCGGGGCGTCCGCATATATATATGGGGAGGTGGACGGCTCATTCCGAATAGTCGTTCTCTTTTGGAGTGGGCGGACCAGTGCCTTAGAAGCTCTACGTGCCCCTTCCGCTTTGAGTGAACGATTGTTGTGACATTGTTACAAATTTTCACAAAGTTCACGCTTGTAAAGTTTTAATTAATTAATTAAATCAAAATTTTGGTTCTTAAGCTTTCTCATTGTTTCATTCTCTTTGCTTCGGCTTCATCATGCCGAAAGATAAAACACCAAAAAAAAGTAGTCGAAAGGGAAGACCCCAATTGTTCGATTGGGATGCTTGGGCCGATCCATTGTGCGTGGGTGAACCGGGATGGGAAGAGGAACCAACAAAAGTGTGGGATTGCTCAATGTGCAAGAAGTATGTAAAAATGACTCACATTCAAAAACTTTAGCGACGTGAACGTGTAGAGCACCAAGCGCCACGTTGGGAAGGACAAATGTCTACGTGCCCAAGTGAGCACTTCAAACAACGATATACACAAGTGCATCAAGTTCTTGGCATTAAAAGCGCCAAACCAAATATAATGAATTATAATGTTATGGAAATGGTTTGGGCAGAGATTGTACTCCACAAAGACGTGGACTGGCGTACCGCTACAGGTCGCAATGTGAAGAACTATACACGCACGAATGCCGTTATAGATACACAATAGAAGGGCACAAGGGATTGCATGCCAAAGTGGTTCAATCAAGGTCATCTACAACAACCTTCAGTTGTTCTACGAGATGCTGAAGATGCGTGGTCAGATGACGATGATGACAATGATATGCAAGCGCCTGTCACATTTGGAGTTAGGCACGAGCGGGTAGAAGAACGAGAACGAATTGAATTCGAACAACAAATGCAAGAGACAACACGCAGAAGCCTTCAAGATCGTGGACGGCAAGATAGGCATGGTGGGTCCTACGGACGTGAACATGGAACGCAAGGATCTGAACAAGGAAGAGGTGGTTCATACTCTAGTTACGATCCTCAAAATAGATATGAAGGTGGAAGAGGGAGCTATGGATCCACGCATTATGGTGGTTCAAGTACAGTTGGTTCTCATTATGGCACTCCCCCTGAAATTGGCTCTCAAGGTGGAGCAGGTAGCTATGGCAACACGCACTATGGTAGGTCTAATGGATCTGATTCATATTATACTACGCCCACTCAAGTGGACTCCGAAGGTAGTGGAGGAAGTCATGTAACTCCGTAGTATAGTTACTCTCTTTACGGAAGCGTCCAATACTATCCGGGATCAACTAGAAGTGATTCATATGGGCATCATGGGGCCTCTTATTACGGGGCTTCAAATGAAAGAGGATCAGAGCCTATTACTCCGGTTCGTCCTCCTACTTTTGGAGGTTCAAATTATGGACAAGGAGGTGCACCGAGTAGATATCACGGAAACTACGGAGGTGATCTGTTCATTAGAGTACAAAGAAGAGGCACCGGTCAACAATTTGAGTTCAATTCAGATTCCGAATAAAAAAACATGCAAGTATATAGTGAGCATGTATTTGCTCAATTTTCTCATTTTTACTCTCACGACAAGTATAGAGCACTAGATTGGTAGAAATAGTATAAAATTTTAAATGAATAGAACAATTTTGAACAACAATTTTGTTCACTTTTTCAAAAAGTGTTGTGTAATAGTGTACACCAAGTATGTATGTAGGCAAGCATATTGTTGAAGACATCATTGTATTATTTTATAATAGCGTTGATGTAGAAGGCTATAAGTGACTTTAATAAATAATAAAAATATGAAGAAGAAATGTAGCTTTGTAAGAGCCATATTATGTCTATTTTTGAATTCAGCATTCAAGGTTAAATATGTACTAGCATGGTGTGTATTTTGAAATTATTGTTGTGTGTTTATTACTTTTAGAAACTCGTAAATGATATAAATGTATTTCTAATTAATTTATGAAAGATTGAATTATTTGAATATTTGAAATTTTTTTATTCTTCATTCAACGATTGCTAAAAACTAAAATGATTTCTTATTAGTATGAAGAAATGCCCAAATTAGACAATTAGTAGTTCCTCTTTAAATTTTATTTTCAAATATGGAAGTTCACTAAAATGGTTTATTTATGGTTCTTTAATTGACAAGTACATTGATGGAATGCACCGACAAAAAAAACATTATTAAATACAAGAGTTAATCCTTCCCTTTATCTTTTCCATTTTTATTTAAAATTGCAAGTGCACCATTTATGAAAGACCTAAGGTCACAATAGGGACCTATGATGCAAGTCATTTGAAAATTTATAAATAAATTACAAATCTTTGATAAAATACAAAACCACTTGATTTTAATTCCTCATCAATTTCTCTTTGTCTAAAAAATGAGAAAAAAATATTCTCATCCAAAGAAATAGATGAAAAAAGCGGATCAGCTATTAGATGCACCATTTTTGAGACTCCCAACCTGCCTTAAGACTTGAAAACAAAATCAAATTTGAAACTCATAAAAAAAATCGGGATATTAGAGCAATCCGTCCTTCGCCGTCCGATCGGTTTACACCAGATTTGTCTGCTCGTGGCCGTTGAATCGGGCGGACATCTAATCCGTCTGCCTCTATCCGTCGGATCGGGCGGACGCCAGATTTGTCCGCCCGTGGCCATCCGATCGAGCGGACGGGGCTCTAGGGTTTCGGGAAAGTGGACGGCCGATGCATCCACCATCCCCGGCCCGTCCGATCGGGCAAACGGTTTGGGGCCATCCGATGGAGCGGACGGGCCATCCGCGCCTTATAAGAAGAGCGGACAGGCTGTCCGCATTCTCACTTTTGTTTTGCCCCTTGTGAACACAAGGTGGAGCGGGAGCTTGGTGGTTCAACTTCCATTGGCTTCTTTCCTAGGCAAGGCAAGAGTGGTTTATTGGGGCCCCCTTGTTGCCAATTTTTTAACATTTGCACGAGGAATTCAGATTTAAATTAAAAAATTTCATCCATATCAGTTTCATTTGTCACGATGCCGAAGGGGAAGAAGAAGGTTGCAAAGCTAAAATTTGGAGAGGGACCATCAAACTTGGAGGTAGCTCGCCAAAGTCCTTCAGAAGAATGCAAAACATTCATGATCGAGCGCATCGTTAAATTTTATGAATTGGAAACAACATTGTGTTTAGACAATAAGTGCATCAGATATCAAGAGGAGGGCGTGTCTAAATTCAAGGTAGATATGACACAGATGTTGTTGGATGCATTGAATGTTTCGAAGTGGCATGACAAAATGGATAAAACGCACTTCACTAAATGTTAAAAGAACAAGGTTCATAACGCTTTGTGAAAAATTCCAAAGTCATTTTGGTTAAATATGGCAAGGAATATCGACCCAATGACACCCAGTTTGAAGAAGTGATTCTGAAAGCCGACTTATTTAGGAGGCGATGTGCTCCATTCGCCAAAAAGCACAATCGAGTTGGTTCGATTGCTTGGTGGAAAAACAATGATGGAGTTGCTGAAGGGAAAAAGACCAAATGGCACCTAATAGCACTTCCAGATACAGCACACGTGATTCCTGTTGATAATAGAACGATGAGAGGTGAATATGCAACGATTCGAAAGGTTCGTATTGAAGGATGTCCAGGAATACTTCCTTATTGGGAGTTTGTGGCAAAAAAATCCATTCACTACCAAACTCGATCCGATCTTGCAAAGTTAGAACATCAAAACAAATCAATGGCTGTTCGAATTCCACATGCGGGTGTCATACGGTTTGCTGCGGTGCACGAAAGGACGTGTGAAGGTTATGCGTATTGGTGGAAAGGTGGAACTCTTCGACAAATGTTGAATATGGATAAGGACTATCGAGACAACATTCAAATCCGTTTGATGTATACGAATTCAACCGAAGAAGAGGTTGTAAAAGCTCATCGTTTAGGGCAATATCAAAAGAAGCGCATGGAACTGATATGGGCGTTTATATATATAATGTATGCAGTACATCTTGCTGGACATTTGCACAATGATCTTTCTCCGGACAACATCTTGTTGCATTTTCCAGAGGATGAGTCACGTTGTCATGTGTGTACATTGGAGTTTGTGATTGGGGCATGACCACCTTAGTTTCTCAACCAATGAAGTCTTTGTACACATCCACATCAACAGATGAGATGAAACAAACTTTGCAGAGGAGATGGTGGGTGGATCCACGTATTACATATTTGCATAAAGCAGGTGCAGATGTGGAAGTCATTCCGATGTATTCACGTAAGTCGGAAGAGTATGCCATTCGAAAAATTGCTCGGCAGATGAATGGAAACAACATGTCAGAGGCGTATTTCAACTTGCTACTTAAAACACCTAGTGCGACATAATTTGCCTTTCATGACTTTGCAAAAGTGTTTTATGCTTACTTGAAGCGCATTTTTTCGAGAAGTGACGATGAAAATACTAGTTTGGCCTATGTGATTACGCGATTTTCTAATACATATCGTTGGCCAATGCCAGATGAACATTTCCGCCATTTATATTAGATTGGGAGTGCAGAAGTAGTAGTTGAATAGGTTATATAGGCATTAAAAATTAGTTTAGAAATATAGAGTTGGAATGAAAAAAATTATATGTGCAATTAGCCAAATGTGCACACTATGTGGTATATGTAAATTTTTGAGTCCACAATGTATGATATTCAATATTAAATTCAATACATTTTGCCCATATTGATTATGTTTGTATTTGTGTTGATCTCGATTTTTTAAATAGTATATATATATATATATATATATATATTAGAAGTTACAAATTTTTTTAGTTTGCCTTCTGAAAATGAATTGGAATTTTTTCATAGTTTCAAGAGTATCATGGACTTATGGTCAAACTTTATAATCTTTCAACTTATAAGAGACATTGTTTTAATTTTTTTTCCCATGTGGTTTAATCCCTAGAGGACCAACATGTGTTTTTGGGCAATATATAATTTTTGGGCATACGTGTGACTGTAGATTTGCATATTTTGGACTGAAATTTTTTAATAGAATGTAGGGATGAGGAATATCTTCCATATGCACAAATTTCATGACATTTGAAAATATGACTCAAAAGTTATTGCATAGTATGTTGTTTGTTTTTCAACTCAGGCATCCCGGGGCTCCGAGTAGATCTAAAAAAATTAACTTTTCAAGAAATTAAAATTTGAAATTAGTTCTTGAAATATATATGTATTCAAAAACATTAAAATCATTGCATTTCAATAGTTGAGATAAAAGTTATGAGGCTTTTTAGTTTGCGGACAGTCATAGAATCTTTACACCAAAAAAAACTTTGAAGTCCATTATTTTACTAAAATTTCAATATTTTTGAAAAATAATAATAATACTGGATGTATAATGTTTATAACAACAATTCACCATTTGGATTGAAAATTTTTAATTCTATAACTAATTTACTAACAATTTAGTATTTTGAATCATTCTCTATTTCTTTCTACTTACTAATTTTTTCCTATATGTTGTACAACTCCAAATGATCTGAAAATTTTCATATGTGTAGCAAGCTTGCCTTGAAGAATGTATCCAGAGAAGCACAACCATTTTGGACAATTCTTCATAATGATCTAACCTTTTGAAGCGCAGTTGCCCGTTTTTTTACATAGTTGCGTAGGGTCATAAAAAGGATTTTTATCACTTCAAAGTTTAAATGCTAATATCTTGCAATCTACATGGTGGAAATTTCTGAAACCTTTTCCACATACTCTCAAATATATTAGTACAAGATCATACGGTCACATCTGTCAAAAAATGATATTTTTCAAAATTTTGGTACTTATACAAAAAAATGGCAGTTTTGGAGCATTTTTAGAGAGAACAGAATCAAGGACCTTTAGGGTTAAAACTCACAGTTTTTAAACTTGAAATAATATGAAATTAAGTGTTCAATGAATGCATTTGAAAATATATTTATTTTAGTTTTTAGTTTTTTAGTAGCCTTTCGCATTACAAATTTAGAAGTTTAAATTTTTTTGATATAAGTATATAACATGTCTACGTTGAATTAGTAGGGTTACATTTCCCAAAAAATTAATATAACTCATGAAAATGGTTTCGTTTCCCTTTAATTTTAAGGAAACATTTTTTTAAATATTTTTTATAACAAATAGCGAACCATTGCACTTCATTTAATATTTAATTGTTTAAGGATTAAGGGAGTGACCGCGGGGCAGTTTGGGTAGGGCGGTCGGGGGAAACAGGGCCATCAAAGCGGACAGGGCAGACGGGCCGGGTGGACGGACGGGGCAGAGGGGCAGACAAGCGGACAGGGGGACACGGCAGATAGGGTGGACGGGGCGGACGGGTGGACGTATCGTCCGCCGGGACCGCGAATGTCAGCGTCTGCATCCGGACGTCCTGTCAACCCTGAATATCCACATGATTGTTTCCTCCTCTTCTGACTACTCTTTTTCACTCACTTTTCCAGAATTACCACTATCCAAATTCCAATCCAGATCCAGAATCACCTGGTTTTCTAGTTTCGCCCCGTAACAAATTGGTTTTTAATTCCTCTATTTTACCATCAGAGGGTCCGCTACTGATCTTTCAAGGGGTAAGGACTTCACCACTCTAGTCTATTCAATACACAGACAAAAATAAACAAACAACAAACACTCAAGTACTCAAGATGTTGTAGTCCACAGAGTAGATCCGGATCCTCACAACATCCCAAAATGGCTGATCCGAAATGTAGGTCATTCAGGATTGGTTTCACTCCTCCTTACTAGAACAATAGATCTTAGACGCTCGGAACTAACAAGGGGAGGTAATCTTTCTAGGTGTATGACGAATCCTAAGATTGGCAGACCTTTCGATGAGTGGGAATTTCCTCTCATGGTTGCTCATCTCCGCACAAAATTGTTTCCAATTCCGGATTTGCACTCACACCACTCTTCACTAAAAATCGGATTACCGTTCCGGTAGTTCAAAGGCACCACACGCAGTTCCCTCGTCTCGTATCTAACATCATTACAATAGTACACCCTCAATCCGATCAAGTTATTCAAAATCCGAATTCCTCCTCACCCGTCTTTTTCACATCTCAACACTCAAAACAACAAACCAATACAATCCGAATACACGGTTGGAGCCAAAATGTTTACTAAGTGATTCAAATTATAAAAGAAAATGAAATAAAATAAAATAATTGCTAGGATGGAATGAGAGGGCAAGAAACTTGCCCATCCTTAAAAACCAAAATTAAAACCAAAGTCAACGCCTAAAAAGCCAAAAAGCACCCCAAAAATCAAGGCAACCAACCAGTGAACAACCTAGGATATTCAGAACATCCACAGCCCAATTGTCCCGACAAATCCCAAAACCCAAAAACGATCTAGAATCTGGACCTACGCTTGAAAATCCCGTTCCGGATAAAAAAACCTACCTAACTACATGTGCTCTATCTACCCCGCTATGTTTTCTTGGAATTACTCCCACTTTAATTGCCCGAGGTCTTCACTGAAGCCTTCACTAGTGTATTTTTTGTTGATGATCGAGTTTGGGGCTTCCGTGAAACCTTGGAAGGCGAGTCTTCCAATTCCGTCTCTTCCTCAAATCCAGACTTCAACACCTTTGCTACCGACTCTTCAATCTCCTATTCTTCCGTGAAGCCGTACTTTAGGATCTCAACTCCAGTATTGTACTCAATCGTCTCTGCAGTACTCAAGACCTCCTTGTGGTGATAGAAGTGGAATAGATATGGCATAATATGGCTGTGCTTTGCTCGGCCTACATGCTCTATGAGCTTGCCCACGACTCCCGAAATCACTCTATTCCAATAGACAATTTGGTCCTCGAAAGCCCAAAAAATGGTGTTGGCCACTGTGATTGTAACATGGATAGGCTGTGTTGGATACAAGATTGGAATAAGAAAATTTAGTACTTGTCTATACCTCTCGTTTTTACAGTCGCTAATGGCAAAATCCTCTTTTGAGTGGACTTGACTCTGAAACTTTCCGGTCACGTACTTATCTGCTCTTTTCGCTAGTCCGAGCCCATTCTTTGTAAACGAATAGACATTTGCCTAGATGTCTTCCATCCAAGCTATGGATCGACTTCTCACTGTCAACTCATACTAATTTGGAACTCCATAAATGAGTTCCTCAATCATCTCCTTATTCTTCATGCTCCACGGCCTATCTAACAACCCGACAAACCCGATATACATGAGGTCCTCCTCTAACTACGCTCGATGACCCAGATCAGAAGGGATAACCGGACAAACCATTTGGGCTACAACTCCAGACTTTTGTGTAGTCGGGTCGGCAACCGCCACCATGAATCACCATCAACTCGCAAACCTAATCCGGTACTACTCCTTCCGTCTCTTCCTATCTCGGTCGCTAACTCACCACTCTTTCTCTCAACTGTACATTCATCAAGTTCAACAAGTAGAAAAGGAGAAAAAGAAGAGTGGAGGTGGGTTTAAGTACCCAACACGCAACCAACAGTTCTTGGTGGAGAATGGGTAGATGACCGTTCCCATAACGATCTCCTAGTTTTGTAAACCGGAAGTCTAGAATGTAGGTTTGGTGAATCCGGTACTTTTCCAGATTCCGGATCCTTATCAGATTAGTTTCCGTAACGTTACTAAAGGTTTTAGCAACCCGAAAACTAACTATTTC
This sequence comes from Pseudoscleropodium purum, assembly GCA_963969395.1. Classification (NCBI taxonomy): domain Eukaryota; kingdom Viridiplantae; phylum Streptophyta; class Bryopsida; order Hypnales; family Brachytheciaceae; genus Pseudoscleropodium; species Pseudoscleropodium purum. Next base: position 221,509 of record OZ017802.1, read on the forward strand.
TATTATAGTTGTAGTATAGCTGAAATCTCTAGAAGTTACCAAAAAAATTGAAATTTACAAGTCTATCTAATCCAAATTCTAGACTAACTTATCCAATTTGAGTTTTCGTGCTCCCACAACAGGCGCGAAGGAAATTTGAATATACACAACTACCAACCTGATTGGATGAATGAAGATTGGAGCGATTTCTATGAGGGAGGACATGGCAATCAGAGGCTGGTGCAAGAAGGAGACAACATTCCATCCATTGAGGAACATGCTAGCCCTCCAAGGTTGTACCCAAGAAAGAGGGTTCAAAGGAGGAAGGTACATAATTTTGTTCCAATGTTGAGTAATTCCTCTGGAAGTGAGGATGCATATGAGAGGGAAGATTCAAGTGAAGGAGGGGATCCAAACAACTCTACTAGTGTAAAGCATAGGTTCTGTGATTCGATTTGGTCACGCTCAAATTTCACCTATTCTCCTAAACCCAAAACAGAAAGGGGCCTACACATGATTTTTAGACAATGCCAACTTTTATAGCATTATTTTCATTATTTTGGCCTTATTCTCTCTTGTGGAAAATAGTAGTGGAGACTAACCGTTATGCAACTACACCAGATGAGCATGGCAAAACAAGGGGGGGAAAAGGATAGCTACCATTGACTACGCGGACTTTGAAGGCCTTTTTAGCAATTTGCATGCTCATAGGGTTGAAAAAACAACCAAACACTAGGACATATTGGAATGAAAAAGGGTCTTTCCTTCATTGTCCTCAAATTTCTTCAATTTTCTCTAAGGGGAGGTTTGAAGCCATATCAAGATGTTTACATATTACCAACCCAACTAGGTATATTAGGGAGAAAGCTATGCTCGAGTATGACAAAATGGGTCAAGTAAGGTAGCTTGTGCATGGCATAAGAGATAGTTTCAAGTGAGAGTGGAGTTTGGGCAAATACCTTACCGCGGATGAAATGATGATATAATACAAGGGTTCATATTGTCTAGCTAGGCAATATATGCCAAAGAAGCCACAAAAATGGGAAATCAAGGTTTGGTACTTGGCGAACTCGTCATCAAAATTTGTTTACAACTTGGAGATCTATTGTGGGACCAACCATTTTGGAATTGAAGAAATACCACAATTGATTCATGGAGAGACTAATGTGGCACACAATGTAGTCATGAGACTATTAGATGGCCAATATGGGAAGGGGCATGTTGTTGTAACCAACAACTATTTCTCAAGCATTGGATTGTTTACGGAATTGGCCGCACTTGAAATATATGCCACAAGTACTATGAGGTCAAATTGGGTGGGCCTCCCTATGGAATTGAAGACGGTTCAAAATTAGACCCATTCACCTCAAGGTACTTTACAATGGGCAGTGCATGATTCTTGTGGCATAGCATGTGTTCTGTGGAAGGATAAATGTCCAATTTTACTAATATCCACACATGCATTGCCTATAGAGTTTTTTTGTGTATCGGTACCAACATTTCTTCATAGAAATGGGGTAGTAAGGGATCCAATCCAAACCCTCTCCTATTCATCTAGAGTATACAACGCATATAAGAAGGGTAGATGTAGTGGACCAATTGAGAGCATCATATTCTAGGTCACACAAGTGGTAGCACCAAGTTTTTTATTTCCTACTAGACACCATAGTGCTGAACATGTATGATTGTCATCTATTTAGCAACCTTGTGTCATTGTCAGGGAAGAAGAAAATGCATGACTCACCTTCAATTCAAACTCAACTTATGTGATGCTCTCACATATGATTGGCGTGGTCAGGGAAATAACGTAGATGAAGAAGCACCACATCTGCACTTGCCAACTTCAAATCAATTAAGACGTGCATGTCTTGTATGTGGGGATTCCAATTGTAGCTACTATTGCTGGACTTGCAACTGTATTTTTTTGTATCTAAATTGCAGATGTTTTGAAGAATTTCACTATGGGCCCTGAAATCAAAATCAATGCCAACATCCTTCAAGAACATAAGGTGAATTAGAAGTTTTTGTTTTTCTTTGGATACGAAAGGCATGTTTGTTGTTAGTATTTCTCAAACCTTCAACATTTCTTTTTGAAACTTGCTCATTTTTTGACTTTACCCTTGTACAATTAGTTTGATTATCTTCTATATATTTTTGGAGGTTCCTCCTACTAAGTTGTTGCTTATCTTTTCTTTCATTGTTATCTCCTCTTATATATTTTTGGGTCTATTCATCAATTATTGTCAAACCTTGTGTAATTTTATCCTTGCATTCCATTTTTTTTTTTAAATTCTATATTTTTTTCCTCCCCTGACAAATGTTTTTGTATATTTTTACCTTTTATTTTGTATTTTTTTCCTCCCTTTACCCAATTTTTGGTAACACAAGAGGGCCACAGGAACCCCACAATTAAAGTTTATTCCCTAGCCCCCGAAAGGTCCTGACAGTGGCTCACGATCAAGGAACCCCAAGCAAGAACTCACATCCAGGGAGCCCCAGACAATAGCTCACCTTCAGGAAGCCTTGAGGCATCAGCTCACCCCGGGGAGACTCCAAGCAACGTTCACACTAGAGCCAACTATACTGCTGGTTTGTTGGGGCGGGGCTTTATTCGGGCGGGACCATGCTTTGCAATTTTATAGGAGACTGACAATTGTGGATGTTAGATTCACCATATTTGATTGCAAGGGAGGAGGAAAGAAGGAGCCCTTGTTGAAGTATGTCAGCATCTCCTTTTGTGGGCAAAGAAGGTAACCCATCATTTAGAGTCTGCCCTGAAGCCTGTCTTGTGCATAGAAGGTTGTGAGCAAATTTTAGCTCCCAAATTTTCAGATTTTCAATTTTTTGAGGAAAAATGATTCTTTAATGTTCATTAGATAGTTGTTAGTAATTCCACTATTCAATTTTTTGATCAGAACTCAATTGAATGCCCAATTCATCCATAAAAAAAGTAATAGTGTAAAGTAATTTACACAAACCTATGTCTACAATCATGCCAATTTGTATATCTTCTACAAGTGCAATGATAGCAAAAAAATTTGAGCATATTTATAACTCATAATAGAACCTAAATCCAAAAGACACCATCAAAATGAAATTCTATACTTGATCAATTTAATAGTGAAAGTGAAATTGCCCGGAATTTCTAGAGTGGAAAAATATGAATCCTGACTTTGGACCCTTGAATCTCACTCAATTTTCGGAATTCAAATGTGAAAATTGGTAGGTAGAAATATAGTAAAGATTCATTTAAGATCTTATAGTTGAAAGTTAAATTTTTTTTTGCATGTATTGTCCATTACTCTCCTTCCACAAAAACCCTTTTTTTTTACTACTTTCTTCCAAACAACCTTTGGTCCTTTAGAAGTTAAAGAAGACGTCACTCTTAGAAATAACTAATTCAAATAGTGAGTATTTTAGGATTTTTTTTACTTTAAAGATTAGTTAACACTAAAAGGTGGTGCCTTTGCATTTTGGATTTACATGTCATAGATGTAATAGCAAAAGGTGAATATTTACTTTAATAATACAATTATTTTACCTGCATTTTAAAGATAATTTTTTTATTAATGAGATAATGAAAATGGATAGAATTTTCATTTATAGGAGAAAAATTGCCTCATAGAATTTTAGGATGATAACAAAATTGTTTCTAAACATGCAAAGAAGAATTTGTGCTAGAATATTGAACATAGCTATGATATGAAAAGTACAAAGTCTTTTAATCTATTTGCGATCCAATTATTTTAAAGCCTTCAATAGAAAATGAAAGAAGTGCAACATATAATAGAAGTGAATGCAAAATCATTGGTTTGTTTCTTATTTTCTTTGTTGTTTGGAAGAAGATATAAACAATAATTACACTAAGAAAACATCCAAAAACAACCTCAAAAAATAGCTAAGCTTCTAGCTTCTTTACATTATCAAATTGTTGCACCTTAGTGCATGTGTGAAATATGACTTTCATAATACAAAAAGGTTGTTTTATATATACAAAAGGTTGCTTGTTTAATGTTAAAAGCTTCTTTTATAATTTGAAAAGGTGCCTTTACACCATACCGGTTTGTTAGGATTGGCAAAAAAGTTACTTTTTCAAAATCCAAAAATAAAATAAAATGAATAAGAGAAATTGTCAAATTTACCAAAAATTAATCTTTGATGTCCCATTGTTCCCTTGAGCAAAAAAATGGCACAAATAGAAATGGTATAAAAATTTGTACAATTAGTGTGAAAAAATTTCAATTGGTTAAGTTTTGTTTTTTATAACCAAAACAATCACTACAAAATCCTTGAAGTCAAATTCTACTACAAATTTATTCTTTTATTTTAAAAAAATATGCAAATTAAAAATATACAATACTATGTTATTTGGATTCAAACACATGGAACTTTCAATTGCAATAATTCCATCAATTTTTGACATATTTTGAAATTTTGAAATAGAGAGGAAACAAAACTTATCAAACTTCATTTAAAAAATATTTAAATCAAATTTGAAAAGTAGTTTTCTGAAAAGTTGCAATTAAGGTTGACTAAAGTGCATTTACTTTTAGAATGATTGTGTAGATCTTTAGAGATTAAAGACCAAAAAAATAATAAATAATAAAAATAAAATTTTGTAATATTAATTAACAAAAAGAAGATCACATATAGAAATTCAAATAGGCTATTTTTTGTTTTTTCAACAATCAAATATGATGCTAAGATTACTTTAGAATCGCCCAAATAAGGCAATGTATTGATATTTTAGATAACTTTTTTGAACACAAATTATAGAGAGAAGCTTGAATGAAGAATCTTGAAAACAAAAATTGGCCAACAAATTGCAGTGCTTGATTAACACATGATAATTTGATTACATAATTGAAAAAATTTTGAATTTAAAATAAATTCCCATCAATTAAAATATGGAATTACAAAATCTTGAAATTTGATGTGGCATTCACACAACCACCTCAAACTAGTATTTTTGAGTTACCTTTTTTTTATTTGAAAAATCTTTTAAAATAATTAGATTTTTTTTCATTTTCTTTCATTGTGGCTACTATTCATCATTGAATTGAACAATGGCCAATGGCTCTCAAAAAGGCTATGATTTCCATTGAAAAGAACTCCTAAGAAAAAACAATCCCTTTGACTCTTTGAAGGCTTATTGTTTTCCTAATGTCTATATGGTCAAACTTCATGAATATTTTATTACATGATTTGACATAAGTAATCAAAATGACCTATGATTAGATTTTTTAGAAAAGGCCTTCGGACTTTAGGTTTTAAATGACTAAGAAGTTATAAAAATAAAAAGTATCCAATATTAGTCCAAAAGTTTAAAATAAATTTCAATTATCATTTACTATCTAAAGAAAATGTGGTAGTAATGTAAAGGATTTTCTTTATTAACATTTACAAGATTGCAAAAAAGAGAAGTTGTTCTTATCATGATAATTAATGTCCATCATTAATCCTCAAAGGATATGGAATAGTTTGAAAATGAGAGCTTGACCGCCCATTTTTATTGTAAAGTGCACAAAACTTTAGAAACTCTTAAGTGTGCTCTGTCAATCTACTCTCTTTTTTTAGTAAATTCACAAATCCTACTGAAGCCGTAGTATCTTTTTAGGTTATAATAGTTTGAATCTAATTCTCATTAATTATTAGTCCGAGAATCCTACATATAGAATAATTGAAAAATAGAGTTTTTTTTAATTTCGTCAAAAAACAATCGCAATTTTTAAATTAAAATGAACATATGTTTGTAGAAGTATGACTTCATTCTATTGACATGAGATCTTGTTAAAAGAAAGGCAATGAGAACAAACATAGTGGTTGAATTTGGCTCTCATCACTAGCCATGTAGAATTTAAATATAGAATGGGGAAACCAATGTCCTGAACTTCAATAAACTATTTCTTTATTACTCTCACTACATAGGATATTTTCACAAAAGAATTGGGAAATTGCAACTTCTACACACATCTAGGCGATTCTCTTTTTAAAGGACATGAAAAACTTGCCTTTCTTTTCTATTTACCATAGTCGGTCAGCTTCCTACTTGACTCTACAAGAACTGTTCCAAATAATCCAATTGATATGAAGACTCTTGCTATTGCCGTGGTAGTCCCGTATTTTCTAGGACATTTCACAAAACATGTTGATGTTCATTGCAATGTTTCAATTAACATTCTTGTCAAATAGAACATTTACTTGTTTTACATCTGACATCTATGTGTTCGCAATAACATCCTCAAAAATTTTGACTCACAAAGTAGCCACCACATTCGAGAGCTCCTATTCTGCAAAACATGTCCGTCTGTTGAAATCATTCTAAAAAACACTGGCTTCTTCTAGTGAGGACATTTTCTATCCCTATCCCAATGAATTTTATCCGAATAGGGAAGAAAACTCCCCACCAAGGTTCTCTATCCCTAAATATTTAGGGAATTTAATGCCCAATTCCCTATAAAAGGAAAAATTTAAGAAACCCAAAGTCAACTTTCTTATATGTTTAGGATAGTGCAATACTAGCAAGGAAGAGCATTCCCTATACCTATACTTGGTCTTTCTTCATTTACATAAAAATAGGGATAGGAAAGAACTAGTGGAGATGCTCTTAGGTAGTCACCCTAAATAGGATTGGAAAGTATTTAGTAAAAAGATGCAAACATCATGTTTTTTACCAATCCCCGCACTTTCAATTTTCAAAAATCATAGACCATCGATTTGCTCACAAAGAAAAATTGAGACCAATCCCCAAGTCGTTAATCTAGGATATAAATACAAGGTATGAATACACGTTTAAGATACAAATATGAATATAGGGTATAGTACAAGGTATGAATTCAAATACGAAAGATATACAATGATACACAATAAGGATATGGATATGTGGGAATAGAAATCCCATATTGATTTCAAATTCCATTTTTACTCTACTGTAGAATTACAAATAGGGTGGGTGGGTTTAGATTTGGGTATAGATTTGGGTTGAGAAATTAAAAAAATTATAGTCTAGTAGAAGGTTGGGGAAGAACAAAATAAAAAATTCACTGAATTAAACTTTAGTTTTTTAGGCGATTAGTTTAAGTACAGTTTAAAATCCACCCAAAAGACTAAAATGTTTAGAAATACTCTCAAACATTCGTCCCTAACAAGCATCTCGTACTTAATACGTATTTAGTAAGGAGTACATATTACTTCTTCCCGTCAACGCCATCGGGTAGAGCCTCCGTCGGAAATGTAGGGCTTCTGATCCCATCGGCAGAACTAGCAAACCGACCACGGCCGCTCCTGCCACGAAGGGGACCACGAACCAAAACAGAGACGCCCACTGGTGGTGCAAACGGAAGGAAGGCTCGAACCCTAATCTCTCGTTGTCGTGAATTCTCGTTGGATTTAGATCTAAGGTGTGAAGTGATCGGATTTCATCTTTACTTAGGATGCGGACAAGGACATCCGAGGATGTCCTTCGCCGGAATTCTCGGGTTAGCAGGGCTCCGTGGTTTTGTTGCGAGTCGGACACCATTTTGAGGGGCGAAGAGGATTCCTTGGACCGTGGATTTTAGATTTTCCAGTTCTGCTGTTGTCACTCGAAGGTCTCATGGACTCCTTGGATCTAAAAATCGAACTGTCTGCCTTCATCAACAACAGCTATCTTGCCCGAGTACTGCTGGACAAGATCATCAAAACCCTAAAACACCGTTGCAAGGTGCGACTGCACTACTCAACCTCGACTGTAGAAATCGGGCCTTTGAGTTGGTTGGTGAGGCTGACGCATGTGGTGTCTCGCCATGTCGTCTTGCTGCACCAGAATTTACCTGTCCGCTCGTTGAGTCTCCACTGCCAGGTAAACCGAATTTTCAGAGCATAATTCCTCACTGCAGCATGTGATCCTATCTCTGCAGCATAGTTCAATTCTAAAGCTGTTTGCATATTTTGAGAGTTGTGGGCGCTGTGGGTTCCCTTCCTGCTTGGAGGTTTACTTGATTAGGGTTTAGCAATTGACAGGGAAGCGCGGACAGAATTGGAAGGTGGCTGAATAACTCGAGGAGAGTGATTCTTGCATGATACTTTGAGTCTAGATCGAAGTCAATCCAATGCAATCGTCAGCAGAATTTTGTCTGTCCAAGTGTCAGGATCTGTCGCAGCGTTCTTGCTGGCTACAGAAGAGTGTTTACGGGATTAGCGAATCTTAGAGATTGATACTTTCACATTTGAGCATTCCGCTGACTACGTTCCAGTCCAGTCTTCTCAAGCTGAAGTCATTTGAAGTTGTTCACGTTGATGTCAAACTGCTGCAGTTGTTTCTTCCTCCGTGCTTGGTGGCCTGAGAGTTCATGATTGAGCAGTGTGGAGAATGGAACGGACACAGATGCAAGGGAGTAGGAGTCCGTAATTTTTTTGACTGAAGCTAAGTATTAAGGCTACTTACGTCGGTGGTTGTTGATGCAGGGAAACAGTGAGTGTTTTTTTCTCTCAGGCCCTGAGGCTGAGCCATTTTGGAGGGGGTTCAAAATAGCAGTTTACAGTTAACGGGGAGCGGAAGATTCCAAGAGAGGGATTCATACGTGGAACTTTTGTATATGGACTGAATTGAACTTCTAGTCAACAATTTTGGAAGCGGCAGGCATTGGAATTATTGGTACCGAAGGCCGAGAAGGGGCTATAAAATTAGACAAGTAATTGAACGGACTTGAAGACATTGCCAGTCATGCATGATACTTTGTGTCTGTGCTGAAGTCGAGTTTGAAGCTTGTTGTGTTCATATGACGTTGCTGATGTTGAGGTTGGGGTTGCTGAACGAAAGTAGAAATTATCTTCTCGCCTGGAGGTTTGGCAATTTGAGGAAGAGAAGGAACTCAGTTGGAGGGAGCAGATTGCTACTTATATGCTACTTTTTCAACTTTTACTCAAGGTTTCAGACATTGCCTGGATATGGACAAGGAGCTCTTTTCAACTGATCGAGTACTTACACTTGAAAGGGGGCCAAAGACTTGAGGAGATTCAGTCCTTTTCTTTTTCTAGATGAGAAGTTGGATTTCTGTCTGTGGTGTTACTCTGTTGTTGAAGCGGAACCGTTAAAAGTTTGTAAACACTGAGCCACAAAATGCCTGCATTAATGCACTTTTTGTCGCATCATAGGCAGCAGACGAGAAGCTATTTGGTGCTTGGAGCTGGTGCACTGGTGAGTGAGTGTTGACTTCTGGCCATACACCTGTTCTACGGAAGTAGTTGGATGACTTGTGACTTGTCTGAACTGAACTACCGTGGTCATGTTAGAAACACATGTGTCCGATACATTCAGAACAGCAGTATATTTGATTAATACGGTGGTACGCTTCCCCCAAACTGACAGGACGTGAACTGGGTTGGTTGGACGTTAAAACATTGAATCTTCGTACCGATGAGTACCTTATGCTGAAACTGCTACCAATTGAATGCGTTTATTGACTCACTGTCGGGGATTTGTGTGACCAGGGTGCCTGCGTGGTCCCACTCTTGAAGTCTCCATGGCATATACACCCATGTTTATTATTTGTCTCAGCCTCCCCTGGAGGAAGGAGCAGCGGATCCATTAGGTGTTCATCGTCGTCAGTCTGGAGAAAACCCTCTGTGAGTACCAATGCTTCAGGTATGTATAGGATGGCCGCTCTTATGGCCAGAAGTGGTTGCTTTTTTTCTCTGAGAAGAATTGAATGACATGTATGAAGTATTTAACAATTGAACCAGGCGAAGTACAGACAATCGAGCAAGATTGGGAGGAGTATTTTGCGGATCCTTTGCAGTGGTGGGACAACAGATTATACAAGGTATTCTAGGAATATTGCTAAAGGGTAGTGATTGCTGGTGTTAGAAATTTGTGAAAAGACATTGAGAGGGTTATTTATTGCTTGTACAAGGTCTTGAGCGCTTGGGTAAACAAGAAGCATATTACATTGTGAGTGGGTTTAGTATTGAATCGAAGGCCAATTAGATCACTCCAATGTTTAAGGACATATATTTCTTAGTGGTTTTTCAATATTGGATGGTGTGTTGTTGTGCATGTAGATGAATGCCAAATCACCTGACTATAAACACAAAGTGACAATGAAAGCACTTTGGGTGGATAGTTGGTCAACCCCCACATGGGTGAAGGCAATGCTCAAATTGTTGACTTCAGATGAATTACCTTCTCGTGGTGGTTATTATACCAATGATTCTCAAGAGATTGTCCCACCACATAGGTATTGGTATGAGCATGAGTTGTCTCCCTTTGTTTATACGAAATTGGTGCAATTGACTTCCCATGGATATTGCTTACAGATTGGAGATGGATGTCAAACCCACTATTTGTAATTTTTTTTTGTTAGGTGTAGCATGAAACTTGTGGTTTGGGTGAGTTTGAGGGTTTGGTTTATGCAGCATTCTTCTCTTTGTTTGCTTTCTTGAACTCACTAGGTGCATTTAAATTGCAAACTGACCTTGAGAGGTATTGTGCATGCAAGAGTTATAATGATTGCATAGTTGTTTCCAAGTATTTTACAGTACTTGATTTCAGAGTACGAAGGGTATTCTTTCTTATAAAGAATGTATTGATGGTTCAGGTTACCCCAGGGCAATTTTCGAAGCAGAAACACTTTGTCAGCTAGTGCAAAAGTGTCCAAGCAAGCAGTTCAAGTTAGTGGTGGGAGTACGCGCATGCAAAGCGCAACTACCACGAGTGAAGCAATTGATGTTTTGAAGAACCGACTACAACAGGGCAATGCAATAGACTCGTACTACTATGTTGAAATTCTTAAGCGTTGCTTGAAGCAGGAAGACCTTACGGCAGTAAAGCAGGTTCATGAGTGCACCATTGAGAGTGGCATGCAGCAGAATATATATGTGGCAAACAACCTATTGAGTGGATACATCAGATGTGGGAGACTGGAGGATGCATGCAGAGTGTTTGATGCACTTGCGAAGAAGGATGTCATTAGCTGGAACGTCATGATTGGAGGTTATGCTCAGCACAGTTGTGGGAAAGACGCCATGGAAGTTTTCCATCGCATGCGAGAGGAGGGTATGCAACCAAATGCAGTTACTTACTTGAGCATTCTGAAAGCCTGTGCGAGCCCATCAGCCTTGAAGTGGGTCGAGGAAGTCCATGCATACATCAGTGAGGGTGGGTTCGAATCGGATGTTCGTGTAGGGACTTCGCTCCTGAAAATGTATGCAAAGTGTGGGAACATAGAGGAGGCAAGGAACACTTTTGATAAGTTGTCTAGTCGCAATGTGATCACCTGGAATGTGATGATTGGAGCATATGCCGGAAGTGGTGATGGTGAGGAAGCATATCGACTTCTTCTCCAAATGAAACGGGAAGGCTTCAAACCTGACGCGATCACTTATAGGAGTATCCTGAATGCCTGTGCTAGCGAGGGGGCTTTGATATGGGTGAAAGAGGTTCACAAACATGCCCGTGAATCGGGATTTGAGTCAGATTTGCGTGTGGGCACGGCTCTAGTTCACATGTATGCAAAGTGTGGCAGTATCAATGATGCTCAATTGGTTTTTGACAGAATGCAGGCCCGGGATGTCGTCACTTGGACTGTGATGATTGCTGGACTTGCTCAACATGGCTGTGGGTCTGAAGCATATGAACTTCTTTTCCAAATGAAACAGGAAGGTCTGAAACCAGACGCATTTACATATGCAAGTATCCTGAATGCATGCGCAAGCACAGGGGCTTTGGAGTGGGTAAGGAGGGTTCACCGGCATGCCCGTGAATCGGGATTTGAGTTGGATGTGCGTGTGGGCAACGCGCTGGTGCACATGTATGCAAAGTGCGGCAGAATCGAGGATGCGCGACTGGCTTTTCACAAAATGGAGGAACGGGACGTGATTAGCTGGAACGTGATGATTGGTGGACTTGCCCAACATGGACTTGGGTCTGAAGCTTTTGAACTTTTTCTCCGAATGAAACGGGAAGGCTTCAAACCAACTGCGGTCACTTACATTAGCATCCTGGATATTTGTGCAAGCGCGGGCGCTTTAGAGTGGGTTAAGGAGGTTCACGGCTATTCGCGCGAAGCGGGATTTGAGTCAGATGTGCGTGTGAGCACCGCGCTGGTCCACATGTATGCAAAGTGTGGCAGTATCGATGATGCGCGACTGACTTTTGACAGAATGGAGGAACGGAATGTGATTTCATGGAATGTGATGATTGGAGCATATGCAGATTGTGGTTGTGGCGAGGAAGCATATCGAATTTTCCTCCGAATGAAACGCGAAGGCTTTAAACCAGACGCAATTACGTATATGAGCGTTCTTAATTCATGTGCTAGCGAAGGGGCTTTGGAGTGGGTGAGGGAGGTTCATTGCCATGCCCGTGAAGCCACATTTGAGTTGGATGTGCGTGTCGGTAATGCGCTGGTCCACATGTATGCGAAGTGTGGCAGTATCGATGATGCGCGATTTGTTTTTGACAGAATGAAGGAACGAGACGTGATTAGCTGGAACGTGATGATTGGTGGACTTGCGCAACATGGATATGGGTCTGAAGCTCTAGTGGTCTTTAGGAATATGATAGCAGCCGGTGTGAAGCCTGATGAGTACTCATTTGTGGCATTGTTATCGGCCTGTAGTCATGCGGGCCTTGTTGATGAAGGGCGTCGACTCTTTCTGGCTATGTCGCACGATTACGGCATCGATGCCAGTGTGGTCCATTGGAGCTGCATGGTAGATATTCTTGGGCGGGCTGGGCACATGGAAGAAGCAAAGGTCTTGATTGATAATATGCCAGTTGAATCAGATGAGGCGACTTGGGGAGCTTTGCTCGGTGCTTGTAGAACTTATGGGAATGTAGAGCTGGGTGAACTTGCGGCTAAAGAGCTCTTCAAGTTGAAACCCGGGGATGCTTCTTCGTACGTGGTCCTCTCCAACATCTATGCTGCAGCTGAGAAGTGGGAGAAGGCATCATCGGTGCGCGCTGCAATGCTGGAGAGGGGTATACGCAAAGAACCTGGGCGTAGCTGGATCGAAGTTGATAAGAACATTCATGCCTTTGTGGTAGGGGATACATCCCACCCAGAAACGAAGGAGATATATGCAGAGCTGAGCAGATTGACGGAGGAAATCAAGGCTGAAGGCTATCTTCCAGATACCCGGCTTGTGTTGCATGATGTTGATGAGAAAGACAAGGAGTTTTCACTTTGCTCTCATAGTGAGAAGTTGGCTATTGCATATGGACTTATTCACACCCCAAGTAGTGAACCTGTTCGTGTATACAAGAATCTTCGGGTGTGTTTAGATTGTCATACAGCAACCAAGTTGATCTCGAAAGTTTCTAAAAGAGAGATTGTAGTTAGAGATGGGAATCGTTTTCATCACTTTCGTGACGGCTTGTGTTCTTGTAAAGATTATTGGTGATGAGTTCGGCAATGCCAATGGATTTTGGATCAATATTGTGAGACTTCATTGAGCATCCGTGATATTTTGGACTAAATTACCCTAGTTCTAGTTGTCTACTCTAAATTCTTTGTTTGTTAGTATCCTATTAGACATCAATGAACTTTTTCTCATTTATCATTATTGTATCACAATCTAAGTGCACTATCTTTACATTTATCTTTTATAGTATACAAGCATCTTTTTGTGAGGCATACTATGAATGATTGAATGGAATGATCTCTTTTCACATTAGGATAGTATTGTATTCTTGGTAGGTGATTGCATTGATCCTAAATGCTTATAGCACCAAATTCTAGTGTTGACAATACTTTGAAGTTAAATGAAACCAAACCAAGTTGCTATTTTTAGTAGTCTGTAATTTTTATTAATTATTTTTGAAGTCTAGTTTTAGTACCAAAGGTTAGATTTTGAAAATGATTGATTATGATTTTTCTATTCAAGATTTTGTGCAAGGGCATTGATTGCAATCTTGACTTTCCATATTGTTGAGAGCACTTGAAAATGAGCCTCAAATACACTAGATCTCAAAGAAAAATTTATATTAAATATTCATTTAAAAAATTGTAGAAGAGATTTTGAAAAGCTGTAAATTGATTAGAGTTATGCATGTTTTGTCCTTTAACCTCATATTTTTTTGGTGATCAATTTTTAGATTTGACACATGAAAAGAGTATTTAAAGACTTTAAATGACTTTCACAATTTTAATACCTTTATGATCAATCATTAATTTGTACACTACAAGTGAATATTGTCATTTCTAACATTTTTTGTCAATTTAGATGTGTTGATTTAGACAAACTTTATCAATTTTTTTTCATTTTGAACATTTTTTATCAATTCGAATTTGTCAATGCAGACGAGTTTTTTTTTGTAGTAGTAAGTGATATTATTGTATTTTTTTTCCTAAGTGATCTCACTACAAGAAAAAGGGTGTTGTAAGTGAGTTTTTAAGTATAGTATTAAGCATAAGATTATAAGTAATGACTTTTAAGGTAATTTTCAACAAAATTTGACTAGAAACATATGTATTTTTAGTTTATTTTTACTAGAAATCTCCTTAAAGGTCATTGCTTATAATCTTATATTTAGGACTATACTTAAATACTCACTTACAACACCCTATTCTAGTTTTTTCTTGTAGTATCTTAAACATATCTAATTTGAATTTGTATAGTTACAATTGAAAACAAATTGATATACCTTATCAAAATGTTGACTTTTTGTTCAATTTAGAGCAAATTCATAGAAACTCAAAAAAAACTTTAGACATTTAGTAGTTGAAGATTTAATTTGCTACTTATATTAAATAACTTTTCTATATTATTTGCTCAATAGTGTCACGGACATGACATACACAACCAACCTCAAGATCAACTCCAAGACCAAGTAGAGTATTCAAAGCAAGTACTTTGAGCTTAGACTCCAAAAGAAACCTCCCAAGTAATTTCCTAATAGTGGTGGCGGTGCCTTGAGGGCCAAGCCACCTCCTTTAGATGACTCGAAGAGACAGAATTGAAAGACTCGCCTCCCAAGATTTCACAGAAGCCCCAAACTTGGTCATTAGTAAAGAGAATACCAGTGAAGGCTTCGATGAAGACTTCGAGCAGTCAAAGTGGGAGTAGCTCCAAGAAGGCACGGCAGAGTAGATAGAGCGCAGGTAGTTAGGTAGGATTTTTAATTCGAAATGGGAATTTCAAGCATAGATCCAAGTTTCAGATTCTTTTAGAAGTTTCGGATTTGTAGGGGCAGTTGGGCTTTGAACATTCCAGATATCCCAGGTTGTTCATTGGTTGGTTGCTTTGATTTCCGGGATGCCTTTTGGGCTTTTTAGGTGTTGACTTTGGGTTTGATTTTGATTTTTAAGGGCGAGTAAGTTTGTTGCCTTCTCATTCCATCCTAGCAGTTATTTTGTTGTATTCAATTCCCTTCTTTAATTTAAGTCACTTGGTGAATATTCTAGTTCCAACCGGGTATATAGATTGTGTTGGTTTATTGTTTTGAGTGTTGAGATGTAAAAAGGATGGGTGAAGAGGAATCTGGATTTTGGATAACTTGATTGAACAAAGGGAGTACTATTGTAATGATATTAGATATGAAACGAGGGAGTTACGTGTTGTGCCTTTGAACTACTAGAACAGTAATCCAGCTTTTAGTAAAGAGTGGTGAGAGTACAAACTCGGAATTAGAAACAATTCTATACGGAAATTAGCGACTGTTAGAGGAAACTCCCACTCACCGGAAGGTCTTCCAACCTTAGGATCCGTCATACACCTAGAAAGATTACCCCCCTTGTTAATTCCGGGCGTCTGAGATCTATCGTTGTAGTAAAGAGGAGTGAACACAGTCTTGAGTGACATACATTCCGGATCGGCCATCTAGGATGTTGTGAGGATCCGGATCTACCTTGTGCACTACAACATTTTGAGTACTTGGGTGTTTGTTGTTTATTTGTTTTTGTTTGTGTAGTAAATAGACAAGAGAGGTGAAGTCCCTACCCTCAAAAGATCAATAGCGGACCCTTTGATGGTAAAATAGAGGAATTGAAAACTAATTTGTTAAAGGATGAAACCGGACAACCAGATGAAACCGGAAAACCGGATAATATTGGATTTGGATAGGAATCCGAATAGTAGTGAATCCAGAAAAGAAAGTGAAAAAGAGTAGTCGGAGGAGGAAAAATCGATCATTCGGATATTAGAGTTGAGAAAGGCATCTAGGATTCCCTGGGACGATAATTTGTGTCATCTTACCATGTGTTTTTGTATAAAGATTCTTACGCCTAGACTACGAGTGCGACAAATATACAGACTAAAGTATATGATATAGTACAAAAAGCATCTATAGTAGATCTATTGCTTTTATAAATAACTCATGTACCTTTTAAAATGTATTGTTTATAAGTATGATTTTTGTGATCCCTAGCTCTAATTTAATTACTACTTTGGATGATGTGCATTCAAGACCTAAAGAGAACTTGAAAAAATTAAACTTGACATGTATTGACAATCACATCGCAATCACTGGAAGAACTTTGAAAAAATTTAAATAAAAACTAATGTCAATTGTCATTCAAATGATTGTAGATTTAAGGAAAAAATAATCATTGAAATTGTTATGTCAAACAAAAAGGGAAAGGAAGAGGAGATACAAAATAAAAACTTGCATGATGGTAAAGTAATGTTTTGTATGGGTCAAGCCTCCCTTCTTGTCTCCCCCATCCTTGTTGACTACGTCCTCCTTGTTAGAACTCACCTTTGTATTTTCATGCCACCAAATTTGCACCATTTTAATGATGTATTCACTTGTACTATCTTTCTTTTCTACCTTTGGAGAAGAGTGAATTTTGATGATTCTTTTGATATTTCAGATTGTCTACCCAAAGCCAACATGATGTTGTCTACCTTTATTCCAAGCACCCTAGCCAATATCCTCACACCACCAACTCCCTCTCTCATTGCTGCATCAAGTAATGCACCCTTCCTAGAAAGCATATGGTTAGAGATAGGAATAGCAAAGGCTTGTAGCTTAGTCTTAAAGCTATAAAGGAATATATAAATACTTTTAGCCTCAATAAGACGGGGGTAATAGTATTGTAGTAGGGGCCAAACTGTTTGGTGGCGGATGACTTTTCTAGAACATCTTGCCTCGTAAGAGGATCTCGATAGTTTCTCATTTCTTCACGTATGCACTATAAGATTCTTTGCGCAATTTTGCATGAATCCCTTGTACAAAGGATATCTACCTCTATTTCCACATTCTCTATGGCCAAAGCTATAGCCTCTTCTTTTTAAATGCGAATTTGTTCCCCATGCATACGTTGGAAGAGACAGTTGCGCTCTGCTTTCTTCCACCTTTGTTGCATGTGCAGTTTAGGCATAAGTATCTTTACACACAAAAACATGGTAAGATGACACGAATTATTATCCTAAGGAATCCCAGATGCCTTTTCAAACTCCAATATCCAGATGATTGTTTCCTCCTCTTTCGACTACTCTCTTTCACTCTCTTTCACTTTCCTTCTCTAAAATCACTACTATCCAGATTCCAATCCGGATCCGATATCACTCAGTTCTCCAGTTTCATCCCTTAACAAACTAGTTTTCAATTCCTCTGTTTTACCATCAAACGGTCTACTATTGATCTTTTGAGGGGTAGGGACTTCACCACTCTTGTCTATTCACTAGACAAAGAAAATAAACAAACAATAAACACCCAAGTACTCAAAATGTTGTAGTGCACAAGGTAGATCCGGATCCTCACAACATCCCAGATGGCCAATCCACAATGTAGGTCACTTAGGACTGCATTCATTCTTTCTTACTACAACAACAGATCTTAGATGCCTGGAATTGACAAGAGGGGTAATTTTTCTAGGTGTAAGATGGATCCTAAGGTAGGCAGACCTTTCGGTGAGTGGGAGTTTCCTCTAACGGTCACTAATCTTCGTATAGAATTATTTCTAATTCTAGATTTGCACTCACACCACTTTTTACTAAAACCGGATTACCGTTCCAGTAGTTCAAAGGTACCATGTGCAACTCCCTCATCTCGTATCTAACATCATTACAATAGTACTCCCTTTGTTCAATCAAGTTATCCAAAATCCAAATTCCTCCTCACCCATCATTTTCACATCTCAACACTCAAAACAATAAACCAACACAATCTATATACCTGGTTAGAGCCAGAATATTTACCAAGTGACTCAAATTAAAGAAGGAAATGGAATACAACAAAATAACTCCTAGGATGGAATGAGAGGGCAACAAACTTGCTCGCCCTTAAAAATCAAAATCAAAACCAAAGTCAACGCCTAAAAAGCCAAAAAGGCATCCCAAAAATCAAGGCAACCAACTACTGAACAACCTAGGATATCTGGAACGTTTACAACCCAACTGCCGTTACAAATCCGGAACCTCTAAAACAATCCAGAATCCGGACTCACGCTTGGAAATCCCATCCCAGATAAAAATCCTACCTAACTACCTACGCTCTATCTACCACGTCGGGCCTTCTTGGAGCTGCTCCCGCTTTGATTGCCCGAAGTCTTCACCGAAGCCTTCACTGGAGTTGCCCGGGTTGCTACTCAGGTTTGAATCTTCTGTCCCGGATCATTTTCCGGATTCCGGAATCTGAACATTTTCGGATTCCAAATCCATTCTGAATCCATTCTGGATCCAATCTAGATCCAATCCAGATTCAAAACATTTCCAGATTCCGAACCCCATACATTTCCGGAAGTATCCCAGATCCAATTCTAATATTGCTGAAAGTCTTTCAAAATACTTGTTGGACAACTATCCGAGTTCTGGGTTTTGATTAGGACAGAAAGTGTGAATGTCTTCCTTAACCACTTTATCTTGATTAAAAAATCATATGATTTGCTAATCCATACTTCTAGTATTTTTTCTGTTTCTAACTGATAGAATCAAAAAAATATATTGAAAATGGATTTCTTACTTCAAATTCTTTTTGAAATAACTAAAATCTGTTTCTGTAGGTTTCGACAACCTTTGTACCTCCAACACTTTTGCTTGTAAGGCTTTCTCAACAGGTCCAAGCCAAATGACCCCATCCCTAGCTCTCTTGTGCTTGGCAGTGTTACCCATCCTACATGAAAAAAGTGAACAAATACATACAAAAGATCATATCTTAGTACTCGATGCCACACACATATATAAAAAAGACCTTGAAGATCATAGGTCAAGACTTGGAAGGTTGGACAAACCCTAAATAGGATCTATTTAGAATTGAGAAAATACAACAAAGTAGTACTTGATTTGCATCTACAAAAACACAATTAGGTCACAATCGACTTTATTGGGAAAGAATATTTTTTTTAAGTCAACATGTAGATAATGAATTGCAATTAAACTCATTGGAATTATGATGTATTTGAATGGAGCAGATGAAAGTAAAGATAAGAATTTATATATTAATTCTCGTAGTGGAGCTGTTCTAGCTATCCAAACCATGGTTGTCATAACGGGTGAGTTAGGGTCATCGAACGATCCGGACGGACTGACAGACGGTCCAGACGGCTTTAATTTTGTAACTTGTGCAATTTTGCGGAATGACACATCACCTCATTCGCGCCTTGATGATCTCGTTCGCGCCTAGCATGTTCCTTAATCCATATGGCATCCACGTGGCCTATTTTTCCGTTATCAAAAAGTCAACTATGTGTTGATTGTATCGGACAGGCGGAATCTCTAACGGACGGGTGAACCGGACGTCCGTCCACTATGACAACCATGATCCAAACTACTTAATAAATTTTCTGGAGTGCAAAATACTCACCAAGCTCATGAGCTAGAGTTCAAAGAATCTGCTTTTGATTGTGTAGATTTCTCAACTATCTCAGGTAGTTGGATTATAGGGACAGAAACAATGACTCTGAACTCTTTGCCACACATTTTTGGGATTGAGCTTTAGTATTTGAAAATTTCAAGTACCATGCAATATTTCCAACCTCTAAGATTGGTGTGCCCAATATGTGAGTGTCGTTGATAGTAGGAACACTTTGGTACAAACTACTGAACTTAGTATTCAAACTCTTTGTACTAGTAGAGTTGATGGAATATGGAAAATAGTTTGTTATCAGTTGTTGCACTAGTAGAGGTGGTTGCTTTTTAGAGTAGTCTTCTATAATAAGCATTTGTACAGAAGGAGAACCTATAGAATTCTTTTCTACAAACATTAAGGCGTAATTTTGGAGAACATACAATAAATTGGGGAAATGGCATTCCAACCTTGCGTCCCAAGATAGTCGAAATAAGCAATTATAAATCAAAGAAAGAATGCTCATAAAACAAATCAAGAAGTTACTAAATCCCTACAAATATTTGTCCATTCCAAATTGCTTTCATGACATATGAGCAAATGACCATATTCATAAGGTTCTTCAAAGATATTCATGTATGGGAAAAATAACTTACTTCAGGACAAAAAGCATATCCTTAGCATTCCCCTTGAGCTCTTGCTTTCTATGTTGTGATATTAAGTTGCGTGTTGTGATATTCAGTTCTACATCAATCATAAGTAGGCAAACCTACACCATTTGTATCAATATTACAAAGAATGGTACTACCCTTCTTCTAAGTATATACCACGTTACATAATCTAATATCACAATACAGAAAGAAAAAATTTCATAGAAAAGGGATTGTGAAACTAAAACTAAAGTACTAGAGGACCATTTGAAGGTTTCTTAAAACAATATGAAAGCGTTCAAGATAATAAACCTTAGTGTACTCTATGTCTACTCGTCCAAAGTATAAAGATGAATGTGTTGTCCTATGGATTTTCAACGATTACAATGGAACATGCCAATAATAGGTCTAGACATTTCTTTCTGAAAATCATGTTGTTTACAAAACTAGGGATCTATTCAAAGAGCTTGTATTATAAACTTCTTCGTACTAACTGTCACATGTGCAGTCTAGACGTAAGTATCTTTATACATGAAAACATGGTAAAATGACACAAATTATTGTCCGAGGGAATTCCAGATGTATTCCCAAATTTCAATATCCAGATAGTCATTTTCTCTTCTATTGACTACTCTCTTCTACTCTTTTCCAAAATCAACTATTATTCAGATTCCAATCCAAATCTAGTTTCACTCGGTTTTCAGTTATGTCTCTCAATACATTGGTTTTCAATTCCTCTATTTTACCATTAGAATGTCCGCTCTTGATCTTTCGAGGGGTAGGGACTTCACCACTCTTTCTCTAATTCACTATACAAGTAAAAACAAACAAACAAACAAACACCCAAGTACTCAAGGTATTATAGTACAAAAGGTAAATCCAGATCCTTACAACATTCCGGATGGTCGATCCGGAATGCAAGTCACTCAGGATTGCTTTCACTCCTCCTTACTACAATGACAGATCTCAAACGTCCAGAATTTACTAGGAGGGGTAATCTTTCTAGGTGTAAAATGGATCCCAAGGTTGGTAGACCTTCTAGTGAGTGGGAGTTTCTTCTAACGGTTGCTAATTTCTGTACAAAATCGTTTCCAATTCTAGATTTGCATTCACACCACTCTTCACTAAAAACCGGATTACCGTTCCAGTAGTTCAAAGGCACCATGCACAACTCCTTTATGTCGTATCTAATAGCATTACAATAGCACTCCCTTAATCCAAACCAGTTATCCGAAATCCGGATTCCTCCTCACCCATTCTTATCACATCTCAACACTCCAAGTAACAAACCAACACAATCTAGATATCTGATTGGAGCCAAAATATTCACCAAGTGACTTAAATTAAAGAAGGGAATGGAATACAACAAAATAATTACTAGGATGGAATGAGAGGGCAACAAACTTGCTCGCCTTTAAAAATCATAACTAAAGTCAACACCTAAAAAGCCAAAAAGGCACCCCGGAAATCAAGGCAATCAACTAGTGAACAACCTAAAATATTCAAAACGTTTAAAGCCCAACTATCCCTACAAATCCAGAACCCTTAAAAATCCGGAACCACTAAAAATCCAAATTCTTAAAAATCTGGAATCCCTAAAAATTCGGAATTCAGGCCCACACTCAGAAAACTTGTTCCGGAATGAAAATCCTACCTAACTACATGGGCTCTATCTACTCCGCCATGCTTTCTTTAAGTTGCACTTGCTTTGACTGCCCAGAGTCTTCACCAAAACCTTCACTAGTGTATTCTTTACTGATGATTGAGTTTGAGGTTTCTGTGAAACCTTGAAAGGTGAGTCTTCCAATTCCGTCTCTTTCTCGGATCCAAACTTCAACACCTCTTCTTCTGACTCCTTAATCTTCTGAATCTTTGAATCTTTGGCTTACAAAGACTTACTCAGTTCAATCTCAACACGATCTTATTTTGGCGTCAATTGCTGCATCGAGAAGAAATCTTGCGAATGAAACCAAGCCGGATTCATCATTATTTCAATCCATATGTTGAGGTTGCCACGAACCATCAATCTGGGTACCAAGAACTTTCCGGCCATGCTTTTCCGAAGTGGTGGAAAAAGTAGGACGAAAACCCCTTGCTCTATTGGAACAAACTTCTCACTTGCCCCTTTCTCTAGCTCAACAACCATTGATCTTGATGGAATTCATGCTTGGCTATTTGATGGTCCCGCAATTGGAGTGAGGATAGACTTTAGTAGCTCCGATTGGGGTTGAATCGGACTACTAGAATCCTATCGGATCAGAGTCTGTTGAACTGGAGTATTCCGAAATATGCTCCTAGGGACTTCCGAAAACTCTTCTAAGTCGACATCCCATTCCAGATCCACGTATTCGAGCAACTTGCACATGTCCTTCAAAACAATCTCCATCTGGGCTTTGAAGTCAACCAGGATCTTATCATCTTGGATTCTATCATATATTCTTACTTCTCCAACCAAACAGTATAGACTTCAGCTCGGATCACTATATGCTCCGGAACCATGATGAGTTCTTTAAAGTCGTGGGCGAGTCGAAGAGCCTCTGTCTCCTTCCATTTCGTCGCGTTCAACTCCCCCTCCATCTACTCAAGTTAAAACTTGAGGCTATCCTTTTCTTCCCCCAACTTTCAGATTTGTTCCTCTTTCTATTGGAATTCTTTTAGATTCGAACATTTCTAGATCTCCTCCAAAATTTGGTCTAACTCTACCTTGAATTTGCCTACGATAACAAGCACGTCATCCTTCAGTTCGCCATACATTGGTTTGACCTACTGCATCCACTGGATTCCGTCTTCAAAGAACTCTAGCTCTTAGGAATGTTTCGGATCTATAATTGGCTCCTCCCATTCTAGTGTTAGCGCCTTTTCCCGTGCAACCGGATTCGTGGACTTCCTTCATCTCTGGTCCACTACTTCTTCTTCCTCTTCTGATTGCACTTCTTCTTCGGATTCCTTCTCCTCCTTCTCCAGCTCATCTGTGAAGCCGTACTTCAGGATCTCGACTCCAATGATGTACTCAATCGTCTCCTCTACACTCCAAACCTCCTTGTGGTGATAGAGGTGGAACATATACGGTATGGTAGGGCTGTGCTTTGCCCGGCCTAGGTGCTCTACTAGTTTGCCCACTATTTTTTGAATCATTCTCTCCCAATGGACGATCTGGTCCTCGAAAGGCCCGAAAATGGTGTTGGCCACCATGACCATAACCCGAGTAGGCTTTTCTGGATACAAGATTGGAATTAGAAAATTTAGTACTCGTCTATGCCTCTTGTTCTTACAATCATTGATGGAAAAACCCTCCTTTGAGTGGGCTTGATTCCGGAACTTTCCAACTATGTACTTATCCGTTCTTTTAGCTAGTCGGAGTCCATTCTTTTTCAACAAATAGACATCCACCTAGATATCTTCCGTCCAAGCTACGGGTCAACCTCATATTGTCAACTCATACTGATTTGAAACTCTGTAAATGAGTTTTTGAATCATCTCTTCATTCTTCATGTTCCATGGCCTATCTAACAATCTGACACACTTGATACACATGAGATTCTCCTCTAACTGTGCTCGGTGAGCTGGATCAGAAGGGATAGTTGGACAAACCATCCGAGCTACAATTCTAGACTTTTATGTAGCCAGGTCGATAGTCGCCACCATGAATCACCGACAATTGATAACCTATTCCGGTATTGATCCTTCCATCTCCTTCCTATTTCGGTTGCTATCTTACCATTCTTCCCTCAACTATACGTTCATCAAATTCAACAAGCAGAGAAGGAAAGAAAGAGAACTAGCAATGGGTTTAAGTACCCAACACGCAACCAACAGTTCCCAATGGAGAATGGGTAGAAGACCATTCGCCTAATAGTCTCCTAGTTTCCTAGATTGGAAGTTTAGAACGTAGGTTTTAAGAATCCGGTACTTTTCTGGATTCTGGATCCGGATCGGATTTGTTTCCGTAATATCACTAACAGTTTTAGCAATCCGAAAACTCACTATTTCTATCATAGTCATAATGTTGCGAAAATTTCTAGGGGTTACCAAAAAAATAAAATTTGCAAGTCTATCTAATCCTAATTCTAGACTAATTTCATCTGGTTTGAGTTTTTGTACTCCCACACGAATACTAACAATATTAGGAACTATTTAAAGGATTGAAAGGAAACAATAATATACAATGGGAACCTTATACATCCGTCATATTATTTTACTTTCTAAATAGTGGAGGAACAACAAAGAGGATGTAGAGATTCATTGAGTCACTTGAACCGCAATCAAAGTAGGCTGACAAAAATAGAATCTTCTAACCCAATGCCTCCAAGATGAACAACACCAACTTTGCTTGCAAGATTTTCACGCATAGATATACCAAAATATGGGTAACGCGCTTTCCAAATCACTAGCATCAACTTCATAAACCAAAATTGCTCATGTGTTGTGCAATCAATCTTGAATGAGATTACTATGAATTGGTACACACAAACTTGTGAATCCTAAGTCCCACGCAAGCAACCATGAACATTTCCATGAAGACGCCCACCCTCCACGTCCATACTCAAGCATTGTAATAAGAAAAAAAAAACGGTTGCATGGGGTGATATGGTCTATACATGCTACAAACAAAACGGAAGACAAAACAAAAGAGACGACGACAACTAAGAGATTCGATCTACAATAATAGGATCTAATCCAAAAATCTTGGATAATGTATGATTCAAATCTAAGTGGACTTTGCAATGAACGGCGAAGATTGACTCAGAATGTATTCCATGTATTTACAGTACATTAGAATATTTTTATCACTAACAGTGGGGAATTTTATATCTTCTCCAAAACACATGTTTTCTAGGATTCAACTGTTAGCCATCCTAGGGTCTATGGGAATGTTGCTTCTAGCACAAAAAAATTAGCATAAACACTCCATTTTCTATCCATTTTTCAAATGTAGAAGGGAATGCCATGTAAACTCCAAAATTCCAGTGAAAAATGCAACTAAACTCTATGCATCAACAACAATCCCTTGCACAACAAATTATGTATCAAACTATATGGAAACCACTCGATATTCATCGTTTGATTTTCCTCTACAAAGTACTTTTCATTTTCTTTACAAATCTGATGTACTTTTAATTCTCATAAAGTACTTTCTGTAGCTTTAAGAAAACATTTTTTCAAATAGATGTCTACTGAATACAAAACTTGACAAGTTTACTCACCCAATTGATTTGATGACAAGCCAAAAATGTTTAATTCTTCAATATAAAAAAGTACTCAAACCTTAGTACCTCCCCTAAAAGTACTTTTCTAATGTACTTTTTAGAGGGGTGTAGTGTACTTCCACCCTATATTTGTGAATAATACATGGCATTTTACTAGTACGTAGCTAAGGTACACATTTAGAGTTTAAATGATGGCATTCATGTAAATTGTGGCATTGCCCTTGGCAAAGTATATATTATAGTTGGAGTTCCTAGTGGGTACCAAAAGACTACCAGTAGTAGTGGATATAGTCAAGCACCACAATTAATCAAGGCATTGGAAGAGTATGTCCCATTTATAGAAGGTAGATTTAGAGTCATGGGATAGTGCTTATTTCTCTTTTATAGTCAATAATGATAAAAATAGATTATCAATTACACTCAAATGTTTGAAATTGTAAGTAGAATGTTGAAATGAAGAGACCACAATGTCTATTGTGGTTTTGTAGAGAAAGTATTGTAGGCATCCGCACCATTGTAAGTAGGACATTGGGATGAGAAAACTAGTGTCCACTGAGTGAAGGTAATAATAAGGTCTTCAAACCACTTGGGTCAACTATGGAGAGAGAATTTGGAAAAAGAAATACAAAATTTATAGAATTCAATTTTGACCTCCTCTTTAAAAAGTATACTCATACATTGCTCTTTGCACACTATGGTGTGTAAGAGTGTTTTTCAAGGAGGAGGCAAAGTCAGGTTCTACAAATTTTGTACTTATTTTCCCCTAATTCTCTCTCCATTGTTGTCCTAGGTGGTTCGAAGATCTTATTATCATAAAGATGCCAACAAGGTCTTTGAACCACTTGAGTCAACAACGAAAAAAACAAGAATGCAAAAATTGTATAATCAAATTCTACATGTATATTTGATGGATATTGGAAATTTTCTATAAAGATTTTTGGATTTATTGCTTATAATTCTTGTGTTTTGCATTTAAATATGTAGCTTCTTTATTATTGCATCACTTTTAGGTAATTACTGATGGAGAATTCTTTCAAACCTATGCTTTAAAGTAGTTCTAGAAACTCCCGTTTCCCTAAAAAAACTCCCCAAGTTTTGAATATGATGTTCTATCTATATATATTTTTTGTATTTATTATTTTTTTTTCTGATTTATTTCTAAAATCAATTTTTAATAGAAATATTGCACTAATCACTTTTGTGCTTTTAGATTTTTTTAATTTAGATTTATTGGTATTTTCTCAAATTATTATTGTAGAATTTTTTCATTCCTTTTTCTTCAATGCTTTTTCTAGTTTTCACACTAATATCCTAAAGTTCCCATTGCTATTTAATAAGAATTCATCAATTTTTAGTTATAGATTAATCTTTTTATCTAATAAATCCAAACTCACAATTTCATACCATTTGTTTAAATTTTACAAGTTCCAATTCATGAGCCAATGGAATGACTCATATAGGATATGTATCTATGTTATAGGTATGTATGTTATAGACTCCTTCAATGGTTGTAGGATATTAATGTTATAGGTACATATTTTGTAAACAACTTCAATGGTTGTAGAATATCTATTTTCACTTAGGCTCATAGGCTCACAATTCTAAGCTTACATGCTAGTATTGTTGAAGTTATGACACAATAAGCCCAAAATTTAGTGTATACTCTCAACTCAATTCTTCAATATAATAAATTAGAAATTCAAAATCAATAGTCTAAAAATTTTAGACTAAAAAAATTCATAGTTTCATATTCTAGATACACAAGATGAAAAAAAAATACATTTTCTTCATTTCACTTTAAATAAAAATATTTTGCAAACTATGTAGTTAAAGTTTTTGGAATTTCTTCTATATATTTTTCTGTTAGTCTAATTTAAGATTCCCCATAGTTAGATATGCAAAAAAAACAATTCAGAACCTTTTTGTTCTTTGCAATAGAAATGGCATGTTTGATTTGTTTTTGATGGAAAAAAGGCGTTGGGACTTTCAAAGGTTGGTTGTAGGCTCCATCTTTCCAAATTTACCCTTAGCAAACGAGCTTCACATTCCTTCTCATAGATTCAAGCTTCATATTCATAAAC
Source organism: Pseudoscleropodium purum (assembly GCA_963969395.1). Taxonomy (NCBI): domain Eukaryota; kingdom Viridiplantae; phylum Streptophyta; class Bryopsida; order Hypnales; family Brachytheciaceae; genus Pseudoscleropodium; species Pseudoscleropodium purum. The sequence continues at coordinate 249,134 of OZ017802.1, forward strand.
TTCATTTCAATAAACTAGTCACCTCAAATTCAAAAAATATCAATTTTATGGTTATATTTCATATTAAAAGTAAAGAGCAAGAATTGTTCAAAATACATTGCAAAGGTGATCCATTGATTAAGCATCTTTTTCTTCAAAGAAATTAGTATTACCATAACAAAGGAATATGCAATACAATTCACCAAAAATGCATTCAAGCAACTTCTTTTTCCAAACATCGGATGAAAAAAATGCTTTTCCCACCTTGAAGTCCCACTTGAAGTCATCCAAAGGACAAAAATGTCCATTTAGGGATAAAGTTGAAATACATAAGAGGGCATTTTGAGTCTTTTGTATGATTTCAAGAGAGGCCTCAAGGATGTGAAAAAACATTTTTTCTTCCAATCCTTATGAAAGAGTTCCTTGAATCAAATGTCAATGAGAAATGTTCTATATTTCTTCTTTGTCATAGTTTTTTACATTTCTATATAAGAAATTTTAAATCCATAGATCATTGCATAGTGTATTTTTGCATTGCATACCACATGTGAATTCAAGCTAGAAAATTGATCTTTTGGGAATTTGAGACCGTATATTGAAACAAAGCTTATAAGTTTGGTTTCTATTCGAATTTGAAAAATTCCTAACTTTTGAATATTCCATTGCAATTTGAACTTTGGGCCTCTTATAATGGATTGTTAAATTTTTAATTTTAGAATGATACATCAAAAGAATCTACACCATAGCATTATACACTACAATATAAACCAATGGAGAAATTTTCAAATTTTTTTTAGCATATTTTGCATTTCATATGAATTTTTATCACTTCTCATTAAAAAAAATAACAATAATTTTAAATTAGAAAAAAAAATCTGAAATTTTTGTAATTAAGACATGTATACAAGACATGTAATTACATTTATGAAAGATAAATACGAACAATTTCATTCATATATAGTTTGCAGAATAGGAGAATAGAGAGGAGCTTCAATGTCTGAGAAAGTGATCACAGGAGCGCGCTTTCAGGGTTAAGTGGAGGTGCGACGGGCGTCGAGCTGGTACACAGTAACTTACGCACGACTGAATGCCTGGTCCTTCGTCTGCTTCTCAGCTTGCTTACTGTTTCTTTTCCTTCTTCTTCACTTCCCTTAGCCGACTGCCTTCACGTTGTCACTTTGTTTGCTCGCTCTCAGCTTCGATCGTCCCTCTTCTCTCCTCCTCTCTTCTCCCTTCTGCTGCTGCTCGCCTCCTTCCCGACGGACTGCTCTGCCGCCTTCTAGGTCCGCCCCCACCGGATCCCTCTTCTGGCCTTGCCTTGTCTTGCCTGCCTTGTTTTTGCTCTGGATCCCGATTGTTGCCTCTAAACCTGCTGCTTTGCTTGCGTCTTATGTTGATGCCATCGTTCTCGCGTGCTCGGCGTTATCGTCTTGGCTCGGATCTTCTGCTTTCGTGCTCCCTGCCGATGCTCGGACCCCTGGGACTTTCGTCCTTTTAGGGTATTACGTTAGGGCACGTGCCATTCCCTTAGGGTTATCAACTGTCCTTACCTATCACTGCTCCGTGTCGCCATGGAGGTTGGCGTTTGGGACAACCATCCTCGTTGGGAACCCGTTGGGGCGTCCATTCAGCTTTTTCGGATGTTGTAGGACAGCGTGCTGCTGAGTGTCCGTGAGTCTTGGATGACGCGATCACCGCGGTGTGTGTCTGTCTGAGAGCACAGTGTGCACTTGTCTGTTTCTTCCCTTCGCTTGATACTGTAATTTCACAGGCGGGCGTTGAAGAGAAGATTATCTCGTGCAGGCTGGCTACCTTGTGAAAGTTAAGGTTTCCCCGACGTCGTATTCTCGACAAGGAAAGCTTAGCTCCGCAGGTCTTGGGTACGGACGGAAAACATGAGATTTGCGTGGTATGCAGAATTGAGGGCTTGTGTACTATGTGTGGATAAAGCTTTGAATGTATCTGAAGGAATCTAGGCCTTCTTAGAACGAATTTTTTGTTCAAATGTGGGGCAAGATTCGGCGTTGTCATAACAATTCTAACAAAATTGTGGTAATTGGATGTCTGACCTGACTGAAACAGGTTGTCTTGTGTGGACTGACTCATACATGAATCTGTAGGTGCGTATCAGATTCAAAGCCCTATAAGTGTTTCGATGAGTAATACGTTCGTCGATATTGAGTGGTGGCAAGAGACTGTACTTCGCCTCACTTCGTGTGTGGTCAGCAGATTGTAGGTTGCCTTTCGTAGCTGACTTAAACCATGGGGAGAGAGGGTGAGTGGTCATCCCCTGGCCAGTATCCCCCAGGATCGCAGCCTTCAGGTTATCCTCCCCAAACTATGCAGTCATACCCTGGGGCCTCCGGTGGCCAATATGCTCCAGGGACCGCACCAACGCAACCTGCTACGAGGGGTCCTTCTCCACCAGGGCCACCGCCATCCCCTTACGGCAATGCCGCTCCGTCTTTACGGCCCCCTGGACCTCAGTTTGGCAGCACGCCTCCGGGAGTGCGACCCCAGTGGGCGGGTGCTGCTGGTGGACCGATGGTTCGATCTTCTGCAGCTTCCGGCCCTCCAGGGCCTCCACCAAACGCAGGGCCTCCAGGACAGAGCCCTTTATCGAATCGTAGCTACGGGGGTCCTCCTCCGGGAGGGCCTCTTCAATTGAGACCCCAAATCCCTCCACCGACCATTCCGAGCGCCAATGCTGCTCAAGGAATGACTGGGCCTTCAGGTCAGTCATCTCTCACTCCATCCAGCTAGAGCCGTGCAAGTACCGGTGGTTTCATGAATGTTGATGTGATAATCCGTAGAACAGCCTGCTGTAGTGTCATAAAGTCTGGTATTGTTAGAATTATTTTAAAATCCTTACAGTGAGTAGACATGCTAGCACCTGGTGATATTGGACATTCGTTTCATAGTGCTGTTATTAGTGAGCGATATTATCACTGGGATTTTGGAAACGGGAGTCAATACTCGTGATACTAGGTTGTTATTCCACGGATTATGAGAGTGTGAAAGTGGATGTTGGCCTAGTCGGTCGATGACTTCCGACGGAAATTAGTTGGGAATGCCTTTAATAGTTTGCGTAGTCTAATCCGAGATTGCACCGGAATTGGTTTCGACACACGAGCATTCGTTAGACGCAAATTAATGATTCATTACTTGACGAAACTCGACTGATTATTTTTCTACCCAATCAGGATTGGTGAGGTTCCTATGATTTGCATGCATCACCGCTTACCTGAGATTGTGGAAAACGTAGACTTTGGCAAGTTACATCTGGTTGAACGTTAATTTTGGGGGTTGAGTTTTAGATTTGGAGTTTCCGTTTTCCTGCAGTTTTTCTTGATCAATTTGAGGCCAATCAGGAAGAATGGGCACAATCTCGAAAGTCGAACTTTGAGAAATTTTATTGTACCGACATCCACTTGATGCGTAGATTCTTCGGTTCTGACCGAGTCTTTAATGTGCAGGACCATATGGAGGCTCCGGTGTGTATACGACTGCCGGTGCTTCTGCTGCCGTTAGCAGGTCAGCGTTTTCTCAGCCCCAATCTACTCCTCCAGCTTATTCATCAGCGAGACCCTACCAGGTTTCCACACCTGGTGCCCCTTCTGTTCCCGCTATGGGTCCTCCTTCCTTCTTGTATCAGCAGTCTGGCAACCAGGTTCCCGTGTCCAGTACCCCTCCCGGTCCTACTATGGGCCCTCCCAGTTTCTCTCATCAACAGGCACCTGCCAACGGACCTCCTCAAGGTCCTCCAGCTGTGCAATTCCCTGGAAGCATTAGTCAGTCGCTTGGGCAAGGTCCCAGACATTCTACGGGTCAGCCTGAGCCTATGTACAGACCAATACCTAGTATGCAGGGGTCGCCTTCAGTAGCCCCACTTGCGCAACAGTTACAAGGGATGTCCATGGGGCAGGCCAGTCAACACCCATCTGGTCCTCCAGGTCCTCCAAATTTTTCTGCACCTGGTCAATCTTTTACGGGGCCTCCTTACACGACTCCACCTACATGGCAAACACCTCAGAGGCGTGTGTATCCAGAGGCCTACACTGGTCAACCTTCAAGCGTGAGATTTCCTTATTTATCTTTAGATTTGTTCGATTGTGCCTCAGATTCTTCGGGATTTTTAAGCATATGGATGGCATGTTGAAGTAATTTTACATTTATGGCAGCCACCGAGAGTTCTTTAGATATCGCATTGGTTCACCTTCCTGTTTTCAATAATTGCTCACAGAAGAGTTCGTGTCTGTTCCTATGCGCCTCATCCTGAATGTGTTGATTGTTTCCAGGGTTCCATGCCTCCTATGCCTGTTGCCCCTCAGCAGCTGCATACTGGGCAGTCCCATGTGCCAGGGGGCCTTGCTCCAGGCATGCAGGCTATGTCGCAGCCAGGTTCGCCCGCTGGGGGTCAGCCAGGATCTGCATCGCGAATTGATCCTAACCAGATTCCACGTCCTCAGTCCACAACTTCACCTTTGCAGTTCGATACACGAGTGAATGGCTCGGGCAATTTGCCTCCGGTATTGTAAATAAACTCTCTTCTTTTTGTCCTTCCTCCTCTATAACTGGTTCTTAGTGGTAAAGGTGTTTAGCGGATGCTCTCTCAACATGAATTATCTGCTTGCAAATTTAGAGTTGTCCTGTGATGTACAATGGTCGGTTTTGACTTTGGTTACTCTGTGTGGATGTCAGTCTGCCACGACGCATTTCGTTGTGAGAGATACTGGAAATTGCAGTCCACGATTTATACGGTGCACTTTAAACCAGGTGATGGTTTGTCATTCTTTTGAGTGCTGCACGTGAATAGCTCCTTCATTTGTGCGAGACCATTTCGTGCCGGTTATTAAGATATTCGTTTTCTAGGGATGGCAGATCTTATTATCTGGATGCAATTTACGCATATGTTTGTTCTGGCTGTATATATTCTTAGTTGTGCTTCGATTGGAGTTGGTCTCAAAAGCGAAAGAGCTCTGCACCATTTCTGATGTTGGGATAGTTGAGGTCTGTTTTTCTTTGTTAACCTGTATTTTTGTGTTTGGACATGATTACAGATACCTTGCTCTGGAGACTTGTTATCCAATTCTGGTATGCCGTTGGCAGTAATGGTTCAGCCCCTTGCTCTGCCAGACCCGACTGAGGAGCCTATACAGGTATCTGATGCTGTGGTTGAGTTAACCACTAATAACCCGCGTAAACATTTTGTGGCCGCTGCCCGTCTTAGGACGGCAGAATTTTTTTCCCTCAAATTTTCAAATTTTTAGCGCATAGAAAATCGGATTGTCTCTGTCTATATGTATTGAAAATTGAAATTTCTATTGCGTAACTATGTTTTTAAAGAAATGAACACAAAGTGTACTGTATATTATACAAGTTTTAAAATTTTACTGTTACAGGAAAGTAATGATGTTTCATGATACAATCTTTGACCATTTTTTGCTAATCAATGTAAGATGAAATTTTAGTGAATCATAAGAAAATCTATACTTTCAAAATGTAAATTGTAATTTTGTTGAATTGTCGAAGTGAACACTTCTAAACTGATTTGAAATATACATACAAATAATATTCAAATATAACGGATTAGAGGATATCGAGTGCAGATGAACAACTCATTCTCTTTTGTGAAAACCCTAAAATAGTTGTTAATAGACATTTTATAGCATGTCTAAGTTTTGTCGAAGACCCTTGGGTATTTGGGGGCTACTATTTAAAAAGAATTTGAGGGACACAGTATATATGAACTCTTAGCACTTCTGGAATAGTTCATCATCAGATAAGGATTTACAGCAAACCTTAGCTAGCAAAATGGTAAGTAAATACCGGTTAGTTAGGCCGGCACGGCTTGCTGTTGGATAAGTCGAACTCCTTTTAGCGTTTGCTGGTTCCGGTACTGACCTCGCGTTGCGGTATGTTGTTGTCAGATTGTGGATTTTGGAGAGAGTGGACCCGTACGTTGTTTAGCACCTCACTGCAAAGCCTACATCAACCCTTTTATGAGATTTATCGACCAAGGTCGCCGGTTCATTTGCAACTTGTGTGGTATGTTTTTCACTGATCATAAGTAGTAGAATACAAATCATCACAATATATGGTTCCCTTGGGTAATCTCCGTTATGAGTTACTTTCTGCTTCTCGATTTGTAGCTCACTGTCTAAAATTTTGGTTATATCTTAGGTAGGTGTGTGTGTCTTCCTAGTTAAAGCATGCCTTGTACGCTTGATACAGATTGATAGCTTTCCACTAGTTTTAAAATGGCACTTTTATGACACTTTTATGAACAGGTCATACTAGTGAAACTCCCCGAGATTATCTATGCAATTTGGGACCAGATGGGAGAAGACGAGACGTAGACATGAGGCCTGAGCTGGCGAGAGGCACTGTGGAGTTTGTTGCTCCAAAAGAGTATATGGTATGAAATTAGTTTGCGCACTCTCTGGAGAGTCATTTTACCTGTATCAAATTGCTTATGAAGACAACAGAAGAGCGGACTCTGGTCGTTGATTATTGGTCATCATGGGCTACCGGTTGTGCGTCTTCTGTTTATTTTTATTAACTGGCTCAGTGATACTGTTACCACATGCAGGTTCGCCCTCCAATGCCGCAAGTATTCTTCTTCTTGGTAGATGTATCTGTGAATGCGGTCTCTGCAGGAGCTGTTGCATCAACCTGCAGTGCCATCAATCGTGTTCTTGCAGACCTTGGAGTAAGCCTTCCACGTGTGCCATTTGATGTCTTGACTCACCCGTAGGACTGAACCCTTTCTCCTTGAACTCACACCCACTTCTTATGAGATGACTTGGAGTCATGCTAGTTTAGTTTCGTTATCTTTGGTTTTCTTTATGTTTTAAAATACCTTGCACTTCCATGAGTATAGGATTCAGAGAATGTCTATGCACTCCTATAATACAGGATTCAGAAAAATCCTGGTTGATTCAACCATTCTAAGAAGTAAGCTTGGATGGGTAGGAATGTGCTGATCGTTTGCTCTTTCTGTCGACAGGATGATCCTCGTACACTTGTAGGCATTGCGACATTTGATTCCACTGTGCACTTCTACAACTTAAACAAGAATTTGCAGACGGTGAGAGTGTGCATGTGCTCATTAATCGTGTTCTAGCGAGTGGGGCTAAAGCATATGATATATGGATGTATTATGATTTGTTGGCAGGACTTCAATTACTTATATGAGTAGGAGTTTGTGTTCTGTGGATGAGGTCCTTCCGAATTCTTGATTACGTTTCTTTCTTGGACAGTGAATATGCTGATCTTTACACATGAATTTGCGATACCGAGTTATTCATAATTTGTTTCGAGGGTGTTTTTCGATTTTGATCTGTATGTCTTATCCTCCACTTTCTCAGCAACTCCGCTGACATTTTATGTGAGAGTGTGTTATGGTTGCAGCCATCGATGTTGGTCGTTCCAGATATACAAGATGTGTACACTCCTCGTCAGACTGACCTGCTTGTTCCTCTTACTGAGGTGAATATTTCCTTGCCTTCTCTTTTCAGAGTGGGAAAGGATGTTTTTCCGCTTTCGATAGATGAGTCTAGCGTCATATGTTAGAATATTCATATTTCTCGTGCTATCTCATTCCGTGTTTGATGTTTTTATATTGTTTTCTTGATATGGTGGTTAGGTGCGTGATCGTTTGGAGCAACTTCTTGAGAGTATCCCCAGCATGTTCCAGAACAGTCGAATTCCTGAGTCTGGTTTTGGAGCTGCTGTCAAGGTTAGTTATATGGATCCAAGATTGACTTTGGCAACTAGGAAATTGAAAATTTTTGTTTTTTCTGCTCATGCTAGGTGCTGAAGAAGGTACAACTCCTCTGACGTCTTTACTACATTGTATGTTTGTGCTTACGTACACACTCGGGAGGTTGATTTTAGTCATTCGTATTGTCCTTATGCGACATTCGGTTTTTTCTGAGAAGTTGTCTTGAGAAAATGAAATGGAAACGGTATCATTAAATTTGGTTGAATATTTTTTTGCTTTTTGTATACCAGTCTGAACTGCTTTGGTTAGAATATGCTAATTATCATTTTCACTTTCTAGGGTGCTTATCTGGCCATGAAGGCCACTGGCGGGAAGCTTCTCGTCTTCCAAACAGGTTTGTCAATATTCACCTTTTCTACTTGCCTATTTTTCTATTCAAGCCTTTGCTTTTTGCATTTGAAGTCTTTATTCCATCAATGCGATGAATTGTCTAGTGTATTGTTGGTGGATCTGAATGACCTCACTATACTGGTAACCTAATAGTACGCGCCTGTGGAACGCATGCAGTCCTACCGTCTGTTGGATTTGGCGCGCTGTCAGCCCGAGAGGGCGAGGGAAAAATCAATGAAAAGGTTCACCTGTTTTCTTCTCCGCACCAAATTGTTTGATTTGTATCTAAGCGGTGGTCTGTACAGATCATCCGGAACTGAAGTTGAGAAAGTTGTTCGTGTCATTGATTTGCGTTTGTTCCAAGTGTTCGTGTTCGTGTGTGCAGCGCTTGGGAATATAAGCAGCATCTTAGCTCTTTTGGACAGTAGGAAGGATTTAGGATATCGAAATTTTTTTAATTATTTTTAGTTTGTAAAACTAATTGAAGGTTGAAGCAGTTGTAAAATCAGCGGTGAGTCATAAGATCGTTGAAGTGAAAATGTGTACCTTCTAGATATTACTCTGCAGGATGAATAGATCTTTTACTAATGAAATCTCACGTGTTCATTTTCTTGAAATCCGTCATTGGGGATTAACTCTGAGGCCGAATAGTGACCGATGGATGACTTTCAAGATTACTGTAGAAATGAAGAATATTCCTATTGGTCTATAAATCGGATCATTCTTGGCATAAAGGTCTCGTCCTTTCAGGGTATAGGTGAAATTTGGTTCCTGCGGTATTTATGTATTTATCTAGTGTCGGTTATTTTTACAGGAGGCTCAGAAGCTTCTACAACCCTCGGATAAAATGCTCAGGACCATGGCACTTGAGCTTGCTGAGTTCCAGGTATACTATATGGCTTTATTTTCAGGCCAATGCATACGGAACGCTGAACAGTATGCTTCGGGGAGGGCTAACAATTTAAGCTTTCAAAAGGCTAAACGAAGATTTTTAACTGAACTTTCCTTCGTAGCTTACCTTCAGATTGTTCTGGCGCAATCTATTCCTTAACTGTACGATTCATGTCAGCTGCCTTTATTTGAACTCTATGATCCATTTCTGTGACAGGTTTGTGTGGACTTATTTTTGACAACACAAAACTATGTGGACATTGCGTCGTTGGCTGTGATTCCACGATCAACTGGAGGCCAGGTATATTTTCTTGCGAACTAATACTCTGGCGTCTCTATTGTCTTGTGTTTTCATTTTTGGAGGTGAACTTGTTTCTCTGTAGTCATTTCGTTTCTGTAGCAGGATTTGAACCCTAAACCCTAAACTCTTATCCAGGGTCATTATCCTTGCCTGATCTTCCACTGTGGGAACCTTCTCGTACGAGTTGATTTATTTTGAGTCCTCAGTTAGAGATCCGAGAATTGATTGCTCTTACTTGATCGATTGATTATTGATTCAGGAAAGATGTGAAGTAGGCTATATTTCAATTTTTGTGAATAATTCAGTGTCGCTTGTTCTTTTGGATGCTAGATCTATTATTATCATGAATTCCAAGCGAACGTGGACTCTGCAAAGTTGTACAACGATCTCCGATGGAATGTGACCCGACCTCAAGGCTTGGAATGTGTCATGCGAGTGCGATGTAGTAATGTGCGTTTATTTCTCTCATGAAAAATTTCTGCAATGTCGTGTTTTCAGAATTTTTTCCTTCTGATCTCCTCATGTAAGCAGCCTTTACAAACTAATCGTTTCATGTGAGCTGACTGTTTGCGAGCTAACCTTGTTTTGAGAATTTGTACCTTATTAATACCTCATACCTCAACACCTTAGCAGCTTGTACCACATGTCTTTGAAGTTGACATGTGAATCATGGTGTCAACAATCTAACTAGAATATGTTGGGGTTCAGGGATTACAAATTCAAGATTATTATGGCAACTTCTGCAAGCGCAACCCTACAGATGTGGACCTTCCTGCGGTAAGCCAACTTAATTCTGGATTATTGTTACTTCATTGCATGAACACGAACTGGTTACCGTAATTGTCCCTTTACTTTGTCGTCCGGAAGTTTTGATCCATTCTCTACTATCGTGACTGCAGATTGATTGCGACAAGACAATAATGGTGACTTTCAAGCATGATGATAAGTTTCAAGATAATGCAGAATGCTGCTTTCAGGTTTGTATTTGTCTAGCGATGTTCGATTGTAGATGTTGCTCTCATCCCTGTGTTTATTGTAGATGATGCTATCTAGTGTTTTATGGAAGCTGTTTTTGTTGTGTGAGATTATTTGAAAATTATCTTAAGTTGATTTCGGGTTAACTTCTCCATTACTCATACAAAAAAATTCTGCAAATGTGAAGAGTGCTTTGCTGTACACAACAACAACTGGGCAAAGGAGAATCCGGCTGAACACGCTGTCCTTGTCTTGCACGACTGCTTTAGCCAATCTTTTCCGGGGAGCTGACTTGGACGCTCAGTTCACGTATTTTTTGAAGCAGGGTATGTGTTTGCCCTTGGTGTGGAAGGATGTCATTTACTTTGACTTGTTCAAATGAGGTCAGGATAGTCTTTCCTTCACTTGATTAGATTAGACTAGGCTTCGTGTCTTCCAGTTGTGCACATTCGGACTGACAAACGCTGAAAGGCGCTCTGCTTGAAGTTTGCGGAGGCATACAATTTATTATTTTCATTATCCCTGATTACTTGCAGCCGCCCAAGATGTCACAACTACACCTGTTGCTCAAGAGAGGGAACGTATGTCTAGTCAATGTGTGAACATTTTGTATACTTACCGGAAGTTCTGTGCAACCGCATCATCTTCTGGCCAACTCATACTTCCAGAAGCTTTAAAGCTTTTGCCTCTTTACACTATGGGTATGCACTCACTCATTTGTGATGTATCCAGCAATGCTAGCATGTAGACTAGTTAAATATTTTCCAGATCACGAAATTGTTTTGTACAGACTCATGTACGGGCATTCTGATGAGCTGCAGGTAACCACTTTGTTAGGCTTATCACAGATTGCTTATGTTTTTTTTCTATGGGTCCCAGCTTTGACCAAAAGTGTAGGTCTTCGCACTGATGTGCGAATTGATGAGAGATCGTATTGGCTCACCCGAGCGGCTTCACTATCTGCATCTTTGGCGATTCCCTTAGTCTACCCTCGATTGTTTAGTATACACAACCTTCCTTCCAAGGTACCGTTTGTGTTGTTAATATTTCTTTTCATGGAATATTTTAATGTCTTGAATCCTTCAGTCTTTTACCATCAAAAGCTTATCTATTTCGGTGATTATGTAATATTTGAGGATTTCCCGATTGTTGAGTTTGGTCACTTGTGATGCCCAGTGTGGTCTTGTTTTCTTGGTCTTATCATCTCTTTATCTTTTGTGATTGCAGGAGGATTTAGGAGGTGCCATACTTCCACCGACATTATCATTGTCAAGTGAAAATCTGGAGCATGATGGCATTTATCTGCTTGAAAATGGGGAAGATGCTATGCTGTATGTGAATTCGCAAGCTTCTCGTGAAGTCTTGCATCAACTCTTTGGCGTGCACTCAATTGATGAGTTGCCAGTTGGGCAGGTAAATTTTCTTTTCGCTCAATTAGCTAGAGGGTAAACTTTGTATATGATTGAAGTAGACTCTCTTCTAATGACATTCATGCCACATTGAATCATGCAGCGATGAATCATGCAATTCTTTGATTGTTCTGAAATGGATAAAGGGATTATAAGATAATCTTCTCCATATTAGTTGCTTTTACTCACTGTGTCTTTTGGTTTGGGGATGTAGTGCTCTCTTCAAGAGTATGACAACGAGTTATCAAGACGGCTCAATGGAGTAGTTAATGAGATTCGACGGCAACGTTGCTCTTATCTGCGGTAAGCTTTCAAACTCCAATCTCCTCTTTTCGTCGATTAATCAACATAGCTTCCATTGCAGCTTGTCATGCAGTGAGCAAAATTATTTACAGCTTGCGTAGTGAAGAATGAGATTGTCTTTGCAGTAGTTGGTCCTGGTTGATGTCTGCAATCTTTTGATTATCTTCTATGTTAATTGGGGCCTGAGGAAGGTACTCCGAAGAATGTTTGTTGGAGTCTTGACTATTGAATGGTTTCTGCAGGTTGCGTCTGTTGAAGAGGCTTGACCCTCGAGGTAAGACTTTCTTTCCGATCCGATGGAGTTTAGCTTCTGCTGTAGATTATTAATCTTTAAATTTCAAGAAAATTGACTTCCATTGAGTTTGTAATCTCAAAAGATCAAAGCTACGCTCCAGAACACAGAAATCATGCGATGGATCATCTGTTGAATTTGAGGGAGATTCATGATCTTTCTGATGGCGCAGGCTTAGTTTGCAACCTTTGCACGTCACAGATTCCTTTGTCTCAACTTCTTCCAGATCTTTATTAGATACTCCGTAGATATATAGCGAGTTTGCATACGAAGTTATTATGTGAGTGACATCTGTGGTGCTTGTCCTTGCGATGTGCAGAGATTCTCTTCCTCAACTACTTAGTGGAAGACAAAGCTGCTTTGGGGCTCTCTTATGTGGAGTACTTGGTGCAAACGCATCGGCAAATTCAAAACAAAATGACCTAAGCTCTCAGTCTTAATAGCGGGACATAGAATTTTCTTACAGAAAGTGGGGGTCATGTTTGGCATTTGTCTCGCAATTGTTTCCTTATATTAATATGAATTACAGCATCCAGTTGACTAATCTTTATTGTCTGTTAGAGTTGAGCTTAAGGAGCTTGACAATTATCTTTGCTCCGCACATTGGATGCACATGTTTTTTTGCCCCACTAGGTAGTTGTAAGCATTTTACACACCTGATAATAAACCATTTGATGTTGAGTTTATTTCTGCGAGGCGCATCAGGTTGCTGTCTGCCTTGCATTTATTTCTAGTTGGGGTTGGGGAGCAAATGAAATTCTTTCATTGCAAAACAAACCACTTTGGACCTGCGCAACGACTTGCTCGGCAAAGAACATGTTCTATTGAAAGTTACCCTAACCGCGGTCTACTATGGCACCTCTTCATCCTCATCTGCGCAGGCTTGCAAACACGAACAGTTCTGCACCACCGTTACTATGAATTCAGGCTACTCTCGTCTGGTCAGCAATTCCACCTGCTCCATATTCTGCTCCGGCCATTGCTCTTGTTGATTGCGTACGGCGTTGCGTACTAACCAGCATAACCAGATTGTATTTCCTCTTACTAGTGACATTAGTTTGAATCCTTCTGCAAATCTTCTACGCAGTCTTGATGATCATCTGGTGACCACCGTATTACGGAGTATGTATTTCTGAGACTCGAGGTAGGATCCTTAGCGCCTACCTCCACTCGAGACTGGACACTGCACTGTAAAATGGAGGGCACCACAGTACCGGATTTCGAGAGGGTGCCCCTGGGCTGACACATTTGTAAGTAGATTCCCATTTTCCGCTGAGACCTTTCATGTGAGCGGCACTTAACCTGGAGCGCTCCGACGTTCATATTCTGGACGATGAACAGAGCGCTTCATCTAATCGAATTCTTGAATCTTGAAGAGGAACCCTTCCTTGATGACAAATTTATTGAAATTGCAGTAAATGATATTTCTGTAAAAAGATATAAGCCGAAATGTGCAAAAAATAGAAAAAAGGATTGAGGCGTTTAGGGGTTAACTTAATGTAGCGCCTCTGCGCATGTTCCGCACCCCGTAAGTGCGAGTTTTCCTTCAATTTGGTCCTCACGACACATACACAGATTTTTGTGTCTATCCTTATTCTCGCGCTGCACTGAATGTGAAGTGCGGAGAGGAGGTCTTGACGACCTTCAGGGTTCGGACGATTGGTATGCAGGGTGGTAAGAGTCGCGTCATCTTATTTTCGTAGGTTGCCGGACAGTGCTAAGTTAGTTGGAGGCAGTACTAGGGCATTTCCAGAGGTACTGTAGATCCAAATTGTAGCTAATTCTGCTGCTTATTCATGAGGTTGTAAGCAATTTTAGGGTTTGGAGTTATGGTGGAGGTGACGATGCTCTTTTGCGTATGTGCGTCTGCAGACTCTGCCGTCTTGGGCATGAATAGATTCACGAGTAGCTGGATTGAAATTGAAGTCACTGATCATGGTATTGTGGAGGTTAGTAAAGCACCTCACCAATTGGACGATTTCTGATTCACTTCAATGCCCTGTCGTTTCCCTCAGAACAATAGGCGTATGAGTCAATGCAGGAATAGGTTTTTATGCATTTATTGGCTTTGTCCTTTTGGACAGAGACTATGGCAACAACTCTGCATCGATTTTGGCTTTGGAGAGTCTAAATCTTGTCTACAACTTTTTTCACATTGTAGAATGATTTGGAATGATGACGTGCATTCAATTAGCTACTTCCTTGAAATTTAGGTTCGTCTTTTTTTGGCTTTTTTGGAAAGAGACCATGGCAACGACTCGGAATTGACTTTGGCTTCTAAGTTTCCAAATCTTATCTACAACCCTTTTCACATTGTAGAATGATATGGACGAATGACGTGTATTCAATTAGCTTCTTCCTTCAAGTTTAGGATTGTCTTTTTTTTAATTTAATTTTTTTAATTTTTTAATTTTTTAAGGGGGGGGGGGGTTCCGCCCAAGCGGACCCCTTCTCTGCTGCGGGAGGGGGAGCCCGACCAGTTGGACCCTCTGTGGCTTTTCTTCTTAAACTAATTATTTTTTTTCAATTTTGATTTCCAGCACAGAAGGGTCCGACCACTGGGACCTGGCCTTCTTTTTTATTTTTATTTTTATTTCATCATAGCCTTCTTTTTTGGCTCTATCCTTTTGGACAAAGACTATGGCATCGATTTTGGCTTCTAAGTTTCAAAATCTTATCTACCACCCTTTTCACATTGAAGAATAATTTGAACCAATGACGTGTATTTGATTAGCTTCTTCCTTGAAGTTTAGATTCGTCTTTTAATTTTTTTAATTTAATATCCCTATTATCAATACTATTGTTCACCTAAGACAGAGCCTCACGGTCATGCCATTCTTGTTTTTGAAAGGTTGATCCTTCTTACAGTTGATTGTTACTTTTGCAGTTGTTTTCTAATCCTTTGATTGCATAGAGTGTTTTTGAACAGGTGTAAAACTTACCAATTGTTGTTAAGCATGAATGTTTTTCCTGATTTACACCCTAATCTTTTGTTTCTGAGGCGGGAGATGCAACCTGAGGCAGTGTGAGATGGCCAGTGGCTGCCCGTGTGACTGCTGAGAACTTATGCTCAAATGAGCAGGTGCTGACGGGTAAGATTGAAAAAGTTCAGTAGCATTCCGGCAAACTATCGAATGCATGACCAACCAAAAATTTTAGCTGCCCGTCTGCAGTGAGGTTCCTTAACCCCTAAAGTTCCTTGACTATGTTTTCAAAAAAAACAATCAAAAACTGTCATTTTTAAGACACATACCAAAAAAAACTTAAAAACATTTTTGGACACATTCAACTATAGGATCTTGTAGTATGATAATTTGAAAGGATGAGGAACAAATTTCAGAAATTTCCACTGTGTACATTGCAAGATATTAGCGTTTAAAGTGACAAAAGCCTTTTTTGACCCTCAAAAAACCAGGCAGCTACACTTCACAAGGTCACATTTGTATGAAAAAATGTACAAAATGGTTGAAACTCTTTGGATTCATTCTTCAAGGCAAGTTGGCTAAATGCTTGAGAATTTTCAGATCATTTGAAATTGTACAACATATAGGAAAAAAATAGTAAGTAGAAAGAAGTAGAGAATGAATCAAAATACTAAATTGTTAATAATATAATTGTGGAATTGAAAAATCCCAATCCCTATAGTTGTAATGTTGTAATAAACAATATTCACCTAAAGTTTTTATTTTTTCCAAAAATATTGAAAATCGAGTTCAATAAAGGACTTCAAAGTTTATTTTGGAGTAGAGAATCTATGGCTGCCCGCAAACTAAAATACCTCATAACTTTTGACTCATTGATCAGAATGAAATGAATCAAAGTTTTCTATGTATATATAAACCTAGAGAATCAATTTCAAATTTTTATTTTTGAAAAAAGTGATTTTTTAGATATGCCCAGACTGCTCGAGTTGAGAAACAAACTACATATTAGGCTGTAACTTTTTACTCATATTTCCAAATGTCTTGAAATTTGTGCACATGAAAGATATTCCTTGTCTACACCTTCTATTAAAATTTGGGCTAAAAATATAGAAAGCTCTACTCACATGCACCTGCCCAAAAAAATTATGTTGCCAAAAAAGGCACTTTGGTCCTTTAGGAGTTAACCCCTAAAATGCCAAAATTGTGTATTTTGGCAACATAGAAATTTTGAGTAGCTCACTACAAATGGAGTTTTTATTTTTTTTCTTTGAAATTTTAACACAATATGTGCCTAAGGAGTAGCTTTTAAGGCCCAACAATTTTCATAACTTTTGAATACATGGTTAAAAAGTCATTGTATGATATGTATTTTCATTACTTGTCAGGCAATTCGGGTAGCAAAAAAAACTTCTTTCAAAATCAATTTTTTAAGAAATTAAGATTTGAAATTGATTCTTTAGATTTATATATACTTACTAAGCTTTAAACCATTCATTTTGATCAGTGAGTCAAAAGTTAGAGGAGTTTTAGTTTGCGGGAGTTTGTAGGTTGTTATTGAATCTCTACACTAAGACAAACTTTGAAGTCCTTTGTTTAACTCAATTTGTAATATTTTTGAAAAAGAATAAAAATGCTAAGTATAGATTGTTTATTACAACATTTTAAATGTTGGGATTGGCATTTTTTAATTCTATAAATAAATTGTTAACAATTTAATATTTTGAATCATTCTCTGTTTCTTTCTACTTACTATTTTTTTCTTATATGTTGTACAATTCCAAATTATCTGAAATTTTTCAAGCATGTAGCAAACTTGGTAGCTGCCCAAATTTTTGAAGGGCCAAAAAAAGAATTTTTTCTCACTTCAAATGCTAATATCTTGCAATCTACACAATGGAAATTTCTGAAATTTCTTGCACCTATTTCCAAATTAGCATACTACAAGATCATATAGTTACATATGTTCAAAAATGTTTTTTTTCAAAAATTTGGTACTTGTACAAAAAATGGTAGACTATTTTCCATTTTATAGTTAATATATATAAACTGAGAATTGATATGTATGATGTAAAACTCCCAAATGTAATTGAATTTTAAAATTTGGAAGTTGATAATTTATTTACAAGCTCTTATTAAAGTCATTCCTTGTTTACTCTTGATGATAAAAAAGAATGAGCAATTGGTTCTCATTCCAAATTATGACTTTGTACTATCAAAGCCTTTGAATATATGTGCCTCCCTCCTAAATACTCCAAGAAGATGAAAGAAGTATCAAATAAAAATCTCTCAATTCACAAAGGGGCGGAAGGACGGCTAACTTATGTTCATTTGTTGATTACTTGTTTTTTCCTTTGATGTTGAGATGGATTGAATGAGTAAATGGGTTAGCATGGCATGAATACTACACAAGCATGGATTTCCATATTTAGGCGGAAACCATAATTGGATAAAGCTAGGTTGCCTCTCAATGAAATTAAATGTCAGGAATTTAGGGAAAGCTTTGAAAATTGCAAGTATAATTAGCCATTACTTCGGATATATTCTATTTGGTTTCCCTCTTCCTAGGATCAATTTGGATTTTTTTCCACCATTGACCCTTTCTATAAGATGTCTTTGAAAAACATTCAAATGTATGGGAATATGCTAAGGTCCTAAGAAGGGCCAAATGCATGTCAAATTTAAAGCCTTATCATTGGTGCTCTCAATGGTTTTAGAAAATCACATTTCTACTAGTAGTAAAAATGATTTTTTTGTGTTCTAGTCAAAACATTCACATTGCAAAGCAAAAGAATGGTTTATAACCTTTGCAATATGTGAATTGCTACATCTCTATGAACTCCATCATATATGATCTAGAAAAACCTCTAGAAAAACTTGTTTTTTTCTTGGTCGTTGTAAAACTTAGAAGTTTATTATAAAATCTTAGGTCTTGTATGCTATGTATGACAATGAATCTTCTTTCCATGATGTATAGTTCTTGACCTTGGAGTATAATAAGGTAATGTGTTTCTTGTAAAGATGGATTAGGAAGAAATCTTTTGTCTATTTTAATCCCTAAAGTCTTTTGAATATGTTTCACCAAAAACAGTCAAAGTGGGCCATTTTGATGACAAAGACCTTCCAAAAATCAAAAACTAAATCTTATTGTGAGAATTTCATATTATTTTATTAAAAAAAATTTACAATATACATGGAGAGTTGAAACATCCATGTATGATTTTAAAAAATTCATCCAAGAAGTTTCTTCCAATTAAATACAAATTCATTTGCAAGTTTTTTACTAGAATTTTAAAAAATCTTACGTTTTTATTAAAAAGATCCAAAAGTTGGATAGCTTGGCCTATGATACATGTATTAAAATAAATCATATAATTAGATTTTTAAAGCTATTATTGTCCTTGAAAAATATTACATAATAATTACGTTTTTGGATTTTTCATTAAAAGGTCTACAAGAGTTTTCTACATTGAAACAAATTATATGTCTTGACAATGGACTAAAATGCATTATCTATACCTTAGCTTAAGTTGTTTGTTTTGTTTGTTTGATACGTTGAGGTTTAAAAAATCATGTGTTTTCTAGTTGCATTTTGGATATTGTTGGAAAGCTCCCTATGAAGAAGGATGTACAAACTTTGTTTCTTGGCATTTGGTGTGAAAGCTATTAGATTTAAAAGTTTTAGTGATTAGAAAATTGAATGGAATTATCTCAACCTATTTTTAAAAACCATAACTTTCACATCATTTGCATGTCCGAGCAACAATTAACAAAGCCCTTGCACTCTTTCATGCATAGTCCTTTATACTCGTATCAAAAATGTAAACTCTTGTATTACAACAAAGCCTTTATACCACATTTAACTATTTTTGGACTATTCAGTGAATTTTGACTAAACATCTAGAGATCTCTAAATAATAACATTATGAGATCTCATGATGTTTATATAAATCTCTAGATGTTTTGTATTGATCTCTCAATATTTTGGATTATCTCTTGATGACCATTTTTTTTCTTCCAATGACTACTATTAATTTTGTACTTTCAAAAGTCCAAAAATAGTTAAATGTGGCATCCTTGCACTCTTTTGTGCATAAACAATACTGAATTACAAGAAATTTTTTAATTAAAAAATTAGAAAAATATTTTATTGTTATTTAGATTGTGGCAATGGCAAAAGGCACACTTATAAGTGATTATATTTAGAGTCATCTGTTATATTAAGTACAAATGGTCACAACCCCTGTGACGATCCAATGTCACAAAATGGTCACATTTTCATCCTCCTTTTTTCATCTTATATTTTTCATCTTGCTCCTATTATGTTACATTGTTGTTGCATTACAACAGGCTTTGTTCTTGTGTAATTGTAAAGTAAACGTCCCCCTTAGTTACGGACTAAATAATCTTTGAGATGCTGGGAGGCAACAAGTGGGTTGCAAGGGCGTGTAATTGGTTCTACTTCTGGATGCATTACAAAAGTTTTCAACCTTATAGAAGGTTGTTAAGAAGATTTATACATCATTATTAGTGTTTTTTAGAAGTATACTATTCCCATGTGCCCGCTCAGTTTTATGGGCAGGCAATGCACAATCGGGCTCAAAAATGGACCATCCAAATGAAATTACAAACTTAGTTCTTTTCCCATTTTGATGACTACCGTACTTAGATAGCAGGTTCAGAACTTTGGTGCCGAATAATTAATTAAAGTTCAAAAATAAAGTTCGGCTCTTCATTATTTAATTTTCAGGAATTCGGTAATTAAGTAAAAATTATAAATCATATTTGGCATCTGATATACAATATCTACAATTTAGATAAAAAATTGTTTTAGGATCCATCTAATTGAGGAAGAGTTTCCATGAGAATGAGTTGCATTTGTAGTCCTCAAACTGTGGTGGAAAGTCGAAGATACTTATAGAAGTGGGGTGGTGGGAGGAAAAGTAACCCATTGTGGGATATGTAGGATTAGTAAGAGCTTAACCTATGTTTTGACAACGAACAATCAAATTCTTACCTTCAATCTATCCCATATATTTTAAAGATTCAAAATAGACAATGGATTTCATTATAAAAATGACCTCTCCACACTATTTTCTCATTATTCATTAATGATTAAATTTCTTCAATATGCCTTTAAAAATTAGCTCAAATATAAATGTTCAAATGATGAATTGGTACTTCACCAAGTGAATCTTTAATGAGTTTTTTGAGTTTTTGACAAACCATCTTCATATATCTGAAAGTTGTGTTGGCATAGTAGTGCCAACTCGGACATTGGACACCGTGCGTGGGCAACCATTGGGCTGGCTCTCGAAATCATTCCCCCCCCCCAAAATAACAACTTGCAACCCTCTTGTGGCCTCATTTTTGGACATTGTGTGTGGGCAACCAATGGGCTGGAAATCATTCCCCCCCCCAAAAAAAAAGAAGAAAAAAAACTCACAGCCCTCTCGTGGCCTCATTTTTTTCCTAATCAAAACTCCTGTACCTGTTGCCTTCGTAGATGAATACCATGTGGTTACGAATGAACCATCCTGCTCGTAGATGAAACACCATCGAGCATGAAACACCATCGAGCAGACAGACGCTCACAATCCGAGCTGGTTAGGTCGACGAAATAATGGTCCCCTCCCAAAAGCGATAGTGGAACATGCGACAACATATGAAGGGTAAACCGGAATTAACTGAGTGTGGACCTTGGCTTTGTCGCAGTCGCCAGGTATGTGTCCCATCTCATCGGGAGGAGGCAGCCCTCGCTGGAGTCGACGCCATGCTGCGATCGGTTCGGGGCCTCAAGCACGGGATATGTAATTATTTACGGACAACTTCTTCACGAGTGTCCCCTCTAGCTTCACTCCTCTGTTGCAGCAAGGATATACAGTAGCATTACAATTTTGCTCGGGTGGCTAGAGTCGGAAACGTTTTTGGTAGTACCTTGGTCGAAAGGTGACAGTTTTCGACTTTCCAGCACGCGATCCAAGAACAGGACTACAACTGACAGAGAACACACACGAACCCTGTTTTCGAGGACGAGGAACTGTCAGTGTGGAGGAGTCATCAGGAATATCTACGGAGAAGGGCCGCGACCATGACTGCTCGATTGAGTTCCGAGTTTCCATGTGCACAGGATGAACAACTCTTGCTCTTAACCTGTGTTTACTGGATTCAGTTCCTTTGACTGGGGAATATATGTGGGGAACTAGTAACTTCCAATAATCCTCGAGGATTTCACCCTTGAACAATGACATCGACTCTTGGGCATCCGCAGTGATTAACTTGCTATTAGATAAAGTTTTTCTCTGAGAAACGAATCGAATACCACAATTAGGATACCAACCAAAGCTAATTTCTCCGGGCTGCTGTTCACCTGTCTGTAAGATAGCTAGACCTGGCTTTGTGTCTGTCTGTTGTTTCTCTTTATCACAACTCTCTATAGTAACTTTTGCAAGATACGTTTGGGGCTGAGAAAAGGCATCCACATCACCATCTATTACTGCCAATTGAAAGAGCTGCAAGGGTACACTTCTGCAGATTTCTCGAGTGCCACTTATCATATTGATAGTAAATTCCAATTCAGCAGCAACAACAGGATCCGATAAAATATCAGTGAGTAGCCCAATACTATGCTAGTAACTCGATTTCCCGTTGCAGGCAAACGTGACGCCAAGAATACATTTTTCCGATCGATCTTCATCAAGTGCTAAATTTTTTCGTCTGCTAGTGGTATAGTGGAATTCAGGGTTCCCAAACAACCAAATCATCCACTACTGTACAGTAGATGAAAGCCTCCGTGACACCCTGCATTCTAATAAGTGGAAAGTCCAATATGGAAAATCTGGAGTTCGAATTCACAAAAGCAGCTGAAACGCAAGAATTTCAATCAATACATATTGTTCAGCAGCTGCACACAGGGTAACAACGGACAGTACTGAAGCTACTTTGTTGCACAAAGCTTGCAATAACATCTGCAGGTTGCAGCAACCCAATTCTCAACTGCTGATTATAATTACACTACGTATTCGCTTTTCCAGACGTTCCCTTGCAACCAACCCTCCCTTGTGCGTCTGCCAGCCAACCCGTAACTGCATCTCTGATTTAGATAGGGAGGCGAGACTGTGCGTCACGTCTAGAACCCAGCGCTCCATCCTAGGATCGTCCTCCTTCAATCTTCCTGGTTCCCTCTCGACAAATTCGACATCCTCACTTTCCTCTTCGTCTTCCTCCGTTGTAAGAGGAGAGGGAGAACGCTTTCTACTTGTCCTGTTCCACCCAGAAAACACACGAGATTAATAACTTGCCATACCATTACAATCCACTCTGAAACATCCAAATAGGACCCCAGACAGAGAGATCGACAGGGAACACGACATTATGCTGAATACATTGCCCTCGAGGAACAAGAATAAACGTCGTTCCAATGGGTATCAACTTTTCTGCATCGAATAGGAGATAACAGAATCCTTTAAAAAAACACAAGAGAGGTGGTTTGAAGCTCACATTCTTCCGTCTTTTAGAGGCCCAGGTGAGGGTTCTTCATGCGTTATGTTCTGCATCGATGATTTTGAATAAAACATCGTTTCTTCCTCTGGTTGCCATCTCTGTCGCAACAGTGTGAAATCCAAGAATTAACAGCCATACATGTAAACATATGCAGAAAAAAATGAAAATATGACAAATATGACAAATATGAAAATATGAACAACAATACTAGATAACACGAAAGGGCCCGCAATTTATCATGCATACCTCCAGAGGATTGTACATCTCTTGATAAGCGCTTTCTTCAGGAACTTGTACGTTTTGTCCACTTCGCTTATGAATATTAACTTTCTTTTCAGCTGGTGGAAGTATTTCATCCTCATCAGATGTGTATCTTCTCTTCTCCTTGCCTTGTGGTGGCCGCCGTTCTTCCTCGTCCTCAGATGTGTATCTCCTATTACCCCTTACTTCTGGAGAACTTCGTTCAGTCTCATCCTTCAAGGTGTCCCTCCTGTTCTTCACGTGCCGTTCCTCCGACTCCGACTCAGAGGAGTCCTTTCTCTTCTTCAGATGTCGAACTTCCTCATTCTCAGAAGTGTCTCTCCTCTTCGCCCCTACTGGAAGTGCGTCTCTCCTGTCCTCAATTGTATATCTTCTCCCATGTGGAGATGGGACTACTTCCTCTTCGGAATCCTCAGACGGGAATCGTCTCTTTTCTCTCGTTCGTGATGGAAATAGTGCTTCCTCATCTTCAGATGTGTGATCTCCCTTGCCCCTTGCTTGCTGTAGATTCAATTCTCCTTCTATCTCAGAAAGGTACCTTCCATTGAGTCTTTGCGGTGGCGAGAATCTATCAACCTCAAGTCTGCGCCCTTCAATTTCCCTTTCCCTTCGTGGCATTTCGTCATCCGAAGAATCCTGCCTTTCATCCTGCGCTTTCGATGAGAAGCTCATTATTATCAGACATTACAGTAACACGATCCCATTGAACGTTAAGTCTGAACCATAGCAAGTAATGGTGTGGGGACATGACAATCTCTCACAAACTAACAAGATAGCCAGCTGTTAACATTCTGAGAGATGCATGACATGAAATGAAAACCCACTTTCAGGTGGACCCAATAGGACTGACAATAGGTATTCATGCCATTTTACAACAAGTACGCTATTCGTCTAGGATTTCTATACACCAGATAGGATTCAAGAGTTCAAACACACCTGTATCAAACCCTCTTCTTCTGAGGACGTATCATAATGTAACACCTGTTTTTTAGATTCCTCTTCCAACTTTTTCGCTTGCTCAGCCAGCTGCTGTGACCTTCGCTCTTCCTCCCTAGATTAATGCGCAGCAGACAAAATGTATGATGTCAAGCAGCAGGGTCTCAACCTGATGACCCCATCCAATCCACAGCAAAACATATCTACAGATGTTCCTTTTCTGTGTCGTCACAAAATTGCAGGGATGACAATACATTGACTTCCGAGCAAGCAGTAGTGTCAGAAGAAAGTTCGATTGATTGATACTTACATATTTGATAAGGTACTTCTATAAAGTATCAACGTTAGAATGCAGACAACTTCACAATGCTTGTGTGTGATAGATTTTAAGTCACACACTATTCGCTGGAGAAAGTTATCTAAAATCGAACGAATATGAATAATAAGTAGTAACCACAGAAGTCGAACTTTCTTCCGGCACCTATAAATATACATTGGGACTCATGCCATGATAACGTTGAGCAATGCAAACCACATTCATATCCAGGAGATCAGAGACGCACCTCAAAGCAGCGGCCATTTGTTCTCTCTCCAATCTTTCCACCTCAGCGCGTGCGAACTCAGCTTGACGAGCATCCATTTCCTCTTTCAATTTCCTCTCAGCCTCTGCTTGTACCTGTCGTTCCAGCCTTTCTTTCTCAAATTTTCTCTTCCGTACGTTTAGCACGCTAAAATAGTTCTCTTTATCCCAATCCACCACATACATCGCTCTGAAATTTGATCCTGCCTGCACAAAGAAAGAGTTAAGACGGTCATTGGTGCATATTAGAAGGACGGAGATAGGGACCACGGTTATCATACGCGACATTATGAACTGTGATCGTGTACTTTCAACAAGATTGAAGCAAGCTTGAATGCACATCTGCTAACCCAAATATAATGAAAAATTGAAAATTAAAAGTAATAGATAAAAATTGTACTATAACGTGCCTTCTGCATTGCGCGCCCACAAAACGCATGCAAAGCTTTGCAGAAATTGGTATGATTGTCGAACTGCACCCAGATCTGGCACTGTAATGCAGCAGCCATGTTTCCTATATGCTTAGGATTACTCCCCGGATCTTCATTACTCAGCACCTCCAAGTTCCTAATACCAAACAAATGCATCAAGCTGATGCCCTGACACAAGTACGAAGGCAGAAGCTGAAGTCGAATGGTAATTCGGAACTGTCAGAGGACATCGTAATTAGGGGAGTACCTTATTTCACCGAACGTGGAGAAGATCGTATGAGTGACCAAAACGGAAGGTTTGGATGACACCCGTGGCTCAGCAAACCATCGAGAAGGCACACCTTTCAGTGTCAGGGTGGTTGGTCCTCCTTGTCCTTGTGCTACTCCTGCAGAAAATTGCAAAATAGACCAATCGCGTTTTACACAAATAAGCTCATGGAGTCAAAAGGAATGCATTAGAGGTTCATCTAAACTGGTTAGGTGGACACCCTCAGAATCCACGCAGTCGGATATGAGCGGGACTGGAATCGCAGAGGACACAAAAACTCGCAAACAAACACGCTGGTTGTGATCACAGTGGGGAGAACGATAAAGTACAGCTTGCCCTCGTGAGAATCGAATTATTGCCTTCCTAACAACACGCACATTCAAATTCAATGTAGAACGAGAAATAGCGGGACGAATGCTGTATGTATATGTATGCATATATGCGCCACCACAAACCCTCCATAGAAGATGCCTAATAAATTAATGGAACTCCAGTTCTCAGCGTTGTGAGTACAACTTATCTCCAAACCCTAAAGTCACCCACCTCCA
This sequence comes from Pseudoscleropodium purum, assembly GCA_963969395.1. NCBI lineage: Eukaryota > Viridiplantae > Streptophyta > Bryopsida > Hypnales > Brachytheciaceae > Pseudoscleropodium > Pseudoscleropodium purum. The sequence goes on from OZ017802.1 coordinate 274,848, forward strand.
CGACGAGGGCCGGATGCCACCTCCCATGCTCGCTTCAGAGCTTCCAATTCGTTCGTCTCCTTGACGACCGCAAGGCACTTGAGCTTCAACCCGCCATTGCTGAGCTCCACGCCATTTATATTCTCCACGACGTGCTTCCCGAAGTCAGCCCCGTCGAGACGACCTTTCGCAGACTCTGCGGACCCTCCCCACAAATGCAAAGTCCCATCCGCAATGGACTCGTCTCTCCGCTTCTTAAAATAATCCTTCTCTTTGCGGACAACAAGATCTCGGTCCGCTACGACCAACCCAAACCTCTTCTTGAACATCGCCATGAGTCCCCCCTTAAGCTGCCATTCGTCCACCGGTTTCACAGACACGTCCGCCCGAACAAAGGAGAGCGAAACGACGGTGCACGGCACTAGTGATAAGCCCTCGCTGAGCTCGATCACGACGCCCGGCGCAGGAGACGTCCCCATAGCCGCTTCCGAAAACGTAAACCTCACCCTGCTTTGCGAAACGAAAACCCCACTTCTCCAGTTCCACCACAGACAGTCAATCCAAAAATATTGCACTGCGAATCTTCATTTGCTCATCATCTCTGATACTTCGAATCAAAATTACAACGCGAGGTGTCCACTCCAGTACTCCACGCTCTTCCCGTCATCTACATGCTGCAGACGGAGATTCCGAATCTTCCGCACCCGTCAACCAAAATACACCGACACAACAGCCAAAGAGAATCCACCAGACTCTCCCACATCGAAAATAGACGGCCCCCGATCGTCGCAAAGAAGGAAAGGTGCAAATGCTTCAGGGGCAAGACTCCCAGGCGAGCCCGACATTCCTGAAGAATTAGGGTTTGGAGGAGGAAGAATAAGTTCCCACTGCGTTCCCTCGATGTTCCCCCCAAATGTAGCACATCAGAATCTCGTCCTCCACCAGAACTTTGGGGATTCGACAACTTTAGCTTGGCGTCGGGCGGGCGGCATCATGCGCCGTGTGACCTGCTGCGTCTGCGTCGTAGGAAGTGGTCCATGCATGCATTGTGGCACAAACAAGTAATGGTGGTTTCCCTTACCTGAAATTCAAGGGTTGCATAATCATGAGGCGATGGGTTGAGGTGGTGTGTTGAAGCGAAGTCGAACAATTGGCGCCAGAGCGAGTGCACCCTTTGAACCCCTGGTCAGACGGTTGCTCGCCCCTACAGAACTTAACGCTCTGTCCCCCGCCTGCTTCAGTCGGTCGATCTCCCGATGACCGGTGTGACATGGGAATAACCCCCTGGGAGCTTCACATAGGGACCGTGCTGCTTCGGGGATGGACTGTCTACCGCAAGACCTCGTTCCGATCGAAGCTCTTTTGCATCCAATCGATATCGAAAGGTGGAAGCACAGGAATCGTCATGCCATGGGCTGAGCGCTACCTTCACAGCAGAGCTTTGAACCATCGGCTCCTCCAGTGCTGGACTCGTCGTCACAAACCGCAGGGGTAGAGAACACAGAGAGAATCTGACGACGACCAGAAGAATATTATTCATCTGGTGCAACAATTTCCTGGAGTTGGAGTTCCGAGACTTTGTCGACTACGATTGGCACACCAGAAAAAGTAGGAATTGCTTTGCGCGCTTGAGCGGCGTGGCAGCAAGATCGTCAAGATGAATAACGGATTGTTAACGGAGCGTGCGCTCCTTGGGCTCTTCAACAGCTCGTCGTACATCAACTTCGGCACTGCCGATGATCCCTACCCGTATCCCCAGGTTGACGGTATGTGCTCCGTGAATCTTCTTCTTCACGCACAGCGTTAATGACGATCTTCGCATCATTCTACTTTTCATGGCTCGTCAAGTGTGTAATCATGTGGCCATCATCCGGGTGCAGTGGAGAGGAGCAACTACAAGGGCAAGCAGCTCACTCTACCCTCCTCCAAGAAGGGCATGCAGCCCGATGGCACAAACCACATCTTCTTCCAGCAGGAGCACCCGTGGGTGTTCGATGTGAGATTGCTAATCTCTTCACCATCAAATCCTAACTTCTAAGTCCACTGAATTTCGCCTTCGCCGATTGCTGTGAATCGTATGACGCAAACAAGGGCTCAAGATCATCGCCAACATCGAACCTTAACTTCTGACTACTTCCACTGAATTTCTCCTTCATCAATTCTTGTGAATAGGGGGATGCGAGTAATGGTGGTACTAGATCATAATATTCAAGAGGGTTGTTCTGGTTCCTTCAGGGATGCCCTTACATCGACAAGAACATGTACCTGGAGTCGCAACCAGAGCGATACAAGGGCTTTCTCAGCTCCGACTTCTCCAAAACTGACGAGTTCAGCAATACCATCCGCACGGAGCAGTACCGCGATCAGCTCAAGGTTGGTAGAGGATTCATGCACCAAATGCACCAAATTAATAAATCCATTACAAGTTTTTGATACGGTCATTACGAATGAAAGTGATGGCATTGCTTTTGCTAGCTTGCTGGGAAATTAGGGTTTGGCAATGGCGTGTGCAGAAAGACATGTTCTTCGCTAAGAAGGGGTTGGGCATCATGGCCGTCAAGATGAAAGAGATGGCAGCCAAATATCCTGAAATCGGCAAACGCGTTCCCACCAAAGTCAGTTCGTACCGAAATCCTCACTCGTTCTCTTGCTCTCTAGCAAATTACCTACATTCCTAATATCCTTATTCTAATTTGTTCCTACACGCCTTCGTTAATTATCAGTAATGTAGGAGAATCTACAGAACATTCTTTAGAGGTACAAGATACTGTACTATTTGCGTCACTTTACGCATTTCTACACAGGAGTGTAATTTTTCGGAGACCACTACAGAGCTTTGGAGAGGTCACTTTGGGTACGAGAGCCACATTCTTGTCAGCACTTGAGAAAGGATTTCAATCCACCGAAGTATGCATTATTTGTTTATCAGATGCAAAACTTATGAAGGCTCAAAGTTCTTTCGGTAGATCCGACGCAGGAATTAGGTTCCCTACCTTTGATTCACTGGTTTGACTAATTATTCACCCCATTGTACTCTCAACAGTATACCTTATATGATTCGAGACCGACATTTCCTTCTCATTCAAGATATGATATGAACCAAAATCTAGATTGTCAGAGCCCACGTTGGTCATTTAGGTCTGTTGATTTTATGTATTAACCAGACTTATGTGGTGTGTGATTTGCATGATGCTAGTTTGATGGACCAGAATTTGTATACGATGTGGGCAAAGCGGGATTGTGCACAACTGCACATTGTCACAAGTGCCACAAACAGACGTACTACTGTCCCCATCGGATTGCCTATTGCAACAATAATCCGTACATGAAGAAGGAGAGTGGCGATTACATCACCTCCAGTGACCTCATTGGGAGCACTGCATGGGATGCAAATTACGCCAAACCTGCACATGCACGCAAACCACTCATTCGCGACACGTTCTACCGCCGCTCCAGCATCTTCTTCCCCAAGAAGCAGCCCACTGGCTTCACTGAAAGCATGTAGTATATTACCAAGTTGAATTAATGCAACAGGAGAAGATGAGTATTGCTCATACATCTAGTACTCACCCTTGACCTGTAAATTTGCTTAGAGTTGCAATTGTAACTTTAGTGCCTCGACAATTCTCCCCCTGTTTTGGAGAATCAAGAACTATGATGCATATGATGAATATGATGCGTTGACGGTCAAAAGGGACAGTAGGACACCCACGGCATGTTGGGATTTCTGTGGAGCACCCTGTGCTATTAGTAACAGTACAATCAGACAATCACCGTGGTAGTCAACCAAAAATGATCCCAAAAGAAGCAAAATCCATAATCGCTCATAGCTTAGCTGCATTACAAGAAGGTTCTCTGAAACTTACAGTGGCCCTCATCATGATGAAGTGAATCACACATTTCCTGCCAGTCCTACGAGTGAAGTTTTTCAGATCAAGATGCAAACATTATGAAACATTCAAGTTCTTACACTGACCCAAATGAGCTCAATATTGCAAGAAATAATTCTTGAAACGCAGGTGCTAACGAAGCATCATCTGCCTTAATCTTTGCTAGGGAGGATCCAGTTGACGTGTTGACGACTAGCTCCACCAAGAAAAAGCCCGACGTTGGAGGAGAATCAGCTGCTTGGGCATAAAAGAAAAACTTAAATGTTGGAGCCTTCCCACCTGAGGCCATGACTTCCACCAAGTTGGCTTGCATATGAGAGATGAGTGGCTGTGGAGTTGGCAAAGCGGCTGGACTTGACAATGTATGATCCTGTTTGCGAAAAAAGAAAATGTAATTGCAAGATAAGATACTGGTTTCGTGTAATATAATCTCTTCAGCGCGTAAACTCATCACTAGCAGGATTCACCCCAAGCTGAAGCCAAACCAGTAATCTTCTATATGCTCAATCAATTTCTGATTAAAAAAATCAAGTATAAACCCCGGCCCTAACCTTGACAACTATTTTGTAAGAGAATTCGAAAAAATGAATATTGCAAAGTGTACAGGTTCCTTATCCGAATACACTTCTCTCCGTAACTCTACAAATTCCTCCGAAGTGATAGAGCACATCACGGGTTCGTAAAAACGTACCAAAGTTGAGGCAACTGCAAGTTGACCCCACTTTCGTTGAAAAGCCTGGGCAACTAAGGACGGTTTAACCTTGAGCTTCAAAGAGGTTGGAGCAGGTGTAGAGGTCTCATAAATGTTCAGGCCAAGCAAGTCCTCGAAGTCCAGTAAAGAGGTCGCAGCAGCAGATGATGTAGTGGTAGTCTGGGAAGTATTGGTAGAAAAAGATGACGACTGTGACCTACACAAACGTTATAACAATTAACACGAAACTTCATAAAAGTACAATATTGGTACTCTAGAGACATAATAAAGAGAAATAGAGAAAAAAAATATGCTTTCACGACACATTCTGGTATCCATCACATTAAAAAAAGGTTCTAGAAATTGGAACATTCTCAGAAGAACTTAACTAACCTTGGAGCAGCAGATGAGCTTTCAAACCCAGCCAAGTCTGGACCACTGTAGTGAGAACCGTTGCTAGCAGCTGCCACGCTTTCTTCTTTGTCGGATGCACTTAAGAGAAGATCATTATCAGTAGCATCCACAAGCTGGCTCGGCAGCACATCATCAGTAATTGTCGGTCCCATAGGTAATATTCCGGAATCATCTGCTAGCTCAATCGGCCCACGGACTTCCTTGTCCAAAAACATGTAAGAAGGCTGCATACACCAGCAGCATCGTCAGGGATCCACATCTTCTGTAGAACATCTTCTGTAGAAGCTTAGTCAAAGAAGAAAAGGAAAAAAGGAAAAGAAAAAGAACTAAGCCTCGCATTTTCTTACAAAACGATGAACATATTCTTCATGGATATAGAAAAGTCAAGTATGATGAGATATCTGCGCTTGCCCTTCTACTTTCAAAAACTAAACTCCATTATAAACGACTACTTCTTTAGCTGAGAGCGTCAAAATATCCGCGGCATAGGTCAATCATTTAATCGAGCAAAAAAAAAAAATCTACAAAACTGAACACACCTGCTGATATAAAACAGATAAACTGTTGAACTCATCAAATATTCGGTCCTTAATCTCGCTGCTCTGTGTGTCTGCAAAAACAGAAACGGCTTGTTTTGCGGGGTTTACAACTCGCTCAGCTACCTCCACACCCTGCTGCAGTAGCCTATAATACAGAACAGCCCTATCATGCACGTCCTGCAATGATCAAGAAAGATCTCCTTTAGAAGAGAGAGAGAGAGAGAGAGAGAGAGAGAGAGAGAGAGAGAGAGAGAGAGAGAGTGTTCACGGTATGCATGGAGAGCTTGATTGTACAATAAGAAATGTATGAAAAGGTATGTAAAACATGGAAGAGTGCTCAAAATCAAAACTGAAATCCTACGCGTAGCAATCACTATTTACCTGGTGGACGTCAGCAAGACCCGCCGAGAGTGCAGCACCCAACATCTTGATGCTTTCAGGAGGTCTCTTAAAAAAAATCTTAGTGACTGCTGTCAAAAGCTCCAACCTTACCTGCCAATAATGTTAATTGCCTCAGCTTCACCGAAGAATACAAGACAGCATCTTCACCAAAAAGGACACAAAAGAAAGTCTCCACGTGAATTAGCCCTAATCCAATAGAAAGTATCCATAACATCCCAAAGCTATATGAAAGATGTGAATGAGTGGCTAGTTTATAGAGGCTCAAGACAACCAAGCTAAATCATCAGCTTCATTATGAAAAAACACCTCAGCGGAGTCTTCCTCAATCCAATTCTCGATAAACCCCTCCAAGATGTACGGCGCATCAGGCATGCCATAGGCATACTCGCCGAGCATCCAAACTAACGCAGACTTCGCTTTTGGCTCTGCGACAGTATTGCTGCTCACGCTACCGACCACTGCAATACAATCATGGCTCCACTGGGGATATTTACGAAGGAGGTCTTTCACCAGTACCTAGTCAAACCCAGTCACACGATTAGCTAACACTAACATTTGCTTGCGCTTACAAGAAATCTAATCATTTGCAAGTGGCAGAAACAAGCTAACCCCATGACTTAGCATATTTTCGAGACCTCGCGGCCGCTGTCACTAGGAGCAAAAGCTACACACAATCGAAAGTAGTCATAAGACACCATTGCTGAAGACAACAAAGACAGGATAATGGAATAATCATGGAACAATAACGAACAATAAAGATCAAATAAACAAACAAGACACGATACTAACCAACGTTTCTGCTGTCACATAGTCCTTCTCCATTTCAAGGAACTGAAGTAATCGATCAACGATAGCATTGACGTCATATTGTTGCAATGCAATTTTCCCTACAGCACGAATGGATTCCCGGGCTATAGCCACATCTACATTTGCGGCGTACTCAGTAAGCTCTGTCACTGTAAATCATTACAGAGACATCTTGTCAACTTCAGTACCGCACCTAAAATAGGCAAATTGAATGCTCTAGACAAAGCAAACCGAGTTGAAAGACGGACGTTACAGAATCATCCAAAGGTGTATTGACCAATGCCAGGTCAAGATTCTCTACACTACCAAGTCCAAAGGTACCACGCAACAATAAAACGTAGCAGATGGGAATTGCAACATTTATTAGTAAAGCGATTTCTAGCAGAAGGACCTAGAGCAAAAACATTCTGAAACTTACCAATCTCATATGTGTTCGTTTCATTGGCTACGGCAGTAAGCATCTCCAACTTCAGCTTCTTTACATAACTTGGGTCGCTATACCGACAGTAAAAGTGTTTGTAATCATTCGAGAACAGCACAGGGGCCCTCAAGACAAGCAAGTGTAAATGACTGAGAACTGCGTAGGTTTGTTCAGCGCTTCCAGAGTTAACTAAAGTCAACAAAGGTGCTTTTATTCTCTCATAGACCTGCGCAGATAAATTCAAGATTTTCAATTCAAGTTCACTTGCTGTCAACTGCATTCTTAATCTACTCAACCCTTGCTGCCAAAGCTAAATATACAGGAGGTACAGGAACACAAACTTTGACAGGTGGAAGTCATACTTGCTGGTGGATATCAGCCATTGAAATGGTTAGATGAAGGAAAACTTTGATTGTGGCTAGCACAACAGCGCTGTTTGTATGCTGCAGTCGGTCTTCAAGAATGTTCATCATGTCGAAGGACTCATCGGAATCAGATGGTATATACTTTGAGACCATGTCTAATACTAAACACTGAGCCCATTCAGTAAAGTCCTTTATCCTGTAACAACATATGCATAGATTTCAAGCCAAAAAGAAATTGCTTTCGCTTGACTCCAAAGATGCCAAATTAAAGAGAGTAGAGCAAGATGCCATTGTCCATCACGTGCTCAACAAGGAAAGATGTCAAACCTCTACGCCATGATAACTTACAAGATACGGCGCTATCACCCTGGATGTTACGTTTCAAGTCCTTATGTCACAAACAGGAGTGACAGCTTGAAAAAATAAATGAAAACAAAATAGGTAAAACACATGATCAGCGTGAAAGGAATGCGAAAATTTGCTGAACGCTGAAATTCGCCACGTTATTCACCTGTTTAGAAGAGAATATATGACAGGCTTGCTAAGCAGATGTTCTCTATCCCTGGCAGCTGTCTCCGGAGAAACATTCGCCTCGGCAGTGTAGATCTCTTGAAGCGCACACAAACAATTTGCAACCACCTGCCAAATTTAATGAATATAAAAAACCAAAGCTGCCCCCGCTGAAATACCTGATTACTAAGAAATATTCAAGAGTCAACGAGAGGGCCATGAATTTTGTCCCAACGACACACATTAGTTTGAGTAGCTGCAATCATGTAAACCGAGACGCTATTATACACACGCAGAGAAATAAAAAGTCTCATACCAAAGTGAGCGATGCAATCCCGAGAAGAGAAGCTTTAGGGTTTGAGAGGGAAGGGATGAAATGAAAGTAATTAAAACATTTGTATGAGAGTGCTACTTAGATCCATTAGGTCCCCCAAGGAGTAAGGACTGCTGACAGCTAGCTTCACCTGATTGCGATGTGTGGGGAGGTGTAACATGTGAGGGAAAACTTTCTGGCAATGTGAGATTTACATTGCAAATCGAGGATCGGGAAATTTGAAGAGCTACAAGGCTGCCTACTCGAACGGGTAGAAAATTAGGTAATCGAGAGGGGTTAGAAGTCGTACTTGAGCGTCTGGGTCGTTAAGAAGCAAGGCCCTGAGCATGGCCGGAAACTCATTTTCGGTGCACTGAGAAGGCGCGATGCGATAGAGCTTGAGGACTCCCATAGCAGCCACGGTGCGAACATAACCATTGGCATCCTTGAGACCCGAGCGCAAAGGGCCAATGAGATACTCCAGGAGATTTTTGACGCGCAAGGAGCTCAAACTGCGCAAGGCGAGGCCGCGAATCATGGGGTCGTCATCATGGCAGTCCTTCTGCAGGAAATTGATGGTCAGAAGAGCAAGATCGGGATGACCGCGAGCGTAGTTGCCAACGTAGAGGTAGCACATTTTTTTGAGGACGAGGTCGGAAGTGGCAGAACACATGACGATGGTGGAGAATAGGGAGGACACGTCGATGCCGATGGTCATGTAGGAGATGACCTTGGAGAAGAGCTCGCGCTTGAGGGCTTCAACGCCCGGCTGCTTGCTGCCGGCCAGCTGGCGAAGCTGCGCCTTGAGGTCGGCGAGCTCGCCCTTGCGAGCAGAAGGGTCGGCATTCATATTGCGATCGGAGGGGGAGGGGAGGAAAGGGAGAGAGACCTGGAAGAGAGAGTAAGCTTACAGGGCGGAGGAAGAGAATGAAGTGCAAGGGTGCTATACTTACTCAATCACAAGGAGAGAGAAGGGTACGGTACAGTAGCGGCATCACAGGCCCCACGCACATGGCAGTGAGGTTGGAGCTTCTTCAAGGATGAAACTCCAAAGGATGAACTCGTCCTCCAAAGCCACCCGCTCACGCTCCCCGCAGCACCTCTGCAAAACGGCCGGGGTGAACCGTCCCCTCGCTCGTCCCCGAGGGAGAACGCTAAAAAATTTTATTTGACACTTATGATAAAATTTGCAAATTCTGAATTCTCATTTGCAATCAGAGGCCCCAAAATATCTAAGAAAAGGGGAGAAGGGAAATGAATCAAGCACGAAACAGGGAGTCTTTTTTTACATGGAATGATTTGGGGGACAAGAAGGGGGGCGGTTCACCCCGATCTCCAAAACAATATGGTCAGGTAAGGTTCTAGAAATTTCAAATAGGGTTTCACCATGTGGGGTGAAAAAAAAGGCAATACATGTAGTTCAAAAAGTTTAAGAAGTGACAATGTCCCACAATTTGGCAATCACTACCATTAATGCCCCCCCTTCCAATCAATGTGTCAAAAAACGAGAGCCATTGATTTTTTTTTTAAATTACACACACACACCCTACATAGCCATTGAGCTCCAAAAAAAACTCAAGAGATATGTATACGGATACATACTACATATACATATAGGGATACATATTGGAATATGGATATTGGGATACAAATACTAGAATATGTACAGGGATATGGATACATATACATACTTGAAAAATACATTATCCCATATTCATTGCCAAGTTTTTTAGAGTTTCAAAATTATAAGGAGGGGGGAGGGAGGGGGGGTATTGAAACAAATTTAATGTAAATGAATGTAAATGAATTGGGGAGGGGGTAAAATTAATTGAGCTCATTGTGATAGTTTGTCATAATGAGCTCATAAAGTTCAAGAAGTGACATTTTGGAAAGAGGGTCAATTGTTTGGCATGTATAGAATGCCATTTGAAACTAGCATAAACAACTATAAAGTTTCCAAATTCATGACAAATTGATGTGCCCTATGTCATTGCCACAACCAAAATAAAAGTAATTTTCTAAATGTTTTAATTTATAAAAAAATTGAAATTCAATAACTTTCACACCATATATCCAAATGCCATGAAATAAAGCTTATGTGCCCTTCTTCAAAGAGAGCTTTTTAATAGGACCGAGAACATATCTACAAAATACATGATTCCAAAAATCTCATTACAATCAAACAAACAAAACAAATCTCCTAATTTAAGGTATGATTATTTGATTAAATTTGAAAAATCAAGACAAATGCTAAAACTTCTAATAGTTATCTTTTTGAAATCTATATTTTCTAAACAATTCCTCTAAATTCTAGTATCTTTTTCAAAATTACTTTTTGCCAATCCTAATAGCTATTTACTTTTGATGGTTGCAAAATACTTTCTCCTAAATACTAACTAATTAATTGTAGAAAATTTCTAGAATGAAATAAATCAATTAGATAATATACTACTATGCACTGAAAAGAGGTTGTCACACTTCCCCCCTCCAAAAAATCAGAAGCCGTCAGATTCATTTAAAAAAATTTCTACCCCCTTCCAGGAAAAATCAATAGCCATCAAATGTACATATGAAATACGATATGAATTCAAATACAAATATGATATAACAATATATGGATACGGATGACATCAAATGTACGTACAAAATATAGTATAAATACAAATACAAATATCATACAACAATACGGGATGGTGGAATATGGATACAACAGTATGGGAATATCCCATATTGATTGTTTGCAATCCCACCTTCCCAAAATCATAAGAGGGGGATGGGGGGTACAACTTAAATTTAAAAAACTTTTTAAGAAGTGCACCCTCCTAAAATTATAAGAAGGAGTGTGGTTAAAATTAAATTTTTTTGTCATGGTGCATAGTTTTACACAATGTACAATGAAGTTGTTGTAACAGCCATCCACTAATTTTGGTAATACACTATTTTATCATTCATGCAAAAAGTAGGATTGGTGTATCTATACAAATATTATTTTGGTAGGATTTGATATATGCTAACATTATACCACCTAAGTATACATTTTTTGTCTTTTGGAAGACTTTAGGGAGGCTTGAAGGATGGAAAATAATGCAATTTTTTTACTTATTTTTCAAAGATGTAATAACATGTTTGTGGTAAGTCATAAAAATTAATTTTCAAATTTTCTTGTGAAAATTTGAAATTACTATGACTTTTTGAACTAAAAGTGAAAAAAATCCATATCAAATTGTAAAAAAATAGTTGCAAACCAGGGGCATACATAGATAAGGACTAAAGTTTGAAAAATTATTCATAGAACAATCCTATATTCTCTAAAGTCCCACTGCCCCTAGGGAAAAAAAATAGATTTTTGATAGGCTTCTTCAATCTCAATCTTTGATGTGATTTTTTGGAAAAAAAAGAAGAAAATAGAAAATCACATTCATTTTTGGAGGATATAATCTTTATTTAAATTAATACCTAGTAGCAAAAATTATGCTACTATAAGCTCAAAATGGGGGAGACTAGACAATAAAAAAATCTACAAAAATTTGAAATTATTATAAAAAATTTTCCCCTAAATTATATATTTGTTTATATACAAAGATTTAATTCACTCCATTTGGATTAGTGATGTGAAAGTTATGGAGCTTTTTGTTTTGTGAACAAATATAGAATTACTTCTTGAAAAAATAATATATTAAATTCACTTTTAAATCACTCAATTTTTTTCATTTAAAAAAATATATTTTGTAAGATTAGGTATGCTTTCTTAAACAATCTCACTATTGGAATTAGTGTGTTATAATTCCATCTTAAAGCTATTAACAATTTACTTTTTCCTTCTATATCATATCAACTTCACCTAACAATTTTTTAAAGAATGAAAATCAAATTTTTTATTTTTATTTTTTTACTTTAGCATAAATTTTTTTTAAATCAAAATTTATAATGCAAAAATTAAAAGTGAAGAAGATTCAAATCCAAATAATTTAGTCAAGGAATGTGTTTAAAAATCCACTTCCTTCACTTTGAAAGCATATCTTCTTGCAATCTACTTATTTTAAGTTTTTGAAATTTTGTTCCCACACTATTATAAGTCTTGTGTAAACCATTACGTTTAGATTTACAAAAAAATAATTAATAAAATTTTGGCTTTTTGCAATAGAAATGACAATTTTGAGTGGTTTTGATGAAAAATGGGCTTCATGACTTACTTTAGGAGTTAGTCCTACAATTTTAAAGCCAATGCTTTGCTATTGGTGTAAAAGACTTAACAAATTTCTACCAATTCTAAAACTTAAACCAACGCTTTGCTATTGGGGTGGGAAACTTTGCAAATTTCTACCAATTTTAAAACTTAAGCCAAAGCTTCGCTTTTAGAATGGAAAACATTGCAAATTCCTACCAATTCTAAAACTTAAACCAAAGCTTCGCTTTTAGGATGGAAAACATTACAAATTCTTACCAATTCTAAAACTTAAGCCAAAGCATTGCCGTTGGAGTGAGAAACTTTACAAATTTCTACCAATTCTAAAATTTAAGCTAGAGCTTTGCCATTAGGATGGGAAATTTTGCAAATTCCTACCAATTTCTAAAACTTAAGCTAAAGTTTCATTGTTAGATGTAAGAAACCACTAAATTGTATCACATCAACGAAAGTATGGGAGCACAAAAACTCAAACCAGATAAGTTAGTCTAGAATTTGGATTAGATAGACTTGCAAATTTCAATTTTTTTGGTAACTTCTAGAGATTTCCGCTACACTACAACCATAATAGAAATAGTCAGTTTCTGGATTGCTAAAACCTTTACTAACGTTATAGAAACAAATCCGATCTGAATCCAAAATCCGTAAAAATACCAGATTCCCCAAACCTACGTTCTAGACTTCTGGTCTAAAAAACTAGGAAACCGTTAGGGGAATAGTCATCTACCTGTTCTCCACCAAGAATTGTTGACTACATGTCGGGTACTTAAACCCACTGCCATTCCTCTTTTAATCCTTGTCTGCTTGTTGAACTTAATCAATGTATAGTTGAGAGAAAGAGTGGTGAGTTAGCGACCAAGATAAGAAAAGATGGAAGGAGTAGTGCTGGATTAGGTTTGTGAGTTGTCGGTGATTCATGGCGGCGACTGCTGACCCGGTTGAATGAAAGTTTGGAGTTGTAGTCTGGATGGTTTTTCTAGTTATTCCTTCTGATCCGAGTCATCGAGTGTAGTTAGAAGAGGACCTCATATGTATTGGGTGTGTTGGGTTGTTAGATAGGTTGTGGAGCATGAAGAACGAGGAGATGATTCACAAATTCACTTACGGAGTTCCGAATTAATACGAGTAAATAGTGAGAGGTCGACCTGTAGCTTGGACGGAAGACATCTGAGCGGATGTCTATTCGTTTAAGAAGAATGGGCTCTGATTAGCTGGAAGAGTAGATGAGTACATGATCGGAAAGTTCCGAAATCAAGTCCACTCAAAGGAAGGTTTTGCTATTAGCGACTGTAAAAACAAGAGGCATAGATGGGTATTGAATTTCCTTATTTCAATCTTGTATCCAAAAAAGCCTATCTATGTTACGGTCATGATGGCCAATACCATTTTTGGAGCTTTCGAGAACCAAATTGTCCATAAAGGGAGAGTGATTCAAGGAGTAGTAGGCAAGCTAGCAAAGCACATGGGCTGAGCAAAGCACAGTCCTATCACACCATATCTGTTCCACCTCCATCACCACAAGGAGGTTTGAGTGCCGAGGAGACAATTGAGTATAACATCGAAGTCGAGATCCTGAAGTACGGCTTCATAGAAGAGCTGGAGAAGGAAGAGAAGGAAGAGAAGGAATCTGAAGAAGAAGACCAACCGGAAGAGGAAGAAGAAGTAGTGGACTAGAAACGAAGGAAGTCTACAGATCCAACCACACGGGGAAAGGCGCCAACACCGGAATAGGAAGAACTGATACCAAATCCGGAACATCCCCAAGAGTTGGAGTTCTTCGAAGTCGAAATCCAGTGGATGTAACAGGCCAAACAGATGTATGGCGATCTGGAGGATAACGTGCTTTTTATCACAAATGAACTCAAGGTAGAATTGGACCAAATTTGGGAGGAAATCCGAAAATGTCTAAATTCGGAAGAATTCCGACAAAAAGAAGAACAAATTTAGAAGTTGGAGGAGGAAAAGGACAACTTCAAGTCCCAACTCAAGTGGATGGAGGGGGAGTTGAACGCGGTGAGATGGAAAGAGATGGAGGCTCTCTGACTCATCCATGACCTCAAGAAACTCGTCATGGTTCCGGAATATACGGTGATCCAAGGTCATCTTTACACCACCTTGTTGGAGAAGGAAGGGCATATGACCGAATCTAGGATGGTAAAGATCTTGGTCGACTTCCAAGCCCGAATGGGGATTGTTTTGAAGGACATGTGGAAGTTGTTGGGGTACTTGGATTCAGAACAGGCCATCGACTTAGAAAGGTTTTTGAAAGTCCTCAGGAATATATTCCGAGATACTTCGATTTAATAGACTTCGATCCGGTAGGCTTCGAGTGGCCCAATCTAGCCACAATTGGAGGGACTAAAGTCTATCCTCACCCCAATTGCAATACCCTTAGGTAGCTAAGCACGGATTCCATCAGGACCAGCGGGACCTGAGCTGGAAAAAGGGACAAGTAGGAAGTCTATTCTAGCAAAATAAGCACTTTCCGTCTTGATTTTCCCACCACCTAGGAAAGTCACGATCGGAAAGTTTAGGGTACCTAAATTAACGGTTCGTAGCAACCTCAATTCATGGATTGGAGTAATAACAAATCCGACTCGATCTCATCCGCAAAAATTCTCTTATATGCAATAGTCTACGCCAAAATGGGATTGTGCTGAGATTGAATTGAGTGAATCACTACAAGCCAAAGATCTAGAGATTCAGAAGTCGGAAGAAGAAGTGTTGAAGTCCGGATCTAAAAAAGAGATGGAATCAGAAGATTCGCTTCACGGAAGTGCCAAATTCGGTCATCAACAAAGAAAATACCAGTGAAGGCTTCAGTAAAGACTCTAGGCATTTAAAGTGAGAGCAGCTCAAAGAAGGCATGGTGGGATAGATAGAGCACAGGTAGTTAAGTAGGATTTTCATTCTCGAACGGGATTTCCAAGCATGGGTTTGGGTTCCAGATCGTTCTAGAAGTTCCAAATTTGTTGGGACAATTGGGTTATAGATGTTTCAAATATCCCGGGTTGTTCACTAGTTGGTTGCTTTGATTTTCGGGGTGCCTTTTTGGCTTTTTAGATGTTGATTTTGGTTTTGATTTTGGTTTTTTAAGAGCAGGCAAGTCTGTTGCCCTCTCATTCCATCCTAGTAGTTATTTTGTTGTATTCCATTTCCTTCTTTAATTTGAGTCACTTGGTGAACATTCTGGCTCCAACCGTGTATCCAAATTGTGTTGCTTTGTTGTTTAAGTGTTGAAATGCAAGGACAGGTAAGGAGAAATCAAGATTTTGGATAACTTGAGTGGACTAAGGGTGTACTATTGTAATGATGTTAGATACGAGATGAGGGAGTTGTGCTTGGTGCCTTTAAACTATCGGAATGGTAATTTGGTTTATAGTGAAGAGTGGTGTGAATGTAGATTCGGAATTAGAAACAATTATGTATAGAGATTAGTGACCGTCAAAGGAAACTCCTACTTATTGAAAGATCTGCCAACCTTAGAATCCGTCATATACCTAGAAAGATTATCTCCCTTTATCAATTTTGAGTACTTAAGATCTGTCGTTGTAGTAAGGAGGGGTGAATGCAGTCTTGAGTGACCTACGTTTCGGATTGGCCATCCGGGATGTTGTAAGGATCTGGATTTATGTTGTGCACTACAACATTTTGAGTACTTAGGTATTTGTTATATGTTTGCTTTTGTTTGTGTAGTGAATAGACTAGAGTGGTGAAGTCCCTACCCCTTGAAAGATCAATAGCAGATCCTCTAATGGTAAAACAGAGGAATTGAAAACTAGTTTGTTACAGGGCGAAACCAGAAAATCAGGTGATTCCGGATCTAGATTGGAATCTAGATAGTAGTGATTCTGGAAAAGAGAGTGAAAGAGAGTAGTCGGAAGAGGGGAAAACAATCATCCGGATATTGAAGTTTAGAAAGGCATTTAGAATTCCCTGGGATGATAATTCGTGTTATCTTACCATGTTTTTGTATGTAAAGATAATCTATGCCTAGACTGCGCGTGTGACAATAAGTCAATGTCTACTCATAAATAAGGGTTTCAAACACATTTACAAGTACATAAGTCCTCCTAAATGGCGTCGCTAAGGTACATTGTGGGAATTTTCTAGGATTAGTATGAGAAATCAAAGAACTCACAAAAATTCAACACAAAGAACTCTAAAACACATGAAGTCAAAGCAAACCTTGAAGGGACCCCAATGTCCTTCAAGAAAGCTGGAAAATTAACAACAATGGGACTTGAAATGCCTTCAAAATATTGGAATTTGGCAACATGGCCTCAAATGATCAAAATCTAACCAAATCAGGGTTGACAGGACGGTCGGACGTTCGGGACATCCGGACGCGGATGCTGTGTCCGCAACGTTCGCTGACATTCGCAGACGCCGTCCACCCCACTCGTCCGTCCGCCCTCGCCCGTCCGCCCGTCCACCCCGTCCACCTCATCTGTCCGCCCCTGCCCGCCCATCCGCCCCGTCCACCTCGTCCGTCCGCCCCCGTCCGCCCATCCGCCCCGTCCGTCCGCCTTCCAACGGCGGGAGGGACGGTGCGTCCGTTGGCGTCCGTGTGTTCGGACGTCCGGGTTACAGACGCTATTTTGGGGCGGACGTAGAGATTCGTCAACCTTGAACCAAATGGCCCCAAATGAAACAAGGCGGTTCAAAAATGAACCTAAAGGGTGATTTGAAAGAATAATGAGAGCTCTTAAATACTCTTCTAAGGGCCTCTTCCCCTCCCCCCTCCCAATTTTGACAAGGTAACCTTATCATCTAAGATTTTCATTCTAATCCTAAAAATTTTAATTTTCTACATTGGTCTTATTTTTCAGCTTTTAGAAAAATGCTTTAAATCATAAATGAATTGCCTCAATGGCTTCAAAAGGTCATTTCTAGTTTGAAGGACCTTCTATCCTATTTTCCAACCTCATAAGTCCAAAGAATCCTAGCAGCGACAAGAAACTCAAAATGAGCTAAAAATCCAAATTTTAGAGTTTATCTTTTCAATCAAAGGTAACTAGCTAAGAAAATAAGAAAAGATCCTAACTTTGTTTTATTCCAACGTTGTGTGCTCCCTATACGCTAGTCAGCTTTACATTTGATCCTTAATTTTGCTAATTTTAGAAGATGTTGCTAATTTTGGCACCTCCTACTATCAAAATGTCATATAACATATTGGTGCATTTTATAAATATAAAAAAGCTACTTTCATTTTTAGTAAGATTATACTGCTTCCCAACTAATTTTCATAAATTTATTATATTGGATTTGGGTAGTTGACCGCTTGGAAAAAGATCCTTAGATGATAAAAAAAATGAAGAATTTGGGGGGAACCTCTCATGGAGGTCGTAAAGAGATACTATAAGAAAACAATGTTTTTGAGGATTGTAAAATTCAAATACATAGTATTATAAATGATGTCTTCCGATGTCTTTTCTAAAGTATAAAATTTCACATTTCATAAGACATGACAAAAACATCCAAAACAACAATAGACATCAATCTGTTTCTTTGCAAACATCCAAAAAGACATTGGTCAATGAAACCTTAAAAATTCGCCATGTAGCTCCTATCTAAGTGCCACACGGATGTGGACAACCATATAGGATTTTTTTCATCTATGATGTGGCATCTATTGTGGTAGTGAAAAAGAACTAATGTGGCAGACTAAAAAGCTAACATGGCATACCATGCTAGTATAGTTTTTTATTATATAATATCTCATGCACAATCTAAGCATAAGTATCTTTACACACAAAAACATGGTAAAATGATACGAATTATTGTGTCTCAGTCCCAAAGGATTCTAGATGTTCTCCTAAACTTTAGTATCCGGATGGTCGTTTTTTCTTCTATTGACTACTCTCTTCTATTCTTTTTCCAAAATCAACTACTATCCGGATTCTAATCCAGATTCGGTATCACTTGGTTTCCGGATATGTCTCTCAATACATTGGTTTTCAATTCCTCTCTTTTACCATCAAAGGGTCCGCTCTTGATCTTTAGAAAGGTAGGGACTTCACCATTCTTTCTCTATTTACTACATAAACAAAAACAAACAAACAACAAATATCTAAGTACTTAAGGTGTTGTAGCACAAAAAGTAGATCTGGATCCTCACAACATTCCGGATGGAGGATCTAGAATGTAGATCACTTATGACTCATGACTGCATTCACTCCTCTTTACTACAACAACAGATTTCAAGCACTCGGAATTGACAAGGGGGGAATCTTTCTAGGTGTAAGATAGATCCCAAAGTTGGCAAACCTTTTGGTGAGTGGGAGTTTCCTCTTACAGTCACTAATTTCCACAAAGAATTGTTTTTAATTCTAGATCTACACTCACACCATTCTTTACTAGGAACTGAGTTATCATTTCGATAGTTCAAAGGCACCATGCACGTTTCCTTCGTCTTGTATTTAACAATATTACAATAGCACTCCTTTAATCCAATCTAGTTATTCGAAATCCGGATTCCTCCTTACCCGTCCTTTTTACATCTTAACACTCTAAACAAACGGACTAATACAATCTGGATATATGGTTGGAGCTAGAATGTTTACTTAGTGACTCAAATTAAAGAAGGGAATAAAATACAACAAAATAATTGCTAGGATGGAATGAGAAGGCATCAAACTTGCTTGCCCTTAAAAATCCAAATCCAAACCAAAGTTAGCGCCTAAAAAGCCAAAAAGGCACTCTAGAAATCAAGACAGCCAACCACTGAACAACCCTAGATATCCGAAACATTCATAGCCCAACTTTCCCTACAAATCTGAAACCCCTAAAACAATCCGGAACTCGGACCCATGCTTAGAAATTCCGTTTTGGAATGAAAAATCCTATCCACTACCTACTATCTATCCTTCCATGCCTTCTTCAAGCTGCTCTCATTTTGACTGCTTGGTGTCTTCACCAAAGCCTTCACCGGTGTACTTTTTGTTGATGACCGGGTTTGAAGTTTATGTGAAACCTTTGGAGGCAAGTCTTCTGATTTCGTCTTTTCCTCGGATCTAGACTTCAATACCTCTTCTTCTGATTCTTCAATTTTCTGAATCTTCAGATCTTTGGTTTGCGGCGATTATTCAATTCAATCTCAGCACAATCTTGCTTCGGTGTCAATTGTTGCATAAGAGAGAAATTTTGCAGATGAGACCAAGCCAAACTCATCATTACTCCAATTTGTACATCAAGGTTGCCGCGAACAGCTAATCTAGGTACCATAAACTTTCCGGCCATAATTTTTCAAAGTGGTGGAAAAATTGGGGTGGATACTTCTTGCTCTGCTGGAATAGACTTCTCACTTGTTCCTTTTTCCGGCTTCGATACTATTGGTCCCAATGGAGTCAATGCTTGACTACTTAACGGTCCCGCAACTAGAGTGAAGATAGACTTTAGTCCCTCCGATTGTGGTTGAATCGAACCACTAGAAGCTTGCCAGATCAGAGTCTATCAAACTATGCTCCTAGGGACTTCCGAAAACCCTTCTAAGTTAATAGCTCATTCCGAATCCAAGTACCCCAACAACTTCCGCATGTCCTTCAAAACAATCTTCATCCGGGCTTCGAAGTCGACTAGGATCTTTACCATTTTCGATTCGGACATATGTCCTTCTTTTTCCAACTTGGTGGTGTAGAGGTCGACTCAGATCATCGTATGCTCCGGAACCATGACAATTTCCTCGAGGTTGTAGATGAGTTGAAGAGCTTCCGTTTTCTTCCATCTCGCCATGTTTAGCTCCCCCTCTGTCCACTTGAGTTGGGACTTGAGGCTATCCTTTTTCTCCTCCAACTTCTGGATTTGTTCTTTCTTCTGTCGGAACTCTTCTAGATTTAGACGTTTTTGAATCTCCTCCAAAATTTGGTCCGACTCCACCTTGAGTTTGCCTGCGATAAGAAGCATGTGATCCTCCAAGTCGCCATACATCTGTTTGGCTTATTGTATCCACTAGATTCCGGCTTCAAAGAACTCTATCTTTTAGGGATGTTTCGAATTTGGTATTGGCTCTTCTTGTTTCGGTGTTAGCGCCTTTCCCCGTGCAGTTGGATCTATGAACTTCCTTCATTTTTGGTCCATTACTTCTTCTTCCTCTTCTAGTTGTTTTTCTTCTTCGGATTCCTTCTCTTCCTTCTCCAATTCATCCTACGGCCGTACTTTAAGATTTTGATTCCAATGTTGTATTCAATCGTCTCCTTAGTAGTCAAAACCTCCTTGTAGTGATAGAGGTGGAATAGATATGGGGTGATAGGACTGTGTTTTGCTCGGCCCACATGTTTTACCAGCTTGCCCACTACTCTTTGAATCACTCTCCCCCAATGAATAATTCGGTCCTCAAAAGCTTTGAAAATGGTGTTAGCCATTGTAATCGTAACCTGGCTAGGCTTTTCCAGATACAAGATTGGAATTAGAAAATTCAGTATCCGTCTATGCCTCTCGATTTTACAATCACTAATAGAGAAATCCTCCTTTGAGTGGGCTTGACTTTGGAACTTTTCAACTACGTACTTATCCGCTCTTCCGGCTAATCCGAGTCCATTCTTTTTAAACGAATAGACATCTATCTAGATGTCTTCCGTCCAAGTTACAAGTCGACCTCTCACTGTCAACTCATACTGATTCAAAACTCTGTAAATGAGTTCTTGAATCATCTCCTTGTTCTTCATACTCCACGGCCTATTTAACAACTTGACACATCCAATACACATGAGGTCCTCTTCTAACTACGCTCGGTGAGCCTGATTAGAAAGGATAACCTAACAAGCCATCCGAGCTACAACTCCAAACTTTCGTTTAGTCGGGTTGGCAACTGCCGCCATGAATCACTGACAACTGATAAAATTAATCTGGTACTAATCCTTTTGTCCTCTTTCTATTTCGGTTGCTATCTCACCACTCTTTTTGTCAACTATATATTCATTAAGTTTAGTAAGTAGAGAGGGAGAGAAAGAGAAGTGGTAGTGGGTTTAAGTACCTAGTACGTGGTTGACAGTTCTTAGTGGAGAACAAGTAGAAGACCGTTCTTCTCACGGTCTTCTAGTTTCCTAGACTGGAAGTCTAAAACGTAGGTTTTAAGAATCCAGTACCTTTCCAGATCCTAGATCCATATCAGATTTGTTTCCGTAACATTACTAATGATTTTAGTAATCTGGAAATTGATTATTTCTATCATAGTCATAGTGTAGCGAAAAATCTCTAGGAGTTACAAAGAAATAAAAATTTGCAAGTCTATCTAATCTAATTCTAGACTAATTTATCCAATTTGAGTTTTCATGCTCCCACATATAGGTATTTTCATATTGTTTTTTGAGACGTCAACATAGACATCCAAATGGCTTTCAAAATGGCTTTTGAAATGTCAACATAAACATCCGAATGTCTTCTAAGATGTTTTTTAACACATCAACATAGATGTCTTAACGATTCCAAAGACATCTCTTAAGATGTCAACTTTGATATTAGATGATCTTTGAGACATCAACTTCAACATTCACATATTTTGCAACATCATAGTAGGTACACTATTCACACTTTTAAAAACGTTCAGTATAATACATATGAATAAAATGATATCACTTTTGATGTCTAGGTATTAAGCAAAATAAAACACTATCTAGTATGATGTCTATAAAAACAATCATCTTTAAATGGGATTTTTCTTTCAAATTCAACAATAACAACAGGGCGAATTCCTAATTTTGACCACAATGGTCTATTTTGGCTTGCAAGTCAAGTTCATGGAGGAAGTTAAAACACCACTAGGAAAAAGTTAATTCAAGCAAGTTTCAAATAGCAACAAAGTCATTTTCAAAGTAAATCTAAGGTATGGTGGTTATGTACATCCAACTCTTGTGTTCCAAAATATGTATGAATACATGTGTGGGAGCACGAAAACTCAAACCAGATAAGTTAGTCTAGAATTTGGATTAGATAGACTTGCAAATTTCATTTTTTTGGTAACTTCTAGAGATTTCCGCTACTCTATGACTATAATAGAAATAGTCAAATTTCGGATTGCTAAAACCGTTAGTAACATTACGGAAACAAATTCGATACGGATCCGGAATCCGAAAAAAAACCAGACTCTCCAAACCTATATTCTAGACTTCCGGTCTAAGAAACTAAAAGACTATCAGTGGAACGATCATCTACCTGTTCTCCACTAGGAACTGTTGACTGCGCGTCGGGTACTTAAACCTACCGCCATTCTTTTTTTTCTCCCTCTTTACTTGTTGAACTTGATCAACATATAGTTGACAGAAAGAGTAGTGAGATAACAACCGAGATAGGAAGAGGACAAAAGGATTAGTACCGGATTAGTTTTATCAGTTACGGTGATTTATAGTAGCGACTGTCGACTCGGCTATACGAAAATTTGGAGTTGTAGCCTAGATGATTTGTCCGATTATCCCTTCCAATCCGAGTCACCGAGCGTAGTTAGAAGAGGACCTCATGTGTATTGAATGTGTCAAATTGTTAAATAGACCATGGAGCATGAAGATCGAGGAGATGATTTAGGAACTCATTTATGGAGTTTTGAATCATTACGAGCTGATAGTGAGGGGTCGACCCCTAGCTTGGATGGAAGACATCTAGGCGGATGTCTATTCGTTTAAGAAAAATGAGCTCGGACTAGCCAAAAGAGAGGACAAATATGTGATTGGAAAGTTCCGGAGTCAAGTCCATTTAAAGGAGGGTTTTGCCATTAGCAACTGTAAAAATAAGAGGTGTAGACGGGTACTGAATTTCCTTATTTCAATCTTGTATTCGGAAAAGTCTACCCGCTTTACAATCACAATGGCCAACACTATTTTCAGAGCTTTCGAGGATTCGATCAGGGTTGACGAATCTCAACGTCCGCCCCAAAATAGCGTCCATTTTCCGGACGTCCAGACGCTAGCGGACGTAGCGTCCCTCCCGCCGTCGGAAGGCGGACGAGCGGGGCGGATGGGAGGTGGACGACTGGGGCGGTCGGGCGTACAAACCAGACGGGCAGACGGACAAGGCGGACGGGGCGGACTTCGCATTGCTATTAGTCATTAGAAAATTTTATATTGTTATGTAATTTGAATGTTACATAATAAAAAATGAATGCATCCACGTAAAATAAGATGTACATATAAAAATATTTTATACGCAAATGAAAATATAGCATCTTTATATATAAATATATATGTATAAATAAAATACATGAAAACATAGTTCCAATATCACTATTGAATCCTATACGATCTTTTTAAGATCTAAATCTTTCACATTTTTTTTTGTTTTTAAACAATGAAAGGACCATTGTTTTTAAAAAACAAAATTCTCCTCAAATCCTACTTTCCACCGGATGGACCACTACCTTCTCCCAAAACAAAAGGAAAATTTGCTGTACCGAGGAGTTTAGCAGATGATTGACAAGTTGACCGTTGTTGACTTGGACGGACTATTCACCCTCCAGATTGAACTTCGATGTCCACCTTATGAAATTGTTTCTTGGTTTCCGGAGAGAAGTCATCGTCCTCTTCACGCTTCCTTTTTTGTTTTCTTTTTGGTGATAAATCGACTTCGTCTGCCTTCAAGGTTCTCAAGTTGCTCTCCACACGATCTACCATCGCTTAAACAACTTCATCATCTCCTTTCCCTTGCCATACTGTGAGGCAGTCTCCATCCAATAGGAAAGCCTTCCAATGCCCTATAATATCGCCAATGCGCCTATCAAATGCTGCTGCCACATCTATAGATGAATGTCCTATGCTTGTTAGTCCATTTGTATCGTAGACAACACGAACTTTTGCAGCCTTTTCCAACTTCGACAATAGAAGGGCCCTACCTACGAGGATGTGGTCATATGTCTTATACTGCTCATCGAACTCTTTTCCATGGTTCACCTCCACCCAACTGTTTTCTGATCCTCTCTCCACTTTTTTATCTGGAAAACGAAAGAACTTTTCGTGTTGCAAGCTCCAATGTCCCCCCATGTTGCGACAAAACATTTTACGGGCCGTGTCATCTACGATTCCTCGAGTCCGCAATTCCACCTCTCTATTGTGAGTCATCCACACATCCAAATCCAATGGTTGTTGAGATTCCTCGTACAAATCATGCCTCTGTTCATTTGCATTCCACCGGATTGACTTCCTCCAATGTTGATAATTTTGGAATTTGTACGGCGCTTGATCAAGAGGAAGATTCCAACGATTGTACTCGTGGCTTGGAGGCATAGTTTCCAAGATACCAAACATTTTGTAGAACCTAGCACTCAATGGACTACGACACTCAGCACACACCGAACGAATGAGTGATGCTTTCACAATGCAAGTGACATGGAAAGTATGGCGACATTGGCCCATGGTTACCGCACCTTCCGGTCCGAAGAGGCCTTGGCAAAGGCTACAACAACCATCCAAGATTGGAGAGGTTGGATCACAAGCATGCACCACTTGCTTGTCTTTCACATTGATGTGTGCTGAAAGTGTGTTGTAAGGGACCCATCCTTCCTCTATTTCCAAGGCCCAATTGATGGGTGGAGCTTGGTTCTTCTTTGTGTGGTTGAACCGCTCAAACATGGCATCCATGTCTCCCCAACATGTGATCTCCGTATATCCCTTTGAAGGATGTTGGTCAAACATAGTCTTGAACCAATTCAAAGAGCTTTGAATGGCATCGCAATTTTCATTCGACTCCATTGCCAATGTTTGAAGACCTGCCATTGCTCGAGATACTACAGAGGGTTTGTCTTGGAGTCTTTGTACCCATGCTAACCATCGAGACTCCAAGCCGCTAGATGGCATAAACTTCTTCAAATCCAAGCACAATTGCAATCGATTCAACTTGGATTCAACGATTCCTTTTGCTTCAATTGCCTCCTCCAATTTATGCTTCAACTCTTCAAAGTCACAACTCTCCGTTTGCGTCTCCGCATTCACGTAAACGAATGAAAGTTTTTCCATTGATGGTTGTTGTGTCGTTTTTAACATGCTCATGTCGTGACTTTCTTGTACATTCACAATGGCAGGGTTGTCGCTTGCTTCGGCCTTATCAAAAGGAAGAGAGAGCTTATCTTCACTCTCTTGAGTCTCTTGACTGTCTCCGAGTACAATCATTGGTGAGATTGCAACCTCACTCGGATTCTTGGAGGTCCCTTGCAATTCTGCAATCCGTTTACGCATCTTCATCAACTCCTCCATTTGCCTCGATGATTGTTGATTTAAATGTTCAACCTCACTCTCCGAAGTCTTTAATTTCAACTCCAACACTTTGCACCTTGCTTCCACTCCTCCAAAGTCAGCAATTTTCTTCTCATATTCCACCAATTGTAGTATGTGAGCATCTCTTTCTTCGAAAAGTGGTCTGAAAGTCTTCGTGAGATTCTGAAATGCTATAGCACCTTTCAACATCTCTAGTGCCATGAAAGAAAACTCCTTGGCCAAATTCATAAAAGTCGGAGCAACTTGCGCTAAAAATTCAGCTGACATCGTCATCTTGAAAGCTGTATCAAGTATATGTGCAACATTCTTTGGATCTGCAAGTAGACTCATTGGAACAACAGTAGCACCATCATCGGGGTTAGACGATCCGCCTATTTCTTCATGAAGGTTAGCAAACTGAACCAAGAGCTTCAAAAGATTTTCCAATTGTTTTGGATTGGACATGTCTTGCAAGGTTCGATCTAGAAGACTTGGCAATGTCGCTGTAAACGGAAACTCCTCCGTCCACCTTTTACGCTCGGAACTCCATAATGAGGATATATTATCAATCGTCACGCCTTGTCCACGAGGCGTATGTACTTTGTCTTCTGAACTTAACGTTGGACTAGATTCAACGCCTTGATGCACAGGCGGAGATTTATAGACCAAACTATCAAAACAATTGTTGGCTATCAGACTATCAATTGTAGCATTAGCCTTTGCCACTTTCTCCACCAAGACTTCGTCTACTTTACTTTTTGAAGTTTCCCCGCGTTCCATACAAACCTTGCTTTCTTTTACAAACTCCGTTTGCGTTTGTGCCGCAACATTTGGTGTAAAGGTCAAACGCGTTGGAGTTGTGGAAAAGACTTCACCCTCCTGCGCCTCTACATCTTTCTCCACATCTTTCCCCACATTTTTCGAAGAGCTTTCATTGATTGTTTTTGTTGGAGATTGTACAGACCATAATTCTTCAACATTTGAGGCTTTCTCCACACCATCCGTTTTCACCTCAATAGTATTTTATAATATTTTTTCTGTTTCTCCCTGTGAATTGTACAAGTCGGGAATGTCCTTTTGATTGGCTTTAAGTAGAAGTGGGCAAGCTGTTGTTGTTGGAAACGTGCTCCAATCGATCTTGCGCTCTAATATAAGTTCAGCGTAAACCATACACGCCACGCTATAATTAATATAGCCTTTGCTTCTGCACTTGTTTCCGAATAGTACACGCCACACCTCCTCAGATCGATGGACAAAATGTTTGTTGTTGCAAGTCCATGGTTTACAACAAAAATCCCGTGTATGACTCTTGTGCGACTCTTGAGGCCACAACTTGTTAATGTGGTACATTTTAACATAGATCCTGCACATTTTTGATGTCCAATACTCCGCATCTTCATCTTCCCACCCGCTCTCTGCTTTAATTGTAGGGTCATTTAAAATGTCAAGCCCAAGGTCATGCGTAGCCCCCTTCACTTTGCTCTTTTTCTTGGCTTCGCTTCCCGGAGTCACCCCATCCATATTTCGATCACCTTCGCCGTTCATGATTGTCAATTGGATTCAATAACCAATTGAAGTGAATAAAAAAATTTCACGTGATAGTCAAAAGTGATGGCATCAACTGCAACACAGTAACAAAAGATAGAGGACCCCAACTCTCCACCCCGTAGGAGCAACTAGCGCATAAAGCAATAGTAGCACATCCAACTTGGCACCGAAGGAGAATTGAAGTGAAAAGAAATGAAAGTCACTCCATCCTTATAGCCATCCGCCGCCGGACTTGACCCAGACTGCGCGAAGTAGCCCCGAACCTCGCGTCCGCTGCGCGGACTGACGACGTCCGCTTCGGCAGTGGACGCGCCGTCCGCCCATTGCCCCGTCCGACCGCCCTAACCGACCAACCCGTCCGACCGACCCGTCCGACCTCTGCGTCTGCCCGGACTGTCCGCACTGTCCGCATTCCGACGTCGTCCGCGCTTCGAACACGCCGACCGCCCCACTTAAACACTGACTGCCAACGGCGTCCGCCCAGCTGTCCATTGGTGCATCCTATGAGGCCATTATTATTCAAAAAGAGCAGTAACATTTCAAGAATAAAACAGCCTATTAATCACAACTAAATGAAGATCAATGTAATTGATTTATCATTTTTTTTTTTTAAATGTAAACCCTAAACCCTATACCCTAATTATCCTAAACCTTTTCTTTTCTCCCCTAAATTGTTTTACGAATGAGGGGAATGTGGTTAAGTTGAATATGTTTGGATTATTTATTCATATTATTCCTCTAAATAAGTTTTGAGAAGATCTGAAGATGGTGGGGATTTTTTTAAAGTTCATTAGGAAATCAAATGTTTTGCAAAAATAATCAATTCTTTTTTCATTGTAAGCAAATGAAATTTTAAAAAAAGGCCCCAATACATAATTAGAATAACAGTTTAATGGATTTCAACCTCATGATATTTAATGAAAGGTTGTGATTTCTCATTAAAAGTGCATCACGATCTTCAAATGAACATCGAGTCTTTCATATTTTTTAACGAAATTTTGATTAGATTTGAAAACAAAGAAAAAGAATCAATGTTTTAACTTTCAAATCATGTATGGCTATATTTTTCCTTAAAAACATAGAAAAATTCGTTACTTGAGTTGGTGGAGTAGAATACATTATACACTTATACATGTGCTATATTTATTTTGAAGGGTAATTCCAATATTCTTATTTCAGATGTTTTTAAATATTAATTTTAAAAAAGAGGGTTCATTGTTTAAAGATCTAAAAAATTGACAAACATAATTTCTATTATAAATAGGAATTGAATTCAGAATTCGAATTTTGAAATGATTCAAATGAACAAGATATTGATTATAAAATATTTCTTTGTTTCAGTTTTCAAAATGAATTCACGAAACAATTGCAAACTTTTGAACTTAGGTATATGGTATTGTTTTTGGTTTGTACTTTGTAGAGTATAATACTTCAATTTTAATCCTAAATAAATAAAAAAACTTCACATGAATGAAATGTTTCTATGTATTGCACAAAGATTTCTACCAATTACTATGATAATTAAATACATTGTTACATTTCATAAAATATTCTACATAGAAAAAAAAAAAATCATTTCAATTTTCAATCATGATAAACGATGTTTTCTACTCTTTCTGTTATATGTTTATTTTGTATAATGTGTACATTGTACAATCTTTGAGAGCAAGGTAGTTCATTTTTGGCTCTCATTGAAATAGAAAATATATTTGTGTTTGGATTTTGAAATCATTATGTATTCTACGGTCTTGCAAAAATGCATCTTGTTCCTTCCTTTGAATCCTTTTGATATTTTTTTTTTTTTTTGCTTTCTCGTAGGGCTCTTGTTCTCTTGTTCTCTTCATTTGACCAGCCTATTTGGCTTGGCTCTTAGTTTTTTGTTTTTTTAATGCAATGGTTTATGCATGTGTTATAAAAAATATATATTATTTATTTAAAATTAATATATTGATGAACAAACGCATAAAGGCATTGAATGCTTTCACATTTAAAGTTATATATCTATCATAAATCACTCTTGCAAATTTGAATGATTGAATCGAAAATTTGAAAATGTAATTACAAGAGCTTTCAATTCAATCAATTGCATAAATCATAAATGTTGAAATGCAACTCGTATGAGTTTAGCATCTATGAAGATTAATTCATGCCATCGACATGCAATTTTCCAATTTAATAAAATGCAATTGAGTACTTCAATTTCTTTCGTTCCAATTCTCCAAGTAACATTCACTTCATATCTTTCTCCATTTGTTTATCTATTTTTTGGGAACAAATGGAGAAACCATCTTTGTCTATATTTGAACATGCACTCTTATTTGATTGATGAAGAATAGATTTATGAAATATATAATCATTGATTTGTTCATGTTGATTTATCTAATATATTTTATATATGTATATATATTTATATATATATATCATTAAAGGAGTATGGAAGACAAGATTGACAGATTGTGTTCGAATGTTGTTGATTTTGAAATGATTTAGTACTATATCATTTATAAGAATATTATAATAGTGTTATGTTATAATATTCCTAAAACAATTGCAACAAATATTAAAATACATGCTAAGTTAGGTTTGTTAGCCTACCAATTGTTCATTAATAGACATAATTGAGTAACCCTCTTAAATGAAACATTCAATATCTAATATCTTACAATCCAAATGGTGGATTTGTCTAAAATTTTTTCGACATTTTTTCCAATTAATTTACTACAAGATCCTACGGTTACATATGCCCCAAAGTATTTTTCTTCTAAGACTTGGTATTTGCACTACTACTGGCAGTTTTGAAGTGTTTTTAGTGAAAAGAACTTTACAGGTTAAACATCTATATTGTGAGATTTTGAAAAAAGAACAATTTGCTTCATTAGGTTTAGGGTTTAAGATGAGCCGTGTGCCCTGTTCGCCCAATCCGGTGCCCACCTAGTCCGCCCCGTCCGCCCCGTTCTCCGTCCGCCCTATCCGCCCCGTCCTTCGTCCACCCTGTCCGCCCGGTCCGGAGTTCGCCCTGTCCGCCCCGATCGCCCCGTCTGCCACGATATCTGTTCGCCCGTCCTGCATCCGCCGTGTTCGCCCGGTCCGGAGTTCGCCCTGTCCGCCCCGACCGCCCCGTTTGCCACGATATCTGTTCGCCCGTCCTCCATCCGCCGTGTTCGCCCGGTCCGGAGTTCGCCCTGTCCGCCCTGACCGCCCCGTCCGTCCCGATACCCGTCCGCCTTGTCCGTCCGATCGGGCGTCCGCCCTGTCCGCCCCGTCCGCTCCGATACCCGTCTGCCCTGTCCGCCTCGTCCGCCCCGATACCCGTCCGCCCCAGTACAGGCCGTCCGATTGACACGCGGACTGATGTGGTCCGCATGATCTGGACGTCCGCCTCGGGGTGTCTGCATATATATATGGGGAGGCGGACGGCTCATTCCGAACAATCGTTCTCTTTTGGAGTGGGCGGACCAGTGCATTGGAAGCTCTGCGCGTCCCTTCCGCTTTAAGTAAACAATTGTTGTGGCATTGTTACAAATTTTCACAAAGTTTACGCTTGTAAAATTTTAATTAATTAATTAAATCAAAATTTTGGTTCTTAAGCTTTCTAATTGTTTCATTCTCTTTGCTTCAGCTTCATCATGCCGAAAGATAGAACACCCAAAAAAAATAGTCGAAAGGGAAGACCCCAATTGTTCGATTGGAATGCTTGGGCCGATCCATTGTGCGTGGGTGAACCGGGATGGAAAGAAGAACCAACAAGAGTGTGGGATTGCTCAATGTG
The DNA here is from genome assembly GCA_963969395.1 of Pseudoscleropodium purum. Classification (NCBI taxonomy): domain Eukaryota; kingdom Viridiplantae; phylum Streptophyta; class Bryopsida; order Hypnales; family Brachytheciaceae; genus Pseudoscleropodium; species Pseudoscleropodium purum. The sequence goes on from OZ017802.1 coordinate 305,857, forward strand.
CAAGAAGTATGTAAAAATGACTCACATTCAAAAACTTTGGCGACGTGAACGTGTAGAGCATCAAACACCACGTTGGGAAGGACAAATGTCTACGTGCCAAAGTGAGCACTTCAAACAAAGATACACACAAGTGCATCGAGTTCTTGGCATTAAAAGCGCCAAACCAAATATAATGAATTATAATGTTATGGCAATGGTTTGGGTAGAGATTGTACTTCACAAGGACGTGGACTGGCGTACCGCTACAGGTCGCAATGTGGAGAACTATACGCGCACGGATGCCGTTATAGATACACAATGGAGGGGCGCAAGTGATTGCATGCCAGAGTGGTCTAATCGAGGTTATCTACAACAACCTTCAGTTGTTCTACGAGATGCTGAAGATGCGTGGACAGATGACGATGATGACAATGATATGCAAGTGCCTATCACATTTGGAGTTAGGCACAAGCGGGTAGAAGAACGACAACGAATTGAATTCGAACAACAAATGCAAAAGGCAACACGCTGAAGCCTTCAAGATCGTGGACGGCAAGATAGGCATGGTGGGTCCTACGGACATGAATATGGAACGCGAGGATCTGAACAAGGAAGAGGTGGTTCATACTTTGGTTACGATCCTCAAAATAGATATGAAGGTGGAAGAGAGAGCTATGGATCCACACATTATGGTGGTTCAAGTGTAGTTGGTTCTCGTTATGGCACTCCCCCTGAAATTGGCTCTCAAGATGGAGCAGGTAGCTATGGCAAGACGCACTATAGTAGGTCTATTGAATCTGGTTCATATTATACAACACCCACTCATGTGGGCTCCGAAGGTAGTAGAGGAAGCCATGTAACCTCGCAATATAGTTGCTCTTTTCATGGAAGCGGTCAATCCTATTCGGGATCAACTAGAAGTGATTCATACGGGTATCATGGGGCCTCTTATTACGGGGCTTCAAATGAAAGAGGATCAGAGCCTACTACTCCGGTTCCTCCTCCTACTTTTGGAGGTTCAAACTATGGACAAGGAGGTGCACCGAGTGGATATCACGGAAACTACGGAGGTGGTCCGTTTGTTGAAGTACAAAGAAGAGGCAGCGGTCAATAATTTGAGTCCATTTAGATTCCGAATAAAAAAACATGCAAGTATATAGTGAGCATGTATTTGCTCAATTTTCTCATTTTTATTCTCACGACAAGTATAGAGCACTAGATTGGTAGAAGTAGTACAAAATTTTAAATGAATAGAACAATTTTGAACAACAATTTTGTTCACTTTTTCAAAAAGTGTTGTATAATAGTGTACACCAAGTATGTATGTAGGCAAGCATATTGTTGAAGACATCATTGTATTATTTTATAATAGCGTTGATGTATAAGGCTATAAGCGACTTTGATAAATAATAAAAATATGAAGGAGAAATGTAATTTTGTAAGAGCGATATTATGTCTATTTTTGAATTTAGCATTCGAGGTTAAATATGTACTAGCATGGTGTGTATTTTGAAATTATTGTTGTGTGTTTATTACATTTAGAAACTCGTAAATGGTATAAATGTATTTCTAATTAATTTATGAAAGATTGAATTATTTGAATATTTGAAATTTTTTTATTTTTCATTCAATGATTGCTAAAAACTAAAATGATTTCTTATTGATATGAAAAAATGCCCAAATTAGACAATTAGTGGTTCTTCTTTAGATTCTATTTTCAAATATGGAAGTTCACTAAAATGGTTTATTTATGGTTCTTTAATTGACAAGTACATTGATGGAATGCACCGAAAAAAAAAACATTATTAAATACAAGAGTTAATCCTTCTCTTTATCATTTCCATTTTTATTTAAAATTGCAAGTGCACCATTTATGAAAGATTTAGGGTCACAATAGGGACCTATGATGCAAGTCATTTGAAAATTTATAAATAAATTAAAAATCTTTGAAAAAATACAAAACCACTTGATTTTAATTCCTCATCAATTTCTCTTTGTCTGAAAAATGAGAAAAAAAAAATATTCCCATCCAAAGAAATAGATGAAAAAAGCGTATCAACTCTCAGATGCACCATTTTTGGAACTCCCAGCCTGCCTTAAGACTTGAAAACAAAATCAAATTTGAAACTCATACAAAAAATATATATATTAGAGCAATCTGTCCTTTGTCGTCCGATCGGTTTACACCAGATCAGGGTTGACAGGACGGTCGGACGTCCGGGACGTCCGGACGCGGACGCTGTGTCCGCTGACATTCCCGGACGCCGTCTGCCCCGATACCCGTCCGTCCAGTTACGGCCGTTCGATCGACACGCGGACTAATCTGGTCCACTTGATCTGGACGTCCGCCTCAAGTCGTCTACCCCGCCCGTCCGCCTTCTGACCGCGGGAGGGACGCTACGTCCGTTGGTGTCTGTAAAGACGGACGTCTGGGTTACGGTCGCCTTTTTCAGGTGGACGTAGAGATTCGTCAACCCTGCACCAGATTTGTCCGCTTGTGGCCGTTGGATCGGGTGGACACCTAATTCGTCCGCCCCTGCTTGTCGGATTGGGCGGACGTTAGATTTGTCCGCCCGTGGCCGTCTGATCGGGCGGATGGGGCTCTAGGATTTCTGGCAGGTAGACGGTTGATGCGTCCGCTACCCCCGGCCCGTCTGATCAGGCGGATGGTTTGGGGCCATCCGCCCCTACCCGTCAGATCGGGCGAATGCCAGATTTATCCGCCCGTGGCCGTCCGATCGGACGGCCGGGCTCTAGGGTTTCTGGAAGGCGGACGGCCGATGTGTTCGCCATCCTCCACCCGTTCGATCGGGCGGACGGTTTGAAACCGTTCGATGGGGCGGACGGGCCATCCGCGCCTTATAAGAGGGGCGGTTAGACCGTCCGCATTCTCACTTTTGCCTTGCCCCTTGTGAATGCAAGGTGGAGCCGAGAGCTTGGTGGTTCATCCTCCATTGGCTCCTTTCCTAGGCAAGGCAAGAGTGGTTTATTGAGGCCCCTTTGTTGCCAATTTTTTTGACATTTGCACGTGGAAATCAAGTTTAAATTAAAAAATTTCATCTACATTAGTTTCATTTGTCACGATGCCGAACGGAAAGAAGAAGGTTGCGAAGCTAAAACATGGAGAGGGACCATCAAACTTGGAGGTAGCTCGCCAATGTCCTTCGGAGGAATGCACAAAATTCATGATCGAGCGCATCGTTCAATTTTATGAATCGGAAACAACATTGTCTTTAAACAATAAGTACATCAGATATCAAGAGGAGTGCGTGTCTAAATTCAAGGTAGACATGACACAGATGTTGTTGGATGCATTGAATGTGGCGAAGTGGCATGACAAAATGAATAAAACGTACTTTACCAAATGTTTGAAGAACAAGGTTCATGACGCTTTGTGGAATTCCAAAGTCATTTTGGTTAAATATGGCAAGGAATATCGACCCAATGACGTCCAGTTTGAAGAAGTGATTCTGAAAGTGGACTTGTTTAGCGGGCGGTGTGCTCCATTTGCCAAAAAACACAATCAAGTTGGTTCGATTGTTTGGTGAAAAAGCAATGATGGAGTTGCTGAAGCGAAAACGACCAAACGGCACCTGATAGCACTTCCAGATACCAAGATTGACGAATCTCTACGTCCGCCCCAAAATAGCGTCCGTTTTCCGGACGTCCGGACGCTAGCGGACGCAGCATTCGTCCCGCCGTCGGAAGGCGGACGTGCGGGGTGGGGCGGACGGCCCGAGGCGGACGCCCAGATTGTGCGGACCACAACAGTCCGCGTATCGATCGGACGGTTGTAATCGGGCGGACGGACGGGGTAGACGAGGCGGATAGGCAGACGCGAATGTCAGCGGACGCTGCAAACACAACATCTGCGTCCGGACATCCGGACGTCGTGTCAACCTTGCCAGATACAACACATGTGATTCCTATTGATAATAGAATGATAAGAGGTGGATATGCAACGATTCGAAAGGTTCGTATTGAAGGATGTCCAGGAATACTTCCTCATTGGGAGTTTGTGGCAACGAAATCCATTCACCACCAAACTCGACCCGATCTTGCAAAATTAAAACATCAAAACCAATCAATGGTTGTTCGAATTCCACTCGCGGGTGTGATACAGTTTACTGCGGTGCACGAAACGACGTGTGAAGATTATGCGTATTGGTGGAATGGTGGAACTCTTCGACAAATGTTGAATATGGATAAGGACTATCCAAACAACATTCAAATTCGTTTGATGTAGACGAATCCAACTAAAGAAGAGGCTGTAAAAGCTCACCGTTTAGGGCGATATCGGAAGAAGTGCACAGAGCTGACATGGGCCTTTATGCATATAATGTATGCAGTGCATCTTGTTGGACATTTGCACAATGATCTTTCTCCGAACAACATCTTGTTGCATTTTTCAAAGGATGAGTCACGTGTGTACATTGGAGTTTGTGATTGGGACATGACCACCTTATCTTCTCAACCAATGAAGTCTTTGTACACATTCACATTAGCAGATGAGATGAAACAAACTTTGCAGAGGAGATGTTGGATGGATTCACGTATTGCATATTTGTATAAAGCAGGTGCAGATGTGGAAGTCATTCCGATGTATTCACGTAAGTCGCAAGAGTATGCCATTCGAAAAATTGCTCGGCGGATGAATGGAAACAACATGTCAAAGGCGTATTTCAACGTACTACGAAAAACACCTAGTGCGACACAATTTGCCTTTCATGACTTTGCAAAAGTGTTTTATGTTTACTTGAAGTGCATTTCTTCGAAGACTGACGATGAAAATACTAGTTTGGCCCATGTGATTACGCGATTTTCTAATAGATATCATTGGGCGATGCCAGATGAACATTTCCGCCATTTATATTAGATTGGTAGTGCAGAAGTAGTAGTTGAATAGGTTATATAGGCATTAAAAATTATTTTAGAAATATAGAGTTAGAATGAAAAAAATTATATGTGCAATTAGCCAAATATGCACAATATATGGTATATGTAAATTTTTGAGTCCACAATGTATAGTATTCTATATTAAATTCAATATATTTTGCCCATATTGAATATGTTTGTATTTGTGTTGATCTCGATTTTTTAAATAGTATATATACATATATATATATTAGAAGTTACAAATTTTTTTAGTTTGCCTTCTGAAAATGAATTGGAATTTTTTCATAGTTTCAAGACTATCATGGACTCATGGTCAAACTATATAATCTTTCAACTTATAAGAGACATTGTTTTAATTTTTTTTTCTTATGTGGTTGAATCCCTAGAGGACCAACATGTGTTTTGAGGCAATATATAATTTTTGGGCATACGTGTGACTGTAGATTTGCATATTTTGGGCTGAAATTTTTTAATAGAATGTAGGGATGAGGAATATCTTCCATATGCACAAATTTCATGACATTTGAAAATATGAGTCAAAAGTTATTGCATAATATGTTGTTTGTTTCTCAACTCAGGTAGTCCGGGGCTCCGAGCAGATCTAAAAAAATCAATTTTTCAAGAAATAAAAATTTGAAATTGGTTCTTGAAATTTATATGTATTCAAAAACCTTAGAATCATTGCATTTCAATAGTTGTGATAAAAGTTATGAGGCTTTTTAGTTTGTGGACAGTCATAGAATCTTTACACCAAAAAAAACTTTGAAGTCCATTATTTTACTGAAATTTCAATATTTTTGAAAAATAATAATAATATTGGATGTATAATGTTTATAACAACAATTCACCATTTGGATTGAAATTTTTTAATTCTATAACTAATTTACTAACAATTTAATATTTTGAATCATTCTCTATTTCTTTCTACTTACTAATTTTTTCCTATATGTTGTACAATTCCAAATGATCTGAAAATTTTCATATGTGTAGCAAGCTTGCCTTGAAGAATGTATCCAGAGAAGCACAACCCTTTTGGACATTTCTTCATAATGATCTAACCTTTTGAAGCGCAATTGCCCGTGTTTTCGTAGGGTCAAAAAAAGGGTTTTTGTCACTTCAAAGTTTAAACGCTAATATCTTGCAATCTACAGGGTGGAAATTTCTGAAATTTTTTTCCACATACTCTCAAATACATTAGTACAAGATCATACGGTCACATCTGTCAAAAAATGATATTTTTCAAAATTTTGGTACTTGTACAAAAACATGGCAGTTTTGGAGCATTTTTAGAGACAATAGAATCAAGGACCTTTAGGGTTAAAACTCACAGTTTTTAAACTTGAAATAATATGAAATTAAGTGTTCAATGAATGCATTTGAAAATATATTTATTTTAGTTTTTAGTTTCTTAGTAGCTTTTTGCATTACAAATTTAGAAGTTTAAATTTTTTTGATATAAGTATATAACATGTCTACTTTTAGTTAGTAGGGTTACATTTCTCAAAAAATTAATATAACTCATGAAAATGGTTTCTTTTCTTTTTAATTCTAAAGAAACATTTTTTTTAATTTTTTTTATAACAAATCGCAAACCATTGCACTTCATTTAATATTTAATTGTTTAAGGATTAAGGGAGTGACCGCGAGGCAGTTTGGGTAGGGCGGTCGGGGGAAACAGGGCGGTCGAAGCGGACAGGGGGACAGGCGGATGGGGCAATCTCGAGAGACGTTGCGTCCACTAGGACCGCAAATGTCAGCGAATGCTGCGGACATAGCGTCCACGTCTCGACGTCCCGGACGTCCGACCGTCCTGTCAACCCTGCTTTACAGGCCTAGTGGTGGCAATGGAAATCGATTCATTCAACACTTTGTCTTCAAGATAGTCATTTCCGAGTCTCATTGAAGTTATCGGAAGCCGCGTCTTTGAAGTCCTAGACTAGGTATACGCTCCAAATTTTTTACTTCCTGCCCGAAGTCCGCCACAGTGGGCAACATTAATCACCCAAAATCATTAAGTCATTTCTTACTCACTAAAAAGACATGCAAAGTATTATTTGGTGACTTGAAATGACTTTTTAATGACTAAAGCGTCCACCGCTGACTTACCTCAGTTCCCAACGTTATCTTGTTCCTAGGGAGAACTAAAAATTGTAGATAAAAGTCTATCTTCATTGCACCCTCGTCCACGGTTTAGAAAAATGACTGCCAAATGACTCTTCTAATGCTGTTGCTCCAGTGCTGGTGCAATTATGGAATTCACAGACATTTTTTAGTTGTTCTAGATATATAGTCACTTTAGAGTCATTTCCTCCAATCATTTATTCATTGTTTTTTTTGTAGAGCAAGGTTTTGAATATTTTCAATTTTCCTATCTAATAATTAATAATTATTCAACACAAGTCATTGCTACGATAATATTTTTTAAATACAATAAAATTGAAACTCTAAAATAATATACTTTGCACACAAAGATTAAGTTAAGGTTTGCCCACAATGATGTCTTCTAGTCTCCAATAATTTCTTCTAATATCTTTACTATTATTGTCTACGTGGGAGCATAAAAATTCAAACTGGATAAAATAGTCTAGAATTTGAATTAGATAGATTTGCAAATTTCAATTTTGTTGGTAACTTCTAAAGATTTACGCTACACTACGACTATAATAGAAATTGTCAATTTCCGGATTGCTAAAACCTTTAGTAACCTTATGGAAACAAATCCGGTATGGATCCGGAATCCAGAAAAAGTACTAGATTTTCCAAACCTATAATCTAGACTTCTGGTCTAAGAAACGAAGAGACTGTTAGGGAAACGATCATCTACCCGTTTTCCACCGAGAACTGTCAGCTGCGCGTTGGGTACTTAAACCCACTGCCACTTCTTTTTTTCTCCCTTTTTGCTTGTTGAACTTGATCAACATATAGTTGAGAATAAGAGTGGTGAGTTAGCGACTGAGATTGGAAGAAATAAAAAGAGCAGTACCAAATTAGGTTTATGAGTTGTTAATGATTCATGGTGGCGACTGCCGATCTAGTTGTACAAAAAGTCTAGAGTTATAGCCTGAATGGTCTGTCCGGTTATCCCTTCCGATCCAGGCCACCAAACATAGTTAGAGGAGGACCTCACATGTATCGGGTGTGTCGAGTTGTTAAATAGGCCATGGAGCATGAAGTACGAGGAGATGATTCTAGAACTCATTTATGAAGTTTTGAATTAGTAGGAGTTGACAGTGAAAGGTCGACCCATAGCTTGGATGGAAGAAATTTGGATGGATGTCTATTTGTTTAAGAAGAATGGGCTCAGATTAGCCGGAAGAGTGGACAAGTACGTGGCCGGACAGTTTTGGAGTCAAGCCCACTCAAAGGAAGGATTTGCCATTAGTGATTGTAAAAAACAAGAGGCATAGACAGGTATTGAATTTCCTTATTCCAATTTTGTATCCGGAAAAGCCTATCCACGTTATGGTCACAGTGGCCAACACCATTTTTGGAGCTTTCGAAGACCGGATCGTCCATAGGGAAAGAGTGATTCAAGGAGTCGTAGGCAAGCTAGTAGAGCACGTAGGCCGATCAAAGCATAGCTCGATCACGCCATATCTGTTCCACTTCTATCACCACAAAGAGGTCTTGAGTACCAAAGAGACGATTGAGTACAACACTGGAGTCGAGATCTTGAAGTACAGCCTCATAGACGAGTTAGAAAAGGACGAGAAGGAATCTGAAAAAGAAGAGTATCCGGAAGAGGAAGAAGAAGTTGTGGACTGGAAATGAAGGAAGTCCACAGATCCAACCAGGGTTGACGAATCTCTATGTTCGCCCGAAAAAGGCGTCCGTAACCCGGACGTCCGTCTTCACGGACGCCAACGGACGTAGCATCCCTCCCGCCGTCGGAAGGCAGACGGGCGGGGCGGGGCGAACACCTAGATCATGCGGACCAGATCAGTCCACGTGTTGATCGGATGGTCATAACCAGGCGGACGGCCGTACCGGGGCGGACGGGTATTGGGGCGGACAAGGGGACAGGCGGACGGGGTGGACGGCGTCTGCGAATGTCAGTGGACGCTGTGAACACAACGTCCGCGTCCAGACGTCCGACCGTCCTATCAACCCTGGATCCAACCGTACGGAGAAAGGCGCCAACACCGAAACAAGAGGAACCAATACTAGATCTGGAACATCCTCAAGAGTTAGAGTTCTTCGAAGTTGGAATCCCGTGGATGCAACAAGCCAAACAAATCTATGGCAATTTGAAAGATCATGTGCTTCTTATCGCAAACGAATTGAAGGTAGAGTTGGAGCAATTTTTGGAGGAGATCTGGAAGAATTCTGACAGAAAGAGGAACAGATCCAGAAGTTGGAGGAAGAAAGGGATAGCTTCAAATCCCAACTCGAGTGGACAGAGGGGGAGCTAAACGCGGCGAGATAGAAGGAGATGGAGGCTCTTTGACTCGTCCACGACCTCAAGGAACTCGTCATGGTTCCAGAACATACGGTGATCCAAGTTGATCTTTACACCACCTAGTTTGAGAAGGAAGGGTACATGACCAAATCTAGGATGGTAAAGATCTTGGTCGACTTCAAAGTTCAAATGGAGATTGTTTTGAAGGACATGTGCAAGTTGCTAGGGTACTTGGATCCAAAATAAGCCATCGACTTAGAGGGTTTTTGGAAGTCCCAAGGAGTATATTTCGAGATACTCCAATTCGACAAACTTCGATCCGGTAAGCTTTGAGTAGCCCTGTCTAGCCGCAATCGGAAAGACTAAAATCTATCCTTACCCCAGTTGTAGGATCCTCAAATAGCCAAGGACAAACTCCATTAGGACTAGTAGGACCTGAGCCGGAGAAAAAGGCAAGTGGAAAGTCTATTCTGGCAAAACAAGCACTTTTTGTTTTGATTTTCCCACCACCTAGGAATGTCATGACTAGAAAGTTTGTGGTACCCGAATTGATGGTTCACGGCAATCTCGACGCATAGATTGAAGCAATTACAAATCCGACTTGATCTCATCTGTAAGATTTTTCTCATATGTAGTAGTCGACACCAAAATGGAATCGTGTTGAGATTGAATTGAGTGAATTATCACAAGCCAAAGACCCGGACATTTACGAGATTGAAAAGTTAGAAGAGAAAGTGTTGAAGTCCAGATCTGAGGAAGTGACGGAATCAAAAGACTCGCTTCTCAAGGTTTTATAGAAGCCCCAAACTTGGTCATCAACGAAGAATACACCAGTAAAGGCTTTGGTGAAGACTCCGGGCAATCAAAGTGGAAGCAACTCCAAAAAGGCATGGCGGAGTAGATAGAGCACATGTAGTTAGGTAGGATTTTTTCTGGAATGGGAATTCCAAGCATGGGTTCAGGTTTCGGATCGTTTTAGGGGTTCCAATTTTGTAGGGGTAGTTGGGCTGTGAACATTTTAGATATCCTGGATTGTTTAGTGGTTGATTGCCTTAATTTTCAAGGTGCCTTTTTGGTTTTTTAGGCGTTGACTTTGGTTTTGATTTTGGTTTTTAAGAGCAAACAAGTTTATTGCCCTCTCATTCCATCCTAGTGATTATTCCATTGTATTTCATTCCCTTCTATAATTTGAGCCATCTAGTGGACATTTTGGTTCTGATTTTGTGTCTAGATTGTATTGGTTTGTTGCTGAGATGTGAAAAGGACGGGTGAGGAGAAATCTAGGTTTATGGATAGTAGGATTGAATTGAGGGAGTACTATTGTAATGGTGTTAGATTTGTGACTGAAGAGTTGCGCGTGGTGCTTTTGAACTACTGGAATGGTAATCCGGTTATACTAAAGAGTGGTGTGAGTGCAGATCTAGATTTGGAAACAATTCTGGGTGGACATTAGCAATCACCAATGGAAAACTTCTACTCACCGAAAGGACTACCAATCTTGAAATCCATCTTATATTTAGAAAGACTACCCTCTTGTCAGTTCCGGATGCCTAAGATCTATCATTGTAGTAAAGAGGAGTGAACACAGTCATGAGTGACGTACATTTCGGATTGAACATCTGGAATGTTGTGAGGATCCGGATCTTCCTTTTGAGCTGCAACACCTTAATTACTTAGGTGTTTGTTTATTTTTGTCAATTTAATAAGTAGAAAGACTAGAGTGGTGAAGTCCCTACCTCTCGAAAGATCAATAGTAGATCCTTTGAGGATAATATAAAGGACTTGAAAACTAATGTATTAAAAGATGTAATCAGAAACGAGGTGAAGTCGAATTCGGATTGGAATTCAGAAAAGAGAGAAAGAAAGTAATTGAAAGAAGAGAAAGAGATCATTCGGATATTGAGGTTTGAGAGAACATCTCGAATTCTGTGGGACAATAATTCGTATCATCTTACGACATTTTCGTGTGTAAAGATACTTACGCCTAGATTGTGCATACGATAGTTGTACTTCCCGCAATGTTTTTGTTTTCGACTTTAGCTTCTTTGTCGACTAGCTTGCTTGTTATAAATAGACTTTTTCTTTAGATTCATGTTAATTGAGAGAACTAGAGCGAATTCAAAAACAACATCATTCCGAGTGAGAAAGGCCTCTTACATGTGCAAAAATGAAATTCAAAATTGATAATTTCCAATGAAAAATGAGCTGAGGCCTATCTAAGAGAGGCCCACTTGAAAGAGGCCTATTTCAGGTTGTCTCAAATCATTCGCATGAATTTGAGTCTTTTATTGGGAGTATTTACATCATTTAAAATCAAAAGCAACATTATTAGGGCAACGGATTGATGTGTATTGAAAGAAAGATCGAATAATTGGTAAGATTCGTATTAAAAGAAAGATGTAGTAATTGATAAAATTTGTGGAAGTGCTGAAATATTTTTCTGCAGGGTTGACACGACGTCCGGACGCTGTGTCCGCAGCGTCCGCTGACATTCGCGGTTCCCACGAACGTAGCATCCGCCGGACCACCCCGTCTGCCCCGTCCGCCCCATCCGCCCCGCCCGTCCGCCCAGACGGCCCTATTTCCCCCGACCGCCCTGGCTACCCAAACTGCCCCGCGGTCACTCCCTTAATCTTTAAACAATTAAATGTTAAATGAAGTGCAATGGTTCGCGATTTGTTATTAAAACAATGTCTCTTATAAGTTGAAAGATTATAAAGTTTGACCACGAGTCCATGATAGTCTTGAAACTATGAAAAAATTCCAATTCATTTTCAAAAAGCAAACTAAAAAAATTTGTGACTTCAAATATATATATATATACTATTTAAAAAATCAAGATCAACACAAATACAAACATAATCAATATGGGCAAAATGTATTCAATTTAATGTAGAATACCATACATTGTGCACATTTGGCTAATTGCACATATAATTTTTTTCATTCCAACTCTATATTTCTAAACTAATTTTTAATGCCTATATAACGTATTCAACTACTACTGCACTACCAATTTAATATAAATGGCGGAAATGTTCATCTAGCATCGGCCAATGATATGTATTAGAAAATCGCGTAATCACATGGGCCAAACTAGTATTTTCATCGTCAGTCTTCGAAGAAATGTACTTCAAGTAAACATAAAACACTTTTGCAAAGTCATAAAAGGCAAATTGTGTCGCACTAAGTGTTTTAAGTAGCACGTTGAAATACGCCTTCGACATGTTGTTTCCATTCATTCGCCGAGCAATTTTTCGAATGGCATACTCTTCCGACTTATGTGAATACATCGGAATGACTTCCACATCTGCACCTACTTTATGCAATACGTGGATCCACCCACCATCTCCTCTGCAAAGTTTGTTTCATCTCATCTGTTGATGTAAATGTGTACAAAGACTTCATTGGTTGAGAAGATAAGGTGGTCATGACCCAATCGCAAACTCTAATGTACACACGTGACTCATCCTCTGGAAAATGCAACAAGATGTTGTTCGGAGAAAGATCATTGTGCAAATGTCCAGCAAGATGCACTGCATACATTATATGCATAAACGCCCATGTCAACTCCGTGCGCTTCTTCCGATATCGCCCTTAATGGTGAGCTTTTACAACTTCCTTTTTGGTTGGATTTGTATACATCAAATAGATTTAAATGTTGTTTGGATAGTCCTTATCCATATTCAACATTTGTCGAAGAGTTCCACCATTCCACCAATACGCATAACCTTCACACGTCGTTCCGTGCACCGCAGCAAATCGTATCACACCTGTGTGTGGAATTCGAACAGCCACTGATTCGTTTTGATGTTTTAACTTTGCAAGATCGGGTCGAGTTTGGTGGTGAATGGATTTCTTTGCCACAAACTCCCAATAAGGAAGTATTCTTGAACATCCTTCAATACGAACCTTTCGAATCGTTGCATATTCACCTCTCATTGTTCTATCATCAACAGTAATCACGCGTGCTGTATTTGGAAGTGCTATGAGGTGCCATTTGTTTCTTTCCGCTTCAGCAACTCCATCATTGCTTTTCCACCAAGCAATCGAATCAACTCGATTGTGCTTTTTGGCGAATGGAGCATATCGCCCCCTAAACAAGTCCGCTTTCAGAATCACTTCTTCAAACTGGACGTCATTGGGTCGATATTCCTTACCATATTTAACCAAAATGACTTTGGAATTCCACAAAGCGTCATGAATCTTGTTCTCCAAACATTTGGTGAAGTACGTTTTATGCATTTTGTCATGCCACTTCGTTACATTCAATGCATCCAACAACATCTGTGTCATATCTACCTTGAATTTAGACACGCACTCCTCTTGATATCTGATGTACTTATTGTTTAAAGACAATGTTGTTTCCGATTCATAAAATTGAACGATGCGCTCGATCATGAATTTTTTATATTCCTCCGAAGGACTTTGACGAGCTACCTCTAAGTTTGATGGTCCCTCTCCATGTTTTAGCTTCGCAACCTTCTTCTTTCCGTTCGGCATCGTCACAAATGAAATTGATATAAATCAAATTTCTTAATTTGAAATTGAATTCACGCGCAAGTGTTCAAAAAATTGACAACAAGGGGGCCCCAATAAACCACTCTTGCCTTGCCTCGGAAAGGAGCCAATGGAGGATGAACCACCAAGCTCTCCGCTCCACCTTGCATTCACAAGCGGCAAAGCAAAAGTGACAATGCGGACGGCCGTCCGCCCATCTTATAAGGCGTGGACGGCCCCGAACCGTCCGCCTGATCGGACGGGCCGAGGGTGGCAGACGCATCGGCCACTGCCTCCCCGAAACCCTCGAGCCCCGTCCGCTCGATCGGACGAGCCAGGGTGGCGGACGCATCGGCCGTCCACCTCCCCGAAACCCTCGAGCCCTGTCCGCCCGATCGGACGGGCACAGGCGGACAAATCAAGCGTCCGCCCGATCCGATTTATTTTTCACATTTGAAAATAGAATCTAAAGAAGAACCACTAATTGTCTAATTTGGGCATTTCTTCATACTAATAAGAAATCATTTTAGTTTTTAGCAATCGTTGAATGAAAAATAAAAAAATTTCAAATATTCAAATAATTCAATCTTTCATAAATTAATTAGAAATACATTTATACCATTTACGAGTTTCTAAATGTAATAAACACACAACAATAATTTCAAAATATACACCATGCTAGTACATATTTAACCTCGAATGCTAAATTCAAAAATAGACATAATATGGCTCTTACAAAATTATATTTCTTCTTCATATTTTTATTATTTATCAAAGTCGCTTATAGCCTTATACATCAACGCTATTATAAAATAATACAATGATGTCTTCAACAATATGCTTGCCTACATACATACTTGGTGTACACTATTATACAACACTTTTTGAAAAAGTGAACAAAATTGTTGTTCAAAATTGTTCTATTCATTTAAAATTTTGTACTACATCTACCAATCTAGTGCTCTATATTTGTCGTGAGAATAAAAATGAGAAAATTGAGCAAATACATGCTCACTATATACTTGCATGTTTTTTTATTCGGAATCTGAATCGGACTCAAATTATTGACCGCTGCTTCTTCTTTGTACTCCAATGAAAGGACCACCTTCGTAGTTTCCGTGATATCCACTCGGTGTACCTCCTTGTCCATAATTTGAACCTCCAAAAGTAGGAGGAGGAACCGGAGTAGTAGGCTCTGATCCTCTTTCATTTGAAGCCCCGTAATAAGAGGCCCCATGATGCCCGTATGAATTACTTCTAGTTGATCCCGAATAGGATTGACCGCTTCCGTGAAAAGAGCAACTATATTGCGGGGTTACATGGCTTCCTCTACTACCTTCGGAGCCCACATGAGTGGGTGTTGTATAATATGAACCAGATTCAATAGACCTACTATAGTGCGTCTTGCCATAGCTACCTGCTCCATCTTGAGAGCCAATTTCAGGGGGAGTGCCATAACGAGAACCAACTACACTTGAACCACCATAATGTGTGGATCCATAGCTCTCTCTTCCACCTTCATATCTATTTTGAGGATCGTAACCAAAGTATGAACCACCTCTTCCTTGTTCAGATCCTCGCGTTCCATATTCATGTCCGTAGGACCCACCATGCCTATCTTGCCGTCCACGATCTTGAAGGCTTCAGCGTGTTGCCTTTTGCATTTGTTGTTCGAATTCAATTCGTTGTCGTTCTTCTACCCGCTTGTGCCTAACTCCAAATGTGATAGGCACTTGCATATCATTGTCATCATCGTCATCTGTCCACGCATCTTCAGCATCTCGTAGAACAACTGAAGGTTGTTGTAGATAACCTCGATTAGACCACTCTGGCATGCAATCACTTGCGCCCCTCCATTGTGTATCTATAACGGCATCCGTGCGCGTATAGTTCTCCACATTGCGACCTGTAGCGGTACGCCAGTCCACGTCCTTGTGAAGTACAATCTCTACCCAAACCATTGCCATAACATTATAATTCATTATATTTGGTTTGGCGCTTTTAATGCCAAGAACTCGATGCACTTGTGTGTATCTTTGTTTGAAGTGCTCACTTTGGCACGTAGACATTTGTCCTTCCCAACGTGGTGTTTGATGCTCTACACGTTCACGTCGCCAAAGTTTTTGAATGTGAGTCATTTTTACATACTTCTTGCACATTGAGCAATCCCACACTCTTGTTGGTTCTTCTTTCCATCCCGGTTCACCCACGCACAATGGATCGGCCCAAGCATTCCAATCGAACAATTGGGGTCTTCCCTTTCGACTATTTTTTTTGGGTGTTCTATCTTTCGGCATGATGAAGCTGAAGCAAAGAAAATGAAACAATTAGAAAGCTTAAGAACCAAAATTTTGATTTAATTAATTAATTAAAATTTTACAAGCGTAAACTTTGTGAAAATTTGTAACAATGCCACAACAATCGTTCACTCAAAGCGAAAGTGGCGCGCAGAGCTTCCAATGCACTGGTCCGCCCACTCCAAAAGAGAACGATTGTTCGGAATGAGCCGTCCGCCTCCTCATATATATATATATGCAGATGCCCCGAGGCGGACGTCCAGATCAAGCGGATCACATCAGTCCGCGTGTCAATCGGACGGCCGGAACCGAGCGGACGGGTATAGGGGCGGACAGGGCGGACGCCCGATCTGACGGGTACCAAGGCGGACGGGGCGGTCGGGGCGGACTCCGGATCGAGCGAATAGGGCGGACGGATATCGCAACGAACGGAGAGGACAGGGCGGACGGGTATCGGGGCGGACTAGGTGGGCACCGGATTGGGCGAACAGGGCACACGGCTCATCTTAAACCCTAAACCTAATGAAGCAAATTGTTCTTTTTTCAAAATCTCACAATATAGATGTTTAACCTGTAAAGTTCTTTTCACTAAAAACACTTCAAAACTGCCAGTAGTAGTGCAAATACCAAGTCTTAGAAGAAAAATACTTTGGGGCATATGTAACCGTAGGATCTTGTAGTAAATTAATTGGAAAAAATGTCGAAAAAATTTTAGACAAATCCACCATTTGGATTGTAAGATATTAGATATTGAATGTTTCATTTAAGAGGGTTACTCAATTATGTCTATTAATGAACAATTGGTAGGCTAACAAACCTAATTTAGCATGTATTTTAATATTTGTTGCAATTGTTTTAGGAATATTATAACATAACACTATTATAATATTCTTATAAATGATATAGTACTAAATCATTTCAAAATCAACAACATTCGAACACAATCTGTCAATCTTGTCTTCCATACTCCTTTAATGATATATATATATAAATATATATACATATATAAAATATATTAGATAAATCAACATGAACAAATCAATGATTATATATTTCATAAATCTATTCTTCATCAATCAAATAAGAGTGCATGTTCAAATATAGACAAAGATGGTTTCTCCATTTGTTCCCAAAAAATAGATAAACAAATGGAGAAAGATATGAAGTGAATGTTACTTGGAGAATTGGAACGAAAGAAATTGAAGTACTCAATTGCATTTTATTAAATTGGAAAATTGCATGTCGATGGTATGAATTAATCTTCATAGATGCTAAACTCATACGAGTTGCATTTCAACATTTATGATTTATGCAATTGATTGAATTGAAAGCTCTTGTAATTACATTTTCAAATTTTCGATTCAATCATTCAAATTTGCAAGAGTGATTTATGATAGATTTATAACTTTAAATGTGAAAGCATTCAATGCCTTTATGCGTTTGTTCATCAATATATTAATTTTAAATAAATAATATATATTTTTTATAACATATGCATAAACCATTGCATTAAAAAAACAAAAAACTAAGAGCCAAGCCAAATAGGCTGGTCAAATGAAGAGAACAAGAGAACAAGAGCCCTACGAGAAAGCAAAGGAAAAAAAAAAATATCAAAAGGATTCAAAGGAAGGAGCAAGATGCATTCTTGTAAGACCGTAGAATACATAATGATTTCAAAATCCAAACACAAATATATTTTCTATTTCAATGAGAGCCAAAAATGAACTACCTTGCTCTCAAAGATTGTACAATGTACACATTATACAAAATAAACATATAACAGAAAGAGTAGAAAACATCGTTTATCATGATTGAAAATTGAAATGATTTTTTTTTTTTCTATGTAGAATATTTTATGAAATGTAACAATGTATTTAATTATCATAGTAATTGGTAGAAATCTTTGTGCAATACATAGAAACATTTCATTCATGTGAAGTTTTTTTATTTATTTAGGATTAAAATTGAAGTATTATACTCTACAAAGTACAAACCAAAAACAATACCATATACCTAAGTTCAAAAGTTTGCAATTGTTTCGTGAATTCATTTTGAAAACTGAAACAAAGAAATATTTTATAATCAATATCTTGTTCATTTGAATCATTTCAAAATTCGAATTCTGAATTCAATTCCTATTTATAATAGAAATTATGTTTGTCAATTTTTTAGATCTTTAAACAATGAACCCTCTTTTTTAAAATTAATATTTAAAAACATCTGAAATAAGAATATTGGAATTACCCTTCAAAATAAATATAGCACATGTATAAGTGTATAATGTATTCTACTCCACCAACTCAAGTAACGAATTTTTCTATGTTTTTAAGGAAAAATATAGCCATACATGATTTGAAAGTTAAAACATTGATTCTTTTTCTTTGTTTTCAAATCTAATCAAAATTTCGTTAAAAAATATGAAAGACTCGATGTTCATTTGAAGATCGTGATGCACTTTTAATGAGAAATCACAACCTTTCATTAAATATCATGAGGTTGAAATCCATTAAACTGTTATTCTAATTATGTATTGGGGCCTTTTTTTAAAATTTCATTTGCTTACAATGAAAAAAGAATTGATTATTTTTGCAAAACATTTGATTTCCTAATGAACTTTAAAAAAATCCCCACCATCTTCAGATCTTCTCAAAACTTATTTAGAGGAATAATATGAATAAATAATCCAAACATATTCAACTTAACCACATTCCCCTCATTCGTAAAACAATTTAGGGGAGAAAAGAAAAGGTTTAGGATAATTAGGGTATAGGGTTTAGGGTTTACATTTAAAAAAAAAAAATGATAAATCAATTACATTGATCTTCATTTAGTTGTGATTAATAGGCTGTTTTATTCTTGAAATGTTACTGCTCTTTTTGAATAATAATGGCCTCATAGGATGCACCAATGGACAGCTGGGCGGACGCCGTTGGCAGTCAGTGTTTAAGTGGGGCGGTCGGCGTGTTCGAAGCGCGGACGACGTCGGAATGCGGACAGTGCGGACAGTCCGGGCAGACGCAGAGGTCGGACGGGTCGGTCGGACGGGTTGGTCGGTTAGGGCGGTCGGACGGGGCAATGGGCGGACGGCGCGTCCACTGCCGAAGCGGACGTCGTCAGTCCGCGCAGCGGACGCGAGGTTCGGGGCTACTTCGCGCAGTCTGGGTCAAGTCCGGCGGCGGATGGCTATAAGGATGGAGTGACTTTCATTTCTTTTCACTTCAATTCTCCTTCGGTGCCAAGTTGGATGTGCTACTATTGCTTTATGCGCTAGTTGCTCCTACGGGGTGGAGAGTTGGGGTCCTCTATCTTTTGTTACTGTGTTGCAGTTGATGCCATCACTTTTGACTATCACGTGAAATTTTTTTATTCACTTCAATTGGTTATTGAATCCAATTGACAATCATGAACGGCGAAGGTGATCGAAATATGGATGGGGTGACTCCGGGAAGCGAAGCCAAGAAAAAGAGCAAAGTGAAGGGGGCTACGCATGACCTTGGGCTTGACATTTTAAATGACCCTACAATTAAAGCAGAGAGCGGGTGGGAAGATGAAGATGCGGAGTATTGGACATCAAAAATGTGCAGGATCTATGTTAAAATGTACCACATTAACAAGTTGTGGCCTCAAGAGTCGCACAAGAGTCATACACGGGATTTTTGTTGTAAACCATGGACTTGCAACAACAAACATTTTGTCCATCGATCTGAGGAGGTGTGGCGTGTACTATTCGGAAACAAGTGCAGAAGCAAAGGCTATATTAATTATAGCGTGGCGTGTATGGTTTACGCTGAACTTATATTAGAGCGCAAGATCGATTGGAGCACGTTTCCAACAACAACAGCTTGCCCACTTCTACTTAAAGCCAATCAAAAGGACATTCCCGACTTGTACAATTCACAGGGAGAAACAGAAAAAATATTATAAAATACTATTGAGGTGAAAACGGATGGTGTGGAGAAAGCCTCAAATGTTGAAGAATTATGGTCTGTACAATCTCCAACAAAAACAATCAATGAAAGCTCTTCGAAAAATGTGGGGAAAGATGTGGAGAAAGATGTAGAGGCGCAGGAGGGTGAAGTCTTTTCCACAACTCCAACGCGTTTGACCTTTACACCAAATGTTGCGGCACAAACGCAAACGGAGTTTGTAAAAGAAAGCAAGGTTTGTATGGAACGCGGGGAAACTTCAAAAAGTAAAGTAGACGAAGTCTTGGTGGAGAAAGTGGCAAAGGCTAATGCTACAATTGATAGTCTGATAGCCAACAATTGTTTTGATAGTTTGGTCTATAAATCTCCGCCTGTGCATCAAGGCGTTGAATCTAGTCCAACGTTAAGTTCAGAAGACAAAGTACATACGCCTCGTGGACAAGGCGTGACGATTGATAATATATCCTCATTATGGAGTTCCGAGCGTAAAAGGTGGACGGAGGAGTTTCCGTTTACAGCGACATTGCCAAGTCTTCTAGATCGAACCTTGCAAGACATGTCCAATCCAAAACAATTGGAAAATCTTTTGAAGCTCTTGGTTCAGTTTGCTAACCTTCATGAAGAAATAGGCGGATCGTCTAACCCCGATGATGGTGCTACTGTTGTTCCAATGAGTCTACTTGCAGATCCAAAGAATGTTGCACATATACTTGATACAGCTTTCAAGATGACGATGTCAGCTGAATTTTTAGCGCAAGTTGCTCCGACTTTTATGAATTTGGCCAAGGAGTTTTCTTTCATGGCACTAGAGATGTTGAAAGGTGCTATAGCATTTCAGAATCTCACGAAGACTTTCAGACCACTTTTCGAAGAAAGAGATGCTCACATACTACAATTGGTGGAATATGAGAAGAAAATTGCTGACTTTGGAGGAGTGGAAGCAAGGTGCAAAGTGTTGGAGTTGAAATTAAAGACTTCGGAGAGTGAGGTTGAACATTTAAATCAACAATCATCGAGGCAAATGGAGGAGTTGATGAAGATGCGTAAACGGATTGCAGAATTGCAAGGGACCTCCAAGAATCCGAGTGAGGTTGCAATCTCACCAATGATTGTACTCGGAGACAGTCAAGAGACTCAAGAGAGTGAAGATAAGCTCTCTCTTCCTTTTGATAAGGCCGAAGCAAGCGACAACCCTGCCATTGTGAATGTACAAGAAAGTCACGACATGAGCATGTTAAAAACGACACAACAACCATCAATGGAAAAACTTTCATTCGTTTACGTGAATGCGGAGACGCAAACGGAGAGTTGTGACTTTGAAGAGTTGAAGCATAAATTGGAGGAGGCAATTGAAGCAAAAGGAATCGTTGAATCCAAGTTGAATCGATTGCAATTGTGCTTGGATTTGAAGAAGTTTATGCCATCTAGCGGCTTGGAGTCTCGATGGTTAGCATGGGTACAAAGACTCCAAGACAAACCCTCTGTAGTATCTCGAGCAATGGCAGGTCTTCAAACATTGGCAATGGAGTCGAATGAAAATTGCGATGCCATTCAAAGCTCTTTGAATTGGTTCAAGACTATGTTTGACCAACATCCTTCAAAGGGATATACGGAGATCACATGTTGGGGAGACATGGATGCCATGTTTGAGCGGTTCAACCACACAAAGAAGAACCAAGCTCCACCCATCAATTGGGCCTTGGAAATAGAGGAAGGATGGGTCCCTTACAACACACTTTCAGCACACATCAATGTGAAAGACAAGCAAGTGGTGCATGCTTGTGATCCAACCTCTCCAATCTTGGATGGTTGTTGTAGCCTTTGCCAAGGCCTCTTCGGACCGGAAGGTGCGGTAACCATGGGCCAATGTCGCCATACTTTCCATGTCACTTGCATTGTGAAAGCATCACTCATTCGTTCGGTGTGTGCTGAGTGTCGTAGTCCATTGAGTGCTAGGTTCTACAAAATGTTTGGTATCTTGGAAACTATGCCTCCAAGCCACGAGTACAATCGTTGGAATCTTCCTCTTGATCAAGCGCCGTACAAATTCCAAAATTATCAACATTGGAGGAAGTCAATCCGGTGGAATGCAAATGAACAGAGGCATGATTTGTACGAGGAATCTCAACAACCATTGGATTTGGATGTGTGGATGACTCACAATAGAGAGGTGGAATTGCGGACTCGAGGAATCGTAGATGACACGGCCCGTAAAATGTTTTGTCGCAACATGGGGGGACATTGGAGCTTGCAACACGAAAAGTTCTTTCGTTTTCCAGATAAAAAAGTGGAGAGAGGATCAGAAAACAGTTGGGTGGAGGTGAACCATGGAAAAGAGTTCGATGAGCAGTATAAGACATATGACCACATCCTCGTAGGTAGGGCCCTTCTATTGTCGAAGTTGGAAAAGGCTGCAAAAGTTCGTGTTGTCTACGATACAAATGGACTAACAAGCATAGGACATTCATCTATAGATGTGGCAGCAGCATTTGATAGGCGCATTGGCGATATTATAGGGCATTGGAAGGCTTTCCTATTGGATGGAGACTGCCTCACAGTATGGCAAGGGAAAGGAGATGATGAAGTTGTTTAAGCGATGGTAGATCGTGTGGAGAGCAACTTGAGAACCTTGAAGGCAGACGAAGTCGATTTATCACCAAAAAGAAAACAAAAAAGGAAGCGTGAAGAGGACGATGACTTCTCTCCGGAAACCAAGAAACAATTTCATAAGGTGGACATCGAAGTTCAATCTGGAGGGTGAATAGTCCGTCCAAGTCAACAACGGTCAACTTGTCAATCATCTGCTAAACTCCTCGGTACAGCAAATTTTCCTTTTGTTTTGGGAGAAGGTAGTGGTCCATCCGGTGGAAAGTAGGATTTGAGGAGAATTTTGTTTTTTAAAAACAATGGTCCTTTCATTGTTTAAAAACAAAAAAAAATGTGAAAGATTTAGATCTTAAAAAGATCGTATAGGATTCAATAGTGATATTGGAACTATGTTTTCATGTATTTTATTTATACATATATATTTATATATAAAGATGCTATATTTTCATTTGCGTATAAAATATTTTTATATGTACATCTTATTTTACGTGGATGCATTCATTTTTTATTATGTAACATTCAAATTACATAACAATATAAAATTTTCTAATGACTAATGGCAATGCAAAGTCCGCCATGTCCACCTGATCCGTCCACCCCGTCTGGTCTGTACGCCCGACCGCCTCGGCCGGCCGCCTTCCGACGGCGGGAGGGACGCTGCGTCCGCTAGCGTCCATGCGTCCGGACGTCTGGAAAATGGACGCTATTTTGGAGCGGACGTTGAAATTCGTCAACCCTGTTGGGAATCCATTCAGGTTTTTGCTTGTAGAAATTGGAGGTGTTGGTCTCCTTCATTAACTTTCTTCATTTCTTTTGGAACATGTAGCCTCACCCACTTCCTAACCAAGAAAGGGATATCATTTAGGAGGTAGAACTAACAAATTGAGGTCCAAGGTCCAATTGAGTGGAGCTAAGGAACTTGGTCGGTAGAGTTGAGGCTTGATTTTTGGGTGGTAGAAGGTGAGGGATTTCGAAATGGTGGTTGGCTAAAGCTTCGGTTGAACTTTGGTCAGAGATAACTGGAGGAATTTAGTGCAGATTTACAGTAAAGTCCTTCTATCGTATGCGTAGTTTAGGCGTAAGTATTTTTACATACAAAAACATGGTAAGATGACACTAATTATTATCCTAGGGAATTCTAGATGTTCTTCCAAACTTCAGTATCCAAATGATTGTTTTTTCTTAAACCAACTATTCTCTTCCATTCTTTTTTCAGAACCAACAACTATTCGAATTCCAATCTAAATTTGGCTTTACCCAATTTCCACTTACATTTCTTAGTACACTAGTTTTCAATTCTTCTGTTTTTACCATTAGAGGGTCCACTATTGAACTTTCAAGGAGTAGGAACCTCAATACTCTAGTGTATTTACTATACAGATAAAAACCAACAAACACCAAGTATTCAAGGTATTGCAGCACAAAAAGTAGATTCGAATCCTCACAACGTTCTGGATGGCCGATCCGTAAGGCAAGTCACTCAAAACTACAATCACTCCTCCTTACTACAACGACAAATCTCAGGCATTTAGAACTAATAAGGGGATAATCTTTCTAAGTGTAAGACAAATTCTAAGGTTGGCAGACCTTCCAGTGAGTGGGAGCTTCCATTGACGATTGCTAATCTCCACAAGGAATCGTTTCTAATTCCGAATCTGCACTCATACCACTCTTCACTATAACCAGATTACCATTCCGATAGTTCAAAGGCACCACGCGCAACTCCTTTGTCACAAATCTAATAACATTACAATAGTACTCTCTCAATCCGATCTAGTTATCAAAAATCCAGATTCTTCTTCACCCGTTGTTCTCACCTCTCAACATTCCAAGCAACAAACCAACAGGACCTAGACAAAAGCCAGAGCCAAAATGTCCACTAGGTGGCTCAAATTATAGAAGGGAATGAAATACAAAGGATTAATCACAATGATGGAATGAGAGGGCAACAAACTTGCCTGCCCTTAAAAACCAAAACCAAAGTCAACGCCTAAAAGCCAAAAAGGCATCCCAAAAATCAGGGTCACTGTGGAAATACGAAAATTCAAACCGGATAAGTTAGTCTAGAATTAGGATTAGATAGACTTGCAATTTTCAAGTTTTTTGATAGCTTCTAAAGATTTACGCTACACTACGACTATAATAGAAATAGTCAATTTCTGGGTTGCTAAAATCGTTAGTAACTTTACGAAAACAAATTCGATAAGGATCCAAAATGTGCAAAAATATTGGATTCTCCAAACCTACATTCTAGACTTCTAGTCTAAGAAACTAGGAGACCATTAGGGGAACGGTCATCTACCCGTTCTCCACCGAGAACTGTCAATCGCATGCCGGGTACTTAAATCCACCGCTACTCCTCTTTTTCTCCCTCTCTACTTGTTGAACTTGATCAATGTATAATTGAGAATAAAAGTGGTAAGTTAACGATCGAGATAGAAAGAGACGGAAGGAGGAGTACCAAATTAGGTTTGCAAGTTGTTGGTGATTCATGGTGGTAGCTACCAATCCGGCTGCACGAAGGTCTGGAGTTATAGCCCGGATGGTTTGTCCAATTATCCCTTCCGATCCGGGTCACTAAGCATAGTTAGAGGAGGACCTCATGTGTATCGGGTGTGTTAAGTTGTTAGATAGGTCGTAGAGCATGAAAAACAAGGAGATGATTCAAGAACTCATTTATGAAGTTCCAAATCAGTACGAGTTGACAGTAAGAGGTCAACCCATAGCTTGGACGGAAGACATCTGGACGGATGTCTATTTATTTAAGAAGAATGATTTCAGACTAGCTGAAAGAGCGGACAAATACGTAACCAAAAAATTCTAGAGTCAAGCCCACTCAAAAGAAGGATTTGCCATTAGCGATTGTAAAAATAAGAGGCATAGAAGGGTATTGAATTTCCTGATTCCAATCTTGTATCTGGAAAAGCCTACCCACGTTACAGCCATGGTGGCCAACACCATTTTTGGGGCCTTCAAGGACCGGATCATTCATTAGAAAAAAATGATTCAAGGAGTCGTAGGCAAGCTAGTAGAGCACGTAGGCCAAGCAAAGCATAGCCTTATCACGCCATATTTGTTCCACTTCTATCACCACAAGCAGATCTTGAGTATCGGGGAGACGATTGAGTACAACACTAGAGTCGAGATCTTAAAGTATAGCCTTACGGAAGAGTTGGAGAAGGAGGAGAACGAATTCGAAGAAGAGCAACCGGAAGAGGAAGAAGAAGTAATGGACCGGAAACGAAGGAAGTCCACCGATCCAGCAGCAAGGGAGAAGGCGCTAACATTGGAACGGAAAGAACCGATACTTGATCTAGGAAAATCTCCAAGAGCTCGAATTCTTTGAAGGCGGAATCCAATGGATGTAACAAGCCAAACAAATGTATGGCGACTTGGAGGATCACATGCTTCTTATCGCAAACAAACTCAAGGTAGAGCCGGACCAAATTTTGGAGGAGATTCGAAAACGTCCAAATCCAAAAGATTTCCAATAGAAGGAAGAACAAATCCGAAAGCTGGAAGAAGAAAAGAACAACTTCAAGTCCCAACTCGAATGGACGAAGGGAGAACGGAACGCGGCAAGACAAAAGGAGATGGAGGCTCTTTAACTCATCTACGATTTCAAGGAACTCGTCATGGTTTCGGAACATACAGTGATCCGAGCTAACCTCTACACCACCTAGTTGACGAAAGAAGGGCATATGACTGGATTTAGGATGATAAAGATCCTGGTCAACTTCGAAGCCTTGATGGGGATTGTTTTGAAGGACATGCGAAAGTTGCTAGGGTACTTGGATCTGAAACGGGCCATCAATTTAGAAGGGATTCTAGAAATCCTAAAGAGCATATTTCAGAATACTCCAATTTGACAAACTTTGATCCGATTGGCTTCAAGTGGCCCAATCCAGCCAAAATCGGAGGAACTCAAGTCTATCCTCACCTCAATTGCAAGACCCTTAGGTAGCCAAGCATGGACTCCATCAGGACCAATGGAACCTGAGTCGGAGAAAAGGACGAGTGGGAAGTCTGTTCCGACAGAACAAACGCTTTCCGTCCTGATTTTTCCACCACCTAGGAAAATTACAGCTAGAAAGTTTATGGTACCCGAATTGACGGTTTGTGACAACCTCAACACACAAATTGGAGTGATGATAAATCCGACTCGATCTCATCCAAAAGACTTCTCTCATATGCAGCAGTCGACGCCGAAACGAGATCGTATTGAGATTAAATTGAGTGAATCACTATGAGTCAAGGACTCGGAGATTTAGGAAATTGAAGAGTCAGAAGAGGAGGAAACAATCATTTGGATATTGGAATTTGAAAAGGCATCTAAAATTCCCTAGGCCGATAATTCATGTCATCTTACCACATTTTTGTATGTAAAGATACTTACACCTAGACTATGCGTGCGACAGTCTTCTAGTTTCCTAGATCAAAAGTCTAGAATGTAGGTTTTAAGAATCCAGTACTTTTTCGGATCCCGAATCCATATTGGATCTGTTTCCGTAATATTACTAATGATTCTAGCAATTCGGAAACTATTTTACCTCCTTGGTTTTAGATTGAAACCCCAGGGCTACCCCACCTACGTGGCATGATTGCCTAGGTGGCCTATCTACATGGCATAGTTCCACGTGGCAAACCCTCATTAGTCCAAAATTTTGATTTTTTAGAATAAAATTGGTGAATTTTAATTGGTGAAAATGAACACTTTTTTGTTGCTCAATTAACATTTTTTTGCTTTATTCAACAAAAAAGTGTTCAAGTTCATATCCAAATTAAAACTTTTTTGCTATACCATGTCTGGGTCAACATGTACAAATCAACACAAACATTAATAAAAAAAATCAATACTCTTTTGTCACTTAGGATGCTAAATTTTTTATTAGTATGGCTTTAAAAGATTGAAAGTTCAGAGAGGGTGTTTAAAAGTGTCAAAGAAAAATGGCCAATCCAACCCCTCTCTGAATTTTGTCCATAATTTTTTATTTAAAACTCCGAATTGCAAAAAGATTTTTCGAAGGTGAAGGATACCTTCATTTTACAATTTTTCTTAGTTGAAAATCTTAAGAAAAAGATAATTTACTATGTGAAAAGGACCCTTGAAGTTTGTTGACTTTTAAATACACCAATTTGTGAATAATTAAGCTATTAAATTCTTTTTACCAATATGTTATATCCTTGAAGCATAAATATGAAATTTAAAAAAAAAATTGAGTATATATTTCTAACATGTTTTTTCAACAGTCATGTAAAAGAAGGTTGAAAGTTCTACATTTGATGAATGCATTTTGGGTAAATATTTTGAAAGACAAAATCTAACCATTTGTAACAAAATTTTAATTCTTTTGCTTTAAAGTTTTCACACCATATGTGCCCAAAGAATAGCTTTAAGGCACAAAAACTTTTATGACTTTTGATCATATGATTAGAAAGTTCTTCCATCATATGTAATTTTCATTAACCTTTGGAGAAATTAGAAATCTCAAAAAAATTTGTAAAAAATAACACTTTTTATAAAAATAAACATTATTTTCAATTTGATTTCTTAAATTTATTTTTATATAAAAAGCTTTGAAGTATTCTATTTTGATTAATGAAATGAAAATTATAAATTTTTTTAATTTATTGGAAATTGTGGAATTTGTTTTCTAAAATGAAGTTAAATTTTTTTTTTGTTACTCAATTTCAAATAATGTTGAAAAAGAAATAAAAACATTGGATTTACATCATTTATTACAACATTACGAACTATTTATGATTGGAATTGACATTTTTGAATTTTATAATTAAATTTTAAAGAACTTTGAATTTTAAATCATAAAAATTAATCCTTTGAAGATGTTAACCCTTTAATGAAAAGTTATAAACAAAGTGGAGATAGGTATTAGAAATTATTTTTTTTATAAATTCAAGAAACTTTGGAGGTTGTTTTGGCATAGTAGAAGAACTTTTTTGAAAACATTTTGAACTAATAATAGTTGGTAATTCAAAAAATCATTCATCTCCAAAATTCCATTAGAGGTTTGGAGATTTTATTCAAAAATTTTGAACAAATTTCAAAAAGAGGTTGGGAAATCATTACTTTTGACATTTTTGAAAATCCTCTTTGAATTTTGTCCATAACTTTTGATTGGAGTATCAAAACTTCAAATGGATTATTGGAGATGAAAGATTGTTTGAATTATCAACTTTTATTAATTCAAAATGTTTTCAAAAAAGTTGTTTTACTATGCCAACTCCAAAGTCTATTGAATTTTTAAAAAAAATGCAACTCTCCTCTAAATTTCGGTTATAACTTTTGACTGAACAATGGAAATCTCAAAAGGATTGTTGGAGATGAAAGTTGGTTCAATTACACAACTTTTTTCAATTCAAAGCTTTTTAGAAAAAGTTCATTTATTATGTGCAAATTATCTTCAAAGTCTGTTGACTTTAATGGACACTAAATTGTACGTGAATACTTAATTTAAAAGAAAACTACATTGTACAATGAAGATTTAAAAAAACTCCAAAAGATTCCAAAAAGATTCCACCAAAATTTGTTGTTTTCATCATTGCACTATCGAGATGAACAAAAGAAAATGTAAAAACGGACATTGTAGTACTCAAATCAATATAAGTATGTTGATTTTCCTCTTGATTTGGACACCATTTTCTAATAGTGCAAGGTCATTTTGGGGTTAAGCATTTGGAGATGGTTACATTATCATGCCAAACAATGGAATTCTTATTTTCAAGTGTCAAGCCTTATTACCATCAATGCTAAGACTTATAGAGTAATAGAGTCTATGATAGGCAAAATGACTAGTCTTTCCTTATTGGCATTATAGAAAATTAAAAAAAATCCTCATGATGACAAGAGTGAAAAATGTGGAGAAGAATTTCAATTTTTTTTTAAAAAGTGTAAATTTATTATGAATTTTTGAATTGTGTTGCTGAATTAGTTAAAAAAAAGTCTATAGGCTACCTCCAAATCAACAAAAAGTGAATTTGTAATGGTCATCTTATTCACCTCATGTCATCACAATATGACTTCGCATAGCCATAATATGAAAAAGGCTTGAAAAAGTCACTTCTTGAGATGGATTTATATTCAAAAGGTGGAACTTCCTAATGATCATTGTCTTCATCTCCATCATCTCAAACATCAATTTTGTTGTAAGACTTCAACCCTAGTCTAAAGATGCAACATACATTGAATGTTTGATGGATGATAAAAAAATCTTTCTATTTAGGATAGAAATGCAAGTATTCATCTTTAAAATCTTTAATGAAAAAGGAGGTCATACACAATAGTTGACCTTCCATACATACTCTTGAGTTTTTTTAAGCAAATGATTCATGTTGTACTGAAAAGATTGATTTCCGTGATGACAAACCTATATTTTTGGATTAATAAATCATTTTCGAGGTGTCTATGATGGATTTTTAGGTTTTGCATAGGTTGGTTTATTTTGACTCTTGAAAGACGGTGAGAACCAAAAATATCCAATTAACGACTTCATTTTTCAATGTAAAAATAAAAATACACCTCTTGGTCCAATAATGGAATCACTTTAGTACCTACTTTAGTCATGGGTAGTGTTCACAAAATTGGCTAAATTTTGCTCCATTGCTACTAAAAAATTTCAGTAGCTAAATCTCTATAGGAAAAAATCCTTGAAAAAATTTAATTTTAGTGAAGATTTTAACAACCAATAGAATTTGATAGCCAATTTGTTACTTCTTCTACATTAGAATTAGCATCTCTATGGATAGTTTTGGATTTTATTACCTCCAATCATCCTTTACAACTTGCAAAATCCTTTTTTATCTAATTTTTATCAATGCCACTTACTCTCAAGATAGCCAAAGTTGATGCATGTTTGTGTTGTAGGTAGCAAATTGCACTAAATTCCCTAAACTAGGTAACATATTATACTAAATTCCATAAACTAATTTTGCGTTCCCTAAACTAGGTAACATATTACACTAAATTCCATAAACTAGTTTTGCATTCCCTAAACTAGGTAACATATTACACTAAATTCCATAAACTAATTCTGCGATCACTGGTCATGGGATAGCATCCTTCAGGACTTAAGAAGACGGTTCCACTCCCTAACCAAACACCTTGACTACAGGGATCCGCTAGCGACCGAAGATCGCTACTGTAGTGGCCGAAGATTTGAGATTCGGCCCCCAAATTACCCTCCCTTCCTTCCCGTCTCTCCCTCTGTCAGTTTCGTCGTAAAGCTATTTCGACCCGTCCTGTCGCTTCAAAGTCCAAACGTCCAAACCCTAAAAGAGACCTTCCGCCCTTCCCTTCCCTGCTCTGTTCCCGGCTCTCAAGCTCCCGCAGCCCCACAGCTCCCTGATTGCCATCATCTCTCCCTTCCCCCTCTTTCTCTGTGTGTGTGCCTGTCTAGGTTTTGTGCTTCGCTTCTTCGCTGCAACGCCTCAAAGCTTACGCTTTCTTACCTTTAACTTAGTACCGTAATCTTTATCTCCTTCACCCCCGGTCCTTTCCTGGCGCTTCGTCGTGTCCTCCTTCACTGGTCTGCTAATCTTTTGTTAAGTAATGCGCCGGCCCTCTGTTCACTCCTCGTTTTGTCCGCTCCTCTCCCCCGCGGTTTTCCCTTTCCTCTGCCCCCCTCCTCTCTGCTCTTCCTGTTCCTCGTGTGCCTCCTCATGGCCACTGTGCTCTCCGAGTCTGGCTTAGAGGAGGGCGAGTACGATAGTGACAGCGATGGCGCGTTTGCTCTGGCCTTGCGCCGCCGCGAAGCTAGTGACGACGAGGACCGTGAACTGCCGCTGGACGCCGCCTCCTCCGCCGATGATGACGATGACGACGACGACGACTCACACCATTCTTTCTCCGACGAGGAGGTCGACAGGGAGGGCACGCCTCTCGAAGGCGAGGACCGGGTTGGTGCTGCCTTGCCCCGACGCCGACGCGTAGTTAGTGACGAGGAGGATGACCACGAGGGTTTGCATCCGGAGGACGGTAGCCGCAAAAGTGCGGACCCCGACGATGGTCCGCAAGGCGTTGCTGCCTCGGATGCCATCGACAGCATCGAGGGCGCGGACGAGGAAAAGAAAGAGGCAGAGCCCTTTGTTGTTCCTACCGCAGGGGCGTTCTACATGCACGACGACCGTTTTCGCGGAGTTGCTGGAAATCGTCCGAGGTAAATTTTCAGATTGATACAAGCAGTTTGTTTTTCCATCACTCCCGAAAACAGCCTCTCTTTTGACTGTATCTGCTGAATGCTACCCCGTGAGAGCTCTGAAATCAGTTAAGAACCAAACCCTGTTCTGACGCATATCGCCAGGTTTCGCCATTTCGAAATCACAGGCTTTCGGTAACCGAACTGGATAGTTTGCTATTTTTTTAATCTTATTTTATGTGGCGTAACGCTTCCGCCAGAGTGGTGCCTTACGCTGGGACCTCTTCTTCTTGTCTGCATGGACCTGCCTTCAAATCATAGCCAGCAACAAGATAGACCTCTGTATAATGGCTATGCATCACTTGCGATCCGTAGCTATCTTAGAATTTATGTATTAGGAATAAGGTTGGGACACCTAAAACCACCATTTTTTCTAGTGTGACCAGGTTCTATTATTAGATTGATCAAATGCTTTTATTTTATGATTGGTAAATGAAAGGAGATTTTAATGCACCAAAGAATGTATCTCTTGCATACCTGATACTAAAATTCTGATGGATCAATTACTTTTGGTAGTTGTTCTAAAATCGTTTTTTTAACAATGGGAAGTTTTATGCCTTAAGATCCCAGCTCCAGTTTGAAGGTCAACCTTGTCGATGAAATGTTGGCATCCGTGGTTTTTTTGTGGTTTTGACGGCTATTCGAATTACTCAATTGTAGAAGATTTTCTCTTCGCTTATGGCATAGGTATTACATTTTGCGCGTTTTACACTGTTTGAAGAAATGTTTAATGGGATGAGAAGTGCAGGCGGGGTGTGGGAGGCAGCAGAAAACTTTGGGAAGCCAAGGATGAGAAGCCCTGGGTACATGATTTATTTGAAGAACTGAATCTGCGGGATGATAGTTTTAGGGACGATGGATTTTCGAGAGGTGGAAGAGGTAGAAGTCGAGGCAGAGGACGTATCAATGGGGATCGAACCAGAGGATGGGTAGGTAAGCTTGCGAGTGATTCAGAGGAGTTGAACTTAAATCGTGCCAGGCGTGGGCGAGGAAAGGGTCGCCCTGCAAGAAGTGAAGGAGGAGACCACAGCAGAGTCGAACAAGAATCAGGTTCATCAACAACCAACGGAACACAAGACAATACCATGAGCACCAACAGTGAGGGGCAGTATGAGAGTATAAAGCATGAGTTTACAGCTCCTCCTCGGAGAATCGGTGCTGGTTCACTGAACTCTGCGTCACCACCTTTTTTTCCTTCAAGCGCTTTGCAACAAAAATTAGTTGAGGGATCAGAGTCCAACCAGGCTAATGTCAATCGAAGCACCAAGGGAAGGGATCGAGGGACAAAATCAGGGTCTCAAGTGTTTGTGGCGAAATCCGGCGGTTCTGGAAGGGGGTCACAAGTTGGAGGAACATCGCAGAGCTCTGTTCAATCCCAGCAGCCAGTCATACCATCTACAAGTGAGGAACACACTCTAACTATGTGCTTCACGGGTTAAACACTTTAGGCATATGCAAATCGTTTTGGATTTACGAGTCTTTTGGAATCTGGAAGATTAATAGAAACTTAATTTTGACTGTCAGGAGCTTGGGAACCCTTGGAACTTTTTTAGAGGCATGCCATCTATGGATTATTTTCTTGGGGCCAGAAACTATTTCTTTGTGGATCTGTAAGCAGTAATTACTAATGAAACACGAGTAATCGATCTGTAAACAGTTATAAGTAGTGGTAGTTTTTTTTCTCAAAAAAAGAGGTTATTTGTGAATATTAATTGGTTCACTACGTCTCTATGTCAAGTGGATTCTCAGTAAATCGATCGGACGTGGTGGAAGTGTGGCTTATCGCTGTCCATCTGACTTGGATCGCTTTCTGAAAACAGCGATAACGCAGAGGGTTTGGGCTTTTGTTCGAGTCAGTTTTCAATCATTTGCTCCATCTTCTAGGTTATGTACCCTAGATAATTTCTGATCATGTGGGCGTTCATTTTCTAAAAAATGAAAGATGTTCGAAAGAATGCCCCATTTTCAAGTCAGTGGAATGATGACTAGCCGGTCCTGAATGTAAGTTTACATTTGTCCTGCAGCGGCAACAATTGCAAGAACCAGTAGCAGTAGCAGTCTGGGACAACCTCCTTTTGTATCTTCAGTGCAACCTCAGTCACAACTAGCACAGGCCCAAGAAGCACAAGGTGCTGGCGCAATTACACATGTTTCAGCCGGTTCTATTTCAACTAATTTAGGGCAGTCTGTGCAACCTGCCAGACCAAGAACTACTGGAGGCAGAGGGGGTAGAGGAGGGAATACCCAGGTAGTAGGAGGAAGGGGTGGACCGTTCGTTTATCACGGAGGTGCTTCCACCGGAATTAATAATGTACACAAGGTGGAACCAGGATTCTCTCCTCCGATCCCTGCTGTTGGACCTGGTTAGTATCGAGCTTATTTAATTGTTGTCAATCCCAACCCATGTTTGGTTTCCACGGCGTCACTAAACTATCATTATGACATGCATCTGTAATCATTGTTGAATTTGCATTACTTGCGTGTTCACCTCTTTGTCATTTACTATCCTCCGGTCGAATATCATAGTGGGGACGTCTAGTTGCCGAGTATTAACACTTGCGTGGTAATTTTGTAGTTGCTGTTCAATATGGAGGTCATCCTCCTGCAGGCATACCACTCCCAGCTGTGGGCATAGCCATGCCAAATTATTCTGGTCAACCGCAATACGGGTTTCCGAACTCTGAAGTAACTTGGTAAGGTTGAAGTTCGCAGCTGGTTTTTTCATCATATGTTGGTTCACCGCAATACGGGTTTCCGAACTCTGTAGTAACTTGGTAAGGTTGAAGTTCGCAGCTGGTTTTTTCATCATATGTTGGTTCAACCTGACTTGGATTAACCATTCTGACCAGCCCAATGTTCCTAGTTGGTCATGAATGTTGGTGATGACGTATCAACCTCTTATAACTAACCTTTTGCTTCCTCAAACTGCGCAGGATACCAGTACTGGCAGGAGGTGGAACAATAGGTGCTGGCTATGCTACACCTTACATGACCATGGAGGGCACACCTTCACCAATGTATTTCAGCCAGCCAACCCCACAGCCGCCCTCTTTCCGTCCCACTGGGTTAGTTCTGTGTTTGGAAATATCATATGATTTTTCGCTTTAACAAGCTACCTGAACAAAGCATCTAGGGTTAACTAGGACCTGATCTAGTTCTTCTGCTGTGGCCTTCAATTTTCATTGAGGATGCCATTTTAATTAGGTCAAAGGAACTCTATTTTATTGGTAGTGAGTTTATTACTGGATGATGGAGAGGTTAATACCACTCAGCAGTCCTAGTTACTACCTCACCAACTGGCTCCAGTCTGTAATGCGTGGAATCTTATTTGATATTTTCTCAGAAATGGTTCAAAACCAAGTGGACTGTGGAAGCCACCTCCCAATCAAGGTTATTATGCCGCCTCAACATTTAAATTTCCGTCGATGTATATGAGTGAAGTTGAGTAACAGGGATACTGGAGGACACTTAAGGTTCTGTTTCTTTCAGTATCAGTGAAAAAAACATTTTGACCTCTTTGGGATATGTATATAGTATTCTCAGCATGTGCATCTCTCAAATATTATTAGTTGGGAGCTCGCTGAATCTTTACAAGCTTTATCTTGTTGTGCAGAACTTGGCCATGACGAGTTTGGACATCGCCAGAGTAAACCACGCAGGTTTCTATTCACCAGATTCCATGTTGCAAGCTTTCCTACTGTCGGGATTTTTGTGGCTAATCCGTCTTCATGTTCCTCTTCACCTTTTCGTTTTTTAGAAATCCTTTACTAAAACAGGTTTACCGCAAAGGTTGTCGACTGTTTTAATCCGATCTTCAATTATTCTGTGTTTCTTTCATTGATAGTAGTGTAATTGCAATGTTTGACTGTGCAGATATTCAGAGATGAACTTTGGGCAGTGAACATTTGACAGAAGACATTGCACATTTTTTGTGTTTCGGAATTTGGATCGTTGAAATGTTTTGTATTAATACATCATATTCCACAGTTGCAAGAGCTCTTTTCGGGGTAATGGCTCGAGACTAGAGTTTAATTGCGAAAAAAGGAAGTTGTATAAATGAGTTGCGTGTACCGTACTTCTGCAGCTAGGGTACTGACAGTATCATCAAGAGCCTTTGTTTGTCCCTTTTCATGTACTGCTAAATAGGACTAATGGCAAAGGAGATCACTCATTAGCTCCGATTCAGATGCCGGTGGAGTTATAATTGACCCCGCATGTAGTGCACGAGTCCAACTGATTCTTGATTCGAGGAGTCCCCAACAGAAGTGTTGTTGGATGCACGTTGCTGAACCCAATTTCGCTTTCTCGACGTCCTAATGTGTAGGAAGTACACATAGTATGCAATTGGGGTACGAAGGGTTCGAATTAAAACCCAAAAGGTTGGACTATGCACCTCATTCAAAGTTCATGAAAGTTCAAAATGTACAAGAGAAGCTCTCAATTTATCATGCTAATGAGATGACAACACCGAATGAGATAAGAGTACTCTCTTGAGTACTGTACTACAGGCGCTCCTCCCTGAAATTTTTTGAGACTGTTGTGGTGACTGTCCCAAGTTCTAGGCTTGCAGATGCTACTTGGGTGCGTGCAAAACCCTCGATCTGTACTTGTGTAACCAGCCCTTTTCTTTGACTTTCTGAGATGGACTAGAATGGGAATTACTTAATATTTGGTAAGGGATTGTATTTGTAAATTTATCCGTCTTTTGAATGAAAACACTTTTCAATATTATTCATGAACTATTTCATCCAAAATTTCCGACTCTTTCACCGACATTCCTAATAAAATATTATTATTATTATAGAGAGAGAGAAATGGTGCCATGTGGCCCCACGGTGCCAATCGCAATGTCGGAATTGTGATTTGGATGGAAGGGCGCGTAGGTTCTTAACCCTGCCCTTGGTAACCAGCTGATTCTGAACCCTCAATCTGGAGGTATAATCCCCCCCTCGTACCTGGGGGGAATTCACTTATAATCTGGCCCGTTGCATTGGCTTCTGTGCATAACTTTGTGCTGGGTTGAGGTGGACAGGTTTGCAAATTGGGCCCGGGTGACTGTAGGGTGGCACATATCTTGTCCTTTACTTGAAGTCAACAGAACATAATCAGCATAATACTTGGCAAAATTGCATGCAAGCTATAGCAGTACTTGGCTACAAAGATAATAGGGGGCAGAAATCATTCACTTATTAAGTAAAAGCAGGCCTTTTTGGAGGAATCTATGAAGCCAATATTTGTTTTACACTTTTTAGGTAACAAGAGAAATGGAGAGCATGTTGAGTTAATTTTTAGAAGATTTTGGTCAGCTAGAATTTATTAACAATAATTTTTGCAAGTGCAAGGTTTGT
Organism: Pseudoscleropodium purum; assembly: GCA_963969395.1. NCBI lineage: Eukaryota > Viridiplantae > Streptophyta > Bryopsida > Hypnales > Brachytheciaceae > Pseudoscleropodium > Pseudoscleropodium purum. The sequence goes on from OZ017802.1 coordinate 343,021, forward strand.
AGGCCTCCATTCCTAATCATAAGTTACACTAGTAATAAAAGCAAGCAAGTCTTTAAAATTAATCAATGAAGGTAGTTCACATAGCGATTATTATGATGTTTATACAACATAGCAATTAATATGATGCTCATACAATTGTGAACAATTGTGAGAAGTTTAGAAAGCGTTCAATGAAAGAGTTGAATGACACCATTGACATTCAAAGCATGTCTTATACATATGAACCGGTAGTTTATTGAAGTGGAAAGAAAATACAAAACCCGACCCAAAGCTCTTTTCTATAGACTACTAATCATCTAAAATAAACATGTAAGAAGCTTTAAATCAAGCTTATTTTGAAACCATTTGAACATGTCCTTCAAACAACCAATTGTTGTCATAATGTTTGTCAAGAATTCTTTAAGTGCCATTGCGTGGCAATGGGAGGTTGTTCTTGTCGTCGAAATTCTAAAAAATCCCACCTGGTGCCAAAACTTCAAATGCTCCATGGACTCTTATTAAACTTCAAAATTCCACCATCTTCCCACATTGAGCTTTGCTCCCTCTTCCCATTGTCACTTTTACAATCTAGACCTTGACAGCCACTAAGTGCTCTCTGCATGCAACAATAGGACTTGGGTGGGACCTATTTGCCAAAGAAAAACGTGGACTTCGAGATTGTTAAAGCTTTGTTTGACCAACGTTGATTCTATGATTGTTGAGCTCTCTTTTCGTCTTGTCTTTTGTCTTGTAGTAGTTGGCAAGTAGGATAAATGTATACGTGAGTCTTTCAACCTCTCTTGTGAATTTGCAATCCTAGAGTTTTTTAAAATTACAAATGAGTGTCTTCTTGTAGAATGTAATCCTCTTATTGCGCCTCTCTCTCTGCACATGTAGTCTCTAAGAGCAGTGTGCTTTCTTGCAAACAACAAATTTCATTGAAAAATGTAAGCTTCATTCAACTTCTTCATAGTCTTTGATTCTCAATGCAATGTGAAGTAGTACCTATCTAATTTGACATCATATTGTACATGGCAGACATTGGCCTAAAGGCTAATGGTAGTGATTCCATCCCTACATGGTAAGTATTGTTGTAAGGCTGAAAGGAAGAGCGATGCATCATAGTTGGCAACAATACAAGTAGATGCCATATGTACTCATGATGGCCCATAGTGCTAAAGAGTTGTGTTTTGACTTCTTGAAATCTTCCCCCCTCCTTTTACCTCTTTTGCATTCAATTACTAAGCATTGATTGTCCCTACAAATTTGAGGTATTATTTCATAGTAAAGTACTTGGTATACTAGAAAAGGGGCTTTTTGATGTATTGTTGCATGTAGTTTGTTGTCTAAAGCTTTTACATTTTTGGCATTCTAAGTTTCTTTGTGTTTTTTCCTCCACCCTTGCTTCCTTTGCTTTTGGTTTCTGAATCTTTTGTTGTGCATTTTGTTGCTTAATAGCCTCTCTCTCTCTTCTCTAATTTTTGCCTCTTTTGCTCTTTTGTAGCTTGCTCCTTCTTTGTGGACAACTCTTCCAAATCTTGCACATGGTCCTCTATAGTTAGAAGAATAGATTATTGATAGTCAATTTGTGGTTTAGTTCTTTTCTTACTTCTAGCAAATAATTGCATGCATAAAAATTCATGGAACTTTGTAAATCTATTTTTTGCATTGTTTTGCCTTTCTATTGCTCCATGGCATACTTTTACATTGGCTACATTATTGCTACTTGGCAAACCACTACACTACTAGAAAATGACATCCAAATCAATAGAAAATCAACATACTTTTGTTGATTTGGGTATTGCAATGTCTGTTTTTACAGTTTTTTGTTAATGGTGACATTTGTTATGTTCATTTGGACAATGCAATGATGAAATTAACAGATTTTTGTTGAACATTTTTGGAATTTTTTGGAATCTTCATTGGACAATGTAGTTTTCTTTTAAATTATGTATTCATGTACAATTTGGTGTCTATTAAAGTCAGCAAACTTTGGAAGTACTTTGCGCATAATAAATGAACTTTTTCCAAAAAACTTTGAATTGAAAAAAGTTGTGGAATTGAACCAACTTTCATCTCCAACAATACATTTGAGGTTTCAATTGTTCAATCAAAACACTACTAGAAATGCACAACCAAAACAATAAAAATTCAAATGATTTTTGTTATTTGGGACAATAGAATGACCATTTTGTAACTTTCTATAAAAATCAACAAAATGACAAATTCTTTCTGTTGATTTCAATAGTGCAATGACCAAATCAACAAGTTTTTTGTTGAATTTGAATTCTTTCAAGAATCTTTTTGAAATCTTTGGAATCTTTGGAAATCTTTTTGGAATATTTGAGAATCTAAGTATAATGATTTTAAGAAAAAATTAATCATGTAAAATTCATTCTTTTTTCAATTCAGCAAACTTTGGAGTCCATTCTCACATAGTAGAATAAAAAATTTAAAAAAATTTAAAACTGAGAAAAGTTGTAAATTCAAGATACCTTTGACCTCCAAAAATATTTTTGTGATTCAGATTCTCCAATAAAAAGTTATAGACAAAAATCAGAGAGGGGTAGTTAGGAACATTTATTTTGACATTTTCAAACATCCTCTCTGATTTTTGTTCATAACTTTTGATTGGAGTATTGAAATCACAAACGGATTTTTGGAGGTGAAAGTTAGTTTGAATTTACAACTTTTCTTAGTTCCAAGTTCTTGGAAAAATGTATTTTACTATGACGAAATGACCTCTAAAGTCCACTGAATTTACAAAACACATGAAAAAACAATGAAAAAACTAAATATATAAAATTTTAGTTTTTGTATGTTCACCTAAATATTTAGGTGATTAAGTGTTTAGAACCTTGGACTTCCAAACATGAGGTTCAAGGTTCAAATCCCCTTAGAGGCACTCACCCGCGTAGTAGGTGGCTTAGATGGCCCAAGTGGCCTTGCCCATGTGGCGGGCTACTTGGGAAGAAAAAAAAATTATTTTAAACGGGCACTGCCAAAAAATTTTACTTAAAAAAATAAAATAAAATAAAAAATTTAATTTAATTTGTCCAAAACAACAAAAAAAAATCAACAAATTTCGGTTTGATTTTGTCCAAAACAACACCTCTAAAATGATTGAATCATTCAATAGATCTGAGTTGAAATTCTGTTGTTTTGGTCATAAATTTTCTAGTAGTGAAAATTATAACCAAAATTTAGAGAAGTGTTGGAATTTTTTTTTTAAAATTTAGTAAACTTTGGAGGCTGTTTTTCCATAGTAAAACAACTTTTTTGAAAACATTTTGAACTAATAAGAGTTGGTAATTCAAACAAGATTTCATTTCCAATAATCCATTTGAAGTTTTGATACTCCAATCAAAAATTATGGATAAAATTTAGAAAGGATGTTCAAAAATGTTAAAAGTAATAAATTCCCAACCTCTCTCTCAAATTTGTCCAAAACTTTTGAGTAAACCTCCAAACCTCCAAACCTCAAATGGAATTTTAGAGATGAATGCTTGTTTAAATTACCAAATTTTATTAGTTCAAAATGTTTTCAAAAAAGTTCTTCTACTATACCAAAACAACCTCCAAAGTTTCCTTAATTAAAAAAAAAAGAATTCTAATACCTATCTCCATTTTGTTTATAACTTTTCATTAAAAAATTAACATCTTCAAGGGATTCATTGTTATGATTTAAAGTTCAAAGTTCCTTAAAATTTACTTATAGATTTCAAAAATGTCAATTCCAATCATAAATAGTTTGTAATGTTGTAGTAAATGATGTAAATCCAATGTTTTTATTTCTTCTTTAACAATATTTGAAATTGGGTACCAAAAAAAATTTAACTTTATTTTAGAATACAAATTCTACAACAATCGATAAATTAAAAATCTTTCTAATTTTCATTTCATTTATCAAAATAGAATACTTCAAAGCTTTTTATATAAAAATAAATTTAGAAAATCAAATTGAAACATTTATTTTTATGAAGTGTGTTAATTTTGGGCACATATGGTGTGAAAATTTTTAAGTAAATTTTTTTTATATTGAGTGGTTGGGTTTTATCTTTCAAACTATTTATCCAAAATGCATTCTACAATTGTAGAACTTTTAACCTTCCTTTACATATTAAAAAAACATGTTGGAAATATATACTCAAATTTTTTTTTAAAACTTCATATTCATGCTTTAAGGAAATAACATATAGGTAAAAAAGAATTTAATAGCTTAAGTATTCAAAAGTTGGTGCTTTTGAAAGTCAACAAACTTCAGTGGTCATTTTTATATAGTAGACTACCTTTTTTTTAAGACTTTCAACTAAGAAAAATTGGTAAATGAAAGTAAATTTAACCTCCAAGAATCCACTTGCAATTTGGAGTCTTAAATAAAAAGTTATGGACAAAATTTAGAGAGGGGTTGGAATGGCCATTTTTTTTAACACTTTTAAACACTTTCTTTGAATTTTTTCCATAAATTTTTATTAAAGACTCTAAATTGAAAGTGGATTTTTAGAAGTGAAATATATCTTCATTTTTCAACTTTTCTTAGTTGAAAATTTCAAAAAATAAGTTAGTTTACTATGTCAAAATGGCCCCTGAAGTCTGTTAACTTCACATGACAAATGCAAAAAAAACGAGAAACTAATTACATAAAAAAAATTTCTTTTGCACATGCAAATGCATTTGTGGTCTATTGGTTTATGACCTTGGTGTTCCACCTCCAAAGTCCCAGGTTCAAACCCTGGGGGCTACCCCATCCATGTTGCAAGGTCACCTTGGTGGCCTGCTTGAGTGGTAGGTTACCTAGGTGGCTTGCCCAAGTGGCAGGGTGCCACATGGCAACCTTAGATTGGTTCAGAAATTTGGTGTTTTAGAATAAAATTTCTTAATTGTAATTGGTGAAAATTGAACATGTTTTAGTTGCTGAATTAACATTTTTTTTGCTTGATTTAACAATAAAGTGTTCAATTTCTTGTCCAAATCAACACTTTTTTGCTATGCAGTGTCCAAATCAACACAAACATTAACAAACCAAAATCAACACTTTTTTGTCACTATAGATGTTGAATTTTCTACTAGTGCTAGCATCCTCTTCTTCTTTGATAGAGCTTCCATTTCTTTGTCTTTATCCCAAAGCTTCCTTATTTAGACCATCAATGTCCACGTAGTATTGAGTGTAGTTAGAAAGGTCTTCTAGTACTTTCACTATAAGGACTTTTGTGTTTTATATGACAAAAAATTAACAAAACTTTTTCAATTCTTTTGTCAGTGGGAACATGTTGATTCAATCGGGTAATTGACACATATATGTCAATTTTTTGTCACTTTGCATAGAGCTTATGTCAACTTCTTTCAACTTATACACATTACCTCGTTGGCTTTCTTTATTCTACTCAGCAAATACTATTGTTGTTTTCTCTTGGAAACTCATTTAATTTGGTCTACTTGTGTGCTTACATGCATAGAATACAATAATTGACCACTAGACAATTTATAGTATACATGGCCCCTTTGTGCTACTAGAAAAACAGTGCCCAAATTAACTAAACATCAAATTTTTTTGTTACTTTGGATACTGTAATGTCTATTTTCACAAGTTTTTGTTAACTATGTCCAAATTAACAAAACAATATCATAGTGCAATTATCACATAAACAAAAATTTGTTAATTTTTTAAGAATCTTTTAAGAATCTTTAAGAATCTTTAAGAATCCTTAAGAATCTTTAAGAATCCTTAAGAATCTTTAGAAATCTTTAACATACAATGTAAATTTAAGAATAAAATGACTACACGATTTAGTATCTATTAAAATCAGCAAACTTCAGGGGCAATTTTCATTTTGTAAACAAATTTTTTTTTAACTTTGAATAAGCAAAAGTTGAAAAATTCAATTATCTTTCACCTCCAGCAATCCATTTGAGATTTTGATTTTCCAATCAAAAGTTATGGACAAAAATCAGAGAAGGGTGGAAATGGATATTTATTTTTACATTTTAAAACACCTTCTCTGATTTTTGTCCATAACTTTTGATTGGAAGATCAAAATCTCAAACGGATTGCTGGAGGTGAAAGATAGCTGAATTTTACAACTTTTTCATATTCAAATTTAAAAAGAAAATTCGTTTATAAAGTAAATTGCCCCCAAAGTCTGCTGATTAGAAGTGATAGTAGGAAAAAAATTTAAAAAGTAATTAAATAAGTTTTTTCACCTCTTATAATCATGTGAATTTACAAGTGATACAATGGTTTGAACCTTGAACTTTGAACCTTGAACCTCATCCATGAGGTCCAAGGTCCAAGGTCCAAGGTTCAAACCTTAGTGGTGGCATTTGCCACATAGGTTGTTCACGTGTCATGTGGGACCATCTATGTCATGGCCGCCATGTGGTAATGCCGTGTGGACATTTTAGAATGTCCATGTGGCAATGACACGTGGCACCTTGGGATTACTTACTTGTATGTAGAATATTTTTTAAATTTAATTAAAAAAATGTGACCAAATTAACAAAAAAATTAACAATCTTTTGTTAAAAAATCAACACTTTTATATTCAAAAATACCGAAATCAACAAAAAAAAATCAACACTTTTGTATTGAGTTTTGTTAATTTAGGCACTATATTTTTCTACTAGTGCACTTAAACATAGCTTTCACATATATTTTATTGGGCTTATCATGCTATGCCCCATTCAATATACAAGAGTACCTTAATTTTTAAATTTACTTCAAAACATTGTCGTAAGCCAAACGGTCTACAAAGGGAGTAAGTCTGAGAACCTTGGAATACAACAAACCGAACCTAGATGAAAAAATAAAATAAAATAATTCAAAATGATGCAAGCATCATTGCATCAAGTATAATAACCATCAAGCAAATACCAAAATAATCAACAGCTAACTACCTTATGAGAGGCTTTGTTTTCCATAGCACTACCTCCTTTTTCAAATAAGGTCATACTCAAAACTTTTCCACATTTAGAGCTTTAAATTTCTTAGTGAACAAACTTAAATCTTTTCCCATCTAAATGCATTGAGCTTACCTTCTTTGAAAATGTCCAAGGAGACAAATCTCCAAATAGGAAGAGACCAAGTTTCCACTTTGGGAATCTTATATATCATGCTTGTGTTTTCATATTGGTCCAGCACTTCTTGAGGCAATTATTGCAGCACTCTTATTTGTTGAAACAAAGAGGAGATGAAAAAGGCCTCATCAAAGATTTCTCCAAAAGTGTTGCATATGAAGGGAGGAAGATTACAAGTTAAACAGCAGGAATCATCCTATTCATTCACTTCTTTAAGACTTTTAGTTCCTTCAATTCACTCCTGCACAATCCCTCAAGAAGTTTTGATTGTTTTACAAGATAAGTAGGTACTACATGTTAAAAAAGAAACAAAAAAACACCAAGACAATTCCGATGTACAAATATGCTTACTAGGTGTAAAAAAACATCATGCTAATACAAACTATAAATCTTGACTTTTAGACTCATAAATGGTCAATTGAACCATAATTTGTCCTTCACTAGAATCTTCAAATACAAAGTAGAAAGTGTGCAATTTGTAACTTTTGTTGCATTTCAAATGCTTAAGATTCAATTTTTTTCAAGTCAAATTTTCTTACAAGGACAATGCAAAAGGCTCATAGAAAAGGAACAACACATTTTCATGCAATTATTGTGGACTATGATCATTTGAGAGATTGCAGTCCACATGAGTTTCACAATTTTGGCACTATAAAGATTATAAATTTAGACGCTTTGAAGTGTTATTTCAACCAAGAGTACAATTGGACACTATTGATTCCTCCACCACAATAATCAATTACAAGTGGAAAATGTCCCTTCACAACCTCAAAAATCCACACTTGGGGTCTTTGCACACATTGTTGATATGGAAGTGTGGAATAATGAATGTTGCATTAAGGAGTTTTGCAACTACAACAATGTTACATATCTGCATCCCAGATACAATGAATTTGGGTTTTAGAAACTTGAATAAAAGCACTCCATTGTTTCTCAGTAACTATCACAATATATACTTGCGTTGCATCAATAAGAAAATTGAGTAAGAGAAATTGCAGAGTGATACATACTATGGAGTGCTGCTAGTAAAAGATACCATTAGCATCCACAAGAATGTATCCATTTGATTTGGGCACACCTGTACAACCAATCTTGAGTCAATTGTAGTAAAATTTCAGGCCAATTGTGAATGTGTGGACTTCCGAGGACTAAAAAAAATTATAGCAAAGGTCCTGATGAATGGAACTACGAGAGTATGTGAAACCTCCATCCTCTCTAGAATATCCCCACACAGATAATACCTATCGTCCATGACTTCCTCCAAATGCATCATTCACCCCAAATTCAACTTGCACATTGAAATTCCTCCTGTTAATAATCAATAAAACAAAATGAATTGATAAAATCCTCAACTACAAGCACATCATTAATTTACAAAAATTCCTAAATTGTATCTCTCAATTTCTTTAAGTCTACTCCACTCAATCCTAAGACCATCTTGTTTTTGAAGTAGACTTGGAAAGTGGGTTGCCAATTTAAAAGTAGATTCTAAGAGTCAGTTACCAAACTGAAAACAATTGAAGCTATCTTTAACAAATAACAATTCCTATTGTTCTAATAAATAAATATTATAAACACATAAATTCGATAACTGATTCAAATCTCTAAAATTAGATTCACAACATATTACATACCACTGCAATAATGCCCACCATTTCAATTGTCTTCTATAACTCTTGTTGCAAAACCAAATAAATTTGCATCAGTCCATCTCCTTATTGCTTCATGGTAAAATGCAATCATATCTTAATACTATTAGCAAGCAAGGAAAGTCAGGTACACGAGTGTATAGAAGTCATTCATCTAGATCAACTTTCCAAAACTTGACATTCTCAAAATTCCTTATTCAAGGCATTTACCACTAGCAATAAGTGCGGACTTGTATCAAGTCTTGACTCTATTTCCTACTTAATATAAACACCTTCAAGTCAGCAAACAATGCAACTCACCAACCTCAAAACAAACATTAGGGTTACTATGTGATATTCTTGGCTAATTTGATAACATCTACATTGTTGAAACTTTCCTAAAATTCAAGCATTTAAGGATAAAGAAGCATTTTCATCACAAAAGACATATTGATATACAAGGGCCACACCACTTTGGTGTAAAGTATACACTTGCTAACTTTTTGTCTTTTGCAAAAATATTGTATAGAATGTCATTTAACTTAAACATCTATATGTGTTCCATTTCTTCAAAAAGCACAGCAAGAATTTACAGTTACATAAATTGTGGCCTAAGTTGCCATCATCAATTAAAAATTAAAAATCAACTACCATAGAAAATTAATTCAATAAAGACGATGCAACTTACTTTGTGTTTTTGTACTCCGCAACGCAAGCTGGGAATTGATCCTTACTCAGAAACTTTAGCGCCTATTGTCGCAGCTTAAAATTTTGATTTTCTTAGTATACACCAAAATAGGAACGGAAACTAGTCATTAGGGAACCGGATCCGATAAGGTGGAGAAGGAAAACTCAAAATTAGCACGGAATGTGAAGTAGTGGGCCTCTTGGATCTAATCCGGTTAGGAGTAACTAACGACGGAAACGGAATGTAACACGGATTAGGTCTAGGACCGGATTATGATGATGAACCGGATTATGATGGTAAACCGGATTTATGATGACAAACCGGAAAGGGTCCAGGGACTATAAAAGGAGGAGCTTTCACTATTGCACCCCCTTTTAGAAACTCGACCTTGAGCGTGCGCGGTTGAGTTTTTGGCGTTTGTGCGTTTGTGTTCTGTTCGTTTTGATTCCGGTTGAGATCGGAGAGAGAACGTGAGCAACGGGACATGCGGCTAGGAGAGAGTGAGATAGATTGGAGTGGGAATGCCGCCGCTACGTAGGTCGAGACCAGCGAGTCCCTCTGGAGGCGAGGTGAAACTCCGGAAAGTCATTCCGGTTATTCCCTCCAAAGAGCCGGAAGCAGGAAGCAGAGATCCGCCGGTTGTAGGAGGAGGTGGATAACCTGAAGGCAACTCTTTTTGCCTATCGGGAAGACGTGACGGCCGCCCGGGAGATGGCGGAGGAGACTCGGAAGATAGCTGAGCAGATCAAGGCGGTCCTGGGAGAGACCGGAACGGCCGCCGCCAAAGCGAAGCTCTTCGACGAGAAGATCTATGAAGAGAAGAAACTATCTGGTTCCCGGATGGTCCGGATTCTCGCCGACTTCGCTGAGCAGGTGGAGACGGCAATGGTGGAAGGGCGGAAGGCTGCGGACCGGATCGAGGAAAGCAGCCGGAAGCTGACTGGAGCGACGTGCGACAAAGGGATTCATCTTTCGGATATCTCGCTACCGGATCTCTTTCCGGACGCGACTATTGCGAAGGATAGGAAGGATTGGACTCCTGAGTCCAAGAAGTCTGCACGGACTGGGACTCCGGGCACGAGATCGGATATCACAATCGACCTGGAGTCTTCACCCGGATCTAATCCTGCGGAGGGAGAACGGGTCTGGAATTTGAGTGAAGTCTTCGAGGAGCTAGTCCCGGAGATCGGAAGCCCGACAATAGGATCCAGAGTTGTAGGGTAGATAGGATTTTGGATTTCAGTTAGGAGTAGGAGCGGATCCGGCTCAACAGTATTAGGTTAGCCGGAAGTTAGATTAGGATGGCGGCGGACCCCTACGGGTTTTCCGCTCCTTTTTGTGCTTTTAGGGTTTTTACCCTTTGTATATAAATCGGTTCCTGAGATGGGAACTGGGAGTTTTTCATTTTGCAAACCTCTTGTACCTTTCTCTTCTCCTCATTGTGTGTCTCTCTCCAGCGCGACAGGATTGTATGATGTGGAGTTAGGATAGTACGAGCCGGTTTGCAAATGATTTCTCCCCTTGGTGTTTCTTTTCCGATCCAAGGTGCATGTGAGTAGGTATCGAAGAGTTGGGAGTGAACTTAGTTCCTCAGCACGTCTAGAATTTGAGATTCCGGATGAGAAAGCCGTTGTTAGGCTAGGTGGGTAGGGAGGGATTCCTTAGCTGCGCTAGAACTCCCGGGTGGGAAATCCGATCGAGTGTCCGATCTCCTGTGAGGTCTCACCACCCGTAGGGGTAACGGAAGAACTTTAGTTGATGTTGGAACGGACGGGTGCACTTGTAACCACCTATCTTCGCACGGATCGGAAGTAGCATCAAGGTCGTTGTAGTACGAGAGGGTCGAGTGTGGGGTCTTTGTGTGACCTACAACCCGGATTGCTATCTGGGTTATTGTGAAGGACCAAACCGGATCCGGATTAGCTTAGGAGTTTAGGAAGTAGGACAGTGGGTCTTCAGCCATTATAAGTCACGGAAGGAGTGGTGGGCCTACCACTCTCAAATGTAAGCGGCGACCCCTCTGATGGTGAAACAGAGGCAAAACTAAACCGGATAGGATTACGGATACAGGATGACCATCCGGACCGGATTGGTTAGGACGGATTTCCAGGATCGGAAGTTGTGAGATCCTGGAATTTGGGTATTTGTATGGACCGGATAGTAAGTAGGACCGAAAGAAGGAGTAATCCGGTCTGTAGTTATCCGGTGTGGTGGTATTTCTGGTTCTAGATCTAGGACCGGAAAGTAAGATTGGGATACTGACTTAGCTTAACTGCTTAATAGAGCTAGATACTTCACAGGATCTCGTGGGTTCGATCTTTAGAGTCACTTAGTTATACTCTAGAGCGATTTTTGTGAGTATAATGGGGAATTGACCTGCCCTGTGCTGCGACACCTATACACCTTTCGCTACAAAATCCATGTAGAGTTGGTCCATGGAGACTTGCATTTGCAACTGATCATCCACCCTAGCTCTTATGCTTTCCACCTTGAACATCCAAAACTGGTAATTCATATGGCCCAAGGTAGAGTTTCTCTACTTTTCATCCTTATCGTTGTTCTGTTTGTCCTTTAGCCTCACCCTCACAAACATATTGCAATCCCACATTCTTGGTGGTGGAGAGCCATTTGCCTTGAATGTATTGGTGAAGCTAAGCCTTCATTAAGGGTTTCCTGTTCAGGGTGAGCGCCCCTATTTGCAGATGAATTGTGGGGTTGGGAATGGACAATCCCATCAACTCACCTCCCTACAAAGAAGATGGTGTCATCATTTCTAAATTATAGAAGCTAAAGCTCATTTTGGATTAAGGACCCTGTAGCAATTCCTCATCATCATCTGAATCCAATTCCAAGTGCCCTTCCCAACTTGATCCAATCTCCATCTTGCTCCTACTCATCTCCAAAATAGCAAGACCAATATAAGCACTTTGAAATCCTTGCAAAAACTTGGTGTCCTTGACAATGACATTGTTCAAGCAATACCACTTGAAATCCTAAAGAACATACTGTCAAGTGCACATGCCACGCAAAACACCAAAAAATATACTAAAGTCTTTACAAAGAAATTAAAAGTGGAAAGAAGAACAACCTAACTCCAATTTGATTAGCAGCTTATTCCAAAACGTATAGATGCAGAAAGAGAACAAAAGATGGTGTGCAGAGTACTATGGCAAAGTTGTAGCCTTGCATTAGAGTCTCCTTCAGGCATTCTATGGATTGAAAAACAAGAGAGAATTGAGGCGCTCTCTATGCCTCCTAAACCTAAACAAGAGAGAAGAAGGGGGCAACCAATTCTTTCTAAAGACTAAAAATGGATATGTCTGAATTGACAAAAATCATAGTGTTAGGAAGCTTGCTCGTCAATTAGGAAAAATTTATGTCAACTCTTTGTTACATAGGAGACTGTTTCCTTGTAGTATATCCAAAAAAATTCTTGAATTTTCTATGGTTTAAGTTCTCTTACAATCTTGCATTGCACAAGGACCACCTTCTTTATTATCATGGGCTAGTCCTTCTCCTCTTCTTTAGTATGCTTCATTGGAATTCATTTTCAAGTTCATTGCTCTTGGGTTTACAAAGTAGATTCCAATGGCTTGGAAGCCTTTAGTTATGTTTTGGAAAAAAAAACTTTTCTAAATCCATGAGATCTTTTTTCATTGGCATCTGCCCTTTGTAATTTAAATTCTATTTATTCCTTTAAGCTTTGAAAGAAAGCTTGAAAGATTTAAAATATGTTACATCTAAAGGTTGTAAAGCATAAGATGTATGTGAAGGAAAAGTCAAGAGATCCAAACCCCTAGCTTTTGTTAATTTGATTACATCCAATGACATATGGGATTTATGACCATCTAAAATAAATAAGTGCCTATTAGATGCAAATGGTAATATTCCATACCCATCTGATACATTATTTAGAAAATGTAACATCTAAGCTCAAAAAAGATTAGAAGTCATTTAGGCTATAGTTTGCATAGCCATTACAACTCTAAATTCTTCTTATCTTCTTTAGGAAATTGCTTCTTCTTTTGCCCTTGAAAATAAAAAAATTGGAATTTTTTCTCCTTTTGTATTGATGCAAGCTAACACTATGATCCACTTTCTCTGATCTAAAATTACTATGTGAATGTTTTTGCTTCTTCTCTTAGTAATGACATAGCTTCTACTATCTCTTTTAGCTTGTGCCCCACAGCCCCCACTTTTGTCATAATTTTAAATCTGGTGGAATTCATAGTTGTGAGTGTCATATATTACTTGAAGATTGTTACAAAATGAAACTATAGTCTCTGGACATGAATTCTTGACTCTCAAACTTTTGTTCTAAGGCTTGAGCTTTCCTTAAAGTTAGTTCTTCATGTCTTTTTTTGAAACCCCTAATCCATCCAAGACCATGAACCCCATCTAGGAAGGGCATCACTCTTGATTGAATAACGATGCCAACCTTTTCTCTTAACTATTGTAAATTGAGTGGGAATCCAAAATCTTGCGCTTTCACTAAGTATTCTACTAATTGCGTTTTTTCTTCATCTATTAGGACAACTTTCAATACAAAAATAATAAACCTTCAAAGGGATTGCTTCATTTGTTATCTAGCTAATCTTCTTGAGAGACAAGGTAAGAGACTTACTAATAGCACTTATGACCCATGCTAGCTTGCATTTTTTTGGAAGGCAATCACAAAATCGTGAGGATTAGATGGTGAATATTGATTTTATTGTTGCCCCTACCCAGTGACCTAGCTTGTCGCACATGTTGCTTTTCAAACATGTACTATGATTCAATTCCACACCTAAAATTTTTGGTGGGAATATTGTTGCATGGTTTCTTGATTGCATATTTGTCTCACTGATTCTTAATCTCTCACTGTTTTTGAGCTTGAGCAACTATTGAAAAGCCTGTTGAAGGAACATACTATTTCTCCCAAAAAATCATACCGGCATTGCCAATGCAATAACAAGCCACCATGGCAAAGATTCTAATCAAAACTGCTTTTAAATGCAAATGAAAGCATCTTAATTGATATGTGAAACATTTAGGTTTTAATATTAATCTATATGAATGGTACAACAAAACACCCAGTTGATTTTGAAATGAAATGTACTCAACTTTTCTAGTCGGCTTACTAAAGTAAAATTCAATTGGAGAATTGTTTGAAGCGAATTTCAACTTCATTTTTCAATAGTATTATAAGTGAACATTATTATGGATTTTGATTATTGTGAGTTACAATGTAATTTTCAAATCTAAAAGCAACAATATAAAATGAATTTTGCAAGAGCAATTTGTCAAAGAAAAAGAAGTGAATGATGATGGTCCATTGTTGATGAATGTATTTGAGCTTATAAGCCTATCCCAAGGACTTGAATTATGAGTTTGCATTATTCAATAGGCATCATGTGTGTCCTATTTCTGTATAACTTTGAATAGTAGTTTATTTGAACAATTGAGAATTATTTCGTGACTTGGTGTAGTTATACCTCATGCACAACTATGCCAGAAGACCTTATTCATTAAATTGAGAAAAGTGTAGGTCTTATTTTAATTGTCTATTATATTTAGACTAAAAAACTTTCATTAAACTAAGGTTACTCAATAAATTGAGACTTTGAAATGTCAAAATACATGTTTAATTATTTTGCAACCACTTCAAAATGTAGAAAGAACTAATAATGAACAGGGGAATGCTGGTATACGAGCAGTGAGTGGGAAGTAGGGATTGGTGAATGGGAAGCGGGGATTTAGGATTAAAAAAAAAGGAGCGCAAATTTTATTGTTAGAATATTTGATGAAAATTATGATAAAAATTTGAATGAGAAGTTGATGAAAAGGCCGATGAAAAAAGGCTGATGAAAACTGGACGGAAAATTGGATGAAAAATTGCTGAAAAGATGATAAAAAGTTTATGGATTTGAAGATTGGATGAAAATTTGGATGATAAATTGATGAATAGTTGGATGAAAAATTCATTAAAAAATAGGGGAAAGTTTAGGGGGACACGAGATGGTGAAAGTAAGGCTTATGAATTTGGTGATCCCCTTGAGTTGGACCCATAATTGTGGATGATCTGCTCTATAACCATCTAGATTAAAAAAACAATAGATATCTTAAAAAACTAAATATATATTTGTAAGAACAACACCTATGTGGGAACTCTTTCAATATCGAGACATCTTTATGTGTCTAGCTGTTTTTTGACTTCTAGGCTCAACCTGTAGTTTAAAAAAAACCTGGATATAGAATATGTAGGACAAAACACATTCTTGCCCACTTTTAATCTTTAGCCATGTATATGGTCCCCTATCCTCAAATTATATATTAGGTACGTACATCGCATTTTAAAATAACATATTAGAAATGCAGAAAACTTATTGTCATAATCTTGCAAGAAGAATTCAATTCTTATAACCACTCTCGGTACCGAAAGATGTCTATGGAGCTTGTACCTATTGCATCTACTAGGCTCTTGCCGTCAAGGTACAAGATAATAACATTCACTTTGAATTTGAAAGTTAACTACAATAATTAAATCGGCACTTCTTTTGGAAGATGGAATGTGAGTGGTTTTGGTTTTGATCGTAAAGGGGAAACAGTTTTGTATGTAGAAAATGTTAGGTATAGTTCATTAAAATAGACAGGGTTGACGAATCTCTACGTCCGCCCCAAAATAGCATCCGTAATCCGGACGTTCGGACGTCCGGATGCACGGACGCCAGTGGACGGACGGGGCGGATGGGCGGGGGCAGACAGGACGGGGCGGACAACGTCCGCAAATGTCAGTGGACGTTGCGGACACAGTGTTTGCATCCGGATGTCCCGGATGTCTGACCGTCCTGTCAACCCTAAAAATAGAGGTACTTGTTACGTGCGGTTAAGATCTTTATAGAAAGCAATATTGAATTACAAAATACAATAATACAGGTAAATGCCAAATCGGAGAAATTGGAGTCAAGTACAAATAATATAAAAAAAAAAGAGAAGAATGATTAAAATGAAAATGTTGGTCCATCTCTCAAGTATAATGTGATGAACTTGAACTAGTCTCAATATCCACTGATTTTGAATCCAACGCTATGGCACAATCATCTATAAATTGAAGAACGTGAGGATCTACCAATTGTGCCCTAGATGTTAGTCTCAAGTTCTAGCTCGCCAAAACTTTAGAAATGGCCTCAGTATAAACAGGGAGGTGGAATGGTTTGGGGGGGCTAGGGTGGAACTCAGGTCTAACAAAAAATGGAATTTGTTTAGAATTCCTCATTTCTTAGGCTTGCCTATATACACAATGAAGTAAAGTATTAGATCATAATCAATTTGAATGGCATATTAATTAGAGAAGAAGAAACAAAAGGGAACTTACTTACTAAATCGAGTTTGCTTGAAAATCCTAATGATGTGGCCTTCACGTCCGCTCTATTGGTTGCCTGGTCTTAGACTGGTGTCTTGGCCTTCCTCTTCGTGCCCTTCTTCTTAGCTTTCTCTTGCTCCTTCTCAACCTTGGCAACTTCCTTCTTCTTCTATTTTAACTCTGTCTTCTTCTCTACCTCCTCCCACCTCTCCTCCTCCTTATCGGTTACCTCCCTTTTCAAGATGGCTTTGGCTTTTGGTTTAGGATCAAGTTCTACAAATTCATCGAATTTTGTCTCCACCACAACGGATTCCTTTAATGTTTGGAAGAGAAAGTCCTCCTCTGCTAGTGTGGTTCCAAAGTTGCACTCTAAATACCACGGGCAAGCTTGAAGATGAGGACTTGTCCAATTCTTCAACTACCCTGACTTGAACATGCAATCTAGTGAAGACTTGTCCAACCACGTAGTATGGAATGGTGGCAAGTTGGCTTTCTTAATGGCATTCTTGCCATATAATTCGAATTTGATGTACCTAAAAAGATTACAGAAAAGAATATTAGCAATTAGAATGAAAGATGAATGCAAAGATAAAATTGAAAGTTGTGCCACGTTTGAACAAAAATTACTTCTAGAAGAGGAATTTTGTAATACATATTGTGAACATGAAATGCAAAAAATATTCAACAATAATCATCCATGTAGTGCAAAAGAGCTTAGACTAGAAAAAATGGGATTACAGGTGATATCATTCACTTATATATAAGCCGCTTCATTGCTAGTGTGGACCTTCTGAAGTCCTTAAAAGAGTCCAACTTCGCGAAAGGGGTCGGTTCCTTTAAATGCCCGTGTATATGTAATGTTCCATAACTTCATCTTCCACGACTACATATTCTTCAAGTGATTGCGGCTCCTTTGGAACTGACATATCAATTGGAATGTCATCCAATCTAAGGATGGAGTCCAACATCTCTGTGGCTACTTTTTCCAACTACAAAACAAACCTAAAATAAAGAGGAAGAAAAAGAAGAAAGGAAATGATGCAATTTCATTTCAAATGAAATTTAAGCTCTAAGACTATGATGTAACACATGAAATGTTTGGATTCAAGACTCAAAATTCCTTACTTGGGCATAAAAGCACACTTTTGCAAGAAATGTTTGTAGTCTATCTTCATTAATTGGACAGTCAGAAAAATGTCGAGCCATCCGATTATATCTTGAGGCAATCATCTACTTTAGCCACTTCACCTTATGAATTGGACTAGCAATGGCATTAGAGATCATCTGCAACTTGTCAAGAGTTAATTTAGGAATGGCATATTTGCTCCAATGTTTCTCAACTTGCTCAGATGAGAGATCAAAGTTAGAAGCATTTTGGTTTAACAAACAATAGTGTCACTGAATTTGAAGTGACAAACATTGAGTGGGAATAAAAAAACATCACTAAATACCTCACGTAAGAAGTCTGTTCTTAGATGCGGAGAAGCAATGGAGACAATCTTGGACATCTTCTGTTTACAAGCATGCATGGTTTTTTTAATAGCCACCTACATTGCTATTGCCACTCCTTTTAGACTTGTGTCATCGCTAGCGGTGTTCTCATTGTATTTGCAGAGAGCAAAGTCGGTTGTGGTTGCTATATCTTGTTGAAACATTCAAATAGTGTATTTAGCAAGAAAAGGTAAGAAAATCAAGATGATGCCAAAATCTATATGGGATTCAATATTGCTTGAAATGCCATACCTTAAAAATAAATGAGGTGAAAACCTCAAGAGGCATGGTATACCACTTAGTGCAAGGGTTTTTCTGATATAACTTGATTTCCTTGTTACTAAAGAGCTTGTTGAATTTGTCTAGCTCCATCTGGCTGTACTTTTAAATGCAAAACAAGGTGTGGACAAGGTTCATCTTCATGTGAAAGTTCTCTATGTGCCTCTAACCGAAGAAATTCAAAATAAGAATCTATAGGATTTGAAATTCAACTTGTAAAGGATCATAAAAATACACATGTCGCATGCACAGTCTAGGTGTAAGTATTTTTACATACGAAAACGTGGTAAGATGACATGAATTATTGTCCTACAAAATTCTAAATGCCTTTCCAAACTCCTATATCTAGACAATCGTTTTCTCCTCTTTCGACTACTCTCTTTTCTAGAATCACTACTATCTAGGTTCCAATCCGGATCTAGTATCGCCCGATTTTCCAGTTTCGTCCCTTAACAAACTAGTTTTCAAATCCTTTGTTTTACCATCAGAGGGTCAACTATTGATCTTTTGAGGGGTAGGGACTTCACCACTCTAGTCTATTCACTACATAGACAAAAATAAACAAACAACAAACATCTAAGTACTCAAGATGTTGTAGTGCACAAGGTAGATCCGGATCTTCACTACATCCCGGATGGCCGATCTAGAATGTAGGTCACTCTATACTACGTTCATTCCTCCTTACTACAATGACAAATCTCAAATGCCCAGATCTGACAACGGGGTAATCTTTTTAGGTGTAAGATGGATTCCAAAGTTGACAGACCTTCCGGTGAATGGGAGTTTCCTCTGACGGTCGCTAATCTCTATACATAATTGTTTTTCCAATTCCGGATGAGCACTCACACCACTCTTTATTAAAAACCAGATTATTGTTTCGGTAGTTCAAAGGCACTACGTGTAGCTCCTTTGTCTTGTATCCAACACCTTTATAATAGTATTCCTTCAATTCGATCAAGTTATCCAAAATCTGGATTCCTCTTCACTTGTCCTTGTCATATTTCAACATTCAAATAACAAACCAACACAATCCGGATACATGATTAAAGCTAGAATGTTCACCAAGTGACTCAAATTAAAAAAGGGAATGGAATACAACAAAATAATTGCTAGGATGGAATGAGAGGGCAACAAACTTGCTTGCCTTTAAAAATCAAAATCAAAACCAAAGTCAATGCCTAAGAAGCCAAAAACGCACCCCGAAAATCAGGGCAACCAACTAGTGAACAACTTGGGATATCTAGAACATTTATAGCCCAACTGTCCCTACAAGTCCGGAACCCCTAAACAATTTGGAACTTAGACCCATGCTTGGAAATCCTATTCTGGAATAAAAATCCTACCTAACTACCTGCATTCTATCTATCCCGCTGTGCCTTCTTCGAGTTGCTCCTGCTTTGATTGCCTAGAGTCTTCATTGAAGCCTTCACTAGTATACTCTTTGCTAATGACCGAGTTTGGAGCTTTTGTGAAACCTTAAGAGGCGAGTCTTCCGATTCCGTCTCTTCCTCGGATCCGGATTTCAATACCTCCACCTCCACCTCTTCAATCTCTTGAATCTCCGGATCTTTGGCTTGCGATGAGTCACTCAATTCAATCTCAACATGATCTCGTTTCGGCATTGATTGTTATATATGAGAGAAATTTTATGGATGAGACCAAACCGGATTCGTCATTACTTCAATCCGTACGTTGAGGTTATCGCGAACTGTCAATCCAAGAACCATAAACTTTCCAGCCGTGACTTTTCTAAGTGGTGGAAAAATTGGGACGAAAACCCCTTGCTTGGCTAGAATAGACTTTTCACTTGCCCCTTTCTTTGGTTCAGGCACCGCTGGTCTTGATGGAGTCTGTGTTTGGCTACCTGAGGGTCCCACAATTGGAGTGAGGATAGACTTCAATCCCTCTGATTGGAGCTGAATCGGATTACTAGAAGCTTGTCAGATCGGAGTTTATTGAATCGGAGTATCTCGGAATATGTTCCTGGGGACTTCCGGAAACCCTTTTGAATCCATCGCTTGTTTCGGATCTAAGTACCTCAGCAACTTCCGCATGTCCTTCAAAACAATCCCCATCTAGGCTTCAAAGTCGACCAAGATCTTTACCATCTTGGATCTGGTCATGTATCCTTTTTTCTCCAACCAAGCAATGTAGAGGTCAACGCAGATTACTCCAGAACCATGATGAGTTCTTTAAGGTCATAGATGAATCAAAGAGCCTCCGTCTCCTTCCATCTCGCTACGTTTAGTTCTCTTTTCATCCACTCTAAACCTCTAGTTGGGACTTGAGGCTACCCCATTTTTCCTCCAACTTCCAAATTTGTTCTTCCTTCTGTCGGAATTCTTTCAGATCCGGGCGTTTCTGGATCTCCTCTAAAATCTAGTCCAACTCTATCTTGAATTTGCCTGTAATAAAGAGCACGTGATCTTTTAGGTCACCATACATCTGTTTGGCTTGTTACATCTACTAGATTTCGATTTCGAAGAACTCCAGCTCTTCAGGATGTTTTGGATCTAGAACTAGTTTCTTCCGTTCCAGTGTTGGCGCCTTCTCTTGTGAAACCAGATTTGTGGACTTCCTTCATTTCCAGTCCACTACTTTTTCTTCCTCTTTTGGTTGCTCTTCTTCTTCAAATTCCTTCTCCTCCTTCTCCAGCTCGTCCATGAGGTCATACTTCAAGATCTCGACTCCGGTGTTGTACTCAATCGATTCCCCGACATTCAAGATCTCCTTGTGGTGATAAAGATGGAACAGATACGTCATGATAGATTTGTGCTTTGCTCGGCCTACGTGCTCTGCTAGCTTGCCCATGACTCTCTGAATCACTCTTCTCTAATGGACGATCCGGTCCTTGAAAGCTCTAAAAATGGTGTTAGCCACCATGACCGTAATCTGGATAGGCTATTCTGAATACAAGATTGGAATCAAGAAATTCAATATCCATCTATGCCTCTCATTTTTACAGTCGCTAATGGCAAAACCCTCCCTTGAGTGGGCCAAAATCTGGGACTTTCCGCCTACGTACTTGTCCACTTTTCCGGCTAGTCCGAGCCCATTCTTCTTAAACAAATAGACATCTGCTCAAATGTCTTCCATCCAAGCTATAGGTCAACCTCTTACTATCAATTCGTATTGATTCGGAACTCTGTAAATGAGTTCCTGAATCATCTCCTTGTTCTTCATGCTCCACGACCTATCTAACAATTCGCTACACCCAATACACATGAGGTCTTCTTCTAACTGCACTCGGTGATCCAGATCGGAAGGGATAACTGGACAAACCATCCAAGCTACAACACCAAATTTTTGTGCTGTCGGATTGCTAGTCGTCGCCATGAATCACTGACAACTTACAAACCTAATCCAATACTACTCCTTCCGTTTCTTCCTATCTTGGTTGCTATCTCACTACTCTTTCTTTCAACTATACGTTTATTAAGTTCAGCAAATAGAGAGGGAAAGAAAGAGAAGTGGCAATGGATTTAAGTACTCGGCGCACGGTCAACAGTTCCCAATGGAGAACGGGTAGAAGACCGTTATCGGATTCGGTTTCGTATTGTTACTAATGATTTTAGCAATCCAGAAATTGACTATTTCTATTATAGTTGTAGTATAGAGGAAATCTCTAAAGGTTACTAGAAAAAATGAAATTTGCAAGTCTATCTAATCCTAATTCTAGGCTAACTTATTGGATTTGAGTTTTTGTGCTCCCACAATAGAAAATAGAGAATGGTAATCTTGTTAATATCGTGCATAGCTTGCATTATAACACCAATGCAACCCCCGAAGTCTAGCACAATGGATTCAACACAAATGTGCTACTCTCTTGCAAATTGATGCTTGGTTTTGATATAATCATACATGCAATCCGCCTATGGTTCTTGTCATAGATAGAATTTATAGTCCATTAGGTGCTTCAATATAGCCTGCGATGTAAAATAGGAATTCAACCAATCATTTATAGAGTTCCAAAGTGGTCTCCACTCTTTCTCTACATCCAAAAAGACATCGCTTTGTCTTTCTTCATCTAAGATGGAGACATAGAAAACTCTGACCCCCTCCTCATACCTATTGCTAAATTGGTTCTCATGCAACTTCAGGTTGCATGAGAGTGTTGGGCGTACCATG
This sequence comes from Pseudoscleropodium purum, assembly GCA_963969395.1. Classification (NCBI taxonomy): domain Eukaryota; kingdom Viridiplantae; phylum Streptophyta; class Bryopsida; order Hypnales; family Brachytheciaceae; genus Pseudoscleropodium; species Pseudoscleropodium purum. Next base: position 365,630 of record OZ017802.1, read on the forward strand.
GGTATGGGAACCAACTTGAACAAAAGAATCTTCATCCTAGACGAATTATTGGAAGTATACCTCAAATTCGAAATAATAGACAATGTGTCCATTTTTTGAGATTTTTGGATGTCATCCTCGAGTAAGGTAGGGTCCACTGGCGGAAGTTCAACCTCTTGAACCTCCTAAATGTCATTGTCAATCTCATCTATACCAATCTCTAGTTGCTCACCAAAGTCAGCAGTCCCTTGTGGTGAGACTTTATCATTTACAATTATAGGATTCTACAACAATATCAATATGACATTTGTAAGAATTTGAGAAATGTTTTGAAGAGCTTATTAATATATAAGAAAGAATTACTCAATACAAAATGCAAATCAAGTACAAGCCAATTCAAATATAAGTAAAGATTTCTAAAGAGCATAAAGACATAGTTCAATAAGTGCTCGATAGTCTCTACAACAATAGATTAGAATGTCATCATCTTCATGTGGTCCTAGGGTTAAGACTACGTCCACATGGTTATAAGTGCAGAAATCCTCCGAAATCGATGACAAGGGCCCATCCTCTTTGACTTAACTAGAACCAATAGAACAACAAGTTGACTGCTAAAGAGAGGTATGCCCTCTACAAGACAACTGGAAATCTTCGAAGTCTAGGTCTAGAATTACAGCGTCTATTGACCCTTTAGGTGTTAAAATTGAATGAATGTTGACACCACTTGTTGTTCGCGCAATCTAGGCATAAGTATTTTTACACACAAAAATGTGGTAAGATGATACGAAAAATTGTTCCAGGGAATTCCAAATGTTCTTCCAAACTTCAGTATCTGAATTGTCTCTTGTTCCTCTTTCAACTATTCACTTTCTCTCTTTTTCAGATGGAACTACTATCCAAATTTCAATCTGGATCTAGTATCATCCGGTTTCTAGTTACGTCTCTCCAAAGTACTTGTTTTCAATTCCTTCGTTTTATCATCAAAGGATCTGTTGTTTATCTTTTGAGAGATAGGGACTTCACCACTCTAGTCTCTCACATTTACTGAACTAGCAAAAACAAACAAACACCTAAGTAATCAAGGTATTGCAACATGGAAAGAAGATCCAAATCCTCACAACGTTCCGGATGGCCAATTTGGAATGTAGGTCACTCAAGACTACATTCACTCTATGGGGGCACAAAAACTCAAACTGAATAGAATTAGTCTAGAATAGGATTAGATAAACTTACACTTTTTTATTTTTTTCATAACCCATAGAGATTTTCACTACCTTAAGACTATTGTGGAAATAGTCAATTTCTAGATTGCTAAAATCGTTACTAGCATTACGAAAACAGATTTGATACAGATCTGAGATCTGGGAAAATTCCGGATTCTTGAAACCTACGTTCTAGACTTCTAGTCTAGGGAACTAAGGGATTGTTTGTCACACCCCTATCTCTTTGGGGTGCCCAAAGCGCCTCAGTGAGCAAGGGGGACCTTGGTGGTGACTCTCCAAGTCTTGCAGTAGACTAAAAAGGGAATTTTGAGACACTCTCGAGCAAACAAGGCGCAATAGTGCCTTAGATTTGAAGTTTATGGTAAAGTATCATATATTATTGGAAAGTTCTTGAGAAGATTCACCTAACCGTCTAAAGAACACGTGATTTGGATTAATTGGCTAGAAGTTATGACCCTTCAAAGTTAGGGGTGTCCCGGTGGCGCTGGGACACTTCAGGCCTAAGAGTAAGGGGTCCCTAGGGAATCCTTCAAGGAATTATGGCATGTAGCATATCATTGGAAAGCTAAGAATACAAGTATGATAGAATGACAAAGATTATGAGGTTTTAAGTTAGAAATAAAAAGTTATGGCCAAGAGAAGGGCCGTGGTGAAGGCGTGACGCCTCCCTTAGTGGACCCCAATCTTTGAAGGGCCATAACTTGATGAGAATTTGTCCAAATGGGACAAGTGAATAGTCCGTTGGCATTAATTTGTCGCTTAGATGTCTGAAATGGGCTTGCATGTTGGATTTGGAGTCTTGAACACAGAGTTAAGCCGTTTGAAAGTTTGAGAGTCTAAATGGTGAGGATTCGAAGAAAGTTCAAGTGGGATTTGGGTGGGATTCAGGTGGTCTTCCAAAACCCGAAGTGGGTTGGGGACCCCCTTTGACATAGAAGGAGGGGGGGTCTGCCGAATCCCATAAAATGTACTAGAGGAGGGGTTGGTGTCCCTCCTCACTCCCTTTTGGAGCTTTGATGAGTCCTAGTGAACTCTGGTGATTCAAAATTGGTGGTGAGCCTTCACCACCGGCTCCAAGGCACTTGTATGAAGTATCCCGTGGCACCGGTTGAGATGGAATTCCACCTCAAACTAGCCCACACTCAATGTGTCATGAGTGAGGAGTCTTGATTAGTAATGCCAAAAAATAGCAAGTATATAAAGGACTAATTTGGGATAGGATGCCTCTCAAGGGCGGTGAGGACCTTGGTAAGTAGTGCCTTCACGAGCTTTAACACTCCAAAATGGAGCTCTACCCTATTTCACCAAGTGACATGCCTAGTGTCACATGGAAAGTATACTAGAGTTCCAATGACTGGGACTTAGCAAAGTGATTTGAAATAGGAACTAACACTATGGATGTGTGGCATGTGTAGTGTTAGCTAGTTGAAGCTCAAGCAAAGTTGGAAATAAGGCATGGTAAACTCATTGAGCAGTGAAGTGTATTTTGAGCCGCTACACCATTAGGAGAACAATCTTTTACTTGTTCTCCACCAAGAACTATTGGCCACGCATCGGGTACTTAAATCCATCGCCACTTCACTATTTCTTCCTTTCTAGTTGATGAACCTTGAGAACGTATAGTTGAGAGAAAGAGAGGTGAATTAGCGATTGGAATAAAGAAAGAATGGAAAGGTTGGTGCTGTTTGCACTAGATTAGATTGTTGTTTGTCGGTGATTCATAGTGGCGGTTGACAATTTAGCTACGTAAAAGTTTGTAGTGGCAACCCGGATAGTCTGTCTGTTTATTCCTTTTGATCCGGTCCACTGAGCATAGCTAGAAGAGGACCTCATGTGTATTGGGTGTGTCGGATTGTTAGATAGGCCATAGAACATGAAGAACAAAGAGATGACCTAAGAACTCATTTATGGAGTTCCGAACCAGTTTGAGTTGACGGTGAAACTAAGACTACGGTAGAACAAGTCTGTTTTTCCGTGTTGATAGAATCGTTAGTAGGGTTATAAAAACAGATTCGATACGGATTTGGAGAAAAGCATCGGATTTCTAAAACCTACGTTCTAGGTTTCTGGTCTAGGAAACTAGGGTACCATTAGAAGAACAATCTTCTACCCATTCTCTACTAGGAAATATCGGCCGCACGCCGGGTATTTAAACCCACCACCACTTCTCTTTTTCTCCCTTTCTACTGGTTGAACCTTGTAAATCGTATAGTTGAAAGAAAGAGTGGTGAGTTAGCAACGGGATAGAGAGAAGATGGAAAGGCCGGTGCCAAGTGCACTAAATTAGCTTATCGATTGTCGATGATTCATAACCGCGGTTAGCAATCCGGTTGTGCAAAAGTCTGGGATTGTAATCCGGATGGTTTGTTCGGTTATTCCTTCCGATCTAGCCCACTAAGCGCAGTTAGAGGAGGACCTCATATATATTGGATGTGTTGGATTATTAAATAGGCCGTGAAGTATAAAGAATAAGGAAATGATCTAGGAACTCATTTAGGAAGTTCAAAACCAATACAAGTTGATAGTGAATGGTCGACCCATAGTTTGGATGGAAGACATCTAGGCGGGTGTCTATTTGTTTAAAAAAACGAACTCAGACTAGTAGGAAGAACGAATAAGTACATAGCTGGAAAGTTCCAAAGTCAGGCCCACTCAAAAGAGGGTTTTGCTATCAATGACTAGAAAAACGAGAGACATAAATAGGTACTAGACTTCCTCATTCTGATCTTATATCCAGATAAGCCTACTTGGGTTACGGTCACGATGGCTAATACTATTTTTGGGGCTTTAGAGGACCGGATTGTCCATTGGAAAAGAGTAATTCATAGAGTAGAGGGCAAACTGACAAATCATGTGGGTCAAATGAAGCATAGCCTTATCACCTTGTATCTGTTCCACCTCAATCACCACAAAGAGGTCTTGAGTGCCGGGGAGATGATTTGGTACAACGTCGAAGTTGACATCCTAAAGTACAGTTTGAAGAATGAATTAGAAAAAGAAGAGAAAGAATCCGAAAAAAAAAGGCAACCAGAGACCAAAGAAGAAATGGTGGACTAGAAATGAAGGAAGTCCACGGATCTAGCTTCACGAGGGAAGGTGCCAACACCAAAAAGGGATGAACCCATTTTGGACCCGGAACATCTTGAAGACCTGGATTTTCTTGAAGCCGGAATCTAGTGGATGTAGTAGGCTAAACAAATGTATGGCAATCTAGAAGATCATGTGCTCCTTATCACGGGCGAATTCAAGGTGGAATCGAACCAGATTTTGGAAGAGATCCAAAAACACCCAGATCTAGAAGAGTTCAAACAGAAGAGAGAATAAATTTGGAAATTGGAAGAAGGGATAGCCTCAAGTTCCAACTAGAGTGGACGGAGGGGAGTTGAATGCAACGAGATGAAATGATATGAAGGCTCTTCAACTTGTCCATGACCTCAAGGAACTCATCATGGTTCTGAAGTATACGGTGATCTGAGCTGACCTCTACATCGCCTAGTTAGAGAAGAAGGGTATATGACTGGATCAAGGATGGTAAAGATCCTAGTCGACTTCGAAATCCAGATGGGGATTGTTTTGAAGGACATGCGCAAGTTGTTAGGACACTTGGACCTAGAACGGGCCATTGACTTAGAAGGATTTCCGGAAGTCCTCGGGAACATATTCTGGGATATTCCGATTCAACAAACTCCGATTTGACAGGCTTCTAGTAGTCCAATTCAACCATAATCAGAAGGATTGAAGTCTGTACTCACTCCAATTATGGATCCATTAGGAAATCAAGCACAGATTCTAGCAGGACCAATGGGATTTGAGCTGGAAAAAGAGGCAAGTGAGAAACTTATTCTAGCAGAAGAAAGAGTTTCCGTTTGTATTCTTCCACCACTTAGGAAAATCATGGCCTGAAAGTTTATGATACCTAGATTGGCTGTTTGCAACAACCTTGACGAATAGATTAGACTATTAGAGTGATGACGAATCTGGCCTGATCTCATCCGCAAAAATTTTCGCATATGCAGCAATCGACATCGAAGCGAGATTATGTTGAGATTGACTTAAGTGAGTCACCTCAAGCCAAAGATTCGGAGATTCAAGAAATAGAGGTTTTGAAGTCCAGATCCAAGGAAGAAACAAAATTTGACTCACCTTTGAAAATTCCACATAAGCCTCAGATCCACTCATCAACAAAGAATATACCAATGAAGGCTTCGTTGAAGACTCCGAGTAGTCAGAGTGAGAGCAACATAAAGGAGGCACAACAAGGTAGATAGATAGTTGGTAGGTAGTTAGGTAGGATTTTCATTTCAAAACGAGATTTCCAAGCGTGAGCCCAAGTTCTGGATTTTTAGGAATCTGGATTTGTAGGGATCTGGATTTGTAGGGATAGTTGGACTATGAACTTCCGATTATCTCAAGTTATTCACTGGTTCGTTACCTTAATTTCTAGGGTGGCTTTTTGGCTTTTTAGGCGTTGACTTTGGTTTTGGTTTTGAAGGATGGGCAAGTTTGTTGCCCTTTCATTCTATTCTAGTGATTATTCTATTGTATTTCATTGCCTTCTTTAATTTAAGTCACTTGGTGGACATTTTGGCTTTGACTTTGTATCCAAATTGTATTGGTTTGTTGCTTGAAGTGTTGAAATGTGAGAAGGACAGGTGAGGAGGAATTCGAATTTTTATGTAATTGGATCAAATTGAGGGAATACTATTGTAATAGTATTAGATTTGTGACAAAGGAGCTACGCGTGGTGCCTTTGAACTATTGGAATGGTAATCCGGTTATAATGAAGAGTGGTGTGAGTGCAGATCTAAAATTGGAAACGATTCCATGCGGAGATTAGTGGCCGTCAATAGAAATTGCCACTCACCGAAAGGTCTATCAAATTTGGGATCTGTCTTACACCTAGAAAGATTACCTCCATGTAAGTTCCGGATGCCTAAGATTTGTCGTTGTAATAAGGGAGAGTGAACACAATCTTGAATGACTTGCATTTCGGATCGGCCATCTAGAACGTTGTGAGGATCCAAATCTTCTACTGTATTAGAACACATTGATTACTTGGATGTTTGTTTGTTTGTGTTTGTGTAGTAAGTAGACTAAAGTGGTGAAGTCCCTACTCCTTGAAAGTTCAATAGTGGACCCTCTGATGGTAAAAGAAAGGAATTGAAAACCAATGTATTAGGAAACGTAACCAGAAATCGAGTAAAGCTGGATCCAAATTGGAATCCAGATTGTAGTAGGTTCCGGAAAAAGAGTGGAAGAGAGTAGTTGGAAGAGGAGAAAATGATCATCCAGATATTGAAGTTTGGGAGAACATCTAGAATTCCTTGGGACAATAATTCGTGTTATCTTACCACGTTTTTGTGTGTAAAGATATTTACGCCTAGAATGTGCATATTTTTGTCTATCCTTTTGTTGTATTTTGTATTGGTTTTATCCTTTATGTTTTTTCATGATATCTTAAGCTTTAAATAACTTATAAGATTCCAATACTATCCTACTCTATCCTATTTCCTATACTAATTTTTATAGATTTTTTCCAATTACAATTCCATGTGAGAATCTTAGAAAAATCTAGAGTTCCCTTGACAATGGCTTCAAATTTCATATATCTATATATTACTTCTACTAACTTTTCGATCAATTAGGCTAATATGGCTAGCTTTAGAAGGTCTTCAAGTCACTTGATGCTTTCTTTTTGTCTTCTTTTATGGTTGACTTTGTTGCAGTGGAGACATTCAATATTCCCTCGAAGTATGAGCTTCTTTCTTCAACTTGTAGCATTCGGATGCATACTCATGTTTCATAAACAAGTTTGGAATGCCTCAACATACTCAAATTTGTTGTAATGCAAATTCTTGTGATCTTGGGTATGTCCTTTTTCCTCGAAGCTCTTATATTCAATCAAATTGCAAGGATGAGGCTGTGAATAAACATTAAGTTTATACTTCCTTTATAATATGAACTCATGTAATGAGCAATTGCTCTGATTGTGTATTGTGTGGTAAACCTTGATATATGTCTGATTTGAATCAACTCTGTATTGGGCTCTATGCTATCTCTTTCAAGCTCTCAATAGATTTGAATGGGCTGATTGCAATCAAGTCCCCCCCCCCCCTTTTTTTTCTTCTAATTACAATTAGTGGGTAACTATGGTTGGAAATTTTCAGGCCACTCTCTTAATCAAATCAATTGTCTTGAAGTTCTAACCATTATTGATTCTCCATTGAGTTAGCAATCATGTTTTAAATTTCAGTCTTCATTGTCTTTCTTATTCAAGCTAATCTTAGATTAGTTGGAATCACCTTTTAAATGGACTTCCTCTCAGATGTTAATTAGTGGATTTTTAAACATACAACCTTTATTAATTTCTCTCAGATGCTAATTATTTAATTTTTTAGAGAGTCCAGCCTATTGTACGCACAATCTAAGCTTAAGTATCTTTACATACAAAAATGTGGTAAGATGACACAGATTATTGTCCCAAAGAAATCCAGATGTTCTTCCAAACTTTACTGTCTGAATGATCTCTATTTCCTCTTCTAACTACTCTCTTCTTTTTCTTTTCTAAATCCAACTCCTATTCGGATCCAATATCACCCGGTTTTCAATTACGTCTCTTCAAAATGATGGTTTTCAATTCCTCTATTTTACCATCAAAAGGTCCGTTGTTGATCTTTTGAGGGGTAGGGAATGAAACTCAATGGCATATTACCTGCTTGAGTAAGATGTCTTCAAAAGCGTGTTTTGCATTGTAGGTCATCACCTGAAAAAAGTGCATTGTGAAGATAGTACGAGGTAAAACAACCACCACACCTACATACACTAGCAGCATGGATAATTATAGGAAGAACAAAATTGAAACAATGCAATTCTTCTTTTGCAATGACGACATTTCGCACTGCGTACACGATTTTAGACGGAAATGGATTCTTTCTAAACCCATCGTTCTTGATATTTGGCTAGTCAAAGTTGGAACTTGTCTCACTCCGAAAGAGATTTCTAATCTTCAAAACTTAGGCTTCTGTCTTCTACCGCATGTCAAAATCTCCCTGCACAGGCTATTTGAAAACCCTACTACATCCATCGAAGTTTTAGACATTGAAGTTCCACACAATGCTACAAAACATTTGGATACACGATCAAGCAAGAAGATTCGACGGAATCCTAAATCACCTACAACAAAGCAAGCTAATAATTGGGCTTCATCCCTAACATTGAAGGCAACAATTCCAAAGATAACCATGGTACCACATGTCGCAGCACAGGGCAGGTCAATTCCCCATTATACTCACAAAAATCGCTCTAGAGTATAACTAAGTGACTCTAAAGATCGAACCCACGAGATCTTGTGAAGTATCTAGCTCTATTAAGCAGTTAAGCTCAATCAGTATCCCAATCTTACTTTCCGGTCCTACATCTAGAACCAGAAATACCACCACACCGGATAACTATAGACCGGATTACTCCTTCTTCCGATCCTACTAACTATCCGGTCCGTACAAATACCCAAATCCCAGGATCTCACAATTTCCGATCCTGGAAATCCGTCCTGACCAATCCGGTCCGGATGGTCATCCTGTACCCGTAATCCTATCCGGTTTAGTTTTGCCTCTGTTTCACCATCAAAGGGGTCGCCGCTTAATTTTGAGAGTGGTAGGCCCACCACTCCTTCCGTGACTTATAGTGGCTGAAGACCCACTGTCCTACCTTCTAAACTCCTAAGCTAATCCGGATCCGGTTTGGTCCTTCACAACAACCCAGATAGCAATCCGGGTTGTAGGTCACACAAAGACCCCACACTCGACCCTCTCGTACTACAACGACCTTGATGCTACTTCCGATCCGTGCGAAGACAGGTGGTTACAAGTGCACCCGTCCGTTCCAACATCAACTAAAGTTCTTCCGTTACCCATACGGGTGGTGAGACCTCACAAGAGATCGGACACTCAACCGGATTTCCCACCCGGGAGTTCTAGCGCAGCTAAGGAATCCCTCCCTACCCGCCTAGCCTAACAACGGCTTTCTCACACGGAATCTCAAACTCTAGACGTGCTGAGGAACTAAGTTCACTCCCAACTCTTCGATACCTATTCACATGCACCTTGGATCGGAAAATAAACACCAAGGGGAGAAATCACTTGCAAACCAACTCGTACTATCCTAACTCCACATCATACAATCCTGTCGCGCTGGAGAGAGATACACAACGAAGAGAATAGAAAAGTACAAGAAGTTTGCAAAATGAACAACTCCCAGTTCCCATCTCAGGAACCGATTTATATACAAAGGGTGAAAACCCTAAAAGCACAAAAAGGAGCGGAAAACCCGTGGGGGTCCGCCGCCACCTAAATCTAACTTCCGGTCTAACCTAATACTGTTGAGCCGGATCCGGATCCGGATCCGCTCCTACCCCTAACTGAAATTAAAATCCTATCTACCCTACAACTCTAGATCCTATCGTCGGTCTTCCGACCTCCGGGACTAGCTCCTCGAAGACTTCACTCAAATTCCGGACCCGTTCCCCCTCCGAAGGATTCGGTCCGGGTGGAGACTCCAGGTCGATGGTAATATCCGGTCTCGTGCCCGGAGTCCCAGTCCGTGCAGACTTCTTTGACTCAGGAGTCCAATCCTTCCTGTCCTTCGCCATAGTTGCATCCGGAAAGAGGTCCGGTAGAGAGATGTCCGAAAGGTGAATACCTTTGTCGCACATCGCTCCCGTCAGCTTCCGGCTGCTCTCCTCGATCCGGTCCGCAGCCTTCCGCCCCTCCACCATTGCCGTCTCCACCTGCTCGGCGAAGTCCGCGAGAATCCGGACCATCCGGGAATCGGATAGTTTCTTCTCTTCGTGGATCTTCTCGTCGAAGAGCTTCGCTTTGGCAGCTGCCGTTCCGGTCTCTCCCAGGACCACCTTGATCTGCTCGGCCACCTTCCGAGTCTCCTCCGCCATCTCCCGAGCGGCCGTCACGTCTTCCTGATAGGCAAAAAGTGTTGCCTTCAGTTTATCTACCTCCTCCTGCAACCGGCGGATCTCTGCTTCCTGCTTCCGGGTCTCTTCCGGATTCGTGATGCACTCCGCCACTTGTTCCGCCAATTTGCTGTCCGGTGCAGCACCCACCAACTTGCCGATTGCCGCAAGCGTCCTGTGCTTGACCTCCCAATCCGCCCTGATGTTGTAGAGGACGTTGATCAGACCGTTGAACGGATCTTGCATATCCGGATCTCCCCCGGAATTGGTCTTCTCGGCTTCCGGTTTCTCCTCCGGGGTCGGTTTGTCTTGACCGAGAGGCGTCCCGCGCTTGTGTGGAGGCGTCAGCTTCTGTCGCTTGATCGGCGGCATCGGCTCCTCCTCTTCCTCGCTGGACTCCCGGTCTGACCCGGAATCGGATTCCGCCTCGTCATCCGTCTCCGACTCCCCATATTTCAGGAGCCCTTCCTGCGTCTTCCATGCCCTCTCCTCCGTATCGGTGAGGACTTGGTTCTCCCGATAGAGGTGGAAGAGATAAGGGCACACTGGAGTGGCCCTTTTCTTCCCAACCCTACTAACAAGCTGGGCCACGAGATCGGAAATGATCCGTGCCCAGTCCACTTTCCGGGTACCACTGAGGGCACCGAAAATGGTGTTGCCGAGGGTGATCGTCACCCTGGTCGGCTTTTCCGGGTGAAGAACCGGAACCAGGAATTGCAGGAGCCGACGGTGTCGGTCATCCAAGCAATCCTCGACCGCGTATCCGTCCTTCGGGTTGACGGCTCCCTTGAACTTCCCTCGGACAAACTCATCCTTCCGGCTCGCCATTCCCAAACCTCCTGCCCGGAAACCGTAAACCGTTCTCCACATCCCCTCGTTTCAGCTGACGGGAGCTCCCCTCACGGTGTTGTCAAACTGGTTGGACAACTTTCCGAGGAGCTCCTTGACCATTCTCTCCTCCCTAAAACCCCAAGGTTTCTCAGCAAACCCTACGCAACCCATGGATTTGAGATCATCCATGAGTTGAGACTTTTTCGGCTCTATGGAGGGAATAACCGGAATGACTTTCCGGAGCTTCACCTCGCCTCCAGAGGGACTCGCTTGTCTCGACCTATGTAGCTGAGGCATTCCCACTCACATCTACCTCACTCTCTCCTAGCCGCACGTCCCGTTCTTCACTTCCTCTCTCCGATCTCAACCGGAAGCAAAACAGACAAAACACAAACGCACAAACTCCAAAAACTCAACCGCGCGCTCTCAAGGTCGAGTTTCTAAAAGGGGGTGCAATAGTGAAAGCTCCTCCTTATATAGTCCCTGGACTCTTTCCGGTTTGTCATCATGAATCCGGTTTACCATTATAATCCGGTTCATCATCATCATCCGGTCCTAGACCTAATTCGTGTTGCATTCCGTTTCCGTCGTTAGTTACTCCAGACCGGATTAGATCTAAGAAGCCCACTACTTCACGTTCCGTGCTAATTTTGAGTTTTCCTTCCCCACCTAATCGGATCCGGTTAGCTAATGACTAGTTTCCGTTCCTATTTGGGTGTATACTAAGAAAATCAAAATTCTAAGCTGCGACACCACACCTTGGTTTAGGATGCATTATCACCATGGATTCAGATACAACCCCAGACACTGAACAATATATGGTCACAATAGGTACATTTCATGAATGCACTTGCCCATATTTCAAAGAGATGTCTCTAAAAGCTCTGGGCAAAAGAGGACAATGGACAAATTGCAAGCACTTGTACTTTCTATTTGTTGGAGTTTGCCAACTAGATGCAAGAGTTGATCTATTTATTCATGCCCCAAGTTTTAGCTTCAATGAAGTCAAGCGCCTTCTTGAAGGTGGTATCTTGAAGTTGAAATACAATTTGCCCTAAACCATTAGTCCACTGAAGTGGCGCTAATATTGTACTCAATACCTTTGGGTGATGGATTTTATTGACCATTTATTTATGAATTGTAGTGAGACTAAAGGGCCACTATTGAATTTGAGTTTCATGTATCCCATGCAAGTTGTACTACCATGCATGATTGTTTTTCCTCAATTCTGTAGTATGATCCATGTACACTTGTCATAATTCATTGTTCATAGTACGATGGTGATATTGCTAATGATTGAATGCCATACTAAACCAAGAGCATAGTCAGTCCTAGATCTGATGCCTTGACCTTACCCATTTTGGGATTGTATAATGCAAATAGTAGGACAATATTTGAACTTGAACCTTTAACCTTATCTGAAATGGTTCCTTTCAACAACCAATGACACTTTTATTATTATATTGCGGTTAAGGATTTCTAAGTAGATCATCAACTTCATAAAGGAAAAGCATGTCCCTAAACCTCTAAACCACGGTCATAGGTGTACGTCTAGATGCTTTGATTTCACTAAAGTCCTAAACCTGTGCTATTGAATCCATGGAGATGGGACCATTGCAACAATCAAAGGTACCTTACTAGAGGCCTAATGAATTATATTTCCTAGGACCTCTAAATTGTTGTCTTAAATCCACGGTGATAGAACCTCTAAAACGGTCATAGGTACTGTTACATAGAATGCTATAATTATACTTTCCAAAAGTACTATTTCACAATTTTTTGAGAGCATGTCATGATGGCAATGGTTGAGAATTTGATGAAGAATTGTACTTAACTAGTCTTTTGATAGTTGGCACACTAAATTTTTCCACATCCACAATTTCCCACTTCATCCACTATTATGGAGAAACAAAATAATTCTTGAAAGTAGAAAAAAGCAATGTCCATTCGATTGATGCAATGCAGTTCCATAATGTCCCAACCCCAAAAAAGCATCCTCCAATTTTGCTGGAAATTAATTCTTTAATTGTTCATTTACAAATTCGTGTAAATTTTTTACTTAACTTCAAGTATGTCAATTTATGAAGAGTATGTTGAAAAGGGAAGCCAACATCTAAAGGGAATTATTTTAAACCCAAAAATCAAAAACAACAAAAATTTGGCCTAGAAAATCACAAAAATTTGCACCAAGATTGTGGGAGCACAAAAACTCAAACCGAATGAAATTAGTCTAGGATAAGGTTAGATAGACTTGCAATTTTTATTTGTTTTGGTAACTCATAGAGATTTTTACTACACTGAGACTATGATAGAAATAGTCAGTTTCCGGATTGCTAGAACCGTTAGTAACGTTATGAAAACAAATCTGATACGGATCTGGGATATAGAAAAGTACCAAATTCTTAAAACCTACATTCTAGAATTCTAGTCTAAGAAACTAGGAGACCATTAGGAGAACAGTCTTTTACCTGTTCGCCACTGAGAACTATCAGTTGCGCATCAGGTACTTAAGTCCATTGCCACTTTTTTTTTTCTCTCTTTTTGATTGCTGAACGTTGTGAACATATAGCTAAGGGAAAGATTGGTGAATTAGTGATTGCAATAGAGAGAAGACATAAAGATCAATACCATGCACACCGAATTAGATTATTGACTGTTGATGATTCATGGCAATGACTAGCGATCCAGTTGTGCAAAAGTCTGTAGTGGCAATCCGAATGGTTTGTCTGGTTATTCCTTCCGAACCAGCTCACCGAGCACAGTTAGAAGAGGACCTCATGTATATCGGATGTATCAAATTGTTAGATAAGTCGTAGAACATGAAAAACAAGGAGATGATCCAAGAACTCATTTATAGAGTTCTGAACTAGTACGAGTTGATGGTGAAAAGTCAACTCATAGCTTGAATAGAAGACATCTGAGTGAATGTCTATTCATTTAGAAAGAATAAACTCGGACTAACCGAAAGAACGGATAAGTATGTAGTCAAAAAGTTCCGGAGTCAAGCCCACTCAAAGGAGGGTTTTCTATCAATGACTACAAAAACGAGAGGCTTAGACGAGTACTAGACTTCCTCGTTCCAATCTTCTATCCGGAAAAGCCTATCCGAGTTACAGTCACGGTGGCTAATACCATTTTCGAGCCTTTGGAGGACCGGATTGTCCATTGGGAGAGAGTGATTTAAAGGATAGTGGACAATTTGGGAGATCACATTGGCCAAGCAAAACATAGCCCTATCACCCCGTATCTGTTTCACCTCTATCATCATAAGGAGGTCTTAAGTGCCAAGAAAACAATTTAGTACAACACCGGAGTTGAGATCCTAAAGTACGGCCTAACGGATGAGTTAGAAAAAGAAGAGAAAGAATATGAAGAAGAAGGGCAACTGGAGGAAGAAGAAAAAGCAATGAACCGAAAACAAAGGAAGTCCCTAGATCCGGTTGCACAAAGGAAGTCCCTAGATCCGGTTGCACAAAGGAAGTCCCTAGATCCGGTTGCACAAAGGAAGGCACCAACACTGGAAAGGGATAAGTCAATTCCGGACCCGAAACATCCTCAAGACCTAGAGTTCTTCGAAGCTGGAATCCAGTAGATGCAGCTGGCCAAATAGATGTATGGCGACCTGGAAGATCACGTGCTCCTTATTGCGGGCAAACTCAAGGTGGAATTGGACTAGATTTTGGAGGAGATCCGGAAACACCCGAATCTAGAAGAATTCTAATGGAAGAGAGAACAAATTCGAAAGTTAGAAGAGGAAAGGGATAGCCTCAAGTCCCAACTAGAGTGGACGAAGGGGGAGTTGAATGTAGCGAGATGGAAGGAAATAGAGGCTCTTCAACTCATCAACAACCTCAAGAAACTCATCATGGTTCTAGAGCATACGGTGATCTGAGCTAGCCTCTACACCACTTGATTGGAGAAGGAAGGGCACATAACCTGATCAAAGATGATAAAAATTCTAGTCGACTTCAAAGCCTGGATGGGGATTGTTTTGAAGGACATGCACAAGTTGCTGGAATACCTGGATCTGGAACAGACCATCGACTTAGAAGGGTTTCCGGAAGTCCTCAAGAGCATATTCCGAGATACTCTAATTCAATAGATTTCAATTCAACAAGCTTTGAGTAGTTCGATTCAACCACAATTAGAAAACTGAAGTCTATCCTCACTCCAATTGCGGATTCATGAAGCAATCAAGTACGGACTTCAGTAGGACCAGTGGGACCTGAGTCGAGAAAAGCATGGTTGTCATAGTGGACGGACGTCCGGTTCGTCCATCCGTTAGAGGTCCCGCCCGTCCGATACAGTCAACACATAGTTGACTTTCTGATAACGGAAATATAGGCCACGTGGATGCCATGTGGATTAAAGAACATGTTGGGCGTGGATGAGATCGTCAGGGCGTAGACAAGATCGTCCGTGCCCTAGATTTCGCATTTTGAGGTGATGTGTCATTCCGCAAAATTGCACAAGTTACAAAATTAAAGCCGTTCGGACCGTCCGTCTGTCCCGTTTGATGGCCCTAACTCACCCATTATGACAACCATGGAGAAAAGGAACAAGTGAAAAGCCTGTTCCAGAGGAAGAAAGGATTTTTGTCTAAATTCTCCCACCACCTAGGAAAATCATGGTCGAAAAGTTCATGATACCCGGATTGGCTGTTTTCAGCAATCTCGATGCACAGATTGGAGTAATGACAAATCTGGGCCGTTCTCATCCACAAGATTTCTCGCATATGCAGCAATCGACACCGAAGTGGGATCATGTTGGAATTGAGCTGAGTGAGCTGCCCCAAGCCAAAAATACGGAGATTCAAGAAATAAAGGAGTCAGAAGAAGAAGCGTTGAAGTCCAGATCTAAGGAAGAAACAGAGTTTGATTCACCTTTGAAAATTCCACTTAAATTTCAAACTCGATCATCAACAAAGAATACATCAATGAAGGCTTCAGTAAAGACTTCGGGCAGCCAAAGCGGGAGTAGCACAAAAAAAACATGATGAAATCAAGGTTGACACGACGTCCGAACGCGGACGCTGTGTCCGCAGCATCCGCTGACATTCGCGGTCCCCGCGGACGCAGCGTCCGCCAGGACCGCCCCGCTCGTCTACCCCGTCCACCCAGTCCACTTTGACGGCCCTATTTCCCTCGACCGCCCTACCCAAACTGCCCCGCGGTCACTCCCTTAATCTTTAAACAATTTAAAAGATTATAAAGTTTGACCATGAGTCCATGATAGTCTTGAAACTATGAAAAAATTCCAATTCATTTTCAAAAGGCAAACTAAAAAAATTTGTGACTTCAAATATATATATATATATATATATACTATTTAAAAAATCAAGATCAATACAAATACAAACATAATCAATATGGGCAAAATGTATTCAATTTAATGTAGAATACCATACATTGTGCACATTTGGCTAATTGCACATATAATTTTTTTCATTCCAACTCTATATTTCTAAACTAATTTTTAATGCCTATATAACCTATTCAACTACTACTTCTGCACTACCAATCTAATATAAATGGCGGAAATGTTCATCTGGCATCGCCCAATGATATCTATTAGAAAATCGCGTAATCACATGGGCCAAACTAGTATTTTCATCGTCAGTCTTCGAAGAAATGCACTTCAAGTAAACATAAAACACTTTTGCAAAGTCATGAAAGGCAAATTGTGTCGCACTAAGTGTTTTAAGTAGCACGTTGAAATACGCCTTTGACATGTTGTTTCCATTCATCCGCTGAGCAATTTTTCGAATGGCATATTCTTCCGACTTACGTGAATACATCGGAATGACTTCCACATCTGTACCTGCTTTATGCAAATATGCAATACGTGAATCCACCCACCATCTCCTCTGCAAAGTTTGTTTCATCTCATCTGCTGATGTAAATGTGTACAAAGACTACATTGGCTGAGAAGCTAAGGTGGTCATGCTCCAATCGCAAACTCCAATGTACACACGTGACTCATCCTCTAGAAAATGCAACAAGATGTTGTCCGGAGAAAGATCATTGTGCAAATGTCCAACAAGATGCACTGCATACATTATATGCATAAACGCCCATGTCAACTCCGTGTCCTTCTTCCGATATCGTCCTAAACGGTGAGCTTTTACAACCTCTTCTTCAGATGGATTTGTATACATCAAACGGATTTGAATGTTGTCTGGAAAGTCCTTATTCATATTCAACATTTGTCGAAGAGTTCCACCATTCGACCATTCCACCAATACGCATAACCTTCACACGTCGTTCCGTGCACCGCAGCAAACCGTATCACACCCGCGTGTGGAATTCGAACAGCCATTGATTCGTTTTGATGTTCTAGCATTGCAAGATCGGGTCGAGTTTGGTGGTGAATGGATTTCTTTGCCGCAAACTCCCAATGAGGAAGTATTCTTGAACATCCTTCAATACGAACCTTTCGAATCGTTGCATATCCACCTCTCATCGTTCTATCATCAACAACAATCACGCGTGTTGTATCTGGAAGTGCTATAAGGTGCCGTTTGGTCCTTTCTGCTTCAGCAACTCCATCATTGCTTTTCCACCAAGCAATTGAACCAACTCGATTGTGCTTTTTGGCAAATGGAGCACATCGCCCCCTAAACAAGTCCGCTTTCAGAATCACTTCTTCAAACTAGGCGTCATTGGGTCGATATTCCTTGCCATATTTAACCAAAATGACTTTGGAATTCCACAAAGCGTCATGAACCTTATTCTCCAAACATTTGGTGAAGTACGTTTTATGCATTTTGTCATGCCACTTCGCCACATTCAATGCATCAAACATCATCTGTGTCATGTCTACCTTGAATTTAGACACGCACTCCTCTTGATATCTGATGTACTTAGTGTCTAAAGACAATGTTGTTTCCGATTCATAAAATTGAACGATGCGCTCAATCATGAATTTTTTGCATTCCTCCGAAGGACTTTGGCGAGCTACCTCCAAATTTGATGGTCTCTCTCCATGTTTTAGCTTCGCAACCTTCTTCTTCCCCTTCGTCATCGTGACAAATGAAATTGATATAGATCAAATTTTTTAATTTGAAATTGATTTCACGCGCAAGTGTCCAAAAAATTAGCAACAAAGAGGCCCCAATAAATCACTCTTGCCTTGCCTCGGAAAGGAGCCAATGGAGGATGAACCACCAAGCTCTCCGCTCCACCTTGCATTCACAAGGGGCAAAGCAAAAGTGACAATGCGGACGGCCCGTCCGCCCAATTGGACGGGCCGGGGGTGACGGACGCATTGGCCATCCACCTCCCCGAAACCCTCGAGCCCCATCCGCCCGATCAGACGGCCACGGGCAGACAAATCTGGCGTCCGCTCGATCGGACGGTCTAGGGGGGCAAACGGGTATTGGGGCGGACGGGTATCGGGGCGGACAAGGCGGACGCCGGATCGGACGGATAGGGCGGACGGAGGACGGGGCGGACAGGTATCGGGCCGGACGGGGTTTGGGCAGACGAGGCGGACGGGGCGAATAGGGCGGACGGAGGTCTGGGCGGACAGGGCGGTTTGACCCTAAAGCGACCCTAAACCCATATTTTGCACAATAAATAGAGGTCTTCATGGCACTGTATAGTTCAACTAACTTTTCATTCATTCAATGTAAAATTTGAAATTAAAAAAGGTAGCCTTCCTTTATGACCAAATTTATGAATTCTTGGTAAATGATATTTTTGTACAAAGATATGAGCTAAAATGTGCAAAAATTCACGAAAGGATTGCGACGTTTAATATATGTATCCAAATATTCACGTTGCATTGTGTAGAAAGCAATTGTAAGAAGGTAGTTGAATAAAAATTCTACTATTAAATTGAATTAGTTGACGTCTAATCACTTAGTAAACCGCTAAATGTCCAAGTGTCGCAGCTTAAAATTTTGATTTCCTTAGTATACACCAAAATAGGAACTGAAACTAGTCATTAGGGAACCGGATCCGATAAGGTGGAGAAGGAAAACTCAAAATTAGCACGGAATGTGAAGTAGTGGGCCTCTTGGATCTAATCCGGTCAGGAGTAACTAACGACGGAAACGGAATGTAACACGGATTAGGTCTAGGACCGGATTATGATGATGAACCGGATTTATGATGACAAACCGGAAAGGGTCCAGGGACTATAAAAAGAGGAGCTTTCACTATTGCACCCCCTTTTAGAAACTCGACCTTGAGCGTGCGCGGTTGAGTTTTTGGCGTTTGTACGTTTGTGTTCTGTTCGTTTTGATTCCGGTTGAGATCGGAGAGAGAACGTGAGCAACGGGACATGCGGCTAGGAGAGAGTGAGATAGATTGGAGTGGGAATGCCGCCGCTACGTAGGTCGAGACCAGCGAGTCCCTTTGGAGGCGAGGTGAAACTCCGGAAAGTCATTCCGGTTATTCCCTCCATAGAGCCGGAAAAGTCTCAACTCATGGAGGATCTCAAATCCATGGGTTGCCTCGGGTTTGCCGAGAAACCCTGGGGTTTTAGGGAGGAGAGAATGGTCAAGGAGCTCCTCGGAAAGCTGTCCAACCAGTTTGACAACACCATGAGAGGAACTCCCGTCCGCCAGAACGAGGGAATGTGGAGAGGGGTTTACGGTTTACGAGCAGGAGGTTTAGGGATGGCGAACCGGAAGGATGAGTTTGTCCGAGAGAAGTTCCAGGGAGCCGTCAACCTGAAGGACGGATACACGGTCGAGGATTGCGTGGATGACCGACACCGTCGGCTCCTGCAATTCCTGGTTCCGGTTCTTTACTCGGAAAAGCCGACCAGGGTGACGATCACCCTCGGCAACACCATTTTCGGTGCCCTTAGTGGTACCCGGAAAGTGGACTGGGCACGGATCATTTCCGATCTCGTGGCCCAGCTCGTTAGTAGGGTTGGAAAGAAAAGGGCCACTCCAGTGTGCCCTTACCTCTTCCACCTCTATCGGGAACACCAAGTCCTCACTGACACGGAGGAGAAGGTGTGGAAGACTCAGGAAGTCCTCTTGAAGTATGGGGAGTCGGAAACGGATGATGAGGCCGAATCCGATTCCGGGTCAGAATGGGAGTCGAGCGAGGAAGAAGAGGAGCCGATGCCGCCAATCAAGCGACAGAAGTTGACGCCTCCACACAAGCGCGGGACGCCTCCCGGTCAAGACAGACCGGCCTCGGAAGAGAAACCGGAAGCCGAGAAGACCGTTTCTGGGGGAGACCCGGATATGCAAGATCCGTTCAACGGTCTGATCAACGTCCTCTGCAACATCAGGGCGGATTGGGAGGTCAAGCACAGGACGCTTGCGGCGATCGGAAAGTTGGTAGGTGCGCCACCGGACAACAAGTTGGCAGAACAGGTGGCGGAGTGCATCACCAATCCGGAAGAGAGCTGGAAGCAGGAAGCAAAGATCCGCCGGTTGCAGGAGGAGGTGGATAACCTGAAGGCAACTCTTTTTGCCTATCAGGAAGACGTGATGGCAGCCCGGGAGATGGCGGAGGAGACTCGGAAGATAGCCGAGCAGATCAAGGCGGTCCTGGGAGAGACCGGAACGGTCGCCGCCAAAGCGAAGATCTTCAACGAGAAGATCTACGAAGAGAAGAAACTATCCGGTTCCCGGATGGTCCGGATTCTCGCCGACTTCGCTGAGCAGGTGGAGACGGCAATGGTGGAGGGGCGGAAGGCTGCGGACCGGATCGAGGAAAGCAGCCGGAAGCTGACTGGAGCGACGTGCGACAAAGGGATTCATCTTTCGGATATCTCACTACCGGATCTCTTTCCGGACGCGACTATTGCGAAGGATAGGAAGGATTGGACTCCTGAGTCCAAGAAGTCTGCACGGACTGGGACTCCGGGCACGAGACCGGATATCACAATCGACCTGGAGTCTTCACCCGGATCTAATCCTGCGGAGGGAGAACGGGTCTGGAATTTGAGTGAAGTCTTCGAGGAGCTAGTCCCGGAGATCGGAAGCCCGACAATAGGATCCAGAGTTGTAGGGTAGATAGGATTTTGGATTTCAGTTAGGAGTAGGAGCGGATCCGGCTCAACAGTATTAGGTTAGCCGGAAGTTAGATTAGGATGGCGGCGGACCCCTACGGGTTTTCCGCTCCTTTTTGTGCTTTTAGGGTTTTTACCCTTTGTATATAAATCGGTTCCTGAGATGGGAATTGGGAGTTTTTCATTTTGCAAACCTCTTGTACCTTTCTCTTCTCCTCATTGTGTGTCTCTCTCCAGCGCGACAGGATTGTATGATGTGGAGTTAGGATAGTACGAGCCGGTTTGCAAATGATTTCTCCCCTTGGTGTTTCTTTTCCGATCCAAGGTGCATGTGAGTAGGTATCGAAGAGTTGGGAGTGAACTTAGTTCCTCAGCACGTCTAGAATTTGAGATTCCGGATGAGAAAGCCGTTGTTAGGCTAGGTGGGTAGGGAGGGATTCCTTAGCTGCGCTAGAACTCCCGGGTGGGAAATCCGATCGAGTGTCCGATCTCCTGTGAGGTCTCACCACCCGTAGGGGTAACGGAAGAACTTTAGTTGATGTTGGAACGGACGGGTGCACTTGTAACCACCTATCTTCGCACGGATCGGAAGTAGCATCAAGGTCGTTGTAGTACGAGAGGGTCGAGTGTGGGGTCTTTGTGTGACCTACAACCCGGATTGCTATCTGGGTTATTGTGAAGGACCAAACCGGATCCGGATTAGCTTAGGAGTTTAGGAAGTAGGACAGTGGGTCTTCAGCCATTATAAGTCACGGAAGGAGTGGTGGGCCTACCACTCTCAAATGTAAGCGGCGACCCCTCTGATGGTGAAACAGAGGCAAAACTAAACCGGATAGGATTACGGATACAGGATGACCATCCGGACCGGATTGGTTAGGACGGATTTCCAGGATCGGAAGTTGTGAGATCCTGGAATTTGGGTATTTGTATGGACCGGATAGTAAGTAGGACCGAAAGAAGGAGTAATCCGGTCTGTAGTTATCCGGTGTGGTGGTATTTCTGGTTCTAGATCTAGGACCGGAAAGTAAGATTGGGATACTGACTTAGCTTAACTGTTTAATAGAGCTAGATACTTCACAGGATCTCGTGGGTTCGATCTTTAGAGTCACTTAGTTATACTCTAGAGCGATTTTTGTGAGTATAATGGGGAATTGACCTGCCCTGTGCTGCGACACCAAGTCCTTGCAAGTGTGTTTTGGCTATCGAAAAAGAGCATGGACTTATAGTTATCCCCAATGAAGCAAATTGTTCTTTTTTCAAAATCTCATGGTATAGATGTTTAACCCCTAAAGTTCTTTTCACTAAAAACACTTCAAAACTGCCAGTAGTAGTGCAAATATCAAGTCTTAGAAGAAAAATACTTTGGGGCATATGTAACCGTAGGATCTTGTAGTAAATTAGTTGGAAAAAATCTGGAAAAAGTTTTAGACAAATCCACCATTTGGATTGTAAGATATTAGATATTGAGTGTTTCATTTAAGGGGGCTACTCAATTATGTCTATTAATGAACAATTGGTAGGCTAACAAACCTAACTTAGCATGTATTTTAATATTTGTTGCAATTGTTTTAGGAATATTATAACATAATACTATTATAATATTCTTATAAATGATATAGTACTAAATCATTTCAAATCAACAACATTTGAACACAATCTGTCAATCTTGTCTTCCATACTCCTTTAATGATATATATATATATATACATATATAAAATATATTAGATAAATCAACATGAACAAATCAATGATTATATATTTCATAGATCTATTCTTCATCAATCAAATAAGAGTGCATGTACAAATATAGACAAAGATGGTTTCTCCATTTGTTTCCAAAAATTAAATAAACAAATAGAGAAAGATATGAAGTGAATGTTACTTGGAGAATTGAAGGGAAAGAAATTGAAGTACTCAATTGCATTTTATTAAATTGGAAAATTGCATGTCGATGGCATGAATTAATCTTCATAGATGCTAAACTCATACGAGTTGCATTTCAACATTTATGATTTATGCAATTGATTGAATTGAAAGCTCTTGTAATTACATTTTCAAATTTTCGATTCAATCATTCAAATTTGCAAGAGTGATTTATGATAAATATATAACTTTAAATGTGAAAGCATTCAATGCCTTTATGCGTTTGTTCATCAATATATTAATTTTAAATCAATAATATATATTTTTTATAATAGATGCATAAACCATTGCATTAAAAAAACAAAAACTAAGAGCCAAGCCAAATAGGCTGGTCAAATGAAGAGAACAAGAGAACAAGAGCCCTACAAGAAAGCAAAGGAAAAAAGAAAATATCAAAAGGATTCAAAGGAAGGAGCAAGATGCATTTTTGCAAGACCGTAGAATGCATAATGTGATAATGATTTCAATATCCAAACACAAATATATTTTCTATTTCAATGAGAGCCAAAAATGAACTCCCCTGCTCTCAAAGATTGTACAATGTATACGTTATACAAAACGAACATATAACAAAAAGAGTAGAAGACATCGTTTATCATGATTGAAAACTGAAATGATTTTTTTTTTTCTATGTAGAATATTTTATGAAATGTAACAATGTATTTAATTATCATAGTAATTGGTAGAAATCTTTGTGCAATACGTAGAAACATTTCATTCATGTGGAATTTTTTCATTTATTTAGGATTAAAATTGAAGTATTATACTCTACAAAGTACAAACCGAAAACAATATCATATACCTAAGTTCAAAAGTTTGCAATTGTTTCGTGAATTCATTTTGAAAACTCAAACAAAGAAATATTTTATAATCAATATCTTGTTCATTTCAATCATTTCAAAATTCGAATTCCGAATTCAATTCCTATTTATAATAGAAATTATGTTTGTCAATTTTTTAGATCTTTAATATTTAAAAACATCTGAAATAAGAATATAGGAATTACCCTTCAAAATAAATATAGCACATGTATAAGTGTATAATGTATTCTACTCCACCAACTCAAGTAACGAATTTTTCTATGTTTTTAAGGAAAAATATAGCCATATATGATTTGAAAGTTAAAACATTGATTCTTTTTCTTTGTTTTCAAATCTAATCAAAATTTCATTAAAAAATATGAAAGACTCGATGTTCATTTGAAGATCGTGATGCACTTCTAATTAGAAAACACAACCTTTCATTAAATATCATGAGGTTGAAATCCATTAAACTGTTATTTTAATTATGTATTGGGGCCTTTTTTTAAATTTTCATTTGCTTATGATGAAAAAGGAATTGATTATTTTTTGCAAAACATTTGATTTCCTAATGAACTTTAAAAAAATCCTCACCATCTTCAGATCTTCTCAAAACCTATTTAGAAGGATAATATGAGTAAATAATCCAAACATATTTAACTTAACCACATTCCCCTCATTCGTAAAACAATTTAGGGGAGAAAAGAAAAGGTTTAGGGTAATTAGGGTATAGGGTTTACATTTTTTTTTAAAATAAAATGATAAATCAATTACATTGATCCTCATTTAGCAGTGATTATTAGGCTGTTTGTTTTTTTAAATGTTACCGCTTTTTTTGAGTAATATCGACCTCTTAGGATGCTCCAATGGACAGCTGGGTGGACGCTGTCGGCGGTCAGTGTTTAAGTGGGGCGGTCGGCATGTTCAAAGCGCGGACGGCGTCGGAAGGCGGACAATACGGACAGTCCCGTCCGACCACCCTGTCCGCCACGTCCGACCGCCCGTCCGACCCGTCTGGCCTGTCCGCCCGTCCGCTTCAGCCCCGTCCGGGCCGTTTCTTGTTTTTGAATGGAAACCCTAAAAATGAACCTTTAATTTTCTGGAGGGGACTATAAATGTTAGAAGAGAAGCTTTGGTATTCACTCTCGAAAAACCGAACACTAAGATTTCCAAGGGCTATGAGCTTCAATTTATTGAGTCTCTTGTTTGGTAATGCATAGTTCGGTGGACGGGGGGGCTTTGATTTTCAAAGCTTTGTGTGACTAATTTCATTGATATTGTATACATTGTCACGTTGTGGGTTTCAAATTGAAAACATTCTATTGGTTTCTTTTGAAATTGAGGTAAAACATACACTTGTCAGTATGGTGGCCAAACCGACGGGGGATTTTTCTCCTTGGTTTAGTGTGCAAGAGGGTGGTAAAGTAAAATGTAGGCTTTGCAAAGCGAGCATGTCAAGGAAGCTCAACCGTATCTTCAGCCATTTAGGCTATTCTAGGCCTAAAGGTGTACGTGATAAAGGGGTGAGCCTTTGTCCACGATTACCAATGGCAGTTCGAGATTTATTTCAGCATTGCGAAGGAGTTTTTCCAAAACGCGTTGTAATGGACAATGTGGATGGCAACCCTAGCCCTTTAGATGTCCAAGAGTTTTCGGCCGGAAAGGCTGTGTCGCATTCTGACCACGAAGACTCTTGTCCAGCATCCAAAGAATTGGTATCAATGGTATGTGTCACAACTGAAATGACTTTGAGTACGGAAGCTTCTGGTGATTGTGAAACCCCGAGGGCATCAAGTTCTAGGCCTCAGAGGCAAGGAAGCTTAGTGAATGGGTTTGAAGAAGGTCATAGACGCAAATTACATTCAGTGTAGGCAAATTTTTTTTATTCGGCGAACATACCATTTTCCGTGGCTCGAAATTTAGCTTTTAAAGAAGCAGTGAAGAAAACGGCTGCGTTTGGTAGGCCATACATTCCTCCCTCATACCATGACCTTCGGTACAAATTGTTGAATGAGGCGAAGACCAACATTCAGACACAGTTGAATGCACGGACTGAAGATAGCATTCGAAAATTTGGAGCAACATTGTCCATTGATGGATGGAGCTCCGTGACTAATCGACCTCTCATCAATGCCATGCTTGTATCATCCGCAGGTGAAGAATTTCTTGGATCTGTGGATACAAGTGGTTGTGAAAAAAATGCGAAGTACTTGGCAGTTGTGTTGGAAAAGTTCATTGAACAAGTGGGGTCCAAGAACGTCGTGTTAATAACTACGGATAATGCTCCCGTGAATCCGTCCGCATGGGATGTAATATCTGTAAAATATCCTCATATTTTTTACCAAGGGTGCGTGGTACATGCATTGAATTTGTTGTTGAAGGATTGGGCTGCACAAAAATGGATTGCTTTCAAATTGGATAAAGGAGTTGTTGTAGCTAAATTTATCAGGAAGAGACATATGCCGCTAGCTCTATTGCGAAAGTATTCGCCAAATCTTGGTCTCTTGATGCCTGGGGATACAAGGTTCGCCTCTAAATTTATCATGATGGAACGTTTGACAAAATTGAGAGGAGCATTGGAACAAACGGTGGTAGATCCGCAATGGGTTGAATATGTACATACTCTCAAGAAGAAACGTAGAGCTAAAGTCCAACCAAAAGACTTGGCCTTAGCGGTGAAGAAAATTGTTCTTGATGACCATTTTTGGAATCGGTCCATCAATTATGTGGAGATGGTTGAACCAATCATATGTGCACTCCGCGATTTGGATTCAAAATCACCATGCATGGGGAAGGTGTTGCATATCATGAGGAAGTTAGAGAAGCACGTGAACGGATTACAAAGTCCACCATTTTGTTTGCTAGAAGAACTTGCAATTCCATTGGTACAGTCTTTTTATGCCCGAAGAAGAATGGTGGACAATGATCTCCAATCAGCCGCAGCTCTTTTGAATCCATACCTTCTTCATGACAAAGAGCTAGCGGATGACGCAGATGCAATGTCAGGATGTAAGAAAGTTTTGGAGAGAATATGTAAACCGGATGAATATGCAACAGTGGTGAAGGAATTTGTAGCTTTTCGACACAAGGAACCTCCATTCCACAATATGTTGAATCCGGGAGATCAAATGTTGTCCGCACATGCTTGGTGGGATTTTGAAGGTGCATGTGGCAAGTTTATAGCTCCATTAGCGAAGAGGATATTGGCTCAACCGGTGTCATCATCTTCATGTGAACGAAATTGGAGCAACTATTCTTTTGTTCACAACAAATCTCGAAATAAATTGAAGCCGGAGAGAGCAGCGGATTTGATGTACGTGTATACCAATTCCAAAGTATTAAACGCATCGAAGGAAAAAGATGAAAAAAAATGGTATAATGATAATGTGGATCCGATGGAATCAGAGGATTTAGATAGGCCGACGTTAGAAGACGATGATGACGAGGATTTGGAAAGGGCCCTTTCAGCTGTAGATGGCGGAGATGACTTCAATCGTGCAACAGCATGGGGAGATGAAGACGTTATGCAAGACTTTCCCGATTTGGTGAATGATACGCATGATTATCATCTAAACCGCAAGGATGTCGTTCCCGACAATGCAAACGATGCATATACCTTTTGTGAAGACAAGGACAATGTAGGGGGAGAGGAGAATCTACCTTCTTTAGCTGCATATTGCAATAGAACGGGATACTTGAATAGCGAAAACATTCTATCGGAAAAGGCAAACGCTATTGCCAAAGAGGTGAAAATCAATGAGAATGCTATTGGTGATGAGGGGAGAAATGAAGATGTTCTAATTTCTCAATCTCCATCTGTGGCATTAAATGTAGTGCAAGGAAACGACAAAAGAGAAGATGCGGTCATGGAGGTGGACGTTCCAAAAGATGTGGGCAATAATAGTGGTGATGAGGGGGAATCAAATATTGCGGTACAAAAAAATAATGATTCACTTGGGATGGCAGTCACAAATTCGGCAATTGTGAAGAGTGATAAAAGAAAGGAGCCAATGAAGTCAATTTTTGAAGTACCAAGATCTAGTGCTCTTCCACCAATACCGTTGAAGTCTGTTAGCACATGATTGAATGATTCTCAGAGCTTTGGGTATGGAAAACGCCTAATGAACATTTAAAAAAAAATTTCTACAGGCGGTAATCTACGGAAAGTAGCGTCATCACCTACAAGCCTAAGTGATACGGATAGTGATCGGATGCCATTGACATCTTTGCGTGCTCGCATTTTAGCAAAAGGAATGGCGCAAGAACCGATCAAATCAACAAACGGCACTCTATTACTTCAAAAGAAAGTCAAAGTGGAGATAACCGTTCATGGACATGTCGACCCTACATCGAGATTGATGGTTCAAGAATCGAGTAACGTGAAAGCAAAAAGAGAAAGGCAACCTTTTGCTATCTCTCCAGTGAAGAATAGGACCCCTCTTGATGAAAATGTTGCTACTTTGTCAAATAGAAAGAAAAAAAAGGTTCCTATTCAAAAAGCCTTTAATTGTTCTGTCAAAGTAAAAAAAGAAAAATTAAATTCGAAAGAAGGGAGTAAACCTACTTCGAGAGAAGACTTGAAGGAGACAACGATACTTGATTCCAACAATGAAGATGACTCCGACAATGAAGATGACTCCGATAATGAAGATTTTGAACGGAGAGCTGTAGGAGAGAGTAGTGGGGCTGAGGTTAGAGGAGATGTGGATTGGCGTCCATAGGAATTGTGGAGATGTGAATTTAAATGTTTGATTGTTTAGTTGCTTATGATATATGGAGCTCATGTTGACAAATGACAATGGTTTCTTCAATCATTTTATTATAAAATTGTTTGTTTATTGATGATATACATCTCGCTAGATTTTAAAGTGATTTTGTTTCTAAATCAAAATGAAATTCAACAAAAAAAATTAAAAATATATTTCATATTTTAGCTTTTACATAAATAGTGATATACAACTCTATTGAATCGCAATTGCAATATAAGAAAAATCCAAATCCAAATGACTTCACTCTCAATCTCTCATTGGTGAAAACAATCAAAACAAAAAACCCAAAACGGGTTTTCTAAGCCGCCCCGCCCGGCCGCCCGGCCCCGCGCGTCCGCCTTCCGACGGCGGGAAGGATGTTGCGTCCGCTAGCGTCCGTGCCTCCGGACGTCCAGAAAACGGATGCTATTTTGGGGCGGACGTAGAGATTCGTCAATCCTGGATGAAATAGATAGATACCTAGTAGGCAATTAGGTAGGACTTTCATTCTGGAACGGAATTTCCAAGCATGGGTTTGGGTTTTGGATTTTCAAGGATCCAGATTTGTAGGGACAATTGGATTGTAAACTTTTCGGACATCCCGAGGCATTTATTGGTTCAGGGTTGACAAATCAGTACGTCCATCCCAAAATAGCGTCCATAACCCGGACGTCCGTCCTCACGGACGCCAGCGAACACAGCGTCTTTCTCGTCGTCGAAAGGCGAACGGGCGGGGCGGACGGGTGGGGCGGACGAGCGGGGCGGACAGGGCGGACAAGCAGACGGAGGGACGGGGGAACAGATGGATGGGGTGGTCCCGACGGACGCTGCATCCGCCAGAACCGCGAATGTCAGCGGACGCTGCGGACACAGCGTTCGCGTCCGAATGTCTCGGACGTCCATCCGTCCTGTCAACCCTGGATTGGTTGGTTACCTTGATTTTCGGGGTACCTTTTTGGCCTTTTAGGCATTGACTTTGGTTTTGGTTTTGGTTTTTAAAGGTCAACAAGTTTGTTGCCCTCTCATTCCATCCTCATGATTAATCCATTGTATTTCATTTCCTTCTATAATCTGAGCCACCTGATGGACATTCTGGCTTCGACTTTTGTCTAGGTCGTGTTGGTTTATTACTTGGAGTGTTGAGAGGTGAGAAGGACGGGTGAGGAGGAATCCAGATTTTAGATAATTTGATCAGACTGAGGAAGTGCTATTGTAATGATGTTAGATTTGCAACAAAGGAACTACACGTGGTGCCTTTGAACTATTAGAATGATAATCTGGTTATAGTGAAGAGTGGTGTGAGTGCAAATTTGGAATTGGAAACGATTCCATGCAAAGATTAGCGACTGTCAACGGAAACTTCCACTCATCGGAAAGTCTACCAACCTTAGGATCTGTCTTACACGTAGAAAGATTATCCCCTTGTTAGTTTATGATGCCTGAGATCTGTCATTGTAGTAAAGAAGAGTGAACGCAGTCCTGAGTAACCTGCATTCCAAATTGGCCATCTAAAACATTGTGAGGATCCAGATCCACTTTTCGTGCTGCAACACCTTGATTACTGGGGTGTTTGTTGGTTTTTAATTGTGTAGTAAGTAGACTAGAGTGGTGAAGTCTCTACTCCTCGAAAGTTCAATAGTAGACCCTTTGATAGTAAAAGAGGAATTGAAAACCAATGTACTAGGAAATGTAACTAGAAATCAGGTAAAGTCGGATCTGGATTGGAATTCGAATAGTAGTAGGTTCTGGGAAAAGAATGGAAGAGAGTAGTTGGAAGAGGAGAAAAAGATCATCTAGATACTAAAGTTTGGAAGAACATCTGGAATTCTCTAGGACAATAATTTGTGTCATCTTATAATGTTTTTGTGTATAAAGATACTTACGCCTAAATTGCACATACGACATAGATTTCTAAAAAGGGGCCCTAAATTCTTGCTCCACACTCAAATTCCACACTCTATGCTTCCCACTCCAACTTTATGCTCGTATATTAGCTTTGTTGGTTATGAACATTTGGACTTTTTCATTTCATTGAAAACATTAAAAGAAAATATATGAAGATGTCATCAATTAAACATTTCTTTAAATTCAGACATAAATGTATCAACTCAAAACTAATCTTCAAGATATTCGTACACAAATATTTGCACTAAAAAGGTTTCAATCAAAAGAATTCCAAAACAAATACATTGAATGATAAATACAAAGAAGCAAGTATTTTAAAAATACTATTAGTAAAAACCAACATCTATTACATAATTATACAATTATAGTAAATTCAACACTATTGGAACCTACGGAAACAGACTTTAGTTATTTCAAATAAAATTTGAAGTAAGAAATCCATTCTCAATATATTTTTTTGATTCTACCAATTAGAAATAAATATAGGATCTCTTAATTGAGATAAAGTAGTTAAGGAAGACATTCACACTTTTCGTCCTAACCAGAATCCAGAACCCAGATAATTATACAATAAGTATTTTCAAAGACTTTTGGCAATATCACAACTGGATCCAGAATATTTCCGGAAATGTGTAGGATCTGGAATCCGGAAATGTTTCGAATCCGGATTGGATTTGGAATGGAATCCGGAATGGGTCCGGAATGGATCCGGAATTTAGAAATGTTCAGATTCCAGAATCCAGAAAATGATCCAAGAGAGAAGATTTAGACCTGTGTAGCAACCCAGACAACTCCAATGAAGGCTTCTGTGAAGACTCCGAGCAGTCAAAGTGAGAGTAGTTTGAAAAAGATGCAACGAGGGAGGTAGCTCGTTGGTTGTCTCCACTTAGTTAGGATTTTTTTAGATTCTGAAACGAGTTTTCCAAGTGTAGGCCCAAATTCCAGATTTCTAAGGATTCCGAATTCTTACGAATCTAGTTTTTTAGGGAATTGGGATTTGTAGGGATTTTAGATTTGTAGGGGCAATTGGGTTGTGAATGTTCCGAATATCCCGAGTTGTTCATTGGTTGGTTGCCTTGATTTCCAAGATGCCTTCTAGGGCTTTTAGGCATTGACTTTGGTTTTGATTTTGATTTTTAAAGGTGGACAAGTTTGTTGCCCTTTCATTTCATTCTAGTAATTATTTTATTGTATTGCATTCCCTTTTGAATTTGAGTCGCTTGGTGAACATACTCGCTTCAACCGTATACCCAGATTGTGTTGGTTTGTTGTTTAGAGTGTTGAAATGTGAAAAAGACAGGTGATGAGGAATCCGGATTTTGAATAACTTGATTGGATTGAAAGAGTACTATTGTAATGATATTAGATACAAGACAAGGAAGCTGCGCGTAGTGCCTTTGAACTACCGGAATGGTAATTCAGTTTTTAGTGAAGAGTGGTGTGAGTCCAGATCCGGAATTGGAAATAATAAGTATGAAGATTAGCGATTGTCAAAGGAAACTCCCACTCATTGGAAGGTCTGCCAACCTTAGGATCCGTCATACACCTAGAAAGATTACCCCCCCTTATTAGTTCCAAGTGTCTGAGATCTATTGTTGTAGTAAGGAGGAGCAAACGTAGTCCTGAGTGATCTACATTTCGGATCGGCCATCCAGGATGTTGTGGAGATCCGGATCTACTTTTTACTCTACAACACTTTGAGTACTTAAGTGTTTGTTGTTTGTTTGTTTGTTTTGTTTGTGTAATGAATAGACAAGAGTGGTGAAGTTTCTATCCCTCGAAAGATCAATAGAAGACCCTCTAATGGTAAAACAAAGAAATTGAAAACCAGTTTGTTAAGGGACGAAATCAGAAAACCAGGTGATACCAGATCAAGATAGGAATTTGGATAGTAGTGATTCCGGAAAAGAAAGTGAAAGAGAGTAGTCAGAAGAAGAGGAAACGATCATCCGAATATTAGTGTTTGGAAAGGCATCTAGAATTCCTGGGACGATAATTCGTATCATCTTACTACGTTTTCATGTGTAAAGATACTTACTCTTAGATTGCACATGCGACAGAGATTCTGAAGTACAGCTTAATGGAGGAATTGGAAAAGGAGTAGAAGGAATTGGAAAAAGAAGAAGCAGCCATTCAGAAACGAAGGAAGTCCACGAAGCCGACTGCACAAGCGAAGGCGCCAATGCCAAATAAAGAGGAGCTAAATCTGAATCCGAAACATCATGAAGACCTAGATTTTTTTGAAGCCGGAATCTAGTGGATGTAGCAGGCCAAATAGATGTATGGCAACCTAGAGGATCATATACTTTTCATCTCGAGTGAACTCAAGGTGGAGCTGAACTAGATTTTGGAAGAGATCCAAAAACAACCAGATCCAAAAGAGTTCCGACATAAGAAGGAACAAACCCAAAAGTTGCAAAAAGAAAGGGATAGCCTCAAGTTTCAATTGGAGTAGAAGGAAGGCGAGTTGAATGTGGCAAGACAGGAAGAGATGGAGGCTCTTCGACTCGTCCATAACCTCAAGGAACTAATCATGGTCCCAAAGTATACGATGATCAGAGTTGACCTCTATATCGCCTAGTTGGAGAAGGAAGGGCATTGTCGTATGCATAGTCTAGGTGTAAATATCTTTATATACAAAAACAAAGACAGATGACACGAATTATCATCCCAACGAATTTAGATGTTGTCCTAAACTTCAATATCTTGATGATCATTTTCTCCTCTTCCAATCAATCTTTTCCACCCTTTTCTCAAAATCAGAGTTGACATGACGTCCGGACACGTTCGCTGACATTCGCGGTCCCCACGAACGTAGCATCCGCCGGACCACCCCGTCTGCCCTGTCCGCCCCATCCGCCCCGCCCGTCCGCCCAGACGGCCCTATTTCCTCCGACCGCCCTGGCTACCCAAACTGCCCCGCGGTCACTCCCTTAATCTTTAAACAATTAAATGTTAAATGAAGTGCAATGGTTCGCGATTTGTCATTAAAACAATGTCTCTTATAAGTTGAAAGATTATAAAGTTTGACCATGAGTCCATGATAGTCTTGAAACTATAAAAAAATTCCAATTCATTTTCAGAAGGCAAACTAAAAAAATTTGTGACTTCAAATATATATATATACTATTTAAAAAATCGAGATCAACACAAATACAAACATAATCAATATGGGCAAAATGTATTCAATTTAATGTAGAATACCATACATTGTGCACATTTGGCTAATTGCACATATAATTTTTTTCATTCCAACTCTATATTTCTAAACTAATTTTTAATGCCTATATAACCTATTCAACTACTACTTCTGCACTACCAATCTAATATAAATGGCGGAAATGTTCATCTGGCATCGCCCAATGATATCTATTAGAAAATCACGTAATCACATGGGCCAAACTAGTATTTTCATCGTCAGTCTTCGAAGAAATGCGCTTCAGGTAAGCATAAAACACTTTTGCAAAATCATGAAAGGCAAATTGTGTTGCACTAAGTGTTTTAAGTAGCACGTTGAAATACGCCTTTGACATGTTGTTTCCATTCATCCGCCGAGCAATTTCTTGAATGGCATACTCTTGCGACTTACGTGAATACATCGGAATGACTTCCACATCTGCACCTGCTTTATGCAAATATGCAATACGTGAATCCACCCACCATCTCCTCTGCAAAGTTTGTTTCATCTCATCTGCTAATGTGAATGTGTACAAAGACTACATTGGCTGAGAAGCTAAGGTGGTCATGCCCCAATCGCAAACCCCAATATACACACCTGACTCATCCTTTAAAAAATGTAACAAGATGTTGTCCGGAGAAAGATCATTGTGCAAATGTCCAACAAGATGCACTACATACATTATATGCATAAATGCCCATGTCAACTTCGTACGCTTCTTCCGATATCGCCCTAAATGGTGAGCTTTTACAACCTCCTCTTCGGTTGGATTTGTATACAACAAACGGATTTGAATGTTGTCTGGAAAGTCCTTATCCATATTCAACATTTGTCGAAGAGTTCCACCATTCGACCAATACGCATAACCTTCACACGTCGTTCCGTGTACTGCAGCAAATCGTATCACACCAGCGTGTGGAATTCGAATAGCCATTGATTCGTTTTGATGTTCTAACTTTGCAAGATCGGGTCGAGTTTGGTGGTGAATGGATTTCGTTGCCACAAACTCCCAATGAGGAAGTATTCCTGGACATCCTTCAATATAAACCTTTCGAATCGTTGCATACTCACCTCTCATCGTTCTATCATCAACAGCAATCACGCGAGCTGTATCTGGAAGTGCTATGAGGTGCCGTTTGGTCCTTTCTGCTTCAGCAACTCCATCATTGCTTTTCCACCAACCGATTGAACCAACTCGATTGTACTTTTTGGCAAATGGAGCACATCGCCCCCTAAACAAGTCCGCTTTCAGAATCACTTCTTCAAACTGGGCATCACTGGGTCGATATTCCTTGCCATATTTAACCAAAATGACTTTGGAATTCCACAAAGCGTCATGAACCTTGTTCTCCAAACATTTGGTGAAGTACGTTTTATGCATTTTGTCATGCCACTTCGCCACATTCAATGCATCAAACAACATCTGTGTCATGTCTACCTTGAATTTAGACACGCACTCCTCTTGATATCTGATGTACTTATTGTTTAAAGACAATGTTGTTTCCGATTCATAAAATTGAACGATGCGCTCAATCATGAATTTTTTGCATTCCTCCGAAGGACTTTGGCGAGCTACCTCCAAATTTGATGGTCTCTCTCCATATTTTAGCTTCGCAACCTTCTTCTTCCCCTTCGTCATCGTGACAAATGAAATTGATATAGATCAAATTTTTTAATTTGAAATTGAATTCACGCGCAAGTGTCCAAAAAATTAGCAACAAAGAGGCCCCAATAAATCACTCTTGCCTTGCCTCGGAAAGGAGCCAATGGAGGATGAACCACCAAGCTCTCCGCTCCACCTTGCATTCACAAGGGGCAAAGCAAAAGTGACAATGCGGACGGCCCGTCCGCCCCTCTTATAAGGGCGGACGACCCTAAACCGTCCGCCCAATTGGACGGGCCGGGGGTGACGGACGCATCGGCCGTCCACCTCCCCGAAACCCTCGAGCCCCGTCCGCCCGATCGGACGGCCACGGGCAGACAAATCTGGCGTCCGCTCGATCGGACGGTCCAGGGGGGCAAACGGGTATTGGGGCGGACGGGGCAGACAGGGCGGATGGGTATCGGGGCGGACGGGGCGGACAGGGCGGACGGGTATCAGGGCGGACAAGGCGGACGCCGGATCGGACGGACAGGTATCGGGCCGGACGGGGTTTGGGCAAACGAGGCGGACGGGGCGAATAAGGCGGACGGAGTCTAGGCGGACGGAGGTCTGGGCGGACAGGGTGGTTTGACCCTAAAGCGACCCTAAACCCATATTTTGCACAATAAATAGAGGTCTTCATGGCACTGTATAGTTCAACTAACTTTTCATTCATTCAATATAAAATTTGAAATTAAAAAAGGTAGCCTTCCTTTATGACCAAATTTATGAATTCTTGGTAAATGATATTTTTGTACAAAGATATGAGCTAAAATGTACAAAAATTCACGAAAGGATTGCGACGTTTAATATATGTATCCAAATATTCACGTTGCATTGTGTAGAAAGCAATTGTAAGAAGGTAGTTGAATAAAAATTCTACTATTAAATTGAATTAGTAGACGTCTAATCACTTAGTAAACCGCTAAATGTCCAAGTCCTTGCAAGTGTGTTTTGGCTATCGAAAAAGAACATGGACTTATAGTTATCCCCAATGAAGCAAATTGTTCTTTTTTCAAAATCTCATGGTATAGATGTTTAACCCCTAAAGTTCTTTTCACTAAAAACACTTCAAAACTGCCAGTAGTAGTGCAAATACAAGTCTTAGAAGAAAAATACTTTGGGGCATATATAACCGTAGGATCTTGTAGTAAATTAGTTGGAAAAAATGTGGAACAAATTTTAGACAAATCCACCATTTGGATTGTAAGGTATTAGATATTGAGTGTTTCATTTAAGGGGGCTACTCAATTATGTCTATTAATGAACAATTGGTAGGCTAACAAACCTAACTTAGCATGTATTTTAATATTTGTTGCAATTGTTTTAGGAATATTATAACATAATACTATTATAATATTCTTATAAATGATATAGTACTAAATCATTTCAAAATCAACAACATTCGAACACAATCTGTCAATCTTGTCTTCCATACTCCTTTAATGATATATATATATATACATATATAAAATATATTAGATAAATCAACATGAACAAATCAATGATTATATATTTCATAGATCTATTCTTCATCAATCAAATAAGAGTGCATGTACAAATATAGACAAAGATGGTTTCTCCATTTGTTTCCAAAAATTAAATAAACAAATAGAGAAAGATATGAAGTGAATGTTACTTGGAGAATTGAAGGGAAAGAAATTGAAGTACTCAATTGCATTTTATTAAATTGGAAAATTGCATGTCGATGGCATGAATTAATCTTCATAGATGCTAAACTCATACGAGTTGCATTTCAACATTTATGATTTATGCAATTGATTGAATTGAAAGCTCTTGTAATTACATTTTCAAATTTTCGATTCAATCATTCAAATTTGCAAGAGTGATTTATGATAAATATATAACTTTAAATGTGAAAGCATTCAATGCCTTTATGCGTTTGTTCATCAATATATTAATTTTAAATCAATAATATATATTTTTTATAATAGATGCATAAACCATTGCATTAAAAAAACAAAAACTAAGAGCCAAGCCAAATAGGCTGGTCAAATGAAGAGAACAAGAGAACAAGAGCCCTACGAGAAAGCAAAGGAAAAAAAAATATCAAAAGGATTCAAAGGAAGGAGCAAGATGCATTTTTGCAAGACCGTAGAATGCATAATGTGATAATGATTTCAATATCCAAACACAAATATATTTTCTATTTCAATGAGAGCCAAAAATGAACTCCCCTGCTCTCAAAGATTGTACAATGTATACGTTATACAAAACGAACATATAACAAAAAGAGTAGAAGACATCGTTTATCATGATTGAAAATTGAAATGATTTTTTTTTTTCTATGTAGAATATTTTATGAAATGTAACAATGTATTTAATTATCATAGTAATTGGTAGAAATCTTTGTGCAATACGTAGAAACATTTCATTCATGTGGAATTTTTTCATTTATTTAGGATTAAAATTGAAGTATTATACTCTACAAAGTACAAACCGAAAACAATATCATATACCTAAGTTCAAAAGTTTGCAATTGTTTCGTGAATTCATTTTGAAAACTCAAACAAAGAAATATTTTATAATCAATATCTTGTTCATTTGAATCATTTCAAAATTCGAATTCCAAATTCAATTCCTATTTATAATAGAAATTATGTTTGTCAATTTTTTAGATCTTTAATATTTAAAAACATCTGAAATAAGAATATAGGAATTACCCTTCAAAATAAATATAGCACATGTATAAGTGTATAATGTATTCTACTCCATCAACTCAAGTAACGAATTTTTCTATGTTTTTAAGGAAAAATATAGCCATATATGATTTGAAAGTTAAAACATTGATTCTTTTTCTTTGTTTTCAAATCTAATCAAAATTTCATTAAAAAATATGAAAGACTCGATGTTCATTTGAAGATCGTGATGCACTTCTAATTAGAAAACACAACCTTTCATTAAATATCATGAGGTTGAAATCCATTAAACTGTTATTTTAATTATGTATTGGGGCCTTTTATAAAAATTTCATTTGCTTACGATGAAAAAGGAATTGATTCTTTCTGCAAAACATTTGATTTCCTAATGAACTTTAAAAAAATCCTCACCATCTTCAGATCTTCTCAAAACCTATTTAGAAGGATAATATGAGTAAATAATCCAAACATATTTAACTTAACCACATTCCCCTCATTCGTAAAACAATTTAGAGGAGAAAAGAAAAGGTTTAGGATAATTAGGATATAGGGTTTAGGGTTTACATTTTTTTTTAAAAATGATAAATCAATTACATTGATCATCATTTAGCCAGGGTTGACGAATCTCAACGTCCGCCCCAAAATAGCGTCCGTTTTCCGGACACAACGTCCCTCCCGCAGTCGGAAGGCAGATGCGCGGCGCGGGGCGGCTTAGAAAACCCGTTTTGGGTTTTTTGTTTTGATTGTTTTCACCAATGAGAGATTGAGAGTGAAGTCATTTGGATTTGGATTTTTCTTATATTGCAATTGCGATTCAATAGAGTTGTATATCACTATTTATGTAAAAGCTAAAATATGAAATATATTTTTAATTTTTTTTGTTGAATTTCATTTTGATTTAGAAACAAAATCACTTTAAAATCTAGCGAGATGTATATCATCAATAAACAAACAATTTTATAATAAAATGATTGAAGAAACCATTGTCATTTGTCAACATGAGCTCCATATATCATAAGCAACTAAACAATCAAACATTTAAATTCACATCTCCACAATTCCTATGGACGCCAATCCACATCTCCTCTAACCTCAGCCCCACTACTCTCTCCTACAGCTCTCCGTTCAAAATCTTCATTATCGGAGTCATCTTCATTGTCGGAGTCATCTTCATTGTTGGAATCAAGTATCGTTGTCTCCTTCAAGTCTTCTCTCGAAGTAGGTTTACTCCCTTCTTTCGAATTTAATTTTTCTTTTTTTACTTTGACAGAACAATTAAAGGCTTTTTGAATAGGAACCTTTTTTTTCTTTCTATTTGACAAAGTAGCAACATTTTCATCAAGAGGGGTCCTATTCTTCACTGGAGAGATAGCAAAAGGTTGCCTTTCTCTTTTTGCTTTCACGTTACTCGATTCTTGAACCATCAATCTCGATGTAGGGTCGACATGTCCATGAACGGTTATCTCCACTTTGACTTTCTTTTGAAGTAATAGAGTGCCGTTTGTTGATTTGATCGGTTCTTGCGCCATTCCTTTTGCTAAAATGCGAGCACGCAAAGATGTCAATGGCATCCGATCACTATCCGTATCACTTAGGCTTGTAGGTGATGACGCTACTTTCCGTAGATTACCGCCTGTAGAAATTTTTTTTTAAATGTTCATTAGGCGTTTTCCATACCCAAAGCTCTGAGAATCATTCAATCATGTGCTAACAGACTTCAACGGTATTGGTGGAAGAGCACTAGATCTTGGTACTTCAAAAATTGACTTCATTGGCTCCTTTCTTTTATCACTCTTCACAATTGCCGAATTTGTGACTGCCATCCCAAGTGAATCATTATTTTTTTGTACCGCAATATTTGATTCCCCCTCATCACCACTATTATTGCCCACATCTTTTGGAACGTCCACCTCCATGACCGCATCTTCTCTTTTGTCGTTTCCTTGCACTACATTTAATGCCACAGATGGAGATTGAGAAATTAGAACATCTTCATTTCTCCCCTCATCACCAATAGCATTCTCATTGATTTTCACCTCTTTGGCAATAGCGTTTGCCTTTTCCGATAGAATGTTTTCGCTATTCAAGTATCCCGTTCTATTGCAATATGCAGCTAAAGAAGGTAGATTCTCCTCTCCCCCTACATTGTCCTTGTCTTCACAAAAGGTATATGCATCGTTTGCATTGTCGGGAACGACATCCTTGCGGTTTAGATGATAATCATGCGTATCATTCACCAAATCGGGAAAGTCTTGCATAACGTCTTCATCTCCCCATGCTGTTGCACGATTGAAGTCATCTCCGCCATCTACAGCTGAAAGGGCCCTTTCCAAATCCTCGTCATCATCGTCTTCTAACGTCGGCCTATCTAAATCCTCTGATTCCATCGGATCCACATTATCATTATACCATTTTTTTTCATCTTTTTCCTTCGATGCGTTTAATACTTTGGAATTGGTATACACGTACATCAAATCCGCTGCTCTCTCCGGCTTCAATTTATTTCGAGATTTGTTGTGAACAAAAGAATAGTTGCTCCAATTTCGTTCACATGAAGATGATGACACCGGTTGAGCCAATATCCTCTTCGCTAATGGAGCTATAAACTTGCCACATGCACCTTCAAAATCCCACCAAGCATGTGCGGACAACATTTGATCTCCCGGATTCAACATATTGTGGAATGGAGGTTCCTTGTGTCGAAAAGCTACAAATTCCTTCACCACTGTTGCATATTCATCCGGTTTACATATTCTCTCCAAAACTTTCTTACATCCTGACATTGCATCTGCGTCATCCGCTAGCTCTTTGTCATGAAGAAGGTATGGATTCAAAAGAGCTGCGGCTGATTGGAGATCATTGTCCACCATTCTTCTTCGGGCATAAAAAGACTGTACCAATGGAATTGCAAGTTCTTCTAGCAAACAAAATGGTGGACTTTGTAATCCGTTCACGTGCTTCTCTAACTTCCTCATGATATGCAACACCTTCCCCATGCATGGTGATTTTGAATCCAAATCGCGGAGTGCACATATGATTGGTTCAACCATCTCCACATAATTGATGGACCGATTCCAAAAATGGTCATCAAGAACAATTTTCTTCACCGCTAAGGCCAAGTCTTTTGGTTGGACTTTAGCTCTACGTTTCTTCTTGAGAGTATGTACATATTCAACCCATTGCGGATCTACCACCGTTTGTTCCAATGCTCCTCTCAATTTTGTCAAACGTTCCATCATGATAAATTTAGAGGCGAACCTTGTATCCCCAGGCATCAAGAGACCAAGATTTGGCGAATACTTTCGCAATAGAGCTAGCGGCATATGTCTCTTCCTGATAAATTTAGCTACAACAACTCCTTTATCCAATTTGAAAGCAATCCATTTTTGTGCAGCCCAATCCTTCAACAACAAATTCAATGCATGTACCACGCACCCTTGGTAAAAAATATGAGGATATTTTACAGATATTACATCCCATGCGGACGGATTCACGGGAGCATTATCCGTAGTTATTAACACGACGTTCTTGGACCCCACTTGTTCAATGAACTTTTCCAACACAACTGCCAAGTACTTCGCATTTTTTTCACAACCACTTGTATCCACAGATCCAAGAAATTCTTCACCTGCGGATGATACAAGCATGGCATTGATGAGAGGTCGATTAGTCACGGAGCTCCATCCATCAATGGACAATGTTGCTCCAAATTTTCGAATGCTATCTTCAGTCCGTGCATTCAACTGTGTCTGAATGTTGGTCTTCGCCTCATTCAACAATTTGTACCGAAGGTCATGGTATGAGGGAGGAATGTATGGCCTACCAAACGCAGCCGTTTTCTTCACTGCTTCTTTAAAAGCTAAATTTCGAGCCACGGAAAATGGTATGTTCGCCGAATAAAAAAAATTTGCCTACACTGAATGTAATTTGCGTCTATGACCTTCTTCAAACCCATTCACTAAGCTTCCTTGCCTCTGAGGCCTAGAACTTGATGCCCTCGGGGTTTCACAATCACCAGAAGCTTCCGTACTCAAAGTCATTTCAGTTGTGACACATACCATTGATACCAATTCTTTGGATGCTGGACAAGAGTCTTCGTGGTCAGAATGCGACACAGCCTTTCCGGCCGAAAACTCTTGGACATCTAAAGGGCTAGGGTTGCCATCCACATTGTCCATTACAACGCGTTTTGGAAAAACTCCTTCGCAATGCTGAAATAAATCTCGAACTGCCATTGGTAATCGTGGACAAAGGCTCACCCCTTTATCACGTACACCTTTAGGCCTAGAATAGCCTAAATGGCTGAAGATACGGTTGAGCTTCCTTGACATGCTCGCTTTGCAAAGCCTACATTTTACTTTACCACCCTCTTGCACACTAAACCAAGGAGAAAAATCCCCCGTCGGTTTGGCCACCATACTGACAAGTGTATGTTTTACCTCAATTTCAAAAGAAACCAATAGAATGTTTTCAATTTGAAACCCACAACGTGACAATGTATACAATATCAATGAAATTAGTCACACAAAGCTTTGAAAATCAAAGCCCCCCCGTCCACCGAACTATGCATTACCAAACAAGAGACTCAATAAATTGAAGCTCATAGCCCTTGGAAATCTTAGTGTTCGGTTTTTCGAGAGTGAATACCAAAGCTTCTCTTCTAACATTTATAGTCCCCTCCAGAAAATTAAAGGTTCATTTTTAGGGTTTCCATTCAAAAACAAGAAACGGCCCGGACGGGGCTGAAGCGGACGGGCGGACAGGCCAGACGGGTCGGACGGGCGGTCGGACGTGGCGGACAGGGTGGTCGGACGGGACTGTCCGTATTGTCCGCCTTCCGACGCCGTCCGCGCTTTGAACATGCCGACCGCCCCACTTAAACACTGACCGCCGACAGCGTCCACCCAGCTGTCCATTGGAGCATCCTAAGAGGTCGATATTACTCAAAAAAAGCGGTAACATTTAAAAAAACAAACAGCCTAATAATCACTGCTAAATGAGGATCAATGTAATTGATTTATCATTTTATTTTAAAAAAAAATGTAAACCCTATACCCTAATTACCCTAAACCTTTTCTTTTCTCCCCTAAATTGTTTTACGAATGAGGGGAATGTGGTTAAGTTAAATATGTTTGGATTATTTACTCATATTATCCTTCTAAATAGGTTTTGAGAAGATCTGAAGATGGTGAGGATTTTTTTAAAGTTCATTAGGAAATCAAATGTTTTGCAAAAAATAATCAATTCCTTTTTCATCATAAGCAAATGAAAATTTAAAAAAAGGCCCCAATACATAATTAAAATAACAGTTTAATGGATTTCAACCTCATGATATTTAATGAAAGGTTGTGTTTTCTAATTAGAAGTGCATCACGATCTTCAAATGAACATCGAGTCTTTCATATTTTTTAATGAAATTTTGATTAGATTTGAAAACAAAGAAAAAGAATCAATGTTTTAACTTTCAAATCATATATGGCTATATTTTTCCTTAAAAACATAGAAAAATTCGTTACTTGAGTTGGTGGAGTAGAATACATTATACACTTATACATGTGCTATATTTATTTTGAAGGGTAATTCCTATATTCTTATTTCAGATGTTTTTAAATATTAAAGATCTAAAAAATTGACAAACATAATTTCTATTATAAATAGGAATTGAATTCGGAATTCGAATTTTGAAATGATTGAAATGAACAAGATATTGATTATAAAATATTTCTTTGTTTGAGTTTTCAAAATGAATTCACGAAACAATTGCAAACTTTTGAACTTAGGTATATGATATTGTTTTCGGTTTGTACTTTGTAGAGTATAATACTTCAATTTTAATCCTAAATAAATGAAAAAATTCCACATGAATGAAATGTTTCTACGTATTGCACAAAGATTTCTACCAATTACTATGATAATTAAATACATTGTTACATTTCATAAAATATTCTACATAGAAAAAAAAAAATCATTTCAGTTTTCAATCATGATAAACGATGTCTTCTACTCTTTTTGTTATATGTTCGTTTTGTATAACGTATACATTGTACAATCTTTGAGAGCAGGGGAGTTCATTTTTGGCTCTCATTGAAATAGAAAATATATTTGTGTTTGGATATTGAAATCATTATCACATTATGCATTCTACGGTCTTGCAAAAATGCATCTTGCTCCTTCCTTTGAATCCTTTTGATATTTTCTTTTTTCCTTTGCTTTCTTGTAGGGCTCTTGTTCTCTTGTTCTCTTCATTTGACCAGCCTATTTGGCTTGGCTCTTAGTTTTTGTTTTTTTAATGCAATGGTTTATGCATCTATTATAAAAAATATATATTATTGATTTAAAATTAATATATTGATGAACAAACGCATAAAGGCATTGAATGCTTTCACATTTAAAGTTATATATTTATCATAAATCACTCTTGCAAATTTGAATGATTGAATCGAAAA
Source organism: Pseudoscleropodium purum (assembly GCA_963969395.1). Classification (NCBI taxonomy): domain Eukaryota; kingdom Viridiplantae; phylum Streptophyta; class Bryopsida; order Hypnales; family Brachytheciaceae; genus Pseudoscleropodium; species Pseudoscleropodium purum. The sequence continues at coordinate 409,908 of OZ017802.1, forward strand.
TTTGAAAATGTAATTACAAGAGCTTTCAATTCAATCAATTGCATAAATCATAAATGTTGAAATGCAACTCGTATGAGTTTAGCATCTATGAAGATTAATTCATGCCATCGACATGCAATTTTCCAATTTAATAAAATGCAATTGAGTACTTCAATTTCTTTCCCTTCAATTCTCCAAGTAACATTCACTTCATATCTTTCTCTATTTGTTTATTTAATTTTTGGAAACAAATGGAGAAACCATCTTTGTCTATATTTGTACATGCACTCTTATTTGATTGATGAAGAATAGATCTATGAAATATATAATCATTGATTTGTTCATGTTGATTTATCTAATATATTTTATATATGTATATATATATATATATCATTAAAGGAGTATGGAAGACAAGATTGACAGATTGTGTTCAAATGTTGTTGATTTGAAATGATTTAGTACTATATCATTTATAAGAATATTATAATAGTATTATGTTATAATATTCCTAAAACAATTGCAACAAATATTAAAATACATGCTAAGTTAGGTTTGTTAGCCTACCAATTGTTCATTAATAGACATAATTGAGTAGCCCCCTTAAATGAAACACTCAATATCTAATACCTTACAATCCAAATGGTGGATTTGTCTAAAATTTGTTCCACATTTTTTCCAACTAATTTACTACAAGATCCTACGGTTACATATGCCCCAAAGTATTTTTCTTCTAAGACTTGATATTTGCACTACTACTGGCAGTTTTGAAGTGTTTTTAGTGAAAAGAACTTTATGGGTTAAACATCTCTACCGTGAGATTTTGAAAAAAGAACAATTTGCTTCATTAGGTTTAGGGTTTAAGATGAGCCGTCCGCCCTGTCCGCCCGATCCGGCGTCCGCCTTGTCCGCCTCGTCCGCCCCGATATCCGTCCGTCCTATCCGCCCCGTCCACCGCGATATCCGTCCGCTTGTCCTCCATCCGCCCTGTCCGCCTGATCCGGCGTCCGCCTTGTCCACCTCGTCCGCCCCGATACCCGTCCGCCCTATCCGCCCCGTCCGCCACGATATCCGTCCGCTTGTCCTCCGTCCACCCTGTTCGCCTAATCCGGAGTCCGCCCTGTCCGGCCCGACCGCCCCGTCCGCCCCGATACCCGTCCGCCTTGTCCGTCCGATCGGGTGTCCGCCCCGATACCCGTCCCCCCCGGTACGGCCGTCCGATTGACACGCGGACTGATGTGGTCCGCATGATCTGGACGTCCGCCTCGAGGCGTCCGCATATATATATGGGGAGGCGGACGGCTCATTCCGAACAGTCGTTCTCTTTTGGAGTGGGCGGACCAGTGCATTGGAAGCTCTGCGCGCCCCTTTCGCTTTGAGTGAACGATTGTTGTGGCATTGTTACAAATTTTCACAAAGTTCACGCTTGTAAAATTTTAATTAATTAATTAAATCAAAATTTTGGTTCTTAACCTTTCTAATTGTTCCATTCTCTTAGCTTCGGCTTCATCATGCCGAAAGATAGAACACCCAAAAAAAGTAGTCGAAAGGGAAGACCTCAATTGTTCAATTGGGATGCTTGGGCCGATCCATTGTGCGTGGGTGAACTGGGATGGGAAGAAGAACCAACAAGAGTGTAGGATTGCTCAATGTGCAAGAAGTATGTAAAAATGACTCACATTCAAAAACTTTGGCGACGTGAACGTGTAGAGCACCAAGCGCCACGTTGGGAAGGACAAATGTCTACGTGCCAAAGTGAGCACTTCAAACAAAGATACACACAAGTGCATCGAGTTCTTGGCATTAAAAGCGCCAAACCAAATATAATGAATTATAATGTTATGGCAATGGTTTGGGTAGAGATTGTACTTCACAAGGACGTGGACTGGCGTACCGCTACAGGTCACAATGTGGAGAACTATACGCGCACGGATGCCGTTATAGATACACAATGGAGGGGCGCAAGCGATTGCATGCCAAAGTGGTCTAATCGAGGTTATCTACAACAACCTTCAGTTGTTCTACGAGATGCTGAAGATGCGTGGACAGATGACGATGATGACGATGATATGCAAGCGCCTGTCACATTTGGAATTAGACACGAGTGGGTAGAAGAACGAGAACGAATTGAATTCGAACAACAAATGCAAGAGGCAACACGTAGAAGCCTTCAAGATCGTGGACGGCAAGAAAGGCATAGTGGGTCCTACAGACATGAACATGGAACGCGAGAATCTGAACATGGAAGAGGTAGTTCATACTCTGGTTACGATCGTCAAAATAGATATGAAGGTGGAAGAGAGAGCTATGGATCCACGCATTATGGTGATTCAAGTGCAGTTGGTTCTCGTTATGGCACTCCCCCTGAAATTGACTCTCTAGGTGGGACAGGTAGCTATGGCAACACGCACTATGGTAGGTCTATTGAATCTGGTTCATATTATACGACGCCCACTCAAGTGGGTTTTGAAGGTAATGGAGGAAGCCATGTAACCCCGCAGTATAGTTGCTCTCTTCACGGAAGCACCCAATACTATCTGGGATAAACTAGAAGTAATTCATACGGGCATCATGGGGCCTCTTATTACGGGGCTTCAAATGAAAGAGGATCAGAGCCTACTACTCCGGTTCGTCCTCCCACTTTTGGAGGTTCAAATTATGGACAAAGAGGTGCACCAAGTGGATATCACGGAAACTACGGAGGTGGTCCCTTCATTGGAGTACAAAGAAGAGGCAGCAGTCAACAATTTGAGTCCGATTTAGATTCCGAATAAAAAAACATGCAAGTATATAGTAAGCATGTATTTGCTCGATTTTCTCATTTTTACTCTCACGACAAGTATAGAGCACTAGATTGGTAGAAGTAGTACAAAATTTTAAATGAATAGAACAATTTTGAACAACAATTTTGTTCACTTTTTCAAAAAGTGTTGTGTAATAGTGTACACCAAGTATGTATGTAGGCAAGCATATTGTTGAAGACATCATTGTATTATTTTATAATAGCGTTGATGTATACGGCTATAAGCGACTTTGATAAATAATAAAAATATGAAGAAGAAATGTAATTTTGTAAGAGCCATATTATGTCTATTTTTGAATTTAGCATTCGAGGTTAAATATGTACTAGCATGGTGTGTATTTTGAAATTATTGTTGTGTGTTTATTACATTTAGAAACTCGTAAATGATATAAATGTATTTCTAATTAATTTATAAAAGATTGAATTATTTGAATATTTGAAATTTTTTTATTTTTCATTCAACGATTGCTAAAAACTAAAATGATTTCTTATTCGTATGAAGAAATGCCCAAATTAGACAATTAGTGGTTCTTCTTTAGATTCTATTTTCAAATATGAAAAATAAATCGGATTGGGCGGACGCTTGATTTGTCCGCCCGTGCCCGTCCGATCGGGCGGACGGTTTGGGGCCGTCCGATGGGATGGACGGGCCGCCCGCCGCGACCCGTCGAATCGAGTGGACGCCAGATTTGTCCGCCCGTGGCCGTCCAATCGGGCGGACGCAACTGTAGGGTTTCGGGGAGGCAGACGACTGATGCGTCCGCCAATCACGGCCCATCCGATCAAGCGGACGGATTGGGGCCGTCCGATGGGGTGGACGGGCCGTCCGCCGCGACCCGTCGAATCGGGCGGACGCCAGATTTGTCCGCCCGTGGCCGTCCGATCGGGCGGACGTGGCTGTAGGGTTTGAGGGAGGCGGACGGCCAATCCGTCCGCCACCTCCGGCCCGTCTGATCGGGCGGACGGTTTAGGGCCGTCCACGCCCCAATAAGATGGGCGGACGGGCCGTCCGCATTGTCACTTTTGCTTTGCCCCTTGTGAATGCAAGGTGGAGCGGAGAGCTTGGTGGTTCATCCTCCATTGGCTCCTTTCCGAGGCAAGGCAAGAGTGATTTATTGGGGCCTCTTTGTTGCTAATTTTTTGGACACTTGCGCGTGAATTCAATTTCAAATTAAAAAATTTGATCTATATCAATTTCATTTGTCACGATGACGAAGGGGAAGAAGAAGGTTGCGAAGCTAAAATATGGAGAGAGACCATCAAACTTGGAGGTAGCTCTCCAAAGTCCTTCGGAGGAATGCAAAAAATTCATGATTGAGCGTATCGTTCAATTTTATGAATCGGAAACAACATTGTCTTTAAACAATAAGTACATCAGATATCAAGAGGAGTGCGTGTCTAAATTCAAGGTAGACATGACACAGATGTTGTTTGATGCATTGAATGTGGCGAAGTGGCATGACAAAATGCATAAAACGTACTTCACCAAATGTTTGGAGAACAAGGTTCATGATGCTTTGTGGAATTCCAAAGTCATTTTGGTTAAATATGGCAAGGAATATCGACCCAATGATGCCCAGTTTGAAGAAGTGATTCTGAAAGCGGACTTGTTTAGGGGGCAATATGCTCCATTCGCCAAAAAGCACAATCGAGTTGGTTCAATTGGTTGGTGGAAAAGCAATGATGGAGTTGCTGAAGCAGAAAGGACCAAACGGCACCTTATAGCACTTCCAGATACAACACGCGTGATTGTTGTTGATGATAGAACGATGAGAGGTGGATATGCAACGATTCGAAAGGTTCGTATTGAAGGATGTTCAAGAATACTTCCTCATTGGGAGTTTGCGGCAAAGAAATCCATTCACCACCAAACTCGACCCGATCTTGCAATGCTAGAATATCAAAACGAATCAATGGCTGTTCGAATTCCACACGCTGGTGTGATACGGTTTGTTGCGGTGCACGGAACGACGTGTGAAGGTTATGCGTATTGGTGGAATGGTCGAATGGTGGAACTCTTCGACAAATGTTGAATATGGATAAGGACTTTCCAGACAACATTCAAATCCGTTTGATGTATACAAATCCAACCGAAGAGGAGGTTGTAAAAGCTCACCATTTAGGGCGATATCGGAAGAAGCGTACGAAGTTGACATGGGCGTTTATGCATATAATGTATGCAGTGCATCTTGTTGAACATTTGCACAATGATCTTTCTCCGAACAACATCTTGTTACATTTTTTAAAGGATGAGTCAGGTGTGTATATTGGGGTTTGCGATTGGGGCATGACCACCTTAGCTTCTCAGCCAATGTAGTCTTTGTACACATTCACATTAGCAGATGAGATGAAACAAACTTTGCAGAGGAGATGGTGGGTGGATTCACGTATTGCATACTTGCATAAAGCAGGTGCAGATGTGGAAGTCATTCTGATGTATTCACGTCAGGGTTGACAGGACATCCGGACGCGGATGCTATGTCCGCAGCGTCCGCTGACATTCGCGTCCCGGCGGACGCAGCGTCCACCTGTCCCCCGTCCGCCCGATAACAGCCGTCCGATCGACGCGCGGACTAATCTGGTCCGCATGATCTGGGCGTCCGCCTCGTGCGGCCAGGCCGTCCGCCCCGTCCGTCCGCTTTCCGACGGTGGTCGGAACGCTGCGTCCGCTAGTGTCCGTGCATCCAGACGTCCGGAAAACGGACGCTATTTTGGGGCGGACGTTAAAATTCGTCAACCCTGATTCACGTAAGTCAGAAGAGTATGCCGTTCGAAAAATTGCTCGGCGGATGAATGGAAACAACATGTCAAAGGCGTATTTCAACGTGCTACTTAAAACACCTAGTGCGACACAATTTGCCTTTCATGACTTTGCAAAAGTATTTTATGTTTACTTGAAGCGCATTTCTTCGAAGACTGACGATGAAAATACTAGTTTCGCCCATGTGATTACGCGATTTTCTAATAGATATCATTGGGCGATGCCAGATGAACATTTCCGCCATTTATATTAGATTGGTAGTGCAGAAGTAGTAGTTGAATAGGTTATATAGGCATTAAAAATTAGTTTAGAAATATAGAGTTGGAATGAAAAAAATTATATGTGCAATTAGCCAAATGTGCACAATGTATGGTATTCTACATTAAATTGAATACATTTTGCCCATATTGATTATGTTTGTATTTGTGTTGATCTTGATTTTTTAAATAGTATATATATATATATATATATATATATATATATATATATATATTTGAAGTCACAAATTTTTTTAGTTTGCCTTTTGAAAATGAATTGGAATTTTTTCATAGTTTCAAGACTATCATGGACTCGTGGTCAAACTTTATAATCTTTCAACTTATGAGAGACATTGTTTTAATAATAAATCGCGACCTATTGCACTTCATTTAACATTTAATTGTTTAAAGATTAAGGGAGTGACCGCGGGACAGTTTGGGTAGGGCGGTCGGGGGAAATAGGGCCGTCTGGGCGGACGGGGCAAACAGGGCGGTCCCGGCGGACGCTGTGTCCGCCGAGACCGCGAATGTCAGCGTCCGCGTCCGGACGTCCCGGACGTCCGGAGGTTGTGTCAACCCTGGTTAAAAGCAACACAACAACCATCAATGGAAAAGCTTTCATCCGTTTATGTGAATGCGAAGACGCAAATGGAGAGTTGTAACTTTGAAGAGTTGAAGCATAAATTGGAGGAGGCAATTGAAGCAAAAGGAATCGTTGAATCCAAGTTGAATCGATTGCAATTGTCCTTGGATTTGAAGAAGTTTATGCCATCTAGCGGCTTGGAGTCTCGATGGTTAGCATGGGTACAAAGACTCCAAGACAGACCCTCTGTAGTATCTCGAGCAATGGTAGGTCTTCAAACATTGGCAATGGAGTCGAATGAAATTTGCAATGCCATTCAAAGCTCTTTGAGTTGGTTCAAGACTATGTTTGATCAACATCTTTCTAAAGGATATACGGAGATCACATGTTGGAGAGACATGGATGCCATGTTTGAGCGGTTCAACCACACAAAGAAGAACCAAGCTCCACCCATCAATTGGGCCTTGGAAGTAGAGGAAGGATGGGTTCCTTACAACACACTTTCAGCACACATCAATGTGAAAGACAAGCAAGTGGTGCATGCTTGTGATCCAACCTCTCCAATCTTGGATGGTTGTTGTAGCCTTTGCCAAGGCCTCTTTGGACCGGAAGGTGCGGTAACCATGGGCCAATGTCACCACACTTTCCATGTCACTTGCATTGTGAAAGCATCACTCATTCGTTCGGTGTGTGCCGAGTGTCGTAGTCCATTGAGTGCTAGGTTCTACGAAATGTTTGGTATCTTGGAAACTATGCCTCCAAGCCACGAGTACAATCGTTGGAATCTTCCTCTTGATCAAGCGCCGTACAAATTCCAAATTTATCAACATTGGGGGAAACCAATCCGGTGGAATGCAAATGAACAGAGGCATGATTTGTACGAGGAATCTCAACAACCATTGGATTTTGATGTGTGGATGACTCACAATAGAGAGGTGGAATTGCGGGCTCGAGGAATTGTAGATGACGTGGCCCGTAAAATGTTTTGTTGCAACATGGGGGGACATTGGAGCTTGCAACACGAAAAGTTCTTTCGTTTTCCAGATAAAAAAGTAGAGAGAGGACCAGAAAACAGTTGGGTGGAGGTGAACCATGGAAAAGAGTTCGATGAGCAGTATAAGACATACAACCACACCCTCGTAGGTCGGGCCCTTCTATTGTCGAAGTTGGAAAAGGCTGCAAAAGTTCATGCTGTCTACGATACAAATGGACTAACAAGCACAGGACATTCATCTATAGATGTGGCAGCAACATTTGATAGGCGCATTGGCGATATTATAGGGCATTGGAAGGCTTTCCTATTGGATGGAGACTGCCTCACAGTATAGCAAGGGAAAGAAGATGATGAAGTTGTTCAAGCGATGGTAAATCGTGTGGAGAGCAACTTGAGAACCTTGAAGGCAGACGAAGTCGATTTATCACCAAAAAGAAAACAAAAAAGAAAGCGTGAAGAGGACGATGACTTCTCTCCGGAAACCAAGAAACAATTTCATAAGGTGGACATCGAAGTTCAATCTGGAGGGCGAATAGTCCGTCCAAGTCAACAACGGTCAACTTGTCAATCATCTGCTAAACTCCTCGGTACAGCAAATTTTCCTTTTGTTTTAGGAGAAGGTAGTGGTCCATCCGGTGGAAAGTAGGATTTGAGGAGAATTTTGTTTTTTAAAAACAATGGTCCTTTCATTGTTTAAAAACAAAAAAGAATGTGAAAGATTTAGATCTTAAAATGATCGTATAAGATTCAATAATGATATTGGAACTATGTTTTCATGTATTTTGTTTATACATATATATTTATATATAAAGATGCTATATTTTCATTTTCGTATAAAAATATTTTTATATGTACATCTTATTTTACGTGGATGCATTCATTTTTGATTGTGTAACATTCAAATTACATAACAATATAAAATTTTCTAATGACTAATGGCAATGCGAAGTCCGCCTCGTCTGCCCTATCCGTCCGTCGTGTCCGTCAGCCCCGTCTGGTTTATACGCCCGACCGCCCCGGCCGTCCGCCCAGCCCAGCACATCTGCCTTCCGACGGCGGAAGGGATGCTGCGTCCGCTAGCGTCCGTGCATCCGGACGTCCGGAAAACGGACGCTATTTTGGGGCGGACGTTGAGATTTGTCAACCCTGCTCAAAACCAACTACTATCCGGATTTCAATCCGAATTTGGCTTCATCTGGTTTCCGGTTACGTCTCTCAATACATTGGTTTTTAAATCCTCTGTTTTACCATCAGAGGGTCCATTGTTGATCTTTCAAAGGTTAGGGACTTCACCACTCTAGTCTCTTTCTACTTATTAAACTAACAAAAACAAACGAACACCCAAGTAATCAAAATGCTGCAATATGAAAAGAAGATTTGGATCCTCACAACATTCCAAATAGCCAATCCAGAATGCAAGTCACTCAAGACTATATTCACTTTTTCTTACTACAACAATAGATCTCCGACATTTGGAACTGATAAGGTGGTAATTTATCTGGATGTAAGATAGATTCAAAGGTTGGCAGACCTTTCGGTGAATGGGAATGTGTTGCTAGCGGTTGCTAATCTCTGCACGGAATTGTTTTTAATTCTAGATCTGCACTTATACGACTCTTTAGAATAATCGGATTACCATTCCGGTAGTTCAAAGGTACCACGTGCAACTTCTTTGTCACAAGTGTATTACCATTACAATAGTACTCCCTCAATCATATCCAATTATCCAGAAATCCAGATTTGACCTCACCCGTCCTTCTCACATCTCTACACTTTAAGCAACAAATTAACACAATCCGAACACACAATCAAAGCCAAAATATCCACCAGGTGGCTTAGATTATAGAAGAAAATGGAACACAATGGATTAATCACCAAGATGGAATGAGAGGACAACAAACTTGTTCACCTTTAAAAACCAAAACCAAAGTCAACGCCTAAAAAGCCTAAAAAGGCACCCAAAAAATCAAGGTAATCAAACATTGTATACCTCAGGATATCCAAACAGTTATTGGCCTCACTGTCCCTACGAATTTGGAACCCCTAAAAATCCAAAATCCAAGCCCATGCTTGAAAGTCTTATTCCAAAATGAAAATCCTACCTAACTACCTACCAACTATCTATCTACCCCGCCGTGCTTTCTTTATGCTGCTCCTTCTTTAGTTGCCCGGAGTCTTTACTGAAGCCTTCACTAGTGTATTTTTTGCTAATGATCGAGTTTGAGGCTTACGTGGAACTTCTAGAGGTGAGTCTTCAGATTCCATCTCTTCCTCAGATTTAGACTTCAACACCTCCAATTCCGACTCTTCAATCTCCTGAATCTCCGAATCTTTAGCTTGGAGCAACTCACTCAACTCAATCTCAACATCATCTCGCTTTAGTGTCAACTGTTGTATATGCAAAAAATCTTCAGATGAGATTGGGTCGGATTTGTCATTGCTCCAATTCCTACATTGAGATCACCACGAATAGCCAATCTAAGTACCATGAACTTTTCGGCCGTGATTCTCTTAAGTGGTGGAAGAATTGGAACAGAAACTCCTTGCTCTACCAAAACGAACTTTTCACTTGCCTCTTTCTCAGGCTCAAGTACCACTGGTCCTGTTGGACTCAACGCTTGACTACTTGATGGATCTACAGCTGGAGTGAAGATAGACTTCAACCCTTCCGATTGTGGCTGCATTGGACTACTAGAAGCCTACCGGATCAATGTCTGTCGAACTGGAGTATCCCGAAATATGCTTCTAGGGACTTTTGGAAATCCTTCTAAGTCGATGACCTATTCCGGATCCAAGTATTCCAACAACTTGCACATGTCTTTCAAGACAATCCCATCCGGACTTTGAAGTCGACCAAAATCTTTACCATCCTTGATCTGGTCATATGCCCTTCACCCTCCAACCATATGGTATAGAAGTCAACTCGGATCACTGTATATTCCGGAACCATGACAAGTTCTTTGAAATCATAGACGAGTCAAAGAGCCTCCGTCTCTTTCCGTCTCGTTGCGTTCAACTCTCCTTCCATCCACTCCAGTTGGAACTTGAAACTATCCTTTTCCTCCTCCAACTTCCAGATTTGTTCCTCCTTTTGTCAAAGCTCTTCCAGATCCGGGCATTTTTGGATCTCCTCCAAAATCTAGTTTAACTCCACCTTGAGTTTGCTCACAATAAGGAGCATGTGATCTTCCAAGTCGCCATACATCTAATTGGCCTATTGCATCCATTGGATTCCAGCTTCAAAGAAACTTAATCTTTATGATGTTTTGGATCTGGAATCGGCTCTCCTCTACCCAGCGTTGGCGCCTTTTCTCGTCAGCTAGATCCATGGACTTCCTTCATTTTTTATCTACCATTTCTTCTTCTTCTTTTGATTGCCCTTCTTCTTCGGATTCTTTCTCCTCTTTCTCCAATTCATCCATCAAGTCGTACTTTGGGTTCTCGACTCCGATGTTATACTAAATCGTCTCCTCCGCACTCAAGACCTCCTTGTGGTGATAGAGGTGGAACAGATATGGCCAGAGTTGACAGGACGGTCGGACGTCCGAGACGTCCGAACGCGGACACTATGTCTGCAGCATTCGCTGACATTCGCGGACGTTGTCCGCCCGTTCGCCCGTCCGTCCGCCCCGTCCCGCCCCGTCCGTCTGCCCGTCCGCCTTCCGACAACATGAGGGACGCTACATCCGTTGGCGTCCGGGTGGACGGACGTCCGAGTTACGGACACCTTTTTCGGGCAGACGTAGAGATTCGTCAACCCTGGATATGGCGTGATAGGACTGTGTTTCACTCGGCCCATGTGATCTACCAGTTTGCCCACTACTTCCTGAATTACTCTCCCCCAATGGACAATTTGGTCCTCTAAAGCCCCGAAAATGGTATTTGCCACCATGATCGTAATTCAGGTAGCCTTTTCCAAATACAAGATCGGAATGAAAAAGTCTAGTATTTGTTTATACCTATCATTTTTGCAATCACTAATAGCAAAATCCTCTTTTGAGTGGACCTAACTCTGGAACTTTTCGGCTACGTATTTATTCACTCCTCCAACTAGTTCAAGTCCGCTCTTTTTAAACGAATAGACATCTACCCAGATGTCTTCCGTCCAAGCTAGGGGTCAACCTCTTACCATCAACTCATACTGATTCGGAACTCCGTAAATGAGTTCTTGGATCATCTCCTTGTTCTTCATACTCCACGGCCTATTTAACAATCCAACACACCCGATACACATGATGTCCTCCTCTAACTGCGCTTAGTGGACCAAATTGGAAGGAATAACCAGACAAACCATTCAGGCTGACACTACAAACTTTTGTATAGCCGGATCACCAGCCGCCACCATGAATCATCCACAATTGACAACTTAATTTGGTGCAAACAGCACCGACCTCTTCGTCCTCTCCTTATTTCGGTCACTAACTCATCACTCTTTCTTTCAACTATATATTCACAAGGTTCAGCCAACAGAAAAGGAAAAAAAGAGAAGTGGCAATGGATTTAAATACCCGATGCGTAGCCAACAGTTCCCAGTGGAGACCAAGTAGAAGACTATTCCCCTAATGGTACCCTAGTTCTCTAAACTGGAAGCCTAAAACGTAGGTTTCAAGAATCTGGAACTTTCCCAGATCCCAAATCCGTATTAGATCTATTTCCGTATCGCTAGTAATGATTCTAGCAATGCGGAAATTGACTAATTCTACTGTAGTTTTAGAATAGCAAAAATCTCTATAAGTTACCAAAAAAAATAAAAATTGCAAGTCTATCTAACCCTATTCTAAACTAACTCCATCCAGTTTGAGTTTCCGTGCTTCTATAGGCATATGACTGGATCGAGGATGGTTAAGATCTTGGTTGACTTTGAAGCCTGGATGGGAGTTGTCTTGAAGGACATGCGCAAGTTGTTGGGGTACTCGAATCTGGAAAGGGCCATAGACTTAGAAGGGTTTCCATAAGTCTCGAAAAGCATATTTCAGAATACTTTGATTCAACAAACTCCAATCCGGTAGGCTTCTAATGGTCTGATTCAGCCACAATTGGAAGGACTAAAGTCTAGCTGTGGGTCTATCAAGTAGTCAAGCGCAGACTCCAACAAGACCAACGGTACCTAAGCCAAAGAAAAAGGCAAGTGAAAAGTTCATTCCGGTAGAATAAAGGGTTTCTATCCCAATTCTTCTATCACATGAGAGAATCACGGCCGCAAAGTTCATAGTACCTAGATTGACTATTTATAGCAACCTCGACGCACAGAATGGACCGATGACAAATCCGACCCAATCTCTTCCAAAAGACTTCTCACTCATGCAACAGTTGACACCAAAGCGGGATCGTGCTAAGATTGAGCTAAGTAAGTCACCCTAAGCCAAAGATTCAGAGATTGAGAAGTCGGAAGAGGATGTGTTGAAGTTTGGATCCGAAGAAGAAACGAAATCTAAAGATTCACCTCCAAAAATTCAACGGAAACCTCAAACTCGGTCATCAATAAAGAATACATCAATGAAAGCTTCAATGAAGACTCCGAGCAGCCAAATAGGAGCAACACGAAGAAAGTAAGGCAAAGTAGATAGATAGTAGGCAGTTAGTTAGAATTTTCATTCCAAAACGGGTTCTCTAAGCATAGATTTGGGTTTGGGATTTTTCAAGACAATTGGGCTGTGAACTTTCTAGATATTCTAGGTTGTTCATTGTTTAATTACCCTGATTTCCAGAGTGCCTTTTTGGTTTTTTAAGCATTGACTTTAGTTTAGATTTTGGTTTTTAAGGGTGGGCAAGTTTGTTGCCCTTTCATTCCATCCTAGTGATTATTCCATTGTATTTCATTCCTTTTTGTAATGTGAGCCACCTAATGGACATTCTAACTCTAACTTTGTATCCGGATTATATTAGTTTGTTGCTTAGAGTATTGAGATGTGAGAAAGACGAGTAAGGAGGAATCCGAATTTCTAGGTAATTGGATAGGACTTAGGGAGTACTATTGTAATGGTGTTAGATTCATGACAAAGGAGCTGCGAGTGGTGCCTTTGAATTATCGGAACGGTAATCCGATTATAGTGAAGAGTGGTGTGAGTGCAAATTTGGAATTGGAAACAATTCAATGCAGATATTAGCAACCACCAACGACACATTCTGACTCACCGAAAGGTCTACCAACCTTAGAATCCGTCTTACATCTAGAAAAAATACCCTTTTGTTAATTCTAGATGCCTAAAATCTATCATTGTAGTAAAGAGGAGTGAATGCAGTCTTAAGTGACCTGCATTCCAGATTGGCCATCTGGAATGTTGTGAGTATCCAGATCTTCTTTCCATACTGCAACACCTTGATTACTTGGGTGTTTGTTTATTTTGTCAGTTTAGTAAGTAGAGAGGCCAGAGTAGTGAAGTCCCTACCTTTCAAAAAATCAGCAGCAGACCCTTTGATGGTAAAACAGAAGAATTAAAAACCAATGTATTGAGAGACGTAACCAAAAACCAAGTAAAGCCAGTACCAAATAATAGTTGGATCTAGAAAAGAGAGGAGGAGAGTAGTCAGAAGAAGGGAAAGAATTCATCCAAATAGTGAAGTTTGGGAGAACATTTGGAATTCCTTGGGATGATAATCCGTGTCATCTTACCACATTCTCGTGTATAAAGATACTTACGCCTAAATTACACGTACAACACTTTGGCTCTAGTACCCTGATGCATGTATAAGATATTTGTTTTAAGATTTAGGATTCAATCCGTAAGTATTTTTAGCAATTGCACACTAGAAGAAAACAATGTTTTTTAGAATGTTTCAAAGAGATAGGTATGTTTTTCAAAACATGAGCTCCAGAATGTAGTGGTTGCCTAGGGAGCGAGAATTTTTGAGGATGTTTTGATGAATGTGTAGATGTCAAATGTAAGATAGGTGAATGTTTTATTTGACAAGAATGTTAAATAAAACATCTCACAAAACATCCACACGTTTTTTAAAACATCCTCAAAAACATAGAACTACCAAATCAACACAGAGAGTTCTTTTTATAGGTTGTTCACTTGGAAAAGTTCTTGTAGGTTTAGATTGGAAGCTAATTGACTGTGGCAACTAAAGAAGACGGGCTAGGTGATAGACTGGACATTATTTTCATACAATGTCAATTTATTAAAGTAAGATCATTGTATAATTTTGTTAATTGCTATACAATTTTGTCATGACTAGTTCAAATTAACCCTTAAAGGTCCAAATTGCGTTTTTTTGGCAACATAGCAATTTTGGGCAACTCACTACAAATGGAGTATTTAGTTTTTTTTGCTAAAAATTTCACACAACATGTGCCCAAGGAGTAGCTTTAAGGCCCAATAATTTTCATAACTTTTGACTACATGATTCAAAAGTTATTGTATGATATGTAATTTTCTTCACCGATAGCCCAAAAATTTCTTAAAAAATCACTTTATTTGAAAATAAAAATTTGAAATTGATTTTCTAGATTTATATATATGTGGAAAGCTTTGAATCTTTCCATTTTGATTTACATGATGAAAGTTATGAGGTGCTTTAGTTTGCAGGTAGTTATGGATTCACTACTCAAAAATAAACTTAGGAATCCTTTATTTAACTCAATTTTTTATATTTTTTGAAAAAAACAAAAAAAATATTATATAAATTGTTTATTACTACATTAGCACCATTAGGATGAGAAGTTTCAATTCCATAATTAGATTCTTAACAATTTAGTGTTTTGAATTATTTTGTACTTCTTTCTACTTACTAATTTTTTCCTATATGTTGTGCAATTCCAAATGATCTAAAAATTTTCAAGCATGTATCCAACTTGACTTGAAGAATGAATCCAAGAGATACCATCATTTTGACATTTTTCATACAAATGTGGTCTTGTGAAGTGCAACTACCTGTATTTTCACAGGGTCAAAAAAAATGTTTTTTGTCACTTCTAACATTAATATCTTGCAATCTACACACTAAAAAATTTTGAAATTTTTTCCACAACTTTTTTAACTAGTTTAGTACAAGATCCTATGGTTGTATACGTCCAAAAGTGTTTTTCATCTAGAATTTGATGCTTCTATAAAAAAAAATGGCAGTTTTGGAGTGTTTTTGGTGAAAAACGTAGTCTCTGACCTTTAGGAGTTAATAGAATGACTTAGAGCTTTACATATACAGAAAATATAATATTTTAGAAAAAAAAATTCAGAAACTTCTATTTTGAGTTTTATTTATTTTGGGGGGGTTCCTTGACAAGATTAGTTTTAGGCTTTTGTGGTATAATTTTTGCTCCCAAGTGCCAATTGAAATAAAAATTATATTCCTGTGAAGCTAATTGATTTTTGCATATTATGTTAAAATTTTAAAAAGATTCACCAAAAATTGAGGTCATAGGATCTTGCCCATTTTTCCACTCAAGGGAACAATGGGACGTCAAGGATTAATTTTTGGCAAATTTGACAATTTCTCTTATTCATTTTATTTTATTTTTGAATTTTTAAAAACTAAATTTTTTGCCAACCCTAACAAACTAGTATGGTAGAAAAGAAGCTTTTCACATTATAAAAGCAGCCTTTTGCATATATAAAACAACCTTTTGTATTATAAAGTCATATTTCACATATAGAAAAAATTTATAGCTTGAATGCTCTAATTCAAGATGAGAAAACAATGAATACAAGTTAGTGCAAAAAAACAAGAACAATCGAGTGGAGAAAAACAAGAAAAAACTTTGTATAGAAGTAAATCTTTTTCAAGGCTTTTTTAATATGTTGAATGAAAATTCTATTTAAAATTTTCAAGTAAAGATTCTTTAAAATTTGAAATTTAATGAATAAAATATTATTGATTGATGTTTGACTCTAAATTTTTATATTTTTTATTAATTCAATCGAGAAACTTTCAAAAAAATAAAAAACAATATATAAATAATTTTGAAATTTTTTGAAATTTTCACTTTGGGGGGAAATTTTTGGAGTCAAGATCAAGATTTGTAAGATTTGGAGTCATAATTTAGTTAGTAATTTGTCACTCAATAAAGTTGAAATTTTGTGTAATTCTTAAGGAATAACTATAATAGAAATTCTCATTTCATTCACTAAAGAATCTTGGAAAAAACTTACTTGTGTTAATAGGTTTTTTCCAATTATAAGGTAACTTAAATTATAAAAAAATTAGAAAGTACTTCAATTTTTTTTTAATTTATTCAAATAATCTTTGCTTTCCAACTTTGAATGTTAACCCCTAAAGTTCTTTGAGTATGTTTTCATTAAAAATGCTCCAAAACTGCCATTTTTAAAACAAGTACTGAATTTTTGAAAAAAAACATTTTTGAATGCATTTAACCATAGGATCTTATAGTATACTAGTTCAAAAAGACGTGGTAAAATTTTCAAAACAATCCACCCTGTGGATTGCAAGATCTTAGTGTTTGAACTTGCAAAAGTGCCATTTTTTGACCTTGCTAATATCTGAGCAGATGTAGTTCAGTAGGTCAGATTTGCATGAAAATAAAAGACAAAATGATTGTAACTTTAGAATTTTTTGTTAATGACAAGTTGGCTACATGCTTGAAAATTTTCAAATCATTTGGAATTGTTCAATATATAGAAAAAAAATAGTAAGTAGAATGCAGTAGAGAATGATGCAAAATACTAAATTGTTAATAATTAATTTATAAAATTAAAACACGCCAATGCCAATGGTTGAAATGTTGAAATGAACAACCTAAATTCTATCAATTTATTTTTTTTCCAAAAAATATTGAAAATTGAATTAAATATAGGACTTCAAAGTTTATTTTAGAGTAGAAAGTCAAAAATTGCCTGTGAACTAAAATTCCTCATAACTATTGACTCACTTATTGAAATGGAATGATTCAAAGCTTTCCATGCATACATAAATACAATAAACCAATTTCAAATTTTAACTTTTGAAAAAAGAGTGATTTTTTAGAGCTGCCCAAGCTGACCTGCAAACAATATATTGTTTAATAACTTTTGACTCCTATTTCCAAATGTCTTGAAATTTGACACACTAAAAGATATTCCTTGTCCAAAACTTTCGAAAAACTTTGGGCCAAAATAAATCAAATCTCTACTCACAAGTACTTGCTCTAAAAGTTTATAATTCCAAAAATACAAGGCTAGTTCTTTAGGGATTAATATCTTCTAATCTCTATAGTCATGAAATTTTGACTACATGATTTAAGACAAGTAAAGTGCAAGATCCTATGGTTTGATTTTTTTTTAATTTTAGATTTTCTTAGATGAAAGTTGCCAAAATTTCAATATTGAGTCATTTTTGACAAAAAATTGGCCTTGGAACTTTAGGGATAAAATCAATTTTTAAAATTTGGGACATGCAAATGGTTCAAAATATTGGCCTTGGAATTTTCAGTGAAGTTGTTTTACATTATGCTCCATATTTCATAAAGTCAAACATATATATATCTTTGAAATTGTAATAACTAATATTTTGAACACATGGATTTGCATTATGGGAAGTATTATTTTTTTTTGCTTTCAACACTATGACTTTGGGGTTGAAGGACAATTGCAAGTATCACTTAATATTCTTGTTTGAAAATGTGATTAGTATTGGAATGTAATGACTTATAGAATTTCTATTTTTTCTTTTATCTATTTTTACTATAAATCCTTTAGAAGATAGAGTACATATGTGAAAATGTAGGCTTAGAATAATCCAATTGTAAAAGTTATATACAATAAAATAGTGATGGAAAATGTAAGGAAATAGTATGATAAATATTGCTTTTAAAAAAAGAAGTTTTAAACTTATAACTTTTTAAGAAGGAAATCTAGGTCTCACATTCAAAAATGCTCATTTTGAACCACTTGTATGTTCAATAAATACAAATTGTATTCTTTACACATGCACCAAAGTGCAACAATTTGATAATTCAAAGAAGTTGGAAGCTTAGATATTTCCTGAGAATTTTTTTGGACATTTCTTTTAGTATAATTATTGTTTATATCTTCTTCCAAACAACAAAGAAAATTGAAAACAAAACAATGATTTTGCACTCACTTCTATTGTATATTGCACTTATTTCATTTTCCATTGAAGGCTTTAGAAGAATTGAATTGCAAATAGATTAGAAGACGTTGCACTTTTCATATCATAGCCTTGTTCAATATTTCTAGTACAAATTCTTCTTTGCATGTTTAGGAATAATTTTGTTATCATTTTGAAATTCTATGAGGCAATAAGGGGGGGTTGTGCCCCCGTCCACCACTCATGGCGTTTAAGCTATGAGGCAATTCTTCTCCTATAAAATAAAATTCTATCCAATTTCAATATTTCATAAATAATAAATTATCTTTAAAATGTAGATGAAGTAATAATATTGGAAAAGTAGATATTCTCCTTTTACTATTACATCTATGACATATAAATCCAAAATGTAAAGGCACCACATTTTGGTGTTGACAAAACTTTAAGGTAAAAGAAACTCTAAAGTACTCACTATTTTAATTAGTCATTTTTAAGAGTGATGTCTCCTTTAAATGTAGCTTCAACTTTGAACATTTGATTTTGATGATGAATGATTATGATTTTTCAATTCAACATTTTGTATAAGGATGACCACTTCAAATCTTCATTTTCTATTGTTGAAGGCTCTTTTAAATTAATGTGATGTGAAATACATCTTGCAAAGAAAATCACAATAGATATTTGATTTTACAAGATGTATAATACATTTAAATAAATTGAGAGAATTTTGAGAGGTTACAATTTTTGTTGGGACCAATATTTTGGATTTGACTTGGGATGAGAAGAATGATAGAAAGATTACAAATGACTTGCACACATTAGTATGGGCTTTGGATTTGACTACAAGTAAATTTCTATAAATTCTTGGGGGCTAAGGTAAAATAGTGACCACATGTGAAAAAAGAGGTGAAATCAAACCACATAGCATTGTTTTTCCAAAAAAAGTCACTTGCATTGGCATTTGAGTTATATGGGACCCAAAGAGGATGAAGTGGCATGCCAAATCAGCATGTTTTAATGCCATTTTAGAATTCTAACATTATTATAATAGATGTCCGCTAATATATCCTCTGTTGCATGTAGATTTTTTTGTGATGTCCATAGAGATGTCCATTGTGGCATTGAGATGATTTTTGTGATGTCAACTAAAACATCCTTTATAACATTCGGATGTTTTTTTGTGAGACAACATTGTATTCATCATATTATTTACATTTGAAATTTTGATTGTAATAATAAAAAATTACATTTCAAATGTCCCATAAGGTTTGTCTTCCCTCCTACCATCTTTCTTGCATAAATAACTTGCTTTTGCATGTAAAAATCCTTATAATAAGGCTTTTCAAGTCATTCAATATTATTGTCAATACGATGTATTGTGTACAATGTATGGCATATTGTATATAATATATGGTATAATATGTATTTGTATAATGTATGTTGTATTGATATTATATGGCGTATTATGTATGATGTATAATATATTGTGTACAATATATAATGTATTGTATATGGCATATGTTCAAGCTAACATCAAAATTGATGTTTCAAGAAATGCCTCAAAAAACATCTAGAGGCTAAAATGGATGTTGCTAAAGATAGTATTCAAATTCTTATGGACGTCTAAGTTGATGTCACAATAAACATTATGAAAATTTTCAGAAACATAACGTCAACTACCACCTCATTTTTTGGTCAAGTGGAAAAAATCCTACATGGCAATACTTGCTTGCATGGCACTTATGTGGCTGCCACATAGTACTATTGGGCCACTTTTTATAACCATGTTTGTTGTGATGTTTCTCTAAAAACATGGCATGTTTTTTTAGATTTTCTCATGTTTTTTCCATTTCAATCTTGACAGATTTTTCTAAACATTTTAAGTAAACATACTTCATGTTTAAGGAAATATCTAGACATGTTTTAGCACTTGTTAAAAAAAATACAATTTTCTTGTAGTGGCAAGTTTCGTTTTGGGATTGGATGCACTCGTGTTTGGAAGTATTTGGTTTAAGGTCCAAATGATTGTCTCTAAAGAGTATAAATGTCTTGCTCAATTTGTTAAGTTTAGGGGCTTAGGCCTTAGGGTGTATTAGGTTGTCTTGTTATTGATTTAGGATGTTGGGCCTATGTAGTTATTTGGTTTAAGGTATAGATTTCTTCCATTGTTGCTTGAGTGTGTAAATTAATCTAGATTTAGGGGGTAAAGATATGTCATTGTGTTTTAGGGCACCATCAAAGTTTGTAGTGTTTCTTGGATTAGGATATCTTATTGCGTTCTTTGGACAACATTTGTATTTTTTCTAAAGAAATGGGGAAGGCTAGAGCAATCACAAGAAGAAATGGGATCATACATCCAAGTCTAGATGAAAGGGATCCTAGAGATAGGAAGCAAGAATGGCAACATGAGTGTAAAAATGAAAAAAGAACTACAACAACGTTGCACAAACAACCTATAGAGGAAGAGTTCCGTGAGGTAGAATCCTTCTAGAATTGGTGCAAGATTAAATCCATGGTGTGTTGTCATGATGCAAAAGCCATCCTAGATTTTATCTTTTCTACTTTGAATAAATCTGTAGACTTAGCACATCAACAAGCTGTTTTGCAGGTAGTGTGATCAAATGGACTTGCAATAGTTGTTTTACTAGAATCTTATAGGCTTACAGTTTAGGTTCAAGCTCAAAATAAAATTATATCTAGTTTAACACAATCTCATAAACCACAATCCTCAACAGAGGTAAAGAACTCAAAATGTAGGGTCCAACTTGTGACTAAGCATGCAATCTTGACAGCAGTAGTCAGTTGAAGTGCTTCCACATTAAAGAGGCAAAAGGTGTGGTTCTTGGGAGTTTACATTGGTTGAAAAATACAATGACCAAATCAACAAAATTCAATATAAAAGTATTGATTTTTTTTGTTGATTTGTACGTGTTGATTTAGGATACTTTTGAACATAAAAGTGTTCATTTTTTTTTTGTTGATTTTGGTTACATTTTTTTTTCATTAACTAAAAAAAAAATTCACAATTAACGAACCAATCCTAAGTTGCCATGTTGCAATGCTACTTAGACACTCCAAAACATCTAGGTGGTGTTGCAATGTGGCACCTGCCACATAAATGGCTCCACATACAATGTGGTATGTGCCATGTGGTAAATGCCACCACCAAGGTTTGAACTTTAAACTTCATGGATGACTTTCAAAGCTCAAACCATTGCACCACTTTTAATTTCACATGATTACAAGTGTTGCAAAAACTTATTTATGTACTTTTTTGAATTTTTTCTTGTGGTCACTTCAAGTCAACACACTTTGAGGCAACTTTCACTTTGTAAACAAACTTTAAAAAAAATAGAACTAATGAAAATTGAAAAATTAAGCTATTTTTCACCTCCAACAGTGCATTTGAGATTTTGATCTTTTAATCAAAAGTTATGAACAAAAATTAGAGAAAATGTTAAAAAATATAAAAAAAAGAATGTAAATTTCTACCCCTCTTCGAATTTTGTCCATAACTTTTGATTGGAATATTGAAATCTCAAATAGATTGTTGAAAGTGACAAATAGCTTAATTTGACAATTTTTTTAAGTTCAAAGATTTTTGAAAAAAGTTCATTTACAAGACCAAAATCACCCTAAAAGTTTGCAAACTTTCGTAGACACTAAATTGTGTAGTTATTTTATTCTTAAATTTACATTATATACTAAAGATTTTCAAAGATTTTGAAAAAAATTTTAAAAATTTTAAAAATTTTAAAAATGAAAAAGAAATTAATAAATTTTTGTTGATGTGGTAATTGCACTATCCAAATCAACAAAAAAAATGAGACTATTTTATTAATTATAGCACAATTAACAAAAATTTGTGAAAATGAACATTACAGTATCCAAATTAACAAGAAATTGTTGATGTTTTGTTAATTTGGACACTATTTTTCTAGTAGTGTTAATATATACATGGAAAGCTTTTAATCATTCCATTTTGATCAATGAGTCTAGAGTTATGAAGATTTTTTGTTTGTAAGTAGTTATGGATTCTCTATAATAAAATCAGATTTGAAATCCTTTTTTTTACCTTGTTTTCTATATTTTTGAAAAAAATAAAATTATAGGATGTAGATTTTTAATTATAAAATTGCAACCACTAGGATTAAAAATTTTAATTCTATATTTAAAATCTTAATAATTTAGTATTTTGAATCATTTTTTACTAATATCTATTTACTATTTTTTTTCCTATATATTATACAATTTCAAATGATTTGAAATTTTTTTAAGCTTGTAGCCAACTTGTCTAGGAAAAATAATCCTAAGAAGTACCACCATTTTGGTCAATTATTCATAGAAAAGTGAGCTTGTGAAATGCAGCTACCCTGCTTTTTGCAAGGCAGAAAAAATGATTTTAATAAATTTGAATGGTTATATCTTGCAATCCATATGGTGAAAATGTCTGAAATTTTTATCACATGTTTTTGACATTACTAGTACATGATCATATGGTTACATATTTTTTTTTAATTCAAAAATTTGGTGCTTGTAATAAAAATGGCAATTTTTGAGCTTTATTTTGTGAAAACATAGCACTAGTAGAAAAATAGTGCCCAAATTATCAAAACATCAACAAGTTCTTGTTAAATTGGATACTATAATGTTCAATTTCACAAATTTTTGTTAATTGTGTCCAAACTAACAAAATAGTCTCATTTCTTTTGTTCATTTGGATAGTGCAATTACCACATCAACAAAAATTTATTAATTTTTTTGAAATATTTTAAATCATTTTAAATCTTTATGAATTTTTAAAAATCTTTGAAAATCTTTGGGAATCTTCAATATACAATATAAATTTAAGAATAAATATTAGAAGAGATTTCAACCTCAGGAAAGGTTGTGAGTTCCTTGCAGTTTTCAAACTACAGCAACTGGCAGACATGATAATGTGACTACCATGTCATGAATATATATATATATATATATATATATATATATATATATATATATATATATATATATATATATATAATTTTTTATTTATTTTTAAGGCCTCACTTAATCTATTGCTGTTTCACAAATATGACAAGCACTTATGACATTGACATCAAATATGCATGTCAAAAGTAAAATTTGAATTATATCTTCCCTAGATTTGTAGTTTTTTTTAAGAGTACTTTAAAAGGATACTTGCTGTATTAACCCAAGCATCATATATTCCAGCTTATGTACCAATATGCTTTGAGAGTGCAACATATATGTTCTGAAAAAATGAAAGTTGACCTGCCGCGCGCTACTTGCCCGCTCTCTCTTTTTGAGTTTGTAAAATGGTCCATAGGTTAAAGCTGTTAGTTTGTGATTTACAAACTTATCATAAAGACAGAATTGCAATTGTTACCAGGACTCATCTCACACTCAGTAGCATATATCTGTTTGCAAATACTTGCTGCGATGGTGCTTGGGTCACAGAACAGCAGCCAACATGTGTAGATTTGTTCCATAGCTTAATGAAAAAATGTCTGGAAAACATTACTAACGCTACTCTTTTGAGTTAGTTTGGAGAGAGTTCTTTCTTAGGTGAATATACAATAACAAGTAGTGGCAGTTTGAAGACACCTCATACATGTCGAATAGCACACTAACTGTTTGTTGTTGTGACGTGGGTATAGGTGAGAATTGCCACCTCCTCAGAAATTTTTCATAAAATTTCAAATGATACTATTGGCATATGAAGGACAAGGGTTTTTTCTGGCAAATTAGCTTTGCAAAAACCTTTACTTGTGTGTTTTTTATGCTCGGAATGTTTGTCTTATGAAATCTACTTGGCTCAAATTGGATGTTGTTTTCTTTGATAAATTGTCTCATACAGATTTAGTTTGGTAAAGTAACTGTTACACCAGTTTTAGGGTACAGACTGTACATGCTGCTCAGTTCGAAAACTAGAGAGACATGGGGTTTTACTTGCCTCATATCATATATATTTTTTCTAGTATATACAACCTGCACTTTCTGGTCTCGTATCATGGGATGATCTGGCTTCCTGGTATATAAAGATGGATTACTGGTCAAGTAATAACTGATCACAAGTCATATCAAGGTTGGATTTACAGCTTGTTAGATTACAGGGTCAATCTTATTCAACCCTATGAACAATGAGGTTATGATTTAAAGTAAAACACATGATCTGGCTTAAACATGCTGGCTTTGTAAGTATAATTAATAAGCTCTTGTTTTAAATACTAAGACAAGGTTATATGGCTAAAATTGAGTTTGAGTATGGAAAAGGAAACTGAATCTACTCTGACACAAACAGAGCAGTATTGAAAAAGCTATTTTTTTTTTAAATGAAGTTTTTTTCTTTTTTTCTTTTTTTCAGCTTCCATCTTGTAGTTCCAATACTTGGGATGATTCATGATATGATGAAGTAAGATTTCCTATGATTAAATACATACACCTATGAATTAATGAAATATCTGACACCCCACCCCACCCCCCCTTTTTTAAAGGGATTATACAGACGTTCATTTCTAGTTAATACCACTGTTTGGGTTAACTATGAATAACTAAGTAATTAACAACAACTGATTTGTTATGATTTGTTGTATGATTACTGGTAATATTAATATCCCACCATTTACAGCTATACAAAGCCTAGCCTTGATAGCTGTACAGTAGCTGGCTACCACTATATACTATTTTGATTGGCAGCATTGTTCATTTATTTCCTGCAGATTCTAGGAGATTATGTAATTTCAATATGGTGATATTTTCGTCCAATGAATGAAAATTAACGACTAGCATTATGTCTGATACCATTCGGTCGACATTCCATACTAAGTTGTATCTAACCGACCAAGCGCCAAAATTACAGTACACCTTTACTCAATAGGAGATTTGAGTGATGATGTGATGTGTGTGGGACCTTGAGGAGCTAGTTAGCTTGAATTCTGTGAGATATTTTTGCTGTGATACTCTCTGTTGCACTGGAGTTACATACTCTCTAGCATTGGTGTTTCATATTCCAGGGTGTAGTTTCTACTGTAGAAACTGAGCAAGTTACTAGAATTACATTGTGGCTTCTTCTCAAATCACTACAAGCAGTCAGGTGCTAAGGAGAATGTAATATCTTGCTGTTTAAATGACTTATGTGGAATGTTTACTTGTTTTTATGTTTTTTTTTTGTTCATTGTGAAGACAATAACACATTGTAAATGAGCTAAAAACACCTTACATACAATTTTCTAACTTCATTTTTGTTGTGGATTACCATGGGTGGAGGTGACGCTCACTACCTCAAGGAAATTTGAACAACAAGATGCTGTTACATTCCTATGACTAGTTGCTTTTTATAGCAATACTCTTTTATGAACTCGTATGATAGTCAAATATGTCTTTGTATTTTTTACTTATGGTGAAATATGATTTGACCATTTGTGATTTCTTTCTTTGAATAATGTCTCTGCAAATTAGCCATGCTAATTGGATAAGTTAGTTATTAGATTGATGTCTATGGTAATAAGCTCACTCAATCATTAAGCTTGCGGTTGTTTTTACAAAAGTAACCATATATGATTGATTGAAACAAAGTTATTGGACTAGATTATTGCTAGTAAGCATACTCACAAGTACACAAATTGGGATCCATTAATAATATGAGAGTATGTATTAAGATATGCACCAATATGGATTAGAAACTATAAATTTGGAAAAGAATAGAAAAGTTGCAAAAAAGTGCCCGTCTTTGGGATGTACCAAAAAAAGCTTTTTTTGGGAATAGCCACTCCCCATAATTGTGGAGGGGGGGGAACTGTGGGGCGCAGTTGCTTGAAGCGGCCCTTTTGACCCTCCAGAAATCCTCTTATGATAACTACACAATTTGGTGTCTATTAAAGTCAATAGACTTTTGGTGTGATTTCCGTCTTGTAAATGAATTTTTTTTTTAAACATTTTGAATTACAAAAAGTTGGAAAATTAAGCTATCTTTCACTTCAAACAATTACTTTGAGATTTTGATCTTTCAATCAAAAGTTATGTACAAAATTTAGAGAGGGATGAAAATGGACATTTTTTTTTACATTTTTAAACACCTTGTTTGAATTTTGTCCATAACTTTTGATAGAAAGATTGAATCTCAAATAGATTATTGGAAGTGAAAGATAGCTCAATTTTTCCAACTTTAAGTAGTTCAAAGTTTTAAGAAAAAAATGTGTTTACACGGTGAAATCGCCCCTAAAGTCTTCTAAATTGAAGTGACCATAAGAAAAAATT
The DNA here is from genome assembly GCA_963969395.1 of Pseudoscleropodium purum. Lineage (NCBI taxonomy): Eukaryota > Viridiplantae > Streptophyta > Bryopsida > Hypnales > Brachytheciaceae > Pseudoscleropodium > Pseudoscleropodium purum. The sequence continues at coordinate 436,527 of OZ017802.1, forward strand.
CAAAAAAAATACATAAATAAGTTTTTGCACCACTTATAATCTTATGAAATTACAAATGGTGCTATAGTTTCAACTTTGAACCTCATTCATGAGGTTCAAAGTTGAAACGTTGGTGGTGGCATTTGCCATGTTGGCATTGTCATATGGCATGTGGGGCCATCCACATGGTAGGTGCTACTTGGCAACACTATGTAGATGTTTTAAATTGTTTATATAGCATCTTAGGATTGGTTATTCAATTGTGAAAAAAAAATTCAAAAAGAATTTATTAAAAGAAATGTAACTGTATCAAGAAAGAAAGTAATAGTTTTTTGTTAAAAAATCAACACTTTTGTGTTCAAAAGTACCCAAATCAACAAAAAAAATCAATACTTTTGGATTGAGTTTTCTTGATTTGGTCACTGTATTTTTCTACTAGTGATAGTCATGGAACTTTAGGGGTTATTTCACATTCTAGCTGGAAGCTACTTAGAAACAATTTTGAAAGAAGTTTTTTTAATTCCTAAATCTTAGCCATGCAATTTTTTCCTAAAAATATAACAAAATTTCAAAACTCATATATATATAAATTTCTATAAGTTGATTTATATGTTTTCATTTCATAAGGATTCATTACAAAACTTATTTCAAGATGATCGTTTATATAATAATTGCTATATGTCCACAACGTGCATTATAAATTCTACTCCTAGTTCTAAAGACATTGTGGTGTCTGTAGTTTGAAACACTTTGGATTTATTTTAGAATTAAGTTCCACTATACATATAATAATGTTAAACAAATTCAAGTTATCTTTTGTTTTATCATAACTTTTATCAAATTAGTCAATGGAATTATACAATAAGGGATATAGGAATTCAAAGATGAAACTAATTAGTAGTAGAAATCATAAGAATTCTAACAAAATTCTGTTGATTTGGACACATTGTCTTAGTAATTGTTTTGTTGATTTCAACAAAAAATTTATTTATTTTAACAAATTTCTGTTGAAATCAACAAAATAGTGACCGGGACAACGTGTCCAAATTAACATAATTTTGTTAGAATTCTTGCATTTTCTATTGGTGAATGAATGCCATTTTAAATCTTGTTTTTTTCTTTCACCTTTGAGAAATAAGAGTATCATTGACAATTCAATGTAGTAAATATGACTTTTTTTGGACCAATTGTGTTTGTTCAAATTCAAACCTTCAATCAAATCAAGCCTTGGAATTCTACACAAAGAGTGATGATACTCTAGTTGAAAGATGAGAACAAGGCATAATTTCATTTCCATTCAATTTGAATTTAGCAAATATTTTTATCTTGAATTTCAATACACATAGAATTGAAGATTTGATTTTATAATAGTGCAATTGATCTAGTAGAATAAGAATCACTCCAATATATTATCTATAGTATTCATTTTTCTAAAGTAAAAGAGATAATTAAATATCAATTGATTTAGAACTCTTGTCAAAACTTCCAAAGATTGAAGACTTGTATTTGTAATGATGCATTTCATCTAGTAGATTAGAATTTACTATGAAAAATTATCAAGAGTATTTATTCTACAAAAGTAAAAGAAATTGTAGGGTATCAATTGATTAAGATTTATTGTCAAAATTTCTAAAAATAACATTGCAAATTTCGTCTATAGCAATCTTTCTAATGCTAGTAGAAAGCTAAGGTAATCTAGTTTAGTAATTGTGCAAAGAGTCTCATAAACAATTATAAAGATTTTCTAATGCTTTACTAAAAATGACAATTCACTTTTTGTTGGATTTGATTGCATTGGAGAGTTTGACATTAAATTGTGTTGTTGTTAGATCTGCAACTTCCACCTATCAAATACACTTCTAGATGAATGAGAAGTTATTTGGATACAATAATATTTTTAAGCACTTAGAATATTGAATGGACTTTGAATGCTTGGGTCTAATGTACTTGATAATCACGCAAGATAGTTAAACCTAAAAGTGCCAATTTCCTAATTCCAATTGCTATTTTTTAATAGAATGTAGATTAGAAGAAGCTTGTATTGCATCCACATTAATCCCCAAAACCTCAACAAGGCTTTAAGAAGAACTAATTGCAATTATAGAGCTCTTTGGGCCAAATAATGGAAAACTTTTTGTTTATAATGACACTCCTTAAAGCCTTCTAATGAGCTATATCCAAAATGCACAAGGGGGATGAAAACCACAACAAAATTTAAAGAAGAATCAATGATAAATTTAAAAACTCTTTGAAGCAACTAATGGGAGTTGAAGCATTTTGTGCTTCAAGGGTGATCATTTTTAGGGACTCTAGCAACATATGTGAATAAATATCCCATACTTTCAACTTTGAAAATTAATAGAAAATTGTATAAGTGTCAAAAAATTACAAATCAATTTGGATTGGATCACTTTTGAGGAGGCTAACATTCTTACAAATTCTACTTTTTATTTTCTTTAAATAAACAAGAATGGTGTAATTGTGAGGCTCTATATTAGGTAACCAAGTATGTTAATTTATTGATAAATTGAACCCCACATCCCCACTCTAAGCTAACCCTAACCATGTTGTGCAATGTGCATGTGGTTGTAGATAGGATTTGGAAACTAGGATTCCAACACCAGAATTGATGCCATAGTCTTTGTCCAAAGGACAAAGCCAATAAATCATCATTTGGACCACCCTTCAATGAGGGGCAGAAAAAGTAGCGGTTGTGGATGCTTCTCCATTCTCTGTGGTGGTCGCCCTTCAATTAAAGAAGGAATGCTGCAGGATAAGGAACATTTCCTTCATGCCTGGAGACAATGGTCCGTCAAGAAATGGCATGAGAGACCCAATCTTAGGCAACAACAAGATCCGTTTGCTCTGCTGAACACTAGTCAATCTCCTCGAGCAAATATATAGAGAAGAAAGAACCTTCATCTGCATAGCGTGCGCAATTTGCTGCAAGTCCGACACTTTCTTCTTCAGTCCCAAGTACTCCATCACAGATGGCTTTTTCTCGCCTTGAGATGCTTTTCGTTCATTGACAAACTGTATGAATGCTTCTTGCGCTTTGGCCTGCATGCTCAGAAAAATTCTTTCAACGCTTACCCACTGTCATGTTGCTTACAACATTTCACTTTCTGATCCCACATCTCCACCATACCCTCACAGATAACGAGATCACCTTTCGCTCTAGTGCCTTAGCAATGTCGTCCTTAACGCGGAGAAGCTGAGGCTTCCGCTCAATTAATGTTCCTTTCGTAACTTTATACTGTTCAGAAAGCAAGTTCAATTGGGCCTGCGCTTTCTCCAGTGCCTGAGCTTCGCATTGCGATGTACATCAAGGATTAAAATGGAATTCAATCATTCTGCATTAGAAAGAACGAAGGGGCGATGACAGGCACATTAAAGGTGATGAGCACACCTTCTCAGTTTTAAGGTTCTCTCCTTTCAGACGAAAGACTTCTTTATCACGATCACGTAGACGAGTCTCAAGTTGCTGCTTGTGAATTGCCAATTGATCGAAGTCCACTGCATGCAAAACATCTGAAAGATCTTTCTTAATCTCTAGGGATGCCTCAGTTTTGGCAATATTCCCGTGGAGTGTGGCTTTACGCTCCCGGAGCTTCTCTATTGAAAACCGGGTGGTCTTGATTCTCTGCTGCAAGAACCTGACTGCCATTTTTTCTAAACATGAGTGATGCGAAAACGGTTTCCCTGACTAGGCTACTGCTCACGGCACTTAACAAGAGACAAAAACAGCTAGACAGTCTAGAAATTGGAATATGAACATTGGCAGCATGAAGGAGAAGTCGCTACTTTAACACATGCTCAGAACTTGCAGTCTTTGTCCCCCTCTCTGCAGCTTCTGCCAAGATTTCACGGCGGAAATCTGAAATATCTCTTCGTATTTCACCTATTCTCAATTCAGCTTCATCATACGCGGCCTGAAGTTCATCCAACATGCGCTCACTTTCGTGCCTGCAATTCTCACAAAAATCTTCGAGAAGCGACGAGCTTGTTATCGGGCCACGCGAGGTCAATAATAATACTTAAATTGACACACACGTTGAACCCTTGTCACCGCCCAACTGGTCAGGTGAAAGAACATTGTAATGATGCAGCTTCAGACCGAACTCAAAGAATGGACCCATCATTATATCCTCTCCATGAAATTAAGTACTCACCGATAAATATTCATCTGATCTTGAATAGAACTGGTCTCAGCCACAGCAATGTCGCATCGTTCCTCCATGCTCAAGCCCTGGGCCATCTCATGCGCACTGCGCATCCAAGAAGGGCGGTACACACCGGACTCCCGGCGGCCGTCGGAGCTTGGCGAAGGAATGTTGAAAGACATACGTGACGACGAAGCACGACCAGCCGGGATGAAACCTTGATTCTCCTCCACTTCCTTGTAAACTTCGTCAAGCTCCTCCAAGGAGTCCAATTGACTCATTTGCATGTTGTCTCCGCTCCCCGAGCGCATCATGAGCCTCTGCAGCATGATGCAGCTCGACACTTCAAAATGCTCGTGTCGAGTTTGAACAAATTGAAAGGCATCTAATTTAACCTCTTCATGCAAGACCCCGTCAGTCTGGTTTCGAAGCCAACAGGCAATCACTAAGGATCTAAGGTCAGGAACTGACAAGTAGGATGTCAATGGTCATTAATTCTACAAACATTAATTAGCGTCTTACGGCCACCCATGACTCAAGAGGCGGGCGAATTTCATGCAGAGGATATCATGGTAAAACATCTCCGTGCAGCAGAGTCTATAGTGCGGGACTTCGTTGCAGGACTAGGATCGAGCACTTTAGGCTGTGGTAGGGCATTAAAGAAGGCGTCAATGGACTCGGAGGAAGAAAAACTGATCACGCATGCGTCGTGCCCACTGCAAGACATGACAGAAGGAACGATCGACAGGCAGAGAGGAGAGGGACACACCATGAGGTGGTCGGCCAGCAAGTTGTTCTCGACGTGGACGTGATCCTTCTCCATCACCACAGCATCAAGGGCCACACGAGTGGCACCAACATCCGGCCCAGACGTGGGAGTCGGAGGCATGTCGGCGTCACCAGCAGATTCGGCAGAGGCAGCAGCAGCAGCATCATCGTCGGTCTCCTCGGGATTATCAGCCATGAGGGAGCGAAAACGGTAACCACTCAAGGAATGGGCAGAAGAGGACAATGACGCAAGGTCCGAACGAGGGGAGGAAGCGAAAGCGAAAGCACAGATGCATCATAAGGAGGGCAAACACGACAGAGACAGAGAGGGACGCCCAGGCGCCAGCGGGCAATTTCGGTGACCAGTAACCAACTAGGAGGACGAACGAAAAAAGAGGTCCAGACGAAAAAAGGGATACGTCCGTCCGTCTGTTCGCCCGTCCGTCCGTTCGGGGAGATATGGTCTTTTTATCCACAAGCAAGGCGCCAGTGCGTCGCTGCCACTCGGAGCAGGGCGAAACGGAGGGGTGCGTTCTTACAGTGCTGCGTGCCTTGCAGGCCGTGTTCTGTGCCCATCCGCAATCCCAGCCAATGTCATGGCCGATCGCATCACTTGAGAATGCCATACTCCCGGTTCGACATTCTGCTTTGAGGTCGTCATCTTCGTCTCACCCCTCTCTAGAACCCTTCTCTCGTGACTCTCCCACGCTGCTTATCTTATCTCCGCTGCGGCAGCAGCAGCTCCTGCTATGGAGTCCGCATTGCATCTCTCTTCGGTCCTCCACCGCGCGCCTTGCTCTTTCACCCCTCCCCACCTCTTCTTTCTCTCTAATGCTGTCTCTTCGTCTACGTCAAGCCTAATGCGCAATGCGGCCGCCCCAGGTCTGTCGCAGCGTCACGCTGCAGCAACTGCCGCCGCCGCGGGCCCGCCTGGGCTTTCCTGCTCCGCATCCGCGTCTGGACCCTCCGATGCTCTTGTAATGTCCCGCCGCCAGCTCTCCGTGGTCACATTACTGGTGACCACGTTCGGCGCAGTGGCTGGCGCCCGGGCGGATGCGGACGAGGATTACAAGCGCGAAACGAGCGACGTAATCGAGCAGGTGCGCACGACGCTGGCATTGGAAAAGAGCGACCCGAGCAAGGCAGCGGCGGTGGCCAAGCTGCGGCAGGCGGGCAACGACTGGGTGGCCAAATACCGCAAGGCCAAGAAGGTGGCGGGCAAGCCGTCGTTCAGCAACATGTACTCCGTCATCAACGCCATCAGCGGCCATTTCGTCAGCTTCGGCGCCACATATCCCATCCCCACCAAGCGCAAGGACCGCATCCTGGATGAGATGAAGGACGCCGAGAAGGCGCTCAGCCGAGGTCGATAGGGCATCGCCACCGGCCCCAAGCGCCCGTCTGTCGGTCGGTCGCTCGGTTGCTCGGCCGGCGGGTGGCAGTGGCGTGGGCATTACCGCACCACCCCCTTGGCAGGCATCACCCACCCATCCACGTTGGTACTGTACTAGGGCTGCTCTTCGCTCTTTTTTTAACGGAGACTACCTTACACAATTGCAAAGCCTGACCTTGCTCCTCATCGGCGACCTCGCTGCACAGAAAGCAAGACTCTGATCTGGGCGGCGTGTCTGAGTGAGTGAGCGAGTGTGCCGAATTTCGTTACTTCTAGGGCCGCGTGAGCCATTGTGTGCCAGGGCATATGCAGCACCAGCAGCAGCACTCTGGAGTAGGTTGTTATTGTGTTGTAAATCCTGATTCTCAAGCAGCCGCAGCTCGTACCCTGGGTTGCTGGCTGACTCTCGAGAGCAGTGTATCAATACCATGCTGGCCACGGCAGTTCCCTTGTAAATTCCCCTTTCCCCTCGTGCATGTGAGAATGATATAGTATCTTTGCATGTGCTACCCGGCAGAACTATGCTTGGAGTAATCCTCGCATCCTTAACCACTAAATTTCCGTCCATCAACAGAGTTGTCTGGCAGGAGCCATGGAACTGCTAATCGAGATTCCTAGGAAGAGATGAAAAGTGAAGTACAAGTCCCGTTTCCCTCCATCGATATGGAAAAGAACACAATGGTATACATTCATTATTGATATTTGCTCGCACAGAATTGGAACGCTACAACCTTAGCACTCATCTCTATTCAAATTCATCGCAGACCAGCTTGGCCTGGAAATGCACCTTGCACACCAGTATCAGTGCACTGATGGATGGGCAATGCATTAATACCCGTAATGCGGTATTCATAACAGAAACAAATATCCAAACGTTGAAATTGTTTCCTGCGGGGTCCTTGTACACTACCATATTTTTGATCTTCCATCGCACGCAGAACTACATTCAAAACGGTTATCAGTCCTCGGTTCTCTTGAGTACTTGCCAATCAGAAGAGAATTCCCGCAACCATTTCGGCCCAGCGCCTGAACTAAAGAGTCTTATTTGCGCCTCAAATATACACGGAGATTCCAGCGTGACGAATAATCGCAGTGCTGTACTGTTTTATCGACCGGTTCCTGGAAACAGATTTATCAGAGACCCTACTCCTGGCCTCTCAAAGGTACACATATTTTCTTGGTCTCACAGGTCTTCACAAATTTGAGACCTCCTCAACCAGTACTTGGCGAAGGCATGAGGCCAATCTGAACCTCAATTGTGGTTTCAGTACTGTACCTCCACTTCTGCATGCCTAGAAGAGGTCTAAATAAACCTACGGCTCAATGAACTGATGTATGACACTGAAAGTTCCCCTTGGTGAAGAAAAGAAATTTATCGTACACAGGAGCGATCAGGAGTAGATGTCGGAATAAAAAGGGGGAACAAAAATCTTGCATCATTGCCTCAAATGGGAAATGCCGCCTTTCCCTGGCGTCAATAGTTTGTCCTTCACTCCCGCAGTCGCAGAAACCTCCGGTGTATGAGTGGGCATGTTGTCGCTATGTCCTGGTCTATCCCATATTTTCAGATGGCCTTCATGGCAGGATGTTACAATTGCTTCCTTGGAAAATAGAAGCCCTGATAACGGCTCTGCATGCACACGGTGTGCCATCACAGGAGCCAGCTTTGGCACCTCCTTCCTAGCAGGAGCATGACGTAATGGACCTGCCGAATGCACGACCCCATCCCAACCTGCAGTCTGGTTGGTTGACAGCACAGAAGGAGAACCGCCGGATACTGGTGCCATACGCAGCGGCACGACCACCTCGTCCATGGACAAATCCCAAAGAAGCAACTGCGTATCCTATACAACAGGACCCCACCACAGTTGTAGGACAAAAAGAGAAAACTTCTAACAACAGCCATTACTTCAAATTGGACAGCGCACGGACAGGATACATGCAGGTCAATATATTGTAAACACTCCCCGTCCCCCAAAGCATGCAAGTTGTACTATAGACACCAGCTCCATGCTGTGCAGTAATAGTAACCGGGAAACCATACGCGCACAACTGACCGAAGAAGATGCACGAAATCCAGCATAATAGCAATCTGCCAGAATTCACTTCGGGAGGCATAAATATGACAATCGATGTACCTGTCCAACAGAGCCGAAGCGGTAGGTAGTGACATCTCCAGTGTCAGGGGTGGGAACTTCCCAATATGGATCGAAGGCTACAGCGCTGACCTGCAAATTCAGCAACCACATATCACAGCGTCAATATCCAAACTAAGGCAACAAACTAGCACTCTTCCATCATAGATATTCCAGCATAACTAAAGAGTCCTGCGGAACAGACGTGATGAGGAGCCTGTAAGCAAATCTATTGAAGAGTACTAAGAAATTGAAACAGCTGCGGTCAAGAGTACAGTACCCAAGAATTGTGCCCCTCTCCCCAAGCAACGACAGCTTGATCCTCCATACTCCAGATTTGAACAAGATCGTCTTCTCCACCTGTCAAAATGTACTTCCCATCCGGACTGCAAAGGCCAGCCGCGTCATGATTATCAAGTTAGTTCTTTTCTTGAAGCAACCACCATTGCCTCAGGCAGAAAAAAGGGAAATTACAGCCCATGAAATCGAGTTAGGGACAATACCTCCACGAACAGCAGAGCAAAGCACCAAAATAACTTTTGCAACCACATATAAGGGTCTCCTTTGCATAATCAAAAACCCTCAAATATCCTGGCATATCAAAGAAATAAGACACCCTCAAATATTGACCTGGAAAAACTTCAGCACACCGCCTGTTCTCCACAACGCATAATGAAAAGGTTCAATTCACTAAAACGCAGAGAGACATTTTGTTTCCTTAACAGACATACCATTTCGATTGAAGTCTAGAATAGCAACTATGTTTGGAAGAAGAGAGAATCAAAACTCGAAAGAACGTACCATCCCGGCCAACTGTAGCCAGAAAAGCACCATCCCGGGAAAAAGCAAGTCCATTAATAGAGCCTTGGCATATATGCCATCTGGCAATTGGGTTGCTCTGCAGATTGAATTATCAACCCGGTTCCTTTCAGTTGTAAGCCATAAAACAAACAATGCTACATCCTTCCTCAAATTTAACTGACACTCATGAAGATACGGAATGAAAATAAATTGGAATAAGAGTCTCATTGCTAAAGAATCTGTTTCTACAACAGTAAAGATAGGATTCAAAATCACTATTCCGATTGTTGCCAATAAACAGGACGAAAGAGTACACTAAAAGTACCTTGCTAGACCTGGCATGTGCAACATGAAACTGAGCCACGTCTTTGACAAGAGGAAATGGAGCATCGCCACTACCATCTTTTGTCTGCCAGCAAATGCCAAAGTCATTCTTAGATCCAATCATACTACAAAAAGCTGGACTGGAGAAGGAATTAAGGGTACGGGAGGAGGTGCAAGCCCAGTCACAGCTGGTCAACCTGCAAAGGTTGCTTGGTTTAAAAAAGCAAGGAGAAGGACTTGCAAACTAACATTTCATAAGCGATTCAAAAATCCAACTGGTTATTCAAATGACAAAATCCTTTCAGAACAACAATTGAAAACGACCACACCCAAAAAGATTCTACTTTATGAATTTCAGCTCTACTATTCACTGTTCGGGGTAGGGAAACCCAGTAAAAAAAAGAGAATACAGGTAGAACCTCTCTTACTGCAAAATCTCATACTACATTATAAAAGAGTTAGCAAAGAGTAGGTGGGCCTGCGTATGTGGTCAAGATGGAGAGACATATGTTCCTGTGGCCCCTCTGGGAAAGACGTGTGTTCGTAACTACATAAACCTCTCTTAGTGCATAAGTCTCAGTAGTATGCACTAAGAGAGGTTTTATCTGTACAATGTCTTAAGGTTAAAAAATAGAAATACGTCTTAACGAGATCTCAACAGTTCACTAATCACAAAACACGATAATTAACAGTATTGTCCACGACATCTGCCTCCAAAACTGAGTACTTGTTAGCTGTGATGGCTCAAAATCGGCTCTCCAGAATTATCGCAAAAGAAGAATCAAATGCTGAGGAACTCACTTTGTCATAAACGAAGAGATTGCCATCCGCATGCGCTGCCACGAAAAGGCCCTCGACGTTTGGAACATGAGAAACCGCAGTGCACCGACTGCAGAAACACAATGTCGATCTGTTACAACAATATACTGGTAGTATGCCAATCTACTCAGCATCACAAATACATTCCAGCTCATCTGAAATCCAATCTGAAATATCAAATCACGGCATATCAAAGTGAAAATTTCTCATTGATTACACTGAGAAAAAATCCTTCGTCAAAAGGACAGTTACGTTACTGTTTTTGGTGCAATCCAAGCAAATCTAAACAGAGAATCAATTCTGAGCGCAGATATATCGCCATCATACATAGGCTCGAACTCCAAGGGTTACCAACGACTCGTAAGACCTCAGCAAACCTGCACTAAGTGGCTAGAAGCGGGGGCATCCATACCTGCTATTGATAGAACCATCTTTATTAAAGTGCAAGGCCCCAACTAACTTCTTTCCCGAATCTTGCAATTGCTGTCTAAGCGATGCAGTGTAAACTGTATAAACAGTCAATATAGCTTCAGTCTAGGAAGGGCTGAGAGACTGTTCTCTAAATGCCTTCTTTTGTGGTCTACCAAAATAAAGAGCGACCAAACTAGGACTCAACAACACGAAACAAGTGACGGTGTGGACTACTGATCACTACATCCACAACCTGCGGAACAGTCACAGACGATGTACCAAGGGAGCATAGGGTGGAACTATCAGCAAAGAAAAATCTCTTCGTGATTAAAAAGTCAGGATTGAGTAACACTCACCATCCCCCGTACTCAATCCAATGAGCAGGTCATTGCCATCCTTTGTATCATCGTCAAAATGATGACATACTGGATTGGCACCACTGAACTGGATGGCCTTGATTGGCTCCTGAAAGAACAGAGGTGAACAGACCTCAACACCATGGCTTAAAAATGTGATACAATCGGCCAAACAGCGCTACACAAATCAAAAGACTCGTATGATGAATACACTCGCAACTTTCTAGCAGCACTTCGTTAAAGCTGAGAAGTTCCCAAATACAGCCTGACTTTTAAAGACCCCCGATGCTCATAATGTAACCCTTTCTTTTTCAAGAACAAACAGTAATGACAAGTACCGCATGTATCTGGAACAAAAGGATCCAAGGAATTTCAAGAATGCAAAAAACAAGTTTTACAACAATCGCTGATTGACAAGCAGATTCGAAAAAACATTGAACCCATGAGATTGTGCAGACATTAGACCTTGGCACACAACATATCCGTCCCAAGATAATATTCATGAAATACACTAATAGATTTAACATTAATATCGTGTGCTGCAATGGGGTGGAGCTGTGAGAAAAAAGGGTGCAGCATTGCAAAAACTTCATGATAATCTACCTAGTTAAATTTAGGCACGTCGAATAGCAAATGCGCAAGTGAAACAGGAAACACGGGTCCGGGCCGATTTTGCAAAAAGAAGCTAGATACTTCAAGCTGTGTGCAGATAGTCGGTTTGATCGCGCGTGGACACAAGCAAGTGCATATCTGAGCTGAAGAGTGAGAATTCCAACAGAACGGCACAACACCCTGGGAAGACACACTTGCCTTGTCCTGAGAGTGGTAATCACTGATGAAGATGGAATCACCAACATTAAAAATTAAGTAAGTGCCTTCCCCATCGTAAGAGGAAGTCAAGGGACCGTTGCTCAATCCCACGGCCCCCCCAGCATTGCTTGCAGTGGGAGACTTGCTGCTACCACTCAGCCTATTAGTGAATCCGTTTCCTCCTCCAAACCCCAGACTTCTACTGCCGTTGCCTGCTCCTAAAAGCCGAGCAGCTGCGAAGCGCACGCCCCCGGCAGTGCTAGAATTGCCACTGTTAGCAGACGATGATAGAGTGGGCTTCTCTTTCAGATGCGCCAAAGTCACCTGCAGCAGGAGCAGCAGCAACAACAGCAAAGCGAGGGGAGTCCCGGAAACTTGTCAGAAAAGAGGACGCTAATGAGGAAGTGGCAGAGTAGGGCAGGAGCATCATCACTATGGGGGGAGGGAACGACGAGCAATTCGAAAGACACAGACTGACTGACTGACTGACTGACCGCCCTCAAGGTCCCGACTGCCAGAAAGGGGAGAGGAAGGCGGAGAAGGAGCAATTGGGAATAAGGGAGGGAGAACAAACCTGAGAGATGACCTTGGCGGCGAGGCTGTAGTGGGGGATGGTGGACGGGTGGGTTTTGTCGCGCGAGAGATTGTACCGACCCTCGGGGGTCTTGAAGTGAGTGCGCACGCCGGGGGTGGAGGCAGTGGACGTGGCCATGGGGGACGAGGTGATCAGCGGGGGCGGGGCATGGTGGAGGAAGCGAAGGGAAGGAAAAGAAAAATATGGAGGAAGGAGCAGCCCCAAAACGATGCGAGTCAGACGAAGGACGGAGGAGAAGAGGGAGGGAACCAAGAAAGAAGACAAGAGAAAGAGAGACAGGGCGACGGACGAGGTGCAGGCACAGGGCGCAAGAGGGAGGGAGGGAGAAGGGAGCCAAGTGTGATCGGAGAAGAAGACCAACACCAATACCCAACAAAATGAAATACCCGCGGAGCCCGAGTACTAACGCGCACTGCCACCAGGAGACAGAAGAGGGACATAAGCTTGCTTACGGCTTCGCAGGGACGGAAGCGGAACTGCACTGCGCTGAGTTAACAGTGCACTGCAGAGTGCAGGACGTTCCCCTGTCACTTCCCGTGCCTTCTCCTCCCTGCTGCCCTAGGTTTTGCACCGGCCCTGCCGGTCACACATTCCGCACTTCCTTGTTCTAATTGTGAAACAGGAGGGACACCAACATGGTGCCGCCCTCATGAGCCTGTGGTGTACATTTTCATTCCGCAATGAACCTAGTGGGGATAGAAGGGCAAAATGGAGATGGAGGGTTGCCCTTGGGAGTGGTCAAGATTGGAATGAGGGTGGAACTTGGAATGGTTGCTAAAGACCAAAATGGGCTTATTAAGGCATTCAAGGGCACATGAAAAGATGACAAAAGTAGGGCTATTTTTAATTTAATTTTTTGTAAAGTTCTTCATGTGTAGTTGTAATAGATGGTAGTACGAAGATTTTTACTAGTTAGGGCAAAAAGACCTCATAGAGTTGGCTCACAAAGAGTGGTGGCCCTATGTACCTTCTAAGCAATGGATTCCTTTTCCATGGTGCTCCTAGTTGGCCCCAAAGATCCTAAGTCAAAGAAGGGTAGCACATCTAAAATCATCCAAATAGATGTCCTAATATTCACCTCACAATCATCTAATACATGCTCAAGTAAATGGAAGCAACATTTCATGCCTAAAAAACAATGAAATTCACAATTAGGGCACCAAGATGGACTAAATTGAATCCTAGAAAATAATTATAGCACACCCTCAATTACACCAAACCCTCAAGAAACCCACAAATCCTTGCACTATGTGTCCACAATTCTACCTGCAATTCTTACTAACAAATTCATTCAAGCTATTTAGGTTGGATGATATACATTGAATTGATAGGCATTTATGCTTTAGTTCCAAGGATTCTTCTCATTTACTTTGCTTCATTCACCACCATGGCTTACATTTCATGCAACATTGAGATCTAAGGAGTTTGAAAATTATTGTTGTTTTTTAGAGTTTTTGGTGAGCAATTCACTTTTCAATATGTTTTTTGACTATGCAAAGTGTAAATACCACCATGAATGATTCACCCTTTAATACATCTCTTTATTATTTTAACCTCCTCCCTCTAGCCCTTCACACTAGAAAAAAAACATAGCTAGTACAACTAACTACTATATGACTAGTGTCCTATATAACTATCATCACTACTAAAAATGCACGACTAAAAGTCTAAAACAACAAAAATTCAACTAATTTATGTTATTTAGGACAATAGAATGACCATTTTGTAACTTTTTGTGAAAATCAACAGAATGGCAAATTTTTCTTGTTGATTTGGATAATGCAATGATCAAATTAACAAGTTTTTCATGAATTTGAAATCTTTTAAGAATCTCTTTGGAATCTTATTGGAATCTTTGAGAATCTAAGTATAATGATTTTAAAGAAAAATAATCATGTAAAATTCAATCTTTTTTCAATTCAGCAGACTTTGGAGTCCATTCTCACATAGTAGAATAAAAAATTTCAAAAAACATAGAACTAAGAAAAGTTTTAAATTCAAGCTACCTTTCATTTCCATAAATTCATTTGTGATTTAGATCCTCCAGTCAAAAGTTATAGACAAAAATCAGAGAAGGGTAGTTAGGAACATTTATTTTGACATTTTCAAACATCCTCTCTGATTTTTGTTCATGAATTTTTATTGGAGACTCAAAATCACAAACCGATTTTTGGAAGTGAAAGTTATCTTGAATTTATAACTTTACTTAGTTCCAAGTTTTTTGAAAAAATGTGTTCTATTATGACTAAATGATCTTTGAAGTCTGCTAAAAATACAAAACACATGAAAAAACAATGAAAAAACTAAATATATAAATTTCTAGTTCTTATGTGGTCACCTAAGTATTTGAGTGATTTAGTGATTGGAACTTTGAACCTTCAAACATAAGGTTCAAAGTTTGAATCCCCTTGGAGGCACCTACCCGTGTGGTGGGTGACCTAGGTGGCCTTTGTCTATGTGGCTACTTGGGTAGAAAAAAATTTAATTTTAAATGGGCATCGCTCAAAAAAAAAAATTTAAGTTAAATTAAATTCTTTTTGGATGTGTCCAAAACAACAGAAAAAATTAACAGATTTCAATTTGATTTTGTCTCAAACAATACCTCTAAAATGATTAAATCATTCAACAGATTTGAGTTGAAATTCTGTTGTTTTGGTTATGAATTTTCTAGTAGTGCATGCAATTGTATTCCTCTCTATTAACACCAAATTTAATGTAATTGATACATTGTTTTAGTTGCAAAACAATCATTCTATAGTTGCAAAAAATGACTATGAAACAATTAAGAAAAGATTACAATTGTAAAATGACCATTGTTATTTTCTAGTTGCTTTTTAGTTATACACTAATTGTTTCTTAATTGTTTTCTAATTATTTTCTTAGTTGCTTTCAAAGTTCATTCTTATTTGTTTTATATCAATTTTTCCATATTAATTGTAAAGAATACCATTAGATTGAATGTATAAGACTTGTAAGTTGTAGTTTAACCCCTAAAGTTCCTTGACTATATTTTCGCTGAAAACGCTCAAAAACTGCCATTTCTTGGATAAGTTTCAAAATTAAAAAAAAAAAAAAATAAGACACATGTAACCATGGGATCTTGTATTAAATTGGTTTGAAAAGATGTGAAAAAAATTTCAAAAATTTCCACTATGTAGATTGCAAGATATTAGCATTTGAAGTGACAAAAATAATTTTTTTGTCTCTACAAAAAAGCGGGCAGTTGAACTTCACAAGGTCAAATTTGTATGAATTTTTTTTCAAAATGATTGAAATTCTTTGGATTCATTCTTCAAAGCATATTGGATACATGCTTGAAAAATTTTAGATCATTTGGAATTGTATTACATATAGGAAAAAAATAGTAAGTAAGTAGTAGTAGAGAATGATTTAAAATACTAAATTTTTAAGAATTTAAATATGAAATCGAATAATGTCAATCCAAATGGTTGAAATGTTGTAATAAAAAATTTACATCCTTGTATTTTATGTTTTTTCAAAAATATTGAAAATTGGATAAGATAATGAATTTCAAAGTTTATTTTAGAGTAGGGAATCTATAATTGCTTGCAAACAAAAATCCTCATAACTTTTGACTTATTGATTAAAATGGAATGATTCAAAGCTTTTTTTGCATATATAAGTCTAGAAAATAAATTTCAAATTTTTATTGTTGATTAAAATGATTTTTTCAGATCTGCCCGGATTGCCCAAGTTGAGAAACAAACTACATATTAGGCTATAACTTTTGACTCCTATTTCCAAATGTCATGAAATTTGTTGCATATGAAAGATATTCCTCATCTACACCTTTTGTAACAATTTCAGCCATAAATATGTAAATTTCTGATTACAATGGCCCTTGCAAAATTTCTATACAACCAAAAAATGCAATTCAATCTTTTGGGGGTTAATGCAATGAATTTTCTTGATAAAATTTCAAGATTTCTACAATCTATTAAAATAAAAAAATTTATTAAAATTCAAGAATTTTAAAAACCTATAAAATTGAATTTTTGAAATCTAAAAAAAAAGTGCATCTAAAATTTTGAAATCTAGAAAGAGGTAGATTTGAAATTCAAAAATCTAAAGGAAAAGTAGTTCTAAAATTCTAAAATCTAGAAAAGGGGTAGATATGAAATTTTGAAATATAAAAAACATTGAGATAAATATTTTAAAATCTACAAATCTACGAATTGCAAACAAAAGTAGTTGACTAATAAAGTTCATCACATTTTGTTGCATGACAAAAAAAACATGACTAGACTATAAAATGAGACTAATGAAACTTGTCCACTACAAACACCGAATTAGACATTCTTGCACTTGGCCAAGTGCAATGATTGCATGCACTTCTATTCATTAAAAAAGGTTTATTACAAAAATTGGGTACCCCTAATTTTTTCAGAAATATTTTTTTTTCTTTTTATTATCGTGCACTTTACACATGCATGTGATTTTTTTTATTAGAATGCATTTTTGATTTTTGTATATACAAAAAACAAATAAAGAATACATGTTTTTTCCATATAGATTACTTTTTTTTTCTTAATATTTAGTCTTCCAACACCATGCATTACAATTATATTAATATAATACCATTCTTATGCCAATATCAAATGTACAACAACAAATCATTATAATCAAATAAAGATTTATTTAGAAAATCAAAATGAAATTAAAGGCATGCCAAGTACCTTCTCATTTCAAATTTATGGTTCACAGAACACAAAAAAATCCACTCCAATATTTACAAACACTTTGAAAACAAACACTTGATGTTTGCACTTCCATACACCTTACACTATTGTCACATGTACCACAATTTTCCTTCAATTACTACGTTGCTTCATTTCGTGTCTCCAATACTCATGTAGATGATTGTGTCAAGACTTCTTCTTTTCCTCTACCAACTACCTCAATTTCTTTGTTTGCGCTTGGTCTACCAATTGGGCTCAGTGGTGGTGGAGAAGCGTATTCCAATGTCCTATCTACTATAACACTTGTAAAAGGCTTTGACACTCCTTTTAATAAAGTCGGCAATAGAGTAGATACTTCTAAGATAGAAGTGACTCTTTTATAAGTGTAAGGTTCTTGATTACTAAGCCGAACATATCTTACATGTTCCCTATCATAAAAAAAACATCTTCATTTGGAAATAAGCTCATTGAATCTAGAAAATCATATGGTGACACTATTGACATGGAACACTTTATAGCCGGTGTACCTTCGATTTCTCCCATGTAAATATTAGGAGCTTGCATTTCTTCATTCTCCACACCATTGGTATTTTTTGTTGGCACATAAGTAGGGATAGCTTCCACTTTCAGCAAGTTGGCTTGGTCTTCGTGAGCATCACTTATGGCAACGATGTCAAAAGGCGTTGTTGCTAGTGTACCTTCGATTTTTCCTATGTCAGTACGAATACCATGTGATTTTTCATTCTCTACATCATTAGTTTTTTTGTTGGCACATAAGTAGGGTCAACTTTCACTTCTATCAAGTCTACTTAGTTCCCGTGAGCATCACTTATTGCATCAATATCAACGAAGTCTAAACTTTGGCCGCCACTAAATAAATCGTTCGAGTGTGTCTTATCTAAATCACTACCATTGTCACGTCCCTATCTCTTTAGGATGCCCGAAGCACCTTAGTGAACAAGGGGGACCTTGGTGATGACTCCCTAAGCCTTGCAACAGATTAAGAAAAGAATTTTGAGACACTTTCGGGCAAATAGGGTGCAATAGCGCCTTGGATTTGAAGGTTATGGTATATTATTATACATTCTTAGAAAGCCTTGAGAAGACGCACCTTAAAGTCCAAAGAACACACAATTTGGACTAATTGGCTAGACGTTATGACCCTTCAAAGTTAGGGGTGTATTGGTGGCGCAAGGACACTTTAGGCCTAAGAGTAAGGGGTTCCTAAGGAATCCTTCAAGGAAGTATGGCATGTAGTATATCATTGGAAAGTTAAAAACACAAGGATGCTAGAATGACAAGAATTACAAGGTTTTAAGTTAAGAGTCAAAAGTTACGACCAAGAGAAGGGCCGTGGTGAAGGCGTGACGCCTTCTTCGTTGGGCTCCAATCTTTGAAGGGCCATAACTTGGTAAGAACTTGTACAAATGGGATAAAAAAATAGTTCATCGGCATCTACTTTTTGCGTAGATGTCTAAAATGGGCTTGCATATTGGATTTGGAGCTCTAAGCGCAAAGTTAAGCCGTTTGAAAGTTCAAAAGTTCAAATGGTGAGGAAATGAAGAAAGTTCGGATGGGATTCGGG
This sequence comes from Pseudoscleropodium purum, assembly GCA_963969395.1. Taxonomy (NCBI): domain Eukaryota; kingdom Viridiplantae; phylum Streptophyta; class Bryopsida; order Hypnales; family Brachytheciaceae; genus Pseudoscleropodium; species Pseudoscleropodium purum. Next base: position 455,366 of record OZ017802.1, read on the forward strand.
TGGGATTCCCAAATCCAAGGTGGGTTGGGGCCACCTTTTGACATAGAAGGGGGGAGTTTGTCAAATCCCACAAAAGTACTGTAAGAGGGGTTGGTGTCCCTCTTCACTCCCTTTTGGGGCCTTGGTGAGTTCCGGTGAACCTCGGTCACTCAAGGTTGGTGGTGAGCTTTCATTGCCAGCTTCAAGGCACCATGGGATATTTGTGTGAAGTGTCTTATGGCATTGGTTGGGATGGAACTCCACCTGAAACTAGCCCACACTCAATGTGTCATGAGTGAGGAGTCCCAATTAGCAATGCTAAAGAATAGCAAATACATAAACGACTAGTTTGGAATAGGGTGCTTCTTAAGGGTGGTGAGGACCTTGATGAGTAGTGCCACCATGGGCCTTAGCACTCCAAAATGGAGTTCCATCCCATGTCACCAAGTGACATGTTTAGTGTCACATGGGGAGTGTGTACTAGAGTTTTGGTGACTTGGACTTAACAAAGTGAGTTGAAATGAGAGCTAACATTGTGGGTGGGTGGCATGTGCAGTGTTAGCTAGTTGTGGCTCAAGCAAGGTTGGAAACAAGGCGTGGTGAACCTACTAAGTAGTGAAGTGTGTTTTGGGTTGCTACAACTACCATTGCTTGATGATAAAGCTTTTGAATCTATTGCGCTCTCTTACTTCTTATGCTTCTTCCTTCGAATTACTTCAAATCTTTCTTCTTCATTTAATGAGTCTCTAGGTGATCGCCCTACCTTTTCATGTGGTATACTTGCATTTGAGTTGAAAGAACCATGATTAGGTGATCGGTCTCTTGTTTCCAACACTCACGAAAATCTACATTCAGCCGCCGTACTCATATTGTTTACCATCATCATTTTATCTCCATATATAATCTACAATGCATTGTATACAAACTCTATACGAGCCATTCCACCTTACATAATGATTACTTCATCACCTACAAAACCAGTCTCTACAATTTTTGGCACAATCATCGTAATGTTGAATGTCACAATTTCTAATTGTGTGATAGATACATTTATATCATCTTCTTCAATTCCATTGGTGTCTTCTCTAGCTTGTCTACTACTCGCGGTATTATTTCCTCACTTTAAAAGTTTTGAAAGACAATTTCCAAATTATTTATATTTTTTGGAAGGTTCTCTATAGTTCTTGAATCCCTTGGATATTGCATGATAATAGCAATGTCTTCCACTACTTGTATACTACAAAGGCGTTGTTTACCATAATGTAGATCGTGGACATATGAAAGAACTATTTGTGGTTTAAATATGCATGAACGATACAAGCAATGCAAAATCTTTGGCAAAGCCATTTTCAATTACATTGCTTCATGAAAATATATGTTACATGAAAAAAAAATGGTAGTCCAACATAAGATCGAAAACATTCACCTTTGAAGTTGCCATAGAACCTTGCTATAATCCTCACTTGACAATTGTTTGTCCACACTTTTCAAATCTCCATGTTTATAATCAAAAATTCATAAACACGGTTTACTAAGTTTGACATACACATCTTTGAAGAAACCTCCCCTATACCTCACATGAATTATTATTGCTCTCTTTTGATGTTCCATTATTGAAAGTGCAATTTGCTAATTCCATCGTGCATTTGTCACATCCTCTATATCTCAACTATAGCTAGTATAACCTCTACAACTTGCTTTGACTTCAATAAAGTATTGCCTTACAAACAGTGGAATATATTTCCCAATATTATTGAGCAATTGAATCGTCTTTAGAATAGGCGAACTCTACAACGTCTTTGTATCATTACTAAATGTCTTTCTCATCAAGGTGAATTGCTTTATGTGGTCACCTCCATACTTTCTTGCATCTAATGCATAGAAATCATCCATAGAGAATGGATTTTTGTCCTTTTCTTGAACCATTAAGTAATGAATTTGATTCCTTACCACATCCTTCCTTTGCAAACAATCTACCACATATTCTATAGTACTTTTGAGAGGATTTGTAGAAGTAACACTATTGAAATAATATTCTTGTCAATCTCGTTTCCCTTTAACCACTTTTTTTGTTGCCATACGTTTAATTACACGTAAATAAGTCTCTTTTGAAATCCTGATCAATGGCTTTAACCACCTCTTCTCCATCTTCTTTTTGTAGGGTTTGCATTCACTACAAGATCAAGATTCTTCTCCCTCACCATCTTCTTCCATTTATCCTCTACTTTTTTGCTGAAAAACAACTTTCTTTCTTTATAATCTCTACACACCTTTAGGGTGGCTTCAAAAGATTCTTTATCTTTATTCCAAGCATTTTAAATGTAGTTGATCATCTTCCTTAACAAATCTCCAAGCGACATATGCTTTGATAAACTATTGCCCTAATGTAACGCGCTTGTTGCCATTGTCAATGCTTTAGCCTTATATGCGTCATCGATTCAAGAAGCAGCACTCAAACTCCTATAAGCTCTCTAGATGTTATGAAATTTCAGAATATTTTTGTAGAATGTGATGAAAAACTTTCGATCAAATTCTTTTGCATTTATTCTAACGAATGTTTCAATATAGAGTTGTGAATTATCATAGACTATAAACTTTGTTTTTCGCCCCGCAAAATGGTTTTTGTAGTGTTTATCAAACATCTTACCCTCTTCATTTTCCTTTTGGGCTCGTTTACAAGCACCTACAACATGTTCTTCATCCATTGGCTCCCATACAATATTATGCTATAGCCATCGGGTCTTCACCATATCAATTGAAATAGATGGATTGTCAGGATTGTGCTTTGTAAATGCAAACTTGAACTCTTGAGTAGCATCTTCATGACTAAATGACACTTCTATTAATTCTATCTTTCCATTGTCATTCATACTTTCATATGTATATGCAATGGAACGAAGTGTAATTGCATTCACTCCATCAATTTCATATTCCTTCAAACGCTCGTACATTTCATCAACTCTCCAATCCATAAGTACTCTATAGTTTATCTCCGCATGCATTACATTTCAAATGCTATCAATGCTTGCATTAGACATTGTATCATATTTCCAAATATATTCATTCTTATATTGAGTTTCTGTTGGGAAAACCACAACTGGTTTTGTAATATTATTCACTAGTACACTTTCTTGTCTTTGATCAGACTCCCCTTTAAAAGATTGATTATCTCCGAAAACATCTTTGCCATCATTGCCTTGTAGAAGAGGTTCTTGTATAGTTGCTCTTTAAAGATGTTTCTGCACTGCTAAACAAGTGCGGATGTTTCCTTCTTTTTGTGTTCTTGTTTCCGTTGTGGGACCCTTTCTTTGTTCTTTGATGATGTCACGTACTCCAAAACGGCATTCTTCTTCAATTCTAGCACGTCTTCTACCAACACTGTGTTCTCTACCCCTAGGAGGTGTTCTAGCGCTTTTTCTTGCAAAAACAACTTGTGATCTATATTTACATCTTCTTGAGTCAACTCTTAAAGGCCTTAATCCGGATCTAACTTCTGTACTTATAGATGCAATTCCAATTGTTTGTACATTGTCTAATTCGTCAGGAAGTACTTCTTTACTTTCTATAGCAATATGAGACGGTGCACATTCAATTTGAACTTCTACACTCTTTGATGGTTTTACAATTGGTATATTTCCATGTACTATAGCCTCTTTATACTATTAGTTTTTACTTTAAACTAAAGGTTGAATTATGTCATCTATTGATGTAGATCCAAAATGTTAACGACAAGTTCTCTACCTTTTGGAAACACCCCCCTCTTCAAAATCCTGTGTAATTTCTGATGAAGTAGCAAAATGTTTTTGATTTTGTTTAGATAGAGGAATCCAATTTTCTTTCAAAAAAGCTTCAAGAAGCTTATATGTTTCATCCATATCTTCTAGTTCCCTAGGTGGAGGTCGATCTTCAACAATAGCAAGATCATTGATCCGAAGGTCTTCATAATTTCGAATCTCTATATATCAAGCACGTAGTTGAAGCAATTGTTCACGAGTAGATTCTTTAAATTTTTGAACACGTGTCTCTCTTTGAACCTTCAACTTTTGAGACATAATCCTCCAAAATTTCATCAAAGGCTTCAAACTATACATTAGAAATAAAGCCAAAAGAAGCTCTGTTGGAATTGGTGACAACATGAGCTTCTTCCTCAATTTGTACTTTTCCAGTATTAATTCTGTGTTGCTCACTAACAATGTCAGTCTTCCATTAGCAATGCCCATTGGGCCCTTAATGACTCCAAATGAAGTATTTAAAGTAGCTCTATATTGGCCTTCTTTGATTGAAAATTCCATTATCTAAAAAGTGGGTTTTTTGGAATTGTCTACAATGATCTACCATCCATGGTCCAATCAATCCAAAAGAACTTTAGGTGCCATGATGCTCTACATAAGAAAATAGTAGTTTTGTTTATTAATTGAGAGTTTCTTCTAGAGTTACAACAAATACATCTATGAAGGTGAGACTCTTATTGCACTACTCTTGAAAATTATAATAGTATTGTTGTAAAGTTCTTCAACAGTTCAAAGATCACAACAACTCGTATATACTATAGATTTTTTATAAATGATACAAAATACAATTGACCAAAAAAAAGGAATTCTTTCAACATATATTTACATTTGAAAAAATTCATACAAGAAATTATAAGAATAAAGACATTGAATAAATATTTATTATGAAAAGTAAAATTATAGAATTTTTTTTGGAAATAGTAAAAGCATAGAATTATTATTAGGCAAATGTTGCTCGCGTAGTCTAGGCATAAGTATCTTTATACATGAAAACGTGATAAGATGACATGAATTATTGTCCCAGAGAATTCTAGATGCCTTTTCAAACTTCAATATCTGGATGATTGTTTTCTCTTTTTCCAACTACTCTCTTTTACTCTCTTTTCTGGAATCACTACTATCCGGATTCCTATCTAGATCCGATATCATCTGGTTTTCTGGTTTCGTCCCTTAACAAACTAGTTTTCAATTCCTCTGTTTTACCATAAGAGGGACCGCTATTGATCTTTCAAGGGGTAGGGACTTCACCACTCTAGTCTATTCACTATACAGACAAAAACAAACAACAAACACCCAAGTACTAAAGATGTTGTAGTGCATAGGATAGAGTCGGATCTTTACAACATTCCAGATGGCCAATCTGAAATGCAGGTCACTCAAGACTGCATTCACTCCACTTTATTACAACGACAGATTTCAGACACCCGGAAATGACAAGGGGGTAATCTATCTAAGTAAAAGACGGATCTCAAGGTTGGCAAACCTTTCGGTGAGTGGGAGTTTTCTCTAACGGTCGCTTATCTTCACATTGTTTCCAATTTCGGATCTGTATTCACACCACTCTTCACTAAAAACTGGATTACCGTTCCGGTAGTTCAAAAGCACCACGTGCAGCTCCTTCGTCTTGTATTTAACTTCATTACGATAGTACTCCCTCAATCTAATTCAATCATACGAAATCTGATTCCTCCTCGCCCGTCTTTCTCATATTTCAACACTCCAAGCAAACAGATCAACATAATCTAGATACATAATCGAAACTAGAATGTTCATCAAGTGACTCAAATTAAAGAAGAGAATGGAATACAACAAAATAATTGCTAGGATGGAATGAGAGGGCAACAAACTTGCCTACTCTTAATAACCAAGATCAAAACCAAAGTCAAGGCCTAAAAAGCCAAAAAGGCACCTCGAAAATCAGAACAACCAACCAATGAACAACTTGGAATATCTAGAACAATCACAGCCTACCTGTCCCGACAAATCTGGAACCCCTATACCGATCTAGAACTTGGATCCATGCTTGGAATTCTTGTTCCAAATAATTATCCTACCTAACTACCTACACTCTATCTATCCTGCCATGCCTTCTTTGAACTGCTCCCGCTTTGACTACTCGGAGTCTTCACCAAAACCTTCACTTGTATATTCATCGCAGATGACTAAATTTGGGACTTCCATAAAACCTTGGGAGATGAGTCTTCCGATTCCGTCTCTTCCTTAGATCTAGACTTCAACACCTCTTCCTCAGACCCTTAATCTTCTAAATCTTTGGATCCTTGGCTTGCGGCGATTCACTCAATTCACTCTCAGCACGATCCCACTTTGGCATCAACTACTACATATAAGAGAAATCTTACGAATGAGACCAAGCTAGATTTGTCATTATTCCAATCCGTGCGTTGAGGTTGCCACGAACTGTCAATCCAGATATCATAAACTTTCTAGATGGTGGGAAAATTAGGATAGAAACCTTTACTCTACCGGAATAGACTTCTCACTTGCTTCTTTCTCCGACTCAAGTATCGCTAGTCTTGATGGAGTCCGTGCTTGGCTACCTGAGGGTCCTCCAATTGGAGTGAGGATAGACTTTAGTCCCTCCGATTAGGGCTAAATTGGGCCACTAGAAGCCTGCCAAATCGGAGTTTGTTGAATCGGAGTATTCTGGAATATGCTCTTGGGGCTTCCGGAAACCCTTCTACGTCAATGGCCTGTTTTGCATTCAAGTACCCTAGCAACTTCCGCATGTCCTTCAAAACAATCCCCATTCGGACTTCAAAATCGACCAAGATCTTTACCATCCTGAATCGAATCATATGTCCTTCCTTCTCCAATTAGGTGGTGTAGAGGTCAATTCGGATCACCGTATGTTCCGGAACCATGACAAGTTCCTTGAGGTCGTAGACAAGTTGAAGAGCCTCCATGTCCTTCCGTCTCGCCGCATTTAGCTCCCCTTCCATTCACTCGAGTTGAGACTTGAAGCTATCTTTTTCCTCCTCCAACTTTCGAATCTATTGCTCTTTTTGTTGGAACTCTTTTGGATTTGGAAGTTTTTGGATCTCCTCCAAAATTTGGTCCAATTCTACCTTCACTTTGCTCGCGATAAGAAATACGTGATCCTCTAGGTTGCCATACATCTTTTGGGCTTGCTGCATCTATTGGATTCTGACTTCGAAGAACTCCAATTCTTGGGGATGTTCCGGATTTGGTATCGGTTCCTCCCGTTTCAGTGTTGGCGCCTTCCCCTATGCCGCCGGATTTGTAGACTTCCTTCGTTTCTGGTCCACTGCTTTTTCTTCCTCTTCTGGTTGCTTTTTTTCTTCGGATTCCTTCTTCTCCTTCTCCAACTCTTCCGTGAGGCCATACTTCAAGATCTTAACTTTGATGTTGTACTCAATTGTCTCTTCGGCACTCAAGACCTCTTTATGGTAATAGACGTGGAACAGATACAACGCGATAGGGTTCTGTTTTGCTCGGCCCACGTGCTCTACTAGCTTGCCTCCGATTCCTTCAATCATTCTTCCCCAATAGACGATCGGGTCTTTGAAAGCTCCAAAAATGGTGTTGGCTACCTTGACCGTAACCCAAGTAGGCCTTTCCAGATACAAGATTGGAATAAAGAAATTCAATACCTGTCTATGCCTCTCATTTTTATAGTCACTAATGGCAAAACCCTCCTTTGAGTGGGCTTGACTTCGGAACTTTTCGGCTACGTACTTCTCCGCTCTTCTGGCTAGTCCTAATCTGTTCTTTTTAAACGAATAGACATCGGTCCAAATGTTTTCCATCCAAGCTACGGGTTGACCTTTTACCATCAATTTGTACTGGTTCAGAATTCTATAAATGAATTTTTAGATCATCTCCTCATTCTTCATACTCCATGGCCTATCAAACAATCCAATACACCTGAAACATATGAGGTTCTTTTCTAACTGCACTCGGTGATCCGGATCGGAAGGGATAACCGAACAAACCATCTGGACTACAACTCTAAACTTTCATGCAGCTAGATTGGCAGTTGTTGCCATGAATCGCCGATAACTGATAAAACTAATCCGGTACTAATCCTTTCGTCTCCTTCCTATCTTGGTTGCTATCTCACCATTCTTTCTATCAAATATAATTACGTTTATCAAGTTCAACAAGTAGAGAGGAAGAAAAAGAGAAATGACAGTGGATTTAAATACTTGGCGCGCGGTGGACAATTCTTGGTGGAGAATGGGTAGATGACCATTCCCATAACGGTCTCCTAGTTTCTTAGACCAGAAGTTTAGAATGTAGGTTTGGGAAATTCGGTACTTTTCTGAATTTCGGATCCGTATTGTTCCTAACAATTTTAGCAACCCGAAAATTGAGTATTTCTATTATAGTCGTAGTGTAGCAGAAATCTTTAGAGGTTACCAAAAAAATGAAATTTGCAAGTCTATCTAATCCTAATTCTAGACTAACTTATTTGGTTTGAGTTTTCGTACTCCTACAAACCATCACTGGTCCTCCTTCTTGCTCATTCTTTTGAGTTCATTTGGTTCTTCTTTTGTGCTCTATTCTCTTCACTTGACCAACCTTCTGGCTTGGTTGCTTTTTTTGTGGGTTCTCTTTTAATTCAATGGTTCACTATTTGTTATCAAAAAAAAAAAAATTGTGAATTCCTATTTCATTTTGTGTTGGGACTTAAAACAATGAAGCAAATTTTAAAACCTTTAAACTAAGTGTCCTATGCTTTTACAAATTGCAAAATATGATTATAATATAACATGGAACATGTAAACAAATTTTTATGAAGGGAAACCCCTTACTAAAAAGTTTCCTTTGAATATTCAACACTATGACCAATGTCTTTTAATCAATCAAAACAACACTTGTAAAGTACTTCACTACAAATTGAGTTCTAAACTTGAAAAGTTTAAAGGATAAGCTCACCTAAGAGAGTTTTCCTCTAAAGTGTTTCTTTTTGCTTCACAAATGTTTTTCTTCAGACCCTAAGTTATAGAAACAGTTCAAAAATTAGCTTGTTTAGGTAGGGCAATTTCTTCATTCATGTGATAATTTATTATGATTTTAGCTTTTAATCCCAATCTTTTTAAATGAAATATTAAAAAATTTCTATAATTTTCTTGCAATATTTTCAATTTCATTGATTTCAAACAAATTGTGAGGTACTTTTTCACTAACTTTTACTTTTTGTCAAGTACCAATAGTATAGGAGTTCATCCGTGGATGAGCCAATGTAGTCTATTGTTAGTGCATCTAATGTCACTTTTAAAGTAGATTTAGATCATGTGTATTAACTTAGTGAATCATACCTGAAAACTTTATTCTTATACTTCTATTTTCTTTTTTTCTTTCTTTATTCCCAGGTTCTCTCAATTTGGTGGATAGTCCATTACCACTAATGTAGACACAATGTTCTATGAGTCCCAGTCCTATATAGTATTCTAGGGTGGGCAACACATCTTTGGCAACACGTCAAGCTAGGCAACACGTCTTATACATGGATGCAGCCTATGACCTAATCATATATACCAATAATTCTTTAATTAACACCTTTTTATGTGTTGGGCAATAGGGCCAATAATTGCTCTTTCTGAGCTTTTTGAATCTATGTGCAAAATGACTATACGTGGTAGTCTCAGTGGGCAATACATCCAATATACAAGGTATGAAATGTTTAGGACAAAATACCAGATTCTTGGTCTTTGAGCTTTCTCCTTTCTTTTAAGATTGGCAACAAGTCTTAGGGCAATAGGTCTCAAACCACAAGGTGAGTCGTCCCTAAACATGAACAAACATATATCAACCACAAAGAATATATAATCTCACGTTTCCGTCCAATTCTAAATTCAAGATATGATTTACAAGTTTTATTTTAGAAATTGTAGAACAGATATTCCAAATGAGGTTCACGGCCCAAAGGCCGTTCGAAAAAATTTGGACCCTTTTTGTTTTGTTTTTGATCAATTCATCTAAATTTTGACATCAAAATTTCAATTTTATTAATGTAATTTAATTTATGGCCCGTAGGTCCTATTGTCGTACCAAAGATCCTAAGACCGTGCTAGGGGGCCTATAGTTGTGGCAACACGTCTGAATTTGGAGGTTCAAATCCCTAATTTCTTCGGAGGAAAAAAAAAACGCTACGCTTCTGAATTCCGATCAACGTGCTTCACCAAATTCTCAAGGCTTGAGCAACGTGGGAGATTTGCTAACCAATTTAAGTTTCAGCGTACGAGTGGGAGAGGAATAGAGAAGCGACAGGGCAGGCTTGAGACCAGCAACGCCATCGCAGACCTTGACATCATCAACACTTGCTTACAGAAAAAAAAAAAAAAAAAAACGACGTGAATTGAGCGACGCAACAAACTCCCAAATCGAAACAGAGCTGCAACAAATTTTTCCCTTCGCAGGCGCAAAGCTTGCGGCTCAAGACCAATTCTTCACAATGACCCCTCCACCTGATCAAAAGTTGAGCCAAGTCAACCGATCGAAGAAAGACACCAAATCACGTGCAGTTGAAGACAAGACTCCAAAAGACCAGGAAACTTAAAACGCAAGCTTCAGGGAACACTCCCATGTGCAAAGAAACTGCCATCGTTGGTTGCCACTTTAGATCAGATGTATCCACCGTGAGAGTTTGCAGCTAACGCACAGATTGCAGACAATTCGCAGCGTCTCCCCCAAACCCTTGCACAAGGCTTCAAATTGCTCAATACGATGTACTCTCAAACTCACTTCTCTCAATCAAACCTCTCGATTGCAAAATTTAGAATCCTTAGTCTTCCAACGCTAAACAACAGCATTAAACAATCCAAGAATTGCCTTAAGGAAATTCACTACAACTGCAATATGATAGAAAATCAAAAAAAAAAAAAAATGCGAAGAGTCCAAAATTTCAAGAACATACAACAGTTTACAGAAAAAAAATCAATTATATTTTTCAAAGAATGCACACAGAGAAAGAGAAAAATAAAAAAATAATTTGGCTTATAAGGGTCGGGAAGAAGGTCTCGCACCTCTTCCAACCGGTTTTCTGTCTTTTCACGCCTCTTCCATCCCTTTCGCAATTTTTCATCCATTTTCAGATTTCATCCATCCACATTGCCCTATTCACACTGCATAAAGTTTAAGAAATTGCTTTTTTGATTACTTTTAGCTCCTTTCTATTTTTTAGTGTTTTTAGTCTACTTTTAAGCTATTTTTTCTACTTTTTAGACTACTTTCAACATACATTTTCAAAAGAAACTAAAAAATAACCTAAAAACCAAAATCTGTATTCTACACAAATCGATAACACTTTCCTTAGGTATGAATAGTCTAATGAATCCTATAAGGCATATTAGAAATGTAGGAAAAAATTGGAAACTAAATGGATTCTACTAAACTAACAAGGTTAACAAGGTAAATCACTTTTACAATGTATATAATCCATTATTATTAATATCATATGATTAATATTATAAAGTTCATGTTCATATATTTTTATATGTGAAATAGCAATGCAATGATGATGTTTATAGATTGACATTTGGTATAGATGGACATTTATAAAAATGTTGAACTAAATATATTTGGCATCCATCAAACAATGTTTTTGTGAATCTTGAACTCATTTCTACATACTTTAACAATGAATGTTATTGTTGTTTAGTTTTAATAAATAAAGATTAAATATTTGAAATCATAAATTTTAGAAGAGGATTTCTATAAAAATCTTGAATTCCATTAATGGCATACATTTAGTGTTTCATACAATTCATGGCAGTTATTCTGAAAATTGATAATTTTTGTGTAAACACTACCAACAATGTACAAATATTTTTAGTATTAACTGTTAAGGATATACATGATTTTTATAATTAAAGAATTTCAACTAAACTATTATATAATTAATTTTATTTATCGTCTTAAATTAGAAAAAAAAATGGAATTAAATGCCAATTTTCATTTTTGTTATTGGAAAAATCATTAAAAAAAATTACAGATTGTTTCACATATCCAAATTCAATTTCAGTTTAAACTTGTTTGCATTACAAACCACCTACCTCAATTCTGAATGCAAATGGAATTAAAAACTTACTAAAACTATGAATTGATAGAAATTAATAGAAGTTAACAAAAATCAATAAATTTTTTTAAAAATTAATAGAAATTAATATAATTTATAAAATAAAAATTAATTTCCTAAACAAAAATTAATAAAAAATTGAAAGACATTAAAAGATATTAAAATGAATCAAAAATAAGAAAAAAATCATAAGAATAAAAATTAAACAAATAAAAAAAATCAAAAGAAATGAAAAGAAATAATGAAATTAAATTAAATGGAATAAAATGAAATTAAAAGGATTGAAATAAAATGAAATATTTTTAGAAATGCAATATGTATTGAGAATAGACTACCAACAATAGAATTCTACCCTTCCCAAAATCAGTTTTAGCTCTTAAATGGGTATTTACGGACTGCTTACCTTATTGTACAATCAATCAAACCTTCATCAATTCTTTTTTCTAACCATTACACAATACTATCATCAAACCACTAATAATATAATACCAACAGTTTCAACCCTTTTACATTCATCGATCCTAAACAACGGTTACAAAATTCTCTTTGTATCTACTAATTTCTTTAGGCTTTGGTTGAGAAGAGTTTCGATAAGGTCACAGGGAGCTTAGATAGGGAGCTTCAACAACAACTTAAATTGGGAGCTTTAACAGGAGCTTGACAGATTACATGACAGGAGTATGAAGGAGGTTTGATAGGAGCGACTATGGGAAATCGACATTCGACTAGAAGCAACCATAAGTCGAACAAGACCTTCAAACCGCGGATAGGAGCTTCAAACAATCTCAACACTTTGCTGCAGAACAGGTGCTTTGAGTAGCGAAGCAATGGACAGGAATTTGTTAAGCGAATTAGAATTCAATCAATGAAACAAGTGCTCCAAATAGTGAGACAAGTGCTCCGAGCAGCAACACTTCAAGTTGTGGATAGGAGACAAGTGCTTCGGCAGGCGCATCGCTGTAGTGGACATCGACAGGAATTCAATGAGGGGAACTTCGAGCAATGGACATCGATAGGAGCTTCGACAAGAGTGTTGTAGAGTGAACCAAAGCTTCGAGCACCGAGATAGGTGAACGTTCAGACCTTCAGTTTGTGATTGAGATTTTAGACATTGTGAATAGTGAACCCCTTTGTGCGGAGGGGTTCATTGTTCACAAAAAAAAACACTATTAAAGACATCGGTAAATACTGACCCCTCCGCATGAAAGGGTTTATTGTTATGAAAATAAAACAACCTTGGTGAATAGTGAATTCCTTTGAGCAGAGAGGTTCACTATTCACGAAACAGAAGAACACAATAAATTAGGATTCAATCCCTAGAATTCAATAAATTAGAATAAAAAATTTACAATTTATGCTCTCCATGAGGATCGTGCTTGATTGCTGGCGCCGCACAACTGGCTTTAGCTTGAGAGAAACCTTACTTACTTCCTATAAATCTTTATTATATAGAATATTAAGTGGAAGTTGGGATGAGATAGAAGGAAAATTTAAATTATTAATATCTTAAAAATGGAATGAAAATGCACTAATGCCAATGGTGAGAGTGTTCTAGCAAGCACAATAAACCATGTGAAACTTTTTTTGTAGCAATAATTGTATAAATTGCATTAAAAATGAATCCCATAAGTTATTTTTTCAAGAAGATGCTCTAAGTGCCCGACAAACAAGATTGTCCATAATTTTCTCATAAAGAATCCAAATGTAATGAATCAAAGCTTTCCGTGTACACAAAAATATAATCTATGAGAAAAAAAAATTAAAAATTAAAAATTAAAATTTTTGAAATTTTTTTGCTCCCCCTTGTCCTCTTGTTTTGAGCTTATTTGAGCATAACTTTTGCTTCCAAGCATTGATTGGAAAAAAATTATATTCCTACAAAGCTAATCAAATTTTCTATCTTCAAAAAAAGGTTCAAGAAATTAGGAAATAATTTCAGCCCATAGGTACCTGCCCGAAATCCCATTTGTCCTTCGAAGGGACAATGGTCCTTAAGGGGTTAAAATCCAAATAATACAATATGGTGTAATTTTCATTCGTAGTTAAAATTATAGATTGTTCTATTATATATTGTAATTGATATAATCTTATTTCCACCTTTAGTTTTGATTTTAAAAATACTAAATTAATAAATCAAATAGAAGGATAAATGTCATTTAATAGTTGAATATGACTTCAAGGTGTTTGATGAGTCTATTAATTGTGTAAAAAATAAAATAACTAATTAAAAAATATTCATGCTAATCTCTATTGCTACTTTTACCTTCCAAAAAAGTTTCAAATAGTTGGGATTGTTTTTGCTATTTGTATTCATTTATATTCAATTCTTGCAACAAAATGATAACAATTATAAATTTTCATGAAACAAATAGCAATTTCTCAAAGTCATATAGAAATTAGAATTCCAAATAGTGAAAATATTAGATTGTTGTTTCAACACAACTGAAAAGGCTAAAATAGTAAAATGAGCTCAAATAAGAAGTTTGACCATTTTGCAATGGATCAAGTCTTTATGGGGTTAAATGCGTCCATCTCTTCAATTGCATATTGTGTGTGTAATGTTTGATGTATGAAAAAGAAGTACATACAATGTACATTTCAAGAGGTAGATACTTCTAGAACCTTGTTTTTTTTTGTGAGTGAGTCTTTTTTTTACTATTGCTTTGACTTTAGCTCTTTCCATGGAATTGTACATGGAATCTTTATTCTTAAGCCTCTTTCTTTCATCCATAAGCAACAAACATCTACATAAACAATTGAAGTATAAACTAGATGTCAATGTATGTAGTCACTAATGATTTGCCTTTTATTGTTTACAAACAATCAAAATTAGAAAGTGTAATATTTTGTTTTAGATAAGTGTAGACATTGTACTTAGGAAATTTAAAATTTATTTATAGCATGTGCAAATAATAAATGTTATAGTATATTGGAATGTTATTCTAATAACCAAAAAGATTGTCTAAAAAATTACTTTCTGTATATAAGTAAATTTACTTAGTAGTAATTTAGTGGTATTTGTAGATAAGCATATCTAAACATGTATAGTAAAGATTGCCTCATTTTTTTTGAGGTACCTAGAATGGAGATTAATATCAAAAATTTAACTTTATTTGTAGAGATATAGCATTGGCGATTTTTATACTTTCCATGGCATCTCAATATATCAAAAGAATCATGAAGGCTTCATCTTCATTTTGAAATTCAAGGTTTCATCCTTTTCGCCTCCCATTCCTTCTAATCATGTTTTTATTATTGAAATTTTCTGAAATTCATAAATGGAAGTATTTCTTGAAATTTTACAAGATTGTAAGATATATTGAACTTCAAAGTCAAAAATGTTGTGTTCCTTTTGTATTGTGAAAGTACATCAAGCATTAAAAGTATACATTTTTATATATTTTTACAAATTACAAGTATGCATAGCAAAAAAGAAACAAGTATTTATTATTAATAAATCTTTATTTTTTCTATATATATTGTTTTCCTACAAAAAGAATCTGCCATCTCTATTTATTTTTGCTAGATTGGATTTGTAGATTGAGTATAGTTCAACATTTTTGTTCTTTTACACCTTAAACTTAAATTTATATTTTTAAATGGTTGTAAATTCTTTTCAATACTAATGAAGGTATTAACAGATATTTTGTTAAAATAGCGGTATTCCACAAACTTGGCACTTTTCGGTTCAAGGCGTGCATTCTAAATTGTATATTTGTCCTAGATTTCAGAGTTTTATGTTCTAAAATCTTTACCGGTCTTAGAAAATTCATGGAAAAATGTTGATACAATGCCGCCATTTTAATGAAATATCTGTTTAATATAGCTTCCTTTGTATACTTTCTATTGCACTTGAAAATTTAGAATATATATTGAATATAAAAAATTCATTGTAGTTGGAAGTGGAATATCTATAACAAAGTTTCTATATGCACTTAGGAATTTGGTGGAAAACAAAGTGCATGTATTTTTTTTCCTACTCTCAAATGATTTCCATATCATAAAAAAAATAAAAAATAAAAAATAAAAATAATGAAGTTTTTAAATAAAAAATTGTAGTTGAGAAAGGTGCCCAAAAATTTAATTCCTTTAGTGCTTTAAACGCAAATATCTTACAATGTATAGAAGGAAAGTTTGTGCAATTTCACACATGCATTTTCATAGTAAAGTAGAACATGATAGAAGTTAAGTATGCCAATAAAGAAAATTAAAATTTTTTTTGCTCTTTGCTATAGAAATGACATTGTCAAGTGTTTTTTCATGTACAAGAAGACTTAGGACTTCAAAAGTCCCCTTCATTGACAAAGGAAATATGAGGAGATGTAGTGACCTTTAATTGAATTTGTTTACTCACAAATATATGAGAGGAAATATAGTGACAATTAATTCAGTTTCATTCATTGTAGGTGCAAATTGAATTTAGACATTGTAATGAATTGTAAGGTGATTGAAATAGAAGGTGAGGGCATAATTATTGTTGTGACTTACAATTCATTGTTATAGTTCATAAATAGAAGCATTGTATGAGTTTTTCATATTCTATTTTTTCACAAGTGAGGGAGTTTAAGAAAATAAGATAGTGCATTTGAAGGAAAATAATATAAATTGGAAGTTTGTAAAGGTATCTTTTATACCATCAAAGAAACATCAAAATAAAATTGTGCTTTATAAAAATATTATGGAATGTACTCTTCAATCCTTCATGTATACCTTTGTTAACTATGCATAATGTTTTTTGAACAATTTATCAACACAACATCTATTCAATGTGTATTCAACATTTATGTGTCTTTTTAAGCATTAATGTATTGAAGACATACAATCGCAAACACAAGACAAGTGTGCAATTCATGACCATGTCAAAAGTGCTTGGGCAGATTTTAACTAAAGAAAATGGTAGTAGAAGCATTTGGAGGTCCAATGGTTTTCAATGCTTTGGGCACTTCAGTGGTTGCAACAAAATGAAGGAGCATAGGGGAAAGGCTTACACATGTGGTCAAAGCAAGACTTTTCCAAGAGGACAACTGTCACACGCGTAGTCTAGGTGTAAGAATCTTTATACACAAACACATGGTAAAATGACACGAATTATCGTCCTAAGGAATTCCAGATGCTTTCCTAAACTCTAGAATCCGGATGACCGTTTTTTCCTCTTCCAACTACTCTCTTTCACTTTCTTTTCCGGAATCACTACTATCCAGATTCCAATCCAAATCCGGTATCATCCGGTTTTTCGGTTTTGTCCCTTAACAAACTAGTTTTCAATTCCTCTGTTTTACCATCAGACAGTCTATTCTTCATCTTTTGAGGGGTAGGGACTTCACCATTTTAGTCTATTCACTATACAAACAAAAACAAACAAACAACAAATACCCAAGTACTCAAGATGTTGTAGTACAAAAGGTAGATTCAGATGCTCACTACATTCCGGATATCCGATCTGGAATGTAGGTCACTCAAGACTGTGTTCACTTCTCCTTACTACAACGACAAATCTTAGGCACTCGGAAATGACAAGGGGATAATCTATCTAAATAAAAGATGGATCCCAAGGTTGGTAGACCTTCCGGTGAGTGGGAGTTTTCTTTGACGGTCGCTAATCTCCACATAGAATTGTTTCTAATTCCAGATCTATACTTATACCACTCTTCACTAAAAACTAGATTATCATTTCGATAATTCACAGGCACCACGTGTAACTCCTTCGTTACGAATCTAACATCATTACGATGGTACTCCCTCAATCCGATTCAGTTATCTGAAATCTGGATTTCTCCTCACTTATCCTTCTTACATCTAGGGTTGACAGGACGGTTGGACGTCCGGGACATCTGGACGCGGACGCTTTGTCCGCAGCATTCAATGACATTCGCGGTCTGCCTGTTCGCCCGCCCCGTCCACCCCGTCCCGCCCCATCCCGCCCTGTTCGCCCGGTCTGTCCCGCCTCGCTCGTCTAGCCCCGCCCGTCCACCCCGCCCCACTCGTCCGCCTTCCGACGGCGGGAGGGACGCTGCGTCCGCTGGCGTCCGTGAGGACGAACGTCCGAGTTACGGACGCTATTTTGAGGCGGACGTACTGATTTGTCAACCCTGCTTACATCTCAACACTCAAACAACAAACCAATTCAATCCAGATACACGGTTGAAGCCAGAATGTTCACTAAGTGACTCAAATTAAAAAAGGGAATGGAATACAACAAAATAATTGCTAGGATGGAATGAGAGGACAACAAATTTTCTTGCCCTTAGAAACCAAAACCAAAACCAAAGTCAACACCTAAAAAGCCAAAAAGGCACCTTGGAAATCAAGGTAACCAACTAGTGAACAACTTGGGATATCTGGAATGTTCACAACTCAATAGTCTCGATAAATCCGGAACCTTTAAAATAATCCAAAATTTGCACCCACGTTTGGAAATTCCATTCTGGAATAAAAAATCCTACCTAACTACCTGCACTCTATCTATCCCATCGTACCTTTTTTGAGTTGCTTTTGCTTTGACTACCCGGAGTCTTCACCGAAGCCTTCATTCGAGTCATTCAGGTTGCTACTTTGGTCTGAATCTTTTGTTCCAAATCATCTTCCAGATTCCGGAATTTGAACATTTTTGAATTTGGGATCCATAGCGGATCCGTTCCAGATTCCATTCCAGATTTAATTTCAGATCTATTTCAGACTCCATCCTCAATTCCATTCCGGATTTCATTCCGGATTCCATCCCAAATTCTATTCCAGATCTGTTCCGAATTCCATTCCGGATTCTATTTCAGATTCCATTCTGGATTCCATTCCAGTAGGGTTGACGAATGTCAACGTCTGCCCCAAAATAGCATCCGATTTCCGGACGTCCGGACGCACGGACGCTAGTGGACGCAGCGTCTCGACCGCCGTTGGAAAGCGGACGGGCGGGGCGGACGGCCCGAGGTGGACACCCAGATCGTGCGGACCAGATCAGTCTGCACGTCGATCGGACGGCTGTAATCGGGCAGACGGGCGGACGGGGCGGACGGGGGACAGGTGGACGCTGCGTCCGCCGGGACGCGAATGTCAGCGTCCGTGTCCGGACGTCGTGTCAACCCTGCATTCCAGATTTCATTCCGAATCCATTCCGAATTCCATATCGGATTCCATATTGGATTCCATTCCGGATTCTATACCGGATTCCATTCTGAATCCATTCCGGATTCCATTCCAGATTTCATTCTGAATCCATTCCAAATTCTATACCGGATTCCATTCGGATTCATTTTGGTTTTCATTTTGGATCCAATTCGGATTCCATTCCGAATCCAATCCAGATTCCATTCCAGATCTAATCTACATCTGAAACATTTCCAGATATATTTCGGATCCAATTGTGATATTGCCGAAAGTCTTTGAAAATATTTGTTGGACAACTATCCGGCTTCTAGGTTTCAATTAGGATGGAAAGTGTGAATGTCCTCCTTAATTATTTTATCTCAATTAAGAGATCCTATGATTATCTAATCCATATTTCTAATAATTTTCCAATTCTAACTGGTACAATCAAAAAAATATATCGAGAATGGATTTTTTACTTTAAATTCTATTTGAAATAATTAAAATCTGTTTTTGTAGGTTCCGACAACAGTCGTCCATTTATTATAGAGTCTCCCAAGATGCAAATGGGATGGTGCAACTTCTTAGGGATGGTGCAACTTCTTAGGGATGGTGCAACTTCTTAGGGATGATGCAACTTCTTAGGGATGATGGTATTATAGGAGGAGTTAATATGGTAGATAGGAGTTTCACATGTGGTATCGGTTTTGATCAAGTAAAGAAACGTCTTTTTGAAATTGCGGTACGTGTTATACATGAAGTAGAGGAAATAAAATGGATTGGTGAGATGGTGCAAAAGTTACTAGGTGATTGTTTAGGGAAGATCATATGATGGCGTCCATCTTTTGTTTGTTAGACACATCCTTCAATAGTGAGGACAAATAACTGCCTCTCCAAGGGAAAAGCCAAATTTCTCCTTGTAAGAGCACAAAAACTCAAGCCGGATAAATTAGTCTAGAATTAGGTTAGATAGACTTGCAAATTTCATTTTTTTAATAACCCCTAGAGATTTCCGCTATACTACGACTATAATAGAAATAGTAAGTTTCCAGATTGCTAAAATCATAAGTATCGATACGGAACCAAATCCAATACAGATCTAGGATCTGGAAAAGTATCGGATTCCTAAAAAATACGTTCTAAACTTCCGGTCTAAAAAACTTAGAGACCGTTGTAGGAACGATCTTCTATCCGTTCTCCATCGGGAACTATTGGCTGTGTGCCGAGTACATAAACCCACCGCCACTTCTCTTTCTCTTCTTTGCATGCTAAACTTGCTGAACGTATAGTTCAAAAAAAGAGTGGTGAGATAGCACCCGAGATATGAACAGGGTTGACAAGACGTCCGGACGTCCGGGACGTCTGGACGCGGACGTTGTGTCCGCAGCGTTCGCCTGTCCCTCGTCCGCCTGTCCGCCCGTCCGTCCGCCTGATTACGATCGTCCAATCGACGCGCGGACTAATCTGGTCCGCACGATCTGGGCGTCCGCCTCGGGCTGTCCTCCCCGCCCGTCCGCTTTCCGACGATGGTCGGGACGCTGCATCCGCTAGCGTCCGTGCGTCCGGATGTCCAGACGTCCGGAAGTCTGGAAAACGGACGCTATTTTGGGGCAGACACTGAAATTCGTCAACCCTAGATATGTAGGGGACGAAAGGATTAGTACCGGATTATTTATTAGTTGTCGGTGATTCATGGCGGCAATTGTCGACTGGTTGTACGAAAGTTTAGAGTTGTAGCCCAGATAGTTTGTCTAGTTATCTCTTCCAATCTAGGTCACCGAGCACAGTTAGAGGAGGACCTCACGTATATCAGGTGTGTCGAATTGTTAGATAAGCCGTGGAGCATGAAGAATGAGGAGATGATTTAGGAATTCATTTATGGAGTTCTGAATTAATACAAGTTGACAATAAGAGGTCGACCCGTAGCTTGGACGGAAGACATCTAAGTAGATGTCTATTTGTTTAAAAAGAATAGGCTCGAACGAGCCGAAAGAGCAGACAAGTACGTGATCGGAAAGTTCTAGAGTTAGGCCCACTTAAAGGAGGGTTTTGCCATTACTGACTAAAAAAACGAGAGGCATAGAAGGGTAGTGAATTTCCTTATTCCAATCTTGTATCCGGAAAAGCCTACTCGAGTTACAGTCACACCAGCCAACAACATTTTCGGAGCTTTCAAAGACCGAATCATCCATTGGGGGAGAGTGATTCAAAGAGTAGTAGGCAAGCTAATAAAGCACGTGGACTAGGCAAAGTACAACCCCTATCACACTATATCTATACCACCTCTATTACCACAAGGAGGTCTTGAGTGCCAAAGAGACGATTGAGTACACCACCGAAGTCGAGATCTTGAAGTATGGCCTCATGGACGAGTTGGAGAGGAAAAAGAAGGAATCCGAAGAAAAAGAGCAACCGGAAGAAGAAGTAGTGTATTGGAAACGAAGAAAGTCCACAAATCTAGTAACACGGAGGAAGGCGCCAATATTAGAACAGGAGGAACCGATACCAAATCCGGACTATCCCCAAGAATTGGAATTCTTTGAAGTCAAAATCCAATAGATGCAGTAGGCTCAAAAGATGTATGGCAACCTAGAGGATCATGCACTTCTTATCGCAAGCAAAGTGAAGGTAGAATTGGACCAAATTTTAGAGGAGATCTGGAAACGTTCGAATCCGAAAGAGTTCCAACAGAACAAGGTTGACAAATCTCTACGTTTGCCCGAAACAGGCGTCCGTAACCCGGACGTTCGTTTGCACGGACGCCAACGGACGCAGCGTCCCTCCCGCCGTTGGAAGGCGAACGGGTGGGGCAGATGAGGCGGGGTGGACGGGTAGATGGGGCGGACGGCGTCCGCGAATGTCAGCGGACGCTGCGGACACAGCGTCCGCGTCCGGACGTCCCGGACGTCCGATCGTCCTGTCAACCCTGCAACAGAAAGAGCAATAGATCCGGAAGTTGGAAGAGGAAAGGGATAGCTTCAAGTCCCAGCTCGAGGGAATGGAGGGGGAGTTGAATGCAACGAGATGGAAGGACATGGAGGCTCTTCGACTTGTCTACAATCTCAAAAAACTCGTTATAGTTCCAGAACATATAGTGATCTGAATTGACTTCTACACCACCTAGTTAGAGAAGGAAAGACATATGATCGGATCTAAGATGGTAAAGATCTTGGTCGATTTTGAAGTCTGAATGGGAATTGTTTTGAAGGACATGTAGAAGTTGTTAGGGTACTTGGATGCAAAACGGACCATTGACTTAGAAGGATTTCTGGAAGTCTCCAGAAGCATATTCTGGGATACTCCGATTCGACAAACTCCAATCCAGTAGGCTTCTAGTGGCCTAATTTAGCCCCAATCGGAGGGATTGAAGTTTATCCTCACTCTAGTTGTGGGACCTTCAGGTAGCCAAGCATAGACTCCATCAAAACCAGCGGTACTTGAGCTGGAAAAAGGGACAAGTGAGAAGTTTGTTTTTATAGAGTAAGGGGTTTTTGTCCCAATTTTTCCCACCACCTGGGAAAATCACGACCGGAAAGTTTATGGTACTTGGATTGAAGATTCGAGGCAACCTCGATGCATAGATTGGAGTAATGACGAATCTAGCTCAGTCTCATCTACAAGATTTTTCCCATACAATAGTCAACGTCAAAACGGGATCGTGCTGAGATTGAATTGAGTGAATCACTATAAGCCAAAGATCCGAAGATTCAAGAGATTCAGGAATCGGAAGAAGAAATATTGAAATCCGGATCCAAGGAAGAGACGGAATCGGAAGACTCACCTTCTAAAGTTTCACAAAAGCCTCAAACTTGGTTAGCAACAAAGAATACACTAGTGAAGGCTATGGTGAAGACTCCGAGCAATCAAAGCAAGAGTAGCTCAAAGAAAGCATGGTGGGGTAGATAGAATGCAGGTAGTTAGGTAGAATTTTTATTTCGGAACATAATTTCCAAGCATGGGCCTAGGTTCCGAATTATATAGGGGTTCCGGATTTGTAGGGATAGTTGGACTGTGAACATTCCTGATATCCTAAGTTGTTCACTAGTTGGTTGCATTGATATTCAAGGTGCCTTTTCGGCTTTTCAGGCGTTGACTTTGGTTTTGATTTTGGTTATTAAGGGCAAGAAAGTTTGTTGCCCTCTCATACCATCCTAGCAATTATTTTGTTGTATTCCATTCCCTTCTTTAATTTGAGTCACTTGGTGAACATTCAGGCTCCAACCGTGTATCTAGATTGTGTTGGTTTGTTGTTTGAAGTGTTGAGATGTGAAAAGGATGGGTGAAGAGGAATCTAGATTTCGGATAACTGGATCGGATTAAGGGAGTACTATTTTAATGATGTTAGATTTGTGATGAAGGAGATGCACGTGGTGCCTTTGAACTATTAGAACAGTAATCTGATTTTTAGTGAAGAGTGATATGAATGCAGATCTGGAACTGGAAACAATTCTATGTGAAGATTAGTGACTGTCAAAGAAAACTCCCACTCACCGGAAGGTTTGCCAACCTTGATATACGTCTTTTAGTTAGATAGATTACCCCTAGTCATTTCTGGGTGCTTGAGATCTATTGTTGTGCTAAAGAAGAGTGAACACAGTCTTGCGTGACCTACATTCCAAATCGGCCATCCAGAATGTTGTGACGATTCGGATCTATCTTTTGTGCTACAACACTTTGAGTACTTGGGTGGTTTTTTGGTTTTTTTTTGTCTATGTAGTGAATAGACTAGAGTGGTGAAGTCCCTACTTCTTTAAAGATCAAGAGCGGACCTTGTGATAATAAAACATAGGAATTGAAAACCTATTTGTTAAGGGATAAATTTGGAAAACTAGGTGATACTAGATTTGGATTGGAATCCGAATAGTAGTGATTCCGAAAAAGAGACTAAAAGAGAGTAGTTGGAAGAGGAGAAAACAATCATTCGAATACTAGAATTTGGGAAAGCATCTGGAATTCTTTGGGACGAAAATTCGTGTCATCTTATCATGTTTTTGTGTATAAAGATACTTATTCCTAGATTGCATGTGCAACAATTTCCTCCAAGAAATTCTATCTATAGAACATGACAAGAAAGTATTTCTTTGGAATAACCATCAAAATTTGATCATTAGGGAGACTTGGAGTGCTCTCCAGATTGTGATGTAAGCTCAAACATGTAATTTTAACTATCGAGAGAAGATTCAACGTTTGATTTGTTGGTAATCCATACAAAACAAGTGTTTCCTTGCCACAATCGCGCACTCTAGAACTAGGACTTTTCCAAAGAACCAAAGTTATAGCCTCACATTATGAGCTATTCCCTACGCCATCCCCAATTTACCCAAAGGTTTATTAGTGGTGCTGCATAATGAAACCTCCTTTGACATTCTGACAAGTAACTACACATATTTCACTTCCAAATTCATCTAACCAATTTCCAATCAAATGACTCTATTTGAAGGATATAGAGAGAAATCACAGTTGCAACCACTTTCTTTACATTTCTTCTAAGATTCATTATTCAAAGTTGACCCAGGGCTAGCGCTCCAATCTTGCAGGCCAAAGTTCCAATCATCTGATGTCTCAAAACGAATAGACACCTTAGGAATAGGAGAAGGTGATAGGTGATTATCAGTAAACGACATGTCTACAATAAATTTGTAGTCACCAGCAAAGCCATAATCAAAATTCCAATCCATGGTTGAAAATATTTTAGGTAGTATTCCTCTTTGGATAGCCAATGCAAAAGCTTGTCGAGTTTGGAATTGAAGCACCCTCTTTAAGGCAGGGTTGACGAATCTCTACGTCCTCCCCAAAATAGCGTTCGTAACCCCGACGTCCGGACGCACGAACGCTAGCGGACGCACCATTCCTCCCATCGTCGGAAGGCGGGCGGGCGGGGCGGGGCGGGGCGGATGGGCGGGGCAAACGGACAGGGCGGCTTAGAAAACCCGTTTTGGGTTTTTTGTTTTGATTGTTTTCACCAATGAGAGATTGAGAGTGAAGTCATTTGGATTTGGATTTTTCTTATATTGCAATTGCGATTCAATAGAGTTGTATATCACTATTTATGTAAAAGCTAAAATATGAAATATATTTTTAATTTTTTTTGTTGAATTTCATTTTGATTTAGAAACAAAATCACTTTAAAATCCAGCGAGATGTATATCATCAATAAACAAACAATTTTATAATAAAATGATTGAAGAAACCATTGTCATTTGTCAACATGAGCTCCATATATCATAAACAACTAAACAATCAAACATCTAAATTCACATCTCCACAATTCCTATGGACGCCAATCCACATCTCCTCTAACCTCAGCCCCACTACTTTCTCCTGCAGCTCTCTGTTCAAAATCTTCATTATCGGAGTCATCTTCATTGTTGGAATCAAGTATCGTTGTCTCCTTCAAGTCTTCTCTCGAAGTAGGTTTACTCCCTTCCTTCGAATTTAATTTTTCTTTTTTTACTTTGACAGAACGATTAAAGGCTTTTTGAATAGGAACCTTTTTTTTCTTTCTATTTGACAAAGTAGCAACATTTTCATCAAGAGGGGTCCTATTCTTCACTGGAGAGATAGCAAAAGGTTGCATTTCTCTTTTTGCTTTCACGTTACTCGATTCTTGAACCATCAATCTCGATGTAGGGTCGACATGTCCATGAACGGTTATCTCCACTTTGACTTTCTTTTGAAGTAATAGAGTGCCGTTTGTTGATTTGATCGGTTCTTGCGCCATTCCTTTTGCTAAAATGCGAGCACGCAAAGATGTCAATGGCATCCGATCACTATCCGTATCACTTAGGCTTGTAGGTGATGACGCTACTTTCCGTAGATTACCGCCTGTAGAAATTTTTTTTTAAATGTTCATTAGGCGTTTTCCATACCCAAAGCTCTGAGAATCATTCAATCATGTGCTAACAGACTTCAACGGTATTGGTGGAAGAGCACTAGATCTTGGTACTTCAAAAATTGACTTCATTGGCTCCTTTCTTTTATCACTCTTCACAATTGCCGAATTTGTGACTGCCATCCCAAGTGAATCATTATTTTTTTGTACCGCAATATTTGATTCCCCCTCATCACCACTATTATTGCCCACATCTTTTGGAACGTCCACCTCCATGACCGCATCTTCTCTTTTGTCGTTTCCTTGCACTACATTTAATGCCACAGATGGAGATTGAGAAATTAGAACATCTTCATTTCTCCCCTCATCACCAATAGCATTCTCATTGATTTTCACCTCTTTGGCAATAGCGTTTGCCTTTTCCGATAGAATGTTTTCGCTATTCAAGTATCCCGTTCTATTGCAATATGCAGCTAAAGAAGGTAGATTCTCCTCTCCCCCTACATTGTCCTTGTCTTCACAAAAGGTATATGCATCGTTTGCATTGTCGGGAACGACATCCTTGCGGTTTAGATGATAATCATGCGTATCATTCACCAAATCGGGAAAGTCTTGCATAACGTCTTCATCTCCCCATGCTGTTGCACGATTGAAGTCATCTCCGCCATCTACAGCTGAAAGGGCCCTTTCCAAATCCTCGTCATCATCGTCTTCTAACGTCGGCCTATCTAAATCCTCTGATTCCATCGGATCCACATTATCATTATACCATTTTTTTTCATCTTTTTCCTTCGATGCGTTTAATACTTTGGAATTGGTTTACACGTACACCAAATCCGCTGCTCTCTCCGGCTTCAATTTATTTCGAGATTTGTTGTGAACAAAAGAATAGTTGCTCCAATTTCGTTCACATGAAGATGATGACACCGGTTGAGCCAATATCCTCTTCGCTAATGGAGCTATAAACTTGCCACATGCACCTTCAAAATCCCACCAAGCATGTGCGGACAACATTTGATCTCCCGGATTCAACATATTGTGGAATGGAGGTTCCTTGTGTCGAAAAGCTACAAATTCCTTCACCACTGTTGCATATTCATCCGGTTTACATATTCTCTCCAAAACTTTCTTACATCCTGACATTGCATCTGCGTCATCCGCTAGCTCTTTGTCATGAAGAAGGTATGGATTCAAAAGAGCTGCGGCTGATTGGAGATCATTGTCCACCATTCTTCTTCGGGCATAAAAAGACTGTACCAATGGAATTGCAAGTTCTTCTAGCAAACAAAATGGTGGACTTTGTAATCCGTTCACGTGCTTCTCTAACTTCCTCATGATATGCAACACCTTCCCCATGCATGGTGATTTTGAATCCAAATCGCGGAGTGCACATATGATTGGTTCAACCATCTCCACATAATTGATGGACCGATTCCAAAAATGGTCATCAAGAACAATTTTCTTCACCGCTAAGGCCAAGTCTTTTGGTTGGACTTTAGCTCTACGTTTCTTCTTGAGAGTATGTACATATTCAACCCATTGCGGATCTACCACCGTTTGTTCCAATGCTCCTCTCAATTTTGTCAAACGTTCCATCATGATAAATTTAGAGGCGAACCTTGTATCCCCAGGCATCAAGAGACCAAGATTTGGCGAATACTTTCGCAATAGAGCTAGCGGCATATGTCTCTTCCTGATAAATTTAGCTACAACAACTCCTTTATCCAATTTGAAAGCAATCCATTTTTGTGCAGCCCAATCCTTCAACAACAAATTCAATGCATGTACCACGCACCCTTAGTAAAAAATATGAGGATATTTTACAGATATTACATCCCATGCGGACGGATTCACGGGAGCATTATCCGTAGTTATTAACACGACGTTCTTGGACCCCACTTGTTCAATGAACTTTTCCAACAGAGCTGCCAAGTACTCCGCATTTTTTTCACAACCACTTGTATCCACAGATCCAAGAAATTCTTCACCTGCGGATGATACAAGTATGACATTGATGAGAGGTCGATTAGTCACGGAGCTCCATCCATCAATGGACAATGTTGCTCCAAATTTTCGAATGCTATCTTCAGTCCGTGCATTCAACTGTGTCTGAATGTTGGTCTTCGCCTCATTCAACAATTTGTACCGAAGGTCATGGTATGAGGGAGGAATGTATGGCCTACCAAACGCAACCGTTTTCTTCACTGCTTCTTTAAAAGTTGGATTTCGAGCCACGGAAAATGGTATGTTCGCCGAATAAAAAAAATTTGCCCACACTGAATGTAATTTGCGTCTATGACCTTCTTCAAACCCATTCACTAAGCTTCCTTGCCTCTGAGGCCTAGAACTTGATGCCCTCGGGGTTTCATATTCACCAGAAGTTACTGTACACAAAGTCACTTCAGTTGTGGCACATACCATTGATACCAATTCTTTGGATGCTGGACAAGAGTCTTCGTGGTCAGAATGCGACACAGCCTTTCCGGCCGAAAACTCTTGGACATCTAAAGGGCTAGGGTTGCCATCCACATTGTCCATTACAACGCGTTTTGGAAAAACTCCTTCGCAATGCCGAAATAAATCTCGAACTGCCATTGGTAATCGTGGACAAAGGCTCACCCCTTTATCACGTACACCTTCAGGCCTAGAATAGCCTAAATGGCTGAAGATACGGCTGAGCTTCCTTGATATGCTCGCTTTGCAAAGCCTACATTCTACTTTAGCATCCTGTGGCACACTATACCAAAGAGATAAATCCTCTGTCGGTTTGGCCACCATATTGATAAGTGTATATTTTACCTCAATTTCAAAAGAAACCAATAGAATATTTTCAATTTGAAATCCACAACGTAACAATGTATACAATATCAATGAAATTAGTCACACAAAGCTTTGAAAATCAAAGCCCCCCCCCCGTTCACCGAACTATGCATTACCAAGCAAGAGACTCAATAAATTGAAGCTCATAGCCCTTGGAAATCTTAGTGTTCAGTTTTTCGAGAGTGAATACCAAAGCTTCTCTTCTAAAATTTATAGTCCCCTCCAGAAAATTAAAGGTTCATTTTTAGGGTTTCCATTCAAAAACAAGCAACGACCCGGACGGGGCTGAAGCGGACGAGTGGACGGGCGGACGGGGTGGTTGGACGGGGCGGTCGGATGGGACTATCCGCACTATCCGCCTTTCAACGCCGTCCGAGCTTTGGAAACGCCGACCGCCCCACTTAAACACTGACCGCCGACGGCGTCCGCCCAACTGTCAATTGGTGCATCCTATGAGGTCATTATTATTCAAAAAGAGTGGTAACATTTCAAAAATAAAACAGCCTAATAATCACTGCTAAATGAAGATCAATGTAATTGGTTTGTCATTTTTTTTTTTCTAAATGTAAACCCTAAATCTTATACCCTAATTACCCTAAACCTTTTCTTTTCTCCCCTAAATTGTTTTACGAATGAGGGGAATGTGGTTAAGTTGAATATGTTTGAATTATTTACTGATATTATTCCTCTAAATAGGTTTTGAGAAGATCTAAAGATGGTGGGGATTTTTTTAAAGTTCATTAGGAAATCAAATGTTTTGCAAAAATAATCAATTCCATTTTCATTGTAAGCAAATGAAATTTTAAAAAAAGGCCCCAATACATAATTAGAATAACAGTTTAATGGATTTCAACTTCATGATATTTAATGAAAGGTTGTGATTTTTCATTAAAAGTGCATCACGGTCTTCAAATGAACATCGAGTCTTTCATATTTTTTAATTAAATTTTGATTAGATTTGAAAACAAAGAAAAAGAAACAATGTTTTAACTTTCAAATCATGTATGGCTATATTTTTTCTTAAAAACATAGAAAAATTTGTTACTTGAGTTGGTGGAGTAGAATACATTATACATGTGCTATATTTATTTTGAAGGGTAATTCCAATATTCTTATTTCAAATGTTTTTAAATATTAATTTTAAAAAAGAAGGTTCATTGTTTAAAGATCTAAAAAATTGACAAACATAATTTCTATTCTAAATAGGAATTGAATTCGGAATTCGATTTTTGAAATGATTCAAATGAACAAGATATTGATTATAAAATATTTCTTTGTTTGAGTTTTCAAAATGAATTCACGAAACAATTGCAAACTTTTGAACTTAGGTATATGGTATTGTTTTCGGTTTGTACTTTGTAGAGTATAATACTTCCATTTTAATCCTAAATAAATGAAAAAATTCCACATGAATGAAATGTTTCTACGTATTGCACAAAGATTTCTACCAATTACTATGATAATTAAATACATTGTTACATTTCATAAAATATTCTATATAGAAAAAAAAAATCATTTCAGTTTTCAATCATGATAAACGATGTCTTCTACTCTTTCTGTTATATGTTCGTTTTGTATAACGTGTACATTATACAACCTTTGAGAGCAAGGTAGTTCATTTTTGTCTTTCACTGAAATAGAAAATATATTTGTGTTTGGATTTTGAAATCATTATGTATTCTACGGTCTTACAAGAATGCATCTTGTTTCTTCCTTTGAATCCTTTTGATATTTTCTTTTTTCTCCTTTGTTTTCTGTCTCGTAGGGCTCTTATTATCTTGTTCTCTTCATTTGACCAGCCTATTTGGCTTGGCTCTTAGTTTTTTTTTTTTTTTAATGTAATGTTTATGCATATGTTATAAAATATATATATTATTTATCTAAAATTAATATATTGATGAACAAACGCATAAAGGCATTGAATGCTTTCACATTTAAAGTTATAAATCTATCATAAATCACTCTTGCAAATTTGAATGATTGAATCGAAAATTTGAAAATGTAATTACAAGAGCTTTCAATTCAATCAATTGCATAAATCATAAATGTTGAAATGCAACTCGTATAAGTTTAGCATCTATGAAGATTAATTCATGTCATCCACATGCAATTTTCCAATTTAATAAAATGCAATTGAGTACTTCAATTTTTTTCTTTTCAATTCTCTAAGTAACATTCACTTCATATCTTTCTCTATTTGTTTATCTATTTTGTGGCAACAAATGGAGAAACCATCTTTGTCTATATTTGAACATGCACTCTTATTTGATTGATGAAGAATAGATCTATGAAATATATAATCATTGATTTGTTCATGTTGATTTATCTAATATATTTTATATATGTATATATATATATATATCATTAAAGGAGTATGGAAGACAAGATTGACAGATTGTGTTCAAATGTTGTTGATTTGAAATGATTTAGTACTATATCATTTATAAGAATATTATAATAGTATTATGTTATAATATTCCTAAAACAATTGCAACAAATATTAAAATACATGCTAAGTTAGGTTTGTTAGCCTACCAATTGTTTATTAATAGACATAATTGAATAGCCCCCTTAAAAGAAACATTCAATATCTAATATCTTACAATCCAAATGGTGGATTTGTCTAAAACTTTTTCCACATTTTTTCCAACTAATTTACTACAAGATCCTACGGTTACATATGCCCCAAAGTAATTTTCTTCTAAGACTTGATATTTGCGCTACTAGTGGCAGTTTTGAAGTGTTTTTAGTGAAAAGAACTTTATGGGTTAAACATCTCTAAAGTGAGATTTTGAAAAAAGAACAATGTGCTTCATTAGGTTTAGGGTTTAAGATGAGCCGTCCGTCCTGTCTGCCTGATCCAGCGTCCGCCTTGTCTGCCCCGTCCGCCCCGATACCCGTCCGCCCTGTCCTCTCTTCGCTCAGTCCGCCCTATCCGGCGTCCGCCCTGACCGCCCCGTCCGCCCCGATACCCATCCGTCCGATCGGGCGTCCGCCCTGTCCGCCCCGATACCCGTCCGCCCCGGTACGGCTGTCCGATTGACACGCAGACTGATGTGGTCCGCATGATCTGGACGTCCGCCTCGGGGCGTCCGCATATATATATGGGGAGGCGGACGGCTCATTCCGAACAATCGTTCTCTTTTGGAGTGGGCGGACTAGTGCATTGGAAGCTCTGCGCGTCCCTTCCGCTTTGAGTGAACAATTGTTGTGAGATTGTTACAGATTTTCACAGAGTTCACGCTTGTAAAATTTTAATTAATTAATTAAATCAAAATTTTGTTTCTTAAGCTTTCTAATTGTTTCATTCTCTTTGCTTCAACTTCATCATGCCGAAAGATAGAACACCCAAAAAAAGTAGTCAAAAGGGAAGACCCCAATTGTTCGATTGGAATGCTTGGGTCGATCCATTGTGCGTGGGTGAACCGGGATGGGAAGAAGAACCAACAAGAGTGTGGGATTGCTCAATGTGCAAGAAGTATGTAAAAATGACTCACATTCAAAAACTTTGGCGACGTGAACGTGTAGAGCACCAAGCGCCACGTTGGGAAGGACAAATGTCTACATGCCAATGTGAGCACTTCAAACAAAGATACACACAAGTGCATCGAGTTCTTGGCATTAAAAGCGTCAAACCAAATATAATGAATTATAATATTATGACAATGGTTTAGGCAGAGATTGTACTCCACAAGGACGTGGACTGGCGTACCGCTACAGGTCGCAATGTGGAGAACTATACACGCACGGATGCCGTTATAGATACACAATGGAGGGGCGCAAGTGATTGCATGCCAGAGTGGTCTAATCGAGGTTATCTACAATAACCTTCAGTTGTTCTACGAGATGCTGAAGATGCGTGGACAGATGACGATGATGACGATGATATGCAAGCGCCTGTCACATTTGGAGTTAGACACGAGCGGGTAGAAGAACGAGAACGAATTGAATTCAAATAACAAATGCAAGAGGCAATACGCAGAAGCCTTCAAGATCGTGGACGGCAAGATAGGCATGGTGGGTCTTACGGACATGAATATGGAATGTGAGAATCTGAACAAGGAAGAGGTGGTTCATACTCTGGTTATGATCCTCAAAATAGATATGAAGGTGGAAGAGGGAGCTATGGATCTACGCATTATGGTGGTTCAAGTGGAGTTGGTTCTTGTTATGGCACTCCCCCTGAAATTGGCTCTCTAGGTGGGACAGGTAGCTATGGCAACACGCACTATGGTAGGTCTACTGAATTTGGTTCATATTATACAACGCCCACTCAAGTGGGCTCCGAAGGTAGTGGAGGAAGCCATGTAACCCCGCAGTATAGTTGCTATCTTCACGGAAGCGCCCAATACTATCCGGGATCAACTAGAAGTGATTCATACGGGCATCATGGGGCCTCTTATCACGGGGCCTCTTATCACAGGGCTTCAAATGAAAGGGGATCAGAGCCTACTACTCCGGTTCCTCCTCCTACTTTTGGAGGTTCAAATTATGGACAAGGAGGTGCACCGAGTAGAAATCACGGAAATTACGGAGGTGGTCCGTTCATTGGAGTACAAAGAAGAGGCAGCGGTCAACAATTTGAGTCCGATTCAGATTCCGAATAAAAAAACATGCAAGTATATAGTGAGCATGTATTTGCTCGATTTTCTCATTTTTATTCTTACGACAAGTATAGAGCACTAGATTGGTAGATGTAGTACAAAATTTTAAATGAATAGAACAATTTTGAACAACAATTTTGTTCACTTTTTCAAAAAGTGTTGTGTAATAGTGTACACCAAGTATGTATGTAGGCAAACATATTATTGAAGACATCATTGTATTATTTTATAATAGCGTTGATGTATACGGCTATAAGCGACTTTGATAAATAATAAAAATATGAAGAAGAAATGTAATTTTGTAAGAGCCATATTATGTCTATTTTTGAATTTAGCATTTGAAGTTAAATATGTACTAGCATGGTGAGTATTTTGAAATTATTATTGTGTGTTTATTACATTTAGAAACTCGTAAATGATATAAATGTATTTCTAATTAATTTATGAAAGATTGAATTATTTGAATATTTGAAATTTTTTTATTTTTCATTCAACGATTGCTAGAAACTAAAATGATTTCTTATTCGTATGAAGAAATGCCCAAATTAGACAATTAGTGGTTTTTCTTTAGATTCTATTTTCAAATATGAAAAATAAATCGGATCAGGCAGACGCTTGATTTGTCCGCCCGTGCCCATTCGATCAGGCAGACGGTTTGGGGCCGTCCGTCGCGACCCGTCGGATCGGGCGGACGGCAGATTTGTCCGCCCATGGCCGTCCGATCGGGCGGACGGGGCTCGAGGGTTTCGGGGAGGCGGACAGCCAATGCGTCCGCCACCCCTGGCCCGTCCGATCGGGTGGACGGTTTGGGCCCGTCCGCGCCCCAATAAGATGGGCGGACGGGCCGTCCGCATTGTCACTTTTGCTTTGCCCCTTGTGAATGTAAGGTGGAGCGGAGAGCTTGGTGGTTCATCCTCCATTGGCTCCTTTCCTAGGCAAGGCAAGAGTGGTTTATTGGGGCTCCCTTGTTGCCAATTTTTTGGACACTTGCGCGTGAATTTAATTTCAAATTAAAAAATTTGATATATATCAATTTCATTTGTCACGATGCCGAAGGGGAAGAAGAAGGTTGCGAAGCTTAAACATGGAGAGGGACCATCAAACTTGGAAGTAGCTCGCCAAAGTCCTTCGGAAGAATGCAAGAAATTCATAATTGAGCGCATCGTTCAATTTTATGAATCGGAAACAACATTGTCTTTAGACAATAAGTACATCAGATATCAAGAGGAGTGTGTGTCTAAATTCAAGGTAGACATGACACAGATGTTGTTGAATGCATTGAATTTGGCGAAGTGGCATGACGAAATGCATAAAACGCACTTCACCAAATGTTTGGAGAACAAGGTTCATGACGCTTTGTGGAATTCCAAAGTCATTTTGGTTAAATATAGCAAGGAATATCGACCCAATGACGCCCAATTTGAAGAAGTGATTTTGAAAGCGGACTTGTTTAGGGGGCGATGTGCTCCATTTGCCAAAAAGCACAATCGAGTTGGTTCAATTGGTTGGTGGAAAAGCAATGATGGAGTTGTTGAAGCGAAACGGACCAAACGGCACCTTATAGCACTTCCAGATACAACACGCGTGATTGTTGTTGATGATAGAACGATGAGAGGTGGATATGCAACAATTCGAAAGGTTCGTATTGAAGGATGTCCAGGAATACCTCCTTATTGGGAATTTGCGGCAAAGAAATCCATTCACCACCAAACTCGACCTGATCTTGCAAAGTTAGAACATCAAAACGAATCAATGGCTGTTCGAATTCCACACGCGGGTGTGATACGATTTGCTGCAGTGTACAGAACGACGTGTGAAGGTTATGCGTATTGGTGGAATGGTCGAATGGTGGAATTCTTCGACAAATGTTGAATATGGATAAGGACTATCCAAACAACATTCAAATCCGTTTGATGTATACAAATCCAACCGAAGAGGAGGTTGTAAAAGCTCACCATTTAGGACGATATCAGAAGAAGCGCACGGAGTTGACATGGGCGTTTATGCATATAATGTATGCAGTGCATCTTGTTGGACATTTGCACAATGATCTTTCTCCGGACAACATTTTGTTGCATTTTCCAGAGGATGAGTCACGTGTGTATATTGGAGTTTGCGATTGGGGCATGACCACTTTAGCTTCTCAGCCAATGAAGTCTTTGTACACATTCACATCAGCAGATGAGATGAAACAAACTTTGCAGAGGAGATGGTGGGTGGATCCACGTATTGCATATTTGCATAAAGCAGGTGCAGATGTGGAAGTCATTTCGATGTATTCACGTAAGTCGGAAGAGTATGCCATTCGAAAAATTGTTCGGTAGATGAATGGAAACAACATGTCAGAGGCGTATTTCAACGTGCTACTTAAAACACTTAGTGCGACACAATTTGCCTTTCATGACTTTGCAAAAGTGTTTTATGTTTACTTGAAGTGCATTTCTTCGAAGATTGACGATGAAAATACTAATTTGGCCCATGTGATTACGCGATTTTTTAATACATATCGTTGGCCGATGCCAGATGAACATCTCCGCCATTTATATTAGTTTGGTAGTGTAGAAGTAGTAGTTGAATACTTGACTAGGTTATATAAGCATTAAAAATTAGTTTAGAAATATAGAGTTGGAATGAAAAAAATTATATGTGCAATTAGCCAAATGTGCACAATGTATGGTATTCTACATTAAATTGAATACATTTTGCCCATATTGATTATGTTTGTATTTGTGTTGATCTTGATTTTTTAAATAGTATATATATATATATTTGAAGTCACAAATTTTTTTAATTTGCCTTTTGAAAATGAATTGGAATTTTTTCATAGTTTCAAGACTATCATGGACTCATGGTCAAACTTTATAATCTTTCAACTTATGAGAGACATTGTTTTAATAACAAATCGCGAACCATTGCACTTCATTTAACATTTAATTGTTTAAAGATTAAGGGAGTGACCGCGGGGCAGTTTGGGTAGGGCGGTCGGGGGAAATAGGGCCGTCTGGGCGGACGGGGTAGACGGGCGGGGCGGTTGTCGCAGCTTAAAATTTTGATTTTCTTAGTATACACCAAAATAGGAACGGAAACTAGTCATTAGGGAACCGGATCTGATAAGGTGGAGAAGGAAAACTCAAAATTAGTACGGAATGTGAAGTAGTGGGCCTCTTGGATCTAATCCGGTCAGGAGTAACTAACGACGGAAACGGAATGTAACACGGATTAGGTCTAGGACCGGATTATGATGATGAACCGGATTATGATGGTAAACCGGATTTATGATGACAAACCGGAAAGGGTCTAGGGACTATAAAAGGAGGAGCTTTCACTATTGCACCCCCTTTTAGAAACTTGACCTTGAGCGTGCGCGGTTGAGTTTTTGGCGTTTGTGCGTTTGTGTTCTGTTCGTTTTGATTCCGGTTGAGATCGGAGAGAGAACGTGAGCAACGGGACATGCGGCTAGGAGAGAGTGAGATAGATTGGAGTGGGAATGCCGCCGCTACGTAGGTCGAGACCAGCGAGTCCCTTTGGAGGCGAGGTGAAACTCCGGAAAGTCATTCCGGTTATTCCCTCCACAGAGCCGGAAAAATCTCAACTCATGGAGGATCTCACCTCCATGGGTTGCCTCGGGTTTGCCGAGAAACCCTGGGGTTTTAGGGAGGAGAGAATGGTCAAGGAGCTTCTCGGAAAGCTGTCCAACC
The DNA here is from genome assembly GCA_963969395.1 of Pseudoscleropodium purum. Classification (NCBI taxonomy): domain Eukaryota; kingdom Viridiplantae; phylum Streptophyta; class Bryopsida; order Hypnales; family Brachytheciaceae; genus Pseudoscleropodium; species Pseudoscleropodium purum. The sequence goes on from OZ017802.1 coordinate 492,232, forward strand.
AATTTGACAACACCGTGAGAGGAACTCCCGTCCGCTGGAACGAGGGAATGTGGAGAGCGGTTTCCGGTTTCCGGGCAGGAGGTTTAGGGATGGCGAACCGGAAGGATGAGTTTGTCCGAGGGAAGTTCCAGGGGGCTGTTAACCCGAAGGACGGACACACGGTCGAGGATTGCGTGGATGACCGACACCGTCGGCTCCTGCAATTCCTGGTTCCAGTTCTTCACCCGGAAAAGCCGACCAGGGTGACGATCACCCTTGGCAACACCATTTTCGGTGCCCTCAGTGGTACCCGGAAAGTGGACTGGGCACGGATCATTTCCGATCTCGTAGCCCAGCTCGTTAGTAGGGTTGGGAAGAAAAGGGCCACTCTAGTGTGCCCTTACCTCTTCCACCTCTATCGGGAACACCAAGTCCTCACCGACACGGAGGAGAAGGTGTGGAAGACTCAGGAAGTCCTCCTGAAGTATGGGGAGTCGGAAACGGATGACGAGGCCGAGTCCGATTCCGGGTCAGAACGGGAGTCGAGCGAGGAAGAGGAGGAGCCGATGCCGCCTATCAAGCGACAGAAGTTGACGCCTCCACACAAGCGCGGGACGCCTCCCGGTCAAGACAGACCGGCCCCGGAAGAGAAACCGGAAGCCGAGAAGACCGTTTCCGGGGGAGACCCGGAAATGCAAGATCCGTTCAACGGTCTTATCAACGTCCTCTGCAACATCAGGGCGGATTGGGAGGTCAAGCACAAGACGCTTGCGGCGATCGGAAAGTTGGTAGGTGCGCCACCGGACAGCAAGTTGGCGGAAAAGGTGGCGGAGTGCATCACCAATCCGGAAGAGACTCGGAAACAGGAAGCAGAGATCCGCCGGTTGCAGGAGGAGGTGGATAACCTGAAGGCAACTCTTTTTGCCTATCGGGAAGACGTGATGGCCACCCGGGAGATGGTGGAGGAAACTCGGAAGATAGCCGAGCGAATCAAGGCGACCGTGGGAGAAACCGGAACGGCCGCCGCCAAAGCGAAGCTCTTCGACGAGAAGATCCACGAAGAGAAGAAACTATCCGGTTTCCGGATGGTCCGGATTCTCGCCGACTTCGCTGAGCAAGTGGAGACGGCAATGGTGGAGGGGCGGAAGGCTGCGGACCGGATTGAGGAAAGCAGCCGGAAGCTGACTGGAGCGACGTCCTCCAAGGGCATACATCTTTCGGACATCTCGCTACCGGATATCTTTCCGGACGCGACCATTCCGAAGGATAGGAAGGATTGGACTCCGGAGTCCAAGAAGTCTACACGGGCTGAGACTCCGGGCACGAGACCGGATGTTACAATCGACGTGGAGTCTTCACCCGGATCTAACCCTGCGGAGGGGGAACGGATCCGGAACTTGAGTGAAGTCTTCGAGGAGCTGGTTCCGAAAGTCGGAAGCCCGACAATAGGATCTAGGGTTGTAGTGTAGATAGAATTTTGATTTCAGTTAGGAGTAGGAGCGGATCCGGATCCGGATCCGGCTCATCAGTATTAGGTTAGATCGGAAGTTAGATTAGGATTGCAGCAGACCCCCACGGGTTTTCCGCTCCTTTTTGTGCTTTTAGGGTTTTTACCCTTTGTATATAAATCGATTCCTGAGATGGGAACTGGGAGTTTTTCATTTTGCAAACTTCTTGTACCTTTCTCTTCTCTTCATTGTGTGTCTCTCTCCAATGCGACAGGATTGTATGATGTGGAGTTAGGATAGTACGAGCCGGTTTGCGAGTGATTTCTCCCCTTGGTGTTTTATTTCCGATCCTAGGTGCATGTGAGTAGGTATTGAAGAGTTGGGAGTGAACTTAGTTCCTCAACACGTCTAGAGTTTGAGATTCCGGGTGAGAAAGCCATTGTTAGGCTAGGCGGGTAGGGAGGGATTCCTTAGCTGCGCTAGAACTCCCGGGTGGGAAATTCGGTCGAGTGTCCGATCTCCTGTGAGGTCTCACCACCCGTATGGGTAACGGAAGAACTTTAGTTGATGTTGGAACGGACAGGTGCACTTGTAACCACCTATCTTCGCACGGATCGGAAGTAGCATCAAGGTCGTTGTAGTACGAGAGAATCGAGTGTGGGGTCTTTGTGTGACCTACAATCCGGATTGCTATCTGGGTTGTTGTGAAGGACCAAACCAGATCCGGATTAGCTTAGGAGTTTAGGAAGTAGGACAGTGGGTCTTCAGCCACTATAAGTCACGGAAGGAGTGGTGGGCCTACCACTCTCAAATGTAAGCGGCGACCCCTCTGATGGTGAAGCAGAGGCAAAACTGAACCGGATAGGATTACGGATACAGGATGACCATCCCGACCGGATTGGTCAGGACGGATTTCCAGGATCGGAAGTTGTGAGATCCTGGGATTTGGGTATTTGTATGGACCGGATAGTTAGTAGGACCGGAAGAAGGGGAAATCCGGTCTATAGTAATTCAGTGTGGTGGTATTTCTGGTTCTAGATCTAGGACCGGAAAGTAAGATTGGGATACTGACTTAGCTTAACTGCTTAATAGAGCTAGATACTTCACAGGATCTCGTAGGTTCGATCTTTAGAGTCACTTAGTTATACTCTAGAGCGATTTTTGTGAGTATAATGGGGAATTGACCTGCCCTGTGCTGCGACAGCGGTCCCGGCGGACACTGCGTCCGCCGGGATCGCGAATGTCAACGGACGCTGCGGACACATCGTCCACGTCCGGACGTCGTGTCAACCCTGCTATGCGTGGTGCCATTGAACTACCGAAACGGTAATCCGGTTTTTAATGAAGAGTGGTGTGAGTGCAGATCTAGAATTGGAAACGATTCTATGTGGAGATTAGCGACTGTTAAAGAAAACTCCCACTCACCAAAAGATCTGCCAACTTTAGGATCTGTCTTACCTCTAAAAAGATTACCTCGTTGTTAGTTTTGGATGCCTGAGATATGTCATTGTAGTAAGGGAGAGTGAACGCAATCCTAAGTGACCTACATTCCAAATCGGCTATCTGGAATGTTGTGAGGATCTGGATCTTCTATTTGTGTTGCAACACGTTGATTACTTGGGTGTTTGTTTGTCTTTGCTCGTGTCAAAAATAAATTAGAGTGGTGAAGTCCCTACCCTTCAATAGACCCTCTGATGGTAAAACAAAGGAATTAAAAACTATTGTATTGAAAGACGTAACCAAAAACTAGGTGATACCAGATTTGGATTGGAATCCGAATAGTAGTAGGTTCCGAAAGAAGAGTGGAATAGAGTAGTTGGAAGAGGAGAAAACGATCATCCGGATATTGAAGTTTGGGAGAACATTTGGAATTCCTTGGGACAATAATTCATGTCATCTTACCACATTTTCATATATAAAAATACTTACGTCTAGTGTGCACATATGACAACCCTCCAAGAGTAGAAGTACATTACTTCCTTATCAAAATCCCAAGAGGAGACACATCAAAGAAAAGCTCGGGTTCATGAAATTGCATAGATGATAGAGAACTTGCTTGACTTTTGAGAAACAAGTGAATAGTATACTATCGTATAAGCAGCGGCCCAAGCGCTTCTTCCACACTTGTTTCCGATTGGGGCAAATACGCATTTCGTCTATCCACCAGAAAACAACCAATTGTCGAATCTCATCTAGAGTTCCACCTTTGTGCTTCTTCTTGGATGGCACTATGAATCGCGACGAAGTCTTAGTTACCGCATCTTGTAGCCTCTAGACTATTGACCTCAAATTCTACCAATGAATACCTAAAATATTGAACTTTCTACGAAAAATTGTCTCTACATCCAAAACTACAACCTCCAAGATATTGTGCTTCCAAACTAGCAAACTAATGTAGTGGGGTACTTTCATAGCCTACAAATCAAGTCAGATGTTATTGAGGATGTCATGTAGTGCCTTGGCATCCTCTAGTGAAGGGTGTCGCACGTGCAATCTAGGCGTAAGTATCATTATACACGAAAACATGATAAAATAATACGAATTATCGTCCTAGGGAATTCTAGATGCCTTTCCAAACTCCAATATCCAGATGATCATTTCTCCTCTTTCGATTACTCTCTTTTCCGAAATGACTACTATCTAGATTCCAATCTAGATCCAATATCACTCGGTTTTCCGATTTTGTCCTTTAACAAACTGGTTTTTAATTCTTCTATTTTACCATCAGAGGGTCCGCTATTGATCTTTTGAAGGGTAGGAACTTCACCACTCTAGTCTATTCACTACATAGACAAAAATAAATAAACAACAAACACCTAAGTATTCAAGATTTTATAGTATATAGGGTAGATCTGGATCATCACAACATCCTAGATGGGCGATCTGGAATGCAGGTCACTCAGGACTATGTTCACTCCTCCTTACTACAACGACAAATCTCAAGCCTTCGGAACTGATAAGGGGGATAATCTCTTTAGGTGTAAGATGGATTCTAAAGTTGGCAGACCTTGTGGTAAGTAGGAGTTTTTTCTAACGGTCGCTAATCTCCACACATAATTGTTTTCAATTCCGGATCTGCATTCACATTAATCTTTACTAAAAACCAAATTACTATTCCGATAGTTCAAAGGCACCACGCGTAGCTAATTGGTCTTGTATTTAACATCATTACAATAGTACATCCTCAATCCAATTAAGTTACCTAAAATTTGGATCCCTCCTCACCCGTCCTTCTCACATCTCAACACTCAAACAACAAACCAACACAATCCAGATACATAGTTAGAGCCAGAATGTTCACCAACTGACTCAAATTAAAAAAAGGAATGGAATACAATAAAATAATTGCAAAGATGGAATAAAAGGGCAACAAACTTGCCCGCCCTTAAAATCCAAAATTAAAACCAAAGTCAATGCCTAAAAAGCCAAAAACACACCTTGGAAATCAAGGCAACTAACCAATGAACAACTCAAGATATCCAAAATATTCACAACCCTACTGTTGTTACAAATCCGAAACCTAGATCCACACTTGGAAATCCACTTTCGTATATTTATCCTACCTAACTACCTTCGCTCTATTTACCCTACCATGCCTTCTTTGAGTTGCTCCTTCTTTGACTATCCAAGGTCTTTACCGAAGCCTTCACTAGTGTATTTTTTATTGATGACCGAGTTTGAAGCTTTTGTAAAACCTTAGGAGGTAAATCTTCTGATTTCGTCTCTTCCTCGGATCCAAATTTCAATACTTCCTCTTTTTCCAGCTTGTTCATGAGGCCGTATTTCAGGATCTCAACTCCAATGTTATACTCAATCGTCTTCCTAGCACTCAAGACCTCATTGTGGTGATAGAGGTGGAATAGATATAGCATAATAGAGTTGTGCTTTATCCGGCCCACATGCTTTGTCAACTTGCCCACTACTCTTTAAAACACTCTTCCCCAATGGACAATTTAGTCTTCGAAAGCCCCAAAAATGGTGTTGGCCATCGTAACCGTAACGCGGATAGGCTTTTCTGAATACAAAATTGGAATAAGAAAATTCACTACCCATCTATGCCTCTCATTTTTACAGTCACTAATAGCAAGACCCTCCTTTGAATGGGCTTAACTCTGGAACTTTTCGCCTACGTACTTGTCCGCTCTTCCGGCTAGTCCGAGCCCATTCTTTTTAAACGAATAGACAACCGCTCAGATGTCTTCTGTCCAAGCTATGGGTCGACTTTTCATTGTCAACTCATACTCATTTGGAACTCCGTAAATGAGTTTCTAAATCATCTCTTTGTTCTTCATGTTCTACAGTCTATTTAACAATCCAACACACCCGATACATATGAGGTCCTCTTCTAATTGAGCTCGATGATCCAGATCGAAAGGGATAACTGGACAAACCATCTGGGCTACAATTCTAGACTTCCGTGCAGCCGAGTGGACAACCACTACCATAAATCACCGACAACTAATAAAACTAATCCAGTACTAATCCTTTTGTCCCCTTTCTATTTTGGTTGTTATCTCACCACTCTTTCTATCAACTATACGTTCATCAAGTTTAGTAAGCAAAGAAGGAGAGAAAGAGAAGTGGCAGTGAATTTAAGTACCCAACGCGCGGCCGACAGTTCTCAGTGGAAAACGGATAGATTATCGTTCCCATAACGGTCTCCTAGTTTCTTAGATTGGAAGTTTAGAACGTAGGTTTGGGGAATCTGGTACTTTTCCGAATTCCGGATCCGTATCAAATTCGGTTTCGTATCGTTACTAATGATTTTAGCAACCCAAAAACTGAGTATTTCTATCATAGTTGTAGGGGTTACCAAAAAAAATGAAATTTATAAGTCTATCTAATCCTAATTCTAGACTAACTTATCCGGTTTGAGTTTTCGTGCTTCCACAAAGGGTAGTAATCAGGCATTAACATACGAACAGCTTGATTTTTGAAAACCATATCCAAAACTACCTTTCTAATGTCTTCCTCAAGTAGCCACTTTAAATGCCAAATCAAGTCCCTGGACAATTCTATGATCGTCCTCTTCAACGTCACCTGAGATCGCCTTCTTTCATCATCCTCCTCGCCTAATGCTTCCATATGAACTACAATCAGCTGTCGCTCCCGCCATGTCGCGTGGTAACGCCGCTGCTTCTCCCTCCATTGGCGTCGACAATCCCCCTACTGCTAGATTTCCTGTGCGCGTCGCATAGCTAGCCAAGGTTGCGATGGCAAATTCCCATCATGTTGCTACATGATGTCGTCCCCTATCTCGCCAGCAAAGCTCGAAAACCTTAGGAATCGGAAGGGACGATAGGAAAAAGCCAGCATTAGCAAGATGTACAAAATTTGATCAGGAATGGTGGCATCCCGAACACTACTTGTTCAACTGCAAATAATTGAAGCATATCCATTAGTAGGGAGTGATTGTTGTCTCTGATAGTGGTTTAGACAACTTCAATACTACCATGCATTACTTAGTACTAAGGAATAGTAGTAAATGCTTCGGGGGACTCCATCGATTGCTGGAGACCAAAAAATAGGTGAAAAGAAGCAATTTCATTTGGTCATTTTTAGTAATTACAAAAAAATTTAAAAAATTAAAAGAAAAGAACCCATTTTTCTAATGTTCTCATGGTCTCATGTGCCCAAAAAATTCATCCTAAACAACTTTTCCCTCTTTATAGTGCTTGCGCAAACAAGGTCCACTTTCAACCCACGTGCAAGCCTGACACCAGCTTTTTTGCCAAAAATTTCAACAGATGTCTTTAAAATGTTACCCCACCCATAGCTAGTTGGATTTGTGGCTTCAAATTCACATTTGTGGTCCCAAAATAGGACTAAACCCCCCCAAAACAACTAAGGTAGACACCCAATCAAGGCCCCCTTAAAAATAGTAAAACAATTTTCAAAAAATTGAAAAAAATTTTGAATGTCAAGGTCAATGCCATGCACCTCCTTTACAAATTTCATCTAAAATGGACTACAATCGCAAAATTTATGACAAAAAAACACCTCCATGGAGACCAAGGAAACACTCAAAAAAGACAAGTGCTTCTTGCAATCACTCGAAAGCATAAGTTGCTATCATCAAGTCATCGGTGGAATCCTATGTGTTTGGTGAAAGCAACAACACATCTTTGGTGTGAAATTGAATACTTTGTAGGCATAAGAAGTTATTAGGAATTTTTTAAGTTTAATAGTTTCTTTTGAAAATAGTACAAAAATAAGAAAAAATATAATATATTATTTTTAAAATTAAAAAAAATAGAAAAAAAGAATAAGGAGTTTAGAAGTTGATAGATTAGTTTTTTATAATATGTCTGAAAAATTAGAAAGAAAAGAATTAGAAAAAAAATTGTGGAAAAAATTGAAAACAAGAAATATATATAATTAACAAAAAAATTTATCCATTTTTGTGTGTTGATATTTTTTTATATTATTTGGAAATTCAATAGTTTTTATGTTATTTGAAAATTCAATCATTTTTTTAAGTTATTTGGATTCACTACATATTGAATACTCATGAAATAAATTTGTATTGTTATTTTCAATACTATATTGTATATTTGACTTTTTTTTATTATATTTTCATGGTTCATGTTTGTTTATTTTTGAAGAATATCCAAGAACTAGAAGCACTTATGTATTCTATGAACAATAAGTAGCTATGAATTTGTAAATCTAAGTGTATGCCAAATCATGTACTTCAATGTTTTAGTTAATAACTTATTTTGAATGACGGTTCAAGTTTGAATTTTAGGAGACTCCTTTGAACATCCTATAATATAGTAGTGCAATGCATATCATCCCAAAGATTAACCAAAAAAATATGTGTACTTTGTATTGAACCCATATAGGAATATAAGACATGGAGTGTGTATTTTAAAAAGTGAAAAGTGTTGGTGCTACTTCCTATGCTTAAGAAAAAATTACAACTCTCTTGACATATGAATGTCTCAATTTATTAAAGTGACTCAAATAAATGATCCCTTTTCTATACTAAATTTAAGATCATGCTTAAAATGACACTTCACATTCTCTCTTTTTAATAAATATAGCCTTCAAAGATAAAATTAAATAGCATAAAATGATTACCATCTACCTAATCTATGAGTTTCTATTTATAATTAGAGATCTCCTCCAAAGGTGGATGTCTAAAAATGATAACCTACCACTTACCAAACAAGATGTTGAAGTTGCCAAAAAAAACAGTTATTTTTGGTGACACATTGTACGTGAAATCAACAATTATCTAATTAATCTATATTAATGTAGAAGCATGAAAACTCAAACTGGATAAGTTAGTCTAGAATTAGGATTAGATAGACTTGCAAATTTCATTTTTTTGGTAACCTCTAGAGATTTCCGCTACACTACAACTATAATAGAAATAGTCAGTTTCTGGGTTGCTAAAACCGTTAGTAATGTTATGGAAACAAATCTGATACGGATTCGGAATCCAGAAAAGTACCGAATTTTCCAAACCTATATTCTAGACTTCCAATCTAAAAAACTAGGAGACCGTTATGGGAACAGTCATCTATCCGTTTTCTACCAAGAACTGTTGGCCGTGCATCGGGTACTTAAACCCACTACCACTTCTCTTTCTCTCCCTCTCTGCTTGCTAAACTTGATGAACGTATAGTTGATAGAAAGAGTGGTGAGATAGCAACCGAAATAGAAAGGGGACAAAAGGATTAGTATCAGATTAGTTTTAATAGTTGTCAATGATTCATGGTGGCGACTGCCGACTCGGTTGCACGAAAGTCTAGAATTGTAGCCCGGATGGTTTGTCCGGTTATCCCTTCTGATCCGGGTCATCGAGCGCAGTTAGAAGAAGACTTCATGTGTATTAGGTGTGTCGGATTGTTAAATAGGCTATGGAGCATGAAGAACAAAGGGATGATTCAGGAACTCATTTACGGAGTTTCGAATCAGTTCGAGTTGACAATGAGAAGTCGATTCGTAGCTTGGACGGAAGACATCTGAGTGGATGTCTATTCGTTTAAAAAGAATGGGCTCGGACTAGCTAGAAGAGCAGACAAGTATGTAGGCGAAAAGTTTTGGAGTCAAGTTCACTCAAAGGAGGGTTTTGCTATTAGTGACTATAAAAATGAGAGATATAGGCGGATACTAAATTTCCTTATTCCAATTTTGTATCCGGAAAAGCCTATCTGCGTTACAATCACGGTGGCCAACACCATTTTCAGAGCTTTCGAGGACTAAATTGTCCATTGGAGGAGACTGATTCAAGGAGTCTTGAGCAAGCTGACAGAGTACGTGGGCCAAGCAAAGCACAGCCCTATTACACCATATCTATTCCACTTTTATCATCACAAGAAGGTTTTGAGTGCCGAGGAGATGATTAAGTACAACACTGGAGTTGAGATCCTAAAGTATGGCCTCACGGAAGAGTTGGAGAAGGACAAGAAGGAATCTGAAGAAGAAGACCAATCGAAAGAGAAAGAAGAAGCAATGGACTAGAAATGAAGGAAGTCCACAGATCCAGCCGCACAAGGGAAGGCACCAACATTGGAATGGAAGGAACCAATACCAAATTCAAAACATCTCTAAGAGTTGGAGTTCTTCAAAGATGGAATCCAGTGAATATAGTAGGCCAAACAGATGTATGGCGACCTAGAGGATCATGTTCTTTTTATTGCAAATGAACTCAAAGTAGAGTCGGATCAAATTTTGAAAAAAATCTGGAAACATCTGAATTTGAAGGAGTTCTGACAAAAGATGGAACAGATCCAGAAGTTGGAGGAGGAAAGGAATAGCTTCAAGTCCCAACTCGAGTGGATGAAAGGAAAACTGAATGTAGTGAGACAAAAGGAGACAAAGGTTCTCCGACTCATCCACGACCTCAAGGAACTTGTCATGGTTCTGAAACATACGATGATCCGAGCTAACCTCTATACCGCTTGGTTGAAGAAAAAAGGACACATGACCGGATCTAAGATGGTAAAGATCTTGATCGAATTTGAAGCTTGGATGGGGATTGTTTTGAAGGACATGCGGAAGTTGCTGGGGTACTTGGATGCAAAACGGACCATCGACTTAAAAGGGTTTCCGAAAGTCCCTAGGAGTATATTCTGGGATACTCCGATTTGACAAACTTTGATCTGGTAGGCTTCGAGTAGCCTAATTCAGCCTCAATCAAAGAGACTAAAGTCTATCCTCACTCCAGTTGCAGAACCTTCAGGTAGCCAAACACAGATTCCATCAAAACCAGTGGTACCTAAGTTAGAGAAAGAGACAAGTAGGAAGTTTGTTCCAACCGAGAAAGGGGTTCTCGTCCCAATTTTTCCACCACTTGGGAAAGTCACGGTCGAAAAGTTTATGGTATCCAAATTGACAATTCACGGCAACCTCGACACACGGATTGGAGTAATGACAAATTCGGCTCAGTCTCATCCGCAAGATTTCTCTCATATGCAACAATCAATGCCAAAACAAGATCGTGCTGAGATTGAATTGAATGAATCGCCGTAAGCCAAGGATCTGAAGATTAAGGAGATTGAAGAGTCAGAGGAAGAAGTGTTGAAGTCCAAATTCGAAGAAGAGACGAAATCGGAAAACTCACCGCCCAAGGTTTTATAGAAGCCCCAAACTCGATCATCAGTGAAGAGAACACAAGTGAAGGCTTTGGTGAAGACTCTGGGCAGTCAAAGTGGAAGCAGCTCAAAGAAGGCATGGCAAGGTAGATAGAGCGAAGGTACTTAGGTAGGATAAATATCTGGAACAGAATTTCCAAGCATAGGTTTGGATTCTAGATTGTTTTAGGAGTTTTGGATTTGTTGGGGCAGTTGAGCTATGGATGTTCCAAATACCCCAAGTTGTTCACTAATTGGTTGCTCTAATTTTCGGGATGCTTTTTTAGCTTTTTAAGTATTGATTTTGGTTTTAATTTTGATTTTTAAGGGTGGACAAGTTTATTGCCCTCTCATTCCATCCTAGCAATTATTTGTTGTATTCCATTCTCTTCTTTAATTTGAGTCACTTGGTGAACATTCTGGCTCCAACCGTGTATCTAGATTGTGTTGGTTCGTTGTTTAAGTGTTGAGATGTGAAAAGGACAAGTGAAGAAGAATCTGGATTTCGGATAACTAGATTGGATTGAAGAAGTACTATTGTAATGATATTAGATACGAGACGAGGGAACTGTGCGTGGTGCCTTTGAACTACCGGAACGGTAATCCGGTTTTTAGTAAAGAGTAGTGTGAGTATAGATCCGGAATTGGAAACAATTTTGTATAAAGATTAGTAACCATTAGAGAAAACTCCCACTCATTGGAAGGTCTGCCAACTTTGGGATCCGTCTTACACCTAGAAAGATTACCCCCTTCTCAATTCCAAGTACTTGAGATCTATTGTTGTAGTAAGAAAGAGTGAACGCAGTCTTAAGTGACTTGCATTCCAGATCACCCATCTAGAATGTTGTGAGGATCTGGATCTACCTTCTATGCTATAACATCTTGAATACTTAGGTGTTTATTGTTTGTTGTTTGTTTGTTTTTGTCTGTGTAGTAAATAGACTAGAGTGGTAAAGTCCCTACCCCTCGAAAGATCAATAGCAGACCCTCTAATGATGAAACAGAGGAGTTGAAAACCAATTTGTTAAGAAATGAAACCAGAAAATTGAGTGATACCAAATCAGGATAGGAATCCAGATAGTAGTGATTCTGAAAAAGAAAGTGAAAGAGAGTAGTTAGAAGAGGAGAAAATGATCATCCGGATTTTGGAGTTTGAAAAAGCATCTAGAATTTCCTAGGACGATAATTTGCATCATCTTACCACGTTTTTGTGAGTAAAGATACTTACGCCTAAATTGCGTGTGCGACAATTAATAATGACATTAAACATAATATCTTGATTCTACAAAAATTCTACAATATTTATCCTCCACTTTTTTTTAATTAATGAGTGAAAGTTTATTTATTTATTTTTAGAAGTAGAATTATGTACACAATATGTGTTATAAATTTTTAGAATATTTTTGAAGAAAAAATAAAGAAATTTGATGTTAAATATATACATGCTTAAGTAATTAAAAATTTTAGAATAGAAATACATAATTTTGTAGAGCTTTGTAGTGTGAAGAAAATTTCTATATCACTATATATAGAAAAGTAATTAACATCAAACTTCAATGAAATTTTTACTTTGAGGAATTTTTCAAAATTTCCAACTACACTAGAAATTGAACTTCAAAGGCTTCATTTTCTTTGTCTTGCTTAAAAGCAAAAAAAATCATTTGAATGTCAAAATCAAGATTTTAAAGAAAAAAGCTCAAAGTATTGAAATTTATTGCATAGTGTACCATATTTTGATAAATCATCTTACAAAAAATTGAAGAATGCTTAAAGTGTTTTGGGCTTAAATCAATGATGTGTATATAATATAAAAAGGTTGCACACAAAAACTCAAATGAAAATCATTCATTCTTCAATATATACAAAGTGTGTCTAACTAGTCCAAAGACACAAAATGTCCTTGGCATTTTTGCAATATTAAATCCTAAAGGTCCATACATCTCTAAAGTAGATGTGCTTTGATCAACCTTAATTATAACTTTCAATATAACTATTTTTGGTATTTGATTTAAGCTAAAAAAACCCATACCTTAAATTAGGTTATTTAATTTTTTATTTTAATTTGTTTGATACACTAAGAATTAAGAACTGTGAATCTCCCAACCGTGTACTTGTACCATTGGAAAACTCTTAATAAAGAAGGATATATGGACTTTGTTTTGTGGTGTTTGAATCTATAGTATGAAAGTTATTGAGTTTCAAAATTTTTATGGATTAAGAAATTAAAATAAATTATCTTTTTATTTTGAAAAACCATAATTTTCACATCGCATGTCCAAATGCTACAAAACAAAGCCTTCACAATCTTTTGTACATAAAAATATTGAGTTTCAATCTTTTTATTAATTAAAATTTTTAATTTATTTTTTAATTTTAATTTTAATTATTGCACATTGTAACCAGACCTCTAATGTGAGTTGAAATGCTCATAATATCAAAGCATTAATAAGGTTTGTTCATGTTTCTTTAATAGATGGAATAAGAGTTGCGAAGGATCCATTTCAAAGCCAAGGTGTGTTCATCTAATTTTTTTTATAATAGAAATTGATTGCCCAACTATGTTGTTACACATGTCAAAAGAATGTAGGGTTCATTTAGTTTAATAAGGGTTGCATTTTTGAACCTTGTGTATTACTTTTTGAATGCCTCACTATTTGTTTATGGTTTAACCATGTCTTTTTTCAAACTACACATGTGTGGGTTTTGGAAGGCCTAAGATCACAAATAGTTGCCTATTGCAGAATTCTTTGGAAATTCATAAATAATTCATAAATGCTCCTAAAAATATGAAACCACTTGTGCTAGATTCCACATCGATTTTTTTTAGAGTGAAAAATAAGGGAAAATAATTTCGGGCATCTAAAAGGCCGACTAGCCCTTAAAGTGACGGTTCATGAGCACAGTACTTACCTTACTACTGTTCTGCGTGAGGAGGCTCCCCTTCTCTCTCCTTGCCTCCCTGCCTCCCTTCTCATTCCTCCTTCCTTGCAGCCCGTTCTTGTGTGCTGCTCCTCTGCTTCAATTGTGCTCCTGCTTCTCCCCCTCTCAAGGTAACTTAATTCTCTCTCACGGGCAACGTTCATGCATTTTCCTTCTTGGCTAGGGTTTGCAGGGCGCAGCATGGCACGTCGATTGCCTGGGCGGTCGAGGGAGTGCTGAGGATCGGGCGCACGCTGACACGATCGCTGGAGAGGCGACGATGAAGGGGTTGGGGCCACAGTCGCACAGGAGACAAGAAGAAGAAGAAAATTCGGAAGAAGAAGAGTAGGAGAAATATAGTATGCTGCTGCTTCCGGGGGCGGTAGACTGCAGGATTGCCTGGGGGAGGACAGCGGAATTGAACAGCTGGCCTCTGCATGGCCTCGAAAGGGACCAGAGTAAATCCTGGTGAATCAGGAAGGTTTAATTTGTGTATTGGTGTGAGTAAGCAAGGGAAGAGCACGCGAGAAGAGGAGGAGGAGGACGAAGAAGAAGGAGAAGAAGGAGAAGGAGAAGAACAGATGGAAGAGAAGAGGACGAGGCAGAGTGTTTACTGTTTAGTTACGGTTAATTAATGTTGGTGAGGAATGAGAAGGTTAGACTGGGTTAGCAGACGCTGATTATATGTGGTAAAGACATCAATAGAGAGCAGATGCAATTGAGGAAGGACCACAGAGACCGCTGGCAATGTTGGGGAGTGTGGTGTACCAGGTGCTGGCGGGCTACCTGGGTCACTATGTCAAAGACATGCAGCGGGAGCAATTCCGGATTGGCCTCTGGACTGGTAGACTTCTTTCGTTCTTCTACTCCCTCAAGAACTCGGAGAGAAACGAGGGTTTAGTTTAGAAGCTGAATTCGTCATGGCCAACTGGCCAGGGGGGAGGGGGATTGGGAGGGAATTCGGTCCACTGGGACGTCAATCGGAAGGGACGATAATCTCTTGTCCGGTTTGTTGCGCGTATTTCTCAGTAGGGAAGAACCTGGCCATCACAATGTGGGTGTCAAATGGGAGGTTCAAGTTCAGAATGTTGGAAAGCGAAAGAGATTTCCTTACGTTGTAGTCTGTCTGCACAGGGGATTCGTGTTGTTTTGTTTCTTTTCGAATGGAGGGGTGCGTAGGGTAGGAAGCAGCGTTTTTCCCTTAGGAAATTTAAGGTGCAGAGTAGAACCAGTCGACTTTTTGATGTCATGTGAACGAGGCAGTAGAGCCATCCTGTATCACAAAGAGTTCCATATTGTTACTGCCCAAGAACCCTAATTGTTCTGTCCTAGTTGTCGTCGGTTCCGCTTCCGGTTACGAAGTAATCTTTTTAACTTGCATTGAAAGCTGAAGGGGAAGTATTCATTAATACGATTGCCAGATGAAGTCTACATTTTTCTGATATATCAGAAGCCAAACCTCAAGAATAGTTTGGTTGGGAATATAGTGAGAAGTAGGTGCAGGTCTTGGGTATCCTTATAAGAACTTAAACCCTTCCACAGTAGATGTGATGTCGTATTACATGATGTGGTTGGTCTCCTCACGCGTCTCTCCTGATATGCATCTTAATTCAGGGTCTTGCAATTGTTAGTAGATATATCACATATCACTAATCTCCATACCGTAGGGTTCATCATTGCCGTGCAAAATTTCGTGAAAGAGGTTGGTCTCAGAATGGCTTTGGAGCAATTTTTGGATGAATATTACGACGTCTGTGATGGGTTATTTTTGACGTGCACACATCTAGAGTGGAAACAAATTCAAAGCATTGAAGTACCGTTTGCTGTCCTTGGCGCAGGAGAGGTTCTTCTGGAAAATGTGGATTTGCGATTGGAGGCGTTTGACTCTTTACAGCTTCCGTTGAGTATTAAGCAAGGCATGTAGCTGGTCTACACACTGTATATTATCTTTCTTCTAAGTGCTAAATGCTGTTGGGCGAGGCTTGAATTGAGAAATAGGCTTGAAGCAACTCGAATCTGACGACTTCTTACCAACTTGACTGATGATTTTTGCCGCAGCTTCAATTGGGAAACTCAGGATTCTTGTTCCATGGAAAAAGTTGGGCTGGGAATCCATTCTGATATCTCTTGAAGACGTTACTATTCGTGCTGGTCCTCAGGATGACGGAGGGGTGTGTTTACGATGCTTGCTTTATAAATATACTAGGAGCATTTGTTATACTCCCTCCGTCCCGAAATATGTGTCGGCATTGAAACTCATGTTTTTCCTAGTTTGCGTACGCATATTGGAGGCTTGCTTGGGCCCGATTTTTATTTTGGTTGCAATGAACACATACAGTGTTCTTAATGGATTGTGGGGATTTAAAATTTGAACCATCCTGAATTATACTTTTACGACATGGTCAATGAAATCGGGATATTAAAAACATGAGGTTCCAATGCGGACGCTTATTTCGGGACGGAGGGAGTATTATCTTAGGACTTTAGGTCAGGGCCTCTCGCGTCTTTGCACTCGCTTTGCAACTGTTCCATTCTTTGTATTTCGGTGTTTACTGTTTTGGTGACTTCTTGGCATTCTTGTTGACTTGATTCTGCTGCCTCAGCTTCAGACTGTTGACTATTTTTGAGGTTTGGCTTCTGACGAAAGTCACACCGTACTTTGATTCCAGTGGGACGCTGAGGCATCTGAGAGGAGAGAGTTGGCTGCCAAGAAAGCTGCTTTGGCCTCGGCAGAGATTGCGAAGTTCTCGAAATGTGTCTCTGGTATGCCCAAGGAGTGATGTTTCTGTACAATTGTGGATCTCATGCCTTGATATGCCATCTGATTTGTTTAGGTAGGAATATGATGTGTTCTAAGTCTAGATCACCCAACTGTGTTCAGTTGCATCCAGTCACAATTTACGTTACATTTCATGAATGATTCTGCTTTGTGGGGGTTTTCCTTTATTGTTTGACAAGAAATGCTTTTACCGTCGTTATTGACTCCTAGAAGGTAATCCTATCCTTTGTGCCTCCTTAATTGGAATTTTTCTATCTCTCCTATCTGATGTGCCTGTATATTGACAGAGACGAAGTCAGGGCAGTCTTTCTTGTCCAATTTCTTCGGAAAGGTATGATGTCTTGGCTTTGATTTTTTATATGCATTGATTTTATTTGATACGCCCGACACCTTGGTGAATATGTGGACTTCGTTAATCTTAAAATAATGAGTGCTGCTGAACAGATTATTGACAACGTGCAAGTAGTTGTGAGGAATGTGCACATTCAGTACATGGACAAGAAAACTGATCCGGAGGTATTTTTTTGTGACCCATCCTTGGCATAAACGTTCGAGTGAGTACTCATGCTGTAAGATCAGTGAAGGGGTTTCCATGAAGATGAATCTTGGATTTTAGTTCTCTCCGAGGGTTATATTCTTGTGTGGTTGTCAGTTCTAATCTTGCGTTTCCTTTCTAGTTGCTGTGAAAATCTCTGTTTTTTGGTAATGTCTCTTGTAGCAATCAAAGTTTCTTTAGTGTTAAGGTTTGTTTATTGGGTGTTCATGTCCTTGACTCACTGAGCTCTGAATACTTTTGCGCTGGTTTCTCACTGTTTTGTCTGTATTGATTCTCTTATCATGGGTTGGTTTCGGAATTAGACACTTTTGATATAAAATTTATTGTTATGGATGTATACAGGTGATGTTTCTGGTCGGATTAACGTTGTCTGCATTAACAGTCAGCACCAGTGATGCATCCTTTGCAGGGTATGTTGCTTTTTCTGCTGAACGTTCATAATGCATTTCAACTTTTACCTTGAGCATGCCACAGTTCTGATTCAATCATGAAACCAAATAACATTACCCGGTCATCCTCACTTTTTTTTTAGTGTATCGATGGATAGAGTGTTCGTCAAAAATATCGTGTACTATGCTATTTTTATTGATGGCGAACGTGTTTGAATCCTAGATCTGCGGGAGGTGGAAAGATTAGAGGCAGTCAAGAACACAAAGTGGTTGAGGTAAAGCAGCTAGCAATATATTGGAATCCACAGAGTCATCCTTTGGGTGCTTCTTTGGAGGCAAAGGATAATCAGATCATCAGCGTTCTAAAAAGGGAGGAAGACACTGCTGGCAAAGTTGTTTACTTGCTGCGTCCAACAGATGTGACTCTGAAGCTCCTGGTATACATTTTACTTCTGCAAATCTAATCTTCGTTTTGTTTCAAAATGAAGAAGTCTAGGTGCGTCTTCTCTTTAGAGTATGCATTTCAAGATTGTGAGACTTGATTTGGTCTTTTATTAATCACAGAATCACCAATCACGACCAGAATTGGTTGAGTTTTATATATTAAGCTTACAGACAATGGATAGTACCCTAATTACTCTGTAGCATGTAGACTTCACTAATCTGCTCAGTATATTTAATAGGCAATGACGTTGAAGAGATCTTCCAATTGATTGGTGCTGTAGTCAGGCAAGGAATCAGGTTTCACTGTACATTAACCACTTTAGTGGCAATGTTGTGTCGGTGTCCGTTCTTATTATGATTCATTTTTTTGGATAGCTGAACAAAAATATGACGGGGGAGGATGGGACCGCACAGTATGCTGTTGTCGTCAACGTGGATGATCTGGTGAGAGATTTTATATGATATCTGAGGTCCTTGTTTTTTGCGCTTCAAGATTGTAGCATGAAACACTTTTTACGGAAATAATTCTTGCTTCTGTATGGTCTTTAACCGTAGTTTGTGCTTTGCTACTTGGCCTATTTCAGATTCTCTCGGTTCTGAATGTTGTGCATGCTGTTCTTGATCATTTCTTTCAACCATTCGGTTGTTATGCCACCATCTTTTGACGGTGATATTGTGTTTTTTCCAGTATAAACCTTGTTTCGAGCTTCTATATATATTGAACTTCTCTTCTTCATTCAATTCATGAGTTAGCATATCCATTTATGATTATGTTTGTGCTTGCTTGCAGCATTATGGTATTGAAATTGTGTCTTACTTTTTCTTGGGTTATTAAAGCTATAGTTGGGGGTGTCGGTTGTTGCTGCAGTCTCTCGCTTTGGAAGACTTGCAACTTCGAGGAATGATTTTACTATTTGATGCGATCTCCATTGCAAGAGCAAGAGAAAAGTAATAATGTTCAAATCTCTCCGAGAGATCTTTTTATTTTAGGACATGCAGTTTCTTGAAACTCTATTATCTTTCTAGTTTGTAGATACTCCTGGAAGCGAGCACTTGCAGACCATCGGTCTATCGTTGACTGAGATGCTGCACAGCTCGAACTTTGGATGCTAGATATATTAGGTCGATTAGTATGTGTTTTGTAGTGAGTTTATTATGTCGCATAGCCCTTTACTAATGCTGTGATTGACTACTGTACTGGCTTTGATTTTATTTTAATCGAATTAAATTGATGTATGCATATATTCTTTGAGGTGCAGGTATGGGAGATTTCGACCACAAGCAAGTGAAGGACAAGATGGGGCAAATATGGAATGGAAAAAATACCTTTGGCAATATGCTATTGACGCGGTGTTGTCAGATGTTCGTAAAATTCTCTGGAGACGGTCCCTTGGTTACCTTGTCTGGCGAAGGTAAGTGCTTCTACTCGCAGTCTACTAAATCTTCCACACAGTGATCTTTATTAATAATTTAAACTTAAGTCTAATTTTGGGTCATTCTCGAGTTTTGCCTCGAGAATATTCCAAGCCAGATCTGTGCCAGATGAATCCTTGAATTAATATCGGATGAATTTTTGTTGTATTTTCTGGTGAAGGGAATTTTCTAAAGAGAATTGAAAAGGGTGTGCCGGGATATTGCAGGGCATACCGGGAGCGATACGTGGATCTGTACATTGACAAGCTTGAGAACTTGCAGCGTGGACAGGTTCGTCAATAATCTGCTCTGACAAACATAGTTATTTTCAGCATATTTGTGTGAGTAGTTAATGAACCTGTGCTATGCATTCTTGTAACTAGTGAATGCCAAGCAACAATCATTTATCACTTGTCGTAATGTATCATCTTTACCGTGCTGATTAAATACAAAAAAATAATTGGCACGACCATTGTAAACACTGACAAAGTTTAGTTTGTTTTGTGTCTTATTGATTTGGGCTCATTTAGATCAGGGAGATTTAATATAACGCTGATAATTGTCCTTGTATTGAAACTATCTTTGCGTGAGGTGTAATGTAGCCTTCTGGTGAGGAGGAGTCCGCGGAGCTGGAAGAGATTGAGAGACAATTTGAAATGGACGAAATCCTTTTCTTCAGATCGTTAGCTGAGAGAGAGATGCCTCTTGAGGTAAGCGTTCTCCACGGCACTGAGATCTTTTCTTGTTGCAGCTCTTCTGTAAGGTTATCACTTCTTGAAGGTTGCTAACTGGATGTTTGAGGTCTAATATATTATTGTGACGATGCTTAGATTGATTTAGCAAGCTAATCATTCATTGGGTCATGAAGAGATCGTCATTTTTTTACATTAGTCCGTATGCATGATGAAATTTGGCTTTACAATTTGTCACGGCTTGTCTTTCCGAAACCCTATCTAAGAAATTTGGCGCCAGGATATCTTTGGAAATGCAGCAATACTTGAGGATGAAAGCAGTGGTGGAGCAGAGGGTCCGACTGCAGAAGACCTCCTTACACCTGAACCTGTCCTTCAACAGAAGGGTTGGCTCAATTGGCTTTCGCTGGGCTTGCTCGGTGCAGCTGACCGCCCTGATGCAGGACAGATATTTCCTCAGGAAATTATCAAGGTAAGACGAACCGCTCTGTTTGTGAAAAAGAGTAGTCATGCCTATTCCTTCAGATCATGTGCAAGTGTCTATCTCAGATTTTCGGTTGAGGAAATGGTATTGTTTGTATTTCAGGATCTATATGAAGCTGCTAAACTTCACCCAATGCCAATGTTGGAGAGTGGGGAGACATCCAAAGGCCAGTGTCATCTCGCTATTACATTGCATGTTGGAGAACTTCTTGGAAGTCTACACAGCTCGTGAGTTCGTCTTCTGGTTGATGAATTATTTTTTATTATCTTTCTGTTGGCTTCTTGGTCTGTATTCTTTTGAGGTTTTTAGTTTCAGCACGTGACGGGAGCACTCGGGGCTTTCATATATGGATCTTAGCTGGCTGACTTCGAATTCAAACTTGAATTTTTTGAGTAGTTACCCGACAAAGATGATCAGTGATACTACTATTAGTTTGAGGGAGATAAGGTGCCCTCATTTACATCTTCCACATTACAGCTGTCAATAAAGCGAACTGACGTTTCGTGATTCTTCCACAGAAATCTGGGTCAAGATATATTAAATGTATCAGTTCAAGGCATTGCTATGACCGCTCAGATGTGGACTGAGAAGACAACTGTGTCAGTGATGGTCCGCACGCTTGAGGCTGTGGACCTGTGCACACCTGGCACTCGATATCCTCGGATCCTAGCTCCTTGGGTACGCTTTTTTTTATTTTATTTAAAATGATGCTTAAACTTTCTGGTGCTGCAGTTAATTATTAGATCAGCTCGAAGTATGTATGAGCCTGTAAAGAGAATATTTGATATTCTGGATTTCAAATCGATGCAGAGACATTCCTATCTAATTTCGCCACATGCATATGGCCACATGTATATGGTTGTGCGTTTTTGTGGGAATGACTACTTTGATGTTGGATCACAAACGGATTGAAGTAAGTATTTGTAGGGGAAGCTTACACCCCGGTCGTCGCAACGAAAGCCTGTACGACGTAGCTATGCTGAGGCACTGGCTGGCAGTGGACTGGTGCGTAGTGTCAGTGACGGCAGTATGTCAACCTTACAAGGAAGTTTAGCGTCTGACGAAGACGGGTCAATTGGCGAAAAATCTGAGCCACTGCTGCGTTTGGAGTTGGAGTTGCCAAAGAGGAGTGACCTTGATGTCACTGTCACTGTATGTAATTTATACTGTTCATTCTATGTGTATTTCACTCTGTTTAACGATCCCACTCATTTCTTTGAATTCCTGACTAGGAACGTTCACATCCTCTGCCAACGGGATTGGAGTTTAAATGTACCTTGAATCGATGACCATTAATTTGATCTCATGTATGACTTATGTAGGTAGAAGTCTTGTTATGAGCTGATGGGACTGACTGCAGTCTTTTAATTTTTGTTGGGTTTTCGCTCAGGTGGTACTGCAACCTGTTGAATTTGTCTACAGCGAAACACTTATCAAGCGTGCATCTTCATTTTTCTCCTTTCCAGCGTCTCAAGAGGTTCTCAATGATCAGGTCCGACTGTACGATAATTTTATTTTCATACTGCTTCGATATTACATTTTTTTTCGAACATACTTGATTGGACTATAATATGGAAGTCAGCTCATAAGATTATATTACAGAGGATTGATGATTTTATGGTTTTCTTGTTCTGTTTTCCTTGTAGTCTGGATTCGGCTACAAGTAGAATATATGCACACGGTAATTTTAATTACTGGTGGTCGTTTGTCTTGATGAACGAAAAGCTGAACTGTAGCTTTTTGTTTGAAGGTACGTCTTGAGGGTACGTTGTTATATCTTATTTACACGAACAGCTGTGTTTTCTGATTTGCAGGTAGATTCAGCTTTGAAGAAATTAGAAGATGTAGCAGTCGCAAACTTCAAGTAATGGCTTAACCATTCCAATTACATCTAAACTGAGTATTTTTAGAGGAGATTTGTTTCTATTAAGTTAAGAGGTTGACGAATCTGACATGCTTTCTTGGTGTTCAATGGCACTATCCCATATTTGACAACTATCCTTGACTTCTTGCTTGGGACCTTAAACATAAGCCAAGTGGCTTGAATATCTCTAACGAAGTCTTTATTGTCGCTAGACACAAGGTAATCGAGAGGAAGCGCTTGAGACTATTATTAGACATCAGGAGGCCGAATTTCCTGTTTCCAGAAAGCAGCTTGACTTCAAATGGGATTCTCATGGTATATATCTTTACCTTAATCTCTTTTAATTTAAACCGTTGGCCTATTGTGAAATATCGTTTGACACGTCCTGATAATCATCGATTTGAAAGTTAATGACATTGTGAGGAGGGTAGAGTATTTTGTGGTTGTTCAAATTCTGATTATGGAATAACGGCTGGTAATGATATATTGGTGTAGTTATCGAAATGAAGGTGGATGCTGTTGAATGCTTGATGATTCTTTACTGAATATTATCACAGTTCAATACGACTCGGGATAGTGTTAACATTCATGAGTTTGTGTGGCATTTAATGGGTTGATCTTTGTTCTTGTTGATGGTGTGGGTTGTAGATTCTTGCGGTAGACTCAATCATCCTTGCCTCACAAGAATTGCGGTACGCCTTAGAAGACGCATCTTCTAAGGGACTTTCTAGGACTGCCATCCTTCGTAGGCATATTGGAATTAAGCATGGGATATTTCCGAGTATTCAGGTATGTATCTTTCATCAGCAATGCAATACTGCAATTCACATGGATGCAGGTGACGAGGTGGGAGCATTAGTTTCTTCATTTTGTTTATGTTGTCTGCGAGTCAAGACGATTGTTAGCTTTAATGGTTTGAAGACGATCGTTATGGTTTGGATGTGATCAATATGTGTTTGATGTAGAATCATTCTTTACGACCATGAAACTCCACTACATCGCTGTATTTTTGTTACTTGGTATGCTGAAAGTTGGAAGTTCCCAACCTTCGCGAGTGCTCAAGGTGTTGCAGTACAATATGTAGGAATCACTGGATGTTTGAGATGAGCATGCGATCCCACAGTGGAATGTATGCATCGTACACTACGATACATACGTGTGGTGCCGTTACCCACAAATGTAGTTGTAGAACCTATATGAGTCATCAGGCCATCCAAGATGCGAGGAAAACCAAGAATCCACTGGGTTTTGTCACTGAGCGTGTGGCAACGAGTATATCCTTTCTGAGTTTTTTTATCTCTTTCCATATTCTGAATTAATGGCGGGTGTGAAGCTTACATGTTTGTATATTCCAATTGAATGTTTCAGGGGCAATATGGCCGCAGTGAAGATGCTGCAGACATGCCCCTTGACAAGTACGGGCATTATGATCGCTTTCAGCTGAGACTGGCAGGTGCACAGGTAGTATTTTGTGTAGAATTTATCCTAGGTAGTTGCTTCCCTTTCTTTTCTACATGTAGCTATACCATTGGCACTATAGGCTGTCTTATTTATTCGATTGTTAAGTTTTGATATTTATCCCGTCCGATTTCCTTTATTTGATTCTTCCGATTTCCTTTATTGCAGGTCCTTATTTCTGGAAACTCTGGTGATTGGCATGAAACTTTAAACAGTCATGAATCAGACATGGAGTGGCATCTGGTCAAACGTTTTAGTTTGCAAGTTGCAATTGATATCTGCATCAAGGAAGACGTTTTTCTTCCTCGGCTGAAGGTGGATAGCACGTGATCTTTTATCTGAAGCACATCCTTATATGTTGTAGTCCTGTAGTTTGCTTCGACTAGTTACAACATTACGCCCTCGTTCTCCGCTGAGTCTGCTTGACCTCTTTTATTGTTGGACAGATACACGGGAACTTGCCAGCCTTACGACTTCATTTCTCTTTAGGGAAGTGCAGAGCAGTCAACGATCTTCTTTCCAAAATTCTCGAGGGTGGTCAATTGGGCAAGGGCGCTATGGACACTAATGCATCTCAAAAACCTTCTTTTGTGAGTTCACATAGTTTTCACATAGAATCAGCTATCGTGGTTTGTGCCATAATCCTCTACGGACGAAAGTTGATTTTTTCTTATTTTCTCTCTCAAAAGTTGCACCCAGATCATAGATCTAATTTACCATTCTCTAGTCGCATGCTTCGAATTCACAGCATACTTGTGTCCTGTACTCTCCTCACAGGTTACCGAAGAGAATACTTTGTTCACCTGGGAGATGCGCTTAAAGCTGAAGGTCGTTACTGTAGAGCTGTCCTTGGATGGTGAACGACATGATGCCCCGACACAGATGGAGAAGAAGACTTTGGTCGCACAAGGACAAGAGATGAACGTCACGTGAGTTGTTGATAGTTAAATTGTCATTTGAACACTTGGTGTTGGCTGGGATATAGTACCTTAGGCGTTGAGAGGTTTGTTTGATAACCAACAAGTCCAACAATTTTTACGTTTACTAGCAATGCACTCTAATTTTGTAGAGGGTTTTAATTGTATTTTTGTCAATGATTTTTTTCGCTGCAGATGCGTACAACGATCTTCACATGCAGACCTGGAGCTTGTCGTGAAGACGGTGCATGTGGAGGATGGTAGTGAATTAGCAACTAGTCCTTTCCGATATTTATTATATTGTGCAGGGTGTCATCGATCCATTTCCCCTCGTCCGCCGATTGTTGATACTAAATCCGTTCTATCAAGACCAGCAGGGTCATCCGAGGAGACGTACGCGATCTGCTTTAAAATGGTTGTGAGTGGACCAACGGGTGTGCCCAAATTGGGAGTTATGGCTGCTCTCCATGGTCTCGAGTTTCATATCAATCCGAAAATTTTTCGAGCGTTGCATGCCTTCGCTTTGGCAGCAACAACTCCAAAGGCTTCAGTATCTTCCGGAATTGCACAAAACTTAAGTGCTATTAGTGATGCGTTTCCTAATGGCTTTGCTCCTGATATTCATTCCTCAGATGACAATTACATGGATGGCAAGGAAACTGGACTTCGCTCAGTCTTTTCAGGTCTGCCGATTAAATCACCAGTGTATAATCAAATGCAAGCAATCGCTCTTTTACCTATCTCTTCTAGTCATCCAAGTGGTTCGGTTTCATCAAACATGAACTCTGAAGATGGTGGAGATTATGGCGAGAGTAAAGATACTCTGCTTCTCTTTTTTGAGAAACTTTTTTGCCAGCTCCTGCCTCTGAGTGCCATGTTTCAGAACCAGGTTGCACGTCAAGATTCTGTTATCATTGATGTACAGCTTAAGAATTGTGGAATACAGTTTCTGGACGCTGGAGGGGTTGTTGGTGTTGTATTGCTTCCTGATGCAACTGTATGTACTTCAATACCCTTTGCTGCTTCACCGAGCGCAGAGTCGTGGGAGATTGTGGCGGTTTCTTCAGACCTTCAGCTCAAAGGTACTCATTGGGCTTCAGGTAATATCAGTGAGGACCCTGTCGGAAGTTTAAGCTCTGGACCAACTGCAACTTGGGATGTCAGGGTTAGGAAGTCTGAAAAGGGGAATTTGGATGTGGTTTTTCAAATTCACAACGCCCAAGTTGTTCTTCTAACTGATTATTTGGCTGGTTTAATCCAATACTTCGATAGTTCACATTGGACATCCCCGAGCAAATCAAACTCCAGAAATGCTGCTAAGAGTTCAACTATTTGTTGGAAGGTCGAAGTGCAGGATTCTGTACTCTTTCTACCTCGGGTGCAAGGCAAGGATGAGTTCGTGCAACTTGTTCTTGGGGAATTTCTTTTTACTACAGTGGATGACCATAATCCAACCACTTCCTATTACATCGTCGGGCAGAAAGTTTCAGTACGAGTGCATGGAACAGGTGTCTATGTCGATGATCGATCTGACGCGGATTCTGGCAAGTCTAACGGTGGACAGACTTTAGTTGATAGATGGGATGGTGAACTATTGATTGAAATACCTCCTGCTGATTTTCCAACGTGTTTGGAGATTCATTCATCTGTATTGGAGCTGATCCTGGATGGTGAGTCATGCCTGACTCACTCATATTCGTATTATTACTTTCTGAGCACGAACAGTGATTTGTGTGTAATATATGGCAACTTTAGATGATAATTTCTCGTATAGGTCATGGTATATTAGAGTAGCAATTCCTCCAGATAATGATCTGTAGATACCGACGATTCATAAATGTCGGGGCTTGTTGGATTCATGCAGGGAACGTTTTGGAGCAGGTTGAAGCATTCCAATTTATCTCACAAGATCTTTCTGACATTGAATGGACTTTGAACACTATGGCTTTGACAACAGCTCATGGTGGCCTTGCTAGTTGGATTCCTGGTAAACATGTTCATTTGCACAGTCCCGCTACGGGTAGCGGGACCCTAAAATTCTGTGCACTGAAAGTTTGCATCACATTTGCAACTACTGCTCCTGGAAATAAGTCACTTCTACCAGTTGCTGTTTTTCAAGTGGACACAATTGATGCAGATTTATCTTTGAATCATGGTGTATTGGATACTTTAGCTCTGGAAGTGCTTAGTATTGTGCTTTTCAGCCATGCTCCGAAGTTAAAATTGCTGCAGTGTAAAGGTGGTGACGAGTTTGCTATTCAGCCAGCACTTAAGCTGTTGGTTAATTCAGAAGGTCCAGAAATAGAGGTTCATATCTCTCTTCCTTCTACTCAAGTATGGCTCCACGTCGCTGCTTGGAATGCAGTAGGCCCCGTCATTGCGGCTAGCCTGAAGCAGAGCAAGTCTATGACAGTATCAGACGATACCGGTTTGTTTGAACCTATTGCTGGGTCGTCAAAGCCACCTCCGAAGGTTGAAATTCTTGTGCTACAAGAAGATCCCGACTCCTCTTTTTGTCCACCTCAACATACCCACCCTTTGAATGCAAGGGCGGCTCCTACCTCCTCTAGTGTCGACATTCCTACGAGTAAACTGCAGCAACCCAAGAATGTCACTTTTCTTGTTAAAGTAGGTTCGTTCAGATTAGCTCTCCTGGTGTTAGATTCTCCCAGCAAAACACAAGAATCTAAACGAGTTGTTGAGGATGGGGACCCTTTTTTAATACAGGAAACTCTACCAGGAAAACTAATATCATGCACTTTGTCACTGCGTGTGGATGAGTTTCGATTTAATAAGGACGGCACGTGGACATTAGCAGCTGGTATTACGCAAGGGGAAGGTAATGTAGTAGATACTTTTGAAGACCAAGATGCTGTTCAGGAACTGCTCTTTCAAGCAACGGAAATAAGTGTCTCTATTGATGGTAGTTTCCAGCCGTCACCTATTGTGAGGTTCAATTTGAAACTCAATGTGGACTGCATCAACTTTTGGTGCTCATATCCTATCCTGTTGTTCTTTCGCCAATTTACTTTTGAAGAGTTGCAGTCGGGACCTGCTCCAAGTTTGGATGCTGAAGGCAAGGCAGAAATATGCTTACAGCATGCTTCGGTTCTGCTTAGTGATGGTCGGGTAAGTTTTGAAATTCCTAGCCTTTGGCTCTTCATTGCGGTTGCTCCAAAACACTTGGTAACATCGTCATGCTCTAATGGAAAGTCCGGACTGTGTTTCATTCCTTGCTCGTTTTAATGCTGTAAACTAGAGACTCTCACAAATTCCCTTGAATTTGGTTCAGTACACGAATCTCAGTTGCATGCAAATACCACACCCTCGATGGGCTTCCACGACTTTATGGGTCTCCGGTGCTCTCTGGAACATTAACATGTTTTGATGAAACCTTAAGCCTGTGATTTGGAATACTTCATGCAGTGGAGTTGCAAAGCTCCGATTGTGGAGCTCTTGCTGGGAAATATTATTGCTCACGCAAGCTATCGTGCTCAGAAACTGGAGGCTTCGCTGTCTTCTGATTTGGAAGCGAATTATCACAATATGCATAAGGCAGGTCGTCTTTCCATCTGAGTTGGTTTTCGGGATTCCTGCCTTCTACTTGTGTCTTTTTTAGTGATTTTTCATATTTTCATATCTTTGAGTAAGCTGAGTTTTCTTGTTTATAAGGACTTCGATGCTGAAAACTGCAAAATCCATGACCTATCCTGTGAATTGCACGTATACACTGTACATGTTTTGTGATTGCCGGTTCATTTCAATTGTTGTATTGTCCGGAGTAGATAATAAATGCCTCGCCATTTCAAATCACCCCATAGTGACAGAATTTCTGAATTCGCTGTCCATGCACTACTTAATTATTTAGGGTTCGATTTTTGAAGTGAACGCATGTGACGGTCTATGTGCAATTGTCTTAATCAGGTTTCATGGGAGCCATTGGTGGAGCCCTGGAGTGTGAACTCTATTTTAACAATCGAGAGCGCAACTGGTTCGTCTAAAAGTGAAGACTGTACCAGGATCAAAGTTTCTTCATCGGCAAAACTGAACATCAACATCACAGAATCTCTTGTGCAGGTAGTTAACCTTTAGAAATTGTCTTATATGGTTGCAGTATTGCACTACTTGATTTTTGTTGGAATTTTAATTGTTCCCTCAGTTGGCTATTTAAAACTTTGACATCCAAATCGTTTGCAAATTGGGGTTCTCCTGGAGTATACATTCCACGAATCGTATGACATGCTGACGAGCGTTGGAAAGTAGGGCTTTAATATCTTTTACGGAGTTCTGTGTTGTAGGCTGTTTCGCGTGCAGCCGAGATGGCTCATGATGCATGGGCTGATGACTCCATGGCTAGGGATACAAGGCTGGGTAATTCAAGTCAGTATGCTCCTTATTGGCTTCAAAACGATACAGGAGTTGCAATTACATATTGGCTAATAGGGTCTCGCCATAACCGTGATGATATGAACGACATGGATGGAGGTTTCGGTGGATGGGGCAGTGGCGGTGGCACCGTTTTAGAACCTGGTAAATCAGAAGCGTTGTACCAACAGGGCAGCGTTGAGGAAATCTCGAGCAGAAAAAGAAGCAGTGGGTTGCTCAGTAGTGCAGAACCTGCGAAAATGTTTGAGGGTTTATTGGAGCATCGCATGATTTGTGTTCAGATAGAGGGCACGTTCCGACCCTCTCCACCATTATCGATAGATCTTGTAGGGTCCAGATCGTTTGAGGCTTCTTTTTCTGAGAATGAATCTGGGGATGGTTACAATTCAAGCGTGAACAGCACTCCGGGGAGCCTTTCGAGGCAAAACTCATTCCAGAAACTGGAAATCGACAACCGTGACAAGGGTGACGTGTTTCGCACCCTTGTTGTGTTTGAGGTTACTATTCAGCGTTACAGCAAGTTGGTCCGCCTCTGCTCAACTGTAAGTCATTAATCATCATGAGATGTAGTCGTTAACTAGGCTTGAGTGTTGCAAGATGCTTTGTGGGTTGAGTTTATATGTTTTTCTTCTAGTGTTGTTTTATATTTAGTAAGCAAACATATGATGTGCAACTGGGTGGTTTGAGATCCATTTGTTTGATGGCTGTTTTGATGAAACTAAGTATTATGTAGTGCCATGCCAGTGTGCTTCCATTCCATGTTGAAGCTTGAATTAATGAGTGGCTTGATTGGACAGGTATCAGTGGTTAACACGATATCGGTTCCTCTGGAAGTTCGATTTGACATTCCTTTTACGATTTCTCCTAAGGTTTGCACTTCTACCCCACATTATTAGTGTCGCTCCACATTATTAGTTAGGCATGCGTCACTAATCGTGCTTACAAGATATTTGGACTTCCTTTGTTGCCCAGGTGATGGAACCAGTACTTCCAGGTCAAGTAATGCCTCTTCCTGTACACTTAGCTCAAACTGGGAAGTTTCGGTGGCGTCCGTTAGGAAACAAATACGTGTGGAGTGAAGTACAGTCTATAAGGCACTTGCTACAATCTTCAGAGTCAACCCAAGGACTGCATCGTCCCGTTCTTTGTTATCCAAATAGCCGCACCAGTCGTCCATTTCGATGTTGTCTTTCAGTTAGTCACTCTTCCATTGCTGCTGTGGATAGTAACTTTGGAGAGCTCACGCAAGATCCCCTGGAGGTGGGAAGAGTTTCGATGGAAAGACCGAAAGAGTTTAAGCTTTGGGATATAACACTACAAGCTCCGCTTGTTGTTAAGAATTGCCTTCCTTTGCCAGTTTCTATCACCATTGATAGCGGGACGGGTACTGTAGTCAGCCACACGGCTGCGGAGGCACGTTCACTTACATATCCTCATGTTTTTGTCCTGTTCAATGTTTAAAGTATGCATCAAACGGGACTGGATACGTAATTTTGGAAATTTCCATAGTTTGATGAAGCAGTATCTTATTTGTAATGTTTTGTCCGTAGATACTCTTAACGATACTACCGATGACAATGGATTTCATATGTAATGCTCAGTTAGAGGTTTCATTAGAGTTGAACTTTTCGATATCATTTTATCAGAAATTGAGTTAGCTGTGTCATTCTCTACATGTTCTTTCAATGATTGATAGGACAGTTGATTGAGGGGGTCGAAGCCATTAGTTTGCAAATTAACAAGCGTGAATCAAAAACCTTGGTTCCTTTAAATGAGTTTCTGGATTCAGCGTACTGGTACATTCTCTTACATGAAGAGTATCACTGGTGTCTTCATTTTGTTAACACGAATCCTGGGTATGCAGGGTAACTCCAAGTTTGTATATGATGTAGACACTGTGCACAACCTCCATGTCACTTTTCATGTGCGTGGATTTGTTACAAGCAGTGCAACCATTTTGCAAGCGGCACAATCGATTTCAGAATCTAGTAGGCGGTCAGACAAGGAGGGTCGCATTAGAGCAGTTGAACCCGTCAACTTTTTTCCGGAAATCATGTCTGGTGGGCTTCTTATATCTCAATTCTGCCTGATTAATAACCTGCTTGAGATTGAAATTTGTTCTAGATCATGTATTTTGCTTGTACTATGTGGAGAGGTTTAGTTTGCCATATCTTCTCCTATGCGTCTTTATATTGTATTTAAATCAGGAGAAATCGAGATTTACTTCAGAAGGGGGTGAGAAATCCACTCACTGCTCTTGCGTTCATAGGTTTTTTCTGGAGAACTTAGCCCTTCAATCTAGGTTTTCGATAGTGATAATGCAGTAAAGTTTTCAGCAATTGATGAAGATCGATCGGAAAAATGTATTCTTGGCGTCACTTTTGCCTGGAATGGGAAATCGAGATACTAGCATAGTATTGGGCTACTCACTGACATATTTTACTGGATGTACAGATCCTGTTGTTGCTGCTGAATTGGAATTTACTATCAATATGATAAGTGGCACTCGAGAAATCAGCATAAGTGTACCCTTCTGGCTCTACAATTGCAGCTCTTTCAATTTGGCAGTGATAGATGGTGATGTGGATGCCTTTTCTGGGCGCCAAAAGTATCTTGCAAAAGTTACTGTAGAGAGTTGTGATAAAGAGAAACAACAGACAGACACAAGGTCAGGTCTAGCTATCTTACAGACAGATGAACAGCAGCCCGAAGAAATTAGCTTCGGTTGGTTTCCTAAACGTGGTATTCGATTCATTCCTCAGAGAAAAACTTTATCTAATAGCAAGTTAATCACTGCGGATGCTCAAGAGTCGATGTCATTGAAGGGTGAAATCCTCGAGGATTATTGGAAGTTACTAGTTCCCCACATGTATTCCCCAGTCAAAGGAACTGAATCCAGTGAACACAGGTTAAGAGCAAGAGTTGTTCATCCTGTGCACATGGAAACTCGGAACTCAATCGAGCAGTCATGGTCGCGGCCCTTCTCCGTAGATATTCCTGATGGCTCCTCCACACTGACAGTTCCTTGTCCTCAAAAACAGGGTGCATATGTGTTCTCTGTCAGTTGTAATCCTGTTCTTGGATCGGGTGCTGGAAAGTCGAAGACTGTCACCTTTCGACCACGGTAGTGTATACCCTGACAAGGCATGCTTTCGCATTTTATAATGTTAAGATTTTTTATCGCTTCAGTTGAAGTAATATCTTCTGCAGTTGTAAGTAACAAACTAATCTTGGATTAGTTTCTTCTTCCTGAAATTCGCAGGTTCCTAGTAGCAAATTCGTGCAAAAGAGATCTTTGTGTCAAGCAGCAAGGAACCGATGCCTTCGAGCGACTCCCTGTTGGTCAACACTGCCATCTGCATTGGACTGACATGAACAGGTATATTTCTGATATGACACGATTGCACGAAATAAACGATCAGACTCGTCTTAGTTGCGTAAGCGGGCTGTTTCTCTCTGATGGTAACATTTCTCCTGATTTGCAGGGCCCTGCTAGTGTCTGTGCGCTTCAGCGATCATGGCTGGGACTGGTCGGGCGGTTTTGCCCCGGACCAATTCGGTGATACCCAGGTCAAAGTGCGAAATCATGCATCTGGTGCAACACAGATGCTTAGGGTGGAAGTCAGCAATATGTCGCCCTCAGACACGAGCTCTAGTAAGAGTGTTGGTCCAGGAATTGGTAATCTTGGCATCTGTCTAATTCTGCTCTCAGACGATGAGACGGGATTTATGCCATACCGGATTGACAACTTTTCTATGGAGGTAGTTTTTCTTAGCTAGGTTTCTTGTAATTTCTTCTTTGTAAACGACCGCGTTGGCAAAATGCCCTGGTAGCTAGCTTAAGTGACTCAGGGATCAATCATCTGTTTTGAAGTCTTCCACATTGATACTCTGGTGGCTTGTATTCTGTAGCTAATAAATTGTGTTGCATTGGTTGATTAACAGAGAATCCGCTTTCACCAGCAGAAGTGTGAAAAAATGGAAAACATGTTACACCCATATAGCTCATTCTGTTACGCATGGGATGAACCCTGTGACCCCCATCGCCTTGTCCTTGAGGTAATTCAACTGGCGCGTTGTTCTCATGTGCTATCCTTGTTTCAAAGAGACGTGATTTTCTATAATAGTGCCGTGGCCGTCAAGGCTATTGTGTTTTACTATTTGAGTTTTGTTGTGTTTTTTTTTATTATCTGTTGATGATTATATATTAGGAATTGTATCTACATTTTCAGATTTTATACGAGACTTTGAGTTGCTTAGGACGATGCTCTTCCTCAAATCCAAATTTAAATTCGAATTTTGTGCACACGGCCATACCTTGTTTTCGCATGTGACGGGTATTTGAGAGTGACGTTTCTGATGACCCTTGTTTTTCGAGGGAAATTTCTGTGCTCAATCAGATTCCCGGTGGCGGACCTTTAGGGGTTTATGGACTTGACGAGGTGAAAGAATATTCTCCGATTACGCTGCTGCCGACTTCCCAGGTATGGCTGTATAGTTATGAAAATGATTTTATTCTGTGTGTTTTTCAGTCAACATTGACATTGTGTCGACCATTCGTAATGTGCTCTGTTTATGAATCTCTTGAGGTATGTGCTTTTACTTGTCAGTGGATCTGAAGGTTACCAGTATGTGTATCATTTGCAGAAGCCTGAGCGAACATTTATAGTCTCAGTCCGAGCTGAGGGACCGATTAGGGTAATTGTTTTATACCTTTTGTGCCGCCATCTATTACATTGTCGTTACGTTTTCCATCTAACCGAGAATTGAACTTGGATAAATAATGGATAAGGTATACAGGTCTTCAATACTAAATATTAATGTCATTAGTTCCATTTCAAGATCTGTAAGAACTCTGATCGGCTTTCTTTCTGTCTTGGGTGCAGGTTCTGAGCATTGCCGACACATCACTGCACCTGATGAAAAACCCCTCCGAGAGTAGTAGTGTCTTTCCGTCAAACCAACCTTATGCAACACCCAACAGCCACGTTTTGGAATGTACTGTAACAGATACAGAATCCGTGACGGAGCTCTTTGTTGATTTCTCCTATATAGGCTTGTCCCTCATCGACTCCATTCCGCAGGTATATAATTTGTTGAGGCATCTACCTTGAATGATGGCTTGAGCTAAACTACCTGATTTTTTGTGAATCAGAATCATTTCAACGTCTTCGAATTTTAACATCATGCTATGTTTATCCATGCCATCTCTCATATTGAGACGAAATAACCGCTGCTTCTCTTAGTACTTACCAATGATGATCTGAATAGTCCTAGGCCATTTATTTCTTGACCGTTAAATCTAGGATGCTGGAGCTGTTTGAGTTGTCAAGTTATCATTTCACTATGCCTAATGGTTGTTGTAGCATGCTCTGGTCATCGTGATTTAGGTTGTAAGAGCGGATCATAAGATAAATTGAAATCTATGCAGGAGATCATTTTTGCTTGTGCCAAGGGATTATGTTTGCAGCTAGTACAAGGACAACATCAGCAGCAGTTAAAGCTAGAGATTTCGGTGCTTCAAATTGACAATCAACTCCGTTTTGCTGTTTATCCCGTCCTGTTGTCAAGCACTTATCCGCATAAAAAGCTTGATGTGGTTGACAGCAGTACTCGGTTTGTAAAGGAGTTGAAGCCTTCAGAGGGGGCTTCTTTGACCTTGCTAATTGCAAAATGGCGTCACCCTGCGGGCTCAGTTGACTGCTTCCAGTGTATTAGCCTTCGGTAGGTTTACACACAGCCCCTCTTGCAAGTTAACTCTCTTCGTATCTTTTACTCAGTGTGTGTTTCTTTTCTTTGGATGCAACTTTCTAGGGATTGAGGAAAAGTTGTTTCTATTATGAATCATGTTGTCACTTCTTTTTAGGAAAGCCTGCTTTACAATTATTTCTTTGTGAATTGAATAATTCTTCAGTGTTATCCTTTGCATTTGCACTGTATTTATCCTGCCCCGAGAATGTGCATTACAATCACAAAAGGTTTATTGACATAGCTTTTCGTGCTGTCAGTCTTGTGCCCATGCGATTGGAGATTGAAGAGCAGGTTGTTTCAAGCTTGCTCGGGTTTATGGACAAAGCAATGGAGAGTTTTCCAGGTATGAAAATGGACAAGGTGGGTTCATCAAAGGTTCCATTGTGGTCATTAATGCGGTGGAATCGCTTCAACGGCCAAGACCAATTTGCTGGTCGACCTTGGAAATTTGAGGTCATCCAGGTTTCAACACTTCAAAGTAGAGAAGTTAGGTTTAGGAAGGTGGTTAAACGGTTGGAGGAGTACCAGTGCTGGGCATCGGTTGGTGCAGTGGAGCTAGTAGGTGGACCTCATCAAAAGCTGCCATTGCTGGCTAAGGAGAAATCCAAGGCATACATAGAAATTCTGGATATCAGCCCAATTGAATTGACCGTGAGGTTTGACCTGCATTTTCACCATAATCTAGTTCTCTCTCTTAACCAGTTCTGTTTTATTCGTGTTCATAGTTGTTCAGTCACGAGTATTGTTCAATTGTTACTGTTGGCGAAAGCTGATTTGGTTGGTTATGAATATAGTTTATGCCCCATTTGTATTAATGTTTGCCCATGAGAGGTACTGAAGTTTCTTGGTATGGCATATTTGCTCCCGTGGTCTGGGTTGGATATTAGCTTCTCAAGCACACCATGGCTGTCCAATAATTCTGAAGCGGCAACAAAAAATTCTTTGCTTTGGATGACCGGGATGATGCTTCAGGTGCTCCATTCAATGCTTTGATTTTCGCTACATCATGCTCTTCGTTGTGCTTTTCGTATCTGCATCAATGTTGTGTCCACTCTTCACAGTTTTCTCTATTCTTCATGCACGCTGCTAACTATGGTAGAATGTGTTCGTTTGGGTTGGACAGCACCATGTCATGGCCATTGCAGATGCCGAAGATGCTGTCATGAATTTGCGGCGGTTGACGTTGGCACACCCTTTGGCAAGTTGGGATGCGATACGAGGGATGATTACTCGACATTACACTCGACAACTTTTCCAAGAAGTTTATAAGGTAGTCTGTCTACTGTGAAAGTGGAGTCCGACCATAGAACAATTGTCTGATTGAGATAGGGAATTATTGTCAATTTTTTGCGATGTTTTTTCTCTATGTTTAATAGAAGAATAACTGCCCTTAACAAATTGTTTATAAATTTCAGTACGATTGATGAGGTTGTGCAGGTAGTTGGATCTGCTGATGTACTAGGAAATCCAATACATTTTGTTCGCACTCTAGGTTCAGGCATGTGGGATTTTGTATCGACACCAGCGAAAAGTCTAAATCAGGTTCGATGAATTCCTGTCCACTTCTTCTATGATTTCATTGATTTCGGCCACTAAACTTGGAGATGGTATCATCGGAATAGTAGATTTCTAATCCGGTCTTCGTAGTTCGTTTTCTTTGTATAATTTATATGTGTGAATTTATTCTTTATTCCTTGTATTGTTCGTGTTATAGCTTGCTTGCAAAGTTTGCTGAATTGTCTTTTTCTGGCGTTGCGCTACCAGAGCCCAAGGCAGCTGGCAAGGGGACTTGTTCAAGGGACGCACAGCCTTTTTAGCAACACTATTTTTGCATTTAGTAATGCAGCTACTCGTATGAGTAAAGTTGCTCGCAAGGTATTCTTGAGTCTTGACCTCTGCAAGAAATTAAGCAAACAAGAGAGTTTTAAGACTTTTCGTCTTTAGCATTCAAATTGACCGTAGAATGTTGCCGCATCTTCTAGTTGTTTTACATTGAATTTAGTAAATTTTTGTATGTCCAGTTCCCAAGAGAATATTGGGTTTATTAGCCTAAAATTTTGCACCGACAGCTATGAAACTAACTACTGCAGTCTTCAGACTGTTACAGCTTTTGCTTTTGATAAGGAGTACGTTGACAAAATGGAGCGCCGTGAACATTCACATGGAATGGAAGACCTCAGCGTTGTCAATGAATTTCTGGAGGTATGTATTTCATGCATTTCTGGTTAGATTTAACCCCTAAATGCCCTCATGTCCTAGGCTTTTTTTGAGCTTCTTCGGGTTTGTTCTAAATGAAACAAAAGGTCAAGGTTTCGATATGATATATCAATTTTTCTGGATTTATAACCGTTCAATCTTATCCCTTGAAGGACCATGTGTTCAAAATTTTGAACAATAGATGAAGACAAATATGTCCCAAGCACACAAAATCTTTGTTTCTTCATCCCTCTAAATATTTATAGATTCTTATGATAGTTCTCTTGTGTTTGCTCATTATAGATTTTTACAACTATCTTTTGCAAATCTTCGTTAGCTATAAGGTATGTTTGAATGCAAGAAACTAAAGTTTTCAATCCAAAAAAATGTTCAAATGACTTCAATAATTAAGTACAATAATAAAAACGTCTAAAATTATGAACTCAGTAAAAAAATCTGGTGAAGATTACAAATAATCAATACCTACTCAATTTTAGAAAGTATTTTCAATTTGTGGTGTCAAATATTAGTTAAAAATATTTTTTTTGTGCAGTAGTTGATCAAATTGTATTGATATGATCCATTGATCATCTTTTAAAATTTTGTTTGAAAGTCATCATGAGATCATTCTTCTAAGTTGCATTTTATAATACATCTCCACAATTTTGGAAATCTAGATTAACCTTAGTCCTTAAGGAGTCAAATGAGAAGTGTTATAGATCACTTACGAATTGAAAACACAACAATATTACCAATTATTTGAAAGACTAAAATGTTTGATCACAACAGGATTAATAATCCAAAAGTGAATTGAAGTCTTTCAATCATCTTTTTATATGTCAAATCTAAAATTGAGGTCATGAAAAAAATGAGGTGAAAGGACATAACATTTGTTCCCATCATCAATTTATGACTTCGCAATATCTTGTCTACAATTACTTTAAGTGGATTTTCAATGTGATTTTTTTTCCCCAAGATCTTTTGTATCTGAAGATCGTCACCAGGAACCCTTAAAACTAGAATTGGGCACTTGGATGAAGAATTACAAATAGAATAGAAGATTTGCAATTGACACCCTTGCACAAACATGTATGTCTCGTCTCTGGGACGCAGGGCTTGACAGGGCTGCTACAATCTCCTGTTCGTGGAGCTGAAAGAGCTGGCCTGCCAGGAATGCTCTCCGGTAACCATCTGCACTCCACACTCCTGATACTTAAGTCGCTATTTTATTTGTATTTCTTCGTCCGATTGTCCAATTTCTTGGCTACCCAGCTGTATTCGTCATCGAATGCAGTTCGATTCTTCAGTTCAATTTTAATAGTGATGAAGACACATAGCGCCGCCAAACATAACTTTGGCATGGCCCCTCTTATCTCGGCACATAATGAATAAAGCATGGTAATCTAGTTTTGCCATATCCGTTAGCTACAAGAAGCAGACACTGCCAACGCCCTTTTTGATGATACAGGAGCTGCTGTTGGAGCATTGGGAGTAGTTGCAAGGCCAGTGGCAACCATTCTCGAGGTCGCCAGTAAGACCGGTCAAAGCATCGTTAATCGAAGTAGCCCCAAGCAGTGGCGGGCGAGTCGCATACGTTTACCGAGGCACTTGCGAGAGGATTCTCCATTGCTCCCATACTCGTGGGAGAATGCAGTGGGCAGGGCAGTGCTATTGGAAACCGATGGTGGTTGTTTTCGGAACGAGGTAAGCTTGTGAACTACATACTATGTATGTTCACTTCTCTTTGAATTGAATGAAATGCCCCACATCTGACCTGGACTTGGGATTTTTGCGGTTGGAGGAGACGGGACGTGAGGGTTTGTCTGCTTTTTATGGAACTCAAGGATTCCGTAGCGTTTTGAGCAGCGATGAAGGCCAGATTCTTTGCCCTCCACATCCGTCCATCCTTGCATTTTCTGATTTTGAACTCACTGTTTGGGTTGGTCCGAACAGGTTCTCATGTTATGTTTGCCTCTAGCTCATGGGAACGAGTTCGTGTTATTGACGCACACTCGAATACTCAAAGTGAGCAGTGTGAAAGTGGAGTACCTATCCGGCTTCAAGTGGCACATGGAGTTAGTAGCGGCGGTGGAAGATATTCTGCACGTGGATCACTTGGAAAATCGTGTGAACATTCTGCTGGGTCCTGCCAGGCGGGAGTTCGTCAGGACTCAGCACTACTCAGGCTTAGGTCACAAGGTCATGTCACTGCCAGCTCATGAAACCCTCGAGTTCTTCGATGAGAAGGCTCTCCAGCAGTTCCTGGTGGTTTTGCGCTTCCTTGAAGATCGTTTGCAGCACAGCCGGTCCACAATCTTAATCTCAACACGGACGCTGTAAAATTATATTATATTTGGCACTCGCAACCTACAGTTCGGGAAGGGTATCCTGCCCTGCCCTGTCCCGTACTGAAATGATTTCCATTTATGATTGAACATGTTCTCGGTACGGTGTCCCGTGCATGACCGTGACTTCCACAAACCTTCTGGAATTGTTCCCAGTAGTAGGAATTCGGTGTGGATATTGCTTCTTACTTTTTGACATTAAATTTGTTTTCATATCGACAAAATATTGGGTCTATGTTGAGTAAAAATAGAACTTTCCAATCGTTGAAGTAATCAGTTATTGTTAAAGCAAAGAATCAACAACCATTGTCAAAACATTGTTTTAACCCCTAAAGTTCCCCAAACTATGTTTTTGCCAAAAACGCCCCAAAAACTGCCATTTCTTATGCAAGTTTTAAAATTTTTTAAAAAAACAATTTTTGACACATGTAACTGTAGGATCTTGAAGTAAACTATTTTGAAAAGATGTGGTAAAAATTTCAGAAATTTCTATTGTGTAGATTGCAAGATATTAGCATTTGAAGTGACAAAAATTATTTGAAAAAAATAGTAAGTATAAAGATGTAAAGA
This sequence comes from Pseudoscleropodium purum, assembly GCA_963969395.1. Taxonomy (NCBI): domain Eukaryota; kingdom Viridiplantae; phylum Streptophyta; class Bryopsida; order Hypnales; family Brachytheciaceae; genus Pseudoscleropodium; species Pseudoscleropodium purum. The sequence goes on from OZ017802.1 coordinate 532,406, forward strand.
ATAGTTCAAAATATTAAATTATTAACAATTTGTTTATGGAAACAAAAAATGCTAATCCCAATGGTTGTAATGTTGTAATAAACAATCTTCACCCAATGTTCTTATTTATTTTCAAAAATATTGAAAATTGAGTTCAATAAAAGACCTCAAAGTTTATTTTGGGGTAGAGAGTCCATAATTGCCCACAAATTAAAACACTTCATAACTTTTGACTCATTGGTCAAAATGGAATGAATCAAAGCTTTCAATGTATATGAAAATCTAGAAAACCAATTTCAAATTTGGATCTTTGAAAAAAATGATTTTTTCAAATTTGTGTGGACTACCTGAATTGATAAACAAACTACATATCAAGCCATAACTTTTTATTCATATTTCCAAATGTCTTAAAATTTAGTGCTCATGAAAGATATTCTTCATTGACACCTTCTATCAAAATTTGGGCCAAAAACATGGAAATCTCTAGTCACATGCACCTATCCAAAATTACTATATTGCCAAAAAATGCAATTTGGTCCTTCAAAGGTTAAGACCAACTTCCAACCATAGTATTACAATCATGTATGAAAATGGCATTGAACAATGTTTAATTTGGATCAATATTGTAACAAACTTCAATTGTAATAACATTAATATATTCTCTATTGAAAAATTATAGATTTAGTCATTGTTTTTTGAAATTTTCAATGCCTTTACACTAGTAGATTGTGAATAGATTGTCACAATATAACAACCCATTGAAGGCAAATTTGAGATGATGATGAATAGTACATTTGGAAAATGACTATTTCAATTTGAAGAATATAATATTTGATTGTTGTGAACTAAAAATTTGCTTATCTAGAGTAGAGTTGGAAAGTTGATTCCAAGAGCTCATTCTAAGTAATATACTCTTTGGTCTTGAAGGAAAAAATTGCACATTTTCTAGCATTAGTTTAGAACATGAAAAGCAAAAATTGTGAAGCAAAAATTGTGAAGCAAAAATTGTGAAGCAAAAATTATGATGACAAATGACTTTCATGCAAAATAGAAGGAGATTGCAATTGGGATCACTTATAGTGAAGAAAAAAAACAAAAAAAATGCACATATTTCAAGCCCAAGATCTTCTCCCTCATGAATTTTAATTTAATTTTTGTTTCAATGACATTAGTCATACACTCTTTTCCTATAAGAATTTGTGATGCGTTCTTGAAGTTAATGGAATTCCCCTTTACTATTGCCTATAATATTGGTAAGGAAACTAAGGTGTGATACAACCTTAGCATAGTGGAGCAATAGCCAAAGGGCTAGAGGGGAATAGGAAAAGCAACAAAGTAGTGTTTGTCACCCTTTGCCTTTCAATTTGTCTTCCTTCAATGCTCAACCCAGCCCATAAATTGTCATTCCACCCTTAGTGCTTGTAAGCTCATTTCTTGATGACTTAAATTGGGGATAAAAAAGTTGTATTGATTTTCAATCATGTAGACAAAAGAATTTGTTCTCACTTTACAAACTACTACAACAATAAAAAGTAGACCTCACCGTTTACCTTCACAAATTGCGATGAAAACATTCTACTCCAATATGCAAAGTGCACCAAAAGTTTTCTTAAATGTTCATTATTTTGTGGGTGGCAATATAATTACAATATTGGTCATTGTTTCCCTTGAGGATTGAACCTATTTTTAATATGCTAAATTGCATTTTCTAACGGTGTAATTTTTCATCCACTTGACCATTTCCATCCATTTAGAGTGTAAATTTTTCATCTATTGGAGTGTTCGTTTTTGGCAAACTTCGTAGAAAATGCCAGATTGGAGTTCCAAACTGTGGGCAAGAACCAGAGGCCTTGGGACCCCTCATCCTGTTTCTGTTTGGGAGTCAATTGGAGGATGAAGGTGGACGGAGCAGGTGGCGTTGCCCTAATTTCTGCAACCCTAATCCAGGGAGTGTCTGTCCGTCCCCCATCGCCGTAGGAGTGAGCGCCGTCGAAGGAAGGCGACCAATATGGCGTGCGCTAGTGTTGCACGCCACGCTCTGGAGTCAGGCTTGGTGGAGGTCGTGATCCGCAGGCGAAGAATTCCCAGACCATCTTGCCTTCGTCCCCACGTCCTCCGTCAGTTCCCTTCCCTTCCCTTCATTGCCTTGCCCCCTCTCTCCCCGTCGTTCCCCTGTTTGCGTCCCACTTCTTCCAGGCGTCTGGCTGCTCCATTAATACAGCAACTTTCAGTTCCCAAATTCCAGAACAGGGTCACCAGGTTGTCTGCAATCTGTGCCGTGCCGAGCTGAGCTCAACTAGCTCGCTCGCTCGTGGCGATTCCATCGACTATGCAGGCAGAGCTTTTCGACTCTCTGATGTGGTGGATGGATGACTCCGTCCCTTGATTGATAAGTTACTCCGTGGGCTCTTCTGCAGAAGTTTGGACTCCCCAACACCCTCTTGCGATCCGAGCTGTGTCGGGAAGCCCAGCAGTTGCTACGAAGGGTAAGGAAGGGAGCTTGAAAGGCAATATGGCATCCAGCGCTCTCATCACCACGGATCCTCCGAGGGGGACCCGAGATTTTCCACCCGAGGACATGCGCATGCGGACATGGCTATTCGACAATTTCAGAGAGGTGCGACGTTTTCGACGTTTTCGACGTTGACCAGTCCTGCTTGACCTGTCATTTCTGGTGCATTGGTCCCCACCCCAGGAATCTTAGGGAGGGTTTACTGAAACGTTCTATTCCTTTTTTCATGGTGGTATAGGTATCCAGATTGTGTGCATTTGAAGAAGTTGACTTCCCAATGGTAGAATCGGAAGATCTTTACACTCGCAAAGCTGGCGAAGAAATTGTTGGGCAGGTACTAACCCTCTCATCAGTAGAGAGCGCGTTTTTGCTGACGAAAGTATTATCGCATCGCTTCACACGATTTTCTTGAACGCTCCTCATTCTTGGGCTAAAGTTTATATTGCGCTCAGGTAGGTGACAGTAAGTACCAACAGGATAGAGTGATGGATTTTTAGTGATGACTTCTTTCACTCCATCAATGCAGCTCTATAATTTTGAAGACAAAGGCGGACGGAAGGTGGCGCTGCGACCCGAACTTACACCTTCTTTGGCCCGTCTTGTTTTGCAGAAAGGGTCAGTTTTCCTGGGTTTAATCTTTATTCTCATCGACTTTCTTTCTCTGCATTTAATCATGTGAATCTCGAGGATTGGAATAGCGTTGACGTGTTCTAGTCTTCTTGCTTCGCAGGAGAGCTCAGTCATTCCCTTTGAAGTGGTTCGCTATAGGTCAGTGCTGGCGGTATGAGCGTATGACGAGAGGACGTCGTAGGGAGCACTACCAGTGGAACATGGACATCATTGGTGTTCCTGGGGTTGAGGCGAGCTTCGTGTATCTTATTAGTGTTCATTTTGGAAGCCTTTTTTACTATTCCAAATAAATTTATGGCTCTGATTTTGTGTAGGCTTGGACAGAGACGATAAGCATTGTGTTGGATATTTGGAGTACCTTGATACACAATGCCCTGAAGCGTTGAAAATCTTAACTCGAGATTTAAGATTAATCTTGCTGTATTACAGGCTGAGGCTGAGCTCTTATCGGCTGTCGTGATGTTTTTCACAAGACTTGGCATTTCATCTAATGACGTTGGAATTAAAGTTTCTAACCGAAAGGTTTGTGATCTTCTATGCTCCAACCCTGTGGTCTTATAAATTGTGTAGGTCTTATAGGTTCAGATCTCTGCTGCAATCTTGATAGGTAGTTTGGTGGATATTCTTTCAGACAAACCTGTTGGCAATCTTTTGGTTGTCGATTTGGAGGAATTTGTGGGCACTTGAATGTCTTTCAAATATGGTTCCTTCATATCGTTTCAACAATCCAGGAGAACCATTATGATATGTCAGACCTCTTGAAAATCACAGCACTGTCACGTCATTATTGTCTCTGAGGGTGAAGTTTTTCTTCTTTCTTGTGTAGGTTTAGGCTGAGGTGAACTTCCTAATATCACGTCCTTGGTACAATGCAGGTGCTGCAAGCAGTTCTGGAGAAGTACGACATCCAGCCTGATTCCTTTGCGGCTGTCTGCGTGATCGTTGATAAGGTATATTATATATTCTTCTCAAATGAGAGTTATTGCCACATTTCCTTGCACATTAATTTGAACTGTCAGCGGAAAGGTATGACTGTATACAATGTTGGTCCTTACTCTCCAGATCTTGCTTGACTTCTGTCCTCCTCAATGATGCTGCATATAAGGTAGAACAACCCAATGCCATCAGTCACCTAATTCCAACATTTACTGATTCCGACGATCCTACTCTGTGCCAGTCATCCACCCATTACCATAATCTTAGCAACCCTTTAGCATCATGCCAATGCACTTGTATGCTAAAGGGTTGTATACGCTCACTATGTTTTATCAATCTTTGTGTCAGTTGGATAAACTACCGAGAGAGGAAATCGTGAGTGAGCTGGATAGAGCTGGTGTTCCTGGTGAAGCCGTTGAAGGAATCTTGCAAGCACTTACGCTTCAATCTTTTGATGATCTTGAAGGTAACGCCTGTAATGTGATCTCGATGTGAATGCTGGCGTAGGATCTACTTGTCTGGAGGTCAACTGTCGAATCTGCACGGTTGTGAAACCTCGTGTGATTGACTGAGCAACTTTCATGATTTTATTCTATGTAATGATGTTCAGCTGTTTTACTGCACCTACAATGTCTTTATTTGTCGATGAATATGTAATTCTGTGTGTATGGTTTTGGATTACTTTTATTGACTTCTAATCTGGTGGTTGCAGCTTTAATTGGGGCAGATAGTGGTGCAGTCGCAGAATTAAAACAACTTTTTGCCTTAGCAGAGGGTTACGGTATCCAGGATTGGCTACGCTTTGATGCGTCAGTGGTGAGAGGCCTAGCGTACTACACTGGGACTGTGTTTGAGGTGAGGTTTTTCCGACCCCAGCTTTTCTATGAGTGAAACTTCTCTCGACTTTGCAGCAGTGAAAGGAAAGTTTGGAAAGTTTTATGGAGATTTCTGTGATGCCAATTTTTTGTGTGAGCTCATCCTTAATTCGGTCTAGTGTTACTGTTTGATTTGGGGAATGTGTTCTGATGTTGGTCCGTTTTAGGGTTTTGATAAGGACAGGAAATTGCGAGCTATATGTGGAGGTGGTCGTTATGACAGGCTTCTCTCCACCTACGGGGGCGCTGACACACCTGCTTGTGGATTTGGTTTTGGAGATGCTGTCATTGTTGAGGTCAGTAAGCACTCCCAGGTTCTAATGTTCAGGCTTATCTCGTGCACCTTGTTTAACTTTATTGGTGGGTCTATGTGGTCATGCTAGGTTCACTCATCTTGGAGCCTGGTTTAGGAGGTTGGTTCACGTACAAGGAATGTACTGATCCTAGCTTGTTGCTGCAGCTGCTGAAAGAAAAAAAGTTGCTTCCTGTGTTTCCCCACATAGTCGATGATGTTGTGATGGCGTTGGAAGATTCACTCAAGGTGCCTGCAGCAGGAGTCGCTACTCGTTTGCGCCATGCTGGTCGGGTTGTTGAACTGGTCATTGATAAAGGCAAGAAAATGAAGTGGTAAGCGTTTTGTAGGAGATAAGATCTGAGACCATCTCAATTTGACGTGATTACCCAAAGAGCAGCATGGGCGGAGATATGTACTCATTGGACGCTATTTCTTTATCATGGCACATAGTAAGCAGACAGATTACACAGTAATAGAGTTATTTGACTAAAACGTGGCAATCTATATCTTCTAGATTCGTGCAGAACCTCAAGTGCATTGCTGATGATCTAACTAGGTTGTTCGTGTAATGCTGTGAATGCCGACAAATGTTTTCTTATGTCATTGGTGCTTCTCACAGGGTATTCAAACAATGCGACACGCTGAAAGCTAAGCGTTTGATACTTCTAGGTACAACCGAATGGGAGCAAGGGAAAGTGATCGTGAAGGATTTAGGTGCGCGGGAACAGACACTCAAGACAGTGGATGAGCTTATAGCAGTGTCATAGCCTACCTTGATGGAAGTAGTGAGAGTTCTATGACCATTAAACGGCCAACACACATTCTTTGAGAGACTGGCTTCTCAATTTAAGGCCTCTTGTGTATGAGAAGGATCTCATCATTGGACAATTTCTGCTGTACGAAGTTTAAGTTCTCAATTCCATAAATTATAAGGGCATTCTTGTGATGAGTAACTTATTCATAAGGGCATTATCATAAGTGCATTCTTTTGATAATTTTCGAAACACACCAGTTCTTGTTTTTCTGACAGTGAATTTAGCTGAATCAGTGCAATAGGAGATTGTACGCTTCATTGCATCGGAGAACCGCCCACTTCGGCGGTGCTTGTTAGCTCCACCTCAGTCGGATAGTGGCATACCGTGCAGGTATTAGTGAATGTATATTCTTCGGTTACCGAAATCTACAGGAAGGAACCCCAGGTTTTACTTGTATTATGCGGCCCCCAAAGTTCAGTGTCAGAGTACTTAAGTTGCTACTCATATCAAATCAGTGGTACAAGAACCAATCTCATGAATTGTTTCATTGCTGTTTCACCATGTGATAACTTAGATGTTTGCTCATTTGAAGCTTAGTGTGCGCAAGAAGTTTATCATTGGTTGTACTTACAGTGAGTTACTGTACAGTACAGTGCTGCCGTCTAGGACTATGCTACATATGATAAGCTTACTTAACTTACTTAACTTACAGGTGAATCCCATAGCTTGCTGCAGAGTGCTTCATGTGTGCCATGTGATGAAAATGCAGGAGAAGGGGGTGCATGGAAATGGCTTTGTGTGCCGGAAGACAGGAGGGGGACATGTGGCGGCTTGGAACAGCTGCCTTTCCAGAAATTGGCCAGGCATCCTGCATCCTGTGAGTACTCCCTGCAATAGGCCATGACTTCAATCCACCAACAGCCACCTTTGCTTTTCCAGCTGCATTGGGCCCGTTGGCCGTTATGGTTTTATTCGTACTTTAACTGAAAAAGCCTTCATGATGGCCCAGCTAGATTTATTTTTTCATTTATGAAAAGCGATGAAGAAAGCGATCATCACTGAAAGGAGGAAGCTATTTACATCCATGGAATGGATAAAACTTGCAATCTAAGGCCGAAGTTTCATTTATTCATCCAAAATAATGTACATCCATCCAATATAGAGCGATACAGTCACAAAATTTGGTTGCAAATTGGCGATTTCATCCACTAGAAATGAAGAATATTTTGCTTGGAAAAAAAACTCACTGCTTTTCAGCAACCCCTGGGTCCAACATTAGTTGGGGACATTTCTTGAGTTTTCACTTACTAGTTGCTTTCCTCCACTTCTCAATTCAACTGAGTTTTCAAGTATCGAGTCTGGTTCTCTTGCTATTTTTTTATTCAAAATAGAACTAACAATGAACTAATCAGTAGTTCTCCTTGAACATTGTGAATGCTTGATAGAGACACAGAATTTACATCTAAAAGGCATCCCTACTCATGGCAATGTCCAACCCCAAAATTTGCTTTTCATAATGACATTGCAGCTCAAGTGTAAAACATAAAAAAGAAAATTGTCATTTCTATTAAATATAAATAAGAGAATTGACTTATACAAAGAAAATCTTGAGAATCTGATATACTATCAAGGATGTTGCAAACTTCAAATTACATACAGCCCAAAAAGTATATGAGCAATGCATTAACCCCTAAAAGACCAAAGTACATTTTAAGCACAAATTGTGAAAATTTTCCACTTTTTAGGACAATAAGAAAAAATGAAAAATAAAATAAAAAATTCAACCATACAAATATGTATGAGACTACCATAGGAATGTGAAGAAAAAAAATTCAGAAACCTTAACCGCATAGATTTAAAGATTACAACATTTGAAGATAGAAGAATTTATTTTTTCTGACCTTACTTGACATTAGTAGACTTTACCTCCTCCTAAAGTGAGTTTTTTATCCTATACATGAATTTTTATTATTTTACATTTGCGTTTTGTATCATGTAAGTTACACACTTAACAAATTTCAAAATTATAGGATGAGTTTAGCACATGTCACTTGGATTGCCCAAAAAATTCAGAACAATATAATTTTTTTATTATGGCACTCAATTGGGAAAAAAATCATACTCCTACTAAAGGGGTACTTGTACACACTTTGTATTAAAATTTGAAGAATATCCATCAAAAAGTAACTGCATGTACACCTACCTCAAATCACTTGCATACATTCAATAATCATTTGGTCTTTAATTTAGCAATTAACTCCTAATGTTTTTCAAGAGAAATTCTCGAAAATTGCCATTTTGTAGTACATTGGCCAAATTCGAAAATAAACACTTTTTTTTATCTTCAACCATACAAAAGTGTAGTAGATTATTATAACAATAGAGAAAGATTTCACACCTTCAGACAACCTAAAATGAAAGATTATAACATTTGAAGTAAATTTCTTTTTGTTTGTGCAAAGCAAGGTCAACTAACTTCAAGCCTACTTGGAGTAAAAAATTTGTTTTATTCTATATTGAGACTCTAATCATCAAGTACTACATCTTGCTAGGTGTATTCAAGCATAATTTCATAAGCAAATAATGGGTCTGTCTTATTCTAAATCACCTTGAATTTTAAGGAAGTCAAGTATTGTAGCAATACAATAGTCATTTTTTTGATGATTTTTTGTTTAAAAAAGAAATTTTGTATTTGAAATTCAAATAGTGAACATTTATACACACATTTGGAATGTAGAAAAAATTCAAAAAAATTGAGATCACAAATTCTAAGGATAATAGTGTTTAATAAGACAAAAAAAAAATTCAAACTTGCCAAGTAAAGATAATAGAATTTTGCCTTCTTTTAGAGTGAGATTCTTGTAGTAAATGATTTTTTTTAAATTGGATATTGTATTATGTTAAAGCATACTAAATTTCTATAGTAGTAATGAATTATAAAAGATATTAAAATTGCCCAAATTGTCATGATTTTTTGGGCAAAGTAACTTTTGATAAGGGCATCCCATTAGAATTTTTTTTACATTATTGCAAAGAGGGTGAATGTCTCCATCTTGTGTCAAATTTCCAAAATCATATGTTCATTTTTTATTCATATCACTTACTGAAATTCCAATTGTCCTTTAAATAGATATTTGATCCTTTATGGGTTAAACCTTCCTCCCTCTTTGCTATAAGCCCATGGTGGTATAGCAAACTTAATTGAGTGTGCACCCATACATGTTGGCAACCTATTGCAGCACGGAAGGCCAAAACTACTAAATTTTTTTTTCAACAATTTGTTTTTTACTCCACCCATGTTGCCCAGAACCTTCCACAAAATTGTCCAATACATCTGATTTGTGATTATTTTTAGGCACAATAACTTTTGATCAAGCATTGGATTTACCTCAAAGCAACTCCAGCATAGGAGATGAATGTTCCCATCTTATGTTGAAATTTTGGAAATATTCATACATTCTTTACTTCATCACCTTCTATTGTCATTGTCCCTTAAGTACATAATGTAGGAGGCTGTAATTGCGACCCTCTCCTTGCAACTGCCCCATAGTTGATTGTAAAATGGATGGGAGCTGATTTTAAACAGACCACTGTTGCTCTTGAATGAATCAAGAAAAATTTACTTATTTTATTCCAAGAGCCAATCATTTCCTCCATGGTTCAGAAATTGCTTTAGAAGTTGCAAGGAACAGATTTTGGGAAACCTAAAGGTTACAAATAGGTACCCTACTGCAGAAATATTTGAAAATTCATAACTAACTCAAAAATGATTCAAAAAATATGAAACCACTTGTGTTACGTTTGGCTTCCATTTTTCTTTCTCCAAAAAATGAGCTAAAAATATTTCTGTTCATGCAAACCTATGAAAAAACCGGATCAGCCCTTAAAGGGTCACTTTTACAGCCGTCTGCCTTATGGGGTCCTTAACCCTGGAATGCCTAGGGAGCCATTTCGTGGCTTCTGGATGATTTCAGGTGGTCATAAGAAGACCTCAACAATAGATTTTTCATCCATTCTTTTTTTAATGACCTTGTATGTTGAGTTACAAAGAATGTCCAATGGAATTTTGGTCTATTTGATGTTTATTTCCATATAATTGAGAAATAATGAAAAAAAACAGATGGCAAAATTTGCGATTTCACTGTATTTTGGAAAATTGAGTAAATCTAAAATTTCTCCTTGAAAATTATTTTTTTTGAATTTAAGTCCAACTAATGAAATGAAAGTCTTCTACTCTAGTTTCTACTCCAATTCGTAAAATTGAATATTTTCTTGTAATTTGAACTTCAAGTGTATTTTTAATGAGAATTAAATGAGAATTATATAATGACACGGAGACTGAATTTACACCATGATGTTTTTCACTATAATGTATACACATAGTGAAATTTTGAGATTTTTTGAGATAATTTTTTATTTGATATGATTTTTTCTTCACTTTTTCTTCAAAAATTTGCATAAAAAGAAAAATTCTCAAAAAAATTTAAAATTTTCATGAAGTATAGAAAACATGTAGCTTCATGTCTAAAAAATAAAATTAAAAATTTTCATACACATCTACATACAAAGTGGCAACAAACTAAGTGAGGCCAATGCCGTGTGAAACCAGTGGCCATAGGCTCAGCCGTTTCAGGGTTAAGGGATCAAATTCAAAGTTTGGCATGATGAATTGTCTATAACAATTCTTTGTGTATATAGAAAAGTCAACAATTCTCTAATACCATATTTGGACACCAAATAAAGATGTATAGGGATTAAACAAAATAAAACAAATGTGTTACATAACATGTTTTTTTTTCAAAGATTAAATGAAATAAATTTCAAAACAGTTATACTGCAAGAAGCTTCGGGTGTTTACTAAAATGCACCCTTTTTTTTGTGGCTCATAAGGTAAACCTGCCTATGACAGGCAAATCACCCATGACAGGCACCTAGGAAACTCCCCCATTACAGTCTTCCATCAACCCATGAGAAACTTTTTCTTAAAAATGGAATTAAGACTACATTAGGTTGATTTGTAGTTGTCATCAAAGCCTTGGAATATAGTTATGGAGTTGTTAATAACTGTGATAGAACATTGACACCTTTCTAGTGTAAACTGTTAGTAAAAAGTTATTTTTTTATTTTTTTATGTCATATCCATGTTAGGAAATCTTGTAACCATGTTAAAGAATGTTATGACTGCTTTGCGTGGTAAGATGACCATCATGGAAACACTTTTCTGCTGATTTGGGGTAGTCTACAGACTTTTTTGGGCAAACTGGACAGCAAACTTCAAAAATTCATAAAAAATTCATATTTTGTTGAAAAAATAAAATTCTAGTTGCTTCCTTCATTTCTCACATTTGTCTTTGTATAAAAAAATATCAGATTTTTTTTGTTAATGGCAATAGGACAGATCAGCCATTCTGCCTGTCATAGGCAGGTTTACCTTAATGAGCCTGCAAGCTGTTGCGTCATGCTGGCTCACACAAGGTGCTTTCACTACTTGTATTAGCTAGGGTTTCTCCCCTATTGTCCCACAATCATTAAATATTTTTGTATTAGCTCAAAGTCACATGGTAATTTTGCACTATTTCAATTGTCATGGGTATAGCAACTTGCAGCATGGCACATGCATGACATCATCCACAGGCCATTATATAACATAGCATGGAACTACTCATGCCATGCATGCACATCACAAGGACCATGTATTCCATTTCATATGCATGATCTCACAGTTTTTAGTATTTCACAACAGTAGTTTTTTTCCCCAAGTAATTAGGGGTTGGGGAGCTAGATTTTGGTGGCTAGGATTCTGGTGATTTTTTAGGGTTTAGAGGTTTAGGGGTTTAAGGTTGCCTTAGTGGTTTAAGGGTCTTGTGCACTTTTTTTCCAAAATGTAATTTCCAAGATTATTTTAACATTGTATTTTTTAAAATTTTTAAAACTAAGGGCATAGAATACAAATTTTTTGCATTTGAATTGGAGAAAATAATTGTTATCTTGTCTTGCTTTTCTTCACCTTTGAAGAGTATGTCTTTTCATGAGCTAATTTTTGTACTACTAATTTTCAATTTTCAATTTTCGACTTGAAGACTTCAATTGAAAATGCCCCCTCAAAATGAAGATGATGGCTCACTCTTTACACTCTTTGAAAGAATCATGAAGCCCTAAATTCCAAAAGGACCAAAATTTTGAATATACATTAGTATGGCATTAAATACATCCTAACCATAGTTATATTTCTAGGACTTTATATTTAAGGAAAATAGTTATAGAAGTCTATTATTTTATCTGAAATCTTTTTTTGAAAATAAATGATTATCATTTTTAGATTCAAGTCAACATGCTAGGTTGTCCATTGCAAATCTTGATTTTATATTGCTAGGGGCAATAAAAATGAGCTTGAAATACTCTACATGTTCAAGAAAAAATTACATTAGAAATTCATTTATATAAATTCTACAATACATTTTAAGAAGTTGTAAATTATGCCCTTCAACCTCATATTTTTTTCATTCCCAATTTTTAGATTTGTCATTCGAACAGTGAATTGAAAGACTTCAAATCACTTTCATAGTTCACTCTCATGATGATATGCTTTGCTTCAAAGATGCAAACCTAAATAACATGCAATTGGAGCTAGAGTTTTTAGATTGAAAATTGTATAACATTCATGCTTCAATGAGCTCCCTTTCACTGTTTTGTTGAGTCCTTTGCCTTCCTTGTTGTATTCCTTGCATGGATCGTGTTGTTGGTATCATTGGTAGAGGGAAAAATTCCAGTGTTTAATATGTGAGCAAAGTCTTGAACAATCTTAATATTTGTACAACAACATCGTTTTGAATTGGATAAGTGTTTTGGACAACATGAAAGTTTTTGGAGCAACATTGTTTGGGATGTCAATGATGTGTTCTTCCACACCAATGTTTTGATCAACTACAGCATGTCCTAGTTGATGCATCATTTACACTATAGGAAAACGATGCGCATTTGTGGATGATACCAAAATCGGGTTAGTGTTTTGTAAATCCTTTGTCGTTGCTACACTTTTACTCTTGTTGCAATAAAAAGACATCACATTTAGATCAATGTTCTAAATGCCTACTAGGAGTGTTTTGGACATTTTTTTAAGGGTCTACATTATTTATAGGCCACTAACTTTTTTTTAAAGGACCATGGGACTTAGACTAGGCTTGTAGAGTTTGTGTAGCTAACCCCTCCACAAATATTTTCCATCCCCTATATGAAGTCCTTCACTCTAGTTGTGGAGATGAAACAATGCTTAGCTACTATTAGGCCTTTGTTTTGATTTCCATGCACTTGGTGCATTAGGAACTGTGAGGTACTTTTTCACTAACTTTTACTTTTACAGAAAGTACCAGTAGTATAGGGATTCATTCGTGGATAAAGCAATGTAGTCTATTGTTAATGCGTCTAATGTCACTTTTAAAGTAAATTTAGATTATATGTGAACAAACTTTATAGAATATATTTAGAAACTTATTCTTATACTTCTATTTTTTTTTTTTTTTTAAATTTTTTTGTCCTTAGGTTCTCTCAATTTGGTGGACAATCCATTACCACTAATGCAAACACAATGTTCTAAGAGTTCCGGTCCTATATAGTATTCTAGGGTGGACAACACATCATGGGCAACATGTCAGGCTAGGCAACATGTCTTATACATAGATGCAATCTATGACCTAATCATATATATACAAGATAATACTTTTAAAGTATACAAATAATTCGTTAATTAATACTTTTTATGTGTTGGGGCAACAAGGCTAGTAATTGCTCTTTATGAGCTTTTTGAATTTATGTGCAAAATGACTATACGTGGCAGTCTTTGTAGGCAACACGTCTAGTATACAAAGTATGAAATGTTTAGGACAAAGTACCAAATTCTTGGTCTTTGAGCTTTCTCCTTTCTTCAAAGATTGGGCAACAAGTCTTAGGGTAACAAGTCCAAAACCACAGGGTAAGTTGTTCCTAGAACACACACGACCATTTATCAACCACAAAGAACACTAATTCCACAAATATCGTCCAATTCTAAATCTCAAAATCTAAATTACAAAATTTATTTTAGAAGTTGCGGGATTTATAGTCACTCCCAATTCTATGACCTAAACCCAAACTAGGGGCACAACCGAATGGCCGTTTGAAAAATTTTGAGCCTTTATTTTAGTTTGTTTTATTTTTGGTCAATTAATTAAGTCAAATCAACTAAATTTATACCCCAAACTTCAATTTTAATATTATAAAATTTATTTTATAGGTTAAGGGACCTATAGCTACTCTCAGCCTAATGACCGCGAGCCGCAAACCTATAACCATCACAATAAACCTATGACTGTGGGTAACACGTTGCGGTACCGTGGTCCAAGGTCGCTCGAGGCAACAAGTCTGAAATTGGGGGTTTAAATCCCTAATTTTCTTCAGAGGGAAAAATAAAATGCCATGCCTTATAATTCCGATCAACCTACTTCACCGAATTAGAGATAGATCCATGCCCAAATTGAGATCACCCGTCAATTGCAGAACTTAATCAGACAATCACTCTGCATCTGTAGATTTTCCAATTTTCAATGCTCTGATTGCGCTTTTGGATCCGAACTCCTCAGATTGTTGTGAATTCACTGCACCTCCTGTCCAAACTTCCGTTTGATCTCCTCACGTCCTGCGCCGAATCACTTTCAAATCCCGTCATCACTGCAAAGTTCAATCCATCATCAGTCCGAAACATCACCAGGAAATTTTCGACCTAAAAATCCCAATATTCCAATCAATTCCCATTCACTCATCCTTCACTGCAATTTCACCATGTTGTTCGTCGAAATTCCTTCTACACCTACTCACTCTATTGATTATAGGATCAATTCAACCTGACTTCATTTCAATCGATTGGTTGCCACACCAACAATCTTGATCTCGGTCGGATCGGAAACCTCAGCAATTTGAAAAATTTCTTGATCACTCCATTGCAGGAAATCGCTAATTTCTAATCGCCAACCTCCAATCAACCAAAACAATTTGTAGCCTCACTGTGCTTCGACACAATTTTAGATTTGGAAATTTGGAAACTTCATAGATACAAACACACCAAAGGGCACTTACACAATTACAAATATTACAGCAAAAGAAAATGTTTCACAATCACAGATAACACAACAGAAATTTGTGCAGAAAAGGCTTCAAATTATAATCGCACAAAAATTACAATGACGAGTGCTTCTTCCTGAATGCACCGTGAAGTTTAAAATTACGAAAGATTACATATGACAAGTGTTTTTCTCTGAATACATTGTAAAAAACAATTTTAATTTTTGTACCTTTAAAAGCCAGGAAGAAGGCTTGTGCCCCTTCCAATCGGGTTACTTTTTTTTTGGTTTGTTTTCTTTTTTCATTTTTCATCCAATTTGATGCCTTGTTCATCCATGTCTACGGCCCATTCATCCTTTTGGCACCTTTTGAAATTTCCCATCCATCTACGCAATTTATCATCCATTCAATACTTCATCCATCCAAATTGCCCTATTCACACTACATAAAGTTTGAAAACTACTTTTTGGATTACTTTTAGCTACTTTCTTCTTTTTAGTGTTTTTAGCCTACTTTTAAGCTTCTTTTTTTCTATTTTTTAGACTATTTTGTACATACTTTTCCAATAAAAATTAAAAAGTAACCTAAAAACCAAAATCTTTATTCTATAGGAACATCTCCCGCAATTTCCACAACAAGTTAGTTCTCTAAATAGAACCTTTAGGTAGACATTGCACCATTGTCTTGATTGCATCTAGTTGCACTTGGAATAGGTCTAAATTAAAATCATATGAAAAAATACTACATATAGAATTCAATTTGTAGTCTATATAAACGAATGTAGGTGATACTTGATTTGTTCCTAAAACCTCTAAATCTGCCATCATTACTACTCATTAGAAGATTTTCAAATGCTTTGGAGTGTTGCAAGTTTCCCGAGGTTTGCAAACTCTAGGAACTCACTTCACCAATTGCATGATGTGGCACATCAACTGCCATGTCATTAAAAATGAATTTAATTAAACTTTTTTTAAAATTAAAAATATCTAATAACGGTCATTCTTAGACTACCAAGGGAACAACATTGAAAGCAGCTTTGAAATGGCCCTCCTAGACCTCCAAAAATCCTCTAATGCCTAACTTTCACCTTTCATCACATTAATATATGATTCATCACTAACATTTGTCGTTCATAGATAGGGCCATTATACATATCATGCGCCTTTTCTTTTGTTTCCAATGCCCCATGAGTTTCGCCATGCAACTCAATTGATTTAAAAATATGACTTTGTATTAAGATTCATATGCATGGTGACATTTTCAAGATTCTACCAATAAGACTTTTTGATCCTTTTGATGACGAATCATATATTGTCCACGATTCCATTTTCATTCTTGTATTATTTTCACATGTGCGAGAAACGAACATTTTCACTGGGTGAACTCTTGAGAAAAGGCATGTAGGTACAACTAGGTTTTTATTCCTTAGCTCTTGCCACGGCCAATGAGCAAGGCAATAGGCAAGCAACATGGAACACAAAGGTGAGCTGAGGAGATGTCCATGTTGGGATTGGCCATACGTGAACTTGCAGTCTCCCACTCTCAGTCACCAACCATCATGACTCACAGCAGAAGGCCTTCTGTCCTGGTGAGAACCCTTTCCAAAAGATCTACTCTAAAGTAAGATAAGCTTAACTTATTTAGTTGTACCCATTTCGGGGAGCAATGGAGGAGTTTATAAGTGAGTATGATCTTATCCATGGAACAATGTTGAGGATTAAAAAGTGTTCAATGGATGAATGACTTCATTGTCCACTTGAGAAACAATTAAAGAAGGGACCTATTGGTTCAATGATCAGAGCATTTGAATCCTTAAAATTCGAAGAGTCTTGAGGCAAGTAAGGTAGTGTGCTCATAAAGTAACCCTTCGAGGGCTATTGGGCCTTTTTGATGGCTTTCAAATTTTCAAAAATATTTTCTAATATTTATTTTTCACTTGAAGAAAAATAGATGCGGAATCTAATATAAGTAATTTCATATTTTTTGGAGCTTTTAAGAATTATTTTTGAATTTCCAAAGAATTCTGCACTAGGCATCATAGGCCTTGCAAAACCCACTCACGCACAATTTGAAAAAAAATATGGTTAGACGAAAACAAGCACTATTGCATTCAAAAAGTAATATACAAGGTTCCTATATGTGACTTTTACCAAACTTAAACCAACCCTACATTCTTTTAACATTTGTAAAAAGGCAATTGGGCAATCAATTTTGATTTAGAGAAATTAAGTGGACACACCCCATTGTTGAAATGGATCCTTGTTGGCTCTTTTTCCATTCATTGGCAAAGTATGAAAGAATATATGACAAGTCTTAATTAATTTTTCTCAAATTATTCACAATCCACTTTAAAACCTCTTACTATCCATTTCAAAGCTCCCTATAGGATTGTTCAAAGAAGAGGGTCACTTTTCAAAGCCACCTCCTATAATTTATCTCAATTTTTGGCAAGATTGATATTAATTAGATTTTGGGGGAGTATGAATTTTGTTTCCATCAATGCCAAGAGCAAATGTTATGTTCAGAAAGATTTGATTCATTCCATTTGGATAAGAGATGTGAAAGTTATGAATCTTCTTATTGTGCAAGCAATCTTAGCAAATTCTTGACAAAATAATGTATTGGATCTGATTTTGAACTCAATTTTGACAATTAAAAAAATTTGCATATGGCTTTGTTTGCTTTCTAAATGATCTCATTGTTGAGATTAGTGTATTTCAATTCTATTTTAGAGCTTTCAATAATTTAGTTTTTCCTTCTATCTTAGACCTACTTCAATTTAACAATATTCTTAAGGTTAAAATGAAAATCACAAGGGGGGTGAATATTTTTCTTAAACTCTCAACTCAATTCTCTCATATTAAATTCATTCACAATTTATAGTAAAAAATTGAGGATTCAAAGCCTTATAGTCTAGTTAAATTGTGAGCAAAAAACTTGGTTTCTTCACTTTAAATGCTTATATCTTAAGATCAATATAGTCCAAACATTCTCAAACTAGCCTAGCATAAGATCCTATGATTGAATACACAATAGAAACAAATGTTTAAAATTTTGTTGTTTGCATTGAAAATGGTAATTTTGAGTGGTCTTGGGCTCATAGAAGTTAAAAATAATTTTGGTAATGGATGGCTGTGTCTTTTATGGGTTAATGCATTTATGTGGGATGTCTTCAATTTTACACATGGTGCAAAGTGGTTGCAAAGTAATAAAGCCTATAGTAAATGGTTATGGGTCTTAAGTGAATGATTTTAGCTTTTTTTGAATGTGCTTCAAACATGGATTTGTATAAGACTATAAAATTTTATTTTAAAAATTCATAAAAAAAATACAGAAATTCTCCCCCAAGTATATAATTTTTTTCAAAAATTGATGATTTTCATCTGCCTACAAGTAAAAAATATCATCTTGCAGCAGCATTGACTTCATTTGTGCACATTAGCTCAAGAATATGGTTCTAGGTATTTCTACCTTCATATTCTTTTTTTAGAGTTAAATGAGGAAACGAAGTACTGTAATTTTAATTTAATTCTGAGAGGTCAAGCTAAGTGTTCATTGATAGTTTATCACCATTGGCTGGGGAAAATGGATAGTTGGTTCAAAGTCAGCCAGTGGAATTTGGAAAAAATCATTTGCATATTGAAAACAAAGGATTAAAACTGGAAGAATTTGCTGGTACAGAGCCTCCAAATTGAAGAATATTTTAATCGCCTCCTTCCAATACTTGGTAAATTTCAGTTGCCATGAAATAATAATTAGTCACTAATATCAAGGTGGGAAAAGATACATGGTTGAGTTCGACAAGGTATCAATTTGGAGGGTGGGTATTGACATAGGAGGTGGAGGACCTAGCTGTTTGAGCTTAGAATTGACATAACAATGCTTCACAATAGTCACCAACCCAATGCATTTTCCTAAATTTTTTAACTTTTAGAAAATTGGCAATTTTGAAAAATAAAACATCAAGAAATGACCTTGCTTAGCAAAAAAGAAAAACTTTGAAAAAAATAAAGGAAAATTTTGACAATCAGAAATTGTAGAGAGAAATAAGGCTACTTTAGAATTTCACACATATGCCCTTTACATCCATTGATCCAATTGAGCATGTGTGTTTTGACTATAAATAAGTAGAAAAATCTTCCCCCACTATGGGAAGGACATTGTTTTCACTTAAACTTAATCCCTAAAGTTCCAATATTATGTTTTCACCAAAACGCTCAAAACTATTAATTTTAGTACAAGTACCAAATTTTTGAAAAAAAACCTTTTTTGACATATGTACCATAGGATCTTGTAGTATGCTAACTTAAGAGCGTGTGGTAAAATTTTCAAAAAAATTTGCTATATGGATTGCAAAATATAAGCATTCAAATTTACTAAAATCATTTTTTGGGCCTAGTGAAAAACAAGCTAGCTACACTTCACAAGCTCACTTTTCTATGAAAAAATGTCCAAAATGGTGGTGCTTCTTTGGATTATTTTCCTAGACAAGTTGGTCACATGTTTGAAAAATTTTAGATCATTTTGAATTGTACAACATATAGGGAAAAAAATAGTAAGTATAAAGAAGAGTGAATGATTCAAAATACAAAATTGTTAAGAATTTAGTTATGGAATTGAAAATGTCAATCTCCAATGGTTGAAATGTAACAATAAACAATCTACATCCTATGATTTTAATTTTTTCCAAAAATATTGAAAATTGATAAGATAAAGGACTTCAAAGTTTATTTTACAACAATGAATCCATAACTATTTGCAAACAAAAAATCCTCATAACTTTTGACTCTTGGATCAAAATGAAATGATTCAAAGCTTTACAAACACTATATCCATAGTCATATGAAAGGTTCCAATCTTTGTTTAAATTGGAGCCAAACTTTAAGAAATGGATCAACTCATCAAATTTGGGAGAGGAAATTTTAAGAAGAATTAAAATTTTGGACCATTGAAAAGAGCAAAGAGGAGACATTGGAGCTTCAGTATGCAACTGAAATCCTTGACATCTATTTTTGAAATGAATACTGACCTTGACTAAATCCACTGTGAAATTTCAGCTCATGTGGAAAGGAGCCTTCACCTAAACAAAGGATACCATACTCATTAGAGTACTTTTGGTTTGAAATTGGCTTAAGTTTTTAGCTGGTGCCCATTTGAGTTTGGAGGAAATTGGTAAGGGGAGGGTTTAGGGTCCTTCTCTGTGGAGGGAGGAAGCCCACTGGGGATTCCACTGGGCCAAGGAGGATTGCCCCCTCGATTGCCCTATGTTTTACCTTTGTAGAAAACCTTGAAATTTTTTATTTTTCACATATGATAAGGGATTCTGAGCCCTTTCTTTTCCACTTTTTGAGAAAGTGTCAAGATGGTGATCATTCAAAACTTGGGGATGGGGCATTGTATTTCTACATTCATCCATCCCTGGAACCAAAAATCACTTTTCAATCAAATTCACACACTTTTTGATCTAAATGTGGTGACTTCTTCCACATTTTTTTATAGAAATGGAAAATTTATGATAAAAAAAAGATCATTTCTATCTAGCAAAAAGAAGACATTATATTTCTTTTGAAATGGTGCAATCTGACCCCATGGTGCCCCATGGGCTGACCCACAGTGTATCATTCATGTATGCCCACTGTGCATAACTTATTTGAAGTTACTGAGCTTAATCCTTGGCAGCCAATCACTCAGGCTCTCGTGACTCTCATCCCTCTGCCTGTCCACTTGTGAATTTGCCATTTTCAGTGGAGTAAGATAAGTTTAGTTCCCTTCCTCCTGATTTGGGCACCCTTGGGAAGGGCATGGAAAAGGGTGCGCATATGGTTCCCACCGTAGGAAGGTAGGAGGTTCTAAAAGTGTGTAGGCTGTAAAAGCATGTACCTTCTTAAATGTACATTACATGTACTGTTGCTTTTTTGGAGCCTTTAGTCATGTAGCGACAATGTACATTTTAGGAGGTGGACGCTATTAAAGCCCTATGCCACTTTGGCTTCAAAGTTTTGTAACTAATTCCACAAAGCTCTTAAAATATAAAACAACTGAGGTTAGATGCCAACTTTACTTGTTTTTTAAGGAAACTTTACTGAAAAATATTTGAAGAAGTTTCGCCTCTCCCAAAATTGGTTCTGACTCTTAAATGGTTTGGTTTATCGACTTCCTACTTTAGTGGAAATGAATTTGGAAAGTTAGTAGTTCTAGGACCACCATTTGGAGATGGATGAAACTTATTATATTGGACAGATGGATCCAACTGAATAATCTTACTAAATTATTGATCTTCCCAACTAGCAATAGACCAGAGATTCAATAGAAAGTCCATAGACTTGAAGATGTCCATTTTCAAAAATTCATTGATTTTCAAACTGCTAATTGCATTAGGATCGTAAAGTGTACTTCGAAATCATACAACAATCTTTAGAGAAGTGGAAGCAAGCTCATGGTACGAAGAAGTAAGTTTGAATTCTTAAGTTTGAACCTTGAAAAGGTTCTCTAAAAAGATTGGTTGAGACCAAAAAATGATACAAACAATTCAAGCAATACAAGATCCAGTATATGTCTTTAAAGCAATTGCGAAAGCTCATTTTGAATATGCCCAATAGAATGTAAGTTGAAATTTCAACAAAAAAAGGACAACATTGCATGGTAGATAGTATACATATAAAATCTAAATTGTTATATGATTTTAAATCTTATATGTATATATTTAAGAAGAAGAAGAAACTCATGGAACAACTGAAGCTAATAGAGTTTTCGCTTATAATGCTCCAATACTCTTCAATATTATTTTAGCATAATTTGTAGTTTGAAAATCTATTCATTTTTTTAGTATGCTAGAGCTTTTTGAACTTTTTGAACTTTTTTTTTAATTTTCTTGGGATCAAAAAATTTAGAAGATTATTCAATGGAATTCTTTTACTATTTCTATTCATCCTAGAATCCCAAAGCACTGTCATCCATTGGTGATACAAGATTAGTTAATAGAAGTTAGTTCTTCAAGATCAATTCAAGTAAATTAGTATTTTCTTAGAGAAGAGATTAAATAAATCAATTACATAAGGAAAAAAAATAGTTGTACAACAATACTATGTAACATATATAATAGATCTAGAGTATTTTTCAAATTCAAATAAGAGATAAATTCTCTATCTAACAAGGGAAAATCAAATGGAATTGATGTTAATTTGTTGTGCTTTTTGCTCAACTAGTGTTAAAGCTTAAGTTCAAAAAGTTTAGAAACTATAAAATATTCTAATACATGCAATTTACTAAGAAAAAAACTTTTACCTTGCTTAATAATGAATATGATATTATCATCACTTTAAGTTTTCATATTTAAGTTAAGTATTAATTCTTTGTAATCAAATGCATAAAATGACAATTGATGTTTTCTTTACTGGACAACATTACAGTTGTATTTTCACACTTTGTAACTTTCTACAACACCTATATTTCTTGAAATGAAAAATAAAAATTTAAAACAAGATGTATTTTTAGAAAATTAAATTTTTTTTATAATATCTTAATAAAAAATACTTTATAGGAGTGCTTTGCTAACCCAAGGGAAATAAAATAGAGAAGGTAAGAGAGGTCTTGACTCCATCCAAATAAATTTCAAAAAGTGTGGAGGTGCTTTTATAATCTAAGGATGAAAATGAGGAGGGTGGAAGAGGTTTTGACTTACATTAGAGGACTTTTGAGCTCCATAGAACACCTTCAAAGATTTATTGGCCCCTTATTTATTGAGGAGCAAAAGTAGTACTCTTCCAAATTAAAGATTCACATTGATGATTAGTAGCCATTGAAGAGGCATGTATGTAGGTGTTAGAGCTACAACATTTTGTATTGTGCTTCAAGACTTGATTTTTTTTTTTGAGGTGTCAAAATATCCAAATTAGAGCTTTGCATTGATGACTAGTAGGTGAAGGTTATCATATGTAATTACTATCACAATTGGATGTATAAGATTCCATTTTGCATGTAATTTAGCATCAATGAAACTTCTTACATTGTAAGATTTGTATATTTTTCTTCTAATAATTATGATTCAATTCTCAAATACATTTTCATCATGGATTTTTGCAATTAGTTTGGTTTAAGTTTCTAAAAGACTCGATAAAATTTAAATTTTAGCAACATTTGGGGTAGCTTCATTACAAAAACTTCAGCTCTTGGGAGGTTTGTGAGTTTTGGCCCCCCCCCGCCCCCCTCCCCCCTCAATTAGAGAGGAATTAAAAAAATTTATTATTTTTTATTATTATTTTAATGAAAATAACGGATGTGGCACTACTTGCGCCACATCAGCGCCACATGAAGTTTTTCTTATTTATAATTTTTAAATTAAAAAAAAAAAATTTGTACAGTGGGGTACCAATCAAAATGTCGTTTTCGAATTCGCAGTGAGAAAAATTTCAGTATTGCCAACTTTGAAAGCCTCCCGAGAGCTCAAAAATTGGTATTTTACCACAAAATTCTTACCAAAGTATTATCTTTAAGTTAATTATATGTGTGACAAATTTCAAGGCCAAAAGATTCACCGAAAAAAAGTTATTCAAAATCTACCAACATTGGTAGCTGTGGAAATTTTTTCACTGCTGCCAACTTTGACAGCCTCCCAAAGATTGAATTTTTTTTTTTCCATGAAATTCTTGGAACAAACACCTCTTTATGTGAATAACATATGATAAAAATTTCAAGACCAAAAGATTAATACAAAAAAAGATATTAACAATCTACCAACATGTGTCGTTTTGAGAAACAATTGTGAAAACCGTTTCACTACTTCAACTTTGACACCCTCCCAAGGACTGAAAAATTGCTTATTTACCATGAAATTTTTGGTACAACATGCTCCTTATGATAACAACAGTCATGCCAAATTTCAAGGTCAAAAAATTTATACAGAAAAAAATATTTACAATCTACCAATGTGTGTAGTTGTAAGATACCTTTTATTAAAGACATTGAAATTGTTGAAGTATGTCAGACAATCATGCTTCTAGATTGAAATTCTCCAGATGATGCAATCTCTAATCATAAATGCTTTTCAAAACAATCAAGGATAGCCAAATTTAGTTGTGTGCACTTGTCACATCTCAAAGTATGTGAAGAATGGAGACAAATACACCTTTTGGAGAAGCTCAATTGGCTTGCAAATTCTCCCAATCTCAATCCAATTGAGAACTTTTGGAAGATTTTGAAAGATGCTGTGCAACATGGTCCAATATGTCCAAAAAATTTAGATGACTTGAAGGTAGTTATTGAAAGAGAGTGGAGGTTAATCAATGGTACAAAGCTCCTTCAACTATGTCATTCTATGCCTTCTAGGTTACAAGTAGTGATTGAGGCAAATGGAGGATATACACATTGGTAGATTGTAAATATTTTTTTTTGTATAAATTTTTTGACCTTGAAATTTGGTATGAATGTTGTTATCATAAGGAGCATGTTGTACCAAAAATTTCATGGTAAATAAGCAATTTTTCAGTCCTTGGGAGGGTGTCAAAGTTGAAGTAGTGAAACGGTTTTCACAATTGTTTCTCAAAACGACACATGTTGGTAGATTGTTAATATCTTTTTTTGTATTAATCTTTTGGTCTTGAAATTTTTATCATACGTTATTCACATAAAGAGGTGTTTGTTCCAAGAATTTCATGGAAAAAAAAAAATTCAATCTTTGGGAGGCTGTCAAAGTTGGCAGCAGTGAAAAAATTTCCACAGCTACCAATGTTGGTAGATTTTGAATAACTTTTTTTCGGTGAATCTTTTGGCCTTGAAATTTGTCACACATATAATTAACTTAAAGATAATACTTTGGTAAGAATTTTGTGGTAAAATACCAATTTTTGAGCTCTCGGGAGGCTTTCAAAGTTGGTAATACTGAAATTTTTCTCACTGCGAATTCAAAAACGACATTTTGATTGGTACCTCACTGTACTTGCACCACGGCATGCCAAAAAAACAAACTTTAATGGCCCCCAAGGGCTCATATTTTTCCTAATGTTTTACTTGCATATATCAATAATCTCATAGCAAGGTTTTCTTTCTACATACCTTAGATCTCAAAGACCTTGAGGATTTTTCAAGTCATGACTTTGCCCACCCACCCTAAAATGTGAACATGCCTATTTGAAGGTGTTTACAACATATATATCTATAATATAGGTATACTATAATAAGATACTTGTCACATAGATATATATAAAAAGAGATTATAATATAAGTATTTATAACATGTATACTTGTAACAATAGAAGGTATCTATAATATAGACTCTCAAACTCATGGGCTCATAGATTCTATACTTACATGCTAAGAGCATCTCCTATTGCCTTGTAGATATTCCCTCCCCTCAAAAATTTGGATGAAAAGCAATCAATTTTAGCGTTTATCAACTGGAGCCTTCTCATTCCCCTCTCAAATGAAGCCATTCTAGAAGGGTCTCTACAAGGTTCACTCGTTACAAATTCTATTGGGATTAGCAAGTTGTCATAATAAATGCAAATTCTGTGACTTGTGATTAGTTGGGAGCATATTTTGGGGAGTTTTGTGATTTGTGATTGGTTGGAAGTATGTTTTATGGAGTTGCACTGTTGGATATACAAGTAGCCATCCTCTCTCTGTTGTACAAATCTTGAATGAAAGAGTCAAGTAGCTATAGGCTTGCAGTAAATGTTCTAATACCTGCTTTTCCATTGACTTGATATTGATATCATAAATAGCAATACTATTTGTCCAATTAGTATATATGACACTAATTTATGAAAGACATACTATTTTCAATTATTGTTTATTGAATATTCTTAGGTTTTACCAATTTTCCACAAAAGTAAATTAACTTTTGTACTTTCATTAAGGTTGAGGCACCAATTACCAACCATGCCCATTATCCAACGTGGAAGGGGTGTTAATTCCAAATTTGCTAGATCTAATGTTTGAAATTTTTTTTTTTTTTTTTTTCAAGTTTGTGACTAATAAGATTATAACACATTATCTATAGTAACAAACAAGAAAGTATTGTCTAGAATGATCGGAATTAAAAGACTCTAGACATTGCTTATGAGTCAAGAGTCCTTTTGCCTCTATAAATGTACTGTAATTTTCATTCTTTGAATAAAAATCTGGAAATTTAGCAATCCTCATGTTTCCTATCTTCTTACATGGGAAAAATATCCACCAACTCATAGTGCACAGAATCTGCTCCCAAATTGCTTATTTGATTGGTTATTGGTGCTCCCACCTTAGTGGTTAGCCAGTTGGACTAGGATGGCCTGAAGTCAAATGACCATCCCAAGCATGCATATAGTCACCTTGACGTAACATGCTTCAGGGACAACATCAAGCCCCATGTCACTTCATTGATATGCCACAGCTCCACTCACTCCACTAAGTTAACCCCTAAAGGTCGAGGTATCTAAAAAGTGGATGCGCTTTCCATTGCAACTTTCAAAATAATTATTTTTAGAATTTAATTTCACCTAAGAAAATAAAGTTTGATAAGTTTTTTTCCTACTCCATTTCAAAATTTTGAGAAATGTCAAAAATTGAAAGAGTCATTGCAATTAAAAGCTCCATGTGCTAAAATCCAAATAATACAATATGGTGTGTTTTTCATTCCTATTTTATATTTTTAATACAGATTTTAAATTTAAATTATTATATTATATTTTTCATTATATCCTTCATTATGGAAAAAATTACTGATTATTTTGATATATTATATAATCGATATAATTTTATTTTCACTTTTAGCTTAAAAAATTTCAATAATTTGATTTTCCACCAAAATTACTGGAAAAATACAAAATGGATAGAAAATTTATTTTTCGACTAGCAAAAATTATCAAAATTTTATACATCAATTAAATAAAATGATAAATTTGGTTTCATAGTGAATTTGACGTCAAGGTCTTTGTTGTGTTTCTTTTGGGTGTAAAAAATAAAATAATCAATTAAAAACTTTTCACATTAATTTCATTGCTACTTATAACTTTCAAAAAAAATTCTAATAATTTGGATTATTTTTTCTATTTTTACTCATTTATATTCAAATTTGCAACAAAAATGATAACATTTATAGATTTTCATAAAACAAATTGAAATTTCTCCTAATTATATAGAATTCAAAGTTTCAAGCAATAAAAATACAATATTTTTGTTTGAACACAAATTTGAAGGCTAAATTTAGCTCAAATAGGAAGTTTGAATATTTTACAATAGATTAAGTCCTTAAAAGGTTAAAGTAGTGTTGGTTTTTAAATCCACCATTTAAGAGCTAATTGCCTTTGAAACAATTTTCAGCCAATTTTATAGGAAGAAAAATAGAATTGGCATTTAATCCAAGTCATTTCATATTTTTTTGAACCTTTGTGGAATCAAATATAAATTTTTGAAATTGAAACATAGTAATTACTGAAAGTGACCTCCTCTTGATTGTACATTCATTGATACATTGAAGAAAGCAAAATGTATCTTTGTGTCATGATTGCTTTTAGAGCACAATTGCTTTTAGAGCAAGCTAAGGGTTAAGGTAGGGTGTTCTAAAAGTGACTTTTAACATAGAGGTACATTTTTTTCCTTCAATGTACCAAAGGTGTACATTTCAGAAGGGGTTCGCTTATAGAGACCATTGCGTTTCAACTTCAAAAATTTGTAACTAATTCCAGGAAGGTCCAAAAAATATGAAACGACTCGGGGTAGATGCCAATTTGACTTTTTTTCCTACAAAAATTTAATAAAAATTATTTCAAGGAGTTTAACTTTCTCCAAAATACAATTAGCTCTTAAAAGGTTACTTTATGAGCTCACTACCTTATCTTACAATCATTCTCATCCATCTTAGTTCATTACAGTTAAGGTAGTAGGTCCATAAATTGACCATTTAAGGGCTAGAACACATTTTGGGGGAGGTGATCCTTCATGAAATATTTTTAGATAAAATATCCTTGGAAGACAAGTGGAATTAGCATCTAATCCAAGTCGTTTCATATTTTTGAGACCTTTGTAAAATTAGTGAAAAAATTTTGAAGTTGGAAAAAAGTGGTCATTTGTGGTCATCAAAAGCGACCACCTCTTGAAACATACTTAGTTGGTACATTGAAAAAAGCAAATTGTACCTCTGAGTGATATTCACTTTTAACCTCTAAAGGACCAAACTGTGTTTTTTGGCAACATAGAAATTTTGGGTAGGTGCGTGTGACTAGAGATTTCTATGTTTTTTGCCAAATTTTAATAGAAGGTGTAAACAAGGAATATCTTTTATGTGCACTAAATTTCAGGATATTTGGAAATATGAGTCAAATATTATGGCCTAATATGTGAATTGTTTCTCAACTTGGGTAGTCAGGGCAGATCTGGAAAAATCATTTTTTTCAAAAATCCAAATTTGAAATTGGTTTTCTATATTTATATATACATTAAAAGCTTTGAATCATTTTATTTTGATCAATGCGTCAAAAGTTATGAGGTTTTTTAGTTAGCGGGCAATTATGGATTCTCTACCCCAAAATAAACTTTGAGGTCCTTTATTGAATTCAATTTTCAAAAATTTTGCAAAAAAAATATATTAGGTAAAGATTGTTTATTATAAAATTACAACCATTGGGATTGGCATTTTTCAATTCCGTAAGTAAATTGTTAATAATTTAGTATTTTGAACCATTCTCTACATCTTTCTACTTACTATTTTTTTCATATATATTGTAAAATTTCAAATGATCTAAAAATTTTCAAGCATGCAGTCAACATGCCTTTAGTTGAAGAATGAATTCAAAGGGTTGCAATCATTTTGAACATTTTTTCATACAAATGTGACCCTGTGAAGTTTAATTGTCTTATTTTTTGCAAGGATAAAAGAATGATTTTTGTCACCTCAAATGTTAATATCTTGCAATCTACATAGTGGAAATTTCTGAAATTTTTACCACATATTTTCAAATTATTTTACTACAAGATCCTACAGTTACTTGCATCAAAATATGTTGTTTTTTTCTAAATTTTGAAACTTGTATAAGAAATGGCAATTTGGGAGCATGTTTGGGGAAAACATAGTCAAGGAACTTTAGAGGTTAATGCCCAATTGATGCTCAAGCCTTCTACTTTAGAGGATTAATCCTATTAAGTCCTAGGGTGGTTTTAGGCAAAGCAAAAATATAGATAGCATCTTTAGCAAATGTGAGATTATTGAGGAAAGGAGAGCTGAAGTGAAAAAACTAACTTTAACAAATTGGAGAATGAGTAATATGGATGTGCAAAAAAGTAGGACAAACGATTGTTGATATTGCAAGAATTTAGAGTTTTTTTACAATGCATACGATGTTTTTGACATCAACCTATGAAAAATGTGGAAATATAGGCTTGTAGCACTAGCAACTTTATAAAAGATTCACTTCAAGGACCTTTGAATTTGGTAGACATTGCTTTCATGATTCATATAGAACAATTGACATTGAAAAGTATACCTTCTATGTTTGAGAGTACATGCTTAGTATGAGAAATATTCAACATGGGTGTATACATAATCTTCTACTCAAAATTAATATAAGCTAACACAAGTTCAATTGTACTTCATTCTTGATTGATGAACAAAAGGGTAGTTGAAGAAAAGTCTACAAAAGAAGATGGAAAAAAGACTCAAAAAACATACATTGTTGACATTATACTTGAAAGTACTAAAAACATTGTTTTATATAGTATTCTATTTCATATTCTTTTCAAAAAGTGCCCATCCATGTCTGCCATCCTTGTGCTTTTTTTCCCCTAAAAATACTAGTAATGCTATTCAAGATGTAAAAACAACACATCTTTTACAATTATTTCCATGTATTTCCATGTATTGTTCAACAATTGGCAAAAATATCCATGTATAAATGCAAATAATTGTTGCATGCAATTGTTTTTTCAATTTGGATTATTCCAATTTATTTCTTTGTTAAAATAATTAGGAACCTCTATTTCTTAACTCACTTCTAATGCCTCTTAGGCTTTGAGTTATTTTTGTTTTTCTCACACTAGAAACCATTTAAGTTGCTTGGATCTTAAATGATTAACATAAAAAATCTATTGTAGACTATTTGATTACTACTTGTAAATACAATTATTTGGGTTGATTTCACATGTACCTTGATCAATTCATGTTTAGAAAAAAAAAATATTATAGATAGTCAAAGCAAAGACATAGCTTCTTATTATAGATCCAAAAGAAATACTATTCTTTCTCTTTTAGATTCTAATATGGCTCTTTTATTTCCCTTACATGATTTCAATGGAAATCCAAAAGCACCCATTTGGACAATGAAAAATTTTGTTGCATGTAGAAGCCGCATTGTAAGTTCATCAAATTCATTGACCCCTAAAGGACCAATCTTGGGGGGTTTTCTTTGTTATTTAAAAGTCACATTTGAGCTCCTCCAAAATTCCAGGATTAAACAAATTTCAAAGTATTCAAATTATTCCCTAAAGACTTGTTACTTTACAACTACTAGTGTGCCCCATTGTTGTGTAGAGAGCGTTTGTCTTAAGAAATCACAGAGATTTTGATTGTGATTAGAAATGGCTTGGAAATGAAGAAAGTTGTAAGATGATAAAAATAAGTGAACTCGTCACTCATAGATTCACCCTACTAACAACTAATAAAGTAATAAAGAAGATGAATATGAGTGAGCTCGTCACAACAAATTCACCTACTAAATTATTATGGTTCAAAATTAAAAGTTGTAGTTGTGTTGAATCTTCGGTCTTGAATGTCGAATCTTCTAAACCACCATCGAACTGCTACTCATTGACCTATTATATATCGGTTGGCTCTAAATGGGTATAAGGATCAAGGTATGTAATAAGATCTCACAACTTTAGACAAGTAAAATAAGACGGCCAAACTACAAGCTAATCATCCGAAAATTGGCTTTTAAATTTCAAATTTTTGATGACCAGTTTTAAAAATCAAGCTTCATTGTGAGAATAAGCAAGTCTCGACTACATGAACTATTAACCCTACTTTGTCACTACAACACAAGATGAAGCTAAGCATTGGTGTAAATCAAGCCACTTGCAACAACAAATGTTTACAAAGTCACAAACCACAATACACAAATCTTCTTTGTCTTCAACTTCAATTCTAATTGCAACTTCAACTTCATAGTTGAACTTTGAATGAATGCTACCATTGCTCTATAATTTGAAATAAAAAGAGTGATAGTTTTTTTAGAAAGATAACAAAAATTCTTATTTTTCATTAAAATCTCAAATCATTCTAACATTCTATCTAATATCTCTGGCCGCTTAAAGCTTCAGCCTCTGAAATGAAGGGCAACAGACCCTTTTTCACCTCAATATTCACCAATCACTCATATAAACTTTAAATAGAGTGTGTAATATCTTTATAAAAAGGTAACAATATCTTTTACATTTTTTCAAAATTTTATAGCTAAAAAAAGACATGTCCGTCTTCTATAGACGTTCAAAGTCTTTGCCCCTTCACATGAAAGGCAATAAACCTTCTTCCACTCAAACTAGCACAGCTTTTGGATGCTAACTTCAAATCAAGCAAGTGTGAGCTTTATAGAATCACAATAATATAATACACAACCCCTCAAATTTTTTTTTTCCAAATTTTTCATAACCAATACATAATGAGCCTCCAAACATGTGGATTCCCCAAAACTAACAACAAAAGAAGATGAATAGTGTCCATCTTATCTTTAATTTTTTCAACACTCCTACTCCACAAACAAGTGGACATCAGTCCTTAATTTGTTTACAAAGCTATAATACCAATAATTGATTAACAACTTAATTCTACAACTATCTCTTTATCTTTATTTTTGAAGGAAATTCACTTCAAAGTTCACTTGAAAAACAATCTAACTCCATGTTTTCCTTCTACAACTTATAATTACATTATAAATTTTATTAAAATACTTCAAGCACAAATATAAAGACTAATACTAAACGAATGCCTAACAGAGGTAAAAAACCAAAATTCCAATTGAAATATCATTCCATCTTCAAGAATTTGAAGATGATGGTAGTAACAACATAATCGGCATGATCCGCCTTTGCTCAAGGATTGATTGGCCCCACTAATCATCGTTGATGATTATGATTCTTTTTTATAGACCTAACCATGCAATAATATTGATCGTTGTTTAAACCTTCAAAACACTCTTCGAATGTAACTTCACGCTTGCTAGGCTCAATGCATTCAACTTGCAATAAGATTATCAATGCCCGAATGTCATGTTAAAATTTTTTGTACCATCATTTTTAAGGTATCTTTTGAGGTTGTTTTGGTAGTTGAAATGGTTCAACTTTGTTTTGTGATCGCCCGTGCTATAATGAAAGATCCAATGACTATTGAAATTGATTCAATAGTTGTGATAAGGAAAATTCAAACTCCTATTCTGATTGAGATTTGTCATCTTGAGACTCAGAAAAATCCTTCTAGTTCGACATAGTAATTTAAATGAAAAACAAAGAGAATAACATTAAGATGATGAAGCTAGCAAGCAAATCCTTCTTTTTATAGTTGTTTGTAAGGACAAAAAAAAGGCATTACCATGAAGCTATCTCAAATGACGTCATTTCCTTTATTCTGTTATAATATTGAAACCCATTTAAATAATAGAAATATACATATTTTATATAATGTCTGCACTTGCAACACAATCCCATGCCGTTGTCACAACCAAAATAAAAGTAAAAGTAATTTTCTAATTCATAATAATTTTTAAATTCAATAACTTTCACGTTGTAGGTCAAAATGCCATGAAATAAAGCTTGCGCATTCCTCCTTGCCCAAGGCTTTTCAACAATACCAAGAATGCAATTGAGGAATGTACAGTTTAGGAGATCTTAACGTAATAAAGAAACAAACAAAACAAAACAAAATATTTCTAAAACACTCCTAAATCTTCAAGGCTCTACTATGATTTTTGTATGATTTTTTAAAAACTTCTTATTGATCTTGGAACTTTAATGCACAACATTCTCTTTGTGTGACAAAATCATTTGCTCAATAATTTAATATATAGTAATGTGTTTTAAATCAAGTATCTTCCCTACCATTAACAACATGTTGATTGACAAAGCAAATAGACATATTGTATACCAATAGAAGATTTTGGGGGGTCTAGGAAGGTTCCGAGTTCCTTGACATTTTCTGACTCTACAAACTTGCCGAACATGTTGCCTAACGTGACATAATAAATGCCACATCATTTAAAAAAAAAGTTTCATTACAATTTTTTTCTACTTTATTTTTCAATTTCAAAATTTCAAATTTTTTATTTCATTTTTTTTAAGGCAGTGTGGTGTTCTTTAACTAAGGAAAAAAAATATAGGGAACATAGGCTTAAAATGGCCCTCTGACCCCCTCCAAACTCTTCTAATGCAATACTTTACATACAATCTATAATTTCAATCTCAACTTTATAAAAGCTAGATCACTCTAGTCACAACTATTTGAACATATTTAGTTTCATCATCATATTTTACATAAATCTAGTATTAAACCTTGCTATAACAAACCAAGCTTCTAGTATTATCAATAATATTACGAGAAATAAACTAAATAGAATTTAGAGAGTTATATGATAAAGATATCAAGCTTGTTACTATTCAAGCATTGACAAATCAAATCAACATCAATTCCTTACTTGTAAAAAAAAACGTAAATTTAAGGTAAGAAATGACTTCATGTCATGTGTAAAAATAATTTGAAAGATTTTGAAAAGGCATGGACCTCACTTGTGCCCATTCTACAACAAAAAATACATTAGAATGTTAATGAGGAAATAATAAGTGTTTTCAATCCATAGTGCATATTATAGTTGTTACTAGAATGCAATCAAAATTACACATGCAAACCAAATTTTAATATAAGGCTAAAACTATAGTTGAACTTGAAGACTAGTTGAACATTTCATTGTGCTTTGTGAGGGATTCATTGCAATTTGAGAATAGCCACCAACAAACTCACAAACACTTCACTGTTGTTGTATGAGAATTTACTACAAAGTCAGGTCAAAATTCCACAATTTAATGAGCAAGGTCGAATTGGGAAAAGGAGGGGTACAAGAGCTTCCTAGCTACTGTTTCTATTCTCCCTATTGATCATTAAGGCAAGGCAGTAACATGTCTGGAGTTTGTTATATGGGCATGTTGCTTTGGAAGGTCTATAGTCATTCAAAGTTCATGAGAGCATTAAATCACAGCCTTCCTAATAAAGCAATAATAATTAACTAAGGGTATAACAAGCACTAGTGCTATAATTCTAAAGTTGGACAAATCTAAGAAGTTAATTAAGTAGGTGATATGGCCATGGAGGTAGTTAGCCAATCCAAATCAAATGTACTTTATGCATTAAGTCCATTCTATTTCTTGCATATTGTTTTGTTTCCCTTTCAAATCACAAAGCTAGCAAATATTTACATATTTAAAGTACCATAAGGCTACAATGTCAATTTCAATTTTTGCTATGAAGCTTGGAATTCCAAAAAGCTTCTTCTAATTTTTTCTTCATACTAAACCTTGACCTAGGATTCAAAATTTATATAAACAAACAAATGAACAACTAACCAACAGAACTTAAAGTATCGATGAAGCACCATTTGTAAAGTTGGAGCCATTCCAAGCAAGGGATTGAATTGAAGGTCCCATTGGAACACATCAAGAGACAGACCCCTGTTGGACAGAAATGGAAGGTAACTTATGTTACTTCTCCATAAGTTACCTTATGTTGTGTGAAGGTAGTCTTCTTCCATACCCCTTCCCAAGACGGATTGGACTGCGGACTGCTGTGAGGGCCAAAATGTCCAGTGCATCCCCCCCTTCCACATGGCACTGGGTCAGATCCCTCGCATGCCCCCCTATCCCTGTGAACAGGGACACTGCACATCAACATTGAACACTGGGACCATGTGAAGTGAGGTCTCTCCTCAGCAGCACGACACATGGCAGAAATGCACACCCAATACCAATTGGCCGGGGTCAGATAACAAGTTCATTTAAATGGAAAAAAACAACCCAGCAGGACCTGCAGCAGGGCAGGTGGGATCAGTGAGCTGACCCCCTCGCTCCTCCCCGTTGAAAACACTGACACGTTTTTTATTTGCCATGCATGATAAAATTTGCAAATTTTGAATTCGTATTTGCAATCAAAGGCTCCAAATGAGCGAGGAGAGGTGTGAAGGATAAATTAAATAAGCACAATAAACGGGGGCTTTTTTTTACATGCACTCCTCGAATGACTTGGGGAGGATGAACGAGGGGATCAATTCACCCTGACCTTGTAGAAGGAGGGGAGGGGGCTAACTTAATTTATCACTTGATTTATTTGTCTAGGGTTGGGAAGGGTCGAGTGGGACAAGCCTCTTGTCGAGGCTTTACCCCAATGTTTTACCCGTGAAAAAAATGCAAGAAACCTTTTATTTGCTTCACAAATTTATTTTTTCAAATTTTGAGTTATATTAGCAATTAGAGGCCCCAAATTAGTCATGCAAGGTATTAACAATAAACTTTATATGGCACAAATTAGGGGGGCCTTTCTTTTATATTCACCCTTGGGAGGACCTCCCGCAAGAGGTTCATTGCATTACTTTAGGTTCGATCAATGGGAAGTGTGTTAGTCTTCTCTTCTTCTTTTCCTCATTGTTTGAACGAGAATAAGAGTAACATTTGCTTATTTAATCTCCAAGCATTCATTCAACTCTCCCATCAGAATGATGAATGTAAGTTGAAGAAATCAAACTTTAATCCATTGAAAATTTCTTAAAATTGAAGAGGCTTCAAAAAATCATGGAATATATTAGTAGAATGAAGAAAGAAGATTCTACATGAATCAACAATAAATAAATAAATAAATAAAAATAATTTACATTCATTATTTTAGAAATTCAAAAGTAAACATACTATCTTTAGGTTGAACAATTGGGGGTCAATTTGTGTGAAAAACCTATTACAATATATATTAGATCCCATGCACCAATGGATTCATGGTTAAATGCAACATTTTTGCATTAAATTCAAGTCTTTTTTTATTTTAGATTTATTCACTTTCACTATAATTACTACTATTTTCTTATCATGAGCAAGGAGCGCTATTTAGCTATCCCTCGGCAATGTCTTGTATGGAATCAAACTATTGCATTAAATTAATGACATATTTCAAATAAACAAATAACTATGACTATTTTGTCTTAAACATTGAACAAAAAAGTGTATTTTGTAAGGGTTTCATTCATTGTGATTAGAGAATTTGTTCATTAATGAAATCTTCTTACATTTCCACCTCTTTTATATATTTATCTAGTGTCCTAAACTATAACAATGAATTAGAGATGTAAAAATTGTCATGGACAACAATTACATAGTAAATGTGGATAACAAATCTAAAATATTTTGAGCAACTAAGAAATTAAAAAAAAATGAATGACATTTGAAAGTGTTTTAACTTGATTGTAGTAATTTATATGAATTAAAATAATTTATCCCTCCAAAGTCCCTATACCATGAACAAAATGTAACTCAATCAGTTTGATTGCAACTTTCAAAATACCCATTTTTAGTATATGGTTAATACTGAAAATTTGAAGATTAACAATTTTTGCTTCTACTTAATTTTGTATTTTGAAAAAACGAAAAATTCAATGAATTGTTGCAATTTTAGGCTCTATATGTTCTAATCCAAATCACATACTATTTTTTTATTTTCATTTGTACATTTTTCTTCGAATTTATTTTTCAATTCAATAATATCATTCATTCATCCAATAGATTTACAATTCCAATTTGATAATATAATTATAAAAATTCCTCAAATTGCAAGGGACAACAATTTTTTCCCACATAGTTTCAAAGTTGCACCTTCTCCAAGGAAAATATAAAAAGAGCTAGTTGGACTATTTTGAACATTATGATCTTTGAAATGCTTAGGAAATATGATTTGAAAATTTGTGGAGAAGTAGACATATAAGTTTGGTACAAGATCCTATGGTTAGAATTTGGAAAAGAAATTGTAAATCTATCCAATCCATCTTATTTTCAATATGTATTGTTTTTGTGTTAGCTTTACTTTAAAACACCAATAGGCATTATTGAAGATAAATTTCATCTCTAATAATGAACACATATGAGACTGCAGTGTTTTTTTCCACATTTAATCCCTACTTTTGGTTCACTAGTAATGAAATTTAGTGTTTGCAACACTAACTATGAACTCTAACACTAAATTTTAGCAACATTGCTAATAAGGTAACAAGCTCTGAAATTGCACACACTCTAAAATCGCCCACCCTATTCAAATATATACAGCTTTTACATCTAACTATTTGATAGCCTTCAGCAATGTACAAACAATGTACATTTTAGGGGGTAGGCGATTTTAGAGCCCTATGCCACTTCAACTTCAAAATTTCATAACTAATTTCAGAAAGGTTCCAAAAATATGAAACAACTTGGGTTAGATGCCATTTCCACTTGTCTTTCAAGGAAAATTTACTGAAAAATATTTCAAAACGTTTCACCTCTCCAAAATTTTGTTTCAGCTTTTTGGTTTCTGAACCTGTTACCTTATTACCAATACAAAATGTCAACGTGAACACTAATTGTCCGAAACCTGAAAACTGAAGCTGATGTCTTTTTTTTAAAAGGACGGGCTGGGGCGGGGTGGGGCGGCGGGCAGGGAAAGAGAAGGGCGGCTTTCCACGTAGCACCGGTGAGGTTGGATAGGAAGAGGTATGAAGCGAGTTGGCTGTGGCGTGGGGGGCTTTTTCATAATGCGCGTCTTTGGGCCTGATGAGTAGAGCATAAAGTCCCAAGGCCAGCTCCCCTGAAGCCTTATTCCTCCGTCGTCGTCTCGCACCTCTGCCGTGGCCTCCGCTTCGTCTGAGAGCAAGCGGGCCGCTGGGGCGCCATCCCTCTTCCTTCCACCTTCCTTGCTTGTCCCTTGTTAGCCCGTTCGTTCGTCCATTCGGTCATGTAGTTGCGGATCGGATCCCCGTCGTGGGTCCTCGCCTGCTTCTGAATCGCAGTTGGCCTGGCGTCACTTTCTTTCCAGCGTCTCTTGTCCAGTTTTTGAAACTAGCTGGGGTAGTTTTTAATTCTGCGCACCAACTGCGGTTCGACCTGACTTGGAACGGCTGACTGTGGCACGCGCAGCTCGCCCCCCATCCCCCTGTTCTGTAACTTAGTTCATCCCGTGTTGCGTCGCGCATTGTCACAGGATCCATTTCCTTTAGAATGTTTTGTCGTGATTTGTTTTGTTTGCGTCAAGCTTCGTAACTTTTTAGCGAGCCAAGGAATTGCCTTTTTGGATTTACTGCCCTTGTGCGCGTCCTCCGCATATCGTACTAGTCGACGGGCGACGTTGTCCTTTACTCGATCGAGTTCTTGCAAATTGATCTGCGACTTGCCGCTTCTCGCAGAGTCTTCAGAGTATTTGCTTAACACTCCGTGGGTACAAGATGGGAAGCGGAGGAGATTTAGGAAGAACGGGAAGCATGCGTCGATTTAAAAGAGTGAATATCAGGTTCAAACTCCCGTACCATACGCTCTGGGGCCAGAACCTTATGGTAATAGGCTCCGATGCTCTACTGGGAGCGTGGACTGTGGAGAAGGGCCAGAGTATGATGCCTCATCAGGATGGGGACGTCCTCATTTGGCAGGTTTCGATTTCAGTGCCAGATCATTTTCAGACGGAGTATAACTATGTCGTTGTCGACGATAGATTTCATGTGTTGAGGCGAGAGTCTGGAGCTCCTCGAGTGTTGAAATTTCCTGACGATCTTCCCAATGGATCAACTGTAGAGATCCATGATTTGTGGCAGGTAAGTACTTCGTCCATAGAATTTCCCGATTTTGAGTACTCTGCGATGTGACAGTGCCATTGATTAGTGTTCTGCAGATTTGCCTGCTTTTTAAACAAATATGCACTTCTTGCAAATTCCAGTGCTGAACTACACTGGCACTCTTTTTTTCTTTTGCAATTGTCCGAATAGTACGAGAGGTACAATATTAGTCAACGATGTATGATTGTCCATGGCATGGAGTTTCGTCTTAGTTTACAGGATTTGCATGCTATGGCGATTGTTTTCAGCGTTGCATTGCATTTTAGTGGTCTCCTTTGTCGTCCTGGTCCTCATCATCGCGAGGTTAATCGATGTTTATGGCATTTATCTTATTTGAGTGCTCTAAAGTATTTTCAGCGCGGTAAAGCATTTCTATATTGTTATGTACTCTGATTTCGAATTATCGGAGGTCGTTTTCCTCTGTTCGATCATTCCTCATGATAACGTCTGTTGTGGTATCAATGCTAGTCTTGCGTATTTACTGTTTCTGTGCTGTAAATGCAGGATTCTGCTGAGACGCTTTTGACGAAAGACGCTTACAGGAAAGTACTTTTGGGGGAAGAGAGATGTACAACTGTAGCAGACGGAGTTTCCAAGACCGCGCAGAGCTTCCCTTGTATTCCGTCAAGTTTTGCAGGTTGATAATACTTCAGCGCTAATTTAAAATCGATTGGAAGATTAGTACAGTTTTCCTGTGAAATAGATTTAATTGATCCACAACGTGCAATAATGTGGAAAGGGTCCAGTTTTATGTATCATTTGATTTTCTGTTTGTTTTTCACTTTGGATGCTGCTCTAAAATTGTTGATCGAATGCTTTCATGATGACGTGCAGAGTGCGTGGTGGTGCAATTCCAGATCAAGTGCTCTGTTTTGGATCCTGATCAATCAGTAAGATTTCCTTATTTTATGTGTTGCTGGCCTCTTGTTTTATGCCCAAGTGTAGCTTCATTCTCGTACTAGCCTCTGGTACTATTGATGAGTCAAAAGCTTTCTCCAAGGTTCCTCCATGTGTTGAAGGGAACTAACCACCGTGCGATGTGAATGATCGTGTACTCAGGTTTTCGTCACAGGCAGTTCTAAGGAGTTGGGTGAATGGGACAATGCAGAAGCCATACCTCTTTCTCATGAGGGTGGTTACAATTGGCAATGCATGGTCATACTTCCAAGAGACGATATTCCTGTGTCGTACAAGTATATTTTGAAGAATAAGAGTGGAATTGTTACGCCTGAGAATAGTGAAAATCGAGTTCTATCATTGATTTCGACGACCAAGAAGCCCAGTGTAATGATTATCGCAGCTGATGGGAGCTTCAGAGTATGCACAGCTCACTTTTAGTGTTTAATGGGCTTTGTTCCTCTTATTTCCACGGCTCAATTGTGGCTACCATGTCTTATAACGGTCGTTTGGAAGTTTGGAAGTGGACTTTTGTGAGGCTCGCTGTTTGCATTTCTTTTACGTTGCTCACCAGGGGCCAACGTGGTAACATTCTAAATATTGGTGATGCAGACCCAACCATGGAGGGGGACGGGTGTTGCAGTACCTGTGTTTTCTATTCGGTCTACACATAGTGTAGGTGCTGGAGAATTTTTGGATCTGAAGGTGATGGTCGATATGGCGGCTAAGACTGGAATGCGGTTGGTCCAATTATTACCAGTAAATGATACTTCTGTTAATATGATGTGGTGGGACTCGTACCCGTACAGGTATGTGGGAGTATAATTGATTATATTCAAATTCCACTTTCGTTGCTGCGTACTTTTCCCTGTGCTTTTGACTCATCATGTATTGGCGGCTGTTGACCTCTTTGGTTCAGCCCTTAGATCTCAGCAAGTTTAGGGAGTTCTTTTGCCCCCCAAAATGTGTCTTAGTTT
The DNA here is from genome assembly GCA_963969395.1 of Pseudoscleropodium purum. Classification (NCBI taxonomy): domain Eukaryota; kingdom Viridiplantae; phylum Streptophyta; class Bryopsida; order Hypnales; family Brachytheciaceae; genus Pseudoscleropodium; species Pseudoscleropodium purum. The sequence goes on from OZ017802.1 coordinate 573,195, forward strand.
TTTCTTTGTGATGACTTTGTATTTTAGAGGGTAATGATTCTTAATTCTTTCAAGATTCACTTCGACCTGAACTAAGCGTACGTTGTGATTATTCATCTAAAATCTCTGGATATCTTGGAATTTGTGCAGCTCATTGTCTGTATTCGCATTACATCCACTCTACCTCCGACTCCAAGCACTCTCAAGTGAACTTCCCAATGATATTACGGTACGTTGAATGAATCGGGTGTGGATAGACCTGAATTACCACCAACCAGAGTGCCGTGCAGGTACCTGATTGTAATTGACTCGTAGAATTTCGTATTTACCTTAAGCTGCTACTAAATAATTCTCTTGTACCAAGTGCAGGCGGACATTGAGGACAGCAGAAAGCAGTTGGACTTGAAGGAGGTGGATTATGAAGCAACTATGGCTGCAAAGCTGTCTATTGCAAAGAGAGTTTATCGCCTTGAGAAGAATCAAATTTTTAGTTCAGCAGCCTTTAAGAGATATTTTGAGGAAAATAAGGTAAAGCTGTTCTCGAATGCTCTGATTTGTTACTAAAGTGTACCAATACGGCGCTTGAACTTTTATCGATTTGCTCTAAGTTCAATTTCATATGAAATTCGTGTCGCTTGCAGAACTGGCTGCGCCCTTACGCCGCATTCTGCTTTCTTCGCGACCTTTTCGGCACTGCTGATCATTCTCAATGGGGTTTGTATGCTGAGTTTACACCTGAGAAGGTATCATCTTTCTCAAAACTCTAATCCGATGTATGTGAACCAAATATCATTCCCTGTTTTTGCATTCCGTACTTTTAAATGGTTCCAACTCCTTATCCTCAAAATTGGACTGCGCCACTTGGTTTTGGTTTCTGTGTTCTGAAGTGGGACTCTTGTTTGCTGGTTGGCAGTTAGAAAAGCTTGTGTCTCCTAAGGGTGATCATCATGATGCTGTTGGCTTCAGCTATTACCTCCAGTTTCACCTGCACTCCCAACTGACAGCAGTGAGAGACTATGCGATGAAAAAGAACGTTGTGCTCAAAGGAGATTTGCCCATTGGTGTAGATCGCAACAGTGTCGATACATGGCAATTTCCCAGTCTTTTCCGCATGACTGCATCTACAGGTGCACCACCAGATTATTTCGATATGAATGGACAGAACTGGGGATTTCCGACCTATATCTGGGAGGAAATGGCCAAGGATAATTATGGCTGGTGGAGAGCTCGGCTATCTCAGGTCAGAGTGTTTCCTCTACATCAATGTGTGGAGCGGTTCATGCTGACATTATGTTGAACTAAACGAATTAATCAACGTGTTTGGTTGGTCCCTTCTTCTCGGAACTTCGGGTCATTGAGTATTTGGCCTGGGTATCGCTTTCCCTAAAAAATACTATACTAGTGATTATGTTTTGCCATGCTATTTTTCATTTACTGTGCAATTTTTGTACTTATCACTGAATCCTTTTGTCTTCCAGATGGCGAAGTACTTCAGTGCATACAGGATAGATCATGTTTTGGGGTTTTTCCGTATATGGGAAATGCCTGATCACGCCGTGACTGGGCTTATGGGAAGATTTAGGCCATCCATTCCTCTCAGCACTGTAAGTTGTGACCTGTATTTTTGAGTATTTTGTATAAAGCGCAATTCTTGTACAATATTCGTTCCGTGAATCTTGGCGTGGAAGAATTTCACGTAGATTCTGTTTTTTGCGTTTGCCTACCGTACGTTAGCTCTTCCTGCTGGACTTCAGCTGACGATCTTCTATTGGTGCTCGCAGGAGGAATTGGAAAGAGAAGGAATCTGGGACTTCAATCGGTTGAGTACACCATATGTGCGTTGTCATATTCTTATCGGAAAATTCGGGGATAGATGGACGGAAGTTGCCGATAAGTATTTTGATGAGTTTGAACACTTATGCTATCAGTTCAAGGAGCAATGTAATACCGAGAAGAAGATCGTTGCTGCGACGACTTTAGAAGACGATGCCCCTGAATCTGCTGTGCAAGAAGCTGAAGCAGACCAAGCCCGACTCTTTGAACTCCTACATGTAAATTTCAATCCTTGAAAGAACTCTTGTTTCAAACTATTCTCTTCTCTTCATGATGCCTCGAGGATGAAGCAGAAATTAGATAGTTGAATATTGCAAATACTGCATACATAGGAGATAGTTGGTTTGAGAAATTTGATATTTTAGATATGAAGTACTGGATTTACGCATACTGTGTTTTCATGTTCGTTTTCTGCAGGAAGTTCTGCTTATGCGAGACTCAGAGGATCCAGCGAAATTTTACCCACGTTTTGGACTTGACCAAACAGCTAGTTTCGACGAACTGGATGACCACAGGTACTATGCTTCTTCTCTATTGTGCTGGTATTGGTGAGTCAGATTCATCGGCATTTTTCTAAGATCCGAGTATTTTCAATTTTTGAAAACGCTGCCTTACCGACGCAAATTGCTTGATTCCTCTTGCAGTAAGAATGTGCTGAGGAGCAAGTGTCATGACTACTTCTTCCATCGTCAAGAGCAGTTATGGCGTGACAATGCCCTCATGACTTTGCCTGCTTTGTTGGATTCGTCCGATATGCTATGCTGCGGAGAAGATCTTGGGATGGTTCCAGCTTGCGTGCAACCAGTGAGTGCCTGGATGATCTTTTGGTTATTTAACTTTTTGAGGTTGTATCTTTCGTGAGATGGGAGGGTTTCAACTTATTTATAATCCCTTCATAGGATTGCGCAGTCTAAATATTGTTTCCTAAGCAATAGTGCACAAAATTTGCTTTCAATGTGTAAATTTCTGTATGTAGGTTTTGAGCGAGCTTGGACTGCTTGGCTTAAGAATTCAGCGCATGCCTAGTGCTCCAGGACAGGAATTTGGCAATCCAGCTGAGTATGAATACATGACAGTGTGTGCTCCGTCTTGTCACGATTCGTCTACGATGCGAGCGTGGTGGGAGGAGGATGGAGATAGGAGGGAACGATTCTTGAAGACCATGTTTAACATCAATGAAATTCCACCTGAAACTTGTGACCCTAACATATCCCGTCTCATCCTCCAGCAACACCTTGAATCTCCATCGATGTGGGCAATATTTCCCATCCAGGATCTTTTGGCACTTAAAGAGGACTATACCGATCGGGCAGCAAACGAAGAAACTATCAATGACCCTACCAACCCAAGACACTACTGGCGTTTCAGTGAGTCTTTGCTTTAGTTGTTAAACCTGACTATTTGGCTTGTGTATTTCAAACACCTTTGTGCGCACTTTCGAGGAAAAGGAAAAGTCTATATTGCCCGGAGCTTAATCAACTGACTTCCCCTTGTTGCCTGGCTACAGGATTACATGTTCCTATGGAGACGCTCTTGGGTGACGATGATTTTCTTGGTACTATCCGTGATCTTGTAGTAAGCAGCGGTCGAGCCAGCGACAAGGATTTTGAACAGGTCGATGCTTCCGCAAGTGAACGTGAGCCTGCACTGAGCGTTCAGGATTTGAGTCTGCCAGCGCACAGAAATGTGTCAGGAGTGGTCTTGAATGACAAGAAAGTCGCTTTAGAGAGATCCCTCTCAGGTAGAGTATTAGATGATAACAAGCACGTCGTAGAGATAGGATATAGGGGTCGATCTCTTGTTAACCCGTTGTAACGTTGGCAGGCATCAGAATATAGAGGTCATAGCCATTGTTTGAACGGGGTGCATTTACCCTAGAAATATTCTATGAAACACAGTTCCAGAATGTCACTGAGATTGTAAGGCAGGTAATCTTTCATCCCCATGTAATTTGAACGCAAGCCATTCAAATTACAGCGAGATATCTCCAGCGAGGCTTTTACAATCAAGTGGCGTGCGTGCTTAGCACTAGAAGTGATGCATATGCATTTATTTTTGCCGTGTACTCTTATGCAGGGTAGACGTACAATTCCTCAGGAAATGACACTATTTTAATATAAAGCGCGGCAGGATTGCCCCGATTCTGAAGTTTTCTCATGTTGACGTATTTGTATTATGGATGTCCAAGTCCAGCGCCGCCTGCTGATACGTGGCCAGGTTTTCGCCGAAGAATGGAGGATTGATTGCTTCGAAGGCTTCCTGTGATGTGTTGCCAAATTAGCAAGGAGAGTGAGTATTTGTCTACAACATTGATAGCGGATTTCGATTGTTCAGGGCAACTAAATTTCTGTCCGTCCAGTTGGATATTGCAAGTGACGTTCCTTGTGCCTACAAATCTAGCTGGGTGAGGGTGACGGTGACGTGAGGAAAGAAGAAAGGCTTTGCGGGCACAGGGCCTCACGGGCCGTGGCCATTCAGTGGGGCGGGAGCAGGAAATGCTGCCGGCGCTGCCGTGCGGCAAGCAGCATGGCCATTGAGCAGGATATCTTGCTGCTCTCCCCAGCCCGACCATCCTTCCCACTCTCCAGCCCGACCATCCTTCCCCCCTTTCCTCTCCCTGATGATGATGGCGGCGCTGGGGCCAGGCAATCTTCGTTCAGGTGCATCCAGAGTTTCGATGTCTTTGTATGCCCGCGCTGAGTCACTAGAGTTAATCGTAAAGAGTGTGTAATGAGGGACCAGTAGCCAGAGTTTGTGAGAGATAAAGGATGGAACTCCTTGAAGCATCAAAATTGGGGTATGATAGAGTTTTTTTCTTTGGCAATTTGGTGCAAAATTGCACCAAATTTCTAGCTTGGCACCATGCCTATAGAAAAAAATTGCTGAAAATAAGCCTAAAGTTACTTAATACAACATGCGGTGTTAGGGTTGGTGCTATTTCCATGTAGAACAAGTGTGGGTTACAGGGTTTTGTCGTCAGCCAATTTTTATAATGTGCTTCATGTTTTTTTTCTAATGGAGCTACAAACACTCCAATCTATCCTTGCAATTGTCGTTGCGGCACCACCACTACTCATGTACATGTAGAGTAATCGCTACTTTCTCTCTTCATTGGGGTGCTTTGGTCACCACGCTCACAGTTGCATTAAGTTTTTGTAGCCCACTCTACTCTACGCTATCGTTGTATGTAGCCTATTGACAATGGAGGCTTGCTCAATTATAGCAACCTTCTCCCCATTTACAATCTTGGGAGACATTAATGTCACCACTCATGGCTACTTCTTTCACGGAGTGCCTACATTGTTCTTATGTAATTGGTATTATGGCTTTTGTAGTTTAGGTGATCATGGAGGGTTTTGAAGGTTTAGTAGGCTTACTAGTGTGTGCTTAAGTTTACAAATGAAGTTTTGCAAATCACAATATCCTTTTTTCAGGGAGATAATTTGGTTTCTTATGTACATTTTTTTTTTTGTGGAAGTTTGGGTTGGGGACCTCTATTCTACTTGTATTTTCCTTTGTGGTAGTTTGGGTTGAAAATATGCTTCTTCTAATGTTTGAAAGAGCCAGTGATCATCAGAGATTTTGGAATTTTGGGTTGGACATTTGTTGTTGGCGATGGTAGATTCTCCATCTATGCTTGCGGACATTATTTTTGCGTGCATTGCCAAGGCTACAAACTCTGTCTTGTAGGTAGAGAGGCACAAGAGAAAATTGGCCCGGCTCCAGTAAGAGGCTAAAGTTGCCAAGTGGAAGGCTTTAACATCAAAGAGAGTATTAGAGGCGGAGCCAAGTAAGAGAGCGAAGAATTTGAAGACAATGTGGGGGTACTTTTCTTTCAATTGCGGACCTTTGCATAGTGCTACGCAAGAAGAGGATAGTTCCATTGACATTGGAGGCTCCCAATCCTATGACACTAGGATTCTCCTATCTTATCCTACCGTGGTCCCCGAATCCAATGAGAAAAAAGAGTCTGAGGATGATCCTAATTTGAGTGGCAATGACATGGTGGACTCAAATGACAATGCCTTCATGGACCTACAAAGTCATGGTAAAAACAAGTGTAGGAATTGAGATCTAGGGCTGAAGAGCATGAAGGGTGTAAAAACTTCTACCACAAGTATGTTGAAAAAATTGAAGAAGAATTATAATCTCCAGTAGAAGTTTCAGTGTGATTGGGTTGCAAAGGAACCTTGGAGCGAGGCAATGTTGTTGGAGGATGGAGTTCTACATTTGGTCAATTGCAAGCCATGTATAGTGGTAAGTGGAAAACTTGTTATAATGGCTCCAAAGTGGGATACAACCTCAAAGTATGGTAGTTGTAAAATCTACAAAAAATGCATGGATTTGTACGTGACTTGTAGGCCTCCAAGCATCGTTGAGCAAATCCAAAGGCTACAATCTAGTAGAGTACCACAAAAAAGGAGTACAATTCACAACCTTGTTCCAATTGCTTTCTTTTGACAAACCAATGATGAAATTTGATCAAGGTTTGAATTGTATCAATTTTTTGAGGTTCCAAAATTGCCTCAAAAGCATTGGGCTGGTGGCTCCAATTGGATTATAGTTGCGCATTTATACAACTTTATAAATTAAAAAATTTGAACTCTAGTATCTACTATCACTTACATTGTTGTGTCCACTGACAAAGCCAATGCCTGTGATAACAATAGGTAGATTGCAATTCATGGTTACGTGATGTAGAACGAGTGTTTCGTGCCTCTCCTTTTGTCAATCTAGAAGATGGAATTTGACAATGCCATTACAAAAAAATTGACACAAGTGATCATTGTTGCTGTAAGTGCTAGTAGAAGGATCACTAATTCGGAGATTGTCAAAAAGTTGCTTTGTTTTCGCATAGTTGGGGTGACAACTTTCCAAGGCATGAAGATTGGGGTCACAACGTAGATCAAGGAGAAATATGCTTATTTTATTACCAATGTTCATTGTTGTGCCTATCGGTTCAACTTGGCTACGAAGTCTCTTTCCACTATGATAGTAATGCACTCTACAGAAGAAGTTCTATGCATGACTCATTTATATTTTGCTCATTCTTCAAAGAAGGCCACTAAATTCAAAGCTTTGGCAGAGCAACTTGAGTCCAAAGGTCTAAAGTTGTTGAAGAATGTCAAAACCAGATGGATGAGCTCCCTTGATCTGATGAGCAAGCTCCTTGTGGAATACAAGGTAGTTATTGCAATGATGCTTGCAAATAAAAATGAGAAAAAGTGGGGGCAAAAGGCACGGGTGAGTTCCATTCTCTAATTCTTCTCTTCTTTGTTATTGCATTCTTTTGTTTGAGTTCTTAATGAAACTAGATCCTACTTGTAATTTTTTGATGAATAGCTTTCACAGTGATCTGAAGATGTTTGTGCTTTATTCTTTTAGCTTTGTCAGTTCAATTGTATTATTTGGCTTTGTATTATAACTTTGTACTTTGAGGTTTACTCACTCTAGACTTGGGGTCGTCCTTCATGCATGCAAGCTAATTTCACTCTGATGCACGATTTGTCGATCTGTATGTCTTACTTAGAATCCTAGTGCTCGAAGAGGTCAAAACTCTCATTCAATGGGCTCAAAGATGGGACTCCTTCATTTGTGATTTTATTGGTGTCTCAGGCACCTACAAGAACAAGCTTTTCACATTTTACCTAAATGCTAATATAGCCTTCCATAAGGATGAATTCCACATATATAACCACGTACTTTAGTGTTGTCACGAAAAAATCTTGATGAAGTGGCCCAAGGCTAATCTGAACTTGCTGTTTGAAGCTTTGACATTTGTTGTGGATAAAGAGACACAATATGCCCCGCACAATGGAGCCATGGTACATTAGGAGGGATATGCAGCCATTTGTGCTACTATCCAGAATGATTGTAAAGGTAAATGCAAATTTTATTTTCTTATGACTTCTTGTGTTTCAATTTGTGGAATACTTCTTTGTTGATTTGGAGTGCTGCCTAACTTCTTGCTTTGTTCTTGAGATAGAGATTGCACAAAAGTTGATGGACATAATGGCCAATAGATTTCCTGATCACGGCCTAATGGACACCCTAGGTGTAGTTTATCTATAGTATTGGCTACAAGGGGATTGTTTTGTAACCTTTTGAAAATATATAATCATAAAAGATTTTTACGAAGAGCCCAAGTAGATTGGGGAGGGTGACAACAAATGCTTTGAGCCTCTTGTATTAGACAAGTTCCTCTTGGAGTCAAAGCAACCTCTCTTCAAAATTGTAATGATTGCCAATGCATACATAGCTATGGAGCTCCCTCCTCTCAATGCGCCTATACATTAGATTGTAAACCCCTTGGCTAAGTTGTGGCGCACTTTGGATGCAAACTTTTACTAGGCAAGAATTTTGGAGAATACATCAAATTGGCACAAATTGCTATGGTTTATGTTCTTGGTTGTGTAGAAGACACACACACCTTCTTCACCTTGACATTCTTGAAGGACAACCTTTGTAAGAAGCTAGATCAGCACCTTGACGTGGTTGTTGGCATGCACTACCTAAACATGTATACTTTGAGAAACTTCCCTTACGACGTGATTGTTTCTGGCAATGGTTGGTAGCCACTAAGCACTAGCATTATGCACTAATTGCATGATGTAATTTAGATGCAGGACATAGTGTCATTTGCGAGAAGCAAGTGATTTAGCAAGGACATGCTTCAGCAAGCAAATAATAGAGTTGGATTAGCACCTCCATTTTCCTTACAATTCATTTCTACTTGTCACTCTAGTGAATGTCATTGTTGTGGGCAACTGCTTATATGGAATACAATTTTCTTTACTTGTAAATATATTGTAAAATCGTGCGAGGCTTGATTTCTATGGCCTATTGTAGATGGGAAGCTTAGCAAAAATAAGCCTTAGGTAAAGTGCCATTGTCTTTCTCACATCTAGTTTGAGCCATCTTCTTGTCATTAGTTACAACCTGTAGTTGTGGTATTGTTACAATAATCTCAAGCAGTTAGTTCTGGTATCCCTATAATTAGCTATAGCATTGACTTGTAACATTATGAAGTTCATGTTCTTGTGTTTTGCGTTGTTTGTAATCTTGCTTCCATTCTAATTCTAACTTAGGCATTGGCGTATACTACTTTATTAGTTCTAGGTGAAATTAAAACAATGATTTAGTTCTAAGAAAAGCAGGGACAACTAATTCTATGCTACTTTGTAATTGACAAGCTATATATAGTTGCATAATTCAATTGTAGTAATGTGTCTTACAATAGCATCTTGCATTATATAATTGGTAATATTGTGCACATGTTAAGTCCTCATACATCTTTTTAGCATTATACTAAATCAAGCATTGGAGTACTTGTGTTTGTTTTACAAGTCCTATTTTGTTAGTTGCAGAGCTAGGAGGAGCAATAATGTTCTTTGAAGTTCTAGTTTTTAGTTCAAATTTGCTTTTCCACCAATTTTGTTTGAACTTCTCTTTCAATAAATTCGCCATTTCTATATTGGAGGTTTCCAATGTATTGCCAAAATGTCTACAACATCTTGCAATAAATAAAAAATGTAGCCTAAAACAATTGAAGAATGCATTTAGAGCAGCCTAAATTCCACCAATTTGCAATCTCTAGTCACTAGTTCTGGCAACACCCGCATTTTAAAAATAGCTCAACAACAAAAATACCTAGAGGCAAAAATTAAATCTAAAGCTAGTAACTTTGCAACAAAAACAACAAATTAAATATGAAGAAAGCCATATTCATTGTCTATATTTTGCTTCCAGCAAGAAAGTAGCATCCACCCCAAAATGAAAAAACAAACATTGGTTAATTAGTAACCCTAAGGTATTAATTTTTAATTAAGGAGCTATAGCGAGATGGCACAAGGGGATGGTGATAATGAGCTTGGGCTAGCCAATTTTTGCAAAGTATAGCTAGTAGATATGTTTTGAGATTTGTTCTTCTTGAACTCGAAGTTTACTCCCTCTTTGCACTACCAATTTGAGTAGGATTTTATGTTCTTACTCTAATTTAACAAACTTGTGCCACTATATACAATCACTAGTAAAATTTTTTATTATATCTATTTGTGGAATTTGAAGAACTCTCCATTTAATGTAGAATATAATTAGTATTTTTTGTTATCCATGAATACCATCTCATTTTTATACAATTGCAAAATTTAAATATTCCAAATTATTTCAATTCCAAAAATCAAAAATCCATAATTTTAGGTGAATGCTTAAAGTCAACTTTCATGGTCTTACATTATAATTTATTGAAAACAATTGGTAATGATTTTTCAAATTTTGAATGTGCATATATTTGAAGATATGTAGAAAACATCTCTAAACACATCTTTTGTAGAATAAATTCTTGTTCAAAAATAAAATTCAAAATTCACAATAAAACCAATTCAAAGTTGGAGAAGTGCATGCTCAACTTTATAAAATAGATATCTATTTAAATTATGACTATTAAACTTTGCTACTTGATCCTTACAACACAATTAGTTTTGTAGCAAGGAGTATCACTACAAGAAAAAAAGGTGCTTTAAGTGAGTTTTAAAGTATAGTCTTAGATATAAGATTATAAATAATAACCTTTAAAGAGATTTTTAATAAAAATTTACTAGAAATACATATATTTTTAGTAAAATTTTGGTGAAAATCTTCTTGAAGGTTATTACTTATAATCTCATGTCCAGGACTATACTTAAAAACTCACTTAAAAACACCCCTTTCTCTTGTAGTGTATACCATGTAGCTTGAACCTAGCAACTTGATTACAAAAGAAATAATTATAACTTTGTTGCCTAAATTTGGAAAAATTAGGGACCTAGTTAGCACCCAAAAAATATATAGACTAAAAAATTGCATAATCTATAGAATTTCAATTCACTTAGATACATAATCTTGCATATCTTTTTTATCAATAAATGTAAACATATATTGTAAAGTTTAAGAAAATTTCCAACCCTCTCCAATGTTATTCATCTACAATTAAAAAAGTAAACTATCACTATTGATCACCCCCTAAAAGTAATTCAACTTAAATTTAGCTTCCCTAAATAAAAGAAACAATTTTTTCAATTTCATAGGATTTCATAGTCACTAGGTGCCCTTCCAAAGTGCTTAAATATTTTCATTGTATTTTTGGTTTCCACTTGCGAACCAAGAATAAATGTTACAAGTACTCAAACATAACTTTTAGAATATAGTTTAGGATTCAACATTGGGTAGTATAGGCAAGAACCATCCAATTTGCTAAAATATTTCCAGTTTTTTTAATGATCAACTGGGTTGAACAAAGAACTCAAGTTACATATATCCATGTTTGAGGGGCATTGAATGGGTTTAAACTATAAATACTAAATCATTTCCATTTCTTTTAGGGAATTAGGGGGGGTTCAATAGAGTTGAAGAAAAGATTGTAACATTGCTATTTTTGGGGGGTGCAATGGATTTGAGCAATTTAGTCCTCAAACATTTCTATTTTTTAAAATCTTTTTCTCAATAGAGTTGAACAAAAGACTCAAACATTTCTATTTTTTTTGGATGCAATGGGGTTGAAAAATTTAGGCCTCGAACATTTCTATTTTTTTAAAGTCTTTTCTCCAACGGAGTTGAACAAAAGACTCTAACATTTCTATTTTTTGGGGGGTGCAATGGAGGTGAACAAAAGCCTCAAACATCTATATTTTACTTGGATTTGACTAGTTTTAAAGCTAATCTTTCAATCCCCTAAAATTAATTCAATTTAATCCTTAAAGTCCCAAGGCATTTTCTAGGATTTTTTGCCTTATGAAACATCCAAATTGCCATTTCTACTACATTCATCTCAAATGTACAAGATGAATTTTTTTCAATATTTAACCATAGGATCCCGTACTAAATTTGTATAAAATGATGTGATAAGATTTTTGTGGAATTTTACCATACAGATTGAAAGATAATTGCATTCCAAGTTGTAATGTTTTTGAGGGGGTGGCCTTACCTCTAAATTTGAGATGGCTTTGACCACCTCTTGTGGTCATTTTTTACACTATAAATTTTAAATTAATTTTTTCTCTATAATCAATATGCAGTTAGGTTTATGTACATCAATTTTTAAGTCAATCCAAGTTATAGAGTACATCCAAAATAATCCTACAATGAAACTATGTCCCTAGAATTGACAATACACTATCTAATTTTTGCACATATTTTGCCACCACATAGTTCATTTCCCTAGTAATCTAAATGGTAGATTGAATTAAGTAATCATAATTGACAAGCCAAATTTTTTTTCAAGAATTCAAAAATCTCTTGTTTTTATATGAAATTCTAGCAAAATATAACCTTCAAGACATGGGGAAATTCTTGCATAATGGATTTGTCATTGCTCTTGGGATGTTTAGTGACATTTCCAACATGGGACAAAAGCAAGACCTTCAAGATAAAAACTGAATTCTTGCAATACAATGAATACCAAATTGAGAATTCTTGCAACACAATGAACACCAAATTTTGAATCACTAGGAAAATGCATACCAAGCATAAGGAAAATTTTGAGGCCTACACAAGCTTGACAGTTTTTGATTTCGGCACCCCCATAGTGCAATTATAGAAAAAATTAAAAAATAATTTTTTTCTATTTAAAAATTAAAAAAGAAAGAAATATTGAAAATAGTCAATCTGATGTAGGCACCAATAGTGCCATGTCAAATTTCAAAATTTTCAAAATAAAAAATATATAAACATTTATGTATTTTTCCTGATTACACTATAGCAGTGCAAAATTGGTAGCCTTCCATAAGCCTCAGAATTTTTATAATTTAAAAGCTTTGAATTAAATTCTAAATCAATCACAAAGGACTTGAACCTCTCAGATTGCCCCTTGCAACATGACTATCCTACTATAGCTGACACTAACCAATATACAAACAATACTAACTCAAGCAATTTTAACTAAAACATTTAAGTTCTTATGGTTGAAAAATAACAAACTAAATATTATCTAAAGTGCAAATATTATTATCACACAAATATTATTATACCAAAATTTGAATGCCATCATTTCATTAGTCCAAAAGCCATTGCAACTGTATAGAGCACATCAATAGAACAAGACAATCTTGATCTTGAAGTTCATCTTCAAATAGGCAAATATTTAATCTTCTAAATACCCAAAAGGCAAAAATGTATCACAAGAGAAAAAGCAAGGAATCACAAATAAAAAAATAGGGAACCCAAGACAAACTTGGGCTACTCCCTAAATCCAATGAAGACACTAATTGGAGGGCTTTTTTTTATCTGGATTCCATGTTGAGTAGTATGTGCCATTAAAAGTCATTCATGCACAAAGGTCTTTGGCTTTTTTTTCTTTCCGTTCGACTTCTGAGGCAATTGAGCTCCTTGTCCATTTTTGTTTGGTGTACCCATGGAGCAGGGTTGACAAATCAATACGTCCGCCTCAAAATAGCGTTTGTAATCTGGACGTCTGGACGTCCGTCTTCACGGACACCAGCAGACGCAGCGTCCCTCCCGCTGTCGGAAGGCGGACGGGCGGGGTGGGGCGGGGCGGGCAGGGGGGGGGGACGGGGTGAATAGGGCAAACATCGGGCGGGGCGGACAAGGTGGACGGGGGGACAGGCGGACGGGGCGGTCCCGGCGGACGCAATGTCCGCCCGGACCACGAATGTCAGCGGATGCTGCGGACACAGCATCCGCATCCGGACGTCTCAGACGTCCGACCGTCCTGTCAACCCTGCCATGGAGTGCTCTATTGTATCCATTTTTTTTAATCGTGTGTATGGAAGTTACTCAAACTAATATTGCTGCTACCTTTGAACCAAACTCAGAATTGTCTAATCACCCTTTGGATAATACTTCAATAGCTTTGGCTTCATTTGCAAGCTCTTCACTTGTACAAAGAAGTGATTTTTTTTACAAGAAGATGCCTTTCCTTGCCCTCGACATTCACTTGAGTGAGACTATCATTTTATTATAAATTTCAACTTCTTTGAGCTTCTTTACAAGCTCATTGGCAAGGTCCAATTACTTTTTCGGCTTTCCAAGACCACTATCTTTGCTTCTAATAGGTCTTACTATAACAAACTTGGAAGGCATATTTGGCTCACAATTTGAGTGGGGGACACTTGTTTGCTCTAAGCCAATGGTGATTGGTGAAGAAAAAAACATGTCAATTATTGATTGCACTCTCAAGAACGTATAAAGGGAAATCCATTACCTCAAAATACATGAAGATGTACCCAAACAAACTTGAAGAACATTGAAGTTCAAGAAAATATGAGTGGACAATGTTTTTGTAGTTTGGAGTACTCGAAGATGTAAGGCAAAGGCCTAAACAACCTTGTAGTTTAAAAGCATGTAATTAAAGGAGATCTCAATAGTAGAACAACCTGCAAGCTCTGAACAACTGTAATCAAAGTAGATTTAAGTTGATTTGATTACCAACAAATGAAACCAACCAAGCCTCAATAGCCTTGAACTTGAAGAATTGTGATCAAATGGGAATGCAATACACTTATTATCAAAGATGTACTACGTCAATATCTAAACAACTTCAAGTTCTAATTTTTGTAATCAAACAAGAGTTTTGTAGCTTGAAGTACCCACAAATGTAATCGATGTACCTAAACAAGTTGGAAGTTCTTGAATATGTTTACAAAGGAGATTCTAGTACCTAAACAACCTTGAAACTCCATTCTTTGGTAATCAAAGTAGCTTTTCATAGCTTTAAGTACCAAAAAATGGAATCAAAAGGGCCTATTAAACCTTCAAGTTTAGAATCTTTAATCAAACGGGACTTTAATACCTCTAATTACTGCAAATGTGATCAAAAGAATCAAATATGAGATGAAAGAAGAAATCGAAAGCTTAAAGTACCCAATGATATAAGCAAAACACCTAAACAACCTTTGAGTTCAACAATATGTGATCAAAAGAGAGTCAGTAGCAACCCTAACCATCCTTGCACTTCCAAAAAATGTGATGAATAATTGGATCCAATACCTTCAAGTACAGATAGATGCAATGAAAGGGCCAAGAAATAACGTGGTTGTTAAAGAACAACTTGATCAAACATGCTTATAGAACTAACCTTCATTGGAGATAGTAGAAGCAAGTTCTAGTTGTCTGGCCTTTCTTGGTTTATATTTAGACTAAATCCACCAACTAGAGTGCATTTCCTAGCCACAATCTTTGAAGCAATATTTTGTAGAATTTGAAAAATGGGCATTGGCACATCAAGAATGATATCCATGTCTACAAAATGCTATCTTACAATCTCATTCAAGCTCAAATGATTTACCACAAAAGAACAAAGATGAGAGATAATACAAAAATCTTGCATCCCTTTGAAAGTGATGTTAAGGCTACCAAACTGCCATAGCCATGGAAGGATTAGTGTGCACTATTTTGAGTAATTGTGAGATCTTTGGATGCTAGTTGAGACGGATTTGGGATTTTCAATTCAGATATAGCAAACTTGATTCCAATGTACTGAGATTGTTCATTCCATGCAAGAGGACTCTCCGACATCCGGTGAGTGATGGAAGCAATTGAAGCATCCAACAAGATTGGCAATTGAAGTCGATGTTGATGAGTCCAAAATTCAATTGGCATAGGGAGAACTGATTGAAAGGATTGATTTGCTAAAGAAATTGCTAGAATTGTCAGTACCCCTCAAGATAAGTATACATATACTATTATACAGGTCATCAGACAAGGAAGAATCTATCATTCAACTTAAGGATTGAAGAAATTTCCATAAGAAGTCACATAAGTAGAGGGCCAACAAACATCTTGTTGCAAAAAATACTTGGAACAAAACTCAAGCAAAGCAATTGTAGAAGACAGATGCAACAATTGGGCAAAATCAGTAAGGGGGGAATTCTATAATAAAGCATAGCAGGGCAATGGTAGAGTGCAAACAATTAGTGTCGATATCCTCAAAGCTTCTAAATCCCAAAACAACAAACTTGGCAAACATACATCTGACGTGGGTTTTGGGACCCATACCCTTAAAAATTGTTGAGTTGTTTCCCCATCAAGAAGAAGAGTCATATACACTTGATGATTCAAGATTTGTCATAAAGTTGTAGAGCATGATATCATGTAGTTGTTGCAGTGAACAAATGGAGGGAAATGCTAGCCAATCCGCATACATGAATCCCTCGATGATTCAAAAGTCATTGACTACTATTGGAAGTAATGTTTCTCAACCTATCTCTGAGAAATAACTTGTGAAGGGAGGCTCTAGATGCTCAGAATGGGGGGATATCATAATAAGCCAAGAGTTATTGATCATTAGTGGAGGGAATGTGCTAGAGCCTATCTCAAGAAAAGAAACAATTGGAAGAGGATGCTGGTCAATTTCAATCAAGAGATCCTACAATAACCCATAAGTCATTGGATTGCATACTAGAAGATGTTCTTGAGACTATCCTTGGAAGAATTTACCTAGAGGGTGTCATTGGTTGGCCTATATCAAAGGATCCTATGACAAACTGGGAATTATTGTTTGATATGATCGATCATGTTTCTAATTCTATCCTAGGAACAAAATACTTGGGGAGGACAATCATTAGGAAAAATCAAAATTCCTAGCAAGGCTGTTAAGATTTCATTTTTTGGCACTCTGCAATGCAAATATAGAATTTTTTAAAAACTAATTAATTTTAAAATAATTAAAAAAACATTCATTAAATAATAAAATATTAAAACACATTAAAACCTGATGTGGCCCTCATGTGACATAGGTAATGCCACATCAAATGCTTTTATTAAAAAAATATTTAAAAATAAAAAATTTTAATTCTTTTTTAATTGCATTGGTGTTGAATTGTAAGGCCTTTGCCTTGGAAAAACTTGGGATTTTTGGTTGCAACTAGAATCGGCTTGGGATATGAGGATGTACAACAATATAAGGTGTATTATCCTATATAAGTTGTACCATGTATCAACAATATAAGGTGTATTACTAGGACAAAACCTACACCAACATGCGACTCTTCAATACTAATAGAAGTAGGGGTAGAAAGAGAAAATGGGGTAGAATAGTAAGAAACAAACTAGGACCTCACTCTCCATTGGTGAGGTAGAACAACACTGGTTAAAGTGAAAAATGATGGAGATAATGCATACTAAATAGGAGAGAAAGGAAGAGATTAGGATCATTAGAAGGTGGCTGAAATGTAAAAGAGTATTTGAATGCGCTTTGGGCTTCAAAGGTAGTGGGTATAAGGGAAGTATACATGTAAGTGACTACAAATCCCACCTTGGACTTTGTATTAGGTAGGTAGCTACAACAACCACCTGAACGACAAACATGGATTATGAAAACTTGGTGGGCAAAAAGAAAGGGAAACAAAATAAAAACAAGGAATATGGAAGGGAGAAAGATAGGAGGAAGGAAAGATGGTTAGACAAATGTAAGGCTTAGCGGAGTGGCCCCAAAGTATATTGCAACCCAACATTCGGAATTACTGACCATTGCCAAATTTTGTAGGAGTATGATAGAGGTTGAAGAACCAATGGGGGGGGGGGGCTTGAATCACCTCATCATGGAACTTCAACCAAAAGTAGGCCATTGAATCCTTCCTTTTATTTGAGTTTAGTTTTATTTTTGTTTTTTGTTTGTTTCATTTAGCAAAAACTTCACTTAAGATAGAAGCCTAGGACTACATAATACCTTATGATAGAAGTCATGTTAGGATTAGTCTTAGAAGCATAGAGTGTAGGATCAGAGGGCTTTAGTATCAAATTCAGATAACTAAGGAATTTAGAAAAGATCCATTACTTAGACAACACAATAAATCGACATTAGGCACCTACTAGGATAGCATTCTAACTTGAGCAAAGAACCTAGTTGTACTCACATATTTTCCAACAATGGGTGAAAATGTGCTTACAACCAGCCTTACCAATTGTCTCTAATTGCTTTATTTTGCTCCATCATGTTTTTGGTGGTTTGTAATATTTTGAAAAATATTTTGTGAGATCTTCCAATCTCTAATGTCACATAGAAATCCAATCCTACATCACTAGAAGAAAAACATGTCCGCCACAACCGACAAATATACAACTAGTGCCCTATACAATTATCATGCAACTAGTTTCATCTCTATAAGCACCAAATCTAATCTAATTGTTTTATGTTGTTATTTTACAACATTCATACATTGTTTTAGTTGCAAATCAATCATTTTATAGTTGCAAAAAACAACTAAGAAACAACTAGTGTCTTGTACAACTATCATGCAACTATAAAATGAACATATTCCATAGTTGTTTCTTAGTTGCTTTCTAATTATACACTAGTTGTTTCCTAGTTGATGTCAAAGTTCATTTCCATTTGTTTTATATCAATTGTCTCATATCAATTGTAAAGAGTATCATT
This sequence comes from Pseudoscleropodium purum, assembly GCA_963969395.1. Classification (NCBI taxonomy): domain Eukaryota; kingdom Viridiplantae; phylum Streptophyta; class Bryopsida; order Hypnales; family Brachytheciaceae; genus Pseudoscleropodium; species Pseudoscleropodium purum. The sequence goes on from OZ017802.1 coordinate 591,376, forward strand.
AGATTGAACATATAAGACTTGTAAGTAGTTGTTTTACAAAAAAAAAATTTAATAGAATTTGTAGATTTCTACAATCTATAGAAATTAAAATTCAAGAAATTTTAAAATCTACAAAATTGAATTTTTTTAATCTAGGAAGAAGGTATATCTAAAATTTTGAAATCTAGAAAAAGGTAGATTCAAAATTCAAAAATCTAGAAAAAGGTTGTTCAAAAATCCTAAAATCTAGAATGAAGGTATATATGAAATTTTTTAATCTACAAATCATTGAGATTAATGTTTTAAAATCTACAAGTTGCAAACGTCGATGAAGTTCTTCGCATGCTGTTGGATGACAAAAAAACCTACAACAAGAGTGCAACTAATACAACTTGTCCATTGTAACTATAGACTCCACATTGTCACCTAGTTGCAAACATACTATACAACTACAATTTGAGTTGCATATTGTAGTTGCAAAAACCCTCATTTTTTCTAGTAAATCCATATGTCATCTCCCATATTTGTCAATTTGTCCCAATACTCTAAATCTCAAAAGGGTGTAATTTGCTTGCATTGAGAAACCTCCTATTGATTCAATATTCCAAAGAAGTAAAATTTTCCTTTCAAAGATAGTGCAACTTCATTTTACATATGATTAGAAGACCCGTCGCTAGACAAATCTTTACAAAGTCTAAAATCCCTCGTAAGGGCCAAAAGTAATTAAATATGGTGCACTAGTTGTTGTGACATCACTATTCCTTTAGTCCTTGATGAGTATATTGAAATGATTGGCATCTATTTTGAGCTCCCTCACTTCTTGGTCAACTAGTGCTTCTGGAAGACAAAATTCTACAATTTCAATATCAATCTTGCCAACAACAATTGAAGAATGTGATCTTGTAGTCAAAAGCTCTACAAAGAATGAAAATATTCCATTGGCACTTATGCCATTCAGTGCTAAAGAAACCTCTCAAGTTGGTCAATTGATTGTCCCATTGAATGAAGATACCGATGCTCAATTTGATGTATCTTGGAGATCTCCTGCATTGTTGATAAATTCTTCATTCTATAAGTTTTTTTTAACATTTCATTGAATTACAACAAATAATGTCTAGGAGAAGTCAAAGAAAAAGAAGGATAGACTTGTTTAGAAGTAGGATTTAGTTCTTGTGATGTTTACTATAGATTAGAAGTCCGTGATTTAAATTTCTAAAATCAAGCTTTAAACATTGGATATTTTGCAAGATTCTCACAAACATTTTTGTAGTTGGTTTTGAAAAAATTTTGAGCTCCTCATATATATTCTTTCAAGGAATTTTATTTGTATGAGTCTTTGAATAATTGTAGTTACTATATGGTTATGAATTTTGAATTTTATTTTTGTATATTATTTGATTTAATAGAGTTTATTGCTTATTGGATACATGAACATTAGATATTGCACTATTTAGATAATTAACAAGTAGGTTTCATACAACTTTTAGTTGATGAATTAACAAGTTCTGGTACTTTGCTAATGAACACATTCAAGTCTACAAATTGTATCACTACAAGAAAATGATTGTTTTATGATTGCAAAATATAACTATAGTGAGTCACAAAATCAAGAAATGTGACTCAAGCAAAAATCACTATAGATGGCTCGCACTGAGTCATTCACTTTTAGTCATATGAGCAGTGAGTCATATTTGCAGTCATATGGATTTGGGAGTATAAATGTATAATAAACCATTTTTAAACGTATTTTGCCAATATGACATATATGTTGACCATCCTTAGAGGCTTGACTTTTTCATGAGCTGTCCAGGCAAAATAAAAAAAATCCTACATGGAATATGACTTACCACAATCATATTTTAGTTGGCGTGGAATATGAGTGCAATGAATCATATTTTGAGTAATATGGAATATGACTGTAGTGAGTCATATTTTGAGTGATATGAAATATGACTGTAATGAGTCATATTTTGAGTGATATAGGATATGAATATAGTGAGTCATATTTTGGTTGATGTAGCATATGACTATAGTGAGTCATATTTTGGTTGATGTAGCATATGACTATAGTGAGTCATTTTTTTGTTCAAGTTAGTACTAAAAGATAGTAAGAAGTAAAAGCTAACATATAACAAGAGGCAACAAAAACTAAAACTAAAAACGAATAAGAAGCAAGAATAAGACAAGTTAAGATGCAATAAAAGATAATAAGAGGCAAGAAATAACAAACAATAGAAAATAATGTTTAAAAAACAACAATTAAACAAGAGTCAAGATCCAACTTGAGGCAACAATCCTAAAACAACAACCTTGAAGTAACAATTTTGAAGTAATAATTAAAAGACAACAACTAAAAAACAATAACTAACTAGCAACAATTTTGAAGCAACAACAAATTAACAACAACTAAGAAGCAACAACAAATTAACATCAATTAAGAAACAACAACAAATTACTTAGCAATAACTATAAAGCAACAGCTAACTAACATCAACAAATTAGCAATAACTACAAAGCAACAACTATGAAACAACAACAAACTAACAACTAAGATGTAAGAAGCAACAACATATTAGTAACAACTAAGAAACAACAATTAGAACCTCAATAACTAAACAACAATTAAAACACAACAATTCAACAATTAGAACTTCAAAAAACAAAAGGAGGAAGAAGAAACAAGAGTTAAAAAGTAACAAAAAATAAAGAAGATGAAGCAAATGAAGTGGTGGCTAGGGTTTTGAAACCCTAAAAAATGATAGCTAGAATTTCAAGATCCCCAAAAAACAATGGTTAGGATTTTACAATTTTGAGCAATAATTTATTCACATTCTTTTTAGGTTGCCTAAATTTTTAGGAAGCTACCTAAAAAAAAACTTAAAAAAATGTGACTATAGAATATGACTGCATGTAGTCATATATGCAAAAATATGATTGACAAATATGATTGGTGTTCTCATAATATGTTTTCTATGGTCCCTAAGAAGAATTTTGCCATTCCCCATGTATGTATACTATACACCCATGAAGTATTGTACAAAGGCAAAATATGACATGCAATCATAGTTGCAATCATGTTTTTTTCAAACGTTGTGGAATTCAAAAATATGATTGTAAGCAGTCGCCAGTCATCTTTAGTCATATTTTTGCAGTTATAAAACACTCAAATACTAGTAGTATATCTATTGATGTAGCAATTGAGAAGGTTGGAAATGCTACTAACTAGCTTCAAACTTGTTAAAAAATAAACATATTATCTTATACACTCGCCAACTCATTGTAGAAGGCTAGTGAACTAGAAAATATTTTAGAGCAATAGGAGAACAAAACTATTAATCTTCTTTGACTCTCCTTGATTATGTTTAAACACTTTTTTGAATATACACTTAGTTATTCTTGCATACTTTGCTTGTTGTTAGTTTTTGTGGTTTGTTTTAGTTTGGTGCTTACAACACGTTATCCATATACTCTCATACTATTGTTCATATGATCTCATGCTCTTTGATTCAAAATTTCCACTTTTAATTTAGATTCCGGTTTTGTTTTTGAAGGAGCTTCGAAGTCCCTCTCCTTGCTTTGTGCTCTTGTATTGTGGCACCTTGGCCATCCTCCTCTCTTAATTCTCCTTTTTGTACACTTTCCCTAGTGCCCTATTCTCTCTTTGTACACCCCTCATGTCCCTTGTTCAATCCCAAGCACTCCAACCTCCAACCCTTGGGGAGTTCACTTAAAGTGTCCATTAGAAACCACAAGTGAACAAGTGGTTTCTAATAAACTATAATTTCAACCTAAAATTTTGAGCTTTGTTTAATAATGACTATAGGTTTCTATTGCCAAAATTTCCAACTCAAATAAAATATGAAATGATTTCTAGAAGAGGTTGAAAATGAACTAAAATGGCATGTTTTTCAACTCAAATAATTATAGAGAACACATCTAAATGACAAGTGAATTAATTTTCAACTCAAAATGAGCTTTCAGTAGAAAGTTATTTTTAGGAATTTTTTGTTCATTTTTTAAATAATTTTTTCTTATATAATATAGAGGTGTGAAAGTTATTTTTCAGTTCTACAATGTATCTTTGTACTTCAAAAATTTATAACTAATTATTATTAACAAAGAAAAATATCAATAATTCAAGACATAAACTTTCAAAGTAAGAAAATCTAATCATACTTTTTTTTATTATGTTTTATTTAAAATTCAAAGATGTATATAGGAGGTCCAAAGTTTTGTTTCCTCATGGATTCTAATGGACACTCCAAGTGAGTTCCTCAAGCTCTAGCCACCTCCCTCGGCTCCTAGGATTTCTTCCCCCCGCCTTTGCTCTCCTAAGCTCCTCCAAGTCCCTTTCTTCCATGGCATTGGAATGTCACTCCCAACAGAGCCCTTGGCTTCCTTTCCAAATTGCCTCTTTCTCTTTTTGCAGATTCAAACTTGGTCTTACTTATTTATTTTAAAAAATCCTCTTCACCTAAAAGTTTTTTTCTTCTCTTCCATTTCTTTCTCCCTCCCTTCCGCCCCTTTGCTTCAAGTTCTTGCTTGCTTGTCTCTACAAACCCCAAGTACTTTTTATTTTATTTTTGGATTTTGATCTATAATTTATATTTTTACATTTTTACATTTTTTTTCTTTATCCTTCTTCTTATCTTTATTATTACTTTTACTTTTACTTTTATTTTTACTTTACTTTATTTTTATATCTTATTTCATCTTTATTTATTTTAAAATCTTTATCTTATCTTTATTTTTATTACATCTTTATCTTTATCTTTTATTATATCTTTTTTTCAATTTCATCTTTATCTTTATATCTCATTCTAAATCCTAATTTTCAATTTCTCTCTTTCAAAGTCATCTTTATCTTTATTTTTCTACATCATAAATACATCCACTTCTTCTATTGCTAGTTCTATGATGATTCTAGTGACAACTATCAACATTGAACCACCTAGACTTTAGCTTCTTTTTTTTCCACAACTTGTAGTTGACGGGAACAATTATTTATTATGAACAAAAATAGAAAAAGCGTACATATTTACAAAACAATTATCCAACTATATTACCTTTGACTATCTCAAACTTGTAAGTGCTTCTATTTTCACCTCTACTTTGTAGAAAACACTACTTTTACTTTGTCGTCATCTTGTTCCATCTCTTCAACATCAATATTTGAAACTTGAAAGTCCTATTGTAATGAACTTTAGAATAAGCTTAGATTCCGTTGTGACCATCAAAAAACTATTTTCCTACTTAGAAATCTTCATGACTAAACTCATTTACAAGTGTTGGATTTTCCAACACTTGTATCTTTTAATAATGAGTTGTATAGCATAGTCTTGCAACTTAAGTTGTATGGTTAAACCATTATTGAAAGAAAAATGATTGAAAAAATTCTCTCAGCATTTCCATCTGTCTCCGCTGTATTTACAATAGTACAAAAACATGAAATCTGATAATCACTCAAATCTCATCTCTTTGTTACTTTTTGTTGAGAAGCAAAATAAACTCCTTTTGTGTAATGCAAAGGTCCATTCTATTGGAACTTCAATTCTTGAGTCCCATATTGTTAAGGTTTAGGATGTCAAACCTAAAACATACAAACATGGGATAAATTGCTATAAGCATCAAAGTAGTTATAGTTAGGATAGCATATAGGTTCAAAGGAAAAATAACATCTCCTTTATTAACACTAATAATTATGGTAAGTTTTCATCAGAGATGCATTCTTGCTACAAATGTAGCATACTAGACCATTTGACAAATGTTTGCCAAACATCGAACTATTTTGTAAAAATGTTCTAGGAAAATAAGAAGCTCAAAGCTCAATCTCAAGAAGACCACACCATAGATGCATCTATGGATCCATTTGGAACTGGAGACCTGAAAACTTATGTTAGTGAAGATATCTCCACTAGTAAGTCTTGTGATGCACTCTTTGCTTCTACAACTACACATACTATTTTGGAGGATACACAATTCTTTTGATGAAAACAATCTTTCAACTTGGCAAACCAAAAATTTAATAACTATGGCTGAATCAAATGTGTTTTGTTTTCAAGAGGGACCAACAAAGGTGATATTATCTGAGGGCACTACTATTATATGCATGCGTGTTGTATTTTCTCTCTTTGAGTCTTGTAGCCTAATCAGCTATCAAGATGTGTACACTATTGATTTTTATCTCTTGACCAAAATTCTAGATAGATGAGACTTTGATTTTTGTACAAAATAATAAAGTAGTTGAAACAACCTTTGCTGCAGCAAGTGGATTATATTAGATTTTGATTTTACCACCTATTGTATTTAGTTTTGCTTTATCCTTTAAAAATAATAAAATTTCTCTATAGCATGGAAGACTGGGCCATTAAAGTGCTACTTCATTGAGAAAAATTATTCCATATATTTTTGAGCATAATTTGTAGTTGGTAAATGTAAGTTCATTGGCATTTTGTCATGCATGTGTATAAGACAAATTAATTGCCAAGCCATTATTGTGGCAACTTCCTCACAAATTACCACCAATGCCTTTGAAGCTACAAGGTGATATTTGTAGTCCAATAATTCCTATATTTGAACCATTTCAATATTTTTTGGTTTTGGTTGATGCATTAAGCAAACAATCCTATCTTGTTATTATTAATAAGAAATTTGGAATTTGCCAATTTGCTTTCAATGCTGATTTGTTTCATGGTTCATTTCCTTGATTATCCTTTCCAAATGCTATATATGGATAATGCTTAAAAATTTTGATTAAGAATTTTTGAAGATTATTATATTGCAATGGGGATTGATATGACCTATTCAATTTCATATAAATATGCTCAAAATGGACTGACAAAGTCTTTTATTAAACAAATTTAACTTATCATGAGACCTATCTTCCTTCATGCAAATTTACCTGCATCTACTTGGGGATATGTAGTTTTATATTCTACGACTCTTATTTGGCTTTGTCTTTCATCAGTGGACATTGCTTCTTCACAAAAACTACCTTCCAAATGTGTTTCTAATGTATCTCACATATGAATTTTGGGTTGTTGCGAATGGGTTCAAATTCCAGAACCACAACACTATATTATTGGAGCTCATCAACATGAAATCATCTATGTTGAATTTGATTCTCCAAGTATTATTCATTATGTCAAACCATCTACTAGTACGTTGCTACGTGCTTGATTTGCCAATTGATAATTTGAAGAAGACATATTTTTATCTTTAAAAGGAAAAGCATTTGTTCAAAAACAAACTAAAGACCTCATGTTCAAGGCACCTAAGACATTTACATTGAATCTTGATCTTAAAACATCTTTGGTTGAAATTAAGGTTGCCAAAATTTTGCATTTGCTAAAGATTGTGAATCAAACACCTGATGGTTTTGATGAAGTACAAAGAATTACAAAAAGTTCAATGAATGAAGCTTAAATGTTCTTGCTCAAGTTTCAATGCTAGAAACCATTACAATGGTCAAACAAACTTGAGGACCAGATAAACAACCATCTAAACGCAAGACAATGACTTATACTATTATTTTCTCTATGTCTAAGGTTACCACTATCAATTTTACAAGATCACTTACACCAAACTATTTATCCTCATCCAATATCACTACAATTCTTGAGGGAGAGATTATTACTCATGACCAAAACAAGTCCAAGTTGAATATAGAGTTATCTGTAATGTACTATAGCACTGGTGATATTTGGAAAAGAGCTACAATTGAAATAGATGAATCATTCATTTATATGATTGCAAAAAATCTTTTTCATGAGAAAGATAATTTCAAACTTAGTACTATTGATAAGTTGATGCATCGCAATGATCGGCTAAAATGGAAAGTTGCTATCAAGGAAGAGTATGTTTCTTTAAAAAAAGACAAGTTTTTGGACCTATTATAAATAATCTCACTTTTCACCCATTTGGATATAAGTTGGTATTTGTACGCAAACATGATGAAAAAAATCATATTATTTGTTATAAAGTTTGTTTGATTGCTCAAAGTTTCATACAAAACTTTGATATTGATTATGGTTCTATATATTTAGTAATATGGATTCTACTACTTTCCAATGTCTTATTGAAATGGCAGTGCGTACCATTTTTGAAATGTGTTTGATGGATGTGATTACTACTTATCTTTATGGCTCTCTTCATACCAACATTTATATGAAAGTCCAATCTAGTTTTGAAACTACATTAGATGAGATTCAACCTTTGAGAGGGTTGTGAGTTCCCTACCTAAATCTGCGTTCTTTGCTGCAGTGCTCTACCCTGTAGCAGCTACATGACATGGCACAATGACTGCCACGTCTTTTTTCTTTTCTTTTTCAACTTTTTTTTGCATTTTAAAAATATATATTTTTTGACAGTGGCTGTTTCTAGATTGCTTGGGGAACAATGTCGGGAACAGGCCTAGACAACCCTCCCGACCCCCCAAAAAACATCTAATGTTAATCCAGTTGCATCTATCTCGGAAAAACATCACGGTGTTAAATTACAAAGAGCATTATATAGTTTTAAGCAATTTGGATTGATGTAGTATCAACTATGGGACTATCTTATTGAATATGACTTTATAACGATTCATTGCTTTCATGTCTTTTTATCAAATGAGACAAATATGGATTTGTAATCATTGTAGTATATATTGATGATTTGAACCTTGTAGGCACCAAATTTGCATGTATTGCATTCACTCAACTCCTTAATCATGAGTTTAAGATGAAGTTGCTTAGGAAAACTACCTTTAGCATTGGCTTACACGTTCTTCATATGAAAGATGACAATTTTTTTTCCCAATGTTTGAGCAACGTGTGTGAGATTTCCAGTTATTTTATGAACATATTGGTTTTGGATTAAAAAGTAGGGTCGAAAAATATGTAGAGGTATGGGAATGGTCACTTTGTTCTACCGTATTACCTTGGCCAAGAGAATTGCCAATTGGATGAAAACCAAGTAAGTTGAGCAAGCTTGGATGAATTGACTCCCTTGCTTGTCCTAAAGAAGTTCAACTAGCAAAAGTGAATTTTTAATCTGCCACATATGATAAAATTTGCAAATTGTGAATTAATATTTGCAAGCATAGGCCTCAAATTAGATGAGTAGTAGACAAATCAATCAAGCACAAAAATAGGGGCCTTTTTTACATGCATCCTTGGAATGATTTTGGTGGACAAGTGAGGGGGTTAAACCTTATTATTGTAGCAACTCTTCAATTTGGCAAAAATTAATTGCTTCTTTAAAGATATTGTAATTTTAGAAAATTGTAATGATAATTACTAAAAATCTTGAAAATTGACAATGTCAATTGCCGAAATCAATGAAAATATGTGAGTTTCTAAGGTTTAGGAATCCTATAAAATCATCAAGAATTATATGCCCAAGTTATTTAGAAAAAAAAAAATACCTAATGTTAGTAATGAGGTTCAATGTAAAGTCTAAAGAACATCTACCATCACTAAATTTTATGATGGAAGCATTAATAAATTTTTTCAATGAAACAGCATGAGTAAGGAAATTGGAGAGGTTGTTTTTATAATGAAAATCATTCTCTCTCATGAACCTTCAAAGGATATAGGATAATTTGAAGATGAGAGTTTGACCTATCATTGTCAAAAAGTAGTAATTTTGTTCAAAGTAGAATTTTAGATCTCATTTTTGCACAATAAAATAACATTTTTCAAAAAGAATTTGAACTAAAAAAATTGAGAAATAAATCTAAATTTCATCTCCAAAAATCTATCTGTGATTATGAGCCTCCAAACAAAAAGTTATGGACAAAATTCAAAGGGGATGTTTGAAAATGTCAAAGAAAATGTTCCTTCCAACTCCTTGAAATTTATCCATAACTTTTGATTGGAGGATCAAAATCTCAAAAGGTTTTTTAAAGATGAAATCTAGCTTCATTTTACAAATTAACTTAGTTCAAATTTTTTTGAAAGAATTTATTCTACTATGCCTAAATGAGGTCTAAAATTCTACTTTGAATATATTTCCTATTTTTGACTTCACTATGAGTAGATGAGGTCCTACTAATCCTAACTATTTTTGTATCCCTCATGGATTGTTTTACCTCTTACCATACAATTTTTATAAAAAGCTTGTCTTCCTCAACTTCACAAAAGTTTACAAATTGCCTTTGGGAGCAATGTGCAGAAAAATTTATTAATTTATTATCTGAGTTGATGAAATTTTACAGTAATTGTTTTTTTCTGCTGAAGTTGCAATGTCAAATTTTATTAAATATTCGGCAGAAGGTGCCGAAATTGAAGAGTTATTACGGTAATCGGTTCACCACTTCACCCCGACCGTCGAGCAGGACCGATGAGAATGCGGCCCCTGCGGACAGAAGAGCAGACGAGAAAGCCTGTCAGTAACGTAAGTTAGGCAGGCACACTCTCCTTCCGAAGGGCGGAGTGCCACCTCAGATAAGTCGAGGAGAGCACAGCAGCACTGCTGGGGGGAGCGGGGGCCCGTCGTCCACGCGCACTGCCTCGCAGCTTCGTCACCGCAGTGCTGCCGTTTGGGCTGACTGGAGTGGTCCTGGCCTAGAACCTCGCCGCCAACTTGCACATGTCGTCACGCCACGCCCTGCCCTGCCTTGCCTTCCATTGCTATAGCTCATTCCTCCATCGAGCTGGTGGTCCTGCCTTGCCATCCTCGACCCGCCGTCTCCCATTTTTCGCAACTCGGACGGACTTATGATAACTTATTTTGGAGCGAAGTGAAGTTATCCCCTCACCGCTACCGCCGCGCCTCAGATGCAATTTACAGTAGAAGCCTACAACATCATCGTCAGAAGTCCTCCTCTGTAGAGTATTCAGGCCTGTCAGTTAAGTGCTTTGGCATGTTCCTCTTGCCCTCGCTCGCTCATCTGCCATTCCTTGCGAGTCCCCACCTCCATCTGCACTTCCCTCGCGCTGTCCGTCCCGTGTCGCCCCGTCCTCCTCCTTTTCCTTTCCCTTGGGCCTCCCCTTCTTCCTCTGCTGCATCGTCTGCATGCACCGTGGCCATTCCCTCTTTCTTGCCCGGTCCTTTCCTGTCCCCCAACCTCATTCCACACCCTCTCCGTTCTCATCCTTCCCCTTACACCCTCTCCCCTCGTCGTTCGTCTCTCCATCCCGCCCCCGCTGCTTGCCGACTCCCCGTGCCTGGCGCCAGGATGGCATCGACTCAAGGTACGCCGCTCCTGGTTTCTGGCGCTTTCCAAGTGGTCGCCCCGAGCCGAGGCGATCGACAGGGCTCCTTTCCTAGTTTCTCGTCAATTTCTCCCGGCTCTAGCAGTTCTGGATTACCGTCTGCAGTTTCGCATGGCTTGCTGGCTTCCACGTGCTTTCACAAGGAATATGGATTCTAGAATGACCGAATGCGCGATTTTCAGGAAGGAGTATTTCTCTTTGTCAATTTCTCTGCCCTATTGCTGCGGGTGTTCTTGTTCGCTGTGCGGACTGATCGTCACTCGCGGTTTCACTTTCTGAAAATCGCATGTGCGATGTGTTTCGCCATCCCCGAGAACTGATTGGCCTTCATTGCATTTTGTACAGCAGCTGCTGAGAATCCATTCGCTAACCTGGTGACGGATTTACCGAAGTCCGGTGGAGGCAGCTATGGGAAGTTTTACAGTCTCGTGAAGTTGAACGATCCCAGAGTTGGTGAGTTTGGGAACAGATTGTCGGTCTTGCATTGGGACAAGCGGCGCTTCCAGTTGAACCGATGAAGGATCGATTTCATTGGATGGGGGTCGTGGGGTGCATCAGTCAATTTTGTACCTGGTTTTGTTGCACGGTCCGGAAATCCATTTGCTGCAGGGGAACTGAGTTGGAACTTAGATTTTCTTGTGGCAATTTGAGCGTTCCGTGTGGGCGTGTCTGAATTGTGAACTCAGTTTAGCGATATTTTGCAATCGGATCGTGCTCTGGCAATCTCAGATTCTTCGTGTTACCGGAATGTGCAGACTCGCTGCCTTACTCTATCAGGTACCTATTGGAGTCCGCGATTCGCAACTGTGACAATTTTCAGGTATCCCCAAATGATGTTGAGAAGATTTTGGACTGGGTGAAGACTGCTCCTAAGCAAGTGGAAATCCCGTTTAAGCCTGCTCGAGTTATCCTACAGGTGTGATGATGATTTCTGCGGAGTCCCCCTCTCCCCCTCTCGTTCTGAATTCGGCTGTTGAACCTGTTCATGCCAATACATGCTTCCTTTGATGCCACTACGTTTGGGAAGTCTTGAGGAGGTTACAGGTTTGAACCTGCTAAGTCGCTGCCACCATCCTGGTCGGTCTGCCAGTCTGTCTCATCGCCGTCGTCGACAGAGAGAGGATGGGTCACAGCTCATCAGTACATCAGGCTTCATTGTTGGCCATGGAGTAGCCTGACGAGCTTGAGTTCCCGATTTTGTTTCAGGACTTCACTGGAGTACCGGCAGTGGTCGACCTCGCTGCTATGCGTGATGCCATCACGCGATTGGGCGGAGATCCAGACAAGATCAATCCTCTGGTGTGTGGTCTGCCTTGATCGAACCTTTTAAACGATTTTGGATTACTCTTGGTCAATTTCTACTAGACAAACCTAAATTTGCGATTGGAGTCCAGGCAGAGACAGATGTGGAATCTTTAAGGCTTGCACTGAAACGGATGACGTGTTTGAACTGCTTTTGGCGCAACCAGGTACCCGTGGATCTGGTCATCGACCATTCAGTGCAGGTGGATGTTGCTCGCCGTGCCAACGCACTTCGGTCGAACATGGAGTTGGAGTTTAGCCGCAACAAGGAACGGTTCGGTTTTCTGAAGTGGGGAGCTAAGGCCTTCAAGAACATGCTTGTGGTTCCACCGGGCTCCGGGATCGTGCATCAGGTTTGTGCGTCAGTCAAATTACGAACGGGTTGATGACAGCTGCAAGAGGCAATGCAGAATGTTGACTGAGTGGTGACCTTTGAGGCATCGTTGACGAGTGCTTCGGATTCTGCAGGTGAACCTGGAGTATCTGGCCCGTGTTGTGTTCAACAGCGATGGCGTTCTGTATCCTGACACCCTCGTGGGAACAGACTCGCACACAACTATGATCGATGGACTTGGTGTGGCCGGATGGGGAGTGGGAGGAATTGAAGCTGAGGCAGCCATGCTCGGACAGGTGAGAGCTTCGTGGGTTCATCGTGCTTCGAGTATCGGGATTATTGCGTGGGTGGTGGTTTCAGCTGTCGGTGTTAGGACGGGTCATGAATCTCAGGATCACTCCCGAGATTATACTCGCAATGGCAACTCTGCACAATGGAATGTGAGTCACCGATTGCTTTTCGTTTTGATGCGCAGCCGATGAGTATGGTTCTGCCTGGTGTCGTGGGGTTCAAGCTGAATGGCAAGCTGCGCACCGGAGTAACAGCCACAGATCTTGTGTTGACGGTAACTCAAATTCTGAGGAAAATGGGCGTGGTAGGAAAGTTCGTGGAATTTTACGGTAAGCAGTCGCGGTTCATGCTGGTGTCTTTGGAGATCGAGCCCCCATGTGATTGTCTTCGGTTGACTGCTTAGTCGTCTTGGTGCTGGATACGAATATCGGTTTGTCTATTTTCGCCACCGAACTGAGGCTTGGTTGCTGTTTCCCTAGGGAAGGGCATGTCGGAGCTGACCCTGGCCGACAGGGCGACTATCGCGAACATGTCCCCGGAGTACGGCGCTACTATGGGTTTCTTTCCCGTTGACCGAGTCACACTGGATTATTTGAGGATGACAGGTCGGGATGAGAAGAAGGTGATGCATATTGCTTCTCGGGTCAGGTTGAGGGATCTGAGGAGCCCGAATCATATGCTTGAGTGAGAGACATTTTGCATCACGTCGTGTAGCTTCTTGTGGTCTTGTTCCCCACTGTTTACGTAGGTCAGCTTGATGTCAGGTTTTGCATGTTTCAAGAAAGTGGTTCGTAGATTGTTTTGGCATCCATGTCCAAGCGGAACCTACTGAATCCATGTGCCTGATCAGGTTGAAGAGATTGAGGCTTACCTGCGGGCGAACGATCTGTTCGTAGACCACGAGAAGGTGAGAAACGAGTACGCACTGCTGGTTTGGTTCGATGCATCGACTTCTGCAGTCTTGAGTCATGGCAAATGTGGCTTACAGCATCCTGCTTGAAGCGTTGCTTTTAATTGATGATGTCTCAACTTCTAGGGTCGGTCACCTTTCCCGGATTGTGTATAATATTGTGGGTTAAAAACTGCACCGTGTAGGATTGATTACTGACTGCATGGCTGTTTGCTTCGTTACATGGCAGCCTCAGAAGGACAACACTTACTCAGCCTACCTGGAGCTGGATCTCGATACTGTGGAGCCATGCATCTCTGGACCGAAAAGGTGCGTGAGATGAGTCCAAGTCGAGAGATTTGAGCGATGACATGAGCCTTCGGCCTCACGACTGGAGGATCGCTTGTTCAGTTCCGATATGTACTTGGTGTCCTCGTGACATACCTTCCTGGATCGACCTTTGGTCGGTCGTAGGACATGCCTCGATGGTGACTGAGTGGGTGGGGATCACTGGGTTCTTGTGCATTGCAGGCCACACGATCGGGTGATGCTCAAAGATATGAAGCAGGATTGGCAAGGTTGCCTGGACAACAAGGTTGGGTTCAAGGTAAATCACGCGGGCTTTTGGCACTGTGGTGGGCAGTCGCTTGCTTAGAAAGTAATTTTCTCCTCGTTGGATTGGATGTTGACCGGTACTTTTGTTTCGCATTGCGCAGGGATTTGCCATTCCGAAAGAGCAACAAGACAAGGTGGTGAAGTTCACGTTCGAGGGGAAGCCTGCAGAGATGAGGCACGGCAGCGTGGTGATCGCTGCCATCACGAGTTGTACGAACACGTCCAATCCAAGTGTCATGCTTGGTGCGGGCCTTGTGGCAAAGAAGGCGACCGAACTTGGACTTGAGGTCAGACCACTGGGCATTACAGACGGAGTTCTTACCATTCGGGATTTGTGTGGATAATCAGCAGCAGCCGTGAAGTTCTATGCTTTGGTGGTTCTATCACTGAGATAGTTAGTATGCGACTGTCATGGTCGGGGAGATTACCTGATCATTTTCCTTTCTGTGGAACTTGATCTGTACTGTTTTCTTCCGGGTGTTCGTGAGGTCTGTCTTAGACTGATCGTCTCGAACACGGCGAGAAGATGACCTGGGCGTGAATGCTGACTCCACATTAGGTTCTCAATTTTGTGTCGAGCCTGCCTGTCGTCTGAATTCGAGGTACTGCCTTTGACAGGTCAAGCCATGGGTTAAGACCAGCCTAGCGCCGGGTTCAGGGGTTGTCACCATGTACCTGGAGAAAAGGTGAGAAGCAGATCGGGAGTGACGAAAGTGGATGCAATGCATGTATTTGGAATACGACGGTTTCGTTTCTTTCGTTGGGTAGGCTTTTGCTTGTTTTTGAACATTGATGTTTATTGGATAAACTTTAGGTGCGCCTTTGACTACTTCGCTGCAGAATTCGGTGCGAGGTTGAGTTGCTGCTCGCCGACCTCCTCACAGAGGGGTGATTAGATGCCTTATTCTTACCCCTTTCGTGCTCTTGTAACGTGGCAGTGGCTTGAACAAATATCTCGACAAACAAGGCTTTAGTCTGGTCGGTTATGGATGCACAACGTGCATCGGTAACTCCGGCGATCTTCCCGAAGACGTCGCCGAGGCCGTTGCAGCGAATGGTAGGGTCTCATCGTATGTTGTTTTGAGTGTATTCTGCGCAGTTGTCGGGCTCAAGGCGTCGTGGCATCTTCCGAGAGCGGTGGCTCCGTCCTGAATGGCGTCGTCATTACGTAGCTCCAGTGTGCAGTGTGAGGATCAGTTAGGGAGTCGCGAGTTCACGTTTGCGAGACAGCGAGTTACTTGAGGTGTTGTAATCACTGAAACACTGTGGTGCTATGTGATGTGTAGACGTGGTCGCTGCTGCTGTGCTGTCCGGCAACCGCAACTTCGAGGGACGTGTTCATCCGTTGACTCGCGCCAACTACCTGGCATCGCCTCCTTTGGTGGTGGCTTACGCTTTTGCTGGAACGGTGCGACCCTGCAGTTTGTGTTGCCGTTGCTTTGAATAGGGTCTGGTGACGCGCAGCTCGTGTTTCTCGACGTAGAACTATGTGGAGAGAACCTTGCGGGGTCTACTGTATGAGTTGTTTTAGCACGCCTGTTGAATCTTCTGAGGTTGTGGGGTTCTTGTTGCAGGTGAACATCGACTTCGAGACGGAGCCCATTGGTGTCGGCAAAGACGGGAAGAATGTCTTTTTGAGGGATATCTGGCCTTCTAATGAGGAGGTTGCTGAGGTAAGCCGAGGGGAGAAAGTTGGGCAGAGGTGTCCTGACCTAGACTGCCAAGAGTGTGCCTGATTGTATGTAGGCGGAGACTTGTGTCGCAACCTCGCGAGTGGGGTCATCGAGTCGCTCTGGTCACTGGAGTGTTGTGTGCGCCCGTCCTATCCGGCGGACGATATTTGTGGAGAGGGCTTTGAGGTGTGATTTTTTCCTGAGAAGGTTGGTGGGCATGCCGTGGACTGACTGAGGCGTTCTGACATGCGCAGGTGGTCGCAAGGTCAGTCCTGCCGGAGATGTTTCAGTCGACATACAAAGCCATCACGGAAGGTAATGCCATGTGGAACAGCCTGGAGGCCCCCCTGGGCGCTCAGTATGCATGGGACCCAAACTCTACCTACGTACACGATCCGCCCTTCTTCAAAACCATGACGAAGGACCCTCCTGGAGTGCGAAGCGTGAAGGACGCGTTCTGCCTTTTGAATTTCGGAGACAGTATAACCACCGACCACATTTCACCGGCAGGTAACATCAACAAAGATAGTCCTGCCGCGAAGTATTTACTGGAGCACGGAGTGGATCGAAAGGATTTCAATTCGTACGGCAGCAGGCGTGGTAACGATGAAATCATGGCGAGAGGGACGTTCGCGAACATTCGGATCGTGAATAAGTTCCTGAAAGGCGAGGTTGGGCCGAAGACTTTGTACGTCCCAACGCAGGAGAAGATGTTCATTTACGACGCTGCCGTGGTAAGAGGGGCTTTTTTCACTCCTGTTCATACCCCGTCTGAAACATTGCAGGACGTTGCGTTCGTGCTGTGATACGGGGATGAGATGACGAGTGCGGAAGGTTGGGTGATGCAGAAATACAGGGACGAGGGTAATGACACGATCATCCTAGCGGGAGCGGAGTACGGCAGTGGAAGTTCTCGAGATTGGGCTGCCAAGGGCCCTTACTTGCAGGTAAGAGTCGCAACTTGGGCGGTGTGTGACCGTTGCCTAGCGTCGGATGGCCCATCCTTCAATAGTACTGAAAGGTTCAAAGTACGAGGAGCAGCTGCAGTGTTGGGCGATGTCTCACGTTTCGCGTGTGTTCCAAGATGTTCAATTGCGATCTATGACAAGGCTGGGTCAATCCAATCTGCCTTCCAGCGATTCTCCTTTGGACCCTTACCGACCGATTGACTGTGCCCTTGATGTTGATGCAGGGCGTGAAAGCTGTTATTGCGAAGAGTTTCGAGCGTATCCATCGCAGCAATCTGGTGGGTATGGGCTTGATTCCTCTGTGCTTCAAGGAGGGCGAGGACGCGGACACGCTGGGACTGACTGGCTTCGAGAGGTATAGCATAGATATGCCAGCCCTGGAGGCTATCAAACCCGGCATGGATATCGCTGTGAAAACGGACAACAAGGAGTTCACATGCGTGCTTCGGTTCGACACCCAGGTCGAGTTGACGTATTTTTCTCACGGGGGAATTCTACAGTATGTGCTGCGCCAGTTGCTAAACCAGTAGGTCCTATTCGTGGAGGTCGGAGGTCGTACGGCGAGTGGTGGGTGCTCAGGTTAAGGTACACAGTTCAGTAGGAGGGAAACGTGCTGAGGCAACCGTAGAAGATCTAATATTGTTAGCGTGAAAATAGAAGCTCTGAATAGACGCTGACGTTCACATCCATCGAATCAGTTTAGCGGGATTGTTCTCATTTGAACCGCGCATGGGACCTGTTTACCAGAGATTAGTTTGAGAGCAAATTGCATGCTGCTGGGAGTTCCTCTGTGGACCTTCCTCCAAAGCGCAATTGCGCTTTTGAGTTGCCTGTGACGCAGACTGTCGGCAGAGTGCTAAGCTCTAGTTGCGTGGTGTCAATTGCTGTTTGTTGTGTTTGTAATCAAGGCTAACGGGAATGCTCCTTGACCATGTGCAACCTGCTTGGCCACGACAGTTCTTAAAACCTGGAGGACCAATTCCATTGCCTCGTGGTCAAATATCGTTTCTGAGCTCAATGTAGTCTTGTAACCCTTAAAACGTCTGGTGGGGATTGTACTGACACCACCGTATGAGCAGAATTCGGTTTAGGGGGGAAAAAGCCCTCGTAGTTTTCTTAACCGACACCGATCGATGGGAGGCAGTGCCCACGGAAGATCATGGGATAATAGGGCGCCACATTTACCGATCTCAATTTCGGAGACGCTCGCAGTAAAAGCTGCGTCAGTTTTTGAATTTCAAAATTCGTGTGGGCACCGCGGTGAAGGTGTTTGAGGATCCTTAGAGTACCCTCTAATTTTGCGGACGACCCAGTCTGAGATTTCGGGATGGATTGAGGCAGCGATGGTTTCGACGCGAGGAGGCTGGACATTGGCAGCAATGCTGGACTGCGCGCAACACTCGTGCTGCCGGCGAGAACGATTTCTGCGTTCGGGGATCGTAACCCGATTCCATTTCAACAGCTTGCAGATTTTACAGCTTTAGGGTTTAGGGTCAGACCCTCGATTGCGCGTACATGGAAATGATCGCCGTGACGTATCTTCTATTATTATGGCCCCCAATTTGAAAAGAAAGTGAACGTCAAGTTGATAACTTCACGTTCCAAGAATTCAAACACAGCGATCCCATACAACATCAATCTCCCTACCTGCACATTGAACTCATCACGCAGAGCAAGAATTGCCACTAAGCCCATCCACCCAACTGAATTCAGGCGTTGCTACGGGCATGGCCATCGCACTCTGCGCACATAAATCGAATGCTTAAAATATCCACAACCACGACGTGGTCTCCAACCAAACAACACAGCAAAATCAAGATTCAAGGGGTGAGGTATTGATGTTGAGGAGGCTCTATGTCCAATAACACCAAGTGCTGCCGCTAGATTCAGAAGCCGCAGGTCCGGACCACAAGAGCTGTGCTCAGTGATGTAGTGTATAACCTGACAAGGCATGCTTTCTCATTTATAATGTTACGATTTTCTATCGCTTTAGTTGAAGTAATGTCTTCTGCAGTTCTATTATTAGAACTGACCTTCAATTAATTATTCCCTGTAAATTCGCAGGTTCCCAGTAGCAAATTCGTGCAAAAGAGATCTTTGTGTGAAGCAGCAAGGAACCGATGCCTTCGAGCGACTCTCTGTTGGTCAACGCGAACATCTGCATCGGACTGACATGAACAGGTACACTTCTGATGACACGAATGCACGAAATGAACGATCAGACTCGTCTTAGTTGTTCTGTGTTTCTCTGATGGTAACGTTTCTCCTGGTTTTCAGGGTCCTGCTAGTGTCTGCGCTTCAGCGATCATGGCTGGGACTGGTCGGGCGGTTACGCCCCGGACCAATTAGGTGATACGCAGGTCAAAGTGCGAAATCATGCATCTAGTGCAACACAGATGCTTAGGGTGGAAGTCTGCAATATGGCACCCTCAAAACACGAGCTCTAGTAAGGGTTCTAGTTCGGGAATTGGTTGCTAGCTTAACTCAGGGACCTGTAATTATCAATCACTTGTTTTGAAGTATTCCACATTGATACTCTGGTGGCTAATAAACTGTGTTGCATTGGTTGATTAACAGAGAACCCTAAACCACTAACAGTCGAGAAAAATGATACCGCAACATTCCATTAGTTATTCAGTCGCAGGAATTATCACTCTGAAAACACAACCAAAAAGCAAGCATTTGTATTCACGAACACCGTTTCAGGCGTGCAAGCTACAAAACATTCTGAATATAAGAAATTGTATTGCAATAGTACAATCTCGATTCATAAACATTCCTCTCTGGGTTAGGTATCAAGAAAGATGCATCTTATAAGTTGGCGAGACTCTACCAGCCAGATTGTGGCAACAGCTCAACAGGAATGACCTAGGCCTCGGGCTTCGCGATGGAGGCACGAGACGCGCGTTTCTTCGCCAAACTCTCACTGCGATGATCACGTTGCTCCTTAATACGAAGGGCCAAAAGCTTCTGGTACTCTGCTGCTTCGGTCTTAGCCTTGGCAACCCTCTGCTTCTTGATTGCCACTCTGCGACGCTTCCTCTGCAACGTCAAGGGAGTCACGAGCCTCTGGATCTTGGGTGCCTTGCTCCTCTTCTTACCTGATGGCAGTCTGATGTAAGTAACGAAGGTAGAAGAACAACACTCGCATCTACAAGGGAAAATATCATAACAATTTAAAGCAAGCTTTATTCTGACAGTCCTGTCAGGGGAAAAGATATTGTACCTGTAGCCGACACAAAGCTGCGGCGATAGGTGTTCACGTACTTCCTCACGTCGTCCTCCTTCGTAAGGTTGAAAAGCTTGCGAATTTTAGTGGCCCTCTTCGGACCTCTCATTCTTGGTTTCTCAATATCCGTGAGTCCAGGCAGGTCATTATCGCCTGAAAGACACGAGAATCCATATTAGTATAGATAGATATCCCCTCAATCGGAAAGAAATCCTTAAGATACACAAATTTACCAGACAAAATTGAGACACTAACAGAATACTTATCATTTACCAGTGAACAAAAGTTGCATGCTCTGGAGACCTCAATATCGGCCAGAAATATATTCACTGACACTTTTGTATTCGTCATCACAGCGGATTCAGAACGCCCTCAAATCAACTCAGAGTCTAAAAGGAAATAGAAGTGATTCACCTTGTTTGACAATAACAAGGTTAAGAACAGAGAGGTCGGGGCTGACAATACAACCCCTGACAGACTTGCGTCTACGCTCCCCATTGCGCCTGCCGTGTCCTCTGAAACACGATACTCCTGCCAAAATGAAGCATGGCATATCAGGGTTTCATGCTTCGGGAGCAAGCAATCAAGGGCCCCGTTAGCAAATCGAATGCACCATGGAGATACAGCGAAAAGTGTAAAGCATAGATTTCATTCTTTTATGAAGCTTTACCTCGGTGCATAAGGAGCTGGACACGAGCTTGAGTCAGAACTCCCTGTTTCATTGGGAAACCCTGTTTGTCGCAGCCTCCCATAATCTTGAAGACATACCCCTTGAACTCGTCCCCGAGCTGGTCACCGCTGACTTCTTGAGCCAGTCTCTTGTCGTAGAACTGGCGACTGAACCACAGAAAAGATGTCAATACAAAAAACCAGCTCAGGAGAGAAAGAAGGATACTCCCACACACACCTGGGAAAATATATGCAAGCTTGTTAACGAAAACATACGAAACCCTAGACCCCAAGAAACATGACACCGAGGGAGTAAGGAGGCACAGCAATCCACTCACAGCTTGGCATCGTCATCAATCTCGACCTTCTTCTGGCACCCCGTGGTGGGGTTTGCAATGTTAAGCTTCATGGCGCCGGCGTTAGGGTGCGGGAGGCGGAAGACAAACAAGCACAAGGCAAAAGGAGAGCGCTTGTCGGGCTTGCGGCCTTTACACCCCGGCCCTTCTCCCCTTATTAGGGTTTGTGTGTGCGCCTTTCGTTCCCCAAGTTCCCTAAGTTCCCGATCTATTTTTGGATGAATATTACGACGTCTGTGATGGCCGTTATTTTTGACGTGCACACATCTAGAGTGGAAGCAAATTCAAAGCATTGAAGTACCGTTTGCTGTCGTGGGCGCAGGAGAGGTTCTTCAGGAAAATGTGGATTTGCGATTGGAGGCGTTTGACTCTTTACAGCTTCCGTTGAGTATTAACCCCTAACTGCCCACGGCACCAGATTCTGGTGTTTACAATAATATGAAGTTAAATAAAATCCAACCAAATTGCTATTTTTAGTAGTTTGTATTTTTGGAAAACTATATTCAAAGTCTAGTTCTAGCATCAAAAATCCGATCTTGAAGATGATTCATTATAATTTTTCTATTCAAGATTTTGTGCAAGGGTACCCATTGCAATCTTGGCTTCCCATAGTGTTGAGGGCTCTTGGAAATGAGCCTCAAATACACCAGGCCATGGAGGAAAAATCACATGAGAAATTCATTTAAAAAATTTGTAGAGTAGATTTTGGAAAGCTGTAAATTGATTGGATTGTGCATGTTAGGACCTATAACTCCATATCTTTTTGGTTACCAACTTTTAGGATCTCACATGTGAAAAGAAGTTTGAAAGATTTTTGTAGTTTTAACACCCTTGTGATCAAACATTATAATCTTTCAATCCATAAGTGATATTGTTGTGTTTTCTTTTCTTATGTAATCTCTAACATCTCTGGTTTGAATTTGTATGGTTACAATTTTTTTTTAAATGACACAACTTATCAAAATATTGGCTTTTTGTTGGATTTCAAGCAAATTCCAAGAGCCTAAAAACAGGCCTTAGGCAATTAGGGATTAACCCTTGTGCATCACAAAGAGAACATCACAAGTAAGGAGCATTTTCTGTTGGATCCAAAAAACTTGGAATAATTTCAAAATTACTTGGTTACTAAAGTTTTCACAGTTCAAATTTGAAGCCAACTTACTCATGAGTACAAATCTCAAATTTATAAGGGAATCCATCGTGTGGATTTCAAGATTATAATATTTGATGAACATGGTAGTCCACAGATCCTTGTTTTTCAACATGCAAAAATCAGTCGCTCTAACGCACTGGGGTTAAGCAAGGCACGTAGCTAGTCTATACTTTGCATATTATCTTTCTTCTAAGTGCTAAATGTTGTTGGGTGAGGCTTGCATTGAAAAATAGGCTTAAAGCAACTCAAATCTGACGATGGTCTGACCGATGATTTTTGCCGTAGCTTCAATTGGGAAACTCGAGATTCTTATTCTATGGAAAACGTTGGGCTAGGAATCCATTCTAATATCTCCTGAAGACATTACTATTTGTGTTAGTCCTTAGGATGACGAAGGGGTGTGCTTATGATGCTTGTTTTACAAATATACTAGGAGCATTTGTTATACTCCCTCCATCCCGTAATACGTGTCTGCATTGAAACTCATGTTTTTCCTAGTAGTCTTGAGTACACATATTGGAGACTTGCTTGGACCCAATTTTTATTTTGGTTGCAATGAACACATATAGTGTTCTTAATGGACTATTGGGATTGAAAATTTGAACCATCCTGAATTATACTTTTTATGATATTATCAATGAAATTAATATATATGAAACATGAGGTTCCAATGCGAATGTTTATTTCGGGTCAAAGGGAGTATTATCTTAGGATATTAGGTCAAGGCCTCTCGCGTCTTTTGCACTCGCTTTGCAACTATTCCATTCTTTGTATTTCAATGTTTACTATATTGGTGACTTCTTCACATTCTTGTTGACTTAATTCTACTACCTCAGCTTCAAACTATTGACTATTTTTGAGGTTTGGCTTCTGACAAAAGTCACATTGTACTTTGATTCCAGTGGGACACTGAGGCATCTAAGAGGAGGGAGTTGGCTGCCAAGAAAACTGCTTTGGCCTTAGCAGAGATTGCGAAGTTCTTGAAATGTGTCTTTGGTATGCCCAAGAAGTAATGTTTCTATACAATTGTGGATCTCATGCCTTGATATGCCATCTGATTTGTTTAGGTAGGAATATGACGTGTTCTATGTCTAGATCACCCAATGGTATTCAGTTGAATCCAACCGCAATTTACGTTGCATTTCATGAATGATTCTGCTTTGTAGGGGTTTTCCTTTATTGTTGGACAAGAAGTGTTTTTACTGTCAATATTGGCTCCTAGGAGGTAGTCTTATTTTTGTGCTACCTTAATTGGAATATTTCTATCTCACCTTTTATGGGCTTCCATGACTTTATGGGTCTTCGGTACTCTCTAGAACATTGATATGAAACTTTAAGCTTGTGATTTAGAATACTTCATGCAGTGGAGTTGTAAAACTTCAATTGTAGAGCTCTTGTTGGGAAATATTATTGCTCATGCAAGCTATCGTGCTCAGAAATTAGAGGCTTCTCTATCTTCTAATTTGAAAGCTAATTATAACAATATCCATAAGGATTTCCATCTAAGTGGGCTTTCGGGTTTCATGCCTTCTACTTGTGTTTATTTTTATTGATTTTTCATATTTTCATATATATGAGTAAATTGTTGTTTTTTGTTTATAAGGATTTTGATGCTGAAAATTGTAAAATCCATGAATTGCTCATATACATTGTACATGTTTTGTGATTGCTGGTCCATTCAATTGTTGTATTGTCTAAAGTAGACAATAAATGCCTTGCCATATCAAATCACCTCATAATGACAGAATTTTTGAATTCGTTGTCCATGCACTACTTAATTATTTAGGGTTTGATTTTTGAAGTGAAATCATTTGATGGTCTATGTGCAAATGTCTTAATTAGGTTTCATGGGGGCCATTAGTAAAGCCCTAGAGTGTGAGCTCTATTTTAACAATAAGTTTTGTGTTGTAGGCTATTTTGCGTGCAGCCGAGATGGCTCATGATGCATAGGCTGATGAATCCATGGCAAGGGATAGAAAGCTAGGTAACTCAAGTCAGTATGCTCTTTATTGGCTTCAAAATGCTACAAAAGTTGCAATTCCATATTGGCTAATAGGGCTACATATTGACTTAGGGACCTACATTTATCAATCATTTGTTTTGAAGTCTTCTACATTGATACTCTGCGGTGGCTTGTATTTTGTACCTAATAAATTGTGTTGCATTGGTTGATTAACGAAGAATTCACTTTCACTAGCAGAAGTGTGAAAAAATGGAAAACATGTTACACCCATATAGCTCATTTTGTTACATATGGGATGAACCTTGTGACCCCCATCGCCTTGTCGTTAAGGTAATTCAACTAGTGCGTTGTTCTCATGTGCTATCCTTGTTTCAAAGAAACATGATTTTCTATAATAGTGATATGGCCGTCAAGGTTGTTCTATTTTACTATTTGAGTTTGTTATTTTTTATTATTTGTTGATGATTATATATTAGGAATTGTATCTACATTTTCAGATTGTATATGAGACTTTGAGTTGCTTAGGATGATGCTCTTCCTCAAATCCAAATTAAAATAAAATTTTTGTATATATGGCCATACCTTGTTTTCGCATGTGATGGGTATTTGAGAGTGACGTTTTTGATGACCCTTGTTTTTCGAGGGAAATTTCTGTGCTCAATCAGATTCCCAGTGGCAGACCTTTAGGGGTTTATAGACTTGATAAGGTGAAAGAAAATTCTCTAATTATGCTACTGCCAATTTCCCATGTATGACTATATAGTTATGAAAATGATTTTATTTTGTGTGTTTTTCAGTCAACATTGAGATTGTATCGACCATTTGTAATGTGCTCTGTTTGTGCATTTCTTCAGGTATATGCTTTTACTTGTCACTAGATTTGAAGGTTACCAGTATGTGTGTATCATTTGTAGAAGCCTAAGGGAACATTTACAGTCTCAGTCTGAGTTGAAGGACTGATTAGGGTAATTGTTTTATACCTTTTGTGCCGCCATCTAATACATTATTGTTACTTTTTCCATCTAATCGAGAATTGAACTTGGATAAATAATAGATAAGGTATACATGTCTTTCAATACTAAATCTTAATGTCATTAGTTCCATTTCAAGATCTGTAAGAACTTTGATTGATTTTTTTTTTGTCTTGGATGCAAGTTTTGAGCATTGCCAACACATCATTACACTTGATGAAAAAACCCTCTGAGAGTAGTAGTGTCTTTCCGTCAAACCAACCTTATGCAACACCCAACAACCACATTTTGGAATGTATTGTAACAGATACAGAGTCTGTGACAGAGCTCTTTGTTGATTTCTCCTATATAGGCTTATCCCTCATCAACTCCATTCCGTAGGTATATAATTTGTTGAGGCATCTACCTTGAATGATGGCTTAAGTTAAACTACTTGATTTTTTGTGAACCAGAATCATTTCAACCAAGGTTGATGAATTTCTACGTCTGCCCCAAAATAGCGTCCGGACGTCCGAACGCACAGACGCTAGTGGACGCAGTGTCCCTCCCGCCGTCGGAAGGCGGACGGGCGGGGCGGACGGTCGAGGCGGCTTAGAAAACCCGTTTTGAATTTTTTGTTTTGATTGTTTTCACCAATGAGAGATTGAGAGTGAAGTCATTTGGATTTTGATTTTTCTTATATTGCAATTGCGATTCAATAGAGTTGTATATCACTATTTATGTAAAAGCTAATATATGAAATATATTTTTAATTTTTTTGTTGAATTTCATTTTGATTTAGAAACAAAATCACTTTAAAATCCAACGAGATGTATATCATCAATAAACAAACAATTTTATAATAAAATGATTGAAGAAACCATTGTCATTTGTCAACATGAGCTCCATATATCATGAGCAACTAAACAATTAAACATCTAAATTCACATCTCCACAATTTCTATGGACGCCAATCCACATCTCCTTTAACCTCAGCCCCACTACTCTCTCCTGCAGTTCTTCGTTCAAAATCTTCATTATCGGAGTCATCTTCATTGTTGAAATCAAGTATCGTTGTCTCTTTCAAGTCTTCTCTCGAAGTAGGTTTACTCCCTTCTTTTGAATTTTATTTTTTATTTTTTATTTTTAACAGAATGATTAAAGGCTTTTTGAATACGAACCTTTCTTTTCTTTCTATTTGACAAAGTAGCAACATTTTCATCAAGAGGGGTCCTATTCTTCACTGGAGAGATAGCAAAAGGTTGCATTTCTCTTTTCGCTTTCACGTTACTTGATTCTTGAACCATCAATCTCGATGTAGGGTCGACATGTCCATGAACGGTTATCTCCACTTTGGCTTTCTTTTGAAGTAATAGAGTGCCGTTTGTTGATTTGATGGGTTCTTGTACCATTCCTTTTCCTAAAATGCGAGCACGCAAAGATGCCAATGGCATCCGATTACTATCCATATCACTTAGGCTTGTAGGTGATGACGCTACTTTCCGTAGATTACCGCCTGTAGAAATTTCTTTGGAAATGTTCATTAGGCGTTTTCCATATCCAAAGCTCTGAGAATCATCCAATCGTGTGCTAATAGACTTCAACGGTATTGGTGGAAGAGCACTAGATCTCGGTACTTCAAAAATTGGCTTCATTCGCTTCTTTCTTTTATCACTCTTCACAATTGCCGAATTTGTGACTGCCATCCCAACTAAATCACTATTTTTCTATACCGTAATATTTGGTTCCCCTTCATCACCACTATTGTTGCCCACATCTTTGGGAACGTCCACCTCCATGACCGCATCTTCTCTTCTGTCGTTTCTTTGCACTACATTTAATGCCCCAGATGGAAATTGAGAAATCAGAACTTCTTCATTTCTCCCATCATCACCAATAGCATTCTCATTGATTTTCACCTCTTTAGCAATAGCGTTTGTCTTTTCCGATAGAATGTTTTCGCTATTCAAGAATCCCATTCCATTGCAATATGCAGTTAAAGAAGGTAGATTCTCCTGTATCTCTACATTGTCCTTGTTTTCATAAAAGGTATATGCATCGTTTGCATTGTCGGGAATAACATCCTTCCGGTTTAAATGATAATCATACGTATCATTCACCAAATTGGGAAAGTCTTGCATAACGTCTTCATCTCCCCACGCTGTCGTACGATTGAAGTCATCCCCGCCATCTACAGCTGAAAGGGCCCTTTCCAAATCATCGCCATCATCGTCTTCTAATGTCGACCTATCTGAATCCTCTGATTCCATCGAATCCACATTATTATTATACCATTTTTTTTCATCTTTTTTCTTCAATGCGTTTAATACTTTGGAATTGGTATACACGTACACCAAATCCGCTACTCTCTCCGGCTTCAATTTATTTCGAGATTTGTTGTGAACAAAAGAATAGTTGCTCTAATTCCGTTCACATGAAGATGATGACACTGGTTGAGCCAATATCCTCTTCGCTAATGGAGCTATAAACTTCCCACGTGCAACTTCAAAATCCCACCAAGCATGTGCGGACAACATTTGTTCTCCCGGATTCAACATATTGTGGAATGGATGTTCCTTGTGTCGAAAAGCCACAAATTCCTTCACCACTACTACATATTCATCCGGTTTACATATTCTCTCCAAAACTTTCTTACATCCTGACATTGCATCTACGTCATCCGCTAGCTCTTTGTCATGAAGAAGGTATGGATTCAAAAGAGTTACGGCTGATTGGAGATCGTTGTCCACCATTCTTCTTCGGGCATAAAAAGATTGTACCAATGGAATTGCAAGTTCTTCTAGCAAACAAAATGGTGGACTTTATAATCCGTTCATGTGCTTCTGTACTTCCTCATGATATGCAACACCTTCCCCATGCATAGTGATTTTGAATCCAAATTGCGGAGTGCACATATAATTGGTTCAACCATCTCCACATAATTGATGGATTGATTCCAAAAATGGTCATCAAGAACAATTTTCTTCACCGCTAAGGCCAAGTCTTTTGGTTGGATTTTAGCTTCAAGTTTTTTCTTGAGAGTATGTACATACTCAATCCATTGCGGATCTACCACCATTTGTTCCAATGCTCCTCTCAATTTTGTCAAACGCTCCATTATGATAAATTTAGAGGCGAACCTTGTATCCCTAAACATCAAGAGACCAAGATTTGGCGAATACTCTCGCAATAGAGCTAGCGGCATATGTCTCTTCTTGATAAATTTAGCTACAAGAACTTCTTTATCCAATTTGAAAGCAATTCATTTCTGTGCAGCCCAATCCTTCAACAACAAATTCAATGCATGTACCACGCACCTTTGGTAAAAAATATGAGGATATTTTGCAGATATTACATCCCATGTGGATGGATTCACGGGAGCATTATCCGTAGTTATTAACATAAAGTTCTTGGACCCCACTTGTTCAATGAACTTTTCCAACACAGCTGCCAAGTACTCCGCATTTTTTTCACAACCACTTGTATCCACAGATCCAAGAAATTCTTCACCTGTGGATGATACAAACATGGCATCAGGGTTGTCAGGACGTTCGGACGCGGATGTTGTGTCCGCAGCGTCCGTTGACATTCGCGTCCTGGCAGACGCAGCGTCCGCCTGTCTCCCGTCCGCCCGTCCGCCCGATTATGGCCGTCCGATTGACGCGCGGACTGATCTGGTCCGCACGATCTGGGCGTCCGCCCCGTCCGTCCGCCCCGCCCGTCCGCTTTCCGACGACGGTCGGGACGCTGCGTCCGCCAACGTCCGTGCGTCCGGACGTTCAGAAAATGAATGCTATTTTGGGGCAGACGTTGACATTCGTCAACCCTGCATGGCATTGATGAGAGGTCGATTAGTCACTGAGCTTCATCCATCAATAGACAATGTTGCTCCAAATTTTTGAATGCTATCTTTGGTCCGTGCATTCAATTGTGTCTGAATGTTGGTCTTCGCCTCATTCAACAATTTATACTGAAGGTCGTGGTATGAGGGAGGAATATATGGCCTACCGAACGCAGCTGTTTTCTTCACTACTTCTTTAAAAGTTGGATTTCGAGCCACGGAAAATGGTATAATCGCCGAATAAAAAAAATTTGCCCACACTAAATGTAATTTGCGTCTATAACCTTCTTCAAACCCATTCACTAAGCTGCCTTGCCTCTGAGGCCTAGAATTTGATGCCCTCGGAATTTCATGTTTACCAGAAGCTTTTGTACTCAAAGTCACTTCAGTTGTGGCACATACCATTGATACCAATTCTTTGGACGCTGGACAAGAGTCTTCGTGGTCAGAATGCGACACAGCCTTTTTGGCCGAAAACTCTTAGACATCTGAAGGGCTAGGGTTGCCATCCACATTGTCTATTACAATGCGTTTTGGAAAAATTCCTTTGCAATGCCGAAATAAATCTCGAACTGCCATTGGTAATCGTAGACAAAGGCTCACCCCTTTATCACGTATACCTTCAAGCTCAAGATAGCCTAAGTGGCTCAACATACGGCCGAGCCTCCTTGCCATGACCACCTTGCAAATCCTACATTCTACTTTACCATACCAAAGAGAAAAATCCCCCGTCAGTTTGGCCGTCATACTGACAAGTGTATGTTTTACCTCAATTTCAAAAGAAACCAATAGAATGTTTTAAATTTGAAACCCACAACGTGACAATGTACACAATATCAATGAAATTAGTCACACAAAGCTTTGAAAATCAAAACCCCTCTGTCCACCGAACTATGCATTACCAAGCAAGAGACACAATAAATTGAAGCTCATAACCCTTGGAAATCTTAGTGTTCGGTTTTTCGAGAGTGAATACAAAAGCTTCTCTTCTAACATTTATAGTCCCCTCCAGAAAATTTAGGGTTCATTTTTTAGGGTTTACATTCAAAAACAACCAACGGCGCGGACAGGGCTGAAGCGGACGGGGTGACGGGCGGACAGGCCGGATGGGACGGGGCGGACGGGTCGGTCGGGTGGACAGGCCAGATGGGTCAGATGGACGGGTTGGACGGGCGGACGGGGCGGTCGGATAAGGCGGTCGGGCGGACAGACCAGACGAGGCGAACGGACAGGGTGAATGGGGCAGACTTCGCATTGCCATTAGTCATTAGAAAATTTTATATTGTTATGTAATTTGAAAGTTACACAATTACAAATGAATGCATTCACGTAAAATAAGATGTACATATAAAAATATTTTTATACGCAAATGAAAATATAGCATCTTTATATATAAATATATATGTATAAACAAAATACATGAAAACATAGTTCCAATATCACTATTGAATCCTATACGATCTTTTTAAGATCTAAATCTTTCACATTCTTTTTTGTTTTAAAACAATGAAAGGACCATTGTTTTTAAAAGACAAAATTCTCCTCAAATCCTACTTTCCACCGGATGGACCACTACCTTCTCCCAAAACAAAAGGAAAATCTGCTATACCGAGGAGTTTAGCAGATGATTGACGAGTTGGCCGCTGTTGACTTGCACGGACTATTCGCCCTCTAGATTGAACTTCGATGTCCACCTTATAAAATTGTTTCTTGGTTTCCGGAGAGAAGTCATCGTCCTCTTCACGCTTCTTTTTTTGTTTTCTTTTCGATGATAAATCGACTTCGTCTACCTTCAAGGTTCTCAAGTTGCTCTCCACACGATCTACCATCGCTTGAACAACTTCATCATCTCCTTTCCCTTGCCATATTGTAAGGCAATCTCCATCCAATAGGATAGCCTTCCAATGCCCTATAATATCGCCAATGCGCCTATCAAATGCTACTGCCACATCTACAGATGGATGTTCTGTGCTTGTTTGTCCATTTGTATTGTAGACAGCACGAACTTTTGCAACCTCTTCCAACTTCGACAATAGAAGGGCCCTACCTACAAGGGTGTGGTCGTATGCCTTATACTGCTCATCGAACTCTTTTCCATGGTTCACCTCCATCCAACTGTCTTCTGGTCCTCTCTCCATTTTTTTATCTGGAAAACGAAAGAACTTTTCGTGTTGCAAGCTCCAATGTTCCCCCATGTTGCGACAAAACATTTCACGGGCCGCGTCATCTACGATTCCTCGAGCCCGCAATTCCACCTCTCTATTGTGAGTCATCCACACATCCAAATCCAATGGTTGTTGAGATTCCTCGTACAAATCATGCCTCTGTTCATTGGCATTCCACCGGATTGGCTTCCCCCAATGTTGATAATTTTGGAATCTGTATGGCGCTTGATCAAGAGGAAGATTCCAATGATTGTACTCGTGGCTTGGAGGCATAACTTCCAAGATACCAAACATTTCGTAGAACCTAGCACTCAATGGACTACGACACTCGGCACACACTGAACGAATGAGTGATGCTTTCACAATGCAAGTGATATGGAAAGTATGGCGACATTGGCCCATGGTTACCGCACCTTCCGGTCCGAAGAGGCCTTGGCAAAGGTTACAACAATCATTCAAGATTGGAGAGGCTAGATCACAAGCACGCACCACTTGCTTGTCTTTCACATTGATGTGTCTTGAAAGTGTATTGTAAGGGACCCATCCTTCCTCTACTTCTAAGGCCCAATTGATGGGTGGAGCTTGGTCCTTCTTTGTATGGTTTAACAACTCAAACATGGCATCCATGTCTCCCGAACATGTGATCTCCGTATATCCCTTAGAAGGATGTTGGTCAAACATAGTCTTGAACCAACTCAAAGAGCTTTGAATGGCATCGCAATTTTCATTCGACTCCATTGCCAATGTTTGAAGATCTGCCATTGCTCGAGATACTACAGAGGGTCTGTCTTGGAGTCTTTGTACCCATGCTAACTATGGAGACTCCAAGCTGCTAGATGGCATAAACTTCTCCAAATCCAAGCACAATTGCAATCGATTCAACTCGGATTCAACAATTCCTTTTGCTTCAATTGCTTCCTCCAATTTATGCTTCAACTCTTCAAAGTCACAACTCTCCGTTTGCATCTCCGCATTCACGTAAACGGATGAAAGCTTTTCTATTGATGGTTGTTGTGTCGCTTTTAACATGCTCATGTCGTGACTTTCTTGTACATTTACAATGGCAGGGTTGTCGCTTGCTTTGGCCTTATCAAAAAGAAGAGATAGCTTATCTTCACTCTCTTGAGTCTTTTGACTATCTCTGAGTACAATCACTGGTGAGATTGTAACCTCACTCGGATTCTTGGAGGTCCCTTGCAATTCTGCAATCTGTTTACGCATCTTCATCAACTCCTCCATTTGCCTTGATGATTGTTGATTTAAATGTTCAACCTCACTCTCCGAAGTCTTTAATTTGAACTCCAACACTTTGCACCTTGTTTCCACTCCTCCAAAGTCAGCAATTTTTTTCTCATATTCCACTAATTGTAGTATGTGAACATTTCTTTCTTCGAAAAGTGGTTCGAAAGTCTTCGTGAGATTCTGAAATGCTATAGCACTTTCAACATCTCTGGTGCCATGAAAGAAAACTCCTTAGCCAAATTCATAAAAGATGGAGCAACTTGCGATAAAAATTCAGTTGACATCGTCATCTTGAAAGCTGTATCAAGTATATGTCCAACATTCTTTGGATCTGCAAGTGGACTCATTGAAACAGCAGTAGCACCATCATTAGGGTTAGACGATCTGCCTATTTCTTAATGAATGTTACTGAACTGAACCAAGAGCTTAAAAAAAAATTTCCAATTGTTTTGGATAGGACATGTCTTGCAAGATTCGATGTAGAGGACTCGGCAATGATGTTGTATACAGAAACTCCTCCGCCCACTTTTTACGCTCGGAACTCCATAATGAGGATATATTATCAAACTCCACGCCTTGTCCACGAAGCGTATGTACTTTATCTTCTAAACTTAACGCTGGACTAGATTCAGCGCCTTGATGCATAGGCGAAGATTTGTAGACCAAACTATTAAAACAATTGTTGGCTATCAGACTATCAATTGTAGCATTAGCTTTTGCCACTTTCTCCATCAAGACTTCGTCTACTTTACTTTTTGAAGTTTCCCCGCGTTCCGTACAAACATTGCCTTCGTTTACAAACTCCGTTTGCATTTGTACAGCAACATTTGGTGTAAAGGTCAAACGTATTGGAGCTGTGGAAAAGACTTCACCCTCTTGCGTCTCTACATCTTTCTCCACATCTTTCCCCACATTTTTCGAAGAGCTTTCATTGATTGCTTTTGTTGGAGATTGTACAGATCGTAATTCTTCAACATTTGAGGCTTTCTCCACACCATCCGTTTTCACCTCTATAGTACTTTTTAATATTTTTTCTGTTTTTCCCTCTGAATTGTACAAGTCGGGAATGTCCTTTTGATTGGCTTCAAGTAGAAGTGGGCAAGCTGTTGTTGTCGGAAACATGCTCCAATCGATCTTGCGCTCTAATATAAGTTCCGCGTAAACCATACACACCACGCTATAATTAATATAGCCTTTGTTTCTGGGCTTGTTTCCGAATAGAACATGCCACACCTCCACAAACCGATGGACAAAATGTTTGTTGTTGCAAGTCCATGGTTTACAACAAAAATCCCCTGTATGACTTTTGTGCGACTCTTGAGGCCACAAGTTGTCAATGAGGTACATTTTAACATAGGTCCTGTACATTTTTTATGTCCAACACTCCGCATCTTCATCTTCCCACCCACTCTCTACTTTAATTGTAGGATCATTTAAAATGTCAAGTCGAAGGTCATCTGTAGCCCCCTTCACTTTGCTCTTTTTCTTGGCTTCGCTTCTTAGAGTCACCCCATCAATATTTTGATCACCTTTGCCGTTCATGATTGTCAATTGGATTCAATAACCAATTGAAGTGAATAAAAAAATCTCATGTGATAGTCAAAAGTGATGGCATCAATTGTAAACCGGTAACAAAAGATAGAGGACCTCAACTCTCTACCCCGTAGGAGCAACTAGCGCATAAAGCAATAGAAACACATCCAACTTGGCACCGAAGGAAAATTGAAGTAAAAAGAAATGAAAAGTCACTTCACCCTTATAGCCTTCCAACGCCAGACCTAGAGGCCATCCGCCATCGGACCTAACCCGGACCGCGCGAAGCGGCCCCGAACCTCGCGTCCACCGCCTAGACCGACGATGTCCGCTTTGGCAGCGGAAGCGCCATCCACCCGTCGCCCTATCCCCTTGCCCCGTCTGCCCGGATTGTCCGCACTGTCCACCTTCCGACACCGTCCGCACTTTGGACACACAGACTACCCCACTTAAACACTGACCGTCGCCGCCGTCCGCCTAGCTGTCCATTGGAGCATCCTATGAGGCCATTGTTACTCAAAAAGAGCGGTACCATTTAAAAAAACAGCCTAATAATCATTGCTAAATGAGGATCAATGTAATTGATTTATCATTTTTTTAAAAGAAATGTAAATCCTAAACCCTATATCCTAATTACCCTAAACCTTTTCTTTTCTCCCCTAAATTGTTTTACGAATGAGGGGAATGTGGTTAAGTTGAATATGTTTGGATTATTTACTTATATTATCCCTCTAAATAGGTTTTGAGAAGATCTGAAGATGGTGGGGATTTTTTTAATGTTCATTAGGAAATCAAATGTTTTGCAGAAATAATCAATTTCTTTTTCATTGTAAGCAAATGAAATTTAAAAAAAAGGCCCCAATACATAATTAGAATAACAGTTTAATGGATTTCAACCTCATGATATTTAATGAAAGGTTGTGATTTCTCATTAAAAGTGCATCACGATCTTCAAATAAACATCGAGTCTTTCATATTTTTTAATGAAATTTTGATTAGATTTGAAAACAAAGAAAAAGAATCAATGTTTTAACTTTCAAATCATGTATGGCTATATTTTTCCTTAAAAACATAGAAAAATTCGTTACTTGAGTTGGTGGAGTAGAATACATTATACACTTATACATGTGCTATATTTATTTTGAAGGGTAATTCCAATATTCTTATTTCAGATGTTTTTAAATATTAATTTTAAAAAAGAGGGTTCATTGTTTAAAGATCTAAAAAATTGACAAACATAATTTCTATTATAAATAGGAATTGAATTCGGAATTCGAATTTTGAAATGATTCAAATGAACAAGATATTGATTATAAAATATTTCTTTGTTTGAGTTTTCAAAATGAATTCACGAAACAATTGCAAACTTTTGAACTTAGGTATATGGTATTGTTTTCGGTTTGTACTTTGTAGAGTATAATACTTCTATTTTAATCCTAAATAAATGAAAAAACTCGACATGAATGAAATGTTTCTATGTATTGCACAAAGATTTCTACCAATTATTATGATAATTAGATACATTGTTACATTTCATAAAATCTTCTACATAGAAAGAAAAAATCATTTCAGTTTTCAATCATGATAAACGATGTCTTCTACTCTTTCTGTTATATGTTCATTTTGTATAACGTGTACATTGTACAATCTTCGAGAGCAGAGTAGTTCATTTTTCATTTTTGGCTCTTATTAAAATAGAAAATATATTTGTGTTAATGTGTTTGGATTTTGAAATCATTATGTATTCTACGGTCTTGCAAGAATGCATCTCGCTCCTTTCTTTGAATCCTTTTGATATTTTTTTTTCCTTTTGCTTTCTCATAGGGCTCTTGTTCTCTTGTTCTTCTCATTTGACCAACCTATTTGGCTTGGCTCTTAGTTTTTTTCTTTTTAATGCAATGGTTTATGCATATGTTAGAAAAAAAAAATTATTTATTTAAAATTAATATATTGATGAACAAACACATAAAGGTATTGAATGCTTTCACATTTAAAGTTATAAATCTATCATAAATCACTCTTGCAAATTTAAATGATTGAATTGAAAATTTGAAAATGTAATTACAAGAGCTTTCAATTCAATCAATTGCATAAATCATAAATGTTGAAATGCAACTTGTATGAGTTTAGCATCTATGAAGATTAATTCATGCTATCCACATGCAATTTTCCAATTTAATAAAATGCAATTGAGTACTTCAATTTCTTTCTTTCCAATTCTCCAAGTAACATTCACTTCATATCTTTCTCTATTTGTTTATCTATTTTTTGGGAACAAATGGAGAAACCATTTTTGTCTATATTTGAACATGCACTCTTATTTGATTGATGAAGAATAGATCTATGAAATATATAATCATTGATTTGTTCATATTGATTTATCTACTATATTTTATGTATGTATATATATATATATATATATATATATATATATATATATATATATATATATCATTAAAGGAGTATGAAAGACAAGATTGACAGATTGTGTTCGAATGTTGTTGATTTTGAAATGATTTAGTACTATATCATTTATAAGAATATTATAATAGTGTTATGTTATAATATTCCTAAAACAATTGCAACAAATATTAAAATACATG
The DNA here is from genome assembly GCA_963969395.1 of Pseudoscleropodium purum. Classification (NCBI taxonomy): domain Eukaryota; kingdom Viridiplantae; phylum Streptophyta; class Bryopsida; order Hypnales; family Brachytheciaceae; genus Pseudoscleropodium; species Pseudoscleropodium purum. The sequence continues at coordinate 628,329 of OZ017802.1, forward strand.
CTAAGTTAGGTTTATTAGCCTACCAATTATTCATTAATAGACATAATTGAGTAGCCCCCTTAAATGAAACATTCAATATCTAATATCTTACAATCCAAATGGTGGATTTGTCTAAATTTTTTATTCAACTACCTTCTTACAATTGCTTTATACACAATGCAATGTGAATATTTGGGCACATATATTAAACGTCACAATCCTTTTGTGAATTTTTGAACATTTTAGCTCATATCTTTGTACAAAAATATCATTTACCAAGAATTCATAAATTTGGTCATAAAGGAAGGCTACCTTTTTTAATTTCAAATTTTACATTGAATGAATGAAAAGTTACTTGGACTATATAGTGCCATGAAGACCTCTATTTATCGTGCAAAATATGGACATCGGAGTGCTTTAAGGTCAAACCGCCCCGTCCGCCCTCATACTCGTCCGCCCCATCCGCCTCGCCCCCCGTCCGTCCAGACCCCGTCCGTCCCGATACTTGTCCGGCGTCCGCCTTGTCCATCCGATCTGGCATCCGCCTTGTCCATCCCGTCCACCCCAATACCCGTCCGCCCGGTTACGGCCATCCGATCGACACACAAACTGATGTGGTCCGCATGATCTGGGCGTCTGCCTATATATATGGGGAGGCGGATGGCTCATTCCGAACAGTTGTTCTCTTTTGGAGTGGGCGGACTAGTGCATTGGAAGCTCTGCGCGCCCCTTCCGCATTGAGTGAACGATTGTTGTAACATTGTTACAAATTTTCACAAAGTTCACACGTGTAAAATTTTAATTAATTGATTAAATCAAAATTTTGGTTCTTAAGCTTTCTAATTGTTTCATTCTCTTTGCTTCAGCTTCATCATGCCGAAAGATAGAGCACCCAAAAAAAGTAGTCAAAAGGGAAGACCCTAATTGTTCGATTAGGATGCTTGGGTCGATCCATTGTGCGTGGGTGAATCGGGATGGGAAGAGGAATCAACAAAAGTGTGGGATTGCTCAATGTGCAAGAAGTATGTGAAAATGACTCACATTCAAAAACTTTGGTTACGTGAACGTGTAGAGCACTAAGCGCCACGTTGGGAAGGACAAATGTCTACGTGCCTAAGTGAACACTTCAAACAACGATACACACAAATGCATCGAGTTCTTGACATTAAAAGCGCCAAATCAAATATAATGAATTATAATGTTATGGCAATGGTTTGGGCAGAGATTGTACTCCACAAGGACGTGGATTGGCGTACCGCTACAGGTCGCAATGTGGAGAACTATACACACACGAATGCCGTTATAGATACATAGTAGAGGGGCGCAAACAATTGCATGCCAGAGTGGTCCAATCGAGGTTATCTACAACAACCTTCAGTTGTTCTATGAGATGCTGAAGATGCGTGAACAGATGACGATGATATGCAAGCGCCTGTCACATTTGGAGTTAGATACGAGCAGGTAAAAGAACGAGAACGAATTGAATTTGAACAACAAATGCAAGAGGCAACACGTAGAAGCTTTCAAGATTGTGGACGACAAGATAGGCATGGTGGGTCCTATGGACGTGAATATGGAACGCGAGGATCTGAATAAGGAAGAGGTGGTTCATCCTCTGGTTATGATCCTCAAAATAGATATGAAGGTGGAAGAAGGAGCTATGGATCCACGCATTATGGTGGTTCAAGTGCAGTTGGTTCTCATTATGGCATTCTCCCTGAAATTAGCTCTCAAGGTGGAGCAGGTAGCTATGGCAACACGCACTATGGTAGGTCTAGTGAATCTAGTTCATATTATACTACGCCCACTCAAGTGGGCTTCGAAGGTAGTGGAGGAAGCCATGTAACCCCGCAGTATAGTTACTCTCTTCACAGAAGCGCCCAATACTATCCAGGATCAACTAGAAGTGATTCATACAGGCATCATGGGACCTCTTATTACGGGGCTTCAAATGAAAGAGGATTAGAGCCTACTACTCCGGTTCCTCCTCCCACTTTTGGAGGTTCAAGCTATGGACAAGGAGGTGCACCGAGTGGATATCACGGAAACTACAGAGGTGGTCCGTTCATTGGAGTACAAAGAAGAGGCACCGGTCAACAATTTGAGTCCGATTCAGATTCTGAATAAAAAAACATGCAAGTATATAGTGAGCATGTATTTGCTCAATTTTCTCATTTTTACTCTCACGACAAGTATAGAGCACTAGATTCGTAGAAGTAGTACAAAATTTTAAATGAATAGAACAATTTTGAACAACAATTTTGTTCACTTTTTCAAAAAGTGTTGTGTAATAGTGTACACCAAGTATGTATGTAGGCAAGCATATTGTTGAAAACATCATTGTATTATTTTATAATAGCGTTGATGTATAAGGCTATAAGCGACTTTGATAAATAATAAAAATATAAAGAAGAAATGTAACTTTGTAAGAGCAATATTATGTCTATTTTTGAATTCAGCATTCGAGGTTAAATATGTACTAACATGGTGTATATTTTGAAATTATTGTTGTGTGTTTATTACATTTAGAAACTCGTAAATGGTATAAATGTATTTTTAATTAATTTATGAAAGATTGAATTATTTGAATATTTGAAATTTTTTTATTCTTCATTCAACGATTGCTAAAAACTAAAATGATTTCTTATTGGTATGAAGAAATGCCCAAATTAGACAATTAGTGGTTCTTCTTTAGATTCTATTTTCAAATATAGAAGTTCACTGAAATGGTTTATTTATGGTTCTTTAATTGACAAGTCCATTGATGAAATGCACCGAAAAAAAACACATTATTAAATACAAGAGTTAATCCTTCTCTTTATCTTTTCCATTTTTATTTAAAATTGCAAGTGCACCATTTATGAAAGACCTAGGGTCACAATAAGGACCTATTATGCAAGTCATTTGAAAATTTATAAATAAATTACAAATCTTTAAAAAAATACAAAACAACTTGATTTTAATTCCTCATCAATTTCTCTTTGTCTGAAAAATGAGAAAAAATATTCCCATCCAAAGAAATAGATGAAAAAAGCGGATCAGCTCTCAGATGCACCATTTTTGAGACTCCCAACCTGCCTTAAGACTTGAAAACAAAATCAAATTCGAAACTCATATAAAAAAATCGGGATATTAGAGCAATCCGTCCTTTGCCGTCCGATCGGTTTACACCAGATTTATCCGCCCGTGGCCGTCCGATCGGGCGGACGCAGCTGGAAGGTTTCGGGGAGGCGGACGGCCAATGCGTCCGCCACCCCCACCCGTTCGATCGGGCGGACGGTTTTGGGCCGTTTAATGGGGCGGACAGGCCGTCCGCACTGTCACTTTTGCTTTGGCCCTTGTGAATGTAAGGTGGAGCGGAGAGCTTGGTGGTTCATCCTCCATTGGCTTCTTTCCGAGGCAAGGCAAGAGTGGTTTATTGGGGCCCCCTTGTTGCCAATTTTTTGGACACTTGCGCGTGAATTCAATTTTAAATTAAAAAATTTGATCTATATCAGTTTCATTTGTCACGATGCCGAACGGGAAGAAGGTTGCAAAGCTAAAACATGGAGAGGGACCATCAAACTTAGAAGTAGCTCGTCAAAGTCTTTCGGAAGAATGCAAAAAATTCATGATCGAGCGCATCGTTCAATTTTATGAATCGGAAACAACATTGTCTTTAGACAATAAGTACATCAGATATCAAGAGGAGTGCGTGTCTAAATTCAAGGTAGACATGACACAGATGTTGTTGGATGCATTGAATGTTTCGAAGTGGCATGACGAAATAGATAAAACGCACTTCACTAAATGTTTGGAGAACAAGGTTCATGATGCTTTGTGAAATTCCAAAGTCATTTTAGTTAAATATGGAAAGGAATATTGACCCAATGACATCCAGTTTGAAGAAGTGATTCTGAAAGCAGACTTGTTTAGGGGGCGATGTGCTCCATTTGCCAAAAGGTACAATCGAGTTGGTTCGATTACTTGGTGGAAAAGCAATGATGGAGTTGCTGAAGCGGAAAGGACCAAACGGCACCTAATAGCACTAAGATATAGCATGCGTGATTCCTGTTGATAATAAAACGATGAAAGGTAGATATGCAACGATTCAAAAGGTCCATATTGAAGGATGTCTAGGAATATTTCCTCATTGAGAGTTTGCGGCAAAGAAATTCATTCACCACCAAACTCGACCCGATCTTGCAAAGTTAGAACATCAAAACGAATCAATGGTTGTTCGAATTCCACACGCGGGTGTGATACGGTTTGCTGCGGTGCACGGAACGACGTGTGAAGGTTTTGTGTATTGGTAGAACAGTGAAACTCTTCGACAAATGTTGAATATGGATAAGGACTATCCAAACAACATTCAAATCCGTTTGATGTATACGAATCCAACTAAAGAGGAGGTTGTAAAAGCTCACCATTTAGGGCGATATTGGAAGAAGCGCACAGAGCTTACATGGACCTTTATGCATATAATGTATGTAGTGCATCTTGTTGGACATTTGCACAATGATCTTCCTCTGGACAACATCTTGTTATATTTTCCAGAGGATGAGTCACGTGTGTACATTGGAGTTTGCGATTGGGGTATGACCACCTTAGCTTCTTAGCTAATAAAGTCTTTGTACACATTCACATTAGCAGATGAGATGAAACAGACTTTGCAGAGGAGATGGTGGGTGGATCCACGTATTGCATATTTGCATAAAGCAGGTACAGATGTGGAAGTCATTCCAATGTATTTACGTAAGTGAGAAGAATATGCCATTTGAAAAATTGCTCGGCGGATGAATAAAAAGAACATGTTAGAAGCGTATTTCATCTTACTACTTAAAAACACCTAGTGCGACACAATTTCCCTTTTATGAATTTGCAAAAGTGTTTTATGCTTACTTGAAGCGCATTTCTTCGAAGAGTGACGATGAAAATACTAGTTTGGTCCATGTGATTACGTGGTTTTCTAATACATATCATTGGGCGATGCCAGATGAACATTTCCGCCATTTATATTAGATTGGTAGTACAGAAGTAGTAGTTGAATAGGTTATATAGGCATTAAAAATTAGTTTAGAAATATAGAGTTGAAATGAAAAAAATTATATGTGCAATTAGCCAAATCTGCACACTATATGGTATATGTAAATTTTTGAGTCCACAATGTATGGTATTCTATATTAAATTCAATACATTTTGTTCATATTGATTATATTTGTATTTGTGTTGATCTCGGTTTTTTAAATAGTATATATATATATATATATTTGAAGTCACAAATTTTTTTAGTTTGCCTTCTAAAAATGAATTGGAATTTTTTCATAGTTTCAAGACTATCATGGACTCATGGTCAAACTTTATAATCTTTCAACTTATAAAAGACATTGTTTTAATTTTTTTTCCTATGTGGTTTAATCCCTAGAAGATCAACATGTATTTTGGGGCATATATAATTTTTGGGCATACGTGTGACTGTAGATTTGCATATTTTGGGCTGAAATTTTTTAGTAGAATGTGGAGAAGAGGAATATCTTCCATATGCACAAATTTCATGACATTTGAAAATATGAGTCAAAAGTTATTGCATAGTATGTTGTTTGTTTCTCAACTCGGGCAGTCCGAGGCTCCAGGCAGATCTAAAAAAATCAATTTTTCAAGAAATAAAAATTTGAAATTGGTTCTTGAAATTTATATGTATTCAAAAACCTTAGAATCATTGCATTTCAATAGTTGAGATAAAAGTTATGAGGCTTTTTTAGTTTGCGGGCAGTCATAGAATCTTTACACCAAAAAAAACTTTGAAGTCCATTATTTTACTGAAATTTCAATATTTTTGAAAAAGAATAATAATACTGGATGTATAGTGTTTATAACAACAATTCACCATTTGGATTAAAATTTTTTAATTCTATAACTAATTTACTAAGAATTTAGTATTTTGAATCATTCTCTATTTCTTTCTACTTACTAATTTTTTCCTATATGTTGTACAACTCCAAATGATCTGAAAATTTTCATATGTGTAGCGAGCTTGCCTTGAAGAATGTATCCAGAGAAGCACTACCATTTTAGACGTTTCTTCATAATGATCTAACCTTTTGAAGCGCAGTTGCCCGTTTTTTCACAGGGGCAAAAAAAAGATTTTTGTCACTTCAAAGTTTAAACGCTAATATCTTGCAATCTACATGGTGGAAATTTCTGAAATTTTTTCCACATACTCTCAAATATATTAGTACAAGATCATATGGTCACATCTGTCAAAAAATGATATTTTTCAAAATTTTGGTACTTGTACAAAAAAATGGCAGTTTTGGAGCATTTTTAGAGAGAACAAAATCAAGGACCTTTAGGGTTAAAACTCACAGTTTTTAAACTTGAAATAATATGAAATTAAGTGTTCAGTGAATGCATTTGAAAATATATTTATTTTAGTTTTTAGTGTTTTAGTAGCCTTTTGCATTACAAATTTTGAAGTTTAAATTTTTTTGATATAAGTATATAACATGTCTACTTTCAGTTACTAGGGTTACATTTCCCAAAAAATTAATATAACTCATGAAAATGGTTTCTTTTCCCTTTAATTCTAAGGAAACATTTTTTAAAATTTTTTTTATAACAAATCGCGAACCATTGCACTTCATTTAATATTTAATTGTTTAAGGATTAAGGGAGTGACCGTGGGGCAGTTTGGGTAGGGCGGTTGGGGGAAACAGGGCGGTCAAAGCGGACAGGGCAAACGGGGCAAACAGGGGGATGGGGGGACAGGCGAACGGGGCGGACAGGGCGGACGGGTGGACGGGGGGGACAAGCGGATGCTGCGTCCACTGGGACCGCGAATGTTAGCGGACGTTGCGGACACAACGTCCGCGTCTGGACATCTCGGACATCCTACCGTCCTGTCAACCTTGGTTAAGGGAGCAAACGTTTCTACAAGGCTAAAGACTTGAATTCAGATGAATATAGCTCTAGTGAAAGTGATGGAGACTGTCGATAGCGGCATAAGAAGGTAGAGCATTATACTTCATGAGATATGACACAACTGGAGAGGAAGAAGTATGAATACAGTGATGATGGTGAATCCTCCGAGAGCAATGTAGGTATAAGACAATACAAATGTGTCAATGTAGAAGTGAAGTTAGGGAAGTTGGAAATGGATTCACCTAAAAGTGAGTTTAAGAAAGGCAAGAAAGATGCAATAGGCAAGGAGAGAGAGAAACTAAGAGATGAACTCAAGAGAGACAAGGTCTGAAGGGCCATTACATTACAATGAATGGAATTGGAGGGTTGTATAATTTTGGAGTTGGATTTTGGAAGGTTGAGTTGAATAAGCTTTGTTTTGCATTGGATCCTTTTATAACTAATATTTGGTACCAACTAAAAGAAGACATGGCAATTGTTAGGCCAGGGTTGACGAATCTCTACATCCGCCCGAAAAAGGCGTCCGGACGGTCGGACGTCCATCCGCACAGACGCAGTGTCCTTTCCGCTGTCGGAAAGCGGACGCCTCAGTCGCGGCGGATGGGATGGGCGGATGGGCGGGGTAGACGGGCGACCGTGGGACGGTTGGAATAGGGCGGTCGGGGAAGCGGACGGGGGAGATGGTCAGCAGTCGGAGTAGTCAAGCGATCGAGGCGGACGGCGACGTCGGGCGCGGCGGACGCTGCATCCGCTAGACTTGCGAATGTCAGCGGACGTTGTGGACACAACGTCCGCGTCCGGACGTCCCGGACATCCGACCATCTTGTCAACCCTGTGTCAAGCGATGTTTGAAGGATCATTTTGAGTACAATGCACCAATTGATTGTGTTCACATTTGAAAGCTTGCAGGGAAATATATGACAATGACACTCACGCATACTAAATTCAATGAAAGAAGGAGATGAATGCTCCACTGGATTGATTTATGGATGTGTGGTGCCATCTGGACTACATTTGTGAAGATTCACATCGTGAAGAATTCTCGTAGAGGATGAAATATGCAAATGTTGTGAAGGTGAACACAGGGAAAACCGGTCCAAAGGGAGAAGATGGCATTTGTGAGGACCTTCAAAGGGAGCTAGAGAGGGAACCGGATCTAGAAGAAATAGAATTCAAAATGCGCAAGAAGAAGGGGTATGTGGAGTTTCTAGAAAGAAGAAGGAGACTCAACAAATGCAACGAAGTCCTTCAATTGATGGGGAGGACAGTGAACCAATGGAAGAAAGAACGACTACAAAAGACTCAATGACCTTGGTGTGATTGGTAGTGGATACGGAAGAGAAGTCCACGGACATGAACTTAAGTTTCATTTGGAGGATGGAGAAAGAGATCCAGCGGTTATGTGATGAAATCAATGCTATAATGAAATTGTCTATGTGCCAAAAAATGGAAGAGTGCAGTCTGTCCACGTCAATGACAATAGGTGGCCCTAAAAGCAATAATACATCACTGCTTAGGAAGGAAAAGACAATGATTTTGATCATTATTGTGTGTTTTGAATTTGTAATGATTGTGATATTGTAGTGCTTTTAAAAAAAATTCTATTCATTCCTAGGATGTATGTGAATGGGGTGCATAGGTCTTTATATGCAGTAGGTGTCCTTTTTTTTTACTTGTTGTGACTTCTTGTTTATTGTTGCTTACATTAAGTAAAATGGATACTCTAGCATGTCTACAAGTAGTTTCTTTAGTCAAGTGGTTGAAAAGTAGAAAACGGTGAGGAAAATAATACAGTGAAGTTTAGGTGTTATATTTTGTTAAGTGTGTAGAATGTAGAATACCTTCATAATGAATGGGTGCATTGGAGGTAAGGAAAGAGGTAGAACAAGTAGGATTAAGTTGCATGCATTCATAGCTAATTCGTGATTGCAATAAAATTTATTTACTCTTTCAACTATGAAAAAGGGAGTTCATGTTCTGGCACTAAGATGGTTTTTGTGGGTTGTGAATTGTAGCCGACTACAAGAAATGAGTCTCGGGAGGCAAATAAGGAGAAGGGCAAGACCAACAAATTGTCACTGCAGAGAAAGAAGTTGAAGAAAAGCAAAAAATCATAAGTACAAGAAGGTGATGTTAGTATGAGAGGTTGTTTTAGATTGTTAGGAAGACAATATGGATCAGTGTGCACATTATGTTTCTGCAAAGTGAAGAGTAGGTGTTGATTTTTTCTTAAAAAGGATATTGTGAATGTTTAAAGACAAAATTTATGTGATACTCATTAAATAAGTTAATATTGAATGGAATGAACTTTGGGATGAATATGTTGGAGAAATGATTAAATTCTAATAGTGAATCAATTAGAGATCATACTCAATTATATTTACAAAATGAGTTAAATTTCTTGGAAGGGGATTGCAGTAGTGCTTGGTTTGTCTCTCAAGTGATGTGTAGTGTTTGACAAACATTTAACACAAGCACTATGTAGGAAAAAATGTATATAATGTGTTTGTAAATACGACCTTAAAATGCAAGGCAAATGCTATAGCTAGTTGTACGGGCAATATAGGTTCATGTATTTCTAAGTATGTAGAGCTTGTCTTTTAATAAAATTGAATGCATTGCTCCTTTATTTGCAAGTGGTTGATTATAGAAAGTGGAAGTTGGGAGTATGCAGTAGTCTATGGAATTGTTTATGAGATGCAAGGAATAGTGTGAACTAAGTTTTAGCGTTGTTGTCATGTACATAGATGAATGTGATAATTATACTGAGGGAGTAGGAAGAAGTTAGTATATAATTAAGAGGTATGAGGAGCATGAAGTGGGCACATGTAGCTTCCATGTGTCTCCATTAGATTGTGCTATCAATTTTTGCATTTGATCTTATACAAACACATAATACCAAATATGTATTGAAGTAGAAGTGTGAATGTGAACAAACTTCTTAGAGCTGTAGTTGATAGACTATGGTTTTCAACAAGCATTTAGAAGTGGGGGTATGAAGAGGAAGACATAAGTTAGTACAATGTTTTAGGTTTATGAGTAGACAATGTATTGCATTTTGACTGTGAATACGCATGTTTGTTTTGACTTATCCTAATTTCATTATAAGAGAAGTGAAGAATTCTAGAATGTGTGGTGCAGAAAGGAATTGAAATGGCTTGAAGAATAGTCAGTTGTCATGTGCAGATTTAGAAGGTAGAAAATGTTAACAAGGAGGCAAAACTACAGAGGGAATGTAGAAATGAATGGGTTGAATCTATGAAAATTACCTAATGAAAATATGGAAGGAGGAATGTAGAGTTATTGACAGTGGTCCTTGAGTTTTATTGAAAATCTCAAAGTACATGTAATTAGAATAAAAATAAGGTCTATATATTGAATGTGGCAATCAAAAAAATATTGCTTCTAAATTTGGAAAAGTCACCATAAACTTAACCACCGCATAGCACTTGTAATGAGGATAGTAGACAAATTCAAAATCAAGAATCCAGCATGGCAACATGTGAAATGGGAAGCCAATATCATTCAATGAAATCACACTATCTATAGAAGAGGTTAATCCAAGTCAACACTTTTCTGTGAAATGGGATGATTTATGAAAATAAAGGATGGAATGAAAATATTCCACATGCGCAGTTACTATAAAAGTGTATACAAATATTTTTATGGAATTAGAAAGTCTTTTTATATAGCAGCTATGACAAGTGCAGAGTAAAATCAAGCAGTTTTAAGTGAGGCTTGGAATAGCAAGTAGAAGTGGTGATAAAATAGATGAGGAAAGTTCCATTAATTCAGGAAGTGAATTCTAAAACTAGTCGTTTAGCTAGATTGAAGCAATTTCCAAGTAAACTTCCAATGTGGCAAGGTCCTTTGATTATAAATCCGACGTGATAGTAATCAACATAGTTCTACTGAAAACTGTCCAAATTAAGTTGTCCTAATCAACTAGTTGAAACAACAGAAATATGTGAATTCTTTGTTACTACGAACATCAAAATTTCTAGAAGTAAATGCAGTGTATAATTCAATGATAAAAAAAATTAAGCAACAACAAAAAAATTGGAATCTAAAATGAAATCCCCTCCCTCTTCTTATATTGCCCATGTTTTTATCCTACTAGTATTGTAAGTAGCAAAATGAACCATAGAAAAATAGAATTTACAAAAGAAACCCCCTCTAAACCTAAATGTACTAGTTATGTCAAGCCTACTCTATAGAGAGAAGTCAAAGACATCAGCTAGAATGCATGAAATAAGTGAAGTATCAATGAAGACACCCAAAAAATTGGAGTTCAAAACAAAACCGTAACCCTCATAACCAAACACACACACTATATAAGTAAAAACAAAAAACATCTATGAAACAAAAGAAAACAAGTTAAAAACACTTTAAATAATAAAAATATAAAAAAAATAAAAAAAATAGAGAAGCAATGAAGCAAGAACAAATTTGCAAACTATTGTTGGATGTTCCCCATAGTATGCGCTAAATCCTCTTCAATTACAAAAATATGATTGGGTCACAATCCAAATCACACTTTACTGCTCAAGACAATCTTTCACTACTCAATGGGTTCACTACGCTTTGTTTCCAACCTTGCTTGAGCCCCAACTAGCTAACACTGCACATGCTATGCATCCATAGTGTTAGTGACCATTTCCAAATTGTCATTGCTAAGTCCTAGTCATTGAGACTCTAACACATACTCTCCATGTAACACTTGGCATGCCACATGAAGGCGGAGCTTCATTTTGAAGTACTAGGGCTTGTAGTGGTACTACTTACTACACCTCTCATTGCCCTTGAGTGGTACCTTGTCCCAAACTAGTCTATGGTGTATTTGTTACTTTTTCTAGCATTTCTAATTAAGACTTTCAACTCATGATACATTGAGTGTGGGCTAGTAAGGAATGGAGTTCCATTCCAATCGATGCCACAAGACACTTCACACAAGTGTCCCACAGTGCATTAGAGCGAGTGATGAAGTTTCACCACTAACTTTGAGTCACCGGAATTTACTAGGGCTCACTAAAGCTTTAAGAGGGAGGGAGGAGGGAGACCAACCCCTCTTATAGTACTTTCTATAGGATTAGGCAAACTTCCCCTTCTTATGTCAAAGAGGGTATCCCAAATACCTTGGATTTTGGAAGATCACCCAATTCCAACCAAAATCACTAAGTTATGTCACTATTTGGACTTTCAAACTTTCAAACTACATAACTTTGCAATTAGAGCTCCAAACCCCCCACATGCAAGCCCATTTTGGATATTCACACAAAAAACAAATGTCAATGAACTCCTTACTTGTTCCATTTGGACAAGTTCTCACAAAGTTATGGCCCTCTAAAGATTCGGATTTTCTAGATGAGGCCATTTTGCCTTCACCATGGCCCTTCTCTTTGGCCATAATTTTTGACTCATAGCTTAGAAACTTGTAATGCTTGTCATTCTAATTTCCTTGTGTTTATAGCTTTTTAATGGTATGTCACATGTTTTATTCCAAAAAGTATTGCTTAAAAGCAACCCCCTTAAAACTCTTAAGCGTTCTAGCATCATCGGGACACCCTTAACTTTGAGCGGCCATAATTTTTAACTCACTAGTCCAAATCACATGTTCTTTAGACGGTTAGGTGTATTTTCTCAAGAGATTTCTAAACATATATGGCACTTGACCATACTCTTTAAAACTAGGGCGCTATTGCGCCCTATTTGCTCAGAAGTGTCTCACGTCTCTCCTCTTAAACTATTGCAAGGCTTGGGGAGTCACCATCAAGGTGGCAAGGTCCCCTTTGCTCACTAAGGTACTTCGAGCACCTAAAAGAGATAGAGGTGTGACAGATTGTTTGGCAACTTGTAGTAGCAATGGGAAAACACATTTGTGATTTTGAAATTGAAGACCAAGCAGGACACATTATCATCCAGCATCTGCCTCCACTCTATTGAAATTTCAGAACAAGACAAGGTGACTAGTTCTTGGTATTGTTTGAACTTTGTTGTTATGAAGGTAGTGCTTTCATCCACAAACATTTTGTGCAAATCACCCTAGCATATTTTGATAGACTACATGAAGTTACATATGAAAACATCTCGGGCTTGAGAGAGCTTAATTAGGCAATGCATGGTATTGAAAATGGAAATAAAACATGCAAGAGACAATAAAACCTCTATATCTAAAAGGTAGTCAAAGTTGGTGTTTGTAGTAGAATTATTTTTTTGTCCACCACTAGCCATGTCAAGGCCCATCTTCACTAGACAGACCTTATATTCTGCCATTATCCTTTGGGCTAGACTATGCATTGAAATCCATCTCGTTTCCACATTCTTCACCATCTTGTTGCCTTTAGTTTCTATGACATCTGGGAGCTTCTACAGCTTAGTGTGCCACTTATGGCAGAAATATAAATATAAGTTTTGGCAAAGTGCCTCCAAGCGGGAGACCATAGGATACTTTGAAAGTGTTTCTGCCACTAAATTGATGAGATGGCTTGCACAACTTGCATTAAAGCAAAAATGAGCCCACTTCTCTTGAATTTGGGTGGAGACCCTAGTTTTGGAGCCATAAAATATATTCATTCCATCGATGCCAAAATAAACTATTTTACCTACTATTTGTTCCTTTATAAACCTTCCCTCACCTGAAAGCACCTATATGATCATGTTTGTGAGATTATTTGCAATACCACAATCAGAAATACAAAACAAATGCAACAGATATGGAATCATTTCCCAAGAATCGACAATATAAACGTGAATCCTAATCCAAGAAATGTTATCCTCCACCATCACTTTATCTACGTTGATAGATACAAAATGAACATTTTGAACAACAACTTTCAATGCAAAAAGCACACAAGAGTGAAGGTGTTTAGACATCTCCCATCCGGAAGTCTCAGACTAGCACTTCCAAGGGATGTTCTTCACTTTCAAGTGGTGCAACAAATGCTGCTCACATTCAGAGTCACACATCGGTTGTCCAGAATTCAAAACTTGAAACAATGGCTCGGATTGCACTCCCTTTCTGCTGCCTTCACCATCCAAGCTGGCGATGAGCTGATCCACAATGTTGCCACCTATCCTATGCCTAGCCCACAACTTGTTAAATTGCAAATGTTTGCAATCTCACTTCACGTAAGTCTCCTCCTTTTTCAAATGTGCAAATGGATCTCCATCATGCTTGCAAGTCCTTTTACCTTTATGCTTTTCCAAATTGTCACTTTTGGAAACCATAATCTTCCTTTGACCGCTTACAACACTACAACTTTTGCAAATAATGCCCATCAAATTGCCTCCTACATTGAACTCACCTTTAGCCCACATGAATCGGCAAGCTCAGACTTCCTGCCACCTTTTTCTAATGGTGTTGGGGTGTAATTTGCATCTTTTTTGCACCATAGTGGTACATTTTGGATTCTGCTCATTCCCAACTTCCGGCACTAGATCAAGATGCTCTGGCAATACCATAGTGGCCTCCAAGAGAGAAAGAAAGTGTAGAAATTCCATGGGTAACGAATCAAATAAGTGCCTCTCAGAGATGTTGTCCCCTACTTCTAAATCATATAGTCGGATCGCCACAATTACCATAGCCGCAAGGAAATACTTCTCTAGCTCGTGAGAGTTCTTTGCCAACCCAATTGTATGTACTTGGGAATTCTCGGGCAACTTCAGTCTTAGAGCTAGATCCCAAACTTCAACACCTCAAGCGTAGACAATAAAAAACTACATCACAATGACAATACTCACATGAAAGCACAATTTGTCAAGGAAGGGAAAGAAAAAAATTTCATCTCCAATTCGAACATAGAAAGCACAACATGGGTAAGGAAACAAAAACTCAAGGAGTCAACAACAAGTTGCATGCACATAAATAGCGCTTGCAACCCAACACTCTTATGAAGTTTTTCGCAATGTGCACCTCAAATTGAAAAAAGCAGCCCATCGGGTGAACAAAACAAGTGAGTAGATCAGCAACAGACCAACCATGTAGCCAAAATTGAACTTCAAATACACATTGATTAAAGGCAACCTCCATTTCCAATTTTCCACATAGAAATGAATACACGAGAATTTCTGTGAAAGTAACATCTCTCAAGCTCTCACTCTCTCAAATCTTCATACCAATAAGGAACTGAAGGAAGTGCCTACAAGACTTCAAGTGGTGCCTTTGATTTCTGAAAATGGCAATCTTCAATTGAAAACACAATGAGCAAGATCAATGGCAAAAAGCCAAAATTTTTGAGAATAAAACAAAAATTCAAAGAACATTGCATGCCCCTGAGAATCCCCAAGTACATTAACTACACAAAGCATGATTCGTATTAATTACTAAACCTTTCCCTGCAAGTAGTGGGAGTGATACTAAACCCTAAGCAATTGGAAGAGACAGATTGCGGAGATGGCTGTAACACCAACGACACAAATGGAGCCACTAGTGCAAAAAATTGACAATGCAAGTATGTTTGTTGCTAATCCTAAAACCATGCGGGGTCTCTTTATTGAAAAATTGGATTTAGATGAATACATAATTTTGCAATTTTCTATCAACCTACTAAGAAAACTTACTCAAATCTGCATTTTCTACCTAATTTTTACAATGTACATTTAGCTCGACCAAAATCTAGGTAGAATCCAAGCAAATTTTAGCTACTTTAGGGAATGCTAATGACCACTTCCCTAATTCTTGCTATCGAAACTTGGGGTTGTTAATCGGAATCTTTAGTTTCAACATCATTGATTGGATCTGTTATATCGGTTAGCCAACATTCTTTGCAACAATGTTGCATTACTTTTCTTTGACATGTTTAGACTATTGTTCATTTGTATCTACCAAACCTACATGGCTGTAGAGTTGGGGAGGTTTACAAGTATTGTTAACTAGAGAGAATTTTCAAACTATTTATTGCGCTTAGACATTATAGGTTGTTGTTAAAAAAGTTACAATCTTTTAATTTTGTTGATTTATGTGCAATAACAACGCTCTTTTTTCATGCAAGGCAAAATGAGCAATTACATAGCACTCTCAAAGAGAATTGTATGAACTACCTCACTTACTTTAAAAGCCATTCATTAATTGATTTTAATTACAAAAAGACAATCTCTATATATACATATGGGGTGGTAGGAAGTAAAATAAACAATGTGGGATATGTGAACTCAAATTGTAGGAGTTCAAACACTCATAGTTCAGTCAAAAATAATAATTGAGTTTGAAGTAGAATTTCAAACCTCATTTAGGCATAGTAGAATAATTTTTTCCAAAAAACTTTGAATTTAAAAAAAGTTGAAAAATAAGTTCAAATTCATTTCTAAAAATCATTTTGATATTTCAAATCTTAAATAAAAAGTTATAGACAAAAGTTGGAGAAATGTTGGAAGGGATATTTTCTTTGACATTTTCAAACACCCTCTTGAACTTTTGTTCATAACTTTTGATTGAAAACTTGAAATATCAAATAGATTTTTAGAAATGAATTTGAACTTGATTGAACAAATTTTCTTAAACAAAGTTCTTTGAAAAAAGTTATTCTACTATGCCTAAATGAGGTTTGAAATTTTACTTCAAACATAATTCCTAAGTTTTGTCAATGAGCAGTTAAGTTCTCATCTTCAAATTATCCTATAACTTTTGAAAATTCTAAACGGACAATGGGTTTCATTAAAAAAATGATGTCTCCAACCATTATACCTTTAAATGCCAATGAAGTTTCCCTCCAATTTGTCATCAAATCATTTTATGAATGGAAGATGGTCAAATGACATTGGTATTAAAGTTCACTCTTTCTTCTTCATGATTTGTGAATGAGGATTTTCAAGAGGGAAACACAACGTTTGTGAAGACTATTGAACATTATGCCCCAAGTCTGAATGATTGATAATTTCTTATGACTATAACTATGCCAAACTACCTCTGACCAAATGCTTGCACCTTTCTGTTTCTATTAGAGGTGTTACAATTTTACAATTGTCGTTACCAAACTCTAGGTGTTAAATAAGCTTATCTTAACTCCACAACAACCCTATGGATAGAATGTATCCTCCAGTAATCTTCTTGGTTGAATATTGAAAAATCATCGTTGAATTAGCAAAACATGTTAACTACAAAATTGTGAGGCTTCAAATGCTAAAGAATACCTACTTTGTAGATCCCCCAGGTGACATGTCCTATATTTTATACGCCCACATCAGCGAGACAAGGTTCCTATTCAAAGCTAGAAAGGCACCTGCCAACTCAGATGGTGCAGCACGGGTCATTGGCTTGCGACTCGGAGAAAGACAGTTGCCATCCCAAAGTCCGTCCTTCGAGACATACTTGTTCCCACCACTAAAAAAATCCTTATTTCCACGTACGTGTAGCTTGTTTACACGCACATAACAATTTAGAATCAATTTTGGTATACATGACAATTTGCGAGGACAAGGATTTAGGGTTTAAATTGGCAGATTGCCAAGCAGTCATGATGAAGGGGCTTAGGATTCTTGCAAGGACTACTTCAATGCCGGAATTGTGTCTTACTTGTCTTGGCTCATAAATCCATAGTTGCTTCTTCTTTTAGTCGCTTACAACTTTTGATTTTTGTCTTATTAGCTTTTGAAAACAATATCAATAGTCTGAACTTTTGGCAAACAAAGATTTTTGAAGACTTTCAAATGCGATGGCAATTACTTCAAATTGTTGTTGTGTGGTCTTGTTGAATGTGTATGGCAAATGTATTAGAATTTTTATGCAATGCACTGTGTATGATTTTGAGTTATTGTTCATTGCCATAGTTGCACAATTCAGCAATTTAGCTATCTATTACCTTTGAAGCATCGAAAATGGAAGAGCAGAAATGATTATTCTGTCTACCCTACTAGCTATCTTGTTCCTTGCCACTACTCTAGACAACCTTAATAGGTCATTGAACCCACGTTATTTTCTCACGCCATGGGTGCTCCCCACCAAGAGTACCCTTCTCTTCATCGAGTCACCCTCATTCTGACTTGTAAAATGGCCCTAAAGCTAAATGAACTATTCAATTTTTGCCAAATCCTGTTCAATGGCTTAGGAGGGTAAACTTCTAAACTCTCACCGTTCGGATCATCTTCTAACACCCCCCATTTTTTTTTATAAATTATCGATGCCTAAATTCATGTGTTGGCACCACTCGACATGAAGCACTTAAGAACCACAGTGCTAGTTGTATTTTGTCTCTATTATTGGGTTTTTTTGATGCATGTGATCTATGGGTTGCTTCCTACCTCAATCGGATTTGTATTCATCTTGTAGCAGTTATTGAAGTATCCAGACATTTGGCGAAGGCGTGTTCCGAAGAGCATGTACAGCGACAAGTACGTGAATCTACTATGGTTTGCCGAATATATGGTGACCCAAATTTTTTTGCTGCAACCCTTGAAGACTGTACCTGCAATACATACGGTTACATCTTCGGCTATAAATTGGCAGTTAATTATAAAATTAGAATCTTGTTTGACACTCTGACGTGGCTGATCCATTTGGGAAATCCCAGTGTCGTTTTGGGGTTAAGCAGGGGTCCATGGTTTTGCTGCAGGCCAGACACCATTTTGAGGGGCGAAGAGGATTCCTGGGACCGTGGATTGTAGAACTTTCAGTTCTGCATTTGTCACTCAAGGCCTCAAGGGAACCCTGGATTCTCAAAATCGAACTTTCCGCCTTCAGCTATCTTGCCCGAGTATTCCTGGACAAGATCATCAAAACCCTAAAACACCGTTGCATGGTGCGACTGCACTACTCAACCTGGACTGTAGAAATCGGGTCTTAGGGATGGTTGGTGAGGTTGACGCATGTGGTGTCTCGCCATGTCGTCTTGCTGCACCAGATTTACCTGTCCGCTCGTTGAGTCTCCACTACCAGGTGAACTGAACTTTCAGAGCATAATTCCTCACTGCAGCATGATATCCTTTCTGTGCAGCATGTGATCCTTTCTCTGCAGCAAAGTTAAAATTTGAATCTGTTCGCATATGTTGAGAGTTGTGGGCGTTGTGGGTTCTCTTCCTGCTTGGAGGTTTACTCGATTGGGGAGGGAAGCTCAGATATTGGGTTTGTTCATGTGAGATGTTATGATTTAGGTTTCTTTCTTTTCATGAGTTGCATTTTCAGTAGAATTTTTTGTCTGTACAAGTGTCAATATCTGTTGCAGCTTTCTTGCTGGCTTTAGAAGAGTGTGTACGGGATTAGAGAATCTTAGAGATTGATACTTTCACATTTGAGGTTTCCCCTGACTACGTTCCAGTCCAGTTTTCTGAAGCTGAAGTCATTTGAAGTTGTTGATGTTGATGTCAAGCGCTGCAGTTGTTCCTTCCTCCGTGCTTGGTGGCCTGAGAGTTCCGGGTTGAGCATGTGAAGAATCGAACAGACAGGGACTCAAGGGAGCAGAAGGCCGTAATTTGTTTGACTGAAACTAAGTATTAAGGCTCCATACGTCGGTTGTGGTTGATGCAGGGAATCAGTGAGTGTTTTTTTAGAACTCTCAGAACCCTGAGGGATGAGCAATTTGGAGGGGGTTCCGAAAAGCAGGAGGAGAGCGTTTTCAGTTAACGGGGAGCGGAAGATCTCAAGACAGAGATTCATATGTGAAACTTTTGTGTGTGGACTGAATCGAACTTCTAGTCAATAAATTGGAAGCGGCAGACCTTGGAATTATTGGTGCTGGAGGCCGAGAAGGAGGTATAAAATCAGACAAGCAGTTGGACAGACTTGAAGACATTACCAGTCATACATGATACTTTGTGTCTCTGCTGAAGTCGAGTTTTGAAGCTTGTTGTGTTCATTGGACGTTGCTGATGTTGAGGTTGAGGTTGCTGATTGAAACTAGAATTTCGCTTCCTGCCCGGAGGTTTAGCAATTTGAGGAAGAGAAGGAACTCAGTTGAAGGGAGCAGATTGATACTTATATGCTATTTTTTCAACTTTTACTCAAGGTTTCAGACATGGCCTGGATATACAGAAGGATCTTTTTTACAACTGATTGAGGACGTACACTTGAAAGGGGGCCAAAGACTTGAGGAAATTCAGTCCTTTACTTTTTCTAGATGAGAAGTTGGATATCTATCTGTGGTGTTACTCTGTTGTTGAAGCAGAACCGTTAGAAGATTGTATACGCAGAGCCACAAAATGTCCGCATTAAGGCATCTTTTGTCGCATCATAGGCAGCAGACGAGAAGCTATTTGGTGCTTGGAGTCGGTGCACGGGTGAGTGAGCGTTGACTTCCGGCCATTCACCTGTTCTACGGAAGTAGTTGGATGACTTGTGACTTGTCTGAACTGAACTACCGTGGTCATGTTAGCAACACATGTGTCCGGTACATTTAGGTCCATCGACAACAGTATATTTGATCAAGACGGTGGTACGCTTCTCCCAAACTGGCAGGACGTGAACTTAGTGGTTGGACGTTAAACATTAAATCTTAGAACCGATGAGTACCTTATGCTGACACTTGAATGTGTATTTTGACACACTGTCGGGGATTTGTGTGACCAGGATGCCTGTGTGATCACACTCTTGAAGTCTCCATGGCATATACAGCCGTGTATTTCATGTGTCTCAGTCTCCTATGGAAGAAGGAGCAGCGGACCCATTAGGTGTTCATCATCATCAGTTTGCAGAAAACCCTCTGTGAGTACCAATTTCCGAAGGATAAACACTTTGCCCGCTAGTGCGAAAGCGTCAAAGCAAGCAGCTCAAGTTAGTGGTGGGAGTAAGCGCATGCGAAGCGCAACGAACGCTAGTGAAGCAATTGATCTTTTGAAGAACCGACTTCAACAGAGCATTGCAATAGACTCGTGCTCCTATGTTGAAATTCTGAAGCGGTGCTTGAAGCAGGAAGACCTTCCGGCAGTAAAGCAGGTTCATGAGTGCGCCATTGAGAGTGGCATGCAGCAGAATATATATGTGGCAAACAACCTATTGAGTGGATACATCAGATGTGGGGGACTGGAGGATGCATGCAGAGTGTTTGATGAACTTGCGAAGAAGAATGTTGTTACTTGGAACGTCATGATTGGAGGTTATGCTCAGCGCAGTTGTGTGAAAGACGCCATGGAAGTTTTCCATCGCATGCGAAAGGAAGGTATGCAACCTAATGCAATTACTTACTTGAGCATCCTGAAAGCCTGTGCGAGCCCATCAGCCTTGAAGTGGGTCGAGGAAGTTCATGGATATATCAGAGTGTGTGGGTTGGAATCAGATGTTCGTGTAGGGACTTCGCTCCTTAAAATGTATGCAAAGTGTGGGATCATAGAGGAGGCAAGGAACACTTTTTGATAAGTTGGCGAGTCGCAACGTGATTACCTGGAGCATATGCCGAAAGTGGTAATGGTGAGGAAGCATATCGACTTCTTCTCCAAATGAAACGGGAAGGTCTCAAACCAGACGCCTTCACATATGCGAGTATCCTGAATGCATGTGCAAGCGCGGGGGCTTTGGAGTGGGTAAGGGACGTTCATAGCCATGCCCGTGAAGCCGGATTTGAGTTGGATGTGCGTGTGGGCAATGCGCTGGTGCACATGTATTCGAAGTGTGGCAGTATCGATGATGCGCTACTGGCTTTTGACAAGATGGAGGAACGGGACGTGGTTACTTGGAACGTGATGATTGGTGGACTTGTCGAGCATGGATGTGGGTGTGAGGCATATGAACTGTTTCTTCAAATGCAACAGGAAGGCATTGAACCGAATGCAGTCACTTATGCTAGCATTCTGAATGCATGTGCAAGCGCGGGGGCTTTGGAGTGGGTCAGAGAGGTTCATAACCATGCCCGTGAAGCCGGATTTGAGTTGAATGTGCGTGTGGGCAACACGCTGGTTCACATGTATGCGAAGTGTGGCAGTATCGATGATGCGCTACTGGCTTTTGACAAGATGGAGGAACGGGACGTGGTTACTTGGAACGTGATGATTGGTGGACTTGCAAAGCATGGATGTGGGTGTGAGGCATATGAACTGTTTCTTCAAATGCAACAAGAAGGCATTAAACCGAATGCAGTCACTTATGCTAGCATTCTGAATGCATTTGCAAGCGCGGGGACTTTTGAGTGGGTGAAGGAGGTTCACAGGCATATCCTTGAAGCGGGACTTGAGTCGGATTTGCGTGTGGGCAGTGCGCTGGTTCACATGTATGCTAAATGTGGCAGTTTGGATGATGCACGAGTGGTTTTTGAGAGGATGGAGGATCGTGATGTAATCACATGGAACGTGATGATTGGTGGACTTGCAGAGCATGGATGTGGGCATGAAGCGTTGGAAGTCTTTAAAACTATGATTGCAGACGGTGTGAAGCCCAATGAGATCTCATTCGTTGCAGTGTTGTCAGCTTGTAGTCATTCAGGC
The DNA here is from genome assembly GCA_963969395.1 of Pseudoscleropodium purum. Taxonomy (NCBI): domain Eukaryota; kingdom Viridiplantae; phylum Streptophyta; class Bryopsida; order Hypnales; family Brachytheciaceae; genus Pseudoscleropodium; species Pseudoscleropodium purum. The sequence continues at coordinate 650,550 of OZ017802.1, forward strand.
CTTGTGGATGAGAGCCGTAGACATTTTTTGGCTATGACACAAGATTATGGCATCGAACCTAGTGTGGTGCTTTGTACCTGCATGGTGGATGTTCTTGCGCGAGCAGGACACTTGGAGGAAGCAAAGCTCTTGATTGACAACATGCCGGTGGAACCAAATGGTGCAACTTGGGGAGCCTTGCTTGGTGCTTGTAGAACGTACGGTAATGTGGAGTTGGGTGAACTTGCCGCTAATGAGCGTCTCAAGTTGGAACCGATGGATGCTTCTGCATACGTGCTTCTTTCGAATATCTATGCTGCAGCTGGCAAGTGGGAGGAGGTGTTGTGGGTTCGCACTATGATGCAGGAGAGAGGTATACGCAAGGAACCAGGGCGTAGCTGGATTGAAGTTGATAACAAGGTCCATGACTTCGTCGTAGGGGATACTTCTCACTCAGAAGCGAAGGAGATCTATGCTGAGCTGAGGAGATTGAGTGAGGAAATTAAGGCCGAAGGGTACATTCCTGATACCCGGCTAGTGTTGCGGAACATTGAGGAGGAGAAAGAACTTGCTCTTTGCTCCCATAGTGAGAAGTTGGCTATTGCTTATGGACTCATGCGGACACCCCTTGGAGAGCCAATTCGGGTGTTCAAGTGTGTTCAGACTGCCATATAGCAACCAAGTTTATCTCAAAGGTGACTGAACGAGAGATTATTGTGAGGGATGCTAATCGTTTTCACCACTTCCAAAATGGTGTGTGTTCTTGTGGTGATTATTGGTGATGAGGTTGGCAATCCTGACCAATTGTTGGCTATATTGTTTTTTGAATCTCTTGACCATGATTTTTGCATGCAATTGTAATTTGAAAATTTTTGTTGTAATTTGTCATCATCTACAAATATAGTTATTGTGTTGATCATTGATTGAAAACAATTGCATTGGTTGGAAATGACTCAAAGGAGATACTTATAGAGGTAGTTATTTGATTGATGGTTTTTGTGAAGAAGTTGAAATCAAAGGATGGCAAATTTTAGTTAGAATTGGCCATAGGACTCCCTTGTTCATACAATATGCATCCTTATGTTGGCAACTTCAAAATGTATTGAGAACACTATTCATCCAAAAAATATCAAAATGATTGTTTTGAGTTCTTTGTTCAAGATGGCTATACTCGGAGTTATTTCTTCTTAGTATCAAGGTCATTCTTGTTGTTGTAGTTGATGTGCTCATGAATAGGCAACTCAATTTTTAATCATTGCCTTAGTGTGAATTTTGGAAGTCAATGTTGAGGCTAGGTGATTATAATTAGTGAGATTTATGTTAGTGTGCCTTTGAGTACAAGAGAAATAAATTGATTATGATTTTAGATGTAAGTTTAGTGTAGTCAAAGTTTGTTTATACAATATTATCTTTTCCTAAATTTCTTGCTCTTCTATGTGTTGGGTTCATTAGGAAAATTTTTAGCCCTCAAAAGGATTGCAAGTTTCGACCCCTCCTCCCCTAGTGCAATTAAAGAGGAATTCCAAGGTTTTTTATTTTTTATTGAACATTGTTGGTGTGGCACTACTTGTGCCACGTCAATGCCACATCAAAAAAAAATTTATTTTTTATTTTTTAATCTATTTTTTTTAAAATTATTTCAATTTCACTCGTAATTACATTGTAGTTTGTTGAAAAAGGAATTCTTAACGGCCCTTTGCAGGGTTTAGAATTTTTGTAATGTAGAATTTGTCTTAGTTGCCATAAGTGCCCCATTTGCACTCTAATTTTAGAGGTGCTTGCTTGAGAGATTTGGTGTGAGTTTTAGGCTTTTCAATTGTAGTGGGAAGTCTATTTTTAGAAATTATGGCTCAATTGTTTCTAAAATGATTTTTTTTATTAGTATGGAATACAAATTTACAAAAAATGCACTTGTAATATATTCTTTCAAATTAGTGTGTCATGAAATATTGAGTGTAGTTTATTAATTCCCACAAAATAAAATTAGTACTTGGCAAATTTGTAACATCTCTACAATCTATAGATGTTTAGTAGTACTTGAAAAATTTGTAATTTCTTTTGTATTTTAGTTATTTATAGAAAACAAATTGAGATAATGGATAAATCTATAATGTCTTCTAATTTTATTGTAATGATAATATTGCACACTTACTAATTGGATGAATCAATGGTACTAATATTAGAGTTAATAATACACTCAAACCTTTGTAATGATCATCATTGGGGATAAATGGGCTTCTAAATGAAGTTACATGTATTTGCAACTTTACATGTAGAAATTGTTCAATTAGGTATGTACACATGGCAAATTCTCAAGATAAATTAAGATTGTCTAATTACAAGATGTGTCAATAGAAAAGTCAATTGAGGTTATTGATTACTTCTAAAGTTAAAATTTGCCAACTAAGAAATAACTCTAGATTCCTAATGCTTCAAATGACTAGAAAGTGTCTTTAGAAAGGACCTAGGACATTAGTTACCTCTAAAGTCAAAATTAACCAAGTTACCACAATTGACCAAAAATTATCCCAAGTTCTTTTAATTAAATTTAAAAGATTGTATATTGTTGTATAGTGAAGTATCATTTTGTTTGTGATGCATGTACATTGTAAGACTTTCTTTCTAAATTGCAATATAACCCAAAAATGAATGTTGATTTTTGTAGGAATGTAGTTTTTTTCTTCATTCTTTATATTATAGGTGAAAATAGAATCAATCATGCATCATGACTTCATTGAAACGGAAAGAAAATAAACTAGAATTAGAAATCCTAAGCTAAGTACAAAACTTGTGCTTGTAAATGAAAGAATCAAAAGAAACAAGGCGTGAGCAAATCGTTAATCAAACCAAAAGAAGTCCTAAAACAAATTCAATGAAAATCCTCACCAAAACACTCAAATAGAGTGCCTTAGGGCGGATTTACATTAGGGTCCAAGAAGAAGAATTCATAGGTCTCAAACCCTCCATTTTAGACTCAAAAAACTCCTTATTGAACCCAAATAGCTTACTAATAAAATTTGCGACCTGCACCCTAGTGTAAACAACTTGGATCTAATTTGGTGTTTGTAAAAAATATATAAAATAATTTTTTTTAATTTTAAGAAAAAAATGATATTAAAATTTTTCAAAATTTTTCAAAATAATATTAAAATAAAATTATTTTATCTAAATTAACTAAAAATTAAATTCCAATCAAAATTCAAATTTGGTGTTTAAATTTTTTTTAATATATTTTTAATTAATTAAATATTAATTTTTCAATATAATAATAATAATTATTTAACTAATAATAAAATATTAAAATATTTTTGTAAATATTATTTTAATAAAAATTTAATTACAAATTTAATTTCCAATTTGATGTAGCTAGGAGATTGCCACATTAAGCCCATGTTATATTTAATATTAGTTATTTGATTTTTTTATATTTATTGAATTTTTTCATTTTCAGTAAACAGTAACTCACAACCTTGTTTAGGCTAGAAATTGCATCTAATGCAAATTGGACCTACAATAGGAAATTGGTTTCACAAAATTGATGCTCTATTTGAAGGCCCTTGAAACCAAGCCTGGGTCCAAAAATTTCCTTCTAAATTTGTGCTATGCGAGCGCCATATCATTTCAACCTTAGTGTAAACACCTCGGGTTCAATTTTCAACTTTTAATCAATAGGATTGCTCGATTTTAAAGTTTCTTGAACTTAGACCCTAGTGTAAATCCACCTTTAAACTCCAACACTTTGATAAGATCAAAATAGGTTTGAATGGATGAAACAAGGGTCAGACAAGTTGGAGCTTAGTGGAAGTGGTCCAAAAAAACAAAGCACACCATTGGTTATCTAGTCACATCACCAACCTCCATGGAAAACATATTGTTTATAAGACCACAAGTAACAAACTATGGGAACGGGGCAGGGAATTCATAGCCCTTTCAAGGCTCCAATTCCATTTTTATAGAATTTAGGACTTAAAAATCTTTAAAACTATGAAAATTATAAGAGTGATAGATTAACAAAATTGAATTTTAAACAATAAATAATTTTTCAAATACTAGAAAGGTAACATCCACCTTCATAATAAATTTTGACCTCATTGGCTCATTACTTTAAAAATTATCATATAGGACATATTAGACATACAATGTGTGATACTTAAATAGTCAAAATGTTTTATACAGTCATTCTTTCAACATATTTCTATAAGGATATATATAAGAGTTCATCCATACTCATTTTCAAAAATTGTAAAAATATCATTCATTGCACTAGAAAAATTTGCATTTGCCTCAACAAAATCTACATAACATGCTTGTTGAGGCAAATACAAAATTTGCATTTTTTTGTGTTTTTCAACCAGATTTTGTGTTTGCCTCAACAAATTCATCATGTAGATTTTGCTAAAGCAAACACAAATTTCTTCTAGTGTTGTATTTGTAGTACTAAACCTCTTCAATGAATTTTTAGAAAAAAAACAAGCTTAATAGTATGTTGAAATATTTAAAAGTATCAAGAATAGGGTCTTTTGTCTAGAAAATGCTAACCTATTAAATTCCAATATAAATATAGTGCTCTGAGGGATATTTGTAGAATCTTTTCATTCTCATTGAATTATAAAAGTCTAGGAATATGTGAGATGAAAATTGAACCATAAGAAATAGAAAAGTACTTAGGTACATCTAATTGTGCAAAGTGTTGTAGTGATCTACCATGTAGATTGAATAGAGTTTATGTATAGAAATGGCATATTTTGCAATCACCAATGAAGCCTATAAAAATACACAATTTTGATGTGCAAAGCACATGAGTGTCAAATTACACTCAATAAAATATGTGAGCACAAAATTTTTGGATTCAATGTATCAACAACTAATCCTCAATTGAAGACAAAACCTACAACAATTACATCCAACTTCTCTTTCAAATGCATGCCTTTATACATCAAAACCATATGAAAAGTATATTTGGAATCTTCTTTTTTACAAGCTACAACTTTATGTATACAACTCTAATTCCGACTCAACTCAACTAACTATGGAAGGTGCCCTATGTGCTCACATACCCTTGTATTACAAATTTACAACAATAAATTTTCCTATTTAATATACAAATTTAGTACAACAACTTCAAGTTGGCATTACAGTTGTTCTTGAAGTTTATGCCTATTCTTTTGCTATAATGGCCTTGATAATTTAGGTATCTCTTGATTCAATTGTCATAAAATATGCCCTTCAATCTCCACTCCACTTCAGTCAATGCATCACAAAAGTCCCTACCACTTATGAAGCTTTTAAAGTGAAGCATCTACAATAAAGTTTCTATTCTACCTTCAAATTTTGAAAAATTCCTTAAACCCTAAAAGATCAGCTTTGTATTTTTGGCAACATAACATGTTTGAGCAAGTACAAGTGAAGGAAGATTTGACTAATTTAGGCTGAAATTGTTTTCCAAGGTATGGACAAGGAATATCTTCCATGAATACTAAATTTCATTACATTTGAATAAGTACAAGTGAAAAGTTTTGATGCAAAATGTTGTTTATTTTTCAATTTGGGACCTCGAGTAGCCTAGGCAAATAAAAAAAATCATTTTTTTCAAAAGTAAAAATTTCATTAGATGTTTTTCAGCTTGTGTGGAGGGCTATGATTTCCCATAGGTTCACAAATTGTGAAAATTCAGCCTAGCACTTGCTTGATGTAGCACAACAATTGCCACGTCAAATGATGATGATGATCATTATAATAATAATAATAATATTTTTTAAATATTAAAAAAAGAAATTAAGACTTTTGAAAGAATATTGAAAGAATTTTAATTTTTTTAATTTATTATTAAAAAAATCTGATAGTTCACAGTAAGAGAAACAAGCTTCAAACAACCCTCTTTTTGTTGAAATCCCCTCTAATGAAAATTGGTTTTCTAGATTTATATATATATATATACATATGAAAAGCTTTGAATCATTCCATTTTGACCAATGAGATGAAAGTTATGAGGAGTTTTAGTTTGCAAGCAACTATTGAATCTCAATCGTAAAGTACACTTTGAAGTCGTTTATTTAACTCAATTTTCAATATTTTTTGAAAAAAATAAAATCATAGGATGTAGATTGTTTATTAAAACATTACAAACATCGGAATTGGAATTTTTCAATTCTATAACTAAATTCTTAACAATTTAATATTTGAATCATTCTCTACTTTTTTCTACTTACTATTTTTTCCTATATGTTGTACAATTCCAAATGATCTTAAATTTTTCAAGCATGTAGATAATTTGTCTTGTAGATTGTAACCAAGGAAGCACCACCATTTTGGACGTTTTTACATACAAATGTGACCTTGTGAAGTGTAACTGCTTGGTTTTTTGTACTGACCAAAAAAAGATTTTTGTCACTTGAGATGCTAATATCTTTCAATCCACATAGTGGAAATTTCTGAAATTTTTTCCACATTTTCTCAAATTATCATACCTATGTTAAATGTGTCCAAAAATGTGTTTTTTTTCTAATTTTTTTTACATGAACTAGAAAACGCAATTTTAGAGCCTTTTTGGTGAAGGAACTTTAGGGGTTAATACAAAAAATTCTCAAGTTGAAGTTGAAGACCTATAACCACAACTTTAAATATGGAGTGATGTTAATTTTTTTTTATATACCGTACTATTCTACACTATAATGCTCTACTATTTTGAAAATTTCAAGTTTTTTGGGCATCACTTCAATTTGATATGGATTTTCTTCATTTCTTCTTTGAAAATTGATGATAATTTGAAATTCTTACAAATGATTTTGAAAACTTAGTAGCATATATGAAACAAGTGATTTCATCTCTAAAAAAATAACCAAAAAAATTCACTCAAAATTAGAGAAGAAATGGAAGATACAAATAGAAGAATTTCCAAGTTTGACTCCAAAGCCATAAGATAATGTACTCATGAAGTGGCCCTTTAAGGGCTGGTTGGCTTTTTCAATGGTTCTCAAATGTACAAATTTATTTATTTTTATTTTTCACTTGAAGAAGAATTGATGCAAAATCTAACACAATTGATTTCATATTTTTGAGAGCATTTATGAATTATAATTGAACTTTCAAAGAATTCTACTATAGGCACCTATTCCTAATTGTAGGCCTTGCAAAATCCACACATGCACAGTCTAGATAAAGATATGACTTTACCAAAAACAAGCATTGCGGCATGTGAAAAGTAATATAAAAGGTTCCAAAATGTGACCATTACTAAACCTAACCCATACATGCTCCAAGGGACCAAAAGTATTCTCATGTAGTTTCAAGTCCAATTTAAAGTGCTATAACTTTTTCATCCAATGTCCAAATGCAATAAAACTTGTTGGAAAATTTGCGCTCTTTTTTTTAGTTTGTGTAGCAAAATTTTCATTTCAATCCAGGATGTCTTGATTTACTGAAATTCAATCAAAATTTGCATGTTCAATTTGAGTTTACCAAATTATTGCATTTGATGGCTACAACTTTGGGAGCTTGTATTTCTTTCATCCAATGTTTTTTTCAATAAATTTTTTTTTAGGATTATGTTTCCCTTGAAGTCTAGTTATTGTGGTAAAATTTTCATGTCAATTGAAGTTGTTTTGAATGTTTGGGAGCAATTTGAACTTTGAAGTTTAAAGTTCCAACATTTTGGGATTATAGTGAACTTCAACGGCTTGTTTTTCTTCATATAGTGTCCATTTTCAATATCAAAAAATTTCAAAAACTTGTGCATAGTAGTGTAGTTTGTGTGGCTAAAATTTCATATCAATTCAAAAATCAAAATTATGAGTGATTGAGAAGCATTTTAGTAGAAGAAAGTTCAACCTATATGGAGAAGAAAGATAAACGCACTGCATTCAACCAATACACCGTACTCTTCTAATGAAGGGCATTACACTAGTATAACCTTTTCATCTCAAATGCATGAATTTTTGTGTGAATGCAAGTTCTGCCCATGCAAAGGATGTTTTGACATATCGCACACCTTGCGTCACTACTGTGCCACTTTGCATGCCTATGATCACTCTTTTGTCATGTAGATATGTGGACAATCAACTCATTAAAGTCGTTTCAAAGTGGAGCGCTTGAATAAGGTGAAGAATGAGAATCGCAGCATGGGACAAATGAGGGCATGGAGAAGATGGCAATTAGACTTTCATTCAAGGCTTAGGGTGGATGTTTGCTACTTGTTTGGACTACTTGTTGCAATAGGGTACATAAAAAAAATAGTGTAGAAGGAAAAGAGGAATAGTATAGAAGGATAAAAAGGAAGAAGAAGGAAAGATAGACACTACTTAAGAATAGGAGGTGGTTAGAACTCAAAAGACTTGTATCAACTCCAATATATAAAAATATCACAAAAAGTGACAAATTCTTGTAAGGCAAGATGGTGGGCAAAGAAGTGTTGGAAGGAAGCCTCCACAAACTGATCATGGAACTTAATATGGATAGACTACTAAAATCGTCTCCTTCCATTTAAATTGTCTTGATTAGTGAATGTTAAATAGGGCCAATCCCAAGGGTTAAGGTAGACCATTAGGACAAAAAATAAGGTCCAGTTTGAAGCTTAAATCATAAAGTAGAGGTTGGGAGGGTTCCAAAAATATAAAGTACATCAAAACCAATTTAAAACAAGGGATATATGAGCAGATGAAGTTTAGGAGTTAGATTGGATGAAAGTTAGTCAATTTCATCCAAATGGAACAACAAAAGATACTTTTCTAGTGATAAAAATTCCAAGGTTTAAAGTGATTTACAAATTGTCAAGTGATAAGGAATAGTAGATGAAGTTTTAAACCATTGATTAGCAGTCAAACTTCATCCACTTGTAACTTTCACTATGAAGATCCAAATCTTAAGTGATTTAGCATTTTGGATGGTTGATTTTAGCCTCTATAAGAAATCAAGCACCAAAATCTAAAAAAAATAAACTAACAAAAGAAGTCCCGAACCTTCAGAATGAAGTAGGATGTAGGATAGAACCTTTGAAGACAACCAAGCAGGAACTTAGATTTAGAATCAAATAAAAGGGGTTTAGGAAAGTTTGGATCTAGTTCAAACTTTGGAAATACTCCAAATCCAAAAGTTAATGAAGGATGAAGTTTAGGTTAAGAAATGAATGAAGTCAATTGAAAATCATCCATTTAAGTCCAAAGTTGGAACTTAAATAGAAGTTAGTATTCTTAGGCTAGGATACAATATTTAAGGTCATTTGAAAAGGTAAGGAGTCTAAAGAGGTGGATGAAGTTTAAATAGACTCTTAAAGGCTAAACTCCATCTAGTCATAATTCTTTGTAGAAGCATCCAAACTTCATGAGTCTTATGTTTTTGAAAATGGCATGATTTGAGCTACAATTTAGAGGTAATAAATTTAGATTGTAAATACTTTTATTAGAAAACCACAGCGGCTTAAGAAAGTAGGGATGTTGGGATTAGATTTTTTTAATTAGGTTAGTTTTTGGTAATTTCTTTGTGAATTTATAAAACTTTAGGAACTTAGAAAAGATTTATTGCTTGGAAAGTATAATTGACCAACATTAGGCACCCAATAGGACAAAAATCCAATCCTAAATATAAAAACCTGGTTGTGCTCGTGTATTTATTGAAGGAAGGTAATTAAACGCTTACACTTTGTCAAACAATTTTTTTTAAATTGTAAAAATTACATTTAGAAATAAACCTTATGGGTTATTTTTTCAAAAAGATGCTTTAATTGCCCAACAAAATAAGATTGTCTACAACTTTCACATTACAAGTCCAAATGGAATGAATCAAAGCTTCTTATGAAGATAAAATTTCAATATATGAGAAATAATTTTTATAAATTAAAAAAAAAATTATGTAGGAAAATTTTTACTTACTACACTAAAAGAAAGGACCTTTTATTCCATACCTTTTGCTTTGGGGCACTCATTGAAACAAAAATTATATTTTGGGAAAGTTAATGTGTTTTTTCTATCTTTACAAACAAATTCAAAAGTCAAAATGAATATTGAGACCATAGGAATCTGCATAAAATCCATTTTGTCCCTTGAAGGCACAATTTAAGGATAAATTGTGTATACGTGCACATCAACCCTTAAAGTTTCCTAACTATGTTTTTGCTAAATATATTCCAAAACTGCCATTTCTTTTACAAATTTCAAATTTTAGAAAAGAAACATTTTCAGGCTTATGTAACTATAGGATCTTTTAGTAACTTGGTTTGAAAAGATGTGGAAAAAATTTCAAAAATTTCCACCATATCAATTGCAAGATATTATTTAGCATTTGAAGTGACAAAATTTTTTTTTTGTCCCTGCAAAAAACTAGACAACTACACTTCACAAGCCACAAGGTCACATTTGTATGAAAAAATGTTCAAAATGATTGCAACTCTTTAGATTAATTCTTCAAGGCATGTTGTCTATATGCTTGAAAATTTTTAGATCATTTGAAATTGTACAATATATAGGACAAAAATAATAAGTTGAAAGATGTAGAGAATAATTTAAAATACTAAATTATTAACAATTAATTTATGAAATTGAAAAATGCCAATTATTGAAAATTAAGTTCAATCAAAGATTTCAAAATTTATTTTGGTTTAGAGAATCCATATCTGCTTGCAAACAAAAACACATCATAACTTTTGACTTATTGATCAAAATGGAATGATTTAAAACTTTCTCTCTATATAAATCTAGAAAACCAATTTCAGATTTTGATTTCTAAAAAGAATGATTTTTTCAGATCTGCTTGGACTGCCCAAGTTGAAAAACAAACTACATATTAAGCTATAACTTTTGACTCATATTTCCAAATGTCTTGAAATTTAGTGCACACAAAAGATATTCTTTGTCTATACTTTCTAGTAAAATTTGGGCCAAAAACATGAAAAATTTCTAGTTACATGCACTTGCCCAAAATTTCTATGTTGCCAAAAAACACAATTTGTTACTTTAGAGGTTAAGCAAATAGTTGGAAATTGGAAATCTTATATATTTATGATAGATTATTAGTTACTAGTTAGAGATTGGTTGACTTGTTTGTATCTTATTTATTTGTCTTTTCTATTCCATTTCAAATCCTAGTAAATAAAACTCCAACACTATCATTAAAGGATTTTTGAGGCCAACAAGAGACTGTAAATTATCATGGCCTAAAAAAGCTATGAATGCACTTAGAACACTACTAGTAGTGTAGTCCAATGTGGTCGCAAGAATGCCACATCACTTTCCAAATTAAAAAAAAAAAAATCAACTTCTTTTTGCATTTCAAGAACTCATTTTTTAATTATTTATTTGTTTAAAATTTTTTTTTTCCTAACTACTGGCTGTATCCTTCATTATGGGGGAACAACAATGGGAACAAGCCCAAAACGGCCCTTTACAGACCTCAAATTTCCTCTAATGACTACAATAAATTGGCATTCTTCCCTAGGGTTGTCACTTTTGAATCTACAAAGCAATACACTACAAGCATTTCAAGACTCAGATTTTCTACTAATAATTTTGTATAATAAATAATTACTCCCTTGTATGCATTTGAAGAGCTCCAATTTGTAGAACAAACTAAAATATAGAATATCTACTAAGTGCAAACATCGGCCAAACTCCACAAAACTAGCATTGCTAATATATTACACTTAGTATTCTGAGTGCCATGACCAAGGTTCTTAAGAACATATTTTGATACACCTCTTGACTACATCAAATATGCTAAAGTCACTTTAACAAATGTGAACATACAATAACTTTTACATTTTACAAAAAAAAGGGCATTAAAAAATTTATTCAAAAACTTCGTATAGCTTGATTAATATGCAAATGAATATCAAAAATTGGTAAGACTTCAATGCTTTTTTTGTTTTTGAGTAACTCTTTATCAAAATCACTCCTCATCCTAAAGAATCCAAATTGACTATTATGCAAAATTTGACAACTTTAGCTATACAATATTATGTATTTGGATAGAAGCAACAAAAACTACAAAATATTACTTACTACAAATGTGTTGTTCCTAAAATTCTAATAACCATTGAGTATGCATCTTGATACTTTGTATCAAAGTTTAGTTTCAAACCAAAAAGTATAGAAGGGCCCACAAAAAGACAATGATCAACTAATCAACACTTTGGTATAATTAAGCTCATTTCTTACAAAAATAATTCATATCAACCAAATATTTTTTTCCAAAATCTCAACAAGTCCAATTACCAATACATCAAGTCAAAAGTATAGGTATACTTTATTGGCCTCAAGAGAACCCACACTATTAGAAGATAGTGATCAACAAAAATTTAATTCGATGCGGCTAAGCTCTTTCTACATACAATGACTTCCTATAAACAAATTTTTGTTTCTAAAATCTAAAAAACTCCACCGACTTGCAATTCAAACAAAAAGTATTGGTACCCTTCTATTGACCCTAAAAAGATCTATGATGCTAAAAGATAATGATCAACCCAAATAATATTCACTGTGACAAAAATCATTATATATAAAAATAATTCTTATCAACCATTTCTTTTCTAAAATCTAAGCAGGTCCAATAATAGAGCATCAAATTATTGGTAGCCTCTTATCAGCCCCAAGGAGATCTACATTGCTATATGATACTATGATAGTGATCAATTGATATTCTATGCAAACTTATTTCCATCTCTATTCATTTTTTACATCAATTGAATTCATCATTTTCATAATGTATATTTCTAATATTTTAGACACAACACTGAAAATTATAATTTTTATTTGAATTCTACATAATGAAGGTAAAAGGTTCATAATAATAGGTCCATAGTAACAGGTACAAAAATTTACTAAAAATAGGAAATTTTGACCAGAATTTTAAAATAGAATATATTTTAGAAATATTATTAATTTTATTAGAGCTTCTTTAAACTTTTGAACTCAATGCTCACATAATCCCTACTCAACACTCATAGGCTCATGTTCACATGCTCACAAAATAATACCTTTGGAATCCACTCATAACCAATCAAATAAGCAATTGTAGACATGATCTGGAATAGTACAAGGTAAAACAAATATTTTTGAAGGTACATTGATAGAAATGACAGGCATTGCAAAAATTTTGGTAATTTTATTACTTAACCCCAAAATGATTTTGACTATACTTTCACAAATTTATTCCAAAATTACCATTTCTAGTACAAGTACCAAATTTTTGAAAAAAAATTTAAGGCACATATGACCATAATTTCTTGTGGTGTGTTGGTTTGGAAAGATGTATAAAAGATTTCAAAAAATTCCACCATGTAGATTGCAAAATATTAGCATTTGAAGTAACAAAAATTCTTTTGGGGCCCTCCCAAAATCTGGGTAGTTGTGCTTTATAAATTCACATTTGTATGAAAAAATATCCCAAATGGTGGTTACTTTTTGAATTCATTCATTAGGTCAAATAGGATACATGCTTGAAAATTTTCAGATCATTTGGAATTGTACAATATTATATAGGGAAAAAATAGTAAGTAGAAAGGAGAGAATGATTTAAAATACTAAATTGTTAACAATTTATTTATGGAATTGAAAATTGCCAATTCCAATGGTTGTAATGTTGTAATAAACAATCTATACATATTACTTTTACTTTTTTCAAAAAATATTGGAAATTGAGTTAAATAAAATACTTTAAAGTTTATAATAGAGTAGAGATTCAATAATGGTCTACAAACTTCGGCAAACCAAAATTCCTTATAACTTTTGACTCATTGATCAAAATGGAATTATTTATAGCTTTCCAAGTATATAAATCTTGATAATTAATTTCAAATTTTAATTTATTAAAAAAGTGATTTTTAAAGAAGTTTTTTTGTTGCCTAGGCTGCTTAATAAGTAATGAAAATATACAATATCATTCAAAAACTTTTTAACCATATAGTCAAAAGTTATGAAAATCATTGGGCTTTAAAGCTACTCCTCAAATACATGTTGTGTATTAAAATTTCAAAGAAAAAAAATATAAATTCCATTTGTAGTAAGCTACCTAAAATTATTCAATTGCCAAAAAACCCAATTTGGGCATTTAGGGGTTAAACTAAAAGTTCTATGAATTTTGAAAGCCAAAAATTGATGTGGACCCATGTCTTATGTTCAGACTATTCTAAAACCATTCATCTAAGGGCCGCTTTACACCTAGAGGATGGGCCAATTTTTCTTGGGGCTGAATGCACCAAATTTCAATCCCTTTGGGGCTAGAGACCAGCTTCAACTACTTACTATCATAAGATTATAATGGGGGCTCATTCTCCCAAGTGTAAAGGCCTTGAGGCCAAGAAGTTGGGCTAATTTTTAAAAAACTAGAAGGGAGAGAGAAGAGGGCTAAAATTTTCAGGGCCACTTTATACCTAGGGTCTGATTGCTTGAAATCCAACAAATCTGATTTGTTGAAAAAAATAATATTAAAAAAAACAATTTTTCTAATTAAAATCTAACATTGGCCCCTAGGCCAAGAATTGGCCTCTCATTTTTGGTGCACCCAATTCATTAAGCTTGAGCCATGTCAAATCATGTCTTTTTTAAATAAAAAATTTATTGCTCCAAATTGGCCCAAGCTCCAGGTGTAAAGGGGTTGGGGCCATTTTTAGCATTTTGTTCAATCACAAGTGAGGATTCTTGGCCTTTGGTTTAGTGAATTGGTCCAGCCTCTAAGTGTAAAGTGGCCCTAAAAGATTACTTGTTCACTTTGGCACTTCAAACCAAGCATATGTGTCATGACAAGAATGGAAGAATCGATGGTTGAAAACCAAGAACTAATGGTTGGAAATTAATAACAACTTCTCTTGAATTTTAGCCCCCTTATTGATTGCCAATGGGATACTAGTTGGAAATAGGTGGCTCTACTTTACACCACTAATGTGCCATGTGCCATTATTATAACCAAAATAAAGTGAAAATTATTTTTTAGTTTTTTAATTAAAAAAAAACTTTGAAATTTAATATCTTTTATGCACAAAGGAGTGCAAAGGCTTTGTTTGGTGGCACTTGGACATGCGATGTTAAAGTTATGGATTTTCTAAAATAAAAGGTTATTTATTTATTTTTAGTCATAAAAACTTTGAAATTCAATGACTTTCACACCATAAGTTCAAACACCACAAAACAAAGTTAATAAACCCTCCTCATAGTGAGCTTTCTAACAATACCAAGAATGTAGCCAAAGGACTTATAGTTTCTTAGCTCTCAGTATATCAAACAAAACTAAGTAACAAACAAACAATGGACTGACTCTCATTTGGTCTCAAATGGGGTGGTTTATCTTATGTGCAATGACCAAAAGGAATGTAACACTCCTTAATGTGGAGGCACATTGAAGGATTGGGTATATGGTGATAGTAGTGCAACGCCTTTCAATATGAATGATGGGCAAATATCAAATAGGTGCCTTGGTTTAGATTAGGGTATCATAGCTAATTGAAGCTCAATTTTACGACTTTTGAACTCACGGAAGAATAGAGGATGAATTAGCTACAACAATGGGAAAGAAGATGGGAACTAAAGAGGTGTGACAAAATATAGCTTTGGACCAAGGGTTGGCATAGGAATCACCAGAAATGAATGAAAAAGAACTTATTGCCATTACCATCTAAATTGTAAAAACTTTAGGAGTTGGTAAGAAAAAGCCAAGGGCTTCCAAAAAGAAGGCTACCATAGTAGATGGAGGTGCCACTATGGATCTTAAGGTTGTGGAAGAAGCAAACATGCCACTAATTGATAGTGGCACAACTATGAATATTGATGAGGCCATCAATGAGGTGCCACCCCAAAGTGTGAACCTGGTTACAACAAGATTGGGTGGGGTTGGTTGAAGTGAGGACCTAAGTGATAGCTCAGGGAGACCTAATGAGGTGCGGCCAAATAAGAGTAATGACTTGAACTGTGTAGTACCTTGAAGGAAGGTTTAGAGGGCATCATTACCTCTAAAAGATTGAAAGTGGATGCAAGGGATGATTGAGACCTTGATGAAGAAAAACAAAGCCCAACTAGATCAATTTGTGACAAAAGGACCAAGTAAAGCCAAAAAAGTATATAGGAAGAATGTGCCTGAATCGACCACTTGGAATATAAAGGATATTTCAATTGATGATTTACCAAATGAAATGCCTTCCAAAAGGGAGTTGGATTATAAGAGTTATTGCCAAGAGTGGAGCCTCCTAACAAGGCTTTGTTACCAACTCAATCAAGTGGAATCCAAAGAATAAACAAAATAGATAAATGAATTCTTAGCTAAGGATTACATTAGACCAAGCAAATCACCATTTGGGGCACTAGTGCTTTTTGTGAGCAAGAAAGATGGTCAAATGTACACAAACATTGATTATTAGGCCCAAAATTAAGTTATATTGAAAAATAATCACCATTTGCTAAGGATAGATGATCTCTTGGATAGATTGGCTGGGGCTAAATACTTCACTCAGATTGATTTAAAGTTGGGCTATTACCAAATCTATATAGATATTGAGGATGTACCCAAAATGGCAATGAAGACTTAGTATAGTTTATATGAGTTTTTGGTCATATTGTTTGGATTGCGTAATGTCCTCACCACTTTCACAATGATCATGAACTCAGTGTTCCACGACATTTTGGATGAATGTGTGGTCATTTACATTGATGACATTTCAGTGTTTTCCATAATAGAAGACCAATATGTAAAGGATGTGGCTAAAGTCTTGGCTAAATTGCATGAACACAAGTTGTATACTAATACCCCAAAGAGTGAGTTCTTCTTGTAAAAGTTAGAGTTTAGGGGGCATGTTTTAAATGGAGATGGTATTAAACAAGACCCTAAGAAAATTAAGGTGATAGACTGATAGTGAAATGGAATATTCAAAAAATTCAAAAGGAAATTAGGGCATATTTAGGGTTGACAAACTATTACCAAAAGTTCATTAAGAACTTTTCTAATATAGCGAGACCGCTATTGGACTTACTCATTAAAGAGGGCAAAGTACTCAAGTGAAATGAAGCATGTGATGCATCATTCAAAGAACTAAAGCCCCTTTTGTCTACAATAAGTGTGCTTAATTAAGTATCTTGAGTTTGGTAAACCTTTTGAAATTCACACCAATGCGAGTGACTTTGCGATTGGGGGGAGGACTCATACAAGATGGCCACGTCGTTGCTTATGAAAGCAAAAAGTTGACAAGATGTCAAGTGAGGTGGCCAACTCATGAGGAAAAACTATATGTAGTGGTGTATTGCCTTAATGCTTGGTGGCATTACATAGGAGGGATGAAAACTAAGGTTTTCATGGATAGCATCTCTTTGAAATATTTGAATTCTAAGGCACAAGCAATGCCTAAAGAGTTCAAATGATATAATACCATTGTTTCCATGGATGTAGAATTGATCTGCAAACCAAGAAGAGATAACTTAGTGCTAGATGCATTAAATAGATGAGAGGAGTTGGTCACTCCTCACCTCCTGATGTTAATTGAAGATGACTAAGATGGTGCACAAAGATGCTTCTTGAAAGAGGTGCAGGAGGCTATGAAAGATGATGCAAATGCCATCTATCATAACCATAATTTTGATAGTGGAGTCACTACGAGGTAGACTAGAGTGCCTACCAAGTGAAAGCAGCAAATAAAGCAACTTGCAAGTAAAGCAAAAAAATAGTTTGCATTATTTTAAGAAAATGTATCTATATTCTAAAGGGAGATATAAATGAGAGATTGCTTCATCACTTTCATAACATGCCTCTTGCAAGTCACAAAGGTATTAAGGTTGTTTCAACGGAGTTCAAGAAACAATACTTTTAGCTTGTGATAAACTATGATGTAGAAAACTACATTAAATCTTGTGTTAAGTGCCAAATGAACAAGCACAACATTCAATCCAAGTTAGAAAAGTTGCAACCTTTGCCTATTCTATAATTGCCATTTCAGTCAATTTTATTGAACTTTATATCTAGATTTTTGACTATCGGTAGATGGGATGCTATTATAATGATAATATGCCAATTCACGAAGTGGGCAACTTTTGTGCCTTATACAAAGTTTAAGAATGCAGAATTAGTTATTGAGTTGTTTTACAACAACTAGATAAGGCATAAAGACTTTCCTTGGTATATTTTGAGTGATAGGGACTTGGTGTTTCAAAGTATATTTTGGAAACACTTGATGAGAAAGACGGATGTAAACCTTCAAATGATTATTAGAAGAAATTTGGACCTTGTAGTGAACCATTTAACGGCATGACAATGTGTATATATAGATTTTTTTTTTAAACCTAAAATTGATGATAATAATAATAATAATAATAATAATAATTTATTTAGCCTATGTGATGACAATTTGTACCACTCACAATTGGGGACTTAAAAAAATGTAATTAATTAAAATTTAAAAAAAAATCCTCCTAGATTTGTACAATTGTAGAAAGTCAAATAATTCACTATAAAGGCTATATTTTCTCTAATGCATGGTTTTTCACCCAAAAGGGGATGGCCAAACAAAAAAGATCAATTTGATCATTAACATGTACATAAGGTCGTTTTGCAAAGGGGACCAATTAGACTAGCTTGACTTATTGCCAATAGTAAGTTTTTGCTATAACACAATACCAGATGCCATTGATAAATCACCATTTTATTTATACTATGTACTGTACAACAATTGTTATATCTTAATGCCCTTGCATTTGAAATATTGGTTGAAACAAATAATGTGTTCAATTGTATATTTTATAGAAATATAATGCATTTTTCGATTCAATTTTTTGTGTGAAGACTACAAATCATGATGCACATAATTGATCAAAAAAATAAATAAAATAAAAAACAATTATTGTTTATTTCATCAAAAAACTGAAAGATTTCAAAAGGCTAGTGTAATTTTTGGCAATTTTCAGTTTTTTGATGAAATAGACATTGTAGGACTAGGTATATGGCAATGGTAGTGCCCCTCAATGTAAGTGATGGATTGACCCTGAATGGATACCTTAGTCTGGGCAAATAAGCCAAACCAAAGGGGACATGCAGCATAGATGCACTAAGGATGATGCCACAGTAGAGACAATGACGAATCTAGACCCTACGCATGGTGCATGGATGGGCATTGTGAGAATCCAATGAGTTGAACTAACTTAAGTAACAATAACACCTAAATTAACCCCTAATTGCCCAGGGCACCAAATTTTGGTGTTGATAATACTTTGAAGTTAAATCAAATCTAACCAAGTTATTTTTAATAGTTTATAATTTTGAAAAGTTCTTTTTGAAGTCTAGTTTTGGCATCAAAAATCTAATCTAAAAAATGATTGATTGTGATTATTCTATTTAAAATTTTGTGCAAAGGTGTCCATTGAAATCTTAATTTTCCATAGTGTTAAGGGCTCTTAGAAATGAGCCTCAAATACATTAGATCTTGGAAAAAAAAATCACATTAGAAATTTATTTTAAAAAATTGTAGAAGAGATTTTGAAAAGCCATAAATTGATTGGGATTATACATGTCAAGAACTTCAACCTCATATATTTTTGGTGACCAACTTTTTAGATTCTTTTTGGGAACAAATAGACAAAACCATTGCATTAAAAAAAAGAAAACCAAATACAAAGCAGCCAAGCCAACAGAGGCTAGACAACGAAGAGATAAGAGCAAAAGACAGAACAAAAAAGAAAACCTAGAAAAAAATACAAGAGGGAGGGTCCCTCTCGTTCCACACAATGCAAGTAACAACCCTATAAGCTAGAACTAAGGATTTAAGCCAAATTTGATCAAACTTGGCCCAAATAGAAGACACCTTCTATGGACAATGAATAACAACAAATTGAGCCTTCAATTGAGTTGCACAATCTAAGTCTAAAAGAGCCTCCCAAATGGCCTTTTGAATAACATCAAGGGGCCATTATTCTTGAGAAAAGACCTTGTTGAGTTGTTGTGGGAAATTCAAATAATCCAAAGGATAGAGCCTTGAAGTAGTGACAAAATAGCCTTGACTTCATGGAAGTGTCTAGGAGTTGAAGAGCCAAAAACACATTGGACAAAAATCATTCTCATGTGTGGCCCTATACACGGTTGAAAATCCTGAAGATGGTAAAGTATAGATTGAGCATAGTCCCACATCTCCACTGCCTTCTAATAAGAAAAAAATCTATGAAAGGAAGATTTTTCAATTCCTAAATTACCATAGGGATAGCTAGTATCAATATTTGGGTTGATGTATACTCTCCATGACTGTACTACGACTGGATTGTGAAAGGTGGACTACATGAATGCTAATTCTTTTTGTGACCTACTTTTAAATCAAATGTCCATCCAATCTAGGGAGAAGGAGTGTGGGAAGTGTAGATGTCCTAGTTGGAATTAATTTTTGATTTTTTTGGTGAATATTTTGAGTTTTTTGTTATGATTTTGTGTGCTAGTTTTCCAATTTGGGTGTTTTTGTGTACATTTTAATTGAATTGGAAGGGAGTTTAAGTATATTTTTTGGTTTGTAAACCAACTTGGAGTTTGAATATTCAGTCTAGTTCATTAATGCTGAATAGGAATTCTAATTGGAGGAGGTGGTGAAGAACCAAGTCGGATGTGATGTATGCTGATGAGAATATTTCCAAGTAGGTGGCATTTTACTGATTCTGGAAAAGAATTCCTAGTCGGTAGTAAGTGGGGAGTTGGTAGTGTAGAATTCCAATTAGGATGGTCTGTTGTCCAATTAGGCTACGGTTAAACAAGTTGGGTCGGTTATTTTCTAATGGTGGGTTGTGCAGTTCCAAATTAGATTGTAGACAGTTAGGTTGTCTCTTTTGAGTGAGTAACCGTTGGTTTAAAAATTCCTGTTTGGGCTGGTTTTGTGTTTATTCTTACTTACCGTCTGTTGAGTGAAGCCTAGTCGTGTCCTAGTCCAAGTTGGCTGCATATGTTTTTGATTTTTGTGTGTGATTTTGTATGGATGTTTGATTGTTTGTGTGAGTCCTAATTAGGAGCTGAGTTTGTTAGAGTGAATGGCGATGAGTCAGTCCTAGTCGGAAAGAAGTGTAGTATGTGCACTGTGCAGGGAGAATCCGATTTGAATGTGGAGAATGTTTCCAAGTGGGAGAATCAAGTTGGAGTGAAGAATTTTTGGTCAATGTGTGAGGATAGCTGCAGTGCAACAAGATTTAATATTTCCTAGTTGGAGAGATTGAACTGGCAGCAAGTTGAAGAGATTATCCGAGTAGATGAGAAGTAAACAAGTTGGAGTGATGTAGTGAGAATCAAAGTAGTCCTAATTAGAAATTAAGATGTTTATGGTTAAGAAGGAGAAGTCCCAATTGGAAATTAAAAGAAAGGACTTAGAGACTATTAGAGTGCAGTGGAGATAGTAAACATTTGGAATTTGAAAGCTGTAAGCTTATTGTTGTGAACGGTGATATTTTCACCAATTTGGTATTATATGAAGAGAATTATTTGTCAAATTGGTGTTCAGTGTGTGTGTAGAAGATTATTTTGTGTTACAAATCGGGAATGAAATCTATTTAGTACATGTGATTTATCTTGTCCAATTTGGAGTATTTTATTAGAACTGAAGTCTGATTAATTTCCAAGTCAGAAGTTGGTGTCATGATCTGTGGTGTTATTTTAGAATCCGAATTGGAGTAATTGATGAACCTGTTTGCAGTGTCAATTTATTCCTAGTAGGTGTTGATGATTGAAGAGGCAGTGATATTTAATATCAATTCCCGAGTTGGTAAAGAAACTGATTAGATGCATGATGGTGTGAGAATGTCTACCTAATTGGAGTTTAGGAGTGCATCAATGAGGTTTTATTGCTGTCCAAATAAGAAGTTTTATTTGTGTGTCGTTGTAGTTTTGTCCGAGTTGGATTGTGAGGCTAATTGTGAATGGTTTAAGTGTCCTAATTGGTAGAGCATAATGTTTATTCAGGAGGAGTTACAAGTTGGTTAATTCCAATTAGGAAAGTCTAAGTATGAGGAGTGCTGTGGGTTATGTTGAACAAATAGGAGTTAAGGGAACCAAATTGGTGAGATGTCAGCAAATGGAAGATGAAGAGCTTGTGATGCTAAGCCCAAGTTGGAAGGCAAAGAACTGAGTGGTTTCTGTAGAGTCCGATTTGGAAGACTGCAAGTTAAAGATTAAAGATCATCCAATTTGGGAAATTACTAAACTCTTATGGCTATTAAGAGTGGAGTGCCAAATTGTGTAATTAATTTATCATGTGAGGATTAATACAAATTATATGTGGTAAATGAATATTTTTCTCTATGTTTAGATTGCAATGACTTATGAATTCACTATATTAGAGATATTCCTATGTGTAAGACCTCCCTAGGAACAAATTTAACTATAATTTGGATAAATCCCAATTGGGTATCGAACAATCTATAAGAGGTTACCTTCCCATTTAGATAGAATAGATTGCATGAGTTGAGAATTATGAGTAATATGTTTGTGTCTAATTGTTGTCATATAAGCTAAGATTTGGATGCCATCTTGCCAACGCCATTTCCCTAGGTCAAAATATAGAGAATAGATAGTACATGAATAGAAGAAATAAGGGATTTTAGTACTACTTTTTTGAATTGAGGAAATACGAACTTGCCATATAAATTGTGAGAGCGCCTTTGCTCTTCTTAGTGCCCACAATTTGGCAAGTTACTAAGATGTAGCTCCTATAGAAAATGTTGTGGTATGGTTAGGGAGTGTCAATAGCTAAATGTGTCAAAGAAGAATAGAATTATTAGGAACTAGATTTTTCTATGTTAAGACAGGAATGAGGTCATGACTTGGACCTTGTCAAAATGGTACTTAAGCATTTCCAGCCAAATTGGGGGTATATTTGATATCAAAGGAAACCAATAGTGTCTTTCCATTTCTATGAATGAAAATAGAGTAGATATTATATGCCATGGGATGAAGTTGTGAATTTGGGAATCCCATAGATTGCCAATAGTATTATAGTACGTAAACTTCCTTGAGCTAGAGTTCCGGCTTTGTCGATTGAAAAATTGAAGTTTGAGCCAATGTAGCTTGAAGACTACCATATGCTAGTTGTGAGAACTTCATTTGAATTAGTAGGAGGTAAGGGTTCAATATGTTTCACAATCTTCTTCTAAGCGCTTGTGACTCCATTCTAAACTCTAGCCCCCTAGGTGATTGAAGGTTTATAAACCATAAGCCACGCTTGGGATGGGAACCAATATTCGCACTTGGGATAAAGTTTCATTCCAGAGATTTTGCACCTCAAAAGTATTTTAAGGTTATTGATGCCAAACTCATTAGAAAATAGGATCCATTTTGCTAAGAGAGTTGTAAAGGAAATCTTAAGATCAAGTAATGTAAGCCTACCAATTTTCTTAGGCAAACAATAGTCTACCCAACTAATGCGTAATCTAGTTGTGTATTTAGTGTCATTCTAGAGAAAATTCCCTAGAGAACCGCAAATAATTTGGATAGCCTAAAGGGAACCATTCCAAATTGCTATAAAATAGTATAATATGGATAAGAGAACTGCATTAATGATGGTAACTTGTCCTGTAAGAGAAAGACGTTGTGAAGTCCAATATCAAAGTTTCTTTGAAATCTTCTACTAAAAGAATCCATTGATATCTGTTGTCTCCAAGGATATGTCAAATGGAGCACCAAGAAGTTTGGATAGTGATCCTGGAGGAGCCTATATAAGATTAAAACTATCTAGCTACACCGGTCTGGTTTTCAAGGAAAGCCAATATGTAGTATTCTTACTCTAATTTATAGTGAGTCCTAATGCTCCACCAAATCTCTATAAGAGGGAAATAGAATTTTGAAGGTCAATTTCTTGTCCTTTGATTGATAACCTAGTCTCATTTGCATACTATGATATAAGTTGAAGGAGTCACTATCAAGAAGCAAGATGCTATGTATGTTGCCTGCAGTTTGCTTAGCCACAGCCGCCATATATAGTGCCTTTCCTACGAGCAAGAAAAGGTATGGGGCCAATGGGCATCCGTATCGTATTCTTCTCTGTATGGAGAATGCCAATGTAGTTTGACCATTAATTAAAGCAAATGCAAAGGCATCTTGAAGCAACATCATTACTAGATAAGAAAAGGAATCAAGGATCTGAATCTTTGTCATAACTTGAAGAAGGAAGTTCCAAGATACAATATCATAGGCTTTGGTGAAGTTGAGTTTCAAGAATATGAAATCCTGATCGGAGTCCTTGGCCCATTACACCGTTTCATATTGCAAGAGGATGTTGCCAAGAATATAACAAAAAGGCAAGAAAGCGGATTGTTCAAGGCTAATGATGTCCTTGAATAATTGTTGGAGCCTAATTTGCATAACTTTAGCAACAATTTTATATGAGACATTCAAAAGGGTAATTGGCCACCAATTGGAGAGATCAAACTGGTCCTTGACTTAAATAAAAAAGCTATAATCCCCGATGTCATGCTAGATGGTAGTTTGCCTTGGCTGATAGAAGTTATAACCATCCCTGTAAATTCATCCTAAATGAGGTTCTAGAATTTGCAAAAGAACTTTGTAGCAATCCCGTCAGGTCTAAAGCTTTTTGATTTCGCCATTTGGAGCAAGGCTTGGTGAAATTCACCCTTGTCAAAAGGTTGTTCTGACTATTCAACCATAAAATGAGTGAATTTATTTTGAACACAAGAGAGTATTTCCACTCTATCTAGCTTTGTTTGAGGGGATCTTTTCTCTTTACATATAGTTTAGTATAGAACTCAAGGCAAACATTCTCTAATTCTTGCCTTCCTTGATGCACTACCCCTAGGTGGTCATGTAGCTCCGTAATAGATGAAATAGAGGGGGGATTCCTTAACGGCTTTGAAAAACTCTACAGAGAGACGGTCTCCAAATAATCGCCATCTAGAACAAGAATAAATCTTCTGGTCATTGAGTTTCCTAGTCTCGAAGTTTGCCAAAGATGATCGTAGCAAATTGACCTCCCTTTGAAGGTCATTAGATAGGGGTAAGGATTGGAGTTCATAGGATTTTCTATCTAAAGAGGATTTTAAATTATCTTCTTGTTCCCTATTCTAGTGAGCAAGGAAAATGCAAAATTGATAATAGAATTGTGACACTCTTTTTATTTTGGTGAAAAAAAATGTTGAAGCTAGGGCCTTAGTTTAGATATCTCGAATCTTGGACTTAGCTTCAACAAGTATAAGGAGGACATGGCCCATCTACTAGGGTGGGATGGAGGTTTGGCAATTTTTA
Source organism: Pseudoscleropodium purum (assembly GCA_963969395.1). Classification (NCBI taxonomy): domain Eukaryota; kingdom Viridiplantae; phylum Streptophyta; class Bryopsida; order Hypnales; family Brachytheciaceae; genus Pseudoscleropodium; species Pseudoscleropodium purum. The sequence continues at coordinate 675,702 of OZ017802.1, forward strand.
ACACTAAAGAAATTGGGCAATGATCGGATCAACTATGATCACCTCTTATTTTGTACTCTATAATTTTTCTTTGACTGGAAATGGAGTTAGGGAAAATATAACATCTATCTAACCTGGCCATAATATGGATATTATCACTTGTCGTGTTATCCCAAGAAAATGATAGACTTGGTGAGGTCAAGGGAAATTCAGATAACTAAATAGAGTCTTTGAAACCATTGAAGAACAAACGTTCATGAGCTAGTAATGATTTGCCACATATGCTAGTTTTGTTTGCTCGCTATTCAACTATGTTGAAACCACCAAGAAGAATCCATCGACATGTCTTTGGAAGTTCCCGTGTGAGTGTTTCCTAAAATGTTGAATATGATCATTGGCTCTACGATCATTGGACCATTGGAAAACAATCATAGAATCACTGGAATATGATCAATGGATTACTTGCAAAGGCCCTAACATTCCTCAAAGAAAAACCAGATATACTACCAAACTCTTGATTAGATGTATTAACAATAAGCTAGTGGGATAATGACCCCAAAATGTAGTTGAACACTTGTAATGCTAACAGATTAACATTCTCACGAGACAAAGAGGATAGGTGAGATAAATCATGTGTTGGTTGAAGGTTGAAAGAAGTGTCAACAAACTCATGAATAACAAAAGAGGGGTTAGGTAGTTGTACTTGCATATTGATATGGCTGGAGATAGGTAACAATTGGTTTGGATTGAAGGTCTGAATAAATAAATTGCTAAAAGGTGTGAGATCAACTTGACTTGATGGCTAGATGTTGAGGTTGACTAAAAGAAAACATTTGTCAAGATAGTAGGCTTCACTAGCTGTTGGTTCTTAAGGCAAACCTGGATCAAACAAAGCCTTGCAAAGGTGGTCGAGAGCTAGACCTGAAGATTGGCCTCGGTTGGAAAGGGTGCCTTCTGAGCCAAGCATCGAGCATGAATTAACTCGAGTACCCTAATCATTCAATGGAGGGGTGTTAGAAGCTTCTTCATAACTATGTAAGATGGTTGGAGCTTGCAGTAGGTGGAGTGATATGAACTAGGGAAGAAAAAGCTAGATCAACGATCTTTAGATTAATCGAGAGATTGGAGAACCAAATTGATGTGTAGTAAGGCAGCATGGTGGGTGGGTGGGGGGAGAATGTGATGGTCAAGGTAATTGAAGTACCTAGTAGGAGTTGACAAAGGTTGGAGAGATAAAATTGTAAGATTGTTAATATGAGATCCTTCTAAAGAGCCCTCCTCAAGGATGGTAACTAGCTCTGATGAATAATTTGACAAATCATATGATTCTAATGGATGATTGATAGGTTCCCTCCTGCTTTCTTGTGCTTCTCTCTATGCCCAGTAGTGACTAGAATTTGCCGGAGTTGCAAGTGCATGACTTCTAGGTCTATGGTAGCGGGGCTTAATTCAAATTGATAGGAAGCTGTCACTATCTAGATTGGGTTGGGAAGGTCGGGGCTGATTTCTCCTTAATTGGTTGTGATGGTTATAGCTCCTTTGTGATGATGAAGCAAATTTGGGATTTGAATCTTAATGTCTTCGCGATGAACTTCAAGGGAAGCTAGGACTAGAGTTAGCATGGAGGAAGGTACCCAATGGCTTCGGATAAGCTTGTTGGTATTTTGTTTCTTTTGGTAGGAAGACCGTGGGGGCAAGCTGAAGTTGAATGAGAGGAAGTATGACATCTTGTACAATTTAGTCTAAGGTCTTCATAATCTACTTTGATTATAGTAACATTTCTATCCCCGTTGGTGATGTAGATTGTCGTCAACCACCTAGATGTGAGGTCCAATGCCACGCAATATTGGTCAAGTTAGGGATATCCACCGAAAGGATTCTCCATTTCTCCATTTCCCCAACAAACATATGATGTGTTTCGAAAATGGAATAAGTTCGAGTGGGAGGTCCACTAGTGACAACCAATAAGGGTAGCAATACATAAGATGAGTAAACAAGTTGAATGAAGGACGCCATATCTGAAACGCAACTACACCACCATAGAAGCTATAGAGTTGTAAGTTAAGAATTTTCCTCACTACTTCAGAGTTGTCTATTTTAACATAATGGTAACCATTACCCGCAACTTTATGGAGAATAATACAATTTAGAGAGATAAGTTATCAAGATTTAATAACCACTCTAAGGTAGCCGGCTCCTCCAACTGTCCCCTTATGAAACTAGCAATGACTACATGGTCCTACAAATGTGAATTTCTAAGTCTACTACTTGCAAGTCAAAAATACTAGATGGAAATACTTTGTACGATTGCACTAAAAAGCCAGCCCAATTTCGTTGAATGTAAAATAGAAGTGATTCACCTATTGATGTTTGGTAAAGGTTGAGCAATGGCTACAGCGCATGCGGCAATACTATAGATCTAGAGGTTGAAGGTTGGATGTAACCACTACCTCCATTGATCTACATGTAGGTCTGGTCCCTTTTAAGGAAGTAGGTCCGTCGAATTGGGCCCAATTGTATTGTGATGCCCCTATTGAACCTGCTAACCCCTGCGATCTTATACATGCTCCCCATTATTGTATCTGAGATCGTTTTTGATATTTTTGAACATATTGTCTATATAATTTGAAAAAGTGATCCACAATGTATAGTACTATCCATTATTATGAACTATGTCTCTAAGAATCTGTATACGAATCCATGTCTACATTCTCAGATCTGGAGACAACCAATTGAAGTAGAAAAATTGGAAAGGATAAGGTTCAATGAAGAGAGACAATCTAGACATTGAAGAACAAGCGAGCCATTTTTAAAATGAACTGTCAATCATAATCCCAAGGTTTATACATCACTAAGCACCTAACTATTCTCCATCAAAAGTAACAATGTTCTAATCATTAGAAAGATCAAGTCGAGGTTGCAAACCAACTCTACCACCACTCCACATTAAGCTTCCAACCCCAAAGTTGAAGATTAACTTTTTAAATTTGACATGTCAAAAGAAGATTCAAAGACTTCAAATCTCTATTGCATTTTTTATTTTTTGAAACATACAAACAAATCACTTTTGCATTTTAATACCGTCTTTCAATCTATAAGAGATTTATTTTCATTCTTTTTCCTATATGATTTTTAACATATCTAGTCTAGTTTGAATTTGTATGGTTACAATTTCGAAAAAATTGATACGACTTGTCAAAATATTGGCTTTCTGTTCAATTTAGGGCAAATTCCTTGAAGCATCAACAAACTACACATAAATTCACTTAAATACCCATTCAACTCTACTTATCTTTTCCATGTTTGCTTCAATAATCATGTCCCGCACCAATCACCATATCCTTCATAACGTAATGTGAATCTAACCCACGGATTGGCATATGCACTGCAAAGTCGGCGCATGATCTTTCATGCCTCCGCAAATGGTGAAGTGGCCCTCATGAACACCGTGATAATTCGTGAACAATTATAACATCCTCTCCATAGGATTAGAATCCTATTCAATAGCTTGAAGACGTCCATTTTAATATCACATGATTTTATAAAATTATGTATTCAAAGAGAGTTTCTAATCTTCGAGATTCTTACCTTGACATAACAAGGTCAGCATAAGAAAAGTATGCCTCCTCATTGTACAAAACTGCCAATCATCCTACAGATTGCAAACTGCATGCCTGTCAAGCCTCATGAATTTGGAAACTTGAAGATAAAACGTTAATCCCTAAGGATAAAAGCAACTGTCGCGACTCTACTTCCCTCAACACCTCCATACCGGAATGTAGGGTAGGTTCGAATATGGTCTACATACTCAAGCGTAGGCTCCGTGGAACCCAAGTAAGGACCGTTGGATTCTTTGTCATCTTTGTCATGACATCCATTGCTCTTCTGGAAACGCGTGAAGCGATTCACTTCACCAACTAGCTCATCCTTCGTGCTGTTACAAGAGGTAATCGCCTGTCACATGCCATTTCAAATCATTAGGCATTACATGATGAAAATTAAAGCACAAAAGTCGAAGGCAACCCGGCATACTGGCCTCGTGGCCTACTCGACAAACCAAGCTTCCGGACAAAAATCCATAAGTACGCTTTCATATCAGTCGGGGGAGAGGAGAAAAATACCAGAATTCCACCTGGCGCAAGCAACTTGCACACAGATTTCCAATATTGAATCCTGCGGCCAGTTGAAATATTGTCAAGAAACCTGCTTATGGGGTGCACTGGAGTCCTAGAAATCAAATGCTGCAGCAGCGGAACAGCTGGACAGAGCCGCAGACATGGTCGCGGTAAATGATTGGCGCAACTCATGGAAACATGGAGTTCTCCAACTACCGAAAGTCCCACAAGACGAACTAACAGGCATCCGGCATAAGTCTCATTGATTAACAAACCTGCGTGCAGGACCATCAGGGTGTAGACCAATGGCATCGAGAGTTCCCTTATCAGTCACCAACTTATACTGTTGATTTATTTTAGTATCCAGCACATCATCAACCTACAAAAATAAGAAGTTAGAAAAGCCAGCAACGCTCCCAACTTCAATGTACATACGAGCACTGATAGCTTCCTTTCGGTATCACATGGTAGAACGAACTCTCGGCCTAGAATTACACAGAATACACCATCGATTGCAGACCTCTCTGAGCTGAAGATAGGCCACACTTCAGAAGAGTGTGCAAGATACTCGCGAGGTACAGATTCAGCCATCAATCAGCGCAGAGCACCTAGAAGCTTTGGATCCACAGAATTTTCATAACCGTAACATTTCTTAATACCCAGTGAGAAATTGTTTTATACAGACCACGGGATTCTCGGGTGAAAGACTACATTAAGCCCTTCACGTTCACTCAATCTTGAATAATCTAAGAATGAACTAGACACTTACTAAGAATGTAATATTATCCAAATTATTACGCGCAGATACTGCTCGTGCAAGTTCCACTCCAGCCTCACTGTAATCAGTTCCAGTCAAACTTGTAAACCTGCATTACAGAAAGTCAACGAGGGATCCTCTTGTTATCTTCAGAAGCGACATCTTTCAAATTAGCTTCCATATCCACCAAACGTGAGGCCTAGCAAGATTTCAATTCACAATGAGCTCGACAAAGTGAGTAGTTTATGAAACCTCATTGCAATTAACACATGCTTACGACTTATCTGATGAAAAATGGACTAAAACCGCTTGATGGAACATACATACCAAAACCTAGGACTGGTCAGAGACCTTCAGAACCACCATCGAGGACGACGTCAAGGATAATATGAAGTTGCAGTAATGTACCCTTGCTTTGCAAAGGCATGAAGAAGCAAGCCATTCCCAGTGCCAAGATCAAGAACATTCCAGTTTGCTAGCTCCAATGCCATGGAACCACCTGCGCTAACGTCTACAAGTCCCCTCGCTCCCATGGAAAAGCCATCCACGTTGTCACACGGCAATCCTGCTGCAACTGCAATACATACTCTGGCCGTCCAAGCCGCCATTGTGTCCATTACCTCCTCACCAAACCTTCGATCCCACCAACCCTTGAATCATGTCAGGTCCCACCCAAAGTTCGAGGTTGGTGCGACACGCAACAGTGCATTCCACGACACTTCGTGTAGCTATTAACACATTTGCCTAGAGTTAGTCAAATCACTAACCAGATTTCACCATTGTCGCCCTGCTCGTGAAAGTTCACAAGCTCATCTGCATACGTTGAATCCCAGTGCGACTGCAAGCCTAGTATGGAAGGCTCCACTTCTGCATCTTGCTCCTCCTTGTCTGATCTGAACGAAGTGGAGTAGGCAGTCACAAATGAGCACACTGCTCGCTTCAACCGAAGCAACAGATTTCTTCTTTTTCTTTCGTTTATTTAACAATCTAACTACAGTAGTAAATAATCAAACTCATGGAGACCACCACTTGACAGAGATGCCATGTCTCCAGGACACTCTCAACTGGTTATTAACCCTAAAACGTCACACCTAGCCCCTCGGGCCAGTTTTTCAGTGCATTTTGCAAAAATGTGACGTTTAAGGGTTACTAAACGTCATCGATGCTGACCCCTAGCCTGCAATAAGAACTAAAAAGAAAACGCCCTGAAAACAAACAAGAGTACGACTAAGTGAAGATATGTCTGACAAGGTGACATATGATTAATGACATATGATTAATGAAGTGATTGAGTTCAAAGCAACGCACCAAAATCCCCCTGTGCGAACGAAAATGTACATTGTTCTGAACTACAAAGTGCTCTGAAAAGACGGTTTCGGCGTCAGGAGCCTTCCTAAACTGATGATCATCCAAGACACCAACCATTCATCCCACAGATTCATCAGCCGGATTCACAAGAATTCACTTCCGGTGTTCCACAACCCGAAGTCTCAATAATATTCACAGACATCAGTACCGACAGTGTGCGCGAGCATTGACGAGAGAAATCGTTGCAATTCTTCGGCAGCTGTTGAGAAGAATCGCCTAGAAGAAAAGCAACAGGAAAACAGGAATGGGGAGAGCAGCCCAGAGCATCCATATTCTCCAATGAACAGACAGCCTGCCCGCTCCAAGAACAGAGCCCCGTCGTCCTTCTGCCCCAACCCAAGGCCGACGGATTGACACCCACACGAAAAGGAGCGGGGAAGGAGAAGAGAAGAGGGAAGAAGCGGGAGAGGCAGGAGCGAACGCACATGTAATCTGAGGGACGGAAGGACGCGTTCAAGGCGTCGACAACATCGGCGTTGCGCTGGTCGTCGCCATCCAAGGTACTGCCGTACTCGCTTTTGACGGACCAGGAGTCCGCCGCAACGGAGCGCTCGTCATCGGAGTAATGCAGAGCAGGGCCATCGGCGGACGAGGCGGGCTCATCAGGCGGGCAGCGGGAGCCGGCCATCCCCGCCTGGAGGGCAAGGGCAAGGGCCAATGCCACGCCGAACTGAACTTACGCTGGTTAACGGGGGCCGGGGGCAAGAAAGGCAGGCAGGCAGGCACACGGAAGGGACAAGGCCAGGCGAGGCAGGGCTGATGAGCCAGAGGCCGAGGGGGGTTGCAGCAGAAGCGGACGGAGCAAAGGAACGGATAGAGCAAACGGAGAAGACCAGGGGCGAAGGCGGAGGGTCGAAAACCCTAATTGTGCTCAGCTGCCCTACTGGCTACAACCCTGTAAAGACGGACGGAGCCTCTGCCGCCATGTAACGGAACTTTTACTAGGAGTATGCCCTGTGCCATTGCCTCAACCAAAATAAAAGTATAAGAAATTTTCTAAATTTTTTAATTCATAAAAACTTTGAAATTCAATATTTTTTCTTTTGAGAGTTGGAACACCACAAAACAAAGCCCACACACCTCTTTTTGCACAGCACTTTCCAATGGTACTAAGAATACAATCGGGGGACACAAGATTTCAAAGATCTTACAGTAACAAAACAAACAACTTAACTTAAGGTATAGATTAGACTTAGAAAAGTGTAGTTACATCTAGTGTAATAACAATTAGTTGTTATTATTAACCCTAGAACACTCAAAGGAGCTCAAAACTATTGTGCAAGACCTTTTTTTTTCACACAAAATTCTAAGATGAACATCTACACTTCTATCTTACATGGAACTCAAGATTCTTTGGCATCCATTGCACATCTAGTGTCTATAGTAAGGTTCAATAGATAACCTCACTGTTAATTCTGGAAACAAAGAATGCAATAATTTGTTCAATAATTGGAATATTTTAGTAACTACCTTGGCTATAGGGGACAATGTCTTCCAAGATTAACTAGTTATAAAGACAAGCTTATCACTATAGAGATCATACTTTTGGTACAATGTGAATCATCTACTTAAAAAATCAAAGGCATTCATTGGAGGTCAAACTACTCTAAAAGACCTTGTCTTCTCATACAAAATTTGAATTATAAATGTATATGCACTTTTGTTTTAACTTACATAGAAGGATTCTATATCATCCATCTGACCATTGTAGTTTGTAGCATCTTTACAAAGAATTTAGTAAGTTTTGGGGGGAATTATTTAATAAATAAGTGAAGAAGAATCATATCAAATAGAAAATTTTCTTTAAAACTCTCAAAATTTCACCACATGTGTATATTATAGTAAAGAATATAATAATATAAACACAATTCCTATATTATTTTATAATTAGAATTTAGTAGACTTAGAAATACGTCCAAAGTTCAAATTGCAATAAATTATTCAATTTTAAGAATTTTTCAAAATTCATATTCCTATAAAAATTAGAGTAGATGATCTTCATTTCATAAGTTGGTCTCAAACTCAAAAAATACAATTTTTATAGAGAACTTATAGATCTAAGACAAAGAGCAACAATTTCATACTTAGGAACTTCATTCTCTATTGACCAAGTGAAAACATTCACCTTTCTATTTGGCTTAATTCATAGAATGTGCAAATTTGATATAAATTCAAGGGTTGCTATTATGAGAGCATAGAAGTGTGAACCTATGAGCCTAGAATACTACACACCTATATTATAGGTGCATATACTATAAAAACCGTCTATAATTATAGAATATATATGTTACAAATACTCATATTATAAGTGTTTATGATACATGTACCTTCTATAGTGTGTGGTATCTATATTATAGGTACCTATATTGTAAGCTCAATGCTCACAAACTCGCATTTTTGGGCTCACATACTAGCACCGTTGGTTGCAAGGAAATGTTGGCCCCATAGAATGGATGATCCACATTTGACTCCTTTTACAATGACAATTTGATAACACTAACATCACCAAATGAAAACAAGACAATAATTAGCCTGAAATGATCTAACAATGTAACAATAGATCAACAGTTTGACTTCATCTATACTACAAGAAATAATTAGCCAAAATTTTGAAAATTGGACTCTCAACATTTCTCCTTTATTTTTGCCTAATTGCATTTCCAAATTTTTGTGTTAATCTTCCAAAATTTGTATCTATCTTGTGAAACTCCTAAATTTATTATTATGGCTTAAGCATTCTCTAAAAATTAGGGACATGGTAGTTGAAGTTTGGCTTTTTGGATATAGAATATATTGTTTTTGTGAAGCCTTTGCAATGTCCATTATTTTCTTGCGGAGGTGAATAATGGATGTGAAGAAGTTTGTAAACAAAATTTTTGATTGACACTTTGGAGTTTCACTTTGATGGGGCTTTGTGCTTTTGTCTCAAATTATTTTGATTCAACACGGTGGTATGAGTTGCACGCATAGCTTGAGGTGGTAATGTTAGCTTGTCTTTCTAGGTCCCCAAACCTTGCATCCTATCTTGCAAGTAAACGGCTTTCGTAGATTTTGATTCTCCATGCCCAACATACCAAAAAGGAAGGTCATACCTTTACTTGGAAGTACTCCCTATTGGCTCTTGTCTTCTCTCACCAACTTCTCATTCTTCTACAAAATTTGCTTGGTAAAGAAGGTGTGACTACCCCTATTCTAAAAGGTGAGTGAGTGTAGTCGCTCACACTTTACCTTGACATGAATTACCACACACAAAGCACAATAGCTAGTTCATTGTCTACAATCCCTAATCCTTAAACAAAGTTCATCATTATTTCATCTTTTGCATCATTCATCTAGCTTCTTATAGAAAATCCCTAGCACCAAGAAGCCTTTACACTTCCATTTTTCCATGGTGTATGATTGGCAAACAAGAGTATAAAAAACCCTCCAACAATGATGCCAAAGTAAGCAAATCCGGGCTCAAAGTTCAACCAAAAATTTAAAAAGACCTCACATTTTTTTTGTCCCAGCTAGCAATCCCTAAAATGGCTAGAATTAGTTGAGTTTCTACCCAAAATTTTCTTGATCCCCTAGTACATTGTAAAAAAGGGCCTGTAATGAAGACATTTTAGCCAAAACAATAGATTGATTTGATAGCCAATTTGAAACTTCCTCCACATTCATTTGGAATTAGCATCTATTTAGTTAGTTTTGCATTATAGTACTCCCAATAATCCTCCACAACTCGCAAAATCTTTTCTTCTTTGATACTATTCAATCTCAAGGTAGTCAAAGTTGATGCCTATTTGTCTTGAAAGAAGTATATTGCACTTAATTCCATTAACTAGTTTTGGGATTATTGTCCCCAATCTTTTTTATGGGAATGAGACAATAAAGACTTGAAAAATTCAACATCAACAATGAGCTTTTCATGCGCCATGATACTTGCTTGACCTAGGTTAGTATCGCTATACCTTTTAGGGGGTTTGGATTCTACCTATGGGTTCTTTTGAAGCAAAATTTCACTCAAAAGTGATTATTATTTTTTGTTAGGAAATATTTGGCAAAATATTCTTGCTTCTCAATAGTTGAAAATCACTAATTTGCTATCAAATCTTGTGACGGTAATGTTCAATTTTGGATGAATGTGCATCATTTTGGATGAATAAATGAAATTTCATCCAAAGATTGTAAGTGTCATCCATTTCCATGGATGTAAATAGCTTCATCCTTAAAGAGATTATCGCTTTCTGCACAGCCTAAAACAAATGAAAAAACAAACCTGGTTCCTGCTCTGCGCAGGCTGAAAATAAAAAGGCAAGCAGTGGGGGGCGGGTGAACAGGCGGGGCAGGGCGGGTCGGGCAGCAGTCACATGGCAAGGAGTGTTCGTTTTCCCGCTCCCTGGTGGAGATGCTTGAATACACTACTGCCAAGATATCCCCACCCCAACGCGGTCTGAGAGTGGAGCAGAGAGAGCCTCTTTCTGGACTCTGTTCAGTTCAACTCTCTGTCGTTCCTTGGGAAGCATGCTTGCCCCTCTGCTCGCTCGCTCTTTGCGTTGCGTAGCTGCGGGCTCTTCCGTTCGTCGCCCTCCGCCTGCAGAGCGTCTCTCTTGTTCAAGTGCAACCAAGCAAGGCCGAGGCGCAGCCCCACCATGTCGTCAACCTCCCTCTCCCTAACTAGCCTCAGCTTACTCGGTGCGCCACTCCGAGTGCCGCTGCTAAACTTTCCTCCCTGCCTCTCCCCTCCCAACCAATTGCGCTTTTCTATTCCCCCCACTCACCTCCCTCTTTTGCAATGCGCCGCCTCTCGCCGCCATTCGCCTCGTTCGGGTACGCAGACCCGTTGCCCTCCTCTCTCCCTAGTTTCTGTCCCCGTTCCACGTCTTCGTTTCTCTTGCTGGCATGGCTCCTTCCTCTTGAATTCGATTTTCTTCTGCTTCGGGTCTTGTCTTCCTCACTCGTCGTTACTTCCTGTCGTGGACATCTTGTGGAATTTCATTTCTGTGAATGGCCTCTTCTGTCTGTTCGTCTGTAGCTGACCGGAGCTCAAGCAAGGGAAGGAGGAGGGCACGCGGGGAGACCACCGTGGTAGAAGACGAGGTGTATACTATTGACGATGGCTGGAAAATTCATCTGGATTCCACAGAGAAGGCAAGGTGCTGGATTATTGTCTACCCTTTCATGACATGAATGGACGATTTGAGGCGGGGTTTCAGAGAGTCGGATTCTTGTGCGAGTAACTGTCTGTCAGCAGTGGCTTCTCGTGGCGTGAAAAAATATAGTGATGGTTGAGTTTGATTTGAGCCATGGGCCAGACGCATGTTGCTGCCGTCGATGCTTTGATTTCTTCTATGCTTCAAATAAGTAGAAAGTGTTTTTGGCTCTCCTTCAACACGTGGTCGTCAAAGATATTCGTTGAATATTGAGAAGTTTTTTCCATTTCAATTTTGGCAGTTGCATGGCGAAATGCTTTAGTGATGCTGGCGTGTACGAGGTACTTTATTATCTTTCGTGGGTTATCGTATCTGAAGGGACACTGGATACTCAAGCGTGGATTTGATGGGAAACAGATGCTGCAAGTAGCTGGTGTACAGGTTCCTGTGCGTTTGCGGCAGCAACTAGAGCAGGAGAGACAGGCACAGGCTGTGTTGGAAGAAAGAGCTAATCGAAGTCAGGTTGGGAGTAAAGTGGAGGATGGACCCAGGCTTACTCACAAGTTGTTAAGGGTACTTACTCCCCATTCTCATGTGGTTGTGGATGTGCCAGTCGCTCATCGAACCAATCATGGACCCCGCGTGGAGTGAAATCCTTTTAGTAGGCTGTCTCGGTTATCCTTCTCATCAAACCACAGACGGAACTCTAGTCCTCCTGAATGCTGTCTTTGATCGTGGCAAGGTATAGATCGTTTCTTGAAGTAAGCCTTCAAGACTGCAGTATGCCAATGCTAGAGCTGTGCTTTGAAACTTATATCACAATTTTCCTACCGACATGGCTTAGAGAATAATAATCTCTTTAATGGCCGTGGCTAGTGAACCAGCGTGCCGGCCAGCTGATGAAGTACATCAAGGGTCCTGACACTTTTTCCGTGCGGATGTATTCTGAAAATTCTAGGATTCAATTCTCAGGTTATGGCAGGAAAAGCGGGCGGCAGAAAATTGGCATCACCAGCAGACTTGAATGTTCGGCCGATGATGGAAGTTGTTCGTGGGGCAGTTTTCAACATCTTACAGGTAGACTTCTGGCGGCCGTGTTGCAAGGCATGGATTATTCGCCTCTCCAATCAAGCATTGCTTCTGTGAAATCTAACCTGCCATGATGTATGGTTTTGTGTTTTAGGCACTAGGTGGGTGTTCAGCACACCTGCCACCTGGTCGGTGGTTGGACCTTTACAGCGGTACAGGATCTGTTGGTATCGAGGCACTCAGCAGGGGCTGCGAAGCGGTATGTATGTTCTTTCTACTTATGCGGTTTGGCAACTGGCGCTACACTTGCACCCGACATATAGAGATTTTATCTCGAGTATTTTTTGTTTTCAACTGGTGTAATTTGTGGACGTTGTTCAAGAGAAGTCTGTTCAAGTGTTTCTGAAGTATACGCTTCGAATTTCTTGGTTTCGTTCTTGTGTAGGCACATTTTGTGGAGATGGATCCTTGGGTTGTTGCTGAAGTACTGGACCCCAATTTAGCAGTGACCGGCTTTCAAAGCCAAGCAGTTGTACATCTCTCCCCTGTGGAATCCTTGCTGGAGCAGGCAGCGGAGCATGGTGGTATGTTAATCATCCCTGACAATCTCATTATTCACTTCTCCTGCTTTGTAAGTTAATCATCGGATTCCTCTATTTTTTATTGGATTCCGTGTATCGTATATTGGCGCCCTTTGGTTTGACCGTTGAGGAATTTGTGTCTTTGAAGCTGGCATACTTGGGGGCAAATTCGACTACATAAGTGTAACACCTCCTTATGAAGCAGTCGTCTTTTCAACACTCATGCAGCAACTTTCCAAGTCTCCACTTCTCAAGCATGATACATGTATTGTAAGTGCCACAAGCGTCTGAGACCTCCTCGTCTTTGACCAGCCCTTGCTTTGCAATACGCATTGCCTTGTTTGCTGTCTCTTAGCAAGTAGTTATGATATCGAGTAAATTTGCTAGTTTGTATAGCATTGTCGATGTCTCAGTTGCCAGATGTTTTGACCCTGGGCCGTGAATTTTGTCAAGAGACCTTTCTGAACAACCAGAAATGCTGGCATGATGTTGTGTAATGTGCTTCTTAGGTGGTTGAGTATCCAATAAAGTCCAAGCGAGAGATGCCTGAAACATGTGGGACGCTTGTGAAGGTATTTAACTCATTCCTTTGTCATTGTTGTTCGGAAAACGAAACGGAATGCATAGATACCTGAATTACATGGTGTGCTGTCTCTCATAAGAGGATAGTGAAACGGTTCTTTATATTGAAGATATCCTGTCACAGGTCTCATGCATTATGTGCGAAGGTAATTATGGGTGCCCGAACATCCCAATTGTAATCCTGACTTACCGAATTACTTCCTCTTTCCCGTTTCCTTTTGGTTTTCTCTTCTGTCCCAAATTAGTGTCTCGTTTAGCAATGTACTTTGAATTCAAACCCGGGTTGAGGGTTGAAGATAATTTTTTTTTGTTATAAGCTCAACTAATGAAATGAAGCAGAAGAAGGTGAGTTTTCTATCCTCTTTGCAGAAAAAAAATTCAGAAAATTAAAATTTTTACAGCAATTTCAAGCTGATTGAACCAATCACCAAAACACAGTCCGTTTTGTGTTTTGTGTATTTTATTTTATCGAAATTATAAATTTTGATTTTTTTGGGGAAAATCTCCCATGACTGCTTGTGTTCATTTTGAGATGCACCTTTTGTTAAAGTTCCAAATTTTTTTGACACTTTAGAGTTATACTTCACATTATTGAAATGTTGCCCTTTGTTTGGCCCTTCTTTCATTCTTATTCTCTCACTTCAACTTGCTATTTTTGGAATGACAGCTTGCATTTTAATCACATTGATTGTCTTCTTTCTATATTGAGCTTTTGGTCCCACCCATGCAACTCCAAATTATGAAGAGGGGTCAAGTTTATTATTTTGCATTATTTGAGTTTGAAAAAGATTTCTAACTTCTCTTAGTGGCTTGGAGGTGAAAGGGTGGCACCATAACCTTAATATAGATGAAAGATAACTCAATGTGATTGTGATTAGAGTGCATGCAATGATGGTTGGTTGTCATTCCAAAAAAATAACAAGTTGAATCAAAATTCAAATGCATCCTAAACTAAGAATTGAAAGAGGGCCAAACTTGAAATACTTTCATTACCAATCCAATGGACTAATATTATGGGACAAACACAATATTTAGGAATAGAAAGAGTGTGGTTGTGTGAGTTTAATGTTGAATTGTTGAATGAGTTTAACTTGTTAGATAGAATGTCATCTTTACATTTTATCTTGTCTTATTGCCACTACTTGTAACATCTGCAATTAACATCTGCTTTGTTCAACGCAGATAAAGGATAGGCGATATGGTCGAACGTATGTGGCCATTTATGGACCATTATGGGCTAAAGATGATTGAGGAGTTTAGGCTTCGATGCTTCCAATTGCTTTACCATGAACAACCTCAACCAGTAACAATATGTGTTTTTGTCAAACTTAGGTCAAGCATGATGATGCTTACATTAGGACCATTTAGAGTTTCTGTAGGTGTTGTAGCATTAACCTCGTTTGGAGTTCTATAGGCGCAAGGGCTTTTGATTTAGTGTTATAGAGTTTCTTCAAATTCTACTTTCAACAAGTTTCAAACTAAAGCTCATTCACTTGAGGGTTTCAGTTTTTGTGGAATATTTAAATGAATTCAAATTTAGAGTATGAATTTGGACTTTAGATGGTCATAGAAAGTGTAGATTTTGAATATTAGATCACATGAATGGCAAGATTACTTCCTTCATGTAAACTTTTAATCTTATTCAATCATAGTATTAAGGTTGTGGATTTTGTCATTAATCTTCAAATGACTAGAAAGTCCATATTGGGTATTTGCACTTTTTGGATAGGCCATTGTGAAGTCAAAAAATTGTATTTAAAGATAGTATGTGTCTTGTTGCTAGCTTTGTAGTGTAGTATTGTTTGTCCAATTTGGATAAGTGATTGAAGATTTATAAGTGAAATGCTTGTTTTTTTTCAATTTCAATTTAGGTAGTTAGAAAAATATTTTCTTTTGATTAGTCTTTTTAATCCAAATGTAACATCATTGAAGTAAAGTTTGTCAAAAAATTTATACTACTTTTATTACTATTGTTAAATTGGTCTATGTTTCATATTTTCTTATTGGTATGTAAAAGGAAACTCCAATGCACCAAAGAACGTAACAATCCTTTTTTTTTTGGAAACATACAACCTTCTAGGTTGGAACAACCTTATAAAGATTGGCATAATACAATATCTATGGCAATTAGAATTTTAATTGGAATTACATGCCGTAGGCACTTTGTTAAATAAAAAGAAGGACACGAACAAGAAAACCATGCAAGCAAAGTCAACATGGGAAATTGAATCGGCAACCTCATGGATGTTCCTAAAGGCTCCTTCTATTTGCTCCATCATTTGGGGTAGTTCAGAATCATTTTAAACCAAGGAACATGACATTTGGATATCTCATTGTCTACTCTAAATTGATAAAATAAATAAATAAATACTCCTCAATCATTTAGGGGTTAATTATTTGAAACAAAAAATTAAAATAGCTAAGATTTGTGAAATAAGTGCAAACAACTCAAGACATTTCTTGTTTTACATTTGTACGATTAGATCAACATTTAAGTATCTAAATATCTAACAAATTATTGCTGAAATCTTATTTCATTTTACTAGTAGTTACCAATATACTATGAAAAAATGAATGAAATCACCAAAGATGTCTCTAAGAAATTCAAAACTTGCTAACTTTAGGATGAAATTTAGTAATATTAGATAGTATTTTGGATGAAAGAACTTAAAAAAAAGACTATTATAGAATTTGAAATTATTCATAGTAAAAATGTGAAATTCTAAATTCTAAATGTATGATGTTCTTGAAAACAATTTTTTAACCTAATTTTTGAACATGTAATGAACTACACATATAATATCTACTTCAATATTTTATTAAAACTAAGATAGTGAATTTTTATAAATTTTTTAAAATTTTGTTCTACAATTTTGGAAAAACCTACAAATTCAAGGAATTCTTACAATGGTAGGCCCCAAAGCCCAACATATTAGAATCGAAATTACACAATATTATGTGTACTCCATTAATACTTTTTATACTTAAATTTTCTTCAACTCCAAAAATATTATTTTTCATTTTTGTTTCTAAGCATAATTGTTGGTCATGTTTCCAAATTTTTCTAATAAATATTATAGTTAATATAATTTCATTTAAATAGTATACCCTATAAATTGCTATAACTTGATTTTTTCTTCACAAAATTAGGGGCAACAAAAATATGTAGGAAAAATATTTCTTCAAGTATATAGTGAAAGAATTTCATATTAACCCCTAAAGGTTTTTGACTATGTTTTCACCCAAAATGCTCCAAATTGCTATTCCTAATACAAGTACAAGTACCAAAATTTTGAAAGAAAAATACTTTTGGACATATATAACTATAGGATTCTATTGTACATTGGTGTGAAAAAATGTGGAAAAAAATTCAAAATTTTCCATCAAGTACATAGTTAGATACAATATTAGCTTTTGAATTGACAAAATTTATTTTTTTGCCTTAAAAAAATCAAGCAACTTCACTTTACAAGGTCACATATGTGTGGAAAAATGTCCAAAATGGTGGTTACCTTTTGGTTTCATTCTTCAAAGCAAGTTATCTACATGCTTTAAAAGTTTTAGATCATTTAGAATTGTACCACATATAGGAAAATAATAATAAGTAGAAAGAAATGAGAATGATTCAAAATACTAACTTATTAAGAATTTAATTATGGAATCAAAAAATTCCAATTCCAATGGTTGTAATGTTGTAATAAAAAATATACATCTATTATTTATTTTTTTCAAAAATATTGAAAATTGAGTTAAAAAAAGGATTTCAAAGGTTATTTTAGAGTAGAGATTTCATAATTGCCCACAAACTAAAATTCCTCATAATTTTTGTCTCATGAATCAAAATGGAATGATTCAAAGATTTTTACATATAAATAAATTTAGGAAACCAATTTCAAATTTTTATATCTTAAAAAAGTGATTTTCTAAGAAATTTTTGGGATGTTCACTAAGTAATGAAAATGACTTATCATACAATAACTTTTTAACCATATATTCAAAATTTATGAAAATTTTTGGGCCTTAAAGCTACTCAATCCTAGAGCATATATTGTGCAAAAATTTCAAAGAAAAAAATAAGAATTCCATTTGTAGTAAGTTGCTCCAAAATGCTATGTTTAAAAAAAAAGTATATTCAATGCTTTTAGGGGTTAATTGAATTGGTTTTTTTTTCATATTTTAATAATTTATTTTTACTTATTATTATATAAATTATGAAAATAACATACTCTCATAAAACTAATAGAGATTTTTTACATTGGCATATAAATATATGCTTACAATTTATAATTAGAATATATGAATCAAACTCATAATCTCTTTGTTTGGAAATAAATCCAGGGTTTTCTCGAAATGGCTAAATTAATACATGGTTTGTTTCTATTTTTAAGAGATTTTGGAGTTAACATAGCTTTTACTAAATCCCAATAGGAATGAAAGAAAAGAAGTTAGTAGTGAAGCAGCAAATGTTGAAAACAAGCAACAAAATTGACAAATTTTGGCCCTTTTTGAAACTACTCCAATGGTATTCATTTTGATCATTCCTTAAGCAATGTTGGTGTAGTGACGTTCATTGATGTCTCCTATATTCAATTTCGACAATGTCTTGTGATTCAACTTTAGGAAATTCTCAACAAGAGATTTGTTAGTAGCAATTTTGTATAGTTTTGAATTGAATTCTTTACCTTTGGTTGGTTAGAGTTTGTATCTTGATAGTCTTTGCAGGGATTGAATTGCTATATCGTCTTTAGCATGTAGTATCTATGGATTTTTTTGCTTTAGGGTATTGAAACTAGCTTTGGTTGTTGTCTATCAAGTTGTAGAGAGCCAACTTTGAATTTAATTTGAAACAAATATATTTGGATATTTTAGATTTATTTTGAGACGAAAGGAGTACAAAATCAAAGGAGCTATATTAAACTTAGAAATGATGTGGGATGACTTGGCTATATAGTTAGTCCTTCATGACTTAATTCCAAATGACCAATGCGTTAAAGGTGGGCAAGGTTTTGAATTGATTTAAAAATTAACCCTTAAAGTCCCATTGTCTCTTCAAGGGACAAAATAGATTTGGGGCAAACTTCTATGATTTGAATATTTTGTCATGATTTTCGAACACTTTTTCCTAAAATTGAAAAACACATTAGCTTTCTAAAAATATCTTTTTTATATCAATCAATGCCTAAGAGCAAATCTTATGGCACAATATAAGCCCAAATTTTAGATCAATTGGTAGGAAAAAACACAAAAAAACTTAGAATAAAAAACTTTTAAATTTTGATTTTCATAAATTGTAATTTTATCTACATAAGAAGCTTTGATTCATTCCATTTGGATATGTTATGTGAAAGTTATAGACAATCTTCTTTTTTGACAATTAGAGCATCTTCTTGAAAAACAACTTGTAGGATTCATTTTTTAACTCAATTTTCACAGTTTTCACAATTTAAAAAAAAAATCCTTAAATGCCTGAGGCTCCAAATAAAACCTAACCAAATTGCTACATTAAATGAAATTTGGGGGCTAAAAAAGCCCATGAGTTATCAAGCCGCAATTGTAGCAACACTATAGTAGTTTGACATAGATGAGACCCTCCATATCATTCTTTATATTTTTTTCTCATTTTTTTTAATTTTAAAATTATTTTTTGAGAGTGCTGTATTTTTTTATTGCCAAATGATCTACAAGGGAAACAAGCATTAAAAGGCATTTTAGGTCAAGGAAGGTCATTTTAGGCCTATTCCCTTCACCACTCCTATGGCAGTAAAAGAACGTGGCTTTGTGAGAATTTATTTATTTATTTAAAAATAAAAATAAAAATAAAAATAAATTTCTAAGAAAAAAACGTTAAATTTTTTTTATTTATTTTTTTCAAAAATGACGTGGCACTATCTCAACCACATTAGATTGATGCCTAAAATGGCCCTCCTTTGCCCCAAAAAACTTCTAATGTTTTTAATAGTTTATATTTAAAAAAAATTCTTTTTGAAGTCTAGTTTTGATTTTGATTTCAATTTTGATTTTGAAAATGATTGATTATGATTTTTCTATATAAGATTTTGTGCAAAGGTATTCATTACAATCTTGACTTTCCATAGAGTGTCAAGGACTCTTGGAAATGAGTAACAAATATACTAGATCTTGAAGGAAAAATTACATTAGAAATTCATTTAAAAAAATTGTAGAGTAGATTTTGAAAAGCCATAAATTTATTGTAGTTAAAGCATGTTAAGCATGTTAACCTTATATTGACTACAAGAAAACAACGTCCAAATTGATATGTCCTAATTGATAGATAGTGTCTGAAATGACAGAAAAATGTCCGAATTGATAGAAAATTGACAGAAAAGTATCCAAATTGATAGAAACTGATAGCATTCCCTTATAGTAATTCTTCCAGTCACCCATTTTTTAGATTTGACATGTGAAAAGAGCATTGAAAGACTTCAAATCACTTTCTCAATTTTAACACCCTCGTGATGAAACTTTATAATCTTTCAATTCATAAGTGATAATGTTGTGTTTTATTTTCTTATGTGATCTTTAACATGTCTTCTTTGAATTTGTATGGTTACAATTCAAAAAGGATTGATACGACTTATTAAAATATTGTCTTTTTGCTCAATTTAGAATAAATTCCTAGAAATTCAAAAATGCCTTGGGCATTTAGAGGTTAAGATCTTTTGCTAGAGCAATCTCACATTGAAATTTGTATGCATGTTTTAATTCCATCTTAGAGTAATTAATAGTTAAGTGTTCTTTTTTTGAATTTTTTTCCTAAATCTTCCACTCAATTTTTCAACATAAAAAATTAGAAAATCGAAATCTTTAGTGCAAAAATCATAAGATAGGAAGATACCAAGCCAAAAAATCTAGTTGAGCAAGGTATAATTTTTTTTTTTAAACTTTAAATGCAAATATCTTGCAATCTATGAGGTCAAATTTTTTGATTTTTCATCCAAGTATTCTTATACCAATCTATTACATGATCCTTTAGTTAGATATGAAAAAAAATGAAGTTTTTTTGCTTTGTACAATAAAGATGACATTTCTGAGTAGTTTTGATAGAAAATAGGGCTTGGAACTTTAGGGATTAAATTTAACTTTTTAATAATTGTATAGAAAATATATAGTTTTTGGATATGCATACTATACATTGAACAACTTTATGTGTTGAAATAAGGTATTCAATATTAGTGAAGTGTTTAAATTTACAATTTATAGTAAGTAATTATATTTTCATGATTAATTATTTGACAATTTTGGGTTTAAGTGTAATTTTTCATCCTTGCAATTTTGTGTGCAAAAGAGAAATCTTACATAGTAATTTGACCTCTAATAAATACTTTTGTTTTTTTAGAGTAGATGATGTCATTCAATACCAAAAGGGATGGTTTCCATGGGCACCAACCCAACATTTAAGGATTAATAAAAGCAAAGATGAAAAGATTGGAGTTGATTCAATAAAAAGATAACTTGAAATTACAATTCAAGAAAAAGCCAAATGAATTGAGTCAGTAGGGAGATAACTTCATGTCACTTACTTTGGTCAGGATGCTACCGACGAGAGTGGTTCAATGGATGACTTGACAGTCAACTGTAGTCAACTGTAGAAAAAGAAAATGCACCTATTGGATCCAATAATTAAGGTAAACCTGCCTATGACAGGCAAATCACCCATGACATGCATCTAGGGAACTCCCCCATTACAGTCTTCCATCAACCCATGAGAAACTTTTTCTTAAAAATAGAATTATGACTACATTAGGTTGATTTTTAGTTGTCATCAAAGCCTTGGAATATGTTTATGGAGTTATTAATAACTGTGATAGAACATTGACACCTTTCTAGTGTAAACTGTTATTAAAAAGTTATTTTTTAATTTCTTTATGTCATATCCATGTTAGGAAATCTTGTAACCATGTTAAAGAATATTATGACTGCTTTGGGTGGTAAGATGACCATCATGGAAACACTTTTCTGCTGATTTGGGGTAGTCTACAGACTTTTTTGGGCAAACTGGACAGCAAACTTCGAAAATTCACAAAAAATTCATATTTTGTCGAAAAAATAAAATTCTAGTTTCTTCCTTCATTTCTCACATTTGTCTTTGTACAAAAAAAAATCAGATTTTTTTTGTCAATGGCAATAGGACAGATCAGCCATTCTGCCTGTCATAGGCAGGTTTACCTTACTGAATTTTGGTGACTAACTTGGTTATGGGGGCCGCGACCTTACAGTGGTAAGTGCCGTGGGTGGCACCGCCTCGGCATTTCAGGGTTTATAAGATTATCTTCCGTCCCGCATCCCGCCTGTCTGTCATTGTTTCCTGAAATCCCCAAAACCCACCGAAACCCATCCAAACCCGTTGCAGGCTTCGACCTTCGAGTCGCACCTGCACACGCGGAATCGACATTTGGGGCCAAATTGGGGCGGTCCTTGAAGTCGGGGCTCTGTTTTCAGTTCAGGTCGGGGTTGCAATCCCCCGCATTCTCCTGTTCTGGGTGCTTGGGGTTGAGATTCAATCATCGCCATTGGAGGCTCACGGTTGGAGATTGGAGAAAGCGAAGGTGCTTTCGGGGTTGTAAGAACGCATTGAATTTTCGTTTCAGTGGAGGGTTTCCACTTCTCTGTTTTGTGTGAAGAGCGTTCCGTGTAGGGTAAGTTGCTGGACTGAGGATACCATTTTTTCTTTCCCGGAGATTTGTTTTTCATTTGAAAACTGAAGGTGACCTAGAGGACTATCAATTATGGCCATGTCGGCGGTGGCACCAGGCCAAGCGGCTAGCTCCATTGCTCCAGGTCAGGGGGTTGGTAAATCCTGGGCAGCGAAGGAAGCCAGAGCGTCGACGAAGATGAACGCTCTATCTTCTTCGATGAATGGGGCTGCGTGCGTGGTGGCACGCGACGTAGGTGGCAGGAAGGCGGCGGCTTCAGAGGTTTATGGGCGGCAGCAGCTGCGCTGTGCCCTGGCGGAAGAGGTGCACACAAGGGATCTAGACGATATTCGAACGTACAAGGGATTCGAGCGCCCGGATTCCTTTGGGAGGTATGGTGTGTATGGAGGGAAATACGTCCCTGAGACTCTCATGGCTGCTCTCTCCAATCTGGAGGTCGCATATCGTGCAACAATCAAGGATCCCGAATTCCAGGTTGGTATCATCCATTCATTCGTCTCGTCGTGCTGCCCTCTGCATGAGCTGTGCATGTGTTTGTATGTTTCTCGCTTGCAGAGACGTCCCAGTGCTGGAGCTGACAGTTATTATCATCATTGTTATTTGGGTCTTACAGAAGGATCTCAATGCCGTGCTGAAGGATTACGTCGGCAGGGAAACTCCTTTATACTTCGCGGAACGTCTTACGGAGCACTACAAACGTAACGGGAAAGGACCTCTGATATATCTCAAGAGGGAGGATCTCAATCACACGGGCGCTCACAAGATTAACAATGCCATTGCCCAAGCGTTGTTGGCCAAGCGCATCGGAAAGAAGCGCATTATTGCTGAGACGGGGGCAGGCCAGCATGGTGTTGCTACTGCTACAGTGTGTGCTCGCTTCGGCCTGGAGTGTATCGTGTACATGGGTGCGCAGGATATGGAGAGGCAAGCCCTTAATGTATTCCGGATGCGTCTTCTTGGAGCTGAGGTATGAAGTCTGTTGCGTAGGACTTGAAACTGAGACTGAATTGATCGATGGCAGTCTGCATTGCAATTTTTCTCTGCACGTTCTCTGCACTCATCGACTGGGTGGATGGGTGGGTGGGTGGGTGGGTGGGTGGGGGGCGGGGGCGAGGAAGACTGATCAACATTTGTCCCACGTTTAACAATATACAGAACGCTATTAATAGATGTTTGCTTCAGAAGGCTTGTCTTGATTAGGTAGAGAAGGGAACTCTCGGATTTTTTACGATGCCCTTGTGACGTCACGTGTCCTGTCGGTCCGATCTTTTCGTGTGGTCCTGCGGTCCGGCAATGAAAGGATGATAGTTTTGATTTCATGGAGGGTGGGTTCTGCTTGCAATGCAGGTGCGTTCTGTAACTTCTGGCACCGCGACTTTGAAGGATGCGACCTCGGAGGCTATTCGCGACTGGGTCACGAATGTGGAAACCACTCACTACATTCTGGGCTCTGTGGCCGGACCGCACCCGTACCCGATGATTGTGCGAGATTTTCATGCCATGATTGGAACTGAGGTTCGACGTCAAGCCATGGAGAAGTGGGGCGGCAAGCCTGATGTTCTTCTTGCGTGCGTCGGGGGTGGCTCAAATGCCATGGGATTGTTCCACGAATTCGTTGAAGATGAGGACATTCGTCTCATCGGTGTGGAAGCCGCTGGCTTTGGTACTCATACTGCCAAACATGCTGCGACCTTGACCAT
The DNA here is from genome assembly GCA_963969395.1 of Pseudoscleropodium purum. Taxonomy (NCBI): domain Eukaryota; kingdom Viridiplantae; phylum Streptophyta; class Bryopsida; order Hypnales; family Brachytheciaceae; genus Pseudoscleropodium; species Pseudoscleropodium purum. Next base: position 699,623 of record OZ017802.1, read on the forward strand.
GGGCGAAATCGGTGTTTTGCATGGCGCCATGAGCTATGTGCTCCAGGACGCTGATGGTCAGATCATTGAGCCACATTCCATCAGTGCTGGGTAAGCCATTCTGGGAAACCCAACTTTGGGAATTGGTCTTTCTGTACCGTTTTCATTCTGTTGTTGGATAGTTGCTGCCCACACTGTTGGTTAATTTCATGGGGGTTCGTAGGATTTCATAGTCTCCATCGTCTGTAGAATTGGTAGTGTACGGAGGTAGGATTTGCGTCACGTCTCTTCACTAGTTCATTGCGACGAGCTGTGTGGGTATCCTATTTCTGGCGTTCCATGTATCATATATTGATCAGAATTTGTGGTGCTCAGGTTGGATTATCCAGGGGTTGGTCCGGAACACAGTTTCCTTAAGGACGTGGGTCGCGCTGAATACTTTAGCGTGACTGACGATGAAGCCCTTGAAGGTATGCAAATTAAAGCTCTCGTTATCATTTTACTTCTTCTGGCTATGCTGTTGTATGTAGTATGCTCGTGTGTTTTAATGAATTTTGCACCTTACGATTACGTTGCATTGGAGGCAAAGTTTAATGAGCTGCAGAGAATCTTTATAAGGTGCCTGGCAGTTCATTGAGTTAGGCAGAATATGGTTTGATCTGCAGCACTCGCATTATCAGAGTGATTGTGCGGATCGAGTATGCCCCTCTGTAGACTATTCTTGTAAAATTGAGTTTGTCAGTAGGTACTTTGGCACTAATTTTGTAGAATTATATTTTTCATATGGAAATCATATCTGTTAAGTACTCTAATCCCTTTGGTTCATCCGAAGAGAATATTTACAGATCAATTCTATTCTTGGTAATCTCATTGGTGGCTTGAGGACTTTCTGTGGTTATTGCAGCATTCCAGAGGTTGTCCAAGCTGGAAGGCATCATCCCAGCGCTTGAGACATCGCACGCCCTGGCATATTTGGAAACGCTTTGTCCTACACTAGCTGATGGCACACGAGTGGTCCTGAACTGCAGTGGCCGTGGTGACAAAGACGTCAACAGCGTGATTGGTTACTTGAAAGGGAAATACTGAACTTCATCCAACACGACGGACTTTTCTTGATCACGACACCTCCGTGTTCAGCCTGCATTCTTCCCCAATTTTTGTAGTGAGCATGTTCTGACTCTTGGAGCCCGGGTAAGTACGGTAGATGTCTAGTCTTGATAGGCTATTCAGTTGTCGACTAGGATTCATTCGGCTGTGAACAGAGATCACTCTGAAAATGCTTGATTCCTTGTAGCGTAAGAAAATTTACAAGCCTGTGAAGATTTCTGAACGATGTAGCGCATTGTAGGGATACAGTGCATGTGGTTTCTTATACATTAAACTAACGGTGTATCAGCCCGTTTGCCCTCAGCGGTCTTTCTGTCTTGCTTGCAAGCCTCGCGACTTGGTACATTCCTTCGCTAGGATGGCCTAGTTCCCTGTTTGCTGAAATGGTGTGAAATAGACCGCCCGAATCATTTATTGATTGCCGCAGTAAACTGATCTTGTTATACCGATACTGAAGATCTTGCTTATTACTGCAATTTGGGAAACCCTCGATCCCTAAACGATATAACAAGTTTCGCTTATCAAGTTCATTTCTTGCGTGTCAAACGCTTGACGCTGAGAGGATGTTTTATGGCCTTCGGATTATTTCAGGGAGGTCTCTAGGATGGAAAAACACACTTTTTATTGATATTTTATTGGTGGAATTTTTCTTGAACTCAGTTTGGCAACTTTTCTTCATCTGAACTTGAGACATAAAAACGATTAATGAATGAATCTTATGTGAATCTTATGAATCTTACTACTTTGGGGTCTAGGGTGTGGAGTGTTGATTTTCAAATTTTAGAATGATATGGTAAATTGATGTGCATCACAATGTCCTACATTACAATGTACACCTATGGGGGAATCTTTAGATGTTTGAATTATATTTAGCATTTAATATGAGTTCTTTTATATTTTTATTCAAACTTTCACAGTATTTTCCTTTCCAATTTTTATTAAAGATCTAAGATTCTTACATTTTAAAGAAGATATGTGACATCTCTAAAAAAATAAAAAAAATTCTATTATATATGATTGTAATATGGAAGCATATATGGATAAAGACTTTGAAGTTTGACATAGGTAGATTTATCTTTCTAAGGAATGTTTTGGAAGGATGAGACCCTATGATTTAGGTAATCTATCCAAAATGATTGAATTTTAGAGTGAATAAGTACACATGTGGTTGTAGACTTGTCTTTTTAAAATTTACTTGGGAAGGATATACTTGTACCTTTTGAACTATTGAATGTTTATACAACAAAGTCTCAAAAACTCTATAATATACAAAATCTAAAGAATCAATACAAAAATCTACAAGCAATTAGATGGATGAAAAACCATGATTCAATGTATTTGGAACATGTTCATTTGTTGTTCAAATTAGGTCTTTAATCTAATTAAGATCCTAAGGACTAAAAATGTTCAATGAATGACTTACAAAGAAATTATCTAAATGAAGAATGCACCTATTCATCTCAAAATCTAATAATTTTGGGTTGCCTTAATAATAAGACCACAATTTGGATTGACTTCATTTTTTTAGGTGAAATTTGATCACCATCAAGTCTACTCAAAGGTTCAATTTTTCATTCTTTTTGTTCATAATTTTTTATTTATTATTAATTTGTACTTGATTGTTTTTATTTACTATGACAATTTGTCTTTTTTTTTCTCATAGAATTGTTTCAACACTTGCAAAGTAGTCCAAAGTACTCACAACAGTACTTTTAGCCGGGTTTTTTTTCAATCAATGGCTACAATTGTTCCACTACATAGTATTCATAATACTTTAACCCCTAAAGTTCCTTGACTATGTTTTTGCCAAAAACGCTCCAAAACTGCCATTTCTTATACAAGTTTCAAAATTTAGAAAAAAAATAGTTTTGGACACATGTAACCATAGTATCTTGTAAACCACTAGTTTGAAAAGATGTGGTAAAAATTTCAGAAATTTCCACCATGTAGATTGCAAGATATTAACATTTGAAGTAACAAAAATCATTTTTTGTTCTTGCAAAAGACCGGGTAGTTGTACTTCACAAAGTGACATTTGTATGAAAAAATGTCCAAAATGATTGCAACTCTTTGGATTCATTCTTCGACGCATGTTGGCTACATGTTTGAAAATTTTTAGATCATTTAAAATTGTACAACATATAGGAAAAAAATAGTAAGTAAAAAGATACAGAGAATGGTTCAAAATACTAAATTATTAACAATTTATTTATGGAATTAAAAAATGCCAATTTCAATGGTTGTAATGTTGTAATAAACAATCTTCATCTAATATTTTTTATTTTTTTCCAAAAATATTGAAAATTGAATTCTATAAAGGACTTCAAAGTTTATTTTGGGGTAGAGAATCTATAACTGCCTGCAAACTTAAACACTTCATAACTTTTGACTCATTGATTAACCCCCCTAAGGTTAGAGACTATGTTTCCACCAAAAACTCTCCAAAATTGTCATTTTTGATACAAGCACCAAATTTTAGATGAAAAACATTTTTGGACACATGTAATTGTAGGTTCTTGTAGTAAACTAGTTTGAAAAGATGTGGAAAAAATTTCAGAATTTTACATCGTGTAGATTGCAAGATTATATGTTTGAAGTGACAAAAATTCTTTTTTTGACCTTGTGAAAATATGGGTAGTTGCACTTCACAAGGTCACTTTTGTATGGTAAAATGTCCAAAATGGTGGTTACTCTCTGGATTCATTCTTCAAGAAAAGTTGGATATATGCTTGAAATTTTTTAGGTCATTTGGAATTGCACAACATGTAGGGAAAAAATAGTATGTAGAAAGAACTATGAAGTGATTCCAAACACTAAATTGTTAAGAATTTAATTATAAAATTGAAATTTTCCAATCCCAACGGTGATAATGTAGTAATAAACAATGTACATCGTATGTTTTTATTTTTTTCAAAACAAATTAAAAATTGAATTAAATAAAGAACTCCAATTCTCCAAAGTTTATTTTCAAGTAGGGAATCTATAACTACCCGCAAACTAGAACACCTCGTAACTTTCATCTCATAAATCAAAATGGAATGATTCAAAGCTTTCTATATATACATAAATCTAGAAAATCAATTTCAAATTTTTATTTTTGAAAAAAGTGATATTTTAAGAAATTTTAGGGCTGCCCGCCAAGTATTAAAAATTACATAGCATGCAATAACTTTTGAACCATGTAGTCAGAAGTTATGAAAATTGTTGGGCCTTAAAGTTATTCCTCGGGCACATGTTGTATAAAAATTTCAGGAAAAAAAGTAAAAACTCCATTCTCGTAGTGAGCTGCCTAAAATTGCTATGTTGCCAAAAAATGCAATTTGGACCTTTACGGGTTAAAATGGAATGTTTGAGTCCCCATTTTGTCACTTGGGACTCACTATTTTCTTTTTTGTGTTTTTTATTACTTTGAGTGTAATTTTGTATACAAACACCCCCCCCCTCCCAAAAAAAAAGAAAAGAGTGTAAAACTAGAATAGGTATGTTACATGCCATTATAGGTATTTGGTTCTAAATAGAATATTTTCTTAAATTAAAACCAATTTTTGAATGTAAATAGAATAGAAACCCATAAGTTGTATAAATTATAATTTTTTAGTGGAAAATTACCAAATTGCTTAATTTGTCATACATGTGACAAAACTTGGCTAAAATTGGCCCGAGAAAACTTAGTAAGAGCCCTAAGAATTAGTTCACAAATAGGTTTCAAGTTCCCATACAAATTTTTATATATTATAGAAACCCCAATTGTTAGTTTCCAGGTTGAAGAAACTCATGAAGAATCGTTGAAGGGTATCCATAGTCAAAAGATGATGTTTTAGGGTTAAAATCACACTAAAAACTCAGCGGTAAAGTTGCTTTGCCAAGATTCCTCTCTATGTGAAAGATTCCCTTGAATTTGATAAGTAAAAGAGGTAGTAGAATTTATTTCTCCCTTGAAAATTGTGTAGAGCCAATAAGTGGGCTTATACATCTTTTGTAAAATTCAATGAGAGATTTTACAAAAAAATTTGGAATTTTTTGATACTTAGAAAATGATTTTCTCGATGGTCAACTACATTAACCTCCAATAGGAAATTTTTAGAAATTACCCAAGTTGCGATAAAATCTAACTAAAAATTAGAATAGATTTTTTTTATGTTAATAAGATGCTCCAACAAATTTCAAGACATTCCAATAGCCAAAAGATCCAAAATTGGCAAGATTCTTCTAAAACCGACAAATTTGAAGAATACAATGGAGTTGATTGGCATACCAAGAGTATATGAAGTCGGAATGGGGCCCAAGTTAGGTCTTTTATTACTCCCGCACACCTACTTAAGAACCTAGGATAGTTACTTTTCTCAAAAAGTCAACCTCCAAAAGATGGATTTTAAACCCTTTGGAGCGGTAAGTTAACATTAGTTTTTAATGGGTTTTTGGCATAAGAAAAAGGGAGGAGATGTCCTTGTCCAAAAAATGGCCTTCTGAAGCTAAGAAAGCAATCTGTTTGTGATTTGGAGTTAATCTCCAAAAGTTAGAAATTGGTCCAGCGTAGAAAGTCAAAATTGGTAAATTGGGGTTAAAATCCTAAATGATAAGATTACCACAAGAAAAAGAGAGGAGGTTGGTGCCCTTAGAAGGGTATAAAAAGGCACCTCTTCTTCTCTCAAACCACCCTTTATAGCCATTTCATTTTGGCATTCTAATACGTTGGTCCATTTGTGTGGACTTTTTGGCTATTTTGAGCCAAAGTTGTAAACGTGTGTGTTTTTAGAGCATTTCAAGTTCAAGTGTTGTTGTTTTGAAGCTCTTTTTGAAGGACTTGGGGTCCATTCAATGTTTGCTAAGTGTTTTGCAAATGTTGCAAGTTGTATTAACTTGTTTAAGTTTGTTATTGTTGTACTAATCATAGAGTTTATCCCCCAATGTACCTTGGCGATGCCGCTTTGGGGGCCTCAAGTGCATATTTTTAGTGAATTTGTACCATTAACTTTTTTATATACTAACTTGGATGTGTGGTTTTTAGTTTGTATTAACAAATTGTGTACTAACTTATGTGAAGCATTTTGTTATATTCTACTAACTTTGGTTTGACAAATTTGTGTTTTGGTCTTGCGTTTGATCTAGATGGCAAAACTTTGACTTTGTGGGGAATAGATTTAAATAGAATTTAGTACCATGGTGAAGCTTTGACTTTGTACAAGTAGATTTGGGAGAATTCAGTGTATGTTTTTAAAACCACAGCGAAGCTTTGACTTTGTGCATAATAGCTAAGCCAATTAAAGTATTAGAGAGGTATATAGTGATATTAGAGAGGAAGTACAATTTTCGAGTTAATTAGAAGAGGTATAGAAAGAAAGGACAAAGTAGGAGGGATTGAGAATTTGTGTTTTAATTTTACAACATATAAAACAAAATTATTTTTTAAAAATAAATAAATTTTAAAATAAAAAAACAAAACAAAAACAAATAAGTAATAGAAAAGGAAGGGGGAGTGAGTGAAGAGAGTATAGAGAGAGTGAGAGGGGGAGCTAGGGAATGGGTATAGAGTGAGAGGGGGGAGAGTGAGATAGGGAGTGAGAGGGGGAATTCAGAGGGGGAGAGTATAGAGAGGGGAGGGGAGTGAGTCTATAGGGGGAGTGAAATAAAGTGAAGAATGAATGAATCAACTCCAAAATGACCCTATAATTTTTTGAACTTGTACCCCTCCTTAGACAAGCTTGTGGATTAAGCATTTTCATAATTAGTAAAGGTATGCAGATGAAAATGTAACCATTCTAATTGCAAGTTACAAGACTAAGGATCACACTACTATTTTCCTTTTCAAGAAATTGTCTGCTGTGGTACTACAGATTGACTAGGTTGTCATGGTGTTTTGGTATCAAACTATGGTTTGTGAAGATGTGTAGTTTAGTTTGATGAGTGCTCCAGGATGAGTTTAGAGTCAATTCAGACAAAACTTTATAAGTTTGACAGGGGATGAGTGCTACAACGAGTGGCCTACAAAATTATAGAAAAAACATCACATATTTTGCATAGGGTGATACGAAAGAGAGGTGTGTATTTCACAAACTTTTCTTGGCTATAAATGTCTACTAATTTTGAAAAAAAATACAGATTGAAATGAAAAGATCCAAGTGGTGGAATGATTTGTAACAATGCTCTACGGCCCAAGAACCAATTTTCATAGAAATCAAACAATGCATTTGCCACTAGATCTCATTCGGCAAGGTATTTTGAAGGCAATCCGGAGATATGAAGGGTGACAATTTCAGGAGGCTTGTGTGGCAAGGACTGAAACCCCTAGGGTACATTATTTGGTACATACAGACAAAGAAATTTGGAAGGAAGTAACTACTACAAAGGCAAGAGGACCAAAGGTTTTAGGATCTGCTTCTAGAAGTAGCCACATGATCCTTTCTTTGGTCTACGACGTGCTTAGATTTAGTAGGCAAATGAACTCAAATTTCCTAACAATTGCATAAGAAACACTTGCAAATACACTATCGCAACACAATTACAACAATCCACACAATTAATTTGAAAAAATTGACATTAATTTTGAAAGTCTATAAAGAAAAAGTTCACCCAAGCTTGGAAAGGTTGGAAGCAGAAATGCTAGTTCTATTTCCTCTCTCATCATTCAAAAATTTACAAGCAACACTATACTGGAATGTCGAATCATTATAGGAGGGAATGAGCTTGCTAAGTAGACTCCAACTACTAATTCTTTGACCTGAGCCAAGCAAGATATCCTATAGTTTCCCTAATAAAATTACCATTGAGGTGACTTCCATTGTCTTCCATGAGATTCTTTGGTGTGGCCACATCTGCAATGTGTCTACCAAGTTCCCAAAGCAAACCTGCCAGAAAATCTCACTTCAGTACCTTGGCTGCATACTTTGGAATAGTGTGCATGTTCACATAGCACGACCCTTCACACATGTACGCACCAACACAATCGGGGCAGTACCGTATTTGCTTTCGACCACACATGATGCACTTTACTCGTAGTCTCTCATGCTTTATTGGGTAATGAAGCCCATGGTCACTTTTGTTGAATGAAGCACAAGTACGCCTAGGCTGCATTTCAAGGTTGCACAACCAATTGGTAAGGGCATAATGGAACTCTATCTGAGACATCACCTATTTTTGTCGAGAGCCAATTACATGAGCCTTATATAACATATAGGCATTACTAAGAGAAGTATCTAAAATGAAGAGCAACAAACAATGCCACCATTTGTGGGATTGAAGTTGCACGGTATATTCTATGCAACATTCATCAACCACATCATCTCTTGATACTTAAGCAAGATAGGAGAAGTATGGTATGCCTTTTTGTCCCTCACGCCTAGTCCATCTGAATACTTGTGTTCCCTTAGCTAGCGGATCCACAGACGTGCTCAAAAATAAGACAGGAATGCGATCAAACTACACTACTGTACACATGCACCTTGAGTGATGCATTTGCACAATGATTCCACCATGCTCTCCAACTACACATGTATACAATGCCAAATTGGGAGGCATCCTGACTTTGTTAGGGAGGATTGTATTGATTGCAAGAAATCCTTGCTTGAGTAGGTTGTCAAAAAGGAGCAGGGAAGTGAAATAATGATCTGTAATGACAACATGCCCTAGCCCTCTCAAATCTGCAACCAAGGACTTTAGTACTTTCAATCCTAGGTTTTTCTCTAGAACAAGACCCTTTTGCCTAATATCATGGTTGTCATAACGGGCGAGTTAGGGTCATCGGACCGGACGGACGGACGGTCCGGACGGCTTTAATTTTGTAACTTGTGCAATTTTGCGGAATGACACATCACCTCGTCCGCGCCCAGCATGTTCCTTAATCCACATGGCATCCATGTGGCCTTTTTTTCCGTTATCATAAAGTCAACTATGTGTTGACTGTATCGGATGGGCAGGACTTCTAACAGACAGGCGAACCGGACGTCTGTCCACTATGACAACCATGCCTAATATACACTTGAAGATCATAGACATACTTGGACTTACTATTTGCACAATACCAAACTTTAATTCCATACTTGACTAGTTTAGCAAGCATATATTGCTTTATATGGCACCTTCTACTATGATGTGGAATCATGATTTCATCAACACAAATGTGTTGCTCACAATTATAGAGGTCTTTGCAAACTCCAACAAATGATTCAATTAACCACTGAATCTTTCCAATTTTGTTGTAATTGATGTTAGACTTGTCTATGACTAAGGTGGCATTGTCTACCAAGTGTATATTTCAACATATTGACTCAAACCTAGCCCTGCACGTAGCAACCTTTATCAAGGGACAACCAAAGAACTTTCTTTGGCTCCAATACAATCTAATATTCGGGAACTTTTTGAGTCCCATATAGATGCATTTACCAAGCCAACAATGGAGCTCTTTGGATGACACATCCTCCCACCTTAAACCACCATTGGTTTTATAGGATTTTTGTACTTAGGTTGCCTAATATAATGATATGTTTTGTCACAAATCCGTTGCAAGGTTTTTATAAGCCAATATGATTCCTAGAAAGTCCATGATGGCACTACATGACGGCTTTGGCAATAAATAGGTCTAGGTTAAGGTCTTGTAAAAGGGAAACGATCTAGGAGGAGAGTGGTATGAAGGTCCTCCCAATGTTGAGTAGTATAACAATGCTCAAAATCAAAGAAATCAAAATCAAAATCAATGACATCGAGAAGACTATCCTCTACAATTTTTGGATCACTATCATCATCGAACTCAACCCAATCAAAGTTACTCGAGTCTGAATTTCCTTGCCAGTCCACAAATTGGGCTTCCCACTCTTCTATTTCGTTGCTCTTGTCCCTAGCATCTTCTGATAAGAAGGAAAGTTGAGTGTGAATGTGCTCCCTTAAGTCAAGTCCAATAACTCAATGTTGGGAGAAGTAACTCCAGTTGATGCACCATGTACATTGCCACTACTTACAAGGTAACAACGCTCCTTTTCAACAGCTTGAACACCAATTACTCCCCCAAAATCAACTTTATATATAAGTTTGCCTAAGATGACATGCTAGAACTCTTGCGTGCTCTCCTCCAACATTAGGCTTGGTGACTCATTGCCGAGGCTCAAGCCGAGCGCCTGCCAAGGCCCTCTAACATGCATAAGCATCATGTCTTTATATGTACCTTCCAAACCACCGATGTGCATGCAAGTGCCCTCATCGCTACAAGAGTTAAATATCATTGAAGGATCTTGAGGGCGTACAAAATTGTCAATGACCCCATTGTTGGCAATTGGATGCTTACCATCCCTAATTCTTTTTAGTCGCTCTACACTATTACATTCAGATCCTAGTGTCTCTTCATAGTCACCTTCCATGTGTAGGCCTTGAAGGGATTTATGTTGTTCTCCAAGAGTCTCGTCCATAAGTAGTCTCTCTAATCCATGTTATGAATCTTGCATTCAAAAAAGCAAATTAGTGGATACGCTCCTTCTCAAAGGTCGAAGTGAGTGCTTAGAAACACTTCAATGGCCGGCCTACACCACCCTAATGGTGTCCAATGTCCCTTGAAAGTGGGACTTCATCTTTCAAACCAATAACATTTTCCTCTTGACAAGGATATCCATTCAATGAATTTACTATGAAGCCAACATGAGCCTCTGTAGTTTGGCACATTCCCCTCCTACGCCCTTGTCGCCCCCCCCCCCTATTGTCACCCTTTCTCAATTTATAAGATTGGGGATTTATCTTTGTCCCCTCACCTTCCTTTGGCACTTCTTGTATTGGAATAGCACCCTTTTTCGGCCTTATTTTGCTACTCCCCTTCCCTTTGGCTTGTGGTGTCTTCAACTCGTTTCTAGCAGAATTTTCTTCTACGACACTATCGACAAGAACTCCGACCTATTGAAGTTGTACTATCTAGAGACTTTGATCATGCACAACATCCTTGAGTCACAGCTTCAAACCCCTTGGAAAAAGCTCTAGCCTTCTGCAATTTGTTGGTGGGCGCAAGGTAGGTGATGCTGCACTCTCAAGATCCTCTACTAACGCTCCCATTGGTGTCACGACAAGATAATTGTGGCCCTCCTCGTACAAGCCCGGGTCCTGAATTTGCCTTGTTTTCTGCAGTTCTCTCTCCCACCGCTTCACTCATCTTCTGCACATCAAAGACTGCATTACTAGTCTGTCTTGTATTGTGCTTCAAGTAGCTTCCTTCACCGAAATTTGGTTGCTCATTGTTGTCAGGCCAAATGTCTCTCACCACATGAAAGAGTATGTCTAGAAAATCATCCCTCTTCTTCTACTCGAGAATATATGCAATGTTATTATAAAAGAGAATTCTCTAATGCCTCGCCATGAGCACCTTTGGTAATTGTGCACTCTTAGAAGAACAAGGGAGTGAAAGCAGGTGACAATTGTCCAAACAATTGAGTATGCACCTCCTTTGACTCTCAGTCACTTCAATCTCAACAAGCCAAGCCTTGATCACCCATGCATGCTCCCTTTGAGATTCAGGAAATGTACAGATAGAGTTGTTTTCTATATTCACCATTGCAATGCTAAGCAACTAATACAACAAAGGTATGCACGTTGTTGCACAAGTAAGGATTACAAGTAGTGGGGTGATAAAAAGAGAAAACAATGTTGTCTCTAACCCCACTACCACTTCTCATTACCAACAAGCAATCAAACATTTGCATGGGATTGTAACTTTGCCAAGCCACAATTGGTAGTTGCATCGTGTAGATTGTCTCCATTGCAACCCAATGCATATCTCTCCCCCAAAATTCCACTCTTGCATTGGAGTAGTCTTTGCACAAATCCAAAGCCAATCTACAACAACTGCAAGCAATCCACAATAAACCCTAAACCCTTGTCCTTGCCAATGTTAGTCCTATATTCTTTGTAAATTATGGGTTGTATGTGAGGTAGACAAGAGTACACAAGGAACTAGGTTTAGTGATGACGTGAGCGGCCATGTCCTAGAAGACAGAACAAGGACTTTCCAATGGTCATTCTCTGGGTTGGCCCTTTGTTACCTGGGCAACAACGTCCTCATTGGCATGGTACGTCCCCCTCTTGTTCCAAGACCTTTGTGTTCTTTTTAGGCCATTTGAAACACATATCACATCAGATTTTAAATTGGTAAATTTTCATGTCTTCAGCAATTGAAGCTCTACATATGTGTAGTTTATGATTATTTCTAATTTGACGTTCATTTTGCTTCATTTTGCTTGAAAAAAGACTTGAAGACAGATTCTGTCCTCAAGGTCATTTGGGATTAAACAAAAAAGGGGGAATGAAGGGAAAGAGAGAGAAAAAAGAGAAAGAAGAAGAGGAAAAGAATAAGGTGTAGCAGAGAGTAGCACATTCTAAAGCTTTCAAATACTTTAAAAATCGTTCAACAAGTAGAAACAAGCATTAGAATAAAAGGCAAGGAAAGAAGAGAGAATTAGTGAAGGGGAAGATTAGAGAGAGACAAGAAAGTCAATAGGAAATAGTCAAAAAATTGTTGACTAAGGGAAAAATGCCCAAATAGTCAACAAGAATAAAAAATAGAGGTTAGAAATTCAAAAGTATTGAAAATCAATCATTAGAAAATTCTAGAGTGTCCAAATCAACGATTAGGAAATTCCAATAGGATAAGATAGCATTGGAAGGGAGAAAGAGGTGGAAATAAAAGGCTAGGAGAATAAAAAATAGTTTACGTTGACTTTGAAGTAAAAACAAAAAAAATCCAAAAAAATTGTAAAAAAAATCCAAAATCCAAATGGACCAAGTGGAAAACTTTGAAGAAGTCCAAGAAAACCATTTTGAAGAAGCAAGCTCCAAGGTACTTTCTAACCCCTCTTTTTTCCATTAATTAGTAAAATTAAGTAGAGCCGAGATTTAGAGCAAGTTAGACCTATACAACTACAAGTTAGGTGCATTTTGAAATTAGAATCCTATAGGATATACCTTACGATTTTCAAAAATATAAAATACTTAAAAATTGGAGTTAAAACAAGTAAAATAGGTATGGATGAAGTTTAGGAGTCAAATTGGATGAAAATTAGTCAATTTCATCCAAGAGGAACAAGAATGGAAATTTAGATAGGGTGAAAAATCTTAAATTCATAAGTGAAAGAAAAAAAGTAAAATTTGAATTTTAAGTTGGTAGAAAACCATGGATGAAGTTTTACATATCAATTAGCGGTCAAACTTCATTCCTTCGTAACTTTCTCTGAGAAAGTTCAAATTTAGATTTCTTTACCAATATGGATAGGACAAACTAGAATCTACACAAAACAAAAATTCTATTTTCTGAAAATAGTAATCATTTAGGAAAAGCTTAGAACTCTAAAATCTATAAGGAAGTAGATTAGAAATTCTAAGACTAGTAATTGGGCATCTATAATAAAAGTTTAAGAAGTAAAATAACTACCTAAAATCATAGGAATAGGAATTCTAAAAAGATCCATTGCTTGGAAGGCACAATGGACCAACATTAGAACACCCATAAAATTAAAAAAATTCAGAACCTAGTTGTGCTCATTTATTTACCAAGGGTGGGTTAATAAACACTCATAGAATGATTCAAAACTTATAATGTATATACTATATAGAAATCTAGGAAATCAATTTCAAATTTTTTATTTTGAAAAAAGTGATTTTTTCAAATCTACTCAAAGTGCACGAGGTGAGAAACAAACTACATATTAGGCTATAACTTTTGGCTCATACTTTTGATTGTTTTGAAATTTAGTGCTCGCAAAGATATTCCTTGTCCACACCTTCTATGAAAAATTGGGCCCAAAACATAGAAATCTTTAGTCACACACACCTACCCAAAATTTCTATATTGCCAAAAAACGCAATTTGGTCCTTTAGGGGTTAAAAGTAGAAATTTAGATTTCACCAAAATGCAACAAAAAATGAATGGTGTTTCTTGTAGTGACTACTATGGTACCTAACTATCCAACCACTTTTAGCACTAGTAGGAATAGTGCTTGCAATTACACTGCTCTCGACAACAATGGTGATGTTTGTCAACAGATAATCAAGCTACATAGTTTTGAGTAGGATCTATTTGTCTTGCATCATTTTGTACTCAAATGGCATCTCAATTCTTGTTGTAGACATTTGATAACCCAAATGAGCCTTTTTTTTGCCACGTGGCTTACAAGCAACTTTAGTCTTATGAATTATGAGCATTTTTAACTTGCATTCTAATTTTAGTAATTTAGATATGAGAGCACATTGTTGTTTGGACAGAGGTGGTGGTTTCAAATCACCTTGTATGAGGCATCATGCTTTTAGATTTATTAAGGATTGAAAATGAGAGCTTGAGTGTTGCAATGTTAGGTGTCTTCATCTCCTATGTCTATTTGTATGTCATCTTTTGGGTGGATAGTGGGTAGACACATAGAGGTTCCACTTTGTGTCACTAAGATTATAAATTTAAGATTTTTAAATTTTTAAATTTTCATTTCTCTCCCCTCCCCCCCTTGTAATTTTTAAAAACCAATTTAAAGTAGAACTACCCATTACTATACAAATTTGCAATCTAGGTATTTTGGAGAAGCTATTTATGAGCTCTCATATTTTTTAGAGATTAAATTATTTGAGAGAAATAAATTTCATAAAAAATGAAGACATTCCAACAAGAATTGAATTTTTGTGATTTTTCAAAGCTGAAATGAAAAACTATAAGTAGACCGTCGTTGAAGCATGATTAAACCATTGTTGAAGTGTGGGCTAATGTGTCCGCTTTCCAATGTACTACCATCATGATAATGGATTAGTAAGATTGTCATAATAGATAGGGCTAGTGACAGAAATGGGAGGAACCTATAGGTGGCAGAATTGGGTAAATGGTGGTATTGGACAGTTCAACCTTATTTGTCAATCAAAATGGGACAATTCATCTTGTATCCGTATCCAGTACTATATCCATATTTGGTATCCATATTCAATATTCGTATATAGTATTATATCCATATTTAGTACCCATATTTAGTATTTGTATATAATATTGTATCCATATCTAATATTCATTTTGTATTTCATATTTGGATGGCTCAGATTAAATCTCACAAGATCAACAATTTGTGATTTTTTGAGAAATTTCTAGAGTAAGCATTTTTTTTAAGAAAAATCAACGACCTGTAAATTTTTTGAGAGAAGGGGGGCAACTAATGCAAACCAAGGGGAGTCATCTTTTGAGAGAATAGTCTATCTTTGGATGGATAGTATGAAATTTCTAAATTTTTTTTCATTTTACTAGCACCCCTTGCCCCTTGTTCCATTTTTTGTTCATATAGCCCTTTCACCCCTCCCACTACTTTGTAATTTCTAGATGGGGGTGAGACTAGTAATTGATTTGAGATACATTCCATATATCTATATTTTCATACTCATATTTTTATATCCATATCCATATATCATATCTCGTATTTGTATCCATATCCCATATTCATATCCATACTATGTACATGCACATGTACTATATCTTTATATAAGATCAACGGCATCAAGGGGACATGATTTTAAAAAAACCAATGGCTATCAAAAATCAATGACTAGGGAGGAGAGGAAATGAAGGAACATGAGGTGTGGCAACCTCTTTTCATTGGATAGTGAAAATAAATGTGATTGAGATAAGAGGCTTTTGGTATGTGTGATTTTTTTTAGAACCAAATCAATAGTTGTGGTTGCATCTTAGAGGCGAGAAGAGGCTCAACTTGTTATGGTTGTAATCATAGTAGTAGATAGTTAGGTGTCTTCATCTCCTACAAATGGAAAGCGATTCCATTACATAATTGCTTCTCCAATCTTTTTTTGCAAATTTTTGAAGGTCAAGAGTACAATTGTATGGCTACACTCTTACAAGTAAGTAGCAAATAAACAACCATTGCCAAAGCTGATTGATTTCCAAAGAAACAACAACAACGAGAAGGAGTAGCATTGTCAAAGGTATCCACCTGGACACTAGATTTCTTTGGTAGCACTAGTATAGTAAACTAGTTCGTCTCCCTTTGTATGGATTTATGCAATACAGAACAACACGCAAAGAAGTAAAAAATGCGCAAAGCCAAAACTATATGCTATATTTCATGCATGAGATGTAAAGGCCACCCACAAAAGTAACAAGCTGTACCAATCTTCACCATTTGTCTTGGAAAACCTCATAAGGTTGCCAACCACAGTACAAAATGCCATAGAGATCCTCCAATTTTCCATCATTGAGACCTAATATAGGGGCAGTGCGTAGATGATTCAAAAGTAGTTTATAATGTATAGATGATCCGGGAAGTAGGAAGTGAAGTTAGTACAATAAGCCCAAGTGACTTAGAAACAAGATTCAAAACATGCAAGTGAAGCACCCAAAATAAAGCAGAAAACAACATTTGAAGTACCAAAAGTAAAGCATCAAAAGTGTACAACATTACAAAAGAGAGGACTAGACTATAAAGTTGTGTAGGGATAGAAAATATTCATTTCATTAGACCAAGACATGATTTTTCATCCAACCAAACAAGTTAGTAGTCCTACAATTGATCTTATCCGCAATAAATTCTTAGGATCCATATTTGTAAGGCTATCTTAGAAAACCCCCTGCAAACATGAGGTATTATTTATACATGTATTTTATTTATAACCAAGTGCATATCAATTTGTACTTTATATATTACTTCAAAAAAATTTCAAAGTTTTTAACACATTGAATTAATACCTCCCTATTTTATGCCATACATTGTTTGGTAAGAAAATCTAATTGACCCTCCATGATGTAGCATGCCCTATTAGACCAAGGATTCCTCCCGAAACCTCTTTTTTTATATCCTAAATCTTGGATTTGTGATCAAGACATTGTCAACTTTAAATAGCCATAATTTTGAATCACAACTTGGATCCTTGCATTTTTTTAGATCCACAACCATATGCTCTCACTATCTTTTTGAGCATGTATAGAATGCTACCTACTTTATTCCAAACAAGTACTACAAATGCTTTGTGTACTAGGGACTCTCCATTCCCTCACCTAGTGTCTTGCAAGGCTTAGAAAGTCACCCTTAAGGCCTTTCTTACTCATCAAGGTGGCACAAGCACACTTTAGAATGAAGTTTGTTACACTTTTGGTGGCAAAAAATGTCATGTTGGTCTCTTGTGATTATAATAGATTGTTGTAATTTTTTGACAATTTGTTGTAATTAAATAAAATAAAAATCTTGTTGTTGACCAAGAAAATACTCTACACCTATTGCCACATGCACCATCTTTTTCAATTGTTTAGCTTCCATTGATTTTCCACAAGTTTTGTACAATTTGCTATTGGAAGTGACTAAATAATGACTACAAACTGACAACATGCAATTTGTTGTCACTACAATGGAGCTTCATGAAATATAATCCATGGCTATAAACAAAAGTGTTCATAAAATGATTAGAAAATGGTTTGTAGACAATTTTTTGTAATTAAATCCAAAAGCTATACAAAAGTGCATAATTGTAAAAATAAGAATGATTGTTGACTTCATTGATTAAATCTTGACCAAGTTATTTTAAATGTGAATACCTTGCAATTAACCAATAAATGGATGCTACATAGTGGAAGGAATCCATTTCAATTAATTTTGCATCATAAACAAGTTTTTGCAAGTAGTGCTAATGCTTAGATTGTATCATACACAATCAACAATTGAATGCTACAAAGGCATTGGTACCACCTATGGAAACTCTAATTGTACCTTCCTAGCCAACATATGTTAACACCTTAGCACCATGCTAGAAATTTTTTGGAGGTGCTAAATTTGACTATACCATCTTAGTGAATGAGAAATGACACATTTTGTTGCCATACTAATAGAAGCCTATGATAACCTTCAAAGTCACTAAAAGGATAAGAAAATAGCCAAATGTTTAAAATGATAGGTATCTTATATTAGTTGTCTACAATGACTTAAAATTTCTTAAATTTGTACTAGTCCTTTGTGTCCTAATTGAACTTTAAACCCAATCATAAATGTAATCATTGATAGCCATTTTTCTACTAGTCAAATGCACCTCATATAATACTAGCAAGGGAGGAAGGCAACCAACTTTTGCAATTCCAATTGAACCAAACAATAATATTCAATTACTATAACATTTTTATCCTATTTTCTTCCTTTGGTGAATATAATAGTAGTTATAGATGCTTTCATGAAGTTTTATTGGTCTACAATATGGAAGATGGGGAAGAAACAATATGATCATCATTTTATAATGTTCTAAAAATCCCAACAATGAAGTCTACCAAAGGTAGTATTTGTAAAAGAAACAACAAGATATGACAAGGTGGAAGAAGGATCAATAGGAGAATGAGGAGTGAAGGTTAGAAAAGTGTACAGTGGGGTACCAATCAAAATGTCGTTTTCGAATTTGCAGTGAGAAACATTTTAGTACTTCCAACTTGAAAGCCTCCCAAGAGGTTATTAATTTAATATTTTACCACAAAATTTATACCAAAGAATCATCTTTAAGTTAATTATATGCATGACACATTTCAAGGCCAAAAGATTCACGGAAAAAAAGTTATTCAAAATCTACCAACATTGGTAGCTGTGGAAATTTTTTCACTACTGCCAACTTTGACAGCCTCCCAAAGATTAAATTATTTTTTTTTGCCATGAAATTCTTGGAACAAAAAACTCTTTATGTTAATAAGATATGATAAAAATTTCAAGGCCAAAATATTAATACAAAAAAAGATATTAACAATCTACCAATATGTATTGTTTTGAGAAACAATTGTGAAAACTGTTTCACTACTTCAACTTTGACACCCTCCCACAGGGGTGATGAATCTCAACGTCCGCCCCAAAATAGCGTCCGTTTTCCAGACGTCCGGACGCACGGACACTACCGGACGCAGCGTCCCAACCGCCGTCGGAAAGTGGACGGGCGGGGCGGGGCGGACGCCCAGATCGTGCGGACCAGATCGGTCCGCGCATCGATCGGACGGCCGTAATCGGGCGGACGGACGGACGGGGCGGACGGGCGGACAGGCGGACGCTGCGGACACAACGTCTGCGTCCTGACGTCCGGACGTTGTGTCAACCCTACCCTCCCAAGGGCTAAAAAATTGCTTATTTACCATGAAATTTTTGGCACAACATGATTTTTATGATAAAAAAATTTATGCCAAATTTCAAGGTCAAAAAATTTATACAAAAATAATATTTACAATCTACCAACGTGTATGTCCTTCATTTGCCTCAATCACTGCTTGTAACCTAGAGGGCATAGAATGACATAGTTGAAGGAGCTTTGTACCATTGATTAACCTCCATTCTCTTTCAATAACTACCTTCAAGTCATCTAAATTTTTTGGACATATTGGGCCATGCTGCACAGCATCTTTCAAAATCTTCCAAAGGTTCTCAATTGAATTGAGATCGAGAGAATTTGCAAGCCAATTGAGCTTCTCCAAAAGGTTTGTTTGTCTCCATTCTTTACATACTTTGCTACGATGGACAGGTGCGCCATCTTCCATGAGCAATCCGTGTGGCACTCTACTCATAAAATGAAGCAACTCGACATTGTAGACCACTTCAACAAAATCCTTAGCAGAACGTCTATGTTTGGGCATAAAAACAAGTTGTGACTTTTTCCCTCCAGCAAATGCACCCCAAATCATCAAAGAAGTTCTTCCACTCTTAAAAGTTGGAACTATACAACTTGATGAATAGCGCTCATATGCATTTCTCCAAACATGAACTTGTCTAGAATTTTTTCCAACTTCAAAGGTAGACTCATCTCTCCAAACAACTCTCTCCCATTCTTTTATAGTCCACCCACAATACTTTTGAGCAAATGCCAATCGTTGAGACATGTGACAATGTGTCAAAAAAGACTTTTTAACAACAATTTGACTGAAAATGCCACTCTCATATAAGGCCCTTCGAATAGTCAATCTAGACACTTGAGTAGAAGATATATTAGTGATCTCAGAGAGTGTCGAGCAACGATGAGTTTTTGAGACACGTATAATAGTACGGACATCTCTATCACTAAGCTTTTTAGCATGACTTCCACTACAAGGTTTGCACTTATAGGTTCCATCTTCTCGAAATTTCTTCACTATCCTCTGAACTGTTCTAACATGGACTCCAACAATAGCTACAATGTCAACTCCTGTCTTCCCTGCCTCACTCAAATCTACTATGTGAGCACGAATTTCATCTGAAATAGCCATCACTTAGTGACCATGATTTAGCCTTCATTTAATCACCATGATCCAGCCTCACTCACTGAGCACATGTATAACCTCACTCAGTCATTAGAAAAAAATCTCACATACCCTCAATCACTCACCATCATTCTGCCTCACAGCCTTCACTCATTCACTAGACCTCACCAGCGACCACATGTAAGTTATAACCTCACTCACTTTTAAAGAAAATCTCACATACCTCCATATATCCTCAGACACTCATCCCATGCTTCATCCACTCAGTTATCATATAGCCTAGACTTACTCAATTAACTCATCTTTCATGCACTCAATCACTCATGTTCACAAAGTTTCAATCCTATGTTTAGAAAATAATCACCCATCACTTGCTTCTCTCATCATCCCACATCCCACCTCCTATAATGCTCTATTGTAAATGCAAGTATTCTTATTGAGAGGAAAAAACTTCTTCATACATGTATGGTCTCCAATTTTTAAACAAGTGCAATCCATGGTTGTCATAACAAGCGAGTTAGGGTCATTGGACGGGACAGACGGACAGGCAAACCGGACTAGACGGACAGACGGTCCGGACGGCTTTAATTTTGTAACTTGTACAATGTTGCGGAATGACACGTCACCTCGGAATGCGAAATCTAGGACGCGGACGATCTCGTCCGCGCCTTAACAATCTCGTCCATCCGCCCATCCGTTCCTTAATCCACATGGCATCTACGTGGCCTATTTTTCCGTTATCAGAAAGTCAACTATGTGTTGATTGTATCGGACGGGCGGGACCTCTAACGGACAGGTGAACCGGATGTCCGTCCACTATGACAACCATGGTGCAGTCTTTGACATGTGACAAGTGCACACAACTAAATTTGGCTATCCTTGATTTTTTTGAGAAGCATTTATGATTAGAGATTGCATCATCTGGAGAATTTCAATCTAGAAGCATGATTGTCTGACATACTTCAACAATTTCAATGTCTTTAATAAAAAGTATCTCACAACTACACACATTGGTAGATTGTAAATATTTTTTTTTGTATAAATTTTTTGACCTTGAAATTTGGCTTGAATTTTTTTATCATAAAAATCATATTGTGCCAAAAATTTTATGGTAAATAAGCAATTTTTCAGCCCTTGGGAGGGTGTCAAAGTTGAAGTAGTGAAACGGTTTTCACAATTGTTTCTTAAAACGACACATATTGGTAGATTGTTAATATCTTTTTTTGTATTAATATTCTGGCCTTGAAATTTTTATCATATGTTATTTACATAAAGAGGTTTTTGTTCCAAGAATTTCATGGCAAAAAAAAATAATTCAATCTTTGGGAGGCTATCAAAGTTGGCAGCAGTGAAAAAATTTCCACAGCTACCAATGTTGGTAGATTTTGAATAACTTTTTTTCCGTGAATCTTTTGGCCTTGAAATTTTTCATGCATATAATTAACTTAAAGATAATTCTTTGGTGAAAATTTTGTGGTAAAATACCAATTTTTGAGCTCTCGGGAGGCTTTCAAAGTTGGAAGTCCTGAAATTTTTCTCACTACGAATTCGAAAACGACATTTTGATTGGTACCCCACTATACATTATAAAAAAGTTGAATTCATACAATTGTCTTCATAAACACATAATGTATCACCATGTTGATAGAATTGTGGTGCCTTATTTTTTTGTTCACATTCTCTTGGATGTAAATGTTGTCAATTTTTAGTTTTTGATTCAAGTGTGTTATTTTTTGTCTTTGTTATAATTTGTGGTCCTTATTTATTTATTTCCAGAACTCTTCATCAAGCATGATTTTTATGTATATATATGAAATGTTTCATTTAATCTATATCATTGTTCAAAACATGGTAGTTGAACCTCCAAGAGTTGGATCAAATCTTATGAAGATCCTTACCTCCCGCCCTTTCATGACTTCACAAATGGAAGGTGTGATTTGGAATTATGACTCAAATTACTTGCATTGAGTAATTATTCCAATTTATTGTTTGTAAGTTACACAAGTGCTAATTTTTTGTTATTACTTAACGTTACTACTCATAAGTAGTGACTATAATTAATGGCCATAACGTGATGATATAACAACTTTGAAACTTATTTCAAGCTCACTTTTCATGTTTTGAGGCACCATTGTGATCGAATTGTGCTAGTTCACTTGGCCTTCTTTATCACCTAATTGGTCATTCAATCAAGTCTCTACTCGCAGGTTTGGTGTTGTAACTTGTTATAGCGACTTGCAAGATGGCCCAACTACCATCATCTAGTCAAGTGCTGCAAAGAGAAATCAATGAGCCTTTGTATTGTTATTTGTTGAATTTTGTTTGTGATATATTTTTTCCAAATGAAAACAATGACAAGTGTAATAGGGTTGTAGACACCTTGCATGTGTATCTTAACATACTAAGTGGTTGTTTTGATGCCTGGGTGCAGGTGAGGCCCTTTACCTCTCGGAGAAGATTGAAGCACGTTCAACTTTCTCAAATCAAGTCTACATGACTTACTTGCTTGGATCATGTGTAATTTTGTGTTTTCACTTTCATCAATAATGTTGGAAGTTACAGATTACTATTTGCAATTATCAATGCTTGTATGATGAACTTATACATTGGGAATACTTCGGTTGATCGTCGATGCTATTTTGATGAGAATGTCCCAATTGTCGAATTGTTAGCTCAGTTGATCATCGATGCTAACTTTTAGGGGAATGATCCAGTTGTTGAATTATGAACTGACATGATTTTACTGTGAGTTTTCAAATTGTCGATGCTAACCCAAACTATATGCAGGAAAGATTATTAGTGAGAGCATGATTCCAAACTTGAGACAAGTCATTGCTTTGGATATTTACATGTTCATACCTTGGCTTGAAACAATTGACAAATATTCAAAATTTTACAACTTTTCATGACTGGCTTAGGAACAAAACTGATGTAATTGGAAATGATCAGAATAGTGCCCTAAATTAGGGATGTTCGAGTAAAAGTTTTATTTATTTATTTTGGCTTATAATTTGAGGATTCTCATATGCAATATGCTTTACAATAAGAAGAAGGCAATAATGTATGTTAAGTGCTTCAAATTGTATTAAATGAATGTCATGTTTGTAATTCATGTGTTGTATTTTTGTCTTTAGGTTTTGTATTTGCCTTTTCACTTTATCTTTTTTTCTTTTAACAAAGTAAGGGTGCTGAAAATTTTTCTTCTTTTAGGATTTAATGTAATTATAGAGGCAGGGAGGAATACCCTAAATTTAAAAATTAGGTAATGATGGAGACCATTTAATTGTTCATGGTCATCAAAATACCCTCCAAAATAAAATTTTAGACACATGTGATGTACCAACCTCTAAAGTGCCATATATCTTTAAAAACCTCATAAAATAAATATTGGCCACTATTCTAAGGCTTATGAAAGCTCAAAATGCTATGAGTTAGAAATTATGAGCAAACAAAGGAGGAAGAGTCTCAAAGAACTACACCTCATGAGGGACTGAAACCTTTGAAGGCCTATAACTTGCTAAAAACTTGTTGCATTGAGAAAGTGAGTAATCCATGCAACTGTACGGAAAGAGTAAATTATGAAAATAGGCTTGCACTTGGAATTTGGAGCCATGAGCTAAAAAGTATCCCAATGAAAAGATTGGAAGTCCTATGGAGCATGGTTTTGGGCCTAATAATAGAATTGGGTGGTCTTTCAAGGAAAAAGCATGTCTTGGATGTCTTGGTGACCTATAGATTGGGGAAATATGTCAAATCCTAGAAAGTATTATGAGGAGGGATGGTCTTCTTGTCCACTTTTAAAGAATATTGTAGTGAGCTAAAGTGGCAGTAGGTAGTGTGGTTGATGATGGAACCTCACCGTTGCTTTTATAAGACTATGGAGAATTTGAAGGCTTTTTTTGATATAGTTGAATGGTGTCTTGAACTATGTTTGGTTGTGATGTTGAGTCCAAACCAATGAGTTGTGAGGTGAATTTTAAAGTGAGGTCGCTTGATTCTAGTAGAGAATTGGTGTTGTTCAAGGCGGTTAGCACTAATTGTGAGTAGTATAACCATTAAGTGCTTGTACATCAATGGAAGTTTTTCTCTTGTGATTAAAGTTGAATATAAAACTAAAGGATGTTAAAAAATTGAGACCTTTGGTATCACTTGAAATAAAGTGCCACCAATGGATACTTTAGAGAATTTGGAGGAAATAAGTGTCACTAAAAGGTTTGATAGCAAATAAAATATTTTTGTTGCATTGTATCTTATTGCTTGAGTCTAAAATGTGACAATCTAGTTATTTAATGCATATTAATCTATGACACCAACGTTCAAATTTTTGCTCTTTCAAAAGTCAATTTTATTATGTTGCTTGTGTTGAAAAGACTATATATCATACAACATCTTTTTAACCATATAATCAAAATAATTTTTGAACCTTAAAGCCACATGCTTGCATGTTGTGTAAAAACTTTTGAATGAAAGAAATTAAATTTTTTTTATAAATGGATGACCAATAACACTATATTGCCAAAAAATGCTACTTGGTCCTTTAGAGGTTCATTAAATTGTTTTTGCTTTATTTACCAATTTATTATAATTTTGTACCATTAAAAAAATCACAATGACAAATTTTTTCAAAGTTCAAAAATATTTTTCACATTTATACACAATACATAGTTTACATAATAAAAATATAAGATTGAAATTTGAATATCATTTAATCCTATAAGGACACTGTAGATCTAAAATGTTCGACAAATGACCTCACTATGAACTAAAGAAACAAATAATAAACCTGTTGGTCTAATAATTGGAATATTTTGGTGGCTACCTTGGTCATGGGGTGCCACCTCATTCTAAGGTTGATCTCTAAAGTGCCAAAAGTTTTCTGAGGGGACTTTTAAAGGTTTAAGTAGGTACCTGTAGGATCTCAATTTTTGAAACTTTTTAAATAAGAAAATCAATCATCTTTATAGGAATGTCATTTTATTTCAATCTATATACAGAAGCAAAATTTATACAATAATTAGCCCAAAACACACAAGGGTAGGCAATAAAAGAAATCCCCAGAAATTTGAAATAATAAAAAAATTCTTTCTTATAGATTGTATTTTTGTTTGATTCATTTCATTTAGATCACTATTGTGAAAGTTATGAAGCGGGATCCTATTTTGCAAGCAATCTAAGCAAATTCTTATAAAAATAATGTATTGGTGATGGATTCTATTTTAACAATTGTTCAAAATTCCAAATTGCATATGGTTTAATTTTCTTTCTATAAAAGTCTCACCATTAGGATTTGTGTGTTTCAATTCTATCTTAGAACTATCAATAATTTAGTTTTTTTTACTTCAACCTAAAAACTTTTTAAAGAATGGAAATCAAAAGTAGTTTTTTTTACCTAAACTCTCAACTTAGGTCTTCAATACAAAATTATCAATTCATACTTTTTAATAAAAATAAAACTTAGTTAACCCTTAAATTTTTTAACAACCCAAAATGGATTGATCTTGAATTTAAGAATGTAAAGAGTCACTTGACTTAGACTCATTCTTAACCCCTAAAGGTCCAAATTGTGTTTTTTGGCAACATAGCAATTTTGGGCAACTCATTGCGAATGGATTTTTTAGATTATTTTGCTGAAATTTTCACACAATATATGCCCAAGGAGTAGCTTTAAGGCCCAAAAAATTTCATCACTTTTGACTACATGGTTCAAAAGTTATTGCATGATATGTGATTTTCAATGCTCAACGGGCAACCCCAATTTTTTCTTTTAAATCACTTTTTTCAAAAATAAAAATTTGAAATTGATTTTTTAGATTTATATATATGTGAAAAGCTTTGAATCATTCCATTTTGATTTACAAGATGAAAGTTATGAGGTGTTCTAATTTGTAGGCAGCCATGGATTCCCTACTCAAAAATAAACTTTGAAATTTTTCATTTAACTCAATTTTTAATATTTTTTGAAAAAAATAAAAGATATGATGTAGATTGATTATTATTACTTTACTACCATTTGGATTGGAATTTTTCAATTCCATAATTAAATTCTTAACAATTTAGTGTTTTGAATCACTTTGTACTTCATTCTACTTACTAGTTTTATTCTATATGTTGTGCAATTCTAAATGATCTAAAAAATTTTATGCATGTAAAAAACTTAACTTGAAGAATGAATCCAAAGAATAACCATCATTTTGGACAATTTTTCATGAAAATGTGACCTTGTGATGTGCAGCTGCCTATATTTTCACAGGGTCAAAAAAATGGTTTCTATCACTTCAAATGTTAATATCTTGCAATCTACACGGTGGAAAATCCTGAAATTTTTTCCACATCTTTTCAATATAGTTTACTACAAGATCATATGGTTACATGTGTCCAGAAATGTTTTCCATCTAAAATTTGATGCTTGTATTAGAAATGGTGGTTTTGGTGAAAACATAGTCTCCAACCTTTAGGGGTTAAGAGAATCAAGTTAGCTATCTAATGGTGTTTTCTGATTTAAAAGAAGAGTTACTACTGAATTTACAAAAAATTTCAAAGCATAGGTGGTTTGGAAGCTATGTAAAGAGTCATTGTTTAAGGAAACTCTAGCCAATGAAGTGGAGGCATATGTTTATGGGCAAGCATAGTCAAAATTGCACTACCTGGTATTAGTAAGGTTAGGCCTAAGCTTTGGGATGGGAGAGGTGGATGGACAATTATGACCCTTGTAATTCTAAAAGGTTCTTAGCTTAACTCGTTCATACCCCTTTTCAATGAGTTGGCCTATAGTAGATTAGACCTATAGTAGATGAGACAATCTATGGATATGAATAGCCATTGGAATACACATTTTGCACTTGGATTCACTAGAAGGAGCTTGTGTTTTTTTGGATTTTCCCATGTCTAAGTTGATGGATTTTTCTAGACATTTAATGTAATAAGCCATGTTTTTATGTCAACAATTACATCCACTTTAACATGAAGATGTTATAGTGGACATAATTGTTGACATAAAAACACAGCTTATTAGATGTCTAGAAAAATCCGTCAATTTAGACACAAGTTTCTTCTAGTGATTTGAACCATTTTTGAAATTTTTTTTTTCTATGGTGTGTCTTTTCTTGTGTTCTTTCATTTTACCTTCTATTTTTTTCATAATTATTAAAATTTAACAATAAAGTGGTTACTATTGCAAAACCATTTTTTCATTCATTTTTGTTTTAAAAAATAATGCAAGACCTATTTCCATACATATAGAACTTGGTTATCTTGAGAATTAGTGTAGAATGTAAGCTTTTAAAAATGTTATGTGTTCAAAAGGGCTAATAAAAGCACAATTTTGACTATTCAAAAACATTGGATTCCTTGTAGTATCCTTTACTTTTATGTTATAGGTTAGTTGTAAGAAAGACCTCCAAGTTTTCTGTAGCATTTGGCATTATAGTGCTGATTTTTTCAGGAATACTTTATAATTAGAAAAAATATTAAAAAATATGTTTAATGTACACACCTTTAAGAAGAAGGTACCCTAAGAAGGAAAAGTGTAGAAATTTTTTTTGAGTAGGAGAACTAGAAAAGTGCAAAATAGAAAAAATAATTTTAAGAAAATTTAAAATTGGATATTTTTGGGAAAACTATATGATGAAGGGATTTCTCCAAAAGAATGATCCTATAACCATTTTCATTATCAAGAAGGCATGCACAAAAGGCTCCTATTTGCACGCATGTAGACGACGAAAAATAGTATTTTTTTAGGTGTTCATTGGAAATCACATGCATGGTTAGTGTAGGAATATACCACAAAAATTTCAGCTCTAAATCATTTAAAAAAGGTACTCCATAGTACTAGGAATGTCTAAACTACAGAGTGTGACAAATTAGCTAAATTTAAATATAAAAAGTTTTTTTTTTAATTTTTGAAAAATAAATTTTGCTTTTATGACCAAGTTAGTCATCTTCAATAAAAATTTCAAATACATCAATATGATTTTCCAAAAGTAATAGTTGATTTAAATTTTGTAACTCCATTTGTGACGCAAAACAGTACAAGTCTTTCTTGCAACTACCATGTAATCTTCCAATCTATGATTTGAATTGAAACTAAACTTTGTAGAGATGACAAGGACTTGACTCTCTTAGTACAAGATCCTATGGTTAATATGCCTAAAAATGACTCATTGTACATTGAGATCAACTCTTTGTAATTGACAAAATTGAGATACTAAACACCTTCAAAATAGCCAAAAAAATTTAGGGTTTAGAAGATTCAAAGCCTTATAATCTAGAAGTAAAAAAATTGTTTTCTTTAATTTAAACTTTCAAGTTTGAGGAGTCCTAGGGGACTCCTAAAGGTCTAGGTAGGTACCTATGATCTCAATTTTTTGTATGATTTTTTGAAACTTTTTGTTGAAATTGGGTGTTTCAAGAGTTTCCTAGGTGTATAATTTATTTTCAAATTCAACTCACAATTGACAAGTTATGACCATTTTCTTGAATAATGGAGTGAAGGGGCACTAGAAGAAAAATATGTTTGACACAACCAACTACTATGCAACTAGTGTCTTATATAATTCTCATTCTATAGTTGCAAAAAATGACTAGGAAACAATTAGGAAAAGATTGCAATTGTAAAATGACCATAGTTGTTTCCTAGTTGTTTTTTAATCATACACTAGTTATCTTTTAGTTGTTTTCTAGTTGTTTCCTAATTGCTTTCAAAGTTCATTTTTGTTTATCTTATATCAAGTGTTCCATATCAATTATAAAGAATACCATTAGATTGGACATATAAGACTCATAAGTTGTTGTAGTCATATACTATGAATTTTTTTGATAGAATTTGAAGATTCCTATAATTTGTTGAATTCTACAATTTGTAAATTTCTACAATCTATAGAATTCAAAAATAATTAAAATTCAAGAAATTTTAAAATATACGAAATTAAAATTTTGAAATCTAGGAAGAAGGCAAGGTTGTAACATTGGGCGCTTTAGGATCATTGAACAAGCGATCCGGACGAGCGACCAAATAACTTTTACAATTTAGTAGTTTAGATTTTTTCAAGTAAGAAAAAAATTACCATGAGTTACCTTTGTTGCATGATGTGACATTCCACGCTAGTGTTCAGGCGAGGACTTTATTTGGTCGGGGTGGGGACTATATTTACTCAAGGCTAGAACGCTATTCAACTAGGGCGGGACGCTAATCAGTCAGGGCACAAATGCTACTCAGTTAGGGCATGGACACTATTTAGTCAAAGTGTAGATGCTATTCGGTCAAGGCGCAGACACTAATTAATTAGGGTATGAATGCTATATAATATGGTTTGGATATGGATGCTACTCAATCAAGGAATGAATACTATTTGGTTAGGATGTGGATACTAATTAGTCAGGGCACGAGCACTATTCGGTCAAGGCATGGACACTAATCAGTCAGGGCACGGATGCTAATCAATTAGGGCGTGGACGCTATATAATTTGGTTAAGGCATGGATGCTATTTGGTTCGGGCACGAACATTTATCAATCAGGGCATAGATGCTTTTCGGTCAAGGTACAGACACTAATCAATCAAGGCGTTGACACTATATAATTTGGTCAGGGCGAGAACACTAATTAGTTACATTTAGGATGCTATCCAGTTAGGGCGGGAACTCTATTGGTAGGGGCAAAAATACTAATGGTTGGGGTAGGAACACTATCAAGATGGGCAGAAACAACAAACTTCAAGGTAGACCTAGGATTCGCTTAGGTTTCTCATATTAAATTTGGCATAGGATTCTTCCTTCCCATTTAAAGTAGCTTATATCTACACTGCTTTCATATCACCATGTACTTGAATTTTAATTAGCCACATTAAAAATTCGATGTCATAAAGTTTCTAAATAAGTTGAAGAAAAGATTTCCATTCTCATAGCCTAAAATAGATTGAATTATTTCTTCACAAGGATTTGCCAATTCAATTGTCAAATTGGATAAAGTAGATTAGAAGGGAGGCCTTTGAATAATTAGTTTTTTTTCCTTTAGAGCTCGCGAGGTTGTTTTCTAACAAAGATTTGTCAAATTCATTGTTAAACTAGACCTAAAAAATTAAGAAAGAGACAATTGAACCAATTTTTTTAGGAGCTTCAAGTCATTTCCTAAAAAAGATTTGCCAAATTAATTGTTGAATTGGACATGAGGAATTAGGAAAGTCACATCAACCATAATTTTTTTCCTTTCAAGCTTGGGATTAGTTCCTAACAAGCATTTATCAATTTAATTGTTAAATTGTATACAAGGCATTAAGAGGGAGGTACTTGAACGAGATATTTGTTTTTCCTTTAGAGCATGGGGTTATTTCCAAATAAAAATTTTAATTTCCTAATAAAGATATTCCAAGTTAACTATTGAATTGGACACATGGATTAGGAAGGAGGCACTTCAACCATTTATTTATTTTCCTTTGCAACTAAAAGTAATTTTTCTACAAGCATACACCAATTTAATTGTTTAAATAGGAAAGAGGGGATTATTTGTAGGTCCATTCAACCATTTATTTATTTGCAACCAAAGGTAGTTTCTTTACAAGCATACACTAGTTTAATTGTTTAATTAGGAAAGAAAAAATTAATTGTGGATCCATTCAACCATTTATATATATTTTCTTTTGCAACCAAAGGTAATTTCCTCACAAGCATGAGCCAATTTCATTGTTTAAATAGGAAAGAAGGGATAAATAGTAGGTCCATTTATCATTTATTTATTTTCCTTTATAACCAACGGTAATTTCTTTACAAGCATAAGCCAATTTTATTGTTCAAATAGGAAAAAGGGGATTGATAGTAGGTCCATTTACCATTTATTTATTTGCCTTTACAACAAAAGGTAGTTTCTTTACAAGCATACGCCAATTTAACTATTTGAATAGAAAAGAGAGAATTAATAGTAGGTCCATTCAACCATTTAGTTATTTACCTTTGCAACCAAAGGTAATTCTTTTACAAACATGAGCCAATTTAATTGATTAAATAGGAAAGAGGGGATAAATAGTGCATCCATTCATCATTTATTTATTTTCCTTCTCAACCAAAGCTAAATTCTTTACAATCATACACTAATTCAATTATTTAACCCCTATAGTTCCTTGACTATGTTTTCACCAAAAACACTCCAAAACTGCCATTTTTAGGACATGTATCAAAAAAACATTCAAAAATATTTTTGGACACATACAACCATAGAACCTTGTAGTCTAACAATATTAGAAGATGTGGAAAAAATTTCAGAAATTTCCACCATGTAGATTGCAAGATATATTAGCATTTCAATTGACTAAAAGCCTTTTTTTGGCACTGCGAAAAATTGGACAACTGCACTTCACAAGGTCACATTTGTATGAAAAAATGTACAAAATGGTTGCAGTTCTTTGAATTCATTCTTTAAGGCAAGTTGGCTATATTCTTGAAAAATTTTAGATCATTTGGAATTGCACAACATATAGGAAAAAAATAGTAAGTAGAGAGAAGTAGAGAATGAATGAAAATACTAAATTGTTAATAATTTAGTTATGGAATTGAAAAATGTCAATTCCAATGATTGTAATGTTGTAGTAAACAATCTTTACCAAATATTTTTATTTTTTTTCAAAAATATTGAAAATTGAGTTCAATAAAGAACTTTAAAATTTATTTTGGAGTACAAAATCCATTACCGCCTTCAAACTAAAACACCTCATAACTTTTGACTCATTGATCAAAATGAAATGATTCAAAGCTTTTTATGTATATATAAATCTAAAAAATTAATTTCAAATTTTTTTTTTTGAAAAAGGTGATGTTTTCACATTTGTTCAGACTGCCCGAGTTGAGAAACAAACTACATATTAGGCCATAATATTTGACTCATATTTCCACATGTCTTAAAATTTAATGTGCATGAAAAATATTCCTTGTCCACATCTTCTATTAAAATTTGGGCCAAAAATATGGAAATCTCTACTCACATGCACCCATCCAAAAAAGTTATATTACCAAAAAATTCACCATGGTCCTTTAGGAGTTAATAGAAAAGAGATTATAAGGTTTGTAGGGTTCAGGGTTTGGAATTTTAGGATATATGGTTTAGAATTTGGGATTACAATTATGAATTAAGAAATTTTGGAAAAGACTACAATATTTTTTTAATTTCATTGTTGAATAGGATACCTTTGTGCATTTCTAAATGGCTTATTATCTAGGCATGGATGTTGAGACCTAGAAATAAGGGCTTTAAATTCACTTTGGAAACCATTGATGAGGACTGTAAGGTCCTAGCCAAGATGCTTTAATGGAGTGGGGATTTAATGGAATTATATAAGCTATAGATGACTTAAACAGATCTAAGTGGAAACTAAAGTAAATCTAGGGGACTTTCATAGTGAAGGTGTGGTTTTAGTCATGTCTAGGTGGGGACTTTCATGGTTTAGGCGGGGACTTAAGCATTTGGGTAGGGACACTAATGGTCAAGGTGGGGACTTAAGAATGTCTAGGTGTGGATGCTAATGGGCTGAGTGTAGACTTAATCTATCCCTTAAATATTATGGATGTATGGGTGCAAATGTAAAGGTGGGCCGATGACGCATGGGCATGAAGGCAAAGGCTCCAAGTTCACTCCTCAAACCATGAGATTGTAGGACTCTTGGACTTGGAAACAAAGATGCAGACTTAAAGGCTTTAAGTTGACTTTGAGAATTATAAGATTTTAGGACACTTGCGCATAGATGCAAAGGTGCAGACTTAAAGGCTCCAAGTTGACTTCTAAACTCATGAGATTTTAGGTCTCTTGGTTGCACATGCAAGGATGTGGACTCAAGGGCTCAAAGTTTTCTTCCTAAACCATGAGATTTAAGGACACTTGGGTGTGGACCTTGTTGGATTAGAAGGGGGACATAATAACAAAGCAACGATTTGTTATTATGTACCCCTTCCAAGCAATGATTCAATTGTGTCTAGGTGGGGACTTAAACATGCCTGGGTACGGATGCTAATGGGCTAGGTGCGGACTTAAGGAAGTTCGGGCGCGGACCTAAGCAGGTGAGGTGTGGACACTAATGGTTGGGCACACCTTAAGCATGTTTGGCATAGACGCTAATGGGCTAGGCACAGACTTAAGTAGGTCTAGGCTTCTATGTCCATATCTACATTCTTGTTGCTATGTCCTCAATTGTTCTTATATATTCCATTGTGTAAGCAAATTTCTTTTTTCATTTTTGACGACAATTTTGAGAGATTAAGGACATGAAATATATTATTGGAAAGTTGTTTTAAAGACCTTTCTAACGGTGTATGATGGGCCTCATAATTCCTCAAATTGCAATCACAAAATGAAAAGTAAATTTGTATTCCAACCTTTGAGCTCCTACCCATGTGTCCATGCCCTACCTCAACTTGTGTCCACGTCCATCCCATTGTCTGTGCCCAACCTAAAGTTGCATTTACACTCATTCCAATGTCTGTGTCCAGCCTCAACTTGAGGCCACGTCCATCCCAATGTCTGCGCCCAACCTCAAGTTGCATCCATGCCTGATTCTAGGTCCATGCCTCAACTTTGTGTTCATGCCCTGACTTTGAGTTGGCAGCCATGTGCCATTAAGGTAAATCCACGTCAGTTTGTTTTACCTTCATAGATAGTCAACTACATGTTGACTACATTAGATGGACAACACTTCTACTGAACGGGTAGTCCGTATTCTAATATGACAACCCTAGAAGAAAGTACATCCAAAATTTTGAAATCTAGAAAAAGGTAGTTTTTAAAATTCAAAAATCTAGAAAATAGATAGTTCTAAAAATTCTAAAATTTACAAATGGGGAAATATGAAATTTTGAAATCTACAAATCCTTGAGATTAATATTTTAAAATCTACAAATCTACAGGTTGTAAATAAGGCTAGTTTATTGATGAAGTTCTTTGCATGCTATCGGATGACAAAAATCTCCACAACTAAACAGCAACTAATGCAATTTGCTCACTAC
The DNA here is from genome assembly GCA_963969395.1 of Pseudoscleropodium purum. Taxonomy (NCBI): domain Eukaryota; kingdom Viridiplantae; phylum Streptophyta; class Bryopsida; order Hypnales; family Brachytheciaceae; genus Pseudoscleropodium; species Pseudoscleropodium purum. The sequence continues at coordinate 733,870 of OZ017802.1, forward strand.
GACTACAACTCTTAATTGTCACCTTGTTGTAAACATCCTATGCAATTATAAAACAAGTTGCACACTATAGTTGCAAAATCCCTCACTTTCTTCTAGTGGGGGCAACACATGTGTTGAATTTCATTGACTTTTACTAGGGCTGTTGGAATGGATAAGGACCATTATAGAGAGGGGGCAATGGGTGCAAATTCAAAGTTGTGATAGTTGCCATGACACATGAAATATTAGGTTCCACTAAATTAATTTTTTTTAAATTGTCAAATTTTTTTGCTAATTCCAAGACCATTCTAGTAAATCTACAAACAAATAAAAGACAATTTCTCAAAAATCCCAATAGAGTCACAAATTAATCCATCATTTAACCATTTCTTTTATTGCTATTATTGATGGTGATATAAAGAAATTATTTCATAGGCATTCAGGGGAGAATGATTGTTAGAAAGGTCATTCTTATAATGAAATCTATTTTCCACTAGGACCTTTCATTGTCAAAATCATGGTTGTCATAATGGGCGAGTTAGGGTCATCGGATGGGACGGATAGACGGTTTGGACGGCTTTAATTTTGTAACTTGTGCAATTTTGCGGAATGACACGTCACCTCGGAATGCGAAATCCAGGGCGCGAATGATCTCGTCCGCGCCTTGACAATCTCGTCCGTCCATCCGTCCGTTCCTTAATCCACATGGCATCCACGTGGCCTATTTTTCTGTTATCAAAAAGTCAACTATGTGTTGATTGTATTGGACAGGTGGGACCTCTAATGGACGGGCAAACCGGACATCCGTCCACTATGACAACCATGGTCAAAATATGAGAATTGGATTCAAAATAAAGTTTTAGACTTCATTTTGGCACAATAGAATAACTTACTCCCAAAAAACTATGAACCAAGAAAAGTTGGAAAATCAAGATAAATTTTACCTCAAAAAATCTATTTGTGATTTTGAGCCTCCCAAAAGAAATTATAGACAAAATTTAGAAAGGATGTTTGAAAATGTTCTTTCCAATCACTACTTGAACTTTGCCATTAATTTTTTATTGAAGGCTTGAAATTTGAAATAAGTTAATTGAGATGAAAATTAGCTTGATTTTCCACATTAATTTAATTCATTTTTTTTTTAAATAGTTATTTTACTATGCCTAAATGAGCTCTGAAATTTATTTTGAACACAATTACTACTTTTGACTTAATGTCTTATTAAACTTAATTTACATATCCTACATAGATTGTTTAACCTCCTATAAGCTTACTTGTTTAAATAGCTTTTCTTCTCATTCTTTTGATACTTCTTAACCCCTAACTGCCCACAACACCAAATTCTGGTGTTTACAATAATTTGAAGTTAAATAAAATCCAACCAAATTGCTATTTTTAGTAGTTTGTATTTTTGAAAAACTCTATTCAAAGTCTAGTTCTAGCATCAAAAATCTGATCTTGAAAATGATTGATTATGATTTTTCTATTCAAGATTTTGTGCATAATTTGGCTACAAAAAATAAACATGAGTAAATAAATTTGAGTAATATTTCCACAAGTTATAATTTACTTTAGCTCAAGGCTAACATTACATAATAAAATTCAATGAGCCAGATCTACATGCTATAAGTCTAAGTTTCCCAATCAACACAATTATGAACATAAAAACAACCAAACTACACTCGTTTACTCCAATAACCAAAATTACTAGCTGGTCCACCACATGTACTAAATATTCATTGCTTGAGCTAACTACCTCATCATTGCATGTATGATATTGATCACCTGCACTAGCTGTTCACCTTCTGGTTGTGTACATGATGATTGGAATTGTGGTAGGACTATCCTGCTCATCTAATGAAACAAAAAATGAATCGTCCACCTACCCATTCTACCTAGTGATTCGTCAAGTAACAAATCATGTAGCTTGGATGATTAAATTGTTGCCTTGGATGGAAGAACTAGGAGATAGGTGAGGTGTGATGATGCATCCTGGATTCTTGGGATGGTACAGAAAGTGAAGACCTCACAAGTGAATTCTAGGTTCTAGCTCAAACTAGCACTGAGCTTGCAAGGAACATGACATTTAGAAACAAATTGTAGTTTGAATGTACATTAGGAAAGTTTGAACAAGTTGCTAAGTAGCTGCAACATAATGCTCTCTAAAACACTTGCAACAACTACTCATTATAGTAAAAAAACCCATGAAGAAACTCAAATTCACATGTTGGGAATTTCATCAACCTCAACCTGTTGATTCTTCACTGCATACCAATCCCCAAAGGTTGAATTATACGGAAAATTCTGCAAAGTGAAGTGGCTCTAGGAATACATCCCAACTACTGTTGGCAAATGGTCTTGAAGTCGATTTTGAAGCTTTGTCTTCACGAAGCTCAATGTAGAAAATGTTCTCTCATCTTCAACGCTACCAAGAACCTACACTATGGCAATTTCTACAAGTTTAATATACTCGGACAACTCCCTTGTTAGAAAAGCATTTGTAGTCACTAATTTCCAAATCCAAGTAAATGGGTTTGTATCAAAGGGTTATTGCAAAATTGCAGTTGCATTAGACTACATAGTGACTTTGAAAAGAGAAGACTGCATTTCTAAGGTCTAAAAAGACAATAATACAGGGATAACCTTTTACGACCCTAGATGAATCTTTTACTTCACAGTCTACGGCATACTCAGCTTTTACAATATTCAAATGCATAGGAAATGTTGCCTCTGGATCAAGTTCAATAGAACTCTCTTTCTCCAACCAATATTGGGGGTAACAAAAGCCAAGAGCATCCATCAACGTTGATGTTGGAAAACAAGTTGTTAGCTCCTTCATCAAAGCTTCTATGGTACCAACACAAGAAGCTTTTACAACTTCAATGATAGAAGCCAAAAACTCCTTTGTCACCACCTCTGGTTTCCCACTAATTAGATGAGGATGAGTAGCCCACCAAGAGTTGCCTTTGGTAAAAAAATGCAAGGTGTTCAATATTTGTGCCATTCAAATCCACAAACACTATAAGGGTACTCTATAAGGATCCTACAAAATTAGAGGGTACTCTGTAAGGATCCTCAAACACCTTCACTGCGGTGCCCACACGAATTTTGAAATTCAAAAACTGACGCAGCTTTTACTGCGAGCGTCTCCGAAATTGAGATCGGTGAATGTGGCGCCCTATTATCCCATGATCTTCCGTGGGCACTGCCTCCCATCGATCGGTGTCTGTTAAGAAAACTACGAGGGCTTTTTCCCCCCTAAACCGAATTCTGCTCATACGGTGGTGTCAGTACAATCCCCACCAGACGTTTTAAGGGTTACAAGACTACATTGAGCTCAGAAACGATATTTGACCACGAGGCAATGGAATTGGTCCTCCAGGTTTTAAGAACTGTCGTGGCCAAGCAGGTTGCACATGGTCAAGGAGCATTCCCGTTAGCCTTGATTACAAACACAACAAACAGCAATTGACACCACGCAACTAGAGCTTAGCACTCTGCCGACAGTCTGCGTCACAGGCAACTCAAAAGCGCAATTGCGCTTTGGAGGAAGGTCCACAGAGGAACTCCCAGCAGCATGCAATTTGCTCTCAAACTAATCTCTGGTAAACAGGTCCCATGCGCGGTTCAAATGAGAACAATCCCGCTAAACTGATTCGATGGATGTGAACGTCAGCGTCTATTCAGAGCTTCTATTTTCACGCTAACAATATTAGATCTTCTACGGTTGCCTCAGCACGTTTCCCTCCTACTGAACTGTGTACCTTAACCTGAGCACCCACCACTCGCCGTACGACCTCCGACCTCCACGAATAGGACCTACTGGTTTAGCAACTGGCGCAGCACATACTGTAGAATTCCCCCGTGAGAAAAATACGTCAACTCGACCTGGGTGTCGAACCGAAGCACGCATGTGAACTCCTTGTTGTTGTCCGTTTTCACAGCGATATCCATGCCGGGTTTGATAGCCTCCAGGGCTGGCATATCTATGCTATACCTCTCGAAGCCAGTCAGTCCCAGCGTGTCCGCGTCCTCGCCCTCCTTGAAGCACAGAGGAATCAAGCCCATACCCACCAGATTGCTGCGATGGATACGCTCGAAACTCTTCGCAATAACAGCTTTCACGCCCTGCATCAACATCAAGGGCACAGTCAATCGGTCGGTAAGGGTCCAAAGGAGAATCGCTGGAAGGCAGATTGGATTGACCCAGCCTTGTCATAGATCGCAATTGAACATCTTGGAACACACGCGAAACGTGAGACATCGCCCAACACTGCAGCTGCTCCTCGTACTTTGAACCTTTCAGTACTATTGAAGGATGGGCCATCCGACGCTAGGCAACGGTCACACACCGCCCAAGTTGCGACTCTTACCTGCAAGTAAGGGCCCTTGGCAGCCCAATCTCGAGAACTTCCACTGCCGTACTCCGCTCCCGCTAGGATGATCGTGTCATTACCCTCGTCCCTGTATTTCTGCATCACCCAACCTTCCGCACTCGTCATCTCATCCCCGTATCACAGCACGAACGCAACGTCCTGCAATGTTTCAGACGGGGTATGAACAGGAGTGAAAAAAGCCCCTCTTACCACGGCAGCGTCGTAAATGAACATCTTCTCCTGCGTTGGGACGTACAAAGTCTTCGGCCCAACCTCGCCTTTCAGGAACTTATTCACGATCCGAATGTTCGCGAACGTCCCTCTCGCCATGATTTCATCGTTACCACGCCTGCTGCCGTACGAATTGAAATCCTTTCGATCCACTCCGTGCTCCAGTAAATACTTCGCGGCAGGACTATCTTTGTTGATGTTACCTGCCGGTGAAATGTGGTCGGTGGTTATACTGTCTCCGAAATTCAAAAGGCAGAACGCGTCCTTCACGCTTCGCACTCCAGGAGGGTCCTTCGTCATGGTTTTGAAGAAGGGCGGATCGTGTACGTAGGTAGAGTTTGGGTCCCATGCATACTGAGCGCCCAGGGGGGCCTCCAGGCTGTTCCACATGGCATTACCTTCCGTGATGGCTTTGTATGTCGACTGAAACATCTCCGGCAGGACTGACCTTGCGACCACCTGCGCATGTCAGAACGCCTCAGTCAGTCCACGGCATGCCCACCAACCTTCTCAGGAAAAAATCACACCTCAAAGCCCTCTCCACAAATATCGTCCGCCGGATAGGACGGGCGCACACAACACTCCAGTGACCAGAGCGACTCGATGACCCCACTCGCGAGGTTGCGACACAAGTCTCCGCCTACATACAATCAGGCACACTCTTGGCAGTCTAGGTCAGGACACCTCTGCCCAACTTTCTCCCCTCGGCTTACCTCAGCAACCTCCTCATTAGAAGGCCAGATATCCCTCAAAAAGACATTCTTCCCGTCTTTGCCGACACCAATGGGCTCCGTCTCGAAGTCGATGTTCACCTGCAACAAGAACCCCACAACCTCAGAAGATTCAACAGGCGTGCTAAAACAACTCATACAGTAGACCCCGCAAGGTTCTCTCCACATAGTTCTACGTCGAGAAACACGAGCTGCGCGTCACCAGACCCTATTCAAAGCAACGGCAACACAAACTGCAGGGTCGCACCGTTCCAGCAAAAGCGTAAGCCACCACCAAAGGAGGCGATGCCAGGTAGTTGGCGCGAGTCAACGGATGAACACGTCCCTCGAAGTTGCGGTTGCCGGACAGCACAGCAGCAGCGACCACGTCTACACATCACATAGCACCACAGTGTTTCAGTGATTACAACACCTCAAGTAACTCGCTGTCTCGCAAACATGAACTCGCGACTCCCTAACTGATCCTCACACTGCACACTGGAGCTACGTAATGACGACGCCATTCAGGACGGAGCCACCGCTCTCGGAAGATGCCACGACGCCTTGAGCCCGACAACTGCGCAGAATACACTCAAAACAACATACGATGAGACCCTACCATTCGCTGCAACGGCCTCGGCGACGTCTTCGGGAAGATCGCCGGAGTTACCGATGCACGTTGTGCATCCATAACCGACCAGACTAAAGCCTTGTTTGTCGAGATATTTGTTCAAGCCACTGCCACGTTACAAGAGCACGAAAGGGGTAAGAATAAGGCATCTAATCACCCCTCTGTGAGGAGGTCGGCGAGCAGCAACTCAACCTCGCACCGAATTCTGCAGCGAAGTAGTCAAAGGCGCACCTAAAGTTTATCCAATAAACATCAATGTTCAAAAACAAGCAAAAGCCTACCCAACGAAAGAAACGAAACCGTCGTATTCCAAATACATGCATTGCATCCACTTTCGTCACTCCCGATCTGCTTCTCACCTTTTCTCCAGGTACATGGTGACAACCCCTGAACCCGGCGCTAGGCTGGTCTTAACCCATGGCTTGACCTGTCAAAGGCAGTACCTCGAATTCAGACGACAGGCAGGCTCGACACAAAATTGAGAACCTAATGTGGAGTCAGCATTCACGCCCAGGTCATCTTCTCGCCGTGTTCGAGACGATCAGTCTAAGACAGACCTCACGAACACCCGGAAGAAAACAGTACAGATCAAGTTCCACAGAAAGGAAAATGATCAGGTAATCTCCCCGACCATGACAGTCGCATACTAACTATCTCAGTGATAGAACCACCAAAGCATAGAACTTCACGGCTGCTGCTGATTATCCACACAAATCCCGAATGGTAAGAACTCCGTCTGTAATGCCCAGTGGTCTGACCTCAAGTCCAAGTTCGGTCGCCTTCTTTGCCACAAGGCCCGCACCAAGCATGACACTTGGATTGGACGTGTTCGTACAACTCGTGATGGCAGCGATCACCACGCTGCCGTGCCTCATCTCTGCAGGCTTCCCCTCGAACGTGAACTTCACCACCTTGTCTTGTTGCTCTTTCGGAATGGCAAATCCCTGCGCAATGCGAAACAAAAGTACCGGTCAACATCCAATCCAACGAGGAGAAAATTACTTTCTAAGCAAGCGACTGCCCACCACAGTGCCAAAAGCCCGCGTGATTTACCTTGAACCCAACCTTGTTGTCCAGGCAACCTTGCCAATCCTGCTTCATATCTTTGAGCATCACCCGATCGTGTGGCCTGCAATGCACAAGAACCCAGTGATCCCCACCCACTCAGTCACCATCGAGGCATGTCCTACGACCGACCAAAGGTCGATCCAGGAAGGTATGTCACGAGGACACCAAGTACATATCGGAACTGAACAAGCGATCCTCCAGTCGTGAGGCCGAAGGCTCATGTCATCGCTCAAATCTCTCGACTTGGACTCATCTCACGCACCTTTTCGGTCCAGAGATGCATGGCTCCACAGTATCGAGATCCAGCTCCAGGTAGGCTGAGTAAGTGTTGTCCTTCTGAGGCTGCCATGTAACGAAGCAAACAGCCATGCAGTCAGTAATCAATCCTACACGGTGCAGTTTTTAACCCACAATATTATACACAATCCGGGAAAGGTGACCGACCCTAGAAGTTGAGACATCATCAATTAAAAGCAACGCTTCAAGCAGGATGCTGTAAGCCACATTTGCCATGACTCAAGACTGCAGAAGTCGATGCATCGAACCAAACCAGCAGTTCGTACTCGTTTCTCACCTTCTCGTGGTCTACGAACAGATCGTTCGCCCGCAGGTAAGCCTCAATCTCTTCAACCTGATCAGGCACATGGATTCAGTAGGTTCCGCTTGGACATGGATGCCAAAACAATCTACGAACCACTTTCTTGAAACATGCAAAACCTGACATCAAGCTGACCTACGTAAACAGTGGGGAACAAGACCACAAGAAGCTACACGACGTGATGCAAAATGTCTCTCACTCAAGCATATGATTCGGGCTCCTCAGATCCCTCAACCTGACCCGAGAAGCAATATGCATCACCTTCTTCTCATCCCGACCTGTCATCCTCAAATAATCCAGTGTGACTCGGTCAACGGGAAAGAAACCCATAGTAGCGCCGTACTCCGGGGACATGTTCGCGATAGTCGCCCTGTCGGCCAGGGTCAGCTCCGACATGCCCTTCCCTAGGGAAACAGCAACCAAGCCTCAGTTCGGTGGCGAAAATAGACAAACCGATATTCGTATCCAGCACCAAGACGACTAAGCAGTCAACCGAAGACAATCACATGGGGGCTCGATCTCCAAAGACACCAGCATGAACCGCGACTGCTTACCGTAAAATTCCACGAACTTTCCTACCACGCCCATTTTCCTCAGAATTTGAGTTACCGTCAACACAAGATCTGTGGCTGTTACTCCGGTGCGCAGCTTGCCATTCAGCTTGAACCCCACGACACCAGGCAGAACCATACTCATCGGCTGCGCATCAAAACGAAAAGCAATCGGTGACTCACATTCCATTGTGCAGAGTTGCCATTGCGAGTATAATCTCGGGAGTGATCCTGAGATTCATGACCCGTCCTAACACCGACAGCTGAAACCACCACCCACGCAATAATCCCGATACTCGAAGCACGATGAACCCACGAAGCTCTCACCTGTCCGAGCATGGCTGCCTCAGCTTCAATTCCTCCCACTCCCCATCCGGCCACACCAAGTCCATCGATCATAGTTGTGTGCGAGTCTGTTCCCACGAGGGTGTCAGGATACAGAACGCCATCGCTGTTGAACACAACACGGGCCAGATACTCCAGGTTCACCTGCAGAATCCGAAGCACTCGTCAACGATGCCTCAAAGGTCACCACTCAGTCAACATTCTGCATTGCCTCTTGCAGCTGTCATCAACCCGTTCGTAATTTGACTGACGCACAAACCTGATGCACGATCCCGGAGCCCGGTGGAACCACAAGCATGTTCTTGAAGGCCTTAGCTCCCCACTTCAGAAAACCGAACCGTTCCTTGTTGCGGCTAAACTCCAACTCCATGTTCGACCGAAGTGCGTTGGCACGGCGAGCAACATCCACCTGCACTGAATGGTCGATGACCAGATCCACGGGTACCTGGTTGCGCCAAAAGCAGTTCAAACACGTCATCCGTTTCAGTGCAAGCCTTAAAGATTCCACATCTGTCTCTGCCTGGACTCAAATCGCAATTTAGGTTTGTCTAGTAGAAATCGACCAAGATTAATCCAAAATCGTTTAAAAGGTTCGATCAAGGCAGGCCACACACCAGAGGATTGATCTTGTCTGGATCTCCGCCCAACCGCGTGATGGCATCACGCATAGCAGCGAGGTCGACCACTGCCGGTACTCCAGTGAAGTCCTGAAACAAAATCGTGAACTCAAGCTCGTCAGACTGCTTCAGGTCCAAACAATGAAGCCTGAAGTACTGATGAGCCGTGACCCATCCTCCCTGTATCGACGACGGCGATGAGACAGACTGGCGGACCGGCCGACCTACCAGGATGGTGGCAGCGACTTGGCAGGTTCAAACCTGCAACCTCGTCAAGACTTCCCAAATCACAGGAAGCATGCAATGGCATGAACAGGTTCAACAGCCGAAGCGTCAGAACGGAGAGACTCCGCAGAAATCATCATCACACCTGTAGGATAACTCGAGCAGGCTTGAACGGGATTTCCACTTGCTTAGGAGCAGTCTTCACCCAGTCCAAAATCTTCTCAACATCATTTGGGGATACCTGAAAATTGTCGCAGTTGCGAATCGCGGACTCCAATAGGTACCTGATAGAGTAGGGCAGCGAGTCTGCACATTCCGGTAACACGAAGAACCTGAGATTGCCAGAGCACAATCTCATTGCAAAAGAGTGCTGAACTGAGTTCACAATTCAGACACGCCCACACGGAACGCTCAAATTGCCACAAGAAAATCTAAGTTCCAACTCAGTTCCCTTGCAGCAAATGGATTTCCGGACCGCGTAACAAAACCAGGTACAAGTTGACTGGTGCACCCCACGACCCCCATCCTAATGAAATCAATCCTTCAATCGGTTCAACTGGGAACGCCGGTTATCCCCAATGCAAGACGGACAGTATGTTCCCAAACTTACCAACTCTGGGATCGTTCAACTTCACGAGACTGTAAAACTTCCCATAGCTGCCTCCACCGGGCTTCGGCAAATCCGTCACCAGGTTAGCGAATGGATTCTCGGCAGCTGCTGTACAAAATGCAATGACGTCCAGTCAGCTCTTAGGTATGGCGAAGCACACCGCACATGCGATTTACAGGAAGTGACACCCAGAGGGACGATCAGTCCGGCCAGCGAACAAGACAACCCCCGCCCCCCCCTCAACCCACCGCAGCGGTTAGGCAGAGAAAATGACAAAGAGAACAATTTCTTCCTAAAAATCGCGCACTTGGTTGATCTAGAGCCCATATCCCTCGAGAAAGCACGTGGAAGGAAGCAAGCCATGCGGAACTGCAGTGGGCAATCAAGAACTGCTAAAGCCGGGGGAAATTGATGAGAATCTAGAAACATAGGTTTGGAATTGAGCAATGTCGATCACCTCGCCTCAGGGCGATCACTTCCAACGCGCAAGAAACAAGGAGCGGCGTACCTTGAGTGGATGCCATCCTGGCGCCAGGCACGGGGAGTCGACAAGCGGCGGGGGCGGGACCGAGGGACGGACGGCGAGGGGCAGATCGACTAAGGAAGAGGGAGGTGGAGGTGGGACGGTCGTCAGGCGACGAGGCAGCGGCCAAGGTGCGGAACAATTTGGAGCCGGCGAGGGGAGAGAGGCCGGTGGCATGGGGAGGGAGGGGGGGGCGCAGCAAGGGCGCGGAGGCGGAGGCAAACGAAGAGGCACGGGAGCCCGAGGCGAGGGGCAGAGCCGGGCAGGAGGCGGAGGCTCGCAACGAGCGGCAGACGTAGGAGAGGAGCATCGTGCCGTGATGCGATCGAGGGAAGGGTTGTGGGCGTGGGGCTATGGCACGGAGGGGGAGTGCATGGGCAGAGCCGGAGCGAGCGGGCGAGGGAGCGAGGCGCACCGGAGCCGAACAAGCGCAAGGAGAACAATAGGAACGAGCAGGAGAAGAGAGACTAACTTAGCTCGGGGATTCTGGATGGGAGAAGAGAAGGGAGAGGGAGGGAGAGGGAGGGAGAGGGAGCCAACTGAAGGAACCTGGAGTCGTCTTCCGACGAAAGGAAAGGCGGAAGCAGCTCCGCTAACATAATACTCCGTAAGTTGCAAGCTTCGGAGTTTAGGCAAAACCTGGCGGGTCGCTTGGACGACAGTCGGAGCCAGCCAGGCCTCTTCCAAGCATAGATCTTAGGCGCGCGTGGCCTTAGCGTGGCATGTGGCGGCCGGATTCGCCCCTTCTACCTTGCAAATGGTCAACTGCCTGTTGCCTGCTCGCCCTCGGAGTCGCGGAGTCGCGGAAGACGTCCCCCACCCACCTCTATTATTATTGCCGCGCTCTGCCTGAATTTTGCCAAATCATAAACCCACCTCCGCATTTCGAGGCCGAAACGTGGCACAACCTTCTTTTGCTTGGAACGTACAAAGCCCAGGGAAAAGCCCAGGGAACAGAGGTTCACATTTTTCCCTATTTTTGACGATCATGGTACTGATGGTAGATTAGAGTTTGTAACCAGGTGTTTGAAGAAGGCTTTATTAAGGATAGTACATAAGAAAGGTAGCATCAAACTCCATTAAATCTTAGTTTGGGTATTTTAAGGAATTTTTTCTTATGTTTTTCGCAAAACTTTGGCTCTTCATTTGCACACTTTATGATTAACTCTATTGAATAGTTTTTTTTGCCATGTGTTAAGACATGTGACTATCTTGCTTCACAACCTACTATATCATACAATTCTTCATGCTATATAGATTACAATATTCATCACTTTTAGATTATCTCCTCAAGATTGAAGACTATGTTTTAGCAATAAAAAAACTCCAAAGCTACTTCTAGTAAAAAGATCTACAATTAAAAAAATATTCTTTTGGCATATTCAACTATAGAATCTTGCATTAAATTCAAGTGAGAATAAGGGGGGAAATTTTTGGAAACATTAGCCAAATAGATTGTAAGATACTCATATTCAAAGTACAAACAAAAGTTTTTTTCAAACCTCTTCATGATGGGTTTTTAGACTTTAGATCTTCTTAACTTCAAATTTTTGCACTACAAAGGTTTGAGGTTTAACCTTCTTAGTGGATAATTGAATAGAAATATGAGGAACTTGAAAGAAATTAAAATTAAAAAACATTCTTTCAAAATTATTTAATAAAAACAAATACAAGATGGAAAGAAAAATGAAATCTTTACTATTTCTAAAATAGAATGGAGACATGTTAATCTTAATAGTGAGATTGTTTTAGCTTGTAATCTAAATCCTATTGACTTTTTTCATTCAATTTTTGTAAAAACTGAGTTCAAAAACAAATCTTTTCCATCATATTTAGGTGAAAATGACCTAATTGCCTACAAAATAAGATTCTTGATAGCTTTCACATCGCTAATCCAAATAGAATGAATAAATACTTTAATGTAATTATAAATATATTTAATGAAACAAAAATATTTTAAAAACTTTTTCAATATTTTTTGTAGCCTAAACTTAAATATTTTTAACAAGCAATATAAATCATATTAACAACCCCTATTTGACAAATTATGGAATATTGAGAATCTATAAATAAGAGGCAAAATAGACTATAAATAAAAACAAATAGTGGCCGATATCCACAATTTTCACTTAAAGCAATGAAACATCATAAATTAGAAAGACAAATACATTGATGATATGAAAGCAATACTATGCATTTCATTATAGATAAGGCATAAGCCACTAGACATTTATTGGCTAGTTATCAAACACTAGTAGAAAAACATGTTGAAATCAATACATTCTGAACGTAGAATTCACGTTTTTGAAAACGTTTTTCTGGAACTTGAAAATATCAGATAGTTTATGTTGAGGTCTATATATTGAACGTCTACATTTCGACATGTTCTAATGTTATTTTGGCTATTGGCTTTGATTATAAATGTCTTCTTAAATTGCGATTTACAATGTTGTAATTTCAGTATGTTTTACAAAACATAATTTACAACATTGGCCCCATCCATATACCTATTGTTTTCTGGACCAAAAACATGCATAAATATTGTAAGCTCTTCCCAATATGAGAGCTTAATTAACTTTTGCAATCTTTAATTGTTATAGCAAACTCCATTTCTTAAGCTACTTTCACCACGTACAACTCTTGTAACCTATAAATTTTAAAATTAAGCTCTATTTTTCAATTCTATTGAACCTCGATACATAATTACAACTGCGCATGTTGTTTGTCATAGTAGCCTACACCATTAAAAGACATGTACAACTTCTCTAACAAAAAAGTGCATCAATATCCACCACATCTAAGTTGCCTCAATTGCTTCCTACTGCTCACAAATCTTGTTGTACTACTGTTCAAGTCTTTACTCATTTTGAAGATGACTCCTCTTCACTGCCGCATTAGACTATCGTTGACAATCATTTCCATTAAAGTTTGTTACAAAAGAAGTGGAAGTCTACTTTGTCACACATATGACACACTGCAAAAAACAAAACATTAATTAAAAGTTATTAATTTCTTGTTTACAAGCACTAAGACAATGTCCACACTTACAATTTCAAGACAATGCTAACTGAAAACAAGTTATAGTCTGAAAATGAATAAAAATTCCTGCACACAGTTGCCTCTTTTCATTTTAAGAGATGTTCATTATATTGCCATGAACTTGAATATTTTATTTTCTTAAATAGAAGCCTCTAAAACCACACAAAACTCTTTGTTAGGAAAATGTACAAAACTATTTCTGTGAACACTTCTTCCAATCATACAACCTAAAAAACAATTAATAGAAATATTAAGAAAATGAACCACTTTATTTTCAAAAACATATTTGGACTTCAACTACAGTATAATCTAGTGAAGACAATTCCAGAACTAACTCTAATTTCCAAAAAAATTATTTATTTACACATAAAGCACGTTCGTACTCCAAAAGATTGATACTAACATCAAAAGATGCTTTCATACATTGCTCACAAGAAAAAGTGCATGACAAACTCATCCATCCTAATGTAATTTTGACAATGCCTAAGGAAGTTCTCTTGTCAACCCTCCACCAACACAACCACTATTATTGACCATACAAACTTCGATGCACTCAAAAACAAATCAAACTTTAAAACACTAATAGAAGATTCAATTTTGTTTTTGTTTTTATTGAGAGTACAAAGTACTATATGGAAGAAAGGTTTTACTTAGATAGTAGAAAGATGCAAACCCACGTGAATGGGCTAAACATTACTGAGAATACGCAGTAGTATATGGGAGAAAGGCTTTACTTAAGATGGTAGAAAGATACCATGCCACATAAGTGGGTTGAACATAAATTACAAGCCTTTCCTAGTTATCCACAAACCACGTGGGATAACTAACTACATTGGGCTGCCTTTGACTACGAGCAATATCCATGGACTCTTACACTAACTAAGTGTCTAATGCTACTCCTAAGGGAGACTGTACATGGTCTACGCTATTATGTACACAATCTCTAACACTCCCACTTTGAGAGTGGGCAAAGGCTCGAAGCCCCATCTTCTCAATGAAGCTTTGGTGTTGTGGCTTCCCAAGGGCTTTGGTCAGCACATTAGCAACCATAGCTTGGGTAGGCACATACTTGAGCTCAATCACCTCATCCTCCACTCGTTCACGAATGAAATGGTGGCACACATCAATGTGCTTCGTCCGAGAGTGATGGGTGGGATTCTTGGCCAAAGCAATGGTCCCTTGGTTGTCACACCAAATGGGTATGCTCCCCTCTTGCGCAAGACCAACATCAGCCAAGAGTTGCCTTAGCCAAATGGCCTCCTTCGTGGCTTGGCTCATGGCCATGTACTCGGCCTCTGTTGTAGAAAGAGCTATGGTGGGCTGCCTCTTGGAATTCCATGAAATGGCACATCTCCCAAGCATAGACACGTAACCCGTGGTGGATCTCCTATTTGCCTCATCGCCCGCCCAATCTGCATCACAAAACCCGTGCAAAGGCACTTGGGCACCTCCAAGTTGCAACTCCAAGCCAAGTGTGCCTTGATGAGGGTATCTCATCACCCTCTTCACCGTTGCCCAATGATTGGGGCCATACTTGGACATGTGTTGGCTCACAACACTCACCGGGAATGCCAAATCAGGCCTCATCGCCACCATGGCATACATCAAACAACCCACCGCTGCCTTGTAAGGCACACCGTGCATTTTAGCCCTCACCTCCTAGAATTCTTCATTCGTGAGCTTGGGCAACTTCACATGCGTGTCAAGTGGTGTCCCTATGGTTTTGCACTCATCCATGTTGAACCGCTTGAGAATCTCTTCAAGGTACTTGCGTTGGCTCATGGTGATGGTGCGGGTAGCCCTATCCTTCTTGAACTCCACTCCAAGGCAATACTTCAACTCTCTAAGATCGGTCATCCCGTACTCCTTCTTGAGCATCGCCTTCACTTCAAGCATCTTGGATATGCTACTTATAAGGAGGATCATATTGAGATTACAATATGAGAAGGATGAAAGGCTTTACTTAGATGGTAGGATGATATCAAGGCCCATGCATGGGCTGAACATAAAAGGGAAAAGCCTTTCCCTAGTTATCCACAAACCATGTGGGATAACTAAACACCATGGGCTGCCTTTGACTACAAGCAATACCCATTAGACTCTAAGCCTAACTAAGAGGCTAATACTACTCCTAGGGCTGAATGTACATAATCTACACTAATATGTACATGTTCTTCAACACTCCCACTTTGAGAGTGGTCAAAGGCTCCAAGGCCCATCTTTCCTATCAAGTTGTGGTGTTGTGGCTTCCCAAGGGCCTTGGTCAGCACATCAGCAACCATAGCTTGGGTAGGCACATACTTGAGCTCAATCACCTCAGCCTCCACTCGTTCACGAATGAAATGGTGTTGCACATCAATGTGCTTGGTACGAGAGTGGTGGGTGGGATTTTTGGCCAAAGCAATGGCCCCTTGGTTGTCACACCAAATGGGTGTGCTCCCCTCTTGCACAAGACCAACATCAACCAAGAGTTGCCTCAACCAAATGGCCTCCTTGGTGCATTGGCTCATGGCCATGTATTCAGCCTCCGTTGTAGAGAGAGCTATGGTGGGCTGCCTCTTGGAATTCCAAGTAATGGCACCCAATTCGAGCTTAAACACATAGCCGGTGGTGGATCTCCTATCACCCTCATCACCCACCCAATCCACATCACAATACCCATGCAAAGTCACATGGGCACCTCCAAGTTGCAACTCCATGCCAAGTGTGCCTTGAAGGTACCTCATCACCCTCTTCACCGCTGCCCAATGCATTGGGCCATACTTGGACATGTGTTGACTCACAACACTCACCGGAAAGGCCAAATCAGGCCTTGTGGCTACCATGGCATACATCAAGCACCCAACCGCTGCCTTGTAAGGCACACTTTGCATTTCAGCCCTCACCTCTCCAAATTCAGCATCCGTGAGCTTGGGCAACTTCACATGAGTGTCAAGGGGTGTACCTATGGCTTTGCACTCCTCCATGTTGAAGCGCTTGAGGATTTCTTCAAGGTACTTGCGTTGGCTCATGGTGATGGTGCGGGCAGCCCTATCCCTCTTGAACTCCACTCCAAGGCAATAGCTTAGCTCTCCAAGATCCGTCATCTCATACTCCTCTTTGAGCATAGCCTTCACCTCAAGCATCTTGGTCATGCTACTTGCAAGGAGGATTAGATCATCCACATATAAGATCACAATCACCAAAAACTCACCACTTTGCATGGTGTACAAAGAGTGATCAGCATGGCTTCTTAGGAAGCCCTTCCTCACAAACATGGCATCAATATCTTGGTACCAGGCCCTCCCCGATTGCTTCAACCCGGGAAGGGCTTTCCTCAACTTGCACTTGAGATGCTTTTGGCCTTCTTGCACAAAACCTTGGGCCTGATCCATGTAGATGACCTCCTTGAGCTTGGGGTTGAGAAAAGCCGTCTTCACATCCATTTGGTGCATCTCCAAGTCCATGGCTGCCCCAAGACTCACAACACACCGGATGGTGCTAAACTTGGCAACGGGAGCAAAAGTCTCATTAAAATCCACACCCTCCACTTGGGAGAATCCCCTAGCAACCAGCCTTGCCTTGTACCTCACAACATGACCCAAAGCATCCCTTTTGGTGGAGAAAACCCACTTACAACCCACACTTGATCTCTTGGAAGGAAGGGGTGCAAGCTCCCATGTCCCCTTGGTAATGAGGGCCTTGTACTCCTCTTGCATGGCCAACTCCCACTTGCTTGCATCCTCACAACGCAACACCTCTCCTAGTGTGGAGGGATCTCCAAGGAAAGCCACATTGGCTTGTTCTTCATTTTGTGGGGGAAGAATGTGATTCAGCCACCAATCTCCAAGTGGCTTGCGGGTCCTTGTTGGATAACGTGGCTCCTCTTGCTCCTCCAAGGGCTGGTCTTGCTCCTCCAAAGGCTGATCTTGCTCTTCCAAGGGCTGATCACGCTCTTGCCCCCTTGGTAAAGATCTTGGAGAAGGGGCTGATGGCCTCTTCCCTTGGGGTGTGGCCGCCTTCTTCTTGGGCTCCACCAACTCTTCATCTTCTTCATCTTCATCTCCTTCATCTTCCATGTGCACTCTTGGAGTTGTGCCCACCTTTTGGGCTGGTCCTCCACTACTCCCACTTGGGCTCACCTCCAAGAGCTTAGGATCAGCACCTCCATCCTCCAAGAAGGTCACATCTCGACTCTTGATGATGGCCTTACTCTCCACACACATCAGCCTATAAGCCTTGGTTCCCTCACAATAACCAAGGAAAAGACACTTGATGCCCTTGGCATCCAACTTGGTCCTCTTGGCACTTGGAACCAATGCGTAGGCAATGCACCCGAAGATGCGCATGTGAGACACATGAGGTCTGATCCCACTCCAAGCTTCTTGGGGTGTCTTGCTTGTCAAGGCTTGCGTAGGGCACCGATTCCTTGTATAAACCGCATTGGACACGGCCTCCCCCCAAAGCTCATACTTCAGCCCTTGGCCATGAATCATGGCCCTTGCCATCTCCACAATGGTGCGATTGGCATGCTCCGCTACGCCGTTTTGTTGAGGAGTGTAAGGGGCTGAAGTGTGGTGCTCAATGCCATGAGCCTTCAAGTACCCCTCAAAGGCCTTGGACACATACTCCCCTCCATTATCCGATCGCAGCACCTTCACCTTGCACTCGGATTGGGCCTCCGCAAGGGCCTTCCAAGTCTCAAAACGCCCAAACACCTCACTCTTGCACTTCAGCATGTACACCCAAACCTTACGAGAGAAATCATGAATGAAGGTCACAAAATACCTTGCTCCTCCAATGGATGTGGTCTTCATTGGCCCGCACACATCAGAATGCACAAGCTCCAATAGCTTGCTCGCCCTTGTGGCCCCATCCTTGGGAAAGGGCTGCCTTGCTTGCTTGCCTTCCATGCACCCCTTGCACACCATAGAACTCCAATCATGCTTGCAAGAAGAGAGGTTCAGCCCCTTCACAATGTGTTGGAGGCTCTTCATGCTCTTCACATTCAAGTGCCCAAGCCTCCTATGCCAAAGCTCCACAAGGTCTTCATGGGCTGATCCTTGGGCCACACACGCCAAGGAAGTGCCATTCACCTTGGTGAAATGGAGGAGGTACAAGTTGCCCTCACGAGGGGCTGATGCAATCAAGACTCCACTTGGTGAACGCACAACACACCCCACCATGTTGAAATGCACTTTCAAACCTCCCAAAGACAATTTGCTTACCGAAAGCAAGTTGGCATGCAACTTGGGGACATGAAGGACCTCATGGATTTGGATCCTTTTGGGCTGACCCTTCACCATCACCTCCACAAGGATCTCCCCCTTGCCAAGGGCCTCCACCATGCCATTGTCTCCCAAATAAATCTTCTTCCCCGAAATGGGCTGATACGTGTGGAAGGCATCACGATGGCTGGTTATATGTTGGGTGGCTCCCGAGTCCACAATCCAAGTAAACATGTTGGCCTTCTCCCCTCCTCCATTGGCTGCAAAGGCGAAATCCTCCTCTTCCTCCTCTTTGGAACCTTGGTGTGCACTCTCCTTGCCTTTGTCTTGGCTGATCTTGCAATGCCTAGCAATGTGGCCTGGTTTGACACACTTGAAGCACGTCCTTGTCTCCTTGAAAGCCTTGGTGTTGCCTCCCTTGCCATGTCTTGAGACTAGGGCTGATCCCTCCCCTTGGGGCTCATTCTCCTTGCGCTTGGTCACCTCATGCATCAAGCGAGCCGTCACAAACTCCAAGGTCAGCTCCTTGGTGGGCCTTGTCTCCAATGCGGTGATGAGGAACTCATAAGACGATGGCAAGCTTGCCAACAAGGTCATCACCACATCTCCCTCCGTCACGGGCGCATCCAAACAAGCCAACTCATCCGCAAGAGCCTTGACCTTGTTGACGTGATCCAACAAATCGTCCTCCTCTTCCATCTTGCTAGTGAAGAACTTTCGGCGAAGAAATAGGAGGTTGGAGAGTCTCTTGGTCTCATGGATGTTGCAAAGGGTGGTCCACGCTTGGACTGGTCCCTTGCAATGGCGGATGTGTGCAATTTGCCGGTCCGCAAGGTTGATGGCAATGAGAGCAAAGGCCTTCTTCTCCTTCCTCTCAAACCCCTTCTTGGTCTTTGGATCCGCATCTTCACTTGGAGGCTCCTCACTCCCATCCACCACGTCCCACAAGTCCCTCTCCGCAAGGATCATCTCCATCTTGAACTTCCACATGCCAAAGTTCTCCCCATTGAACTTGTCCATGATGCGCACGCCCTCTCCTCCACTTGATGACATGATGAAGCACCTCCCACTTGTTGGCAGCACCCAAAGGGTCTCCAAGTCAATTCAGCCTCCAAACACTCCCTTGGAAGCCAATTGGGCTGAAACAACAACAATCAGCCCTTCCAAGGACACCTCTCACTTGTTGGCAGCACCCTAAGTGTCTCCAAGTCAATTTAGCCTCCAAACACTCCCTTGGAGGCCAATTGGGCTGAAATGGCAATAATCAGCCCTTCCAAGATCCTCACAACCTTAGGAAGGACAAAACACTCCTCACAAGTGCCTCACCTCCTCTCAACACGAATTCAGACCCTAATGGAGCTCAAATCCACCACATGGACATGATGGGCTAGTGCTACTTCAATTCAGCAAGCCAACTCACAATGCTCCTCACAAATAGGGTACTCCACACTCCAAGGCACTCAAGCCTTCCAATCAGCCCTCAATGGATCACCAATCCACCCAAACACCCTAATTGGCCCTCAATGGCTCACATGGCCACAAATCAGCCCTCTTGGGTTCACAAAGTCCATGAATTGCCTCACACACTCACAAGGGCACTAATCAGCCCTCCATGCATGGCAAAAACCTCAAGCAACTCAAATATGCTTCCAAGGCTCACAAAGACTCTCAATAGATGGCAATTGGCACCATTACTATCCACAATGCACCTAAGTGCAAAATCAGCCACAATGGGCTCCCAATGTACTTTTCTAAGCACAAACTCAAACTAGGAGCATGCAACCAGCACACTCTAGGTCTGATTACTACCATAAGCAATGTCCCACCCAAAATGTACTCCAAACCTCACAAACCAGCCAACAAAAGCTCAAAAAAAATTTCCTCCTTTTTAAAAAAAATGCACTCCAAAGTTTTTGTTTTTGAAAAATGACTCACACCATATGGTTTGTAGGTGACAAGTGACAAAGGGCTGATTACTCCTCCAAGCTCCAAGACCTCCTCCAAATGCTTTGAATTCCTCCCTCAAACGCAACTCCAAGTGCGTGGGCCCATAACCTATTGAGATTACAATATTATGAGAAGGATGAAAGGCTTTACTTAGATGGTAGGATGATATCAAGGCCCATGCATGGGCTGAACATAAAAGGGAAAAGCCTTTCCCTAGTTATCCACAAACCATGTGGGATAACTAAAGACCATGGGCTGCCTTTGACTACAAGCAATACCCATTAGACTCTAAGCCTAACTAAGAGGCTAATACTACTCCTAGGGCTGAATGTACATAATCTACACTAATATGTACATGTTCTTCAACAGATCAGATCATCCACGTAGAGGATCACAATCACCAAATGCTCACGACTTTGCAAGGTGTACAAAGAGTGATCAGCGTGGCCTCTTTTGAACCCTTCCCCACAAGCATGCCATCAATATCTCGATACCAAACTCTCCCCGATTGCTTCAACCCGGGGAGTGCCTTCTTCAACTTGCACTTCAAATGCTCTTAGCCTTCTTGCACAAAGCCTTGGGGCTGATCCATGTAGATGACCTCCTCCAACTTGGGGTTGAGAAAAGCCGTCTTTACTATTGAAGAACATGTACATATTAGTGTAGATTATGTACATTCAGCCCTAGGAGTAGTATTAGCCTCTTAGCTAGGCTCATTGGGCGTTGGTGGTGTGTCATCATGCTCTTCATCTTCCTTGGGCAAAGCATCCATGCTTGGAGATTTGTCCACCTCAATTTTAGGTTCCTCCATGCTCCCACTTGGACACATCTCCAAATCATGGCTTGCCCCTTGCTTGCCTTCCACAAATGTGACATCTCGACTTTTGATCATCTTCTTTGTCTCTAAACACATGAGCCTGTAAGCTTTGGAGCCCTCACAATAGCCCACCAACAAACACTTAATGCCCTTGGCATCAAGCTTGGAACGCTTGGGACTCAAATCTAAAGCATATGCAACGCATCCAAAGATGCGCATGTGCCCAATATTGGGCCTCTTCCCACTCCAAGCTTGTTGTGGCGTCATAGATGCAATTGCATTGGTGGGGCACCTATTACGTGTGTAGACCGCATTGGATATAGCCTCCGCCCAAAGATCATATGTGCAACATGGCCCGAGCCATCTCCATAAGTGTGCGATTGGCACGCTCCGCCACACCATTTTGTTGTGGAGTATAAGGCGCTGAAGTTTGGTGTTGAATGCCATGTTCTCTCATAAAAGCCTCAAAGGCCTTGGACATGTACTACCCTCCATTGTCCGACCGCAACACCTTCACCTTGTGCCCCAATTCATTCTCCACAAGTGCCTTCCATGCCTTAAACCTCTCCAATACATCACTCTTGCACTTGAGCATAAACACCCATATCTTCCTTGAAAAATCATCAATGAAGGTCAAAAAATACCTTGCACCACCCATGGAAGTGGTCTTCATAGGGCCACACACATCGGAGTGCACAATCTCCAACACCTTGGTTGCCCTTGTGCCTCCATCCCTTGGGAACGGTTGCCTTGCTTGCTTGCCTTCAATGTAAGCCTCGCACTTCAAATCACAAGAGCCCTTCTCCACTTGCATGCCTCCCACCATGCTTTGAAGGGTCTTGACGCTCTTCTCATTGAGGTGGCCTAATCTCTTGTGCCATAGCTCCAAAGAGTGTTGGTGGAGTGCTCCTTGGGCCAAACATGCCATGCTTATGCCATTCACACTTTTAAACCTCAATTGATACAAGTTGCCCTCTTTAGGTGCGGTCACAATCATCTCTCCATTGGGTGCACCCAAATCGCAACCCTTGTTGTTGAATTGCACCTTCAGCTCTTGTGACACCAACTTGCTCACCGAGAGCAAGTTGGCATGCAATTTGGGCACATGCAACGCATCTTGGATGCGAATGGTCTTCCTTTGGCCCTTCACCTCCACCTCCACCACGATGCACCCCATGCCAATTGCATCCACCACGCCATTGTCACCCAAATACACCTTGTGGTTGCTAATAGGCTTATAAGTGAGAAAAGCTTGTCTATGTGGAGTCATATGTTGCGTTGCACCCGAGTCAATGATCATGTGAACATGTCGGTGTTGTCATACCCATCATTGGTTGCAAACGCAAAGTCCTCCTCCACTTCCTTGGCACTTGCCTTGTTTGCACTCTCCCTCTTGGGCAACCTACAAAACCGTGCAAGGTGGCCAGGCTTACCACAATTGTAGCACGTGCGTGTCTCTTTGCGTGATTGTGAGCTTCCTCCTTGTCCAATTCGTGAATAGAGTGCGGCCCCTCCTTCTTGGGGCTCATTCTCCTTCCTCTTGGACACTTCATGCATCAATCTTGCGGTGATGAAGTTGAGGGTGAGCTCCTCCATGGGTCTTGTCTCCAATGCGGTGATAAGATACTCATATGAAGATGGCAAGCTATCAAGCAAAGTCATGACAATATCTCCATCCGTCACAGACACCTCCAAACAAGCGAGTTGGTCTACAAGCGCCTTGACCTTGTTGATGTGGTCGAGCATGTCTTCATTCTCTTGCATCTTGCACGTGAAGAACTTGCGCCGAATGAAAAGCATGTTGGACAAGCTCTTGGTCTCATGGATGTTGCGAAGCACCTTCCATGCTTTTGCGGGTCCTTTGCATGCGCGAACATGTGCAAGTTGCCTATCCACAAGATTGCAAGCAATGACAGAGAAGGCCTTCTTGACCCTCCTCTCATAGGACTTCTTGACTTTCACATCCGTATCGGTTGCGGGCTCTTCTTCGGTGCCTTCCACAGTCCCCCACAAGTCCTTCTCGGCCAAGATCATCTCCATCTTGAACTTCCATAGGCCAAAGTTCTCTCCATTGAACTTGTCAATGACCCTCACGCTATCTCCATCACTAGTGGCCATGGTGAATACCTCCCACTCTACTACAACCCCAAGTGATCTAAGTCACTTCAATGTAACCTCAAAATGCACAACTCACTCCCTTGTGGTTGTAACAAGTCCAATAGGGTCCCAAATACCCTCAATCTTTCTAATAAGACCCTCAATGGTCTTATCCTCTCAATTCAGACCTCAAGTGGCCTAAATCTCTCCAATGCACACTCTCGTGCTCCAAATCACTCAATTCAGACCCCAAGTGGCCCAAATCTCTCCAATGCACACTCTCGTGCTCCAAATCACTCAATTCAGACCCCAAGTGGCCCAAATCTCTCCAATGCACACTCTAGTGCTCCAAATCACTCAATTCAGACCCCAAGTGGCCCAAATCTCCCCAATGCACACTCTAGTGCTCGAAATCACTCAATTCAGACCTCAAATGGCCTAAATCTCTCCAATGCACACTCTAGTGCTCCAAATCACTCAATTCAGACCCCAAGTGGTCTAAATCTCTCCAATGCACACTCTAGTGCTCCAAATCACTCAAATCAGACCTCAAGTGGCCCAAATCTCTCCAATGCACACTCTAGTGCTCCAAATCACTCAATTCAAACCCCAAGTGGTTCAAATCTCTCCAATGCACTTCCAAATGATCTAATACACTCAAATCAGACCTCAAATGATTCAAATCTCTCTTATGAGCACTCAAATGCTCAAATCACCTCAATGGAGTATTAAATGCACAAATCAGCCCCTTTGGAGGAAGAGCTAAACTCTAGCTCCCAACAAAGGCTATGAAGCACCAAATCACTCCTCAATGAGCACAAATGAACCCCAAACAACAAAATACCTCACCCAAAGGTCCAAATCTTCAATGAAAATGCTCCAAATGACTCCAAACTCCACTTGCTCCAAGCTCCAACAATGCTCCTCCAACACACCTTGCAATGAGATCCAATCTCTAATAGCAACTCACATGAGTGGGCCCATAACCTGTTGAAAAAAGAAACACCAAGCCAATGTATTCTAATGAAGGGGGATTACAAACAAGTGTGAGAAAGGGTAATGAACCCATGCAAGGGCTCCCCTCTTATACTACTACTTGGTGGCCTCTCAAGTGTCTTGCAAGTCCTTTCGAAAGCCACTTGCAAGCCACCTCATGGACCACATGGCGGTCCATCCTCATGCGGCCCTCCACGTGTCTAGACACGTGTCGGTCCATCTATCCTATGCCCTCCACGTGTCTTTGCCTACCACATGCAAGACACGTGGCGGTCCGCCAACATGCTTCCTTCCACGTGTCCTTGCCTATCTTATGCATGACATGTGGCGATCCTACATTGTTCTTGCTTTGGCTACAAACAACACCTATCCAACGTTAACCCATACTAGGAGCTTTCAAACAATCCAAAGCATCCTACTCAATATCTTCAACAGCAAGAGGTGGCTTGCAAGTGGCTTTCGAAAGGACTTGCAAGACACTTGAGAGGCCACCAAGTAGTAGTATAAGAGGGGAGCCCTTGCATGGGCTCATTACCCTTTCTCACACTTGTTTGTAATCCCCCTTCATTAGAATACATTGGCTTGGTGTTTCTTTTCTCAACATGAAGGAGGTGGAGCACTCTACTCACGTAATGGCCAAGGAGGGAGGTCACAACCACAGAAGGAGACACGCACTTGCTTCAATTGTGGTAAACCCGGCCACCTTGCAAAGTTTTGTAGGTCGCCCAAGAAGGAGAGTGCAAATAAGGCTAGTGTGAAGGAGGTGGAGGAAGACTTTGCGTTTGCAACCAATGATGGATATGACAACACCGACATGTTCAAGTGGATCATTGACTCCGGTGCAACGCAACACATGACTCCACACAGGCAAGCATTCCTCACGTATGAGCCTATTAGCAACCGCACGGTGTATTTGGGTGACCATGGCGTGGTGGATGCAATTGGCATGGGTTGCATTGTGGTGGAGGTAGAGGTGAAGGGCAAATTGAGGACAATTCGCATCCAAGGTGCTTTACATGTGCCCAAGTTGTATGCAAATTTGCTCTCGGTGAGCAAGTTGGTGTCACAAAATTTGAAGGTGCAATTCAACAACCAAGGTTGTGTTTTGCGTGCACCCAATGGAGAGATGATCGTGACGGCACCAAGAGAGGGCAACTTGTATCAGTTGTGGTTCAAATCGATGAACGGTACAAGCATGGCGTGTTTGGCACAAGGAGCATCTCATCAACAATCTTTGGAGCTTTGGCATAAGAGATTGGGCCACCTCAATGAGAAGAGTGTGAAGAGTCTTCAAAGCATGGTGGGAGGCATGCAAGTGATGAAGGGCTCTTGTGATTTGAAGTGCGAGGCTTGCATTCAAGGCAAGCAAGCGAGGCAATCATTTCCATTGGATGGAGGGATGGGAGCAACCAAGGTGTTGGAGATTGTGCACTCGGATGTGTGTGGCCCTATGAAGACCACTTCCATGGGTGGTGGAAGGTATTTTTTAACCTTCATTGATGATTTTTCAAGGAAGATATGGGTGTTCATGCTTAAATGCAAGAGTGATGTGTTTCAGCAGTTCAAGGCATGGAAGGCACTTGTAGAGAATGAATCGAGGCATAAGGTGAAGGTGTTGAGATCGGATAATGGATGGGAATACATGTCCAAGGCCTTTGAGGCTTTTATGAGAGAGCATGGCATTCAACACCAAACCTCAGCCCCTTATACTCCACAACAAAATGGTGTGGCAGAGCGTGCCAACCGCACACTTATGGAGATGGCTCATGCCATGTTGCATGCCCAAGGCCTCAAATTTGATCTTTGGGTAGAGGCTATATCAAATGCGGCCTACACACGCAATAGATGCCTCTCAAGGGTAGTAGCTTCTATGACACCACAACAAGCATGGAGTAGAAAGAGGCCAAACATTGGGCATATGCGAATCTTTGGATGCATTGCATATGCCTTGGATTTGAATCCTAAGCGCACCAAGCTTGATGAAAAGGGCATCAAATGCTTGCTTTTGGGCTATTGGGAAGGCTCCAAGGCCTATAGATTGATGTGCTTGGAGACAAAGAAGATCATCAAAAGTCGAGACGTTACCTTCATGGAAGACAAACTAGGGATAAGCGATGCTTTGGAGATGTGTCCAAGTGGTGTTAGAGATTTTGTACATACTAGCGTAGACCATGTACAGTGAGCCTTAGGAGTAGCTTTAGACACTTAGTTAGTGTTAGAGTCCATGGGTATTGCTCGTAGTCAAAGGCAGCCCAATGTAGTTAGTTATCCCACATGGATTGTGGATAACTAGGAAAGGCTTCTAGCTTAAGTTGAGCCCACTCATGTGGCTTGGTATCGTTCTACCATCTAAGTAAAGCCTTTCTCTCATAACATAACTTTGTAATCTCAATAGGTTATGGGCCCACGCACTTGGAGTTGCACTTAAGGAAGAATTTCATATCATTTGGAGGCAATCTTGGAGCTTGGAGGAGCAATCAGTGTTTTGTGTCTTATTCACCTACAAACCATATGGTGTGAGTTATTTGGGGCTTCTTCAACTTGCACTTGAGATACTCTTGGCCTTCTTGCACAAAGCCTTCGGGTTGATCCATGTAGATGACCTCCTCCAACTTGGGGTTGAGAAAAGCCGTCTTCACATCCATTTGGTGCATCTCCAAAGTCCATGGCTGCCCCAAGAGTCACAATGCACCAAATGGTGCTAAACTTGGCAACGGGGGCAAAGGTCTCATTGAAGTCCTCCCCTTGCACTTGGAAAAAACGCCTAGCAACTAGCCTTGCCTTGTACCTCAGAACGTGACCCAAAGCATCCCTTTTGGTGGAGAAAATCCACTTACAACTCACACTTGATCTCTTGAGAGGGAGGGTTGCAAGTTCCCATGTCCCTTTGTCAATGAAGGCCTTGTACTCCTCTTGCATGGCCACCTCCCACTTACTTGCATCTTCGCAACGCAACACCTCTCTAAGCGTGGATGGATCTCCAAGGAAAACCACATTGGCTTGTTCTTCTTGTTGTTGGGGATGAATGTGGTTCAGCCACCAATCTCCAAGGGGCTTGCGGGTCCTTGTTGGATAACGGGGCTCCTCCTTGCGCTGATCTTGCTCCTCCAAGGGCTGGTCATGCTCTTGCTCCCTTAGTGAAGTGCTTGGAGAAGGGGCCGTTGATCTCTTCACTTTGGGTGTGGCCACCTTCTTCTTAGGCTCTACCATATTGAGATTACGAAGTAGTATATGGGAGAAAGCCTTTACTTAGATGGTAGAAAGATACCATGCCACATGTGTGGGCTGAACATGAGGTACAAGCCTTTCCTAGTTATCCACAAACCACGTGGGATAACTAACTACATTGGGCTACCTTTGACTATGAGCAATATCCATTCAAAGTTGAAAAAGAAAGTTTTTGTAAATATTGGCATGCAATTTCAAATGTCTTTGACTGCCAATTGTAGAATTTTTCTATTCTACAAATTTTGAATTTAAAACTTTTGATGTTGAAAAATTGAGTTGAAAGTCTAGGAAAAATTTTCTTAAAAAAACACACTTGATTTTTGCTCTTTAAAAAAATGCTAAATAGAAGTAGGTCTAAAATTGGAAAAGAAAATTTAATCTTTAATAACTCCAAGATGGGATTGAAAGACAATAATACAATGGTGGATTGTTTTAGCAAACAAACACAACATTTTCAAATAAAAATTTGTAGAAAATTGTGAAAATTGCATTTAGAAATGAATCCTACAAGTTATTTTTTCAAGAAGATGCTAAAATTGCCTAAAAAACAAGATTGTCATTAACTTTCTCATTATTAGTGCAAATAGAACAAATCAAAGCTTCACATGTAGACAAAAATATATAATTTTAGGGGAAAAAAATTAAAAATTATTTTGATTTTTTACAACTTTTTTGTGTTGCCGGCCTAGTTCAGTTTCAGGCTTTTTGTGATATAACTTTTGCTTTCGGGCACCAATTGAAATAAAAATTATATTCTCACATAGATAATCAATTTTTCTATCTTATGGAAAAGTTTCAAAACAATTTATCAAAAATTGAGGTCATAGGGACTTGCCCAAAATCTGATTTGTATCCCAAGGGGACAATGAGACTTTAGGGATTAATACAACAAATGCTTGATATACTTTGTATGTTGGTTTCCAATTGTCACCAATACAATATTTGCATATATAGTACCACTACCATTCCGTGCATAGATATAAAAAGTATCATTATGAACCTCCCAATTGACAATATTTATATATGTTATCCTAGTACTAGGCTTTATATTGTGCCAACATTTTGAGCTCAAGTAAGCAAACCTCTAGGCATAGAATGGTATAAATCCTAATGGTATAAACCCAAATGGTATAAATCCTAATTAAATAAACCTCCTAATTGACACCAAGTAAAATCTCTTCATGCTTTTAGACCCCATAATAGCAATTACAGAGAATGTGCTAAACTATTAGCAGAAGAAGAAACTACAACAATTAGAAAATTAAACTACATTCAATTAGCTTGTTCCATAATACATGTAAGGTATCTAAAGCACTTACATAGTTATATTGAAAATCTTTTAGCTAAACCTCTTAACCCCTGAAGGCCAATTGTTCACTACTCGAAGTGATCACTGTCAATATTTTAGAAAACTATGAGAATTAAAAAGGAGGGGATTGCTATTATGTGAGCCTAACAGCATGAGCACATGAGCCTAAAAGACTATATTCTTATGTTATAGATGTTTATATTATAAAATCCTTCAATGATTATAGTATAACTATAATAAAATTGCATAAGAGTATAATCAACTCAAACCAAGCACTAAATAGCCAATTAACCAATTTTATCTTTGAAGAAGCTTACACATGCAAGTAGCCAAGGCTAGCCTAGCTCTTTCTGTTCTTCTCATTTCCTTTATCCAATTTTTTGACCATGTTGTCAATTTATTTTCGTGCTTTTTCCTACTTTTTCCTGCTTTTTCCTATGTGATTCTTTTTGCTTTGCCTTTTTTTTCTTTTCGTGTAAGGCTAATGCAAACTCCGTTCACAGTTTGTAGAGTTTATGGACTATAAACCGTAATCTTGCCTCAGATATGGCTCCCGTGTGGTCATTCATAAAAATCACCCTTTTCCCTATCTGAAAATGAACGGTTGGACCCCTGCAACCTTGGTAGGTTAGGATATTAGATTCCTATACCGTATAGTTGATGCCCCAGAGGTTGATATTCAGTCGGACAACGTAAGTTAAAAAAAAACAATGTTTCTAAAATATCTAAAGTTTTCTAATATTCTAAAACACCAGATTGCAACATCTTCCACACTCCAACAGTCACAGATCACAAGGCGGCTAGTGTTGTGCATAAGGTACCCAACCTTTCAAAATCAATAGAATATTACTGAAGCGTCAGAAAATAACGAAACCATTTCAGTCACATTTCTCTTTAGATCGCTAATCATCTTATCAAATTTTTGTGGTTTTAAAATCATTGAGA
Organism: Pseudoscleropodium purum; assembly: GCA_963969395.1. Lineage (NCBI taxonomy): Eukaryota > Viridiplantae > Streptophyta > Bryopsida > Hypnales > Brachytheciaceae > Pseudoscleropodium > Pseudoscleropodium purum. The sequence continues at coordinate 763,919 of OZ017802.1, forward strand.
TAGTAGGTCCAGAAAAGTTTTGGAATTAGATATTTCCGCATTCATTCAGATAAAATTGGGACGCCATAACAAGGTTCAAGGAATCACTTCTAACCAACCCCTTTGAATTACACAGCCAACCAGCGGAGGAATTTTGCAACAAGCAAGCCAACTAACCACTTCAGCGTCCCCCATCCAGATAGCTCGCTACATTTAGAACCCTAGAAGCAGAGAAAACGAAATAGACAAAACCCTAATCAAATCCAGTCACCCATAAATGGCCTGTGACAAGATTCGCACTTCTTTCACTACCTCATCAAGGCTTACTTTGAACTTAGCACTATCCTCTTCACTAACTCCACCTTTAGGAGGAACTGGTAACACTAGCAAACAGCTAGTAGGCCTCTTCGTAGAACCAGCTCCACCCAAATCCTGCATATAAAAGTTGGATTAAAAACGTTCAGCATTCGTCGGAAGGACATGTGACAAAGTAGTGGGTACATTTCATTGATTCAGTTTTTCATTGATTCATATCCTTGGTTCCTACTTTAAACGAAAATCCTACTTCAACACATTCTTCATGTCTCTCACTGCTCGAATCTCGATGATTTCAACATCCACGAAGTGAATAAAACTGATAGGCATCTAGGAAGATGCAAATGAATTTTCGTGAACTAGGATATATTTGATAAATCAACTCGTAAAGGGAACCAACGGACTTATGCTACAGGCAGTACATGATGTATCTCAAGACCAAACGGAAGATCACGCAACGGTTCTATAATAAATTGGTAGTAAACAGACTTTGGGAAAGTAGGAACACGATAGAGAATCACCTCCTTAGACGGCACATAGAGGTAGGGAATATTGGCATCTTCACACAAGATAGGAACATGCGTTATCACATCAATTGGTGAAATATCCCCCGCTATGATAACCAACCTGCAAGAAACGATCAACATAAGAACAAAAAGAAGTAGTAATAGGGAAGAGAAAATATATAAGCAATATTTTCACCATTTCCAAAATCTTTGACAAGCGCACATGTCGGAAGAGAGAAGCACCAGAGGCATAGCTACAAGCACGGATACCGGTACATAACTTTTATCACATCTAAAACCTGAGCAATGATTAAAGGAGAATGCATTTACCCTTTCTGTCCTTTCCTGATAGCCTTCACAACTTCCTTCACTCCCCGTTTTAACTGCTTTGATGAAGCAGCTGCATGAAGTCGAACAAACAAAAAACCACAATGCCAGAGGCACTCTATTGGAAGGTCGCTAGGAAGGCTTAAACAAGATGAGCCCTTAACTTGCAGAGCAACTACTGGGTTACATGGCAATTCCAAAAGACAGATTCGGGAAAGTTGGCCGAGATCCCTCTCTGAAAGGATTTTAAGTCCCGGAAACAAAAATATTCATGCCAACTCACAGAGAAGAGAAGATATGATATGGAGCGTGAAGTCGGAAACACTCAATTGCGAGGAATACAGAAAGCTATCGAATGAAGGGGACAATAGGCAGGGGGGCGAGAAGGACTACACACCTTTCTTGACGACCTTGAGAGTCTTCTTGGTGAGCTTTTTGCCAGCGAGAGGCTTGGCTATGGGAGAGACAGCCAAGCGTTTGCGTCGGTCCTTCTCCTTGTCGTGGCGATCGTCTTCCCCATCACTCGCCATAAAGAATAAGAGGGCGTCGGAAGGGGAAGCGCGAAGGGAAATCAGGAGATGCAGAAGTAGGAAGTGCGGTCCCAACAGCGGAACATAGGATAATGTGGCGAGGGACGAACTTGAACCCTGAACCAAGTAATCGCAGCGGCAACGGCGAACTCTCCCAAGTGAGGGGCCAGCCTCCCCTTACGATAGATAGTCAGCCGGAGTTAGGGTTGTGCTCTCCGTGCCCTAATTCTTTGGTCGGTCTCCTTCAGTTCGGGCCCGGGAAACTGACCCACTCATTGCCCGGGGCTAGACGTAGAAATTTGGCCTCTATCTTCGGGGCGTTTAATTTTGTATTTCTTGACTACTCCAAACTGATTAGGATTCCATCATGAGCTCAAATTTTCAATTTCTTTTTGTACGTGATATGTGATGCGTCTATGAAAAAAGGGGGCATGGATTCGGCCATCAATGTATAGTTTAACCCCTAAATGGCCCAAGGTCTTTTTGGGAGCTTCTAGGAATTTGCTCCAAATTGCACAAACATTTTGATAAGTTGTATCAAATTTTTTTTAATGTAATTATACAAATTCAAACTAGATATGTTAGAGATGACATAGAAAAAGAAAGCACAACAATCTTGCTTACAAATTGAAAGACTATAACATTTGATCATGAGAGTGTTAAAATTGTGAAAGTGACTTGAAACCTTTCAATCTTCTTTTCACATGTCAAATCAAAAAGATTGATCATGCTAAAGAGCATAACATATATAACGCCAATCAATTTATGGCTTTGCAAAATCTCTTCTATATTTTTTTCATTTAATTTCTAATGTGAATTTTTCTTTAAGATTTAGTATATTTGAGGCTCATTTCCAAGAGTTCTTAACACACCAAAAAGTCAAGATTGCAATGGACACTCTTAGTTCCTTGCACAAAATCTTAAATAGAAAAATCATAATCAATGATTTTCCATCAAAATGAGACTTTTGATGGAAAAACAAGACTTCAAAAAGAATTTTTCAAAAATATAAAACACTAAAAATAGCAACTTGGTTAGGTTTTAACTTCCAAGTTTTGTCCATACCAAAATTGGACACCTTGGGAATTTAGGGGTTAAATGTTATTGAACCAAAACTTGTTCATCCTCATTTTGCCATTGTTAACTCCTCAAGGCACAACAATTTTTTGACAATGGAGATTTTCAATGAATTTTTCCTCTTTGATATATTTTTGGCACATAGATGTGCTTGAAAATTTTAATTTTTATCATACAAAAGTAAAGACTATTTTGTTCAATATGCATGGAATTAATTATAGAAAATATTGACTATTGGATTTTTTAAATTACAAAATTTTGGGATGATCAACTTTATAGGCAAAAAAATGTAGTTTTTTGGGAGAAAAATTATGAGAAGATGAGTATTACTCTATTACCCTTCAAAAAAATTGTATTAGAATCTAAGACAAATGTAGAATTTTTTTATTTTAAAAATTAAAAACTCTCTAAAATTTGTATACATTTTAAAACATAAGGAGTAGAAAGCCCAAACTAACCAAATTAGATCCTACAAATTTTAAAGAATTTATATAAGTGTCAATTTTTAAAATTGAACAATTGATATTCTAAGTATACTATTTGGAACATCTTCAAAATTTTTTGAAGCACTCTAATTATTTTTGTATTCTTAATTGCATTATTGAAATTGAACATTGTGTTTTTTAAATTACTAAAAATATAATTTTTAATTTTTTTGGGAGACCTAATTTATTAGTGTAGATGAAAGAATAGGAATGTCTCCAAAAAATATTCTTTTCCATCCCTACTATTCTTTTCATTGTAAAACAAGATGTGTGGGCTCTATAGAATTACCTACAAAACCAAAATTATACATTTAATTCAAATGTATTACCAATAATGTATTAAAAAAGATTTTATAAAAATCATAACTACTTGCAAACTAAAACTCTTCATAATTTTCATCTCATTAATCAAAATAGAATGATTCAAAGCTTCCTCACATACATATAAATCTAGAAATTCAACTTCAAATTTTTATTTTTAGAAAAAATAATTTTAAAGAAGTTTTTTAAGCTACCTACATTACCAAAAAATGAGGGAATAAATGACTACAAAAAATGATTGCTATGTAGTCATTGTGGACACTGTCAACTGCAAAATGACTTGGGGTCCTTACAGTCATAGTGGACAAGTCATTTTAATAAATGACTACGGTTGTAATATCACCATCCATCTCGGACTTGGACGACTACTTGGATGAAACAAGTGCTACGTGAGGTGATAAAAAAAAAAGGTTTAAGAAAGTCAGTAGTGATGTCTTATGTAGAAAGCTGTTTTGAATTGTATGTGACATGGACAACCATGTCAACAATTGTTTTGTAGTCACACTTTAGTTACAGCCGACCCATAAAAAATCTGACATGGCCATCCATATTAGTAGGCATTCTATAGTCATTTTCTTGTCATTTTGAAGTTATGATAGACCTATGAAAAATCCAATGTGAACATTCACGTCAATAATCATTCTTTAGTTATTCTCTTGTCATTTTGAAATTATGATAAATCCATGAAAAATTGGACATGGGCATCTATGTCAACAGTCATTATGTTGTCATTTCAAGTGATAGCAATACGTCATATAAAATACATTATATACATTACACCATACACCATATACAATACACCATACATCATATACAATACAAAATATTGCATGGCTTTCAAAGCCATTTAATGTGAGTACAAGTGAAAATAACAAGCATTTTATACAAGTGGGGGGTAGTAGGCAAGACAAACCATGTGAAATATAGAAAATATAGGAATTGAGTTACAAGTAATATTTTAGACTTCATTTAGGCATAGTAAATTAATTTTTTTCCAATAAACTTTGAATTAAAAAAAATTGAGAAATCAATCTCACTTTCATCTCCAATTTATTTTAGATTTTGAATCTCAAATGAAAAGTTGTGGACAAATTTGAGAAAGGGATTGGAAAAGATTTTTTTTTGACATTTTTTTAACATATTTTCTGAATTTAGTAGTATAGAAGACGTGACATAGTCATTTTTGAATCGTTATTCTAGTGCAACACTATAACACAATTTCCATTTCACTAGGTCCACTTAAGTAGAAATCATAGTTGTCATCTATTCAATTATGAATTGTTTGAAGTGGTGAGAAGTGGTCTAATGACACTAGAGAATGCCACTAATTGCCCAAAATAGTTGCTTCCTGTTAACCCATTATGTTGTCCTTTAAAAAAATTATTACTTGGCGTACTTTAGATTCCTCAAAATAATTATTGATATTTTAGAAATCTCAAGGTAATTAGATTAGAGGATAAAGTATGCTAGACTATACGGAACATAAATATTCACATGTATAAAAATATTAGATACAAAAATTATTAAATTGTGAAAATGACAAATTATATTTATTCCTGTATTTTTTGAGCATTTTGAAGAGTTAATTAAAATTAGGAAAACACAAAGAATTGGTTATAATAATGCAGAATCTTAAAGTATATACTTCAGACTATAAGATGAACAAATTAATAAGGAGGAAAAATATCTTAATTCACAAATTATTGATTTTACAAAAGACCACTTTAGCATAGACAAGGAAGACCAAACCGACAATACAACTTACTTAGTACATAGACTAGGCTAATTTTAGGATTAGAAATGGTTAGGAAAAGTTCCACGTACACTGTGATGCATCCAACGAGGCAATTGGTAGTGTGTTGGCACAAAATATTGATAGAAAAACCGATTCACCTATATTCTATGCAAGTCAGTTACTGAATCAAGCTAAAAGAAATTACTCAACAACAGAACGGGAGGCCTTGGCCATGGTTTATTCATTACACAAGTTTCATCATTACTTACTAGCTAATTATTCTATAGTGGACCACGAGGCCCTACTACACCTAGTCAACACAACCATCTTGTCTGGAAGAATAGCTAGATGGATGTTGCTACTCCAAGAATATGATTTTGAGATTGTACATAAACCAAGCAAATAACATGTAGTAGCTGACCATCTTTCAAGGATTAATAATGGTGAAGCAGCTATGGGAATACCAAACTCATTTCCAGATGCAAGCTTGTTCATGATACAAGTTACACCCCAACAAGACGAAATTTTTCCATTTTATGATTGTAGAAAACCAACAACTAATTACCTCCAAATTGGAAGAATACCCATGGAAATACCTCTCAACATTCGTTGTCAAATAGCGATACGAAGTTGACCTTATCACTTAAATGAAATGGGAAGATTGACAAAAATATGTTTAGATTCATTACCCAGAATCTGTGTAGTAGGACCAATAACCAGAGTAATTATTGCAGAAGCTTATGGAGATCTAGCTAGAGGACATTTCTCCTCCACTATAACATTACATAAGATTTTAACAACCTTGTACTGGTGCCCTGATTTACGAAAGGATGTACACAATTATTGCAAAAAATGTGACATTTGCCAAAGGAATAGTAGTAAACCTGGAAAAGGAAAAAATCCTTTGCACCCCGTTTTTCCACTAGAGATTTTCCAAATGTAGGGAATCAACTTCATTGGGCCAATACTATTGAGAAAAGAAACACTAAGCCAATATATTCTAATGAAGGAGGATTACAAAACAAGTGTGAGAAAGGGTAGTGAGCCGTTGCTAAGAGCTCTCCTCTTATACTACTACTTGGTGACGTCTCAAGTGTCTTGCAAGTCCTTTCGAATGCCACTTGTAAGCCACCTCTTGCCACCTCATGGACCACATGGCGGTCCGTCCTCATGCGGCCTTCCACGTGTCTAGACACGTGTCGGTCCATCTATCCTATGCCCTCCACGTGTCTTTGCCTACCACATGCAAGACACGTGGCGGTTTGCCAACATGCTTCCTTCCACGTGTCCTTGCCTATCCTATGCATGACATGTGGCGATCCTATATTGTTCTTGCTTTGGCTACAAACAACACCTATCCAACGTTAGCCCATACTACGAGCTTTCACAAACAATCCAAAGCATCCTACTCAATATCTTCAACACTCCCACTTTGTTTGTTGCCAAACAATGTTAAATCCATGGCCTTGCGAAGAACTTCATGTCGCGGCTTACCAAGTGCCTTGGTAAGCACATCCGCCACCATGCGCTCCGTAGAAATGTACTTCATCTCAATCACATCTTCTTCAACCTTCTCACGAATGAAATGGTGTTGAATGTCGATGTGTTTGCTCCGTGAATGATGGATTGGATTCTTCACCAAGGCTATGGCACCTTGATTGTCACACATGATGCATGTGCTCTTCTCTTGCTCCAATCCCACATCACTCATGAGTTGCCTTAGCCATATGGCCTCCCTTGTGCATTGGCTAATAGCCATGTACTCGGCCTCGGTGGTAGACAATGCAATGGTGGGTTGCTTCTTCGAGTTCCACGAAATGGCACCGCCTCCAAGTATAAACACATAGCCCGTTGTGGATCTCCGGTCCGTTGCATCTCCGGCCCAATCGGCATCACAAAAACCCACCAATGCAAGGCTCTTGCCTCCAAGTACCAACTTGGCATCCAAAGAACCTTGCAGGTATCGCATGACCCTCTTGACCGCTGCCCAATGCTTTGGCCCACTCTTGGCCATGTGTTGACTCACCACACTCATAGCAAATGCCCGTTGCCACCAGCCCGTTGCCTTGTAAACTCCACTCCAAGGCAATAGTGTAGCTCACCAAGGTCGCTCATATCGTATTGGCTCTTCAACATAGCCTTCACTTCCACCATCTTACTCATGGTGTTGGTCATGATGATCAAATCATCCACATATACAATGACAATCACCAAATATGCACTTGTTTGTTTGATGTAAAGAGAGTGGTCCGCATGACTCTTCTTATAGCCCTCTCTTGCAAACAATGCATCCACATCCATGTACCATGCTCTTCCGGATTGTCTCAACCCATAGATGGCCTTCTTGAGCTTGCACTTGAGGTGTTGGTGGCCCTCTTGCACAAAGCCCTTGGGTTGATCCATGTAGATCACCTCTTCAAGCCAAGGATTAAGAAACGCCGTGATCACATCCATTTGGTGCATTTCCAAGTCCATGGCTGCCCCGATTCCCACCATGCATCGAATGGTGCAAAACTTGGCCACAGGAGCAAAAGTCTCATTGAAGTCCACCCCTTCAACTTGAGAATACCCCTTGGCTACCAATCTCGCTTTGTAGCGCACAATGTTGCCCAATGCATCTCTCTTGGTGCAAAACACCCACTTGCATCCAACACTTGTACGATCACGAGGAAGGGGAGAAAGTTCCCATGTACCTTTGGCCATAAGTGAGGCATACTCTTCTTTCATGGCTTGCTCCCACTTGCTTGCATCCGCACTTTTCATGGCTTCTCCCACATTGCATGGATCTCTTGCATACGCCACATTCACGTGCTCCACATGCTCTTGAGGTAAGATGTGGTTCTTCCACCATTCTCCAAGCGGCCTCCTTTCTCTTGTAGGATATCTAGACACCTTGGAAGTATCTTCTTCTTCATCTTCACTTGGTGCCGCACTCGTTGATGGACATGTCTTTTCTGTGGGCGTTGGTGGTGAATCATCATGCTCTTCATCTTCCTTGGGCAAAGCTTCCATGCTTGGAGATTTGTCCACCTCAATATTAGGTTCCTCCATGCTCCCACTTGGACACATCTCCAAATCATGGCTTGCCCCTTGCTTCTCTTCCACAAATGTGACATCTCGACTTTTGATGATCTTCTTTGTCTCTATACACATGAGCCTGTAAGCTTTGGAGCCCTCACAATAGCCCACCAACAAACACTTAATGCCCTTGGCATCAAGCTTGGAACGCTTGGGACTCAAATCTAAAGCATATGCAACGCATCCAAAAATGCGCATGTGCCCAATATTGGGCCTCTTCCCACTCCAAGCTTGTTGTGGCGTCATAGATGCAATTGCATTGGTGGGGCACCTATTGCGTGTGTAGGCCGCATTGGATATAGCCTCCGCCCAAAGATCATATGTGAGGCCTTGGGCATGCAACATGGCCCGAGCCATCTCCATAAGTGTGCGATTGGCACGCTCCGCCACACCATTTTGTTGTGGAGTATAAGGCGCTGAAGTTTGGTGTTGAATGCCATGTTCTCTCATAAAAGCCTCAAAGGCCTTGGACATGTACTCCCCTCCATTGTCCGACCGCAACACCTTCACCTTGTGCCCCGATTCATTCTCCACAAGTGCCTTCCATGCCTTAAACCTCTCCAATACATCACTCTTGCACTTGAGCATAAACACCCATATCTTCCTTGAAAAATCATCAATGAAGGTCAAAAAATACCTTGCACCACCCATGGAAGTGGTCTTCATGGGGCCACACACATCGGAGTGCACAATCTCCAACACCTTGGTTGCCCTTGTGCCTCCATCCCTTGGGAACGGTTGCCTTGCTTGCTTGCCTTCAATGCAAGCCTCGCACTTCAAATCGCAAGAGCCCTTCTCCACTTGCATGCCTCCCACCATGCTTTGAAGGGTCTTGACGCTCTTCTCATTGAGGTGGCCCAATCTCTTGTGCCATAGTTCCAAAGAGTGTTGGTGGAGTGCTCCTTGGGCCAAACATGCCATGCTTGTGCCATTCACATTTTTGAACCTCAATTGATACAAGTTGCCCTCCTTAGGTGCGGTCACAATCATCTCTCCATTGGGTGCACCCAAATCGCAACCCTTGCTGTTGAATTGCACCTTCAGCTCTTGTGACACCAACTTGCTCACCGAGAGCAAGTTGGCATGCAATTTGGGCACATGCAACGCATCTTGGATGCGAATGGTCTTCCTTTGGCCCTTCACCTCCACCTCCACCATGATGCACCCCATGCCAATTGCATCCACCACGCCATTGTCACCCAAATACACCTTGTGGTTGCTAATAGGCTTATAAGTGAGAAAAGCTTGTCCATGTGGAGTCATATGTTGCGTTGCACCGGAGTCAATGATCCATGTGAACATGTCGGTGTTGTCATATCCATCATTGGCTGCAAACGCAAAGTCCTCCTCCACTTCCTTGGCACTTGCCTTGTTTGCGCTCTCCCTCTTGGGCAACCTACAAAACCGTGCAAGGTGGCCGGGCTTACCACAATTGTAGCACATGCGTGTCTCTTTGCGTGGTTGTGAGCTTCCTCCTTGTCCAATTCGTGAATAGAGTGCGGCCCCTCCTTCTTGGGGCTCATTCTCCTTCCTCTTGGACACTTCATGCATCAATCTTGCGGTGATGAAGTTGAGGGTGAGCTCCTCCATGGGTCTTGTCTCCAATGCGGTGATAAGATACTCATATGAAGATGGCAAGCTATCAAGCAAAGTCATGACAATATCTCCATCCGTCACAGGCACCTCCAAACAAGCGAGTTGGTCTGCAAGCGCTTTGACCTTGTTGATGTGGTCGAGCATGTCTTCATTCTCTTGCATCTTGCACGTGAAGAACTTGCGCCGAATGAAAAGCATGTTGGACAAGCTCTTGGTCTCATGGATGTTGCAAAGCACCTTCCATGCTTCTACGGGTCCTTTGCATGCGCGAACATGTGCAAGTTGCCTATCCACAAGATTGCAAGCAATCATGGAAAAGGCCTTCTTGACCCTCCTCTCATAGGCCTTCTTAACTTTGGCATCCGCATCGGTTGCGGGTGCTTCTTCGGTGCCCTCCATCTTGAATTTCCATAGGCCAAAGTTCTCTCCATTGAACTTGTCAATGACCCTCACGCTATCTCCATCACTAGTGGCCATGGTGAATACCTCCCACTCTACTACAACCCCAAGTGATCCAAATCACTTCAATGTAACCTCAAAATGCACAACTCACTCCCTCGTGGTTGTAACAAGTCCAATAAGGTCCCAAATACCCTCAATCTTTTTAATAAGACCCTCAATGGTCCTATCCTCTCAATTCAGACCTCAAGTGGCCTAAATCTCTCCAATCCATACTCTCGTGCTTCAAATCACTCAATTCAGACCTCAAATGGCTCAAATCTCTCCAATGCACACTATTGTGCTCCAAATCACTCAATTCAGACCTCAAATGGTCTAAATCTCTCCAATGCACACTCTAGTGCTCCAAATCACTCAATTCAGACCCCAAGTGGTCTAAATCTCTCCAATGCACACTCTAGTGCTCCAAATCACTCAATTCAAACCCCAAGTGGTTCAAATCTCTCCAATGCACTTCCAAATGATCTAATACACTCAAATCAGACCTCAAATGATGCAAATCTCTCTTATGCGCACTCAAATGCTTCAAATCACCTCAATGAAGTATTAAATGCACAAATTAGCCCCTTTGGAGGAAGAGCTAAACTCTAGCTCCCAACAAAGGCTATGAAGCACCAAATCACACCTCAATGAGCACAAATGAACCCCAAACAACAAAATACCTCACCCAAAGGTCCAAATCTTCAATGAAAATGCTCCAAATGACTCCAAACTCCAATAATGCTCCTTCAACACACCTTGCAATGAGATCCAATCTCTAATAGCAACTCACATGAGTGGGCCCATAACCTATTGAGAAAAGAAACACTAAGTCAATATATTCTAATGAAGGGGGATTACAAAACAAGTGTGAGAAAGGGTAGTGAGCCGTTGCTAAGAGCTCTCCTCTTATACTACTACTTGGTGGCGTCTCAAGTGTCTTGCAAGTCCTGTCGAATGCCACTTGTAAGCCACCTCTTGCCACCTCATGGACCACATGGCGGTCCGTCCTCATGCGGCCTTCCACGTGTCTAGACACGTGTCGGTCCATCTATCCTATGCCCTCCACGTGTCTTTGCCTACCACATGCAAGACACGTGGCGGTTTGCCAACATGCTTCCTTCCACGTGTCCTTGCCTATCCTATGCATGACATGTGGCGATCCTATATTGTTCTTGCTTTGGCTACAAACAACACCTATCCAACGTTAGCCCATACTACGAGCTTTCACAAACAATCCAAAGCATCCTACTCAATATCTTCAACAACAACAAGCTTGGAGTGGGAAGAGGCCCAATATTGGGCACATGCGCATTTTTGGATGCGTTGCATATGCTTTAGATTTGAGTCCCAAGCGTTCCAAGCTTGATGCCAAGGGCATTAAGTGTTTGTTGGTGGGCTATTGTGAGGGCTCCAAAGCTTATAGGCTCATGTGTATAGAGACAAAGAAGATCATCAAAAGTCGAGATGTCACATTTGTGGAAGAGAAGCAAGGGGCAAGCCATGATTTGGAGATGTGTCCAAGTGGGAGCATGGAGGAACCTAATATTGAGGTGGACAAATCTCCAAGCATGGAAGCTTTGCCCAAGGAAGATGAAGAGCATGATGATTCACCACCAACGCCCACAGAGAAGACATGTCCATCAACGAGTGCGGCACCAAGTGAAGATGAAGAAGAAGATACTTCCAAGGTGTCTAGATATCCTACAAGAGAAAGGAGGCCGCTTGGAGAATGGTGGAAGAACCACATCTTACCTCAAGAGCATGTGGAGCACGTGAATGTGGCGTATGCAAGAGATCCATGCAATGTGGGAGAAGCCATGAAAAGTGCGGATGCAAGCAAGTGGGAGCAAGCCATGAAAGAAGAGTATGCCTCACTTATGGCCAAAGGTACATGGGAACTTTCTCCCCTTCCTCGTGATCGTACAAGTGTTGGATGCAAGTGGGTGTTTTGCACCAAGAGAGATGCATTGGGCAACATTGTGCGCTACAAAGCGAGATTGGTAGCCAAGGGGTATTCTCAAGTTGAAGGGGTGGACTTCAATGAGACTTTTGCTCCTGTGGCCAAGTTTTGCACCATTCGATGCATGGTGGGAATCGGGGCAGCCATGGACTTGGAAATGCACCAAATGGATGTGATCACGGCGTTTCTTAATCCTTGGCTTGAAGAGGTGATCTACATGGATCAACCCAAGGGCTTTGTGCAAGAGGGCCACCAACACCTCAAGTGCAAGCTCAAGAAGGCCATCTATGGGTTGAGACAATCCGGAAGAGCATGGTACATGGATGTGGATGCATTGTTTGCAAGAGAGGGCTATAAGAAGAGTCATGCGGACCACTCTCTTTACATCAAACAAACAAGTGCATATTTGGTGATTGTCATTGTATATGTGGATGATTTGATCATCATGACCAACACCATGAGTAAGATGGTGGAAGTGAAGGCTATGTTGAAGAGCCAATACGATATGAGCGACCTTGGTGAGCTACACTATTGCCTTGGAGTGGAGTTTACAAGGCAACGGGCTGGTGGCAACGGGCATTTGCTATGAGTGTGGTGAGTCAACACATGGCCAAGAGTGGGCCAAAGCATTGGGCAGCGGTCAAGAGGGTCATGCGATACCTGCAAGGTTCTTTGGATGCCAAGTTGGTACTTGGAGGCAAGAGCCTTGCATTGGTGGGTTTTTGTGATGCCGATTGGGCCGGAGATGCAACGGACCGGAGATCCACAACGGGCTATGTGTTTATACTTGGAGGCGGTGCCATTTCGTGGAACTCGAAGAAGCAACCCACCATTGCATTGTCTACCACCGAGGCCGAGTACATGGCTATTAGCCAATGCACAAGGGAGGCCATATGGCTAAGGCAACTCATGAGTGATGTGGGATTGGAGCAAGAGAAGAGCACATGCATCATGTGTGACAATCAAGGTGCCATAGCCTTGGTGAAGAATCCAATCCATCATTCACGGAGCAAACACATCGACATTCAACACCATTTCATTCGTGAGAAGGTTGAAGAAGATGTGATTGAGATGAAGTACATTTCTACGGAGCGCATGGTGGCGGATGAGCTTACCAAGGCACTTGGTAAGCCGCGACATGAAGTTCTTCGCAAGGCCATGGGTTTAACATTGTTTGGCAACAAACAAAGTGGAAGTGTTGAAGATATTGAGTAGGATGCTTTAGATTGTTTGTGAAAGCTCGTAGTATGGGCTAACGTTGGATAGGTGTTGTTTGTAGCCAAAGCAAGAACAATATAGGATCGCCACATGTCATGCATAGGATAGGCAAGGACACGTGGAAGGAAGCATGTTGGCAAACCGCCACGTGTCTTGCATGTGGTAGGCAAAGACACGTGGAGGGCATAGGATAGATGGACCGACACGTGTCTAGACACGTGGAAGGCCGCATGAGGACGGACCGCCATGTGGTCCATGAGGTGGCAAGAGGTGGCTTACAAGTGGCATTCGACAGGACTTGCAAGACACTTGAGACGCCACCAAGTAGTAGTATAAGAGGAGAGCTCTTAGCAACGGCTCACTACCCTTTCGCACACTTGTTTTGTAATCCCCCTTCATTAGAATATATTGACTTAGTGTTTCTTTTCTCAATAGTTGTGGCGTCATAGATGCAATTGCATTGGTGGGGCACCTATTGCGTGTGTAGGCCGCATTGGATATAGCCTCCGCCCAAAGATCATATGTGAGGCCTTGGGCATGCAACATGACCCGAGCCATCTCCATAAGTGTGCGATTGGCACGCTCCGCCACACCATTTTGTTGTGGAGTATAAGGCGCTGAAGTTTGGTGTTGAATGCCATGTTCTCTCATAAAAGCCTCAAAGGCCTTGGACATGTACTCCCCTCCATTGTCCGACCGCAACACCTTCACCTTGTGCCCCGATTCATTCTCCACAAGTGCCTTCCATGCCTTAAACCTCTCCAATACATCACTCTTGCACTTGAGCATAAACACCCATATCTTCCTTGAAAAATCATCAATGAAGGTCAAAAAATACCTTGCACCACCCATGGAAGTGGTCTTCATGGGGCCACACACATCGGAGTGCACAATCTCCAACACCTTGGTTGCCCTTGTGCCTCCATCCCTTGGGAACGGTTGCCTTGCTTGCTTGCCTTCAATGCAAGCCTCGCACTTCAAATCGCAAGAGCCCTTCTCCACTTGCATGCCTCCCACCATGCTTTGAAGGGTCTTGACGCTCTTCTCATTGAGGTGGCCCAATCTCTTGTGCCATAGCTCCAAAGAGTGTTGGTGGAGTGCTCCTTGGGCCAAACATGCCATGCTTGTGCCATTCACATTTTTGAACCTCAATTGATACAAGTTGCCCTCTTTAGGTGCGGTCACAATCATCTCTCCATTGGGTGCACCCAAATCGCAACCCTTGTTGTTGAATTGCACCTTCAGCTCTTGTGACACCAACTTGCTCACCGAGAGCAAGTTGGCATGCAATTTGGGCACATGCAACGCATCTTGGATGCGAATGGTCTTCCTTTGGCCCTTCACCTCCACCTCCACCACGATGCACCCCATGCCAATTGCATCCACCACACCATTGTCACCCAAATACACCTTGTGGTTGCTAATAGGCTTATAAGTGAGAAAAGCTTGTCCATGTGGAGTCATATGTTGCGTTGCACCCGAGTCAATGATCATGTGAACATGTCGGTGTTGTCATACCCATCATTGGTTGCAAACGCAAAGTCCTCCTCCACTTCCTTGGCACTTGCCTTGTTTGCGCTCTCCCTCTTGGGCAACCTACAAAACCGTGCAAGGTGGCCGGGCTTACCACAATTGTAGCACATGCGTGTCTCTTTGCGTGGTTGTGAGCTTCCTCCTTGTCCAATTCGTGAATAGAGTGCGGCCCCTCCTTCTTGGGGCTCATTCTCCTTCCTCTTGGACACTTCATGCATCAATCTTGCGGTGATGAAGTTGAGGGTGAGCTCCTCCATGGGTCTTGTCTCCAATGCGGTGATAAGATACTCATATGAAGATGGCAAGCTATCAAGCAAAGTCATGACAATATCTCCATCCGTCACAGGCACCTCCAAACAAGCGAGTTGGTCTGCAAGCGCTTTGACCTTGTTGATGTGGTCGAGCATGTCTTCATTCTCTTGCATCTTGCACGTGAAGAACTTGCGCCGAATGAAAAGCATGTTGGACAAGCTCTTGGTCTCATGGATGTTGCAAAGCACCTTCCATGCTTCTACGGGTCCTTTGCATGCGCGAACATGTGCAAGTTGCCTATCCACAAGATTGCAAGCAATCATGGAAAAGGCCTTCTTGACCCTCCTCTCATAGGCCTTCTTAACTTTGGCATCCGCATCGGTTGCGGGTGCTTCTTCGGTGCCCTCCATCTTGAATTTCCATAGGCCAAAGTTCTCTCCATTGAACTTGTCAATGACCCTCACGCTATCTCCATCACTAGTGGCCATGGTGAATACCTCCCACTCTACTACAACCCCAAGTGATCCAAATTACTTCAATGTAACCTCAAAATGCACAACTCCCTCCCTCGTAGTTGTAACAAGTCCAATAAGGTCCCAAATACCCTCAATCTTTTTAATAAGACCCTCAATGGTCCTATCCTCTCAATTCAGACCTCAAGTGGCCCAAATCTCTCCAATCCATACTCTCGTGCTCCAAATCACTCAATTCAGACCTCAAATGGCTCAAATCTCTCCAATGCACACTATTGTGCTCCAAATCACTCAATTCAGACCTCAAATGGCTCAAATCTCTCCAATGCACTTCCAAATGATCTAATACACTCAAATCAGACCTCAAATGATGCAAATCTCTCTTATGAGCACTCAAATGCTTCAAATCACCTCAATGAAGTATTAAATGCACAAATTAGCCCCTTTGGAGGAAGAGCTAAACTCTAGCTCCCAACAAAGGCTATGAAGCACCAAATCACACCTCAATGAGCACAAATGAACCCCAAACAACAAAATACCTCACCCAAAGGTCCAAATCTTCAATGAAAATGCTCCAAATGACTCCAAACTCCACTTGCTCCAAACTCCAAGAATGCTCCTTCAACACACCTTGCAATGAGATCCAATCTCTAATAGCAACTCACATGAGTGGGCCCATAACCTATTGAGAAAAGAAACACTAAGCCAATATATTCTAATGAAGGGGGATTACAAAACAAGTGTGAGAAAGGGTAGTGAGCCGTTGCTAAGAGCTCTCCTCTTATACTACTACTTGGTGGCGTCTCAAGTGTCTTGCAAGTCCTTTCGAATGCCACTTGTAAGCCACCTCTTGCCACCTCATGGACCACATGGCGGTCCGTCCTCATGCGGCCTTCCACGTGTCTAGACACGTGTCGGTCCATCTATCCTATGCCCTCCACGTGTCTTTGCCTACCACATGCAAGACACGTGGCGGTTCGCCAACATGCTTCCTTCCACGTGTCCTTGCCTATCCTATGCATGACATGTGGCGATCCTATATTGTTCTTGCTTTGGCTACAAACAACACCTATCCAACGTTAGCCCATACTACGAGCTTTCACAAACAATCTAAAGCATCCTACTCAATATCTTCAACAAATACACCCACTAGCAAAAACCACAGCTAATAGATAATCAACTAGATAATTAGCTAATCACAGCTACCGATTACACCTCCAAATGGATGGAAGCTAGGGCTTTGAAAGACAATACTGCCCAATCAACAGATAAGTTTTTATATGAAGAAATAATAACCCATTATGGATGTCCATTGGAGATAATCAATGATTAAGGTACCCATTTTCTCAACACAACGATCCAACTTCTTACTACGGAATTCGTAATTCAACATTGAATATCAACTCCATATTATCCTCAAGGCAATGGACAAGTAGAATCTACAAATAAAGTCTTAAAAGCAATCCTGACCAAAATAGCAAATGCCAACCGAACAAATTGGGACCAAAGGTTATTTTCTGCATTTTAGGCATACCAGACAGCATATAAAGTAACTACTCGTCATACTCCCTTCTTACTAGTATATAAGACAAAGGCATTACTTCCCATCAAATACCTAGAAACTCAACCACAAGGACATCAAAGGATTCTATCAGTTTATACAATGCTAGCACACCGCTTACAACAATTAGAAGAGGTAGATTTACGACAGGGTGAAGCCGAAAATCAAATAATGAGGATACAAATGATGCAAAAGTATCGACACGACAATTCCAAAATCACAAAACAACCAAATATACAAAAAGAAAGAAGAGACCAACAAAAATTGCAAAGTGAATATGAAAAAGGAGAATGTTCCAATTCCCAACCATCCATAATTATTGCTAGAGGACAAGAGGTCAACCCAAACATGTGGTAGATGCTACAAAACACTGAACAACACCGATCACAATCAACAAATCCTTACCAACAAGGCCAAAATATCCTATGGTTAAAATCCACTATCAAAAGGAAAAAAGGAAAATTTGTAAACAAGTGGTTTGGACCTTACAAGATCAAAACTATTTACCCTAATGGAATAGTAGACTTATATGAAACCACAAGACTGTCCGTCCGAGTGAATTTTAACAAATTACGACCATATGCTATGGAAAAAGGAATAATCAAATAAAATCTAGGGGTTTACGTATCTATGGTACGAGACAATAAGGATGTGGAACAACCAAGCAAGAAATCACTAGAACAACAAAAATATTGCACATATTGCCATAACCCATATAATAGACAAATATGTCTTAAAAACATAAATATAGATCCAAAAACACCATCTACTACAACTCAACTTGGAAACATATTACAACAAATTTTTACTGTGAAAGATATCAACTAATACCAAGAAGGCTAGAGAGTATTATGGTTAAAAGTCATGGAAAATAAAAACGAAGATAAATGGATAGGATTTGCTATAGTGAAAACAATTTATCCTAATAAAATAATGAAATTAATCAATTCAAATGGAAAAGAATTTCTTATACCGGTCCGAGGAATAAAACCTTATGATCAAAACATGACAAAAACAAATATTGAAATACATTATGTACAACCTACTATTCAACTAATCAAATCCTATATAAAACAAAATAAAACAAATGATATTCCTCAAAAACAACAACCATTAAAAAGAAAAAATATAGAAAATGAAGATAATGATTTAACTATTAAGAATGTACAAAAAGACTCAAAACATAGATATAGAGGCAAAGAGACAAGGGATGGATTATTGTATTCATTATTAGGTGTGAATGAGACTAATGTGTTTCAAGACATTTTTAGTATGAACATCATTTTTGGGGTTCAATATAAGACGGAAGTTATATCTTTGGAAAAAGAACTCATTCAAGCTCTTTTTGTCTTATCATTTTTGATTGCAAGCAAATTTAAATAGCATTTATATTACATCATCACTTAGAATTTAATTTTAAAACAATAATCTTACCAAAGAATGGATTTACAGCAATAGAAAAAAATATATTAAAAAACATAGGTTTATTAAATTTTGCTATTCAAGTAGAATGGGAAGGACAAATCCTTAAAGAGATAGTGCAAGAAGTGTTATTAAATTTGGAAGGAGAAGTAGAAACGAGCATTTTCAAAGGCAAAATTTATGAGATAATACCACAAAATTTCAAGGAAGTTTTCACTAACATTTTCCATCTTAAGCCTGTTCTAGCCATGCCTACTAAAGAATGTGCTAATCAATTCACTATTACAAAGTTATACACTTCTAAAACAGCCATTATTACATCAGCCATGGGTGGGAATCAAGAAACAAAAACAATTTTAAAATTCTTAGGATCTGTTTTCAATCTTAAACAAAAGACCAAAGAAGTTTCATGGCCAATAATACAATTGGTACAACAAATAATGGAAGGAGGAGCAATAGATTGGATAGAAGTTTTCAAACTCCAATTCTATTATCCACTACGAAGGAAAAAATTAGAAATCCAAGACCCAAAGCTTGTCATAATTCACACAAGACTAGGAGAATACATTAGTCTTTTATTATCAACAACCAATTCCTTAGCTTTGGCTAAAAGTATTAAAAATTATGTAACTCCTAAACTAGGAAAGAGACCACTACTCTCTCCATTATTTGAAACAAATATACAAATTATAAAAAGAGAAAAAGTTAATAAAAGTATGATACTATAACTTTAGCTTCCCGAAGTGATGGCTGGTTTTATAGGAGTCCAAGAGGAATTTGCAACAACAATATTTAACTTAGAAACCTCCAATAGAAATATCAAAAGTGAGCAAACTTACACAAAGATATTTCAAGAGGAAGAGGAAAAAACTAACCCTAAATTAAAAGTAAGAGAAACATAGTAACAGATAATCCAATAGCAATACCAAAGGAAAGAAACTTTGACACCAAGGACAAACTTGCAGTAGCCTTGACAAAACCTAAGATACAAGTAACAAAAGCAACAAAGAGAAAAAATAGACCACAAACCACAACAAAGACACTCAAACGAAAAGAAACACACACTTATAGACTTACAAAGAAAATTCACCTCTAGCACGACCAAAACAAAGGCGATAAAGAGAACATACAAGCACTTATAGTTGCAAGTAAAGACAGGGATTACATTCTAGAAGATGTTGTGCCTCTTTTGTCAACGACCATTCCGAATACAATTGATGTAGCGACTAATGTAATTGCTACCACAGCGACTGTTGTGTCGTCCCTGTATACAAGCATTAGAAACCAAGCAAGCAATAAGAAAATAAATGACAAACAAAACAAAAACAACACAGAAAACACATCAATACCAAATCGACAAGACCTGGGATTGGAAAAAGTTAAGCAAGGTCAAGTTTTTAATCGAGAGATACAAGCAAGAAGCAAGATCATACCCTCACTATGGAGAATGATACTCCCACTACACCGAAAACTACCGCGATTCCCACTCCAACCACCACAAACAAAGCAAACAAGAAAAAGGCTATTTTCAATAATAACGTTGCGATAGTACCAAACACTTCTTCGAAACATGATACACTAAAGAAATATGATACAACAAATCAAAATAGAAAGTGCAAGGAAAACCCAGTTGGGACCAACGCGAACACTATTGCATTTCAGCCCTCACCTCCTTGAATTTTTCATTGGTGAGCTTGGGCAACTTGACATGTGTGTCAAGTGGTGTACCTATGCCTTTGCACTCCTCCATGTTGAATCGCTTGAGAATCTCTTCAAGGTACTTGCGTTGGCTCATGGTGATGGTGCGGGAAGCCCTATCCCTCTTGAACTCCACTCCAAGGCAATAGCTTAGCTCTCCAAGATCCGTCATCTCATACTCCTCCTTGAGCATAGCCTTCACCTCAAGCATCTTGGTCATGCTACTTGTAGAGAGGATCAGATCATCCACATATAAGATCACAATCACCAAAAACTCACCACTTTGCATGGTGTACAAAGAGTGATCAGCATGGCTTCTTAGAAGGCCCTTCCTCACAAACATGCCATCAATATCTCGATACCATGCTCTCTCCGATTGCTTCAACCCGCGAAGTGCCTTCTTCAACTTGCACTTCAAATGCTCTTGGCCTTCTTGCACAAAGCCTTCGGGTTGATCCATGTAGATGACCTCCTCCAACTTGGGGTTGAGAAAAGCCGTCTTCACATCCATTTGGTGCATCTCCAAGTCCATGGCTGCCCCAAGAGTCACAATGCACCGAATGGTGCTAAACTTGGCAATGGGGGCAAAGGTCTCATTGAAGTCCTCCCCTTGTACTTAGGAAAACCCCCTAGCAACTAGCCTTGCCTTGTACCTCACAATCTGATCCAAAGCATCCCTTTCGGTGGAGAAAACCCACTTACTATTGAGATTACAATATGAGAAGGATGAAAGGCTTTACTTAGATGGTAGGATGATAATCAAGGCCCATGCATGGGCTGAACATAAAAGGGAAAAGCCTTTCCCTAGTTATCCACAAACCATGTGGGATAACTAAACACCATGGGCTGCCTTTGACTACAAGCAATACCCATTAGACTCTAAGCCTAACTAAGAGGCTAATACTACTCCTAGGGCTGAATGTACATAATCTACACTAATATGTACATGTTCTTCAACACTCCCACTTTGAGAGTGGTCAAAGGCTCCAAGGCCCATCTTCCCTATCAAGTTGTGGTGTTGTGCCTTCCCAAGGGCCTTGGTCAGCACATCAGCAACCATAGCTTGGGTAGGCACATACTTGAGCTCAATCACCTCAGCCTCCACTCGTTCACGAATGAAATGGTGTTGCACATCAATGTGCTTGGTACGAGAGTGGTGGGTGGGATTTTTGGCCAAAGCAATGGCCCCTTGGTTGTCACACCAAATGGGTGTGCTCCCCTCTTGGACAAGACCAACATCAGCCAAGAGTTGCCTCAACCAAATGGCCTCCTTGGTGCATTGGCTCATGGCCATGTATTCAGCCTCCGTTGTAGAGAGAGCTATGGTGGGCTGCCTCTTGGAATTCCAAGTAATGGCACCCAATCCAAGCTTAAACACGTAGCCGGTGGTGGATCTCCTATCCCCCTCATCACCCGCCCAATCCGCATCACAATACCCATGCAAAGTCACATGGGCACCTCCAAGTTGCAACTCCATGCCAAGTGTGCCTTGAAGGTACCTCATCACCCTCTTCACCGCTGCCCAATGCATTGGGCCATACTTGGACATGTGTTGACTCACAACACTCACCGGAAAGGCCAAATCTGGCCTTGTGGCTACCATGGCATACATCAAGCACCCAACCGCTGCCTTGTAAGGCACACCTTGCATTTCAGCCCTCACCTCTCCAAATTCAGCATCCGTGAGCTTGGGCAACTTCACATGAGTGTCAAGTGGTGTACCTATGGCTTTGCACTCCTCCATGTTGAAGCGCTTGAGGATTTCTTCAAGGTACTTGCGTTGGCTCATGGTGATGCTGCGGGCAGCCCTATCCCTCTTGAACTCCACTCCAAGGCAATAGCTTAGCTCTCCAAGATCCGTCATCTCATACTCCTCCTTGAGCATAGCCTTCACCTCAAGTATCTTGGTCATGCTACTTGCAAGGAGGATCAGATCATCCACATATAAGATCACAATCACCAAAAACTCACCACTTTGCATGGTGTACAAAGAGTGATCAGCATGGCTTCTTAGGAAGCCCTTCCTCACAAACATGGCATCAATATCTTGGTACCAGGCCCTCCCCGATTGCTTCAACCCGGGAAGGGCTTTCCTCAACTTGCACTTGAGGTGCTCCTTGCCTTCTTGCACAAAACCTTGGGGCTGATCCATGTAGATGACCTCCTTGAGCTTGGGGTTGAGAAAAGCCGTCTTCACATCCATTTGGTGCATCTCCAAGTCCATGGCTGCCCCAAGACTCACAACACACCGGATGGTGCTAAACTTGGCAACGGGAGCAAAAGTCTCATTAAAATCCACACCCTCCACTTGGGAGAATCCCCTAGCAACCAGCCTTGCCTTGTACCTCACAACATGACCCAAAGCATCCCTTTTGGTGGAGAAAACCCACTTACAACCCACACTTGATCTCTTGGAAGGAAGGGGTGCAAGCTCCCATGTCCCCTTGGTAATGAGGGCCTTGTACTCCTCTTGCATGGCCAACTCCCACTTGCTTGCATCCTCACAACGCAACACCTCTCCAAGTGTGGAGGGATCTCCAAGGAAAGCCACATTGGCTTGTTCTTCATTTTGTGGGGGAAGAATGTGATTCAGCCACCAATCTCCAAGTGGCTTGCGGGTCCTTGTTGGATAACGTGGCTCCTCTTGCTCCTCCAAGGGCTGGTCTTGCTCCTCCAAAGGCTGATCTTGCTCTTCCAAGGGCTGATCACGCTCTTGCCCCCTTGGTAAAGATCTTGGAGAAGGGGCTGATGGCCTCTTCCCTTGGGGTGTGGCCGCCTTCTTCTTGGGCTCCGCCAACTCTTCATCTTCTTCATCTTCATCTCCTTCATCTTCCATGTGCACTCTTGGAGTTGTGCCCACCTTTTGGGCTGGTCCTCCACTACTCCCACTTGGGCTCACCTCCAAGAGCTTAGGATCAGCACCTCCATCCTCCAAGAAGGTCACATCTCGACTCTTGATGATGGCCTTGCTCTCCACACACATCAGCCTATAAGCCTTGGTTCCCTCACAATAACCAAGGAAAAGACACTTGATGCCCTTGGCATCCAACTTGGTCCTCTTGGCACTTGGAACCAATGCGTAGGCAATGAACCCGAAGATGCGCATGTGAGACACATGAGGTCTGATCCCACTCCAAGCTTCTTGGGGTGTCTTGCTTGTCAAGGCTTGCGTAGGGCACCGATTCCTTGTATAAACCGCATTGGACACGGCCTCCCCCCAAAGCTCATACTTCAGCCCTTGGCCATGAATCATGGCCCTTGCCATCTCCACAATGGTGCGATTGGCACGCTCCGCTACGCCGTTTTGTTGAGGAGTGTAAGGGGCTGAAGTGTGGTGCTCAATGCCATGAGCCTTCAAGTACCCCTCAAAGGCCTTGGACACATACTCCCCTCCATTATCTGATCGCAGCACCTTCACCTTGCACTCGGATTGGGCCTCCACAAGGGCCTTCCAAGTCTCAAAACGCCCAAACACCTCACTCTTGCACTTCAGCATGTACACCCAAACCTTACGAGAGAAATCATCAATGAAGGTCACGAAATACCTTGCTCCTCCAATGGATGTGGTCTTCATTGGCCCGCACACATCGGAATGCACAAGCTCCAATAGCTTGCTCGCCCTTGTGGCCCCATCCTTGGGGAAGGGCTGCCTTGCTTGCTTGCCTTCAATGCACCCCTTGCACACCATAGAACTCCAATCATGCTTGCAAGAAGAGAGGTTCAGCCCCTTCACAATGTGTTGGAGGCTCTTCATGCTCTTCACATTCAAGTGCCCAAGCCTCCTATGCCAAAGCTCCACAAGGTCTTCATGGGCTGATCCTTGGGCCACACACGCCAAGGAAGTGCCATTCACCTTGGTGAAATGGAGGAGATACAAGTTGCCCTCACGAGGGGCTGATGCAATCAAGACTCCACTTGGTGAACGCACAACACACCCCACCATGTTGAAATGCACTTTCAAACCTCCCAAAGACAATTTGCTTACCGAAAGCAAGTTGGCATGCAACTTGGGGACATGAAGGACCTCATGGATTTGGATCCTCTTGGGCTGACCCTTCACCATCACCTCCACAAGGATCTCCCCCTTGCCAAGGGCCTCCACCATGCCATTGTCTCCCAAATAAATCTTCTTCCCCGAAATGGGCTGATACGTGTGGAAGGCATCACGATGGCTGGTCATATGTTGGGTGGCTCCCGAGTCCACAATCCAAGTAAACATGTTGGCCTTCTCCCCTCCTCCATTGGCTGCAAAGGCGAAATCCTCCTCTTCCTCCTCTTTGGAAGCTTGGTGTGCACTCTCCTTGCCTTTGTCTTGGCTGATCTTGCAATGCCTAGCAATGTGGCCTGGTTTGCCACACTTGAAGCACGTCCTTGTCTCCTTGAAAGCCTTGGTGTTGCCTCCCTTGCCATGTCTTGAGACTAGGGCTGATCCCTCCCCTTGGGGCTCATTCTCCTTGCGCTTGGTCACCTCATGCATCAAGCGGGCCGTCACAAACTCCAAGGTCAGCTCCTTGGTGGGCCTTGTCTCCAATGCGGTGATGAGGAACTCATAAGATGATGGCAAGCTTGCCAACAAGGTCATCACCACATCTCCCTCCGTCACGGGCGCATCCAAACAAGCCAACTCATCTGCAAGAGCCTTGACCTTGTTCACGTGATCCAACAAATCGTCCTCCTCTTCCATCTTGCTAGTGAAGAACTTTCGGCGAAGAAATAGGAGGTTGGAGAGGCTCTTGGTCTCATGGATGTTACAAAGGGTGGTCCACGCTTGGGCTGGTCCCTTGCAATGGCGGATGTGTGCAATTTGCCGGTCCGCAAGGTTGATGGCAATGAGAGCAAAGGCCTTCTTCTCCTTCCTCTCAAACCCCTTCTTGGTCTTTGGATCCGCATCTTCACTTGGAGGCTCCTCACTCCCATCCACCACGTCCCACAAGTCCTTCTCCGCAAGGATCATCTCCATCTTGAACTTCCACATGCCAAAGTTCTCCCCATTGAACTTGTCAATGATGCGCACGCCCTCTCCTCCACTTGATGACATGATGAAGCACCTCCCACTTGTTGGCAGCACCCAAAGGGTCTCCAAGTCAATTCAGCCTCCAAACACTCCCTTGGAAGCCAATTGGGCTGAAACGACAACAATCACCCCTTCCAAGGACACCTCCCACTTGTTGGCAGCACCCTAAGTGTCTCCAAGTCAATTCAGCCTCCAAACACTCCTTTGGAAGCCAATTGGGCTGAAACGACAACAATCAGCCCTTCCAAGATCCTCACAACCTTATAAAGGACAAAACACTCCTCACAAGTGCCTCACCTCCTCTCAACACGAATTCAGACCCTAATGGAGCTCAAATCCACCACATGGACATGATGGGCTAGTGCTACTTCAATTCAGCAAGCCAACTCACAATGCTCCTCACAAATAGGGTACTCCACACTCCAAGGCACTCAAGCCTTCCAATCAGCCCTCAATGGATCACCAATCCACCCAAACACCCTAATTGGCCCTCAATGGCTCACATGGCCACAAATCAGCCCTCTTGGGTTCACAAAGTCCATGAATTGCCTCACACACTCACAAGGGCACTAATCAGCCCTCCATGCATGGCAAAAACCTCAAGCAACTCAAATATGCTTCCAAGGCTCACAAAGACTCTCAATAGATGGCAATTGGCACCATTACTATCCACAATGCACCTAAGTGCAAAATCAGCCACAATGGGCTCCCAATGTACTTTTCTAAGCACAAACTCAAACTAGGAGCATGCAACCAGCTCACTCTAGGTCTGATTACTACCATAAGCAATGTCCCACCCAAAATGTACTCCAAACCTCACAAACCAGCCAACAAAAGCTCAAAAAAAATTTCCTCCTTTTTAAAAAAAATGCACTCCAAAGTTTTTGTTTTTGAAAAATGACTCACACCATATGGTTTGTAGGTGACAAGTGACAAAGGGCTAATTACTCCTCCAAGCTCCAAGACCTCCTCCAAATGCTTTGAATTCCTCCCTCAAACGCAACTCCAAGTGCGTGGGCCCATAACCTATTGAGATTACAATATGAGAAGGATGAAAGGCTTTACTTAGATGGTAGGATGATAATCAAGGCCCATGCATGGGCTGAACATAAAAGGGAAAAGCCTTTCCCTAGTTATCCACAAACCATGTGGGATAACTAAACACCATGGGCTGCCTTTGACTACAAGCAATACCCATTAGACTCTAAGCCTAACTAAGAGGCTAATACTACTCCTAGGGCTGAATGTACATAATCTACACTAATATGTACATGTTCTTCAACACTTACAACTCACACTTGATCTCTTGGGAGGGAGGGTTGCAAGTTCCCATGTCCCTTTGTCAATGAGGGCCTTGTACTCCTCTTGCATGGCCACCTCCCACTTGCTTGCATCTTCGCAACGCAACACCTCTCCAAGTGTGGATGGATCTCCAAGGAAAGCCACATTGGCTTGTTCTTCTTGTTGTTGGAAAAGAATGTGATTCAGCCACCAATCTCCAAGGGGCTTGCGGATCCTTGTTGGATAATGTGGCTCCTCCGTGCTTTGATCTTCCTCACTCATAGGCTGATCTTGCTCCTCCAAGGGCTGCTCACGCTCTTGCTCCCTCGATGAAGGGGTCGCTGATCTCTTCACTAGAGGTATGGTCACCTTCTTCTTGGGCTGCACAAAGTCCTCATCTTCAGCACCTTGCTCTTCATCTTCATCTTCTATGTGCAGTTTTAGAGTTGTGCCCACCTTTTGGGCTGGTCCTCCACTTCTTCCACTTGGGCTCATTTCCAAGAGCTTGGGATGAGCTCCTCCATCCTCCAAGAAGGTCACATCTCAGCACTTGATGATGGCCTTGGTCTCCACATTCATCAGCCTATAAGCCTTGGTTCCCTCGCAATAACCAAGGAAAAGGCACTTGATGCCCTTGGGATCCAACTTCGTCCTCTTGGCACTTGGAACCAATGCATAGGCAATGCACCCAAAGGTGCGCATGTGAGACACGTGGGGCCTTGTCCCACTCCAAGCTTCTTGCGGTGTCTTGCTTGTCAAGGCTTGAGTGGGGCACTGGTTCCTCGTGTAAACCGCATTTGACACCGCCTCCCCCCAAAGCTCAAGCTTCAAACCTTGGCCATAAATCATGGCCCTTGTCATCTCCACAATGGTCCGATTCGCACGCTCCGCTAC
Organism: Pseudoscleropodium purum; assembly: GCA_963969395.1. Classification (NCBI taxonomy): domain Eukaryota; kingdom Viridiplantae; phylum Streptophyta; class Bryopsida; order Hypnales; family Brachytheciaceae; genus Pseudoscleropodium; species Pseudoscleropodium purum. The sequence goes on from OZ017802.1 coordinate 791,615, forward strand.
GCCGTTTGTTGAGGGGTGTAAGGTGCGGAAGTATGGTGCTCAATGCCATGGGCCTTCAAGTACACCTCAAAGGCCTTGGACACATACTCCCCTCCATTATCTGACCGTAGCACCTTCACCTTGCAATCCGATTGTGCCTCCACGAGGGCCTTCCAAGTCTCAAAACGCCCAAACACCTCACTCTTGTACTTCAACACATACACCCAAATCTTGCGAGAGAAATCATCAATGAAGGTCACAAAATACCTTGCTCCTCCTATGGACGTGGTCTTCATTGGCCCGCACACATCGGAATGCACAAGCTGCAATGGCTTGGTGGCCTGTGTTGCCCCATTCTTCGGGAAGGGCTGCCTCGCTTGTTTGCCCTCAATGCACCCCATGCACACCATAAAACTCCAATCTGTTGCAGAACATGTACATATTAGTGTAGATTATGTACATTCAGCCTTAGGAGTAGTATTAGCCTCTTAGTTAGGCTTAGAGTCTAATGGGTATTGCTTGTAGTCAAAGGCAGCCCATGGTCTTTAGTTATCCCACATGGTTTGTGGATAACTAGGGAAAGGCTTCTTCCTTATGTTCAGCCCATGCATGGGCCATGTCATCGTCCTACCATCTAAGTAAAGCCTTTCATCCTCTCATAATATTGTAATCTCAATAGGTTATGGGCCCACGCACTTGGAGTTGCGTTTGAGGGAGGAATTCAAAGCATTTGGAGGAGGTCTTGGAGCTTGGAGGAGTAATCAGCCCTTTGTCACTTGTCACCTACAAACCATATGGTGTGAGTCATTTTTCAAAAACAAAAACTTTGGAGTGCATCTTTTTACAAAAAAGGGGGAATTTTTTTTTTCTCGAGCTTTTGTTGGCTGGCTTGTAAGGTTTGGAGTACATTTTGTGGTTTGGAAAACATTGCTTATGGTAGTAATCAGCCTAGAGTGGGCTGGTTGCATGCTCCTAGTTTGAGTTTGTGCTTAGAAAAGTACATTGGGAGCCCATTGTGGCTGATTTTGCACTTAGGTGCATTGTGGATTGTAATGGTGCCAATTGCCATCTATTGAGAGTCTTTGTGAGCCTTGGAAGCATATTTGAGTTGCTTGAGGTTTTTGGCCATGCATGGAGGGCTGATTAGTGCCCTTGTGAGTGTGTGAGGCAATTCATGGACTTTGTGAACCCAAGAGGGCTGATTTGTGGCCATGTGAGCCATTGAGGGCCAATTAGGGTGTTTTTGGTGGATTGGTGATCCATTGAGGGCTGATTGGAAGGCTTGAGTGCCTTGGAGTGTGGAGTACCCTATTTGTGAGGAGCATTGTGAGATGGCTTGCTCAATTGAAGTAGCACTAGCCCATCATGTCCATGTGGTGGATTTGAGCTCCATTAGGGTCTGAATTCGTGTTGAGAGGAGGTGAGGCACTTGTGAGGAGTGTTTTGTCCTTCATAAGGTTGTGAGGATCTTGGAAGGTCCTTGGAAGGGCTGATTGTTGCCATTTCAGCCTCATTGGCTTCCGAGGGAGTGTTTGGAGGCTGAATTGACTTGGAGACACTTTGGGTGCTGTCAACAAGTAGGAGGTGCTTCATCATGTCATCAAGTGGAGGAGAGGGCGTGCGCATCATGGACAAGTTCAATGGGGAGAACTTTGGCACGTGGAAGTTCAAGGCGGAGATGATCCTTGTGGAGAAGGACTTGTGGGACGTGGTGGATGGGAGTGAGGAGCCTCCAAGTGAAGATGCAGATCCAAAGACCAAGAAGGGGTTTGAGAGGAAGGAGAAGAAGGCCTTTGCTCTCATTGCCATCAACCTTGCGGACCGGCAAATTGCACACATCCGCCATTGCAAGGGACCAGCCCAAGCATGGACCACCCTTTGCAACATCCATGAGACGAAGAGCCTCTCCAACATCCTCTTTCTTCGCCGCAAGTTCTCCACTAGCAAGATGCAAGAGGAGGAGGACATGTTGGACCATGTCAACAAGATCAAGGCTCTTGCGGATGAGTTGGCTTGTTTGGAGGCACTCGTGACGGAGGGAGATGCGGTGATGACCTGTGTATGACTCTTGTGTGACTCCTGAGGTCACAACTTGTCAATGTGGTACATTTTAACATAGGTCCTGCACATTTTTTATATCCAATACTCCGCATCTTCATCTTCTCACCCGCTCTCTGCTTTAATTGTAGGGTCATTTAAAATGTCAAGCCGAAGGTCGTGCGTAGCCTCCTTCACTTTGCTTTTTTTCTTCACTTCGCTTCCCGGAGTCACCCCATCCATATTTTGATCACCTTCGCCGTTCATGATTGTCAATTGGATTCAATAACCAATTGAAGTGAATAAAAAAATCTCACGTGATAGTCAAAAGTGATGGCATCAACCGCAACACAGTAACACAAGATAGAGGACCTCAACTCTCCACCCCGTAGGAGCAACTAGCGCATAAAGCAATAGTAGCACATCCAACTTGGCACCGAAGGAGAATTGAAGTGAGAAGAAATGAAAAGTCACTCCACCCTTATAGCCGTCCACCGCCGGACCTAGAGGCCGTCCGCCATCGGACCTGCCCCGGACCGCGCGAAGCGGCCCCGAACCTTTGGTAGCGGACGCGCCGTCCACCCATTGCCCCGTCCGATCGCCCCGTCCGACCGGATTGTCCGGACTGTCCGCCTTCCGACGCCGTCCGCGCTTTGGACACGCCGACCGCCCCACTTAAACACTGACCGCCGCCGGTGTCCGCTCAGCTGTTAATTGGTGCATCCTATGAGGCCATTATTATTCAAAAAGAGCGGTAACATTTCAAAAATAAAACAGCCTAATAATCACTGCTAAATGAAGATCAATGTAATTAGTTTGTCATTTTTTTAAAAAAAAAAAATGTAAACCCTAAACCTTATACCCTAATTACCCTAAACCTTTTCTTTTCTCCCCTAAATTGTTTTACGAATGAGGGGAATGTGATTAAGTTGAATATGTTAGAATTATTTACTGATATTATTCCTCTAAATAGGTTTTGAGAAGATTTGAAGATGGTGGGGATTCTTTTAAAGTTCATTAGGAAATCAAATGTTTTGCAAAAATAATCAATTCCATTTTCATTGTAAGCAAATGAAATTTTTTAAAAAGGCCCTAATACATAATTAGAATAATAGTTTAATGGATTTCAACCTCATGATATTTAAGGAAAGGTTGTGATTTCTCATTAAAAGTGCATCACGATCTTCAAATGAACATCGAGTCTTTCATATTTTTTAATGAAATTTTGATTAGATTTGAAAACAAAGAAAAAGAATCAATGTTTTAACTTTCAAATCATGTATGGCTATATTTTTCCTTAAAAACATAGAAAAATTCGTTACTTGAGTTGGTCGAGTAGAATACATTATACATGTGCTATATTTATTTTGAAGGGTAATTCCAATATTCTTATTTCAGATGTTTTTAAATATTAATTTTAAAAAAGAGGGTTCATTGTTTAAAGATCTAAAAAATTCACAAATATAATTTCTATTATAAATAGGAATTGAATTCGGAATTCGATTTTTGAAATGATTCAAATGAACAAGATATTGATTATAAAATATTTCTTTGTTTGAGTTTTCAAAATGAATTCACGAAACAATTGCAAACTTTTGAACTTAGGTATATGGTATTGTTTTTGGTTTGTACTTTGTAGAGTATAATATTTCCATTTTAATCCTAAATAAATGAAAAAATTCCACGTGAATGAAATATTTCTATGTATTGCACAAAGATTTCTACCAATTATTATGATAATTAAATACATTGTTACATTTCATAAAATATTCTACATAGAAAAAAAAAATCATTTCAGTTTTCAATCATGATAAACGATGTCTTCTACTCTTTCTGTTATTTGTTCGTTTTGTATAACGTGTATATTATACAATCTTTGAGAGCAAGGTAGTTCATTTTTGGCTCTCATTGAAATAGAAAATATATTTGTGTTTGGATTTTGAAATCATTATGTATACTACGGTCTTGCAAGAATGCATCTTGTTTCTTCCTTTGAATCCTTTTGATATGTTCTTTTTTTTCTTTTGTTTTCTGTCTCGTAGGGCTCTTATTATCTTGTTCTCTTCATTTGACCAGCCTATTTGGCTTGGCTCTTAGTTTTTTGTTTTTTTTAATGTAATGGTTTATGCATATGTTATAAAAAATATATATTATTTATCTAAAATTAATATATTGATGAACAAACGCATAAAGGCATTGAATGCTTTCACATTTAAAGTTATATATCTATCATAAATCACTCTTGCAAATTTGAATGATTGAATCGAAAATTTGAAAATGTAATTCCAAGAGCTTTCAATTCAATCAATTGCATAAATGATAAATGTTGAAATGCAACTCGTATGAGTTTAGCATCTATGAAGATTAATTCATGCCATCCACATGCAATTTTCCAATTTAATAAAATGCAATTGAGTACTTCAATTTCTTTCTTTTCAATTCTCTAAGTAACATTCACTTCATATCTTTCTCTATTTGTTTATCTATTTTTTGGCAACAAATGGAGAAACCATCTTTGTCTATATTTGCACATGCACTCTTATTTGATTGATGAAGAATAGATCTATGAAATATATAATCATTGATTTGTTCATGTTGATCTATCTAATATATTTTATGTATGTATATATATATATATATATATATATATATATATATATATATATATATATATATATATATATCATTAAAGTAGTATGAAAGACAAGATTGACAGATTGTGTTCGAATGTTGTTGATTTTGAAATGATTTAGTATTATATCATTTATAAGAATATTATAATAGTGTTATGTTATAATATTCCTAAAACAATTGCAACAAATATTAAAATACATGCTAAGTTAGGTTTGTTAGCCTACCAATTGTTCATTAATAGACATAATTGAGTAGCCCCCTTAAATGAAACATTCAATATCTAATATCTTACAATCCAAATGGTGGATTTGTCTAAAATTTTTTCCACATTTTTTCCAACTAATTTACTACAAGATCCTACGGTTACATATGCCCCAAAGTATTTTTCTTTTAAGACTTGATATTTGCACTACTATTGGGAGTTTTGAAGTGTTTTTAGTGAAAAGAACTTTACGGGTTAAACATCTCTACCGTGAGATTTTGAAAAAAGAACAATTTCCTTCATTAGGTTTAGGGTTCAAGATGAGCCGTCCGCCTTGTCCGCCCCGTCCGCCCTGTCCACCCCGTCCGCCGTGATATCCGTCCGCCCATCCTCCATCCGCCCTGTCTGGCCTGACTGCCCCGTCCGCCCCGATACCCGTCTGCCTCGATCGCCTCGTCCGCCTCGATACCCGTCCGCCGAGTCCGCCCGGTTACAGCCGTCCGATTGACACGCGGACTGATGTGGTCCGCATGATTTGGACATCCGCCTCGGGGCGTCCGCATATATATATGGGGAGGCGGATGGCTCATTCCGAACAATCGTTCTCTTTTGGAGTGGGCGGACCAGTGCATTGGAAGCTCTACGCACCCCTTCCACTTTGAGTGAACGATTGTTGTGGCATTGTTACAAATTTTCACAAAGTTCACACTTGTAAAATTTTAATTAATTAATTAAATCAAAATTTTGGTTCTTAAGCTTTCTAATTGTTTCATTCTCTTTGCTTCAGCTTCATCATGCCGAAAGATAGAACACCCAAAAAAAGTAGTCGAAAGGGAAGACCCCAATTGTTCGATTGGGATGCTTGGGCTGATCCATTGTGCGTGGGTGAACCGGGATGGGAAGAAGAACCAACAAGAGTGTGGGATTGCTCAATGTGCAAGAAGTATGTAAAAATGACTCACATTCAAAAACTTTGGCGACGTGAACGTGTAGAGCACCAAGCGCCACGTTGAGAAGGACAAATGTCTACGTGCCAAAGTGAGCACTTCAAACAACGATACACACAAGTGCATCGAGTTCTTGGCATTAAAAGCGCCAAACCAAATATAATGAATTATAATGTTATGGCAATGGTTTGGGCAGAGATTGTACTCCACAAGGACGTGGACTGGCGTACTGCTACAGGTCGCAATGTAGAGAACTATACGTGCACGGATACCGTTATAGATACACAATGGAGGGGCGCAAGCGATTGCATGCCAGAGTGGTCTAATCGAGGTTATCTGCAACAACCTTCAGTTGTTCTACGAGATGACGATGATGACGATGATATGCAAGCGCTTGTCACATTTGGAGTTAGATACGAGTGGGTAGAAGAACGAGAACAAATTGAATTCGAGCAACAAATGCAAGAGGCAACACGCAGAAGCCTTCAAGATCGTGGACGGCAAGATAGGCATGGTGGGTCCTACGGACATGAACATGGAACGCGAGAATCTGAACATGGAAGAGGTGGTTCATACTCTGGTTATGATCCTCAAAATAGATATGAAGGTGGAAGAGGGAGCTATGGATCCACGCATTATGGTGGTTCAAGTGCAGTTGGTTCTCGTTATGGCACTCCCCCTGAAATTGGCTCTCTAGGTGGGACAGGTAGCTATGGCAACACGCACTATGGTAGGTCTACTGAATCTGGTTCATATTATACGACGCCTACTCAAGTGGGCTCTGAAGGTAGTGGAGGAAGCCATGTAACCCCGCAGTATAGTTGCTCTCTTTACGGAAGCGCCCAATACTATCCGGGATCAACTAGAAGTGATTCATACGGGCATCATGGGGCCTCTTATTACGGGGCTTCAAATGAAAGAGGATCAGAGCCTACTACTCCGATTCCTCCTCCCACTTTTGGAGGTTCAAGCTATGGACAAGGAGGTGCACTGAGTGGATATCACGGAAACTACGGAGGTGGTCTGTTCATTGGAGTACAAAGAAGAGGCAGCGGTCAACAATTTGAGTCCGATTCAGATTTCGAATAAAAAAACATGCAAGTATATAGTGAGCATGTGTTTGCTCGATTTTCTCATTTTTACTCTCACGACAAGTATAGAGCACTAGATTCGTAGAAGTAGTACAAAATTTTAAATGAATAGAACAATTTTGAACAACAATTTTGTTCACTTTTTCAAAAAGTGTTGTATAGTAGTGTACACCAACTATGTATGTAGGCAAGCATATTGTTGAAGACATCATTGTATTATTTTATAATAGCGTTGATGTATACGGCTATAAGCGACTTTGATAAATAATAAAAATATGAAGAAGAAATGTAATTTTGTAAGAGCCATATTATGTTTATTTTTGAATTTAGCATTCGAGGTTAAATATGTACTAGCATGCTGTGTATTTTGAAATTATTGTTGTGTGTTTATTACATTTAGAAACTCGTAAATGATATAAATGTATTTCTAATTAATTTATGAAAAATTAAATTATTTGAATATTTGAAATTTTTTTATTTTTCATTCAACGATTGCTAAAAACTAAAATGATTTCTTATTTGTATGAAGAAATGCCCAAATTAGACAATTAGTGGTTCTTCTTTAGATTCTATTTTCAAATATGAAAAATAAATCGGATCGGGCGGACGGTTTGGGGCCGTCGGATCGGGCGGACGCCAGATTTGTCCGCCCGTGGCTGTCCGATCGGGCGGATGCGGCTGTAGGGTTTCGGGGAGGCGGATAGCTGATGCGTCCGCCAGCCGCTGCCCGTCGGATCAGGCGGACGGCAAATTTGTCCGCTTGTGGCCGTCCGATTGGGTAGACGGTTTGGGGCCATCCGCGCCCCAATAAGATGGGCGGACGGGCCGTCCGCATTGTCACTTTTGCTTTGCCCCTTGTGAATGCAAGGTGGAGTGGAGAGCTTGGTGGTTCATCCTCCATTGGCTCCTTTCCGAGGCAAGGCAAGAGTGGTTTATTGGGGCCCCCTTGTTGCCAATTTTTTTGACACTTGCGCGTGAATTCAATTTCAAATTAAAAAATTTGATCTATATCAATTTCATTTGTCACGATGCCGAACGGGAAGAAGAAGGTTGCGAAGCTTAAACATGGAGAGGGACCATCGAACTTGAAAGTAGCTCGCTAAAGTCCTTCGGAAGAATGCAAGAAATTCATGATTGAGCGCATCGTTCAATTTTATGAATCGGAAACAACATTGTCTTTAGACAATAAGTACATCAGATATCAAGAGGAGTGCGTGTCTAAATTCAAGGTAGACATGACACAGATGTTGTTTGATGCATTGAATGTGGCGAAGTGGCATGACAAAATGCATAAAACGTACTTCACCAAATGTTTGGAGAACAAGGTTCATGATGCTTTGTGGAATTTCAAAGTCATTTTGGTTAAATATGGCAAGGAATATCGACCCAATGACGCCCAGTTTGAAGAAGTGATTCTGAAAGCGGACTTGTTTAGGGGGCGATGTGCTCCATTTGCCAAAAAGCACAATCGAATTGGTTCAATTGGTTGGTGGAAAAGCAATGATGGAGTTGTTGAAGCGGAAAGGACCAAACAGCACCTCATAGCACTTCTAGATACAGCACGCGTGATTGCTGTTGATGATAGAACAATGAGAGGTGGATATGCAACGATTCGAAAGGTTCGTATTGAAGGATGTCCAGGAATACTTCCTTATTGGGAGTTTGCGGCAAAGAAATCCATTCACCACCAAACTCGACTCGATCTTGCAAAGCTAGAACATCAAAACGAATCAATGGCTGTTCAAATTCCACACGCGAGTGTGATACGATTTGCTGCGGTGCACGGAACGACGTGTGAAGGTTATGCGTATTGGTGGAATGGTGGAATGGTGGAATTCTTCGACAAATGTTGAATATGGATAAGGACTATCCAAACAACATTCAAATTCGTTTAATGTATACAAATCCAACCGAAGAGGAGGTTGTAAAAGCTCACCGTTTAGGGCGATATCGGAAGAAGCGCACGGAGTTGACATGGACGTTTATGCATATAATGTATGTAGTGCATCTTGTTGGACATTTGCATAATGATCTTTCTCCGGACAACATCTTGTTGCATTTTCCAGAGGATGAGTCACGTGTGTACATTGGAGTTTGGGATTGGGGCATGACCACCTTAGCTTCTTAGCTAATAAAGTCTTTGTACACATTCACATTAGCAGATGAGATGAAACAGACTTTGCAGAGGAGATGGTGGGTGGATCCACGTATTGCATATTTGCCCATGTGATTACGCGATTTTCTAATACATATCGTTGGCCGATGCCAGATGAACATTTCCGCCATTTATATTAGATTGGTAGTGCAGAAGTAGTAGTTGAATACTTGAATAGGTTATACAGGCATTAAAAATTAGTTTAGAAATATCAGGGTTGACAGAACGTCCGGACGTGGACGCTGTGCCCGCAGCGTCCGCTGACATTCGCGTCCCGGCGGACGCAGCGTCCCTCTGTCCGTCCACCCCATTACGGCCGTCCGATCGACGTGCGGACTGATGTGATCCGCACGATCTGGGCATCCACCTCGTCCGCCCGCCCCGCCCGTCCGCTTTCCGACGGCGGTCGGGACGCTGCGTCCGCTAGCGTCCGGACGTCCTGAAAACGGACGCTATTTTGGGGCGGACGTTCAAATTCGTCAACCCTGAGAAATATAGAGTTGAAATGAAAAAAATTATATGTGCAATTAGCCAAATGTGCACAATGTATGGTATTCTACATTAAATTGAATACATTTTGCCCATATTGATTATGTTTGTACATTTTGCCCATATTGATTATTGATTATGTTTGCCCATATTGATTATGTTGATCTTGATTTTTTAAATAGTATATATATATATATTTGAAGTCACAAATTTTTTTAGTTTGCCTTTTGAAAATGAATTGGAATTTTTTCATACTTTCAAGACTATCATGGACTCGTGGTCAAACTTTATAATCTTTCAACTTATGAGAGACATTGTTTTAATAACAAATCGCGAACCATTGCACTTCATTTAACATTTAATTGTTTAAAGATTAAGAGAGTGACCGCGGGACACTTTGGGTAGGGTAGTCGGGGGAAATAGGGCCGTCTGGGCAAATGGGGCAGACGGGGCGGATGGACGGGCAGGGTGGACGGGGCGGTCTCGGCGGACGCTGCGTCCGCCGGGACCGCGAATGTCAGCGGACGCTGCGGACACAGCGTCTGCGTCCGGACGTCGTGTCAACCCTGCCGCTACGTGTCTTGCATGTGGTAGGCAAAGACACATGGAGGGCATAGGATAAATGGACCGACACGTGCCTAGACACGTGGAGGGCCACATGAGGATGGACCGCCATGGTCCATGAGGTGGCAAGAGGTGGCTTGCAAGTGGCTTTCGAAAGGACTTGCAAGACACTTGAGAGACCACCAAGTAGTAGTATAAGAGGAGAGCCCTTGCATGGGCTCATTACCCTTTCTCACACTTGTTTGTAATCCCCCTTCATTAGAATACATTGGCTTCGTGTTTCTTTTCTCAAACTGGAAGGCATCACGATGGCTGGTCATATGTTGAGTGGCTCCCGAGTCCACAATCCAAGTGAACATGTTGGCCTTCTCCCCTCCTCCATGTGTGGCAAAGGCGAAATCCTCCTCTTCCTCCTCTTTGGAAGCTTGGTGTGCACTCTCCTTGTCTTTGTCTTGGCTGATCTTGCAATGCCTAGCAATGTGGCTTGGTTTGCCACACTTGAAGCACGTCCTTGTCTCCTTGGAAGCCTTGGTGTTGCCTCCCTTGCCAAGTTTGTTGAAGATATTGAGTAGGATGCTTTGGATTGTTTGTGAAAGCTCGTAGTATGGGCTAACGTTGGATAGGTGTTGTTTGTAGCCAAAGCAAGAACAATATAGGATCGCCACATGTCATGCATAGGATAGGCAAGGACACGTGGAAGGAAGCATGTTGGCGAACCGCCACGTGTCTTGCATGTGGTAGGCAAAGACACGTGGAGGGCATAGGATAGATGGACCGACACGTGTCTAGACACGTGGAAGGCCGCATGAGGACGGACCGCCATGTGGTCCATGAGGTGGCAAGAGGTGGCTTACAAGTGGCATTCGAAAGGACTTGCAAGACACTTGAGACGCCACCAAGTAGTAGTATAAGAGGAGAGCTCTTAGCAACGGCTCACTACCCTTTCTCACACTTGTTTTGTAATCCCCCTTCATTAGAATATATTGGCTTAGTGTTTCTTTTCTCAATTGGTTATGGGCCCACTCATGTGAGTTGCTATTAGAGATTGGATCTCATTGCAAGGTGTGTTGAAGGAGCATTCTTGGAGTTTGGAGCAAGTAGAGTTTGGAGTCATTTGGAGCATTTTCATTGAAGATTTGGACCTTTGGGTGAGGTATTTTGTTGTTTGGGGTTCATTTGTGCTCATTGAGGTGTGATTTGGTGCTTCATAGCCTTTGTTGGGAGCTAGAGTTTAGCTCTTCCTCCAAAGGGGCTAATTTGTGCATTTAATACTTCATTGAGGTGATTTGAAGCATTTGAGTGCTCATAAGAGAGATTTGCATCATTTGAGGTCTGATTTGAGTGTATTAGATCATTTGGAAGTGCATTGGAGAGATTTGAACCACTTGGGGTTTGAATTGAGTGATTTGGAGCACTAGAGTGTGCATTGGAGAGATTTAGACCACTTGGGGTCTGAATTGAGTGATTTGGAGCACTAGAGTGTGCATTGGAGAGATTTGAGCCATTTGAGGTCTGAATTGAGTGATTTGGAGCACGAGAGTGTGCATTGGAGAGATTTGAGCCATTTGAGGTCTGAATTGAGTGATTTGGAGCACGAGAGTGTGCATTGTAGAGATTTGGGCCACTTGAGGTCTGAATTGAGAGGATAGGACCATTGAGGGTCTTATTAAAAAGATTGAGGGTATTTGGGACCCTATTGGACTTGTTACAACCACGAGGGAGTGAGTTGTGCATTTTGAGGTTACATTGAAGTAATTTGGATCACTTGGGGTTGTAGTAGAGTGGGAGGTATTCACCATGGCCACTAGTGATGGAGATAGCGTGAGGGTCATTGACAAGTTCAATGGAGAGAACTTTGGCCTATGGAAATTCAAGATGGAGATGATCTTGGCCGAGAAGGACTTGTGGGAGATTGTGGAGGGCACCGAAGAAGCACCCGCAACCGATGCGGATGCCAAAGTTAAGAAGGCCTATGAGAGGAGGGTCAAGAAGGCCTTTTCCATGATTGCTTGCAATCTTGTGGATAGGCAACTTGCACATGTTCGCGCATGCAAAGGACCCGCAGAAGCATGGAAGGTGCTTTGCAACATCCATGAGACCAAGAGCTTGTCCAACATGCTTTTCATTCGGCGCAAGTTCTTCACGTGCAAGATGCAAGAGAATGAAGACATGCTCGACCACATCAACAAGGTCAAAGCGCTTGCAGACCAACTCGCTTGTTTGGAGGTGCCTGTGACGGATGGAGATATTGTCATGACTTTGCTTGATAGCTTGCCATCTTCATATGAGTATCTTATCACCGCATTGGAGACAAGACCCATGGAGGAGCTCACCCTCAACTTCATCACCGCAAGATTGATGCATGAAGTGTCCAAGAGGAAGGAGAATGAGCCCCAAGAAGGAGGGGCCGCACTCTATTCACGAATTGGACAAGGAGGAAGCTCACAACCACGCAAAGAGACACGCATGTGCTACAATTGTGGTAAGCCCGGCCACCTTGCACGGTTTTGTAGGTTGCGCAACAGGGAGAGCGCAAACAAGGCAAGTGCCAAGGAAGTGGAGGAGGACTTTGCGTTTGCAGCCAATGATGGGTATGACAATATTGAGATTACAATATGAGAAGGATGAAAGGCTTTACTTAGATGGTAGGATAATATCAAGGCCCATGCATGGGCTGAACATAAAAGGGAAAAGCCTTTCCCTAGTTATCCACAAACCATGTGGGATAACTAAACACCATGGGCTGCCTTTGACTACAAGCAATACCCATTAGACTCTAAGCCTAACTAAGAGGCTAATACTACTCCTAGGGCTGAATGTACATAATCTACACTAATATGTACATGTTCTTCAACACTCCCACTTTGAGAGTGGTCAAAGGCTCCAAGGCCCATCTTCCCTATCAAGTTGTGGTGTTGTGGCTTCCCAAGGGCCTTGGTCAGCACATCAGCAACCATAGCTTGGGTAGGCACATACTTGAGCTCAATCACCTCAGCCTCCACTCGTTCACGAATGAAATGGTGTTGCACATCAATGTGCTTGGTACGAGAGTGGTGGGTGGGATTTTTGGCCAAAGCAATGGCCCCTTGGTTGTCACACCAAATGGGTGTGCTCCCCTCTTGGACAAGACCAACATCAGCCAAGAGTTGCCTCAACCAAATGGCCTCCTTGGTGCATTGGCTCATGGCCATGTATTCAGCCTCCGTTGTAGAGAGAGCTATGGTGGGCTGCCTCTTGGAATTCCAAGTAATGGCACCCAATCCAAGCTTAAACACGTAGCCGGTGGTGGATCTCCTATCCCCCTCATCACCCGCCCAATCCGCATCACAATACCCATGCAAAGTCACATGGGCACCTCCAAGTTGCAACTCCATGCCAAGTGTGCCTTGAAGGTACCTCATCACCCTCTTCACCGCTGCCCAATGCATTGGGCCATACTTGGACATGTGTTGACTCACAACACTCACCGGAAAGGCCAAATCTGGCCTTGTGGCTACCATGGCATACATCAAGCACCCAACCGCTGCCTTGTAAGGCACACCTTGCATTTCAGCCCTCACCTCTCCAAATTCAGCATCCGTGAGCTTGGGCAACTTCACATGAGTGTCAAGTGGTGTACCTATGGCTTTGCACTCCTCCATGTTGAAGCGCTTGAGGATTTCTTCAAGGTACTTGCGTTGGCTCATGGTGATGGTGCGGGCAGCCCTATCCCTCTTGAACTCCACTCCAAGGCAATAGCTTAGCTCTCCAAGATCCGTCATCTCATACTCCTCCTTGAGCATAGCCTTCACCTCAAGCATCTTGGTCATGCTACTTGCAAGGAGGATCAGATCATCCACATATAAGATCACAATTACCAAAAACTCACCACTTTGCATGGTGTACAAAGAGTGATCAGCATGGCTTCTTAGGAAGCCCTTCCTCACAAACATGGCATCAATATCTTGGTACCATGCCCTCCCCGATTGCTTCAACCCGGGAAGGGCTTTCCTCAACTTGCACTTGAGGTGCTCCTTGCCTTCTTGCACAAAACCTTGGGGCTGATCCATGTAGATGACCTCCTTGAGCTTGGGGTTGAGAAAAGCCGTCTTCACATCCATTTGGTGCATCTCCAAGTCCATGGCTGCCCCAAGACTCACAACACACCGGATGGTGCTAAACTTGGCAACGGGAGCAAAAGTCTCATTAAAATCCACACCCTCCACTTGGGAGAATCCCCTAGCAACCAGCCTTGCCTTGTACCTCACAACATGACCCAAAGCATCCCTTTTGGTGGAGAAAACCCACTTACAACCCACACTTGATCTCTTGGAAGGAAGGGGTGCAAGCTCCCATGTCCCCTTGGTAATGAGGGCCTTGTACTCCTCTTGCATGGCCAACTCCCACTTGCTTGCATCCTCACAACGCAACACCTCTCCAAGTGTGGAGGGATCTCCAAGGAAAGCCACATTGGCTTGTTCTTCATTTTGTGGGGGAAGAATGTGATTCAGCCACCAATCTCCAAGTGGCTTGCGGGTCCTTGTTGGATAACGTGGCTCCTCTTGCTCCTCCAAGGGCTGGTCTTGCTCCTCCAAAGGCTGATCTTGCTCTTCCAAGGGCTGATCACGCTCTTGCCCCCTTGGTAAAGATCTTGGAGAAGGGGCTGATGGCCTCTTCCCTTGGGGTGTGGCCGCCTTCTTCTTGGGCTCCGCCAACTCTTCATCTTCTTCATCTTCATCTCCTTCATCTTCCATGTGCACTCTTGGAGTTGTGCCCACCTTTTGGGCTGGTCCTCCACTACTCCCACTTGGGCTCATCTCCAAGAGCTTAGGATCAGCACCTCCATCCTCCAAGAAGGTCACATCTCGACTCTTGATGATGGCCTTGCTCTCCACACACATCAGCCTATAAGCCTTGGTTCCCTCACAATAACCAAGGAAAAGACACTTGATGCCCTTGGCATCCAACTTGGTCCTCTTGGCACTTGGAACCAATGCGTAGGCAATGCACCCGAAGATGCGCATGTGAGACACATGAGGTCTGATCCCACTCCAAGCTTCTTGGGGTGTCTTGCTTGTCAAGGCTTGCGTAGGGCACCGATTCCTTGTATAAACCGCATTGGACACGGCCTCCCCCCAAAGCTCATACTTCAGCCCTTGGCCATGAATCATGGCCCTTGCCATCTCCACAATGGTGCGATTGGCACGCTCCGCTACGCCGTTTTGTTGAGGAGTGTAAGGGGCTGAAGTGTGGTGCTCAATGCCATGAGCCTTCAAGTACCCCTCAAAGGCCTTGGACACATACTCCCCTCCATTATCCGATCGCAGCACCTTCACCTTGCACTCGGATTGGGCCTCCACAAGGGCCTTCCAAGTCTCAAAACGCCCAAACACCTCACTCTTGCACTTCAGCATGTACACCCAAACCTTACGAGAGAAATCATCAATGAAGGTCACAAAATACCTTGCTCCTCCAATGGATGTGGTCTTCATTGGCCCGCACACATCGGAATGCACAAGCTCCAATAGCTTGCTCGCCCTTGTGGCCCCATCCTTGGGGAAGGGCTGCCTTGCTTGCTTGCCTTCAATGCACCCCTTGCACACCATAGAACTCCAATCATGCTTGCAAGAAGAGAGGTTCAGCCCCTTCACAATGTGTTGGAGGCTCTTCATGCTCTTCACATTCAAGTGCCCAAGCCTCCTATGCCAAAGCTCCACAAGGTCTTCATGGGCTGATCCTTGGGCCACACACGCCAAGGAAGTGCCATTCACCTTGGTGAAATGGAGGAGGTACAAGTTGCCCTCACGAGGGGCTGATGCAATCAAGACTCCACTTGGTGAACGCACAACACACCCCACCATGTTAAAATGCACTTTCAAACCTCCCAAAGACAATTTGCTTACCGAAAGCAAGTTGGCATGCAACTTGGGGACATGAAGGACCTCATGGATTTGGATCCTCTTGGGCTGACCCTTCACCATCACCTCCACAAGGATCTCCCCCTTGCCAAGGGCCTCCACCATGCCATTGTCTCCCAAATAAATCTTCTTCCCCGAAATGGGCTGATACGTGTGGAAGGCATCACGATGGCTGGTCATATGTTGGGTGGCTCCCGAGTCCACAATCCAAGTAAACATGTTGGCCTTCTCCCCTCCTCCATTGGCTGCAAAGGCGAAATCCTCCTCTTCCTCCTCTTTGGAAGCTTGGTGTGCACTCTCCTTGCCTTTGTCTTGGCTGATCTTGCAATGCCTAGCAATGTGGCCTGGTTTGCCACACTTGAAGCATGTCCTTGTCTCCTTGAAAGCCTTGGTGTTGCCTCCCTTGCCATGTCTTGAGACTAGGGCTGATCCCTCCCCTTGGGGCTCATTCTCCTTGCGCTTGGTCACCTCATGCATCAAGCGAGCCGTCACAAACTCCAAGGTCAGCTCCTTGGTGGGCCTTGTCTCCAATGCGGTGATGAGGAACTCATAAGATGATGGCAAGCTTGTCAACAAGGTCATCACCACATCTCCCTCCGTCACAGGCGCATCCAAACAAGCCAACTCATCTGCAAGAGCCTTGACCTTGTTGACGTGATCCAACAAATCGTCCTCCTCTTCCATCTTGCTAGTGAAGAACTTTCGGCGAAGAAATAGGAGGTTGGAGAGGCTCTTGGTCTCATGGATGTTGCAAAGGGTGGTCCACGCTTGGGCTGGTCCCTTGCAATGGCAGATGTGTGCAATTTGCCGGTCCGCAAGGTTGATGGCAATGAGAGCAAAGGCCTTCTTCTCCTTCCTCTCAAACCCCTTCTTGGTCTTTGGATCCGCATCTTCACTTGGAGGCTCCTCACTCCCATCCACCACGTCCCACAAGTCCTTCTCCGCAAGGATCATCTCCATCTTGAACTTCCACATGCCAAAGTTCTCCCCATTGAACTTGTCAATGATGCGCACGCCCTCTCCTCCACTTGATGACATGATGAAGCACCTCCCACTTGTTGGCAGCACCCAAAGGGTCTCCAAGTCAATTCAGCCTCCAAACACTCCCTTGGAAGCCAATTGGGCTGAAACGACAACAATCAGCCCTTCCAAGGACACCTCCCACTTGTTGGCAGCACCCTAAGTGTCTCCAAGTCAATTCAGCCTCCAAACACTCCTTTGGAAGCCAATTGGGCTGAAACGACAACAATCAGCCCTTCCAAGATCCTCACAACCTTATAAAGAACAAAACACTCCTCACAAGTGCCTCACCTCCTCTCAACACGAATTCAGACCCTAATGGAGCTCAAATCCACCACATGGACATGATGGGCTAGTGCTACTTCAATTCAGCAAGCCAACTCACAATGCTCCTCACAAATAGGGTACTCCACACTCCAAGGCACTCAAGCCTTCCAATCAGCCCTCAATGGATCACCAATCCACCCAAACACCCTAATTGGCACTCAATGGCTCACATGGCCACAAATCAGCCCTCTTGGGTTCACAAAGTCCATGAATTGCCTCACACACTCACAAGGGCACTAATCAGCCTTCCATGCATGGCAAAAACCTCAAGCAACTCAAATATGCT
The DNA here is from genome assembly GCA_963969395.1 of Pseudoscleropodium purum. Classification (NCBI taxonomy): domain Eukaryota; kingdom Viridiplantae; phylum Streptophyta; class Bryopsida; order Hypnales; family Brachytheciaceae; genus Pseudoscleropodium; species Pseudoscleropodium purum. The sequence goes on from OZ017802.1 coordinate 809,243, forward strand.
TCCAAGGCTCACAAAGACTCTCAATAGATGGCAATTGGCACCATTACTATCCACAATGCACCTAAGTGCAAAATCAGCCACAATGGGCTCCCAATGTACTTTTCTAAGCACAAACTCAAACTAGGAGCATGCAACCAGCACACTCTAGGTCTGATTACTACCATAAGCAATGTCCCACCCAAAATGTACTCCAAACCTCACAAACCAGCCAACAAAAGCTCAAAAAAAATTTCCTCCTTTTTTAAAAAAAATGCACTCCAAAGTTTTTGTTTTTGAAAAATGACTCACACCATATGGTTTGTAGGTGACAAGTGACAAAGGGCTGATTACTCCTCCAAGCTCCAAGACCTCCTCCAAATGCTTTGAATTCCTCCCTCAAACGCAACTCCAAGTGCGTGGGCCCATAACCTATTGAGATTACAATATGAGAAGGATGAAAGGCTTTACTTAGATGGTAGGATAATATCAAGGCCCATGCATGGGCTGAACATAAAAGGGAAAAGCCTTTCCCTAGTTATCCACAAACCATGTGGGATAACTAAACACCACGGGCTGCCTTTGACTACAAGCAATACCCATTAGACTCTAAGCCTAACTAAGAGGCTAATACTACTCCTAGGGCTGAATGTACATAATCTACACTAATATGTACATGTTCTTCAACAGACAACACCGACATGTTCACATGGATCATTGACTCGGGTGCAACGCAACATATGACTCCACATAGACAAGCTTTTCTCACTTATAAGCCTATTAGCAACCACAAGGTGTATTTGGGTGACAATGGCGTGGTGGATGCAATTGGCATGGGGTGCATTGTGGTGGAGGTGGAGGTGAAGGGCCAAAGGAAGACCATTCGCATCCAAGATGCGTTGCATGTGCCCAAATTGCATGCCAACTTGCTCTCGGTGAGCAAGTTGGTGTCACAAGAGCTGAAGGTGCAATTCAACAACAAGGGTTGCGATTTGGGTGCACCCAATGGAGAGATGATTGTGACCGCACCTAAAGAGGGCAACTTGTATCAATTGAGGTTCAAAAATGTGAATGGCACAAGCATGGCATGTTTGGCCCAAGGAGCACTCCACCAACACTCTTTGGAGCTATGGCACAAGAGATTGGGCCACCTCAATGAGAAGAGCGTCAAGACCCTTCAAAGCATGGTGGGAGGCATGCAAGTGGAGAAGGGCTCTTGCGATTTGAAGTGCGAGGCTTGCATTGAAGGCAAGCAAGCAAGGCAACCGTTCCCAAGGGATGGAGGCACAAGGGCAACCAAGGTGTTGGAGATTGTGCACTCCGATGTGTGTGGCCCCATGAAGACCACTTCCATGGGTGGTGCAAGGTATTTTTTGACCTTCATTGATGATTTTTCAAGGAAGATATGGGTGTTTATGCTCAAGTGCAAGAGTGATGTATTGGAGAGGTTTAAGGCATGGAAGGCACTTGTGGAGAATGAATCGGGGCACAAGGTGAAGGTGTTGCGGTCGGACAATGGAGGGGAGTACATGTCCAAGGCCTTTGAGGCTTTTATGAGAGAACATGGCATTCAACACCAAACTTCAGCGCCTTATACTCCACAACAAAATGGTGTGGCGGAGCGTGCCAATCGCACACTTATGGAGATGGCTCGGGCCATGTTGCATGCCCAAGGCCTCACATATGATCTTTGGGCGGAGGCTATATCCAATGCGGCCTACACACGCAATAGGTGCCCCACCAATGCAATTGCATCTATGACGCCACAACAAGCTTGGAGTGGGAAGAGGCCCAATATTGGGCACATGCGCATTTTTGGATGCGTTGCATATGCTTTAGATTTGAGTCCCAAGCGTTCCAAGCTTGATGCCAAGGGCATTAAGTGTTTGTTGGTGGGCTATTGTGAGGGCTCCAAAGCTTACAGGCTCATGTGTATAGAGACAAAGAAGATCATCAAAAGTCGAGATGTCACATTTGTGGAAGAGAAGCAAGGGGCAAGCCATGATTTGGAGATGTGTCCAAGTGGGAGCATGGAGGAACCTAATATTGAGGTGGACAAATCTCCAAGCATGGAAGCTTTGCCCAAGGAAGATGAAGAGCATGATGATTCACCACCAACGCCCACAGAAAAGACATGTCCATCAACGAGTGCGGCACCAAGTGAAGATGAAGAAGAAGATACTTCCAAGGTGTCTAGATATCCTACAAGAGAAAGGAGGCCGCTTGGAGAATGGTGGAAGAACCACATCTTACCTCAAGAGCATGTGGAGCACGTGAATGTGGCGTATGCAAGAGATCCATGCAATGTGGGAGAAGCCATGAAAAGTGCGGATGCAAGCAAGTGGGAGCAAGCCATGAAAGAAGAGTATGCCTCACTTATGGCCAAAGGTACATGGGAACTTTCTCCCCTTCCTCGTGATCGTACAAGTGTTGGATGCAAGTGGGTGTTTTGCACCAAGAGAGATGCATTGGGCAACATTCTGCGCTACAAAGCGAGATTGGTAGCCAAGGGGTATTCTCAAGTTGAAGGGGTGGACTTCAATGAGACTTTTGCTCCGGTGGCCAAGTTTTGCACCATTCGATGCATGGTGGGAATCGGGGCAACCATGGACTTGGAAATGCACCAAATGGATGTGATCACGGCGTTTCTTAATCCTTGGCTTGAAGAGGTGATCTACATGGATCAACCCAAGGGCTTTGTGCAAGAGGGCCACCAACACCTCAAGTGCAAGCTCAAGAAGGCCATCTATGGGTTGAGACAATCCGGAAGAGCATGGTACATGGATGTGGATGCATTGTTTGCAAGAGAGGGCTATAAGAGGAGTCATGCGGACCACTCTCTTTACATCAAACAAACAAGTGCATATTTGGTGATTGTCATTGTATATGTGGATGATTTGATCATCATGACCAACACCATGAGTAAGATGGTGGAAGTGAAGGCTATGTTGAAGAGCCAATACGATATGAGCGACCTTGGTGAGCTACACTATTGCCTTGGAGTGGAGTTTACAAGGCAACGGGCTGCCCGCACCATCACCATGAGCCAAAGCAAGTATATTGAGGGCGTATTGAAGCGCTTCAACATGGAGGGTTGCAAATCCGTTGGAACACCTCTTGATATGAAGGAGAAGATGCCTAAGCTCACGGAGGAAGAGTATGAAGGAGTGAGGGCGGAAATGCAAGATGTGCCGTACAAAGCCGCGGTAGGGAGCTTGATGTATGCCATGGTAGCTACAAGGCCTGACCTAGCATTTGCTATGAGTGTGGTGAGTCAACACATGGCCAAGAGTGGGCCAAAGCATTGGGCAGCGGTCAAGAGGGTCATGCGATACCTGCAAGGTTCTTTGGATGCCAAGTTGGTACTTGGAGGCAAGAGCCTTGCATTGGTGGGTTTTTGTGATGCCGATTGGGCCGGAGATGCAACGGACCGGAGATCCACAACGGGCTATGTGTTTATACTTGGAGGCGGTGCCATTTCGTGGAACTCGAAGAAGCAACCCACCATTGCATTGTCTACCACCGAGGCCGAGTACATGGCTATTAGCCAATGCACAAGGGAGGCCATATGGCTAAGGCAACTCATGAGTGATGTGGGATTGGAGCAAGAGAAGAGCACACGCATCATGTGTGACAATCAAGGTGCCATAGCCTTGGTGAAGAATCCAATCCATCATTCACGGAGCAAACACATCGACATTCAACACCATTTCATTCGTGAGAAGGTTGAAGAAGATGTGATTGAGATGAAGTACATTTCTACGGAGCGCATGGTGGCGGATGTGCTTACCAAGGCACTTGGTAAGCCGCGACATGAAGTTCTTCGCAAGGCCATGGGTTTAACATTGTTTGGCAACAAACAAAGTGGGAGTGTTGAAGATATTGAGTAGGATGCTTTGGATTGTTTGTGAAAGCTCGTAGTATGGGCTAACGTTGGATAGGTGTTGTTTGTAGCCAAAGCAAGAACAATATAGGATCGCCACATGTCATGCATAGGATAGGCAAGGACACGTGGAAGGAAGCATGTTGGCGAACCGCCACGTGTCTTGCATGTGGTAGGCAAAGACACGTGGAGGGCATAGGATAGATGGACCGACACGTGTCTAGACACGTGGAAGGCCGCATGAGGACGGACCGCCATGTGGTCCATGAGGTGGCAAGAGGTGGCTTACAAGTGGCATTCGAAAGGACTTGCAAGACACTTGAGACGCCACCAAGTAGTAGTATAAGAGGAGAGCTCTTAGCAACGGCTCACTACCCTTTCTCACACTTGTTTTGTAATCCCCCTTCATTAGAATACATTGGCTTAGTGTTTCTTTTCTCAATATGGTGCTTCATCATGTCATCAAGTGGAGGAGAGGGCGTGCACATCATGGACAAGTTCAATGGGGAGAACTTTGGCATGTGGAAGTTCAAGATGGAGATGATCCTTGCGGAGAAGGACTTGTGGGACGTGGTGGATGGGAGTGAGGAGCCTCCAAGTGAAGATGCGGATCCAAAGACCAAGAAGGGGTTTGAGAGGAAGGAGAAGAAGGCCTTTGCTCTCATTGCCATCAACCTTGCGGACCGGCAAATTGCACACATCCGCCATTGCAAGGGACCAGCCCAAGCATGGACCACCCTTTGCAACATCCATGAGACCAAGAGCCTCTCCAACCTCCTATTTCTTCGCCGCAAGTTCTTCACTAGCAAGATGGAAGAGGAGGAGGACATGTTGGACTATGTCAACAAGATCAAGGCTCTTGCGGATGAGTTGGCTTGTTTGGAGGCGCCCGTGACGGAGGGAGATGTGGTGATGACCTTGTTGGAGAGCTTGTCACCATCTTATGAGTTCCTCATCACCGCATTGGAGACAAGGCCCACCAAGGAGCTAACCTTGGAGTTTGTGACGGCCCGCTTGATGCATGAGGTGACCAAGGGCCAAGAGAATGAGCCCTTAGGGGAGGGATCAGCCCTAGTTTCAAGACATGGCAACCTCAATCATTTTAATAAGACCCTCAATGGTCCTATCCTCTCAATTCAGACCTCAAGTGGCCCAAATCTCTCCAATGCATACTCTCGTGCTCCAAATCACTCAATTCAGACCTCAAATGGCTCAAATCTCTCCAATGCACACTCAATGGATCAATGCCCTCAATGGATCACCAATCCACCCAAACACCCTAATTGGCCCTCAATGGCTCACATGGCCACAAATCAGCCCTCTTGGGTTCACAAAGTCCATGAATTGCCTCACACACTCACAAGGGCACTAATCAGCCCTCCATGCATGGCCAAAAACCTCAAGCAACTCAAATATGCTTCCAAGGCTCACAAAGACTCTCAATAGATGGCAATTGGCACCATTACAATCCACAATGCACCTAAGTGCAAAATCAGCCACAATGGGCTCCCAATGTACTTTTCTAAGCACAAACTCAAACTAGGAGCATGCAACTAGCCCACTCTAGGTCTGATTACTACTATAAGCAATGTCCCACCCAAAATGTACTCCAAACCTCACAAACCAGCCAACAAAAGCTCCATAAACAATTTCCCTTTTTTTTAAATAGATGTACTCCAAAGATTTTTGAAAAAATGACTCACACCATATGGTTTGTAGGTGACAAGTGACAAAGGGCTGATTACTCCTCCAAGCTCCAAGACCTCCTCCAAATGCTTTGAATTTCTCCCTCAAACGCAACTCCAAGTGCGTGGGCCCCGTGTGGCTTGTTTGTAAAAATAATGAAGGTAGTTATATGCTAGTGGATTGCTAGGCAACTTGAAAATCCCTCTTGGAACAAGCAACACACACAAATGTGTTTCATTCAATAATGCAACTACTTTGCAAGCTTGCAAATATGACACTTGTTCCTATTGAGATTACAATATGAGAAGGATGAAAGGCTTTACTTAGATGGTAGGATGATATCAAGGCCCATGCTTGGGCTGAACATAAAAGGGAAAAGCCTTTCCCTAGTTATCCACAAACCATGTGGGATAACTAAACACCATGGGCTGCCTTTGACTACAAGCAATACCCATTAGACTCTAAGCCTAACTAAGAGGCTAATACTACTCCTAGGGCTGAATGTACATAATCTACACTAATATGTACATGTCCTTCAACACTCCCACTTTGAGAGTGGTCAAAGGCTCCAAGGCCCATCTTCCCTATCAAGTTGTGGTGTTGTGGCTTCCCAAGGGCCTTGGTCAGCACATCAGCAACCATAGCTTGGGTAGGCACATACTTGAGCTCAATCACCTCAGCCTCCACTCGTTCACGAATGAAATGGTGTTGCACATCAATGTGCTTGGTACGAGAGTGGTGGGTGGGATTTTTGGCCAAAGCAATGGCCCCTTGGTTGTCACACCAAATGGGTGTGCTCCCCTCTTGGACAAGACCAACATCAGCCAAGAGTTGCCTCAACCAAATGGCCTCCTTGGTGCATTGGCTCATGGCCATGTATTCAGCCTCCGTTGTAGAGAGAGCTATGGTGGGCTGCCTCTTGGAATTCCAAGTAATGGCACCCAATCCAAGCATAAACACGTAGCCGGTGGTGGATCTCCTATCCCCCTCATCACCCGCCCAATCCGCATCACAATACCCATGCAAAGTCACATGGGCACCTCCAAGTTGCAACTCCATGCCAAGTGTGCCTTGAAGGTACCTCATCACCCTCTTCACCGCTGCCCAATGCATTGGGCCATACTTGGACATGTGTTGACTCACAACACTCACCGGAAAGGCCAAATCAGGCCTCATGGCTACCATGGCATACATCAAGCACCCAACCGCTGCCTTGTAAGGCACACTTTGCATTTCAGCCCTCACCTCTCCAAATTCAGCATCCGTGAGCTTGGGCAACTTCACATGAGTGTCAAGTGGTGTACCTATGGCTTTGCACTCCTCCATGTTGAAGCGCTTGAGGATTTCTTCAAGGTACTTGCGTTGGCTCATGGTGATGCTGCGGGCAGCCCTATCCCTCTTGAACTCCACTCCAAGGCAATAGCTTAGCTCTCCAAGATCCGTCATCTCATACTCCTCCTTGAGCATAGCCTTCACCTCAAGCATCTTGGTCATGCTACTTGCAAGGAGGATTAGATCATCCACATATAAGATCACAATCACCAAAAACTCACCACTTTGCATGGTGTACAAAGAGTGATCAGCATGGCTTCTTAGGAAGCCCTTCCTCACAAACATGGCATCAATATCTTGGTACCAGGCCCTCCCCAATTGCTTCAACCCGGGAAGGGCTTTCCTCAACTTGCACTTGAGATGCTTTTGGCCTTCTTGCACAAAACCTTGGGCCTGATCCATGTAGATGACCTCCTTGAGCTTGGGGTTGAGAAAAGCCGTCTTCACATCCATTTGGTGCATCTCCAAGTCCATGGCTGCCCCAAGACTCACAACACACCGGATGGTGCTAAACTTGGCAACGGGAGCAAAAGTCTCATTAAAATCCACACCCTCCACTTGGGAGAATCCCCTAGCAACCAGCCTTGCCTTGTACCTCACAACATGACCCAAAGCATCCCTTTTGGTGGAGAAAACCCACTTACAACCCACACTTGATCTCTTGGAAGGAAGGGGTGCAAGCTCCCATGTCCCCTTGGTAATGAGGGCCTTGTACTCCTCTTGCATGGCCAACTCCCACTTGCTTGCATCCTCACAACGCAACACCTCTCCTAGTGTGGAGGGATCTCCAAGGAAAGCCACATTGGCTTGTTCTTCATTTTGTGGGGGAAGAATGTGATTCAGCCACCAATCTCCAAGTGGCTTGCGGGTCCTTGTTGGATAACGTGGCTCCTCTTGCTCCTCCAAGGGCTGGTCTTGCTCCTCCAAAGGCTGATCTTGCTCTTCCAAGGGCTGATCACGCTCTTGCCCCCTTGGTAAAGATCTTGGAGAAGGGGCTGATGGCCTCTTCCCTTGGGGTGTGGCCGCCTTCTTCTTGGGCTCCGCCAACTCTTCATCTTCTTCATCTTCATCTCCTTCATCTTCCATGTGCACTCTTGGAGTTGTGCCCACCTTTTGGGCTGGTCCTCCACTACTCCCACTTGGGCTCATCTCCAAGAGCTTAGGATCAGCACCTCCATCCTCCAAGAAGGTCACATCTCGACTCTTGATGATGGCCTTGCTCTCCACACACATCAGCCTATAAGCCTTGGTTCCCTCACAATAACCAAGGAAAAGACACTTGATGCCCTTGGCATCCAACTTGGTCCTCTTGGCACTTGGAACCAATGCGTAGGCAATGAACCCGAAGATGCGCATGTGAGACACATGAGGTCTGATCCCACTCCAAGCTTCTTGGGGTGTCTTGCTTGTCAAGGCTTGCGTAGGGCACCGATTCCTTGTATAAACCGCATTGGACACGGCCTCCCCCCAAAGCTCATACTTCAGCCCTTGGCCATGAATCATGGCCCTTGCCATCTCCACAATGGTGCGATTGGCACGCTCCGCTACGCCGTTTTGTTGAGGAGTGTAAGGGGCTGAAGTGTGGTGCTCAATGCCATGAGCCTTCAAGTACCCCTCAAAGGCCTTGGACACATACTCCCCTCCATTATCCGATCGCAGCACCTTCACCTTGCACTCGGATTGGGCCTCCACAAGGGCCTTCCAAGTCTCAAAACGCCCAAACACCTCACTCTTGCACTTCAGCATGTACACCCAAACCTTACGAGAGAAATCATCAATGAAGGTCACAAAATACCTTGCTCCTCCAATGGATGTGGTCTTCATTGGCCCGCACACATCGGAATGCACAAGCTCCAATAGCTTGCTCGCCCTTGTGGCCCCATCCTTGGGGAAGGGCTGCCTTGCTTGCTTGCCTTCAATGCACCCCTTGCACACCATAGAACTCCAATCATGCTTGCAAGAAGAGAGGTTCAGCCCCTTCACAATGTGTTGGAGGCTCTTCATGCTCTTCACATTCAAGTGCCCAAGCCTCCTATGCCAAAGCTCCACAAGGTCTTCATGGGCTGATCCTTGGGCCACACACGCCAAGGAAGTGCCATTCACCTTGGTGAAATGGAGGAGGTACAAGTTGCCCTCACGAGGGGCTGATGCAATCAAGACTCTACTTGGTGAACGCACAACACACACCACCATGTTGAAATGCACTTTCAAACCTCCCAAAGACAATTTGCTTACCGAAAGCAAGTTGGCATGCAACTTGGGGACATGAAGGACCTCATGGATTTGGATCCTCTTGGGCTGACCCTTCACCATCACCTCCACAAGGATCTCCCCCTTGCCAAGGGCCTCCACCATGCCATTGTCTCCCAAATAAATCTTCTTCCCCGAAATGGACTGATACGTGTGGAAGGCATCACGATGGCTGGTCATATGTTGGGTGGCTCCCGAGTCCACAATCCAAGTAAACATGTTGGCCTTCTCCCCTCCTCCATTGGCTGCAAAGGCGAAATCCTCCTCTTCCTCCTCTTTGGAAGCTTGGTGTGCACTCTCCTTGCCTTTGTCTTGGCTGATCTTGCAATGCCTAGCAATGTGGCCTGGTTTGCCACACTTGAAGCATGTCCTTGTCTCCTTGAAAGCCTTGGTGTTGCCTCCCTTACCATGTCTTGAGACTAGGGCTGATCCCTCCCCTTGGGGCTCATTCTCCTTGCGCTTGGTCACCTCATGCATCAAGCGAGCCGTCACAAACTCCAAGGTCAGCTCCTTGGTGGGCCTTCTCTCCAATGCGGTGATGAGGAACTCATAAGATGATGGCAAGCTTGTCAACAAGGTCATCACCACATCTCCCTCCGTCACGGGCGCATCCAAACAAGCCAACTCATCTGCAAGAGCCTTGACCTTGTTGACGTGATCCAACAAATCGTCCTCCTCTTGCATCTTGCTAGTGAAGAACTTTCGGCGAAGAAATAGGAGGTTGGAGAGTCTCTTGGTCTCATGGATGTTGCAAAGGGTGGTCCACGCTTGGGCTGGTCCCTTGCAATGGCGGATGTGTGCAATTTGCCGGTCCGCAAGGTTGATGGCAATGAGAGCAAAGGCCTTCTTCTCCTTCCTCTCAAACCCCTTCTTGGTCTTTGGATCCGCATCTTCACTTGGAGGCTCCTCACTCCCATCCACCACGTCCCACAAGTCCTTCTCCGCAAGGATCATCTCCATCTTGAACTTCCACATGCCAAAGTTCTCCCCATTGAACTTGTCAATGATGCGCACGCCCTCTCCTCCACTTGATGACATGATGAAGCACCTCCCACTTGTTGGCAGCACCCAAAGGGTCTCCAAGTCAATTCAGCCTCCAAACACTCCCTTGGAAGCCAATTGGGCTGAAACGACAACAATCAGCCCTTCCAAGGACACCTCCCACTTGTTGGCAGCACCCTAAGTGTCTCCAAGTCAATTCAGCCTCCAAACACTCCCTTGGAAGCCAATTGGGCTGAAACGGCAACAATCACCCCTTCCAAGGACACCTCCCACTTGTTGGCAGCACCCTAAGTGTCTCCAAGTCAATTTAGCCTCCAAACACTCCCTTGGAGGCCAATTGGGCTGAAATGGCAATAATCAGCCCTTCCAAGATCCTCACAACCTTATAAAGGACAAAACACTCCTGACAAGTGCCTCACCTCCTCTCAACACGAATTCAGACCCTAATGGAGCTCAAATCCACCACATGGACATGATGGGCTAGTGCTACTTCAATTCAGCAAGCCAACTCACAATGCTCCTCACAAATAGGGTACTCCACACTCCGAGGCACTCAAGCCTTCCAATCAGCCCTCAATGGATCACCAATCCACCCAAACACCCTAATTGGCCCTCAATGGCTCACATGGCCACAAATCAGCCCTCTTGGGTTCACAAAGTCCATGAATTGCCTCACACACTCACAAGGGCACTAATCAGCCCTCCATGCATGGCAAAAACCTCAAGCAACTCAAATATGCTTCCAAGGCTCACAAAGACTCTCAATAGATGGCAATTGGCACCATTACTATCCACAATGCACCTAAGTGCAAAATCAGCCACAATGGGCTCCCAATGTACTTTTCTAAGCACAAACTCAAACTAGGAGCATGCAACCAGCACACTCTAGGTCTGATTACTACCATAAGCAATGTCCCACCCAAAATGTACTCCAAACCTCACAAACCAGCCAACAAAAGCTCAAAAAAAATTTCCTCCTTTTTAAAAAAAATGCACTCCAAAGTTTTTGTTTTTGAAAAATGACTCACACCATATGGTTTGTAGGTGACAAGTGACAAAGGGCTGATTACTCCTCCAAGCTCCAAGACCTCCTCCAAATGCTTTGAATTCCTCCCTCAAACGCAACTCCAAGTGCGTGGGCCCATAACCTATTGAGATTACAATATGAGAAGGATGAAAGGCTTTACTTAGATGGTAGGATGATATCAAGGCCCATGCATGGGCTGAACATAAAAGGGAAAAGCCTTTCCCTAGTTATCCACAAACCATGTGGGATAACTAAACACCATGGGCTGCCTTTGACTACAAGCAATACCCATTAGACTCTAAGCCTTACTAAGAGGCTAATACTACTCCTAGGGCTGAATGTACATAATCTACACTAATGTGTACATGTCCTTCAACAGTTCCTTATTAGTTAGAAGTTGTAGCAACTAATCAACAATAGTTTGCTCGTGTGGTTCTACAAGATTGACGTTGTTGTCGCTCTCTATCAAATCCGGTTGTTGAACAATGGATAGGTCGCTCATGTATAGTCTTGGTACTAGTACCCTGTCGTGTGAGTCTTGTCTAGGTTCCTCCAGCATGTCAATACACTTTTTGAGCTCTTCTTTGCGTTGAGATCCAAGATCTGAATGAAGCCCGTTGTCGATGACCACAAGTTGCCCAACCTATAAGTCGTCGAAGACCACCGAATGCCTTCTTGTCCGCGGATGACATACCCAAAGATGACACCTCTAAATATGCGGCAACGTAGTTCAATGTTGGAATTGAGTATAGTTGCTTGATCTAGTTCTAGTCTAGTTGCCTTCTCTCTGGTAGCCCTAAATCAACCTCGTCTATGCTATCTGCATAAATGCCTCTCCTACCGTCTACAACCGAATCCATAAAGCCTCTTGTCTCCGTTCTCTGGGCATTCCTTCTTGGTGATATGGCAATGCTATCGTGTTCCCCATGAATCTAATGCTTGCAATCATGGTGGAGATTAGAATGTGTTGTGAACTTGGTAGAATGTCTTTGAAATATTTTGAATTATGTGGGGATTAATTACGGATGATGAATGCAATTAGCCAACAAACTAGGATAGTGATTTGTAGTATCTATATTTTTGAGATCATTACAAAAATTGATCTTGGATGATGTTATTATTGAGATTATAAAGTAATGTATGGGAGAAAGGCTTTACTTAGATGGTAGAAAGATACAAAGCCACATAAGTGGGCTCAACTTAAGCTAGAAGCCTTTCCTAGTTATCCACAAACCACGTGGGATAACTAACTACATTGGGCTGCCTTTGACTACGAGCAATACCCATGGACTCTAACACTAACTAAGTGTGTAACTCTACTCCTAAGGCTAACTGTTCATCGTCTATACTAATATGTACAGAATCTCTAACAGTTATGAGTTTCAAATTTTGATGGTTCATTAGGATTTCTTGCACTTGGATAGGTACAAGAAATAAACTCCTGAAATCTTCATAGTGATTTGATGTTCATAGAATTTCTCCAAATCTTTTATCTGTATCAAAATAGACATTCAAGATCACAAATTTGAGCCAAAGAGAAGTTTGTGGCATAGTGCTTTTGAAGATGATAATTTTGTAAACAAATTTTGAAAATAATGGTGGCATTAATTTTTTATTGCAACCCTAATTCAAATTGAAAGAGCCTTGGCCCCAATTTCTTTTATGATTTTACAATTGCATGCTCACTCTAATGGTTCTAATTCCAACTATCAAATAGCCAACTGCCTTCCTTCCATTGTGAATTGTGTCATCTTGTTAGTTTTTCCTCCTTGTAGAACTTCTATTGCTCTTACGCCAGCATAACCCTTTATTAGGTACAGGTTTATTGCCAACACTAGTGTTTGACTCTAGACAATTGGAATCCATTTTCTACTAAGCTCCATTTCTTGCCCTCACTCTTGCCCTACAAGTTTTAGGCAAGATGTAAAAATTTTATCCACAGTGTAAATGAACAAGCTCGTGCTACTTTGTGAGCAAGCAAATCTACTTGTCCCACAATAACTTTTTTTTCTAGGAATTGGAATTGTTTGAAAATCATTGCTCCTAAAAGGTACTCCTTGGGCCCAAATACTCACCAAATTTCAGCCCTAAATACCCATAATTTTACAAATGATGGCCTACCCCAAAATGCTATGTTGTCAAAAAATGTTGTTCTGACTTTTAGGGGCTAATTGGGTATATTAGCTTCTAGAGTTATTTCCTAGAATCATACCCTAGAGTAACTTCCTTGAGTGTCTTTTTAGATTAATTTGTAAACTTGTGAGATTGTTTCCTTTAATTTACTCTAAGGGATACCTTCTAAAAATTGTTTTAGAAACACCTTCGGAAATTACTTTCTAAGGTTAATTATTTGCTAGGGACAACTCTTAAGGTCATTCACTTCCTAGGGTCAACTCTTTGAATCTTTTCTTACTCAAGTCAAATGAATACATTCCTTCTCACTAAAATCATTAGAGAAAATCTAAGGCTTCTAGAGGGCCATTTGATTTTCAACTACAATGTAAAGATAGGAAAATTAATTGAAAAAAATACTTTATAGAAGAATATTAAAAATACATTTTTTTCCATAGCAATTGAAGTAACAATGAAAAAATACATATTTTAAAAAAAAAACTTATTTCATTTTTTAAATTCTTACTTTTGATCTGTTTGCAAAAAGTCGAATGGCCTTCTATAGGCCCTAGATTTTTTCTAACATAACACGAAAAAAATTTGTTCCATCTTGTATATGCTACAAGTTCTATTTTAAAAATATTCAAAGAAAAAAAAATCAAGTTTGATTATATTTCAAAAAAATTTGTAGACTCTTGATCCAATTTTTAATAGAAGAAAATTTTAAATCAAAATACTTTATTCAATAAACCTAATAATCTAGTAGATTGTAGGATTCAAAGACTAACAACCCTGTATTGCAAGATAAAAAACAGGAAGGTATATTTTACTTGAGATGTTGATATCTTTCAATGTATGAAATTTCTTCCACGTATATACATATTAGTTGAGTAGAAGATGTAACTGTTGGGTATACAACAAAAGAATCCATTTTTTTCTCTTTGTATTAGAAATAATAGTTTAAGAATGTTTTTTTGATGAAAAAATAGTTGTGAATTTGTAAAAATTAAATGAAAATTTCTTCAATCTCAAAAATCTTGTAATTATAAACATGACATCAATTTTTTTTTAAAGTATAAACTTCAATCATAATCAAATTCTAAGAAAATCAAACAAATGATTATATAATTTTATAACTCTTTTAAAGTCTTTGAATGAATGTAATCTCATTTTTTATCTTCTAAGTATTTGTATAGGGTGAAAGCAAGAAAGATCAGTACTATTTGTGTTACACTTGATGTTTTTGAGTTGTCTTCAGCCATAACTTTTGCACATTGAAGCCGATGTACTTGAATTTTTTTGAAGATAAAAAATTAGACAATTATTAGAAAAATTATTTTTCAATATTTAAATAAATAATTATATTTAAATTTAAATTTAGCTAACTAGTCACACTTTGTAGTTTAGAGGTTTTTAGTAGTGGGACTACCCAAAATTAATGATCTAGAGCTAAAATTTTTGTGGTATAGACCTACACTAAAGAGAAACGTGCCTTCCAAAGAGAATTTTAAGAAACATTATTTTATGTCCTCTACATTCATGCAAATAGGGCTCCCTTGCACATGTAGTTCTGAACATTGAAAATGGTTTTAAAATGCTTCTTTTGGTGAAATCTCTTTATCATGAAGTCTTCCCAAATATAAAATTTTTATTTTCTTTGAAACTAAATTCTTTATTTTTTATAATTTAAAATGTCAAAGTATCTATTTTCATGAGATTTTGTACTTTTTAAGTTCTCCTACTTAAAAATATTTCCTATATTTTTCTTTCCTAGGATGCTTTCTTCTTAAAGGTGTGAACATTAAACAATTTTTTTTAAATTTAAAAAAAATTCTAATTTTTTTTAATTTCAAAGTACTTCCAAAAAAATCATAGATAGTATGCGATACTATGGAAAACGCTACGCTAAGCAATTGGTCTTTCTTGCTTTTACGCTATGAAAACTTAACCCCTAAACATCCAAAGTCTTCTTCATCATTGACAATCTGAGAAAAATCAACTTAAAGTACTCTCTCAAAGAATAGTTTGGAATTGATTTACAAATAAAAGTTGTAGGCTTGGGGTTTTAAATTCCATGCATATGGTTAGATCACCAATATTTTCAATAAATTTTGAAAGGAAATTTTTAAAATACCTTTTAAATTCAATGAAAAGCATAATATTGTCATTTTTTGAATAAAATTTGTTGGAATAGATTTGAAACAAGGCTATTTTGATATGGCACTTTTTCAAAAAATTCTATTCATTAAATCTATGACCTCATTTTTGCAAATGTCTAATTTTGAATTAGAATCAATGCAATTTCAACTTGGTCAACTACTTGACTCACTTCCACATTTGTAACTTTAGAAAAATTATATACTCAAGTAACATCAAATCCAGTGATTAGATAGGACAACAACTTGATAAAGTATCTCTACAAATTAAGGTAACTTTCATCCAAGTAATAATGACAAAAGAAAGTGACTTTCAATCTATTCATCACTCAGAAATTGGACATTGGAATGCTTTAAGGTTGCAAAGTTTAATACATACAAACTAGCAAACTACACCTCTCTATTGAGAAAAGAAACACTAAGCCAATATATTCTAATGAAGGGGGATTACAAACAAGTGTGAGAAAGGGTAGTGAGCCGTTGCTAAGAGCTCTCCTCTTATACTACTACTTGGTGGCGTCTCAAGTGTCTTGCAAGTCCTTTCGAATGCCACTTGTAAGCCACCTCTTGCCACCTCATGGACCACATGGCGGTCCGTCCTCATGCGGCCTTCCACGTGTCTAGACACGTGTCGGTCCATCTATCCTATGCCCTCCACGTGTCTTTGCCTACCACATGCAAGACACGTGGCGGTTCGCCAACATGCTTCCTTCCACGTGTCCTTGCCTATCCTATGCATGACATGTGGCGATCCTATATTGTTCTTGCTTTGGCTACAAACAACACCTATCCAACGTTAGCCCATACTACGAGCTTTCACAAACAATCCAAAGCATCCTACTCAATATCTTCAACACTCCCACTTTGTTTGTTGCCAAACAATGTTAAACCCATGGCCTTGCGAAGAACTTCATGTCGCGGCTTACCAAGTGCCTTGGTAAGCACATCCGCCACCATGCGCTCCGTAGAAATGTACTTCATCTCAATCACATCTTCTTCAACCTTCTCACGAATGAAATGGTGTTGAATGTCGATGTGTTTGCTCCGTGAATGATGGATTGGATTCTTCACCAAGGCTATGGCACCTTGATTGTCACACATGATGCGTGTGCTCTTCTCTTGCTCCAATCCCACATCACTCATGAGTTGCCTTAGCCATATGGCCTCCCTTGTGCATTGGCTAATAGCCATGTACTCGGCCTCGGTGGTAGACAATGCAATGGTGGGTTGCTTCTTCGAGTTCCACGAAATGGCACCGCCTCCAAGTATAAACACATAGCCCGTTGTGGATCTCCGGTCCGTTGCATCTCCGGCCCAATCGGCATCACAAAAACCCACCAATGCAAGGCTCTTGCCTCCAAGTACCAACTTGGCATCCAAAGAACCTTGCAGGTATCGCATGACCCTCTTGACCGCTGCCCAATGCTTTGGCCCACTCTTGGCCATGTGTTGACTCACCACACTCATAGCAAATGCTAGGTCAGGCCTTGTAGCTATTGAGATTACAATATGAGAAGGATGAAAGGCTTTACTTAGATGGTAGGATGATATCAAGGCCCATGCATGGGCTGAACATAAAAGGGAAAAGCCTTTCCCTAGTTATCCACAAACCATGTGGGATAACTAAACACCATGGGCTGCCTTTGACTACAAGCAATACCCATTAGACTCTAAGCCTAACTAAGAGGCTAATACTACTCCTAGGGCTGAATGTACATAATCTACACTAATATGTACATGTTCTTCAACACTCCCACTTTGAGAGTGGTCAAAGGCTCCAAGGCCCATCTTCCCTATCAAGTTGTGGTGTTGTGGCTTCCCAAGGGCCTTGGTCAGCACATCAGCAACCATAGCTTGGGTAGGCACATACTTGAGCTCAATCACCTCAGCCTCCACTCGTTCACGAATGAAATGGTGTTGCACATCAATGTGCTTGGTACGAGAGTGGTGGGTGGGATTTTTGGCCAAAGCAATGGCCCCTTGGTTGTCACACCAAATGGGTGTGCTCCCCTCTTGGACAAGACCAACATCAGCCAAGAGTTGCCTCAACCAAATGGCCTCCTTGGTGCATTGGCTCATGGCCATGTATTCAGCCTCCGTTGTAGAGAGAGCTATGGTGGGCTGCCTCTTGGAATTCCAAGTAATGGCACCCAATCCAAGCTTAAACACGTAGCCGGTGGTGGATCTCCTATCCCCCTCATCACCCGCCCAATCCGCATCACAATACCCATGCAAAGTCACATGGGCACCTCCAAGTTGCAACTCCATGCCAAGTGTGCCTTGAAGGTACCTCATCACCCTCTTCACCGCTGCCCAATGCATTGGGCCATACTTGGACATGTGTTGACTCACAACACTCACCGGAAAGGCCAAATCTGGCCTTGTGGCTACCATGGCATACATCAAGCACCCAACCGCTGCCTTGTAAGGCACACCTTGCATTTCAGCCCTCACCTCTCCAAATTCAGCATCCGTGAGCTTGGGCAACTTCACATGAGTGTCAAGGGGTGTACCTATGGCTTTGCACTCCTCCATGTTGAAGCGCTTGAGGATTTCTTCAAGGTACTTGCGTTGGCTCATGGTGATGGTGCGGGCAGCCCTATCCCTCTTGAACTCCACTCCAAGGCAATAGCTTAGCTCTCCAAGATCCGTCATCTCATACTCCTCCTTGAGCATAGCCTTCACCTCAAGCATCTTGGTCATGCTACTTGCAAGGAGGATCAGATCATCCACATATAAGATCACAATCACCAAAAACTCACCACTTTGCATGGTGTACAAAGAGTGATCAGCATGGCTTCTTAGGAAGCCCTTCCTCACAAACATGGCATCAATATCTTGGTACCATGCCCTCCCCGATTGCTTCAACCCGGGAAGGGCTTTCCTCAACTTGCACTTGAGATGCTCTTGGCCTTCTTGCACAAAACCTTGGGGCTGATCCATGTAGATGACCTCCTTGAGCTTGGGGTTGAGAAAAGCCGTCTTCACATCCATTTGGTGCATCTCCAAGTCCATGGCTGCCCCAAGACTCACAACACACCGGATGGTGCTAAACTTGGCAACGGGAGCAAAAGTCTCATTAAAATCCACACCCTCCACTTGGGAGAATCCCCTAGCAACCAGCCTTGCCTTGTACCTCACAACATGACCCAAAGCATCCCTTTTGGTGGAGAAAACCCACTTACAACCCACACTTGATCTCTTGGAAGGAAGGGGTGCAAGCTCCCATGTCCCCTTGGTAATGAGGGCCTTGTACTCCTCCTCCATGGCCAACTCCCACTTGCTTGCATCCTCACAACGCAACACCTCTCCAAGTGTGGAGGGATCTCCAAGGAAAGCCACATTGGCTTGTTCTTCATTTTGTGGGGGAAGAATGTGATTCAGCCACCAATCTCCAAGTGGCTTGCGGGTCCTTGTTGGATAACGTGGCTCCTCTTGCTCCTCCAAGGGCTGGTCTTGCTCCTCCAAAGGCTGATCTTGCTCTTCCAAGGGCTGATCACGCTCTTGCCCCCTTGGTAAAGATCTTGGAGAAGGGGCTGATGGCCTCTTCCCTTGGGGTGTGGCCGCCTTCTTCTTGGGCTCCGCCAACTCTTCATCTTCTTCATCTTCATCTCCTTCATCTTCCATGTGCACTCTTGGAGTTGTGCCCACCTTTTGGGCTGGTCCTCCACTACTCCCACTTGGGCTCACCTCCAAGAGCTTAGGATCAGCACCTCCATCCTCCAAGAAGGTCACATCTCGACTCTTGATGATGGCCTTGCTCTCCACACACATCAGCCTATAAGCCTTGGTTCCCTCACAATAACCAAGAAAAAGACACTTGATGCCCTTGGCATCCAACTTGGTCCTCTTGGCACTTGGAACCAATGCGTAGGCAATGCACCCGAAGATGCGCATGTGAGACACATGAGGTCTGATCCCACTCCAAGCTTCTTGGGGTGTCTTGCTTGTCAAGGCTTGCGTAGGGCACCGATTCCTTGTATAAACCGCATTGGACACGGCCTCCCCCCAAAGCTCATACTTCAGCCCTTGGCCATGAATCATGGCCCTTGCCATCTCCACAATGGTGCGATTGGCACGCTCCGCTACGCCGTTTTGTTGAGGAGTGTAAGGGGCTGAAGTGTGGTGCTCAATGCCATGAGCCTTCAAGTACCCCTCAAAGGCCTTGGACACATACTCCCCTCCATTATCCGATCGCAGCACCTTCACCTTGCACTCGGATTGGGCCTCCACAAGGGCCTTCCAAGTCTCAAAACGCCCAAACACCTCACTCTTGCACTTCAGCATGTACACCCAAACCTTACGAGAGAAATCATCAATGAAGGTCACAAAATACCTTGCTCCTCCAATGGATGTGGTCTTCATTGGCCCGCACACATCGGAATGCACAAGCTCCAATAGCTTGCTCGCCCTTGTGGCCCCATCCTTGGGGAAGGGCTGCCTTGCTTGCTTGCCTTCAATGCACCCCTTGCACACCATAGAACTCCAATCATGCTTGCAAGAAGAGAGGTTCAGCCCCTTCACAATGTGTTGGAGGCTCTTCATGCTCTTCACATTCAAGTGCCCAAGCCTCCTATGCCAAAGCTCCACAAGGTCTTCATGGGCTGATCCTTGGGCCACACACGCCAAGGAAGTGCCATTCACCTTGGTGAAATGGAGGAGGTACAAGTTGCCCTCACGAGGGGCTGATGCAATCAAGACTCCACTTGGTGAACGCACAACACACCCCACCATGTTGAAATGCACTTTCAAACCTCCCAAAGACAATTTGCTTACCGAAAGCAAGTTGGCATGCAACTTGGGGACATGAAGGACCTCATGGATTTGGATCCTCTTGGGCTGACCCTTCACCATCACCTCCACAAGGATCTCCCCCTTGCCAAGGGCCTCCACCATGCCATTGTCTCCCAAATAAATCTTCTTCCCCGAAATGGACTGATACGTGTGGAAGGCATCACGATGGCTGGTCATATGTTGGGTGGCTCCCGAGTCCACAATCCAAGTAAACATGTTGGCCTTCTCCCCTCCTCCATTGGCTGCAAAGGCGAAATCCTCCTCTTCCTCCTCTTTGGAAGCTTGGTGTGCACTCTCCTTGCCTTTGTCTTGGCTGATCTTGCAATGCCTAGCAATGTGGCCTGGTTTGCCACACTTGAAGCATGTCCTTGTCTCCTTGAAAGCCTTGGTGTTGCCTCCCTTGCCATGTCTTGAGACTAGGGCTGATCCCTCCCCTTGGGGCTCATTCTCCTTGCGCTTGGTCACCTCATGCATCAAGCGGGCCGTCACAAACTCCAAGGTCAGCTCCTTGGTGGGCCTTGTCTCCAATGCGGTGATGAGGAACTCATAAGATGATGGCAAGCTTGCCAACAAGGTCATCACCACATCTCCCTCCGTCACGGGCGCATCCAAACAAGCCAACTCATCTGCAAGAGCCTTGACCT
Organism: Pseudoscleropodium purum; assembly: GCA_963969395.1. NCBI lineage: Eukaryota > Viridiplantae > Streptophyta > Bryopsida > Hypnales > Brachytheciaceae > Pseudoscleropodium > Pseudoscleropodium purum. The sequence continues at coordinate 830,105 of OZ017802.1, forward strand.
TGTTCACGTGATCCAACAAATCGTCCTCCTCTTCCATCTTGCTAGTGAAGAACTTTCGGCGAAGAAATAGGAGGTTGGAGAGTCTCTTGGTCTCATGGATGTTGCAAAGGGTGGTCCACGCTTGGGCTGGTCCCTTGCAATGGCGGATGTGTGCAATTTGCCGGTCCGCAAGGTTGATGGCAATGAGAGCAAAGGCCTTCTTCTCCTTCCTCTCAAACCCCTTCTTGGTCTTTGGATCCGCATCTTCACTTGGAGGCTCCTCACTCCCATCCACCACGTCCCACAAGTCCTTCTCCGCAAGGATCATCTCCATCTTGAACTTCCACATGCCAAAGTTCTCCCCATTGAACTTGTCAATGATGCGCACGCCCTCTCCTCCACTTGATGACATGATGAAGCACCTCCCACTTGTTGGCAGCACCCAAAGTGTCTCCAAGTCAATTCAGCCTCCAAACACTCCCTTGGAAGCCAATTGGGCTGAAACGACAACAATCACCCCTTCCAAGGACACCTCCCACTTGTTGGCAGCACCCTAAGTGTCTCCAAGTCAATTCAGCCTCCAAACACTCCTTTGGAAGCCAATTGGGCTGAAACGACAACAATCAGCCCTTCCAAGATCCTCACAACCTTATGAAGGACAAAACACTCCTCACAAGTGCCTCACCTCCTCTCAACACGAATTCAGACCCTAATGGAGCTCAAATCCACCACATGGACATGATGGGCTAGTGCTACTTCAATTCAGCAAGCCAACTCACAATGCTCCTCACAAATAGGGTACTCCACACTCCAAGGCACTCAAGCCTTCCAATCAGCCCTCAATGGATCACCAGTCCACCAAAACACCCTAATTGGCCCTCAATGGCTCACATGGCCACAAATCAGCCCTCTTGGGTTCACAAAGTCCATGAATTGCCTCACACACTCACAAGGGCACTAATCAGCCCTCCATGCATGGCAAAAACCTCAAGCAACTCAAATATGCTTCCAAGGCTCACAAAGACTCTCAATAGATGGCAATTGGCACCATTACTATCCACAATGCACCTAAGTGCAAAATCAGCCACAATGGGCTCCCAATGTACTTTTCTAAGCACAAACTCAAACTAGGAGCATGCAACCAGCACACTCTAGGTCTGATTACTACCATAAGCAATGTCCCACCCAAAATGTACTCCAAACCTCACAAACCAGCCAACAAAAGCTCAAAAAAAATTTCCTCCTTTTTTTAAAAAAATGCACTCCAAAGTTTTTGTTTTTGAAAAATGACTCACACCATATGGTTTGTAGGTGACAAGTGACAAAGGGCTGATTACTCCTCCAAGCTCCAAGACCTCCTCCAAATGCTTTGAATTCCTCCCTCAAACGCAACTCCAAGTGCGTGGGCCCATAACCTATTGAGATTACAATATGAGAAGGATGAAAGGCTTTACTTAGATGGTAGGATGATATCAAGGCCCATGCATGGGCTGAACATAAAAGGGAAAAGCCTTTCCCTAGTTATCCACAAACCATGTGGGATAACTAAACACCATGGGCTGCCTTTGACTACAAGCAATACCCATTAGACTCTAAGCCTAACTAAGAGGCTAATACTACTCCTAGGGCTGAATGTACATAATCTACACTAATATGTACATGTTCTTCAACAGTAGCTACCATGGCATACATCAAGCTCCCTACCGCGGCTTTGTACGGCACATCTTGCATTTCCGCCCTCACTCCTTCATACTCTTCCTCCGTGAGCTTAGGCATCTTCTCCTTCATATCAAGAGGTGTTCCAACGGATTTGCAACCCTCCATGTTGAAGCGCTTCAATACGCCCTCAATATACTTGCTTTGGCTCATGGTGATGGTGCGGGCAGCCCGTTGCCTTGTAAACTCCACTCCAAGGCAATAGTGTAGCTCACCAAGGTCGCTCATATCGTATTGGCTCTTCAACATAGCCTTCACTTCCACCATCTTACTCATGGTGTTGGTCATGATGATCAAATCATCCACATATACAATGACAATCACCAAATATGCACTTGTTTGTTTGATGTAAAGAGAGTGGTCCGCATGACTCCTCTTATAGCCCTCTCTTGCAAACAATGCATCCACATCCATGTACCATGCTCTTCCGGATTGTCTCAACCCATAGATGGCCTTCTTGAGCTTGCACTTGAGGTGTTGGTGGCCCTCTTGCACAAAGCCCTTGGGTTGATCCATGTAGATCACCTCTTCAAGCCAAGGATTAAGAAACGCCGTGATCACATCCATTTGGTGCATTTCCAAGTCCATGGTTGCCCCGATTCCCACCATGCATCGAATGGTGCAAAACTTGGCCACCGGAGCAAAAGTCTCATTGAAGTCCACCCCTTCAACTTGAGAATACCCCTTGGCTACCAATCTCGCTTTGTAGCGCAGAGTGTTGCCCAATGCATCTCTCTTGGTGCAAAACACCCACTTGCATCCAACACTTGTACGATCACGAGGAAGGGGAGAAAGTTCCCATGTACCTTTGGCCATAAGTGAGGCATACTCTTCTTTCATGGCTTGCTCCCACTTGCTTGCATCCGCACTTTTCATGGCTTCTCCCACATTGCATGGATCTCTTGCATACGCCACATTCACGTGCTCCACATGCTCTTGAGGTAAGATGTGGTTCTTCCACCATTCTCCAAGCGGCCTCCTTTCTCTTGTAGGATATCTAGACACCTTGGAAGTATCTTCTTCTTCATCTTCACTTGGTGCCGCACTCGTTGATGGACATGTCTTTTCTGTGGGCGTTGGTGGTGAATCATCATGCTCTTCATCTTCCTTGGGCAAAGCTTCCATGCTTGGAGATTTGTCCACCTCAATATTAGGTTCCTCCATGCTCCCACTTGGACACATCTCCAAATCATGGCTTGCCCCTTGCTTCTCTTCCACAAATGTGACATCTCGACTTTTGATGATCTTCTTTGTCTCTATACACATGAGCCTGTAAGCTTTGGAGCCCTCACAATAGCCCACCAACAAACACTTAATGCCCTTGGCATCAAGCTTGGAACGCTTGGGACTCAAATCTAAAGCATATGCAACGCATCCAAAAATGCGCATGTGCCCAATATTGGGCCTCTTCCCACTCCAAGCTTGTTGTGGCGTCATAGATGCAATTGCATTGGTGGGGCACCTATTGCGTGTGTAGGCCGCATTGGATATAGCCTCCGCCCAAAGATCATATGTGAGGCCTTGGGCATGCAACATGGCCCGAGCCATCTCCATAAGTGTGCGATTGGCACGCTCCGCCACACCATTTTGTTGTGGAGTATAAGGCGCTGAAGTTTGGTGTTGAATGCCATGTTCTCTCATAAAAGCCTCAAAGGCCTTGGACATGTACTCCCCTCCATTGTCCGACCGCAACACCTTCACCTTGTGCCCCGATTCATTCTCCACAAGTGCCTTCCATGCCTTAAACCTCTCCAATACATCACTCTTGCACTTGAGCATAAACACCCATATCTTCCTTGAAAAATCATCAATGAAGGTCAAAAAATACCTTGCACCACCCATGGAAGTGGTCTTCATGGGGCCACACACATCGGAGTGCACAATCTCCAACACCTTGGTTGCCCTTGTGCCTCCATCCCTTGGGAACGGTTGCCTTGCTTGCTTGCCTTCAATGCAAGCCTCGCACTTCAAATCGCAAGAGCCCTTCTCCACTTGCATGCCTCCCACCATGCTTTGAAGGGTCTTGACGCTCTTCTCATTGAGGTGGCCCAATCTCTTGTGCCATAGCTCCAAAGAGTGTTGGTGGAGTGCTCCTTGGGCCAAACATGCCATGCTTGTGCCATTCACATTTTTGAACCTCAATTGATACAAGTTGCCCTCTTTAGGTGCGGTCACAATCATCTCTCCATTGGGTGCACCCAAATCGCAACCCTTGTTGTTGAATTGCACCTTCAACTCTTGTGACACCAACTTGCTCACCGAGAGCAAGTTGGCATGTAATTTGGGCACATGCAACGCATCTTGGATGCGAATGGTCTTCCTTTGGCCCTTCACCTCCACCTCCACCACGATGCACCCCATGCCAATTGCATCCACCACGCCATTGTCACCCAAATACACCTTGTGGTTGCTAATAGGCTTATAAGTGAGAAAAGCTTGTCCATGTGGAGTCATATGTTGCGTTGCACCCGAGTCAATGATCATGTGAACATGTCGGTGTTGTCATACCCATCATTGGTTGCAAACGCAAAGTCCTCCTCCACTTCCTTGGCACTTGCCTTGTTTGCGCTCTCCCTCTTGGGCAACCTACAAAACCGTGCAAGGTGGCCGGGCTTACCACAATTGTAGCACATGCGTGTCTCTTTGCGTGGTTGTGAGCTTCCTCCTTGTCCAATTTGTGAATAGAGTGCGGCCCCTCCTTCTTGGGGCTCATTCTCCTTCCTCTTGGACACTTCATGCATCAATCTTGCGGTGATGAAGTTGAGGGTGAGCTCCTCCATGGGTCTTGTCTCCAATGCGGTGATAAGATACTCATATGAAGATGGCAAGCTATCAAGCAAAGTCATGACAATATCTCCATCCGTCACAGGCACCTCCAAACAAGCGAGTTGGTCTGCAAGCGCTTTGACCTTGTTGATGTGGTCGAGCATGTCTTCATTCTCTTGCATCTTGCACGTGAAGAACTTGCGCCGAATGAAAAGCATGTTGGACAAGCTCTTGGTCTCATGGATGTTGCAAAGCACCTTCCATGCTTCTGCGGGTCCTTTGCATGCGCGAACATGTGCAAGTTGCCTATCCACAAGATTGCAAGCAATCATGGAAAAGGCCTTCTTGACCCTCCTCTCATAGGCCTTCTTAACTTTGGCATCCGCATCGGTTGCGGGTGCTTCTTCGGTGCCCTCCACAATCTCCCACAAGTCCTTCTCGGCCAAGATCATCTCCATCTTGAATTTCCATAGGCCAAAGTTCTCTCCATTGAACTTGTCAATGACCCTCACGCTATCTCCATCACTAGTGGCCATGGTGAATACCTCCCACTCTACTACAACCCCAAGTGATCCAAATTACTTCAATGTAACCTCAAAATGCACAACTCCCTCCCTCGTGGTTGTAACAAGTCCAATAGGGTCCCAAATACCCTCAATCTTTTTAATAAGACCCTCAATGGTCCTATCCTCTCAATTCAGACCTCAAGTGGCCCAAATCTCTCCAATGCATACTCTCGTGCTCCAAATCACTCAATTCAGACCTCAAATGGCTCAAATCTCTCCAATGCACACTCTAGTGCTCCAAATCACTCAATTCAGACCTCAAATGGCTCAAATCTCTCCAATGCACACTCTCGTGCTCCAAATCACTCAATTCAGACCCCAAGTGGTCTAAATCTCTCCAATGCACACTCTAGTGCTCCAAATCACTCAATTCAAACCCCAAGTGGTTCAAATCTCTCCAATGCACTTCCAAATGATCTAATACACTCAAATCAGACCTCAAATGATTCAAATCTCTCTTATGCGCACTCAAATGCTTCAAATCACCTCAATGGAGTATTAAATGCACAAATCAGCCCCTTTGGAGGAAGAGCTAAACTCTAGCTCCCAACAAAGGCTATGAAGCACCAAATCACTCCTCAATGAGCACAAATGAACCCCAAACAACAAAATACCTCACCCAAAGGTCCAAATCTTCAATGAAAATGCTCCAAATGACTCCAAACTCCACTTGCTCCAAGCTCCAACAATGCTCCTCCAACACACCTTGCAATGAGATCCAATCTCTAATAGCAACTCACATGAGTGGGCCCATAACCTGTTGAAAAAAGAAACACCAAGCCAATGTATTCTAATGAAGGGGGATTACAAACAAGTGTGAGAAAGGGTAATGAACCCATGCAAGGGCTCCCCTCTTATACTACTACTTGGTGGCCTCTCAAGTGTCTTGCAAGTCCTTTCGAAAGCCACTTGCAAGCCACCTCATGGACCACATGGCGGTCCATCCTCATGCGGCCCTCCACGTGTCTAGACACGTGTCGGTCCATCTATCCTATGCCCTCCACGTGTCTTTGCCTACCACATGCAAGACACGTGGCGGTCCGCCAACATGCTTCCTTCCACGTGTCCTTGCCTATCTTATGCATGACATGTGGCGATCCTACATTGTTCTTGCTTTGGCTACAAACAACACCTATCCAACGTTAACCCATACTAGGAGCTTTCAAACAATCCAAAGCATCCTACTCAATATCTTCAACAGCAAGAGGTGGCTTGCAAGTGGCTTTCGAAAGGACTTGCAAGACACTTGAGAGGCCACCAAGTAGTAGTATAAGAGGGGAGCCCTTGCATGGGCTCATTACCCTTTCTCACACTTGTTTGTAATCCCCCTTCATTAGAATACATTGGCTTGGTGTTTCTTTTCTCAACATGAAGGAGGTGGAGCACTCTACTCACGTAATGGCCAAGGAGGGAGGTCACAACCACAGAAGGAGACACGCACTTGCTTCAATTGTGGTAAACCCGGCCACCTTGCAAAGTTTTGTAGGTCGCCCAAGAAGGAGAGTGCAAATAAGGCTAGTGTGAAGGAGGTGGAGGAAGACTTTGCGTTTGCAACCAATGATGGATATGACAACACCGACATGTTCAAGTGGATCATTGACTCCGGTGCAACGCAACACATGACTCCACACAGGCAAGCATTCCTCACGTATGAGCCTATTAGCAACCGCACGGTGTATTTGGGTGACCATGGCGTGGTGGATGCAATTGGCATGGGTTGCATTGTGGTGGAGGTAGAGGTGAAGGGCAAATTGAGGACAATTCGCATCCAAGGTGCTTTACATGTGCCCAAGTTGTATGCAAATTTGCTCTCGGTGAGCAAGTTGGTGTCACAAAATTTGAAGGTGCAATTCAACAACCAAGGTTGTGTTTTGCGTGCACCCAATGGAGAGATGATCGTGACGGCACCAAGAGAGGGCAACTTGTATCAGTTGTGGTTCAAATCGATGAACGGTACAAGCATGGCGTGTTTGGCACAAGGAGCATCTCATCAACAATCTTTGGAGCTTTGGCATAAGAGATTGGGCCACCTCAATGAGAAGAGTGTGAAGAGTCTTCAAAGCATGGTGGGAGGCATGCAAGTGATGAAGGGCTCTTGTGATTTGAAGTGCGAGGCTTGCATTCAAGGCAAGCAAGCGAGGCAATCATTTCCATTGGATGGAGGGATGGGAGCAACCAAGGTGTTGGAGATTGTGCACTCGGATGTGTGTGGCCCTATGAAGACCACTTCCATGGGTGGTGGAAGGTATTTTTTAACCTTCATTGATGATTTTTCAAGGAAGATATGGGTGTTCATGCTTAAATGCAAGAGTGATGTGTTTCAGCAGTTCAAGGCATGGAAGGCACTTGTAGAGAATGAATCGAGGCATAAGGTGAAGGTGTTGAGATCGGATAATGGATGGGAATACATGTCCAAGGCCTTTGAGGCTTTTATGAGAGAGCATGGCATTCAACACCAAACCTCAGCCCCTTATACTCCACAACAAAATGGTGTGGCAGAGCGTGCCAACCGCACACTTATGGAGATGGCTCATGCCATGTTGCATGCCCAAGGCCTCAAATTTGATCTTTGGGTAGAGGCTATATCAAATGCGGCCTACACACGCAATAGATGCCTCTCAAGGGTAGTAGCTTCTATGACACCACAACAAGCATGGAGTAGAAAGAGGCCAAACATTGGGCATATGCGAATCTTTGGATGCATTGCATACGCCTTGGATTTGAATCCTAAGCGCACCAAGCTTGATGAAAAGGGCATCAAATGCTTGCTTTTGGGCTATTGGGAAGGCTCCAAGGCCTATAGGTTGATGTGCTTGGAGACAAAGAAGATCATCAAAAGTCGAGACGTTACCTTCATGGAAGACAAACTAGGGATAAGCGATGCTTTGGAGATGTGTCCAAGTGGTGTTAGAGATTTTGTACATACTAGCGTAGACCATGTACAGTGAGCCTTAGGAGTAGCTTTAGACACTTAGTTAGTGTTAGAGTCCATGGGTATTGCTCGTAGTCAAAGGCAGCCCAATGTAGTTAGTTATCCCACATGGATTGTGGATAACTAGGAAAGGCTTCTAGCTTAAGTTGAGCCCACTCATGTGTTGAAGAACATGTACATATTAGTGTAGATTATGTACATTCAGCCCTAGGAGTAGTATTAGCCTCTTAGTTAGGCTTAGAGTCTAATGGGTATTGCTTGTAGTCAAAGGCAGCCCATGGTGTTTAGTTATCCCACATGGTTTGTGGATAACTAGGGAAAGGCTTTTCCCTTTTATGTTCAGCCCATGCATGGGCCTTGATATTATCCTACCATCTAAGTAAAGCCTTTCATCCTTCTCATATTGTAATCTCAATAGGTTATGGGCCCACGCACTTGGAGTTGCGTTTGAGGGAGGAATTCAAAGCATTTGGAGGAGGTCTTGGAGCTTGGAGGAGTAATCAGCCCTTTGTCACTTGTCACCTACAAACCATATGGTGTGAGTCATTTTTCAAAAACAAAAACTTTGGAGTGCATTTTTTTTAAAAAGGAGGAAATTTTTTTTGAGCTTTTGTTGGCTGGTTTGTGAGGTTTGGAGTACATTTTGGGTGGGACATTGCTTATGGTAGTAATCAGACCTAGAGTGTGCTGGTTGCATGCTCCTAGTTTGAGTTTGTGCTTAGAAAAGTACATTGGGAGCCCATTGTGGCTGATTTTGCACTTAGGTGCATTGTGGATAGTAATGGTGCCAATTGCCATCTATTGAGAGTCTTTGTGAGCCTTGGAAGCATATTTGAGTTGCTTGAGGTTTTTGCCATGCATGGAGGGCTGATTAGTGCTCTTGTGAGTGTGTGAGGCAATTCATGGACTTTGTGAACCCAAGAGGGCTGATTTGTGGCCATGTGAGCCATTGAGGGCCAATTAGGGTGTTTGGGTGGATTGGTGATCCATTGAGGGCTGATTGGAAGGCTTGAGTGCCTCGGAGTGTGGAGTACCCTATTTGTGAGGAGCATTGTGAGTTGGCTTGCTGAATTGAAGTAGCACTAGCCCATCATGTCCATGTGGTGGATTTGAGCTCCATTAGGGTCTGAATTCGTGTTGAGAGGAGGTGAGGCACTTGTGAGGAGTGTTTTGTCCTTCCTAAGGTTGTGAGGATCTTGGAAGGGCTGATTATTGCCATTTCAGCCCAATTGGCCTCCAAGGGAGTGTTTGGAGGCTAAATTGACTTGGAGACACTTAGGGTGCTGCCAACAAGTGAGAGGTGTCCTTGGAAGGGCTGATTGTTGTCGTTTCAGCCCAATTGGCTTCCAAGGGAGTGTTTGGAGGCTGAATTGACTTGGAGACCCTTTGGGTGCTGCCAACAAGTGGGAGGTGCTTCATCATGTCATCAAGTGGAGGAGAGGGCGTGCGCATCATTGACAAGTTCAATGGGGAGAACTTTGGCATGTGGAAGTTCAAGATGGAGATGATCCTTGCGGAGAAGGACTTGTGGGACGTGGTGGATGGGAGTGAGGAGCCTCCAAGTGAAGATGCGGATCCAAAGACCAAGAAGGGGTTTGAGAGGAAGGAGAAGAAGGCCTTTGCTCTCATTGCCATCAACCTTGCGGACCGGCAAATTGCACACATCCGCCATTGCAAGGGACCAGCCCAAGCGTGGACCACCCTTTGCAACATCCATGAGACCAAGAGCCTCTCCAACCTCCTATTTCTTCGCCGAAAGTTCTTCACTAGCAAGATGGAAGAGGAGGACGATTTGTTGGATCACGTCAACAAGGTCACGGCTCTTGCGGATGAGTTGGCTTGTTTGGATGCGCCCGTGACGGAGGGAGATGTGGTGATGACCTTGTTGGCAAGCTTGCCATCATCTTATGAGTTCCTCATCACCGCATTGGAGACAAGGCCCACCAAGGAGCTGACCTTGGAGTTTGTGACGGCTCGCTTGATGCATGAGGTGACCAAGCGCAAGGAGAATGAGCCCCAAGGGGAGGGATCAGCCCTAGTCTCAAGACATGGCAAGGGAGGCAACACCAAGGCTTTCAAGGAGACAAGGACATGCGTCAAGTGTGGCAAACCAGGCCACATTGCTAGGCATTGCAAGATCAGCCAAGACAAAGGCAAGGAGAGTGCACACCAAGCTTCCAAAGAAGAGGTATTGAGATTACAATATGAGAAGGATGAAAGGCTTTACTTAGATGGTAGGATGATATCAAGGCCCATGCATGGGCTGAACATAAAAGGGAAAAGCCTTTCCCTAGTTATCCACAAACCATGTGGGATAACTAAACACCATGGGCTGCCTTTGACTACAAGCAATACCCATTAGACTCTAAGCCTAACTAAGAGGCTAATACTACTCCTAGGGCTGAATGTACATAATCTACACTAATATGTACATGTTCTTCAACAAGAGTGAGGTGTTTGGGCGTTTTGAGACTTGGAAGGCCCTTGTGGAGGCCCAATCCGAGTGCAAGGTGAAGGTGCTGCAATCGGATAATGGAGGGGAGTATGTGTCCAAGGCCTTTGAGGGGTACTTGAAGGCCCATGGCATTGAGCACCACACTTCAGCCCCTTACACTCCTCAACAAAACGGTGTAGCGGAGCGTGCCAATTGCACCATTGTGGAGATGGCAAGGGCCATGATTCATGGCCAAGGGCTGAAGTATGAGCTTTGGGGGGAGGCCGTGTCCAATGCGGTTTATACAAGGAATCGGTGCCCTACGCAAGCCTTGACAAGCAAGACACCCCAACAAGCTTGGAGTGGGATCAGACCTCATGTGTCTTACATGCGCATCTTCGGGTGCATTGCCTATGCATTGGTTCCAAGTGCCAAGAGGACCAAGTTGGATGCCAAGGGCATCAAGTGTCTTTTCCTTGGTTATTGTGAGGGAACCAAGGCTTATAGGCTGATGTGTGTGGAGAGCAAGGCCATCATCAAGAGTCGAGATGTGACCTTCTTGGAGGATGGAGGTGCTGATCCTAAGCTCTTGGAGATGAGCCCAAGTGGGAGTAGTGGAGGACCAGCCCAAAAGGTGGGCACAACTCCAAGAGTGCACATGGAAGATGAAGGAGATGAAGATGAAGAAGATGAAGAGTTGGCGGAGCCCAAGAAGAAGGTGGCCACACCCCAAGGGAAGAGGCCGTCAGCCCCTTCTCCAAGATCTTTACCAAGGGGGCAAGAGCGTGATGAGCCCTTGGAAGAGCAAGATCAGCCTTTGGAGGAGCAAGACCAGCCCTTGGAGGAGCAAGAGGAGCCACGTTATCCAACAAGGACCCGCAAGCCACTTGGAGATTGGTGGCTGAATCACATTCTTCCCCCACAAAATGAAGAACAAGCCAATGTGGCTTTCCTTGGAGATCCCTCCACACTAGGAGAGGTGTTGCGTTGTGAGGATGCAAGCAAGTGGGAGTTGGCCATGCAAGAGGAGTACAAGGCCCTCATTACCAAGGTTTTGTGCAAGAAGGCCAAGAGCATCTCAAGTACAAGTTGAGGAAAGCCCTTCCCAGGTTGAAGCAATCGGGGAGGGCATGGTACCAAGATATTGATGCCATGTTTGTGAGGAAGGGCTTCCTAAGAAGCCATGCTGATCACTCTTTGTACACCATGCAAAGTGGTGAGTTTTTGGTGATTGTGATCTTATATGTGGATGATCTAATCCTCCTTGCAAGTAGCATGACCAAGATCCTTGAGGTGAAGGCTATGCTCAAGGAGGAGTATGAGATGACGGATCTTGGAGAGCTAAGCTATTGCCTTGGAGTGGAGTTCAAGAGGGATAGGGCTGCCCGCAGCATCACCATGAGCCAACGCAAGTACCTTGAAGAAATCCTCAAGCGCTTCAACATGGAGGAGTGCAAAGCCATAGGTACACCCCTTGACACTCATGTGAAGTTGCCCAAGCTCACGGATGCTGAAGTTGGAGAGGTGAGGGCTGAAATGCAAGGTGTGCCTTACAAGGGAGCGGTTGGGTGCTTGATGTATGCCATGGTAGCCACAAGGCCTGTTTTGGCCTTTCCGGTGAGTGTTGTGAGTCAACACATGTCCAAGTATGGCCCAATGCATTGGGCAGCGGTGAAGAGGGTGATGAGGTACCTTCAAGGCACACTTGGCATGGAGTTGCAACTTGGAGGTGCCCATGTGACTTTGCATGGGTATTGTGATGCGGATTGGGTGAGTGATGAGGGGGATAGGAGATCCACCACCGGCTACGTGTTTAAGCTTGGATTGGGTGCCGTTACTTCGAATTCCAAGAGGCAGCCCACCATAGCTCTCTCTACAACGGAGGCTGAATACATGGCCATGAGCCAATGCACCAAGGAGGCCATTTGGTTGAGGCAACTCTTGGTTGATGTTAGTCTTGTCCAAGAGGGGAGCACACCAATTTGGTGTGGCAACCAAGGGGCCATTGCTTTGGCCAAAAATCCCACCCACCACTCTCGTATGAAGCACATTGATGTGCAACACCATTTCATTCGTGAACGAGTGGAGGCTGAGGTGATTGAGCTCAAGTATGTGCCTACCCAAGCTATGGTTGCTGATTTGCTGACCAAGGCCCTCGGGAAGCCACAACACCACAACTTGATAGGCAAGATGGGCCTTGGAGCCTTTGACCACTCTCAAAGTGGGAGTGTTGAAGAACATGTACATATTAGTGTAGATTATGTACATTCAGCCCTAGGAGTAGTATTAGCCTCTTAGTTAGGCTTAGAGTCTAATGGATATTGCTTGTAGTCAAAGGCAACCCATGGTGTTTAGTTATCCCACATGGTTTGTGGATAAACTAGGGAAAGGCTTCTGCCTTATGTTCAGCCCATGCATGGGCCATGCTATCATCCGACCATCTAAGTAAAGCCTTTCATCCTTCTCATAATATTGTAATCTCAATATCCAATGCTCATAATCTCTCAAATGAAGTCCAAATCACTCCAACAAGCTTTTCAAGGCTCCAAATCTCTGAAATGAAACCCTAATAGCTCTAAATCACTCCAACAAGCGTTTCGAGGCTCCGAATCTCTCAAATGAAACCTTAATAGCTCTAAATCACTCCAACAAGCGTTTCAAGGCTCCAAATCTCTCAAATGAAACCCTAATAGCTCTAAATCACTCCAATGACCTCTCTCAAGCTCCAAGTCTCTCAAATCAGACCTCTAGGGTCACCTTAAACTCAAATCAACCTTCGAAGAGCAAGACTGAACTCCAAACAAGAAAATACCTCAAAAAATAGTCCAAATCTAGACTCCAAATGCTCCAAATGACCCCAAACTCCAAGCTCCACGAATGCTCCTCCAACACACCTTGTCATGAGATCAAACCTCCAATAGCAACTCACATGAGTGGGCCCATAACCTATTGTGAATAGAACAACAAGGTAATATATTTCAATGAAGAGGATTACAAAAGCAAACATGAGAAAGGGGTATTAAACCCAAGCAAGGGGCTGCCCTTTTATACTACTCTATTGGCTTGGCTACAAACAACTTTTACTTCAGTCAGCCTATATATAGAATTCCTATAAGTAATTATAGACTTAACAAGGAGTTCCTACAAGTAATCTTTTACTTAATCCAAGTCTTTCAACACAAACCTAACTCATTAGTCAAGTCCTTCAACAACCAAGTGGAGGATGAGGTGATTGAGCTCAAGTAAGTGCCTACCCAAGCTATAGTTGCTGATGTGCTGACCAAGGCCCTTGGAAAGCCACAACACCAAAGCTTCATTGAGAAGATGGGGCTTCGAGCCTTTGCCCACTCTCAAAGTGGGAGTGTTAAAGATTGTGTATATATTAGTGTAGACCATGTACAGTCAGCCTTAGGAGTAGCATTAGACACTTAGTTAATGTTAGAGTCCATGGGTATTGCTTGTAGTGAAAGGCAGCCCAATGTAGTTAGTTATCCCACGTGGTTTGTGGATATCTAGAAAAGGCTTGTAATTTATGTTCAGCCCACTCATGTGGCATGGTATCTTTCTACCATCTAAGTAAGGCCTTTCTCCCGTACACTACTTCATAATCCGAATAACACAAGAACAACCGAGCCAAATTAGGACATCAATGCTAAACTCGCATATAGAGATGGTGATTGGCACACACTCCGCCAAGTACACCCCACACAAGACTTAGCTTATAATTGCTAGTGTAACTCTACTCCCTCACTATCAAACTAAGAACAAAGTGTAGAATTTGTTATACAATTGCGGTCGAGATACACACAACCAACTAAGATACTCTTATCCTCCACCTATCTCTACCACTAATGCATTGAGCCTTAGCTCAATCCTCCAATAAGCGGGATTTGTTGGTGTAGCGCCTCCCCACCTATATAATCACGCCCATTACTTTGTCAACAGTTTGTGCACATAACCAGTCTTCAAGAATCTTATCACAATTAGTATCCCACTCCTTGTAAGTGATGAATGGTGTAAGCTCGTGAAATAGCCAATGAGTCGCTACTCTAAGCCCCTCGACATTACCCTTCTAAGCCTGAACTAAGTCCTCATGCGACCAAGTCCATTGCTCTTGCCAGAATGTTGCAACCCTTGAATCAGCATATGCTCATGGAGAAATTGAAGTAAAGTGGCTGCAAAATGTGCCCTCTCAATCAACTCTTCATGCATCTGAACTCAACGTTGCTTTCTTCAGTGGACATAAGGATCACCATGGTCACATTGAGCAATCGCCTATGCTCTAGTAGTAATCATAAGTAGGACCATGTCATGGTCACTCACAAGTAATTGAAGTCCATAGATGCTCCAAAAACCTTTTGCAATAATAGTATAAGAGGCCCTAAACTACCCCTAGGCCTTCTAACATCTCCAATCAAATTCTAAACTTCTCAATTGAACTCCTAAGGAAGTTCAAATTTTAGTTGTCATTTTTTTTAGAAAAAAAGTGGGCTTTAAACCCCATATAGAGCAAGCTACAATTTCTGGATGATCGGCTAAACCGGTCACCACACACCTAATCACTGGTAACCATTTGTTACCACTCCTTGGCCACTTATTGGTTCGGTCACTACTCAATCTCAAAATTGAATTTTAGATTTGAGAAATAGAGAGGGTCGATTCACTCGCCAACACAAAATTCTCGAATGCTATCGGACCCCACTCAATGAAGTCACCTCGCACTCCGCTTACTTTTGCAGCCTAGACCATCATGTCAACTCCTGAGTTAGTTGCTTCCTCCGCTACCACTTCACCTCTTGCTTGTCCGTGAGCTTGTCAACTATGATCAAATTTTTAAACCTAGCCACAACCAAATTTATGACTAATCGTTGATTGCACCAGCATTGCCTATCTTCACCATAGTATGCAAGAAGGGTGACGAAGCATTCTATGAAATCAATCCAGAAGAATTTGTTTCTCTCACAAGCTCATTTTTTTCCAATGAAAGTCCAGAGCCCGAGAACACTGAGACTCGTCTTCTCGCTCAAATCCATCTCTTACCCTTTCACACAATCACCCTCCGCTGCAAATATGGTTGGATTCTGAAACTACAACCATTACAGTAACATGAATTTTCAAGTCTATTCTAGTTCACATTTTGCAATCCGATCCATTACTCTATCGTTCCAAGGCTCACTAAACTAGTCGGTTTTCTCTTTGCAAAAGTGATTTGAATATTGAGACTTGTAACACCAATATGGATCGGAAGAAAAGCTCATTGGATTTGAGAGTTAGTCTAAAGTCGGATTTGCCCCAATCCTTGACCTTAGGGTGTCGTCATCCTTCAAGGAAATTTGCTGACAATGATTAAACATCGTTCAAGATGTGGGGGTGCAAAGCATTTCTGAATTTTCCTCTCAAGTCAACTTTTCTACCAAGACCAAACAAACAAACACTGCTTCCAAGACAACCCCAAGGTCTCCAACGCATACAAGCACATGAGGACCTACCAACCCAAAGTCAACGTCTACATTGCAAGGGTCACCACTAGTTGCCCAATCGCTATGAGAATTCAACCATGGCAACAGCAACAAGATCTTCCTTCAAATTCATGTTCAAACCTCAACCAAGTCCACGCCCCTTTACAAGCTCCTCACTCTTCACATCCACTTGCAAGCTCTCGTTCACAACCATCCCAACAAAACCTTTACGCCCCCTTTCCAAGGAAAAAGATGATACTATTCATCATAAAGTTTAGGGAGGAGATATTCAATGGCAAGCCCCTATTGGCCCCTTTCCTTCCTCCATGAGCTCTTATCCCCTAAACTAAGGCCAATAATGCACTAGTTTTACTATTAAGGATTTAGGACCTATTTCCAAGGCCTAGCAACCTTAAAACCATGGCTATGGGATTCAAACTTGAGCTCCTCTTGCAATTCCAGCACACAAAAAACTCCTCAAAAACAGTCTAAAAAACATTTTTGCACTAGTTTAGGTGTACTAATTCACTACATATACACCCATAAACGTAATGAGATCTTTTTCAAGTAATAAATGGTGAAGAAAAGCTCCTAAAGAAGCTAGGAAAACCTCACAGATACCACAAAGTTGAGTCTACATCATTCTTAAAGAATGTGTACATGCTGGACGGAAATCCAAGGCAAACACTTCTCATTCCATCACATGAGAGACTCAACTTGAAAAAGATGAGTCTCCAAAACCTCCACTTGGAGGTCAAGGGGTTTTAGGTCCCCAGATGAGATGCCACAACTTTGTAGACATCTCGGGCTCTCCTAACCTCTTTTGACACCTCCACAACTCCATAAACGCCACTTGATGTAAAATCCAAGCCCATGCACCTCTCATGACAACACTCAAAACTACCATTTCTATGGCAAAAGGTATAAAAAAATTTTAATTTTTTTGTCACATCTAACCATAGGATCTTCCACTTAACTATTATGAGAATGTGTGGAAAAAATTTCAGAATTTTTGATTGCATGGATTGCATGATATTTGTGTTTAGAGTGGAAAAAATCAGGGTTGACAAATCAGTACATCCGCCCCAAAATAGCGTCCGTAACCCGAACGCAACGTCCCTCCCGCCGTCGGAAGGCGGACAGGCGGGGCGGACGCTGCGTCCACCGAGACCGCGAATGTCAGCAGACGCTACGAACATAGCGTCCGTGTCCGGACGTCCTGGACGTCCGACTGTCTTGTCAACCCTGGAAAAAATAAGTCTTTTAGTACATTGCGGAACTAGATTTTTTAACTTTGAACATTTTTAACTTTAATTTTTTGCACTACAGCATTTTGAGCTTTAAATTTTTATCATATAAAATTAAATTGAGAGTTTAAAAATATTCAAAATATTCCAAAAAATTTAATTTTTATTCTTTAAAAAATTGTTAAGTAATAGGCAATTTCATTAAAATGGCGGTCTTCTGGATGCCATTTATACGCTAGCAATGGATTCCAAACCTCCATTTGTATAATGGTAGTATTCCAAATGCCATTTGTATAGGTGGTTTTTTGGTGTTGTATGTAAGTTTTGAAAAGCTGTTGTGTAGTAGGGCCCACCAATGGAATGCCAGTTCAATGGAATGTCATTTTAATGGAATGCCATTTTACCAAAATACTGCCATTTTTACCAATTGCCCATAGTAGAAGTAGATATGAGATAGAAGGAAAATCTAAAATATTCATATCTCTAAAATGAAATTCAAATGCACTAATCTCAATGGTGAGATTTTTCTAGAAAGAAAGATTGACTATGTGAAAATTTTTTTTCGTAAATTGTAAAAATTGCATTCAAAAATGAATCCTACAAGTTATTTTTTCAAGAAGATGCTCTAATTGCCCAAAAAACAAGATTGTCTATAACTTTCTCATAAAAAATCCAAATGGAATGAATCAAAGCTTCACATGTACAAAAAAATATAATCTACGAGTCAAAAAAAAATTTAAAATTCAAATTCAAATTTTTGAAATTATTTTTGTTGCCCCCTGTCCCCTATTTTGAATTTATTTGGGCATAAATTTTATTTCCGGGCTTCAGTTGAAAAAAAAAATTATAATCCCATGAAGCTAATTAATTTTTCTATCTTCAAAAAAAGTTTCAAAAAATAAGGGAAAATTTTCAGCCCGTAGGTACTTGCCCGAAATTCCATTTGTCCCTTGAAGGGTCAAATAGTCCTTTAGGGGTTAAATTGCCTAATTTTGGGTTGAATTTTTTTGGAAATCTAAAGAATATATGATTAGGATGGTGGCAAAACATTTAAACATTTATGGAGTGTCACATTTTCTTGCCAATCTAAAATTAGACAACCCAATCTACAATTAAATGGGAAGACTATTTGCAAAAAATCCAAAGTATCTATTGAATCAAATTGCCAATTTGTCATTGATTTGACTATTTGCAGACAAAAAAAGTTTTAATGGTAAAATGAAGGAATTGCTTTATTGACATTTTGTAGGAATAAGGATAGAGAGTTTATTTTTACAATAAAATTCCTTGTCTATCATAAATCCTCAAAGGATATGGGATAATTTGAAGATGAGAGCTTGACCACGTATTCATTGTCAAAATATGGGAATTGTATTCAAAGTAGAATTTCACACTTCATTTTGGCATAGTAGAATAATTTTTTTCTAAAAACTTAACACTGAAAAAAAATTTAGACTAACTTTCATCTTTAACAATCCACTTGTGATTTTGAAATCCTCCAAAAATTTATGGATAAAATTTATAAAAGATATTTGAAAACGTAAAAAAAGAAATGTTCTTTCTAAACCTTCTTTGAAATTTGTTAATAACTTTTGATTGGAGGTTTTAAATCTCAAACAAATTTGTGTGTATTAAAATTATTTTAATTCCCCATCTATTTATAGATCAAAGTTTTCTGAAAAAAGGTATTTAATTGTGCCAAAATGAGATGTGAAATTCTACTTTGAACATGAATCCTACTTTTGACTTCATTGTGAGCAATTGAGCTCTTACTAATTAACTAATTTACATATCCTAAATGGATTGTTTTACCACCAAATTAAATTTGTATATTTTAATCAAATGTTCAAAAGCATAGTATTGAAATTTTTGTCTAGGTACCATACTTGCTAGTCTCTTTTCTAATACCACCTACCCCATAGTTTTTGATGGGTGTAAATTAAATATTATACATCATTATGTTGAAGAAAGGACAATTCAGTTGTTGACTATTGAATGTTATGTATTTTAAATGCTCTTCTCATGTATTAATTGGACACTTGATGAATCAATGAATAAACTATAAATATGTGGAGGTAGTTTAAGAAAGGATTTGCAATTATGTTTCTTTACCTTACATTTTTTTTTAGTATAAAAAACTATCACCATGGTCAATTATGTTAACTTTTTGTGATTGACCAAAATCAACATATGTTAACTTTTTTCATGATTGATGAAAATGGATAATGAGAGCACTTTAGATTCTTTTTTCAAACAAATGGATTGTACAATTTGAGGGGACCAAATTTGAGAAACCAAGTAGTTGAAACTTTGAGACAACAAAGTCTGGAATTTTTATTTTTCTTAAGAACTGAAAATTTTGGTTTCATTTTTGGCAATTTAGAAAACTTCAAAAATGAATATACCAATCCATTAAACTTCTAATTCATGAATTTTTTTGGCACATAATTTTAATGAAGATTTCAATTCTTTTTAGGAAGTGTATAGTGCATTGCCTATTGGTGAAAAGGGTATCAATCTTCAATTAAATAATGTCTTGAAACAAAAAAGTATTTCAATTATCTATTTTTTCACCAAAATTAAGAACTGTATGAAGTGTCTTGCATACTATAAAATGATCAATTTTGCACAATAAATTTAAATTTTAAAATTTTAAAATTTTATTGAAGTTTGAAGCAAGGTGATATGACATTTTTCATAATATCATTAGAAGATTTTTTGGTGTCTGAGAGGGCTGCAAGTTCCCAACTGTTCTCGAACCCTACAAATTGGCCAAAACTTGTTGCATGACATGGCACTGCGATTACCATATCATTTTCCAAAAAAATCAACTTTGTTTTTCATTTTAAGAAATTTCAATTTTTTTTTTTCAAATTTTTTTCCTGACATTGTGGCATTCGCTTTGTTGTGAAGGGAACTGCAGAGGGCAACTACTTGAAACGGCCTTCTTGGACCCCAAAAAATCCTCTAATGTCTATTTGAATATGATAAGATTTACCTTTAGTGCTTTAACCTTCATAGGACTAGATATCCTTATAATAGACTTTGAAAGGTTTGGTCAAGTTTTTATGATCTCAATTTTTGGAATTATATTTTGAAACTTTTTATGAAGATAGAAAAATACATGAGTTTTTGAAAAAATTTTGAAAATATAATTTGTATTCCAATCTTACATGGGGAGCACTACCAAAAAACATAGGCACTATGTGTGATAAAATATAGGATCTAATATATTCATTGTAGGTAAAATTTGCAAACAAATTACGTGTATTATAGGGTGCTTTAAAAGTGTGAAACATGATTATATGTAATATAGGATTGGATATAATACCATAAAATTATGTAAACAATATATATAAAATAGCATATACTAAATGGGATAGTAGGTTGTACAAGCTCTAAAATTGTGACTAGGAATAAGAAATATGTTTTTTATCAAGTCATAGATGTATTCTAGATTAAATATTCACCAAACGGCCTAAATTTCACCACAAGGTAAGTATCCAATAAAATATCAAAAGTAAGATATCCCAAGTGCATTATTGAATGAACAGATATGAATTTCCATTGAAAAGGCAAGGAAGAAAATGCAGGGTTGACAAATCAGTACGTCCGCCCCAAAATAGCGTCCGTAACCCGGACGTCCGTCCTCATGGACGCCAACGGACGCAGCGTCCCTCCCGCCATCGGAAGACGGACGGGCAGGGCGGACGGGGCGGGGCAGGGTGGGGCGGATGGGCGGGACGAGGTAGGCGGGGCGGACGGGCGAACGGGGGGACAGGCGGACAGGGCGGACGGCGTCCACGAATGTCAACGGACGCTGCGGACACATCGTCCGCATCCGGACGTCCCGGACGTCCGACCGTCCTGTCAACCCTGGGAAAACGCAATGAGTTCATTGGCATATTTGAAACTAATTTAGGAATCTTACTACTTTGGAATGGTCTGCACCAACGTTGATTCACTTTGGCGTTTCATTATTTAATTTGATTTTTGGTGCCCCTTTTTGCAGGGTTGACAAGACGTCCGGACGCGGACACTGTGTCCGCAACGTCCGCTGACATTCGCGTCCTGGCGGACGCAGCGTTCGCCTGTCCCCCGTCCGCCCGATTACGGCCGTCCGATCGACGTGCGGACTGATCTGGTCTGCACGATCTGGGCGTCCGCCTTGGGCGGTCGGGCCGTCCGCCCCGTCTGTCTGCCCCGCCTGTCCGCTTTCCGACGGCGGTCGGGACGTTGCGTTCGCTAGCGTCCGTGCATCCGGACGTCAGGAAAACGGACGCTATTTTGGGGCGGACGTTGAAATTCGTCAACCCTGCCTTTTTGTGTTTGGTTATTCTTTTAGTTTTCATGTCATTTCAGCATGGCTCAAAACTATAGGATACAAGGAAAGAAATGGGGTATAAGGAAAAAAATGGGTTGTAAGTAATATAGGATACCTTAAAATGATTTTCCCAACAAATTATAAATACCAATAGGGCACCCTAAGTTACAAAGATTTACCTTTATTTAAAAAATTCCATGCCTTATATTCTATTTTATAAGGTAAATAGCCTCCATTAAATAGGTCATTACTATAGGTGTATACAAAAAATAAAAAGGAGTGTACCCCTTGAGATTCCAATATATGCTTGGGAGCAAAGTAATGCCACCTTAAGCACGAAATGGTATTTGCAAGGTAGCAAAAAAACCGGAAAAATCCAAAATGAAAAATGTGTATAATTTTTAAAATATTTTTGTCAAAAGAAAAAAGTTTGATTCATTCTATTTAAACTAGTGACGAGAAAATTATGCTAAGATTTGTTTTTCAAGCAATAAAAGCATCTTCAAAAAAAAAATGCATGATTCATTTCAAACTTAATTTCACAATTAAAAAAAAGGATTCCACTTTGTTTACTTTGCTTCCTAGAACAACCTCACTCTTGGGATTAGTGTGATTTAATTCCATCTTAGAACTATTACCAAGTTAATTTTCCCTTCCATCTTGTAAAGTTGTACCTACTTCTACTTAACAATTTTTTTAAGGATGGAAATAAATCATTTTTAAAAATTAAATAAAGATCCTCGGCTTTTTTCAAGGCCTATTTTCAATTCTTCAATATTTAAAATTTTTAAACCAGAATGAATATTAGTGAAAAGATTATTACTTAAGAAGATTCAAACTTTCAAAGTTGTATAATCTAGTCAATTAAAAATCTACTAGGTCAAAGTTTCTGAAATTTTTTCTATACAATTTCACCCAGGGTTGACACGACGTCCGGACGCGGACACTGTGTCCGCAGTGCCCGTTGACATTCGCGGTCCCCGCAGACGCAGCGTCCGCCGGGACCGCCCCGTCCGCCCCGTCCGCTTTGACGGCCCTATTTCCCCCGACCACCCTACCCAAACTGCCCCGCGGTCACTCCCTTAATCTTTAAACAATTTAAAAGATTATAAAGTTTGACCATGAGTCCATGATAGTCTTGAAACTATGAAAAAATTCCAATTCAATTTCAGAAGGCAAACTAAAAAAGTTTGTGACTTCAAATATATATATATATATACTATTTAAAAAATCAAGATCAATACAAATACAAACATAATCAATATGGGCAAAATGTATTCAATTTAATGTAGAATACCATACATTGTGCACATTTGGCTAATTGCACATATAATTTTTTTCATTCCAACTCTATATTTCTAAACTAATTTTTAATGCCTATATAACCTATTCAACTACTACTTTTGTACTACCAATCTAATATAAATGGCGGAAATGTTCATCTGGCATCGGCCAACGATATGTATTAGAAAATCGCGTAATCACATGGGCCAAACTAGTATTTTCATCGTCAGTCTTCGAAGAAATGCGCTTCAAGTAAGCATAAAACACTTTTGCAAAGTCATGAAAGGCAAATTGTGTCGCACTAGGTGTTTTAAGTAGCACGTTGAAATACGCCTCTGACATGTTGTTTCCATTCATCCACCGAGCAATTTTTCGGACGGCATACTCTTCCGACTTACGTGAATATATCGGAATGACTTCCACATCTGCACCTGCTTTATGCAAATATGCAATACGTGGATCCACCCACCATCTCCTCTGCAAAGTCTGTTTCATCTCATTTGCTGATGTAAATGTATACAAAGACTTCATTGGCTGAGAAGCTAAGGTGGTCATGCCCCAATCGCAAACTCCAATGTACACACGTGACTCATCCTCTGGAAAATGCAACAAGATGTTGTCCGGAGAAAGATCATTATGCAAATGTCCAACAAGATGCACTACATACATTATATGCATAAACGTCCATGTCAACTCCGTGCGCTTCTTCCGATATCGTCCTAAATGGTGAGCTTTTACAACCTCCTCTTCGGTTGGATTTGTATACATCAAACGGATTTGAATGTTGTCTGGATAGTCCTTATCCATATTCAACATTTGTCGAAGAATTCCACCATTCCACCAATACGCATAACCTTCACACGTCGTTCCATGCACCGCAGCAAACCGTATCACACTCGCGTGTGGAATTTGAACAGCCATTGATTCGTTTTGATGTTCTAGCTTTGCAAGATCGGGTCGAGTTTGGTGGTGAATGGATTTCTTTGCCGCAAACTCCCAATAAGGAAGTATTCCTGGACATCCTTCAATACGAACCTTTCAAATCGTTGCATATCCACCTCTCATCGTTCTATCATCAACAGCAATGACGCGTGCTGTATCTAGAAGTGCTATGAGATGCCGTTTGGTCCTTTCCGCTTCAACAACTCCATCATTGCTTTTCCACCAACCAATTGAACCAACTCGATTGTGCGTTTTGGCGAATGGAGCACATCGCCCCCTAAACAAGTCCGCTTTCAGAATCACTTCTTCAAACTGGGCGTCATTGGGTCGATATTCCTTGCCATATTTAACCAAAATGACTTTGGAATTCCACAAAGCGTCAGGAACCTTGTTCTCCAAACTTTTGGTGAAGTACGTTTTATGCATTTCGTCATGCCACTTCGCCACATTCAATGCATCCAACAACATCTGTGTCATGTCTACCTTGAATTTAGACACGCACTCCTCTTGATATCTGATGTACTTATTGTCTAAAGACATGTTGTTTCCGATTCATAAAATTGAACGATGCGCTCAATCATGAATTTTTTGCATTCCTCCGAAGAACTTTGGCAAGCTACCTCCAAGTTTGATGGTCCCTCTCCATGTTTAAGCTTCGCAACCTTCTTCTTCCCCTTCGTCATCGTGACAAATGAAATTGATATAGATCAAATTTTTTAATTTGAAATTGAATTCACGCGCAAGTGTCCAAAAAATTGGCAACAAGGAAGCTCCAATAAACCACTTTTGCCTTGCCTCGGAAAGGAGCCAATGGAGGATGAACCACCAAGCTCTCCGCTCCACCTTGCATTCACAAGGGGCAAAGCAAAAGTGACAATGCGGACGGCCCTAAACCGTCCCCCGATCGGACGGGCCGGAGGTGGCGGACGGATCGGCCGTCCGCCTCCCCGAAACCCTAGAGCCCCGTCCACCCGATCGGACGGTCCGGGAAGGCGGATGCATCGCTGTAACGGGGCGGACGGGTATCGGGGAGGACGAGGCGGTCAGGGCGAACGCCGGATTCGACGAACAGGGCGGACGGAGGACAGGGCGGACGGGTATCAGGGAGGACGAGGCGGTCAGGGCGAACGCCAGATCCGACGAACAGGGCGGACGGAGGACAGGGCGGACGGGTATCAGGGAGGACGAGGCGGTCAGGGCGAACGCCAGATCCGACGAACATGGCGGACGAAGGACAGGGCGGACGGGTATCGGGGCGGACGGGGGTCTAGGCGGATGGGATGGACGGGTATGAGGGCGGACGGGTACGAGGGCGAACGGGGCGGTTTGACCCTAAAACGACCCTAAACCCATATTTTGCACAATAAACAGAGGTCTTTATGGCACTGTATAGTTCAACTAACTTTTCCTTCATTTAATGTAAAATTTGAAATTAAAAAAGGTAGCCTTCCTTTCTTCATCAATCAAATAAGAGTGCATGTTCAAATATAGACAAAGATGGTTTCTCCATTTGTTCCCAAAAAATAGATAAACAAATAGAGAAAGATATGAAGTGAATGTTACTTAGAGAATTGAAAAGAAAGAAATTGAAGTACTCAATTGCATTTTATTAAATTGGAAAATTGCATGTGGATGGCATGAATTAATCTTCATAGATGCTAAACTCATACGAGTTGCATTTCAACATTTATCATTTATGCAATTGATTGAATTGAAAGCTCTTGTAATTACATTTTCAAATTTTCGATTCAATCATTCAAATTTGCAAGAGTGATTTATGATAGATTTATAACTTTAAATGTGAAAGCATTCAATGCCTTTATGCGTTTGTTCATCAATATATTAATTTTAAATAAATAATATATATTTTTTATAACATATGCATAAACCATTGCATTAAAAAAAACAAAAACTAAGAGCCAAGCCAAATAGGCTGGTCAAATGAAGAGAACAAGAGAACAAGAACCCTACGAGAAAGGAAAGGAAAAAAAAATATATATCAAAAGGATTCAAAGGAAGGAGCAAGATGCATTCTTGCAAGACCGTAGAATACATAATGTGATAATGATTTCAAAATCCAAGCACAAATATATTTTCTATTTCAATGAGAGTCAAAAATGAACTCCCCTGCTCTCAAAGATTGTACAATGTACACGTTATACAAAACGAACATATAACAGAAAGAGTAGAAGACATCATTTATCATGATTGAAAACTGAAATGATTTTTTCTTTCTATGTAGAATAATTTATGAAATGTAACAATGTATTTAATTATCATAATAATTGGTAGAAATCTTTGTGCAATACATAGAAACATTTCATTCATGTGGAATTTTTTCATTTATTTAGGATTAAAATTGAAGTATTATACTCTACAAAGTACAAACCGAAAACAATATCATATACCTAAGTTCAAAAGTTTGCAATTGTTTCGTGAATTCATTTTGAAAACTCAAACAAAGAAATATTTTATAATCAATATCTTGTTCATTTGAATCATTTCAAAATTCGAATTCCGAATTCAATTCCTATTTATAATAGAAATTATGTTTGTCAATTTTTTAGATCTTTAAACAATGAACCCTCTTTTTTAAAATTAATATTTAAAAACATCTGAAATAAGAATATTGGAATTACCCTTCAAAATAAATATAGCACATGTATAAGTGTATAATGTATTCTACTCAACCAACTCAAGTAACGAATTTTTCTATGTTTTTAAAGAAAAATATAGCCAAATATGATTTGAAAGTTAAAACATTGATTCTTTTTCTTTGTTTTCAAATCTAATCAAAATTTCATTAAAAAATATGAAAGACTCGATGTTCATTTGAAGATCGTGATGCACTTCTAATTAGAAAACACAACCTTTCATTAAATATCATGAGGTTGAAATCCATTAAACTATTATTCTAATTATGTATTGGGGCCTTTTTTTAAAATTTCATTTGCTTATGATGAAAAAGGAATTGATTATTTCTACAAAACATTTGATTTCCTAATGAAATTTAAAAAAATCCCCACCACCTTCAGATCTTCTCAAAACCTATTTAGAAGGATAATATGAGTAAATAATCCAAACATATTCAACTTAACCACATTCCCCTCATTCGTAAAACAATTTAGGGGAGAAAAGAAAAGGTTTAGGGTAATTAGGGTACAAGGTTTACATTTTTTTTTTTTAAATGATAAATCAATTACATTGATCCTCATTTAGCAGTGATTATTAGGCTGTTTTTTTTTGGAAATGTTACTGCTCTTTTTGAGTAATATCGACCTCTTAGGATGCTCCAATGGACAACTGGGCGGATGCCATCGGCGGTCAGTGTTTAAGTGGGGCGGTCGGTGTGTCCAAAGCGCGGATGGCATCGGAAGGCGGACAGTGCGGACAGTCCCGTCCGACCGCCCCGTCCGCCCCGTCCGACCGGTCCGTCCGCCTGCCCCCGTCCAGCCTGTCCGCCCGTCTGCCCGTCCGCTTCAACCCTGTTCGGGCCGTTGCTTGTTTTTGAACAGAAACCCTAAAAATGAACCTTTAATTTTCTGGAGGGGATTATAAATGTTAGAAGAGAAGCTTTGGTATTCATTCTCGAAAAACCGAACGCTAAGATTTCCAAGGGCTATGAGCTTCAATTTATTGAGTCTCTTGCTTGGTAATGCATAGTTCGGTGGACGGGGGGGGGCTTTGATTTTCAAAGCTTTGTGTGACTAATTTCATTGATATTGTATACATTGTCACGTTGTGGGTTTCAAATTGAAAACATTTTATTAGTTTCTTTTGAAATTGAGGTAAAACATACACTTGTCAGTATGGTGGCCAAACCGACGGGGGATTTTTCTCCTTGGTTTAGTGTGCAAGAGGGTGGTAAAGTAAAATGTAGGCTTTGCAAAGCGAGCATGTTAAGGAAGCTCAGCTGTATGTTCAGCCACTTAGGCTATTCTGGGCCTGGAGGTGTACGTGATAAAGGGGTGAGCTTTTGTCCACGATTATCAATGGCAGTTCGAGATTTATTTCGGCATTGCAAAGGAGTTTTTCCAAAACGCGTTGTAATAGACAATGTGAATGACAACCCTGGCCCTTCAGATGTTCAAGAGTTTTCGGCCGGAAAGGCTGTGTCGCATTCTGACCATGAAGATTCTTGTCCAACGTCCAAAGAATTGGTATCAATGGTATGTGCCACAACTGAAATGACTTTGAGTACGGAAGCTTCTGGTGAACGTGAAACCTCGAGGGCACCAAGTTCTAGGCCTCAGAGGCAAGGCAGCTTAGTGAATGGGTTTGAAGAAGATCGTAGACGCAAATTACATTCAGTGTGGGCAAATTTTTTTTATTCGGCGAACATACCATTTTCCGTGGCTTGAAATCCAGCTTTTAAAGAAGCAGTGAAGAAAACGGCTCCGTTTGGTAGGCCGTACATTCCTCCCTCATACCACGACCTTCGGTACAAATTGTTGAATGAGGCGAAGACCAACATTCAGACACAGTTGAATGCACGGACTGAAGATAGCATTCGAAAATTTGGAGCAACATTGTCCATTGATGGATGGAGCTCCGTGACTAATCGACCTCTCATCAATGCCATGCTTGTATCATCCGCAGGTGAAGAATTTCTTGGATCTATGAATACAAGTGGTTGTGAAAAAAATGCGGAGTACTTGGTAGCTGTGTTGGAAAAGTTCATTGAACAAGTGGGGTCCAAGAACGTTGTGTTAATAACTACGGATAATGCTCCCGTGAATCCGTCCGCATGGGATGTAATATCTGCAAAATATCCTCATATTTTTTACCAAGGGTGCGTGATACATACATTGAATTTGTTGTTGAAGGATTGGGCTGTACAGAAATGGATTGCTTCCAAATTGGATAAAGGAGTTCTTGTAGCTAAATTTATCAGGAAGAGACATATGCCGCTAGCTCTATTGCAAAAGTATTCGCCAAATCTTGGTCTCTTGATGCCTGGGGATACAAGGTTCGCCTCTAAATTTATCATGATGGAGCGTTTGACAAAATTGAGAGGAGCATTGGAACAAACGGTGGTAGATCCGCAATGGGTTGAATATGTACATACTCTCAAGAAGAAACGTGGAGCTAAAGTCCAACCAAAAGATTTGGCCTTAGCAGTGAAGAAAATTGTTCTTGATGACCATTTTTGGAATCGGTCCATCAATTATGTGGAGATGGTTGAACCAATCATATGTGTACTCCGCGATTTGGATTCAAAATCACCATGCATCATGCATGGGGAAGGTGTTGCATATCATGAGGAAGTTACAGAAGCACGTGAACGGATTACAAAGTCCACCATTTTGTTTGCTAGAAGAACTTGCAATTCCATTAGTACAGTCTTTTTATGCCCGAAGAAGAATGGTGGACAACGATCTCCAATCAGCCACAGCTCTTTTGAATCCATACCTTCTTCATGACAAAAAGGTAGCGAATGACGCAGATGCAATGTCAGGATGTAAGAAAGTTTTGGAGAGAATATGTAAACCGGATGAATATGCAGTAGTGGTGAAGGAATTTGTGGCTTTTCGACACAAGGAACCTCCATTCCACAATATGTTGAATCCGGGAGATCAAATGTTGTCCGCACATGCTTGGTGGGATTTTGAAGGTGCATGTGGCAAGTTTATAGCTCCATTAGCGAAGAGGATATTGGTTCAACCGGTGTTATCATCTTCATGTGAACGAAATTGGAGCAACTATTCTTTTGTTCACAACAAATCTCGAAATAAATTGAAGTCGGAGAGAGTAGTGAATTTGGTGTACGTGTATACCAATTCCAAAGTATTAAACGCATTGAAGGAAAAAGATGAAAAAAAATGGTATAATGATAATGTGGATCCAATGGAATCAGAGGATTCAAATAGGCCAACGTTAGAAGACGATGATGATGATGATGATGATTTGGAAAGGGCCCTTTCAGCTGTAGATGGCGAAGATGACTTCAATCGTGCGACAGCATGGGGAGATGAAGACGTTATGGAAGGCTTTCCCGATTTGGTGAATGATACGCATGATTATCATCTAAACCGCAAAGATGTCGTTCCCGACAATGCAAACGATGCATATACCTTTTGTGAAGACGAGGACAATGTAGGGATACAGGCGAATCTACCTTCTTTAACTGCATATTGCAATGGAATGGGATTCTTGAATAGCGAAAACATTCTATCGGAAAAGGCAAACGCTATTGCTAAAGAGGTGAAAATCAATGAGAATGCTATTGGTGATGATGGGAGAAATGAAAAAATTTTAATTTCTCAATCTCCATCTGTGGCATTAAATGTAGTACAAGGAAACGACAAAAGAGAAGATGCGGTCATGGAGGTGGACGTTCCAAAAGATGTGGGCAACAATAGTGGTGATGAGGGGGAACCAAATATTGCGGTACAGAAAAATAATGATTCACTTGAGATGGCAGTCACAAATTCGGCAATTGTGAAGAGTGATAAAGGAAAAGAGCCAATGAAGTCAATTTTTGAAGTACCGAGATCTAGTGCTCTTCCACCAATACCGTTGAAGTCTGTTAGCACACGATTGAATGATTCTCAGAGCTTTGGATATGGAAAACGCCTAATGAACATTTCCAAAGAAATTTCTACAGACGGTAATCTACGGAAAGTAGCGTCATCACCTACAAGCCTAAGTGATACGGATAGTGATCGGATGCCATTGGCATCTTTGCGTGCTCGCATTTTAGGAAAAGGAATGGCGCAAGAACCCATCAAATCAACAAACGGCACTCTATTACTTCAAAAAAAAGCCAAAGTGGAGATAACCGTTCATGGACATGTCGACCCTACATCGAGATTGATGGTTCAAGAATCGAGTAATGTGAAAGCGAAAAGAGAAATGCAACCTTTTGCTATCTCTCCAGTGAAGAATAGGACCCCTCTTGATGAAAATGTTGCTACTTTGTCAAATAGAAAGAAAAGAAAGGTTCCTATTCAAAAAGCCTTTAATCATTCTGTTAAAAATAAAAAATAAAAAATAAAATTCCAAAGAAGGGAGTAAACCTACTTCGAGAGAAGACTTGAAGGAGACAACGATACTTGATTCCAATAATGAAGATGACTCCGACAATGAAGATGACTCCGATAATGAAGATTTTGAACGGAGAGCTGCAAGAGAGAGTAGTGGGGCTGAGGTTAGAGGAGATGTGGATTGGCGTCCATAGGAATTGTGGAGATGTGAATTTAGATGTTTGATTGTTTAGTTGCTTATGATATATGGAGCTCATGTTGACAAATGACAATGGTTTCTTCAATCATTTTATTATAAAATTGTTTGTTTATTGATGATATACATCTCGCTGGATTTTAAAGTGATTTTGTTTCTAAATCAAAATGAAATTCAACAAAAAAAATTAAAAATATATTTCATATTTTAGCTTTTACATAAATAGTGATATACAACTCTATTGAATCGCAATTGCAATATAAGAAAAATCAAAATCAAAATGACTTCACTCTCAATCTCTCATTGGTAAAAACAATCAAAACAAAAAACCCAAAACGGGTTTTCTAAGCCGCCCCGCCCGGCCCCGCGCGTCCGCCTTCCGACGGCGGGAGGGACGCTGCGTCCGTGCGTCTGGACGTCTGGAAAACGGACGCTATTTTGGGGCGGACATAGAGATTCGTCAACCCTGATTTCACCTTAGTGTAAGATCTTATGGTTAGACATAGAAAAAAAAATAGAAAATAGATAATATGATACTTCACAATAGGGTGCTTTTGACAAAAAAAAATAGGCCTTGATAAAAGCCCTAACTAAGGTTGTATGACTATGTTTTCACTAAAAATGCTCAAAAATACCCATTTTTAATACAAGAGCCAATAATTTCAGTTTTTTTTTGACACAATTTACAATAGAATCTTATAGTATGCTAATTTGAGAACATATTGTAAAAATTTCTGAAATTTTCACAATATGGATTGCAAGATTTAAACATTCAAATTCACTAAAATCAATTTTTTTAGCCCTACAAAAAACAAGGTTGTTGTACTTCACAAGGTCACTTTTCTATGAAAAAATGTCTATAATGGTAGTGCCTCTTTTTATTCATTATTCTAGACAAGTTGGCTACATGCTTGAAAAATTTCACATCATTTGGAATAGTACAACATATAGGAAAAAAACAGTAAATAGAAAGAAATAGAGAATGATTCAAAATACAAGATTGTTAAGAATTTAGTTAGAGAATTGAAAAATGTCAATCCCAGTGGTGGAAATGTTGTAATTAACAATATACTAACACCTCATGATTTATTTTTTTCAAAACTATTGAAAATTGAGTTAAAGAAAGGACTTCAAAGTTTATTTTAGAGTAGTGAATCCATAACTATTTGCAAACAAAAATTCCTCATAACTTTCATCCCATTAATCAAAATCAAATGATTCAAAGCCTTTCCCTATATATATAAATCTAAAAAACTGATTTCAAATTTCTGTTTTAAAAAAAAATTAATTTTCACTAATCTGCCTAGATTGCATATACAAAAAAATAACATATTGAGTCTTAATTTTTGGCTCATTTTTCCAAATGTCATGAAATTTAGTGCATATGAAAGAAATTCTTGTCTACACCTCCTATTCAAATTTTTGCCTAAAATATGCAAACCTTCCTTCACACCAGCTTCCCCAAAATTGCTATGCAATCAAAAAATGTATGCTACTACTTTAGGGGTCGAATGACTCCCAAATGAAAGATGCTAATTTTTGAATTGTCAATCCATATTTAATATTTGATTATATAATTTATATTCTAAAGATCAAATATAGTACCTTTTAAAGAAGGATAATGATCTATTTGGATATTATCCTATTAGTATAATAAGTTCGTTTAAAGAGAGATAGTCAAGTAGGAAATCAATGCTAATAGATTTAGTCACTGAAATAGGAAATACAAACCCAAATAGAAAATAATGACCCAATTCAAAAGAAATAACAATCACTTGACTACAACATTACACTCCAACTAAGATTTTTACTCCAAATTTCACCATTCAACATGCACTTCTCATACATACTTATTCCAACTTGAATTCACTCACACATTGCAACCAATTAGGCCTAAAATTTTATCATATTAATTTAGATGGTGAGCACATCACGATTTACAAATTTTTAAGTTTTAAAATATTTTTCAATCTTAATTCAATCTCTGCATTAAATTAATCTTTTACTCAATTCATCATCAAATTTCACAACCACTTAGCATACTCAATCTTCATTCTAGCTTCCATCACTAACTTCATAACACCATCTCACCCACACATCCATTATACAAAAATCTAAAAATATGCAACTGACTTAGGGTTGGGATTTGCAATAGCATTGTCAATAATGTGTAAAGAAAAATGAAAGAAAATGAGGACCTAATAGGACTTGCATTGATGATTGCCAACTTGGAAATGACAAACTATCAAAAACTACCGAATTGGAATTTACACAACTACCTACAAGTCATTGGATTCCAACTTGGAATTGACCACAAAGAAAATTGAATCCTTCACTTTCATCCTACATCCAAAATCACAAGCCTTCCTACTTGGAATATCTACAAACCACTAATTTCAACCCCCAAAATTAGTCAACTATATACTCAAAAACACCAACTTGGAACAAAAATATGAAAAGCATATGACCAATACTATTTAAAAACACACAAAATCACTCAAAAATTCACAAAATTTATGAAACAACTTGGTTTCTACAGTACCATATGCCAAACCTAGTAGTCAAGTTCATCGTTCTTTGCCATATGATTAATTAAAGTTGGAAAATGAAATATGGTAAATGCATAAAAATAGAAAGACTTTTATTTTCTAATGTAAAAAATAGAATTTGGAAAATTTATTTCTCTGAAATTCCATCATCTAATTGTAAAAATAAAATTTGCTAACATTGAGCCACCAAGTACAGTAAATGACTCTTGGAAGACCTTTAACACCTCTAGGATACAATGTGTGTTGTTTAAATTTTTAATGGCAAATTCTTGGTAGGGTGTTCAAACAAGTCTCAATATTTTATAACTAAGAACTTGTAGATTCATAAATTGACGTACTTATTGCACTTTTTGATTTTCAAAATTTCAATGTGAAAAATATTTAACAATTTATTTAGGAAATGTAGTCTAATAGAAAAAGGAAGCAAGCATAACTTCTTACAATGAAAGAAATAGTAGGGATGAAAAATCACATTTTCTTAGACTTTTCTCATCTTTACTCTACACAAAAAAATTGATCTTGGAGAAAAAAATTTAATTTTTATTTTTAGTAATTTTAAAAATACAAAGTTCAATTTGGTGTAATTAAGAATACAAAAATAATTAGAGTGATTCCAAATTTTTTGAAGATGTTCCAAACAATATACTTACAACATCAATTATTAAATTTCAAAAATAAATATGTATATAATTGTAAACATTTTTGTAGGACCCAATTTGGCTAGTTTTGTCTTTCTACTTCTTCTATTTGAAAATGTATATAAACTTGAGAGAATTTTTTATTTCTCATTTTGTAAATTAAAAAAATACTATATTTTCATTAGTTTCCAAAATAATTTTTTTGTGTATGTAAAAAATCATTATTCATCTTCTTCTAATTTTTCTTCCCCAAAAGTTGCATTTTTTTGCCTATAAAATTGATCATCCAAAATTGTTATAATCTAAAATCCCAACAATCAATATTTTTCACAATTAATTCCATGCTTACAAGACAAATTAGTCTTTACTTTTGTATAATTTCAATTAAAAACTTCAAGCACATTTATGTGTAAAAAATATAATTCATTGAAAACCTCTATTGTCAAAAAGTTAGGGCTTGAAGAATTTAAAAGTGAAAAATTGAATCTACAAGAAGTGCAATTACTCCAAAATGGTAGGGTCTACTCTATTGATTACTAAATAGAAGTCCTTGACACAAGTCATTAAGGGAAATGTTATTAAAACACATGATGTAAAACTAGAGTTGCATTTAAAAAATATCTTTAATGCACCCTACTATAGATCAGTGTTTTTTTTTCCAATGATTTGTCGTCAAATTGCACCAAAATTTTTTGCCTAGCACTAAGCTTAAAGAAAAAAACGGTAGTAAAAGAGCCAAAAATCGCCAAAAAACTTCAACAAAATAAGAAATCTTAGATGAAATTGCCTAATTGTGGATGAAAATAGAATTATGGATATATAATATGCACTAACGTCATATTTTCTATTCAATATGTGGATGAATGTTGAAATTTAGAGTACTAGTATAACATTTAGTGTTGCCATTTTGCCAATTTGTAAAAAACGAAAAAAACAAACCCTACTACACATAGTATGATTAAATTTCAAAAGATATTTTAACCCCTATAGGACCAAACAATGTTTTTTTGCAATATAGAAATTTAAAAAAACTTACTAATTAAGAATTTTTCTTTTTTTTCTCTAAAATTTTCACTAAACATGTGGTTGAGGAATAGCTTTAAGGTGCAACAATTTTTGTAACTTTTGACTATATCATTAAAAAGTTATTGTATGATATGTAGTTTTCTTGTAGATATGTAATTTAGGCAACTAAAAAGATATCACTTTTTCAAGAAACAAAAAATTGAAATTGATTTAATTTCTAGATTTTTATACATGTGGAAAACTTTGAATCATTCCATTTTGATTAACAAGATGAAAGTTATGAGGAGTTTTAGTTTACAAATAGTTATAGAAACTCTTCTCTAAAATAAACTTTGAAGTCATTTATATAATTCAATTTACAATGTTTTTGAAAAAAAATAAAAACATTGGATGTAAATTGTTTATAATAGAACATTACAACCATTGGCATTCGAAATTTTCAATTTCATAACTCAAATTCTTTACAATTTATTATTTTCCTTTTTCTACTTACTCTTCTTTTAAATTTCTTTACATTTTTTTATATGTATTTACAACTTATAAAGAGTTTGGATAAAATGTTTGAAAAATAGAATCAAACCATTTGAGAAGAGTTGAAAAATCTTCTTTTTGAATTCCAAACATCATGATCTTGCAATTGGTAAAGTTTTTTAATCTAAAATTTTTAGGAGGGTGTGCTCTAGCAAGTTTGTTCCTAAAGTTGGATTTGGGAAAAAATAAATATTGATGAAGATTTTAGCCTTCCTTTGGAGACTAGTATTTTGAAGCAACTTTGAGCCTCTAAATATGAAAGAAGACTACGGATTAAAACTACATCCAGCAGACTACATCAGCTAAATCCGTTTTGAGGTCAAAATGGCCACAATTAACAGTTTCCACTTCCCTTTTTGTTCCGCAACTCTATTTTCTGGAGTAGCCAAGTGCAACATGGTATCCCAAGAAATGTAAAAGCAGAGCTCCACAAGAGTTGCCCAGTAAGTGTCAATAAAATTTACAATGCATGGTAATATATTGATCTGGAAAAAAGGGATCAATGGTTGACAATTACAGAGACCAATTTTGGTTGTAATATACTGCAGACTCACTGAAAGAATCAAAATATGGCAAATTCTCCGCAACGGGAACGCAAAATATAGCTCACCCAGCACATTAATTTTCTATAACTGTTGAGTAACCCCAGCGTTGAGCAAATAACTGCTACATGGCAACTGGGTAAGAGCTATCAGGGTAGAAATTACAGGTGGTGGACAATGACGGTCCATGCAGCATATTCTCTAACACATTTTCAAACTAACTACAATCTTAAATCAGTAATTTGAAACCTACTGAAGATACAAATAGACTTAAGGATCAGGATGAGGCATTAAAAAGTGGAAGGCGGGGTTGTCCTTCAACAAGGGTGGTGGTTCAACTTCAGCCATGTCAACCTCAGGCATTGACTTCGATATATCGTCTACAGAGAATGGAATACTGCAGCACGCCAAAAGTAACATATTAGAAGTAGCTCATATTTGGACAGACAAGTTATTTCATGAAACAAAAGCAACAGTAGGAAAGATAAGAATCAAACAAAGATATCACTATGCAAAACTATGGAATAGTTTGGGGTTCCAGTCATACCTAGAGTCGTCATCCAACAAGAATGAGTTGCTAACAGCGCTGTTTGAATCCTCTGTCATTAGAACTCTCATGTTTGCAATCACCTGTAATGGTACACAAGCCATAGAAACAAATTAATGCACAGAACCTTGGTACGACAGTGCAGGGAGATAACGACCTTAGTGCTGATAAAATAAATCAACAATTGTTACAATAGAACATGGAAAAATCCTGATAAATCAATGATCCTTACCTCTGGTGAGACGCTATGGGTGCCATACTTGTCATCCCAGTACATAGTACTAATACGATAAAGCTGTTGGACACTCAACACCTGACCAGACAGAGATGATCGTCATCAGTAGCCATGCACAATTGCTTACTCTAGACTAACGCATAGAAATTGTGAAAACGATCGGAAAAGCAGCCGCTGGGAACACTTCACACTAATTCAACAGCTCAACATATCGGAATCACATACCGGGCAGAGATCGTGAGTAATCTCATCAAGTGACTTCTTTGGTTTTTGATGAATAACCTGCAAAATCACATTTTCAGAAGTGAGAACTGCTGTCTAAACAAGTTAATAATCAAAGAAAATGAAAAAACCGCCGCCATGCAAGGATAGAATTGATTATGTACCTTGGAAGCTATAAAAATGATTACAAACGCACTCAGTCAAAAACATCAAAAAATTCCAAAATTATCCAGTCAGCTTTGATTAAATCTGATAATATGCACCGCTCCAAAACGACAACACTATTTATCATGAGTGCATTACTGAATTTGAGGCATGCGCAACACCTGGTACAGGACAGAGATTACATACCAAAAACCCAACTGCTTGTCGTATATACTTGAGCTCATCCCATGATGCTCCAGCATACTGCAAAAAATCACATATCCTGTAAACCAAACTGCAGAAATGACAAAGACAGAGGACCAACGGTCCATAATCAATTAGAAAAGTCTAAAACTAATCAAAAGCCCGTATCATTGATAACAAGGCAGCAGTGCACGAGACAATAGTGTATGCACCTCATCTCCAGCTTCATATATCCAGTGCTCAAGTTCTGCAAGCCCAGCTTTCACGTACTCTCCGTTGCTAAATGAGCAACATTCACGTCGGAGGAGTAAACTGCAATGAAAAACGTGCACACCGTCGGAAATAAAGCTCATACTATCACAAAAAAACTTCACAATGGAAGAAGTATTCGAACTCCGTAAAAATACACATAGGAGTATATATGAAGTTCGTGATGAATACAGTGTTCAACAGTGCAAAGAATGTGGTAGTTGCACCCAATGTCCTTCAATTTGAGAAGCACAAAGAGAAACGACCACGAGAACAGGAGACATATAGGGCTGTGTGCGAGAAATATCGAGGACTAAGGAATCAATGGCATTCGGAGATAAATGGAAGAAGCAAATAGTTCACTTCAGTGTGCTATCACAATTCATGTGCTGACCTGTTGAATAGCTGTACGTTGATGAACGAGAAAATTTGGGTGAAGAGCTTACGAACAAGGAACGGAGGGACCTGGATACAGCACATAAGAAATTAGACATAGCTAATGCTTTGCCAAATAATGCATCGTATTCAGAATCCTGTTGGACTTGTGCCGTAACAAAAAAGGAACTAAGAAAACTGCATATCAGGCGGCTCACATGGTTGGCACGCATAGTGCTTAGCAATGAACTGAGGCTGGAGATGATCGTGTGCCAGTGGCTGCTGAGTGTCTGCTGTGCAGTAACACTTGAGCTTGGAGACCTTGACACCTTACCTAGACTAGCCCTTGATGTCCTTGGCGCCTGAAAGAAATTTCGAAAAATGTTCCATGAGCACGAAGCAAAGTGACCAAACCAAAAGTACTGAATCAGTGCACAATTCACTCCTGCCGACTCAAACTATTGCATTGTTTACTACACAACAGGAATCACTGAATGAATTAAACTAATACCAGTATACTCTGGATGAAAGAGCATCAGACCTGGATACAGAGTCCCAGCAGGGGTGAAATCTCCTTCTTCAAGTTGTCCCGGACCATGCCATAAATCTTCTCTACGTATGCAGTGAGCTGCTGCTTGAATAGCAGAGCAGGATACTTGGCCTCTACCTGTCGGGACATATCTAACCCACCCATGATGCCTCCATTTCCAAACGAGACGGCACCAGGAGCAGGAGATGCTCGGAACCCCTGATAGCCCTTCATGAAGTCAGAAATTTCATGATACAACTCATTTGCGATCTGATTAAACCTGCTAGATCATCCCTTCGAGGTCAAATCCTGACGCAATCAAAAGAAATATTTTATGTCACTTAACTATCACTTACTTGAGTCATTCTCCCAAAAAGTGTCACAGAATTAGAACGTCGCCTTTGAGGAGCACCCCCAGCAGCTCCACTAGCTTTGAGTGTCCGTTGTAGAAGGAATAGTAACGTAGAGGTGTTGGACAACCAATAGGCGAGCACGTCATTGTTATCTTGACTCTGTAGATAAACAAGTTCTTCACTTAAAACCTGATAAGTGATGTTTATTTGAATAAAGGTTGAAGTACACAATTTTTAAGGGAAGGAAAATTTTTCATGCAATCGATAAAAGAAGATGACAGCAAAGTCGATCGCCATCCAAGAAAATCCTCAAACATGTGTAAAACATGCTATAAATGATGAATTGCAAATACACAGTTCACTTCTGGAAGAACTACTAAAGATACCAGAGAACTGCCGTGAGAAACATCATCGTGAGAATTTGCTTACTTCAATAGCAGTGCCAATTGTTTGAATGATTCGGTCGAAGACATTAGTCCTCTCAGCCTCAAAAGAGCGCCACTGAAGCAACGATTTATATAGTATACAAGCGGCAATTGGGCGATCGTTGTTGAAGCCAACATCTTGCATGACGCACTGCAGCAAAGAATCTTGATTTTCCTGAATGTAAATGTTTTAAAAAATGAATCAGATACAGAGATCAAACAGATACAGAGATCAATTTCTGCAGAAACACTCAGTTGTAGAATCTTCCGTCTTGAACCCTGATCTAGTACCTGTACATGACCAGCAGAATATTCTACATTGGGCATCAAACCTCATGAAATCTTCGCTACAAACACAGAACTCCAACTTACCTGTTGTCTGTCGATGAGCAACTTCTGGCGCCTCTGCTCAGCCTCAGTGTGCTCCCTTTCAATTTGTGCTGTGTTTGGTGATTCCTGCAAGAACACGAAACACATCAAATTTATCTCCAAAGATGAGTAATTCTAAGCTTAACCTGGTCCTAGATACAAGGAGAAGTAGAAAGCTTCTCACCATCTGTTTCAGGATGCAGAATCATAAACCAATATTTGAGGCAAAATATCTTGCAGAAAAAACATGAAGGTCTATGCAACATCACATGCATACATTTTGGGACCCCAAATTGTCAAGGTGGACAATATACAACACAACATGATGACCGCGATTTAATAACTCCTCACCGGCACTGAACGGGTTTCTCTGTGGTCATTGTTGGCGAGGTAACCATTGTCAGGAGTCCTCTGAAAGTTCACAAAATGGGTACAATAGACATGTATTAGAAAATTATAAGTGAAACTGAACATATCTGTAAGTCTGATTAAAGACCCGACGTGGCTGCAATCAATCATGACAAAGATTTAGAAATTGAGGACATTTCAGAAACCAGTATGTGCATGTACAGAACATGATATTAATAGAGGACATTGATCAGCGTGTGAAACACTAATCATCCTAAAAGGGCATCGCACCTGAAACACTGTGCTCTTAAATCGATTCGACAAGCCCTTGGTGGGTGACAACACAAGGGTTTGTTGTCGAAGAACTTGATTTTCAGACTCCATGTTCGCCAGTTTTTCTTCCAATCTGTGTTTAATCATACAGCGAAATCAGATACCTACAGTTAATGCTAAACTGTATAGCTTCTCGCAATCAGAAAGATTCTACAGTGTTGCTAGAGTGAAAAGCAGTCAAAGACAGCAAACATGGCCACAGAGGCAGCTCTGTCTCTTAAGTTACTGACCAACCAAATCCAAGAATCTCAGCCTTAAAATACAAAACGAACCTTTGGAGAGCTTCTTGTGTTTCAGTGGTCTTTGCTTCTGCCTGCTCGGCTCTTTTGAGTCTCTCCTCACTTTCACTCTTAGCTTGCGAAAAGTTCGTTTCAGCTTCTGATGCTCTCGTCTCTAAAGCCTTCAGGAGGGCCTGCAGAAACCATAAATAAAGAAGTCATTTAGTAAATGTAATGTGAATATCCTATAAAAACTTTAACCAGTGTTCACATCCCATAAAAACTCATCCTACATTAGTCGTCGGACAAAAAAGATATAGAGCAAAATAGATGGTTGATTGTCCACGTGATACCTGCAGCTTTTCATTTTCTTTAGTGAGCTTCTCCACTTTAGCATCAAAGACTTCCACAGGAGGTACTTCTTTTATGACTTGAGCGGCTTGGCCAAGAGCCAATTTATTGTCTTCAAGCTCCTTCGTAAGCTGCGAATTGGCTTTCTGTGCTTGGGTCAACTGTTCTTGTAATGCTGCTTGTAACTTCGTTATCTCGTGATTTTTGGCTTCCTCCATATCCGTCTGTACAATAAGCACAAAGTGTTATATATCTCACTAGCAAGTATGCTCCAACGATACGCCTGAGTACTCCCTAGCATCCAACGCCTTCTACACCTCTCCAAAAGAATGCAAAGTCCCATACACAGAAAATTCTTAACTAAAGAATCATGACTGCACATACCCGCAAGCGCTTCTCAAGTTGCAGACGCCATGTGAGCTCCTCACATCTCTTCTCCAACTTCGTTTTGGCTTCTTGCAATGCCCCAGTTTCTTTCGCCGCCTTCACAAACAATAAAATAAATAAGACACATATCAATTTGATGTCTTCTTTGTTGAAAAACAATTATTAAATACAGAAATCAACCAAATCCATTTATCTTCCACATGAACTGGAGAATAATTGAGCACCGGCTACATCCGGTCAGACTTCGTGGAATTATGGTATGCGACACAGAACAACATACATTAAAATGCTGTCACGCGCAATACTATGTCCCGATTACTCTTTAAAATCTTACTTAATTAGTAAGGTTAGGTACTTACCTGTTTAAGTTTCCTGAGTTCAGTTCTGGCCACCTTGCTCCGCCAAGCACACTGGATTTTGATAGCACTCTTCCGGCACTTTTTGTATTGCGACCGTGCCTTGTATCCACGCCACCGTGCCTGTGCGAAAACGAAAACGAAAACGAAAGGTTGAATTTTGACTAAAATAGACAAGGAATTGAGAAAGATGCAAAAACGCATACGAATACAAGCATCAATAACCAAGGCATTAATATTAATTCCTTAACAATACATGTTATAACAAACTTAGTAAACAACCCTAAGAACTGACAGTTCAATACCTGTATAATAGTGGCTGCTTTTGTCTGTCTACGTAATCGAAATTCCTTGCGAGCAGCCATTCCTCGGTAACCAGCTTGTATCTTGACAGCAGCATCTTTGATTTCAAGAAACTTCTTTCGGGCAAGCCACATCCGAACGTTCTTCTGAATACATATTGCAGCAGCTTCTTGACGCAACCTTGTGTATCGCTTACGAGCAAGACTCCCTGCACAGATAAACAACAGGCATAAACAAACGAAAAGTTATTTACGCACACAAAGAGCAGTTTACAAACACGAAAAAAATTAGAAGCAGCAAATCAAAGAACTCACACAGGTACAGATAACCATTGCCGTATTAAGACCCATACCTCGCCAGTATTTCTGTATAGTAACTACAGCCTTTCGCAAGGCAATCAAATGCCTTCTTGCCAGGAACGTTCGAACTTGTCGTTGGATCTTCTTTGCGGCGTTGTTCAACATCTCAGCTCTCTTGGCATCAAGTTCAGCCATTTGGCCAGAACGCAAGAACACCTTTGTTTGGCCCAGCTGAAACCAACCACGCCATTATCCAACTTTCAAAACCAGAATTGAGCTCAATTTGCAACAAGACAGCACCCATGACAAACTTCCATCCATGGGTCGTACTGACGACAAAGACAATGTGCGCAAGTATGTACCTGGTAATTCTTGAGGTCCATTCTTTTCAAAAGTGTCTCTGCTGCCATCTTCTCGTCATAACTAGCACAAAAAGGAATTAGCACGTCAGAAAAAATTGCACACAATGAGGTCTCCGAGCGTAAAATGTGTTGGATTAGGAACATTCTAGGCCTACAGCAAAGTTCAGACTTTTCAGGTTTGTATCCAAAATTAGTCAACTAGAATACAAATAACACCTGCAATAATCCAAATACTTACTTGCCCTCAAGAACCTCCGGGGCAAGCATCCCAAATCGGTCAAGAAACTCATAAAACGTGCGCCGTGTTGGGTATCCTGCACAGCTGATTCTGATAGCCTCCAAGACTCCCTATACAAGGTCGAACCACGTTTACCATGACTAATCAAAGAAAATGCAACACCTTTGAAACTCAGAATCTGCACAGAACCAAACCAAAGCCAGACAAGGGAACTCATCAAAACTTACT
The DNA here is from genome assembly GCA_963969395.1 of Pseudoscleropodium purum. NCBI lineage: Eukaryota > Viridiplantae > Streptophyta > Bryopsida > Hypnales > Brachytheciaceae > Pseudoscleropodium > Pseudoscleropodium purum. The sequence continues at coordinate 873,297 of OZ017802.1, forward strand.
CCACATCGAAGCTGCTGTATGACATTCTGGTTCTCAAAGCGGCCAGGTTTGTTCAGCATATTGGGCTTCACACAACGAATGTAGTGAGGCTCCGTCGTATTTAATGTCTCCATCAAAGCTCCCAATTGTTGCTGCACATACCCTCGGCAGTCAATACAATGCAACCAAATATGCATACATAGATACCAAACACCAACATCATGCTGGAAATTTAATGAAGAAGAAACATCCATTGCTGGCATATACAAAGGTACCCGTATCCATACCATTAGCACCTGCGAGGTCATGATAGAAGTTAATGTTAACCATCCAGATTCTCTGAACTAACCTTGAAACGAGTACCGATTGAAGAGAATTTATATGACGACTTAGAGCCATCATCAGCAGACTTGGGGAAGAGGCTCGCAACAAAAGGGCAGTTAGAAGATCCCAACAGTGACTGATGCTCAGCAACAACATAGTCTTTGTTCTTATCCAGGAACAAATCGGTCTGATATGTAACCTGCCAAATTATAACGGAAAATGGTTCAGTGACTGGTTGTACCCAAGCAGTAACACATGTGGAAAGACTTCTCTATGCCAATGCAGGAGAAAGTAGCGGATTAACAAGACCCTTGAGTGAAAATCAAGCAATCAAATAATTCGGTAAATCAAATACAAGAAGTCCAGCACTCACATCACCAGCGTAATGATTTATCGTGAAGTCAGTGCGACCAAGCTTTGGTTTGCTTAAACGCTTATGGTTCCTGTACTGCTGGAAGAGCTTCGTCGCAAACGTCTCATTTGTAGACTTAGGAAACATACTGCAAGATCAGAAGCAGTCTCTTTCAGATCCCTTGCAGCCTCACCCATTCCTCATTGAAGTGCTTGGCTACCTTATCAATAAATAAACTAGCATAAAGAGTGAATAAAAACGCCATTGATGCATACCAGGCTTCATCAAGGAGAGCAATGATGCCAGACGGCTTCTGCATAAAAAAGAGGCAGACATAGGTGTTTCAGCTTCAAAACAGAAATGCATTTGGAATAAAGACAGATTACTAAGTCCGCACAATTAGTGGTAAATAGGCACTCATTTGCATCGTTACATGTTCCAGCACCTAATTACCACACAAGATGTTTACATAAGCAACTCCCAAATCAAGAAGACAGTTGTTCGCTGCACCCGCGACTGCCTATACTCAGTGCAAAGGACAAAAATAAAACCTTCTCAATGAGATCCAAGACATCCTGGTTGTCAACAAACTCAATGTAGCTCCAGTTGATGGCCTCCTTGGTGTACTCATCTTGCTCCATCTTGAAAACATGCTGCAATTTGATCACAATAGCCCCAAAATATCCTTTTATAAAATTACATGGAGGTCCACCACACTAATTCCTCCCCTTCAGACTGTTGACTGAACTCGCAAGGAATAAGATAGCAATAGCAGACTTCGTCGTGGGATGCTCAGCGCTACAGAAATTTGTATCCGCAATAAAAGAGGTCTACAGACTTTGGAAGAAAAATAACCTGATTAAAATGCTGCTGAAGCTTCTCGTTGGCTAAATTTATACAGAATTGCTCGAAACTACACCAAGCCAAACAGAAACATTTCACGTGAGTCTCAAATTTAATTCATCTTTGCAGAAACAGACAAAATCTTGCCTCTAACGTTGATAAACTTAAAGACCAACTTTAACAGTGCAAACAAAACCATAAAATCACTTTCTAGAAGACATAAACATTCATAGATACCTGAACAATAACTAAGATGAGAATAGTTCCCACCTGTTAAATTTGAAGCTTTCAAATCCATAGATATCCAAGACACCAACCAGAAACGGGGAATCCGGGTCTTGACCGATAGATCTGTTTACTTTCTCCACAAGCCTGAAAACGATGAAACAATGGCATTGTACAAGATTCAACAACATCTGTCAGGGGGAAAGTAAACATTACTGCACAGGATAGATAGATAGTCACATGAGAATGAAGGTCTATAGGACTATCCTGAATACCATAAGAACAAACTGGTGCTACTGTCAAGAGTTCCCTCCTATGCAGAGTCCTATGCTAAAGCAGTGGATGCACAAATCCACAACTTTCAAAGATCACCTTCAGGTATCCATCACAATGTAGGTCTGAGATGTACCAGTCGAACAGACGAGAGTAAATCGTTTTCGCCAGAGTGTCACGATTAACAGTGGCTTGATCCATATTCAATGTCATTGTGATATTACCGTCCCGTGTAACGAGAACTCGGGTGCATAATGAGTCCAACAGCCCTTTAGATTCACATCTGCCATAAAAAGAACAGGATGGCACCTCAGTAACAAGATTAAACCAGGTCAGATCATCAGGAACAAGAAATCGAACAGGAACCAGAAAATCTAGCGTAAAATAATCGCCCCCGTCAAGTGGCGTAAGTCAATATTTAAGAGAAAAAAACCTAGGAGGAAAAATGAAACTCACTGGAGCAGCTCAGCAGCAGCTTCAAGGTGGAATTTGGACTTCTCGTCTTTGAGCTTTGATGAATCAGAGTCCGATCCTGCAACAAAGTCGATATTTCCCAGATGCAACACTGATGCTACAACGCGAAAAATGGCTTCCTGTAACGAAAGACGACAAAATCATTTAAATCAGCAAGGCAATTTGACAGAAGAAAATGAGACGAAAGTCTCAAACGAAAAGAATTGTATTGACTCTAAACTTCAGAACAGGCCATAATCAACTTTTAGCATTAATGAGTGACTTGTTGTCTTCGAGTGACTCCAAAGCGACGTATCTACAGTATGTAAAAGGTCTGCCAGAACGATAATATACCTGCTCATCTGGGCTAATGCCCACAACATCCATGGCCCTGCGTGTTTTGACATACTCCCGACCATTGCTCACACCGTTCAACTCATAACAGTCACTCTGATTTAAGTAATGAAAATTTCTAGGGTCCCCCAGCTTGTATCTTTCACAATCCTGAAAGAACGATACAAAGCAGTCAGCTCGACTAAGTTCACACATTAAGAAACCCCCGACCTTACTGTCAAACTTAAGAATCATGCATCTATAGGCCAATCCCCTTATGAACGCCAATCTTACAGGCCTTCATTGCTTAAATTATATTGCTCGCCACCATGCTTGCGTAGAGACAAAGAACACAACATACTAATCCACTACACATGACGCCAAATAGCAGGTCAATTGTCACGAGGGTGCGACTTGTACCTCTGGTGACGCACACAACTGGTAAAAGCAATGGTAATTTCTTTCAGGATCTGCAATCTGCACAACTCGAGATCTCTCCAGCAAGTATGTACGCACAGCGGCCCCGGATATTCGACCACTCCTATCAAACTGGATCTCCACGAACTTTCCGAATCGACTGATGTTCACACAACGGCGAAGTAAGTATGCAGTTGCATTTCATATCTACACAATCAAGAGTTATAATCAAACTACTAACAATAAACGATGCAGAACTATACCTGCGAAGAGAACACAACTCTTAACATACCTTGAGTTGTCATTGCGAACCGTCTTGGCATTCCCAAAAGCTTCCAGAAGTGGATTGGACTGCACATCAAACAAACCAAAAAATTATGAGAGCACTTGCATTTTTCCCAACCCTCTCTACTCTACTCTACACTTCATTCGCTCTTGTCAAATTGCTAAGATTAAGTATTTAAGTGGAAGTTACCATAGTTACATGTTCGTTAAACATTATGTATAGAAGCAGGTAGGTCCTCAACTGTGTACAACTGGTGTATTTTCTCGATAACAAATGACTTTTCCTTCGGACGTTTTTGCAGGGAACTTAACTTGTCACCTCTTTTCCAAAAGTTTGATAGATTCTTACGCCTTTTCTCTTCCTTGCATTTGCAGTTATCTATCCTTTCTTGAATCTGCTGAGATAAGTGTTGCACCTTCTCAAGCTCATTTCAAGCACAAACAAAAGGATCTTCACTAGACGTGACGAGTAATGGTTTTGCTTTCATTACTTAAATCTCCCTGTTTAACTTACATCTGCATCCATGCCATGCATGCCTTACCATTATGAGTGTCATGTTTAAGGAGACCGCGGTTGCAACCATAATGATCGCTTAGGTGCAGTGAAAAACGCATTGAAGCACTCATCAGCTGGTCTACGCTCGTTAAGATTTTTTTTATTTCAGAACAACTGCTTCAGCATGTGGGACTAGCATTATTCCCAAAGAATTGACAGAAAGATCCAACAATCAATTACGAAGAATAGTCAAAACTCGAAAGGATGCTCGCGAACCGAAGTTGACGAATGTCTACCGACTTTTGAAAGCCAAAATCTATAGATTGCAAATCGTGCAGAACTATTAGAGAGTGAAAGACAATGCACCTCAAGAACTTGTTGCTCAACAGTTCTTCCATCGGTGTTAGCTCGACCACCCATGTAGGCGAGATACTGCATAATTAGTTTCGTCGTCTCTGTCTTTCCAGCTCCACTCTCTCCACTCACAAGTATAGATTGACTCTTCTTTTCAGTAATCATTGCCCTGCAGTGTAACAGAAGTTCTCAATGTAAGGCGAAACCCTCAACATTGCGTACAATATTGTAACTACTTAGAACGCTTCGTGACTCAAAGGTACCAGACAAATATGCATAGATTCAAACAGAAACTCTCAAAACGACCTCAAGTTCTAGAAAGAAGTAACAGCACTCGCATAGAAGTTAGTATGGAATAAAGACGAGCAAAAGCCAAACAAAAAGAAACACCATGCTCTTAACGAACGAACGCTGCACCCGAAACAAATATCAATGCACGAGTTGACCATTTTAATTTCACTTTTTAGTAATGCAAATGTACCTGTACGAGGTATCTGCAACTGCGAACACATGGGGGCTTAGCTCTCCAAGCGGTGCCCCCCTATATTGCTCCATCATATGACTATTGTACAAATGTGGTAGCTTCACAAAAGGATTTATCGCAATCAAGATATTCCCAGTGTATGTCTGTCATTAACCACCACCAAGCACTGTCAAACATCAAAAAAACTCTTTTCAAGAATATGGTCTCAAAATAATGAATAATCAGGCTCGACTCAAGGAAACTTTGAAAAACTTACATAGATCTCATCCAGTTCATATCTACTTGCAAGATTGTACAATACTCCTGGCTCATGTAGATAAGCCAACTTCGTCATGTCATCCACACCACCAGGCTGTGCATCTGGGTCCTTAGCATGAACACTTGACATGCTCGTTGTAATCTGCATCAGGAACAGTGACGTATATATGTCGATGTGTAAGAATTGTATGCCATTGTGAGCAATCTAGTGGATGGACGCTAACAACAGGGGTACTCGCTATCAACCTTACATGAAAAAATGGTATAGAACATGACAAGATCTCAGTCGGAAAGTAAACATAGTAGTTGTGTAATTCTCAATTGATTCAAAAACAAGTTAAACTTGGAAAATCCATGAACTAAATCGAAAGAACCGCCAACCAAGAATTCTCACAAACATGTCACTTGCTTAAGAATCAAGCATACGTCCATTGCCTTTGCTACTTCTCCAGTTGTCAGAGCTAGTCAGAACACTGTCAAACCATAATAAACTAACCAAATCCATGGATGAAGCAGCAGCGAAGATTCAAGAGACCAAAAGCTGACGGATAATCAATCAGCATGTGCCAATTGACTTCAGAAGAAATTCGAAGCACCTAAAACAAAATCGACAACAGAGACCGACCAGTAACTAGATCACGAGTTCAGTTAAGCATAGAACCCAGGACCCAAAACTAGGAAACATACAATCTCATCTAAGCAACTGAGTATTCCATACCCAATCAGTTGGACGATTACCAGCTCCGTACAGAATCACAGGCTGCAGGTATTTACCTCATTCCCCTTACTGGTGCGGACTTTGACGGTCTTGTCATTAATCTCGACGACTTCAGCTTCCGCCCAGGCCAAACCGGGGTCCTCCACCCAAACTTGGGCCCCGATCGCCACGTTACCTGTTGCCGCCTGCACAATGCCAGCACACGAAGTCCGAATTCAGAATACTCACTTGGGAACGAGGTCAAGTAGCGAATACACGATTAGTGACGAAGAGGATACGCTAGTCGAGTTCATCGGATACCATACAAGAACGAGAGGAGCTTCGAAGTGATCATTCCTACTTTTCTCCAATTCGGTCCATACATCACAATGTACAGCATTCATGGGTAGCACTCATATTTGACAACTTGGAAGCTCTGACTGTCAAATCTGGGGAGGGTAGAATTCGATTTACTGCCGACGATAAATAATCATTCTCGTACCCTAATTCTGAATTTCGACTACTAATGATGTCACGTCCGATCTACTTGTGATTGGAGGCACCAATGTGATGAAATGCTCTACACAACACTTCACTCCAAAAGGTCTCAAGCCCGCCGTACGGCGCGGATCCGTAGAATGCAACCATTAACTCCTGATGAGCAAATATCTGTACTTACTACTGCTTGATCTAAAAAAATTCTACACTCCATTTGCATTACAAGATTCGGGGCTGCCGAACATACCCCAGACAATTTACTTTTAGTTCGCGCATGAGGCTCAAGAGCATTTTCAACGAAAGTTCCTCATGACCGCTAAAAATTTAAAACCCGAAAAAGAGACTTCGTCAACTATCACGAGAGCACATTAAGTTTGCACATATTGGTTCACAGACACTGTCGCCAGCTCCTCGAAAATCCAAGATCCGGCAGTGAGAGACAGACAGAGAAGAAGGGTTGCAACAGAGCACGTGCGCTCTACCCTACCTTAGTCCACCAATTCCGAAGTTAAAAAGGAAATGTCACAAAACAACTAACTACATATACGACAAAGAGCTCCCACACTACAGCAACTCGGCCATTTTAGTTCTTTCATTCCGAAGAAAACCCTGGAAAAAGAACCAAAGGAACCGGAAAAAAAATGTTGCGCAATAAAGGCGAATCTGCAAACTGCAAAGCCTCTGCATTGTGATTTCATTACCAACCCGAAGAACGCCCCAATCCCTGATCAGTTCGTTCGCGATCAAAAATCTAATCCAAACCCGACAGTGCTGTTATATTAGGTCAAGACCATGGCATTAGGGCTCGTCCGAAATTCCGTCCTCTTCTCCGAAGTGCGGCCAGCGACTGGAAAACAGATCGAAGAACCCTCCCCGAGTCCTACACCGCATCACGTCGAAGTCAAACGCGCTAAAAATCGAAATGAGTGATTTCATCTACACCGGAAGCCAACCGAAGGTCGATCCCCTTTTCCCGCATTCAAACCTAACCCAGTCCTGGCAGTCAGTCAATATGCATCCCCGCCTGCCACTCACCATGATGGACCACAGCGTCACGCGAACCTCCCGTCGTCTCCGATCAACTCGTCCACACTAGCATCGCCCCCAGAAGATGTGAACCGCACCCCGATGATTATGCACCCGCCCGCCGCAGCCCACGCCGATCTACAACCTCCGCAGGCAGGCAGAAAGAAAAAAATGGTCGAGCACGCAAACGATCGCCAGGAAATGAATGCTGCAGCCAGGCCGGTCACTGACTGGCCGAGCGCGCGCCTCCGAACAGAAGCTCACTGCGCCTGCGAGCGAGTGAGCGAGAGCGGAGAAAAGCAGAGAAGAGAGACGAGAGGGAAAGGACCAGTCGTCGTCCGCGCCTGCCCAAGAGATGGAGAGGGCGATGGCAAAGGGCAAGAGCGGGGGAAGAACACCAGCGACAACGAAAGGAACGACGGACCCGGCAAGGCCCGCACAGAAATGGCAAACCGAACGAGGCATACACACTTTCCCACTCTTTTCTGATGGAGTATTTATGACTCGTCCCTCTCCCGTCCTGGGCACGTCCCCTTCGGACGAGGAAGGGACGATAAAGACGGGACTCGGACGATAAGGACGAGGAACTGGAGAGGGAAGGAGGGAGACCCGACGAAATTGAATGGAGTCACGATAGGACCGCGGTCACGAAAGGCCTCGGCAACTTCCCTCCACAAGTTCAACGCTCCCTCCGTCCCCAATCCCGGCCGTGACTGGTGCCCAGGTTTCTTTTCTTATCCGTGTGGGGCAAATTCTATTGCCCTTCACTGAAGTTAACTAACAGCATCGTCCAATACAGCACAACCCAGTCGCACTCTTTTTCAAGGACGCTGCAAGATTCTGAAAATATTTTCAGCATGTTCCGAACGAGTGTATTTGCAGTAGAGTCCCTGCGAAAACAAAAACTGAAACTTGATGCTGACCCCTAAATCCCCCAGGCCTGTATTCAGTTTCTAGGAATTTGCTCTAAACTGAACAGAAAGTCAACATTTAGATACATTATTTCAAATTTTTTTGAATTGCAATTGTAATTGTACAAATTCAAACTAGATATGTTAGAGATCACATGGGAAAAGAAAACACAACAATATCACGTACAAATTGAAAGACTATAGTATTTGATCATGAGTGTGTCAAAATTATGAAAGTGATTGGAAGTCTTTCAATCCTCTTTTCATAACTGTCAAATTAAAAAAATTGGTCACTCAAAAAGTATGAGTTTAAATGGCAACATACACAATCCCAATCAATCTATCGGTTCTCAAAATGCACTTTATAATTTTATTAAATGAATTTCTAATTTGAATTTTTCTCCAAAATCTCATGCATTTGAGACTCATTTCCAAGAGCCCTCAACACTAAAAAATCAAGATCTGCAATGCACACTCCTACACAAAATCTGAATAGAAAAATCATAATCAACCATTTTCAAAATCGGATTTTTTGATGCTAAAACTAAATTTCAAAAAGATTTTTTCAAAAATATGAACTACTAAAAATAGTAACTTGGATTAAATTTTATTAAACTTCAAAGCATTGACAACAACAAAATTTGGTGCCTCAGGCATATAAAAGCTAAAAATCCACTCTTATTCACTAAAAACTCTCTTGAAGGAAGTAGTCCAAATTTCTAAAATTGAAGAGATATGTGTCATGAAAGGCAACTTATAATAGAAGAATAATTTGATAGAAGAATAATTTGGTGATGAATTTCAAATGAAAGTTGTGAATTGGAAAAGATAGATCATATCCAATTGGATCCATCATGGCCTTAACAATATTAATGGTTACAAAAATGAATTCAATATATTTAATTCCTTCTAAATGTGGTAGCAAATTAAAAACTAGTACTTAAAAGAGAGTTCATTTGCTATGAGATCAATAAATGAAATTCCAATTATGATGTTTTTTCAAAAATTTGAAAACATTTATTTTTTGTGTTAAATTTGAAGGATACAATTGTTTTTAGAACTAAAAAAATATTGACTTTTAAACTACACAAACATTAGGCAAGTAACACAAGAATCTTAAAAAATTTGACACATTATTACAATGTTGTGTAAGTTCATTTGGAATAGCACAAGACTTTTGTTGTAAAAATGCTTTTCATATAATCTCTTAAACCCTTGAACACCCCTAAATAATCCTAAACATATTCCTACATTCTTTTTTTTCAAATCTCTACCCTATGATTCCACAATACCCTAGAATAGCTTCAAATGCTTGAAACTTCATCAGAATGCAAATCAATTGTTCAAATACTCACATCCCAATTTTCATTCCAACCTAAGATATACTTCAACTTTAGAGGATATTTTCCAACTATTGACTTTCTAATCCTTCTCAACATATATACTCTAGAAATTGCCATAACTAGCTTTGGTTTAGCATAAATCATAGACAATAGCTTCAAATGACTTGAAACTTCACCAAAATGTAGATCAATTATTCATATACCAATTTTTTTTTATCACAATCTAAAATATTTTTCAATTTTGGTGAACATTTTTCCACCCTTGTCTTTCTAATCTTTCATTGCCTCAACATTTCTCAATCCTTCAAAGCCATTATTTTGGTGAACATAGGTTGTATTTTATGCATAATTTATATATCTCAAGTCGATTATAGTCAAATTTTGGACACAAGGTAGCACATAAGTTAAAGAAAATATCCTTTAAGTATCATTGCTACAACACAAAAACTCAATATTAAGATTAAAGCCCTCTGTAGGTGCCTGCGATTCCAAACACTTCTACTTTAAAGCATCATAATTCCTTCTCCATAATAGATCTAAATTTGAAATTTGGCATCATTGTAAATCAACTATTCAAAAATTTGGATCCCAAAGTTTGCCTTGATTCAACATTTTTTTAAAACACGATACACGATTCCTCACATCAAGCTTCTTCTATCAATAAATTCCCAACAAATATACAAACTTTACACCAAGTGCCTCCATCACCTCCAAACCACTAAGAAAATATAAAAAGAGACAAGAGCATTCCTTGCTTCTAAGTAGCTAACTACAACCCTAGGTAACTAGCTGCCAACTAATCCTAATCTTTCTTCCTATTTAATCCTAACATCAACTATAGGCTAACAAGTTATAAGGTAAAACAACAAGAATTCACAATACTATATACTTCCTAGTTTACAAAGATGTCTACTCTTACTAGAAAGCAACCCACATTACAATAATATATCAAATTGAGCACTGTGAAATGATATTGTTATACTTTAAAGGATGCAAATACTCCCTTTTTAGTTTGATTTGGCAATTAAGGATACTTCTAGGTGATTGAAAATGTTAGATATATAAAAAGAGGCAGAGAATAAAAGACTTGTTAATAGATTTTCATTACTTATGTTGAAAAGACTAGTTCACTAATAAACTTTCAAATTTGAAATACAATAATTGTTTTTAGACATATAGAAATAAATAAGACTAAAAATCTTATTGATGGACTATGATTTGAGATGAATATATAGTTTTAAAGAATTTATTTGGTCAAACTTCACTATATTTACAACTATTGTAGTTGAAATGAAGTATTTGAAATGATTCTAGAAGAATCTATCATTGAAAAAATATTTTATTTATTGCATTATAAAAATACATTTGAAAAAATTAGACTATTTGTATATGGATTTGCTTTTAAGTTTTATGTAAATCTAATTTTAGACACAAATAACTAGAAAAAATTTGCATACATATTTTTTTCAGCTCAAATGGAAATTAAACATGTAAACAATATATTTCATTAAAGATTTGAGTGGTAACTTTAATGGATTTATATCTTTCTTCAATTTTGATGACTTTTTCATTTTCTAGATTCATTCATAACACCCTCTACAAAGTAAATAAACATATATTTTTGAAAGTATTAATGTATCTATCATCAAATTTTATTTTATTTCTTACAAATCAATCAATGTTCAATTAATTGATTGATTCAATTTTATCTAATCAAAGAAATTCAATCGTAAACAATAGAATGATTTGGCCAAAAATTTTAGCTAGATTCTTCAAAATTGAAATTTTAAATATTTATGAATATTTTTTGAAATTTAGATTTATGAAATATTTGTGACTATGAGTTTTGACATCCTTACATATATAGTGACTCCAAAAAAAGGGAGGATGGGACCGGTTGGTTGGAACAACTTCCTTGCCTAATGATCACTCACTAGTAGCACCAAGCCATGTCTATTACAATATTGTTCAAATAGGTCCAACAAAGATGGAACCTGAACTATATAATCATTATACATAGTTTTTTTCTGACCAACTTCTAAACTCATGACTTGATGACCCACTCTAAATTGTACATTGCATTTATAATCCACAGTCACCTAATCACTTTAATTTTAGTTACTTTAACATAGTTATTGATAACTAAAGTATTTATTCTCCAAAGGGGAGAGTAGTTTTGCATCAATGGCTATTGATTTAGTAGACATTGGCTCATTGTCATTGTGGACAAAGACTTTATTCACACCAGCCTTCTTTGAAGACCAAAGTTTCTATCTATTTGACTTCCAAAAGTAGTTGGTCACCGTATTGCTCTTCGTAATACTCTTCGTAAATTGAAAAATTAGAATTATGAAGTGAAATTTGGACATATTGTACAAACGGGATTCCATCCTCATGTATAATTTTACTTAGAATGGACTATATTTAGGCCTATTTTTATGTGAATGAAATTTCTGTATAAAAACAAACTTTTGTGAAAAGTCAAAATGTCTTATTTTTTTTATAGGAGGAATGTACATTTTGACAAAAATCACATCTTACAAGTTTTATGAATTTTGGATTTTTATTGATTGCAATTGACCTCAAAATGTTCTCTTTTTTATTTTTCACTCTTATGTTTATTTGAATTTTCTTTTGCAATTTTATAATACATATTCACAATTTGGGAAAGCTAAACTACCCTTGGTCCTTTAGGAATTATAATAGAAGGCTCTTATTGCTACCTTCTTCAAATAGTTCCTACCTTCTTCTTCAAATAGTTCCCACAAAAAGCTTTGAAATGAACAATAAATGGTTTTAAAATAGACTATTGATAATGTGAAAGCATGATTAGATTTGTTAGATATAGATTCATACTTCGCCAATGAATAGAATAAGAGCTAGGATGTGTCCATTTCAAAGCTAGAGTGTGTCCTTAATTTTTTTTAAATGATAATTGATTGCCCAATTGCCTTCTTACAAATGCTAAAGAATTGAGTATTTGTTTAAATTTAGTAATGACCATATTTAAGAACCTCATGTGTTACTTTTTACCTGCAATAGTGATTGTTTTTGGACAATTCATATGATTTTTCAGACTGCACATGCAGTGATTGATTTTGGTCAATTCATATGATTTTTCAGACTGCAAGTGAGTGGGTTTTGCAAGGTCTAAAGTCAGAAATAGATAACTTCAACAGAATTCTTTGGAAATTCATAAGTAATTCATAATTGCTCCGAAAAATATGAAACCAATTGTGTTACATTCCGCATTAGTTTCTCTTCATGTGAGGGAAAATATTTTCAGGCATCTGAAACCCATCAGAAAGGGACGCTTTATGAGCACACTACCTTAAGGGTTGAGTAGTGAAGCTAAGTTAGTAAGCCATGTATTTGGCACATTGTCCCTGTGAAACTAGGCTTCCTGCAGGTTGATTAGCGAACATTGCAGAAATCCACAATGAGCATTAAGGACGTATCTCTTTGCACGCACTCCAAGATACCAACGCAGAAACATTATTGCACATAAGCTTACTACCACACTTTAGGATCACTACTCACCTCATGAGTCATGACCATAGCAGAGGACCGCACAAATTGCAAGAAAAAAGACCCACTAACTCACTCGCTCGCCTCTAAGAAATCCAATAAGCACAAAATCTTCACTGGGCCAAATCCCAACGCCACACCATCCCCAACCAAAACGAACCCACGACGACGACGACGAAGAAGAACTAGGTTTATTCCCGCAACAACAAGGACATGGAAAATTCCCTTTGCCTCTACAAGCAGGACAGGCTACCGGTTTACCGCTTCCAAATACACTACTCTCGTTCAAAGTCCCACGAGCCTGGCACCTCCCACAAGGAATTCTTGTCACGCCACCACACTCCATACACAATTTCAACTCCCTGCAATCAATCACATCAACATATAGCCACACGGAAATTAGGTCACAGACCTCCAAGCCACAGAATGAGAGGCTCCAACACGAGGTTCCCGCACTAACTCCGCGAAAAGGGCCACAGAAGTTTCACCTAGATTGCAAGCCAGAAGACGCGAGTGAGATTCACTTAGAGGATTGTGATTTAGGGGAGAAGTAGAAAGCATGGGAGGGGAGGCAAGGGAGGGGGAAACAGGAGAAATTGTACCTGCGCTGGGCGCGGGCGATGAAGGCGTCGACCTTGGGCGTGGCGAGGGCAGCGGCCAGCAAGAGAGCACCCACTCCCAGACCTGCCACTTCGTTAGCCGTGATGTTTTCCATGCCGACGAGCGCGAGGGATGGCGGACTGGAACACGCACACTAGACGCCTTGAAGTAGATTGAAGCCCAGAGTTAACTCCACCCTCTTCACCACACCGCGGCAACAGTACGTGCTGCGTTGGGAACATAATTCAGAAGACACGAAGAACAAAATTAAGCCTTTCCTGCTCCCGCACAACTAGACAGTAAATGAAGCAGGAAGAGCTCAGCATAGACTCCAAAGTGGAAACAAGGTGTGCAAAAGCACATGACCTCACACAAAACGGAGAAGTCCCGTCTAAAATCCCTGAGATAAGTTACTGAGAAGACGAGAAGACAGTCAAGTACCAATGCGGAAACCCTCCAGAATACCAGAGTAACTTAGTAATCGTAGACAAACCAAGAAAGAGTTACCCTGAGAACACGCTCGCGCAACACCCAAGTGGGTGATTGCTAACAAAGAACAACAACTAATCACAATCTACTGTAAAACCATCGTCATTTCCATCCACTGCTCCGTGCAAACGAAAACCTCGTGAACAACTTTAGGCACGCAACAGATTCTCTCACGCTAATACACTAGCTACTATCCCGCTGTTGTTCGACCAAAACATGAAACCTATGCGAGCTTCCATTAATGAACCCACTGATCACTCGGGACTACTCCCCAAGAACCGCGAAAAAGCAACGTAAAAAATAACTTCACAACTAATTGTCTCCTGCCGGAATTTCTCGCTTGGCACACATGACCCTGGGAGGAAACTCACTACAAAAACCTGCCAAAACCCCAGTGTAAGCTTTGAGGGAGAGAGTAAGACAGACCTCGAGTGGCTCCAACGAACTTGAGCAATGGAGCTCACGGATGAGGTTTTCGAATGGACGTGGAGATCGGAAGGTGGGGGAAGGTGTGGAGAAATTGCGAGGAGTTCGTAATGCGCATCTGTTCGTGCTGACAACGCAATTTTGAGAAGTGAATCCCAGCAACTGAATCTGGATGCGAGCGTGTTTCTGCTGAAGAGGAAGGGAATGGGCACCAAGGTCTGCATTGTGGTTTGTGCATGTAAGACCGTGGGTTGCGTGACTTATTTTAGATAGATAATAACATTGTTACTTCAATTTTCTTCATTTTCAAAATTAGAAATGCCTTCAGTGAAAGAAGTAAGAACAAAAAGACTTTAAATAGACTATTCAGGAGCTAAGCCCAGTTCTCACTTGGCTCTACAAAGGAGCGGTTTGAAAATGTAATACTGATCCCTATGCCAATGAGAGGCATTGCTTGACGTAAACCATTGGCGGGCAAGTGAATATTTTTGGATGACTAAATGTTTGTGGATGAAAGACTCGTAATGCGTGATTACACAAGCAAGATTGTGTAATCAGGCATTACGGGTATAGAAGCCCTAATTGTGGAACAAAATGTTCTCATAGAATGAATGAGAGGATTCTTGATAGTGGTTTATGAGGTCATGAAATTACTAGAATGTTCCTAATGCCATGAGGTTCACATTTGTGTTTTTACGTAATTTATAGGTTTTAGAGAAAAAGTGCTAGCAAGGTTAATTCCATTATCGTGAGGAGAGGGGTTCACACCACCCATTAATCTTTTTTAGAAGTGACCTTCATCTCCCTATTGTCCTTTGCACTACACTTGAGCTTCACCTTTTCCTACACTTCACTTCCTACAAATCAACTTGTTGTGCAATTGATTTCACTACATTCAAGTTTTGCTTCATCCCTTCTTAACTTCCCCACCACCTTATTGAAATTAGTTGGCCTATGACGTCATCTTCTTATGTAGTAGAATGTAAATTCATTTGGAAATTCAAGTGAGGCCTCTTGTATTTTAGTAGCACATTGGAGTTGCATTTGGGACATTGGCATTTTTGCTTCACTCTACAATACTAAAAAGGATATTTAGTGTTAGTAACACTATCTATGAACCATGACACTAAATATCATTAAGTCTACTAAAGTAAGTAACATTAAATCTAATATCCAACACTAAAATTACTTTATGGTAAATTTGAAATATGAAGAGGTTTACATTTAGTGGTAGAACACATTAAAAAAAATGAACTTGCAAAGGAAAAGATTGAAGACAAGTAAAATGATGGAAGAAGTAGAAATGTAGAAAACATTTGTAATGAAGGAAGTCTTTAAACATCAAATAAGGAAAAACAAATTAATATTTAGATATAATAAAAATATGCAGATTTCATACTTGGGCTGGAACTTGTTAGCCTTGGAAGTATGGTTGATGTTTGGCTATAATTTCTTGCAAATGTGGAAAGAGTTCATTGACACTCTAAGTGCCATCAACACCCAAAGCCATACCTAATTTAATCATAGCTTTCCTAGCATATGATATATTATGACAATCTATCTCTCTATTCACATCCTCAACGCTATTTGCAACCAGTTGTCAAAAAAATCTCTTTCTCGGGTTTGTGAGTTTTCCTAACCACTGCCCATCAGCTTGAGCAACATTTTGCCAAGCATTGGTTGCAATGAGCTCAACCTTCTTCACTTCTCATCGCTTGGTCTAAGCATCCTTGACCTTCGAGATGATAAATGTGTCTGTTGGTTGACACAAATGTGTAGAACATGGTGGTAAATACCTAAGGCTAGCTTGTTTTGTTTTCATAACAATTGTTAACGTTGAGGTGATGTTATGGCCGGTACAATTGTCAACCCAAATGACTTTTGTACGGCCATGAACATCGGCTTGGAAGGCTTGGGGTTCAGCAAAGTATTCAACAAAAAGGGCTTGATCCATCCAGTCCTTAAGCCTGGTCTTGTAGCATATTCCTGGAATATTGTCTTCCATGCCTCAAATAGGATAATTGTTGTTGGAATTGGTAAAAATGAGCATGGGGGCTTTAATCATTGATCGATGCCCTCCAAAGATTCTAATGATTATGGTTATAGAGTCTCTATTAGAAACCACTTTGGCGTACTTGACACTCGTATCCCTTCTAAATCCCAATGTTCGACCATTGTCAAAATTCATGACAAAATGAGTTTTGTCAACGTTTTCCATAAGATTTTCATCTAAAACACCAATTTCAAATCCCCTATGCAACACAACTAGATGGTAAGTTGTTGCCATTTTAATTTGTAGTTCCTTATTGGGACTACAAGTCAAGCGTCTTCGTTGTGACAGCAACACAATGTTGTGCACATGCATAAATTGTTGAATCCAACTTGGGGTCAACTTTGATGTGAGCAGGACATTGTCCTTGGGATTACAAGATTGGGCTGTATATAGAGAAGTAAGATCTAGCAAGATAGACAAAGCCAATTCAATGAGCAATTTGGATGAGAATTTCACTCCAGCTTTTCTAAATTGGTCAAATGCATCAAGGACTTAGGGTAGATTCAAAGTACCACTACTAGGAAATGATGACCGTTTTAACAGAAAATGAGCAAGTTTCAGTTGTTTTGTGCACTGGTCAATGTAACTTGTTAACTTTAACTAATTTTTGTACTTCCTTAAGAAAATGTGAATTTCCTTCTATTGATTTGGGTAATATGCCTTCTGGTTTTCTCTTGAACATTGATTTAATTCACCTATTGAACTTTCTAAAGTGCGAGCCAATAAAATTAAATTTATCTCAATGTGAATTTATTTTAACTTGTGGTAAATTTTTTTTACCACTTTGCAACAAGAAGGAAAGTTTCATAAACTACATATATATCAAAGTCATGAACATTGACACTTGTCACTGAATTTGTCACATGAAAATTAATATAATAAACATAGCGTCCATGTTATCAATTTAGACATTAGGTTGTTTGCATTTCCAAGCAAAACGCATACATCGCTTTAACATCTACTTGTACTACATAATTCAAAACTACCTTCCATAATGCCAAATTAAAAGTAATGACTATGGTGTCTTTGAAGCTTGGTAAGTGACCTCCACAACTTTTGGAATTAGTCCGTCACATTCTATCCATTCCATCTTTTGCACAAATTTGCACAGGATGAAGAAGGAAGTACACATTTTCATATCTCTCCACCGAAACTCTTTGACCTCAAAAGAATTCAATGAGAAGTGCATTCTAACCATCATAATAATGACAATTTTGATAAGATGAATGCTTTTAACAACTTCACTACGGTCTTCCTCAACCATAACAGTAGATTGCACAACATCTTTATGGAACAAGCCTACATAAATGAGGCCTAATATTTAGCTAGAAACCTTGCTAAGTGAATTCGTACTCTTGACTTTTGCATTGTAGGTGTCAATAGATGCAACCCCTAAATATAAATAACAACAGAAGAAAAATATTAAACTTTATTTTCATTCTAGATGTATAGTCCATGAATATAATTGTCCTTTTAAGCTTATAGAGAGCTATTGACAATTCTAATATTTTTTGACTATCTACTTCTTTGTACTTGACAATCACCTTGAACATTGAATGGATCAACTAGAAGCCACTAACACATACACATTTTCAAAAAATTACTACATTTTCTTCAAGTCACTAACATTTAAAGAAAAAAAAATTAGTAGGAAAAAAAATTTCCTAACCTCTTTTTTCTAAGAATCAGCATACTCTAGTATATGCAACATCCTTAACACTTCCAATGCAAATAGGTAAAACTTCTTTGCTCAGCAAGTTGTACTGAAACTAAGAAGGTTATTACTAGCCGATATCCCTTTTATAATAGCCACCTCCTTCCACCACTTACAGAAAGAGAATATGCATAATAGTATCTTCGTCCAAAAAAAAATTTCTTAGTCAGTAATACTAACAAAACAATAAAAAAGGCATTATGAGCCTACATACTCTCAATGCTCACATAATTCACTTTTAAAAGATGTTCATGTCCATCCAAAATTTAGACTTTGGTGCTTGAGGAGCTTACCTAGTGAAAGTTATTCCATTCACCACATTTTGTGATTTCTGTAGCTAGCAGCGTTCCAACTAGCACTTCTTCATTGTTACTATATAGATACTTGTCAACCACAGGAAGACCTCTATCAACATCCCATGAAATGATGAGATCCTAGTCTAATAAGACATAATAAGCATGTATGAATTAGCCTTCACTCCACACAAGTAACAATTGACATCATCATGTACAATTCAAATCAAATGGAGTGCAATTTTTACCATTACCAAATTTTGTGTTGCACCAGGGCTTCTGTCCACCTCCCTCTAGAAAAGCCAATTGCCAACAGTACCATAGATTGCCTGAGTGACAGTTTACTTCTCCTAAAACATAAAGGTCGCTTAGAAGTTGAACACTTGAACTGTTTATTACATGATGAAGGTATTGGTGCATAACTTACATTACCTAGTGCCTTTCACTTCCAATTTTTCAAAAATGAAGTAAGCCCACCAACGGCCCCAACAAGTAAAACAAACTCACAAATCATTCAAATCATACTCCCTTAAAGCCACTATTTCACTAATACAATCACTCATGTGAGAACGTCATTTCATCTAGCACATTTCTTGCACTTCTCTGCCCATCCGCTACATGAAGACAAATACAAATATAGTTTTAGTGCAAACCTAGAAATCAAAACTGATTAGAACATAAATACTCAAACTACTAAGTAAAACATAAATAGAACTAGAATCTACAACTCCCTAGCCACAACTTCCTTAATACTTCAACACATTGCGTAGCTTCTTCATCACCTCCACATGTTCTTTAAGTAAAACCATTGAGTTTACTTTCACATGTTCTTCTACCAAAAATTAAATTCCTATTGAAATGAATGAGTAGTAGACATAGATGATTTGTGCACTCACCTTCTTAACATCATCCTATGTTGCAATTTCTATTGCATGAAGGTCATTACATATATTGATATAGCTTTAGTTGAACTTCATAATCCTACTTCTTTTCTGTAGAAGCTCCTATTGATTCTTGTTGCGTATCATTTCCTCATGAAGTAAAATAGAAACAAATTGCCTCTAGCCAACATTTCATGACAACCACTACAAACATGAAGTTCCCAAATATGATTATAAATCAAGACTGTGGCAAACTTTGAAACAAAAAAGGACTCGCTCTTTTCTATTAACATATGGGTACTAACTAATTTACCAATTTTTTTTGGTTCAAAAAACAAACAATCAAACCTTACCTAGTTGTCCTTTGCAAATTCCACATATAAGTCAATTACAGATATACTTTGACCATAGAAGATGTTAATGTATCCAAAATATAACAAACCTATTGCATTCTGAAGGAGTCCTTATTTGTGGCAAAGCTGCTTTCCCTATTTTAATCTTCATGATGCAAGAATACAATGGTTAGCATTATTACTACTTCTACAATTTCGACATAGAGTGACAAAAAACCATGAAGGTTCGCGATTTCATTCTAGAAAACATGCATTTCACACCTTAATTAACAAAAATGAAAGAGACAGAGGGTTTTCTACGGTTGCCTATCTTCCTAGATAAATTCATATGCAATTGAATGTGGACTTTCCGTAGCATCTAATTCCCAATAATGAAATTAACAATCACCGTGATCTTCTAATAAAGAAGCTACACATCAAAATCCTATTTAAACATGCTACCTTAGTTTCATTTGTGCGGCTGTATCATGTCCTCTAACATACTATTCAGAAAATATTTGACATCTTCATGATCCCATAAACCCATACCTTCTATTCTATCTTCAATCCAAGGAGAGAATTTTCATGCAAACAATTCATACAAATAAATAATGTTTACATTCGGACAAAAGAATTCATGGACATTTAAATAGAATAATACGGATAAGACATGAAACAGTTCACTTACTTTTAAGCAAAAGACTCATGCATTGTTGCTCCGACATTATCATTGCCACTTCATACAATATCTTCTCCGCAAATCTCTGTATAAAGTAACCAATATTTGTAGGACTAAACCTCCTCAAAACATGTCAACATAGAAAATACAAAGTCTCCTTCTGTAGTGCTAATGCCCAAAATCCACTAACATGTACTCTATAGAAATGAGCTTGCATGAAAAGTTCTTTGGAGTCTTCTTTCAATTACTACTTTGTAATTTCTCTTAAGGGATCCGAAATGCCACATGCATAACTTTTTAGCCTTCATAACTAAAAGCATTAATGTTCTATTTCTACTCATTTTTCACTTGCAAGAAATACTTCATGCAATGAAATTCAAACTATTCATAATGAAGTGTATTGAGATTCCAAAATAATATATGTAAGAAAGGCTTTACTTAGATGGTAGAAAGATACCAAGCTACATGAGTGGGCTGAATATAAGGTACAACCCTTTCCTAGTTATTCACAAACTTTGTAGGATAACTAATCACAATGGACTGCCTTTGACTACGAGCAATACCCAATGGACTCTAAAACTAACTAAGTATCTAATGCTACTCCTAGGGCTAAATGTATATGGATTTGCCAATTTCCACGATTGAGTGAAAAGATTGAAGTTTGTATTGAATGCCTGAAGAAAATGGGGTACCTTCCTAAAAGAAGAAAACCCCACAGTAGCCATGTCGACATCAGTTGCTGTGAGGCATATTGCAAAAAATTAGACTATGGATCCTAGAAGTGTGCAAATTGATGGAGAAATACATGCTAGAGCAAGCAATAAACCCACCAATTCACTCCTCTTCACATGGCGGCGCTCAAATCGTAGCCACTTCTATTTTGATTCACAGGAGAAGTTTAGGATGAAGTCCACGAGTGTGTGCTTAAGAACCATTGTCGCAGCTTAAAATTTTGATTTTCTTAGTATACACCAAAATAGGAACGGAAACTAGTCATTAGGGAACCGGATCCGATAAGGTGGAGAAGGAAAACTCAAAATTAGCACGGAATGTGAAGTAGTGGGCCTCTTGGATCTAATCCGGTCAGGAGTAACTAACGACGGAAACGGAATGTAACACGGATTAGGTCTAGGACCGGATTATGATGATGAACCGGATTATGATGGTAAACCGGATTTATGATGACAAACCGGAAAGGGTCCAGGGACTATAAAAGGAGGAGCTTTCACTGTTGCACCCCCTTTTAGAAACTCGACCTTGAGCGTGCGCGGTTGAGTTTTTGGAGTTTGTGCGTTTGTGTTCTGTTCGTTTTGATTCCGGTTGAGATCGGAGAGAGAACGTGAGGAACGGGACATGCGGCTAGGAGAGAATGAGATAGATTGGAGAGGGAATGCCGCCGCTACGTAGGTCGAGACAAGCGAGTCCCTCTGGAGGCGAGGTGAAGCTCCGGAAAGTCATTCCGGTTATTCCCTCCACAGAGCCGGAAAAGTCTCAACTCATGGAGGATCTCAAATCCATAGGTTGCCTCGGGTTTGCCGAGAAACCCTGGGGTTTTAGGGAGGAGAGAATGGTCAAGGAGCTCCTCGGAAAGCTGTCCAACCAGTTTGACAACACCGTGAGAGGAACTCCCGTCAGCTGGAACGAGGGAATGTGGAGAGGGGTTTACGGTTTCCGGGCAGGAGGTTTAGGGATGGCGAACCGGAAGGATGAGTTTGTCCGAGGGAAGTTCCAGGGAGCCGTCAACCCGAAGGACGGATACGCGGTCGAGGATTGCGAGGATGACCGACACCATCGGCTCCTGCAATTCCTAGTTCCGGTTCTTCACCCGGAAAAGCCGACCAGGGTGACGATCACCCTCGGCAACACCATTTTCGGTGCCCTCAGTGGTACCCGGAAAGTGGACTGGGCACGGATCATTTCTGATCTCGTGGCCCAGCTCGTTAGTAGGGTTGGGAAGAAAAGGGCCACTCTAGTGTGCCCTTACCTCTTCCACCTCTATCGGGAACACCAAGTCCTCACCGACACGGAGGAGAAGGTGTGGAAGACTCAGGAAGTCCTCCTGAAGTATGGGGAGTCGGAAACTGATGATGAGGCCGAATCCGATTCCGGGTCAGAACGGGAGTCGAGCGAGGAAGAGGAGGAGCCGATGCCGCCGATCAAGCGACAGAAGTTGACGCCTCCACACAAGCACGGGACGCCTCCCAGTCAAGACAGACCGGCCCCGGAAGAGAAACCGGAAGCCGAGAAGACTGTTTCCGGGGGAGACCCGGAAATGCAAGATCCGTTCAACAGTCTGATCAACGTCCTCTGCAACATCAGGGCGGATTGGGAGGTCAAGCACAAGACGCTTGCGGCGATCGGAAAGTTGGTAGGTGCGCCACCGGACAGCAAGTTGGCGGAACAGGTGGCGGAGTGCATCACCAATCCGGAAGAGACCCGGAAGCAGGAAGCAGAGATCCGCCGGTTGCAGGAGGAGGTGGATAAACTGAAGGCAACTCTTTTTGCCTATCAGGAAGACGTGACGGCCGCCCGGGAGATGGCGGAGGAGACTCGGAAGATAGCCGAGCAGATCAAGGCGGTCCTGGGAGAGACCGGAACGGCCGCCGCCAAAGCGAAACTCTTCGACGAGAAGATCCACGAAGAGAAGAAACTATCCGGTTCCCGGATGGTCCGGATTCTCGCCGACTTCGCTGAGCAGGTGGAGACGGCAATGGTGGAGGGGCGGAAGGCTGCGGACCGGATCGAGGAGAGCAACCGGAAGCTGACTGGAGCGACGTGCGACAAAGGGATTCATCTTTCGGATATCTCGCTACCGGATCTCTTTCCGGATGCAATCATTCAGAAGGATAGGAAGGATTGGACTCCTGAGTCCAAGAAGTCTGCACGGACTGGGACTCCGGGCATGAGACCGGATATCACCATCGACCTGGAGTCTTCACCCGGATCTAATCCTGCGGAGGGGGAACGGGTCCGGAATTTGAGTGAAGTCTTCGAGGAGCTAGTCCCGGAGATCGGAAGCCCGACAATAGGATCCAGAGTTGTAGGGTAGATAGGATTTTGGATTTCAGTTAGGAGTAGGAGCGGATCCGGATCCGGATCCGGCTCAACAGTATTAGGTTAGCCGGAAGTTAGATTAGGGTGGCGGCGGACCCCCACGGGTTTTCCGCTCCTTTTTGTGCTTTTAGGGTTTTTACCCTTTGTATATAAATCGGTTCCCGCGATGGGAATTAGGAGTTTTTCATTTTGTAAACTTCTTGTACCTTTCTCTTCTCCTCATTGTGTGTCTCTCTCCAGCGCGACATGATTGTATGATGTGAAGTTAGGATAGTATGAGCCAGTTTGTGAGTGATTTCTCCCCTTGGTGTTTCTTTTCCAATCCAAGGTGCATGTGAGTAGGTATTGAAGAGTTGGGAGTGAACTTAGTTCCTCAGCACGTCTAGAGTTTGAGATTCCGGGTGAGAAAGCCGTTGTTAGGCTAGGCGGGTAGGGAGGGATTCCTTAGCTGCCCTAGAACTCCCGGGTGGGAAATCCAGTCGAGTGTCCGATCTCCTGTGAGGTCTCACCACCCGTATGGGTAACGGAAGAACTTTAGTTGATGTTGGAACGGACGGGTGCACTTGTAACCACCTGTCTTCGCACGGATCGGAAGTAGCATCAAGGTCGTTGTAGTACGAGAGGGTCGAGTGTGGGGTCTTTGTGTGACCTACAACCCGGATTGCTATCTGGGTTGTTGTGAAGGACCAAACCGGATTCGGATTAGCTTAGGATTTTAGGAAGTAGGACAGTGGGTCTTCAGCCACTATAAGTCACGGAAGGAGTGGTGGGCCTACCACTCTCAAATGTAAGCGGCGACCCCTCTGATGGTGAAACAGAGGCAAAACTAAACCGGATAGGATTACGGATACAGGATGACCATCCCAACCGGATTGGTCAGGACGGATTTCCAGGATCGGAAGTTGTGAGATCCTGGGATTTGGGTAATTGTATGGACCGAATAGTAAGTAGGACCGGAAGAAGGAGTAATCCGGTCTGTAGTTATCCGGTGTGGTGGTATTTCTGGTTCTAGATCTAGGACCGGAAAGTAAGATTGGGATACTGACTTAGCTTAACTACTTAATAGAGCTAGATACTTCACAGGATCTCGTGGGTTCGATCTTTAGAGTCACTTAGTTATACTCTAGAGCGATTTTTGTGAGTATAATGGGGAATTGACCTGCCCTGTGCTGCGACAACCATCTCTCCCATTGATCCCATGCTATGTACTATAGTTGCAACGTCTAGAAGGTTCCTCTTCTTCAACCTCAACTTCTTCAATTGGCTCTTCTTCTTCAACCTCAATTTCTTCAATTGGCTCTTCTTCTTCAACCTCAACTTCTTCAACTGTCTTTTCTTCTTCAATCTCAACTTCTAGGAATTATGGTGCTTCATCCACAACAACAACAACAACCACAATCTCAATGGTATTAATGGTGAAGGATCCGTTTGTAAGCCTCCGTCTTTTATTTACATCAGGGTCTTGTTTTTCCAATTGAATGACATGTATTTCTCTTGTGATTCCATTCAATCATTCAGCCTCTTCCTAATTCGCCTCTTGTGTTCTAAATCCTAGAATTCAAATGGCCATTCCAAGACGTTGTTGGATCCCAAAGCAAACCATAGTGCCTCTAATGTTGCAGCACCTCCAACGTCTACCTTTTCGAAGTACTTAGGCTCTACAATTTCATCCTCCAAAGTCCATAGTGTGATTTTGTCAAAGAGAGTGGCAACCATATTCTCCCCTAAATCCTAAACTACAATCCAAAATTATCCAAGAATTGCAACTTTCACCTATACGAATGCACAATCTTCCTAAATTGACTTTTGCTTCCATTTTTGGCCCTAAACCCTAAATCAAACACTCTCACACCTTCTTTAGAACACCCTCACAGCTCACAAATCCTAAAACAATATTTCAAAGACCAAACAAAACATTCACAAATAAGCAACAATGCCGTTGAAGGAGAGCGCCAAACCCTAACTGTAGACTCCAAGACAAGCAAGTGTTGAACACTCTTAATGTCATTCGAAGTATAAGTTGAATTGAACTTAACATCTTGTACTTTTCATTCATTTTATCCATCTACTAACATTCTACATGTAGGATCCAACTCATAGGATACTTAGTATACTTCCACATAGCTCAGCTCATTAGATACTTGTATTAACTGAGTATACTTTTAAAAGTTCAAATTCTTTGGAGGACTTTTCAATAGGGCTACTTTAGAAATAAAAATAGGTAAAATGCTATATTATCTCCTATCCTTCATTATTTGTAATGAAAAATGTTCTATTTCACTAATGCTAATTAATTCCTAAAAATTGTCTAAAATTTAGGTCAAGGTAATTAAAACCACCCTTCATTTGATTGCACATTATAGTTATAGAAATTAGGAGTGCCTCCCTCCCTCAAGACTAGGTGAATAACAAATGTAGAGACTTGTAGGAAGGACACAAAAAAATTTCAACCTCAATTAAGAGGAGGAAAATACACACATGACTAGAAGACAATGCATTCTAAAGATTCCAAAATTAGAATGAAGAGAATAATCAAATATAAGGTAGTGCAAAGCTTCAAACATACAAGACTCCAAATGGTGTTTTCTTCTCTCAATTGCACATTCATAATTGTAAGAAGAGGCAATTGTGAAATAAAATGTAGATGTACTGTACATGTGGAATTGTGGACAGTCTATAATGCTAAAGTAATTATAGAAGAAGGCACAACCTCAATTTATTTAGTAGCAATCTCAAACCACTTCTTTCTTGTACCATCAAAGCAACACTATTTCGGAAGTTTACAAAAGCGAATTGAACCAAAATTTTAGGTTGTAATTAATAAACAACTCTTTTGTAATTAAAGTCAATATTAGAGATTAGTAAACATTCCTTAAAAAGTCTTCATATTTCTTGAAATCTCCATTTTGTTGAAGAATTAATGCTACAAAAAACCTACTCATCCTTTCTAAATTGATGCCAAACAATTGTGTACTTTGAAACCAACAACATTTTTTTTAATGTATCAGCTCGGACGCCACCTAGGTTTAGGGCCTAAAACTTGGAGATGGTGTGAATAGGCACAGCAAAAGAGACAAAATTCATCGCTTTTTTCATGTAAGTCCAAGTGAGAATTGAGCTTTATTAATGCTATACTACACTAATAATGATGTGTACATAGTATTTTGCAACAATACATACAATATATGTCAATAATACTCTTAGTGTTATCAATACAAAATGTTAAAATAAACACTATTTAACTATTCTAAATTTAGTAATGTTCACGTTGATATGTAGTGTATTAAATTTCAAGAATACTACTAATGTTACCAATATTGAATGTGAACATGAATAATATTTTTCAACTAAATGAAAATCAGAGCTGGTTTAGTAATATAATAAATAATATCAAATGTCACATAATACTATATATTATTATTAGTGTACTTTGGCAATCTTGTATTAGGCAAAAAACATATCCAATTCAAACAACCCAAATTGTAATACAAACATGAAAGGTGCTGCAATGAAATCACGCTTTTATAACATTTAATTGCCTTCATTTGTCTTGCCCTTCTCCAACAAAATAATGTAAAATATTCTATACCTAACAATAGCTATGGGAATATGTAGCAAGAATAGTAAATAGTAAATCATGCCACTGTAAATGTTCTCCCTAGGAAGGGGCTACCAAATATGTGAACAACAAACTACTACTAAAACAAAATTGTTGATAGAAAGGTGGGTCCATTCTTATTCTAGTGTATACTTGTTTTTCCACCATGGATGAACTTTGTAGACGTGAACTCAAGAAAAAAGAAGGCAACCTTTGTCCATCACCTTGCAAAATAATAAGACCAACCAAAATATCTTAGAAGCATTAAAACCTTGACATAAAGTTTAGAAATTGTCCAACTTGCCTATAATTTAAGTTGTATCAATGCAACTTTGTAATATGAAATTGATTACATTGGAATTCACTTGTTTGGATTAAGTCAATGTTATTATTAGATGGTTTGAAAAATTAAAATTTCAGAACAAATAAAACAAAATATTTGGAAAATCAATCAATATAAAAATTGTGTTTGAAACTAAGAGCATTAAAAATCCATTTGTTAACTTCTAAAGAACTATTGATGGTGTTTTGACATCCAAAATATCCCTACCCAAAGCAAGGCTTAAATCTTCATCTATATTTAATTTTTAACAAATCAAAATGTAGAATCTTTAAGTTAACTTGTTTAAGTATATCCTTCTAAAATTTCATAGTGCAAATTTCCACCCATTTTAAAATTAAACTCCTCATATTTGACATTGAAATCATAATAAGCCTCTAACTTTTGCAATTTTCATTGGATTAAAAAATTATTTTAATTGAAAAAATGTTCCTACAAAAAACACCTAGAGGTTGATTTTTTTAATGATGTAGAATATTCACCCTAAGCCCTTCAATGTTCAAGGCAACAAATTTTGGTGTCAAAAATACTTTGAAGTTAAATAAATCCTACCCAAATTATTATTTTTAATCTTTTATACTTTGAAAATTTCTTTTTGAAGTCTGATTTTAGCATCAATAATCTGATTTTGAAAATGAAGGATTGTGATTATTCTATTCAAGATTATATATAAGAGTGTCCATTGCAAATCTTGATTTTTTGGTGTTGAGGGCTTTTGGAAATGAGCCTCAAGCACACTAATCTTGGAGAAAAAATCATATTAGAAATTCATTTTTAAAATAAGAGAAAAATTCTGAATTTTTTTGCATTGAATGGGTTTTTTATATAAATTAAAAGAGGATTGAATAAATTCAAATCACTTTCACAATTTTAACACCCTCATGGTCAAACATTATAATCTTTCATTCCATACATATTATTGTTGTGTTTTCTATTCCCATGTGATTTCAAATATGTCTATTTTGAATTTGTATGGTTATAATTTTAAAAAATTGATAAAATTTATTAAATTGTTGGCTTTTTGTTCAATTTAGAGAAAATTACAAGCTAAAAAAAGACCTTGGGCAATGGGCATTAGGAATTAAACAAATAGGGTTAATCTCAAGTGTCCAAATTTTAAAAAATAGCTACTTCAGAAGTGATTTCTTTAATATATTTAGGTGATAGAAGACTCTCTATATGGTCTTATTGTTGTTTTAAATTGGAAGAATTGCTACCAAATGGTCTTTACAGTAGTCTACATCAATTAAAAAAAAACAATGCTTTTAGGGTTTAAACTAGTTTAATTAGTTGATTCTAGAGTAATCTTTGAAATCTTTTTATTGACAAATATAGGGTCTATTTTGCAACCATAGGGTTCATTAGAAGTCATGGCTATAATGATGGAATGAAGCCCAAACACAAACGATGGAATTTTGAACTCACATGACAAAATTTGAAACCCAGGAGAATATTTTTTTTAATTGAGGAACCAAGTTAAAATGTTTTTTGGGAAACCAATGGAAACCTATGGGGTTCAATTAATTTTTTAAATAAAGACTAGAAGAATTTGGAATTAAAAAAAATGAAAGTATTGAAAGGTTTTTGAAGCAACAAATAGTAATTACAAAAACAAGTGCAATGTAGAGTACTTTGCAAATATAGCCATATGAAGTCACCTCCTGTAATTTCAGCTAGTTTATTTTTCCAAAACAATTGCCAATATTTTAGAAAATACACACGCATATATATATATATGTATATATTGGATGTATATTGTTTATTATAACATTACAAACATTGGGATTGGAATTTTTCAATTCTATAATTAAATTCTTATCAATTTAGTGTTTTGAATCATTATCTATTCCTTCCTCTTTACTATTTTTTTCCTATATATTGTACAATTCTAAACAATCATAAATTTTTCAAGCATGTAGCCAATTTGCCTTAAAGAATGAATCTAAAGAGTAAGCACCATTTTGGACATTTTTTCCTACACATGTAACCTTATAAAGTGTAGCTGCCCAGTTTTTTTGTAGGACCCAAAAGATAAATTTTGTCAATTCAAACACTAATATCTTGCCATCTATATGGAGGAGAATTCTGAATTTTTTCCACATCTTTTCAAACCAATGTAAAACAAGATCCTATGGTTACATGTGTCTTAAAATATTCTTTTTCTAAAATTTGGCTTTTATAGTATAGGTATTTGTAAATTTTCTAAATGGCAATTTTAGAGCATTTTTGATGAAAACATAATAAAAAAATCTTTAGGAATAAAAACCATATATTGTCATTTGAAGTAGCACAAAACCATAATAAACCATGAAAATTTATAAACATTTTTTTTTATGGCAACACAAAAAAATTATATATTTAGATTTTAATCATAAAAAGTAGAAGTGTATTTAGTAGTATCTAGCTATACTAACCTCTAAATGCAAAAACTGCATTTTTTAATCAATTTTTTTAGCAATATAGCAATTTTGGATAGCTCACATGAATTAAATTTTTATTTTTTTTCTTTGAAATTTTCACACAATATGTGACCAAGAGTAGATTTAAGGCTTGATAATTTTCATAACTTCTGACTACATGGTTAAAAAGTTATTGCATAATATGTAATTTTCATTATTCAACAGGCAGTCCAAGCAACTCAAAAAACTTCTTTAAAAATCACTTTTGTAAAAAATAAAAATTTGAAATTGTTCCTCTAAATTTTATATATATGGAAAGCTTTGAATCATTCCATTTTGATTAACAAGATGAAAGTTATGAGGAGTTTTAGTTTGTGGGTTGGTATGCAAACTTTGAAAACCATAACTACCCACAAACTAAAATTCCTCATAAGTCTCAATTCATTAATCAAAATGGAATGATTCAAAAAATTTTGAATATATATAAATCTACAATTTTAAATTTTAAACCCATTTCAAATTTTCATTTCTCAAAAAAATGATTTTTAAAGAAGTTTTTTGAGTTGCTTGGGTTGCCCTCTAAATACTAAAAATAAAATATCATATAATAACTTTTTAACTATGTAATCAAAAGCTATAAAAATTATTGGATCTAGAGCTACTCCTTGGATACATATTGTATGAAAATTTCAGCAAAAAGAAATAAAAATTTCATTTGTAGTGACCTCCTAAAATTGCTATGTTGCCAAAAAAAAGGGAGTTTAACATTAGGGATTAAAGTTTTTGTGCATACAACAATGTATTTTGAATTTAAGGTATTAGGTATTGCAATGCATACTTAAACTAGAATGTTTATGCATTAGTAAATTACCTCTTTATATTTATAGCCATATATAGATCAAAGCAATTTATTTTCATTTAGTTGACTTGAAACTAGACATTCTAACATGTTCAAAGACACATTTCGATCATATATAAATTGCTTTTTATTGAACTAGCTCAAGCATTTATGACAAGATATGAAGGTCAATTTTAATAGCACATCAACTTTAATTATGAAGTACAAGATCTAAACTGATTTCAAGTTATTTCAAAATACATGCCTAAAATTGATCACTTTTGGTTGATCTAAGATCTTCACGGATGTAGGATATGACAAGAACCAAGTTTATAACACACATCCCAATATCTTTAGCTTTAAATTATTTATTTCTTTATCCCATAGTGAGTAAAATGTTTTCTTCTATTCTTCAAAGATGAAATTAGATGTCTTCTAAAAGTCATGATATTTTTAGATTTTTTTGTGAAAATTTGAAATATTTTTGGATTTTTCTAGTAAGACTCAAAATTTTTTTATATCAATACAATATATACTTGAAAACTTTGAAAATTTTACTATAGGTATATACTATTATTTGAAACAATAAAGTGTAGACCAAATTTTTTTGTCATCCTATGATAAGATAATTGGTCGATTATGCATATAGGGGCATAGGGCCAAAGTTCAAATTATTATATTTAATTTAATTTAAGAAATTTTTCAAAATTTTGAATTGGGATAGAAAATAGAATTTAATGGCTTCCTTTCATTAGTTGGGCTCAAATTTAACCCCTAAAGTCTCAAGGCCATTTTTTTGTCAAAAACCACTCAAAACTGTCATTTTTGCTACACTCACTCACTCACTCACTCAAAAAAATTAGAATCTAAACATAGGATTTTGTACTTCACTTGTCTTAGCTCATACAATAAAAAATTCATGAAGTTTGACCGTATAGATTGGAAGATATTAGCATTCAAAGTTGAAAAAGAAAGTTTTTGTGAACATTGGTCTATAATTTCATATAACTTTGACCACCATTTGAGGAATTTTTTTGCACTATAGACTTTGAATTAAGAAAAAATTATGTTGAAGAATTGAATTGAAGTCTATTAAAAAAACTAAAAAACTCAAACTTGATTTTCATTCTTTAAAAAATTGTTAAAAAAAAGTAGGTCCAAGATTGAAAAAACAAACTAAATTGTTCATAAATCCAAGATGGGATTGAAAGTCAATTATCCCAATGGTGAGATTGTTTTAGCAAGCAAACAAAACATTTTTTTTTAAATTGTGAAAAATTGTAAAAATTGCAGTTAGAAATGAATCCCACAAGTTATATTTTAAAAAAGATGCTGAAATTGCCCAAAAAACAAGATTGTCCTTAACTTTTTCATTGTTAGTCCAAATAGAACAAATCAAAGCTTCACATATAGACAAAAATATAAAATTTTAGGAGAAAAAAAGTTAGAATTCATTTTGATTTTTTACAAATTTTTTTGTATTGCCCACCAAGTTCAATTTGAAGCTTTTTATAGTAAAACTTTTGCTTTCAGGCACTAATTGAAATAAAAATTATATTCCTACATAGCAAATCAATTTTTCTATCTTATGGGAAAGTTTCAAAAAAAATTCACCAAAAATTGAGATCACAAAATCTGATTTGTTCCCCCAGGGAACAATGCCCATTAGAGGATTTTTAGTAGTTGTAGAGGGTTGTAAATTCTCCTAGCTACTAGTGTCAAGGGAACAGCCTTGTAGCTGCTACCTGACGTGGCAGTGCAAGTACCATGTCATTGAAATTTTTTTTTCCATTTTTTTTTCCATTTAAAGTTGTTTTGTTTTTTTGGAATTTTTTTGTTTAAAAAAAAAATACTAATAGCAGGAATAGGGGTCAGGGAATAGGCCTGAAATAGCCCTCCCGACCCCGTAGAAATCCTCTAACGGCACTTCAGGAGTTAAAGAAGACTATTCTTTCTAGTGATTAAAATTTAGATATAAACCAGAGAGGTACAAGCTACCAAAAGACAAAGAAAAAGATCCATTTATTGAACGTCCTCTTTGAAAAGAAGTTGATTTACCTTAGCAATGTGATTTTGACCCACATCTAGTAAAAATACATTTACAGAACTTTAAAAAATAAATGAAATGAAAAATCACATTTCTTCATCCTCTATTCATTACTTGAAATCATCTAAGTGCCACAAGTGATTTAATGAGCGCTTAACCTTGAAATGACAATAATAATGTTTTGTATCCTATAGATGACTTCAAGAAGGGCTTCAGGTTGAAAGAAATCCATTTTCCATCCATTTTTTTGGAGTTTCTTGAATGAATTTTTAGTGAATAGAATTGTATATTCCCTTATTTATTGTATTATTAATTTTCAAAGAAAAAGATGCTTAATCCATGGATTACTCTTTGTGAACAATTTATGTCCTCTCAATGATTTCAAGAAGGATTTTAGGATGTAAAAAAAAAAATTTATCCAAATTTGTTTTTTAAAAGTTTGAATACTTTTACAATGATTAGAATAGCATATTTCCTTACTATTGTATTATTAATTTTCAAAAGAAGATGCTTAATCCATGGGTCCCCCTGTCAATAGTGTATTTTGGCCACTTTTTGCTCTATACTCTTAACCCCTAAAGTTCCTTAACTAGATTTTCACCAAAAATACTCCAAAACTACCATTTTTAGGACAAGTACCAAAAAAAAATTTTAAACAATTTTGGACACATCCAAACATAGGATCTCATATTCTAATAATTTGAAAAGATGTAGAAAAAAATTTAGAAATTTCCACCATATATTGTACATTGCAAGATATTAGTGTTTCAATTGAGAAAAAGCCTTTTTTTGGGCCCTACAAAAAACTAGGCAGCTACACTTTGCAAGGTCACATTTGTATGAAAAATTGTCCAAAATGGTTGCAACTCTTTGGATTCATTCTTGAAGGCAAGTTGGGTATATGCTTGAAAAATTTCAGACCATTTGGACCTGTACAATATATAGGAAAACAAATGTAAGTAGAAAGAAGTAGAGAATGAATCAAAATACTAAATTGTTAATAATTTAATTATGGAATTGAAAAATGCCAATCCCAATGGTTGTTATGTTGTAATAAACAATCTTCATCTAATATTTTTATTCTTTTCTAAAAATGTTGACAATTGAATTCAATAAAGAACTTCAAAGTTTATTTTGGAGTAGAGAATCCATAACTGCCCATAAACTAAAACACCTCATAACTTTTGACTTATTGATCAAAATGGAATTATGTATATATAAATCTAGATAACTAATTTCAAATGATTTTTTCAAGTTTGCTCAGACTACCCGAGTTAAAAAACAAACTACATATTAGGCCATAACTTTTGACTCATATTTCCAAATGTTCTAAAATTTAGTGCACATGAAAGATATTCCTTGTCCACACCTTCTATAAAAATTTGGGCCAAAAATATGAAAAACTCTATTCACATGCACCTGCCCAAAAAAGTTATATTGCCAAAAAATGCACCTTGGTCCTTTAGGAGTTAATCTGAATTTTAGCTATAAAATGATATTTTTTGAATTTGTGCACAACTAATGAAATGAAGTTTATCAAGTGCAATTTTTATACCAACTAAAATTTTTGGAAAATTCAATTTTGTATGTAATTTGAACTTTGGGCATGTGACTATGATTTATTGATTTTATTATACCATGATGTTATACACTATAATATATAACAACGTGTTTATACTGATGATGAAATTTCAGATTTTCTCAACATATTTGCATTCGAAATGAATTTTCTTCACTTTGTCTTCTACCAATAATTTCAAATTTTCTCAAAAATATTTGAAAATCTTATAACTCACAAAAGACATGTAATTTCATCTCTGAAATTTCTTTCATATATGGTTGCAAATTGGCAGCAATCAGGGTGAATGATTTGGGAGGCCTGAATCCGAGGTCATGGGCCAAGGTTATGGTTTAAGAAAGTCAAGTAGGTAAGAAATCATGGTCAGTAAGATTAGTTGCTCAGAAAATGTAGCATTGAATATCTCTGCACAGGACTCACACAGAAAGCCAATGATTCAGAATTTGCCCTGAACTGTCTTGCAGCAAGCTGCAACCGGAGGGAAAGCTTAAATTGTGGCTTTCTTATTCAATTATAAATAGAGTTACAGAACTAGGAATAGGAAGTGATTTTACATGACGAAATGGCTCTTCAGCTACGAATTTTCTGAAAGCCACCCTCGCTGACCTCGATCATGAGTAAATAAGCAGGGTAATAGAGCAGGACCAAGGATGATCGAGTTTGCCTGTACTAAATAATGAATGAAATCTGTACTGCTGTCTTTGAATTCAAGAGGGTCTCTGCAGAGACTAGCCAAATCCTAAACTGACTACCTCCGTCTGTTTCGAAGGGTCCTAATAGTCATAACAAGCTCTTCCCGCTCGCCTTCCACTTCAGCAAACCGCAGACTCATGGCCGAGTACCGATCCCGCATGTCTCGCAATTCACCCTCCAGCTGCTTCACACGCTTTCGCAATTCTACAAGATCATTTACAACCGTGTCCACATCTCCGAAGTTCTGAAGTGCCACTGCATGAACATTCTGTTGCTCCGCAAATGCACTGCTCACAATCAAGAGGCGGCCATGTCAGTTAGAATGATACAACATTAATTGGAAGACTCCCACCACACCCACAACCACACCCACATGTTACCAAGGAACATTGCACAGTTTCAGGCAGGCATTTTAAGACGTCATAAACAGAATCTTCGCTATGTATCCTCCGGAAGCTGGGTAACATAGAGCTGGGGACCCATTACCAATACAACTGGGGAAACTCTTTTGAAATCTGACGCATGCATCGCAATAAACGTGAAAAGTAAAACATGCCAATCTATTTTCCATGATCGCTTCAGGTATTTTCCCTTTCGAGAGTCCACCAAAGGTGACGTAGAGACAGTCGCAAATCTAGGCATAAGTGCAAGCATCTTCACTACTCTATAGTTGTAAGCAAAGAACAATTCAAGACTGGTAAAGAATGTTATGTACATACGTCCGCAGCTGCGACTTGTACATGTTGTTGGCCTCCATGGCTTCGGCTAATTCTGTTTCTAGATGTACAACTTTCTCAACCATATTGGACCCAGCAGCAGCTGCCTTGTACTTCTGAAGCCTGCTGTCCAACTTCTCATTGACCTGATTTCCAACAATGCTTCATCAGTTGCAACTACATTTGTAGCCAATTTGTAAAAATTAGTCAAAAATATACGAAAGATAGAAAGTCGAAACATGTTTATAAAAGAATCTACATTATTCCACAAAATATGGCTATCGGAAATAAAAGGGTGGGACATTATTATTAAATTTGAAGAAGAAAAAGAAATCACTGACCCCACGGGTCTAACAGCTAGAAACGAAACACGCATTATCATGAAGAGGCAGTTGCCAACCTCTTGCAAACGCTCCACTTCACTTTGAAGCATGTCCCGCGTATTTAGTTGGGATTCCAATTCCTTGATGTGTCGATTTAGAGCGGCATTCTGATTCTGCAAACGGGTCAACTGCCAAGAGAACCAGCACGAATTCAATGTTCAGAGACGATCGCAACATGAAATCCAGCGGCAAGGATAGACTTAGGATGGTTCGTAGCCTTGATTCTGCGTTCCAAAAAGACTCCAAAAGAGAGGCCATCAAAGAAGGAAATATCTATAGAAATTGCGCTGATCTTAATTATTTGAATTGACTGTCCTTCAGGCCCAAACTTTCAGAGTTCATTGCTAAGAACAAGAATTTCAGTACCTCCACTTGAAGCTGCTGAAGATCGGAGTCAGGTGCCCCTTGGATAAGTTGTTCATTAGCCAGCTCCAAACGCTCAATCTCATTCAGCAAACTTGATTCCTTCTCCATAAACTCCTGCTTCATTTTCTCCATCTCTATGGCCTTCAAACGACCTCCCTGTTGGGAACCCCACCATGTCATGCAAAGTCCATCTCCAATTGTGAAAATTCATCACCATCAATTCCAAACTCAATTACCGAAACCTAGTTGCACCTACCTCAGATCCACACCAGCGGAGTTATAAATGGCAGTTACAAAAATACTAGAAAACCAGTTCATCAAGTTTCGCAGTGAATGGACACTCAACATCGAAGCATTCGTCACTACAAAAGACAGAGATGCCAACTCAGAAATTTCTAAGTGCTAAAATACCTCATGAGATTCATCTCCATTGCTTGACTTTCGGAGTCCATTACTCGTTCCGTTCTTGTCTGCTGAAAAGGATGCTCTCTCATCCTCCAGTAACAATTCTAGCTCAGCAACCCGCTTCTGCAAAGTAGAATTCTCCCTCTGAAGCAATGCACTGTGTTGCAAGGCTTGTTCAGCCTTTTCAGCCCGATGTTGTTCAGATTCTTTCAGCATCGATAAAGTTCTAACCTCGGTAGCAGATCGCATGTCCATATCCTCCAAGTCACTCTGTAGTTGCGCAACCTGCGCTTCTAAAGTCTTCGATTCTGCGACAGCGTTGGCATGGTCTCTGCTGATGCTATGGAAACTCTCTTCAAGCATGGCACGGCTGTTTTCAAAGACTTTGGTATGCTCTCGTTGATCATGATGGGCCTCCTCAAGTTCCCCTTGCAAACGCGTAACTTCCTGTTCTAAATGGTGTTGGGAGCTTTTGAAACCTTCACATTCTTTGATAGCTTCATCCAACTCCTCAGTCAAGTGCCTGACAAGGTCCTGGTGCTTTTGTGTAGTGGAATCCAGAGCGTTTTGAAGTCGCTCTCGTTCACTGAGGAGGATCGATTTCTCCTCCTCCACCACTCCCGCTTCTTGCTGCCGCTGGTCTCGCTCTTCCGTCATATATTTTAGCTGCAACTCAAGACCAGATATACGATTGAAGATTCGCAATTTTTCTTCCTCCAGAGCTGCCAACTTACCCTCTAGGAAAATTTTGGCCATTTCCAGTTCTGCAGCTCTCGAATCTGCACTCTCCATTTCTTTCCGAAGCTCCTCTAGTTTCTTTTTCAGCAATTCGGACTCTTCCAGAGCATGGTCTAAATGCTCCTGCTTGACTCGAGTTCTCTCCTCGGCACTGCGTTGAATATTTTCCTTGTCTAATTTTTCACTTTCCAAGAGTTTCCTCAAAGACTCCACCTCAGAGGAGCTCTGGTTATGGCCGGAGGATGTAAGAGCCAAAATCTCACGTTCCAGCTCTTGAATATGCAACCTGGAATATTCATTAACGAACAGAGAAATGTTAAGAGCTTTTCATGCAGTGACCCCAAATACTGATGATGCCCTAATTTTGATATAAACTAGATAATTGCGAAAATAAAATATAAATAATACACAGCAAATGTGAAGCTGCAAGCACCTGCTGAGCCTGCTGTCCTCCTGGGAATCTTGAAGCTCTTCTTCCAGGACAGTCACGGTTTCTGCCAGCTGCTGAAAGAGCTGGTTGTTTGCTACCTCTTGTTCTTGGACTCTACCAATGCTCTCGGGTTGGCCGTTTTCTAGCCTTCTAATGGACTTCTGAAGTTCTTGATTCTCTGTCTGAAGGCGCTGGGTTGACTTTTCAGCTACTTCTTTCTCAGAGAGAATCTGAGTAATATCCTCCTGTAAGCGATTAAGTTCACCCTCCAAGCTGGCAACTTTTCCTAATAGCTGAGCACGTCCTTCTACGGCCCCCTCTGAAATCTTCATCTCACCAATCAACTTAATTTTTTCACTGAGTTCCGAACTGCTTGACTCCAGATTGGACCGCAATTCTTCGTTTTCATCTGCCAGCCGATTTGTCTCAGCCTCTAACTCCTCGACATCCTGTTGCAACTGTTTCAATAAATTATCAGGGGCACGAGGCTGAGATGTGGATTCAGAAGCCTTCAGATCAGCAACCAACCTATTTTTCTCAATGAGTTCCGAACTACTTGACTCCAGATTGGCTCGCAATTCTGCATTTTCATGCGTCAGCCGATTAGTCTCGGCCTCTAGCTCCTCGATGTCTTGTTGCAACTGTTTCAACAAATTATCAGGAGCACGAGGCTGAGATGTGGAACCAGAAGCCTTCAAATCATCTAAGAGTTTACTCTTCTCAATGAGTTCCAAGCTGCTTGATTCCAACTTGGTATTCAACTCTGTATTTTCATCAGTCAATCGAATTGAGTCTGCCTCTAGTTCTTCCACATCTTGTTGCAACTGCTTCATCATATTTTGCAGGCCATTTACAAGTGTATCACCAGTGTCTGGAGGTGCACTAGTTTGCATTTGAGAATTCCTCTCTTCCAAATGCATTATCCTAGCTTGCAGATCCTTTATCTCATCATCTTTGGCAGCAAGCTTCTTAGTCCAATCACTTTCAACCTGAGCTAGAGATTGTGAAGAATCATTGCTTTTGGCCGCATCAAGGAGTTCATCGATCTCTGAAACCAGTTTCATGTTGTATTGCTGTGTCTTCTGCAGCTGCTCATTCAGGCTGCTGATAGTGTTCTTCTCCGATATGATCTCCTCCTTCAGCTCCTGAATTACGCGCTGAGCGTCTTCCACGGCCCGTCTGTGCAATTGAAACAAACAATTTCAATACTCTATCTACGAAATGACTGAAATATCATGTGATGTATTTCTGACATAGACACGGCTCAACTAGACACCTGCAAGTGCTTCGTTACACAACCAGACTCTTGGCAATGAACAGCAGCTCATTTCCACAATTGCAATGCCAGAAATCGCAAAGAAGAGCTTAGCACTTCAATTGCAATAAAAAAGAGTTTCTCCTAATTCCAAGCACAGACAATTCTAAATATCAGGGATTTCAGTAAAATTAGATTGTTTCAAGAATTTCTCGACGACATCATCAAGAGTATCCTCCCCGTGATTCATGGGGAGGTTTCCCTACGGTCACAGTGATCATCTAGATCCCTATGCATCATACGGAGAACCCCTTCTGTATAAGGAGATCATACAGAAACCTTCCTCTTAAGCAAATGACATTCCCAGACCTGGATTCATCAGTCACACTTTCAGGATCCCGAGAGGCATGCATCGTTGACTTGAGTTTCTCTACTTCCTGTTTCAACCTATCTCGCTCCGCTTGGAGGGCAGATAACTCCATTTCCTTCTCCTTATTGACTTGCATATTCTTCTCAAGCTTGCGAT
This sequence comes from Pseudoscleropodium purum, assembly GCA_963969395.1. Taxonomy (NCBI): domain Eukaryota; kingdom Viridiplantae; phylum Streptophyta; class Bryopsida; order Hypnales; family Brachytheciaceae; genus Pseudoscleropodium; species Pseudoscleropodium purum. Next base: position 913,210 of record OZ017802.1, read on the forward strand.
TGAGATCTTCCACTTCACAGCTGAGCTTGAGTGACGACTTACGAAGATCTTCGATAGAGGCTCCCGAAGTTTCTCGAAACTCTCCCTGCATCTGGGTCCGTTCTGATTGCCGAACTTGCTGATTTCCACCCGAGGCTGCTGAAGTGGAGAAAGTTCGCTTGTGGCCTAAGTTTGGAAGAGGAGAGGAGGGCTTGGCCTCGACAGCCACAGTTTCCCTACTTCGGTCCAGCTTTTCTGGCAGACTGGCAAATGAGCTCGAAGAGGATAAATTCTCCCCGGGGTATCCTTGCATACTATCAGTAAAAGAAGTAGCCCCTGGTGTAGATGGAACCTCAAGCGAGTCAAAGCTGCTGCTGCTGTACCGCAATGAAGAGGTAGATATACCTCTCTATAAAAGACAAACACAATAATAAAATTAATTCAATGGATATAGATAAAAAAAATCTAGGAATTTGATAACACCCACATAACAAGAAACCATAACGAAATCCAACATGAATAACGCATATTCTTGATCCCTATAAGTAAGCGACATTACCTGCTGAAGCTTCCTCGTTCCTGATGATGGTGATAAAGGCGGAGAGTCCATAGAAGGCTGTCATAGCACCAGTCATCAGCATCTAGTCAGTACAAGAGTGAACAAAATCTCCTTTCCAGAGCATCAAGATTAAGAACTTCGAATTCAAGGGCAAGACAGTTGGCCTTTTTTGCCGACACCAGTCAATACCGGTCTACCTGTGAACATTCACATCCACAAGCTACAGCGATTAGCGCCTATGGCACTAATTTAGCAAAGTCACACTCTATTTAATTAGTGCAGTTTGAATACCATTACATTGTACTGTACATATTTCCACCAAAAAAATATAAAAATGTAGTAACCACATTTTGCGCCCTCTCTAAAAGGATAAATCAGTATAACTATGTCCTTTATGATTTATAGATTCAATTAGATAAATTTTTAAAGAAACAAAAAAAACAATCAGATATCATGCCTTGCGAGAGCTGTCCAAATGACCATTACTGCTTGCCCGGTTCAGCTTGTCCATGTCGTCACTATCAGAGGCTACAGAGTCCTCTTCATCTGCGTCGTTTCCGGGTTTCGTCGTCCTGTCTGAATCTTTGACACTGACAAATGATCGACCAGCGTGGCCAACAAAAAAAGTCAACATAGCTTCACATAAATACTTTATTTTCAAGAAACTAAAGAAAGCAGTGAAATACTAGAGTTCGAGACGTCAAAGACTGACTTTGGGTCTATGATTCCCATTCGCAAGGGACAAACAATCAATAGGAATCCCGCGAATTCACAAAAGATAGAGTCACGCTACTTATTTGTACACAATGTAACAGACAATGAAACAGAGGTTACCTGTCATGGGATTTGGGAGTTAAGCAAGTGACAGTAACCTGTCAAGTCAGACATGATTCAAATTGTATTAGGCTTCAATAAATGTGAGCCTAAGCGGTCAGCAACCATAGTTGCGGTACTTTAATAGGGTTAAAATATCCTACTGAAATAAAAGACGAACAGGCTGGTTTGCTGACATCAGGAAGGGACGTACATGTAGCAAGGTATTAGTGGTGCAATTCCTCAAGGCCAATCCTTTTTGTTGTGGATGCTTTGAAGCAGCAAAATCTCCAAAATTAATCGTGACCTCCCCTAGCACTCCAGTCCGTGATGACCCCTGTGCAGTAAACCGAGACCACATACTAATGACTCATCAACAAATATCTTCTCGCTTGCAAAGACTATCCCTATCATCCTTTATCCTAACCACGTTGAGCGTTAAGAAACTACAAAACATGGGCACGAAACAGAAGACGGTTGAAAACATATGAACAGCCCAGAAACTTACGGATGAAACCATAAACCTGTACTTCTTTTCCTCGTACGAATTGCTCCGAGTGTCAAACACCATCCTTGTCGTCTCTATAATACTGTCGGGCCAATGACATTCTGCGTTCTTCACCACCGCTCTTGGCGTTTTGGCTACAGGCCGTCCTGTCTCGTATGGAATCACGGATATCACCAATTTGTCCCATCCTTGCAAAGGTACCTGCCAGAAAACAACAACTACTGCGAGTCAAATTCCTCTTCGTAATTGCGCACGTACTAGAACCATAGTGAGAAGTTGCATTACCATTGCCAACAAACCATCTCACAACAGAATTGAAATTCCTTAGAATCTGTCTCCACAAAATCGGAAGCTAATTCATCAATACCCGTAAATCTATGGAACATGACCTAATCTTCAAATCGATCCGATTCGAAGGCAATGTCACTCCAACATATTCTCTGCATGAACTATCTAATTCGGGATGTAACCTAAATTGTTATCGAAATGCAGCTCATGTCATTAGAACTGAACACAACAAACTCCAGCAAGTCAGCGCAACGAAAGTCTAACTTTTTGCTCACGCGAATGCTCATCAGATTCAAGATACGAGCAGGTTGTGGATAGAGTTAAAAGGGAAAATAAGGATGTGGAGAGGCGGACCCGGGTAGCATGAAACCCAAGCTTGAAGTCTAATTTTTCCTTCACTTTCTCGGGCTTCCTCTTCAAGGATTTAAACATCTTCACAGTCCGAATGTAAAACTTGCGGCTCTCAGCCTATTCAAAAGATCCCTTAGGTTCCTATCCTCAGTTGCGCTAAGCAGGTTGTCTTAGAGTTCGGTAGATGCGGAACAGGAGAACTTCAATAATTGCTGGTCCCGGTGCATTTACAAGGTCTCCCCACGACCACCTGCAACACCAACGCTACCTATCCGACGTAGAATCCGCCTTTCCTGAAACCGCACACGCAGATCCAACTCCAGTTTGCCAAATTCCTCAGCTCGATTGATTTGCATCCGGTGCGAGACCATCACTCATCTTCAATCACAAGCTCGCTCCCTTCCACTCTCATCATCTCCTGGTTACCTATACTCTGCAAAAACCGCCTGTTCCGCGCAATCTTCAGTCGCATCAACACTCTCATCGCATCCGCATCACCGCAACTCACCATCTCCAATGCCGGCGGAATCGCCTGCAGAGACTGGCACCTAAATCCCGATCTCACCAGCATCCACAACCGCAAACCATCACACTCACCGACCTCAACCCTAAACCTCTACAACCTTCTCCAGCGCATCTCCGGAGTAGAGCCTCGTCAAAACCTCACAAAAACCCGTCGAAAGCAGCAAAAACGCCACCCAAAGGCTTGAAGGGAGCTCAAATTCACCGCAACGAAGTCTACTCAAAGCAACCGTGTATTGCGCCGAGCTTGCGCGTGGGATCTGCGCGGCACGCGAGAGAATGTAAGCAGCTGAAGGAGAGACGGTCACGGCGAGGAAGGCAGAAGGGTGAGGAGAGAGCTTCAAGAGTAGTCACAAGGGACGGAAGAGAGATGGGCGATGATGAATTGAGGGGCGCGGTCATGGGACTCGGAAGGGCCCGCGCGAGCTGGTGAGCGGGCCAGGGCAGGGGGTCCATGCCCGGTCGCTGCGACCCGTTCTGCCCAGAAAAGCGAGCGCCCGTATCCGCCGGGTGTCGGCGGGGAGGAGGGGACCGGGCGCATTTCGTTAGTGTGCGCTATCGGGCAGCCCGGGGAAATTCCGCCTGACGCCCTGACCAGCTCCCGGTATTTTTGTTCTAATTTTTTTTCCTACTTAGAAATATAATACTCTCGCCCGGCCCTCTCGAAACTTCAATTTCGTGTCGTTTGTGCCTCTTGTTGAGGTCGGCACGGAAATAATGTCCGTGAGTATGGCCTAATTTTGGTGCTTCGATTAATTAATCCCTGGGACCCCTCCGATGTCACTCATTCACTTCGGATCCCTCCCTCACTCCCCTTCTAACTTAAGTTCAGTCCACTGTCCATATCATATCATCATTCAACAGTAACTTATTTGTACACCGACGTGTCATTTGAGCCCATGCAAAAAAGGATAACCTCAAGCAAGGAGAAGTTGGCACAAGCTAACATCAACCTTGTAAACATTAGGGGTAGTCACACCTTTCTTCAACCTAAGTGTAATTCTCGGAGAATTGAGACGCAACACTTTCTCATTGGGTGTCCAAGAATTATGGAGCTCTCATTCTTCAACTTTACAGAGTGCCGCTTCTTCTCCTTTTGAAGGAAAATCCTCGAAGAATGTTTAGTCTTCTCTTTACTCTCTAAGTGTTGCTTTAACCTAGTCGCACCATTGACACCTCAACCGACATCTATCCCACAACCATCAACTCTCTCCAACAATTGGCTTGCCTCAACATCAATGCTACCAGAGCTCTTTACAACAATTGGTTGCAACATCGACGTTGATACATGCTCCCACAAATCAACTACAAAATCTTTGTTCAAAAATCCTTTTTTTCTTTTTCAATCACAAATAAACACATTTTCATGTTTTCAATCTCCATGCTCCACATAGCATGTAGGGGTATCACACCTTCTTAATGCACAACAGCTCTCCATTGGCTCCTCTTTTTTCTTAGCAATTTTTTTGACTTCATAAAATTTTGTTTCTTGGAGAAGGTGTGACTACCCCTATTAGAATTTGGTTCTCATTTTTGAATTGCCCAAATTATTGTTGGATCTTGTGGAAAGTCACAAGGACATTCCATATTAATTCTTTTGTGTATTTTTTGGACAAAATATGAATAACTATGACTATGAATTTTCAAAGTTCAAAACATATAGTAAATGTCTCCACAATCAATTTTTTTGAATTCATAAAATTTTGTTTCTTGGAGAAGGTGTGACTACCCCTATTAGAATTTGGTTCTCATTTTTGAATTGCCCAAATTATTGTTGGATCTTGTGGAAAGTCACAAGGACATTCCATATTAATTCTTTTGTGTATTTTTTGGACAACATATGAATAACTATGACTATGAATTTTCAAAGCTCAAAACATATAGTAAATGTCTCCATAATCAAGTATAGGCTCTCATATATAAAAGATTTATAGTTGGAGCAAAAATCTAAATGTGGTGGTTTTGCAAACAAATCACAAATAGTTGCAATCATCTTTTTTTTTCAAATATGTTGTTAAGTGACTCAATACTTTCTTTAATTTCTCCATTCTTTGAAGCCAAATTGAAGAAGGTGAAGCTTTTGAATATTATATGTGTAGGATAAGGTCATCACTTATCCACTGAATATTTATATTTTTTCCCAAAATAAGGTCTGGTAGATGGTTATAATAGATAATTTTGCTTATAATTTTTTCTTCATTGAACCTAATTTCTGTTTTTTGAAAAAATTATTTTTCTAAAATTTTGGCAATTATTTTTGGCATTATTTTTTTTTTGGCATGGCCTACAATTATAGTAGTACCTTGCTTGAAAATGAAGACACATTAAAGAATCAAAAAATGAAAAAAAACTTGACCATTGTTCTTCATTGGTCATTCTGCATTCATTGCTAGTGAACTTTTTGTGACAAAGCTTGTCATAGTGTAGTTGGTTGTTGTTTTTAGTTATGTTTTCCTTTAACTTGACTGACTTTCTAGTTTGATTTCAACACTAGACAATTTGTGAAATACTTAGCCTCTAAGAAGTAACTATCGGGAAAACAAAATGTTATAAAATAAATGCTACATAAATATAGGCATAATACAACAAGTAAAAAAAAAAGATTTAAATACGTTGCCTATCTTATTCATTTTGTATACTATGAAAGGCTTAGAATGAGACAATGGTAGCATGAAAAATACATGTTTTTAGATTTAGCTTAGATTTGGAGTAAGGTTCTTAAAATTTATACAAAAAAATAGAGATGACGAGATAATAAATAATTGATCCTTTAAATATATAGGATTAGAATCACGATATATTCCAAATTTTTATTCTATTTTAAATGACTTTGAACTTTGTCAACCACCAGGACAACCTAAATCAAAGTGTTCATTTTCACAATGACCAAAGATGGATACCATGCTAAATAAGATTTAAAATATTATCATATAAATATTGGCTTCAAAAATTAAGAAGGGCAATTTTTTTATTTAACCTTTACAAGTTAAAACTAGATGAACCTCTGCAAGTTCAAATGTAAGCTTTAACCCCTAAAGTTCTATGACTAAGCTTTCACCAAAAACACTCAAGAAATATCTAGTACAAATACCAAATTTTCAAGGAAAAAAACATTTTTTGACATACATAATTGTAGGATCTTGTATTATGCTAACTTGAAAACATGCAGTAAAAATTTCAAAAATTTCTACTATGTGGATTGCAAAATATAAGCATTCAAATTCATTGAAATCATTTTTTCGCCCTACAAAAAACAAGGCAATTGCACTTCATGAGCTCACTTTTCTATGAAAAAATGTCCAAAATGGTGATGCTTATTTGGATTCTTTTTTCTAAACAAGTTGGTCATATGCTTGAAATTTTTCAAATCATTTGGAATTGTACAACATATGGGAAAAAATAGTAAGTAGACAGTAGTAGAGTATGATTCAAATTACTAAATTGTTAGGAATTTAATTTTGGAATTGAAAAATGTCAATCCCAAAGGCTGTATTATTGTGATAAATAATCTACATCCTATGATTTGATTTGATTTTCAAAAATATTGAAAATTGAGTAAGATAAAGGACTTCAAAGTTTATTTTAGAATAGGAAATCCATAACTGCTCACAAACAAAAAATCCTCATTACTTATGATTCATTGATCAAAATGAAATTATTCAAAGCTTTCGTGTAAATATAACTCTAACAAATCAATTTCAAATTTTTGTTTTTGAAAAAGAGTGATTTTTTTATCTGCCCGAACTGCCCATCTATGAAAAAAAATAACATTATTAGGCCATAACTTTTGACTCATAATTTAAAGTGTCATGAAATTTAGCGCATATGAAAGATATTCCTTGTCCCCACTTTCTATTAAAATTTGGATCAGAAATATGAAAATCTCCAGTCACATGCACCTACTCCAAAAGATCTATGTAGCCAAAAAACGCATGCTGGTCCTTTATGGATTGAAACTTCAACTATATACCATAGGTACATAATATGGTAATCACATCTATGATGAATTATTATTAGGAATACTTTATACTCTCAATTGGGCTTCCTCCTTTTTGAGAAATTGAATTAAACAATGAAAAGTGCTAGCCAAAATAAAATAATTTCTTTTATGCTAAATTAGAAGGCCTTTGAATAACTCATTATTTTCCTAATGTTTATATATTTTGAAAATTTTGATGGGTAATTTATATGAAATCTAATAGCAAACCAATAGTATAATTTAATCTTAAAGGTTGTAGCTAAGGGTGATTGGGGCTTTTAAAGTGAATAATTATTTAAGAAAGTTTTAAAATATTTTCCATTTACTACTTTTCCATGGAAAAAAATTCAAGAAACTTGAATCTTTTTTGTTATATATACCAAATTTATTTTCATTTTTTTGTAATAAACTTTATAACAATGACAATTTTTCATGAAAGCAATTAGTAGAAGTTATCTACATTAATAGATAATAAATAGTCTCATGATTGAAATAAAAATACTAGGGCTTTATTGTCCTCTATGCCACCAATGACAACCAAGTGGAGATTTTAAAGGGTCTATGTTGGGCTTAGGAGACTTTGGCAATAAAATCAAGGGGAGAATTGCAAGTACCAAAGTTAATGAGGTAGAGAAAAATCTACATATTCCTTATCCACATCTGGAAAAAAAAAGAATAGTCCAATATTCACCTAAGCGCAAACAGGGTTGACAAATCTCAACATCCACCCCAAAATAGCATCCGTTTTCTGGACGTCCGGATGTCCGGACGCTAGCGGACGCAGCGTCCCTCCCGCCGTCGGAAGGCGGACGGGCGGACGGACGCAGGCGGACGAGGGTGGACGCGGGCAGACAGGGGCGGGCGGGCGGACGGGGCGGACGACATCCACGAATGTCAGCGGACGCTGCGGACACAGCGTCCGCGTCCGGACATTTCGGACGTCCGGACGTCGTGTCAACCCTGAGCACAAAGAGTTTCATCATTAAATTTTGGAATTTGGTCATAGAATAGCAAAAGTTTTAGAATTTTCGTTATCAAGCATAAAAAACAATTTGTGCTACCAAGAACACACATAACTTTCTAAAGCCTTTTGTTTCTTGCTTTAAAGACTTTTGAGGACCTTTTTCACACTAATACTAGAGTACAAAAAGGAGCCTCATGAGGTTGTCTTTAAAAAATGGTGCAAACTTTCCACTATTGATGCAATTTTATTTGTGTTGTTAAAGATAAAGAATCAATGCTTAAAGCAAGGAAGATTTGGAGTCCAAATTAGGAGCAAAACAAAGAATATTGCAAAAGTTTCATAGGATGACTGTTGTATAAAAAACAAGCTTTGCAGTAAGTCTCCAAGACTTGTATTGGCAAGATTGATGTCCCTTTCATCTTGCATTTACCGTATATACTACATTCACTCTCCGTACCTTAGGTAGTCTATTTATTTTGTTTTGTTTGTTTGTTTGTATGTTTGTAATGATGAAATCTATTAGACTGTGAGTCACTAGTCATATTCTTGGTACACACCATCAAAAAGCCTTCCGTAAGGAGGTGTGCACGAACTTTGTTTCGTAGCATTTTGACTCACAATGTCAAAGTTTTTGAATTTCAAAGTTTTTTATATGAATTAAAAAATTAAAAATTACTTTGATTTTGATTTTGATTATGGCAATAGCACATGACACTTGGCACACTAGTACATACTATCACTGCATTTTGAATTTAATTTAAAAGAACCTAAGATCTTCTAGGAGACATTGAGAACCTTAACTCCTAAAGGACCAAGGTGCGTTTTTTGGCAATATAACTTTTTTGGCTAGGTGCATGTGAAAGGAGATCTCTATATTTTTAGCCCAAATTTTAATAGAAGGTGAAGACAAAGAATATCTTTCATATGCACAAATTTCAAGACATTTGAAAATGTGAGTCAAAAGTTATAGCCTTATATGTAGTTTGTTTCTTAACTTGCATAGTCCAAGTAGATCTCAAAAAATCACTATTCTCAAAAATAAAAATTTGAAATTAGTTTTCTTGATTTATATACATATAGAAAGCTTTGAATCATTTCATTTTGATCAATGAATCAAAAGTTATGGATGTTTTAGTTTGTGGGCAATTATGGATTTTCTACTCCTAAATAAACTTTGAAGTTCTTTATTGAAATCAATTTTCAATATTTTTGGAAAAAAATAAAATATTAGGTGAAGATTGTTATTACAACATTACAACCATTGGGATTGGCATTTTTCAATTTTTAAACTAAATTATTAACAATTTAGTATTTTGATTCATTCTCTACTTCTTTCTAATTACTATTTTTTCCTATATGTTGCACAATTCCAAATGATCTGAAAATTTTCAAGCATGTAGCCAACTTGCCTTGAAGAATGAATCCAAAGAATTTCAACCATTTTGGACATTTTTTCATACAAATGTGACCTTGTGAAGTGTAGCTGCCCGGTTTTTTGCAAGGCTCAAAAAAGGCTTTTAGTCAATTCAAACGTTAATATCTTGCTATCTACACGGTGGAAATTTCTGAAAATTTTCCCACATCTTTTCAAATTATTATAATACAAGATCCTACGGTTGGATGTTTCCAAAAATGTTTTTGATACTTGTCCTAAAAATGACAATTTTAGAGCTTTTCTTTGGTGAAAACATAGTCAAGGAACTTTAGGGATTAAGGGATTATTAGGATGTTTTAAGAACATTAGAGGAGTTTTTCTCCCTCGGGAGGGCTATGAGTTCCCAACCTATAGGCACAACCCTGTAGAAGGCCAGGGTAGCTCGCTGATATGGCACATCGACTACCACATCTAAAAAAAGTTATTTTCTTTTTTTTTTTAAAAATGAATTTTCCTTTCTACTTTTTTCTTCATTTCAAGATTAAATTTTTTTTAAATTTTTTTTTGAGAACATCCATTCTTCAGAAATAGCAAGGAGGGAGTTTGCAATGCACCAGCTTGGAACGGTGTTCCCCGACCTCAAAAATCTTCTAATGGTTGTAGTCATGGTTTAGAAGAGACATTTGATAGCTCCAAGTATCCACTTAAAAGTATTAAAGAAGTCATCAAATATAATATTTACACATATCTAAAAAATTTGACTTTTAAAGAGGTAGTCATATACTTTGAACTAAATTGAATGGTTCATTTTAGTGTAACCATATATTATTGTCAAAGTGTATGGCACCCTCTACCCCGACTATACACTTTGAATAAAAGTAAATCACCTCCTATAGTCACATTAATGTACCACACACTATTATCAAAAGTGAATGGCCTCCAATGAACATTGTTGATTTTTCAAAATGTTTGTTTGTAACTTGTACACTTTCATCATCAAAACAACATAAATCAACCCCTCAAGCAAGATGCAAAACATGATATTCATAGCTTGAGCTATCACAAAGTGCTTACACCAAGATTTGTTATGTTATTGCATGATGTCAACTTATTCGTATGAGAGGCCATTATAGCAAGGTAGCATATCCTTAACGTCAAGAGACAACTACCTTGTGAGCAACATCAATGAGACATAGATTCTACACATCCTAAAGGCATGAGTGAATTCAATACAAATGAGGATTTAATGGCATTGTCAACATTGATAAATTGCAAGCATGGTTTCAAGAATGTGAAGCAAATTGTAGACCATTTGAGTATTGATGTACCTTATAGCCTTGCCTCTATAATTTGATATGGTACAATATCTTAAATGTTGCGTCCAAATATTGGGAGTTGAGCCCCTTCTTTTTGAAGTGAATCTTGTTCAACCTCCCTATATAGCAACAAGTCTTCTTGCTAGTACAATATGCCATCATCACATAAACAACTAGTTGCATCAATAGAGGGTCACGCATCAATTGGCTTCTTTTTTGATGTTGCTCAAGGGTTTGGGGAGATGAAACATTCATCTTTCTTGCTCCCATGGAAAGGGACATCAATGGAATATCAAGGAGGTACATTCCATGGTGAAGATGGACTTATTTTCTACACCAAAATGCTTGTCAATTTGTCCCTTGGAATTTTCGGAGCTTTGTTGGACTAGTTAGAGAGTAAAATGGATTTTTGAACAAAAATGGAAGCATATATATATTTCACAATTTCCTAATCAAAGTTGTAGTGCTTTGTGTCCTAGTAAGTAAAGTCTTAGACGATCTTTAGGACAACAATCATGTGGTTGCACATCTCAAAGTAGCTCTTATAATAAACAAAGCAGAGGGCCAACAATTATTTGTGCTCACTAAAATTTTTCATTATAATAACAACAATTTGTGAATGCAACTACAAAGAACACTAATCTTATTATTAGCTAGAGCAAAAGTTTTGAATGGAAGCAAGACACTAAAGAGCAAACAGAACAGAGATGAGAGAGAAGATTTAGACCTAAAAGTCGTGAACCCTAACTTGATGTTTAGTCGCCTAGAAACAACTACTAGATGCAAACTATACATTTTGACAAAAGAGATGCCAAAGTTATGCATTTACAAATGTCAAAGTTGCTTATTTAGATAAAATTTTGTTTTAAATAGATGATACGATTTTAGATGATACAATTTTGATACAATTCTATAAAAGTTGGATAAAAATCAATGCATAATTTTAAGTAGCTAGATAATAATCAATCTGTTTATTTATTAGTTTATATTATAAAAATAACATTGTAAAGACTGAAAACATTAGTATAAACTAATATTGTTTAACAAAGTTTCCAATTTAATTTGATGTAAATTATTTTACAGTGAATAATAAAGCCAACATATTTATATAGGCTAAAAAGATAGGGACTAAACAAATATACTATGGACTTTCAATGTTGTTTTGTGTATGACAACCTTATTGATTATAGCATCCTTGTTTGTTTCAATGCCATGTGTTAATTTTGCATTTTCATGTATACAATTATGTAATGATGTGGTATTAACTAAAATAATTTTTTTTTATACATATTTATAACTTCAAATATGATGGTGTTGCAATTCCTATTGAATTGTTGTTTGCTTCAACAAAAAATATGTTAAATGTGATAGAAAGTATTTTTGTCTACACAAAAAGATTTGATTTGTTCTATTTGAATTAATGATGAGAAAGTTATGAACACTCTTGTTTTTTTAAATAAGCTAAACATTTTTTGAAAAAATAATTTGTAGGATTCATTTTTGAGTTCAATTTTTAGAATATTTCCAAAAAAAAGTTTGGAAAAGCTTACTTTGCTTGCTAGAACAATCTTATTCTTGTAATTATTGTATTTCAAATCCTTATTAGACCTATTACCAATTTAGATTTTTTTTCTATCTTATACCTACTTCTATTTTTAATTTTTTTAAGAATGAAAATCAAATGTGTGTTTTTTGAGATAAAATTCTTAGAATTTCAACTCAATTTTTAACATAAGAATATTAAATTCAATATTTTAAACTAAGAAGATTCAAAGCCTAAGAATCTAGTCTAGCAAGGTGCAAAAAAATAGGTTTTCTTCACTTCAAAAGCAAAAATCTTGCAATCTATGAAGTCAAGGTTTATTAAATTTCTTCCTCAAATGCTTATACTATTCTAATGCAAAACACTATGGTTAGATATGCAAAAAAATAATTTCTAAATTTTTTTATAATTTGCAATAGAAATAGCAATTTTGAATAAAATTTGATGGAAAAAGGCATTGCGACTTTAGGGAGTTTAGTAATATAAAAAAATTTAAATTTATTCAACCAAGAAAAAGTGGTAATTGAGTTTAATTGTAGCTCCAAAAATCCATTCCTCAATTCAGAAATTGTAGACAAAGTTTAAAAGTTAATCCTCTTTAGAAATTTGTCCATAACTTTCTAGTAGAGATTTAAAATCACAAATAGATTTTTGTAGTTAAAAGTTAACTTAAATTTCCACATTTTTTTAAGATAAATAAATTTTGAAAAAAATTCAAACTACCATACTTAATTGAGTTCCAAAGTTTTGCTAAAGTTTTCAACTTTTATGATTTTAATATGAGTGGTTATACTTCCACCTTGCTCCAAATTATTCCATATTCTTTATATATTTGAAATATTTGTAGCTCAAGACATTATTTCTATTGTATTCAATTTAACTATGTTTTGTAAAAGACTATGATAGAGTTTTGTTTGGCATCCATTTGAAATAACAAAGAAATTTAAGACCAATAAATCATTACCACAATTGTTAACTTTTCAATGATTTTTGTTATGGACTAAAAATATGTTACCCTTAACTCATTTAACGCAAGCATAATACAATTTTTCACAATTTTGGACCTAAATTTGTTCTAATGAATCCACCTTAAGAACAATGGACAATAAGTTGACTGCATCGACTACGAAGGCAAAATCCATTAATGATTGTTCAATTGCACTATACACTGAAACTCGCCTGCCACCCCAGTTTCCCATTAGTTCCCCCCCTCCTCTCTCAAAAAATTTGTAAGCCGTTGATTTTTTTGAAAAAAAATACTTACCCTCAAAATTGACGTTGATTTCTCAAAAAATCATAAGATGTTGATCTTGTGAAATTTAATCTGAGCCATTCAAAATATAAAATACAAATACTGAATACAAATACAAATACGGGTACGGATATTGGATATGAGTACTAAATACATGTATTGAATACGGGTAGTGAATATGTATATTGAATATGGATACAGTATTGGATACAGGATCAATTGTCCCATATTGTTTGTCAAAAACTTTAATTCTGAAGATTACAAGAGGGGGTGGGGGTGAAGGGAGGGGAGATTAAAAAAAATTTAAATCAAATTCTAAATGATAGGTGGGGGTGAGTGGGGCCATGGGGGTGGTAAAATAAAAATTGAGGGGGGGAGTGCATAGTGACACAAAGTGTCAGTATACACCTTGAGTGCCTAATAACTACATTCAATACTATATCTAAAATATATATAGTAATATACATTCATTGGTTCAAAAAAATTCTAAAGATTATTGTTAAAAGTCGACTAAACTAGTTCAAGCATAAAGGTCATTTTAGAAATAGATTGTAACTCAAATATAATTTAAAAGACTACATTGGACTTAACTAAAATTGGTGTTTTGACCTTTAGACATAGAAGTAGTCTCTAACCTCTGAATGACCTAAGGGATTAAAGACAAAACTAAAATAAATTTTGAAATATGTCTTTTACAATTTTTTGAGTATTTTATCAAAAGATTTTGAGTGATACATTGTTAGTGGAGATAATCTATAATATCATATTTAAAAAAATATTTATAGTATTTTCAATAAATTTTGAAACTTTTTTCTTTAGTTTTCATCCAAAATATAATTTAAAATATTTTTAGAATGAAAAAAAATTTAAGAATTGGCTAAATTTTAATTTGACATTTATTTACACAAAATAATCATTATTCTTCTCTAATAGTAGATTTTTAACACTTCAAAATTGTTGTCCTCTTTGTATTCATTTCTTCATGAGAAAATGTTAGGCAATTTCAATTTGTAATACATCTATTCAAAGAATCCATTTTTGTATATTGAACCACTTACAAAATGTCTGCGCATGCCATCACAAGTTAAAGAGAGAAAACAATAAAATTTATAGGAAGCGGATGTCAAATTTTAAACTCTACACAACCTTGCTAATGTTGTTTTAGATAAAGAAGATCGACAAGTACATAAAAAGATATATTGGTATTTATTTAATGTCTTGGTGAAGGAACACATAAAGTTTTAATAGCAAAATAATTGTATTGAAAAGATAGCAATTATCTGTAAATTAATTACCATGTGTTCAATTATAATATCATACATATATTAGAGAGAGAGAGAACTAGTCAATTGTAGTAACTTCCAAAATAAAATTTTATTAATAAAAAATGATAGTCACAATTTCTCTCTTAGATGATGCTTCTCATTGCCTTCTTTGGCACTTTCTAAATGATTTATTCACTTTGAATAAAAGGAGTGGAAGCTTTGCATTGACTATATTTTCATGTTTCATTAATATAAGAAAATTTGAATGTATCTTCACTCAAAAAATAAACTAGTATTATAAAGATATATCTTCATCTAGTATGATCATTTATTTCAATAGATTCCAATTTGCTTATTTTTATCATTTATAGATGTTATTAACCAGTCATAAACCCTAAATCCTAACTAACACCTTCACGACTTATTGTTTGGCCCAACATCACTTGCACAAGCAAACTCAATCTCTAATTTTAGGGTGTTTTCAAATTATCGTCACAAAGTTGTAATTTTCCCAATTTTTCAACTTCAATGATTTTAAGATAATTTGAAGACTTTTGCACCAATTCAAATCATCACATTTTTTTTTATTGAACTTAGAATATAAATGATTATCTTGAATTGAAATTTTGTAAGTTTTTTAAGGTTTTATTTTATATCACTTGATTACATTTCAAGAATGTTACACATTTTAAAAGACTATACGTAATGATTAAAGTGTAGTTTTGTAATTAAAGTACAATTTTTATCTATAGTCTTGCACTTAGATGACTCAATCAAACAATGTAACTTTTCTTTATTTTTTAATATTAAAAATATTAAAAATAGAAATAATTGTACTAAATAAAATTTAGATTTTATTTGCATTGATCAATTTGAAATTTATTTAGAAAATTATTTTGGCTATCTTGAATATTTAGTAAGTTTATTAATGGTATTATCCAAGACCTATTTCTTAAATTGTTATAGACAACTACTAAATTTAGTGTAATGAATATAAGACCCATTATGCTTGAAAATGTCTTATTTTCCTATTTGAAAACCACAATTTTAAGAAAATAGTGTTCATTAGATGTTTTTTCAAGCCTCCAAAAGATTGTTTTGGGGTTGATCCCAAAACTGTGAAGAAGCATATTGTTGTCCAAAATATAAAACAATTAAATAATTTTAAATAATTTTAAATTTTAAAACAATTTTTTAAAATTAAAAAAATAATTTTTATTTAAAAATATTAGTTAATTAATATTATCTAAGGAATGGAAGGGTCTTGGCCACGTCATATCACTAAGAATTATAAAAAGAATATTTTTATGTACATGGTATTAGAAGTTCATAGAATTTTCATTGACAAAAATCATTCAAAATTTACATAAAACAAATTGAAAAATCTAAATTTGAAAATTGGATGATTAAAATACATATGAATAATAAATACCATTATTGCTACATAAAGAAAATAGTGGCAACTTCAAAATTTGTTGAACTTTGTTGTTGACTTGATAAATTTACATGATTTACCAAATCAACTTCAAAATTTGAAATAACCATTATTTTTTTACTTTACAATATGTGTTTTCAATCATTTGATGTCAATGTTTAGATTTTCTTGTATCTCTTTCATTAGAAGAGTTTTGGAGGGTCCAGAAGCCTGTTTTCGGCCTGTTCCCCCGCAGTTGTTCCCTGCTACAAGGGGAACGGCCTACTATCAGAATTTTCTTTTTATAAGAAAAAACAAACTTTTTTTAGTCTCCAAATGCAAAAAAAATGTTAAAATAAAAAAATTAATTGGGTCAATGACATGGCAGGGGCTTGACCACGTTAGACCCCTGCGCCGAATCTGTTTCCTATATTTGTAGGCTATGATAACTCGCAGGCATCCAAAGGCCCCAAAAATCTTCTAATGCATGTGATCTTCTTAAACTTTGTCAATGATATTTCCTTGTTTGCATAGGTGCATTGTTCTTTTTAGCAATATTTCACTTGAAAGTGGTACAATATTTTGAGGGTACATTAGGCAATATATTTTTTCATTTTTAGTAAAGGAAATTTTTGATTTGTTACATATTCTAAAGACAATATCACTCATTTATGAATGAATGTACAATCTTTTAGATTAATAATAGTTTCATCTATATTTTGCACATTTCATCCATTTATATAGATGTAAGCACTTACATTGTTCCAATGCACTTTTTGCTTTATCCAAAATAAATGAAAAAATCCTTGCGTAGGTGACCGAATTATAGGCTAGAGCAATGTAGAGTACATGGGGTAAATGGTTGAGTTGAAAGAAATTCAATCATAAATAGAGGGATGAGAATGATGTTTCATTTCAAAGCAATGCAATTTTTTGGGAGGGAATATTGAATGATATATTCCCTAATTTTTGGTAAATGAAAATTTAGATTTGCTACTTATTTTAAAGACAGTATCACTATTTTCTCAATGAATCATATATGGTTGGCTTTAATAATTTGACAAATTGCATATTGTGTCATTTAAAAAACTTTTTATGATATAGAATATAATTGACATTTTTTGTCTTGCATAATTAACATTCAATTTTTGCACAATTCCAATCAAACGCACTAAATTTCAATTTCAAAAAAGCAAAACTTCATTTTTTTTGAATTGTTTTTTTGAATATTTATGGTTTTACATGATAATTGATTGAAAAACATGGATGATGAATTTTTTAAATTTGATTGCATAGATATTGGTCGAAAACATTTGGGCTTACATATTTTCTTCAAGAAGCATCTCTAAAAAGTTTCAAAATTCTTCTATAGAGACTTCAATGTTAGAGTAACTATGCCCAAATTTTGTAAAGCAAATATCTCTTTCTTGTAATTATATTTTGGCAAAAGTAAAAAAAATTCATTACAAATGTCTCTTATATTTTATTTTGGAAAGTAGATATTTCTTAAAAAAATTTGTCACCAATGTTTTTCAATCAATTATCATGTAAAATCATAAATATTAAATGAAACAATGCACCAAAAATGAAGTTTTTGCTTTTTGAAACTAAAATTTGGTGTACTTGATTGGGATTGCATAAGAATTGCATATTAATTATACAAGTCAAAAAATGCCAATCATATTCTATATTATGCAAAATTCTTCGAATGACACAATTACAGGTAGTTTGTAAGATTATTGAACTTGACTGTATACTCTTTTTGATGAATAATTCAAGTTTAATCCAAATTTTGCAAGTTTCACCAATTCATATGGATGTAAATAATTGCATCTATTGTTCCAACCAATGTCACCATTAGGGGAGTTTTGAGGGCAATAATAGCCCATTTTGGACTTGTTACCTTATAGCAAAGGGAACGGCCAATTGTTTAAGAAAATTAAAAAATTAAAAAATGCACAAATGCAAAAAAAAGTTGATTTTTTTCTTTTTTTTGGAGAAATGACATGGCATGGTCTTGGCCATGTCAAATTGCATTGCTAGCTACGTTCCCAGAGTCTTTGAGGCTGGGGAACCCACAAACTTGTTGTGGCCTCAAAAATCTTCTAATAATTTTCTGCACTGCTCAAAATAAAGTGAATGGGAAAAAAACCTTGTCATCATCAAATGAAGCTAGTCTAAAGTCCTTGCTGGTACATAAGTGTGCACCACATGTACCTTACCTTACCTCTTTTGTGCAGGTACCACTGCTCTGTCCAAGCTTAAATCTCAATGTCAAGGGGATGGAACATCCTTGTTCTTAGTTCTGCATCCATTAGGTGAGGATGATGCAGCTATGCTACTGACTGCACCTGAACTAGTGTATTTTCTACTATTTTTAAGTTCATCAAAATGAACTTTCAGCTGCAGCAACTGAATGAAGATGGTCCAAATTTCATGAGACCCTGTGGAAATTGAAAAAAACACTAACTGACACTAACTGACACTAACTAACTAATAATGAAATTGAGAGTTACTACATCAATTGTTTTTAACCCCTAAACGTCTGGATCCATTTCCAAATTTGACGATTTGGGAAAAACCGTTACAAGGTGCTATTTGGAAGAATATTTTGGAGTTGATATACAAGGAAAGTTGTAGATTTTGAATTGTAGATTCTATCCATATGGTTAGATTCACAAGTGCTATCACCAATATTTTTTTATAAATTTTGAAAGGGAAATTTCAAAATTCCTTCTAAATTCAATTGCAAGCAAAATATTATCATTTTTTGAGTAAAACTTGTTGGAATAGATTTGAAATGAAGTTATCTTGCTATGAAGATTTTTTTAAATTTTTGTGTTCTTTTAATCTATGACTTCATTTTTGCAAATCCAATTTTGAACTAAAAATCAACGCAATTTTTGGCTTGACACACTTCCACATTTGTAATTTTAGAAAAATATGAACTCTAGAAACACCAAATCCAACCATTGGGTAAAACAAAAACTTGATAAAGTATCTCCACAAATTAGATGACTTTCATCCAAGCTGTACCGAGAAAGAAAACTGAATTTCTTTCTGTTCATCGTTCAAACATTGGACGTCAGAGCGCTCCAGGGTTAAAATGCTATTAATAAGTTTTCACTCTTGATGAAAATTTTTAGCAAAGGCATAGATATTATTTACCGTTCAAAGACAGGAATCTGATCAAAACATAGTTAATAAAAATCTTCCAGGCTCGTGAACACAGTGTGAGCACACAAGCCAATGAAGTGATTTGTTGGGCTGTACCCCTAGGGAAGGGCCATTATAGCTCTTGGGGTACAAAATTGACCTCAATTGAAGACCAATGTAAAGTTTCACTATGTATAAAAAGGTGATAACATGATGTTTGTATTTCAATCCCTCCCATTTTCCCTTGAAAAAATCAAGAGCCATTGATATGAGTTCAAGAAAGATTCCTTGCCTCCCTAAATAATGTTGATCTTCCTTAAAAAAAAATTCATTGATCCTTATAAAATAAACAATCTTAGCCGTTCAAATTTGGATAAAAATATGGATATGATATATGATAAGTTTATAGTTTCAAACTACAAAATACGAGATATGAATATGCTCATAGAATATGGAATACCAAATACACATGTGGTTAAGTTACATATATATATATATATATATATATATATATATATATATATATATATATATATATATATATATATATATATATATAATTTCAAATAGGATGT
This sequence comes from Pseudoscleropodium purum, assembly GCA_963969395.1. Taxonomy (NCBI): domain Eukaryota; kingdom Viridiplantae; phylum Streptophyta; class Bryopsida; order Hypnales; family Brachytheciaceae; genus Pseudoscleropodium; species Pseudoscleropodium purum. The sequence continues at coordinate 933,069 of OZ017802.1, forward strand.
GAATACTGATATACTCACAAATACATAATACATTTATGTTCATGAGTACAAAACATACATATGTCCTATATGGTTTACGAGTTCCACATTTTTTCCATTTATAGAAATATGGGCGGTTGGGATGGTCTTAACATGTTGAATTCATGAATTCATTTTACTCAAGGGATTTGCTTGAAAGTTTTACAACTAGTAGGAAAATTACATGTGTACCCTTCTTGAAATTTTTGTAAAAGCTTAACAACCAATGGGGCTATGCCATGTGTACCCTTGAAATTGACAATGTCACTATTAGACCAAAAAAATCATCTAAAATTTACAATTTCACTATATATCTAGAAGATGCAAACATCTTTTAGGTATTAATATCTAAAAGTCTACAAACAATAAAACTTTTTACTTGTTCTACTCTAACATATAATTTTCTACTTGTACTTATAAGGTAAGTAAATTTGAAATCATCATTTACCAGAAAATGTTGCATTTGAATTATTGCTTACACTTCACGTTTGATGTCTATTACCTTGATAAGTGTTAAAATCCCATATGTGTTAAAAAAATTGTACTCCACCCAAAAATTTGAAAAGATATACTAGTAAGTATTAATTGTTAATTCTTAATAGAACTTATAAAAGTTACACTCCCTTCTTCAATGGATTCACCTCAATAAGTGTTCATTTGGATGAAAATAAGGCTATGAAAATTTATAGCTTAGACAAAACTAAATTAGGTCCATCATGTAGTATATAGATCATGTTATCGTTGGCATTAATAGTACTATATATATCTCATGGTATCTTCATACATCATCTATTCCACATCATGACCCTCTAATCTATTATGCTAGTAGACAACTATCTAGTGCTAGAAAAAATTATCCAATTAAGTAAAGAAAAACTTTGGGAATGATTTTCTTGGTTTAGAGATTTAGACACTATTTTTTAGGTTATAAATTTATTTTTCATATGGATCATGATGCTTTAAAGTACACGATTCATAAACCAAAATTAAGCAGATGATTTGCCAAATGGATATTTTCATGCAAGTGTTTAATTTTACTATTAACATTTGATTATGTAAAAGTCATATGAATGCTAATCATTTATTCACAATCAATGCAAAAACAAGCAAAGAAGCTATATATAGATGATAGTTTCCTAAATGCCCAACTTTTCTAAGTTGATGTAATTACCTTAGAATTTGCAAAAATTATGAATTATTTATTAATTAGAGAATTTCTTATAAAATTTAGTAAAAATAAAAATGAAAGTTAATTTATGAATCTCAACCATATATATTAGAAGATTTTTGAAGCTTGTAAAAGACTATTTCATGTTTGTTCCCAGAAATAAGCTACAACTGTAAAGAATATTAAATTATTCATAAAGTTTTAAAATTAATTGAAAATATATAATATTAATTAATATTATCTAACTTTAGCCCCATCAAACTACAAATTTGGTAATGTTTCAATGACGTTCCCACGTTTCTAATAATTTAAGAATTTATAGTCTTCCGGAGGCTCTAAAAAACTTCTAATGTATTACATTCTAATTATGGTATTAGTGATAGACATTATTTATGGATGCCGCAAAATATATTATGAAATGTGACCCTAACCCACATATCTTTTGAAAAGTGGCAAATTGATTTTTTAGGCTAATCAACCACTAAGTAAAATAGCAAAAAATAATATAATTATAGTAGTGTTTATTGAATATGTGACTAATTGGCTTGAAGCTCAAGCCACAAATATAGATGAGCCAAAATAGTAGCCAAATCTTCATATAAGAAAATTATTACGCAATTTGGTTGTTCCCAAAACTTGGTAATAGGGTCACTCATTTTATATATTCAACTATAGAAAACCTTACACAAAAGCATTTAATTAAACATTGTAAATTCACTTCCTATCACTTTAGAGCCAATGGTCAACTTGAAAAGACTAATGAGATTCTTTGTAAAATTATCACAAAATAGTACAAGGATCTTATACAAATTGGAATGAAAGAGTTTTTCATGCTCTATGGATCTATTGAACAACCTATAAAATAACAACAAAAAATATTCCTTTTCAATTGGTTCATAATCAAGAAGCTATACTTCCAATTAAATTTGAATTACAATCTTGACATATAGCTATAGATTTAAGACTTGGTGATAAGGAATCTTTGAAACATCATTATGCTATGTTTGTTTGAGAAATTCAATGAAACACAAGCTCAAGCATATTTAACCTCTAAATGCCTAAGGCCTTTTTTGAGTTTCTAAGAATTTGCTCTAAATTGAACAAAATGCCAACATTTTGATAAGTTATATCAATTTTTTTGAATTGTAACCATACAAATTCAAACTTGACATTTAAGAGATCATATGAGAAAAGAAAGTACAACAATATCACTTATAGATTGAAAAATTATAATATTTGATCATGACAATATTAAAATCATGAAAGTGATTTGAAGTCTCTTAATCCTCTTTTTACATGTCAAGTCTAAAAAACTAGTCACCAAAAAATGTGAGGTTAAGAGACATAACATATATAACCCCAATAAATTTACAACTTTTCAAAATCTCTTGTACAATTTTTTAAAATGAATTTCTAATGTGAAATTTTCTCCAAGAGTTAGTGTATTTTTGAGGCTCATTTCCAAGAGCTCTCAACACTATGGAAAGTCAAGATTGCAATGCACACCCTTGCACAAAATCTTGAATAGAAAAATAATAATCAATCATTTTTAAATCGAATTTTTGATACTAAAAGTAGACTTCAAAAAGAATTTTTTTAAATCATAAACTACTGAAAATAGAAACTTGGTTAGGTTTTTATTTAACTTCAAAATATTGTCGACACCAAAATTTGGTGCCTTTGGCATTTATAGATTAAAAATATAAACTATAAAAAATAATTACTTGGTTAGGTTTTATTTAACTTCAAAAGCATATTATCATCACTAGAATTTGGAGCCTTGGGCATATTAATATAATAGGGATTAACACTAGTTGCAAACTTAGCCGAAAATCCTCACACTTGATCTTAATGTTTATCCATACCTTATGTTAGGTTGTCTATTTTGTTAGTTATGGTGAGATCTCTTGGACTATGAGTCTATTGGTCATGTTCTTTGCATAGTTGGAAAGTCTTGGGCAATGGAGGGTGCCCTAACTTTGTTTTGTAGTGTTTGGGGACCTACAACGTGAAAGTTATAGATTTTTGAGTCATTTTTTATTTAAAAAAAATTAGGAAATTACTTTTTCTATTCTTTTGATTGTAACATACTAGTATTGGTGACACCTAAAAGAATTTTTTTGGTAAGTTATAACTAATCACTGAAAAGATGGCTCCCCTCTAGTTTGCATTAGTTGCTCCCCCCTCTCTCAAAAAATTTACAAGCTGTTGATTTTTTTTAAGAAACAATACTTATCTTCAAAATTGTCGTTGATTTCTCAAAAAATCACAAGTTGTTGATCTTGTGAGATTTAATCTAAGCCATCCTAATATAAAATACGAAATGAATATTGGATACACACACAATACTGGATATGAATATAAGATGAATAGTAAATAAAAGTACCAAATACAAATATAGTACCGGATATGGATATAGAGGAATTATTCCATATTGATTGTCACTATGTTGGTTTTTGGAAATTACAAGAGGGAGGGAGGGGGGGGGGGGGGGGGGGGCATTGCAAATGAAAAATTTTAAATCTTTAAAACCCAAAAATGAGCCCCAAAATGGAGTCACTTTTGGGTGGATAGTAGGTACTTTTCCTCACTATCCATTCAAAAAATGCCTCCACAAATATTTTTAGTAAGTTATAACTTACCGTACTTGAAGGTTTGATTCGACACTTGAGTGCCAAAATTGAGTTTCTAAATCAGATTCTTAGCAAGCTACATCGCCTCTGACCATTTACAAGATGACGCGTGGCACTTTCCATGGAAATGACTTAATTTTTGCCGAAATTGACCTTTATGTGGGGTATCTCCAAAATGTATAGATCCTTTTCCAAAATTGGCAATTTGGAAAAAATTATAAGGTACTATTTGGAAGAATATTTAGGAATTCATATACAAATAAAAGTTGTAGATTTTGAGTTTTAGATTCCATCCATATGGTTAGATTCACTAATGCTTATCACCACTATTTTCTTTTAGAAATATTGAAAGGGAAAATTTAAAATTCCTTCTAAATTCAATTACAAGCAAAATATTATAATTTTTTTGAATAAAGCTTGTTTGAATGGATTTGAAATGAGGATATCTCGATATAGTGATTTTTTGAAATTTTTGTGTTCTTTAAATCTATAACCTCATTTTTGCAAATTCAATTTTGAACTAAAACCAATGCAATTTTGAACTTGAAACACTTCCACATTTGTAATTTAAAAAAATATGAACTCTAGTAACACCAAATCCAACAATTGGATAGGACAAAAACTTGTTAATGTATCTCCACAAATTAAATGGCTTTCATCCAAGCAATAATGAGAAAGTAAATTGAATTTTGATCTCTTTGTTGTTCAAAAATTAAATGTTGGAGCTCTCAGGGGGTATTTAAGGCGGGGGGGAACTAACCCATTTGCTTCTCCCCCAAAAAATGCTGACATTTTTTATTTGCCACACATAATAAATCAAATTCTAAAATCATATTTGCAATCAAAGGCCCTGAATGAGTTAAGAGAGGTGTAGATAATAAACTTTTTAGGTACAAAACATAGGTTTTTTTTTTTACATGCACCCCTGGAATGGGGGTGAGCAAGGGTTCACCCGGACCGTATTTGGGCACTTCTCATCTACCTTATTACTTCACTTTCTTTGGCCGACGAGAAGGAGATGAGATGCATACCATGGCCTGCCTGCTTGCCTGGCGATGCCGTGCCGCTGGGGCGGCGTCTGTGTCTTGTCTTCTTTGGCTGGCGTTCCCTCCGCTTCCGCTTCCTTTCCCTCCCGTTCATGGGACGCTGCTTTCCGCTACATGACCCTCTCCTGGGTCTTTTCGCCAGCCCCCTCGCCTTATGCCGATGCTCGGCTCCTTGCCTGCCTTGCTTATTTCTGCTTGCCTTGGCTGCCAGGCGTTGCAGTCCGGTGCGTGCCCGCATCTCCATCGCCGCTGCTTGGAACAAGTAGTAAGTTAGTATCTATTGCTTCCTCCTTCCTTCCCCCTCCTCTCCTCTCCTCTTCGCTTCCCTCCCCTGCTCCTCTTCACTCTCTCTCTCTGTTTCCCTTCCAGTAAGGTATTCATCGCCACCACCTCCCATTCACCCCGATCCTATCCGATCCGATCCCCACTTTCTCTTCACCCTCCTTCGCGATCTGTCTCGCTTCATCTCTTCCGCCCGGCCCTCGACCACTTGTCCAATCTTCTCGATTGGTGCATCCCGCAGCCGCTCCTCCTCCTTCTCTTCTGGCCGTCGTCATTGATTGCCCCAGCCCGGATGGATACTCTCGATGGATGGCTTGCGTTCGCCATGACCGCATTCTGGTTGTAGCTCAGGACGTCTCCTCATCCAATTAGGGTACGCATTTCGCCTTCGCAACCCTAACTATCTGGCTTGGCTTAGCTCTGCTCTCACGAGGTCGGGGCTTACTACGATCCGGATTTTGTAACTATGGCAGCTGAAGGGGAGGACATGACCAACCCAGATGCATCAGATTTTGTGCAGGAAGTCACGCCCTTCCCTCTGACGGAAGATCTTCTACTCCTCTCGAAGCCGTCGTTGCAGTCAGCATTGAGCGAGACCAACAAGCCAAGTCAAGATGAAGGTAGCATCCATGAACTCGGGTCTCGGGCTCCGGAGCATCCGTTTCAACATTTTTTGCAAGGTTCGACAGTGAATGGGGTGGAGGTTGAGGGAGTACCGCAACGTCTTGCTGCGGATGATGTGGATGGAAGTGGATCTGTCCTACCTCCAGAACACTCGCTTTCGGAGGATTCGAATTTGGATAGTACTGGCTTAGGGGATGTTTCAGAAAAGAGAGTGGGCGAGAAAATTGCACTTTTTGAAGGACTATCTGTCCAGCAAGGGGATGAGAAGGAAGAGCTCGCCCTGGGTAAATTAGAGATTTTAGACAGTCAAGATGCCAGCCAGAATGAATCGTGGACAAGGCTTGGAGCCGAACTTCCGGACGTACGTTTGAATGGTGCGGTGCCCGGAAATTCTGATGTTGACGGACTAACTGTTGAAGAGGAATGGGTCACAGGCGACAGTGCCGTTTCTTCAAGGGAAGAAGTTTTATTCGAGGGGCTTACTCTTGTAGATCCCTCGAGTGAGTCCCCTGGAAGAGGGACTGCCGGTCTGGGATTAGATGAAAATTCTGTGGTCGTTGGACTAGAGGAAGTGATTGACGAGTCTGGGAGAGTGGAGGGTGAGGTTGAGAGTTTGGCGATACGTGAAACCTTGAATGAAACGTCCAAGGAAAACGAAGCTTCGCAAAGTTCTCATACGGATATTACACATTCTAATGGAATACAGAAAGTTGAGACATTAGGAGAAATTCTATTGAGGGACCATAGGGAAGAAGTGTCACGGGAAGTTGGAAAGGGGACTGGTCTTGAGACCAGCAGTAGCCAAATCATTTCAAGCGACTATGCACGAATTGCATCCGATTCCATGGGTAGCACGTCAAAGGCATACCAAGGCAATAGTGATTCTGTACCTCCGAGAGCTTTGAAACCGGCTCCCGTGACCAATTCCGACCGGTACGTGGCCTTCCTAATTATGGAATTCTTACTTCTTCCAATCAACTAACCACGTCAATAACTAGTAGGCGAGCCGATGGGGTTGCTGTTGGCGAAGTTCTTTTTTCCCTAGTTTGTACTGAAATATTATTTTTCTTGGCACATCGACTCTGTGTAGATCATCTATAATTTTTCAAGTCCCTGTGGAAACCTAAATACTCGACGGCAATGCCATGAATAATGAACTTTTTGGGTACCAAATCAAGTCCTCTACAATGTCGACTTGCTGACTTCGTTTTATCGTGACTGTGTTTAGGTTGCATGGAATTGGTCATGTAATTCTTTATTGTGAAATTTTATGAGCTTTTCTGGTCTTTCTGATGATCAATATTCTAAGTAGAATTTGGCTACATGTTAACCGAAGAATTTATCGTCGTTTCCAGTGTGAGTTTGCTCTGATAATCTCCTCTAGTAAAGCTTTATGTCTATCCAATACCGGTAGCTGAAACTCTTTGATGTGAACCTTCTTTGTAATCTTTATTCCCTTGTCCATGAAGCTGCTGACTTAATCCTTGTCATACGCAGAAATGACGTTGTGAGTCACAGGTCATCCACCAGTGGCACAAATATAGTTGGAGACATTCTGTACAACATTGCTGTTGGGGATGAGGAAGGACGCTCCCGACAACGCATTCTGGCTTTTGCAGCTAAGCGGTATGCAATCTTTGCATCCTGACTGTTCACTGCAGAACTAGACAATGAGTCAAGTGTGCATGACAATGCAATTAATGTCCTGCATCAGAAAATCTCTTGTAGGAAGGAAGGGTATTAGTTTAGCAATGCAAGGTCATGAAGACTCCAGTATGCCCTGTGCTATTTGGCACAACTATAAGCGGTTCAACCTATTCATGCCTTAGGTTCAAATTACCTGAAACCATCTTACTGCATCTGCCTGATTGAGAGATTTCCAAGTGCATCTTGGGCGGCTTCTTGAGACTCATGGTCCGCGAGAGTTCAATATGACATGCAAAACAAACAATCTTGCCAGTTGTATAGATGTAAGGGTTAATGTGCACTCCATGAAATGGTGCCTGGGCTTCAATATGAAGACTTAACTGAGCTAACCTCATCTTCCTTCACAGGTATGCAGCCAACGTGGAGAGAAATCCCGAGGATCATGATGCTCTTTACAATTGGGCATTGGTGCTTCAGGTATGCCCTCTAGCATGGCCCCATTTACTTTCTGGATGCCTTTGAACAGATTATGCATCAGTCGTTCTACCTGTTGTATATGATGTTTTGAGAAACGAAAAACTTTAATTGTATGCCTTGTTCCTCAAAAGTAAATGTTCAGTTCTTTGAGGTTCCTGCTTGAGCTTCTTACATAGCGATATATCCACCTTTTGCAGGAAAGTGCAGACAACGCAGGACCAGAGGTAGGTTCTCCAGGGAAGGATTCACTGCTGGAGGAAGCGTGCAAGAAATACGAGGCTGCTACTCAATTGTGTCCCACCCTACATGAGGTGCTTTTTTTGTTAATAGATATAATACAAACAATTTGACTTTCTATCCCCTGTGCCCCACCCGACTGTGAAGATGGAGGTCTTATGGGCTGAATCTAGTCGTGACAAATGAAATGGAATGGGGTGCTCTGCCCTGGGTATTATGCTCTGAAACTTAATTCATTCTTTTTACCAGGCTTATTATAATTGGGCCATAGCAATATCCGATCGGGCTAAGATTAGGGGTCGCACAAAGGAAGCCGAAGATCTCTGGAAACAGGTTGGCAATCAAATCCTCGGCCCGTGAATCTATTTGCTTATCATCGAGAACTCCTTGTTTTTACGTAATTCATGCTGAATCGTAAATTACCGAATTATGGAATCATGAATTATCGACCTCTTCTACTTCTTGTATCTTTTCTTTACGAACATCTGGCCACCTTCTGTTTTGAGTGAGGAGTATCATTTTTGATTCAGAGTTTATCGTTAGAATATGTTGTGCAGATGACACTGAAAAGCACCTGATTGTTCAAACCCATCATTAGCCGAGTTTAGGATATAACGCATGGCCAGAACCCATGCTCTTTGCTTCTACATCAGAGATGTTGCCTAATATTTGATTTGTTATGTAGGCATGTGATAGGTATGACCGAGCTGTGCAACTGAATTGGAACAGTCCTCAGGTATTTCCGATTGATCCGCTATATCGGGCCTTTTAAGAAGCTTTTACCTTTATCTCCAAAGATGATAGGTTTTCTTTCCTGTTTTATTGCTCAAGTGGAATTTGATTTATGCTCATGATTTACCCATTGTCATGTTTGATGGACGAATCTTGATGCTTCCTTGATTCATTTTTGCCTGATGTGTTCAACTCAACTGGATTTTGCTTTCTTTACTGTGTCATGGATGAATCTTACACCTGCAATGAAGCTGGCCATGATCAAGAGCATGATTTATAAATTTATTATAGCAATTTATTTACTTCTAGTATCACTAACACACCGGTTTTACTCGACAGGCGTTGAATAATTGGGGCCTTGCATTGCAGGTGACACTTTTACTGGGATTCCTTAGTTCTATAGTCTGTATGGTTCTTCAAGATGCTCGTCCTTTGGAGCTGTTTCTGGATATGATTTTAATTCTGAATCATACTCCTTGTACGTGCTATTCTTATGTGGTATTTTAAATTGCAGGAACTTGGAGCCATTGTTGCATTGAAGGAGAAGCACGCTATAGTTAAGAAAGCAATAAGGAAGGTAAGATCTGTTTGTGCCTTTCAAAGTTTGAACTGCTGATCTATACGGAGGCAGAGAGACGTGGGTTTTCTGGCTCAGTTTGATTGACCTCAAAATGTCGAATGGCTAACTGTTGTCCAGTTTCGCGCTGCTATTCGACTCCGCTTTGACTTCCATCGTGCTGTTTACAACTTGGGAACGGTGCTGGTAAGTTTGAAACATTTGTGGCTGCTTTTCAGTACTATTTTGATGTTCCAACATATTTGAGGTTAGTTTATTTGCTCTCTTTTGTACTTCGTGGATCCCTTACTGAGTGCTGCTGTCAACAGTAAAGGACGCGTAAGTCCTCTCGAGTCTGCATTTAATGGATGATGATCCACTCATGCGGTACATTCTCCCTTGACAGTATGGTTTGGGAGAGGATATCGCAAGGACTGGGCGGAAGTTGACATCAAAAGATCTTACGCCAGCTGATTTGAACAGCTTGTCTGCAATCTACATCACTGCTGCGCATGCGCTGAAGCCTGACTATCCAGTAGGACTTTTATCTTCACTGTTCACGTTAAAATTTTTCTTTGTATTGAGAACACTGTTCTGTCCTTTGAACATTTGACTCAATTTTTCTTGTGGACTGTTCTACCACTAGTTTGAATGGGGCCACCGTATATGCATGATTTAAAAAACGAGACTGTAACGAGGTCGAAGAGAAGGATTTCAAGTAAATATATGAGTGCAAGGATCTTGGTTCCCAAGTTTTGGTTGTGTTGAGAATAGAGTCGAAGCTAGTACGAATATTTGGCTTGTCCACTTAATATTAATTCTTACCAGCCTTTCTCAACGACATTGCTAGATTAATTTTCCTGATCTCGTCTTTGTACTCACAGTTGATCTACTGAGTGGGAAGTGTAGGTGTATCGAGGTGCTTTGCGACTTGTGCGGAATTTTGTGAGAAATCTCAACTTTTGCTTGTGTTTTCATAGTTTCAAGCTTGAATTGTTTCTTACAGTTTGTGTTGTTCGGCCAGTCTATATAAGTGTTCATTTGGTTTGTCTTTTTACAGTTGCCTGTCCCTTACCTTAGAGCTGGATGGTTGAGGATCCCACCTACTGGGGACTCTCTGGCTCCACACAGTGACTGGTTGCGGTTATGGTTTGTTCTTGATCATGAAGCCCTCTATGAGGTAAATCACAACTGCTCGATTATGCTTTCTGTTTAACTCTTATTTTGTGGTCGTACTGGATCAATATTCAGGCCATCCTTCTCTTTAAGTCAATACGTAGTTGTGCTCTTGCTCCCCGAACATGCACCCACTCCAGATTTCCTTAATTCTTCATTGTTCTTCATTAAAGTGCTTGATGTCTAGCTACGAGTATATTTTCCTTTGTGTATAAAGGCTCACCGTCACATTTCTGTGTGCAGATAGAGAAAGTTGATCGCAAGTCCCTTGCACATAATTATTCCAGACGCTCTAGCACTCTCACGTCAGACAGCAATACTAGCAGCGGTTTTGCCTCTAGATCATCAGTTTTAAGAATTGAGATGGAAGAAATTGTTTGTTTGGCTCCGACAGCAGATCTTAGCCTCCCACCTGGGGGAGGTTTTTGCATTGATACTGATGCTGGTCCACAATATCTGGTTTGTTTCTCTTACCAAGTTCACTTCTGTTACGTTCTTATCCTATGAAGTCCGTGCTCTGACTTGTAACGATGCCTGATCATGCCTGACCAACTTACAATGTTTCTGTCGCATTGAGTCTTCACATTTGGGTCAAAGTGTTGTGACTATAGAGCTTCCTGAACTTCTGAAATCTGTCCGTGGTCACAAAACTATCTACTCAAGTTGTTTCGCATTTTATGGTTTGTAGAATTCCCCATCTCGTCTGGAGAGTATAATATGCAACGAATGTTGACGAGAGGGTTGATGGTGTGCAGATAGCAGATACTTGGGATGGCATGGATGCGTGGGTGGATGCTATTCGATTAGTGTACACAATATATGCCCAGGGCAAAAGGGATGCCCTAGCTAATGTGCTAGTTGTCTGATGGACAGTAGAAAATATTTTATGCACGAGCTGGGAAGGTGTATCATTTCAATACAGAAAATTTAGGTTAGTAGGTATCTTTGTTGTTTAGGCTAGCTACTGGATAACAGGACTTCTTGGAAGACCCGGGCTTTACTGCATTTACTCCCACTTGCCAATAAGAAAGAATTCAAAGAGCATGGTTCAAATACCTGCCTGATCTAAGCTTCCTCTTCACGAGGTTTGTACGTGGCTAAAATTTACGTGAAAACTGTAACTTTGTAGTTTACGCACGAGGTGCAAGGTTATGGATATGGCAAAATGTTTGTGTAGACATGTCAATTTTGCGACGATGGTATTACAATCAGAAATAGGTCCGTAAATCTTACCGTATTTTTCACGTTTGATGAATCTTACGTATTCTGTTTGCAAAATCCAAATTTCAACACTAAACTGCACTTGGTGTCAAGCGGAGAAAATATTAAAAATTGAGTACTTCCATTGGGTCAAGCATGGATCAGTTCTGAAGTCTTGGTCTGTGGGATGGCTCAAATTATTTTGAACTTGGCCCCCTACTTATCAATGTGGACATACCAATTTCTGAAAATCATGAAAGCAAAGATTCAATTTAAGATGCATTTTGATGTATTAAACAATGCACAATAATTAGGGCACGGTTTTAGAATCCTACTTTGTGAGACTTTGAAAAGTCATATTTCACTAACTTCGACTCTTTTGGAGGATGGTAGGTAGATGCAATGTAGATTAGAAGACAGTGCTTTGGCACTCCTTTGTGAATCTTTTTGTGAATTGAAACATTGCAAGCTTCTGATCAAGATTTATTTGTAGTTTAGTCTTGTGCACACCACTAGGGTGTTATTGGTGAATTTGGATACGAGTTAGACCACTCAATTCTATACTTCCAGCTTCTTTAATCTCTTTTGTATTTAATATCTTGAATAGTTTACTCATTGGAATGTCTTGCTCAGCATAGTTATAGACATGGTACCATATAGAGATGTTATGAAAGACGGTAGATAATCCGGGGACCACTTCCTTGCTTCATCGATAGCATGCTTTAAAGATAGGTCGAGACTTTTGTAACAATAAGGATAGAAATGTAGACTAGTTGCATGTGAATTAGGTACAAGGAAGCGCACATTAAGAACAAGGTTGCAATCATCAAGAGCTATCTCCACAACCGAGAGACCTCCCACCCGGTTATTTTAGATCTGGCCACTCAAATCTAAATTTGCACTAGAATACTCAATTTGATGTTGATGGCCCTAGTCTTGACATTTATCTACATTTGAATTAGCATGCTAGTTAAGAACAAGGTTGCAAATATCAAGATTTGCTCGCGTTTGTTCTCCTTGTTGGCTCATGTTAGATGATCTACCATTGGAGTTCCCTTCATTTTTTGGTTTGATAGTTGCATCCTTAGGGTGGATGTTGGCAATAGACATTCCATATCCAACTTTGAGTCATCATCATCTTTGTGTAGAGATCAACCTTAACTTAGGGTGGTTGTCTAGAATTCTTATCCAAGATGGAAACAAATGTATAGCTGAAATCAATGTAATGTTTGAAGACAAGAGACTCACTTGTCGTAACTATGGAGCATCCTCTTACCCAACACTACAAGAAAAATGGATGTTTTAAGTGAGTTTTTAAGTATAGTTCTAGACATAAATGCAAGCTCGGAATACCCACTTCCCAACAAAAATCACAAGAAAGGGCTTCAAAGTGAGCCACATGGAACCAATTGCAATTCGCATCATTGTTCAATCACTCAGATGGAGCTCGTGCTAACTTGAGGAGCCATCTATGGACTACATCACATTCTTCAACCAACCCTAGTCGAAAAATCAATTGTCACTAAAATTGTTGTTGCCATCAACCTCGTCCTCCTTCTCTAGTACTAGATGATGAAAGATTCATACCAGTTCAATATCAATGCAAGGAATTCATAACTTGCCGATTTGCCACATTGGCCAGCTCCCAGCTATTATTGGCCCAAGAAGCCTTTCAAGAAAGGGGTTGGAAGGAGGAATGGTAGCAACTTGTCTCAAATTCATCTACATCAAAGCTAGTTGTTGAGTCTTTGATCCATGTTGAACCTTCTCCACAAGAAGAGCTACAAAAAGCCCAGCCAACATGCTTCTTTGTCAATTCAAAATGCTCGAGGTACTTCATATTAGCTTCCCTCTCTTCCTATGCTCATAGAATTTCATAACCCTACCTATATTTCAAAATTATAAGCCCTAGAGTGCCTGAGCTCTATCAACTCCACCTTGTTTACAAAAAAAACAAAACCAGTCCCATGTAGAGCCCCAATTATCTCTCTTCATCAAAGTCCCATTAGAGCAATGTCAAATACAGAGTTGTACCCATCCCCTAGTTCCTCCCCTATTCACCAATCATGGGTAACTCTCATCCCAAAGTCCAAAGTCCAACCCAAACCCAAACAACCAAAATGGTAATCAATTGAACCCCCCTCTTACAATTAACCGAAACAATCTTGTTTTATACAACCCTTCTAATCCCATTCCTCTTCAAGCTACACATGCACGACACTATTGAAGACATTCCTAGTGCATTTTATTTTGGTAACTCATTTCTCCTTCCGTAAAAACTTAGACCTAGTCTTAGATATTGACATATTTGAAGGCAATCACGTCAATCCACCTAGTATCTATGAAAATTAAAATTTAGCCTCTCTTTCTTTAGAAAATGATACTTTTTTAGCTTTGAGGGTCTTCAATTATATCTATGGATCTCTACCACAATGGCTAGATGTTGACCATCCATCTACTGATATGCTTGCAAGAAGGGAGCTATTACTTCTCTATATTAGTATATCAGTTAGGCAGCAAAGTGACAATCTAACTCAACTACTATAGATATGCATTCAAGTAGTGACAACTGACCCCACATTAGATTTATGAGGATATCATAGAAACCATTCATCAAATTGCGAATGGAGCACCAAGCACACTCTGAATCCACATGGCATATTATCCTAAAAATTATGTCACAAAACATTAGAGGACTTCATGCCGGATGAATAATTGATAACCTTAGATATTATATTCAAAAAAATCTAGTCGACTTATTGTTTCTTCAAGATTACAAACTTAAAGGACTTGGAGCTGCAAATCTTGGAAGGCAACTTTGGTGATGTGTACATATTTTCTACACAAATGCAAAATTTGGCTATGTTGAAGATTATGTACATATTAGTGTAGACCATGTACATTTAGCTGTAGAAGTAGCATTAGACACTTAGTTAGTGTTAGAATCCATTGGGTATTGTTCATAGTCAAAGGCAGCCCATTGTGGTTAGTTATCCCATAAGGTTTGTGGATAACTAGGAAAGGCTTGTATCTTATGTTTAGGCCACTCATATGGCTTGGTATCTTCCTACCATCTAAATAAAGTTTTTCTTCCATATATTATTTTGTAATCTCAATAGGTCATGGGCCCACACACTTGGAGTTGTGTTTGAGGGAGAAATTCAAATCATTTGGAGGAGATCTTGGAGCTTGGAGGAGCAACTAGCCTTTTGTCTCTTTTTCACCTTCAAACCATATGGTGTGAGTTATTTTGGGCTTTTGTTGGCTGGTTTGTGAGGTTTTGAGTGCATTTTAGGTGAGAGGATGCTTATGGTGGTAATCTGACCTAGTTAGGGCTGGTTGCATGCTCTTATTTCGAGTTTGTGCTTAGAAGTGTGCATTAGGAGCTCATTGAGGTTGATTGTGCACTTGGGTGCATTGTTGATTGTGATTGTGGCAATTGCAATCTAGTGAGAGTCCTTTGTGAGCCTTGCAAGCATCTTTGGATTGCTTGAGGCATTTGCCATCCATTGAGGACTGATTAGTCCCTTGTGAGTGAGTGAGGCCAAATACTGGACTTTGTGCCAATTGCAAACTAGTGAAAGTCCTTTGTGAGCCTTGCAAGTATGTTTGGGTTTCTTGAGGCGTTTGCCATCCATTGAAGGCAGATTAGTGCCCTTGTGAGTGAATGAGGCGAATTAGTGGACTTTGTGAACTCAAGAGGGCTGATTTGTACCCTTATGAGCCTTGTAGAGCCAATTAGGGTTCTTTGGTGGCTTAGTGATCCAACTAGGGCTGTTGGAGGCTATTGTTGTCTTTGAGATGCTCATTGTGAGTGGTAGCTTCCATCTAAGGCTGATTAGAAGTCTTGAGCTCCTTGTAGTGTAGAGTACCCTATTTGTGAGGAGAATTGTGAGTTTGCTTTTTGATTTTGAAGTAGCAATAGTCCATGACGTCTTTGTGGTGGCTTTGAGCTTCATTGTGGTATGAATTAATGTTAAGAGGAGGTGATGCACTTGTGAGGATTGTTTGGTCGTTCTTAGGATTGGAAGGATCTTGGAAGGTCCTTGCAAGGGTTGATTGGTGCCATTTCAGCCCAATTGGCTTCCAAGGGACTATTTGGAGGTTGAATTGAGATTGTCAACCCTAAAAGACACTTTGGGTGCTGCCAACAAGTGGAAGGTGCTTCACCATGACATCAAGTAGAAGTAAAGGCTTGCGCATTATAGACAAGTTCAATGGGGAGAACTTTGGCATGTGGAAGTTCAAAATGGAGATGATCCTTGCGGAGAAGGACTTGTGGAGGTGGTGGATGGGATTGAGGAGCTTCCAAGTGAAGATGCTATTCCAAAGACCAAGAAGGCATTGGAGAAGAAGGAGAAGAAGGCTTTTGCTCTCATTGCCATCAACCTTGTGGACTGGCAAATTGCACAAATTCAACATTGTAAGGGACCTGCCCAAGCATGGACCACGCTTTGCAACATCCATGAGACCAAGAGCCTCTCCAACATCCTCTTCCTTCACTACAAGTTCTTCACTAGCAAGATGCAAGAGGAGGACAACATACTGGATCACGTTAACACGATCAAGGCTCTTGTGGATGAGTTGGCTTATTTCAAGGCACCCGTGACGGATGATGATGTGGTGATGACCTTGTTGGCAAGCTTGCCACCATCTTATGACTTCCTCATCACCGCATTGGAGACAAGGCCCACCAAGGAGCTGACCATGGAGTTTGTGACCATGTGCAGATGTGCTTGATGCATGAGGTGACCTGTTAGAGAACATGTATATATTGGTGTAGATCATGTACATTTAGCCCTAGGTGTAGCATTAGCCACTTAGTTAGTGTTAGAGTCCATTGGGTATTATATCAATAAGATATATATTTGTAGTAGCAAATCCAAATTTAATATTTCCTAGTCAAAGAGCTTTTGCCAAAGCTCTAGAAGACATGTCAACAAGCAGAAACTTCATTGTAGCTCTTGTATCCATTATGGATTGCTTCTCATTTTATCCATTTTTCCACAACCACGTTCAATTTGAATGGTTAGAAGACTATTACATCCAATGGTTGAAGCTCATGGGAGCAATGAAAAGAAAGGAAAAGAATGTCTGGACAATCTATTCTCCCTTCCAAACCTAATAGCTTTATTAGTGACATGACATTAGTAACTTGCATGCCCATCCAATATTAGCAAGTGCCTATTGTCACTATAAGAAACTTATATTTTAGGTGACAAATTTTAGGTGACATCTGTGAGTGCCCATTTTGTCATTTGGAACACATTCTTTTTTTTTTTTTTAGTATTTTAAATGTAATTTATTTTATAAAAAGCCATAAAAAGAATGTAAAGCCAAAATAGGTATGTCACATGCCATGATGGTATTTGGCCCTAATTAGCTTGTTTTTCCTAAAGCTTAACCTAAATTCTGCATGTAAATAGGATAAAAACCCAAAAATTGTACATATTGTAGTTATTAAATAGAATTGCCCAAATTGGCTAAACTTGCCTTGCATGTGACAAAATGTGGCTAAATTGGCTTGAGCGTATATATATGAGAACCCCAAGTCAATTCCAGAGAGAGGTTTCAATTTCCCCATTGTATTGACAAAATAATAAAACCCCCATTTATTAGCCTATAGGTGAAGAAAACTCAAGATGGACTAGCACTAGAAGAAAAACATGTCCGATACAACCAACTACTATGCAACTAGTATCCTATACAACTATCATGTAATTAATTTCCTCTCTATTAGCACCAAATCTAATGTAATTGTTTTATATTGTTATTTTACAACATTTATACATTGTTTTAGTTGCAATTTGCAAAGCAGCCATTCTATAGTTGCAAAAAACTACTAGAAAACAACTATTGTCCTATACAACTGTGATGCAACTATAAAATGAACGTAGTTGTTTCCTAGTTACTTTCAAAGTTCATTCCCATTTGTTTTATATCAATTGTAAGGAGTAACATTAGATTAGACATATAAGACTCGTAAGTTGTTGTAGTTTTATACAAAGATTTTTTTGGATAGAATTCTAGGATTTTTTACAATTTATAAAAATAATTAAAATTCAAGAAATTTTGAAATCTATAAAATTGAATTTTTGAAATCTAGGAAGAAGGTAGATTTGAAATCTAAAAAAATAGATCTAAAATTTTAAAATCTAAAAAAAGGTAGATCTAAAATTCAAAATTTAAAAAAAAATGTAGATTTAAAATTCAAAAATCTAGAAAAAGGTAGTTCTAAAATCCTAAAATCTAAAAATTTCCATATTCACCAGAAATTAAAGGAGATAGTGGGATTTGATTTTTCTTCTTCAAATGTGCAAAGTAAAAATACAAGCTTATAAATATTTTGTAGAATTCCATGGGAGTTTCTACAAAAAGCTCTAGAATTTTTTGGTAGTCCTAAAATATTCTTTCGGAAGGTCAACCGCTAAATTTCACAATGGAAAATTTATAGAAATTACCCAGGGAGCAAAAAATACTCACTAAAAATTAGACTAGCTTCTTTTAAGCTAATAGTACATTTCAATAAGTTTTAAGACATTTTGATAGCTAAAAGACCTAAGACTAGCAAGATTCTTCAAAGACCAATAAATTTAAAGATTGCAATGGAGTTGATCGGCGTATTAGAAGCACACAAAGTTGGAATGGGACACAAATTAAGTCTTTTTTTACTCCCTTATACCTACTTAAGACCCTAAGCTAGTTACTTTCCATAGAAAAATCAACCTCTAAGAGTTAGGTTTTTAATCCTTTTAGAGTTTAAGGTGATGCTAACTTTTGATGGTTTTTTAGCATAAGAAAAATGGGTGGAATGTCTTGTGAGTGAAAAATGGCCTTTTAAAGACAATGGTGCAATCCATTTGTGATTTGGAACCTTTCTCTAAAAGTTAAAGTTTAGGACTAACGTCAAAAGTAAAAAATTGGAGATTAGAATGAAAATTTTAGATGATAAGATTACTAAATAGGAAAAGGGAGGGTGAGTGCCCTTAGAAACATACATAAGGGCACTCATTTTTATTTCAAACCACCTCCTTTGATTCATTCTTAAACCCTTATTACATTATTGAGTTCATTTATTTGAATTTTAGTCATTTTGGGCCAAGTTGCCAATTTGTTCTATTTTTGGAGCATTTCAAGCTTCATTGTTGTTGTTTTTCAAACTTTCTTTGAAGGACATTGGAGTCCCTTCGACATTTGCTCATATACTTGTTTGTTGCATAATTGTTATTAGCTTGTCTAGTTTAGGTTTGAGTTCATTGGTTTGTACTAATCCTAGAAATATCCCTCACCATACCTTGGTGATGCCAGTTTTGGGGACTTTTAGTCTATGTTGTGAATTCTAAACTTCTAAATTCCACATATATTTACTTCTAGACTATCCATTGAATTTTTAACTAATGATCCAGGAGTCCCTTGATTATAGGATCGAGAGTTCCTTTGATATTCTGTGTAGATTTTCCAATGTTTTGCATTATCTTTTCTTGAGGATTCTTTTCATAATGACCATTATTAATTCTAGACTTTCAAAAGTCTAAAAGTAGTTAAATGTGGCATCTAAATGAAAAATTCCATAATTGAGAAATCCCCTAGATTTAGGGCATTATTGTACTAAGTTGTTTGTGCTTTGCAACTTTGTTTTGAATTAACAAGTATTTGTATGAGCTTCTTTGCTCTAACAGATTATATTGGTGTTGACAAATTAACCTCATTGAAATTTTTTTGGCACAATCGTAGTCTCGTATTGTATGACAAAGCTTTGGCTTTGAATTTTAAATGTGGAAAAGAAATTTGTGTATTTCTAAATGTACAGCGAAGCTTTGACTTTGGACTTTGGATTGGATAGAAAACTTATGACTTGATAGGATTAGGTGAAGATCTTAGAGAGACAATTTTGGCCATTAAAGAGTAGATAGAATAATAATTGACTTAGATAGGGAAGGAATTTCAAAGGTCAATTATTGTTTGGGAATTTGTAGCATTAAGAGTCTAGTCCATCCAAAGTCAACTTTTAGAATAAAATAATAGAAGGGGAATAGTGTTAGAAGTAAAGGAAATAGTAGAAGAGGAAAGAAAAGAAGTTTCAAACTCCCTAAACTTGTATCAAACACACAACTTTAAGCAGTGAGAAAAATTTGAAGAAGAAACCAAACATGACAAATGATGGAGAGGTTCAAGGCATTTTTGACCACCTTCTAGATAAGGTGCATTTTGAGGTGAGACATTAATTGCTCTAATTTCTATTCAATTTCTAAGAGGAGTCATTTCTGTACCTAGCTAAATTACAAATACAAGTTAGAGTATCAAGAATAGGTTTTTACAAGATACAAATAGAAAATCATATAGTGTTTGTTTAAAGGTTTTAAAAAATGTATGACACTTTGAAATTGGAGTCAAACTAAGAAAAATACTAGTGAATGAAGTTTGGAAGTTGTAATAGATGAAAATTAATTAATTTCATCCCAAAAGAACAAGAATGGAAATTTAGATAGTATTAGAAACCTAGAAATCAAAAGACGAACCAAAAGTTAATTTCAAGTTGTAGATTAGTAGAAAATCACGAATGAAGTTTAGAAGTACTAATTAGTGGTCAAACTTCACCCACTCACAACTTTCACTAAAGAAGTCCAAATCTAGAGTTCTTTAGCAATCTGGTTAGTTAAGACTAAGGTCTATAAGGAATCAAATTCAAAAGTCTAAAATAGTAAAGTAAAAGAAAAAATCTTGTACCTTAAGAATGAAGTAAGAAGTAAATTGGAATCTTTTAAAGACAACCAAGTAGAAATTTAAAGTTAGCATTAAATAGGAGGTATTTAGAAGAGTCCAAAAACATGTCAAACCCTATAAAATACTTCAAAATCTAATAGTTATAGAAGAATGAAGTTCAAGAAAATCATCCATTGAATCTTAAACTTAGAGCTTGATTAAAAGTTAGTAGTATAGAGCTAGGTTCAAAAATTTGTATTCAATTGAAATAAGAAAAGTGTCAAAAAGAGTGGGTGAAGTCTAAATAGCCTTTTAAAGGCTCCAATTTCATCCGATCATAACTTCTTATAGAAATTTTCAAATCTTACAAGATTTATATTTTCAAAAACGGTATAAGATAAGCTAAAATCTAGGTGAATTAAATTTAAACTATAAATTTCTTTTGTTAAAATATCACAGCGGCTCAAAAACTTAGAAAGATTCATTGCTTAGAAGGCACAAGGATCGATGTTAGGTACCCATTAAGATTTAATTTCAAAATATAAGAATTTGATTGTGTACGAGTATTTGCTAAGGGAAGGTAAATAAACACTAACAACATTCAATGCAATAATCCATGTTTTTTATGTCAACAATAATGTCCACCATAACATCAAGATGTTATGGCAAACAAGATTGTTGATATAAAAATATGAATTGTTACGTTGGATGTCACCCAAAATTTGTCACCTAAAATATGGATTTCTTATATTATGTCCTCTAATTTTCTACCTAAAACATTGTTTTTAAAATGACCTAGCCATTCTAGGATTATATGAGACGTTATGTATTCATTTTTTGGAATGTCATTGTTGCACCTGTTTCATAGTTTTTGATATAATCAATTTGTAGCTTGGTTTTTAAATGTACAAGTTAGGAATATGAGAACCAACTACATTCAAACATGTGAGAATTGACATCCATTCCCTATTGTCTATATAGGTAAAACTCACTACTTTGCTTCCTTTTTTAGCAGCAACCTTGATTGTGGAATTCCCATCCCTTGCACTCACCCATGTTTCATTTGAATTTCATATTTGACTAGGGGTGGTAGTCTTGGGCACTATAAACTATCTAAAGAAGGTTGTAGATCGCTAATGTTGTTTTTCTATTGAACCTTAAAGCTCTCTAACTTCCAACCCATCTACACATCTTAAGCTAATTTTTGGATGCCCTAGCACTAGGAACTTTTTCTTTGAAAGGGTGTTTTTTTGGTGAATTTTTCAAGATACTTTTGATAGTAAAGTTGAGCATGTTTAGAATAACAAATAAGTCTATTTTTGCATAGAAAAGCACTATTGGATAAGTGTCAATTCCTTTATTTCTATTAGATAGGTTTGATGGTTTAGGGTTTTAAAAGCTATTTTGCCTTCCTTTCAATCCATAATACTTGAAAATGGTATCCCAAAATATTCTTCAACTTACCTTATAGACATCTTTTTATTTGTAATTGCTTCAAGTGCTAATTGCATGTCCCTTCTAATCATTAACCTCTATTCTTGATTTTCTTCTTCTTAAGTGTTGTAGATTCACATCCTAGATTACTTACAAGCTCAACTATTTATCCATTGCTTGGTTGCTTTGCCATCGGCCTACTCTTCAGCTTCTTGGGTATGTCTACATTGGTATAAAATGTTGCCATACTCTTTGAGTTGGAGGTCTCATCTAAGCACATGCAACCATTTTAGTATAAGAAAGTTGATGCATTAGAGTTTAGGGTTGTTGAAGTTGGGTTTTAGAAATTTGAAAAATTATGACATCATGAAAAGAAGTCTAATAAATACCTTGATTTTGTAGATTGTACTTAGACCTCTTTGAAGAAGATGTTGCTTCAATTGCTTGATTTGGATGCTAGTTAAATGGTATTTGTAGATTTGTTTATAGCTCCTAAAAGAGCTCTTGTGCTTTTTTCACAAACCATATTTTGAAAATAATTCTTGCACTCATCTCATTTTCATCACACTTTGGCCTCTTCTATTACTTGTTTTCATCTCCATTGCCTCTCTCCGCAGCTTACAATACTTCTTGTATTCATCATCACAAAGTTCCCTTGTCATGAATTGTCAATAGTAATCATACGATTATTGTTGGACATTGTTTTCATATTACATTTGTTCATTAAAAAATATTATTATTGCATGATATTAACATTCACTAGCATTATGCAATTTACGCACGTTATTGTTATTTGAGTATGAAGTGCTAAAGTTGCACGATAACTATGCTTAACAAAATATGCATGACTTCCGTGGTTTAGTGATAGGCAACTAACTTCATGCAACATTAGTGCTAATTTAAGACATATGAAGTTAGTGCAATAATCACACTACATCATGTCCATGCATAGTTCTTGCACTAACATTGCATTTTTTTTAATTTTTTACAACTTTCGTAGTAAGTCAATTGAAAAGCTAACTTTGTAAAATCAACACACTTTAGACCTCATTGAGGCATAATAAATCAACTTTTTCTTAAGAACTTTGAACTAAGAAAAGTTGTCCAATAAAATTAAATTTCACCTCCAAAAATCTGTTTGTGATTTTGAGATTTTTATAAAAAGTTATGGACAAAATTCAGAAACAGATTGGAATGGACAATTTTTTTTACATTTATAAACTTGTCTCTAAATTTGTCCATAAATTTTTATAAAAATCTCTAAATCAAAAACGGATTTTTGTAAGTGAAATTTAGTTTCATTTTACAACTTTTCTTCATTCAAAGTTTTTAAGAAAAAGTTGATTTATTATGCCTCAATGAGGCCTGAACATCTACTTTGAATACAATTTCTACACCGACTACCATAAGTTGACAATGAGCTTGAAGCTCTCATCTTCAAGTTATCCCATATCCTTTGCCATGACAAATAATGGATCTCTGTATATAAAGGACCTCTCTACACATCAATTCCATCAAAGTCCATTGAACATTTCTTTTCTAGGTTATCAAGTTCCTTGTTGGCCTATTGATGGATTCAATTTCTTCCCTATTTCATCAAGTTTGTTCAAGCTAGAATTTTATGGCCTATAATAAGGATGGATTTAGTTAAATCAGGTTTTCACAAATAGAATGTAAGAAATTTGATTAAGAAAAAAATTACTAATAATTAAAATGATATTTGTTTTTGGAACATTGATTTAATTTAATAAGAATATTACAGTGCAAATAGCAATGACATTATTGCCATGTATTTTCTGAGTATTTCAACATATATAAAATGCATAACAAAGATAATAAATGTTTGTGTATAATTTGTGTCTTTTACACACTTGTGATTAATATTTAAAAGTCACATGGTTAATACATATTATAAAGTAGTGCCAATTCTTTACAGTAATCATGTGCATTGTAACAATGCGATAACTTGCAAGTTAATGTATGCACCCATGAAAAAATAGTAACTACATGATAATTTCTAACAATTCGTCAGTCCTAAACTTTGTGATGATCTCCTTAGTATCTATCCCAACCTACAATGCCTCTTGTTTTTATAGAGTATGGGTTTCATCCGGGTCCTAAAAGATTTCTAATTCTTGTAAAGTAAAGATTTCATCCAAGCCCTAAAGAATCATTTAGTTTTGCATCTACTATAAATATAGAACATCCATTTGGATAATCATCCATATATAAACAAATTCTTCTAAATGTGCTCTTGTCGATTTGAATATTGTTTCCCAATTTTATTAAATATACAGTAGTTGTCCAATCCACGTCCGGTTTTATAGTCCATGTAGTTAA
The DNA here is from genome assembly GCA_963969395.1 of Pseudoscleropodium purum. Taxonomy (NCBI): domain Eukaryota; kingdom Viridiplantae; phylum Streptophyta; class Bryopsida; order Hypnales; family Brachytheciaceae; genus Pseudoscleropodium; species Pseudoscleropodium purum. The sequence goes on from OZ017802.1 coordinate 957,342, forward strand.
CAATGTGTTTATCCTATATTATAGATGTTTGTATTGTTCAATGGTTATAGTATATTTTCACCAAATCTCCTTAAGCTACTATAAGTGTACTCAATGAGGTATCCTCCAAGCCCTTAAATGATTTCCAAAAAAGCCTAAAGCGAAGGATAGTTTTAGGACTCCAAAACTCTTTGAAGCTATATACATACAAATGATATATTGTCCCTCTATCTACGGTCTAGGACTCGGAGTTAGAACCATTACAGTTATATGTTTGGTCTAAATCTCCTGAATGTGCAAGATCAATATTCTCCTACACAATAACTTCAATCTTTTAAATCTCTTTTTAAGAATTTAAGAATGTAAGAATGATGCCTCCTTCATGTATGCATGTGTACACAATCAAAATGATGATGATGGAGATTGATAAGGAATTGAAATGAAGAAGAAATAATGTAGCATTGCAACATCATTCAATGTTCTTCATTATGTATAAGGTCAATTTTGTTATTGACTCAATTCAAGTGCCAAAATTGTGATATTTAACTTGAAAAAGCTCTAAACTATAATTGTTATAGATTAGGGTTTCAAGATGCCTCCAAATTGCAACCTGCCATGAAAAATGTTGTGTTGTATATACTAGCCAATTAATGAATTTGATGGAGTGCAACAACATCAACAACTTATACTAAATTAATTTCGGTTTATAGCTTATTTGATGCCATAGATCTTTCCATGTTGTAGAAAGATTTCATTTCCGCTCCTCAGAAAAAGAAAAATTTCTTGCGCCAACCGTTGTTTTGATCAAGAGTTTTTTCTCAAAATTCTTTCATTAGTTGTTTTTGAAGAAAAAACATCCGACATGACAAGAAATCCACTTTTCTACCTCAAAGTTGTTCATCGGCAACAATAATTTGTCAAATCTCATATCAAAGATTTCTCTATTTTCAAGATAAGGATTAAAGACCTCAATCGTGTTCTGGAATTTATTTCAACTTCCAAATTGGCGTGAACTAAAGTAGAAGCATCCATTCATGACTGTCTAATAACCAATATCCAACTTGTTGGGTGTAATTATTTCCAACTAAAGGTGGAATAGATTTCTAATCAAAGCTTAGAATGGGTTTTTTTCTCCTTTTTAAGATTTGGAAAGATAAATTTATAACACATGTCCCAAAATAGTGAGCAAGAAAATAGAAAGTAATGAGTAAGAAAGTAGTTCTTGAATGATCAAAATTGGAAAAGCTTAGACATTGGCTATGGGTTCAAAGCACTTTTTGCCTTTCAAAATTCATAATAATTTTACTTGAAGCAAAAAAATCCCCATCATTTCTATTGTTGCACCTCTAAAAATATTTGTTTTGCCTTGAGCTACTCCAAATCATGTCCAAAATTGCTTACTAGATTAGTTATGGGTGCCTCTATCTTATATTATGATTTGTCATAATTTGGGACTTGATTGTCTAGAAGTAGTCAAGATTACAAAACTCTCTCTTGAAATTTGAAGCAATCATCTTTCATCTTGCTTGATGTAAATACCTTAGTAGACATTACCTCTAATAGAATGTAAGTATGTTTGCTGAATAATATAGAGTACAAATTAAAGGAATGCTATTCGAGTATTCGTGCACATCTTCATCTAGAACAGGGGATATTCAAATGGCCAGAGCCATCCAATCCAAATAGCTACAACCAAATTGGATTGCTAATGCTACCTTGATATCTTGAATCCACAATAAAGTTGTACACAACATTGTGAATAATTTAAATTGATCTAGAGTTTATTGTTTCCATTCAGTAAACCAAAATGAGAGCAAAATCATATGGAGGACAGTATCCCTACTTTAAATTTTGGAAGAACTTAATAGAAGTCGATGCTATTCTCTTCATTTGTAGATTTCCAACATAGATAGGGTTCCTTCTCTTTCCAAGTAAAGGAATCTCCAAGTTCCAATTAATAAGTTTTTCAATACTTTGTTTAGCTAAAGTAGCAGCTCTTGGTATCCTTTGAGCACATGGTCTTTAGGATCTACAGGAATAAGATTAAAATGTGGTACCAAGAATCCATAGCTTCTTTTGTGGTATATGTTCAATTTTTATTGCAATCATACCATTTAAGTTTTGTAGTGGTTTTCTCATAGAGGTGCTCACTTCCGCTGAGTTTTCTTCAATATTGTGCGTCATTTTGTGTCTTGAAGCATGGTTGTATAGAATAATTGAAGAAAGGCATTGATCTACTCTATCATTACTATAGATATGAGGCTCCAAACCACCTTCAATTGATTCCCCATCTTTTGCTAGAAAATATGAAAATGATGTTTTAGTTAGATATGATTGCAATTCTAAACCTGCTTTACATTGAGGTTCTCTTGAATGCCATGCTATTAATTACTTCAGTACCCTTTTAAACACTGCTAGCCAAATATAAAAGGAGAAGATATTCAATTGAGATTGGTGACTACTTGTTAGAATCCTATCACAAGTTAAACTTTCGCACACATAAATTAACTTGTTATGTGTTGAAATAGTTACCTCTACTATACACCATAAATTATTATATCATAATCTTATTTATCATTTATTGGGACCCAACAAGATTTTGAGAATGACGATACTCCGTCTCTCTTGCTTCCGTCTAATCCTTCTTTATTATGTTCTGCTTGTGGTGGTGCTTGTTGCACTTGTCACTATTTCGTTTTCGCACTTGTAATGCATTGCATGGCGCGCTATTCACTGCCTACGAAGTTGAGTTTTGTGCTGAGGTTTGTTTTGCATCATGACTTCACTTTTAGGTGTAGTCACTTTAGTCAGGGCTCCCTAATCTTTGAGGCTCAATGTAAAGTAAGCTAAAGTAATGAATGTAAACTAGTGCTAGTGAGAACTAAACTAAATTACTGTACAAATGAATGAATCTAATATTGACAGGGTATATACATCGTGAGCATTTATCTTCAACAGCTTGTACACTAGAAAGCTTGTGAACAAATCAGGTGATTAATTTGCGAATATATTGTTCCAAATATGTGTTTCGTTTCATCCTTGTTACTTGTGTATTCATTTTGCAACAAAATTCATTCAATCTCCTTACTTGCACTTGCAAAAGTAGAACAGATTAAGATCCAATACTTTGAAGCAACAACTAAGTTGGCCACTCAAATTTTGGAGTACCAACTAAATGGAGACTTTGGTAGGTTCAAGTAAATTCTCTAATTCATGGTCTTTATTACGGTTCTAGCAAGTAGGATATTAAAATTTGTTGCAAAATAGTTAGAGGATGAAACAATAACGTGATCTAGTATTTGAAGCTTTTTATTATGGAAGGGAGCTATAGTTAAGTTAATGATTTCCTAGAATGTGATTTTCAAATCTCCATCTTATGAGAATTAAGCGACGTTACTAGTTTCCTAATTGCACGAGAACATGGTCTGGGAGTTGAACCTAAATTTAGGTTATTTTCTCACTAGACCAAGTCAACAAAGTGCTACTAATATTCCTAGAAAGTTTCTTGATGGTATTTTTTACATTTCTAAGTTGGTTGATCCTTTTTGTAGAACCCAAAGGAAAATTTTAATCGTTTCATGATAAATGTTTCAAATTAAAAACACAAAAGTATGACATGAAAACATTTTGAAATTATATGTGCTTTATTAAACATGTCACATTATGTGAGAACTGATGTCAGGATCTTTTCATTCTCTTTTAAAAAATTAGCTCTTTGATTCTAGAATTGTTCTAAATTAAGTCAAGGACCTGTAATCTCTATGAGCAGTTTTTGCGGCGATCAGGTACATTTTCTACGATGGTGTTGTATTGTGTGACAATCTCAAACCTATTTTCATGGTTATAGTGATCTCGATTATTGTGGTATACTACAGATACAATTACAAGGTTTGCCCTTACAAGCAAGCTATTCAAAAAGCAAGTAAGATGCCAATATGTTTGCAATGTGTAATTACAACTTCCTTTAGTTTCTTGATGACTTATTCCTTCAAATTCATAGGTGATTTGACAAAGTTTTTTGTTAGGTCAATGATAATATGCAATATGCTGTCATTTGGAACTTTTACAACAATATTAATTAAGAACAAGGATGCATTAGTGGCAGTTGATCCAGTTGTTGATGATAGTTAAAACTGTAGAAATACTCAGTGTCTTTCTTGTAGCAACTCGGATGGTTAAAGGATAATTATTCTACTATGATGTTTTCAAGTGGCGACCACTGTTAGAATGGACCAGATCGTAGCTTAAGGGTAAGCTTCTAGTCTTGTTAAAATATCCAAATTAGATATTTGTAGTTTTGAAATTATTTGTTTAATCTTTCTATGAGTATTCTTGATCTTTTTGGACAAATGAAGTTGCGATATGGAGTTAGGACCGAATTGAAGAATAGGGACGAGCCAAATCAATGCGAGTAAGTTTCAAGATCCTTTGGGTTTTTTTGGATATTATTAATTCCCCTCCTCATTCATACGTTTTTTTATTAGTTTTGTCTAGCTTAATTTCCTTTTTACTTCTTCGAAATGTGTTTGTAATTGTTGGGAATTGGGACCCTTTTTTCCTTGCTATAAGATCTGCAATTACAAATCTTCAAGTAATATCAGGCGCTTTATTTCACAATATATACAATGGCATATGTTTTGACATGTGTCATGTGCCCCCACTGGTTATGGACAATTTTTGTATCTAGATGTCAAATGTCATCGTTTCCTCAATTTTAGAAATAATGAGTGTTCTCTCTAAGGTTTTTTATGTTTTATTAATTTCTGCAATTATTATTTGTGTGCTTTAAATAAAGCTTGGTAGTGGTTTTATTTTTATTAAGAGCAACTCATTGTCTTGTGTAATTACTACAATTACGTAGCTAAGTTTATATCTTTACTGGTGTGGATTTGAGGTAGGTGCAACTAGGTTTCGGTAATTGAGTTTGGAATTGATGGTGATGAATTTTCACAATTGGAGATGGACTTTGCATGACATGGTGGGGTTCCCAACAGGGAGGTCGTTTGAAGGCCATAGAGATGGAGAAAATGAAGCAGGAGTTTATGGAAAAGAAATCAAGTTTGCTGAATGAGATTGAGCGTTTGGAGCTAGCTAATGAACAACTTATCCAAGGGGCACCTGACTCCAACCTTCAACAGCTTCAAGTGGAGGTATTGAAATTTCTTGTTCTTAGCAATAAACTCTAAATGTTTGAACTTGCAGGACAATCAATTCAAATAATCAAGATTAGCGCAATTTCTTTAATAGCCTCTCTTTTGAAGACTTTTTGGAATGCAAAATCAAAGCTATAAACCATCCTAAGTCTATTCTTGGTGCTCGATTTCTTGTTGTGGTCGTCTCTAAATATTCAATTCGTGTTGGTTCTCTTAGCAAATGACCCGTTTGCAAAATCACAATGCCATTCTAAATCGACACATCAAGGAATTGGAATCCCAACTAAATATGCGGGACATGCTTCAAAGTGAAAGGGAACGTTTGCAAGAGGTTGGCAATTGCCTCTTTTGATAATGCATGTTTTGTTTCTAGCTATTAGACTCGTGGGGTTAGTGATTTCTTCTTCTTCTTCTTTAAAATTAGTAATATTGCCCTACCCTTTTATTTTCAATAGCCATTTTTAGTGAAATATTCTAGATTCTTTTATAATCATGTTTCGACTTGTTCTCTTTGGCTAATTATTACAAATTGGCTATAAATGTAGTTGCAACTGACAAAGCATTGTTAGAAATTAGGTTAATGAGAAGTTGGATAAAAGGCTTCAAATTATAGAGTAGTGAAGATGCTTGCATTTATGCCTAGGTTTACCACTGTCTCTATGTCACCTTTGGTAGACTCTCGAAAGGGAAGATACCTGAAGCGATCATGGAAGATAGATTGGCATGTTTTACTCACTAGTGCAGAAGGGTGGTTGAAATGACATGTTGAAATGACATTTCTCAAAAAAATGTCATTTCAACCATGCTATTGAAAAATCTGGTAGATTTTAGAAATATTATTGATCCTAGTATGTTCGTTTCAATCAAAAATGAAATTAATGTCATTTTGTGCAACAAATTTGGTAGATTTTAGAAGAAAACATTATCCCATAACAATTGTCATGAAAAAGACAAGTAATAGAAATAAATAACTCGAGTAGGAAATCCAAAGACATTATAATTTCTTTTGAAAAACATGAAAGTGAAGGTACATATGTCTAAATAACATAGATTTTTAGAAAGTGAAATCTATATTTTTTTAAGATTTAGAAAAGTAAAATCTATAATTTTGGAAGATTTTGAAAAGTAGAATCTACATCTTTTGAAGACTTTGGAAAATGAAATCTATATTTTTTGAAGATTTTAGAAAGTAAAATCTACATTTTTTGAAGATTTTGAAAAATCAAATCTACTTATTTGATAGATTTTGAAGAACTAAAATGTACACTACAAGTATGTTGAAATGACATCAAAAAAAGGACATCCAAATGTCATTTAAAATGTCACTAAAACCTATGTTCTGCACTAGTGACTTTTCACGTTTATTGCTAGACATGCGTCACATTTCAAAGAGTTTCCCCAGTTGTATTGGTAATGGTCCCTAGCTCTATGTTACCCAACCTCCTAAGGATACATAGCAAAGATTCTATTTATGATGTCTAAAAATGCCTGCCTAAAACTGTGCATTGTTCCTTGGTAACGTGTGGGTGGGGTGGAGTCTTCCAATTAATGTTGCATCATTCTAATTGACATGGGCACCTCTTGATTGTGAGCAGTGCATTTGCGGAGCAACACAACGTTCATGCAATAGTACACTAGTGCACAGGTTTTAATGACATTTCAACATACTTGTAGTGTACATTTTAGTTCTTCAAAATCTATCAAATAAGTAGATTTTATTTTTCAAAATATTTAGAAATGTAGATTTTACTTTCTAAAATCTTCAAAAAAATGTAGATTTCACTTTCCAAAATCTTCAAAATATGTAGATTCTACTTTTCAAAATCTTCCAAAATTATAGATTTTACTTTCCTAACTCTTAAAAAATGTAGATTTCACTTTCTAAAAATCTATGTTATTTAGACATATGTACCGTTCTTCGCTTTCATGTTTTTCCAAAGAAATTTTAATGACTTTAGAAGTCCTACTCAAGTTAATTATTTCTATTACTTGTCATCCCCATGACAATTGTTATGGGACAATGTTTTCTTCTAAAATCTACCAAATTTGTTGCACAGAATGACATTAACCTCATTTTTGATTGAAACAAACATACTAGGATCAATAATATTTCTAAAGTCTACCAAATTTTCAATAGCATGGTTGAAATGACATTTTTTTGAGAAATGTCATTTCAACCACCGTTCTGCACTAGTGGCGCTTCAGAACTTCGGAGATGTGGACACGGTTGTAAATGATCTTGTAGAATTGCGAAAGCGTGTGAAGCAGCTGGAGGGTGAATTGCGAGACATGCGGGATCGGTACTCGGCCATGAGTCTGCGGTTTGCTGAAGTGGAAGGCGAGCGGGAAGAGCTTGTTATGACTATTAGGACCCTTCGAAACAGACGGAGGTAGTCAGTTTAGGATTTGGCTAGTCTCTGCAGAGACCCTCTTGAATTCAAAGACAGCAGTACAGATTTCATTCATTATTTAGTACAGGCAAACTCGATCATCCTTGGTCCTGCTCTATTACCCTGCTTATTTACTCATGATCGAGGTCAGCGAGGGTGGCTTTCAGAAAATTCGTAGCTGAAGAGCCATTTCGTCATGTAAAATCACTTCCTATTCCTAGTTCTGTAACTCTATTTATAATTGAATAAGAAAGCCACAATTTAAGCTTTCCCTCCGGTTGCAGCTTGCTGCAAGACAGTTCAGGGCAAATTCTGAATCATTGGCTTTCTGTGTGAGTCCTGTGCAGAGATATTCAATGCTACATTTTCTGAGCAACTAATCTTACTGACCATGATTTCTCACCTACTTGACTTTCTCTATCATATGACTACACACTGAAACTCACCTGCCACCCCAGTTTCCCATTAGTTCCCCCCCTCCTCTCTCAAAAAATTTATGAGCCATTGATTTTTTTGAAAAAAAATGCTTACCCTCAAAATTGACATTGATTTCTCAAAAAATCACAAGATGTTGATCTTGTGAATTTTAATCTGAGCCGTTCAAATATAAAATACAAATATTGAATACGAATACGAATATGGAGACGAGTACTAAATACATGTACTGAATACGGATATTGAATACGGGTATTGAATATGGGTATTGAATACGGATATTGAATACAGATATAGTATTGGATATGGAATCAATTGTCCCATATTGTTTGTCAAGAACTTTGATTCTGAAGATTACAAGAGGGGGTGGGGGTGAAAGGAGGTGAGATAAAAAAATTTAAATCAAATTCTAAATGATAGGTGGGGGTGGTAAAATAAAAATTGAGGGAGGGAGTGTATAGTGACACAAAGTGTCACTATACACCTTGAATGCCTAATAATTACATAACCACACTGACTATCGCCTTCCAAATAATTAATGTTGACATTGGTAAATCTCAGATAAATGTCATGTAAGGTAGGAGGTCCAGATGAGCAGGTTGCGTTTAGGGGGATATTGAATTCCTTTGAAACATTTCTCATTGAATATCCATAAAGAGGAAAATGGAATTGGCATGTAACCCATGTGATTAAAAATGTTCACCTCTTGAAATGTACATTATCGGTACATTGAAGAAAGCAAAATGTACCTCTATGATACAGGATGCTTTCAATGTTTAGTCAATTTTAGCCATGATGACATTCAATTTTTAGTCAATTTCAATTTGACTAAACATTTCTCATTGGTTTAGGAACAATGTCAATTTGTTTAACAATGTCAATTTTAACTTGTTAGGAGCAATGTTTAGTCAATTTTTACCTATTTTCTAAAATTAAAATTGCATTGACTCTAGTTCAAAACTAGACTTGCAAAAATGAGGTCATACATTTTAGGAATACAAAAATTTCAAAAAATCACCATGTGAAGAGAACCTTGTTTCAAATCCATTTCAACAAATTTTACTCAAAAAATGATAATAGTTTGCTTGTAATTGAATTTAGAAGGAATTTCGCAATTTTTCTTTCAAAATTTATAGAAATTTTTTGGTGATAGCCTTGGTGAATCTAATTGTATGGATGGAACCTAAAATTCAAAATCTACAACTTTTATTTGTAAATCAATTCCAAATATTCTTTAAACAATACTTTATAATGATTTTTCCCAAACTGACAATTTTGGAGAAGGATCTGAACATTTAGGGATTAAGACCTCCTACCTAGCTTATAGAATGAATAAGTTTCATTAGTCTTGCTTCATTATATCCTTGGTACAATCGTCAATGTATAATTGGCACAATACTTACTAATTCAACAAGTCTATTTTATAATTCTTCATTACAAAAAATTTGGACCAAGTAGTTGACCATTTGATTTTTTTAAATTGTGCAAATCTAAGAAAATAAAAATAAGTTTTTTTTTTTTAAATCAAAAGAAAAATTAGTCTTGAATCTTGCATAGCACACATCGTGATCTCATAAAATAAATTAAATTTTTTTTTGTTATTATTTATTAATTTATTATTTCTATATATGCACATTTACATGCAATCAAACAACCCATTGTTGAGTCTAAGTTTTTTGTAATGTAGCATAATACTTACTTATTAAAGAATTCTGTTTTTTTAGTGTAATCCTCACTAATTGAAATGTTCAAGAATCCTCTTTCAATCTAAATTTCTACTATCATACTTAGATATCAAGGTCAACATTTCATGTCAAATATTTTATTAAAGTAGGAAAATCAAATTTGATTATTAGATGCTAAAAATAGGTATTATTCTTTGAAATTTGAAGTAGGGTCATCTAAAATAAATAGGTGAAAAGAATTTCCCTACAATTCTAGCATCATTTTTAGAATTATTTTTTGCTAACTTTGATGGTTAGATATGGTAATCTTCTTACTACATGATACAATAAATTTATTCTTGGGAATGATGAATTCCATCATGCTACTATTTCTTTTAGAATGTATTCCTTTATTATTAGGCTTCAAACTTTCTACAATTTCTAACCAACACTTAGTCATTCCCCCTAGGATAGGAGACAAATAGAGTTTTAAACAATCAAAACTAAAGATTGATTCTATAGTCATTAGCTCTAGTAGTTGCTTAGCAATGCATTCTCAATTACAAAATACAATGAATGGATTAAGGATCAATCATCAAATTTTAGCACCATTGATTGGTATTTTGATACTCACTTCTTCTGACATTTCAAGGTAGCATGCACTTTATTACTGAAAAATCTTACTATCGGTCCATCATTAGGTTTGCATTAGTCCAATAATATAAACTTCATATTACATTTTCTTACAATTCAATCTCCAAAAGACCAACTTTATTGCTTTATGGTCAAATAACATTTCCAAGTGCACTCTAGCATGTTTAGAATCATTAGTATATTCATTAATACTAAAACTAATTGTATCACATTTTATAGTATTAATTTTAGCAATATAAAATTAGAGGCCCGTGGTGCATCATCTATCTTTTTTACTACTCAAAATGAAATATTTTTCTTCACTTCTTTCATGCCTCAATTGCATAATGTGAATCCTTTCATCATCTCAAAAGTATAAATTAGAACATTCATGATTCAAAAAAACAAGTCCATATATCCAATAACTTCTTAAGCCTTGTGGCTTTTTAAAGGAATACATCTTAGTCTATTATAATGTATTATTGGTCTTGAATAATTATATGCATTATTTCACTATCATCGAAGAAGAAAATATTATTTAAAATTTTAATTATCTATTGGAATCACTTGCTCTGATTGATTCTCTTGTTATTATTGATTGGTCCATTGATATTTCCAATTGTTGAATTAGATCATATAATGGATGGACATTGAACAATGAGGTGATCTTTTCAATGTGCAATAAGCATGCCAACTTTGTTGTTGACTCATAAAAAAAGAGGACATATATACCTTCAAAATAGGAAGCAAGTTTTATATTGTAGTTTCTTATGCACACTTAGAAAGTATGCAATGAAAATGTTCATCTTTCTAATCAATTATTTGAAATATTCAAGCTACTTCTTTGACAATGTACTTGTTTCTAAAAATTGATGAAAAAATGTCCATTACCAAGTACATTAACTCCTACATTCTTGACTATCCATCCAATGAATGATGATTGTTTTGAAAAGTACCCTTCCTCTAGTTAATATTTTTGAGAAAGCTTCAAGGAAGATTATATATTTATATCAATGGAAAGAAAAAAGAATGTTCTACTTGAATTAATCACGGATTTGAAGATGACTTTCAGATGTCCTTCAATGTATTGATGCAATTTGAAGCCATTTCAATTGCTCCATTTGAATCTACATTCTACCTTAATCTGATTACTTCCAGGTCAACACTCACCATGATGTATTGACAGCCCAATAGTTTGAATATGTGATAAGTGTGCTCCACTCAAAGATAATGTGGGAAGTATGCAGAATGTTACAAGATGTCATTTTTGAAAAGGTCAGATTTACAAATGAGTTCTGAGTTGTGTCTATTTTTGTTTCTTCTACCCAGAAATGGAGAAGCTTGTGTTTTAGCAATTACCTCCATTTGATTGGAACGGATGAGTGGTGGATTTTTCACCATTCTGTTGTTGATTTTGCTTGATGCAGTTTCACAGTAAGTGCTTGTAGATGCAAGACATTGCAATAGAATCTTCAACATCAGTGTGGTGTGATTTACCATCATTGAGATTCAGTAGTAAGTCGGAAGACGCAAACATCAACGATATATCACCGGATTCACCGCCATGTTGGTTTGACTTTTAAGTAACCCTTAAACGCCATAGCCAATCCTTGAGTCAGTGTATATTTAAAAATGAGATGTGCAAGAGTTAAATTAGATTGTTGACTTCACTTCAAGCAGTTGTATCAGCTGTGGGAAAGAGCTCCTTTTGCATTTGCAAATTCAGTTTGTTGAAGATATCTCAGCATTTTCCCTCATTTCTCTCACAGCAGCAGTAAAATTGAACCATTTGGAGAAAGGACTGGATGAATGAACTGATCATAGTCGCCTGTTTCAACTTATTTGATCTTCTTCAAACTGGTAATCAAGTTTTTGAACCGCCAGATCCCCCATCCTCGCAAACGCTAACTAGAACCTGGTTTTTGAACTGGAGAATCAAATTATAGTTGCGAATAATGTTGCAACATCACATCATCTCTCTATTTAGTTTACAGAAATACAATCTACCAGCTTTTCTGACTGCCAATCACTACTAGAATTCACTTCATATAACAACATTTACAGCAACGTTTGAGATTTGAAACCCCAAAAAATGATTCTACAATTGACGTTCAACTTGCTACCTGAACAACGGAATGGAACATGTTTGCTGAAAAATGCTGCGTATTTACTGAAGTAAGTTCCAAAAATTTTCATTTTTCTGACAATACGTACTCTGCTGAAGCATCTTCCACCCGATTTTCCAAAACGTTGCTAAAACTTTGCTGAAGCATCTTCCAAAGCGTCCCTAAGACGTTGCTACGATTTTTTCAAAATGTTGCTCAAATGTTGCTGAACCCTCCGAAGTCTAGACGTGAATCCAACTTGATTGGCAGTGTGATGCAGGCATAACGGCCCAACCACACTGGTCTCAAAACGGATTGATAGACCACGCTGGTAAATGAATGTAAGCTTACTGATAATAGTTGCAACTTTCCAGTTATTAGGTCTTCAAAGTGGTATTCAATTTCTTGAACTGGCAGTAGCCCCATCCTCACCAATGCCAATTAGACGCTATTGTTCAAACTGAAGAATCAAATTGAAGTTACACAAACATCATCTCCTAAATTAGCTTACAAAAATACATTTTTACCTGCAGTTTTGACTGCCAGTTCGACTTGATTGGCAGTGTGACCCAAGCATGACCGAGAGTAAGCTGAGTAGCAACGGATCTTCATATGTTGCGGCCCTTGAGAGACCTCACGGACTCCCCCCGCGCTGCGCACCTTGAGGCGTCGCAGCTGTCTGCCGTTTGTCCGGTCTCTTTGTTGTGTCTTAGTTTGTCCTTGTCGTTCTTTGTGGTTGCTCCCACCAGTGGTTATGTATTCTTTCTTTGCAATGAAATTCCGTTTCATTTGTGTCATAAAAAAACAAAAAAAACAAAAACCACATAGTCTCATACGCTGCTCTGGCACACTGACTCGCATACAACGACAATGATTGATGGATGACTTGATTGTTCTGATTTCTGAATGTATTGCAGAGACCGTGTTTCCATTGACCTTCAGAAGGCTTCGATCACCTGCTCCCACACAAACGTCAAACGTCAAACGTCAAAACCTTCTACGTCACCATAAATAGAGCTGTGGTCGAATTTTTTTCTTTTCTTCTTTTTTTCGGACACAAAATGGGAGAAATTCAGTGCAGGACTTCGGTTGGAATTTTGAAACCCAGTATCAGCAGCTCGTGTGCAGTGCCTGCTAGTCCTGGCAAGCAAGTCAAGTCTTCCCCCACAATGCCCAATTGCCCACTTTTGCCTTTCCTGGTCCCTTTCAACCAGCTTTCCCTTTGACCAAAGGTGCTTTGCCACTGCACGGATTAACTTCATTACAGTAGTTAAGTAAGCTCATGTGATTACCGTAGTGTCAGGCAGCAGATTCTGCAACTAATTGCTCCATTGTGCTCGATCTTTGAATCTTCTGGAATTTTTGTTGGTACTATGTACATCGTTGTTCAATTGAAAGTGCTAATGCGACATTTATCTTGTCTGCAACACCTCAGGTAATTGTGCTCTTAGAAGTGTCCTAGAAGTATATGAGCGTGCGTCCTATTATTAGAGGAATTTCACATTTTTGGAATATTATTAGAATATAATAAGGACTACTTATGTATTGTGAAAGGAGAGCCTCATCCTGAGGAGTAACATGCCTGAGCCACAGGCATGGCAAGGAGTATTATTTTTCATGACCAGAGCTTGCTTTCACATTAACAGACATAACCTCAATGTTGAATGGTTGAATCTTAATCAATCATGCTCACTCAAGGATCTCAAAGAAGTACTACTAAAGTACCCCCAACATAATGGAAAAGAACAAAAACCAGGCTTGTCTGGGACTCGGATTGACCCCTGGTCTTTGTTTTCCCTTGCAGTGAATTGATGATTGCTTTTCTCATAAAAAAAGAAGAAAGAAAATTTGAGAAAAGCACATGAAAAAAGAAGAAAAAAGACAATCGTGGTTTAAAGGATGGTGCACAGTCTCTGCAATTTTGCACCAGAGATACGGTAGTACAGGCTCTCAGTGAGTCGCTTCAGACTTTGGGAACAAAATCGTTGTAGAGCAAAAAAATATGAATATGATGCTCCCTGAAGTCAACGCCGTTCAAGGGCAACACTGAGAAACTTCACTCGTCGTGATTGTTTGTTTACGAATAATAAAATGGATGCCTCAGAGTTGACTGGCACTGGCACTGGCACTACGTTTCCAAAAGCCAGAAGTATTCAAGACTCACTCCAGGTTCAGTAAGGGCGAATAATAAGAGCCGGATGCCATTGCGAGGCTGGACCTCCAAAATCTGGGCCTCCGACCTACCTCCATTGAATGGACTGGTCCGGTTGGGCATTTGGCCCGCCCTTTAAACCGGAAATGCCCAAGGGCTGTTTTGAGCCTCTAGAAATTTGCTCTAAATTGAACAAAAAGACAACATTTTGATAAGTTGTATCAACTTTATTTGAATTGTAATCATACAGATTCAAACTAGACATGTTAGAGATCACATAGGAAGAAAAAACACAACAATATCACTTATAAGTTGGAAGATTATAATGGTTGACTATAAGGATGTTAAAACTGTGAAAAATTTTCAAAACACTTTTCACAAGTCAAACCTAGAAAGTTGGTGACCAAACAAAAATGAGGTTTAAGGGCTTAAAATGAATAACCTCCAATCAATTTATGGCTTCTCAAAATCTACTCTATAATTTTTTTAAATGAGTTTTGAATGTGATTTTTTCTCCAAGTCCTAGTAATTTGGGGCTCATTTACAAGAGCTCTCAACACTACGGGAAGTCAAAATTGCAATGGGTATCCTTGCACAAAACCTAAAATAAAAAAATCACTATCATTTATTTTCAAGATTGGATTTTTATGCTAAAACTAGACTTCAAGAAGAATCTTTCAAAAATATAAATTACTAAAAATAGAAACTTGGTTAGGTTTCATTTAACTTCAAAGTTTTACAAACACTAGATTTTGGTGCCTCGGGCATTTAGAGGTTAAACTGGAAATACAAACCTAGAGGGACTAGAGGGTCGACTTGAAGGCCTATTCATACACAAAAAATAAATTGAGAAGCTACAATCCTCCACACTAAAGGTGCTAACATTGAGCGATAAATGTGTAGGGCTTGGAGAGGGACACACTTGTCTACCCGCTCAATGCCAAGCAACTTTCACAAAATTACTAAGGCTTGGTGTTGTAGTCGGTTCTAGCTAATGGAAAGCCCAGGAAGACTAATGGCCTTCCAAAGTCCTCTAGTTGTTAGAGGTCCAATTTCCTAATGGCAACAAACTCCAATCTATCATGGATAGAATTAGAAGTTTGTCCTCTAATTTTTTAATTTTTTTTCCATATACAAATAAGTGTAAAAAACAATGAGAGCAATTGAAATTATACTTTTTTGAAAAATTATGAATTTGTTATTACTTTTTAAAGTGTAGCCCATCATGGTCCAAAAGAGTCTTTAGACCATCACCAAACCAACCAAAAGTGTACCCATAATGGTCACCTTACTCATTTAAAGCAATCACAACATTTTTTTACATAACCACAATATAAAGGCCTAAAAAAGTCAATTCTTGCAATTAATTTACATTCAAAAGGTGGAAGTTTCTATTGTTGTCATTAATCACTTCATTACTATCACCCAAAATATTGATTGTTGTCTTAATCTCATTTATTGAAAAAACAAACTATAGTAGGTCATTCTTTAGATTTTTGCAAAAGGTCTTTTGACCTTGATAGGTTGTTTTATCTTAATAAGTTTTCCCCTTAACATTGTCGTGTAGAAAGTGTTTGTTTTAGAAAATCACATGGATTCTGGCTGCAATCAAAAATGGTTTAGGAATGAAAGAAGTCATAAGATGATAAAAAAAAATGAACTTGTCTTTCCTAAATTCACCCTACTAACAACTCATAATGTAATAAAAAAAAATGAAAATGAGTGAATTCATCACCACAAATCCAGCAACTAAATTAAAGTGGTTTGATAATCATAAAAGTCATAGTTGTGTCTATTTTTTAAACTCGAATGTTGAATCTTCTATACCACCGTTGAACTGCTATACATTGACTTATCATATATGACTTTATGGGCCCAAATAGGGTTAAGAAACCACAGACTTCGGACAAATAAAACGGGATAGCCAGACCACAAGCTGAACCTTCTGAGAAATTGGCTCTTAAATTTCAAACGCATAGTAACTAGCAATTGTGCTTCACCAATGGAAACCACAAAAAATACAACCATACAAGCAATGAACCCCATTTTTTATATCCATGATATAGAAAGAAGCTTCACAATGGCTTCACCCATGTTGTTCGCAATAACAAATTTACAAGAATAGACAAGCTATAGTCCCAACACACATTTTTTCAACTCTTAATTCTCAACTCCAAACTCCAAATTCCAAATACTACTTATTGTTGAACTTTGAATTGTTGTTGTTGTTTTGTTCAAATTCAAATAAAATGAATGATAACTTTTTGAAATGTCAGTACAATTTTTTACTTCTCCTCTAAATTTCAACTAATTTTAAAACTTTATCCAATTTCTATAACTATCCAAAGTTTCGGCCTTGAGAAAAAAGGGATAACAATCCTTTTTTCACTTCGTCATTTACAACTCACTTATAAAAATTTCAAATATAATGAGTAATAGTTTCATAGAAATTCAATTTAATTTTCCACACTCTCTTTAAAATTCATTGCAAGAAAAAGACTTATTTGTCTTTTATGGCCGGTCAAAGTTTGTGCCATATTACATTGAAGGCAACAAACCTTCCTCCACTCAAACTAACACAACTTTTGATTTACAATTCCAAATTAAGTAAGTGAGATTAATTTGAAAACTTCACATCAAAATACACAATTCCTTTAGATTTAATTTTCAAATTCTTAAAATAAAATATATGATAACCCTTGAAATTCTTAGACCTTACCACCAACAAGAGAGACAATGAATAGTGCTCTATTTTCCCTCTACCTTATCTTCTACCTAAACCATACAAATCAAGTGAATTTTAACCTACACCTTAACTATGTGGTTTTCCTAACACTCATTAGTTATAAAAATTAACCATAAAACTAATTTTATACTTTTAGGTAGAAGATCAATCATCCCAAAGCTACTAGAAGACAAATTATTTGAATATTTCTCTTGTACAATTTCACAAATATAAAATTATTTTAGAAAAATGCTCCAAATATGAAATGAAAAATGAAAAACTAACATATGACTAGTAGTGGTAAAAAATAGAAATTCAATAGAAATATCACTCTATTTGCAAAAACTTGAAAATGCATATAACGGTAGTAACGATATAATCAGCACAATTCATCTTAGTTAAAAGGTTCATTGACCACTCTAGTCATTATTCGTGACCATGACTCCCCTCAATAGGCCTACCTATACAATAATATTGATTGTCATTTAAACCTTCAAAACATCCTTCAAATGTAACTTTAAAGTTGTCAGGTTCAATACATTCAACTTGCAACAAAATCACCAATGCCCGAGTATTACGTTAAAGATTCTCGTGCCATTGTTTTTCCATGTGAGGTTGTTTTGAAGGTCAAGATAGTCCACCTTCATCTTGTGGTCGTTTATACGACAATGAAAGACTCAGTAGGTGTAGGAGTGGAACTAGTAGTTGCGATAAAAAAAATTCAAACCTACGCTTTACTCGAGATTTTTCATCTTGAGACTTAAAAAAACCCCTCCAATTTGACATAGTATAATCTAAATGAAAAACAAAAAAAAATAATATCAAAAATAATGAAGCTCTCAAATGAATCCTTCTATTTATAATTGTTTGTAACGGTAGAGAGAAGGCGTCACATTGAAGTCATTTCAAATGATGCCATTTCCTTTACCACATTATAAATATTGAAACTCATCTAAATAATGTAAATATTCATATTTTTATATAATGTCTACATTTGCAGCACAACAACATTTAAATTCTTTCTTAAAGTTTTGCATATTTTTGCTTATATTTTTATAAATATATATTATTTAAGACAATTTCATCAGATTCATCATACAAAAAATTATTAAAAAAAGAGATAAACATTGGTTTGAATGAATGAAAGGTTTTTTAGTCAAAAAAAACTTCTAGAACCTTTGTGTTCATAGTCTAGATTTTAGGTATTGGAGTACTAAGGGTTAACCGTCAATGGACACACCTAGATGAAGGGGCTTGCTAGTTTTGAGACAATCTTTATAATAGCATCTCTAGAATTCAATTACAAAGACCAACTTCTCTTAATATCATTATCTTCATCTCCAACAAATATATCTACAACGACTTCCAAAACTAAATACAAATCTAAAATGGTTTCATTTGAACAACCATACTATAACCATCAATGCACAAAGTTCAAAATTAGATACATGTAAGTTGTAGTATGTGACATACTACACATTTATATGGAAGTTTTAAGAAAAAAAATTATTTGATGCTTGAAAGAAATCTAATTTCAAAGTTAGCCATGTCTAAAATTCAGTTTTGTTGACCATAATTTGGAATTACTTTATCTTTTGTTAATTTTTCTTGTGACTTAAAAAAAAATTTGTGCCTTGGCATATTGGTATATATCATTTTAGATTGTTGTACACAAAAAATTGAAGGAAATCGATATTTATAAAAATTAAAATATCAACAATTTGACAAATATGCAAATAATGTTGGCTTTTGAATTGAAAGCATGAAATAACATTAGCCATTGTAGAGAGAGTATAGGTTACAATATAGACCGTTGTTATATCTTAGTGCTCTTGCTTTTGAAATATTTGATGAAGTAAACAATGTGTTCAATTTTATATTTTATAGCTATATAATGCATTTTTTAGGTTCAATGTTTTGTGTAAAGACTATAGTTTAGGAGGGCTAGCAACTTGCTCACCCCTAATCTTAACATCAACTATTGACCAACTAATTATCAACCAACAACTAATAAAAACAACTAGAAAGAACTCTCAACACTGCACACATTCTTTAACCTGCTAACCCTAGGAGGGCTAGCAACTTGCTAACCCCTAATCCTAACATCAACTATTGACCAACTAATTATCAACCAACAACTAATAAAAACAACTAGAAAGAACTCTCAACACTGCACACATTCTTTAACCTCTAAAGTTTCTTGACTATGTTTTCACCAAAAATGCTCCAAAATTGCCATTTTTTGTAAAAGTTTCAAAATTTTGATGAAATTTTTTTTGGACACATGTAACTATAAGATCTTGTAATAAGCTGGTTTTGAAATAATGTGGAATTTTTTAAAGAAATTTCCACTATAGAGATTGTAAGATATTAGTGTTTAATTTGATGAAAATCCTTTTTTGGATCTTGCAAAAAACAAACCAGGTAGCTAAATTGTACAAGGTCACATTTGTATGTTAAAATGTTCAAAATAGTAGTGCTTCTTTGGATTCAATCTTCAAGTCAAGTTGACTCCATGCTTGAAAATTTTTAGATCATTTGTAATTGTACAATATATAGGAAAAATAGTAAGTCAAAAGAAGTAGAAAATGATTCAAAACCCTAAGTTCTTAAGAATTTTGTTATGGAATTGAAAAATGTCAATTCCAATGGTTATAATGTTGTAATAAAAAATCTGTATCCTATGATTTTATTTTTTTTCAAAACATATTGAAAATTGAGTTGATTAAAGGATTTCAAAGTTTATTTTAGAGTATAGATTCCATAACTACTGCTAAACTAAAAATCCTCATAAATTTCATCTCATTTATCAAAATAGAATGATTTAAAGTTTTTCACATATATATAAATTAAAAAAATAAATGATAAATTTTTTTCCTAAAAATGAGATTTTTAATGATCAACCCAACCTGTTCGAGTTGAAAAACAAAGTATATATCATACAATAATTTTTTAACCATGCAATCAAAAGCTATACAAAAAAAATTTTAAGCCTGAAAAAAAACCTTGTCTCCATATTGTGTAAAAATTTCAAAGTAAAAAAAATAAAATCTCCATTTGTAGAGAACTACCCCAAATTACTTTGTTGCCAAAAAATGTAGTTTGGTCCTTTAAGGAATAACATACAAAGATGCATACTTCAACTAGTAGGCGGCCCATATCATGACACCATAAATTCCTTCATGCATGTTGAAAATCCACAACATCTTCTACAAGTACTCTTTTTTGTAGTATTTGGGATATCATTGTAAGTTCAAGTCCTACACAAAAATTTTGATGCCATACAAATGGAAAAAAACTCTCAATAAGCCATCCCTTGGGCTTGAAAACTCTTGCAAACGTTCATCTCACATCTCCTAATTTCATCTCCATTACATACATGGTTTATCTATAAGACTTATTGATTATAGCTTTTTTATAGTTAGTTCTACATTATCTTGAGTACTCTATAGTTATTCATTGCCTTCATCTCTAGTTGGTCATTTCCAACTCTCCCACTTATTTTGACCCTTGATTCAAGTTCAATATTGTTCCATTTGACTAATTAGGAATTGCAACCTATTGTAATACTCTAGAGCATCTAGAACCATGGTTGTAAGGTCAAAACTTAGAATTCACTTGCGATTTGAGCAAACACAAAGTCATTGCTTTCAAAATACTTCAAAAACACATTTCTAAGGCAATTTAGGTATCAAATTCTACTACCCATACACCTATATACATAGTAGCATCTTTTTTAAATATAGAAAAAGGTGAAGAGAAGTTCCTATAGAATCTAGAATAACCTCATTAACTATCAAAGAGAAGTCTACATCATTCTTAAAGAATGCCTACATGCTAAGACAAAACTACAAGGCAAATGCTTCACTCCATTATGTGGGAGACTCAATTTTAAAAAGATGAGTCCTCAAATACATGAGAAAGTTATGGGCTTTGGAAGCTCAATTGAGATGTCAAAATTCATCATCAACATCCAAAGCCAAGTCCTCAAAGTTTATGAACCCCCATAAGCCATTTCCATGCTCCAAGCGTTCTAAACTAACTCTCCACTTTTATATACTCGTAGTCAACAATAAATAACACACACATTCCACACATGACATAGAATGTAGAATGTCGAGGGCCAAATTTTGCTTTGATAACCGTGATTCACCAAGATCTCTATAATTTATGGCTTTTGAAGTAGTTGTCCTGTGTTTGAATGTGAATTTACTTATATCAACTCAAAGTACTTTTTGTTGCACTTTCAATGATACAAATTTTGAACTCTAATCATACGCTATTCAAAAGTTTGAAATACATTTGCAAGATCAATGTATTGGTTTCATTGAGCAGTTATTGCTCTTTTGGTTACATTGTGATAAATTGCCATAATGTGATAAAAACAAAATAAAAATGAATTTGTTTCATTCATCCCCCCATGAGCTCAAATTTTTTTATTTTAATTAATTCAATTTTTGCACCCCCTTGCTTCAAAAATTATCATTTGAATTAAATTAAATTAAATTCCCACCCCCTCCCCTTGTTTATTTGTAATTTTCAGAATGTAATGGACTACCATTCAATATGGGATAACTCATATAGTATCTGTAACTCATATTTGTAGCCCATACCCATAGCTCATATTCATAGCTCATATCTGTAGATCATATCTAGTATTTACTACGTATCTGTATGTAGTAGTGTATCTATATCTAGTACTCATTTTGTATTCATATCTAATATTTAGATGGCCCAAATTAAATCTCACAAGATCAATGGCTTGTGATTTTTTGAGAAATCAACAACGATTTCAAAAGTAAACATTTTTTTAAAAACAATCAATGGCTTGTAAATTTTTTGAGAGAGGAGGGAGGCAACTAATGCAAACTAAGGGTGGTTTGCACTATTTTCAGTACATTGTACTGGTTAGACTGATGGATGTTCTTAGCGTTTGACTATCTACTAAAAAAAGGCGTACCTCCTTGGTTTGCATTAGTTACCCCCCTTCTCTCTGAAAATTTATAGGCCGTTGATTTTTTTTATTTAAAAAATGCTTATCCTCAAAATTGTTGTTGATTTTTCAAAAAATCACAAGCCATTGATCTTGTGAGATTTAATATGAGCCGTTCAAATATGAAGTATGAAATGAATATCGGATACGTATACAATATTGGATGCAAGATGAATATTGAATGTGGATACCGGATACGGATTGGATACAATATCGAATACGGATACATGATGAATATTGAATACGGTATCAAATATGGATACAATATTAGATATAGATACAGAAGGAATTGTCCCATATCAATTGTTACTATGTTAGTTTCTAAATATTACAAGAGGGAAGGGGTACAAATGAAAATTTTAAAATCTAAGTGTATAGTGACTCAAAGTGTCACTATACACTCTAAAGTGGAAGTGGCAGTAACATGCAAGGAACCATCACAAAGATTTTAATTTTTTATGCTTGGAATCCAAAATTTTATGCAATATCCAAATAATCATGTCCACTTTAATTTGATGAGCTGGAATTGGAATTGATCCACTCTAGATTATTGACTCAATATTATTGTTGACTCTGATTCAGTTCTTGTAGTTCTCCTCTACTATTCGCAAGATTAGGGGAATTTCTTATTAAGTGTCTTTGCATTAGGAAAATTTTGAACCCTGCAAAGGACCATTAAGAAATCCTTTTTCAAAGTTCAGCAATGCAATTACAGAAAATTAAAAAAATAATTTTTTCTGAAAAATAATTAAAAATAATAAAAATATGATGTGGCATTGACGTGGTACAAGTAGTGCTACATCAACAGTGTTCATTAAAAAATAAAAAACCCTGGAATTCCTCTCTAATTGCACCATAGGGGGTATGAAACCCATAGCCCTTTTGAGGACTGAAAATTTTCCTAACATTAGACAATTTCTGGGCTCAGGGAGGGCTGCTTCAAGCAGGTGCATTGGAAACTAATCTCCCTTGCAATTTTGGAGAACAACTGTTTCTGACAAAAAAAATTTTAAAAACAAAAACAAAAAAAAATTTACTTTTGAAATGCATAAAAAAAAAAAAATTATTTTTTTTCGGACGTAGTAATTGCCATGCCACATCAGCGAGTTGCCATAGTTCTCTACGGGGCTGTTTCCACAATGTGGAAACTCTTAGTCCTCCTAGGGGTGAAAAAATCCTCTAATGTGGTCACTGTAGTTAAAAATTCTTTTCCAAAATCCATGTAGAGATATAGATTTCATTTTTTGAAGAGATCTTGCAAAAGACCAAGCTATCAAACTTTAACCACATTAGTTTCAGTTTAGAGGTTGAGTTTGACATAAATTGTTTAGTCCCAACTTCAACTCCAAATAATCTCACTTTCTTTCTTTTTGAAAACCCCTTCATAACATTGAGGTCCAAATACGGTATGAACTAACATATAATTTCTAGCATTATTGTTGTTGAAATTTGGTGATTGAGAATCAGTCTTTTCTTTTTAATTTTATTCCCTAAATGCCCAAATTGTGTTTTTTGGCAATATAGAAATTTAAAGTAGCTTACTACAAATAGAGCTTTTATTTTTATTTTTTGAAATTTTCACATGGCATGTGCCCAAGGAGTTTCTTTAAGGCTCAAAAATTTTCATAACTTTTGACTACATGGTTAGAAAGTTATTGTATGATATGTACTTTTCATTACTCAACGAGCAACTTGGGTAGCAAAAAATACTTCATTAAAAATCATTTTTTTAAGAAATTAAAATTTGAAATTGATTTTCTAGATTTATATATACTTGAAAATCTTTGAATCATTCTATTTTGATCAATGAGTCAAAAGTTATTAGGAGTTTTAATTTGTGGGAGTTTACAGGTCATTATTGAATTTCTACTCTAAGATGAACTTTGAAGTCCTTCATTTAATTCAATTTTCCATATTTATGGAAAAAAATGAAAAAAAATGGGTGTAAATTGTTTATTACAACATTACAACCATTGATATTGGTATTTTTTTATTCCATAAATAAATTGTTAAAAATTTAGTATATTGAATCATTCTTTACTCCTTTCTACTTACTATTTTTTTCTATATGTTGTCTAATTCCAAATGATCTGAAACTTTTTAAGCATGTAGCCAACTTGACTTGATAAATGAATTCAAAGAATAAACACCATTTTGAACATTTTTTTTTATAGATAATGCATAATTGTTGAATCAATATTTGTAGGATGCCTAAGAATCCTTACCCTAAACCCGTAAAGGTCGGAGACTATGCTTTCACCAAAAATACTCCAAAATTGCCATTTCTAATACAAGCACCAAATTTTAGATGAAATTTTTTTTAGACACATTTAACCATAGGTTCTTGTAGTAAACTAGTTTGAAAAGATGTGGAAAACATTTCAGAATTTTCCACCATGTAGATTGTAAGATATTAATATTTGAAGTGACAAAAATCATTTATTTGGCCCTATGAAAATACAGGTAGCTGCACTTCACAAGGTCACATTTGTATGAAAAAATGTCCTAAATGGTGGTGCTTCTTTGGATTCATTCTTAAAAACAAATTCGCTACATGCTTGAAAATTTTTAGATCATTTGGAATTGCACAACATATAGGAGAAAAGTAGTAAGTAGAAAGAAGTACAAAGTGATTAAAAACACTAAATTGTAAAGAATTTAATTATAAAATTGAAAAATTACAATCCCCAAGGTGGTAATGCAATAATAATCAATTTACATCATAAGTTTTTATTTTTCCAAAAAATATTAAAAATTTAGTTAAATAAAGGACTCCAAAGTTTATTTTTGAGTAGGAAATCCTTAACTACCCGCAAACTAGAACACCTCATAATTTTCATCTTGTAAATCAAAATGGGATGATTCAAAGCTTTCTACATATACATAAAATTTGAAAACCAATTTCAAATTTTTATTTTTGAAAAATGTGTTTTTTTAAGAAATTTGTGGGTTGCCTGTCAAGCATTGAAAATGACATGTTATACAATAACTTTTGAACCATGTAGTCAAAAGTTATGAAAATTGTTGGGCCTTAAAGCTACTTGTTGGGTACATGTGTGAAAATTTCAACACAAAAGAATAAAAACTCCATTCATAGCAAGTTGCCTTAAATCACTATGTTGCCAAAAAATGCAGTTTCAACCTTTAGGGGTTAAACAACCATGGCACACTTGTGTCAAAATACATCAGCAAACAAACAAGTGCATTAGGAGACTCTCTTGACACATGGCCATGCTTATCAAAGTCTTAATCACACCATCTATAGCAAAAGGTGGGGCAACAATTACTTTAATAGTAGTGCAACCTTAATGTTTTATGATTATAACACCTGGTGATACAATGAAGGAACCTGTGTATATGTGGCTACAATCTATACCCATATTTCTAACTTTGATATATTTTAGGGGATTGTGGATGAAAACTTGTTGAGTCAACATTTAGACTAGTGGCAACAAAGTGACAAACCTTAGTATTCATGGTCACGGCAATGTTTGTTAGGATGTAATCCAAGATTTAGATTTGACTTTTCTAATCAATAAAATTTCATGACTATGTTGTCACCGAGAATGCTTGAAAATTTCTATTTCTAGTATAAGTACTAAATTTTTGAATTTTTGGAGGGAACATGTAATTGTAGGATCTTTTAGTATGCTAACTTGAGAATATGTGGTAAAAATTTCAGAAATTTCTACCTAGTGGATTGCAAGATATAAGCATTCAAATTCACTAAAATTATTTTTTGGTTGTGCAAAAAGCAAGGTAGCTACACTTCGTAAGCTCACTTTTCTATGAAAAAATGACCAAAATGATGATGCTTCTATGGATTATTTTTCCTAGACAAGTTGGCCACATGCTTGAAATATAGGAAAAAAATAGTAAATAGGCATGGTTGTCATAGTGGACGGATGTCCGGTTTGCCCGTCCATTAGAGGTCCCGCCCGTCCGATACAATCAACACATAGTTGACTTTCTGATAATGGAAAAATAGGCCACGTGGATGCCATGTGGATTAAGGAACATGCTGGGCACGGACGAGATCGTCAGGGCGCGGACGAGGTGACGTGTGATTCCGCAAAATTGCACAAGTTATAAAATTAAAGCCGTCCTGACCGTCTGTCCGTCCGTCCCGTCCGATGACCCTAACTCGCCCGTTATGACAACCATGTAAGTAGGTAGTAGTAGAGAATGATTCAAATACTAAATTATTCAAAATTTAATCATAGAATTGAGAAATGCCAATTCCAATGGTTGAAATGTTATAATAAACAATCTACATCCTCTGATTTCATTTTATTTTCCAAAAATATTGAAAATTGGATAAGATAAAGGATTTCAAAATTTATTCTACAATGGTGAATCCATAATTGCTTTCAAACAAAAAAATCTTCATAACTTTTGATTCATTGATCAAAATAGAACGATTCAAAGCTTTTTATGTATATATAACTCTAGAAAATCGATTTTAAATTTTTGTTTTTACAAAAAAATATTTTTTATCTACCCAAATTGCCTAGTTACAAAAAAAAGTAACATATTAGGTTATAACTTTTGACTCCTATTTTCAAATTTCATGAAATTTAATACATATGAAAGATATTCTTTGTTTCCATCTTATCTTAAAATTTGGGTGAAAAATATGAAAATCTCTAGTCACATGCACTTGCTCAAAATTTCTATAGAGCCAAAAAATGCAGTTTGGTCCTTTAAGGGTTAAACTTTTTTACCTCCAAATTTTTCCAAAGGCTTGGTACATAAGATAAATTTTTGGTGCTATTAGGCTTTTTATCACCTAAAAAAAGATTGTTGACGATGGCCTAGTGGGGATGCTATAATGAATGAATCAATGCCCTAAATTATGAGGATTTCATAACTCTTCTTTGGTTATTAGGTCCTACCATGTTCGAATGGTACCATATTCTCCAGTTCATTCCATTGACATTCACTACAATAGTTCATTCCTTAGGGGAGATTTGAGGCCTCTAGAAGGCCATTTCAGTACTGTTCCTGATATTGTTGGATGCTGTCAAGCCAACAATTACAAATAGAAAAATTATAAAAAAAGAAGTTCGGTCCTAAAATGAAAAAAAAATTCTAAATTTTTTTTTACAAAAACAAACAAACTAATGACGTGGTACTCTCTTGATTACGTTGGATTTGCATTTCCACAGTAGTTTCGGCATTCATAAGGGCTGATAACTCGCAATCTTCTAGAGGCCCCAAATTTCTTCTAATGTGACATTCACCAAATAATTCCAACATGAATAAACTAAATGTACGTAAATTAGGTCCAAATTAAACATTCTACCATGAGAATTTTTATTTTTATTTATATTTTTTGACACAAATAAAACACCATGAGATTAGATGCAATGAAGCTCCAGACATGAAGCCTTACAATAGGCCTATTGACGGGTTGCAAATTTTGAATTCAAGATGTTTTTTCTAGTATTTTGATCTCAATCCGTTGTTAAGAGGGAGCATAGGCTCACTCACTTCCTCACAAACTTTTTTGAAGCAAAATGAGGGTAGTAGTAGGTGGAGACAAGGTTATTTAGGGTTAGGTTTAACATGCTTGAAACTTCACATGACGGTGTCGTACATAAACTTTGTCAGATTGGCACATGCACTAGTGGCCTAAATAGTAGTTGAAGTAGTGCAAGGCAAGGCAATAATGCTTCAAGAAAAGGCTAGGTGGAGCTTGAACTCATCGCCACTATCACCAATATGGATAAGCATGACTTCTTCCATTTCATTATTGCACAACCAAGGGAGTAGTTGTCTACTAGTTTTTCCCATAATTGTTTAGGATTCTTACTAAACAACAACATCAAAGTTGTTCAAGTCAACCAAGAGATTGATTGCTAGGATACTAAACATTTGTTGAAATTTGCAATAGTCGCATATTTCATTGGAAGCAAACTCTCTAATGAAGCCCTTACATTATGGATATGCAACATTCAAATGACCGTTGGAGATTGAGTGGGATTGGGAAGGGATTTGGGGAGAGGTTTTCTTTGTGATCTTGACTAAACAATCGATGGTTACACAAAAGATCCTTATATTGATACCATATCATTTCAGATGGAGTACTTGTATCCTTCAATTTTACGCTATCAAGCCTAGAGGACTTTGTGTCTCAACTTGGGTAACATTGAAAGACAACATGAATGAATTCTTGGGAGTGGCGAGTAAAATAAAAGCTGGGATTGGAGAAGTACTTGGCATTGATTGACGGAACCAATACTTGGCCATTATAAGAAATCGTGTTTTTTGTGGTGTCTAGAGCAAAACATTAAGTGTCCAAAGTATAATGTGACTTGTCTATGTGGATGTCCTTGTGTTAGAGATGACATTGAGGAAAAAGTGTAGATTTTTCTTGATGTCTACTTTGGCATTGCAAAATGGTAATAAAATAAAGGTGGTGTGGCCATTGCTAAGACAATTTATAGTAATACCAAAGTGGACATGTGCATGTCTACTTCAATGTCTAGGAAAGCACCAATTGCCACATCAGCTTTGTTGACCTATTTTCACTATTAGTAATTTGGTGAAAATTATTGTCGGCTGTAGTAAATACCTACCTATGGTTCAAAAAAAGATGACAGGTAG
The DNA here is from genome assembly GCA_963969395.1 of Pseudoscleropodium purum. Classification (NCBI taxonomy): domain Eukaryota; kingdom Viridiplantae; phylum Streptophyta; class Bryopsida; order Hypnales; family Brachytheciaceae; genus Pseudoscleropodium; species Pseudoscleropodium purum. The sequence continues at coordinate 986,180 of OZ017802.1, forward strand.
CTGAAAGGTCAGGCTTCAATGAAAAAACAATGATGTGGCTTCAAATCTGGCATTTTGAGTCCTAATTGGCTAATGTGGTTTGAAATAATGCTAAGGTGGCAAGATACGTTAGCATGGTAGGTCAAGGATTTAAATATTGCATAAAGAAATCCATGATGTCAGTTTAGACGTTGGGATGTTGTCGTAGGCATCATCAGGGACTTTGGAATGTCCTAGACATTAACTCCTAAACGCCCAAACTACATTTTTTGGCAACATAGAAAATTTGGGCAGCTCACTACGAATGGAATTTTTTTTTTTTCACTGAAATTTTAACACAACATGTGTCCAAGGAGTATCTTTAAGGCCCAACAATTTTCATAACTTTTGATTTCATGGTTAAAAAGTTATTGTATGATATGTACTTTTCATTGCTTGAGGGGCAACTCGAGCAACAAAAGAAACTTTTTTTAAAATTATTTTCTTAAGAAATTAAACTTTCAAATTTTTTCTTTAGATTTTTATATACTTGGAGAGCTTTGAATCATTCCATTTTGATCAATGAGTCAAAAGTTATGAGGAAATTTAGTTTGTGGGAGTTTGTGGGTTGTTATTGAATCTCTATTCTAAGACAAACTTTGAAGTCCTTTAATTAACTCAATTTACAATATTTTTGGAAAAAAATAAAAAAATAACGTGGAAGATTGTTTATTAAAACATTACAACCATTGGGATTGGCATTTTTCAATTCCATAAATAAATTGTTAACAATTTAGTATTTGAATCATTCTCTACTCTTTTCAATTTACTATTTTTTTCCTATATGTTGTATGATTCCAAATGATCTTGAAATTTTTTGAGCATGTAGCCAACTTAATTTGAAGAATGAATTCAAAGAGTAACCACCATTTTGAACATTTTTTCATACATATGTGACCTTTCGAAGTGCAGCTGTCCAGATTTTCGCAGGGCCAAAAAAAGGAAATTTGTCACTTCACATGCTAATATCTTGCAATCTACATAGTGGAAAATTCTGAAATTTTTTGCATGTGTTTTCAAACAAGCTTACTACAAGAACCTATATTTACGTAGGTCTAAATTTTTTTTTCATTTAAAACTTGGTGCTTGTATTAGAAATGGCAGTTTTGGAGTGTTTTTGGTGAAAACATAGTCTCCGACCTTTAGGGGTTAATATAGATGTGTAGATGCTCTATTAAATATGCAATTAGATGTGGTCATGTTGTACAAGACATTTGTGCACAACGTTAGATGCTTTTAGAGACAGTAATTGAATCATCTTAGTGGTCATAAAAGATTGCAAACTTCAATGTCATGCTATTTTCTATGCATGACATGACAGTTATAGATATGGAAGACTTCAATGTGAACATGCTGCACAAATCTTTTCATGACCAACAATGTATAATATGAATTCATGTCGTCCTTTCATTCACTCGTAGGTCCATTGCGAGGGTTGGAGACTTGGAGTGTGCGTTATACCTGGCAACCTATGAAAGTATCATGTAGCAATAATGGTTTGATTTTTCAATCAAAGAATACGCAAGGGCATGTACTCTATTTGAAAAAAGACAATGATAATACCTGCGCATTCTCTAATTGAAAAAAAAATCATTATTGCTACATGATACTTTCAATGGACAAAGGACAATATATTTTCAAAAGTTAGTATGTGCATTTGGTATAGAAAAAAAAAATGAAATACAGTCTTCTCTATACAAATCTAATAGTTGTAGACAACATAAAACTCTAGTTACTTAAGTAGTTTCCGCTTGCGTACTATGCTAGGAACAGTGAAAGGATGCCAATGTTGTATATTGTATGTTATGGATAGTATCAAATGTTGCAACTTGTTGCAGCTTAAAATTTTGATTTTCTTAGTATGCACCAAAATAGGAACGGAAACTAGCCATTAGGGAACCGGATCGGATTAGGTGGAGAAGGAAAACTCAAAATTAGCACGGAACGTGAAGTAGTGGGCCTCTTGGATCTAATCCGGTCAGGAGTAACTAACGACGGAAACGGAATGCAACACGGATTAGGTCTAGGACCGGATTATGATGGTGAACCGGATTCATGATGACCAAACCGGAAAGGGTCCAGAGACTATATAAGGAGGAGCCTTCACTGTTGCACCCCCTTTTAGAAACTCGACCTTGAGCGCGCGCGGTTGAGTTTTCGCGTTTGTGTGCTGTAGGCTTTGATTCCGGTTGAGATCGGAGAGAGAGAACGTGAGGAACAGGACGTGCGGCTAGGAGAGAGTGAGATAGATTGAAGGGGGAATGCCGCCGCTACGTAGGTCTAGACTAGCGAGTCCCTCTGGAGGCGAGGTAAAGCTTTGGAAAGTCATTCCGGTTATTCCCTCCACAGAGCCGGAAAAGTCTCAACTCATGGAGGATCTCACCTCTATGGGTTGCCTAGGGTTTGCCGAGAAACCCTGGGGTTTTAGGGAGGAGAGAATGGTCAAGGAACTCCTCGAAAAACTGTCCAACCAGTTTGACAACACCGTGAGAGGAACTCCCATCCGCTGGAACGAGGGAATGTGGAGAGGTGTTTATGGTTTCCGGGCAGGAGGGTTAGGAATGGCAAACCGGAAGGATGAGTTTGTCCGAGGCAAGTTCCAGGGGGCCGTTAACCCGAAGGACGGATACGCGGTCGAGGATTGCGTGGATGACCGACACCGTCGGCTTCTGCAGTTCTTGGTTCCGGTCCTTCACCCGGAAAAGCCGACCAGGGTGACGATCACCCTGGGCAACACGATTTTCGGTGCCCTAAGTGGTACCCGGAAAGTGGATTGGGCACGGATCATTTCCGATCTCGTGACCCAGCTCGTTAGTAGAGTTGGGAAGAAGAGGGCCAGTCTAGTGTGCCCTTACCTCTTCCACCTCTATCGGGAAAACCAAGTCCTCACCGACGCGGAGGAGAAGGTGTGGAGGACTCAAGAAGTCCTCCTGAAGTATGGGGAGTCGGAAACGGATGACGAGGCCGAGTCCGATTCCGGTTCAGACCGGGAGTCGAGCGAGGAAGAGGAGGAGCCGATGCCGCCCATCAAGCGACAGAAGTTGACGCCTCCAAACAAGCGCGGGACGCCTCCTGGTCACGACAAACCAGCCCTGGAAGAGAGACCGGAAGTCGAGAAGACCGTTTCCAGGGAAGACCCGGAAATGCAAGATCCGTCCAACGGTCTTATCAACCTCCTCTGCAACATCAGGGCGGATTGGGAGGTCAAGCACAGGACGCTTTCGGTGATCGGAAAGTTGGTAGATGCGCCACCGGACAGTAAGTTGGCGGAACAGGTGGCGGAGTGCATCACCAATCCAAAAGAGACCCGGAAACAAGAAGCGGAGATCCGCCGGTTGCAGGAGGAGGTGGACACCTTGAAGGCAACTCTCTTTGCCTATCGGGAAGATGTGACGGCCACCCGGGAGATGGCGGAGGAGACTCGGAAGATAGCCGAGCAGATCAAGGCCATCCTGGGAGATACCGGAACGGCCGCCACCAAAGCAAAGCTCTTCGACGAGAAGATCCACGAGGAGAAGAAACTATCCGGTTCCCGGATGGTCCGGATTCTCATCGACTTTGCTGAGCAGGTGGAGACGGCGATGGTGGAGGGACGGAAGGCTGCGGACCGGATTGAGGAAAGCAGCCGGAAGCTGACTGGAGCAACGTGCTCCAAGGGGATACACCTCTCAGACCTCTCGCTACCGGATTCCTTTCCGGATGCGACCGTTCCGAAGGGTGGGAAGGATTGGACTCCCGAGTCCAAGAAGTCAGCACGGACTGAGAATCTGAGCACGAGACCGGATATTACAATCGACCTGGAGTCTTCACCCGGATCTAACCCTGCGGAGGGGGAACGGAACCGGAACTTGAGTGAAGTCTTCGAAGAGCTGGTTCCGAAGAGCGGAAGCCCGAGAATAGGATCTAGGGTTGTAGAGTAGATAGGATTTTGATTTGAGTTAGGAGTAGGAGCGGATCCAGATCCGGATCCGGCTTAACAGTATTAGGTTAGCCGGAAGTTAGATTAGGGTGGCGGCGGACCCCCACGGGTTTTTCGCTCTTTTTTGTGCTTTTAGGGTTTTTACCCTTTGTATATAAATCGGTTCCTGCGATGGGAACTGTGAGTCTTCATTTCGCAAATTTCTTGTACCTTTCTCTTCTCCTCATTGTGTGTCTCTCTCTAGTGCGACAGGATTGTATGATGTGGAGTTAGGATAGTACGAGCCGGTTTGCGAGTGATTTCTCCCCTTGGTGTTTCTTTTCCGATCCTAGGTGCATGTGAGTAGGTATCTAAGAGTTGGGAGTGAACTTAGTTCCTCAGCACGTCTAGAGTTTGAGATTCCGGGTGAGAAAGCCGTTGTTAGGCTAGGCGGGTAGGGAGGGATTCCTTAGCTGCACTAGAACTCCCGGGTGGGAAATCCGGTCGAGTGTCCGATCTCCTGTGAGGTCTTACCGCCTTAGTTGGTAAACGGAAGAACTTTAGTTGATGTTGGAACGGACGGGTACACTTGTAACCACCTGTCTTCGCACGGATCGGAAGTAGCATCAAGGTCGTTGTAGTATGAGAGGGTCGAGTGTGGGGTCTTTGAGTGACCTACAACCCGGATTGCTATCTGGGTTGTTGTGAAGGACCAAACCGGATCCGGATTAGCTTAGGAGTTTAGGAAGTAGGACAGTGGGTCTTCAGCCACTATAAGTCACGGAAGGAGTGGTGGGCCTACCACTCTCAAAATTAAGCGGCGACCCCTCTGATGGTGAAACAGAGGCAAAACCAAACCGGATAGGATTACGGATACATGATGACCATCCGGACCGGATTGGTCAGGACAGATTTCCAGGACCGGAAGTTGTAAGATCCTGGGATTTGGATATTTGCACAAACTGGATAGTTAGTAGGATCGGAAGAAGGAGTAATCCGGTCTATAGTTATCCGGTGTGGTGGTATTTCTGGTTCTAGATCTAGGACCGGAAAGTAAGATTGGGATACTAACTGAGCTAAACTGCTTAATAGAGCTAGATACTTCACAGGATCTCGTAGGTTCAATCTCTAGAGTCACTTAGTTATACTCTAGAGCGATTTTTGTGAGTATAATGGGGAATTTACCTGCCCTGTGCTGCGACACAACTTCTGCCCCTTAAATAATTTTTGAAAGACAATGTAGTTGAAGTGACGTAAACTTTGACAACACTCTACATGTTGCTAACGTCCTTGTAGATTTCTACATCCTAAAGCAAGTGATCTTAGAGGAGCTAATCTTTATCTTCTAATTGAACAAGTTTCCCAAGCTAAAGCCAATCATATTTATCTCGTTGAATGTTGGGATATCAAACATCATGTGTTTGTCTTATCCAATTGTACAACAATATGGTCACGCAATAGTTTCGGTAATCTAAAAACAAGATTTCCTCAATGTATCCCATGTACAAGTCTTGAGTGTCTTCCATTGGTATCTCGTTTGCTACACCCCATTGAAGTTGGTGGGTGAAGTTTGCGACTACATTTGAATCACACGTGACAAGACTTCCTTCATAGTTGTAGATACCCAAGTGTATATTGTGACAATACATCAAATGATGTGATGTACTTGCATTTTAGTACAGAGGTTGTGCATATCTATATTATTGTCTTTTATTGAATGTTTGGAATGCTTTGCTTCTTTCAATGTTTACGTCAACCACTCCCCCAAAAGAGAAAAATCACATAATTCTAACGGATATTGCATGTTGCTTTCTGGATGCATGCGCCATGATCGTTGTCAAAAAACTTCATGTTTTTCCCGGAGTTAAGTCCAAGATAGGATGTATTCTGTATATGATGCACCATGAGAGATTTTTTAGTGCTTAATTAGTTGTAAACCATTGCATTCAAAATAACCATAAAGTGAATATGTTCACCTTGACATTGACTTACTCTCGATGTTCTCACATTTATCAAAGGTAGTTTATTTATAATGTTTGGTCTTACATGACTGCAAACAAAAAATACTTGGAGGACATACACATCTTGTACTCTTCAACATCACACGACACTATAAAAAGCTATATGTGGCACAGTCCAAAATGCTCAACTTCTTTCACTATTGGTATTATACAGCATATGACTTCATTAGTACAAAAGTCTTAGTACGAATGTCATAAACAATACCAAACATGTCTATTGGAACATTTTATATGGTGGTATGATAAAGAAATATGTGTCCTCCATATGTTGCCAAGCAACTATGATGTTTCTAAAAATGTTGATATAATAGAAACAAATGGATTCAATCAATATTTAATCTACTTCAAGATTACCATTTTTATAGAACATATTTTCATATATGCCATATACAATGAGGATGAACAAAATTTAATGAGGATGTTAAAAAAATGTCCAAAAAAATATCCTTTCCAACAGCTCTTTGAAAATTTGTCTATAACTTTTGATGTAAGGCCTGAAATCTCAAACGGATTTTTGGACTTTGAAGTTTGTTTGTTACTCCAAATTTTTGTAGTTTAAAGTTTTTAAGAAAAAATAAGTCTTATATATCTAAATGCAGTTTGAAATTGAACATTATATTAATTCCTGCATTTTACGAATCCCATATTCTTTGTCATACCTCCTATCTCACCTTCTTGATTCTCTAATATCTCGATGAGTGGTGTTTGACACAATGTGTTATAATTGTCAATAATGATGTATTTTGTATGTGTATTTTGTATGGTGTATTGTATATTTTGTATAGTGTATTATTTATGGTATTTTTTGTATGATATTTTGTATGTGATGTATTATATATTATGTATGACATGTTGTATGAGATATTATGTTTGCATGAGACATCATGACATGCACATTATGTGGGACATGTGATTGTTTTTATACGTATCATGTTGGATAGTGTTTTGTTTTGCTTAATACAGACATCAATTGTAACATCATTTTGTTCACATGTATTATATTGAACATTATGGAAGTGTGCATAGTACATCTATTGTGATGTTGAAAAACATGTGGATGTTGAAGTTGATGTCTCAAAAAGCACCTTCTGTCAAAGATGACATCTTAGAAGACGTCTTTGGAAACATTTGGACTTCTATATTGATGTCTCAGAAGACATCTTGGCACACATTTAGATGTTTATATTGATGTCTCAAAAGACATTTTGGAAGACATTTGGATGTCTATGTTGATGTCTTAAATAAAAATATGAAAATACTCCTAAACCTAGAAAAACTATGTTGACATGGCATGCCATGTCATCTTCTTAGTCTGCCATGTCACTTCTTTTTTATTGCCATGTCATGGATGAAAAAAATCCTATGTGGTTGCTCGTGCCTACATGGTAACCACATGGCAAGCTTAGAAGTTCTCGTTGACCCATGTTTGGGGAAATGTCTAGGGCAAAATATATGGATATCTAACTAGATTTTTGATGTTAAAAGCACATTTTTTGGAGACATAATTTTTTGGACGTCCATGTTGACATTTCAAAATGTCGGTGTAGACATGTAGATGTCAAATTTCTAATGTCCAGAAAAATACGATTTTCTTATAGTGGGTCGACCGAAGATTTTGCCTTTGTCTTAAAATTGTAGTTGGTTGAAAAATTCACGTTGCAACAATTAATGAACACATGAGGGAGGAGGAAGTCATTATGGTAGACTATTGTAATTTGCCAATTTGGTGTCAATGTTGCTTGGCAACAAATCTCCTTATCAAAGATTGCTTGGTAGTGCCTAGAAGATCAAAGGACACAATAAAAGACATGCCGAAGCTGTCGCATACGTAGTCTAGGTGTAAGTATCCATATACATGAAAACGTGGTAAGATGACACGAATTATAGTCCCAGGGAATTCTAGATGCCTTTCCAAACTCCAATATCCGAATGATCGTTTCCTCCTCTTTCGACTACTCTCTTTTACTCTCTTTTTCCGAAATCACTACTATCCAGATTCCAATTCGGATCTGGAATCACCCGGTTTTTCAGTTTTGCCCTGTAACAAACTAGTTTTCAATTCCTCTGTTTTACCATCAAAGGATCCACTATTGATTTTTTCAGGGGTAGGGACTTCACCATTCTTGTCTATTCACTATACAAATAAAAACAAACAACAAACATCAAAATACTTAAGCTGTTGTAGAGTAGAAGGTAGATCCGGATCCTCACAACATCTCGGATAGCCGATCCAGAGTATAGGTCACTCAGGATTGTGTTCACTCCTCTTTACTACAACGATAGATCTCAAATGCTCGGAACTAACAGAGGGAATAATCTTTCTAGGTGTATGACAAATCTTAAGGTTGGCAGACCTTCTAGTGAATGGGAGTTTCCTCTGACGGTCGCTAATCTCCGTATAGAATTGCTTCCAATTCCAAATCTGTACTCACACTACTCTTCACTAAAAACCGGATTACTATTTTGGTAGTTCAAAGGTACCACGCGCAGCTCCCTTGTCTCGTATCTAACATCATTACAGTAGTACACCCTTAGTCCCAGATGACATTCATGAAGCTCAAAATGACCTCTAGTTTAGAATTCTTGTGCTTTTAGGAACATAAGCTCAGAAAGATACACTTGATTGAATTTGGCAATGCCCTTTGGCGTCAAGCCAAATTTATTGAAAAAAAAGTTGCATTAGGATATGGTCATGGTATGGAAGATGCAAGAGCTAGGAAGGGGGAAGTTTGTCTAATGTCTATAGATATTACCTTCTATACAACACTTAGTGGCCTCTTCAAGATTCTCACAGTGTAGTAGGGCTCAGAGGATTTGACTAAGTAGCATGCTAGGAGGTGACATCACAATTTTGAATGTATATGCATCCACAATGGAGAGAGAACAAGTCAAGAATTGGAATGAATTACTAGCTGACTTCCTTAATAATTGTCATTGGTTTTTTGTATAGGGATTGGAATTTTGTAGAGTCTCAAAGTGACAAGTTGAATTAGTGCAGGAAACTAGCTTTTTAGATAGAGCAAAGGATATTTAATCAACTTCTTGGAGCACTTAATTTATGTGACTACACTATAAGAAAACAAGTAGTTTCATGACATCCAGAAAAACATGTTGTGATGTTGGTTGAGACACAAAATGCATTAGCGTTGACATCTCCTAAAATCCGTCATACTTAACAAGCAAAAACATGTTGAAATTTTACAAAACATGGAAAAAAATGAGCTTGTTTTTTCCTAACATCACATACAACACGGTCTATAGAGTTTCTTAAAATGTGCCATGTGAGGACAAGTCACCTCCACGTCAACACCACGTGGTCAGGTAATGCCACGTAGAAAAGAAATTCATCGGGTTCATTACTAACATGGCACTAGACATGTTGGCGGGAAAAGTGATGTGGAATGCCTAGTCAACACACTTTTTGATGTTTAAAATTTTTAATTTTGTTTTTTTGAAATGTCAACTAAGACGTTGAGACATTTTTTGAGACATCAAGTGGAGCATACCATATTTATAAGACAAGGTCAATAAAAAATAATTGATTAAAATAAAATATAAAATAACATAAACAAGAAAAATTGTTGAAATCAACAAGAATTTTAGAAAATTTACCATCTACCATCAAAAGAATTTTTGATGGTCAAATGAAGGAATTATTTCACTTAAAGTTAGTAAAATTGAAGGATGGAGAGGATGTATTTATACTAAAATCTATTGTTTGTTCATGGTGAGACAAAATATATAGGATATTTTGAATGTAGGAGCTTAATAACTAGACATATGGACGTTGTTTTAGACATCAAGACATTGTTTCGGACATTGGAATGTTGTTTTGGACATCAAGATGTTGTTTCAGACATTTACATTGAACATATTTTTTTTCTTTACATATCTATAATGTGTAAAAAACTCACGAATCAAAACCCAAAGGATTCCTTAGTGGTGGTTCTTTTGTTTGGAAAATGTCAAATAGTCTATCGTTTTGTTTCTAAAGTCACTTTTATCATAGGAATTCATTCAACTTAGCATTTTAGGGGTTAAATATTAATTAAATTAAATGTAAATGTGAATATGCAATGGGGTTCATTAGCCAATGCTAGTAATTTGTCCAATTCCCAATGAATGTAGACTCCATGATATGTTGTGCAGTCCTATGCTAGTATGCTAATGTCAAATAGATTGGGTATGTCAAATAGTCTTACGCCCTATAATGCATTCTATCAACCTAATCAAATAGCCCCATATAATATATAGATATGCCATCTTTCTTAATTACCTCTTCAATTAAATTTATAGTAGTTGGTCAATTGGTTTAGTATGCTAATTAGCTACTGCTAATTACTACTTATGTAGGATGCAAATTTACAAATTTGTAAATGTCAATTGGTCCCAGTATGCAAAGTATGCAAAAGTAAGTATACTTACCTACTACTTTTCGCTCCAACAATTAGACTTATGGTTGTTTTTTCTCCCTTGCTCCCACTCCATCTGCTTCAGTAAGTCAATTTGTTATGCTAAATAGCTTAAATTCCTCAAAATAACTGTTTGTATAGTTAATTGAACCTACTATTCCAAATTATAACTAATACTTAACTAAATTTCTAAATTAATACTATTTATCTTCAGTAAGGTCAAATTGTCATGCACATTAGCTCCTAAAGACTTATCTATCAATTGTCCAATCTACTCTAATTTACAATTTCTAATCTCAACTCGACTAATATTCTATCACTTTGCATTATATAACCTGACTAATTGACTTCTCAACTACCAACATCAACCCACAAAATCTTTAAGGTAAGCTTGGTCGATTTGTCTTGATCTCCAAACTTTGCTTGGCTCCTCATCTGATAATCAATTTGTTCATTTTCTCATATCATAAATTACATACACAACACAAATCATTCAAATTCCTTCCACTTGACCTTGACTATAACCGTTGGACTATTGGTCATTAATAACTTAGAAAACTACTACCAATCACTGGCTACTAATTCTCTCAATTTTACCGTCTAATTGACTTCATAATTCAATCCATACACAACTAATTATATTGGCTGCATCTACCTTCACATACCGTCAAATTGACACCCTCACCAACCATCCATTGGTTGCTCATTTTAATTATCAAACTTCAAAGACTATTTGTCTTCCACAACTCTCTTAACTTATTCATTTGACATCATTGTTTATCAGATATAATCAGCCTTACCTAGGCTTATTCACTTCTTTGTCTAATGGACTTAAAAACTAACTTAAAGTACTACCAATCATTGGTAAGCCAAACTACTTTCTCTCCCAAACAAGTAGACATCAAAATATTATCATTCATAGTGCCAGTCACTAGCTAAAATAACTATCTAATTGACTTACAAAATGAAGCTTTCAAAATTATATATTGCATCCTTCTTCATAGCATCAACCACTTGCCACCAAAATTAACACAACTTTCTCAGCTTGACTACCCATCAATATAAAATTTGCCAATCACTAGCTTATATTAAGATGTTATACTCAAAATTTCACTCATCTATGTTCTCCCAGCATGACTATTGGACTTGATATCAAAATAAAAGATAACGCCAATCCCTAGCTAATTGACCTTCCCCAAACACCGCCAATCACTAGCTAAAAAGACCATTTGACTCGCTCTCAAAATTCTTGACTTGTGCATACAAAACCTAACCAATTGACTTGCTCATAGAAATCCACCCTTAAACACTTACTCAGACAATGTGTCTCACAGATGCACAACTCTCGACAATTAGACAACAAGCAAAAGTAAAGAACCTCACAAACTGACTTGACCAATTGTCATTCTTACAACATATTCCACTACACTTGCACACAACCAGACATTTGGACAATTATAGTTCTTTTCTCTCATAGCAAGACTATTGAACTAAGATAAAATAAAAATAAAGGAGACAATACCAATCACTGGCAACTGCTCCAAACAAAAAGAACAAAGCCAATCACTAACTTAACAAAAATTAGACATACCAAAAATGAGACGAATAGACAATTTGTATTACACTTGAAGGAATGCACAAGTATAAATTGACAAAGGTGGCAATCTTTGCAAATGCTTGTGAGAGAAAGAGCAAAAATGAAAGTTGATTAGTCTTTACTTCTTGGCTCTCAACTAACTCCTTGCTAACTGTCCATTTGTCTCTAATTGCCTAGCTACTTACCAACCCTAACTCTTCTTATCCGTTGTCTAATGGTCATTTCTACATTGTTATGACTAAGTGACCTTACTTTTATTATAAACAACTTTTAAAGCTAATTAATTGGTCCATTAGTCTTTAACTTCAAAATTTGCAAAAGTAATATCAAAAACTGTGTTTACAGTATCCCATATAGATTGTTAATCTTCCTACACTCCTATTTTTGCTTCATTTTTCATCCATGGTGCACGTCCATCCATTTCCCTTTTTTGGCAAAATGTGCCATATGGCTGCCCTTTTTCTAAAATTTACATTTAGTCAACATTTTATTAAAGATAGCAAAAATTTTAATTGATTTATCTATAGTCAAAGTGACTTTACTTGCTAATGTGGCAATCTATGTTTTCTAGACAATTCAAAAAACATCAATATGTTTTCAGTGATGTCAAATAAAACATCAATGTCAATGATAGCATCAACTTGTTTTTATAGTAATGTGCAAGCGTTTTCTGCAACATCTACAAAAATTTACCTTACCGGACTTTTTGCACTTTGACATCGCAAGTTTTTTCAAACATCACATGTTAGTGGTAAACATATCCAAAAACACAAGTTTCTTATAGTGCCACTTTCCCAGGTCCAACCCCATCAAGTTCACTTGGAATAACCATAGAATGGATGGGGTGAGGATCTTAAATAGCTAGGTTAGACCGCATATACTCGCCCATCCAAATTGGAGGTCAATACAACTCTATAGCTGAGTATTTTATTAGAAGTGATAGTAATCATTTTGACCACCTACCAATATGGCATAAAATTCATCCTCCAAGTCTCACCTCTAAGGGAATTAGTGTACAAAATGAGTGCAAGATACTTTGATGTTTCTATTGTCAGGATACACATTAAGTACATCTGGGCCACAAACTCCAACAAATATTTCTTCTAGAAAATGAGACAAGTGGTGAAGTTTTACAAGGGCTATTGTATGGGAAAAGCAAAGTCTCAAAGAATAGAAGAAGCACACTTCTGCTCATAATTAGTAGATGCGATGGAAGCTCTTCAAGTAGATCCCACTAATAGCACATTACAGAAATGTCTCAGTGATTTAGGTGAACACACTACAAGAGAAAGGGGTTCTTTAAGTGAATTTTTAAGTATAGTCCTAGAGATAAGATTATAAATAATGACTTCAAGGAGATTTTCAACAAAATTTTACTAGAAACACATATGTATTTAGTAAAATTTTGCTAAAAATATCCTTAAAGGTTATTACTTATAATCTTATCTCTAGAACTATACTTAAAAACTCACTTAATACATCCTTTTCTCTTATACTAGCAGCTTGGTTAGGTGGAGAAAAATCACATTGTAGGCCTTAAGATATGAAATCGGATTAGATGGAAGAAAGTCGGTGATGCATGCTCCAAGGAGTTTTTCCAAGTTCATAAGGATCGAGGAGTGGGTGGTTGAATTATAATGTTGGAAGTAGCGGATGGCTCTCTTCATTTTGAGCAAGCCAACCTTGAACATATATACTCAGAGTACTATGCCAATTTGTACACAACACTACCTTCCATCTCTAGTACAAGAAGGGGTTGAAAGATTTTGCTTTAAGGGAATCTCTTGTAGGGTGTCCCATGCCTTGTAGAATTCTCTTAAGAGCCCTATCTACCTTGAGGAATTTGAAGAAGCATTGAAAGGTATAGATGCAAATAAAACCTACCAAGATGGAGTGATTACTAGGTTTTTAAGACTACATTGGGACGTGATCAAGGACTATTATCTAGCCATGATTATGGAAGCAATGTAATTAAAGACTATGCCACTTAGGATTACTAAGGGCTTCATTTCTCTTATTCATAAAAGAGGTGAGAAGGAGAAACTCTCCAACTAGCACGTCATCACATTGTTGAATGTGGCCTATAAAATTTTTGCAATGGCCCTTCAACTTCACCTACATCCAATTTTGATGGAGATTATTTCCTTCGATCAGTTGGCCTTTTTACCGATGAGGTTTATTTTAGACAACATTTTACTAGCATATATATAAAACCTTGGATTGGACAATCCGTGGTCTTTTTGAAACTCAAATTTAGCAAAGCTTATAACATGATAGACCTAGAATTTCTCTTTAGAGCAATGTCCATTATAGGATTTCTTGATGAGTTCATAGCTGTGGTTAAACTCTTGTTTCAAAATGTATAGGCTTCAGTCAAGGTAAATGGGGCTCATTCACCCTCCTTTTAGCTTCAAAGAGGAATTTGTCAAGGGTGCCTATTGGCTCTATACCTATTCTTTATAATTATTGAAGTGTTGAATTCCATGGGCAAGCTTGGCACTCTCAATGGCACCATCAAAGGTATCAAGCTACCCATGGACAATAGACAATGATTCATGGTACAATATGTAGATGATACTTCCATGACATTGTTAAGAGGGGAAGATGTGGTCAGAGGCACGATATATACCCTTGACTATTTTTGCTTAGATGGGCAATTTTGTTAAAATGGTGGTATTCCGGATGCCATTTGTACGATGGTAGCTTATTCCAAATGCCATTTGTATAGTGCTTTCTATTGCACAGGGCCACAAAACATTGCCGTATGTGCACATGAAGGCGTAGGCGTGCCGACCCACTTACAAAACCAACAGAATTCACAACTTTGCCACCTTTTTTCCAAAAACAATCCCATTTTTGCTAAGATTTCTAGCCTTCTGCCAAAATAGTTCCCCGCTATTTTACTAGAATATTGCCATTTTAACAAAATTTCCTATTTAGGCTCCGGTTTGATTCTGAACTACGATAAGTCCTAAGGATACTTGTCGTCTTACAATAGTCAAAGATGGCCACAATGGACGAAACAGTTATAGATTTCATGGGCTGATGAGGACAACATCAACAAGTTGTTGTATTCCATTTTTGGTCACACTAAGCACAATTGATATTGACCAATTTTTTATAGATAAAATACACCTTAAACTAGAGTTTTGGTATACAGCCAAGATTAACACAACAAGCCATTTGATTATTGTCAACTATATACAACTCTCTTATCTCTACTTTTTATTTATTGTAATCTAGGTTGGAATGGTGTTGGAAGTGAGTAAGTGCAAAAGTCATGTTCACAACTATATGTGGTATGGTTCTTTTAATCAATCAAGAGCAAAAGTTTCTAAACTTCAATGCTATCAAAGTAAAAATAAAGGATGATTAGGCTTGACTAACCCTATTGATGCCTTGACCGCCTTCATGGCCAAATGGATCAGGGTTGACACGACGTCCGGATGCGGATGCTGTGTCCGCAGTGTCTGCTGACATTCGCGGTCCCGGCGGACGCAGCATTCGCTTGTCCCACGTCCGCCCGTCCATCCGTCCGCCCGATTACAGCCGTCTGATCGACACGCGGACTGATGTGGTCCACACGATCTGGGCGTCCGCCTCGAGCCGTCCGCCCCGTCCATCCGCCCCGCCCGTTCGCTTTCCGACAGCGGTCGGGACGTTGCGTCCGGACGTCCGGGTTACGGACGCTTTTTTCGGACGGACGTAGAGATTCGTCAATCCTGAAATGGATCCTCAAAGCTTGCAAATCCAATTCATCTAACCTTCACATATTATTGAAGTTTAGACTCTTTTACTTCCAACTATATAGTAGGAGAATTAGGTGCCCAACCTCAAATATTTTACACTAACCAAATTTCAAGTAGAACAGGGGTCCCAAACTTGGAATCAAGTGGGTACTACCTAGAGCCAAATGGTAGGAAATTTGGTGCTTGTACAACCATCCTTACTAGAGGAACTTTTGAGATAGTCATTTTGGTGGTCATTGTTCTCTCCACAAATTGGCCTAGGCTTTGTTGGCAAGCGTACTACCCAACTACACAAGGCAGGCCTACATACAATTAGGGATGTGTAGATTGGCACAAGATTTCTCACTAGTAGAAAGGCTACAACACAATTTGGACTCCTTGTTGATGAAAGTGGCGCTTAGGAAGATTCTACCAGTTTTCTTTCAAAATCATAGGGGAATCTACTCACAATCAGTAACTTCTTGTCTCAAAAGGGTGAAAAGTTGGGCTGCTTCAATAGTGAATAAGTTGATATTCTATAACTAGTATTGTAGTTCCTTTTGGATCTTACAATCTTGATTGGTAGCTCGATTGAAAGGTGGGCCCTTCCAAGTGATTGAAAATATAGACAATCCTCTCCGCATCTAGTATAGTAGTCACCTAGAGGCCTTCCTTGTTCATAATAGACCCTCCTCAATCAAGTACCAAAGATCATTTCATCAGATTTGATTTCCAGCATAATTCATAGGGACGCAAAGTCTCAAATTTACTTGTACTACAAATGTATTGACAAGCTTGTTTGGAATCCCCAGAAATTGACATCGCCCAGAACCCAAGGCCTAATCCCATTTTTTCACTATATAGTGAAGTTTAGACATAAACTACTAGATGAGAGACACATCATCTTCAACGTAATTACTTGCAAATGGCAAGGTATTCTTCCTTTGTCACATAGACTCAAGTGGTAGACAATTTGGACAAAGTAGAGGATGCCAAAAGAAGCCAAGTTGATGTGTCTAGTATGGCATCATGTTGTGGCAATCAATGCATGGTGTGGTCGCACTTATAATTTTTTTTTTCTTTACAAGATGCCCAATTTACTCTCAGCATTTTTAAGAATCTATATTACATAGATTCTAAGAATGCCCCGCATCACAATAAGCTTGGCAATGGAGAATGTATAATAATATTGCCAATACCCTTCTTACTTTCAAAGATGCATGAGGGCGTTGGCAACCATAGACATGGAAGCAAGGAATTTTCTCTAATAGAATTCTTCAAAAGTTCAAATGTTCAATGGCATTTGGTCAATCTTAAGCTTTGTCATTTTGTAGACACTATAGATCAAACGTAACGATGCGGTTTTCAACAATGTCCTATGGTGCCAAGTGAAGCAACTCTAATGGATTTGGTTGGGGCTAATTGATTATGGCATGTAGAGTGGAACAAGAATATAGCCACCATCTCAAAGTAGCTTGATACTACAATAGTTGTTCAATGGCAGTTTGAATTTTTGTAGTGTCATAATCACTATAAGAAAACAATGTTTTTCTAGACATTAGAAATTTGACATCCGAATGTCATTGCCAACATTTTGAGACGTCAACATGGACGTCTAAAAAAAAGCGTCTTCAAAAGATGTACCAAAAACATCAAAAATCCTACTAGACATCTATATGTTTTGTCCCAAACATCCCAAAAAACACGGGCCAATGGAATTTTCTAAGCTTGCATGTGACTGCCACCTAAGTGCCATGCAAACGTGGGCAACCACATCGGATTTTTTTCATCCATGCCATGGCATCTAATGTAGTAGTGAAAAAAAGTGACATGGCAAACTCAAAACACTGACGTGGCATGCCACATCAATATAGTTTTCTATTGTATGGATATTTTCATATTGTTTTTTGAGACATCAACATAAACATCCAAATGTCTTTTGAAACATCAACATACATGTGAAAATGTTTGCAAAGACATCTTCTAAGATGCCATTTGTCACTAGATGCTTTTTGAGACATCAACTTCAACGTTCACATGTTTTGCAACATCACAATAGATGCAATATGCACACTTCCTCAAACATTCAATGTAATACATGTGAACAAAATGATGTCACTTTTGATGAGTATATGTTAAGTAAAATAGAACACTATCCAACATGATGTCTATAAAAACAATCACATGTCTTCCATAATGTGTATGTCATGATGTTCAATGCAAACATAATGTCCAATATAACAAGTCATACATGATATATAATACATCATACAAAAAATACCATAGTTACATAATACACTTTATAAAGTATATAACACACTATACAAAATATATTATTATTGACAATTATAACACATCATGACAAATATCACTCCATGAGATGTCTAAGAGTTGAGAAAATAAGATATTTATATAAGCGGGGTGGTAGGAGGTATGGCAAAGAATATGGGATTCAAAAAGGCAGAAATTAATATAATGTTCAATTTCAAATTGCATTTAGGCATAGAAGACTGACATTTTTTAGAAAACTTTAAACTAATAAAAGTTGGGATAACAAACAAACTTCAAAGTCCAGAAATCCGTTTGAGATTTCAAGTCTTAAATCAAAAGTTATGGACAAATTTTCAAAGAGGAGTTGGAAGGGATATTTTTTTGGACATTTTTTTAACATCCTCATTAAATTTTGTTCATCCTCGTTGTATATGGCGTACATGAAAATATGTTATATAAAAATGGTAATCTTGAAGTACATTAATATTGATTGAATCCGTTTGTTTCTATTATATTAGCATCTTTAGAATCATCATAGTTGCTTGGCAACATTCTAGAGGACACATATTTCCTTAACATATTGCCGTATAAAATGTTCCAATAGACATGTTTGGTGTTGTTCATGACATTCACACTAAGACTTTTGTATTAATGAAGTCATGCAATATAACATCAATAGTGAAAGAAGTTGAGCGTTGTGGATTGTGCCACACACAACCTTCTATAGTGTTATATGACATTGAGGATTACAAGATGTGCATGTCCTCCAAGCATTTTCTATTTGCAATAATGTAAGACCAAACATTGTAAATAGACTACCTTTGATAAATGTTAGAACAACAAGAACAAGTCAATGTCAAGGTAAACATATTCACCTTGTAAGAATTGTGGCTATTTTGTATACAATGGTTTACGACTGAGCACTAAAAAACCTCTCATGGTGCATCATATAGGGAATACATCTTGTCTTAGACTCAATTCTGGAAAGAACGTGAAACTTTTCAATAACAATCACGACGCATGCATCCACAAAGGAGTGTACAATATCCATCAAAATTATGCTATTTTCCTCTTTTTCAGAGTGGTTGATGTCAACATTGAAAGAAGTAAAGCGTTCCAAACGTCTAATAGAGGACTATATCATGTACTATGCACAACCTCCGCACCCGAATGTAAGTACATCACATCATTAGATGTACTGTCATAGTATGCACATGTGTATCTGTAGCTTTGAAGGTAGTCTTGTCATACATGATGCAAATGTAGTCACAAACTTCATCCACCAACTTTGATGGGGTGTAGCGAATGAGAGGCCAATGTAAGACACTCAAGAATACATAGAAAACATTGAGGAAATCTTGGTTTTAGATTACCAAAACTATTGTGTGACCATATTGTTGTACAGTTGGATAAGAGAAACACATGATGTTTGATATCCAAGCATTCAACGGGATAAGTATGGCTTTAGCTTGGCAAACTTGTTCAATTAGAGGGTAAAGATTAGTTTCTCTAAAATCACTTGCTTTAGCACGTAGAAGTCTAAAAGGACATCAACAACATATATAGTGTTGTCAAAGTCCATGTCACTTTGACAACATACACTGTCTTTCAGAAATTCTTTAAGGGATAGATGTTGCAGCATTTGATGTTGTTCGTGACATGCAATATACAAAATTGGCATCCATTCAATGTTCCTAGTATAGTACGCAAGTGGAAATTACTTAAATAACTAAAGCTTTATGTTGTCTACAACTATTAGATTTGTATAGAGAAGACTATATTTCATTTTTTTTCTATACCAAATGCACACACTACCTTTCTAAAAATATATTGTCTTTGTGCATTAAAAGTATCATGTAGCAATAATGGTTTATTTTTTTCAATTAGAGAATATGCAAGGGCATGTACTCTATTTGAAGAAAGACATGATAATACCTATGTAAGATTTCTTCCATAGATTCCCAAATATAGCATACACTCCAACCCTCGCAGTGGACCCACAAATGAATCAAAGTAGGGCAAGAATTTGTATCATACATTATTGGTCATGAAAAGATTTGTGCAGCATGTCCATGTTCAAGTCTTCCCTATCTATAAATGTCATGTTGTGCACAAAAAATAGCATGACATTAAAGTTTGCAATCTTTCATAAACACTAAAATGATTCAATTATTGTCTCCAAAAGTGTCTAATGTTGTGCACAAATGTCTTGTACAACATGACCACGTCTAATTGCATATTTGACAGAGCATCTACACATCTATATTAATGTCTAGGAAGACATTCCGAAGTCCTTGATGACATCTACAACAACATCCCAACATCTAAATTGATGTCATGGATTTCTTCATGCAACACTTGAAGTCCTGACCCTCCATATTGAAATGGCAAGACACCTCAACATTATTCCAAACCACATCAACCAATTAGGACTCAAAATGCCAATTTTTAAACCATATCATTGTTTTTTCACTAAGGCCTACCTTTTCAACTACCCACCATCCTTTTTTAACCTAGGGTAGGTATTTACCATAGCCCACAATAATTTTCACCAAATTACCAACAATGAAAATGGATCAACAAAGTTGATGTGGTAATTGGTGCTTTCCCAGACATTGAAGTAGACACGCGCATTTCCACTTTGGTGTCACAAGAAATTGTCTTAGCAATGGCCAACCACCTTTATTTTACTGCCATTTCACAATGCCAAAGCAAACATTGACAAAAATCTACACTTTTTCCTCAATGTTGTCTCTGACACATGGACATCCACACAAACAAGTCAAGTTGCACTTTGGACATTCAGTGTTTTGCTCTAGACACCACAAAAAACACAAGTTTCTTATAGTAAATGGTCACCAATGATGGTCAATGGGAACCCTTAGTGGTCTCTTGCCAAGCCAAGGGCCGACTTTGTGTTTAAACCTTTGTAGATTTCGTGTGCCAACATTGAGCAGCTTCACTACTCAACCTTGACTTTGCTTCTCTCTTACTAACATAATTTAGTTCTAACATCTAACTTTGATTGTGCTACCTAGGCCACTTGAGGTTGGGTGTTTGTATTTTTATCCTTGTTGTAAAGGCTTCTCTTTTTTGTTTAAAAAAAAAATCCATGAGAATTTATCATCTATGCAATAGGCCAACCAGGCCATGGAAATTAGGAAATCCGCTTAAGTTATTGACATAATATTGTTTATTAGTTGATGACAAACTTGCATTAGCATCTGCATTCCAAAATATATTAGACTTATGCCATTGTTGCAAAGTTAATCTACAACAACAGTTCTATTTGCATATTTTGTTTACAAGCAATAAAGAAAATATATACATGATGAATTACAAAAATGCTTATTGCACTCTTGATTTTCATCATGAACATTGAATGAAATAATTGGATGACACTTTCTGAGATATAAACGTGGCAGATTTTGTCACTGGAGTCATGACAAGGGGTATGACTCTACATACTCAATCTCTAAAATTCTTTGACTATACTTAATAAAAAAATACTCAAAATGAAGCTATTATAATGGCAAAGCCCCCCCCCCCAAAATGATGAATGAAATCTTATTGTATCTTACCATAAAATTTATTAGTAGACTACTTCATTATGTCGAGGATTTTAACCACATAGATTCAGAGATTATAGCCACTACTAGAAAATGAGCATTTTATGACTGCAAAATATGACTGGAGTGAGTCATAAAATCAAAAAATGTGACTCAAACAAAAAACACTATAGATGATTTGCAACATGACTAGGTTGAGTCATTTACTTTCAATCATACGATTAGGCAATCATATTTTGCAATCATATGGATTTTGGGTATAACAAACAATTTTTAAACGTATTTTGCCAACATCGCATATATGTTGACTATCCTTGGAAGCTTGACTTTTTCATGAATTATCCAGCAAAATAAAAAAAAATTACGTGAAATATGACTCACCGAAGTCATATTTTTACTGACATGGAATATGACTGCAATGAATCATATTTTGAGTGATATGAAATATGACTATAGTGAGTTATATTTTGAGTGATATGAAATATGATTGCGGCGAGTCATATTTTGAGTGATATGGGATATGACTATAGTGAGTCATATTTTGGTTGATGTAACATATGACTATAGTTTTTGTTCAAGTTAGTACTAAAAGATAGTGAGAAGTAAAGGCTAAGATGTAACAAAAGGCAGCAAAAACTAAAACTAAAAAACAATAAGAAGCAAGAATAAGACAAGTTTAGATGCAATAAAAGATAATAAGAGGCAAGAAATAACAAATAATAGAAAATAATGTCTAAAAGACAACAATTAAGCAAGAGTTAAGATCCAACTTGAGGCAACAATCTTGAAACAACCACCTTGAAATAACAATTTTGAAGCAATAATTAAAAGACAACAACTATAAAAAATAAAAATAAAAATAGCAACAACTTTGAAGCAACAAAAAACTAACAACTAAGAAGCAACAACAAACCAATAACAACTAAAAATTAAAAAAATTAAAAACAACAACAAATTAGCAACAACTATAAAGGAACAACAAACTAGCAACAACTATAAAACAACAATAAACTAACAACAACTAAGATGTAAGAAGCAACAACAGATTAGTAACAACTAAGAAACAACAATTAGAACCTCAATAACTAAACAACAACAACAACTAAAACACAACAACACAACAATTAGAACTTCAAAAAACAAAAGAAGGAAGAAGAAACAAGAGTTAAAAAGCAACAATTAAACAACAACAATTAAAACACAACAATACAACAATTACAACTTCAAAAAACAAAAGGAGGAAGAAGAAACAAGAATTAAAAAATAACAAAAAACAAAGAAGATGAAGCAAATGAAGTGGTGGCTAGGGTTTCAAAACCCTAAAAAATGACAGCTAGGATTTCAAGATCCCCAAAAAACAATAGCTAGGATTTTACAATTTTGAGCAATAATTTATTTACATATTTTTAGATTGCTTAAATTTTTAAGAGGCTACTCAAAAAAAAACTTCAAAAAAAATGTAAATCTACAAAACTATGACTATATAATATCACTGCATGTAGTCATATATGCAAAAACATGATTGACAAATATGACTGATGTTACTATAATACGTTCCATACCATTCCCTATAAAATGTTAGTTGTTCTCAATGGATGTATATTATACACTCGTAGTGTAAAAAGGCAAAATATGGCTGCTAGTCATATTTTGCAGTCATATTTTTCCACAAAGTTAAGGACTCCTAAAATATGACTGCAAGCAGTCACTAGTCATCCCTAGTCATATTTTGGCAATCATAAAATGCTCATTTTCTTGTAGTGAGCATTTGAAATTGAAAAAAAAGTTTTTTGGAGGCATCCCAATTTGGGGCAATTCTAATTTGGAGAGGCTTTTGCACAAGTTTATTTCACTTTTTTGCTCATTTTTAAAATAAAAAATTCTTGTTTTTTATGACAAAGTTGGCCACATGTTCAAAAAATTTCATAACATTTCAAATTGGAGAACATGTACCAAAAAATTCCAATAGGAAACAGCTCTAAGAAGAGTCTCTTACAAAGCCCTTTTTCAACAATCTATAGCTTATACATACAAAAAAAATTTCAAAATGTGAATAATAGAGTTTCAAATTTTAGAAAGAACTACATGAGGAAAAAAATTGCCTAAAATATCACACATTGGCAAGCTTGATCAATCTACGTCTAAGCTAAAAGAAAGAATAGTTGGATATATTGGACCTTGCATAGGAAGAGGTTGAGTCAAGGCTAGTGAAGCCTGACTCATTTTGAATTATTGACACTAAATAATGTAGATCATGTTCTCTTTGATTTTGAAGATGTCCCCCTTTTCCTTGACTTCCCTACTTCATAAACTATTTTTTGAGGGTAATTGGCATTAAATTTCACGAAAATCAAAATATTTAGTAGATTTCTCCTATAACTTCTAAATTCACTTAATTTTTACACAAAGAAATGAATAGACATGATCTTTATACAAGTAGGGTGGTATGAGGTAAAACAACCCATGTGCAATATGAAAATTATAATTAATTGGAGCTCAACTGCTCGTAGTTAAGTGAAAAGTAGAAGTGTATTCAAATTAGAATTCCAAGCTTCATTTTGACATAGTAGAATAAATTTTTCTAAGAATTTTTGAATTAGAAAGAGTTGTAAAATCAAGATAAATTTCATTTCCAATAATCTTTTTATCATCTTGAGCTTCTAAAAAAATTATAAACAAAATTCGGAGAGGATGTTTAAAAATGTTAAAGAAAATGTCCCTCCCAATTCCTCTCTGAAATTTGTCCATAACTTTTGATTGAAAATTCTAAATCATAGATTGGTCTTTAAGAATGAAATCTATCTTGATTTTCCAAATTTATTTAGTTCAATTTTTTTTTTAAAAGTTATTCTACTATGTGAAAATGAGGTCTAAAATTCTACATTGAATACAATTAAGACATTTTGACAATGAACAATCAAGCTCTCATCCTTAAAGATTCATGATGGGCAATAGATTTGATTATTAAAAGACCTCTCCACCCTCCAATTTTGTCACTAAAGCAATTACTTCATTTTGCCATCAAATTTTTTTGAAAAGTAGTACATCAAATAACAAATTTGGATTTGATTCAATGGATTCTTTGGGCATTTGAACTTTTCTATTTTCAAATGTGGTAGTTAGAAATAACCACCTCATTAGGTTAAAGGAAGCCACAAAGTAATTACTTCTTTGTCAGTTGTAACCACCTCTTTGTACAAGAAAATGTCAAAGAAGTATCCTGGCCAAGCTCTTATGGACACTACAATGTAAATTTTGCTTTAGTGTAAATTACCTTGCCCATGTTACCACCTGCCTATGAAAAGTGACATTTTTCCCCATAACTCCTTATAGGCACATTCAATTCTAAATTTTTTTGGTAGAACAGTAAGGTACTCTTCATCTTCACATTCCAAAAAAATTCAAAAAACATAGTGAAATTTTCAATTTGTAATCAACTACACAAAATTGTTTTGATGCCAAAAAATGTTGTTTGGTTCTTTAGGGATTAATATAATAGATTGACCAAGTGGATGTGGCATGCACCAATGAGATTGTAGCATTTCAAGACCTCAACAAGCTTCAAATTTGTCACATTTGAATCCCTCCAAGGTAGTAGTTCTCTAGGATTCATGGAAACGTCAAGAATTCTTAAACTATTACCACACCCAACTTGACCAAGCATTCTATTGTCATAACCACATTATTTCTTAAGACCAAGTAGGCTATTGAGGCCTCGTCAAAACAATGGTTTCCATCAACCATGATTACATTAGTGGGTGAGGTAGTATCTAGGTTCTTATTTTCAATAAAAATTGGCTCAAACTCTTTAAAGGGATATCAAAAAAGTTGAAAAACGGATTAAACATCTTTAGACTATCTATTGAAAAGAGATGAACATACTTATGTGTGATTAATAACACACACTCTCCTGGGAAAAAAAACAAGAGTGGTTCATTTGTTAAAAAAAAATCCCCACCCTCTCCAATGTTGTTGATCTACAAAAAATAACATGAGATACAGATATGCTATTGAGATACGGATATAGATACAAATATAGATACAAGATATGAAAACAAGCTATGGATATGAGATATGATCTATGCATATGGAATATGGGATACAAATTCGGATACAATGTGAGTTATCCCATATTCAATGGGATTCTATTGCATTTTTGGAATTACAAATAGGCAGGGAGAGGGGATGTAAATTGGTTTGAATTTAAATTAATTCAAATAATTATATTTGAAGTGGGAGGGTGGACAAAAATTGAATTAAATGAAATAAATCTTTTTGAGTTCACGGAGTGGGGCGGTTGAATGAAACAAATTCATTTTTTTATTTATTCTTTTGTGTGGATAGTGACAATGTGTAGTCATTATCCACTCAAAAGAAAGAACACACACTATGAATAGACTACCTCCAAAGGACAACAAAAATCATTATATTTATTGAATTTGAGGTCTACGATTTAATTCTATTGGTATTTGTAGCACGAGTACAATCATATGGTTTGATAGGGAAAACAAAATCCCTCACCACTAGGGTTGACACAACGTCCGGATGTCCGGACGCGGACGATGTGTCCATAGCGTCCGCTGACATTCACGGTCCCCGCGGACGCAGCGTCCGCTGGGACCGCCCCGTCCGCCCCATCCGCTTTGACGGCCCTATTTCCCCCGACCGCCCTACCCAAATTGCCCCGCGGTCACTCCCTTAATCTTTAAACAATTAAATGTTAAATGAAGTGCAATGGTTCGCGATTTGTCATAAAAACAATGTCTCTTATAAGTTGAAAGATTATAAAGTTTGACCATGAGTCTATGATAGTCTTGAAACTATGAAAAAATTCCAATTAATTTTCAGAAGGCAAACTAAAAAAATTTGTGACTTCAAATATATATATATATACTATTTAAAAAATCGAGATCAACACAAATACAAACATAATCAATATGGGCAAAATGTATTGAATTTAATATAAAATACCATACATTATGAACTCAAAAATTTACATATACCATATAGTATGCACATTTGGCTAATTGCACATATAATTTTTTTCATTCCAACTCTATATTTCTAAACTAATTTTTAATGCCTATATAACCCATTCAACTACTACTTCTGCACTACCAATCTAATATAAATGGCGGAAATGTTCATCTGGCATTGGCCAACGATATCTATTAGAAAATCGCGTAATCACATGGGCCAAACTAGTATTTTCATCGTCAAGCTTCAAAGAAATGCGCTTCAAATAAGCATAAAACACTATTGCAAAGTCATGAAAGGCAAATTGTGTCGCACTAGGTGTTTGAAGTAGCACATTGAAATATACCTCTAACATGTTGTTTCCATTCATCCGTCGAGCAATTTTTCGAATGGCATACTCTTCCGACTTACGTGAATACATCGAAATGACTTCCACATCTGCACTCGCTTTATGCAAATATGCAATACGTGGATCCACCCACCATCTCCTCTGCAAAGTTTGTTTCATCTCATTTGCTGATGTAAATGTGTACAAAGACTTCATTGGCTGAGAAGCTAAGGTGGTCATGCCCCAATCGCAAACTCCAATGTACACACGTGACTCATCCTCTGGAAAATGCAACAAGATGTTGTCCGGAGAAAGATCATTATGCAAATGTCCAACAAGATGCACTACATACATTATATGCATAAACGTCCATGTCAACTCCGTGCGCTTCTTCCGATATCGTCCTAAATGGTGAGCTTTTACAACCTCCTCTTCAGTTGGATTCGTATACATCAAACGGATTTGAATGTTGTCTGAAAAGTCCTTATCTATATTCAACATTTGTCGAAGAGTTCCACCATTCCACCAATACGCATAACCTTCACACGTCGTTCCGTGCACCGCAGCAAACTGTATCACACCCGCGTGTGGAATTCGAACAACCATTGATTCGTTTTGATGTTCTAACTTTGCAAGATCGGGTCGAGTTTGGTGGTGAATGGATTTCTTCGCTGCAAACTCCCAATGAGGAAGTATTCCTGAACATCCTTCAATACGAACCTTTCGAATCGTTGCATATCCACCTCTCATCGTTCTATCATCAACAACAATCACGCGTGTTGTATCTGGAAGTGCTATTAGATGCCGTTTGGTCCATTCTACTTCAGCAACTCCATCATTGCTTTTCCACCAAGCAATCGAACCAATTCGATTGTGCCTTTTGGCGAATGGAGCACATCGCCTCTTAAACAAGTCCGCTTTCAAAATTACTTCTTCAAACTGAGCGTCATTGGGTCGATATTCCTTGCCATATTTAACCAAAATGACTTTGGAATTCCACAAAACGTCATGAACCTTGTTCTCCAAACATTTGGTGAAGTGTGTTTTATGCATTTCGTCATGCCACTTCAGAATATTCAATGCATCCAACAACATCTGTGTCATGTCTACCTTGAATTTAGACATGCACTCCTCTTGATATCTGATGTACTTATTGTCTAAAGACAATGTTGTTTCCGATTCATAAAATTGAACGATGCACTCGATCATGAATTTTTTGCATTCTTCCAAAGGACTTTGGCGAGCTACCTCCCAGTTTGATGGTCCCTCTCCATGTTTAAGCTTCGCAACCTTCTTCAACCCCTTCGTCATCGTGACAAATGAAACTGATATAGATGATATTTTCTAATTTAAATGTGAATTCCACGTGCAAATGTTAAAAAAATTGGCAACAAGGGGGCCCTAATAAACCACTCTTGCCTTGCCTAGGAAAGGAGCCAATGGAGGATGAACCACCAAGCTCTCCGCTCCACCTTGCATTCACAAGGGGCAAAGCAAAAGTGACAATGCGGACGGCCCGACCGCCCTATTGGACGGCCCCAAACCGTCCGCCCGATCAGACGGGCCGGAGGTGGCGGACGAATCGGCCGTCCGCCTCCCCGAAACCCTAGAGCCCCATCCGTCCGATCGGACGGCCACGGGTGGACAAATCTGGCGTCCGCCCGATCGGACGGGCAGGGCTGGACGGCCCCAAACCGTCCACACGATCGGACGGTCCAGGAGGGGTGAACACATCGGCTGTAACCGGGCGAACGGCTGTACCGGGGCCGACAGGGCGAACGCCGAATCCGACGGACAGGGCAGACGGGTATCGGGGCGGACGGGGGTCTAGGCGGATGGGACGGACGAGTACGAGGGCGGACGGGGCAGTTTTATCCTAAAGCGCTCCAACGTCCATATTTTGCACGATAGACAGAGGTCTTCATGGCACTGTATAGTCCAACTAACTTTTCATTCATGCAATGTAAAATTTGAAATTAAAAAAGGTAGCCTTCCTTTATGACCAAATTTATGAATTCTTGGTAAATGATATTTTTGTACAAAGATATGAGCTAAAATGTGCAAAAATTCACGAAAGGATTGCGACGTTTAATATATGTACCCAAATATTCATGTTGCATTGTGTATAAAACAATTGTAAGAAGGTAGTTGAATAAAAATTCTACTATTAAATTGAATTAGTTGACGTCTAATCACTTAGTAAACCGCTAAATGTCCAAGTCTTTGCAAGTGTGTTTTGGCTATCGAAAAAGAACATGGACTTATAGTTATCCCCAATAAAGCAAATTGTTCTTTTTTCAAAATCTAACGATATAGATGTTTAACCCCTAAAGTTCTTTTCACTAAAAACACTTCAAAACTGCTATTAGTAGTGCAAATACCAAGTCTTAGAAGAAAAATACTTTTGGGCATATGTAACCATAGGATCTTGTAGTAAATTAGTTGGAAAAGATGTGGAAAAATTTTTAGACAAATCCACCATTTGGATTGTAAGCTATTAGATATTGAGTGTTTTATTTAAGGGGGCTACTCAATTATGTCTATTAATGAACAATTGGTAGGCTAACAAACCTAACTTAGCATGTATTTTAATATTTGTTGCAATTGTTTTAGGAATATTATAACATAACACTATTATAATATTCTTATAAATGATATAGTATTAAATCATTTCAAAATCAACAACATTTGAACACAATCTGTCAATCTTGTCTTTCATACTCGTTTAATGATATATATATATATATATATATATAAATATATATACATACATAAAATATATTAGATAAATCAACATGAACAAATCAATGATTATATATTTCATAAATCTATTCTTCATCAATCAAATAAGAGTGCATGTTCAAATATAGACAAAGATGGTTTCTCCGTTTGTTCCCAAAAAATAGATAAACAAATAGAGAAAGATATGAAGTGAATGTTACTTGGAGAATTGGAGGGAAAGAAATTGAAGTACTCAATTGCATTTTATTAAATTGGAAAATTGTATGTGGATGGCATGAATTAATCTTCATAGATGCTAAACTCATACGAGTTGCATTTCAACATTTATGATTTATGCAATTGATTGAATTGAAAGCTCTTGTAATTACATTTTCAAATTTTCGATTCAATCATTTAAATTTGCAAGAGTGATTTATGATAGATTTATAACTTTAAATGTGAAAGCATTCAATGCCTTTATGCATTTGTTCATCAATATATTAATTTTAAATAAATAATATTTTTTTTTATAACATATGCATAAACCATTGCATTAAAAAAAAAAAAAACTAAGAGCCAAGCCAAATAGGCTGGTCAAATGAAGAGAACAAGAGAACAAGAGCCCTACGAGAAAGCAAAGGAAAAAAAATATATATCAAAAGGATTCAAAGGAAGGAGCAAGATGCATTCTTGCAAGACCGTAGAATACATAATGATTTCAAAATCCAAACACAAATATATTTTCTATTTCAATGAGAGTCAAAAATGAACTACCCTGCTCTCAAAGATTGTACAATGTACACGTTATACAAAATGAACATATAACAGAAAGAGTAGAAGACATCGTTTATCATGATTGAAAACTGAAATGATTTTTTCTTTCTATGTAAAATATTTTATGAAATGTAACAATGTATTTAATTATCATAGTAATTGGTAGAAATCTTTGTGCAATACATAGAAACATTTCATTCATGTGGAGGTTTTTCATTTATTTAGGATTAAAATTGAAGTATTATACTCTATAAAGTACAAACCAAAAACAATACCATATACCTAAGTTCAAAAGTTTGCAATTGTTTTGTGAATTCATTTTGAAAACTCAAACAAAGAAATATTTTATAATCAATATCTTGTTCATTTGAATCATTTCAAAATTCGAATTCCGAATTCAATTCCTATTTATAATAGAAATTATGTTTGTCAATTTTTTAGATCTTTAAACAATGAACCCTCTTTTTTAAAATTAATATTTAAAAACATCTAAAATAAGAATATTGGAATTACCCTTCAAAATAAATATAGCACATGTATAAGTGTATAATGTATTCTACTCAACCAACTCAAGTAACGAATTTTTCTATGTTTTTAAGGAAAAATATAGCCATACATGATTTGAAAGTTAAAACATTGATTCTTTTTCTTTGTTTTCAAATCTAATCAAAATTTCATTAAAAAATATGAAAGACTCGATGTTCATGTGAAGATCATGATACACTTTTAATGAGAAATCACAACCTTTCATTAAATATCATGAGGTTGAAATCCATTAAACTGTTATTCTAATTATGTATTGGGGCCTTTTCTTAAAATTTCATTTGCTTACAATGAAAAAGGAATTGATTATTTTTGCAGAACATTTGATTTCCTAATGAACTTTAAAAAAATCCCCACCATCTTCAAATCTTCTCAAAACCTATTTAGAAGGATAATATAAGTAAATAATCCAAACATATTCAACTTAACCACATTCCCCTCATTCGTAAAACAATTTAGGGGAGAAAAGAAAAAGTTTAGGGTAATTAGGGTCTAGGGTTTAGGGTTTACATTTAAAAATAAAATAAAATGATAAATCAATTACATTGATCCTCATTTAGTAGTGATTATTAGACTGTTTTTTTTTGGAAATGTTACCGCTCTTTTTGAGTAATATCGGCCTCATAGGATGCTCCAATGGACAGCTGGACAGACACTGTCGGTGGTCAGTGTTTAAGTGGGGCGGTCAACGTGTCCAAAGCGCGGACGGCGGACAGTGCGGACAGTCTCGTCCGACCGCCCTGTCCGACCCGTCCGGCCTGTCTGCCCGTCCTCTTCAGCTCCGTCCGGGCCATTGCTTGTTTTTGAATGTAAACCCTAAAAATGAACCTTAAATTTTCTGGATGGGACTATAAATGTTAGAAGAGAAGCTTTTGTATTCACTCTCGAAAAACCGAACGCTAAGATTTCCAAGGGCTATGAGCTTCAATTTATTGTGTCTCTTGCTTGGTAATACATAGTTTGGTGGACGGGGGGGGGCTTTGATTTTCAAAGCTTTGTGTGACTAATTTCATTGATATTGTATACATTGTCACGTTGTGGGTTTCAAATTTAAAACATTCTATTGGTTTCTTTTGAAATTGAGGTAAAACATACACTTGTCAGTATGGTGGCCAAACCGACGAGGGATTTTTTTCCTTGGTATAGTGTGCTAGAGGATGGTAAAGTAAAATGTAGGCTTTGCAAAGCGATCATGTCAAGGAGGCTCAGCTGTATGTTCAGCCACTTAGGCTATTCTAGGCCTGGAGGTATACGTGATAAAGGAGTGAGCCTTTGTCCACGATTATCAATGGCAGTTCGAGATTTATTTCGGCATTGCGAAGGAGTTTTTTCAAAACGTGTTGTAATGGACAATGTGGATGGCAACCCTGGCCTTTCAAATGTCCAAGAGTTTTTGACCGGAAAGGCTGTGTCGCATTTTGACCACGAAGACTCTTGTCCAATGTCCAAAGAATTGGTATCAATGGTATGTGCCACAACTGAAGTGACTTTGAGTACAGAAGCTTCTAGTGAACGTGAAACCCCGAGGGCATCAAATTCTAGGCCTCAGAGGCAAGGTAGCTTAGTGAATGGGTTTGAAGAAGGTCATAGATGCAAATTACATTCAGTGTGGGCAAATTTTTTTTATTCGGCGAACATACCATTTTCCATGGCTCGAAATTCAGTTTTTAAAGAAACAGTGAAGCAAACGGCTGCATTCGGTAGGCCATACATTCCTCCCTCATACCACGACCTTCAATACAAATTGTTGAATGAAGCGAAGACCAACATTCAGACACAGTTGAATGCACGGACCGAAGATAGCATTCGAAAATTTGGAGCAACATTGTCCATTGATGAATGGAGCTCAGTGATTAATCGACCTCTCATCAATGCCATGCTTGTATCATCCGCAGGTGAAGAATTTCTTGGATCTGTGGATACAAGTGGTTGTGAAAAAAATGCGGAGTACTTGGTAGCTGTGTTGGAAAAGTTCATTAAACAAGTGGGGTCCAAGAACGTTGTGTTAATAACTACGGATAATGCTCCCATGAATCTGTCCGCATGGGATGTAATATCTGCAAAATATCTGCAAAATATCCTCATATTTTTTACCAAGGGTGCGTAGTACATGCATTGAATTTGTTGTTGAAGGATTGGGCTGCACACAAATGGATTGCTTCCAAATTGGATAAAGGAGTTCTTGTAGCTAAATTTATCAGGAAGAGACATATGCCGCTAGCTCTATTGCGAAAGTATTCGCCAAATCTTGGTCTCTTGATGCCTGGGGATACAAGGTTCGCCTCTAAATTTATCATGATGGAACGTTTGACAAAATTGAGAGGAGCATTGGAACAAACGGTGGTAGATCCGCAATGGGTTGAGTATGTACATACTCTCAAGAAGAAACGTGGAGCCAAAGTCCAACCAAAAGGCTTGGCCTTAGCAGTGAAGAAAATTGTTCTTGATGACCATTTTTGGAATCGGTCCATCAATTATGTGGAGATGGTTGAACCAATCATATGTGCACTCCGCGATTTGGATTCAAAATCACCATGCATGGGGAAGGTGTTGCATATCATGAGGAAGTTAGAGAAGCACATGAACGGATTACAAAGTCCACCATTTTGTTTGCTAGAAGAACTTGCAATTCCATTGGTACAATCTTTTTATGCCCGAAGAAGAATGGTGGACAACGATCTCCAATCAGCCACAGCTCTTTTGAATCCATACCTTCTTCATGACAAAAAGGTAGCGGATGACGCAGATACAATGTCAGGATGTAAGAAAGTTTTGGAGAGAATATGTAAACCGGATGAATATGCAGCAGTGGTGAAGGAATTTGTGGCTTTTCGACACAAGGAACCTCCATTCCACAATATGTTGAATCCGGGAGATCAAATGTTGTCCGCACATACTTGGTGGGATTTTGAAGGTGCATGTGGCAAGTTTATAGCTCCATTAGCGAAGAGGATATTGGCTCAACCGGTGTCATCATCTTCATGTGAACGAAATTGGAGCAACTATTCTTTTGTTCACAACAAATCTCGAAATAAATTGAAGCTGGAGAGAGTAGTGGATTTGGTGTACATGTATACCAATTCCAAAGTATTAAACGCATCGAAGGAAAAAGATGAAAAAAAATGGTATAATGATAATATGAATCCGATGGAATCAGAGGATTCAGATAGGCCGACCTTAGAAGACGATGATGACGAGGATTTGGAAAGGGCCCTTTCAGCTGTAGATGGTGGGGATGACTTCAATTGTGCGACAACATGGGGAGATGAAGACGTTATGGAAGGCTTTCCCGATTTGGTGAATGATACGCATGATTATCATCTAAACCGCAAGGATGTCGTTCCCGACAATGCAAACGATGCATATACCTTTTATGAAA
Source organism: Pseudoscleropodium purum (assembly GCA_963969395.1). Taxonomy (NCBI): domain Eukaryota; kingdom Viridiplantae; phylum Streptophyta; class Bryopsida; order Hypnales; family Brachytheciaceae; genus Pseudoscleropodium; species Pseudoscleropodium purum. The sequence goes on from OZ017802.1 coordinate 1,020,416, forward strand.
ACGAGGACAATGTAGGGATACAGGAGAATCTACCTTCTTTAACTGCATATTGCAATGGAATGGGATTCTTGAATAGCGAAAATATTCTATCAGAAAAGACAAACGCTATTGCCAAAGAGGTGAAAATCAATGAGAATGCTATTGGTGATGATGGGAGAAATGAAGAAATTTTAATTTCTCAATCTCCATCTGTGGCATTAAATGTAGTGCAAGGAAACGACAAAAGAGAAGATGCGGTCATGGAGGTGGACGTTCCAAAAGATGTGGGCAACAATAGTGGTGATGAGGGGGAACCAAATATTGCGGTACAGAAAAATAGTGATTCACTTGGGATGGCAGTCACAAATTCGGCAATTGTGAAGAGTGATAAAGGAAAAGAGCCAATGAAGTCAATTTTTGAAGTACCGAGATCTAGTGCTCTTCCACCAATACCGTTGAAGTCTATTAGTACACGATTGGATGATTCTCAGAACTTTGGATATGGAAAACGCCTAGTGAACATTTCCAAAGAAATTTCTACAGGCGGTAATCTACGGAAAGTAGCGTCATCGCCTACAAACCTAAGTGATTCAAATAGTGATCGGATGCCATTGGCATCTTTGCGTGATCGCATTTTAGGAAAAAGAATGGCGCAAGAACCCATCAAATCAACAAACGGCACTCTATTACTTCAAAAGAAAACCAAAGTGGAGATAACCGTTCATGGACATGTCGATCCTACATCGAGATTGATGGTTCAAGAATCGAGTAAGGTGAAAGCGAAAAGAGAAATGCAACCTTTTGTTATCTCTCCAGTGAAGAATAGGACCCCTCTTGATGAAAATGTTGCTACTTTGTCAAATAGAAAGAAAAGAAAGGTTCCTATTCAAAAGCCTTTAATCGTTTTGTCAAAGTAAAAAAAAAAAAATTAAATTCGACAGAAGGGAGTAAACCTACTTTGAGAGAAGACTTGAAGGAGACAACGATACTTGATTTCAACAATGAAGATGACTCCGACAATGAAGATGACTCCAATAATGAAGATTTTGAACGGAAAGCTGTAGGAGAGAGTAGTAGGGCTGAGGTTAAAGGAGATGTGGATTGGCATCCATAGGAATTGTGGAGATGTGAATTTAGATGTTTGATTGTTTAGTTGCTCATGATATATGGAGCTCATGTTGACAAATGACAATGGTTTCTTCAATCATTTTATTATAAAATTGTTTGTTTATTGATAATATACATCTCGCTGGATTTTAAAGTGATTTTGTTTCTAAATGAAAATGAAATTCAACAAAAAAAATTAAAAATATATTTCATATTTTAGCTTTTATATAAATAGTGATATACAACTCTATTGAATCGCAATTGCAATATAAGAAAAATCAAAATCAAAATGACTTCACTTTCAATCTCTCATTGGTGAAAACAATCAAAACAAAAAACCCAAAACGGGTTTTCTAAGCTGCCCCGTCCGTTTGCCCCACCCGTCCCCTTTCCGACAGCGGGAGGGACGCTGCGTCTGCTAGCGTCCGAACGTCCGAGTTACGGACGCTATTTTGGGGCGGACGTAGAGATTCGTCAACCCTGTTCACCACTAGTCTAGGGAGTGCCCTTGGAGTAAATGCTTACTAGAGCTTGGTCAATCTATTACTTGTTATTGAAACTCGAAAATGTCATGTGTCCAAAAAGAATTTTAAAAAAGTGAAAAAATATCCAACCAAGTGATATCAGTTCATGAAATCACTGAGTTGCTACAAAATCTTGAAATGAAGTCTTTTAAATGAATGTGCACATTTGGATGAATCTATAGATTTTCATCCAAAATTGCATGTTGCAGTTTCATCTATGTCCATGGATGGATGTCAATGGATGTAAGTAAACTGAATGACTTCATCATTCCAGCCACTCTCTGTCCCTTTCTGCACTGCTCCAAAGAAATGCAATAAAAAACCTGCCGTGCCTGGGCAGTGTGACCAAAGTATGCACCCCCCAGGAGCTTCTCTTTTGGAAAGACTGGAATTGCTTGTGTGTACGATTCCAAAGGTGGAAGGGCGGTTGACAATTCCATCCTCCCTCCATCTGTCTCCCTGACAAGGCCCTTCCCTCCATCAGTCCACGGCCGCCTCCGTCTCCGTCCTTGGCCTTGCTTGCTTTCCACCATTTCCATTTGTTTACAAGTCTCTCCAACAATCATGTCCTTACAGACATTCATAAACTCCGGCAGTCAGGCCCCGCCTTGTGCGGACCTTCCACACAGGTGTACAGAGAGGATAAGATTGGGCATGCAACTGAGTATCACTTGGCTTTGGGAGCAAGTGCATTTGAACCTATGACAAGCTCACAATAGGCCAGTACATAAGGTAACTACACCTAAAAACACACCTAAAAACACACCTAAAAACATACTCACTAATAAGCTCTGAAGTATAACCAATATGCTATAGAAAATGAACAACAAGTTGTGCACGTTGCTAAAGGACTATGAATCTAAATGTGAGCAGTTCCATAATTTTTGGACATATTGTGAATTAGTCACAAATTTTCAAAAGTGCAAGGGATGGGATGCTAAACATGTCAAATAGTGATGCCAAAATGCATTTGATGCACATGAAAAATTGACACTAACAAAGATCACCCATTTCGGACTACTTAAATGGTTACATGTATTTATATGGTAGGGTTCTTCAGTGGGGAAATTTTCCTATGTACAAAAATAGAGTTTGGAAGGTTTCTTTTAATTTTTTAGATTTGCTTTCTTCAAAAACATAATTACCATGAATTTTTCAATTGAAGATTCTATTTATCCCATACCAAGGATATTAGTTATCATGTTTCTAACCAAGGGCTAGTTGCAAAATCGAGAATCATGTAGCTCAATCATAATGCACCATTTCTTATTATTTACTTATCTCACAATTAATTGCAAGCAGACCATCCTACACTATCAAAATGGTGGTGTGATCAAGAATGGGTTGCCTCCCATAGAGAAGAAGCTATAACAACAAAAGTGTACCCAAGTAGAGTTGCACACTACTCAGAATTCACCTTACACTTGTCTTTGTCATGTACACCATTTTGGATATCCTCCATGTTCAATTCACCTTCAAAAATAGGGTTCAATTTTAAGGGGTGGTCTATTTTAGCTGTAGATACTGTTGGTTAAGTTATCTTAGAGGCATTTTGCAAATTTTGGCATTGCCAGTCAGAGGCTGGTGAATTTGGAATTTTGTTAATAGTTTCATTTTACATCGTGGAAACTGCCTAAATGTCATTGCGGTAAACAAAGTACAAATGTTCCTCTTCAGCAAGAGTGAAGACATGGGTGGTTTGGAGTTTTGGCTTCCAGAAGAGTAAAACTTACTGACACTCAACCTTTGGGGTGGCATAATCCAAAGTCCAAGTTGTGCCCCATAGAAAGAAACAGAAACTTGGCGTTCTTTCAACCAACTAATGTGGAGGGAGTACCTTAAGATACTCCAGATGAAAATGGACTGAAATTTTCTGCACTTTTAATTTCTAAAACATTAAAAGAGTGAATGGAACCAAGCTGAGTGTAACTTCACTTGTCTTGCTCTTTATCTTGTGAGTTTTCAGTTCTGGAAGCAAGCGAGTCCCAGCACGAAAGAATATTGAGGTTTCGTCCAGACTGCTGTGTCTTTTGCAACTGATATGATACTGTTTGTTGGGGCCTTAACTTAGCTGCAAAACAAAGCTACAGACTCAAAAAACCTAAGCCATATAGTATGGCACAAAATACAAGCCAGAGGGCCAGGGTGGCGCTTTGCTTTATTACCCAGTCTAAGTTGGTGAAAATTTCCTTGGTGAATTGATGAGCATCCCCCCAAATCTTACCTGATTTGTACTCTCCCGCCATAAGAAAAAAAAAGTGGATGATATCATCAAAAGCATCTCTCTAAGAAATATGAGATTCACTAATATTTGGATGTACTTTATTATTGTTAGATAATATTGAAGAGTAGTGCTGGATGGATGATCCAAATTGGATGATTTCTCTGACCTACTTAGCCAGTTTCTTTCTAAGGTGCATAAACCCCCAAAAAATCTTTGACCTAGTCGGTTGTTGGTTGGACTCCAATGAAGTGATAGGAAATGCTGGCGTGCCCAAGAAATCCAAAAGAGCCGACGGAGAGTAGGCAGGGATCAAGGAAGTAAGTTAACTTCAGAATACCAGGACTCCAGCAGCCATCCATGTGGAGTTTGATGTGCCCCTAGCTTATTAGGCATACCTAGTCTAAGTCTAGCTCAACGGAGTCCATCATGCAGTGTAAGTTAAAAAGGGTGTGGGTGGTATAAGACTTTAAGGTTTGGCTTCTGGATGTATTGGATGACACCTGGTGGAGACCTTGGCATCATGTAAACAGGGCTTCTTTTTTTGGCGAAATTTTGCCAGACTGTCATAAATCTGACCTCTCTAGCTTCATCCCTCCAAAAACTGGCCTCTGTAGTGAGGCCAACAAGGGGGACATTGTTAAAAAAAAAAAGCCCTGCATGCAACCTCTATTTTAGCTCACTTGTGCCACACTTCAACCCCAGATGGACGGACAGAAGGTGCAAGCTCTTCCACTGAGGTTGTTGGTGTGATCGTGTCTTGGGTTTCTTTGGAATGGAAGGAGCTAGGGCTGGGTCTGTATGCTGCCCCACACTAGAATTGAAAGGTATGTTTGCCCTCGGTGTTAACCTCTAAATGTTCTGGACTTTGTCTTCACCAAAAACCATGTTCTAGACTATGGCACCTAAAATTGCCATTTCTAATACAAATATCAAATTTTAAAAGAAAAACATTTTTAGACACATGTAACCATAGGATCTTGTAGTACACTAGTTTGAGAAAATGTAGAAAAAATTTCAAAAATTCCCAACTTGTAATTTGCAAGATATTCACATTTGAATTGACAAAAATCCTTTTTTGGGCCTTGCAAAAAAACAGGCAGCTATACTTCACAAGGTCACATTTGTATGATAAAATGTTCAAAATGGTGGTAACTCTTTGTATTCATTCTTCAAGGCAATTTGGTTAAATGCTTGAAAATTTTTAGATCATTTGAGATTGTACAATATATCGGGAAAAAGTAGTAAGTAGAAAGAAATAGAGAATGATTCAAAACACTAAATTGTTAAGAATTTAATTATGGAATTGAAAAATGTCATTCCCAATAGTTGTAATATAAAAATAAAAAATCTACATAATATGCTTTCATTTTTTCAAAAAATATTAAAAATTGAATTATATAAAGGAATTCAAGGTTTATTTTAGAGTACAGAATTGATAACTGCCCACAAACTAGAACACCTCATAACTTTCATATTGTAAATCAAAATGGAATGATTCAAAGCTTTCCACATATATATAAATGTAGAAGATCAATTTCAAGTTTTAATTTTTGAAAAAAGTGTTTTCTTAAGAAACTTTTGGACTGACCATCAAGCATTGAAAATTAAATATCATGCAATAAATTTTGAACCATGTAGTCAAAAGTTATGAAGATTGTTGGGCTTTAAAGCTACTCCTTGGGCACATATTGTGTGAAAATTTCAAAAAACAAAAATAATAATTTCATTCTTAGTGAGCTGCCTAAAATTGTTATATTGTCAAAAAACGCACTATAGTCCTTTAGGGGTTAAAACCAATGTTGTTATTGAAAGCTTGAGGAACAAAGTTAGACTTACTTCTATGCTAGATTCACATTCCAAACATTATTTCTAGCACCAAATGCAAACATACTTAAAATAAATTTAGGAAGGAAAAACGAAAGGAAAGTAAAAGACAAAAAAGCAATGAGCACTTTTTTAGATATGAGAGGTTTTCACCTCTATAGTTATTGAATGCCTAAAGCATCATATTTGGGTATTAACTAAACTTTGAAGTTGAATAAAATCTTACCAAAATAATATTTGGAATACTTTCTTTAGAAGGTGAATATCCTTGAAAGTCTATTTAAGCATCAAAAAAACAATTTTTTTTAAAAAAAATTTGCTATTGAAGGTTTTGTGCAAGGATGTCTATTGCAAATCTTTGATTTTTAAGTAGTATAGGATCTTAGAGATGAGTGTGAAATACATTGGATATTGGAAGGAGGAGAAATCACATTGAAATTTTCATTTAAAAAAATTATAGAGTAGATTTGAGAAGCCATGAATCAATATGCTACATTTAACTATTTTTAAACCATTCATTGAATTATGGACAGAAAATCATGGGGTCATCTGATTGTGGAATCGGGAGATTCTAATGTTTTGCATAGATTTTCCAATGTTTTGCATTATCTCTTGATGATACTTTTTTTTTCTCATAATGACCATTATTAATTTTAGACTTTGAAAAGTCCAAAAGTAGTTAAATGTGGATCAATTATGATTATGCATATTATGTCCTTTAACTTCATATCTTTTTCTATGACTTTAGTTTTAGATTTGACATGTAAAAATAATAATTTAAAAACTTTTATAGTTTAAATACCCTACAAATCAAACATTATAATCTTTCAATCCTAAAGTAATGATCTTGTGTTTTCTTTTCATATATAATCCATAACACATCCGGTTTGAATTCATATCATTACAAATTTTCTTAAATTGATAAGACTAATGAAAACTTGGATTTTTTTATTTAGATTTGAGCAAATTTTAAGAAACTTAAAAAAAACCTTGGACATTTAGAGATTAAGGTAAGTACTCCTAATTGTAATTGCCACCTAGTTGCATCACAATGCATATCTTATCTTCATTTCAAAACCTAAATCTAAGTCAATTGGCATTCTTTTCTTATTTGAGTGAAATAAATTTAATAAGATAAATTATGAATATGGGTAATTGCAAGAAACACTTGTCCTTTTTGTGTGTCCCCTCAGTCTCCATGGAGCTATTTTTTCCTCATAACTTTTGTAGTTTGAGTTTGTTTAGCTGAAATGTAGAGGAGAGGTGTGTATTGTTGATCTAGACATTCAATAATTTTTTTCAATTTAAAATATAATAATTTACTATTTTTAAGGTGGCCCCAATTGGGTGCCTACCTTGGCTATTTTGGAGGTTCTCAGTCCTATTTAGGGACTAAAAATGCAATTCTCAAGCTAGAGTTTTGATTTGTTGTAGGTGGGCTAACATTCTAAAGACGTTTGATGAGATTTTTGGCAAAGAACCCGGTGTAAGGATTGCACATGGGTTGAAAGTAGACACTGTTTGCGCAAGCACTATGAAGAGGGGAAAAAAATTTATGATGAATTTTTTGTTCATATAGGACCAAAGAGAAGATTACAAAAATGAATTTTTTTCTTTTGATTATTTATATTTTCTTACTATTTTCTAAAAATGAAATTTAAAAGTACTTTCTTGCATTTTTTAAGGCCTCTTTTGTTGGGCATAATTTTTAGAAATTCATTTTTTTAGGCTTGAATTTTCACACATATACTATTTTAATTTCTTTACAAATTATCCATATTTTATTTTATTTTAAGATTTTTTATTCCCAAAGTCACGAAACTCTAGTAGTAAGGCCGTTTTGAGCCAGAAACGGCAAGTGTTTCCTGCAACTACTGTTACCTTAGATTTAGGGTTTGAAATAAAAAATGGTGTACATTGTGATGCAATCATGCAAGATTATAGTCTTGTTTTCTTAAAAAATCCAAAGTATGGATGATTGAGATGGCAATGACATATTCTAATCATACATACAAAGATGTGATAAAGTTAGCTTTTGTTTTGTTTAAGGGCTTTTAATGTCAAAGGTTTAATTACCAATACATGCTATTATCTTACATGATAAATCTGCATTATTTTAAGCACCATTATTTTTGTTTTAATATAAATTTAACACAAAACCATAATCTAAATTTATTTTTTAACATGGATTTGTACTTGTGTAGATAACCATTGAGATTATTTGCACCCTTGCATGCTAAAATTGACATGCTATGATTTAACACATTGATATTAGAAAAACTCTCCAACTTCTTGTTTCTATACATACCAAATAAGTCATGTAAGCAATTAAAATGATCAATTACAAATTGATTCATATAAAATAAGATTTGATAGACCTATCCATTGCATAGAATAATGGAGGTTGAAAAAATATTTGGAAGGGCCTAGAGCACTTTCCATCCATTTTAATGGCTTGTTAGCCCCTCTTTGTATTGAAGTGCAAGTTACTCTAATTTTGAAGTGAATATCAATATTTTAAGCATAAAGATACAAATCAATACTTTAATAATCAATATTATCAATCCAATAAATCTAAGTCTCAATATACCATCTTCAAGCATTTTTTTCATTTTCAAGGTTTTTTCAACAATATCAACAACAATTTTATTAATACTCCAATGAAAGAGGTCTATGGCTTGACTACTAAATCAACAAACACACAATAGGGATAGTATTAATTTAATATTAATGAATAGATCCTCAACTTTAAATCAATGTGTTGTTCTCCATTTATGCTACCAACAAAGGAAACAATAGTACAAAAAAAGAAAAAGAAAGTATAGTCATATGCCACCATTTGGGAAGTTTTTAGATTTGCTTCTATAATTAGCTCTTTTTTATAAAAGGATCCAGTGTTGTTTTAACGGCTATATTGCATCTTCTCTTTATTGAAATCTTTCCACTACTAACTAGTATCAAATTCTTATTGACAACTTCACTCAACTTCAAATTTACAAAGGCTACAATCCTTCACTTTCAAAGACATGTCAGTCTTGAAACTAAATTCCAAATATCATTACATTAAACAAATTGGGACAATGGAATAGGGGGTGACTACTACAACTAACCCTAAAGTGATATCCACCTTCGCCTTGTCCAAGCACTCCAAATTCCCTCAACAACAACCAGTCCTAAAGAAATACTGACCTTATTCAAGAACATGTCCACCTCCAACAACTTTGGTATTAGCTTTGAATTCAAAATGGCAAACATCTAAAATTTAACAGTTTTATGAAGTAACAACTACATTTCCAACCTTTATTTTTATACATTCAATTGGTTGTTAGTCTTACCAATTTTTTGTTTAGTTTTGGATTTCCTATTTTCACACTCCAACCAATTGTTTTTCCAAAGTCACAAGCTAACAATAAACTAAGTAGTGGTTCTCTCAAAACATTGTCATATATCATAGCATTCATATGGTGTATTAAACACATATACCATTATGTATTGAAATTGTTTGTTGATTGTGGTTTAGGATTTAACAAAAATTCAAAGAAATTGAGTAATAAGAATTTTGCTCATTTATTTATTAGGTTATAGATGTCTATATTATAGAATCCCTCCATAATTAAAGTGCAAATGCACTACAGGTACCTATATTATTAGGTGTCCAAACTAAATAGACAATAAAGTATGGAAATTTTTTTCTTGGAAAATGTGCCTCGAACTATGTTGAATTGCATATTTATGATTGTTTTCAGTGTTTTCACTTCACATTTGACAAGTTTCATTCACGCACATGGATGGAACAAGTTTTGCCATCGCAGTGAAGAATGCATACTTGGCTGCCCCAAAAAACAAATGAAAGTTCGCAATGAATTTTCTTTCCTTTGTGCCCCTCCAAAACAGCCAGAGTAAAAATTCTTAAATTTTAAAGAAAAAAAGTCCTCCAACCAGATCCAGAAAAATGCCCAAGGCTTCCTTGGGACCTGATTGAGCCACCCAATTTGAACCCCAACCAAACCAAACAGACAACTTCCGTCTGCATGTGGCCGAAACCGGATGCCACGTGCGTCTCCCTGATTGGTGGCCAAATCGCACACGGAACTGTGCGCGTTCACATTGACGGTCCCCACGGCAAGCCACATGTCCGTCGCGGATTCGTGGAGAAAGGTCTGCTGCTACCGTTTTTACCGCCGCATCAGCATTATCCAGGTGACGTGGCGCCCTTTCCCTCCATCTTATCCGGGGGTCGTGCTGCTTGTCTGCGGTCCAGATAAGGGAGGGGCAGGATTCAACGGCTGAGATGCACCCGATCACGTATCAGTTTCGATTGACCCACGTGGGGAAGTAAACTTCACCCCCAACCCCAACCCCAACAGGCACCGCCTTCATCGATGATTCCGTGATGGCCACTGGATGAGAATGGTACTTAGATTCCATGCCTCCGTCCGTCTAGATGATTCTGGATCCTTCTAAGTTTAGAAAAAATGCAAAAAGTAATATAACTTTACTTCAATTTTGGCATCTCGGCGATGCTACGAAGTACGAACCGAACTGTCGCTCCACTCATTCAATACGACGGATAAGTTACTGCGCAGGGCGATAAGTGAAGCCGCGACAAACATTACATTTAGATTTTAGAGCATCTCATGGGACTCCGTTGAGGTAGCCGCACCCCAAACTCCACCACTTTTTACGGTTCTACCTTCTCCTAAGGTCAAACTCCAATTTTTTTTTATGCATTGGTAAGTAATCTCAAGTCATTTCATAAAAATTTGACACTCAAGTAATATTTTTTTGAATTTTCAAAGTTAAAAGCACAAGGATATCTACTCATGCCACTAGACTCACCATTAAATGGTCACCCTCAAACAGAAGATGCTTCAACTACTATTGGTTGTTCTTGAGAGATTATGGTGGTTTGGAGGGACATAATGGCTTGTTTGTCACATTTTCATGTTCCTTTCATGCCATCTAATAGGTGCTGCTAAATAGAAGGTAGCCATATTGGGTGCCTTTACCTTATAAGGTATTTTCTTTGAAAATAGTCATGTCAATATTTATAATACAACTTTCAAACTAACATTTCTCGATCTTTACAAAATAATGTCTCCAAGCTAAGTTTTCTTGAATGGTAGAGAAATTATATTATGTAATCTTTAGCATAGTTTCTTGTTCCTACATTCTATAAAAGAGATACATTATACTTCTTTTCACAATTACGTTCTAAAACAGCTACCATAATAATGTGTAGCCATAGCTTGAATCAAGTTCAAATCATATAAATTAACAACTAACTATACTTGGAGAAGCTAAGCATTTAAAGCACTGACTCTTTTTGCAATTGAGGTTCTATTTAAATTCCTCACGTTTATTTTTTATCAATCCAAAATAGAGTTGTTAAGAATAGTGCTACAACCATTTTATGGATCAGTGAGATTTTTTCTCCCATCCAAATGGAATAGATGTTGAATCTTGCCTTTTATTTTAGAATGATGAATGTTATAACATTAGAAGATTTTTGGGGCCTTTGGATGCTTGCGAGTTATCACAACCTGTGAACATAGGAAATAAGTTTGGTGCAGTGGTCTGACGTCTGGCCGAGGCCCTGCCACGTCATTGACCAATTTTTATTTATTTTTGCATTTGGAGACTAATTACTTATTTATTTATGAATTTTTTTTTGATAGCGGGCCGTTTCCCTCGTTGCAGGGGACAACTGTGGGGGAACATGCCTAAAATAGGCTTTTGGACCCCCCAAAACTCTTCTAATGTTTATGACCACTCTTCTACAACATGGCATTTTTGATTTAAGATATGACTTCAAATTTTTCAAATTTTATCAATTGTGATAAGTAATAAATTCCTACATTTTCCTTCAAGGAACAAATCAACTCCCAACTAACCCCCACCCCTTGTCAAGGTAGGAGGCTATAATTGTGACCCTCTCCTTGCAACCACCCCATAGCTGGTTGTAAAATGGATGGGAGGTGATCTTTAAACAAACCACTGTTGCTATTGAATGAATCAAGAAAAATTTATTTATTTAATTCCAAGAGCCAATCATTTCCTCAAATTGCTTTAGAAGTCGCAAAGAAACAGATTTTGGAAGACCTATGGTCACAGATAGGTATCTAGTACAGAAATCTTTGAAAATTCATAACTAATTAAAAAATGCTTTGATAAATATGAAACCACTTGTGTTACGTTCAGCATTCATTTTTTTTTCTCTGAAAAATGAGCTAAAAATAATCCTGTTTATGCAAACCTATGAAAAAGGCGGATCAGCCCTTAAAGGGTCGCTTTTTGAGCCTCCTACCTTAGTTTAGAGCATGCCCACCCATCTTGCATTTTGCAGTCAGGTTTGGGCCGGTTGTGAAGGAGGCCATTTGCCTTGAGGCCGGAGGTGCCTCACCCATGTCCAACCTTCAAGTCTAACCCAACTTCTCACTATTGCCTTGTTGGCCTTGCCTTGCGATTTAAGCGCGGCATCCGATGCACCCTGCTTCGTTTGCGCCCACTTGTCACCCGCCACGTTACCAACCTCATTCGCCTTTGTCTACGCCCACTTTTTTGCTATGGAGTTCCACAAAGTTTACTAATACATTGCAACAATGGGAGGAAAAACCATGTTTTATCTCTTCATATTTTGGAGGTTGGTTTGGAGGCCACAATTCGGCCTCCAAAAGGTCCTTGTTTTGGAGGCCGGCCACCACTTCCAAGCAAGGCCCACAGAGAGGTCATCCGTTTTGGAGGATGGGTAGGAATGCTCTCATAGCGTTGCTCCAGAACACTTCCAGGGATCCCTGCAAAGCCTCCTCCTCTTTGCTCCAAAGCCAATAAAAAAATGTTTCCTCCCCATGGCGGCATTGCTTCCTTCATCGCAATGATTTGGGAGCGTCCACCAAGTCATTTATTCAGTCTGATTTCTCCATTCAGTCCCAAACTCGGGCTTGCACCACCAAGCACTAATTTCCAAATATAACAACAATAAGCGAATGGAATCAATTCCCAATCAGAATACACAATCAGAGCCTAAATTGGGGGACAAAGAATTCTGGGGTAGTGTGTGTGTGTGGGGGGTATGATTATCATTGGTACAAGTTACTGCATACCACGGTACCGCCGGAACTTCAGGTTGACCTTATCTCCATGTGATCTTCAGTTGTTCGGGACGGACTCCACTACAGGCAGTACTCTACTCTACTGTAGTGCTACGACGGAGCCTTGTTGGGAAGGGGAAAATTTGAATGGGAACTCCAAATTTTTACCTTGGGGAAAACGCAATGCAGGAACAAAACCCAATGATAAAATTTAAGAATTCGGAATTTACATTTGGAATCCTAGACCCTACATTAAGCTGGAGTGGTTATGAATCACAAAATTGAATTCTCACCTTTCCTTGAAAATCTTGTAGCACTACTTTAGACAAATCCATTATGAACTCTGGAGTCTACATAACATTGTGAAAGCAGGCAATGATCCTCTCCATGTTGGGAAGGTATTGTACTTTGTTAGATACTTGCGAGGAGCTTATTAGTTAATTCAAGGATTGAAGTTGGTTCAAGAAGCTATATAAGATAGTTTTGTTCTTTTTAGAACCCCCACTTCAAAGATGCAAAAAGGACCCTTGCCTCATTAGTAAACAATGTTATGCATCAAAACTAAATGACAATAATTAGATTTCCAAGATTCTAATGCATGATAATTTTAATATCTAAGGAGGAAATTAATGATAGCTAGAATTCTATCTCCACACCATGAATTTACTTGTGATTGCAATGTACAATTTGGCATCTTGAGGTAGAAGTACCTATTTGTGATAATTTAATCCCTAAAGTTCCTTGACTATGTTTTTGTCAAAAACACTCCAAAACTGTCATTTCTTATACAAGTTTCAAAATAAAAAAATAAAAAAAAATCCATTTTTGGACACATGTAACCATAGGATCTTGTAGTACACTGATTTGAAAAGATGTGGTAAAATTTTCAGAAATTTCCATTGTGTAGATTGCAAGATATTAGCATTTGAAGTGACAAAAATCACAAATTGGATGATTTTCCGTGGATGAAATCGTCATATTCTGGATGATTACCAAAATGGATGATCACATTTAAAACTGCAGAAATAGAAGTTTCAGTGCTGACACACATCCGCACGAGTGATTCTGCAAGACCCAGGAAATTACGCTGCACTCCGGCGAGCAAGAGAACTGAAGGAGCAACAAAGTCGGGGGTCGGTCAACAAGTTTTCGGGTGTGGAAAATTTTGGACGAGTCGAGGTCCTAAAGGAGCAGTCGAGGTCCCAAGCGAGCAGTCAACAGCGTGGGGAGATCCTCCAGCCTTGTATTGACCCAGCCCTGCCCCTTTGAAGCCCACCAGGCATGGCCTGAAGCCTTTGTTTTCTTAGGGTGGCCTCCGGTGTGAACACGGGCTTTTGTGGCCTAGGTTCCTGATTGGCCTGTTCCCGTGTTCCCCCTTCCACAGCCCAAAAGCGGGTTAAAAAAAGCCTTCCAATAACGTGATGCTTTCTTACGTTTGATCCTCTTCCTCTCGGCCGCCCCACCGGAGCCTTTCCTTGTCGTGGCAAGTCGGCCTTGATTGATTGATTGCTTGCCTGCTCTTCCCATGATTGTGTGCAGGAACTGGAAACCTTTTCGTTGCCCAGAAGTTCAGCATCAGAATTCTCGTGTTATCTTAAGTTAATATAATTTGGGGACCCTCCAAGAAGAAGTGAGTCCATTCATTTTGATACTGAGCTAGCTTGCTTCACAGACAAGTTTGAGCTATAAAGCAACAAACCCTCACATGGAAGTTATCTGCATTTAGGCTGTTGTGGTGTGCAAGGCAGAAAGATCCTTTAGAAAAGAAAAAAAACAAATCCAAGCTTGGGAATCTGGACAGTTCTGGGGTTAACTTATTAATTGTCGTAGGTAAATTGGTGCAGACTTGAGAGTGGGTGATTCAAACCCGGGATGGAATGGCGGTTTTATGCATGTTCTGGGGCCTCTGAAATTATTTTCTGTCACAGTCAATCATGGATGAATGAGAGCAAAGTTCTGAGCTCACTTTTGGTCTCCTTTGAAACCTTGATGGGAAAGGTGCTGTAGCAGCAGGGAGGGCCATGCATCCATGAGTGCTGATGTCATGATGATGTCATGGTGATTACTATATAGAGAGGACTCTGATTGTTGTAGTGCAATTGAGTTTCCTTGGTTTGCACTAAATTCTTAAAAAAATAAAAAAAATAAAAAAATAAAAAAATAAATATAGAGAGAGAAAGAAATATTCTTAAATATTTGTGTCTGCTTGTGCGGTATGAAGCAATCAAGCAATGTTCCTGAGTTTAATGTTTCAATGTGCCCATGAATTAAGATAAGCTTAAACCAACCTGAGTTTTCCTTTGAAGCAGTGAGAGTTTTTACAAGTCAACATCCTTGGGCAATTGATTGGTACAGTATGACCTCGAATGCAAATAGGATTTATTCCTTCAAAAGAAATGACATGATTCACTCATGAATGATGAGATGTTGCCCGCTTGGCAACAAAAGGGCTCAGTCACTGCAACATGAAGCAGGTAAGTTAAAGGGGATTCATCAGTGTGTCCCAATTCATGCCATGTTCGCTGAATGCAACAACCATGTGCTCCTGCCAACTCTTTTTTAAAATTACAAAGTCCACCAAATCAGGAATCCACAAAAAGTGGCTTCTCTCGACATCAACATCAATTGTAGAACTGACTCTCAGCAATCCAATTGATAGTGCAATGAACTCAAGACACAGAGGCAGTACTATTGAACTAAATTTTGCTAAGGGACTGGATAATGGAGTTTAACTTAGAAGAAACAACATGGATTTTCATTCTCTTATTTGCAAGAGAGTTGGGATTTTGTTCTGTGTCAGTTATCTTAGAGCATCCTCAATGCTGCACTGGTAATAGGTACTGCAACGCTAAATGTAGTATTTGTTCACATCCACTTTTTTTTGTTGTGTCTCTTCCTATCATAAGCGCCCCAACCCAATGACACTACTTGAAACCCTAAATGACACAAGAAGTGTGCTTTGTTGTCAAACTTCATCCCCACCATTGCATTCTTTAAGATTGAATCAAACCAAATCATGACCATTATTAAAGTAGACCAAGAAGTGTGGAAGGGTTTGGAGGGCACATCAAGGAATTAATTTTTACCATGCAAGAGTCAACAAGTGTCGAGTCCTTGAAAGTAATGTGAGAGGTATTGGTAAAATTGGAGCAAGTTTTTGTTGCTTTTCTATAATCCACATAGAACTTACCATTGTAGTGCTTTCATAGAAAGCGGATTGGAGATGCTCTTAGTAAGTTACAACACCATTTTGTAGAGATGTTCCCATGTGAACACCTACTGAGATGATCTTGGAACACCAAGCTATACCTTAAAGACATTGAAGACATAAAATGGCCCATGAATGCCTTTCAAAAAATTTATAGATTTTTACACAAACTTCTAAAGATGAAAATCTGCACTTCTTTCAAACATAAGTAAAAAAATTCTTTGTCATTCATCAGACCCTTTCAGGCCGAAGCATCCTTATAGGATTAATCTGATGGATGGTGGGTTTGGGGTCTGAGTGAGTGCTGCAAGGAAAAAAAAAAAAAAAAAAATCCATCTTCGTGCAAACGAAGTGAGCAATGAGCCCAAAAGAAAATTGTCTGCCTTTTACCTTTCCGACCATGACTTTAACCTTTCCATCCCTCAGGGTCTGTCTGCCTGCCCGACTGGAATTGACGAGAGGCCGGCCAGCGAGGCACTACCACATCCCCAACTAACGCAACTGAAGCTGCGCGACGAACTGCTCTGTCCGGGGAATCCGTCCGTCCGCAGTCCGTCGGCTCCAGGCAGGCACGCTCCGCCAACTACCACGTGGCTGCGCAGCATCGCAATGCGGATGTGGCTTGGGACGTGGACGAGGTTGCTCCCTGCCCACGCCACCCGCCGGCGGCAACGCGCCCCCTTACAGACACTCCCACGACGATTGACTCCGGCCTCCCCAGAACGGACGAACGTTGAAAGGAAGAAACCCGTCAGTCAGTCCGTTTGCAGACATTTTCCTTTTCTTTTCCGATTCGATTTTCAGTTCGTTTTTATTGCTCCGTATTACTGACGGACGGACGGAGGAGAGCAGGCACGAGTCTGGTTTAGCACGCAGCTTCCATATCTGAACCAACGCAGGACATCCATCCATTCCGTGCCTCAGTCGGTTTTCATTCCTTGTGTCCGTTGGCAAAATCATCCGAAGGCTTGAAATTTCCAATAACTTAGAAACTCGGGGACATGTTTTTACTGGGAAATATGGACTTTGGAACAAATTATTTCAGACAATGTCGATTCTAATATTAAGTACTTTCATCTATCTTATCATTTGGAGGTTGTCAAATTCATCAGTTCATACTCTTTGGATTTCCCGAGAGACATTTAGAAACTTCGTGCACTGAAGAAACATGGCAGTGGTGACCAGAAATTCCATTACCATTCATTTCTTTGTATTTATCTACTACAGTACTACAGAGACTTTGGTAAATTTGTCTATTTTTCTTAGAAACAAATAAAGATTTTTTTAAATCAAAATGTTTCATAATTACTGATTCCTTTCCTTTCATCCATGATATGGTTTGGAGTTTGGGAAGCCATTTTTGGGAAAAAAATATGGAATGTTTGGGAAGCCATCATGTGATTAATGCAATCAAGAACTTGACTTTTTTAGGACAGAACGATCCAAAATTATAGTTCATTAATTTCCCTTCACCTACTACTGGAATACGACTTGAAATTTGACAAACGCATCATCCACTTAATACCTAACATCCAACTTTCAACAAACCAGTTCAGAATTGTCCTTGTTTTGGACTTTCAATTCTGTCCCAATTTCCGAATTGAAAGAATTTTACCGAAGGTAGTAGTATAAGTTAAATTAGTTACGTTTTGGGGGAAAGTTCGCCAGAGGAAGGAATTAATAACGCCCACGGACGGACGGACGACGACGCCGAGGACGGGCGACGGACGCGACTAACGACCGCGGACTCCAGACTGCAGACTGGCGACGGTCCCGACGACGGACGATGCTTCCGCGAGGCTGCATAGCCGCCGACGCGCGGGTCCGCAGAGTCCTTCTCGCCCAGTTTCCTCGCCGGACTTGCCACTACCCCTGCTGCCTGCCTCTATACCTCCCCCTGGCCTTCCCATTTCGCCAACTATTGTATTTCTCCCTCTGCTCTGCTCCTCTTGCTCGGTCTCGCTCGTATAAAATTCGCCACCGCCTCCAGTTTGTCCTTCCGAATCAAATTTGCAACCCAGATTTCAAGTTCAATTCTCGTGGCCCAATTTACGTTGCCCAATTTGCTCGGGATCGACCGCCATTTCGGCTGAGAGAGGTGGAGTGTTGGGCGTGTTAGCGTGTGTTCCTGCCCATCTGAGTTTGCGTGTGTCAGGAGCTCGCATTGATCATCGCTGTAATTGACGCAAAATTGGTGTGATTTAGAGGGGACTTCGTCGGATTGCTTTCCATTCTGAAGATCGAATCAGCAATGGTGATGGGGGGGAAGTTCACCAGCCGCGAGGGGCCGTCCTGGTTGCCTTCGTTTCTGAAATGCGAGAATTTCTTCGCGCATTGCGCGTTTCACACCTCCGGGAAGAATGAGCGCAACCAGTTTTGCTTCGATTGTCCGCAAGAGGGGCCTCTGTGCCCCGAGGGGCTGAACACTTCTCACCGAGGCCATGCCAGCATCCAAATCCGGAGGGCTTCACACAGAGACGTAGTGCGAGTGGCCGACATTCAGAAGTACGTGGATTTGGCCAACATTCAACCGTACACGATCAACAGCGCCAAGATCGTGTTCTTGCAGTCGAAGCCGCAGCCGAAGATCGTCAAGGGCGCCGCGCACTACTGTGAGATATGCCAACGCAGCATTGCGGACCCCGTCCGGTTTTGCTCCATCTTGTGCAAGTTGGTTGGAGTTGAGAGAGATCCTCATGACTTTACTCTCACGCTGACGGTGTTTTCCAAGGCTGGACCGGGATTCTTTAGCAAGGATACGACGGCTTCCCCTGCCACGAGCCATGGCTCGGGGATTACAGATTTCATGCCGGACACTCCGAAGAAATTCGCGAAGCGCGGCGCTCGGGAGATGGCGTCGCCCTTTTCCAAGAAGGCGAAGCTCGCATTGGCCGCCCCCCTGTCGATTCTCTTGCCCAGCGATGAGGACATGGCGATGGCGCCCCTCACACCAACGTACGAGTCGGGGCCCAAAGTTCACCACCGAAAGCAAGTGCGTCCTCACAGGGCACCCATGTTCTAAGCTGGCGAGCCGGCGGGTGCTTGAGATGCACGATTCTCTTTACTCCATAGCAGCAGTCGAGGTTACGTAGATTGTACGCAAGTATAGAGGAGGACGTTTGTCGACACCGCGGGAGTGGAAAATGGAAATGGAAATGCGCACCAGTGGGACCAGCCTTCACAGCCCAGGAAGAGCTACAATGCCGCTCTTCGCCTAAGTACACAAGGTATGCTTCCTTACCGAGAACCGGTCTGGTCCTCTTTAGACTTGGGCAATTGCATCTTTTTGGTGCTTCTTCACGGCACATGTTCTTGCCGCATTCTGGTTCTCGCACCTGTCTGTCGGTTTTGGCTGGTCACCTTGGAAATGGAAGTGGCTCTGTTATGTGCCGTTTAGTTGAATTTGGTGCAAGTGTCGATCGGTTGGTAGTTCTTTCGGTACCGTTTTCCAGTTTAGATTGTCTGGCAGGCTCAATTGCGTCGTCTTTCTAGCTTTCGTGTTTCTAGCACATTTCCTTGCCGCATTCTTGTTCCCGTCGGTTAGTCCGGTGGACTTCGAAAAGAGTGATGCCTTTGTTTTGTGCCTTTTAGTTAAATATTCTTCAAGTGTTGACGGGTTCCTGGTTAATTTTGGCATCTTTTCCCAGTTTAGATTGTGCAACAGGCTCACTTGAGTCGACTCTCTGAGCGTTTGTGTTTCTAGAACATTTTCTTGCCACATTCTTGTTCCCGGTCCTATCTGTTGGTTGTGGAGGTGGGACACTGAAAATGGCTGTGACTCTGTTGGTGGTAAATTGCTGCAAGTGCTGATCGTCTTTTGTTTTCTTGAGCAGGGTACTTACTACAAGTTGTGTCCCGGAAGTCGGAGGAAGAGGGCTGTTACAAAAGAATAGGAAGGGAAGAAGATGTCGACAAAGAGCAGGGTATGCCGCGGAGCTTGTTTGATAACAGAGGATGAAAGAAATAAACGGTATGTCCAGAAAACAGGCAGCTGAATAATCACGCATTGCTTGAGTCCGAACTGTGACTTCCCATTGCTGCTGTCATGAGACGACCGAGTCAGGCGAACAATGTGAATGCAATGACATTGTTTTACTCGCTGCTGGCATACATTTTTCGCTTGTTGCCCGCAGTATCTCCTCGAAATTCAAGTCTCGAAATGGGGCCTGATAGTGTAGTGTGCAGAAGGGGTCAAGGTCCCGCAAATGTTATTAGTACTATAGATTGAAATTGATACTTTCTGGTTGCGTCGTATAATGTACATTAGAAGATATCAGTCAAAGGATTACTGACTGTGCTTTCATGCAGAAGGAAACAATCTAGTTTTACTTTTCTGCTCCGTTGCGATGCTCCAGTGAATTGTACAGTCATGAAGTAATGAGTTCAAAATGGGGTCCTTACGTCCCCTATTTCCTTTTGACAACAAAAACTTTATCGATTCTGAGATTTCTCAGCTCTTTTTTGTAGTCCATGTATGCACATCATGTGAATATCGTTGCGGAAGGTTAAGATTGTGTGTTACATTGCCTTACATTTGATTTTGGTGACATTGCGAATGCCGATCACTGCTGAGTAAGCATTTTCAGTTATTCTAGATTTTATTTTCGAGTTTAAAGTGTTCCGATAGGAAGATGTTGATCTTGCTGAGTCAGCGCTGTTCATTGGTATGGAGGCCATGGTCAGCATCGGTGGCTACCCCGAATCTGTGCATTTCTGGACTCACTCTGCTGTGGCAAGTGGCTGTATGGGTGCTGTTGTATGCAATGCGAGGGGAGCCATCCTAGAGCTGTCTTGTAGAGGGTACAGGGCGTTTTGCAGACAATCAGCAGTTACATTTTACATACCCCAATACGGCTCGAGTACTGTATTTTTCTGGTGAACAGTTGAATCCGAATCTGCACCTTGCAGGTCACCAATAACAGTTGGGCGTTCGCCAATCATTGTGAATCAGACTTTGACCACGTCAGCAGTCCCTTCGGCTCCTTCGAGGGTTATTAGTCCCGGCTCTCATCATTCATGGCAACCTGCACTTATTACGTGGCCACCATAATTTGTTTGCGCCCCCCTGATTGAACGCTTGTTTCCACATTGCCTTGAATGGCAAGAGTTCCACCTTTCACTGGTTGCCTACCACCGAGGCAATTTTTGACACGCCATTGTTGGTCGCCGAAAATGCCAAGTTTGATGTTCACGGCAACTGTGTATGTCTCATTGACATGTAAGAGGATGGTTATTTTTCAGAATCCTTCTCCTCATTTTGAACCCTTCCGTCAACGCATCGTCGATATCAACTCCTAAATGTGTGCATGATTGAGGCACGGTAAACCCCTGGCAGGGTAAGCATTGAGAGAAATCATTGAACATGCGTCATTCTCTAAACCAATCCACCATTTCATGTGTTCATTGCATTCTATTCATCATGTGTTGCGCTTGATTTGCTCGATTTAACTGAGACCCAAGTATCCATTATTGGTGCTTCATTCATATAAACTTCCGGAGTGAATTATATCTCTTCATTTTGGGGAAGAAACCCACCACTTCTTCTTTACCACTCATGCTCTTTTAGAGGCTAACAAAACACACGCCGTCCCTTCCTCCAAGTGCCAATCCAGTTTTTTCTTCATTTACTACTGGAAACATGAGCAATGTAGACCTAAAGAACGACCTCGATACAGAAGATCCACTTGTAACTAGGGTCTTCTAGCTCGTTCCTGTGCGTCTCCACAAAACCGTGTTTCCAGCAATGCATATCCCTCAGATCTAGACATTCTTGATTACATAGAATGATGTGGCATTATGTCTGCTTGGTCCCAACTACCAAGAATTATCGTGTCCATGGTAATTAAACCTTGTGCCGAGACTGGATTTTGCAGGAAGGAGGTGGACTTCTTCTTGTTCGTTCACTGGGAAGGGGCCCGAGTGCAGATGCCGGGATCTTCTTAATTTGGTACTTCGGGAAGTTCCTGGGGCCTTCAGTTGCCTTGTCGGACACTCGGATGGATCCCCAGCACCACCGTCGGTCGGTCGGTCCGTCCGTCTCATCATCAATCCTATCATCATCCCTCACTCCGACGTGGTTCCATCGTCATCTGCCACGTGTCGGAGGCCGAAGGTCACCTGCTTGGGAACAGTTGGGAATCATCTGTCTGAAGTGTTTTATCTGTCAGTTCTGGTAAGTTCAGTTAAGTGAAGCATCTAGACCCGACCCGCTGATTATTAGCTTATTAGTTGAGCAATGGGAGCAGCGTTCGGGAAGTTTTTTGAGTTGCCCCGGTAATTTTCCTCCTCTTTATAAAGGGACTTAAAGGGACTGGTTTTTTTTCTTAGAGGCACCGGTTGCATCCTCTCCTTATCAAAATCTTCCGGTTTATTTCCTCTAGTATCAAATTCTCACTGGCCAATTTCCTTCAACTTCAAATTTATAAAGGTTGCAATACATCTTCTATATAAGTTGGAAATAATCTATTTTTCATGGCAATTAGGTTCAAAACTATTGCGATTGTCATTTAAGTATGTATTGTTCTCACATGTCTCAAATTTATTAACTCTTCATTGATCAAAGTATTTGCAACTTGATGTCAATGAGCAAGATTTCTTAGTTGATGCAATAACTTGATTCAACATAGCTTGAATATTGATATGCAAGTTTTGCATAGATTACTTGTAAAACTTGCATATCATTGATGTTATTTATCATGGTGCCAAAATCCAACTTTGATATCAACCCTCAAACATCATCACTAATTGTAATGTGGTAAACAAGCAACTAGTAATGGTGCCAAACAACTCTAAATACAACTAGATAACTATGACAATTCTAAGTGATAGGCACAAATAAATATCAATTTGTAATACCACAAAGAATTAGTGAAAATCTTCATTTTCAAGAAATTTAGTTCCTACAAAAACTTGATAGCTTCTTTATGATTACTCCAAAAACTATATAATACTCTTGCTCTACCACCGAGTCACCTCTACAATAAGAAAGATTCAAATACTAGACAAAGCCTCAATCTTTGTATACATCTTGAAAGTCAATTTAAGAAAAAATAGTGTTTACCTTGTCCAAGAAGATACCCACCTCTAGTAACCCGGGTATTAGCCTTGAATTCTAAATTGCAAGTGGCTAAGATCCGATAATTTCATGGAAATGGCAGCTAAATAGCCCCCATTTATTTTTGCATACTAGTAGGTTGCTAGTCCTACTAATGTTTTGTCTAGTTTTCCATCCTCCATTTTAACACTCCAAAGGGTTATTTTCCCAAAGGCACCAACTAATGATGAACTAACTACCGGTTCTTCCCAGACATTGAATGGGAGATTAGAAAATGATTATGCCGGCTCTAGTCTGGCACGCCTTCCCCCCTATTGTTTGTTCGGAAGCCACCTCCATTCTTGAGTTTCACCCAGCTTTGTGCAAGATTTGAAGATTTGGAAGGTTGCACTGCCTGTCCTTCACCTTGTAGAAATTGATATTATATATACAAAGTCATACTAATTTAAGTTGGTGTATCCTTGATGAAATGCACCAGTAAGACAAATTGGTGAATTTGAACTAAAAGTGGACTTAGAAGTAAGCAACATGACTTAATTATTTTATTGAATTGAATAAAATTTTATTATGTCTTTTTTTGCAGTGAGTTTGTATACTTTGATGCTTGACTCGCGGCAACTGACAAGTATTTGTTGCATGCGCATGTAAAAAAATGAAGGGCTATTAATTTGACAACCCTTCAACATGAAGGACCTCCTTTTTATTTATGCATTGGTAGCAAATCAATGGAGAGTTGAAGAGCAACGGTGGGCATCTCTCTAAGCTTATCCACTTTTGTAGCTAAAGTCGCTTAGCTAAAACTTGGGACGGAAATGGAGGTTTGGTAGTTTGGAGAAGAGTTCAATTGTTGAATGGAAGTGGAGGACCACTAGGCGGGGTGGAAAGTTCCTAATGCTAAGTTAGTGTCCACATGGCTATCAGTTGGTCCTTTGCAGCCTAAGCTTCCTTCCCTCCCGTAAAACTGATGTGGGAAATTTTTTGTAGGGCAATCTTTGCACCAACTAAGAAACTTACGCCACTTGGGACAAGGACACTTGGCTTCAGTTTGCGGGGGTCTTCTAATGAACAACAATCCATTCCTTGGTAGCATCTCATTCAATGCAATGCGGAGGGACATCAGTGGATAAACACCTTTTTGTTGAAGAGTTCGCAAAATTTCACCAAAAAAAGAAGCACACTGGTTGTTTTAGTTCTTCATTAAGGAGATCACACATAGGAAGGGAACCACATGCGAAGAAGCAACGCAGCATGGGACCTATTAGTTAGCGGAGGTGATGGTTATAGTGTTTAGAAATTCTCATTGCTAATTGAAAGAAGAATAGACTAAATTCTTGTTGTACAGAAGAAGGGTAACTTTGGTGTGAAAGACGCCAACATGAATTAAGCATTTGTTGGGAATGGCTCAACTTATGAAACTTCATGGACCTTGATGGAGAGCTTCATCCATGATCCTCTATAAGGAGGTAGACCCTAAAGTAAACTTGCTTATGACAAGCAAAATGCTAGTGATTTGTCCTACTGCCATTAGTAAAAAAATTAATATTTTTTTTCCATACAAAGATAAATGTGAGAAATAGAGGAAGCGACATGAATTTTATTTTTTGAATAAAGTATAAATTTTGGTATGAATTTTTGAAGTATGCTTTCCAATTGGGCCCAAAGGATTTGTGAACTATGCTAAATCAACAAAAAAATTGTTTCTATAATGGGCATCCTACTACCTAAAGCAATCACAACATTTTCTAACATGGCTACAAGATTTCTTAACATAGACATGACATGAAGGAATTTTTAAAATAACATTTTATAACAAGTTCACACTAGAAAGGTGTAAGTGTCATATGACAATCATTAATAACTCCAAGACCATCTCCCAAGGCTTTGATTACGGCCACAAATCAAACTAATATAGTCCTAATCCCACTTACTAGAAAAAATCTATTATGGGTTGATATAAGACTCTAATGGGTAGTTTCCTAAGTGCATGTCATGGATGGTTTGCCTATTATAGGCAAGTTTATCTTTAAGAACCAACATATTTCTTCCTTGAGAAATTTTCATGTTTGTGCATGATGAAGAGGATATTTGCCTACTACCATAGTTGGATGGATTAAGGTGGTAAGCACCTCACCAACGTCCTAGTTTGAACTGATGACCACCTCACAAATATACAAAGGTCAAACCAATGACCTAAGGTTATAGGTGCCTTGTTCTCCATATCTAATGTTTGATGGCCACCTCTTTAAAAAATGAGTTTTATTGATGGATCTAAATTTTACTTGAAAATAAGCCTTTGATATTGGACCAATCAAAAAATGGTTATTGAAGAATTAACTAGCATGGAGAGTTAGCTACTACATTAGTACCGTGCATGAAAAATGTGAAGCTAATTGTATCAAATTTGTCATCAATTAGAGAGGAATGCCATGTTATGAGAGTGTATTTATCATGGTATTAGAGACTTTAGCTCAAAGCGCCTACTCTAATAAATGTATTAGGATTAGCATGATTGCTCAACAAGAATGCAATTTACTTGAAACACCGAATTAGACATTCTTGCACTTGGCCAAATGCAATGACCGCATGCACTTCTATTCATTGAAAAAGGTTTATTACAAAAGTTGGATACCCCCAATTTTTTCACAAATATCTTTTTTCTTTTTATTGTCTTGCATTTCACATATGCATGTGATTTTTTTTATTGGGATGTACTTTTGATTTTTGTACTTACAAAAAACAAGTAAAAAATATACGTTTCTCTCATATAGATTACTTTTTTTTTAAATATTTAGTCTTCGAACACCATGCATTACAATTGTATTAATTTAATACTATTTTTATGCCAAAATCTAATGTACGACAACAAATCATTGTAATCATATGAAGATTTATTTAGAAAATCATAATAAAATTGAAGGTATGTCAAGTACCTTCTTATTTCAAATTTATGGTTCACACTACAAAAAAAAATCCACTCCAATATTTACAAACACTTTGAAAACAAACGCTTGATGTCTACACTTCCACACACCTTACACTATTGTCACATGTACTACAATTTTCTTCAATTACTATGCTGCTTCATTTGGTGTCTCTAATACTTGTATAGATGATTGTGTTAAGACTTCTTCTTCTTTTCTACCAACTGCCTCAATTTCTTCGTTTACGTTTGGTCCACTGATTGGACTCAGTGGCGATCGAGACGCATATTCTAATGCCCTATCCACTATAGCGCTTGTAAGAGGCGTTGACACTCCCTTTGATAAGGCTGACGATAGAGTAGATACTTTTAAGATGGAAGTGACTCTCTCATAAGTGTAAGGTTCCTGAATACTAAGCCGAACATATTGTACATGTTCCCTATCATAAAAATATCCATCTTCATTCGGAAACAAGCTCATCAAATCTAAGAAGTCATATGGTGACATAATTGACATGGAAGGCGTTATAGCCGGTGTACCCTCGATTTCTCCCATGTTTGTATCAAGAGCTTGCATTTCTTCATTCTCTATATCATTCGTATTTTTTGTTGGCACATAATTAGAATCAACTTCTACTTCCAGCAAGTCTACTTGGTCCCTATGAGCGTCACTTACTGCATTGGTGTCAATAAAGCCCAAACTTCGGCCGCCACTAGGTAAATTGTCTAAGTGTGCCTCATCTGCATGACTACCACCATTGCTAGATGATGAAGCTCTTGAATCTATTGTACTTTCTTGCCTCTTACACTTCCCTCTTTGAATCACTTCAAGTCTTTCTTCTTCATCTAATGAGTCTCTTGACGATTGCACTACTCTAACAAACCTACCACGTTGTACATTTGCATTTGTTTCGGAAGAATCATGACTAGGTGATTGGTCTCCTATTTCCAACACTTACAAAGATCTACATTTAGTTACCGTACTACACTGTTCAACATCATCATTTTATCTCCATATATGACTTATAATGTATTGTACACAAACTTTGTAAGAACCGTTCCACCTTCCATAATGATTACTTCATCACCTACAAAACTAGTCTCTATAATTTTTGGTACAGCCATTGTAATGCCCAATGTCACCAATCCCCAATTCTATAGCAAATACATTTGTATCATCCTCTTCAACTCCATTAGTGTCCTTTCTAACTTGTCTGCTGTTCGTGGCATTACTTCTTCACTCCAAATGTCTTGGAAGACCACATCCAAATTGTTCGTATATTTTAAAAGGTTCTTTATAGGTCTTGAAACTCTAGAATATTGCATGATAATAGCAATATCTCCCACTACTTGTACACTATAGAGGCGTTGCTCACCATAACGTAAATTATGGACACATGAAAAAACTATTTGTGGTTTAAATATCCATGAATCACCCAAGCAATGCAAACTTTCTAGCAAAGCCATTTTTGATTGCATTGCTTCATCAAAATGTACACCATGTGGAAAAAGAAATATGGTAGTCCATTTTAAAATCAAAGACATCCATTTTTGAAGTTGTTGCAGAACCTTGCCATAGTCCTCACTTGACCACTCTTCATCCACACCTTCCAAACTTCCACGTCTACAATAAAAAACCCATAAATACAGTTTACCAAGTTTGACATAGATGTCCTCGAAGAAACCTCCTTTGTACCTCACGTGAATTATTGTTGCTCTCTCTTGATATTGCATTGTTGAAAATGCAATTTGCCAATCCCATTGTGCATTCGCCACATCCTCTACGTCCCGACCATAGCCAATATAACCTCTACGACATGCTCTGACATCATTAAAGTGTTGCCTCACAAATGGTGGAATATGTTTCCCAATACTATTGAGCGATTGAACTGTCTTTGCAATAGGTGAACTCCACAACGTCTTTGTATCATTATTGAATGTCTTTCCCATTAAGGTGAACTGCTTTCCGTAGTCACCTCCATACTTGTTTGCATCTATGGTATAGAAATCATTCATAGACAATAGATTTTTGTCTCCTTCTTGAACCATCAAGTAACGAATTTGGTTCCTCACCACATCTTTCTTCTGCAAACAATCCACCACAAATGTTATAGTACCTTCAGGAGGATTTGTAGATGTAGCACTATTGAAGTAGTATTCTTATCGATCTTGCTTCCCATAAACCACTTCTTTTGACGCCACGCGTTTCAATATACGTAAATAAATCTCTCTTGAAACTTTGATTAATGGCCTCAACCAAGTCTTCTCCATCTTCTTTCTTGTAGGGTTTGCATCCAGTGTAACATCAAGATTCTTCTCCCTCGCCATCTTCTTCCACTTATCCTTTGCCTTTTTGTTGAAAAATAACTTTCTTTATTCATACTCTCTATACACCTTCAAGATGGCTTTATAAGATTTTTCATCCTCATTCCAAGCATGTCAAGTGTAGTTGAGCATCTTCTTTGACAAATCTTCAAGCGACATATACTTTGGTAAACCTTTGCTCCAATGCAACGCACTTGTTGCCATTGTCAATGCCACGCGCTTGCTGCCATTGTCAATGCTTTAGCCCTCTATGCATCATCGATTCAAGAAGCGACACTTGGACTCCCACAAGCTCTATAGATGTCATGAAGTTTCACAATATTTTCGTAGAACGTGGTAAAAAACTTTTGGTCAAACTCCTTCGCATTTATTCTGACCGATATTTCAATATAGAATTGTAGATTATCATAAACTACAAACTTTGCTTTCTACCTTGCAAAATGCTTCTTGTACTTTTCATCAGACATCTTGCCCTCTTCATTCTTCTTTTGGGCTTGTTTACAAGAAGCTACAACATGTTGTCCATCCATTGGCTCCCACACAATATTCCGCTGTAGCCATCGGATCCTCACCATACCAATTGGAATAGATGGATTCTCAAGATTGTGATTCGTAAATGCAAACTTAAACTCTTGAACAGCACCTTCATGACTAAATGACACTTCTACCAATTCAGTCTCCCCCTTGTCATTTATACTTTTATATGTATATGCAATGGGACAAAGTGTAATTGCACTCACTCCATTTGCTTCATATCCCTTCAAATGCTTGTACATTTCATCAACTCTCCAATCCATGAGTACTCTGTGGTTCGTCTTCGCATTCACAACATTTTGGATGATATCAATGCTTGCCTTAAACATTGTATCATACCTCCAAATATATGCATCTTTGTATTGAGTTTCTATCGGAAAAATCACAATTGATTTTGTAATTTTACTCACGCATACACTTTCTTGTCTCCGCTCAAGCTCCCCCTCAGAAGATTCATCATCTACAAAAACATCTTCGCCATCATTGCCTTGTGGAAGAGGTCCTTCTATAGCTTCTCTTTGACAATGTCTTTGCACTACTGAACAAGTGCAAATGCTTCCCTCTCAATGTGTCCCTCTTTCCACATGGGACCCCTTCTTTCTTCTTCAATGATGTCATGTTCTTTTGAATGGCGTTGTTCTATTGTTTTGACACGTCTTCTACTCCTAGTAGATGCTCTAGTGTTCTCTCTTGCAAGAACAACTCATGATTGATATTTACGCGTTCCCGAATCAACTCTTGGAGGCCTTAATCCGGATCCAACTTCAATGATTGTAGTTGCATCTCTAATTGTTTGTACATTGTGAACTTCATGAAGAAGTACTTCTTTACTCTGCATAGCAGTTTCAGACGGTGTATGTTTAATCTTCACCTCTATGTTCTGAAATGGTTGCATAATTGGTAATAGGATGCCCCATACCGTTGCCACAATCAAAACAAAAGAAAAATATATATTTTCTAATTTTTTTAATTTGTATAAACTTTAGAATTCAATAATTTACATGTTGTAGGTTGGAAAGGCACAAAACCTAAGTCCATGTACCCCTCCTTGTTGAAGACTTTTTAACAATACCAAACACGAATGAAAGACGCATGGTCTAAGAGATCTCAACATAAAAAACAAACAAACAACCTAACTTAATAGAAGGATATTTTTTTGTACCAAAACTTCTTTATGCTACTGATTTTTACTCTCAGGTAAAGGTTGGACTATATCATCTATTGATGTAGATTGTAAATGCTAATGATGTGCTCTCTACCTTTCGAACCTTCCCTTTTTCCAAATCCTGTATTGTTTCTGATAAGGTAGTCAGTACGTTTTTGATTATGTTCAGATATAGGAATCTAGTTTTCTTTCAAAGGAGCCGCAAAAAGCCAATACATTTCGTCCATATCCTTTGGTTTTGTAGGTGGAGCTTGATCTTCAACAACATTAGGATCATTGATTCGAAGGTCCTCATAACTTTGAATCTCAATATATCGAGCATGTGCTTGAAGTACTTGTTCGCGAGTAGATTCTTTGAATTTTTGAACATGTGCCTCTCTCTGAACCTACAACTCCTCAGGCATATTCTTCCAAAATTTCACCAAAAGTTTCAAACTGTGCATTGGAGAGAAAACTAGAAGAAGCTCAATTAGAACTAGTGATAGCATAAGCTTCTTCCTTAATTTGTACTTTTCTAGTACTGATTCTATGTTGCTCACCGACACGATGAATCCTCCATCAATGGTGCCCACCAGGCTTTTAATGACACCATATGAAGTGCCTAAAGCAACCCAATATTGACCTTCTTCAATTGGAAACTCCATAATCTATAGAGTGGATTTTTTGGAGTTGTCCACAATGATCCACCATCCATGGTCTAACCAATTCGAATGAACATTAGATGCCATGAAGTTCTACAAAAGAAAATAGAAGTAGTGTTCAATAATTGAGAATTTTTTCTAGAATTATAACAAATGCATTTTTGAATTTGAGACTCCTATTGTACAACTCTTAAAAGATGTAATTGTATTTTTGTGAAGTTCTTAATTAGTTCAAAGAATCACTACAACTTATATGTACTATAGATTTTTCTAAATGGACATAAAATACAATTGACCGAAAATACTATTCTTTCAAATAATTCAATACCTATACGCAAACAACCTTGTTTGTGTAGATCAGTTATATTTTTCAATAATTCTTTAGCACAATTGGTATTCAAATATGTCATTGCAATACTTGTATATTGATGTTAGCATTTCATGTCCAACATATATTTACATTTGAGAAAAATAATACAAGAAGTTATAAAAATAAAGACATTCAATAAGTATTAGTTTGGAAAAGTAAAAGCATAGAATTATGTTTGGGCAAATGCAATGCTTGTCATTGTTGAATCAAATTAAACATTCAATCAAGTGACTATAGGGCACATCTCCCCCAAATCTTGATTTCTTCATTAAAAAATAAGTAAAGAACTTCCCTATAGTTGCAAAGCCTATATAAGGAATTTATTGTTTGAAATTAGATTTGGAAATGTGAATTTCTGTTTGATTTTGGGGTTGGGACTAAAAACAATGAACCTCATTTTTGTTAAGTTTTAGTAAATGAATTAAAATATAAGAAATCATGTATTTCAGAAGAGCATTTGCATAGAAATCTTAAACTTTAATGGTGACATACAATTGGTGTTTTAGACCGTCCATTTTAGAAATCAAGAACTTTTGTGTAAACAATACGAACAATGTATAATTATTTTTAATGTGAAGGATATGCACAATTGTTGTAATTATTATTTTTCCAATTGAAGAAAATTCCAATGAATATAATTAATTGTTGTAAATTAGGAAAAAACTTGTACTAGATTCCAATTCTATTTTTATTCCTAGAGAAAATCAGTAAAATATATTACAAATTCAAATTCATGTATCCAAATTCAATATCAAAATAAAATTGTGTACATCATAGACCACCAATTTGAACTCTAAATGGAAAAGGAAATAAAAAATGTTAATAAAAGAACTAGCAAAAGCTATAAAAAAAGAAATAGGTATATAGAAAGGAGGCCAAATACAATCCAAAATGAAATGACATGAAACCTTGTAAGCTAGAAAGGGGATTAGAAGGAAAAAAGTACAATAGAATGAAGATTCCAACATTGAAATTTGTAAGCTTTATAATAGGTGACACACAAGTGTTCTTTAAGGAATGGATGAAGCATGTTACAATTATAATTGTGCATAGTCGGGTACTAAAAACTTACAAACAGTCTTTTAGAGTCATTCAATGATTTTATTAAAAATACATAATAAAATATAATTCTTTTTGTTAATTATAATTATCACTAAATTCTTAACCAATCCTAATCAATTGTACTCAAATTTCAGGCTAAAAAAAAAACACCAAATTTTTAATGAAATTTTTAAGTCAATTTTTTTAGTTTAACATAATATTTCATTGATTGCAATTGTTTATGGTATGTTTAAATGTGATTTGCATGGATACATAGTGAACATGTATATGCACATGTTTGAAATTAAAAAACACCCCTTTAAGTAACAAAAATATGATCAACAAAAAGATCAATGAAAGTGTTTTATTATCAAGTTTTGGAAAAGTAAATATATCTATATTTTAACTTGATTTTGGCATTTGCACTTGACATGGCAACTAATTTAGTACATTAGAGCATGATGATAAAATAAGTTTTCCAAAAACGAGGTTAAAAGAAACTAAGAAAATAGGGCTAACACGACGTCTGGACGCGGACGCTGTGTCCGCAGCGTCCGCTGACATTTGCGGTCCCCGCGGATGCAGCGTCCGCCGGGACCGCCCCGTCCGCCCTATTCGCCCCACCCGTCCGCCCCGCCCGTCCGCCCCGTCCGCTTTGACGGCCCTATTTCCCTCGACTGCCCTACCCAAACTGCCCCGCGGTCACTCCCTTAATCTTTAAACAATTTAAAAGATTATAAAGTTTGACCATGAGTCCATGATAGTCTTGAAACTATGAAAAAATTACAATTCATTTTCAGAAGGCAAACTAAAAAAGTTTGTGACTTCAAATATATATATATATATACTATTTAAAAAATCAAGATCAACACAAATACAAATATAATCAATATGGGCAAAATGTATTCAATTTAATGTAGAATACCATATATTGTGCATATTTGGCTAATTGCACATATAATTTTTTTCATTCCAACTCTATATTTCTAAACTAATTTTTAATGCCTATATAACCTATTCAAGTATTCAACTACTACTTCTGCACTACCAATCTAATATAAATGGCGGAAATGTTCATCTGGCATCGGCCAACGATATGTATTAGAAAATTGCGTAATCACATGGACCAAACTAGTATTTTCATCGTCAAGCTTTGAAGAAATGCGCTTTAAGTAAGCATAAAACACTTTTGCAAAGTCATGAAAGGCAAATTGTGTCGCATTAGGTGTTTTAAGTAGCACGTTGAAATATGCCTCTGACATGTTGTTTCCATTCATCCACCGAGCAATTTTTCGAATGGCATACTCTTCCGACTTACGTGAATACATCGGAATGACTTCCACATCTGCACCCGCTTTATGCAAATATGCAATACGTGGATCCACCCACCATCTCCTCTGCAAAGTCTGTTTCATCTCATTTGCTGATGTAAATGTGTACAAAGACTTCATTGGCTGAGAAGCTAAGGTGGTCATGCCCCAATCGCAAACTCCAATGTACACACGTGACTCATCCTCTGGAAAATGCAACAAGATGTTGTCCGGAGAAAGATCATTGTGCAAATGTCCAGTAAGATGCACTGCATACATTATATGCATAAACGCCTATGTCAACTCCGTGCGCTTCTTCCGATATCGTCCTAAATGGTGAGCTTTTACAACCTCCTCATCAGTTGGATTCGTATACATCAAACGGATTTGAATGTTGTCTGAAAAGTCCTTATTTATATTCAACATTTGTCGAAGAGTTCCACCATTCCACCAATACGCATAACCTTCACACGTCGTTCCGTGCATCGCAGCAAACCGTATCACACCCGCGTGTGGAATTCGAACAACCATTGATTTGTTTTGATGTTCTAACTTTGCAAGATCGGGTCGAGTTTGGTGGTGAATGGATTTCTTCGCCGCAAACTCCCAATGAGGAAGTATTCCTGGACATCCTTCAATACGAACCTTTCGAATCGTTGCATATCCACCTCTCATCGTTCTATTATCAACAGCAATCACGCGTGCTGTATCTGGAAGTGCTATGAGGTGCCGTTTGGTCCTTTCCGCTTTAGCAACTCCATCATTGCTTTTCCACCAACCAATTGAACCAACTCGATTGTGCTTTTTGGCGAATGGAGCACATCGCCCCCTAAATAAGTCCGCTTTCAGAATCACTTCTTCAAACTGGGCGTCATTGGGTCGATATTCCTTGCCATATTTAACCAAAATGACTTTGGAATTCCACAAAGCGTCATGAACCTTGTTCTCCAAACATTTGGTGAAGTGTGTTTTATGCATTTCGTCATGCCACTTCGGAATATTCAATGCATCCAACAACATCTGTGTCATGTCTACCTTGAATTTAGACACGCACTCCTCTTGATATCTGATGTACTTATTGTCTAAAGACAATGTTGTTTCCGATTCATAAAATTGAACGATGCGCTCGATCATGAATTTTTTGCATTCCTCCGAAGGACTTTGGCGAGCTACTTCCAAGTTCGATGGTCCCTCTCCATGTTTAAGCTTCGCAACCTTCTTCTTCCCCTTCGGCATCGTGACAAATGAAATTGATATAGATCAAATTTTTTAATTTGAAATTCAATTTACGCGCAAGTGTTCAAAAAATTGGCAATAAGGAGGCCCCAATAAACCACTCTTGCCTTGCCTCGGAAAGGAGTCAATGGAGGATGAACCACCAAGCTCTCCGCTCTACCTTGCAATCACAAGGGGCAAAAGTGACAATGCGGACGGCCCTAAACCGTCCGCCCAATCGGACGGGCCGGGGGTGGCGGACGGATCGGCCGTTTGCCTCCCTGAAACCCTCGAGCCTCGTCCGTCCGACCGGACGGCCACGGGTGGACAAATTTGGCGTCCGCTTGATCGGACGGTCCGGGAGGGCGGACGCATCGCCGTAACGGGGCGGACGGGTATCGGGGCGGACGGGGCGGACAGGGCGGACGGCGGACAGGTATCGAGGCGGACAGGGGTCTGGGTGGATGGGACGGACGGGTATGAAGGTGGACGGGTTCGAGGGCGGACGGGGTCTGGGCGGACGGGGGTCTGGGCGGATGGGGCGGACGGGTACGAGGGCGGACCAGGGTTGACGAATCTCAACGTCCGCCCCAAAATAGCGTCCGTTTTCCGGACGTCCGGTTGCACGGACGCTAGCGGACGCAGCGTCCCTCTCGCCGTCGGAAGGCGGACGCGCGGGGCGGGGCGGATGGGAGGCGGACGGGCGGGGCGGTCGAGCGTACAGAGCAGACGGGGCGGACGGGGCGGACTTCGCATTGCCATTAGTCATTAGAAAATTTTATATTGTTATGTAATTTGAATGTTACACAATCACAAATGAATGCATCCGTGTAAAATAAGATGTACATATAAAAATATTTTTATATGCAAATGAAAATATAGCATCTTTATATATAAATATATATGTATAAACAAAATACATGAAAACATAGTTCCAATATCACTATTGAATCCTATACGATCTTTTTAAGATCTAAATCTTCCACATTCTTTTTTGTTTTTAAACAATGAAAGGACCATTGTTTTTAAAAAACAAAATTCTCCTCAAATCCTACTTTCCACCGGATGGACCACTACCTTCTCCCAAAACAAAAGGAAAATCTGTTGTATCGAGGAGTTTAGTAGATGATTGACGAGTTGACCGTTGTTGACTTGGACGGGCTATTCGCCCTCTAGATTGAACTTCGATGTCCACCTTATGAAATTGTTTCTTGGTTTCCGGAGAGAAGTCATCATCCTCTTCAAGCTTCTTTTTTTGTTTTCTTTTCGGTGATAAATCGACTTCGTCTGCCTTCAAGGTTCTCAAGTTGCTCTCCACACGATCTACCATCGTTTGAACAACTTCATCATCTCCTTTCCCTTGCCATACTGTGAGGCAGTCTCCATCCAATAGGAAAGCTTTCCAATGCCCTATAATATCGCCAATGCGCCTATCAAATGCTGCTGCCACATCTACAGATGAATGTCCTGTGCTTGTTAGTCCATTTGTATCGTAGACAGCACGAACTTTTGCAGCCTCTTCCAACTTCGACAATAGAAGGGCCCTACCTACGAGGGTGAGGTCGTATGCCTTATACTGTTCATCGAACTCTTTTCTATGGTTCACCTCCACCCAATTGTCTTCTGGTCCTCTCTCCACTTTTTTATCTGGAAAACGAAAGAACTTTTCGTGTTGCAAGCTCCAATGTCCCCCCATGTTGCGACAAAACATTTCACGGGCCGCGTCATCTACGATTCCTCGAGCTCGCAATTCCACCTCTCTATTGCGAGTCATCTACACATCCAAATCCAATGGTTGCTGAGATTCCTCGTACAAATCATGCCTCTGTTCATTTGCATTCCACCGGATTGGCTTCCCCCAATGTTGATAATTTTGAAATTTGTACGGCGCTTGATCAAGAGGAAGATTCCAACGATTGTACTCGTGGCCTGGAGGCATAGCTTCCAAGATACCAAACATTTCGTAGAATCTAGCACTCAATGGACTACGACACTCGGCACACACTGAACGAATGAGTGATGCTTTCAGAATGCAAGTGACATGGAAAGTGTGGTGACATTGGCCGATGGTTACCGCACCTTCCGGTCCGAAGAGGCCTTGGCAAAGGCTACAACAACCATCCAAGATTGGAGAGGCTGGATCACAAGCATGCATCACTCGCTTGTCTTTCACATTGATGTGTGCTGAAAGTGTATTGTAAGGGACCCATCCTTCTTCTACTTCCAAGGCCCAATTGATAGGTGGAGCTTGGTCCTTTTGTGTGTGGTTTAACCTCTCAAACATGGCATCCATGTCTCCCGAACATGTGATCTCCGTATATCCCTTTGAAGGATGTTGATCAAACATAGTCTTGAACCAACTCAAAGAGCTTTGAATGGCATCGCAATTTTCATTCGACT
Source organism: Pseudoscleropodium purum (assembly GCA_963969395.1). Lineage (NCBI taxonomy): Eukaryota > Viridiplantae > Streptophyta > Bryopsida > Hypnales > Brachytheciaceae > Pseudoscleropodium > Pseudoscleropodium purum. Next base: position 1,057,348 of record OZ017802.1, read on the forward strand.
CCATTGCCAATGTTTGAAGACCTGCCATTGCTCGAGATACTACAGAGGGTCTGTCTTGAAGTCTTTGTACCCATGCTAACCATCGAGACTCCAAGCCGCTAGATGGCATAAACTTCTTCAAATCCAAGCACAATTGCAATCGATTCAACTTGGATTCAACGATTCCTTTTGCTTCAATTGCCTCCTCCAATTTATGCTTCAACTCTTCAAAGTCACAACTCTCCGTTTGCGTCTCCGCATTCACGTAAACGGATGAAAGTTTTTCTATTGATGGTTGTTGTGTCGCTTTTAACATGCTCATGTCGTGACTTTCTTGTACATTCACAATGGCAGGATTGTCACTTGCTTCGGCCTTATCAAAAGGAAGAGAGAGCTTATCTTTACTCTCTTGAGTCTCTTGACTGTCTTCGAGTACAATCACTGGTAAGATTGCAACCTCACTTGGATTTTTGGAGGTCCCTTGCAATTCTGCAATCCGTTTACGCATCTTCATCAACTCCTCCATTTGCCTCGATGATTGTTGATTTAAATGTTCAATCTCACTCTCCAAAGTCTTTAATTTCAACTCCAACACTTTGCACCTTGCTTCCACTCCTTCAAGGTCAGCAATTTTCTTCTCATATTCCAGCAATTATAGTATGTGAGCATCTCTTTCTTCAAAAAGTGGTCCGAAAGTCTTCGTGAGATTCTGAAATGCTATAGCACCTTTCAACATCTCTGGTGCTATTAAAGAAAACTCCTTGGCCAAATTCATAAAACTCGGAGCAGCTTGCACTAAAAATTCAGCTGACATCGTTATCTTGAAAGCTGTATCAAGTATATGTGCAACATCCTTTGGATCTGCAAGTGGACTCATTGGAACAGTAGTAGCACCATCATCGGGGTTCGACGATCCGCCTATTTCTTCATGAAGGTTAGCAAACTGAACCGAGAGCTTCAAAAGATTTTCCAATTGTTTTAGATTGGACATGTCTTGCAAGGTTCGATGTAGAGGACTTGGCAATGCTGTTGTAAACAGAAACTCCTCCGCCCGCCTTTTACGCTCGGAACTCCATAATGAGGATATATTATCAATCGTCACGCCTTGTCCACGAGGCGTATGTACTTTGTCTTCTAAACTTAACGCTGGACTAGATTCAACGCCTTGATGCACAGGCGGAGATTTGTAGACCAAACTATCAAAACAATTGTTGGCTATCAGACTATCAATTGTAGCATTAGCCTTTGCCACTTTCTCCGCCAAGACTTCGTCTACTTTACTTTTTGAAGTTTCCCCGCGTTCCGTGCAAACCTTGCCTTTGTTTACAAACTCCGTTTGCGTTTGCGCCGCAACATTTGGTGTAAAGGTCAAACGCGTTGGAGTTGTGGAAAAGACTTCACCCTCCTGCGCCTCTACATCTTTCTCCACATCTTTCCCCACATTTTTCGAAGAGCTTTCATTGATTGTTTTTGTTGGAGATTGTACAGACCGTAATTCTTCAACATTTGAGGCTTTTTCCACACCATCCGTTTTCACCTCAATAGTATTTTTTAATACTTTTTCTGTTTCTCCTTCTGAATTGTACAAGTCGGGAATGTCCTTTTGATTGGCTTCAAGTAGAAGTAGGCAAGCTGTTGTCGTTGGAAACGTGCTCCAATCGATCTTGCGCTCTAATATAAATTCCGCATAAACCATACACGCCACGCTATAATTAATATAGCCTTTACTTCTGCGCTTGTTTCCGAATAGAACACGCCACACCTCCTCAGATCGATGGACAAAATGTTTGTTGTTGCAAGTCCATGGTTTACAACAAAAATCTCGTGTATGACTCATGTGCGACTCCTGAGGCCACAACTTGTCAATGTGGTATATTTTAACATAGGTCCTGCACATTTTTGATGTCCAATACTCTGCATCTTCATCTTCCCACCTGCTCTCTGCTTTAATTGTAGGGTCATTTAAAATGTCAAGCCGAAGGTCGTGCGTAGCCCCCTTCACTTTGCTTTTTCTCTTCACTTTCCTTTTTTTCTTCACTTCGCTTCCCGGAGTCATCCCATCCATATTTCAATCACCTTCGCCGTTCATGATTGTCAATTGGATTCAATAACCAATTGAAGTGAATAAAAAAATCTCACGTGATAGTCAAAAGTGATGGCATGAACCGCAACACAGTAACACAAGATAGAGGACCCCAACTCTCCACCCCGTAGGAGCAACTAGCGCATAAAGCAATAGTAGCACATCCAACTTGGCACCGAAGGAGAATTGAAGTGAAAAGAAATGAAAGTCATTCCACCCTTATAGCCGTCCACCGCCGGACCTAGAGGTCGTCCACCACCGGACCTGCCCCGGACGACGCGAAGCGGCCCCGAACCTTGCATCCGCCGCGCGGACCGACGACGTCCGCTTTGGCAGCGGACGCGCCGTCCGCTCGTCGCCCCGTCCGACAGCCCCATCCAACCGCCCTGACCGACCGCCCTATCCGACCGCCCCGATCGACCACCCCGTCCGACCGCCCGTCCGACCGGACTGTCCGCACTGTCCGCCTTTCGACGCCGTCCGCGCTTTGGACAGGCTGACCACCCCACTTAAACATTGACCGCCGCCGGCGTCCGCCTAGCTGTCAATTGGTGCATCCTATAAGGCCATTATTATTCAAAAAGAGCGGTAACATTTCAAAAATAAAACAGCCTAATAATCACTGCTAAATGAAGATCAATGTAATTGGTTTGTCATTTTTAAAAAAAAAAAATGTAAACCCTAAACCTTATACCCTAATTACCCTAAACCTTTTCTTTTCTCTCCTAAATTGTTTTACGAATGAGGGGAATGTGGTTAAGTTGAATATGTTTGAATTATTTACTGATATTATTCCTCTAAATAGGTTTTGAGAAGATCTGAAGATGGTGGGGATTTTTTTAAAGTTCATTAGGAAATCAAATGTTTTGCAGAAATAATCAATTCCATTTTCATTGTAAGCAAATGAAATTTAAAAAAAAGGCCCCAATACATAATTAGAATAACAGTTTAATGGATTTCAACCTCATGATATTTAATGAAAGGTTGTGATTTCTCATTAAAAGTGCATCACGATCTTCAAATGAACATCGAGTCTTTCATATTTCTTAATGAAATTTTGATTAGATTTGAAAACAAAGAAAAAGAAACAATGTTTTAACTTTCAAATCATGTATGGCTATATTTTTTCTTAAAAACATAGAAAAATTCGTTACTTGAGTTGGTGGAGTAGAATACATTATACATGTGTTATATTTATTTTGAAGGGTAATTCCAATATTCTTATTTCAGATGTTTTTAAATATTACTTTTAAAAAAGAGGGTTCATTGTTTAAAGATCTAAAAAATTGACAAACATAATTTCTATTATAAATAGGAATTGAATTCAGAATTTGATTTTTGAAATGATTCAAATGAACAAGATATTGATTATAAAATATTTCTTTGTTTGAGTTCTCAAAATGAATTCACGAAACAATTGCAAACTTTTGAACTTAGGTATATGGTATTGTTTTTGGTTTGTACTTTGTAGAGTATAATATTTCCATTTTAATCCTAAATAAATGAAAAAAATTCCACATGAATGAAATGTTTCTATGTATTGCACAAAGATTTCTACCAATTATTATGATAATTAAATACATTGTTACATTTCATAAAATATTCTACATAGAAAGAAAAAATCATTTCAGTTTTCAATCATGATAAACGATGTCTTCTACTCTTTCTGTTATATGTTCGTTTTGTATAACGTATACATTATACAATCTTTGAGAGCAGGGGAGTTCATTTTTGGCTCTCATTGAAATAGAAAATATATTTGTGTTTGGATTTTGAAATCATTATGTATTCTACGGTCTTGCAAGAATGCATCTTGTTTCTTCCTTTGAATCCTTTTGATATTTTCTTTATTTTCCTTTGTTTTCTGTCTCGTAGGGCTCTTATTATCTTGTTCTCTTCATTTGACCACCCTATTTGGCTTGGCTCTTAGTTTTTTTTTTTTTTAATGTAATGGTTTATACATATGTTATAAAAAATATATATTATTTATTTAAAATTAATATATTGATGAACAAATGCATAAAGGCATTGAATGCTTTCACATTTAAAGTTATAAATCTATCATAAATCACTCTTGCAAATTTGAATGATTGAATCGAAAATTTGAAAATGTAATTACAAGAGCTTTCAATTCAATCAATTGCATAAATCATAAATGTTGAAATGCAACTCGTATAAGTTTAGCATCTATGAAAATTAATTCATGTCATCCACATGCAATTTTCCAATTTAATAAAATGCAATTGAGTACTTCAATTTTTTTCTTTTCAATTCTCTAAGTAACATTCACTTCATATCTTTCTCTATTTGTTTATCTATTTTTTGGGAACAAATGGAGAAACCATCTTTGTCTATATTTGCACATGCACTCTTATTTGATTGATGAAGAATAGATCTATGAAATATATAATCATTGATTTGTTCATGTTGATTTATCTAATATATTTTATGTATGTATATATATTTATATATATATATATATAAATATATATATCATTAAACGAGTATGAAAGACAAGATTGACAGATTGTGTTCGAATGTTGTTGATTTTGAAATGATTTAGTATTATATCATTTATAAGAATATTATAATAGTGTTCTGTTATAATATTCCTAAAACAATTGCAACAAATATTAAAAAACATGCTAAGTTAGGTTTGTTAGCCTACCAATTGTTCATTAATAGACATAATTGAGTAGCCCCCTTAAATGAAACATTCAAGATCTAATATCTTACAATCCAAATGGTGGATTTGTCTAAAATTTTTTCCACATTTTTTCCAACTAATTTACTACAAGATGCTACGGTTACATATGCCCCAAAGTATTTTTCTTTTAAGACTTGATATTTGCACTACTAATGGCAGTTTTGAAGTGTTTTTAGTGAAAAGAACTTTAGGGGTTAAACATCTCTACCGTGAGATTTTGAAAAAAGAACAATTTCCTTCATTAGGTTTAGGGTTTAAGATGAGCCGTCCGCCCTATCCGCCCGATTCGGCGTCCGCCCTGTCTACCCCGTCCGCCCGTCCTCTGTCCACCCTGTTCGCCCGATCCGGAGTCCGCCCTGTCCGGCCCGCCCGCCCCGTCCGCCCTGATACCCGTCCGCCCCGTCCTCCGTTTGCCTAGTCCGCCCGATCCGGCGTCCGCTCGATCCCGCGTCCGCTTCGACCGCCCCGTCCGCCCTGTCCGCCCCGATACCCGTCCGCCCGGTTACGGTCGTCCGATTGACACGCGGACTAATGACGTCCGCCTCGGGGTGTCCGCATATATATATGGGGAGGCGGACGGCTCATTCCGAACAATCGTTCTCTTTTGGAGTGGGCGGACCAGTGCATTGGAGGCTCTGCGTGCCCCTTCCGCTTTGAGTGAAAGATTGTTGTGAGATTGTTACAAATTTTCACAAAGTTCACGCTTGTAAAATTTTAATTAATTAGTTAAATCAAAATTTTGGTTCTTAAGCTTTCTAATTGTTTCATTCTCTTTGCTTTGGCTTCATCATGCCAAAAGATAGAACACCCAAAAAAAGTAGTCGAAAGGGAAGACCCCAATTGTTCGATTGGGATGCTTGGGCCGATCCATTGTGCGTGGGTGAACCGGGATGGGAAGAAGAACCAACAAAAGTGTGGGATTGCTCAATGTGCAAGAAGTATGTAGAAATGACTCACATTCAAAAACTTTGGCCACGTGAACATGTAGAGCACCAAGCGCCACGTTGGGAAGGACAAATGTCTACGTGCCAAAGTGAGCACTTCAACAACGATACACACAAGTGCATCGAGTTTTTGGCATTAAAAGCGCCAAACCAAATATAATGAGTTATAATGTTATGGCAATGATTTGGGCAGAGATTGTACTCCACAAGGACGTGGACTGGCGTACCGCTACAGGTCGCAATGTAGAGAACTATACGCGTACGGATGCCATTATAGATACACAGTGGAGGGGCGCAAGCGATTGCATGCCAGAGTGGTCTAATCGAGGTTATCTACAACCTTCAGTTGTTCTACGAGATGCTAAAGATGCGTGGACAGATGACGATGATGACGATGATATGCAAGCGCCTGTCACATTTGGAGTTAGACACGAGCGGATAGAAGAACGAGAACGAATTCAATTCGAACAACAAATGCAAGAGGCAACACGTAGAAGCCTTCAAGATCATGGACGGCAAGATAGGCATGGTGGGTCCTACGGAACATGGAACGCGAGAATCTGAACAAGGAAGAGGTGGTTCATACTCTGGTTATGATCCTCAAAATAGATATGAAAGTGGAAGAGGGAGCTATGGATCCATGCATTATAGTGGTTCAAGTGCAGTTGGTTCTCGTTATGGCACTCCCCCTGAAATTGGCTCTCTAGGTGGAACAGGTAGCTATGGCAACACGCACTATGGTAGGTCTACTGAATCTGGTTCATATTATACGACGCCCACTCAAGTGGGCTCTAAAGGTAGTGGAGGAAGCCATGTAATGCCGCAGTATAGTTGCTCTCTTTACGGAAGCGCCCAATACTATCCGGGATCAACTAGAAGTGATTCATACGGGTATCATGGGGCCTCTTATTACGGGACTTCAAATAAAAGAGGATCAAAGCCTACTACTTCGGTTCCTCCTCCCATTTTTTGAGGTTCAAATTATGAACAAGGAGGTGCACCGAGTGGATATCACGGAAACTACGGAGGTGGTCCGTTCATTGGAGTACAAAGAAGAGGCAGTGGTCAACAATTTGAGTCCGATTCAGATTCCGAATAAAAAAACATACAAGTATATAGTGAGCACGTGTTTGCTCGATTTTCTCATTTTTACTCTCACGACAAGTATAGAGCACTAGATTGGTAGAAGTAGTATAAAATTTTAAATGAATAGAACAATTTTGAACAACAATTTTGTTCACTTTTTCAAAAAGTGTTGTGTAATAGTGTACACCAAGTATGTATGTAGGCAAGCATATTGTTGAAGACATCATTGTATTATTTTATAATAGCGTTGATGTATATGGCTATAAGCGACTTTGATAAATAATAAAAATATGAAGAAGAAATGTAATTTTGTAAGAGCCATATTATGTCTATTTTTGAATTTAGCATTCGAGGTTAAATATGTACTAGCATGGTGTGTATTTTGAAATTATTGTTGTGTGTTTATTACATTTAGAAACTCGTAAATGATATAAATGTATTTCTAATTAATTTATGAAAGATTGAATTATTTGAATATTTGAAATTTTTTAATTTTTCATTCAACGATTGCTAAAAACTAAAATGATTTCTTATTTGTATGAAGAAATGGCCAAATTAGACAATTAGTGGTTCTTCTTTAGATTCTATTTTCAAATATGAAAAATAAATCGGATCGGGTAGACGCTTGATTTGTCCGCCCGTGCCCGTCCAATGGGGCGGACAGGCCGTCCGCCGCTGCCCGTCGGATTGAGCGGACGGCAAATTTGTCAACCCGTGGCCGTCCGATCGGACGGACGGGGCTCGAGGGTTTCGGGGAGGCGGATGGCCGATGCGTCCGCCACCCCCGGCCCGTCCGATCGGGTGGATGGTTTGGGGCCGTCCGCGCCCCAATAAGATGGGCGGACGGGCTGTCCGCATTGTCTTTTTTGCTTTGCCCCTTATGAATGCAAGGTGAAGCGGAGAACTTGGTGGTTCATCCTCCATTGACTCCTTTCCGAGGCAAGGCAAGAGTGGTTTATTGGGGCCGCCTTATTGCCAATTTTTTGAACACTTGCGCGTGAATTGAATTTCAAATTAAAAAATTTGATCTATATCAATTTCATTTGTCACGATGCCGAAGGGGAAGAAGAAGGTTGCGAAGCTTAAACATGGAGAGGGACCATCGAACTTGGAAGTAGCTCGCCAAAATCCTTCGGAGGAATGCAAAAAATTCATGATCGAGCGCATCGTTCAATTTTATGAATCGGAAACAACATTGTCTTTAGACAATAAGTACATCAGATATCAAGAGGAGTGCGTGTCTAAATTCAAGGTAGACATGATACAGATGTTGTTGGATGCATTGAATGTGGCAAAGTGGCATGACGAAATGCATAAAACGTACTTCACCAAATGTTTGGAGAACAAGGTTCATGACGCTTTGTGGAATTCCAAAGTCATTTTGGTTAAATATGGCAAGGAATATCGACCCAATGACGCCCAGTTTGAAGAAGTGATTCTGAAAGCGGACTTATTTAGGGGGCGATGTGCTCCATTTGCCAAAAAGCACAATCGAGTTGGTTCAATTGGTTGGTGGAAAAGCAATGATGGAGTTGCTGAAGCGGAAAGGACCAAACGGCACCTCATAGCACTTCCAGATACAGCACGCGTGATTGCTGTTGATGATAGAACGATGAGAGGTGGATATGCAATGATTCGAAAGGTTCGTATTGAAGGATGTCCAAGAATACTTCCTTATTGGGAGTTTGCGGCGAAGAAATCCATTCACCACCAAACTCGACCCGATCTTGCAAAGTTAGAACATCAAAACGAATCAATGGTTGTTCGAATTCCACACGCGGGTGTGATACGGTTTGCTGCGGTGCACGGAACGACGTGTGAAGGTTATGCGTATTGGTGGAATGGTGGAACTCTTTGACAAATGTTGAATATGGATAAGGACTTTTCAGACAACATTCAAATCCGTTTGATGTATACAAATCCAACCGAAGAGGAGGTTGAAAAAGCTCACCATTTAGGGCGATATCGGAAGAAGTACACGGAGTTGACATGGGCGTTTATGCATATAATGTATGCAGTGCATCTTGCTGGACATTTGCACAATGATCTTTCTCCGGACAACATTTTGTTGCATTTTCCAGAGGATAAGTCACGTGTGTATATTGGAGTTTGCGATTGGGGCATGACCACCTTAGCTTCTCAGCCAATGAAGTCTTTATACACATTTACATCAGCAAATGAGATGAAACAAACTTTGCAGAGGAGATGGTGGGTGGATCCACGTATTGCATATTTGCACAAAGCAGGTGCAGATGTGGAAGTCATTCCGATGTATTCACGTAAGTCGGAAGAATATGCCGTTCGAAAAATTGCTCGGTGGATGAATGGAAACAACATGTCAGAGGCGTATTTCAACGTGCTACTTAAAACACCTAGTGCGACACAATTTGCGTTTCATGACTTTGCAAAAGTGTTTTATGCTTACTTGAAGCGCATTTCTTCGAAGCTTGACGATGAAAATACTAGTTTGGTCCATGTGATTACGCGATTTTCTAATACATATCGTTGGCCGATGTCAGATGAACATTTCCGCCATTTATATTAGATTGGTAATGTAGAAGTAGTAGTTGAATACTTGAATAGGTTATATAGGCATTAAAAATTAGTTTAGAAATATAGAGTTGGAATGAAAAAAATTATATGTGCAATTAGCCAAATGTGCACAATGTATGGTATTCTACATTAAATTGAATACATTTTGCCCATATTGATTATGTTTGTATTTGTGTTGATCTTGATTTTTTAAATAGTATATATATATATTTGAAGTCACAAATTTTTTTAGTTTGCCTTTTGAAAATGAATTGGAATTTTTTCATAGTTTCAAGACTATCATGGACTTATGGTCAAACTTTATAATCTTTCAACTTATGAGAGACATTGTTTTAATAACAAATCGCGAACCATTGCACGTCATTTAACATTTAATTGTTTAAAGATTAAGGGAGTGACCGCGAGGCAGTTTGGGTAGGGTGGTCGGGGGAAATAGGGCCGTCTGGGCGGATGGGGCGGACGGGGTGGTCCCGACGGACGCTGCGTCCGCTGGGACCGCGAATGTCAACGGACGCTGCGGACACAACGTCTGCGTCCGGACGTCGTATCGACCGTGGAGCGGACGGGGCGGTTTGATCCTAAAGCGACCCTAAACCCATATTTTGCACGATAAACAGAGTTCTTCATGGCACTGTATAGTTCAACTAACTTTTCATTCATTCAATGTAAAATTTGAAATTAAAAAAGGTAGCCATCCTTTATGACCAAATTTATGAATTCTTGGTAAATGATATTTTTGTACAAAGATATGAGCTAAAATGTGTGTCGCAGCACAGGGCAGGTCAATTCCCCATTATACTCACAAAAATCGCTCTAGAGTATAACTAAGTGACTCTAAAGATCGAACCCACGAGATCCTGTGAAGTATCTAGCTCTATTAAGCAGTTAAGCTCAGTCAGTATCCCAATCTTACTTTCCGGTCCTAGATCTAGAACCAGAAATACCACCACACCGGATAACTATAGACCGGATTTCTCCGTGCTTCCGGTCCTACTAACTATCCGGTTCGTACAAATACCGAAATCCCAGGATCTCACAACTTCCGATCCTGGAAATCTGTCCTGACCAATCCGGTCGGGATGGTCATCCTGTACCCGTAATCCTATCCGGTTTGGTTTTGCCTCTGTTTCACCATCAGAGGGGTCGCCGCTTAATTTTGAGAGTGGTAGGCCCACCACTCCTTCCGTGACTTATAGTGGCTGAAGACCCACTGTCCTACCTTCTAGACTCCTAAGCTAATCCGGATCCGGTTTGGTCCTTCACAACAACCCAGATAGCAATCCGGGTCGTAGGTCACACAAAGACCCCACACTCGACCCTCTCGTACTACAACGACCTTGATGCTACTTCCGATCCGTGCGAAGACAGGTGGTTACAAGTGCACCCGTCCGTTCCAACATCAACTAAAGTTCTTCCGTTACCCATACGGGTGGTGAGACCTCACAGGAGATCGGACACTCGACCGGATTTCCCACCCGGGAGTTCTAGCGCAGCTAAGGAATCCCTCCCTACCCGCCTAGCCTAACAACGGCTTTCTCACCCGGAATCTCAAACTCTAGATGTGCTGAGGAACTAAGTTCACTCCCAACTCTTCGGTACCTACTCACATGCACCTTGGATCGGAAAATAAACACCAAGGGGAGAAATCACTTACAAACTAACTCGTACTATCCTAACTCCACATCATACAATCCTGTCGCGCTGGAGAGAGATACACAACGAAGAGAATGGAAAGGTACAAGAAGTTTGCAAAATGAACAACTCCCAATTCCCTTCGCAGGAACCGATTTATATACAAAGGGTCAAAACCCTAAAAGCACAAAAAGGAGCGGAAAACCCGTGGGGGTCCGCCGCCACCTAAATCTAACTTCCGGTCTAACCTAATACTATTGAGCCGGATCCGGATCCGGATCCGCTCCTACTCCTAACTGAAATTAAAATCCTATCTACCCTACAACTCTAGATCCTATCGTCGGGCTTCCGACCTCCGGGGTTAGCTCCTCGAAGACTTCGCTCAAGTTCCGGACCCGTTCCCCCTCCTCAGGATTCGGTCCGGGTGGAGACTCCAAGTCGATGGTAATATCCGGTCTCGAGCCCGGAGTCCCAGTCCGTGCAGACTTCTTGGACTCAGGAGTCCAATCCTTCCTGTCCTTTGCCATAGTTGCATCCGGAAAGAGGTCCGGTAGAGAGATGTCCGAAAGGTGAATACCTTTGTCGCACGTCGCTCCCGTCAGCTTCCGGCTGCTCTCCTCGATCCGGTCCGCAGCCCTCCGCCCCTCCACCATTGCCGTTTCCACCTGCTCGGCGAAGTCCGCGAGAATCCGGACCATCCGGGAACCGGATAGTTTCTTCTCTTCGTGGATCTTCTCGTCGAAGAGCTTCGCCTTGGCCGCTGCCGTTCCGGTCTCTCCCAGGACCGCCTTGATCTGCTCGGCCACCTTCCGAGTCTCCTCCGCCATCTCCCGAGCGGCAGTCACGTCTTCCTGATAGGCGAAAAGTGTTGCCTTCAGTTTATCTACCTCCTCCTGCAACCGGCGGATCTCGGCTTCCTGCTTCCGGGTCTCTTCCGGATTCGTGATGCATTGCGCCACTTGTTCCGCCAAGTTGCTGTCCGGTGCAGCACCCACCAACTTGCCGATTGCCGCAAGCGTCCTGTGCTTCACCTCCCAATCCGCCCTGATGTTGCAGAGGACGTTGATCAGACCGTTGAATGGATCTTGCATATCCGGATCTCCCCTGGAATTGGTCTTCTCGGCTTCCGGTTTCTCCTCCGGGGCCGGTTTGTCTTGACCGGGAGGCGTCCCGCGCTTGTGTGGAGGCGTCAGCTTCTGTCGCTTGATCGGCGGCATCAACTCCTCCTCTTCCTCGCTGGACTCCCGGTCTGACTCGGAATCGGATTCCGCTTCGTCATCCGTCTCCGACTCCCCATACTTCAGCAGCACTTCCTGCGTCTTCCACGCCTTCTCCTCTATGTTGGTGAGGACTTGGTTCTCCCGATAGAGGTGGAAGAGGTAAGGGCACACTGGAGTGGCCCTTTTCTTCCCAACCCTACTAACAAGCTGGGCCACGAGATCGGAAATGATCCGTGCCCAGTCCACTTTCCGGGTACCACTGAGGGCACCGAAAATGGTGTTGCCTAGGGTGATCGTCACCCTGGTCGGCTTTTCCGGGTGAAGAACCGGAACCAGGAATTGCAGGAGCCGACGGTGTCGGTCGTCCAAGCAATCCTCGACCGCGTATCCGTCCTTCGGGTTGACGGCTCCCTTGAACTTCCCTCGGACAAACTCATCCTTCCGGCTCGCCATTCCCAAACCTCCTGCCCGGAAACCGTAAACCGCTCTCCACATCCCCTCGTTCCAGCTGACGGGAGCTCCCCTCACGGTGTTGTCAAACTGGTTGGACAGCTTTCCGAGGAGCTCCTTGACCATTCTCTCCTCCCTAAAACCCCAAGGTTTCTCGGCAAACCCTACGCAACCCATGGATCTGAGATCATCCATGAGTTCAGCCTTTTCCGGCTCTGTGGAGGGAATAACCGGAATGACTTTCCGGAGCTTCACCTCGCCTCCAGAGGGACTCGCTTGCCTCGACCTACGTAGCTGAGGCATTCCCACTCACATCTACCTCACTCTCTCCTAGCCGCACGTCCCGTTCCTCACTTCCTCTCTCCGATCTCAACCGGAAGCAGAACAGACAAAACACAAACGCTCAGACGCACAAACGACAAAAACTCAACCGCGCACGCTCAAGGTCGAGTTTCTAAAAGGGGGTGCAACAGTGAAAGCTCCTCCTTTTATAGTCCCTGGACCCTTTCCGGTTTGTCATCATGAATCCGGTTTACCATCATAATCCGGTTCATCATCATCATCCGGTCCTAGACCTAATCCGTGTTGCATTCCGTTTCCGTCGTTACTTACTCCTGACCGGATTAGATCCAAGAAGCCCACTACTTCACGTTCCGTGCTAATTCTGAGTTTTCCTTCCCCACCTAATCGGATCCGGTTAGCTAATGACTAGTTTCCGTTCCTATTTGGGTGTATACTAAGAAAATCAAAATTCTAAGCTGCGACAATGTGCAAAAATTCACGAAAGGATTGCGACGTTTAATATATGTATCCAAATATTCACGTTGCATTGTGTATAAAGCAATTGTAAGAAGGTAGTTGAATAAAAATTCTACTATTAAATTGAATTAGTTGACGTCTAATCACTTAGTAAACCGCTAAATGTCGAAGTCCTTGCAAGTGTGTTTTGGCTATCGAAAAAGAGCATGGACTTATAGTTATCCCCAATATAACAAATTGTTCTTTTTTCAAAATCTCATAGTATAGATGTTTAACCCTTTAAGTTCTTTTCACTAAAAACACTTCAAAACTGCCATTAGTAGTGCAAATACCAAGTCTTGGAAGAAAAATACTTTGGGGCATATGTAACCATAGCATCTTGTAGTAAATTAGTTGGAAAAGATGTGGAAAAAATTTTAGACAAATCCACCATTTGGATTGTAAGATATTAGATCTTGAATGTTTCATTTAAGGGGGCTACTCAATTATGTCTATTAATGAACAATTGGTAGGCTAACAAACCTAACTTAGCATGTTTTTTAATATTTGTTGCAATTGTTTTAGGAATATTATAACAGAACACTATTATAATATTCTTATAAATGATATAATACTAAATCATTTCAAAATCAACAACATTTGAACACAATCTGTCAATCTTGTCTTTCATACTCATTTAATGATATATATATTTATATATATATATATAAATATATATACATACATAAAATATATTAGATAAATCAACATGAACAAATCAATGATTATATATTTCATAGATCTATTCTTCATCAATCAAATAAGAGTGTATGTGCAAATATAGACAAAGATGGTTTCTCCATTTGTTCCCAAAAATTAAATAAACAAATAGAGAAAGATATGAAGTGAATGTTACTTAGAGAATTGAAGGGAAAAAATTGAAGTACTCAATTGCATTTTATTAAATTGGAAAATTGCATGTGGATGGCATGAATTAATCTTCATAGATGCTAAACTCATATGAGTTGCATTTCAACATTTATGATTTATGCAATTGATTGAATTGAAAGCTCTTGTAATTACATTTTCAAATTTTCGATTCAATCATTCAAATTTGCAAGAGTGATTTATGATAGATTTATAACTTTAAATGTGAAAGCATTCAATGCCTTTATGCATTTGTTCATCAATATATTAATTTTAAATAAATAATATATATTTTTTATAACATATGCATAAACCATTGCATTAAAAAAAAAAAAACTAAGAGCCAAGCCAAATAGGCTGGTCAAATGAAGAGAACAAGAGAACAAGAGCTCTACGAGAAAGCAAAGGAATAAAAAGAAAATATCAAAAGGATTCAAAGGAAGAAACAAGATGCATTCTTGCAAGACCGTAGAATACATAATGATTTCAAAATCCAAACACAAATATATTTTTTATTTCAATGAGAGCCAAAAATGAACTACCTTGCTCTCAAAGATTGTACAATGTACACGTTATACAAAATGAACATATAACAGAAAGAGTAGAAGACATCGTTTATCATGATTGAAAACTGAAATGATTTTTTTTTCTATGTAGAATATTTTATGAAATGTAACAATGTATTTAATTATCATAATAATTGGTAGAAATCTTTGTGCAATACATAGAAACATTTCATTCATGTGGAGTTTTTTCATTTATTTAGGATTAAAATTGAAGTATTATACTCTATAAAGTACAAACCAAAAACAATACCATATACCTAAGTTCAAAAGTTTGCAATTGTTTTGTGAATTCATTTTGAAAACTCAAACAAAGAAATATTTTATAATCAATATCTTGTTCATTTGAATCATTTCAAAATTCGAATTTCGAATTCAATTCCTATTTATAATAGAAATTATGTTTGTCAATTTTTTAGATCTTTAAACAATGAACCCTCTTCTTTTTTAAATTAATATTTAAAAACATCTGAAATAAGAATATTGGAATTACCCTTCAAAATAAATATAACACATGTATAAGTGTATAATGTATTCTACTCAATCAACTCAAGTAACGAATTTTTCTATGTTTTTAAGGAAAAATATAGCCATATATGATTTGAAAGTTAAAACATTGATTATTTTTCTTTGTTTTCAAATCTAATCAAAATTTCATTAAAAAATATGAAAGACTCGATGTTCATTTGAAGATCATGATGCACTTTTAATGAGAAATCACAACCTTTCATTAAATATCATGAGGTTGAAATCCATTAAACTGTTATTCTAATTATGTATTGGGGCCTTTTTAAAAAATTTCATTTGCTTACAATGAAAAAAGAATTGATTATTTCTGCAAAACATTTGATTTCCTAATGAACTTTAAAAAAATCCCCACCATCTTCAAATCTTCTCGAAACCTATTTAGAAGGATAATATGAGTAAATAATCCAAACATATTTAACTTAACCACATTCCCCTCATTCGTAAAACAATTTAGGGGAGAAAAGAAAAGGTTTAGGGTAATTAGGGTATAGGGTTTAGGGTTTACATTTTCTTTTTTAAAATGATAAATCAATTACATTGATCCTCATTTAACAGTGATTATTAGGCTGTTTTTTTTTTGAAATATTACCGCTCTTTTTGAGTAATATCGACCTCTTAGGATGCTCCAATGGACAACTGGGCGGACGCCGTCGGCGGTCAGTGTTTAAGTGGGGCGGTCGGCGTGTCCAAAGCGCGGACGGTGTCGGAAGGCGGACAGTGCGGACAGTCTCGTCCGACCGCCCGTCCGACCTGTCTAGCCTGTCCGCCCCATCGCCCCATCCGACTGGTCCTTCCGCTCGCCCCGTCCGCCCGCCCTGTCCGACCCGTCCGACCGGTCCGTCTGCCCGCCCCGTCCGCCCGTCTGCTTCAACCCCGTCCGGGCCGTTTCTTGTTTTTGAATGGAAACCCTAAAAATGAACCTTTAATTTTCTGGAGGGGACTATAAATGTTAGAAGAGAAGCTTTGGTATTCACTCTCGAAAAACCGAACGCTAAGATTTCCAAGGGCTATGAGCTTCAATTTATTGAGTCTCTTGCTTGGTAATGCATAGTTTGGTGGACGGGGGGCTTTGATTTTCAAAGCTTTGTGTGACTAATTTCATTGATATTGTATACATTGTCACGTTGTGGGTTTCAAATTTAAAACATTCTATTGGTTTCTTTTGAAATTGAGGTAAAACATACACTTGTCAATATGGTGGCCAAACCGACGGGGGATTTTTCTCCTTGGTTTAGTGTGCAAGAGGGTAGTAAAGTAAAATGTAGGCTTTGCAAAGCGAGCATGTCAAGGAAGCTCAGCCATATGTTCAGCCACTTAAGCTATTCTGGGCCTGGAGGTGTACGTGATAAAGGAGTGAGCCTTTGTCCACGATTATCAATGGCAGTTCGAGATTTATTTTGACATTGCGAAGGAGTTTTTCCAAAATGCGTTGTAATAGACAATGTGAATGGCAACCTGTCGCAGCACAGGGCAGGTCAATTCCCCATTATACTCACAAAAATCGCTCTAGAGTATAACTAAGTGACTCTAAAGATCGAACCCACGAGATCCTGTGAAGTATCTAGCTCTATTAAGCAGTTAAGCTCAGTCAGTATGCCAATCTTACTTTCCGGTCCTAGATCTAGAACCAGAAATACCACCACACCGGATAACTACAGACCGGATTACTCCTTCTTCCGGTCCTACTAACTATCCGGTCCGTACAAATACCCAAATCCCAGGATCTCCCAATTTCCGATCCTGGAAATCCGTCCTGACCAATCCGGTCCGGATGGTCATCCTGTACCCGTAATCCTATCCGGTTTGGTTTTGCCTCTGTTTCACCATCAGAGGGGTCGCCGCTTATTTTTGAGAGTGGTAGGCCCACCACTCCTTCCGTGACTTATAGTGGCTGAAGACCCACTGTCCTACCTTCTAAACTCCTAAGCTAATCCGGATCCGGTTTGGTCCTTCACAACAACCCAGATAGCAATCCGGGTCGTAGGTCACACAAAGACCCCACACTCGACCCTCTCGTACTACAACGACCTTGATGCTACTTCTGATCCGTGCGAAGACAGGTGGTTACAAGTGCACCCGTCCGTTCCAACATCAACTAAAGTTCTTCCGTTACCCATACGGGTGGTGAGACCTCACAGGAGATCGGACACTCGACCGGATTTCCCACCCGGGAGTTCTAGCGCAGCTAAGGAATCCCTCCCTACCCGCCTAGCCTAACAACGGCTTTCTCACTCGGAATCTCAAACTCTAGACGTGCTGAGGAACTAAGTTCACTCCCAACTCTTCGGTACCTACTCACATTCACCTAGGATCGGAAAATAAACACCAAGGGGAGAAATCACTCGCAAACCAACCTGTACTATCCTAACTCCACATCATACAATCCTGTCGCGCTGGAGAGAGATACACAATGAAGAGAATAGAAAAGTACAAGAAGTTTGCAAAATGAACAACTCCCAATTCCCATCGCAGGAACCGATTTATATACAAAGGGTAAAAACCCTAAAAGCACAAAAAGGAGCGGAAAACCCGTGGGGTCCGCTGCCACTCTAATCTAACTTCCGGTCTAACCTAATACTGTTGAGCCGGATCCGGATCCGGATCCGCTCCTACTCCTAACTGAAATTAAAATCCTATCTACCCTACAACTCGAGATCCTATCGTCGGGCTTCCGACCTCCGGGACTAGCTCCTCGAAGACTTCACTCAAATTCCGGACCCGTTCCCCCTCCGCAGGATTCGGTCCGGGTGGAGACTCCAGGTCGATGGTGATATCCGGTCTCGTGCCCGGAGTCCCAGTCCGTGCAGACTTCTTGGATTCAGGAGTCCAATCCTTCCTATCCTTCTGAATGGTCGCGTCCGGAAAGAGATCCGGTAGAGAGATGTCCGAAAGGTGAATACCTTTGTCGCACGTCGCTCCCGTCAGCTTCCGGCTGCTCTCCTCGATCCGGTCCGCTGCCTTCCGCCCCTCCACCATTGTCGTCTCCACCTGCTCAGCGAAGTCCGCGAGAATCCGGACCATCCGGGAACCGGATAGTTTCTTCTCTTCGTGGATCTTCTCGTCGAAGAGCTTCGCTTTGGCAGCGGCCGTTCCGGTCTCTCCCAGGACCGCCTTAATCTGCTCGGCTATCTTCCGAGTCTCTTCCGCCATCTCCCGGGCGGCCGTCACGTCTTCCTGATAGGCAAAAAGAGTTGCCTTCAGTTTATCCACCTCCTCCTGCAACCGGCGGATCTCGGCTTCCTGCTTCCGGGTCTCTTCCGGATTCGTGATGCACTCCGCCACTTGTTCCGCCAATTTGCTGTCCGGGGCCGCACCCACCAACTTGCCGATTGCCGCAAGCGTCCTGTGCTTGACCTCCCAATCCGCCCTGATGTTGCAGAGGACATTGATCAGACCGTTGAACGGATCTTGCATATCCGGATCTCCCCCGGAATTGGTCTTCTCGGCTTCCGGTTTCTCCTCCGAGGCCGGTTTGTCTTGACCGGGAGGCGTCCCGCGTTTGTGTGGAGGCGTCAACTTCTGTCGCTTGATCGGCGGCATCGGCTCCTCCTCTTCCTCGCTGGACTCCCGTTCTGACCCGGAATCGGATTCCGCCTCGTCATCCGTCTCTGACTCCCCATACTTCAAGAGCACTTCCTGCGTCTTCCACGCCCTCTCCTCCGTATCGGTGAGGACTTGGTTCTCCCGATAGAGGTGGAAGAGATAAGGGCACACTGGAGTGGCCCTTTTCTTCCCAAACCTACTAACAAGCTGGGCCACGAGATCGGAAATGATCCGTGCCCAATCCACTTTCCGGGTACCACTGAGGGCACCGAAAATGGTGTTGTCGAGGGTGATCGTCACCCTGGTCGGCTTTTCCAGGTGAAGAACCGGAACCAGGAATTGCAGGAGCCGACGGTGTCGGTCATCCAAGCAATCCTCGACCGCGTATCCGTCCTTCGGGTTGACGGCTCCCTTGAACTTCCCTTGGACAAACTCATCCTTCCGGCTCGCCATTCCCAAACCTCCTGCCCGGAAACCGTAAACCGCTCTCCACATCCCCTCGTTCCAACTGACGGGAGTTCCCCTCACGGTGTTGTCAAACTGGTTGGACAACTTTCCGAGGAGCTCCTTGACCATTCTCTCCTCCCTAAAACCCCAAGGTTTCTCGGCAAACCCTACGCAACCCATGGATTTGAGATCATCCATGAGTTGAGACTTTTCCGGCTCTGTGGAGGGAATAACCGGAATGACTTTCCGGAGCTTCACCTCACTTGCAGAGGGACTCGCTTGTCTCGACCTACGTAGCGGAGGCATTCCCACTCACATCTACCTCACTCTCTTCTAGCCGCACGTCCCGTTCCTCACTTCCTCTCTCCGATCTCAACCAGAATCAAAACGAACAGAACACAAACGCACAAACGCCAAAAACTCAACCGCGTGCTCTCAAGGTCGAGTTTCTAAAAGGGGGTGCAATAGTGAAAGCTCCTCCTTATATAGTCCCTGGACCCTTTCCGGTTTGTCATCATAAATCCGGTTTACCATCATAATCCGGTTCATCATCATCATCCGGTCCTAGACCTAATCCGTGTTACATTCCGTTTCCGTCGTTAGTTACTCCTGACCGGATTAGATCCAAGAAGCCTACTACTTCACGTTCCGTGCTAATTCTGAGTTTTCCTTCCCCACCTAATCGGATCCGGTTAGCTAATGACTAGTTTCCGTTCCTATTTGGGTGTATACTAAGAAAATCAAAATTCTAAGCTGCGACACAACCCTGGCCCTTCAGATGTCCAAGAGTTTTCGGCCGGAAAGGCTGTGTCGCATTCTGACCACGAAGACTCTTGTCCAGCGTCCAAAGAATTGGTATCAATGGTATGTGCCACAACTGAAATGACTTTGAGTACGGAAGCTTCTGGTGAACGTGAAACCCCGAGGGCATCAAGTTCTAGGCCTCAGAGGCAAGGGAGCTTAGTGCATGGATTTGAAGAAGGTCATAGATGCAAATTACATTCAGTGTGGGCAAAAAAATTTTATTCGGCGAACATACCATTTTCCGTGGCTCGAAATCCAACTTTTAAAGAAGTAGTGAAGAAAACGGTTGCGTTCGGTAGGCCATACATTCCTCCCTCATACCACGACCTTCGGTACAAATTGTTGAATGAGGCGAAGACCAACATTCAGACACAGTTGAATGCACGGACCGAAGATAGCATTCGAAAATTTGGAGCAACATTGTCCATTGATGGATGAAGCTCAGTGACTAATCGACCTCTCATCAATGCCATGCTTGTATCATCCGCAGGTGAAGAATTTCTTGGATCTGTGGATACAAGTGGTTGTGAAAAAAATGCGGAGTACTTGGCAGCTGTGTTGGAAAAGTTCATTGAACAAGTGGGGTCCAAAAACGTCGTGTTAATAACTATGGATAATGCTCCCGTGAATCCGTCCGCATGGGATGTAATATCTGCAAAATATCCTCATATTTTTTACCAAGGGTGCGTAGTACATGCATTGAATTTGTTGTTGAAGGATTGGGCTGCACACAAATGGATTGCTTCCAAATTGGATAAAGGAGTTCTTGTAGCTAAATTTATCAGGAAAAGACATATGCTGCTAGCTCTATTGCGAAAGTATTCGCCAAATCTTGGTCTCTTGATGCCTGGAGATACAAGGTTCGCCTCTAAATTTATCATGATGGAACGTTTGACAAAATTGAGAGGAGCATTGGAACAAACGGTGGTAGATCCGCAATGGGTTGAGTATGTACATACTCTCAAGAAGAAACGTGGAGCCAAAGTCCAACCAAAAGGCTTGGCCTTAGCGGTGAAGAAAATTGTTCTTGATGACCATTTTTGGAATCGGTCCATCAATTATGTGGAGATGGTTGAACCAATCATATGTGCACTCCGCAATTTGGATTCAAAATCACCATGCATGGGGAAGGTGTTGCATATCATGAGGAAGTTAGAGAAGCACGTGAACGGATTACAAAGTCCACCATTTTGTTTGCTAGAAGAACTTGCAATTCCATTGGTACAGTCTTTTTATGCCCGAAGAAGAATAGTGGACAACGATCTCCAATCAGCCGCAGCTCTTTTGAATCCATACCTTCTTCATGACAAAAAGGTAGCGGATGACACAGATGCAATGTCAGGATGTAAGAAAGTTTTGGAGAGAATATGTAAAATGGATGAATATGCAGCAGTAGTGAAGGAATTTGTGGCTTTTCGACACAAGGAACCTCCATTCCACAATATGTTGAATCCGGGAGATCAAATGTTGTCCGCACATGCTTGGTGGGATTTTGAAGGTGCATGTGGCAAGTTTATAGCTCCATTAGCGAAGAGGATATTGGCTCAACCGGTGTCATCATCTTCATGTGAACGAAATTGGAGCAACTATTCTTTTGTTCACAACAAATCTCGAAATAAATTGAAGCCGGAGAGAGCAGTGGATTTGGTGTACGTGTATACCAATTCCAAAGTATTAAACGCATTGAAGGAAAAAGATGATAAAAAATGGTATAATGATAATGTGAATCCGATGGAATCAGAGGATTCAGATAGGCCGACGTTAGAAGACGATGATGACGAGGATTTAGAAAGGGCCCTTTCAGCTGTAGATGGCAAGGATGACTTCAATTGTGCAACAACATGGGGAGATGAAGACGTTATGGAAGGCTTTCCCGATTTGGTGAATGATACGCATGATTATCATCTAAACCGCAAGGATGTCGTTCCCGACAATGCAAACGATGCATATACCTTTTGTGAAGACGAGGACAATGTAGGGGTACAAGCGAATCTACCTTCTTTAACTGCATATTGCAATGGAATGGGATTCTTGAATAGCGAAAATATTCTATCAGAAAAGGCAAATGCTATTGCCAAAGAGGTGAAAATCAATGAGAATGCTATTGGTGATGATGGGAGAAATGAAAAAGTTTTAATTTCTCAATCTCCATCTGTGGCATTAAATGTAGTGCAAGGAAAGGACAAAAGAGAAGATGCGATCATGGAGGTAGACGTTCCAAAAGATGTGGGCAACAATAGTGGTGATGAGGGGGAACCAAATATTGCGGTACAAAAAAATAATGATTCATTTGGGATGGCAGCCACAAATTCGGCAATTGTGAAGAGTGGTAAAGGAAAGGAGCCAATGAAGTCAATTTTTGAAGTACCGAGATCTAGTGCTCTTCCACCAATACCGTTGAAGTTTGTTAGCACACGA
Organism: Pseudoscleropodium purum; assembly: GCA_963969395.1. Lineage (NCBI taxonomy): Eukaryota > Viridiplantae > Streptophyta > Bryopsida > Hypnales > Brachytheciaceae > Pseudoscleropodium > Pseudoscleropodium purum. The sequence goes on from OZ017802.1 coordinate 1,079,970, forward strand.
TTGAATGATTCTTAGAGCTTTGGATATGGAAAACACCTAATGAACATTTCCAAAGAAATTTCTACAGGCGGTAATCTACGGAAAGTAGCGTCATCACCTACAAGCCTAAGTGATACGGATAGTGATCAGATGCCATTGGCATCTTTGCGTGCTCGCATTTTAACAAAAGGAATGGCGTAAGAACCCATCAAATCAACAAACGGCACTCTATTACTTCAAAAGAAAGCCAAAGTGGAGATAACCGTTCATGGACATGTCGACCCTACATCGAGATTGAAGGTTCAAGAATCAAGTAACGTGAAAGCGAAAAGAGAAATGCAACCTTTTGCTATCTCTCCAGTGAAGAATAGGACCCCTCTTGATGAAAATGTTGCTACTTTGTCAAATAGAAAGAAAAGAAAGGTTCCTATTCAAAAAGCGTTTAATCGTTTTGTCAAAGTAAAAAAAGAAAAATTAAATTCGAAAGAAGGGAGTAAACCTACTTCGAGAGAATACTTGAAGGAGACAACGATACTTGATTTCAACAATGAAGATGACTCCGACAATGAAGATGACTCCGATAATGAAGATTTTGAACGGAGAGCTGCAGGAGAGAGTAGTGGGGCTGAGGTTAGAGAAGATGTGGATTGGCGTCCATAGGAATTGTGGAGATGTGAATTTAGATGTTTGATTGTTTAGTTGCTCATGATATATGGAGCTCATGTTGACAAATGACAACGGTTTCTTCAATCATTTTATTATAAAATTGTTTGTTTATTGATGATATACATCTCGCTGGATTTTAAAGTGATTTTGTTTCTAAATGAAAATGAAATTCAACAAAAAAAATTAAAAATATATTTCATATTTTAGCTTTTACATAAATAGTGATATACAACTCTATTGAATCGCAATTGCAATATAAGAAAAATCAAAATCCAAATGACTTCACTCTCAATCTCTCATTGGTGAAAACAATCAAAACCAAAAACCCAAAACAGGTTTTCTAAGCCGCCCCGTCCGTCCGCCCCGTCCGTCCGCCTTCCGACAGCGGGAGGGACGCTGCGTCCGCTAGCGTCCAGATGTCCGGAAAACGGACGCTATTTTGGGGCGGCTGTAGAGATTCGTCAACCCTATAAGAAAGGGATATCCATTTCTTCAAAGTTTGGTCATATGACACTTTCATTGAAGTCTTCATTGATCAAATGTTTGTTGCTTAAGGAAGTGCTTTTCAATTTGAAAGATGTGCACATTAACGTTCCCTACATATCAGTGCAATCAAATTAAAAAAATTCATCACCAATGATCTTCAAAAAAATATTGTATAAAACTGCAAAATTTGACTTAAAAAATTCAACAAACATGGAGTTTTGACTTTTTGAAATTGGAATTTGGATATGGTGAATTGGAATTCAGCAAGGATGCAATCATCAATATGCTTATAGAAAATACAAATTATAATTCATATAGTTTTAAGTTTGATTCAAAGTATTGTAACTTTTGCATCCCATGTCAAAATTCAATAAAACTTGTTGGAAAATTTTTGTCTTTTCTTCTAGTTTGTGTGTTAAAATTTTCAGATCAATCCAAGAGGTAATGATTTTCTAGAAGGCAGTGGAAGTTCAGAGGTTCAATTTGATTCACCAAAGTGCACTTCATGGTTGCAACTTTGGGGGCTTGTATTTCCTTCATCCAATGTTCAATTTCAATGAAATTTGTAGTTTTATATTTCCCTTGAAGTCTAGTTATTGTGGTAAAATTTTCATGTCCATCCAAATTGTTTTGAATGTTTGGGAGCCATTCGTAATTAAAAATCCTGACATTTGTGGACTATAGTGAACTTCGGCAGCTTGTATCTTCTTCATACAATGTCCATTTCCAAAATTATTTTTGAAAAAGTTGCATATAGAAATCTAATTTTTGTGGTTAAAATTTCATATCAATACAAAAAGCAATGAATTATTGAAAAGCATTCTAGTAAAAGGAGGTTCAGCCTTAGATGTGTTTTTTGCTACTTTTCTTTGCTTATTTTTTGACATTTGCTAGTCATTTTCCAAACACATTGAGTCACAATTTGCAAACACATTTTTTTTCACCAATGTTTTGTATGCTGGTTTTGAATCACTTTGTAGTTGTTTAAGCATTTCCATTTAAGTAGGTTTAAAAATCAAATATTGCATTTAAATGTGTTTTTAGGAAAATTTCAGCATTCTTTTTGAACAATTTCAGAAGAATTTGGTAGTTGAATTAAACATGGCAGTTTGGAATGTTTTTAATTTAACATGGTCAAGGAACTTTAGGGGTTAAATGTACATTGCATGTACATGTTCAAGCCTGTACATGTTGCTTTTTTGTAGACTTCATTCATGTACAAACAATGTACATTTTAGAAGGTGGATACTATTAGAGCCCTAATCCTACTGAATTCCGAAAAATATGAAACAACTTAGGTTAAATGGCAATTCTACTTTTCTTTTTAGGAAAATTTATTGAAAAATATTTGAAGAAGTTTTATCTTCCTAAAATTGAGTTCTAGCTCTGAAATGGTTGGTTCAAGAACCTCCTACCTCGGAACACCTTTGTACTGAACTCTTGCAACCCAAAGACACTAAATGCCTTTTCTACTGTTTTGGCAAATTCTAATAGTGTAAGAAAATTTGAAACCCCGAACTTGCCAACTGAACCCAAAGTTGTCAAATTGCAAGGGACCAAAGTATAATCATGGTTGGTGTTGTTTCTATTGTACATCTGTTGTCTGTGTACTACCTGACCGCTGTTGATACGAAGTTGGTAAGTTGATACACAAAAGTTGATAAGTTGACACACAGAAGTTGGTGTTGTCTAGTTTGACAATTGAAGTTTATCCTTTGAACTTCAGCCGACAAGATGTTGAAAGCATTGAAGAATTGGAAATAGTGATGAGAAGAGGGTCTAGTACAAATATACTTTGGATAGGAAGCAAATGTGAACAACGATGCAGCAAAAATGATTGTTGAAGAGAAGTAAACTTGAGTATTGTGAAGATCATCGTGAAGATTGTCAGGAATACAACTCCACAACGCCACAACCCTGAATGATGGACGCCTGAACGGGAGCTGTTGAATGCTTAGACAAGACACGCCAAACTTTGTGGACGCCACAAGTGTGCAGGTGAGATCCCAAATCCCTAATCTTTAGCTTCCACCTACGAACAATCCCCTCTCTCTGAGTTTCCATTCTTTAGCTGCACATATGAATAGTGACCTCCACCGAATTTCAATTGTCAGCTTCCCACCAAACTAGACGCTCATGTGAACAATGAACCCCTCCGGTCGGAGGGATTCACTGTTTACAAAATGTAGAAACTGAACCAATACACCCATGATTCCATGAATAGTACTCCCCTGTACGAATTGGAAAAATTTCCATCTTGAACTCCTGATTGTTGCTAGGGTTCTAAAAATTCCATCTCAAATTATTAGCTAGGATTGAGAAGTACAAAAATCAATAACCAACTTCAAGATTTTGTTGCAAAGCACACTTGAACATCACAATGGGTCGTCCAATTCTTCAATGCAGTCCAATTCTCCAACGTAGTCCGATCCTTGATGCGTTTGAAGCTGCCACAACAACAACTCTCCAATCTGTTGCAAAAATTGTGGCAAACCTCTGTCAACTGAGGTGAGCTCCAGCTCCAGGCGTCATCGAAAGGAAAAGAACCTAGACAGGAGTGCGTCGCATTAACATCTTTTAATTCTTTTAATTCTTTTATTTCTTTTATTTCTAAAGAGAGAAACTCTTTAGGGAGAGACTCTTTGTTATATGTAGAGAAAAAGGATAGAAGTTAAACAATATGGGTTTTGGTCTTTGAAGTTTTATACTACTTCGTTTGGTTAGATGTACAATGGATTTCAAATGCATAAAAATATTTTTTTTCTTATTTTTTATTCAAAGAAAAATTATATGAAATGTAACGCAAGTGGTTTCATATTTTTCGGAGCATTTATGAATTATTTTTGAATTTACAAAGAATGCAACAATAGGCATCCATTGAAGAAGTATAATAGAATCTTCTTCCATTCACCAAATATTGACCTTGTTTTGTGGGGGTTTTGCATTGGTGAATTTTGTAGTTCATATGGCATCTCAACCTATTAGAAGAATCATGAAAAATTCATCTTGATTATGAAATTGAAGATTTCATCTTTTTTGCCTCCCATTCTTTCTAATTTTTTTCAATATTGTGATTTTTTGAAATTCATAAGAAGAAGCATGTCTTTAAATCTTACAACATTGCAAGATATATTAAACTTTGAAATAAAAAATGTTGTGTTTCTTTTGTATTGTGAGAGTACTTCAAATATTAAAAGTGTACATTTTCATATATTTGTACATATTATAAGTATGTGTAGAAAAAATGAACCAAGGACTTCTTATCAATAAAGTTATATATTTTCTATATGTATTGTTTTCCTATAAAAATAAAATGCCTTCCCTATTTACTTTTGCTAGCTTGGATTTGAAGATTTAGTAGATTTCAACACTTATAGTTATTTATACTTTGAACTTCAATTTGTCTTGTTCAGTGGTTGTAATTGTGTTGCAATAGAAGCAAAGGTACTATACCTTCTATGTATAATTTCTATTGTACTTGAAGATTTTGAATACATCCTAAATATGAAATATTTATTCTATTTGAAAGTCAAATATCTATAACAAAATTTCTACATGTAGTTAGGAATTAGGTTTATAAAATAATATTTTGAACTGTAATGTAAAACTATGTTTAAATTCTTTGTTACTGATCATTTTTTTATTCAACATAAATTTTTTTCACTTTGTCTTTAATGGTTTGAAATAATTACAATTGTTTCCAAAATAAACAAAACATATTGTGGATCTTACAAGGCCAAGTCACATTGTCAATGGTGAAAAAAAATTCATATATATATTGTATATGTGTGTGAGTGAAGAGATATACTAACAATTAAACTAATTTAATTCATTGTAGGTGCAAAATTATACTAGACATTAACATGGATTGTAAGATTATTGGAAATGAAGGTGAGAGCCTAGTGTTGTAGATTACAATTCTTTGCAATATTTCATAAATAGAAGTATTACATGAGTTTTTCATCTTCTAGTTTTTCACAAGTAAAGGAGTTTAAGAAAATAGAATATTGGATTTGAATGAAATCAATATGAACTAAAAGTGTATGAAAGCATCTTTCTTATCATTAAGGAAGCATTAGGAAAAAAATGTCTGCTTCATAAAAATGTTGTAAAATGTACACTAAAATCCTTTACATATACCTTTGTTAATAGTGCATAATGTTTTTTAACCATTCATCTACAGACATGTATTCAACATTTATGTGTCTCCTTAAACTTATGGAAAGAGGACTCAAAAAATGTATACAATTTTCATATGTGGAAGAACATTGTGATTAGGTAGAAGTATTACTATACCTATTCATTAATTGTGGTACCATGCATTGGTATTCAAAGTCATATAAAGTAAATGAATTATGAAAATGTGGTATTGTACTCTTCTTTCAATTCTTTAGGATTGGCCATAAAAACTATGCATCCCGTATATTTGTGAAAAGAATATAAGAAGCTTGATAATATTTTATTATGCTTGTGTTTCAACTACTTAGATAGTAAAGCATAGGTGTATTAATTGGGCCCAAGTGAATAATAGTCAAATAGAAAGGGTTTGTTGCACATGTTTGAAGATTTAATTAAAGTAAGTTGTATTTTAGTAGTGTTTTTGAATCATTTCTAGGATAAGGAGAGATCCAACAACTTCTACATCTAAACTAAATTTCTAAATGTTTGAAGTCATTGATCAAGTGCGCCATCCTAAAATGTAATTCACAATATTGATAGAAATAAATTTGTGCATGTTTCCATACAAAAAATATTTAATTACAAAGATAACAAGGAAGGTTATCTATAAATTTTGAATGATTACTCTATCAACAATAAAAGTTGTAGGTGCAACTTCTATAGTTTGCTTTAATTTAGAAGAGTACTTGTTGTATACAAAGTTTATAAAATGAATAAAGGAAATAATAACAAAACATTAGGAGGTGTTATTAGCTAATGCTTTTTAATGAAGCAATTTAGTTTTGAACTTTGTTGAATTATTTTCAGTATGTTATAAGACATGAGGGTGGTAATTTAAATTTCTGTATGTATGTAGAAGTTTATTGAAGACATTCAATTGCAAACACAAAACATGTGCGGAGTTTATGACTATGTGAAGAGTTTTTGGGCACAATTTGACAAAAGAAAATGGCAGCAGAAGCATTTGGAAGTCCTGTGGTTTTCAATGCTTTAGGCACTTCAGTGGTGGCAACAGAACAAAGGAACATAGGGGAAAGGCTTGCACATGTGGTCAGAGGAAGACTTTTCCAAGAGGAAGACCGTCTACCTATCAATGGGGCTTCTCAAGCTACAAATGGGATGGTGCAACTTCTTAGGGATGATGGTACTATAGTGGGAGTTGGTACAGTAGATAAGAGTTTTACATGTGGTATCGAACTTCACCAAGTGAAGTTACTTCCTTTTGAAATTGCGGTACATGTTACGCATGTTGCTGAGGAAATAGAATGGGCTGGTAAGGTGGTGGGAAAGTTACTAGGTGATTATTTAGGGAAGGTCATACGATGGCATTGATCTTTTGTGCGTTGGACACATCCTTTAGAAATGAGAACTACAAGTAGTTCTTTAAGGGAGGAGCCTAATTTCTCCTTTCCTCCTATCTTGATACTACAATTTGATTTTCATAAGAAAGAGTAGAGTGCTAGCAATTCTAATATGACACCGCCAATCCCTAATGAAAGAAACAAAAGTGGAAGAAGTTCTCCTCTAACACAAGGATCTGAAGTCAATACTTTCGATGTAATAAGAATGGACGGAATGGCTATAAATACACCAAAGAGGAGGTATTTGATGACAAATTGAAGGGCCAAAGTGAGAACTCCAAGAGAGTGAGGGGAGTCAACTAGCCCAAAAGTTACTCTTGGAAGTGTTTTGTGCGTGAAGGAGAAAGGAGCATGTAAATGCAATTGTCTATGTGATGTTGATGCAAAATATGTATTAGATCAACAATATATGGCTTAGGGTCAAAAGTACAAAGCAAGGTCCATGTGGATTGTCGCAGCACAGGGCAGGTCAATTCCCCATTATACTCACAAAAATCGCTCTAGAGTATAACTAAGTGACTCTAAAGATCGAACCCACGAGATCCTGTGAAGTATCTAGCTCTATTAAGCAGTTAAGCTCAGTCAGTATGCCAATCTTACTTTCCGGTCCTAGATCTAGAACCAGAAATATTACCACACCGGATAACTACAGACCGGATTACTCCTTCTTCCGGTCCTACTAACTATCCGGTCCGTACAAATACCCAAATCCCAGGATCTCACAACTTCCGATCCTGGAAATCCTTTCTGACCAATCCGGTCGGAATGGTCATCCTGTACTCGTAATCCTATCCGGTTTGGTTTTGCCTCTGTTTCACCATCAGAGGGGTCGCCGCTTAATTTTGAGAGTGGTAGGCCCACCACTCCTTCCGTGACTTATAGTGGCTGAAGACCCACTGTCCTACCTTCTAAACTCCTAAGCTAATCCGGATCCGGTTTGGTCCTTCACAACAACCCAGATAGCAATCCGGGTCGTAGGTCACACAAAGACCCCACACTCGACCCTCTCGTACTACAACGACCTTGATGCTACTTCCGATCCGTGCGAAGACAGGTGGTTACAAGTGCACCCGTCCGTTCCAACATCAACTAAAGTTCTTCCGTTACCCCTACGGGTGGTGAGACCTCACAGGAGATCGGACACTCGACCGGACTTCCCACCCGGGAGTTCTAGCGCAGCTAAGGAATCCCTCCCTACCCGCCTAGCCTAACAACGGCTTTCTCACCCGGAATCTCAAACTCTAGACGTGCTGAGGAACTAAGTTCACTCCCAACTCTTCGGTACCTACTCACATGCACCTAGGATCGGAAAATAAACACCAAGGGGAGAAATCACTTACAAACTAACTCGTACTATCCTAACTCCACATCATACAATCCTGTCGCGCTGGAGAGAGATACACAACGAAGAGAATGGAAAGGTACAAGAAGTTTGCAAAATGAACAACTCCCAATTCCCATCTCAGGAACCGATTTATATACAAAGGGTCAAAACCCTAAAAGCACAAAAAGGAGCGGAAAACCCGTGGGGGTCCGCCGCCACCTAAATCTAACTTCCGGTCTAACCTAATACTATTGAGCCGGATCCGGATCCGGATCCGCTCCTACTCCTAACTGAAATTAAAATCCTATCTACCCTACAACTCTAGATCCTATCGTCGGGCTTCCGACCTCCGGGGTTAGCTCCTCGAAGACTTCGCTCAAATTTCGGACCCGTTCCCCCTCCTCAGGATTCGGTCCGGGTGGAGACTCCAAGTCGATGGTAATATCCGGTCTCGAGCCCGGAGTCCCAGTCCGTGCAGACTTCTTGGACTCAGGAGTCCAATCCTTCCTGTCCTTTGCCATAGTTGCATCCGGAAAGAGGTCCGGTAGAGAGATGTCCGAAAGGTGAATACCTTTGTCGCACGTCGCTCCCGTCAGCTTCCGGCTGCTCTCCTCGATCCGGTCCGCAGCCTTCCGCCCCTCCACCATTGCCGTCTCCACCTGCTCGGCGAAGTCCGCGAGAATCCGGACCATCCGGGAACCGGATAGTTTCTTCTCTTCGTGGATCTTCTCGTCGAAGAGCTTCGCCTTGGCCGCTGCCGTTCCGGTCTCTCCCAGGACCGTCTTGATCTGCTCGGCCACCTTCCGAGTCTCCTCCGCCATCTCCCGAGCGGCCGTCACGTCTTCCTGATAGGCGAAAAGTGTTGCCTTCAGTTTATCTACCTCCTCCTGCAACCGGCGGATCTCGGCTTCCTGCTTCCGGGTCTCTTCCGGATTCGTGATGCAGTGCGCCACTTGTTCCGCCAAGTTGCTGTCCGGTGCAGCACCCACCAACTTGCCGATTGCCGCAAGCGTCCTGTGCTTGACCTCCCAATCCGCCCTGATGTTGCAGAGGACGTTGATCAGACCGTTGAACGGATCTTGCATATCCGGATCTCCCCCGGAATTGGTCTTCTCGGCTTCCGGTTTCTCTTCCGAGGCCGGTTTGTCTTGACCGGGAGGCGTCCCGCGCTTGTGTGGAGGCGTCAGCTTCTGTCGCTTGATCGGCGGCATCAACTCCTCCTCTTCCTCGCTGGACTCCCGGTCTGACTCGGAATCGGATTCCGCTTCGTCATCCGTCTCCGACTCCCCATACTTCAGCAGCACTTCCTGCGTCTTCCACGCCTTCTCCTCTATGTTGGTGAGGACTTGGTTCTCCCGATAGAGGTGGAAGAGGTAAGGGCACACTGGAGTGGCCCTTTTCTTCCCAACCCTACTAACAAGCTGGGCCACGAGATCGGAAATGATCCGTGCCCAGTCCACTTTCCGGGTACCACTGAGGGCACCGAAAATGGTGTTGCCTAGGGTGATCGTCACCCTGGTCGGCTTTTCCGGGTGAAGAACCGGAACCAGGAATTGCAGGAGCCGACGGTGTCGGTCGTCCAAGCAATCCTCGACCGCGTATCCGTCCTTCGGGTTGACGGCTCCCTTGAACTTCCCTCGGACAAACTCATCCTTCCGGCTCGCCATTCCCAAACCTCCTGCCCGGAAACCGTAAACCGCTCTCCACATCCCCTCGTTCCAGCTGACGGGAGCTCCCCTCACGGTGTTGTCAAACTGGTTGGACAGCTTTCCGAGGAGCTCCTTGACCATTCTCTCCTCCCTAAAACCCCAAGGTTTCTCGGCAAACCCTACGCAACCCATGGATCTGAGATCATCCATGAGTTCAGCCTTTTCCGGCTCTGTGGAGGGAATAACCGGAATGACTTTCCGGAGCTTCACCTCGCCTCCAGAGGGACTCGCTTGCCTCGACCTACGTAGCTGAGGCATTCCCACTCACATCTACCTCACTCTCTCCTAGCCGCACGTCCCGTTCCTCACTTCCTCTCTCCGATCTCAACCGGAAGCAGAACAGACAAAACACAAACGCTCAGACGCACAAACGACAAAAACTCAACCGCGCACGCTCAAGGTCGAGTTTCTAAAAGGGGGTGCAACAGTGAAAGCTCCTCCTTTTATAGTCCCTGGACCATTTCCGGTTTGTCATCATGAATCCGGTTTACCATCATAATCCGGTTCATCATCATCATCCGGTCCTAGACCTAATCCGTGTTGCATTCCGTTTCCGTCGTTACTTACTCCTGACCGGATTAGATCCAAGAAGCCCACTACTTCACGTTCCGTGCTAATTCTGAGTTTTCCTTCCCCACCTAATCGGATCCGGTTAGCTAATGACTAGTTGCCGTTCCTATTTGGGTGTATACTAAGAAAATCAAAATTCTAAGCTGCGACATTACCCCTTCCTCATCTGTGAGCGTCCCCGCGAACATCATTGACCTTCAGTCGAAGAAGTAGCCACCGAATACTTTTTCACCCTTGATCCGTTCACACGAGTGTCAAGCCACTGGCCCTGCAAATTCGCAAGTTGCAAAGACCCATTTTGAAAAATTTGAATGACTCGGAAAGGTCCCATCCATCGGGTATGCAATTTTCCTGGAAACTCTTTGTGACGGTTGTCATAAACGAGCACCAGACCGCCTTCCTGGATTCCATGATCAACTGGAAGTTTCCGGTCATAATCTTTCTTGCGTTTGAATTGCACTTCCATGGTTCTCTCAAGAGCTGCAATCCGGGTTTCTTCTAGTTCTTCAATCGCGAGGAGTCGCGGAAGTATATCCATTCTGGTCTCCGCATTCCGGGCTGCCATGACACGGAATGTCTCCACTTCTAACTCCACCCCATGAACTGTATTTTGGCCAAAGACCAAAAAGTAGGGCGTTTTTCCGGTTGTGCTCTTCTCCGCCGTATTGTACGCATGCACGGCCGAAGGTAGTTTCCGGTCCCAATCCGTCTTGTGAGCGGAAACCATCTTGTTCAAGATCTTCCCAATAATTCCGTTCGCCCGCTCGGTTAATCCATTCGCCTTTGGATTATAAGGAGTCGTCTTCCGGTGCTTGATAAGATATTTGGCAGTTAGGTCGGAGATGACGTCATTGAGGAAATGGGTTCCTCTATCACTGACCAACTCTAGTGGGTGGCCAAATCGCATGAGGATTTCTTCAAACAAAAAGGACGCGGAAGTCTCGGCATCGTTTTTCCGGGTTGCTCTGGCCTCCACCCACTTGGTCACGTAATCTGTGGCTAGGATTATGTACCTCTTCTTCCTAGCACTGACCGGAAAAATGGGTCCAATAAAGTCGATCCCCCATTTCTCAAACGGTGCTAAGGGAATTATGGGAGTGAGCGGCCAATGGTTCCGGAAAGATGGTGCTCCTGTCCGCTGACACTGATCGCAACTCCGAACAAAATTCCTCACATCCCTGTGTACATACGGCCACCAGTATCCGGCGGATCGGATCCGGTTCACCGTAGTAACAAAGGCAAAATGTCCTCCGGAACTCCCGCAATGGAGTGCCCGGATGACTTTCTTCCGGTCCGAAGGTTCCAAACATCGCCTAAGGACGTCATCCGCCCCTAACTTGAAAAGGACTCCCCTAATCATGGTATAAGGAGCCGCTTTTCTCTGAAAGATTTCTTTCTCCTCTAGACTCATCTGTTCCGGATATTTGGAATTCACTAAATAGCTAATGATATCCCGGAACTCCGAAACAGACTCGTTGCTTAGGTGAAAAACTTCTATCAAGGGAAAATCCGGTTTCTCCATTTCAACCGGAATCTCCAGAGAATCCGGAAACTCATCCGGAAACTCAGCGGAAATATCCGCCACGGATTCCTGTCCTCTTTGTCTCGAGAGGTAATCCGCGTTCGAGTTTGCTTTTCCGGGTTTCACTACGACCTCGTAATTAAACTCTTGTAAGAGCAAAATCCATCTAGCAATCCGACCTGACAAATCCGGTTTGTTCACGAGGTATTTCAAGGAATCATGATCTGTGTGAAAAATTACCTTGTACCCTAGCAAATAATGTCGGAACTTCTTACAAGAATACACGACCGCCAGAGCTTCTCGTTCTGTAGTGGTGTAATTTCGTTCCGCCAAACTCATTTGCCTGCTCGCATAGTAAATCGGATTCTCACGCTTCTCCGTGTCGAACTGCCAAAGAATGGATCCTAGACACCAACCGGATGCGTCGATGGTGACATGGAACTCTTTTGTCCAATCCGGAACGGAAAGGATCGGAGCTCTAGCAAGCTGAGTCTTCAGATCATCGAAGGCCTGCTGTCGCTTTCCGGTCCACACAAATTCCGTATCCTGTTTGAGTAGTTCCGTGAGAGGGATGGCCCTCTTGGCGTATCCGTCAATGAATCGACGGTAGTAGCCCACACACCCTAGAAACCCACGGATCTCCCTTACGCTCGTCGGAGGCAGCAAGGATAGAACCGCCCTCACCTTCTCCAAGTCCGCTTGTAATCCGGCTTGGCTCACCACGTGCCCCAGTAAAATTCCGGAACTCATTCCGAAAAAACACTTTCCGGGGTGTAATCTCAGATTGGTTTCTCGGCACCTTTGAAACGTCTTCCGCAAACATTCGAGATGAAGTTTCCGGTCGCTAAAAACTGCAAAGTCATCAATGAAGACCTCAATGAAATGGCGGAGAAAATCCTTGAAAATGTCCATCATCAGCCGTTGGAAAGTTCCGGGTGCGTTGCACAGGCCAAACGGCATCCGAGTAAATGCGAAAGTTCCCCATTCTGTCGTGAACGTGGTCTTCAGCTGATCCCTCCGTCGGATGAACACTTGGTTGTAACCTGAAAATCCGTCCAAAAAGCTGTAACATTCGTGTCCGGCCACGTGGTCCAAAATGATGTCAGTAAATGGAAGGGGAAAGTAATCCTTCTTTGTGGCTGTGTTCAATTTCCGGAAATCTTGACACACCCGGATCTTAACTTTCCAATCCGTTCCCAACTTCTTGGGAACCACCACAATAGGGGAAACCCACTCGGAATTGTTCACCGGATAGATGAATCCAGTTTCCAATAACCGGTCGATTTCTTCCTTGACCATTAACGAGTACTTCGGGTTGAGTCGGTACTGTCGCTGACGGACCGGAATAGATCCTTCCGTCAAGTCAATGTGATGCTCTCCTAAGTGAGGGGGGATTCCCTTCAGATCAGACGGCTCCCATGCAAAAATATCGAGGTACTCCTGGAGAAGTTGAACGTAACCGGATTTATCCGTGCTTTGCATGAGCTTGCTCAAGTGAAAGCACTTGCCTGGTTCAACCTCCTCCTGCTCATAATCGATGGGCGAGACGATCGGTTTGATCTTTTCTTCGTGAACCTCTTCCGGAACGGAAACTAAATTCCCCCATTCCGGTCTCATCGTTTCCTCACTTACACCCGCGGGAAGGTTTCCATCCTGGATCTGTCGAGTGATCCACTCGGCTGTGAGCGGAACGCTTGACTCTCCTAAGGATCGATCTTCCAGCATGGTACTGCTAGGCTTCTCCGGATCATGCTCCAACACAGCATTAGAGAACCCAAAACTTTTCTCAGTTTTGTGTTCGAATGGATCCACATAATAGCTTGGAATCGACTCTTCCGAATCCGTCCAATCCGATGTGTAACCATCCGAGTCGCTGGTTTCTCCTAAATGCTTTTCCGTGGACCAAGGTATCCGGATGGAAGGTTTCCCGACCACCAGTTCCTTGTTTCCCCAATCCACCAGTACTTGGGCAGAGTATAACCAAGGTCTACCCAGTAACATAGGAAAAGGTCTTCCTTTGTGCACCCGGATGATGACATAGTTGAGCAGATAATCCGTTCCTCCAATCCGGGTTGGAATTTGCGAAAGTTTGCCAACCGGATGTACTCGGGATTGATCCGCCATACGAAGGACTTGATCCGTCGCTTCGATCGTGGTGAATCCTAACTCAAATGCCGTGTCTTCCAACATCAAGTTGACTCCAGATCCGCCATCGATGGGAACCTTTGGAATCAGGCATCCTTCTATCTCCAAACCGATCTCTGGAGCCCCGGAATCTTCCGGTTGGGAGAAGTTAACTGCCACCGCTGGGAGTTTCACCCTCTTCTTCCGTTTCCGTGTCCAGCTATCTCGGATCAGCTTCTGGTACATCACGTTGTCGTGCAGGAGCTGTCCAATCGTAACATTCGCCCGTTGATCTCGGATGTCCTGGATGATGTCATACTCATGAGTACGGATATCCGGATTGATAACCACTGGGGTGTTACTGAAACTAACCTGCTTCTTACTCGTCACCACATCCGGTCCAGAGATTTCCGTCCGAATCTCTGCACTGATGTCGATCGGAATCCGGTTCCGGTCCACCCCTTCCTCAAAGTGAACTTCCTCCGGTTCTGGACTCCGTCTCTGAAAAACAGGATCAGAATCACTACTCGATTTCTGCCTCCTCCTCTGCTTTTTCTTCTTTCCCCTTACAGCTCGTTCGGGTTGATTCCTGGTGGAACTGCGGGTCGATACCCGGTTTACCAAGCTCTCCGTCTCCGCCGGCAGTTCCACCTCGCATCGTCACTTGTCCAGATTCTCCGTTCCGGCTGAGTGGCCATAGTTGAGCGCGGTCTGCTCCCTTGGAAGAATTTGAACTTGTTTGTAAACCGGTCTTGGCTGTATGGGCTTCGAACACTGCTCCTCCTGATGCCCATACTCTTGGCAATTCTGGCACGGAAGAGTACGAGGAGCACCCTGCCCTGGTCCCCTGTTAGGACACGAGTTGGCATAATGTCCCGGTTCTCCACAGCCATAACAAATCACCACTTGTCTATCCGGGTAACCAAGGGCTCGCACGGGCTGCTGCATTACCAACCCCTGACTCGGTCCCGGTAAAAAGTTCCGGTTCAACATGTTGGACCGGGAAGGAATCGTGATCCCTTTTCCTCTACCATAGGTCGGCTGCACTTGGTAGATCTCCTCCTCTTCCTCGTTTGCTACGGTGTAGTAGATCTCTTCTTCCGGATACACATAGTGAACTTGCTTCTGGGCAGCTCGCTGGCATTCACTTGGATAGTGACCCGGTTCTCCACATCTTCCGCACCAGACATTGGATCGAGAAGTCGGAACGATCCGTCTCGGTTTCCGGTTCTCAGCCATGTTGACCTTGATAGCCTCCAAAGACTCTTGGATGCTCTTCATCATCTTCTTGGAATCCGTATCTTCCATCCTCACTTTCACAACCCGTTTCTCTCTCTGACCTTTCGACTTGTGCGAACGTCGGGGAGGTGAAACACTCTGTTCCTCATCCGAGCTCGATGAATCCGGATCGGAAACTTCCGTTCCAGAACTCTCGGAACTGCTGTCCGAATCGGAAACCTTCTTACGATGCTTCAACTTCCGGTCTCCTTTCTTGTTCTTCCCCTTTTCTTGCTTCTCGCTCCTTCTCAAGGACTTCCGGAGTGACTGAGCGGAATTCTCGTAATTAGCCGCAGCATCCATGGCGTCTCTAAGTGTCCTAGGCCGCGTCTGACGAATCAGAAATCCCATAGACTCGGGTAATCCGGCAACATACCACTCCACCTGCAGACTAGGAGCGATCTCCGTGGTCAGCTTCTGGATCAGCGCCTTCACCCTCTGGCCATACTTCCGCACGGATTCGGATGATTTCATCGTTAGTGTACTGAGCCGTCCCAAGGCTCTGGCTTCTCCTCCTACCTCCCGGAAAGCTTGCAGGAAATCCGTTCTCAACTGATCCCAGTTATTCCGGATTGGATCGGAAATATCCTGGTACCATTTAAGAGCTTCTCCCTTGAGCAATCCTTGGAAAATTCTTCGCTGGGCCGCCTCATTTTCCTGGTTGGCGAGTGCAGTAGATTCAAACTCGCACAGCCAGTCATCCGCATCTTGGCTTCCATCACCCTTAAAACGCTTGTATCTCAATCGAGTCATGACGTCTTCGTCCTCGAGGAACGGATCTTCTCTGTCCGGTTCCGGGTCTAGATCGGAAACTGAAGGCGTATGACCAGATCTCGGATTCTCGCTTTCTCCTGCGGATGCAGACGCGAAAATCGGACGGTTAACCGGATCTTGCAGATCCGGTTCACTCTGATCCGGTTCAGACGATTCTTCCGATCGTTCTCTTCTTCTCAATCGCTCGGACGTTCTCGTATTCCTTATTCCGCTTCTCATGAGTTAGTTTCCAGATTCAGCCGGAAAACAAAACCCAATCCGAGAAATGAAAACACGGAAAAGACGAACTACTGACTCAGCTTCTTCTGTACCGCAATAAAGCCGATAGCTTTAGAATCCCCGGCAGCGGCGCCAGATTTTTGTCATGTCGCAGCACAGGGCAGGTCAATTCCCCATTATACTCACAAAAATCGCTCTAGAGTATAACTAAGTGACTCTAAAGATCGAACCCACGAGATCCTGTGAAGTATCTAGCTCTATTAAGTAGTTAAGCTCAGTCAGTATGCCAATCTTACTTTCCGGTCCTAGATCTAGAACCAGAAATATTACCACACCGGATAACTACAGACCGGATTACTCCTTCTTTCGGTCCTACTAACTATCCGGTCCGTACAAATACCCAAATCCCAGGATCTCACAACTTCCGATCCTGGAAATCCTTTCTGACCAATCCGGTCGGAATGGTCATCCTGTACTCGTAATCCTATCCGGTTTGGTTTTGCCTCTGTTTCACCATCAGAGGGGTCGCCGCTTAATTTTGAGAGTGGTAGGCCCACCACTCCTTCCGTGACTTATAGTGGCTGAAGACCCACTGTCCTACCTTCTAAACTCCTAAGCTAATCCGGATCCGGTTTGGTCCTTCACAACAACCCAGATAGCAATCCGGGTCGTAGGTCACACAAAGACCCCACACTCGACCCTCTCGTACTACAACGACCTTGATGCTACTTCCGATCCGTGCGAAGACAGGTGGTTACAAGTGCACCCGTCCGTTCCAACATCAACTAAAGTTCTTCCGTTACCCCTACGGGTGGTGAGACCTCACAGGAGATCGGACACTCGACCGGACTTCCCACCCGGGAGTTCTAGCGCAGCTAAGGAATCCCTCCCTACCCGCCTAGCCTAACAACGGCTTTCTCACCCGGAATCTCAAACTCTAGACGTGCTGAGGAACTAAGTTCACTCCCAACTCTTCGGTACCTACTCACATGCACCTAGGATCGGAAAATAAACACCAAGGGGAGAAATCACTTACAAACTAACTCGTACTATCCTAACTCCACATCATACAATCCTGTCGCGCTGGAGAGAGATACACAACGAAGAGAATGGAAAGGTACAAGAAGTTTGCAAAATGAACAACTCCCAATTCCCATCTCAGGAACCGATTTATATACAAAGGGTCAAAACCCTAAAAGCACAAAAAGGAGCGGAAAACCCGTGGGGGTCCGCCGCCACCTAAATCTAACTTCCGGTCTAACCTAATACTATTGAGCCGGATCCGGATCCGGATCCGCTCCTACTCCTAACTGAAATTAAAATCCTATCTACCCTACAACTCTAGATCCTATCGTCGGGCTTCCGACCTCCGGGGTTAGCTCCTCGAAGACTTCGCTCAAATTTCGGACCCGTTCCCCCTCCTCAGGATTCGGTCCGGGTGGAGACTCCAAGTCGATGGTAATATCCGGTCTCGAGCCCGGAGTCCCAGTCCGTGCAGACTTCTTGGACTCAGGAGTCCAATCCTTCCTGTCCTTTGCCATAGTTGCATCCGGAAAGAGGTCCGGTAGAGAGATGTCCGAAAGGTGAATACCTTTGTCGCACGTCGCTCCCGTCAGCTTCCGGCTGCTCTCCTCGATCCGGTCCGCAGCCTTCCGCCCCTCCACCATTGCCGTCTCCACCTGCTCGGCGAAGTCCGCGAGAATCCGGACCATCCGGGAACCGGATAGTTTCTTCTCTTCGTGGATCTTCTCGTCGAAGAGCTTCGCCTTGGCCGCTGCCGTTCCGGTCTCTCCCAGGACCGTCTTGATCTGCTCGGCCACCTTCCGAGTCTCCTCCGCCATCTCCCGAGCGGCCGTCACGTCTTCCTGATAGGCGAAAAGTGTTGCCTTCAGTTTATCTACCTCCTCCTGCAACCGGCGGATCTCGGCTTCCTGCTTCCGGGTCTCTTCCGGATTCGTGATGCAGTGCGCCACTTGTTCCGCCAAGTTGCTGTCCGGTGCAGCACCCACCAACTTGCCGATTGCCGCAAGCGTCCTGTGCTTCACCTCCCAATCCGCCCTGATGTTGCAGAGGACGTTGATCAGACCGTTGAACGGATCTTGCATATCCGGATCTCCCCCGGAATTGGTCTTCTCGGCTTCCGGTTTCTCTTCCGAGGCCGGTTTGTCTTGACCGGGAGGCGTCCCGCGCTTGTGTGGAGGCGTCAGCTTCTGTCGCTTGATCGGCGGCATCAACTCCTCCTCTTCCTCGCTGGACTCCCGGTCTGACTCGGAATCGGATTCCGCTTCGTCATCCGTCTCCGACTCCCCATACTTCAGCAGCACTTCCTGCGTCTTCCACGCCTTCTCCTCTATGTTGGTGAGGACTTGGTTCTCCCGATAGAGGTGGAAGAGGTAAGGGCACACTGGAGTGGCCCTTTTCTTCCCAACCCTACTAACAAGCTGGGCCACGAGATCGGAAATGATCCGTGCCCAGTCCACTTTCCGGGTACCACTGAGGGCACCGAAAATGGTGTTGCCTAGGGTGATCGTCACCCTGGTCGGCTTTTCCGGGTGAAGAACCGGAACCAGGAATTGCAGGAGCCGACGGTGTCGGTCGTCCAAGCAATCCTCGACCGCGTATCCGTCCTTCGGGTTGACGGCTCCCTTGAACTTCCCTCGGACAAACTCATCCTTCCGGCTCGCCATTCCCAAACCTCCTGCCCGGAAACCGTAAACCGCTCTCCACATCCCCTCGTTCCAGCTGACGGGAGCTCCCCTCACGGTGTTGTCAAACTGGTTGGACAGCTTTCCGAGGAGCTCCTTGACCATTCTCTCCTCCCTAAAACCCCAAGGTTTCTCGGCAAACCCTACGCAACCCATGGATCTGAGATCATCCATGAGTTCAGCCTTTTCCGGCTCTGTGGAGGGAATAACCGGAATGACTTTCCGGAGCTTCACCTCGCCTCCAGAGGGACTCGCTTGCCTCGACCTACGTAGCTGAGGCATTCCCACTCACATCTACCTCACTCTCTCCTAGCCGCACGTCCCGTTCCTCACTTCCTCTCTCCGATCTCAACCGGAAGCAGAACAGACAAAACACAAACGCTCAGACGCACAAACGACAAAAACTCAACCGCGCACGCTCAAGGTCGAGTTTCTAAAAGGGGGTGCAACAGTGAAAGCTCCTCCTTTTATAGTCCCTGGACCATTTCCGGTTTGTCATCATGAATCCGGTTTACCATCATAATCCGGTTCATCATCATCATCCGGTCCTAGACCTAATCCGTGTTGCATTCCGTTTCCGTCGTTACTTACTCCTGACCGGATTAGATCCAAGAAGCCCACTACTTCACGTTCCGTGCTAATTCTGAGTTTTCCTTCCCCACCTAATCGGATCCGGTTAGCTAATGACTAGTTGCCGTTCCTATTTGGGTGTATACTAAGAAAATCAAAATTCTAAGCTGCGACATGGATAATGCAAATACTCAATGCTTTCTATACTTGTATAGAAGGACAAACGAGAGATAAATATGTGACAAAGTTAGATGGTGTAGTGGTCTACAATGCTTGCTATATTGTTGCATTGGGATATTCGCAGAGGCATTTCAAGTAGTTGAAGACAGCACATATTGTATACGGTAAAGTAGCAAGTGTTCATAGAAATACATGTCAAGGGAGAGAAAGTGCAAAAATGTCAAGTGCTAGAGAAAGCCTAGATGTTTTTGTGAAGGAAGATGGAGAGCAGCAACCCCATCAGTCAATACAAAGGAAAATGGACAATAAGATGTTACCATTGATTTTGTTGTCTATAAATACAACAAAGTTGGATGTTTTTCACTATGTGAATGAAGAAGTAAAGAAACTAGTGGATGGGTTGGAATCATTGATGAGCTCATTCCGTCAACTTTAGTGTAAGGAATTTCCACATGTGCAAATCCCACTATATTCAAGATTCTCAAAGTACTATCATTGTTGGGAGTACAAGTGTGGAATGGAATCCACAACAAATGCAGTAGCGAAGGGGAAGATAAAAGAATTATTCATTATTCACATTCGAATCCAAATGGAGGAGAAGTGAGATTATTGGTTGTTTAAGAGATCTGTAATCATCACTCTAGATATCTTTATGTGCTTGATTGGAGATGGTATGGATTAGAATACAACCATGATACCCAAAATGAGGCAAACCATGAAGAACATTGAATCTCCATTTGAGAAGACTCATCTATGTGGCATATTTGTACATGGGGTTGGCTTCTATACAGATGTGTGGATAGATGCTCACCACAAATACGATAGCAATCAAGTCATAACATTAGTGATGAACGTAATATGTGACGTAAAGCGAAAGAAAGGATCATTGCCACCTACATCGAGGATTCAAGGAGATAACACCACAAGGGAGAACAAAAACATTTACATGTTTGCCATGTGTGCAGCATTAGTTGGGCTTGGTTTCTTCAAGGAAGTACGTCTTTGTTTTTTGATTGTAGGGCACACTCATGAAGACATTGATCAGAGATTTAGTGTCATTTTGAATGTATTGAAGAGAAAAGACATAGATACATTGGAAGAGATGTTGCAGCTAGTGGAGAAAGGGACATTATATACAAAGGCTTTTGTGAGTGCTCGCAAACTAGAGAATGTTCGCAATTGGAAGGCATTTATTACACCTCATTTGCTACGAGGGGGTGAGCAATTGACAGGCATAACATTTCCACAACATATGAGATTTTATGTGGAAGATGGTTTGGTGCGTGTTCAACACAAACATTTTAGTTTAGATGAGTAGGGCCCAACAAGAGGACATTTATGTTTGAACTCACTACCAAACGTAGCTAAGAAGCTAGAGCTTGCGCAAGTCTTTGATTTTGATCAAAGAAAGTTGAAAGCATTGGACAAGTTCATTGCATACAAAAAAAAGTTGGTGTTGAGAAGAAGTGACCCAATCAAGAATATGGAAGTTGTTGACAAAATCTCTAAATTCAAAGATTATTTAGAGGATTTTCCACAATCAAATAGAGAGGGCGTCTGTGATTTACCATTTTGGCCTAGCAATATCTTGAACGAAAATGAGGATGACAATATTGTTTCAAATGGGGAAGAAGGTCCAAATTCAAGTATAGCAGCTAATGCAAACAACAACAGAACAAGTAGTGGAGCCATTGAACTCATAATGTCAACAATGCCTAATCCAAAGAAGAGGGGGTATTTTGGACCCCGCAAAAATAGACCTCCACAAGAAGGATCTTGAAGAGCGACTAGAGGGAGGACAAAAGTTAAAGTAGTGAATTGGCACTTGAAATAGTAAGAAATGCAAGTGAAGATCCATTTTCACCGTTCAATCCAGATAATGACATCATTATAGGTTAGTTTGTAGCTCTTACTGTGGAGTTGAGGGAAATAAAAAGAAGAATACCTTTCTATGTAGGAAAGGTGTTGGAATTTGGTTAAGGAAGGTGGACTTCAAAGATGAAAATCTTGTGGTAGTGGCCTACTATGAGATTCAGAGTGGAAGAAGAAGTTGGTAGTAATAGAGTGAGGTATACAAATTGCGTGGAATGTACATGGGAACCATCTGGTGAGAGGTTTGCTTGGATTGAGAAGAAAGCTGCTATATATTCATGGATGGATGTCCCTTGTCGAGGGAGAAGTAGTCATATAGTAGGTTCAAACATTATAGTGCATGGTGTCCAAACTGAGGAGATAGTGGTAATTCCCATGGAGGCCAAACTGCATCTTCTAGAATACTTAGTAATGCAAATGGAGGACTTAGATGACGAATGTTTATATATTGATTTGATTATGTATTAGAAAGGTATTATATTATACCGTACACTGCTAGCCATGTAAATGTAGGCATGTAGATGTAATTCAATGTAAAATGCACAGTTTCATGTGCTAGAAGTTGTATAGAGTAGAAAGTGTACGAAGTTTTTGTGAAGTAAATCAAATATTTGGTTCAATATGACAAATATTCTTAACCAAATTTCTCATACAAAGAGTGAAATGATGCTTTCAAAAATTTGCCCCCCCTTAACATTTGTATTTGTCAATTTTAAATGGCATACAAGCCAAGTGTAATGTTGCATCCCTCGAATGCAAAAATGTCTAATTCGATGTTTTGAATACTTCATTTATGATGTAGTCAATTCACAATGACATAAAACAAGTGAGTTATAGATTGAACAAGGTCACAACACTTATTTAATACATTGACTTGATATCCTATTAGCGTAGTTTTTGAATTGTTATAACTAAAAAACTTGGTGGAAATGAATACTATACACTCCAAGTCCATTTTTTTTGCACTACATGTGACAAACAAATTTCTAAAAATTGTGATGTTGGAATTTCAAGACTTTAAGTTCTTACAACAACCTTCTAATCA
The DNA here is from genome assembly GCA_963969395.1 of Pseudoscleropodium purum. Lineage (NCBI taxonomy): Eukaryota > Viridiplantae > Streptophyta > Bryopsida > Hypnales > Brachytheciaceae > Pseudoscleropodium > Pseudoscleropodium purum. The sequence continues at coordinate 1,102,533 of OZ017802.1, forward strand.
TCTAAACTTACAGTTAGTAAATATGTCAATTATAAATTTAGAAGTTATGGTTTGTAAAATTAAAAATTTTGAATGTTTTTAAATCAAATTTCTTTTTAAGTTCTTCAAATATTTAAGTATATGATTGTTATTAATTTTTTTTAAATTTAATTATAAATTATTGGATATTTGTATTTACAATATATTAAAAAATAATGATTTGATAGTCAACAAAAGAAGAGGGCATCAAATGTTTAGCAACCTAGTGATGACAACCAATACTTTCAAATGAAAAATGATTGAATTCAAACTACTAGCAACTTAATGCTTTTTAATCTATAGTGATTGAGTTGAAACGACTAATGACTAATGACCTAATTCATCTAAAATGAAACAACATACACAAGGGTAGCAAAATAGTGATGACTTCAAAATTTTGAGCTTTAGCTATCTTAACTTCAAAACTTCATGACTTTAGTTAATTTCCTCCCATAGGAATTTCATTTATGTCGTCCTCAAATGGGACACCACGGTTGTTCAAAATTGGACACCATGAAATTACTATTTGATAATTTAGTGCCAAAATCACTAATCACACACAAAAAATATTCTTCTAAACTTTCTTTAGCCCCTAAAGACTTTCATGGACTAAAATGTTTTTTTTTTTCATTTTTGAGTACTAGCTTCCAATGATCTTGAATTGTTTATTTAGTCCTTGGCACTTTTTGTGTAGCTTCTAATCATAATCTTCTTCTTGTCAAGTTTCATTTTGTAATATTGTGATGAGTATTGCAAAGTTTATAAATTTTCTTGGATTTTGGGGGGGTGAATAAATTGGTCAATATAGATGTCAAAGAAAATTTTCCACTTCAATTCATTACAAGATGGGTTTGATTTATGAGTAGGTATCTACTAGAGTTGAAAAACTATGAATCATTCTATTTTGAATGATGAAATAAAAGTTATGACAAGATTTACTTTGTGGGCAATCATGGCATCCCTCTAATACAAATAACATTTGAAGTTTTTTCTTGAATGTAGTTTTTAATAGTTTTCAAAGTAATCAAAAGCATAATGTGTAGGTTGCCTATTAAGTTGAAAACACCCAAAACCGCTGTGGGAGCACAAAAACTCGAACTGGATAAATTAGTCTAGAATTAGGATTAGATAGGCTTGCAAATTTTATTTTTTTTGGTAACCCCTAGAGATTTCCGCTACACTATGACTATAATAGAAATAGTCAGTTTCCGAATTGCTAAAACCATTAGTAACGTTACGGAAACAGATCCAATACGGATCCAGGATCCGGAAAAGTACCGAATTCTTCAAACCTACGTTCTAGATTTCCAGTCTAGAAAACTAGGAGACCATTAGGGGAATGGTCTTCTATCCATTCTCCACCGGGAACTATCAACCATTCAACCTCGCGCCGGGTACTTAAACCCACCGCCACTTCTCTTTCTCTTCCTCTCTACTTATTGAACTTGATGAACGTATAGTTGAGAGAAAGAGTGGTGAGATAGCAACCGAAATAGGAAGAGGATGGAGGATTAGTACCGGATTAGTTTATCAGTTTAGGTGATTCATGGTGGCGGCTGTCAATTTGGCTACACAAAAGTCTGGAGTTGTAGCTCGAATGGTTTGTCCGGTTATGCCTTTCGATCCAATTCACCAAGCATAGTTAGAGGAGGACTTCATGTATATTGAGTGTGTTGGATTGTTAGATAGGCCGTAGAGTATGAAGAACGAGGAGATGATTCAGGAACTCATTTATAGAGTTCTGAATCAGTACGAGTTGATAGTGAGAGATTGACCCGTAACTTGGACGGAAGACATCTGGGTGGATGTCTATTCATTTAAAAAGAATGGGCTCGGACTAGCCGAAAGAACGGACAAGTACGTAGCCGGAAAGTTCCGAAGTCAAGCCTACTCAAAGGAGGATTTTGCCATTAGTGACTATAAGAACAAGAGGCATAGATGGGTACTGAATTTCTTAATTCCAATCATGTATTCGAAAACGCCTATCCGGATTACGATCATGGTGGCCAACATCATTTTTGGAGTTTTCAAGGACTGATCATCCATTGGGAAAGAGTGATTCAAGGAATAGTGGGCAAGCTGGTAGAGCACGTAGGCCAGGCAAAGCATAGCCCTATTACGCCGTATCTATTCCACCTCTATCACCACAAGGAGGTTTTGAGTGCTGAGGAGACAATTGAGTACAACATCGAAGTCGAGATCTTGAAGTACGACCCCGCAGATGAGTTAGAGAAGAAGAAGAAGGAATCCGAAGAAGAAGAACAACCGAAAGAGGAAGAAGAAGTAGTGGACTGGAAACAAAGGAAGTCCACAGATCCGCCGACACAGGGGAAGGCGTCAATAGCGGAACGGAAGGAACCGATTCCAGATTCGGAACATTCCCAAGAGTTGGAGTTCTTCGAAGCCGGAATCCAGTGGATGCAGCAAGCCAAATAAAGGTATAGCGACCTAGAGGATTACATACTCCTTATTGCAAGCAAACTCAAGGTAGAGTCAAATCAAATTTTGGAGGAGATCCAGAATTGTCCGAATCTGGAAGAATTCTAACAAAAGGAGGAACAAATCCAGAAGTTAGAGGAGGAAAAGGATAGTTTCAAGTTCCAGTTGGAGTAGACGAAGGGAAAGCTGAAAGTGGTGAGATGGAAGGAGACGAAGGCTCTTTGATTTGTCCAGATCTCAAAGAACTCGTCATGGTTCTGAAACATACGGTGATCCGAGTTGACCTCTACACCGCTTGGTTGGAGAAGAAAGGACATATGATCGGATCCAAAATCGTAAAGATCCTGGTCGATTTCGAAGCCCAAATGGGAATTGCTTTGAAGGACATGTGGAAGTTGTTGAGGTACTTGGATCCGGAATGGGCCATTGACTTAAAAAAATTTCCAGAAGTTCCTAGCAACATATTCCGGAATACTTCTGTTCGATAGACTCCGATCTAATAGGCTTCTAGTGGTCCAATTCAACCACAATTGGAGGGACTGAAGTCTATCCTCACTTCAGTTGCAGGACCAGCAGTACCTAAACCGGAGAAAGGGGCAAGTGAGAAGTTTGTTTCAGCAGAGCAAGGGGTTTCCGTTCCAATTTTTCCACCACCTAAGAAAGTCACGACCGGAACACTTATAGTATCCAGATTGACGGTTCGCAACAACCTCGATTCACGGATTGGAATAATGATGAATTCGGCTTGGTCTCATCTACAAGATTTCTCCCATATGCAACAGTCGACGCCAAAACAGGATTGTGCTTAGATTGAATTGAGTGAATCGCCACAAGCCAAAGATCTAGAGATTCAGGAGATTGAAGAGTCAAAGGAAGAGGTGTTGAAGTCCGGATCCGAGGAAGAGACGGAATCGGAAGACTCGCCTTCCAAGATTTCAAAGAAGTCTCAAACTCAGTCATCAACAAAGAGTACAAAATGATCTAGGACAAAAGATTCAAACGTAAGTAGCAACCTGGACGACTCCAATGAAAGCTTCGGTGAAGACTCCGAGCAATCAAAGCGGGAGCAACTCAAAGAAGACATGGCAGGGTAGATAGAGCGTAGGTAGTTAGGTAGGATTTTTATTGCGAAATAGGAATTCCAAGCGTAGGTTTGGGTTCCAGATTGTTTTAAGGGTTCCGGATTTGTAGGGGTAGTTGAATTGTAAACATTCCAAATATCCCAAGTTGTTCACTGGTTGGTTGCTCTAATTTTCGGAGTGCCTTTTTGGCTTTTTAGGAGTTGACTTTGGTTTTGATTTTGGTTTTTAAGGGCAGGCAACTTTGTTGCCCTCTCATTCCATCCTAACAATTATTTTGTTGTATTCCATTTCCTTCTTTAATTTGAATCACTTGGTGAACATTCTGGTTCCAACTGTGTATCCAGATTGTGTTGATTTGTTGTTTGGAGTGTTGAGATGTAAGAAGGATGGGTGAAGAAGAATCCGGATTTTGGATAACTGGATCTAATTAAGGGAGTACTATTGTAATGATGTTAGATTCGTGACGAAGGAACTATGCGTGGTGCCTTTGAACTACCGAAACGGTAATCCAATTTTTAGTGAAGAGTAGTGTGAGTGCAGATCCGGAATTGGAAACAATTCTGTACGGAGATTAGTGACCGTCAAAGGAAACTTCCACTCACTAGAAGGTTTGTTAATCTTAGAATCCAATTACACCTAGAAAGATTATCCCCCTTGTCAATTCTGGGTGCTTGAGATCTATTGTTGTGTAAGGAGGAGTCAACATAGTCTTGAGTGACCTACATTCCAGATTGACCATCCAAAATGTTGTGAGGATCTGGATCTACTTTCTGTGCTACAACACCTTGAGTACTTGGGTGTTTGTTGTATATTTGTTTTTGTCTGTGTAGTGAATAGACTAGAGTGGTAAAGTCCCTATCCCTCGAAAGATCAATAGCGGACCCTCTGATGGTAAAATAGAGGAATTGAAAATCAATTTATTAAGGGACGAAACTGGAAAAAACTGGGTGATACCAAATCCAAATTAGAATGCAGATAGTAGTGATTCCAGAAAAGAGAGTGAAAGAGAGTAGTCGGAAGAAGAGAAAACGATCATTTGGATACTAGAATTTAGGAAGGCATCTGGAATTCTTTGGGACGATAATTCATGTCATCTTACCACGTTTTCGTGTATAAAGATACTTACGCCTAGACTGCACATGCAACAATCATCTAAAATATCCATTTCTGACAAGTAGACTTCCATTAATAAAACTATGCCCCCCAAAAGTTTCATTAAACCATCCCCATATCTAACTATCATTGATTGACTATTGATTTATCTAAATTTTAGTTTTAGAACCAAATTGTATGATAGGTTCATTGGCCTAAGGAGCTTCCATTTGGAAAATTCATAGATATTACATATCATATCAAAAAAATTATTTCATATTTTAATTGCTAATATTACAAAAAAAAATTCTAAAAAAGGAATGCCTTCAACTATGCTAAATTGTTTATTTTGACGGTTTTAGGTGTTTCCACCTTACAACATTCTCACCATTAGCCATGGCCCAAATTTTGATAGAAGGTGTGGACGAGGATTATCTTTCATGAATACTAAATTTTAGGACATTTGGAAATATGAGTCAAAAGTTATAGCCTAATATGTAGTTTGTTTCTTAGCTTGGGTAGTCTTGGTAGATTTGGAAAAATTATTTTTTTCAAAAATCCAAATTTGAAATTGGTTTTCTAGATTAACATATATATATATTAAAAGCTTTAAATCATTCCATTTTGATCAATGAGTCAAAAGTTATGAGGTGTTTTAGTTCGATTCTCTACCCCAAAATAAACTTTGAAGTCCTTTATTAAATTCAATTTTCAATATTTTTGAAAAAATATAAAAATATTAGGTGAAGATTTTTTATTACAACATTACATCCATTGGGACTGGCATTTTTTGTTTCCATAAATAAATTGTTAATAATTCAGTATTTTGAATCATTCTCTACATCTTTATACTTATTATTTTTTTCCTATATGTTGTACAATTTCAAATGATTTAAAAATTTTCAATCATGTAGCCAACATGCCTTGAAGAATGAATCCAAAGAATTGCAATCATTTTGAATATTTTTTTCATACAAATGTGATCTTATGAAGTTCAGCTACTTGGTTTTTTGTAAAGACAAAAAAATGATTTTTGTCACTTCAAATGCTAATATCTTGCAATCTACACAATGGAAATTTCTGAAATTTTTATCACATCTTTTCAAAATAGTGTAATACAAGATCCTATAGTTACATATGTCTAAAATGATTTTTTTCTAAATTTTGAAACTTGTATAAGAAATGGCAATTTTCGAGCATTTTTGGCAAAAACATAGTTAAGGAACTTTAGGGATTAAGTAACTTTTACTTTCAAGGCATTAGTTGAATTAATCATAGTTGAGCCAATCTCCCCAAATACTTGCCTTTTCTATTTGGAAATGGTCCTAAAACTTTTCAATAGTTGTAAACAATCCCTAAAAGCATCTCAACATAAAGAATAGGACAAATCAACACGACTTCCAAATTTTTTTTGGATATGTACTCAAAACTATCAAAACATTGTGAAAAATACAAAAAGTGACAAATGTTTTGCAAATTTTCACATGGGGACCTCATCTAGTAACAAACGCATTTTCCAATTTTTAGAAAATTTCCACCGCCCCAAAAAATGTTGTGGCAAGTTTACTCAATTGTGACTAATGTGACTAATGCCCCTTGGGGGCATTAGTCACATTAATCAGAGTTGAGCCAATCTTCCAAAATTCTTCCCTTTCCTATTTGAAAATGGTTCCAAAACTTTCCAATATTTGTAAACAATCCCAAAGAAGCATCCCAACATAAAAAATGGAACAAGTTAGTAGTAGTTCCAATTTTTTTTGGATATGTTCTCCAAAGTATCAAAAAATTGTGAAAATTACAAAAAAAAGTCCAATGCTTTTGCAAAATTTTACATGAGGGCTACATCTAGTAAGAAACATATGTGCCAATTTTTAGGAAATTTCAACCTCCTCAAAAAAAGTTGTGGCAAATTTATTCAATTGTGACTAATATGATTACAATTGAGTAAATTTGCCACAAATCTTTTGGGGACGGTTGAAATTCTCTAAAAATTAACACATATGTTTCTTAAAAATTAGCACATATGTAGACCCTATGTAAAAATTTGTAAAAGCATTGCACACTTTTAGTATTTTTCACAATTTTTGATAGTTTAGAGAACATATCCAAAAAACATTTGAAACTGCTACTAACTTGTTCCATTTTATACGTTGGAATGCTCTTTGAGACTGCTTACAACTATTGGAAAGTCTTAGGACCATTTCCAAATAGGGAAGGGAAGAATTTGGGGAGATTGGTTCAATTGTGACTAATGTGACTAATGTCCCATGGGGGCATTAGTCACAATTGAGTAAATTTTCCACAACTTTTTTTTGGGCAATTGAATTTTCCTAGAGATTAACACATATGTTTGTTACTAGATGAGGCCCTCATGTGAAAATTTGTAGAAGCATTGGACACTTTTTGTATTTTTCACAACTTTTTGATTGTTTTAATTACATATCCAAAAAAATTGGAATTGGTGTTGACTTGTCTCATTTTTTTATGTTGGAATGTTTTTTTAGAGATTGTTTATAGCTATTGGGAAGTCTTGGGGACCATTTCTATATAAGGAAGGCAAGAATTTGGAGAGAGTCTCTCAAAATTTTGTTACAATTGATGTACAATAAGCCAATTCATTGCATCTTCATGTTCATCATCCTTGTGAGCGGCCTTCAATTGTGTCTCCATCATTTGTCTCCATAAATTTTAGTCCATGGCACCTCATAATGAGCAACAATAAAAAAAATTGGGTTTTGGAGGACAAGGGATGCAAAAAAAGGCTTTGCAAGAAGCACCTTGTGAAGGATGTGGCTCTCTATAGCATTATAGTGAAATTGGGTCAACTTTTGCAACTCCTAGTCACTCACCAACTATTACTAAAATAGTTTTTTGCCAGCCCTCTTACTTTAGACCGCATGACATTTTCTAGCCCCATCCATTTTAATAGTCCTTGACTCCACTACTCTTGCCTTGAAAACCCATCTAGCGGACTCAAACCAAGAGGGCTGTAGGAGATGCTTTTAGACCAATGGAACAATCCTTTAGGTGCACACAAAACCGAAATCTGCAAAAATCTGAAATTTGTGAATGAAAATTTAATATGTGTCTTACAATTGTGTCAACAAATTAAACTCAAACATTTATATGACATGCATAGATTTTGTCCCAATCTAAGATACATGAATAGAAGCAAGGATGGTTTTAGATGTTTTTACCTTAATATTGCCTTATTGTTAAAGTAATCTTAAATGTGCTTGTTTTCATGATTGTCATGTTGCCCTATAAGCAAAGTTTTAATCTAGATTAGATGTTTGATATGGAGTATATTATTGGAAAGCTCTTGGTAAGACCTTTTCAATGGTATATTGTAAGACAGTGAAACCTAATCAAAGTTGAATTCTCATGTTCTACACTAACTATAGCAAATAGCAAATTAGTAGTGTTTTTTGTTTGCATTTCAAGCTCAATTACTAAATTTGGCCTATTTTACAATCAATAGTAACTCCTTTACAATCAATGGTAATTCTTTTAGTTATTTTCATCTTTCTAAATTCATGTTGGTCAAGTTTACCAATTCTTCTTTGATTGATTTAGCAAAGTTTATAAAGATATTACATCAAAAAGCAACCAAATGAGCATATAGCCCCTAAAGGTTTTTGATTGTTTTCATCAAAAATTCATTTTGGACACATTTAATCATAAGATCTTGTAGTACATTGGTTTGAAAAGATGTAGTAAGAATTCAAAAATTCCCACCTCATAGATTGCAAGATATTAACATCTGAAGTGATAAAAATCCTTTTTTGGGCCTTGCAAAAAAATGGGCAGTTACACTTCACAAGTTCACAAGGTCACATTTATATTGAAAAATGCTGAAAATGGTGGTGCCTCTTTGGATTAATTTTTCTAAACAAGTTGGCTACATGCTTGAAAATTTTCAAATCATTTGGAATTATACAACATATAAAAAAATATAGTAAGTAGAAAGAAATAGAGAATTATTCAAAACACTAAATTGTTAAGAACTTAATCATGAAATTGAAAATGCTAATCCCAATAGTTGTAATGTTGTAATAAATAATCTACATCCTATGATTTTATTTTTTTCAAAAAATAATGAAAATTCAAAATTGAATTAAATAAAGGACTTCAAATTTTATTTTAGAGTAAAAAATCTGTAACTATCTCCAAACTAAAACTCTTCATAACTTTGATCTCATTAATCAAAATGGAATGATTGTAAAATTTCCAAATATATATAAATCTAGAAAACCAATTTCAAATTTTTACTTCTTATAATATATTTTTAAAAGAATTTTTGGGCTACCTAAAGATCAATGAAAATTACATATCATGCAATAACCTTTTAACCATTTAGTCAAAAGTTATGAAAATTATTGGGCCTTAAAGTCACTCCTTGGACACACATCTGAAAAGTTGGGCAAGATTATTTGGATACCCTTTTGACAACGATCTAATATAGTGTCCAACTAAGTGTCATTTTGAGATTTACTTTGATATTGAGGTGGCACCAAATTATCTTAATATCATTTCAATGCAAGGATAGCATTGCCATCCTAACATTATTGTAGAGCCATTTTAAGATCAACTTTGGGAACATTAATTCAATGTCAAATAGGCATTTTTTGAGGGTCAAAATGATGCAAAATTAAATATACACCATTTTTTTTGGTTATTTTGATGCCAAGTTCACATGAACTATTCTAATATTATTGTAGCAACAAGAAGGCACCTAGTAATGCAATGTCATGTATATGCCATTTCAATGCAATTTTTTTACCATTTCCATGCCATAGTGATTGAAATATTTGACGATTACTTTCATATCAATTTACATTGTATATTTTCAATGTCAATTTCTTGCTACTTTAATGCAACTCTCTATATGCACCAATCCTTTATCATCTTCACTCCATTGTGCTACCATATTAGAGCATTGTTGACATGCACATTTTCAATGCCATATTCATGCCAATTTAGCTAACACTATTTGAATGTTGTGTTGACATTCTTCTATTGTAAATTAATTTTGTATTCATTTTAGGCAAATGTCATGCCATTTTTGCATCATGCCAATAATACTTTAACTTTATAAGGGCACTATTTTGACATCCTTTTCTTCAATGCCTATTTGGTGCCATTGCACTACAATTTTTCTATGTACATTTCTTTTACTTCAAAAGACATGGTACATAACAATATTTCAATGTCACTTTTTCATTGTTCTGACATTCACATATTCATTGGGCCATTTTAGAGCCAATTAATTGTCATTTTGACACCATCATTTTTAAATTTTTGAAAAATAAAGGTCATATTGGTACAAATTATTTTGATAGATAATTTCTTAATAGTAGCTTATTGTAATGTTGTTCTTCATAGGCTTGTATCATCTTTTGTATTGTAGTATTTGAAATTCGATGAATATAGATGGATTTTAGTTTACTTTAAAAACAATCATAAAAATTGATAGTAAATTATTAAAAGAGCATCTAAAATTAACAATTGCTAAGACACAGACTTAGTTAATATATAGTATGTAGAATTTAGATGAATGAAGTTTGGATACTAATTAACGTATTGTGGGCATTTAATTATCTACTATTGATAATTAGATGTTTACAACCATGTTCTTAAATTAAATTGAAAATCCTATACTAAAGGGGTGCCTAACATTGGTTCATTGTGCCTTTCAAAATTCCAAGCAATGTATCTTTTTTCCTAAGTATCTAAATGCATACTACTACTTGCATAAAGAGCCCTAACCTACGCCTAAGTGCAAGAATTGATTTGGACAAGGTAACTAACTAGGCCGTGGTGATTTTTTAATAGAAATAAAGATATTATAAATTTAGCGATCTTAGATTTTAAAGAGCTCATGCCATTTTCAAAAATATAAAATTCATAAGAATCTAGTAGTCTTAGCAAAAGTTATGTGCTATTGAAGATTGATTGCTAATTGATACTTTAAACTTCATCCATGTTTTTTTCTAAATACTCCTAATTTCAATTTGACTTAAGATTGTTATATATGGATTTAGGCTAGGGTTTATATCCTAAAATCCAAATTTGGTTGTAGATGGATGGATCCTATGTATTTTCATTCATTCCTTAGTTTAGACTTCATCCTTCATTAACTTTTCTAAGTACTTCTTTTAGTTTGAATTAGATCTAAACTTCTTTAAATTACTTCTATCCACTTCTAAACCTAAGAATTTGCTTAGTGAACCAAAGCCTAATTTACTTTGCTAATCATTGATTATTCTAGAGGGGTGAACTTCATAGGTTTTATTACTATTTTAGATCCTTTACACTTATATTTTGAAAGGGATTCTATTTTCATATACAATTTCACTTGGAATGGACTATACTTAAAACTATTATTCTTTGAATGAAATTTCAATGTAAAAACAATTTTTTGTGAAATGTCAAAATGGCTCATTTTTTTATAAGAAGAATGTGCATCTTAACTAGAACCACATATTGCAAGTTCCATGGATTTTAAATTTTTATTGATTATAATCTTATTGATTAAAATATGACCTCAAAATTTTGACTCTATAAATCGGAAAGAAATAAAATAAAAATCCATTTCTTTATCTTATTTTATTTTTTGCAATTTATGGTGTGTAAAATAAATAAACAAAAATTTTGAGGTAAAAAATTAATCAATAAGATTTTAATTAATAAGATTTTAATTAATAAGATTTCAATCAATAAAAATCTAAAATTTATGGAACTTATAATATGTGATTCTAGTCAAGATGTATATTCTTCCTATTTTAAAAATGAGACATTCTGAATTTTCACAAAAAAAATTTACATAGAAATTTCATTCAAATAATAACAGGTCTAAATATAGTCCATTCTAAGTGAAATTGTACATGAAGGTAGAATCCCTTTTGTCCAACAATATGAAGTCAATTTTCACTTCATAATTTTAGTTTCTTGATTTTTGAAAACAATTTATATAGTGGCCCCAACTACTTTTGGAAGTGACTGTACATCATTGGAATTTAGTGATAAGTATGGGTGGAGAGTTTTTTAAAAATAAAATCCATTATTCATCATGAATTCTCAAAGAGAATGAGAGAATTTGAAGATGAGAACTTGACCTCTCACAATCCAAATGTAAGAATTATGTGCAAAGTAGAATTTCAGATCTCATTTTGGCATAGTAGAATAAAAAATTTCAAAGCATTTTGAACTACAAGAAATTGTGAAATCAAGCCAAGTTTCATCCCCAAAAATCCGTTTAATGTTTTGAGCCTCCAACCAAAAGTTATGAACAAGTTTCAAAGTATATGTTTGAAATTGTCAAAAAAAATGTCCCTTCCAACCTCTCGCAAATTTGTTTGTAACTTTTTATTGGAGGCTTAAAATCTCAAACGAATTTTTGGAGATGAAAGTTAGATTCATTTTTCACAATAACTTAGTTCAAAGTTTTTTGAAAAAGTAACCTACAGTGCCTAAATGAGGTCTGAAATTTTACTTAAACCACAATTTCTATTTGAATGTAAAGTATGAGCGGTTGAGCTCTTACTAAATCTTCACTCTTTATAAATCCCATATGATTTGTCCTGCCTCCTACCACCCCACTTATATAAAGGCTTTGTGTTTCTCTCAATCAACCATCGAGGTATGTGACCTTCAAAGTTCACTTGCAATATATACCTAGACTAATTTTTAATGAAGTGGTTGATTTTGGCAATTAAAGGTCAATGATTGAATATAATGCTGTAATTTTCAAAGTACATTTAAGAACTAGGATTCTGTTTGGGAAACTTTATTTCATTAATCAGCATGAATTTGTTGGCCGCTGATGTGGCAGTCCAATCCGCTTGGTATATCTAGTGATATGGCAATTTTACATGCATGGCAGCTTCAGCCTGTGTGGCAGCTTACATAATAAATTATTGAATAGTAATAATAATTTCTTAATTTGACCAAACCAAGATATAAAACAACATAGAAGTGTTGATTTTGACCAAACCAAAATGTCCAGATCACTTGTTTTAACCTACATATATGAGTTGATTATCATGTTGGATTGAACATTGTTTTTTCTTGTAGTGATTGCAATGTGAGTTGTTGTCTTCTGCCTTTGCAAGGATGTGCAAGGTTTAACACCTGAGGTATATTTGTAATATATTTTTTTTTGTTGGAATTTGTTGAAAATTGTCTTTTTTTTAACCCTTTGACATAGTGTTTGATTTCTTGTTTTGGGGTGGGCTTTTGAGGACAATTATTATACCATAGCTTCTTTTGGATTTGTAGGGTATACCATTCTTCACCACATATACTCTTCTATGTTCTACATTGATGTATGCCTTGATGTGAATTAATGGTTTACAAAATTTGGATTTGTTTGCTAAATAGATTGCTATCCATTGATTCAATTCAAACCTTGTAATTATCATTATATACACCTTATTTTTGCTCTTTCGGGACAATGGACATATATTCTTAGGGGTCTTGGTTGTGTGGTTTCTACAACTTAACCTTGTGATACCACAAGATGCTTTGAGGCTCTTTTGAAATGAAACCATTTTTCAAGTATGAGAAGGGGAGTTAATGTGTTGGTTGTGTGGTGTTCCTACTTAGCCTAGGAACATTAGAAGATGCTTAGATGCATTTCCTGAATTTTTTTCTTAATTCATGTTTGTTGTAATAATATTTCAATCCATGTATTTTGTTTTGATGTATAGGATGTGGAAGAAGACCAAGTCTAAGGCAAAAAAATAGAGTGCGAGAACAAAGAAAAGGAAGATCTAAAATGTAAGAATTAAATTATATTGCATGTTAATATGTTTTGATTCTTGTATTGAAGATGTATTCTCTCTGACTTGTATCTTTGCTATATTCTAAATCTAATGTTAAGTTTGTATACCATTGCATATTGAAAATATTGTTTGTTCTAAATACCAAGGTTCCTCACATTTCATTTTTTCTTTGAAGTAAAGTGTTAAGTGTCTCTACAATAAATAATGTGTGGATTGTTGAATGCAATAGATTTCAACTATTTCAAAGCCTACTTTAATGTTCTATATATCTTACATTATGTTAGATAACCCTAAACCTAACCTAAGGTGCTTAACACAAGAACTTTGGGAAAATTTCATTTTGGAATTGAAATTCTTGTTCAATTATTTATTCATGAAGTTTTCATGTAATATAATTGTCACTTTTTTCCAAATAATAGTAGGGTCATCAATGATTGGATTTTTCTATGTAGGTACTATAGACTAATAAAGTATCAATTTCTTGTAGGTGAGAACAAAAGCATACTTGGAAGTGTTAGGAATTGATGGTGGCACACGGAGACAAGTAGTTGGGGTTTTTTTTTTTTCAATATGACCAAGATCCATGGTTATATCAAAATTAGATGAAGCAAGTATTTTTAAATTGACATTCAACCTTTGAAAAATGACTTGCCACTGATACAAACCATTGTATTTCACTGTAATGATTAAGACAATTGAATAGGTTTAGTTTTGTATTACATGATTACAATTGTAAATATTTAGGTATTGAATATATATAAATATCAAATTTTCTACTATCATCACTATTAGAACTTGGTGTATTAATGTCTTATTAATGATTTGTTAAATGCCATTTTGACATTTGCATAGAAAATGTTTGAACGAGAAACTTATTTTGATGGTGCATTATTTACTACTCTATTTGTATTACTATAGCATTAGCATTGAATGTTTTTAGTATTATTTTGTATAATAAATCAACACCAAAAGTTCAAGATGTTGGCATATCCCATTTTAATGCAATTTTGGCATCATTTCAACATATATGACAATATAGTATTAGTGTAGCAATTACATGTTGCTATTAAATTGCTATTTTATAGCTATTTAAGCATAAAAAATATATTGATGAGTGTCATTTTATTGAAAATATAGATTGGTTATAGTACAATTGTGTTTCCATTTTAACATCAAATACAAGTCATTATGTTAGAATTTTCAACAATCTAAGATTGTTATATTTTAGCACCAAATTAGTGTAATTGTGGAGCCATTTCATCACTGAAATATATGGCATACTATGGTGGTCTAAGTTGCATGTTATTACTTTAGAGCACAAATGGCACAATTTTTACAACAAAATTACCTAGCATTAATCTTGACCTATTCTAACATCAAAACAATATCTAGTCATTTGAGTGTTATTTTAGCAATAGAATGATAATCCTTTCTAGAGTCTAGCTTGCATTAATCCAACACTTGTTAATATGACATCACATTGACATTAATCCCTACATTAAGTTAATTGTTTGTTGTTTTGATGTCAATATGGCACCCTATTCACATGCTCTAAAGTTCCTGATGCATGTTGCATGAAATTTTCAAAGAATTATATAAAAATTATGTTTGTAGCAAGCTATCTAAAATTGCTATGTTGCCTTAAAAAAGCAGTTTGGTCCATTTGAAGTCAAATCTCTAGGATAAATTGTAGCGAACTACAAGAATAATGAACTAAAACATTATATAAAATTTGGCAGGATTAGTAGCCCCTGATTGTACCAAAGATCAAATGCTAGCAATACCAATTTAGTCAAAAGAGTTGTTCTGCTAAGGATGACAATGAACCTAACTTAACCCCTCACCACACAAGGGGACCAAAAGTGTCCTCACAAAGTTTCAAGTCAAATTCAAAGTGTTGTAACTTTTGCATCCAATATTCAAATTCAATAAAACTTATTGGGAAATTTTTTCTCTCTTTTAATTTGTGTGGTAAGATTTATAGATTGATCCAATATAAATAGATTGTTTTGAAGCCAATTGAAGTTCAATTTGAGTCCATCAAATTGCATTTGATGGCTAAAACTTCAAGGGGTTGTATCTCCTTCCTCCAATGTTTGTTTTCAATAAATTTTGTTGAATTATGTCTCCCTTGAAGTCTAGTTATTGTGGTAAATTTTTCATGTAAATCCAAGTTGTTTTGAATGTTTGGGAGCAATTCAAATTTCAAAATATGGACATTTTGGATTACTGTGAACTTTGGCGGATGTTCCTTCTTCATAAAGGGTTTGTTTATAATAAAAAAAATTTGAAAAGTTGCGCATACTAGTCTCGTTTGTGTGGCTAAATTTTCATATCAATCCAAGAAGTTATAAGGGATTGAGAAGCATTTTAGTAGAAGGAAGTTCAGCCTTAGATGTGTTTTCTGCAACTTTTGTTGCTTATTTTTGGACATTTGCAAGGCCATTTTGCAAACACATTGAGACAATTTATTGATATTTTTTTCTTTAATGTATTTGTATGTTGGTTTTGAATCACTTTGTAGTTTCAAGTTTTTTCATTTGAGTAAGTTTAGAAATCAAATTTTACCTCCAAGTATGTTGCTAGGAAAATTTCAGCATCTTTTCTCAACACTAAAACATTATAATCTTTCAATCTATATGGTCAAATGACTTCAAATTTGATTCACATCATCTATAACATGTTCACTACAAGATTGTGTAGTTAAGATCTTTATAACTTAGTGACATTTACATCTATATCACTTCAAAAGCACTAATGTTTTGGAACCCAAAACGGCCTTAGGCGGTGAGGGGTTAAATAATGTAACTTAGTGAAAGTACACATTGGAGACTTCCAAGTTGGGGAAGGTTCAAGTTTTTAAAAGAAATCAATAGAAACAACTATTTCAAAGGCCTTCAAAGTCTTTGGTACAATAACTTAACTTAAAATGAAGTCGTCTGTAAGGTAGGAGGCTCAAATTCCATTCGGGCATTTACAATCACCCCTATAAATGGCATTGGAATGGATTGAAGGTGGTTCTTAAATTAGCCTCCATAGTCTTAAAAAAATCGAGAAAAAATATTATTCAATATTGCAAGAGCCAATCAATTTCCTTATTTTTCCATTTTAATTTAGAAGTTGCAGTGAACACTTTATGAAAAACCTAGGATCATAAATAGGGACCTATAACACTTCTCGTTTGAAAATTCATAACCAAATTAGAAGTAATCCAAAAAATATGAATTAGATAACAACTTGGATTAGATGCCAATTCCTCTTGTCTTTCAAGGAAAATTTACTGAAAAATATTTTGAAAAGTTTCACTTGCCCAAAATTCAGTTCCAATGCTTAAGTGGTTGACTTATGAGCCTCCTACCTTAGTTTCTCATGAGCAAAACCCACTAAGGTACGAGGCTCTAAAAGTGACCCTTTAAGGGCTGATCCGCCTTTTTCATAGGTTTGCATGAACAAAAATATTTTTAGCTCATTTTTCAGAGAAAGAAAAATGAATGCTTGACATAACACAAGTAGTTTCATATTTTTTGAAGCATTTTTGAATTAGTTATGAATTTTCAAAGATTTTTGTAGTAGGTACCTATTTGTGACCATAGGTCTCCCAAAATCTGCCCCTTGCAACTTGTATAGTGATTTTTGAACCATGGAGGAAATGATTGTCTCTTGGAAGGAAATAAGTAAATTTTTCTTGATTCATTCAATAGCAACAGTGATCCGTTTAAAGATCACCTCCCATCCATTTTACAATCAGCTATGGGGCAGTTGCAAGGAGAGGGTCGCAATTACAGCCTCCTACCTTATAATAATGCAACTGTATGGCTGCAGTGTTCCAACATCTCTGAAAACAAAAACTTTTTATTACTTTTTCTTGCAGCAAAAGTAACCCTTTATTTGTGTCAAAAATTTAAAAACTAAAAATAATCTTTGTTCCATGAGGGTCACCATCATGGTGTTTGTACTTCTTCAAGAGTGCATCAAAGTCAACTCATACTATATGGCTTGGGTACAGTTTCAGTTTTGGTTTCAGTTTTGAGTGCAGATGCAAAATGAAGCTGTAAAAGTTGAACATAGGGCTGCTTTACACGTAGAGGCCGGGCCAATTTTTCTTAAGGCCAATTGCACCAAATTTTAGCCCCTTTTGGGGAAGAGGTTGGCCTCAACTACTCACTAGAATAAGATCATAATGGGGGTTGATTCTCTCAAGTATAAAAGCCTTGAAGCCAAGAAGTTGGGCCAATTTTTAAAAAAATAGAAGGAAGAGAGAGGAGGCTGAGATTTTTAGGACTATTTTATACCTAGAGGTCAATTGCCCAAAATCCAGTAGATCTGATTTGTTAAAAATAATAATATTTTTAAAAACAATTTTTTTGATTAAAATTTGACATTGGCTCCTAAGCAAAGAAAGGCCTCCCATTTTTGGTGCACCCAATTTAGCAAGCTCGAGCCATATTAGATTGTGTCCTTTTTCAAAAGAAAATTCATTGCACTAAATTGGCCCGGCCTTTAGGTGTAAAGGGGTTGGGACCAATTTTAGCGTTTTGTCCAATCATAAGTGAAGATTTTTGGCCTTTGATACAATAAATTGGCCCAACCTCTAGATGTAAAGCGGCCCTTAGTATGGTTTCTCCTCCAAGCCACTTGTGGTTGGAGCTTGGTATTCTTTTCCTTGCAATGAAATCTTGTTTCATTTGTTTAACGCATGAATGCCTGAGGCACCAAAATTTGGTGTTTGCAAAACTTTGAAGTTAAATAAAACCTAATCAAATTGCTATTTTTAGTAATTTATGTTTTTGATAGATTCTTCTTAAATTCTTGTTTTAGCATCAAAAATTCGATTTTGAAAATAAATGATAGTGATTTTTCTATTCAACATTTTATACAAGGATACCCATTGCAATCTTGACTTCTCATAGTGTTGAGAGCTCTTGTAAATGAGCCTGAAATACACCAGGACTTGAAGAAAAAATCACATTCAAAATTCATTTAAAAAAATTGTAGAGTAGATTTTGAGAAGCCACTAAAAATGATGTTTTGTATCTTATATTCAATTGTAGGATCTTATAGTGAACTTGTATAGGACTAGGTGGAATTTTTTTTGGTAAAGTTGATACAATATAGGTGGAATTTTACCAAAAAAATTCCACCTAGTCCTATACAAGTTCACTATAAGATCCTACAATTGAATATAAGATACAAAACATCATTTTTTTTTTGTTTAAGTATGGAAGACTTCTAATAAGATCATGCACTATGAAGATGTACTTGAAATTCCCAAAACATTGCTCTATTTTGTAAACATTTTCTTATTTCATAGTTTGTGAAAATAAGAATCTGAATGATAGATTGAAAGATTCAACAAGTGTCCAAAAAAATTAAATGGAAAAAAAAACCCTCCAATTCCTATAGTCATTTGATTGCTAATGCATTCACCTTAACTTAGTGACTAAACCTTGGGCGAGACTCATGGTCCCGTTGTGTCATCTTTGAGTTTCCAAATTGTTTTAATGACTATTACCTTCTAAAAAAATGTCTAGGTGACTTTTGTCATCTATGGTAGAACCACCCATTATTGACCACTTTAGGGATTCCACATATGTTCTAGAGCAGTATAAGGCAATGTAAATTTCCATGATTTGATGAGTCCCAACTTTGAAAAGGAAGAAAAACACATTCTACACTTTGGTTGAAAATTTGTTCTAGCCTTTATTGCCACTATTTTTAGCCCTAGAGGTTGGAAATGAGTCTTTGGTCAACAGTGGGTGGTTCTACCATATCTCAACCTCCATCGATGAATTCCATATTAATTGGGTGGCTCAACATCCTACAAGACATTGGCCCAACATTGGCCCAACATCCTATAAAACTCATTACTGCTAAAGGACAAAGTCTATTATCATGTAGTCAAACTTGAAAGTCCTATACTCTATATCCATTTCTTCTATATTTATATATGAATTTTTTTGGTTTTATTTTTTAGAGATGAAATAACATGTCTTATATTTGTCATAAAATTTTCAAATCTTTTTGTGAAAATTTTAAAGTTCTATAAATTTTTGAAGAAGAAATGAAGAAAATTCAAATGAAATACTAATCATGTTCAAAAAAACAAAAAAATTCAAAATAGAATTATATTATAATATAGAACATTGTAGTATGAATGAAGTTTTAATCTCATTCCATCTTTAAAAATATTCTAATAGATTTTCAACTTCAAACTTCATTAAAAAAACTTCTTTTAAGGAATTTTTAAAGATTTCTAAGCGGAGTAGAAACTTCACTTTATAAGCTTTGTTTTGCAAATTTTTCTCAAAAGCAAAAGAATTCTTTTAATTTCAAAATCAAGTTTTAAAGGAAAAAAAATTCAAAGTATTGAAATACATTGGATAATGTACCATTTTTTTATAAACTACCCCATATAAAATAAAAAAGAATGAATCTTATCAGGTGCAATATCTACTCTAATTGAATTTTTTAAATACATAACTTTCAATATTTTCTAGCAATATTAATCTTTGGAGCTATAGCCATAGCTTGTCAATTTCCTAATTTTAGATTGAAAAGGTAAATTTGGTTTATACCATGATGAATATGAAACAAGCTTTGCACTGAAAGACCATCATGTTTGTTAGAATCTAAATAAGGACAAATAAGCATGATGTTGATAAGTTTATTTTAGCCCATCTAGCAATTAAGAGGTTGAAGAAGAGTAGCATGTATCTGACATAATTTATACGTTTAGGAAAGGATCTATATAGAGCAAAATACCTAAAGAATTTGAACTTTTCTTTTAAAGCATGGTTGGGCTCTTATATGTGATTTTCCATATTAGATTGATTATTGGGGTAGCATGAAGCAAGACAATTCTTCCAATAAAAAGGTTGCATCCTCTATTCAAGACTCTCATGAGCTTGCTCAAGGCTCTACTAGTGTTATAGAAGAATCAAATGCCACTTTACTAGAGACCCCTCAAACACTTGTTGAAATCAACATATTGGATTTTCATTCCAAGTAACTGACATAGTATTATTGATCTTGTTGCTACAATGAGACAAGATAAATATAATTCTTATTTTCCAACTACGTAGAAACACAATCCACTTAGAATTTTTGAAAGTTTATTATTAATTGATTCATTCTTGTATGTAACATTTACATGACGTAAATAGATGTTTGATGGATTACAATATAGCTTGCCAACGATGTAGAGAATGATAGTGCAACATTGCATATTGAAATCATACAATTATTAGCTCTGTTAATTTGGCAATTTTCTAAACATCAATCAACAAAATTAACAAAGTCATATTGGTATATAACTAAAATAAGGTGACTTAGCATTTTTGGATGTATAAATTAATATATATTCTTTAAAATTGTAGATTTATCTTTTGATAAAATGAGCATATTTCTTAGATTTGTAAATCTTGAGGGAGTTGTTTCCTCTTGGATTTCTCATGCCAAGGTTCATTGTTAAGGCCTCCCTCCCTCCCTCCCTCTTCCATTACTCTTCTAATCAAAGAAATCTCACAATGACGGTTGAATTGTTTGCTTGACTTTAATTTTTGTATAGTTTTGTTTTGTATTTGATGTTGTTGTAGAAATTTGTGATTATTGTTTAGGTTTTGAAGAAAAACTTGTTGTTGGTTTTTTTGTAGCCAATTGTATTGACACCTTGCAAGTATCCATTTGATCATCCTAGGCAAAAACAAATTCAACAATTTGAACTATTGTTCATTAGTGAGAAGTTTATCATATGGTCTATGAACTTTAATTTGGGGAGGGAAATTGGTGTCAAATCTTGCCAATTTACTTAGTCTTCTTTAATTGTAAGTTGATAACGTCTTTTAGTCCATTTCACTACAATTAGTTAAGCTATTACTACAAGAACAATTGCTTAAAACAAATTAATGTCAAAAAATAGTATAGTTAACTTTGGCATTAAATTTTGGTTAGAATATTTTAATTTGAAAAATCTTTTGTGTGCTCTTTAGCAAATGATTAGATTGATTCTACCAACTGTTGATGTTTACTATTGTGATTGATTTTGAAGCTCAAAGATCTAAAGAAGTTTGGACCTAAGGGGTGCTTCACACATGGGCCAACCAAGTTGAGAGGCCATGGGAATTCATGGCCAAACTTTGGGCGAGAGTCCAAAGAAATGGGCAATTCGATGGACTCTCAACCAAAGTTTGGATCGCCACAAAGTGACAACCCAAACTTTGGTCAAGAGTCCTTCGTGACGCCATTGCCATGTAGGAGCTTGGGCTTCCATGTAGGCTTTTTAGAGGGTGACGGACTTTGGATTGTGCCGCCTTGTGTGAAGGGTCGAGAGACCAAAGTCAAGGTTTTCTGAAATTTGATTGGTGGAAGCCAACAAACTCTCAACCTTGGGCCCATGTGTGAAGCGGCCCTAAGAACCAATAATCCAAATGTAGCCATAGTCCAAATTCAAAGGAAATGAACTAGTATGAGTACTATAGACAATTGTAATATTGATGCATCTATTTCAATTTGAAATATGATTGGACTAAACTAAGATGAAAATTGAACTGAAGGCATGATATTATTAGTACAAGCATTTCATTCTTTAGTAGGCATTGATATTGTTTTTCAATGATGATCATTGCATATTTCCAACAACTACATGGCATCAAACTTCATAATATATTTGGGATAAGAGTGATGCAACATGGAAGTTGAGATTCCCCTTGGAGATATTTAATCTTTCTATTGTTGTAGTATATGCTAAATTATAATATTATATATACTAAATTTGTTTTTCAATTGTAGATAGGCCAAACCTCAAAAATGCTTAAGGCATTGTTCAACACTATAGCAAATTCAATGCTAACAAATTGTATAGCTTGAGCATTTGTTAGAGAGAGGAAGAAAAAAATACTATAAGCAAAAAGTATTTTGGAGAATTGAACAATATTTTTGTCAAACTTGCATGGATTTATGGATAAATTAGTGAATGTCATGATGCGAAACTAGTTTCAAAAGTGTGGGACGTATACATTAGAAGATTTTGGGGGCCTCTAGATGCCTGTGAGTTATCACAACCTGCGAATGCATGAAACAGGTTTGGCGCAGCGGTCTAACGTGGCCAAGACCCTGCCACGTCATTGACCCAATTTTTTTTTTTATGAAAAAGAAAATTCTAACAACAAGCCGTTCCCCTTGCTGTAAGGGACATGCTTGAAACAGGCTTCTGGACCCCCCAAAACTCTTCTAATGTTTGTGCTTCAAATCAACATTATGATGGTATGATAATTTAGTGAGAATCCAATGTGAGAGAAGTAGACCATAAAAAAAGTTAGCTAAATTTAAATTTAAAACTATACAAAATATTTTATTGTGAGCCAAATTATTCTATAGACTTTAGTACAAATTTATCTATGAAGTTTTTGCATGTCTAGAAATGGACAATAGACAAAGTGAAAATCTTTTGTTGATATTGAACATAAACTTGAAGTAACTATAATAGTATAAAATTTTGCAAGTAGCCTACACTTTGGTCCTATTATAAAAGTAAATGGTTCTAATTGGTCAACAATTCACATATGAAAAGACAACTAAAATTGAATACACACACACACATGACTTCAAAAGGGTTGAGAATAAATTGAACAAAATTTAATGTCTTGGTGAATATCCACTTCAACAACCAATGATTGCATATAGAATGTATAACTCCAAGTCAAAGACAAATAAACCCTTCATAGAATAAACAATGTATGTACAATGCATTGAACACTATATACCAAATTTTTTGGTAGTACCATCAACAATATACAAATTGATTAAAAAAATACAACAAGGCAGTATAGAAATGTATACCTATCACTAATGACAATATCACGATTAATACTTACATCAACCAAAAAAATTCCATTCATTTTCTCTAAGATTCATCCATGCTAGATTTGCCATGGTGGCATTGGCTTCCACCTAAATTGGCTTATATGGATGTCAACTGAACAAATGTTGCTCACCAATTCAATTGCTTTAAAAGAAGTGGATGGATAGAAAACCAAAATTCCTTAATGAATCATTTATCATTCCTCTTGGATGTGCTAGTATGTTATTTTATGCTTATGTAGACCTAGTCACCTAAACCAATAGAAAACTCTTCATTGTTATATAAACCAACTTTTCTTGAATCTACAAAGGAGATCAATAAAAGTCCTCTTGCATTTATCTTCCAAAGGATTTCAAATCTTTGGTAGTGGTAGGTGGTAGTAGTTGGTAATACTTGTGCATGCAAAGGGTGGAGGAATTTGTTTGGATCTCGGTCAGTGAAGTATGTATGCAAGTATTAGGAGTATGACTAGAATTCCATAATAATTTGGACTTATAGGATGTGGGTTGGCTCTAAGTAGGAGATGGAACGGATAGTGTGAGTGTTGAAGATGAACAATTTGTATTTGGAGAGGGGGTGGAGATTGCTATAGTAGGGATTCTAGTATATTTCCTATGAGCCAAAATGTGGGTTTGATTTTTATGACAATTGTATTAGACAAGGTGAGGTGAACATTGTATCTCTAGATTTTAGAGCATAGATTTGGGGGATCAAATCTAGGACCAACATATAAGAACTTTAAGCAAAGAATAGTAGATGGGGGGCAAGATATTGTCAATTCTATTTTTTTCCTTTGTTTACTATAAGAAAATGGGCACAAATGTGATTGCAGAAGAATTACTTCTTATTTGGAATGACTATAGAATGACTTTTGTGCCCTAATTGTGGGTTCAAGGAATGTAGAAATTTGCAAAACAATAGAAAGAAGAGTGGGTATTTTAATTAGGGGAGAACAATTAGTTGCAAGTATGTAAGGTTTAGGTGGTTTTAGTTGTAAAAAAGAGATAAATCGTATTGATTCAAAAATGCCTATTCCATGGCATGTATCAAGGGCTCATAGCTATGGTAGTGGTATTCAAATTTTCACAAGTAGAAGGCATAGTATTGATAATGTAGAAGAAGATGCTAGTATAGACCATGTTAACATTAGTTTGGCTCTTAGGGGCCAAGGCTTGTATTTAGTTAATGTGACACTTGTCATGCAATTTGAATTATGCCATGTTGCCTTTCTATAAAGCTCCAAATAATTTAATCAATTCATCTCTTAAGAAAAAATGACCATCTACATCTTGTTATTCTATATTGCTACTATTCAAATCCTCAAATGACAAGTCTTTGTCCGAAAAAAACAAACTATTGTTAAATAATCTTGCAACTATATCCTTTAACTTAGGTTCATGTTATTCATCCTCTACAATCAAGTTGTGGAGGATGCAACAATTGAACACAATGTCATGTATAACATCTATACTCCAATGGTAGTAGGAAGAGCATATGATGGCAAATGCCGGGCTTTGAATACTTCAAAGCAACACTCCACATCTTTGCAAACCGCCTCATGTCACTATG
The DNA here is from genome assembly GCA_963969395.1 of Pseudoscleropodium purum. Taxonomy (NCBI): domain Eukaryota; kingdom Viridiplantae; phylum Streptophyta; class Bryopsida; order Hypnales; family Brachytheciaceae; genus Pseudoscleropodium; species Pseudoscleropodium purum. The sequence goes on from OZ017802.1 coordinate 1,127,378, forward strand.
AAAATAGCCCTACTTTTCATCTAGGATCATGTGGATAGTTTAATTATACAAAACAAGACTACTTTAAATAAATGCCATTAGTTAGTACATAGTACTTGATGTATTCATATCTTTAGCTTCATTTGTTAGCATATTGTGGAAAAGTTGGAATTAGTCCAACACATTTAAGTCATTGTTAAATCCTGGCAAGCTCAAAAAATTGTGTAAATCCTCACTAGCTATTTCAGAGACAACTTGTAATCAACAAGTATTTCAGAGACAATCTTTGAATTCAACCCTTGCTACAAGACAAAAGTGTTTCAATGACTTCATGTAGTTTTTCTTTCATTTGTCCTACAATAGTCGTCAGTTGTAGTATTTTGCACAAAACTTGTAACACACAAGAGAAGTGCTACAATGATTTTTTGGTGGGGGGATAAACTGTCTAAACCACAAGCATCTACTTTTTGCACAAAAGAACTATCAAAACTACAAATTCTATCTATGATATATGTAAAAACAAAGAATGGTGCATACGGTACCTTTTACAAAATAAATTAGGTCTATATACATGGGATCTAAGAAGTAGTCTGTGCATCTTTTGTCAATTTCTAGCAATACTTGGAACTCTACTAGTCCGGGAACTTCTAGCACACGTAGGCATGCATGCTTGTTGTCTTTCTACATCTCTAGAAGCCATTGCAAATTGAAATTGTCCTCATCTTTATCCTCTTCTATAATTTCTCTAATAGCTAGCAATTTAGCCTTCAAAGGATGCATTCTCTCAAGCCTTGTATACCAAATGAACACAAGAATAGCTCTAAGGGAGTTGAAAAAATGCAACAATAGAAGACCAAAAGAAAATTGTTGCATGGATGAGTGTCTCAAAAGTGCCCCCCATGGCTTCACTATAAGTCACTAAAACCAAAGGTGTCTATTTATCATAGATAAATAGTCAAATACTCATTCCTATGTGGGCTCTTTCATTGAAAAGTGTATGATCTACATCCTCACTTGTTGGCACCCAACTTTGAATTAGAAGTATATGTCACTTAGTGATGTTACTTTTAGCTATTTCCTTTGATGACTACTACTATTGAAAAAAAATTAAAGTCAAAGATGGCTTACTTTTATCTTTTGAAAGGAAATCCAATAGAAAAAAATAATAATCATTATTATTATTCATTCAAAAACATCCCCCAAAATTTTATCTTTATTTTCACTATTAAAAAGTTGTCAACTTTGTATTAAAAAAAATTCTTATAATATAAGAAGTGTTTCACTCAAGCAAAAACTTCGGAGCACTTCTAAGAAAGTCACTAGAAAATATTTAAATATATCAATACTCTCAAAAAAGTCTATGTGTAATGTTTTGTTTAGTTGGGACAATCCATATACTACATTTCAAAAGTACCATACTCCTATTAAAAATTGAAAGTTCTTAAATTAACTACATAAATGTCTTCATAATCAAGTTGTTACGTATTTTGGGCAAAAAAATTGTGAAAGACATGATTGACCATTTGTGGCATAGAGTCCTTGTTATGCTAACATATTCTAAAAACATCTTTGTGATTAGTTTATTGGAATATTCATCCATGCATCTATCTAAGATTTTTGCGTCGTAGTCCTTATTCAACTTACACTTTGGACGTTTTTAAGTTTTAGCTCTACAATTTCTACAAGCAATTGTTTTGAATCCTATCAATAGTAATTTGGAGGCAGTCTTTAACGGACTATAGTGACAACTTTTCTACCATGGCTACATAATAGGGATGAGTGGAGATGTTCTCTTGTGCTTGAAAGGGATTGTAGGAATCCACCTATGCTAATTTGGTGAGCTTGTTGGGCATAAGTGATTGGTGGTACTCTAAAAGTACTTTGATTTTTACTTGTCAAACACTGCAATAGAGTAGCAAGAACATGGAGCTTCACTTTTGAGAAGTGCAAATTGGAGAGTTTATAAAACATGTCGACAAACAAAAAGACTAAATCTATTTTTTTATAAGATAGTTGGCAACAAGATTAAGAGGATATTCATGGTTTGATACAACTAGGTTCCAATGTAATAGGTAACTGTTCCCCGGGAGTTGGTTATTGATAGTGAACCATCACCTTTGAGCCTGACGAAGCTTGAGTCTGGATTGATGGTGACATGTCACTAGCAATAACTGGTTCACAGGGATGATTACCGCACATAATCATCCACCTCAGAGACAAGCCAACACAACTACCGCTTGATCTAGTTGTCGTGGTTTGAAATTCAAAGTTTAAATTTATATTGGAGTGCAATTTTCATTCTCATGAGCTCTGATTGTGCAATGGCATTTTGAAGTAGGTATGTTATTTTTGATGCTATTGTGATTGCTTTGACGCTTTGAATTTGGTGCATTGGTTTCATGTTTTTGCAATGACAAGGAACATTGCTGAAATTATTAAGTTGTGTAAGGGTCTACATTCATGCTCACAGCCTCGACATCGATTGATGAAATTAGAGAGATGCAGCGCGAGAATACGAACGAGCTCTGTACAGATGGTTATCATGAATCAATGCCCTTGCTCATAGCCAATCTAGATGTGACACATCGGTGAGAATTTGAGAGCGGCCGGTTACGTTCTCATATTGATAATTCCTAAATGAGTGCTGTATTTTTGACGAGAAGTTGAAATTGCCAATTTATGAATGGATGAATACTCATATAAGGACAGATGGATGAAGACAAAAGGACAGCTTGAGTATACAATGAGTTCTGGTCAAGCTTCTTCAAGGAGGAAGCACAAAAGTATTATTGTGTGACTGCATATGGCAACTGTATTTTCTGGAATTTGTTCGAAGTTATCAGTTTATTTTGAATCAGGCACAGCAAAAGCTTGAACTTAATTGGTCACCGAGTAGAAGCCGAGCGGAAGGACATTTTGAGCTGACATTTTTGTTCGTTGATCTGTGCACTGAGAAAGAAGCGAAGATTGAACTCAGAGGTTGGCTTCAAGGATCACCATTGAGAGCAGTGTCAGCGACTTGTTTCAGCTGTGCTACAGATCTTTTGTGAATTCTGGTGAGTGTCCAATACGAAGCATCATAGTCTAATTTGGTATGATTTCGACATTAGTATCAGGAGAGATTTTCTTGTTTCATTTTGCTGAAAGGAACTACAATTGTGAGAACTTAACCTAATTGCTGCAATAGGATTGACTTGCAAAAGACTGTGTCAGAGGTTGTCTGGCGTAGGGTTAGCTTTTGTTGAGTCAATGGACTCTTTCTGCAAGAGGGCTCACATTTAAGGGTCATGCACGAGAGTCCATTGATGACCTGAAACGTTGGCTCAAAATGCGCAAAAATGCTAAAACATTAGACAGGAATAGAGACAGGTGGTTAGCCCAGTTGCGTCTGTACGGCATAACTACCACAATGAAGATGACCAAGGCAGATGTGATGGATGCTCTCATAGCTGCGGTCTCAGGAAGACTGAGCGGACCCTTGAAGGATATGCTCCAGCTGGAGAGGGAATCGGCGTAGAAGTTTTTTTAGCAAATGCAGAGGCAAGGGAGAAGGATTATGCATCCTTTAGCGAGGAATATTGTTCTGTGAAGTATAGCCAGTATAGCCAGCGATATCTAAGCGAGAAATTCTTGAGTGGCACAAACGATGAGAGGTTGATGGTTTTTTGGCTTCATCAAAGGTGGTATGACGGGTAGAATGTGCATGATGCTGCCGCAAAGATATTATGACGGACAGGAGGACAATGAAGAAACCAATTCAGAGGACAATGGTGGAGACAACAACCTATGAGGTGAATGGCAAAGAGGAAGACTCCCAAGAGAGTAACAAGCAAAAGAGGTAAGAAACATTGCCTCAGAATGCTTTCCTCTCGTCCTCTGCAATCTTCAACTTCAGCATCGGTTTTGGAAGGAATGCTAGGCTCAAGTAAAGATCTCCCTCACCCAGTTCATTTGTTTCCCAACATCAAAGGTGCCGTTCAGTTGGCGAGGTCAAGAAACTTTTGAAAGAGGTGGGATCCAAGAACTTACAGGTAACATTGGTTGTTTGGAATTTTTGAGCTAGACCCGAGAGCAGATTGATATGCAAGGCTGGTCGTATGTATAGGAATGCTGTTTTGATGGATTCTTTAATTGTATCTCCAGTCATTCCAAGCACTCGCAGTCCCATCAGATATTCTCAAATAGAAACCATCGAGAAAAATTCCTGCAAATTGTGCATTCCATCCATTATTCTACAATATGTCTCCTCGTTACATAGCGCTTAGGTATGTCAGTCAGACTTGTATTCTGGACCAATACTCGATAAATTGTTCATATTCGAGATTTGAAACGGCTCACATCCTTAAATAGAGCTTTAACCTTCCCAAACAGAATCATAGATTGAAAGCTTGCAACTCGGAGGGCATGTGGTGGAGCTGATAAGCTGAATTGTGAGAAAGCATCACATAAGCTGAATTGTGAGAAAACATCTCTGAGGGTCCCAGTACATTTCGATCTTGAGCTTGATCTTGATGCAATACAACAAGGACTTGAAGCTCCACATTGACTTCAAAAGCTTTGTAGGCACATAAGATTTTTGAATCGACTAGGCCATGACCCCTTTTCATTTTTTTCAGTTTAAGAGTACTCCTCTAATTTCAACTAATAACTCAATGTATGAGCAAGACATTCACTGAAATCTTATGAATCAACCCTCCTGGAGAGGGATATTTCTACTATAATGTGCCAGCGAGAACAAGCTTTTCCTAGCTAGCCTTCAATAATTCTATACATTTCAAGTGCAGACAAGAAAATATATCCTTGCAAATTTGCGAGTGGCCAACTCGAAATAGCATTAATAGCAGATTCACCGTGGTTTGTCGCTACGACGACGAATGCTGCTGTCGCAGAGCTTGCAGGGCGTGACGACAGGGCTGGCGGAGTACATGTCGGGAAAGCTGCGATAGCGCCCCAGCAATATACAGCTCACCAGAATCAGTTTCGATTACACGCTCTTCTTGCCGGAGAAGATATACAGAACATCTTTGCACACTACTGTCGCTTCCGCATGGGGCGTGTTGGCGCTCGCCTGCACCCATTGCTCGCAGCTGTAACATTCCCGTACACACTGCATACATGCATCACCACCAATGTCATTGTATGGCTCTTTCACAGGTAAAGGGATTCCAACACACCAATGAATGCATTAGTTGGATACCATATGCAAAAGTTGTAAGTTTTTTTTTTTTTTTTGTACACAAATGAAATGAGATTTCATTGCAAGGGGTAAATTACAAGCCTGGCAGGAAGACGCAGACGACAAAGTTGTAAGGTTTCAAATGTTTTTTGGTATATGACCTATAACTGACATGAGTTCGGATGTAGACCTCGTGTATATTCTCAGAATCATTACCGAAGTGTGCCGTAATCGTTCTGTCAACCTTAGTGATGTCACATTTGGGTGGGTATTTCAATTAGGTTACCATACTTATCCTATCATGAGCTCAAGTACCATATGCCAAATTCTAGTATCAGCTCAAAAATGTATCGCCATGCCGACACAATCTTATTTTAATGGAGGCGAGATTAGGGATTCATTAGGGTTTGGACCAACCTGATGACTTCGACTGAAGATGGTGTAGTGTAGGGGGTCAGGGTTCATGCCGCGAATTTCCACGGTGCACATGAGGAAGACTTAAACGAAGAGGCAGGCGGAGTCCTGAGTGAAGAGCTTCGTAAATTGCAACGACAGTCTGTTGGCATAAGCCTCTTCGAATTTTTCAGACGTGCTCTTCTCGGAGAACATATTGGCACCGGTGAGAGCGAGGCGACTGTAATGTCGTGACAGGAATACCGGATAGCTGCAATGTACCTTCAGTCACTAGTGCAGAACACAGGTTTTAATGACATTTTAAATGACATTTGGATGTCATTTTAGCCACCCGCAAAGGTCGTTGAAATGACATCCAAATGTCATTTAAAATGTCATTTTTTTGATGTCATTTCAACATACTTATAGTGTACATTTTAGTTCTTCAAAATCTATCAATAAGTAGATTTTATTTTTCAAAATCTTCAAAAAATGTAGATTTTCCTTTCAAAAATATTTTTAAAATGTAGATTTTACTTCCTAAAATCTTCGAAAGATGTAGATTCTACTTTTCAAAATCCTCCAAAATTATAGATTTTACTTTGCTAAATCTTTAAAAATGTAGATTCTACTTTCCAATAATCTATGTTGTTTAGACATATGTACCTTTCATCACTTCCATATTTTTTGAAAGTAATTTACATTTTCATAGATAGCCTACTCGAGTTATTTATTTCTATTACTTGTCTTCTCCATGACAATTGTTATGGGATAATGTTTCCTTCTAAAATCTACCAAATTTGTTGCACAAAATGACATTAACTTCATTTTTGATTGAAACAAACATATTGGGATCAATAATTCTTCTAAAATCTACCAAATTTTCAGTAGCATGGTTGAAATGACATTTTTTTGAGAAATGTCATTTCAACATGTCATTTCAACTACCCTTCTGCACTAGTGAGTCCTCTAGGAATAACCTCGTAAGATTGCATATAATTAAATTTGGGCCCATCTGAATTTCACTTTTCAGAACGGTTAGACGTTTTGATCATTTTAAACCATGAATCATTGGTCCTCAAGGGGTTGCTCATCATTAGAATGATTCGATAACGGCCAGTTATTTGGTTGAAAACGAAGAACTTACTGGCACGACACATTGATCATGATATAATTGAGGAACTCACATCATTGCGCTGTACAGGACAGGACAAGCAGAGGGGGGGACAGGCCAGAGGGTGTGCACTGGAGGGAACAGATGGGTGTAACACACTAGTGCAGAAGGGTGGTTGAAATGACATGTTGAAATGACATTTCTTACAAAAATGTCATTTCAACCATGCTACTGAAAATTTGGTAGATTTTAGAAGAATTATTGATCCCAATATGTTTGTTTCAATCAAAAATGAAGTTAATGTCATTTTGTGCAACAAATTTGGTAGATTTTAGAAGAAAACGTTATCCCATAACAATTGTCATGGAGAAGACAAGTAATAGAAATAAATAACTCGAGTAGGCTATCTAAGAAAATGTAAATTACTTTCAAAAAGTATGGAAGTGATGAAAGGTACATATGTCTAAACAACATAGATTATTAGAAAGTAGAATCTACATTTTAAAAGATTTAGCAAAGTAAAACCTATAATTTCGGGGGATTTTGAAAAGTAGAATCTACATCTTTTGAAGATTTTGGGAAGTGAAATCTACATCTTTTGAAGATTTTGGGAAGTGAAATCTACATCTTTTGAAGATTTTGGGAAGTGAAATCTACATTTGTTTAAGATTTTTGAGAGGAAAATCTACATTTTTTGAAGATTTTGAAAAATAAAATCTACGTATTTGATAGATTTTGAAGAACTAAAATGTACACTATAAGTATGTTGAAATGACATAAAAAAAATGACATTTTAAATGACATTTGGATGTCATTTCAACGACCTTTGCGGGTGGCTGAAATGACATCCAAATGTCATTGAAAATGTCATTAAAACCTGTGTTCTGCACTAGTGACACCAACGTGGGAATTCAAGCAAATAGTCGTGCACCTTTCTCTGGGGATCTTCAAGGTCGAAATCCCCCAGATGAGGAATCGCAGGCTTCGGAGAAACATGGTGTTACCAGCAAGGATAAGCCCCGCAAGCGATACAAGCACGAACGGCGCGCCAGCAAACGGAACATGTTCTCGTCCAATGGTGGCAGTCCTGTGTTGGAGAATGCTGATATCGACAAGAAAATGGCGGTGAGAATTGGATTCACCTCTTCAGCCTCGTACATCGCCTTGACCCTGGAGGAGCCTCTACTGCTGATGCTGGTGTAGCAGATAATTAACACGAATCGATCCAAAGGACGTGATCGATGACCAACATATAGATTGGAACCAGCCGCGACGAGGTCACCAGTGCTTGACGCTCTAGCAATCCCATCTCAGTACTTGATCGATTCTTGCTCCTTAATTACGTGATTTCCACACGAACAGTCGCTCAGTGTTTCTGATTTGGCTTCTGGGCACATGTCCAAACCATCGTCCAGCCCGTCTCCTGTTTCCAAAGTCCGATCCGGTTCAGTAAATCCCAATTTGACAGCTGCGGCATTGGAGGCATTCAGAGCTATGCCATGGCAAAACAACTGGAACCTGCGGACGTAGACAGGTAGAAGCGACACGAAGACGTTGTTTCCGAGGAGCATGAGCACCATCAAGGTGAATAGGTCAAGATCAAGGGGTGAAACCTCGAAGCAGCACACAGTCGTTGAATACAGTACTGTAGCCCAATTGCGGTGAGTCCAGAGACTGCATTGAGTGTGGAGTCCACACAGGAATCTGAGTCACTGCATCTGAATCTTGAGTCGAATTTGAAGTGCCCATGTGAATCTTGGGAGGGCTGCCGTCATTTCACACTATCACATCCTTCCATTGCTTAGGATATGATAATATAGTGTGAAATTAATTTGCCTCTGCATGCATGCAAATGGTCATAATGGTCATAATATCCACCTCAAATGACCACCATTTCTTAAAACTGCCACAAAGCATTTTAGTAGCGACACATGCCTTATCATTCTTAGAGCATCGCCACCAGATGCCCTGGTACGCCCTGGAAAGCGACTTTGAGGCCACTGTAGCCCCAAACGGTCCCCACCAACGGGCTCATTGAGGGGAAACGGCCTTGAGGGCCTCCGTACAAGTAGCGCGACACGCAAAACAAGTACTCCTCTCTAGTGCCACTTTAAGCCACTGTAGCTTTGAAGATTCTCTCCTAGTCAAACCTTATCTTCAACCATGGCTCCTTCTCTCTCCTCCCCGCATGTACGTTTCTATAGAAGTCCAGAGCTTGTAGCTCTTCCCAATGAGCATTGCGAGTTGTTGCCATCGCAAGCTTCTCAACTTCACACCCGTCCTCCTAGGTCGAAGGGTAGGAATTTCACAGTAGATGAAGAGTGTCAATTGTGCAAGTCTTTCCTTCACGTGAGTTAAGATCCCCGTGTTGGAAATGGACAGAAGAATGCAACGTTTTGGGCGAGAATTACTTCTCACTTCAACTATGTTGCTCCATCCAGCAAGCGTTCGGAGCGGTCTTTAGAATCGAAGTGGTCAACGATTAAGTATGATGTGTCAAAGTTTGTTGGAGTTTATGCACATGTAGAGGATTTGCGTCGTAGTGACACCTCTGATGCTAACGTTTTAGTAGAGGCATTGGAATTGTACAAGATTAAGAACTCCAAGGGTACTTCTTTCACTTACTTGCATTGTTGGTATTTGCTCAAGAATGTGCCACGGTGGGATGAGGGAAGTATTACTGAGAGTAAACATTCCCCGTTAATACCATTGCCATCACATTCACCGTCCCACCAAATGTCTGGTGGTAGTGAGATAGAAAACGAAAGTGCCTCGCCCCAGGGTCAACCATTGCAGTCGCCACAAGTACTTGCTCCAAGAGTACGAATGAGACCCCAAGGAACTAGAGCTGTGAAGGAGGATCACAAGAGCATGAAGACACGAGATGGTGCACTTCAAGCACAAGCCGCTGCGACAAAGGAAATGGCAGATGCAACCAAGCGGAAGGCTGATCTCCTGGAGGACCAAAATCTAATTCTACTCATGACCGCCGATGAAGCAGGAATTGTGAGTGAGGATGCTCGCGAATGGGTCTTGCTGAAGTGGTGATCGGAGCTTCGGAAGCTTCGTTGAAAACTTGCTGAGGAGGAGGATTTTGATCGTGGCAGCGACGACGGGAGGGGTCTACCCTTGCAGACCAGCACCGATAGCAGGAGGAGGGGTCTGCTTCCGCAGAGTGGCAACGACGGCGAGAGGAGTCTGCCTCTGCAGAGCATCACCGACGACAGAGCAGCACCGACGACCACAACAACTCGGTACCAGGCAATTGCCGAAGTTGAGCAGTCACCAACGACATTAGTTGTCGAAGTTGAGCGACAACAGGTGCAAAACCAGTAGGGTTGGCACACCATTTGCATTGATGAGGGTCTACACCGATGCATAGGTTTGCTCCTACCTCACTCTTGTCTACTTTGATTGAAATTTTGAACTAGTTTATTTTTTGTTTTCTCCCTCATTGACCTTTCCAACGGACACTTGGAAATTCTCGTCTGTAGAAAAACGGGTCCCTGTCTAAAACTAAACATGTCTGAAACTCGAAGACTTGTTCGTATGCAAGTTGGTGAAGATTTTATGCTTCGTACTTTGGTTTGTTGATTGATTTGGGAGTTGATGAGTTGAGTAATAAGATTGGAATTGACGAGAGAAGGAATCAACGATGAACTATAAGAAGTTGCATCAGGAACTGCTAATTGAATTAGGGTTTTCACATTGTTATCAACATTCTTGTTCTCACGTTTCTGATTCTCTTGGTTGTGTCTTTCTCGATTCTGATTTTACATACTTTGTGCCTTAGCTATTTATACACTTGGTTTTCTCATTTTTCATGGTTTGACTTTTGGTATTCTGGAATAGGAAAGATGTGCATGCTTGATTGGCTTTTTTTTGTCCTGGCTTTACTTATCCATGTTTGAAGGAACTTTGTTATGGTTTGTCTTGAACAAATTCATATGTTCAGTGTATGTATGCATTATATTTGTAGGAATATAGAGTCAAAGGAAAGAATAGTAAGGGATGAGCGATGGTTTATTTTTATTTTTAAAACCTGTTCTTTGAACTATTTTGAACTATTACATATTGAATCGCAGGTGAAGGTGAAGGGAGTGAGTCACCTAAATGGTTTGCAACACCCAATCGGTGGAGGGGTCTAGAATTAAATCTAAACAGTAGCAATTCACAGAATGTGTGTGTGCAGTTGGACACAGAGAGTGGAGATCAAACTTGGTCTCAAAGCCAAAGCACAGAAGTTTTGATTGATAGAGAAGAGGAAGAATCACAATGTGATCTTAATTTGAGTAGAGTGTTTTTCTAGTACATGCTATCACCTTTGAGCCTCCATAGATGCTCAATTAAGTCCCCTCTCAAGCTAAAATGGTCATCTTGATTCTCTAGTTGTTGCGTTCCCGCAACAAGATCTTGGAAGGATAGGCCTCTTCTAAATTGTACTTGCTCTTGATTATCAAACAAAGCCTCTAATCCATCTTGTCCACTTTCATTCTCTACTATCATGTTGTGGAGTATAATGCATGCTTGCATTATGTCTTGCATTGTATTAGTGTCCCATTGTCTATAAGGATTTGCAATGATTGCAAATCTAGCTTGAAGGACTCCAAAGCATCTCTCTACATCTTTGCGTGTAGCCTCTTGCATCTTTGCGTAGTGTGAGCGTTTCTCATCTTGGGGGGAGTGAATTGTTTGCACAAAACAACTCCATGGCAGATAGATCCCATCTGCCAAGAGGTAGTACCTAGAGTATGGTTTGCCATTCACTTCAAACACAATTCCCTTTGAGGCCCCCTGCAACAAATCATTGACAAATGGAGACCTATCCAACATGTTCAAATCATTGTTAGAACCTAGCAGTCCAAAAAATGCATGCCATATCCACAAATCTTGAGTTGCAATGGCTTCAAGAATAATTGATTTCTGCTTATTCTTGTCTTGGAAGTGCCCCACCCAAGCCACTGGGCAATTCTTCCAAGCCCAATGCATGCAATCGATTGATCCGAACATACCAGGAAACCCCCTTGCTTCGTTAATTTGCATGTGCCTTAGAATATCCTCACGAGTTGGTTGCCGCAAGTATTGGCTCCCAAAAATGGCCCTAATTGCTGTGGCATATCTCTTCATAGCCTCCATAGCCGTGGACTCGCTAAGTCTACAATACTCATCTACCAAATCTCCAGAAACACCATACGCCAAAATACGCAAAGCAGCGGTGCACTTCTGGTGGCTAGATAAACCCAAAGCTCATGCACAATTACGCCTCTGAACAAAATAGGGATCGAAATCACAAACGGCATCCATAATCCTCAGAAACAACTCACGCTGCATTCGGTAATGCCGCTGGAAAATCCCAGGACCATAAACAAGCTCAACTGCAAAATAGTCCTTAACCATTCTCTCATGCCCCGCTAGATGCTTACGATCAATGTTTGGTCTTTTTCCTGGCCTTGATCCACCACCTCCATTCTTTTCAACCTCCTCACTTTGCACTTCCAACCCGGAAATCAAACCTTGAATTACAACATCATCTTCTTGATCATCCTCTCAAAAGTCCCTCCTAGCCTTCGAAAACCTCTTTCTCCATTCAGACATCGTGCAAGGAACCCACTAAACCCAAAAATAATCAATATTGAGCTTGCAACAACATATGGGAGGAGGCGAACAACACTGGAGACAGACAGATGGGGGGAGGAGCACCGGAGAGTCCCTGGAGAGGGCAACGAGATGGGAGAGACAAGGTTGTAGGTTCTTGGAAGTTACCCCAATGACCTAACTCCGTGCTGCTGGTGGGGCAGCAGCCTCGACCTAGTGTTAGGCCGGCCTGCGGCCACTATAAGCCGCTAGTTGCGGGCAAGCCTAGGCCCACAACTGGTGGCGATGCCCTTAGAGCATCCTCAATGCTATGCCTAGAAAAAGACACTACAACGGTAAGACATGTAATTTGCTTTCCCATCCCCTTTGTCTCAGTGTGGTTTTTCCCTGTCTCAAGCACTTAAATGCAATGATGGTACTTAGAACCCCACATGGCTCTGCAATAGTGTTGGACTGCTAACATGGCCAGTAGCAAAATGGACTAGAGAAGACATATAGAATGCGACAATGCAAGAAGTGAGGAGGGTGTCAGATCTGCTTTGTTGGCAAAGTTCTTCTCCGTTTGGCATCCTTAAGATTGAGATGTTGCCTTTATTAGTATTAGAGTTTGGAGGGCACAACAAATAACTAGTTTTTGTCTTGTAGGAGCTGAGAACTGCCACATCCGTGAAAGTAACATAAGAGGTGCAACTAGTATTGCAGTAGGTTTCCGTTGCTTTTCTATAATCCATGCAGAACTTATAGTTGCACTGCATTAGTAGAGAGTTGATTGAGGATGCTCTTACACTCCAAATATTACATGCCTTTATTGTGGCCACTAAGATATTCCAAAGGCATCAATATCCCCCCTTAAAATGCCATAGTCACATCTCAAGAGCCTTTTGTTTCATTTATTCAAACAAAGCACATTTGAGCTTCATACATAACTATTATTGAGCTAATATTAGAGTAACATAAGTAAACAAGTGCCTACATTCATTAGGAAAAATCTGAGCCCTGTGGAGGGCTGTTAAGAAATTGTTTTCGGTGCCCCGCAGTGCAATTACAGGAAAATAAAAAAATATTAAAAAAATAAATTTTTAAAAAAAGTATGAAAACCTGATGTGGTGCTGACGTGGCACAAGTAGTGCCACATCAGCAGGGTTCATTAAAAAATAAAAAATTGAAGAATTTCCTCTCTAATCGCACCAAGGTAGTTGCGGGTAGTTTCAAATTGGCAGACCTTCCAAGGCCTGAAATTTTTTGTAATGAGGGTAGCTAACCTTGCATATACAAGCTTATCGTGTTGTACATTGCTATGTATCCATTGCCAAAATTGGCAGTGGAGATGTTGGTGTGTGTACTAGTAAGTTTTTAAATTATTCTTAAGTTGTAAAAAACCATAGAATAGTTCAAATTTTTGAAGTTATGAAGATGTATTATAAAAGTGCAACTTAAAATAATAATTAATGGATTAATTATAAACAATGTTATAAAGTTATGATTCATAAATCATATTGATATGCTTAGATCTACTACTTCACTAACAAATATTTATTAGAAAAGATAAAGTCCCACTTGCTAAAGTCCCAATTAAAGACTTTTATTTTATCAAAAATCATTCAAAAATTTCAATTCTATTTTGTTACATATTGAACCATAGAATTTTCCACTAGACTAGTGTGACAATGTGAAAAAATCTTTGTAACTTTGATAGGATAGATTGCAAAATATTTGTATTTCTAGTGAAGAAAATGTTGTTTTTCCCACCTTTCCATACCAATTTATAAGACTATAATATATCCTCCTAACTTCATTTAAGTTTTTGAATTAATAGTTTTCTATATTGAAGAATTGGACTAAGAGTTTGTAAGAAAAAATTCTAATAAAAAAATTGATTTTCATTCATTAAAAGTTTGTAAAATAGAAATAGTTATGAGATAGAAGAAATAACTAAATTACTAATTCTTAATGCATCTTTGAGATGACTTTCAAACATAGTAAATAAATATCAATAGTGAAATTATTCTAAAAAGCAAAATAAAACCCAATTGAACTATTTTTTTAATTTTAAGAGTTGTGATAATTGGCACAAATTTTCTAATTCTAAAAATTGGGATTGGCACTTGTTTATCTATGTTTGTTAGAGGTCTTTCTATTATGAGTATTCTATTAACCCCTAAAAAACTGAATGGTATTTTTGGCAACATAACGATTTTGGTCAACTTACTTCAAATGGAATTTTTTTTTTCTTTGAATTTTCATACAACATGTTGTCAAGGAGTAACTTCAATGCACAATAATTTTCATAACTTTTGACTACATGGTTAACAAAATATTGTATAATCCATAGTTTTTGTTGTCTAGTAGGTAGTTTAGGCAACTAAAATAAAATCACTTTTTAAGAAAATAAAAAATTGAACTTGATTTCTTAGATTCATATATATACATAGAAAGCTTTTAATCATTCCATTTTGATTAATAAGATGAAAGTTATGAGAAGTTTTAAATTGCTTGAAGTTATGGAATCTCTACTCTAAAATAAACATTAAAGTCTTCTATTTAATGTAATTTTCAATATTTTTGAAAAAAAATAAAAGCACTGAATTTATATTGTTTATTAAACATTACAACAATAGAAATTGACAATTTTCAAATCCATAACTAAATTCTTAACAATTTAGTATTTTTAATCAAACTCTAGTTTTTTTTACTTACCATATTTTTTCAAGCATGAATATGAAATTTTTTTGTTGAAATATTTTTATATGTGTTCCCAATTCATTTCTTCAACATATTATGGAGAGGTTCAAGTAGTAGGATCTACGCATTTTTGTGTAAAAAATTTGAAAGATGAAATTTAACCATTTGAAAAGAATTGAAAATACTTCTTTTTTGAAATTCAAGCAACTCGATCTTATAATTTGTAAGGGCTCTTTTAATCTAAAATTTTAGGAAGGCATATTCTAACAAGTTCACTAAAGGATCCTATGATTGAATTTATTAATGAAAAATCTTGATGAAGATCTTATCTTTGTTTTGGATTTGAGTGCTTTGAAGCAATTTTGGGCCTAAAAACATCAAATGCATTTAGGGATTAAAGAAATGGGTAAATTTGTAGAGTATCTAATCTTGTTTATTCTTAGTCTAATTAATTGTAGAGAAATTTGGAGCAAATTTTAGCTTGGCTTGACATAGGAATCATCTTCTCCGACTTTAATTCCTAAATGCCTAAGTCTTTTTTTGAGCATCTTGGAACATGCTCTAAATTGAACCAAAAAAACACATTTTGATAAATTTTTTCAACTTTTTTTTGAATTGTAATTGAACAAATTCAAACTAAACATGTTAGAGATTACACAAAAAGAAAACACAATAATATCACTTATGGATTGAAAGTTTATAATTTGATCATGATAGTGTTAAAACTACAAGAGTGATTTGAAGTCTTTCAATCCTAGCTTCACATCAAAACTAAAATTGAAGTCAATGAAAAAATATGAATTAAAGAACATAAAATGCCTACATCCCAAGTCAATTTATAACTTTTCAAAATCTACTTTACAATTTTTTCAAAGAATTTCTAATGTGATTTTTTCTCCATGATCTACAGTACGATATTTTCAGAAGTTCAATTCCAAGAACTGTCAATACTACAAAATCATCAAGATTTGCTACAAACACCCTTGTACAAAATCTTAAATAGAACAATCATAATTAGTCATTTTCATAATCAAATTTTGATGCTAAAAATTAGACTTCAAAATTTAAATTTTTAAATACTAAAAATAGTAAATAATTTGACAAGTTTGTATTTGACTTCAAAGTTTGGTAGAAACCAAAATTTGGTGGCTCAGGGATTTATGAGTTAATATTATGTATGTTATACCCTAAACTCTTCTAAAATTTTGATTTTGTTTTCAGCAAGTTTTATTTGGGTTTGGTTTAAAAATGAAGTATTTCATATCAACGAATCACAATGAAAGCCATTCAATTTGATTTTTTTGTTTTCAAATCTAAATCACATTTTGAGTGTTTGCAAGAATTACCTAGCACTGATTTTGTTTTGTTCTCACAATACTTGTAATTTTTTGGAGCACTTTAAAATTAAAAAATAATTTCTTTAATTACAAAATATAGACAATGTATCATTCATTTAAGAAGATTAGACTTTAGAAAGACAAAGCATAGAATTTCTTTTCTAAGAATGAGAACTAAAAAGTGGAAAATACCAAAAGAATAGGTATTTTGACATTTTAATTTGTACAAAATAGGAAAAAATATTGAAAATTAAAATAAAAAAATAGACCATTTGTAGCAACTCTATGGAAATGGTCATTCACCAAAAGAGCTACCAAAATAATATCTTACTCTACACATGTTTTAAATGCAAACAAAATAAAACTCACTTTGTGAACTTTCATACAACATAGAATCAGGGTTGACGAATTTCAACGTCCGCCCCCAAATAGCGTCCGTTTTCCGGACGTTCGGACGCACGGACGCTAGCGGACGCAACGTCCCGACCGCTGTCGGAAAGCGGACGGGCGGGGCGGACGGCCCGACCGCCCAAGGCAGACGCCCAGATCGTGCGGACCAGATTAGTCCGCGCGTCGATCGGACGGCCGTAATCGGGCGGACGGGGCGGACGGGCGGACAGGCGGACGCGAATGTCAGCGGACGCTGCGGACACAGCGTCCGCGTCCAGACGTCCCGGACGTCCGGACGTCTTGTCAACCCTGCATAGAATTGACTATTTTAAAACCTTGAAGAACCAAGTAGCATTTTTTGGCAACATGGTATTTTGGTCATCCATTTACAAATGAATTTTTTTACTTAAAATTTTTCATACAACACGTGGTTGAGGAGTACTTGTAAAGCACAACAATTTTCATAACTTTTGACTAGTACATGGTTCAAAAATTATTGTATGATATATAGTTTCTTTTTGGAGCCCTAGCAATGCAAGTAGTTCAAAAAATATATTGTTTAAGAAATAAATATTAGAACTTGATTTCCTAAATTTATATATATATATATATATATGAAAATATCTACTTCATTCCATTTTGATTAATGAGACAAACTAAAGTATGACAAATTTTAGTTTGAGGGTTATAAAATCTCTATTCTAAATTTTTTTTCACATGTGTTGGATGGCTTAGAACTACAGCTTGTTGCCATAGTTCTTGTAAATGATTTGTAATGTTTGTGTTTTTTAACACCTTTAGTACATTAAACTCTTTCATTACTTTTTCATTTGTAATGTTTGTGTTTTTTAACACATTTTGTACATTAAACTCTTTCATTACTTTGTCATTTGTAATTTCTTGCTTTTATTTAGCATTTGTGCATGTATTTGTCTTCAAGTATGCATTCTAATGTAAACGCATCCATTTTTTGCCTTAAAGTTGAATCTTGTGGGTGTACAGGGCATATCTTGTCACTTTAATTCTCATTACTTGTTAAATTAGTTTTGTTCTTTATAAATAAAATAGCCTCCAATAAATTCAGCCTATGTACGTATTATAAGTAAAGATAGGCATGATAATATGGGCTCTAGGGGGGTTTATAAGTAATTATAGGGGCCTGAAAATTCAAAAAAATAAATAAATACCCCCCCTAAAAATACCCCAGCGCCGCACATGGTACCCACAAAATACGAAGAGTGTCCTCCCCGGGTCTTGGATAAAGCAAGTCTAAAATCTTCATTTGCATTAATTTATTTTTATAATGAATTGAACTATAGGATCCTTTAATTAACTTGTTAGAATACATCTATCTAAAATTTCATAATAAAAAACCATACCAATTGCAAATTCACAGTGCTTAGATTTCAAAAGGAAGCATTTTCAACTCTTTCCAAATGGTAAAATTTCATCCTTTAAACTTTTTATACAAAAATGTGTAGATTTTAATAATATATTGGAAAAATAAATTGAGATTACGTATGAGAAATTTCAACTAAAAATATTTCATATACATGCTTGAAAAAATAATAAATAGAGAGAAGTAGTCAAGTAGAGAATGATTTAAAATACTAAATTGTTAAGAATTTAGTTATGGAATTAAAAATACCCATACTAGTAGTTGTAATGTTGTAATAAAAAATCTACATGATCCTAAGATTTTATTTATTTTTTAAATATTGAAAATTGAGTAGTGCTTCGTTGCACAAAATGAACAGCACAATCAGATCCAATTGACAACAAGCCTGACTCAGATGATGAGCTGGCCTGCAAACAATTATCATGGTTATTGAACTGAGCACTGTGCTTGATTCTAGCCAATCGATCCTTGGAAAGGAACACACTACTATTCAGCTGCGACACAAGTGTCGACTTGTAAATGACATGCCCGTCCGCTTCCACAGTCGCTTCAATCCGCTCATTGCCTTGCGGCTGCTGCACTTGCACCTCTGCACTATTTAGGACATTAGTGACAACATCTCGAGCTTCTTCCTCAATGATTCTCAAATGCTCGGACTCATCTTCCTCCGCTGCGAACTCCTCCAAGTTATCCCGCATTTGTGGCGCATGTGCTGGCGGTTCAGCTGCAGATAGCTCACTCACAAGTCGATCTCGCAAGACCTCGGAGTCCCCATCTTCACCAGACGTCGGCCTCGCACTAGGCTTGTAGTGAAAGCACTACCGATCCTCTCTCTCGGCTAGCCACAGCCGGTCAAACCAAATTTTCTGGCGTGACTGGCATTGTGTACTTGGGGCCATGTTCAACGACCTCAGCATGCTCTGGGTTTCCTTCAGGCCCTCTTGCAAAGCTGATACTACATCTGCATTTCCTGCAATGAGACTATAGTCACCCAAATTGGGCCGCTGCTCACCAAGGGTCAGCTTGTGCAAAGATTCCCACACATTTTCCATTTTGTTGTGTTGCTTCTGAAAAACTAAACCATTGTTACCATATTCAACAGCTGAGATGTGGTTGAGAGTGTTTGCGGTGTTTACCAGCTTATGGAAGTCGTAGGCACGTTCTAGGCCATTCATACCACCAATTCTTGAAAAAAAAATTCGCAAGAATCACTCCCAGTCAAATGCAACGGCACAGCTAAGTTGGGGAACTTGTCTCTGAAATGACAAATGAAAAGAACAACAAAATGACAAGACAACTGAATATCAATAAAACATTGGAGGCTTACAAAGTTCTTAGCCTGCACATATGGTTGCGAATTCCCTAAGACACCATGATCTCCGTGCTGCAACCACAACCTCCACAGTCGAAAGAAAAACGAAACCTTACCACACAACACTACCCTAGAACGTAAGTCCAACCTCGGAGAACAGAAAATGTCAATATAGGCTGCACAGATTTCCAAATAAAACTCGGTTCCCAGAGTTCTTTCACGGTGAGGGTAACCTGGCTGCCGCATGCGAGCCAAACATGACCGCACTTTGAACTGGCAGAGCCTCTGTGCCGCAGCCTAGTTCTGGCGGTCCCTTCTCTCAACGTCCTCTGCTGTGAGACCATGCTCTTTAGCCGTGAATTGCTCATAAACTTGTTCTATATGACCATGGAGACACAAATCTCCTTCTAACTGCAGAGTTCGGGTAGCTGAAAGCAAGGGGTTTATTAACTTTTTCCTGTTGTGTATATAGTTCTGATCATGCAGCCCCTTTGCATTCCCAGACGGATTTAAAGACGCACTGAAAACCCAGCCTTCCCACCCCACCTCCAAACGAATTCCCTCGTTGCTCTGATAGTCTGCCAGCATTAGCTGTCGTCTACGAGAGTCACCGTCACTAGCGTGTCCAATTATTGGGCCTACAGCAGCAAGACATTCTTCTTCCCAAAGCCTATCTATAGTATCCCACTGACCCCTAACCCAATCGGAATTGAAGCAATTGCAAGTGCAGCAAACAACTAAGACAAGCTGAGGAAGTCGTTCATGCAAAGGATTAATAACAACAACTCGAGCAAAAGTCCCTTTCCTGTTCTTCCCAAACGATTCTAACAACTGGCGGTATCCCTCGTCACCACTCCCAACAAGTGGCTTGAAACCGGGCACACACACGTGGTTCTCAGAAGGACCACAGAATCCAACTAGAGTATCCCACTTCGGTTCCCAAGCTACCCTCCCTTTGACTTTAGTTTCGTCCTCTGCAAGAATTACCGGTACAGGACCTACTATATTGTGAGCGAGCTTAGCTTCCCTATAAATCTGTGCCACAACAGCAAAAATTTGGGCGTGCTCACCAGGTAAGAACTGGACTCCTTTTCGAACCTCTCGTTTGACCTGACGGTAGCTTGGACCCGCAAAGTTCAAGGCAAAAATGTCGACCATCCTACGACCTTCGTAAACCTTCATGACTTCCCCTAAACATTTCGTATTGTCTCTGTACCGTTGTCCTCTGTGATCACGGTTCAGGTTTTCAGCCACATCACGAAGGAAATCCCATAACGCAGGTTTCCCACCTAAAGCACCTGACCTATGAGCGTTCACTATACTGTGATAGAATTTTAGAACATTGTGACCACAAGCAGCGTCCCTTGCCAATTCCCTCAAACTCGGACGTTTAAGTTTCAGCTGCACAATTCTAGCTTGAGCAGACCTGTGCTGAAGTTTCTGACTGCTAAGTTTCTTCCTCATGAGTCGAGCATGGTCAGCAATTTCTGGAATGGAGAGGTAAGCAAGTCGCCTTCCAGCTCCAGTGCTTCTCCCTCCCCTCGTTTCTACACTAAAATGTTCCCTGACAACTCGTTTGTAAAAGTCCTTCTCTTTCGGGATAGACGAGCACAGCTCACAAGACAGATTCACAAATCCTCTACCCGATCATCGACCCTGCTACAAGACGTATGCCTAAACGTACCATTCACTTTTACAAATTTACCATTTCTCATGAATGTCGCCGTCAAATGAGGTTCGGCATACCAGACAGCGCCAACGTGAGGGTCATTGAACAACGGAGTCACCGAATAAGACACACCACCGTAAATCCAATTCGGACCTCTAAAACCCCAACACAAAGAACCTAGCAAGTCATTCATGCGAGCTGAACACTCACCTTCATGAGGGGAACCGCTGAGGTCGACTGTAGAATCCCGAGCAGCCTCCACGCGATCAACACACTCCCCACGACCAGATGACTCCACTGCCCACCATCTGCCGAGATTGGGCTGATTCGAATGCACGCTGGCCGCCGAAGACAAGGCAGGCCGACCTCGTCTTCCGCTGAGGAGAGCGCTGCCATGTTTCTTCCCTGTCTGTGACTGCTCTACAGCGTGCAAGTGCTTGGGGGATTGCAAATGAAATAGCAAATTACATTCCAAATTCTTCTTTGGCGGGCACAAGTTCAACATGTCCCAACAGTAAAAGCAGCGCACCTTCATCCAGAAACTTTTCCGCGAGCCTTCCTTCAGCGGCTGGAACACGCTGAAACCCTTTTGTGCATCTCCCAAAGTAGCATTCACTAACTCCATCACCGCAATACCTTCTTGTATCAGTGTCTTGTGCATTTTGGGAGTCAATGTCACGGTCGTACCCTTCGGAGCAGCGGACTGTGGGTGATCAGCATATGGCATTCCATTCACTGCACACCAGTTCTTCACATGGCTGTTGCTGAGCAAGTGCTTAGTTCTGAAATTGTTAAAAAGATTCTGAATGTTGCTCTTCTCATGCTTACCGCTCCCCCCTCCCCCCTCCTTTTTGCATTCACATCAGAAAATCTTCACAACCCTGAGTCCATTGATGTCAATGGTCCTCAAAAACCACCGATTATCTTCTAAGGAGGCGCTCTGCAATTCCCGCTTCGTCCTCTCCAGCTGTTCGAGATACCGCTTCCAGATGTCCTCGCCAATAAGAGTAGAATTTAGCTGGTGCTCCAAAGACTCAGTGACTCCCGATGTCATAGTAGCCCTCGAGTTTCCAGTAGGATCCACATCTGGGACAGCAAGTTCTTCAGATTCTTCGCGGATGTCCATGTAGTTTCCGTCTTCAAGGAGCGCGTCGATACCCGCATCGGCATCATCCACGCGCTGTCGCTTGGAAGATCTGTCTTCGCCCGCAGCACGCAGGGGCAGCACATAAACATGTCCAAGTATGTCGCTGAAGGATTCCATCCTCTGCGGAACTCTAATTTGATCATCGTTGTCCCAGAATTTGAATGGCCATTCGAGCGCCGCTTTGTCCTCCAAACGCAGCCTCAAAGACGCGTAGGTTTCATCGGCTAAAACCTTCACCTTGCTGTACAGAGTTGCAACACCGAAGTCTTCCTCCATCGTCCATAGCTTGATACAAGTCGCCATCTCGTTCAACAAGTACCATTGCAAACAACCCTAAACCCAAACAACCCCTCCACAAGCAAGAGCAAACACCTTCGTCACGCTGCCGTGCCGTGAACACGAGTCCAGAACAAATCGCAGGCATACAAAACCCCCGCCTGAAGATTCCCTAGCACCGTCGTGAATACACTAGCAGAAAACACACCCGCACAAACGAACACACGAACAACACTCGCACTCCGTGACACCGTTGACCTGAACACACCACCACAATTGATCGCGCACAAACAAGCAAGCTAAAACAATCCCGAACACCATCCTCCACGCTAGTGAACCTTGCACACCCCAGCAGAACTGATCGCGCACCCCGCAAAAGCAAAACCCCGCACCAGGAATCGGTGATCGCGCACCCCGCAAAAGCAAACCCCGTGCCAGGAATCGGTGATCGCGCACCCCTCAAAAGCAAACCCCGCACCAGGAATCGGGAACACCTTTGTCACGCCGCTGACTCCAAAACAGAATTCCACAACTGATTGCGCACAAATAACTGGTCGCGCACAAACAACTGATCGGGCACAAACAACTGATCGCGCACACACAAGCAAGCGCCCCCGCACAAGGAATCGCCGACCCCTTCGTTCACCTCCTCACCCTAAGCCCACCACCAATCTGATCGCGCACCCACAACCAAGCGCATGCCATCCCCAAGAGCAGCCTCCACGGTTCAGCCGAAGAACTGATCGCGTGAATCGGAAACACCATCTCCACGCTGCCGTCCCTCAACAAGCAGCAAAACTCATCGCGCGATTAACCCTAAACCGCACCCAGATTGCAAACAAATTCGTGAACACACGCTGCCGTCCCTCAACAAGCTGCCCCCCTGATCGCGCGATTAACCCTCAACCGCACCCAGATTACAAACAAATTCGTGAACACACGCTGCCGTCCCTCAACAAGCTGCCCCCCTGATCGCGCGATTAACCCTCAACCGCACCCAGATTTGCAAACAAATTCGTGAACACACGCTGCCGTGCCTCCCTCCCAACCTCGAAATTATTGTTCGCGCCTAAACCCTAGTAGTAGTCGTTAAACTTAATAGACAGAACAGATGGAAACTACCCCATTCATCGACTGACTACAAGATATGTTGTAGTTATACTTCAGATTTGTATAGTACTTGTATCTTACTAGTACTGTAGCATAACCATAACTGAACCTAGTAAATAGAATTCCTTGGATCTTATTCTTTGGCCCCTATTTTACATTTAAAAAATAATTAATGGACCATAATTTTCGGGTATCTATTTTACTTATAAAAGACATGTCACTTTTTAAGTCCCCTTCTTTAAATGTAAAATTTTTATAAATTTTACCTATGATGAATTAAATCCACCCTATTTTTCGCCGCA
Source organism: Pseudoscleropodium purum (assembly GCA_963969395.1). Taxonomy (NCBI): domain Eukaryota; kingdom Viridiplantae; phylum Streptophyta; class Bryopsida; order Hypnales; family Brachytheciaceae; genus Pseudoscleropodium; species Pseudoscleropodium purum. Next base: position 1,151,259 of record OZ017802.1, read on the forward strand.
GGTCACTTTGTAAAGCGCGGGGAGTGTCCTCCCCTAGATCCAAGATAAGTATTTTGAAGCAATTTTTGGCTTCTAAGCATGTAGGAACTATAGTGGGGTAAAATTCCTTCTAATAGAAGCTCTTAATCTACTAGATGGCCATTGTTTCAAAAATTTGTTTATTTGGGCTAGAAATAGTACTAGACTCCTCCTTCCAATTAGCGATTGTGACATAAAATTAGAGAATATTTTTAGGTAGTAGAATATTTTTGAAAAATGAAAAATAATTTAACCAAGGTGTATAGTAGTCATGCATAACTTATCTTTAATTTTGAGTCTTTTGGAGCCAAAATGCAAAAGTTATAGCCAAAAAACAAATCTACAAGCTATGTGTGGTAAAAAATAATACAAATGTTTCTTGCAATTGTCCAACTCCGTTATCCTATTTCAATATGCAACAAAAAATTAAAATCATTACTAGATAAAGATGAACACTTCTTCTATACTACAAGTCTATGGTTTTATCATAACACACTTAATGTATTTTTTATTTAATATCTAATCATTTGTATGTAATAGTTATAGAAGATTTATTTGATATATACATACACATGTACATTATAGTGATAATATTTTTTAAATTTTAGATCAAAGTATCCAATTACACAAATAAGATTTATTAGATTTTGTAGGGAATTGAAGGAAGAATTTAGATTCCATTGACATGTTATTTTGGAGACATCAAAATAATAAACTAACCCTCTACTTCTCTTTCACTACCAATGGTGGCTAATTGATAGTTTTTGAGTTTGAATGTTGAGAATGTTGAAATTACAATTGTAGTGATGCCCTCCAAGCTCAAGCTTGATTTATGCATTGAAGCCACATGTGTTATGAACTAATCCTTGAATACTGGTCAATTGTCGATGCTCCTCAATATTCTCCTCATTTCTCGAAGCAGGGTTGACAAGACGGTCGGACGTCCGGGACGTCCGGACGCGGATGCTGTGTCCGCAACGTCCGCTGACATTTGCGGACGTCGTCTGCCCCGCCCGTCCACCTTCCGACGGCGGGAGGGATGCTGCGTCCGCTGGCGTCCGTGCGGACGGACGTTCGGGTTACGAATGCTTTTTTCGGGCGGACTTAGAGATTCATCAACCCTATCTCGAAGGACGAACCAGATCATGGTTCCAGATACTGTTTCACAAACAGGACAATCAATGGACCGAAAGAACTATAGACCAACTCATAGGCATGACTTCAAGAACGTATAGGAGAATCAAGTTGAGAAATGGGAAACAAGCTTTCAAGATTTCATCAATGTAATTTACAGAAGGTTGCGTGAATATTATCCTTTCGCAAGGGTATTTATCTGTAACATGAGAGAGATGATCGAATTGGCTTTGTAATTGCTAACTTCTACTGTAACTACTCCTGCCTCCCATCCCACCGTCCCTTAGTCCAGCTGTTCCAACTAGAAGTCGTAACATTACCCCCCTCCTAGTTTCGGTGCCTTAGGGTGGTAGCGGTGGAAGTCTTTAACTACATGTGGTGCGTTTTTTAAATTGGCTGTAGGCTCCTAAGAGTTCTGCTCAGGTCCATATCTAGTCCAGGAAACCAGGTATTGTAGCTGCTTCCAACGATCTAATAGTCTAGAATCTAAGACTTGTTGCACTTCCCACTCAATTTCTCCATCTAGTGTAACAATCGGTAGAGGTGGCTTGTGCAGGCACCTAGAAATTGTACTGTTGCAGTACTTTTGCAGAGTGGAATTGTGGAATACTTTATGAATGTGCAACGTCTTGGGTAACTTTAGGCGATTCAACTGATCAGAGAGTTTAATGATAATTGAATAAGGATCCAAAAATTTAGGTACTAACTTTTTTGATGGAGTTGATATAGCGATGTTATCATGACATGAGTATTTATCTCCTATTTTGAAAACTTGATGCAAATGAGTGCAGCTGTCATACCTCTGTTTTGTTTGATTGGCAACAATTTGTAGCATAGCCTTTATTTCTTCGTGAATTTCTTGGAGGTACCAGATTTGATCCTCAGTAGCTAGGATTGTTGATGTGATAAAAGTTGTGAACGATAGTGAGGGATGGTAGCTGTAGGTTGCATAAAATGGAGATAGCCCTGTTGCAGAGTGAATTGCATTGTTATATGCAAATGCAACGATTGGTAGTAAATCGGCCCAATCATCATGTTGTCTTGAAGTGAACATACACAAATATTGTTCAAGAATTTGGCTTACACGCTCCGTATGTCCATCTGATTGAGGGTGGAAAGCAGTCGTTGGACAAGGTTGAATTTATAAGAGTTCATACAGTCTTCTCATAAACTTAGAAATAAAAGCGGGGCCGCGGTTGGAGATAATCTCATTGGGTGTCCCATGGTGCTTCCAAACGTGGTGAAGATATAGATTGGCGGTCCCAATAGAGTCAACTTTTTCATTGGTTGAAATAAAATGAGCCAGTTTGGTATTTTTATCCACTACTACAAGGATTGAGTCGTAACCACGGCCGATTGGCAATTTAACAATAAAATCGGTCGTAACTCGCTTCCAAGGTACTTGAGGTCTTGAGCTGTTGGGATTGGTTGCAACAACCCATAAGGAGCGTGACGTGAAGGCTTCGATTATTGGCATGTGTCGCAATTGTCAACATATCGATGCACGTATCGGCAAAGTGTTGGCTAGTAAAAACTTTTGGCTACTAAATCCAGTGTTTTTGCGCGGCCCTGATGCCTTGCGAAGGAAGCATCGTGTTTGGATTTCAGAATCTGACGGCGGAGTTCTTTGTCCTGTGGAACAAAAGCAACCCCCCAAAAGCGCAGGATTCCGTTGCTAAAGCTGTATGATTGAAAGTGGTGGCAAGTATCTGTAGGGGCCTTATCCACTCCGTTTTCAAAGTAAGTTTTTATCGATCGCATAATTGGGTCTTCTCTGGACCCCAAACAGATGCGCTCAAGGATTTGTTGATCTGTCTAGACTTTTCCCGATACTTCTAGGGTAGCTAATGTCAGTAAAGGTGTAGGCGATTGCGGTTCTTCCTCCATGATGTCAGCCCGGTTGGAAAGTACGTCTACTCTTGTATTCATCGAACCTGGTCGATGCTAGATGATGAAATGAAAGGCAGATAGCAACTCGGACCATCGTGCTCGACTCCGATTAAGCTCTTTCGTTGTTAAAAAATATTCGAGGTTTTTGTGGTCGGAAATCACATGTACTTCATGCAATGAACCTTCCAGGTAAACATGCTAGTCTTGAAACGCCTGGACAGCAGGACAGTACTTAATAGCTCCTTATCATAGATGTTGTAATTCTATTCGGTTGGAGACATTTTAGAGCTGCAGTATGCACAAGGGTGCAAGTGGCCGTCATCTTTGTGTTGGGAAAGGATTCCACTAGTAGCGGTGTCAGATGCATCAGTTTCTATAATAAACAGCTTTTAAAAATCAGGATGCAACAATATAGGTGCTTCACAAAACCAAGCTCAAAAGTCATTGAAAGCATCATTAACTTGATTGGTCCAGGAAAATGGTTGATCTTTATGTATCAAAGATATAAGTGGAACTGCTATGCGTGAATAATCCCATTTAAAATGTCGATAAAAATTGGCAAAGCCTAAGAATGCTTGAATTTCTCTAACATTCGTTGGTACCGGCCGTTCTTTAATAGTTTGCACTTTATCTTGATACATTTCTAATCCCTGAGATGAGACTATCATTCCTAAAAATTCCACTACCTGATAGTGAAATTGGCATTTTGAAGCTTTAATATAGAATCCATGTTTTTGTAGTCATTGTAGAACGTCGTGTACCACTTGTCGATGTTCTATATTTTTTGAAAAAATTAGAATATCGTCCAGGTAAATAACTACAGATATGTCCAAGAGATCTCCAAAGATATTTTGCATGTGGGCTTGAAATTTGGCCGGGGCATTTATAAGGCCAAATGGCATTACCAAATATTCAAACAAACGATAACGAGTTTTAAAAGCTGTCTTGTATTCATGACCTGCTGCCATTTATATTCTATGGTAAGCTTGTCATACATCCAATTTGGTAAAGAATTGGGCCCCACCAATCGATCCGTAAGTTCAGGATTCAATGGTAACGGATAACGATTTCTAATAGTAACTTTATTAAATTTTGATAATCAATGCATACCTTGATTGATCCATCTTTTTTCTGTACAAATACTATAGGCGCTGAGACTGGAGATTTACAAGGTTGACGAATCTCTACGTCCGCCTGAAAAAGGCGTCCGTAACCCGAATGTCCGGATGCACGGACGCAACGTCCTTTCCGTCGTCAAAAAGCGGATGCCTCAGCCGCGGCGGACGAGATGGGTGGACAGGCGGGGTAGACGGGCGCAAGGTTGACACAATGTCCGGACACGGACACAGCGTCCGCCGCGATCGCCCCGTTTGATTGTCACCCCGTCCGCCCCGTCCGCCCTGTTCGCTTTGACGACCCTATTTCCCCCGACCGCCCTACCCAAACTGCCCCGCAGTCACTCCCTTAATCTTTAAACAATTAAATGTTAAATGAAGTGCAATGGTTCGCGATTTGTCATTAAAACAATGTCTCTTATAAGTTGAAAGATTATAAAGTTTGACCATGAGTCCATGATAGTCTTGAAACTATGAAAAAATTACAATTCATTTTCAGAAGGCAAACTAAAAAAGTTTGTGACTTCAAATATATATATATACTATTTAAAAATCAAGATCAACACAAATACAAACATAATAAATATGGGCAAAATATATTGAATTTAATATAGAATACAATACATTGTGCACATTTGGCTAATTGCACATATAATTTTTTTCATTCCAACTCTATATTTCTAGACTAATTTTTAATGCCTATATAACCTATTCAATTACTACTTCTGTACTACCAATCTAATATAAATGGCGAAAATGTTTATCTGGCATCGGCCAATGATATGTATTAAAAAATCGCATACAAACATGGGCCAAACTAGTATTTTCATCGTCAGTCTTCGAAGAAATGCGCTTCAAGTAAGCATAAAACACTTTTGCAAAGTCATGAAAGGCAAATTGTGTCGCACTAGGTGTTTTAAGTAGCAAGTTGAAATACGCCTCTAACATGTTGTTTCCATTCATCCGTCGAGCAATTTTTCGAATGGCATACTCTTCCGACTTATGTGAATACATCGGAATGACTTCCACATCTGCACCTGCTTTATGCAAATATGCAATACGTGGATCCACCCACCATCTCCTCAGTACAAAGTTGACGAATCTCAACGTCCGTCCCAAAATAGCGTCCGTTTCCGGACGTCCGGACGCTAGCAGACGCAGCGTCCCTCCCGCTGTCAAAAGGTGGACGCGCGGGGTGGGGTGGACGGGCGGGGCGGACAGCAGGGGCGGTCAGACGTATAGACCAGACAGGGCGGACTTCGCATTGTCATTAGTCATTAGAAAATTTTATATTGTTATGTAATTTGAATGTTACATAATCACAAATGAATGTGTCGCAGCTTAAAATTTTGATTTTCTTAGTATACACCAAAATAGGAACGGAAACTAGTCATTAGGGAACCGGATCCGATAAGGTGGAGAAGGAAAACTCAAAATTAGCACGGAATGTGAAGTAGTGGGCCTCTTGGATCTAATCCGGTCAGGAGTAACTAACGACGGAAACGGAATGTAACACGGATTAGGTCTAGGACCGGATTATGATGATGAACCAGATTATGATGGTAAACCGGATTTATGATGACAAACCGGAAAGGGTCCAGGGAGTATAAAAGGAGGAGCTTTCACTGTTGCACCCCCTTTTAGAAACTCGACCTTGAGAGCGCGCGGTTGAGTTTTTGGAGTTTGTGCGTTTGTGTTCTGTTTGTTTTGATTCCGGTTGAGATCGGAGAGAGAACGTGAGGAACGGGACATGCGGCTAGGAGAGAGTGAGATAGATTGGAGAGGGAATGCCGCCGCTACGTAGGTCGAGACAAGCGAGTCCCTTTGGAGGCGAGGTGAAGCTCCGGAAAGTCATTCCGGTTATTCCCTCCACAGAGCCGGAAAAGTCTCAACTCATGGAGGATCTCAAATCCATGGGTTGCCTAGGGTTTGCCGAGAAACCCTGGGGTTTTAGGGAGGAGAGAATGGTCGAGGAGCTCCTCGGAAAGCTGTCCAACCAGTTTGACAACACCGTGAGAGGAACTCCCGTCAGCTAGAACGAGGGAATGTGGAGAGCGGTTTATGGTTTCCGGGCAGGAGGTTTAGGGATGGCGAACCGGAAGGATGAGTTTGTCCGAGGGAAGTTCCAGGGAGCCGTCAACCCGAAGGACGGATACACGGTCGAGGATTGCGAGGATGACCGACACCGTCGGCTCCTGCAATTCCTAGTTCCGGTCCTTCACCCGGAAAAGCCGACCAGGGTGACGATCACCCTTGGCAACACCATTTTCGGTGCCCTCAATGGTACCCGGAAAGTGGACTGGGCACGGATCATTTCCGATCTTGTGGCCTAGCTCGTTAGTAGGGTTGGGAAGAAAAGGGCCACTCCAGTGTGCCCTTACCTCTTCCACCTCTATCGAGAACACCAAGTCCTCACCGACATGGAGGAGAAGGTGTAGAAAACTCAGGAAGTTCTCCTGAAGTATGGGGAGTCGGAAACGGATGATGAGGCCGAATCCGATTCCGGGTCAGAACGGGAGTCGAGCGAGGAAGAGGAGGAGCCGATGCCGCCGATCAAGCGACAGAAGTTGACGCCTCCACACAAGCGCGGGACGCCTCCTGGTCAAGATAGACCGGCCCCGGAAGAGAAACCGGAAGCCGAGAAGACTGTTTCCGGGGAAGACCCGGAAATGCAAGATCCGTTCAACGGTCTGATCAACGTCCTCTGCAACATCAGGGCGGATTGGGAGGTCAAGCACAGGACGCTTGCGGCGATCGGCAAGTTGGCGGAACAAGTGGCAGAGTGCATCACGAATCCGGAAGAGACCTGGAAGCAGGAAGCAGAGATCCGCCGGTTGCAGGAGGAGGTGGATAAACTGAAGGCAACTCTTTTTGCCTATCAGGAAGACGTGACGGCCGCCCGGGAGATGGCGGAGGAGACTCGGAAGATAGCCGAGCAGATCAAGGCGGTCCTCGGAGAGACCGGAATGGCCGCCGCTAAAGCGAAGCTCTTCGACGAGAAGATCCACGAAGAGAAGAAACTATCCGGTTCCCGGATGGTCCGGATTCTCGCCGACTTCGCTGAGCAGGTGGAGACGGCAATGGTGGAGGGGCGAAAGGCTGCGGACCGGATCGAGGAGAGCAGCCGGAAGCTGACTGGAGCGACGTGCGACAAAAGGATTCATCTTTCGGATATCTCGCTACCGGATCTTTTTCCGGACGCGACTATTGCGAAGGATAGGAAGGATTGGACTCCTGAGTCCAAGAAGTCTACACGGACTGGGACTCCGGGCACGAGACCGGATATCACCATCGACCTGGAGTCTCTACCCGGATCGAATCCTGCGGAGGGGGAACGGGTCCGAAATTTGAGTGAAGTCTTCGAGGAGCTAGTCCCGGAGATCGGAAGCCCGACAATAGGATCCAGAGTTGTAGGGTAGATAGGATTTTGATTTCAGTTAGGAGTAGAAGCGGATCCGGATCCGGATCCGGCTCAACAGTATTAGGTTAGCCGGAAGTTAGATTAGGATGGCAGCGGACCCCTACGGGTTTTCCGCTCCTTTTTGTGCTTTTAGGGTTTTTACCCTTTGTATATAAATCGGTTCCTGAGATGGGAACTAGGATTGTTCATTTTGCAAACTTTTTGTACTTTTCTATTCTCTTCATTGTGTGTCTCTCTCCAGCGCGACAGGATTGTATGATGTGGAGTTAGGATAGTACGAGCCGGTTTGTGAGTGATTTCTCCCCTTGGTGTTTATTTTCCGATCCAAGGTGCATGTGAGTAGGTATCGAAGAGTTGGGAGTGAACTTAGTTCCTCAGCACGTCTAGAGTTTGAGATTCCGGGTGAGAAAGCCGTTGTTAGGCTAGGCGGGTAGGGAGGGATTCCTTAGCTGCGCTAGAACTCCCGGGTGGGAAATCCAGTTGAGTGTCCGATCTCCTGTGAGGTCTCACCACCCGTATGGGTAACGGAAGAACTTTAGTTGATATTGGAACGGACGGGTGCACTTGTAACCACCTGTCTTCGCACGGATCGGAAGTAGCATCAAGGTCGTTGTAGTACGAGAGGGTCGAGTGTGGGGTCTTTGTGTGACCTACAATCCGGATTGCTATCTGGGTTGTTGTGAAGGACCAAACCGGATCCGGATTAGCTTAGGCGTTTAGGAAGTAGGACAGTGGGTCTTCAGCCACTATAAGTCACGGAAGGAGTGGTGGGCCTACCACTCTCAAATGTAAGCGGCGACCCCTTTGATGGTGAAACAGAGGCAAAACTAAACCGGATAGGATTACGGATACAGGATGACCATCCCGACCGGATTGGTCAGGACGGATTCCCAAGATCGGAAGTTGTGAGATCTTGGGATTTGGATAATTGTATGGACCGGATAGTAAGTAGGACCGGAAGAAGGAGTAATCCGGTCTGTAGTTATCCGGTGTGGTGGTATTTCTGGTTCTAGATCTAGGACCGAAAAGTAAGATTGGGATACTGACTTAGCTTAATTGCTTAATAGAGCTAGATACTTCACAGGATCTCGTGGGTTCGATCTTTAGAGTCACTTAGTTATACTCTAGAGCGATTTTTGTGAGTATAATGGGGAATTGACCTGCCCTGTGCTGCAACAGAATGCATCCACGTAAAATAAGATGTACATATAAAAATATTTTTATACGCAAATGAAAATATAGCATCTTTATATATAAATATATATGTATAAACAAAATACATGAAAACATAGTTCCAATATCACTATTGAATCCTATACGATCTTTTTAAGATCTAAATCTTTCACATTCTTTTTTGTTTTTAAACAATGAAAGGACCATTGTTTTTAAAAAACAAAATTCTCCTCAAATCCTACTTTCCACCGGATGGACCACTACCTTCTTCCAAAACAAAAGGAAAATCTGCTGTATCGAGGAGTTTAGCAAATCATTGACGAGTTGACCGTTGTTGACTTGGACGGACTATTCGCCCTCCAGATTGAACTTCGATGTCCACCTTATGAAATTGTTTCTTGGTTTCCGGAGAGAAGTCATCGTCCTCTTCACGCTTCCTTTTTTGTTTTCTTTTCGGTGATAAATCGACTTCGTCTGCCTTCAAAGTTCTCAAGTTGCTCTCCACACGATCTACCATCGTTTGAACAACTTCATCATCTCCTTTCCCTTGCCATACTGTGAGGCAGTCTCCATCCAATAGGAAAGCCTTCCAATGCCCTATAATATCGCCAATGCGCCTATGAAATGCTGCTGCCACATCTACAGATGAATGTCCTGTGCTTGTTAGTCCATTTGTATCGTAGACAGCACGAACTTTTGCAGCCTCTTCCAACTTCGACAATAGAAGGGCCTTACCTATGAGGGTGTGGTCGTATGCCTTATACTACTCATCGAACTCTTTTCCATGGTTCACCTCCACCCAACTGTCTTCTAGTCCTCTCTCCACTTTTTTATCTGGAAAACGAAAGAACTTTTCGTATTGCAAGCTCCAATGTCCCCCCATGTTGCGACAAAACATTTCACAGGCCGCGTCATCTACGATTCCTCGAGCTCGCAATTCCACCTCTCTATTGTGAGTCATCCACACATCCAAATCCAATGGTTGTTGAGATTCCTCGTACAAATCATGCCTCTGTTCATTTGCATTCCACTGGATTGGCTTCCCCCAATGTTGATAATTTTGAAATTTGTATGGCGCTTGATCAAGAGGAAGATTCTAACGATTGTACTCGTGGCTTGGAGGCATAGCTTCCAAGATACCAAACATTTCGTAGAACCTAGCACTCAATGGACTACGACACTCGGCACACACCGAACGAATGAGTGATGCTTTCAGAATGCAAGTGACATGGAAAGTGTGGCGACATTGGTCCATGGTTACCGCACCTTCCGGTCCGAAGAGGCCTTGGCAAAGGCTACAACAACCATCCAAGATTGGAGAGGCTGGATCACAAGCATGCACCACTCGCTTGTCTTTCACATTGATGTGTGTTGAAAGTGTGTTGTAAGGGACCCATCCTTCCTCTACTTCCAAGGCCCAATTGATAGGTGGAGCTTGGTCCTTCTGTGTGTGGTTTAACCTCTCAAACATGGCATCCATGTCTCCCGAACATGTGATCTCCGTATATCCCTTTGAAGGATGTTGGTCAAACATAGTCTTAAACCAACTCAAAGAGCTTTGAATGGCATCGCAATTTTCATTCGACTCCATTGCCAATGTTTGAAGACTTGCCATTGCTCGAGATACTATAGAGGGTCTGTCTTGGAGTCTTTGTACCCATGCTAACCATCGAGACTCCAAGCCGCTAGATGGCATAAACTTCTTCAAATCCAAGCACAATTGCAATCGATTCAACTTGGATTCAACGATTCCTTTTGCTTCAATTGCCTCCTCCGATTTATGCTTCAACTCTTCAAAGTCACAACTCTCCGTTTGCGTCTCCGCATTCACGTAAACGGATGAAAGCTTTTTCATTGATGGTTGTTGTGTCGCTTTTAACATGCTCATATCGTGACTTTCTTGTACATTCACAATGGCAGGGTTGTCGCTTGCTTCGGCCTTATCAAAAGGAAGAGAGAGCTTATCTTCACTCTCTTGAGTCTCTTGACTGTCTCCGAGTACAATCACTGATGAGATTGCAACCTCACTTGAATTTTTGGAGGTCCCTTGCAATTCTGCAATCCGTTTACGCATCTTCATCAACTCCTCCATTTGCCTCAATGATTGTTGATTTAAATGTTCAACCTCAATCTCCGAAGTCTTTAATTTCAACTCCAACACTTTGCACCTTGCTTCCACTCCTCCAAGGTCAACAATTTTCTTCTCATATTCCACCAATTGTAGTATGTGAACATCTCTTTCTTCGAAAAGTGGTCCGAAAGTCTTCGTGAGATTCTGAAATGCTATAGCACCTTTCAACATCTCTGGTGCTATTAAAGAAAACTCCTTGGCCAAATTTATAAAAGTCGGAGCAACTTTCGTTAAAAATTCAGCTGACATCGTCATCTTGAAAGCTGTATCAAGTATATGTTCAACATTCTTTGGATCTGCAAGTGGACTCATTGGAACAATAGTAGCACCATCGTCGGGGTTAGATGATCCGCCTATTTCTTCATGAAGGTTAGCAAACTGAACCGAGAGCTTCAAAAGATTTTCCAATTGTTTTGGATTGGACATGTCTTGCAAGGTTCGATGTAGAGGACTTGACAATGCCGTTGTAAACGGAAACTCCTCCGCCCGCCTTTTACGCTCGGAACTCCATAATGAGGATATATTATCAATCGTCACGCCTTGTCCACGAGGCGTATGTACTTTGTCTTCTAAACTTAACGCTGGACTAGATTCAACGCCTTGATGCACAGGCGGAGATTTGTAGACCAAACTATCAAAACAATTGTTGGCTATCAGACTATCAATTGTAGCATTAGCCTTTGCCACTTTCTCCGCCAAGACTTCGTCTACTTTACTTTTTGAAGTTTCCCCGCGTTCTGTGCAAACCTTGCTTTTGTTTACAAACTCCATTTGCGTTTGTGCCGCAACATTTGGTGTAAAGGTCAAACGCGTTGGAGTTGTGGAAAAGACTTCACCCTCCTGCGCTTCTACATCTTTCTCCACATCTTTCCCCACATTTTTCGAAGAGCTTTCATTGATTGTTTTTGTTGGAGATTGTACAGACCGTAATTCTTCAACATTTGAGGCTTTTTCCACACCATCCGTTTTCACCTCAATAGTATTTTTTAATACTTTTTCTGTTTCTCCCTCTGAATTGTACAAGTCGGGAATGTCCTTTTGATTGGCTTCAAGTAGAAGTAGGCAAGCTGTTGTCGTCGGAAACGTGCTCCAATCGATCTTGCGCTCTAATATAAGTTCCGCGTAAACCATACACGCCACGCTATAATTAATATAGCCTTTACTTCTGCGCTTGTTTCCAAATAGAACACGCCACACCTCCTCAGATCGATGGACAAAATGTTTGTTGTTGCAAGTCCATGGTTTACAACAAAAATCTCGTGTATGACTCATGTGCGACTCTTGAGGCCACAACTTGTCAATGTGGTACATTTTAACATAGGTCCTGCACATTTTTGATGTCCAATACTCTGCATCTTCATCTTCCCACCCGCTCTCTGCTTTAATTGTAGGGTCATTTAAAATGTCAAGCCGAAGGTCATGCGTAGCCCCCTTCACTTTGCTTTTTTTCTTCGCTTCGCTTCCCGGAGTCACCCCATCCATATTTCGATCACCTTCGCCGTTCATGATTGTCAATTGGATTCAATAACCAATTGAAGTGAATAAAAAAATCTCACGTGATAGTCAAAAGTGATGGCATGAATCGCAACACAGTAACACAAGATAGAGGACCCCAACTCTCCACCCCGTAGGAGCAACTAGCGCATAAAGCAATAGTAGCACATCCAACTTGGCACCGAAGGAGAATTGAAGTGAAAAGAAATGAAAGTCACTCCACCCTTATAGCCGTCCGCCGCCGGACCTGCCCCAGACCGCGCGAAGCGGCCCCGAACCTCGCGTCCGCCGCGCGGACCGACGACGTCCGCTATGGCAACGGACGCGCGCCGTCCACCCATCGCCCCGTCCGACTGCCCTGTCCGCCCGGCACGTCCGCCCGGACTGTCCGCACTATCCGCCTTCCGACGCCGTCCGTGCTTTGGACACGCCGACCGTCCCACTTAAACACTGACCGCCGCCGGCGTCCGCCCAGCTGTCCATTGGTACATCTTATGAGGCCATTATTATTCAAAAAGAGCGGTAACATTTCAAAAATAAAACAGCCTAATAATCACTGCTAAATGACGATCAATGTAATTGGTTTGTCATTTTTTTTAAAAAAAAAATTTAAACCCTAAACCTTATACCCTAATTACCCTAAACCTTTTCTTTTCTCCCCTAAATTGTTTTACGAATGAGGGGAATGTGGTTAAGTTGAATATGTTTGAATTATTTACTGATATTATTCCTCTAAATAGGTTTTAAGAAGATCTGAAGATGGTGGGGATTTTTTTAAAGTTCATTAGGAAATCAAATGTTTTGCAGAAATAATCAATTCTTTTTTCATTGTAAGCAAATGAAATTTTAAAAAAAGGCCCAATACATAATTAGAATAACAGTTTAATGGATTTCAACCTCATGATATTTAATGAAAGGTTGTGATTTCTAATTAGAAGTGCATCACGATCTTCAAATGAACATCGAGTCTTTCATATTTTTTAACGAAATTTTGATTAGATTTGAAAACAAAGAAAAAGAATCAATGTTTTAACTTTCAAATCATGTATGGCTATATTTTTCCTTAAAAACATAGAAAAATTCGTTACTTGAGTTGGTCGAGTAGAATACATTATACACTTATACATGTGCTATATTTATTTTGAAGGGTAATTCCAATATTCTTATTTCAGATGTTTTTAAATATTAATTTAAAAAAAGAGGGTTCATTGTTTGAAGATCTAAAAAATTAACAAATATAATTTCTATTATAAATAGGAATTGAATTCGGAATTTGATTTTTGAAATGATTCAAATGAACAAGATATTGATTATAAAATATTTCTTTGTTTGAGTTTTCAAAATGAATTCACGAAACAATTGCAAACTTTTGAACTTAGGTATATGATATTGTTTTTGGTTTGTACTTTGGAGAGTATAATACTTCAATTTTAATCCTAAATAAATGAAAAAACTCTACATGAATGAAATGTTTCTATGAATTGCACAAAGATTTCTACCAATTACTATGATAATTAAATACATTGTTACATTTCATAAAATATTCTACATAGAAAGAAAAAATCATTTCAGTTTTCAATCAAGATAAACGATGTCTTCTACTCTTTCTGTTATATGTTCATTTTGTATAACGTGTACATTGTACAATCTTTGAGAGCAAGGTAGTTCATTTTTGGCTCTCATTGAAATAGAAAATATATTTGTGTTTGGATTTTGAAATCATTATGTATTCTACGGTCTTGCAAGAATGCATCTCGCTCCTTCCTTTGAATCCTTTTGATATTTTCTTTATTTTCCTTTGTTTTCTGTCTCGTAGGGCTCTTATTATCTTGTTCTCTTCATTTGACCAGCCTATTTGGCTTGGCTCTTAGTTTTTTGTTTTTTTTAATATAATGGTTTATGCATATGTTATAAAAAATATATATTATTTATCTAAAATTAATATATTGATGAACAAACCCATAAAGGCATTGAATGCTTTCACATTTAAAGTTATAAATCTATCATAAATCACTCTTGCAAATAGGGTTGACGAATTTCAACGTTCGCCCCAAAATAGCGTTCGTTTTTCGGACGTCCGGACGTCCGGATGCACGAACGCTAGCGGACGCAACGTCCCGACCGCCGTCGGAAAGCGGACGGGCGGGGCGGACGGATGGGGCGGACGCCCAGATCGTGCGGACCAGATCAGTCCGCGCGTCGATTGGACGGCCGTAGTCGGGCGGACAGGCGGACGCTGCGGACGTCTTGTCAACCCTGCTTGCAAATTTGAATGATTGAATTGAAAATTTGAAAATGTAATTACAAGAGCTTTCAATTCAATCAATTGCATAAATCATAAATGTTGAAATGCAACTCGTATAAGTTTAGCATCTATGAAGATTAATTCATGTCATCCACATGCAATTTTCCAATTTAATAAAATGCAATTGAGTACTTCAATTTCTTTCTTTTCAAATTCTCTAAGTAACATTCACTTCATATCTTTCTCTATTTGTTTATTTATTTTTTGGGAACAAATGGAGAAACCATCTTTGTCTATATTTGCACATGCACTCTTATTTGATTGATGAAGAATACATCTATGAAATATATAATCATTGATTTGTTCATGTTGATTTATCTAATATATTTTATGTATGTATATATTTATATATATATATATATATATATCATTAAAGGAGTATGAAAGATAAGATTAATAGATTGTATTCAAATGTTGTTCATTTTGAAATGATTTAGTACTATATCATTTATAAGAATATTATAATAGTGTTATGTTATAATATATTCTTAAAACAATTGCAACAAATATTAAAATACATGCTAAATTAGGTTTGTTAGCCTACCAATTGTTCATTAATAGACATAATTGAGTAGCCCCCTTAAATGAAACATTCAATATCTAATATCTTACAATCCAAATGCTGGATTTGTCTAAAATTTTTTCCACATCTTTTCCAACTAATTTACTACAAGATCCTACGGTTACATATGCCCCAAAGTATTTTTCTTCTAAGACTTGATATTTGCACTACTAATGGCAGTTTTGAAGTGTTTTTAGTGAAAAGAACTTTAGGGGTTAAACATCTCTACCGTGAGATTTTGAAAAAAGAACAATTTGTTTGATTAGGTTTAGGGTTTAAGATGAGCCGTCCGCCCTGTCCGCCCGATCCGGCGTCCGCCTTGTCCGCCTCGTCCGCCCTGATACATGTCCGCCCTGTTCGCTCGATCCGGAGTCCGCCCTATCCGCCTCGACCGCCCCGTCTGCCTCGATACCCGTCCGCCCTGTCCGCCCCGATACCTGTCCGCCCGATTATGGCCGTCCGATTGACACGCGGACTGATGTAGTCCGCATGGTTTGGATGTCCGCCTCGAGGCGTCCGCATATATATATGGGGAGGCGGACGGCTCATTCCGAACAATCGTTCTCTTTTGGAGTGGGCGGACCAGTGCATTGAAAGCTCTGTGCGCCCCTTCTGCTTTGAGTGAATGATTGTTGTGGCATTGTTACAAATTTTCACAAAGTTCACGCTTGTAAAATTTTAATTAATTAATTAACTAAAAATTTTGGTTCTTAAGCTTTCTAATTGTTTCATTCTCTTTATTTTGGCTTCATCATGCCAAAAGATAGAACACCCAAAAAAAGTAGTCGAAAGGGAAGACCCCAATTGTTCGATTGGGATGCTTGGGCCGATCCATTGTGCGTGGGTGAACCGGGATGGGAAGAAGAACCAACAAAAGTGTGGGATTGCTCAATGTGCAAGAAGTATGTAAAAATGACTCACATTCAAAAACTTTGGCCACGTGAACGTGTAGAGCACCAAGCGCCACGTTGGGAAGGACAAATGTCTACGTGCCAAAGTGAGCACTTCAACAACGATACACACAAGTGCATCGAGTTCTTGGCATTAAAAGCGCCAAACCAAATATAATGAGTTATAATGTTATGGCAATGATTTGGGCAGAGATTGGACTCCACAAGGACGTGGACTGGCGTACCGCTACAGGTCGCAATGTGGAGAACTATACGCGCACGGATGCCATTATAGATACACAGTGGAGGGGCGCAAGCGATTGCATGCCAGAGTGGTCTAATCGAGGTTATCTACAACCTTCAGTTGTTCTACGAGATGCTAAAGATACGTGGACAGATGACGATGATGACGATGATATGCAAGCGCCTGTTACATTTGGAGTTAGACACGAGCGGATAGAAGAACGAGAACGAATTTAATTCGAACAACAAATGCAAGAGGCAACACGCAGAAGCCTTCAAGATCATGGACGGCAAGATAGGCATGGTGGGTCCTACGGAACATGGAACGCGAGAATCTGAACAAGGAAGAGGTGGTTCACACTCTGGTTACGATCCTCAAAGTAGATATGAAGGTGGAAGAGGGAGCTATGGATCCACGCATTATGGTGGTTCAAATGCAGTTGGTTCTCGTTATGGCACTCCCCCTGAAATTGGCTCTCTAGGTGGAACAAGTAGCTATGGCAACACACACTATGGTAGGTCTACTGAATCTGGTTCATATTATACGACGTCCACTCAAGTGGGCTCTGAAGGTAGTGGAAGAAGCTATGTAATCCCGCAGTATAGTTGCTCTCTTTACGGAAGCGCCCAATACTATCCGGGATCAACTATAAGTGATTCATACAGGCATTATGGGGCCTCTTATTACGGGGCTTCAAATAAAAGAGGATCAGAGCCTACTACTCCGGTTCCTCCTCCCACTTTTGGAGGTTCAAATTATGGACAAGGTGGTGCACTGAGTGGATATCACGGAAACTACGGAGGTGGTCCGTTTATTGGAGTACAAAGAAGAGGCAACAGTCAACAATTTGAGTCCGATTCAGATTCCGAATAAAAAAACATGCAAATATATAGTGAGCATGTATTTGCTCAATTTTCTCATTTTTACTCTCACGACAAGTATAGAGCACTAGATTGGTAGAAGTAGTATAAAATTTTAAATGAATAGAACAATTTTGAACAACAATTTTGTTTACTTTTTCAAAAAGTGTTGTGTAATAGTGTACACCAAGTATGTATGTAGGCAAGCATATTGTTGAAGACATCATTGTATTATTTTATAATAGCGTTGATGTATACGGCTATAAGCGACTTTGATAAATAATAAAAATATGAAGAAGAAATGTAATTTTGTAAGAGCCATATTATGTCTATTTTTGAATTTAGCATTCGAGGTTAAATATGTACTAGCATGGTGTGTATTTTGAAATTATTGTTGTGTGTTTATTACATTTAGAAACTCATAAATGATATAAATGTATTTCTAATTAAATTATGAAAGATTGAATTATTTGAATATTTGAAATTTTTTAATTTTTCATTCAACGATTGCTAAAAACTAAAATGATTTCTTATTCGTATGAAGAAATGGCCAAATTAGACAATTAGTGGTTCTTCTTTAGATGGTATTTTCAAATATGAAAAATAAATCGGATCGGGCGGACGCTTGATTTGTTCGCCTATGCCCGTCCGATCGGGCGGACGGGGCTCGAGGATTTCGAGGAGGCGGACTTCCGATGCGTCCGCCACCCGCGGCCCGTTCGATCGGGCGGACGCAGCTGTAGGGTTTCGGGGAGGCGGACGGCTGATGCATCCACCAGCCGCGGCCCGTCCGATCAAGCGGACGCTTTGGAGCCGTCCGCCGCTGCCCGTCGGATCGGGCGGGCGCCAGATTTGTCCGCCCGTGCCATCCGAACGGGCGGACGCGGTTGTAGGGTTTCGGGGAGGAAGATGGCTAATGCATCCACCAGCCGCGGCCCGTCCGATCAAGCGGACAGTTTGGGGCCGTCCGATCGGGCGGACGGTTTGGGGCCATTTGCGCCGCAATAAGATGGGCAAACGGGCCGTCCGCATTGTCACTTTTGCTTTGCCCCTTGTGAATGCAAGGTAGAGCGGAGAGCTTGGTGGTTCATCCTTCATTGGCTCCTTTCCGAGGCAAGGCAAGAGTGGTTTATTGGAGCCCCCTTGTGCCAATTTTTTTGGACACTTGCGCGTAAATTCAATTTCAAATTAAAAAATTTGATCTATATCAATTTCATTTGTCACAATGACGAAGGGGAAGAGGAAGGTTGCGAAGCTTAAACATGGAGAGGGACCATCAAACTGAGAGGTAGCTCGCCAAAGTCCTTCGGAAGAATGCAAAAAATTCATGATCAAGCGCATCGTTCAATTTTATGAATCGGAAACAACATTGTCTTTAGATAATAAGTACATCAGATATCAGGAGGAGTGCGTGTCTAAATTCAAGGTAGACATGACACAAATGTTGTTGGATGCATTGAATGTGGGGAAGTGGCATGACGAAATGCATAAAACGTACTTCACCAAATGTTTGGAGAACAAGGTTCATGACGCTTTGTGGAATTCCAAAGTCATTTTGGTTAAATATGGCAAGGAATATCGATCCAATGACGCCCAGTTTGAAGAAGTGATTCTGAAAGCAGACTTGTTTAGGGGGCGATGTGCTCCATTCGCCAAAAAGCACAATCGAGTTGGTTCAATTGGTTGGTGGAAAAGCAATGATGGAGTTGCTGAAGCGGAAAGGACCAAACGGCACCTCATAGCACTTCCAGATACAGCACGCGTGATTACTGTTGATGATAGAACGATGAGAGGTGGATATGCAACGATTCGAAAGGTTCGTATTGAAGGATGTCCAGGAATACTTCCTTATTGGAAGTTTGCGGCAAAGAAATCCATTCACCACCAGACTCGACCCGATCTTGCAAAGTTAGAACATCAAAATGAATCAATGGCTGTTCAAATTCCACACGCGGGGGTGATACGATTTGCTGTGGTGCACGGAACGACGTGTGAAGGTTATGCGTATTGGTGGAATGGTAGAATGGTGGAACTGTTCGACAAATGTTGAATATGGATAAGGACTATCCAGACAACATTCAAATCCGTTTGATGTATGCGAATCCAACCGAAGAGGAAGTTGTAAAAGCTCACCGTTTAGGGCGATATCGGAAGAAGCGCACGAAGTTAACATGGGCGTGTATGCATATAATGTATGCAGTGCATCTTGCTGGACATTTGCACAATGATCTTTCTCCGGACAACATCTTGGTACATTTTACAGAGGATGAGTCACGTGTGTACATTGGAGTTTGCGATTGGGGCATGACCACCTTAGCTTCTCAGCCAATGAAGTCTTTGTACACATTCACATCAGTAGATGAGATGAAACAAACTTTGCAGAGAAGATGGTGGGTGGATCCACGTATTGCATATTTGCATAAAGCAGGTGCAGATGTGGAAGTCATTCCGATGTATTCACGTAAGTTGGAAGAGTATGCCGTTCGAAAAATTGCTCGGCGGATGAATGGAAACAACATGTCAGAGGCGTATTTCAACGTGCTACTTAAAACACCTAGTGCGACACAATTTGCCTTTCATGACTTTGCAAAAGTGTTTTATGCTTACTTGAAGCGCATATCTTCGAAGCTTGACGATGAAAATATTAGTTTGGCCCATGTGATTACGCAATTTTCTAATACATATCGTTGGCCGATGCCAGATGAACATTTCCGCCATTTATATTAGATTGGTAGTGCAGAAGTAGTAGTTGAATAGGTTATATAGGCATTAAAAATTAGTTTAGAAATATAGAGTTGGAATGAAAAAAATTATATGTGCAATTAGCCAAATGTGCACAATGTATTGTATTCTATATTAAATTCAATATATTTTGCCCATATTGATTATGTTTGTATTTGTGTTGATCTTGATTTTTTAAATAGTATATATATATATATTTGAAGTCACAAATTTTTTTAGTTTGCCTTTTGAAAATGAATTGGAATTTTTTCGTAGTTTCAAGACTATCATGGACTCGTGGTCAAACTTTATAATCTTTCAACTTATAAGAGACATTGTTTTAATAACAAATCGTAAACCATTGCACTTCATTTAACATTTAATTGTTTAAAGATTAAGGGAGTGACTGCGGGGCAGTTTGGGTAGGGCGGACGGGGTGGTCCCGGCAGACGTTGCGTCCGCCGGGACTGCGAATGTCAGCGGACGTTGCGGACACAGCGTCCGCGTCTGGACGTCGTGTCAACCCTGATCCTGATGCTCATTTGACCCTATTAAGCCAAATCAATTCAATAGAAGCAAAACTTGTGATAGATTTGGGAGCCACTGAGGTGTTCATGCATCCTAATTTTGTTCATAAATGTCGAGTGGTAATCCGGCCAAAGAAAATTCCTCGAGAGGTGCGAGTCATTGACGGCAGAGTAATCAATTCGGGACTCATTACGCATGAAGCTATAGTTGAATTGGTCACAGTAGGCTACAAGGAGATGCTAATGGCAAATCTCACAAACACTAGGAAGCACCCCTGTATTTTAGGGACTCCATGGCTAGTCTAGCACGACCCAACTATTCATTGGTCGGAGAAAAAGGTAATTTTTGACTCACCTTACTGCCAGGTTAATTGCATACAATTGGAAATGTCAAGTTCAGTGGAAGTGACTGGTGCGGTAGAAAGCTTCGAAAATAACAAGGACGTTGCAGGTTTTGGGCAGAGAGTTCCGACAGCATCCAAGAAGTCCACAGGTGGCAGTCAAATGCAAGTTGGTCATGATAACTGCCAAGAACAAGGTAAAAAGACAATGGACCCCCAACAATTAATACAAGAAATTTTTTTTCAACTACACTCATTGTTCCAAAGCATGCTGTGGTGACTGTTGCCGCTTTCCAACTTTCAGCCAAGGATGCCGAAATATATACCCTGTAGGTATCAGAAATGTCGTGCAACAATTCATCAAAGACCAAAGATGGGTCGACCACCATTCCCCCTAAATATTAGGATTTATATGAAGTTTTCAGTGAAGAGTCAACCAATGAATTGCCGGATCATGGCCCATCCGACATGAAAATTAACTTCAAGGAAGGATAGGTAACCCCGAAATACCAACCTACAGTCGATGTCTCTAGCGGAATTGGAGGAGCTTAGGAAATATTTAGAAGAAAACCTGGGCAAAGGATGGATTCGGAGATCTAAATCTCTAAGGTTGACAGGACGGTTGGACGTCCGGGACGTCCAATCGCAGCGTCCGCTGACATTCGCAAGTCTAGCGGACGCAGCGTCCACCGCGCCCGACGTCGCCGTCCGCCTCGACCGCTTGACTGCTTCGATCGTTGACCATCTCCCCTGTCCGCTTCCCCGACCGCCCTATTCCAACCGTCCCGCGGTCACCCGTCCAGGGTTGACGAATCTCTACGTCCGCCCCAAAATAGCGTCCGTTTTCCGGACATCTGGACGTCCGGATGCATGGATGCTAGCGGATGCAGCGTCCCTCCCGCCGTCGGAAGGCGGCCGCGCGGGGCAGCCGGACGGGGCGGCTTAGAAAACCCATTTTGGGTTTTTTGTTTTGATTGTTTTCACCAATGAGAGATTGAGAGTGAAGTCATTTTGATTTTGATTTTTCTTATATTGCAATTGCGATTCAATAGAGTTGTATATCACTATTTATATAAAAGCTAAAATATGAAATATATTTTTAATTTCTTTTGTTGAATTTCATTTTGATTTAGAAACAAAATCACTTTAAAATCCAACGAGATGTATATCATCAATAAACAAACAATTTTATAATAAAATGATGGAAGAAACCATTGTCATTTGTCAACATGAGCTCCATATATCATGAGCAACTAAACAATCAAACTTCTAAATTCACATCTCCACAATTCCTATGGACGCCAATTCACATCTCCTTTAACCTCAGCTCCACTACTCTCTCCTGCAGCTCTCCGTTCAAAATCTTCATTATGGGAGTCATCTTCATTGTCGGAGTCATCTTCATTGTTGGAATCAAATATCGTTGTCTCTTTCAAGTCTTCTCTCGAAGTAGGTTTACTCCCTTCTTTCGAATTTAATTTTTCTTTTTTTACTTTGACAGAACGATTAAAGGCTTTTTGAATAGGAACCTTTTTTTCTTTCTATTTGACAAAGTAGCAACATTTTCATCAAAAGGGGTCCTATTCTTCACTAGAGAGATAGCAAAAGGTTGCATTTCTCTTTTCGCTTTCACGTTACTCGATTCTTGAACCATCAATCTCGATATAGGGTCGACATGTCCATGAACGGTTATCTCCATTTTGGCTTTCTTTTGAAGTAATAGAGTGCCGTTTGTTGATTTGATGGGTTCTTGCGCCATTCCTTTTTTTTAAATGTGAGCACGCAAAGATGCCAATGGCATCTGATCACTATCCGTATCACTTAGGCTTGTAGGTGATGACGCTACTTTCCGTAGATTACCGCCTGTAGAAATTTCTTTGGAAATATTCATTAGGCGTTTTCCATATCCAAAGCTTTGAGAATCATTCAATCGTGTGCTAACAGACTTCAACGGTATTGGTGGAAGAGCACTAGATCTCGGTACTTCAAAAATTGACTTCATTGGCTCTTTTCCTTTATCACTCTTCACAATTGCCGAATTTGTGACTGCCATCCCAAGTGAATCATTATTTTTTTGTACCGCAATATTTGGTTCCCCCTCATCACCACTATTGTTGCCCACATCTTTTGGAACGTCTTCTTCCATGACCGCATCTTCTCTTTTGTCGTTTCCTTGCACTACATTTAATGCCACAGATGGAGATTGAGAAATTAAAACTTTTTCATTTCTCCCATCATCACCAATAGCATTCTCATTGATTTTCACCTCTTTGGCAATAGTGTTTGCATTTTCCGATAGAATGTTTTCGCTATTTAAGAATCCCATTCCATTGCAATATGCAGTTAAAGAAGGTAGATTCTCCTCTCCCCCTACATTGTCCTCGTCTTCACAAAAGGTATATGCATTGTTTGCATTGTCGGGAACGACATCCTTGCGGTTTAAATGATAATCATGTGTATCATTCACCAAATTGGGAAAGCCTTCCATAATGTCTTCATATGCCCATGTTGTCGCACGATTGAAGTCATCTCCGCCATCTACAACTGAAAGGGCCCTTTCCAAATCCTTGTCATCATCGTCATCATCATCTTCTAACGTCGGCCTATCTGAATCCTCTGATTCCATCGGATCCACATTATCATTATACCATTTTTTATCATCTTTTTCCTTTGATGCGTTTAATACTTTGGAATTGGTATACACGTACACCAAATCCACTGCTCTCTCCGGCTTCAATTTATTTCGAGATTTGTTGTGAACAAAAGAATAGTTGCTCCAATTTCGTTCACATGAAGATGATGACACAGGTTGAGCCAATATCCTCTTCGCTAATGGAGCTATAAACTTGCCACATGCACCTTCAAAATCCCACCAAGCATGTGCGAACAACATTTGATCTTCCGGATTCAACATATTGTGGAATGGAGGTTCCTTGTGTCGAAAAGCCACAAATTCCTTCACCACTGCTGCATATTCATCCGGTTTACATATTCTCTCCAAAACTTTCTTACATCCTGACATTGCATCCTGACATTCCAATGCCCAAAAGTATTTTTCTTCTAAGACTTGGTATTTGCACTACTAATGGCAGTTTTGAAGTGTTTTTAGTGAAAAGAACTTTAGGGGCTAAACATCTATACCGTTAGATTTTGAAAAAAGAACAATTTGCTTTATTGGAGATAACTATAAGTGCATGCTCTTTTTCGATAGCCAAAACACACTTGCAAAGACTTGGACATTTAGCGGTTTACTAAGTGATTAGACGTCAACTAATTCAATTTAATAGTAGAATTTTTATTCAACTACCTTCTTACAATTGCTTTATACACAATGCAACGTGAATATTTGGGTACATATATTAAACGTCGCAATCCTTTCGTGAATTTTTGCACATTTTAGTTTATATCTTTGTACAAAAATATCATTTATCAAGAATTCATAAATTTGGTCATAAAGAAAGGCTACTTTTTTTAATTTCAAATTTTACATTGAATGAATGAAAAGTTAGTTGAATTATACAGTGCCATAAAGACCTCTGTTTATCGTGCAAAATATGGGTTTAGGGTCGCTTTAGGGTCAAACCGCCCTATCCGCCCTCGTACCTGTCCATCCCATTTGCCCAGACCCCCGTCCGTCCAGACCCCGTCCACCCTGATACTCGTCTGCCTTATCCTCCGTCCGCCCTGTCCGCCATGTCCGCCCCGATACCCGTCCACCTTGTCTGTCGGATCCGGCGTCCGCCCTGTCCGTCCCGTCGGCCCCGATACCCGTCCGCCCCATTACGGCGATGCATTCGCCTCCCCGGACCGTCCGATCGGGCGGACAGGGCTCGAGGGTTTCGGGGAGGCGGGCAGCCGATCCGTCTGCCACCCCTGGCCCGTCCGATGGGGCAGACGGTTTAGGGCCGTCCGCATTACCACTTTTGCTTTGCCCCTTGTGAATGCAGGGTGGAGTGGAGAGCTTGGTGGTTCATCCTCCATTGGCTCCTTTCCGAGGCAAGGCAAGAGTGGTTTATTGGAGCCCCCTTGTTGCCATTTTTTTGGACACTTGCGCGTGAATTCAATTTCAAATTAAAAAATTTGATCTATATCAATTTCATTTGTCACGATGCCGAACGGGAAGAAGAAGGTTGCAAAGCTAAAATATGGAGAAGAACCATCGAACTTGGAAGTAGCTCGCCAAAGTCCTTCGGAAGAATGCAAAAAATTTATGATCAAGCGCATCGTTCAATTTTATGAATCGGAAACAACATTGTCTTTAGATAATAAGTACATCAGATATCAGGAGGAGTGCGTGTCTAAATTCAAGGTAGACATGACACAAATGTTGTTGGATGCATTGAATGTGGCGAAGTCGCATGACGAAATGCATAAAAACGTACTTCACCAAATGTTTGGAGAACAAGGTTCATGACGCTTTGTGGAATTCCAAAGTCATTTTGGTTAAATATGGCAAGGAATATCGATCCAATGACGCCTAGTTTGAAGAAGTGATTCTGAAAGCAGACTTGTTTAGGGGGCGATGTGCTCCATTCGCCAAAAAGCACAATCGAGTTGGTTCAATTGGTTGGTGGAAAAGCAATGATGGAGTTGCTGAAGCGGAAAGGACCAAACGGCACCTCATAGCACTTCCAGATACAGCACGCGTGATTGCTGTTGATGATAGAACGATGAGAGGTGGATATGCAACGATTCGAAAGGTTCGTATTGAAGAATGCTCAGGAATACTTCCTCATTGGAAGTAGGGTTGACAAGACGTCTGGACGCGCACGCTGTGTCCGCAGCGTCCGCCTGTCCCCCGTCCGCTTGTCCGCCCGTCCGTCCGCCTGTCCGTTCGCCCGATTACGGCCGTCCGATCGACGCGTGGACTGATCTGGTCCGCACGATCTGGGCGTCCGCCTCGGGCGGTCGGGCCGTCCGCCCCGTCCGTCCACTTTCCGAGGGCGGTCGGGACGTTGCGTCCGCTAGCATCCGTACATCTAGAAAACGGACGCTATTTGGGGGTGGACGTTGAAATTCGTCAATCCTGATTGGAAGTTTGCGGCAAAGAAATCCATTCACCACCAAACTCGACCTGATCTTGCAAAGTTAGAACATCAAAACGAATCAATGGCTGTTCGAATTCCATACACGGGTGTGATACGATTTGCTGCGGTACATGGAACGACGTGTGAAGGTTATGCGTATTGGTGGAATGGTGGAATGGTGGAACTCTTCGACAAATGTTGAATATGGATAAGGACTTTCCAGACAACATTCAAATCCGTTTGATGTATACGAATCCAACCGAAGAGGAGGTTGTAAAAGCTCACCATTTAAGACGATATCGGAAGAAGCGCACGGAGTTGACATGGGCGTTTATGCATATATTGTATGCAGTGCATCTTGCTGGACATTTGCACAATGATCTTTCTCCGGACAACATCTTGGTGCATTTTCCAGAGGATAAGTCACGTGTGTACATTGGAGTTTGCGATTGGGGCATGATCACTTTAGCTTCTCAACCAATGAAGTCTTTGTACACATTTACATCAGCAAATAAGATGAAACAGACTTTGTAGAGGAGATGGTGGATGGATCCACGTATTGCATATTTGCATAAAGCAGGTGTAGATGTGGAAGTCATTCCGATGTATTCACGTAAGTTGGAAGAGTATGCCGTTCGAAAAATTGTTCGGCGGATGAATGGAAACAACATGTCAGAGACATATTTCAACGTGCTACTTAAAACACCTAGTGCGACACAATTTGCCTTTCATGACTTTGCAAAAGTGTTTTATGCTTACTTGAAGCGCATTTCTTCGAAGCTTGACGATGAAAATATTAGTTTGGCCCATGTGATTACGCGATTTTCTAATACATATCGTTGGCCGATGCCAGATGAACATTTCCGCCATTTATATTAGATTGGTAATGCAGAAGTAGTAGTTGAATAGGTTATATAGGCATTAAAAATTAGTTTAGAAATATAGAGTTGGAATGAAAAAAATTATATGTGCAATTAGCCAAATGTGCACAATGTATGATATTCTACATTAAATTGAATACATTTTGCCCATATTGATTATGTTTGTATTTGTGTTGATCTCGATTTTTTAAATAGTATATATATATATTTGAAGTCACAAACTTTTTTAGTTAGCTTTCTGAAAATGAATTGGAATTTTTTCATAGTTTCAAGACTATCATGGACTCATGGTCAAACTTTATAATCTTTTAAATTGTTTAAAGATTAAGGGAGTGACTGCGGGGCAGTTTCGAAAGGGCGGTAGGGGGAAATAGGGCCGTCAAAGCGGACGAGGCGGACGGGGCGGATGGGTAGGGCGGACGGACGGGGCGAACGGGGTGACAGGCGGACGTTGCGTCTGCAGGGATCGCGAATGTCAACGGACGCTGCGGACATAGCGTCCACGTCCAGACGTCGTGTCAACCTTGACCCGCTCATGCCTAACTCCAAATGTGACAGGCGCTTGCATATCATCGTCATCATCGTCATCTGTTCACGCATCTTCAACATCTCGTAGAACAACTCAAGGTTGTTGTAGATAACCTTGATTAGACCACTCTGGCATGCAATCGCTTGCGCCCCTCCACTGTGTATCTATAATGGCATCCGTGCGCGTATAGTTCTCCACATTGCGACCTGTAGCGGTACGCCAGTCCACGTCCTTGTGGAGTCCAATCTCTGCCCAAATCATTGCCATAACATTATAACTCATTATATTTGGTTTGACGCTTTTAATGCCAAGAACTCGATGCACTTGTGTGTATCGTTGTTTGAAGTGCTCACTTTGGCACGTAGACATTTGTCCTTCCCAACGTGGCGCTTGGTGCTCTACACATTCACGTCGCCAAAGTTTTTGAATATGAGTCATTTTCACATACTTCTTGCACATTGAGCAATCCCACACTCTTGTTGGTTCTTCTTACCATCTTGGTTCACCCACGCACAATGGATCGGCCCAAGCATCCCAATCGAACAATTGGGGTCTTCCCTTTCGACTATTTTTTTTGGGTGTTCTATCTTTCGGCATGATGAAGCCAAAGCAAAGAGAATGAAACAATTAGAAAGCTTAAGAATCAAAATTTTTATTTAATTAATTAATTAAAATTTTACAAGTGTGAACTTTGTGAAAATTTGTAACAATGCCACAACAATCATTCACTCAAAGCGGAAGGCGCGCGCAGAGCTTCCAATGCACTGGTCTGCCCACTCCAAAAGAGAACGATTGTTCGGAATGAGCCGTCCGCCTCCCCATATATATATGCGGACGCCCCGAGGCGCACGTCTAGATCATGCGGACCACATCAGTCCGCGTGTCAATCGGACAGCCGTAACCGGGCGGATAGCCGTACCGGGGCGGACAGGGCGGACGCCCGATCGAACGGACAGGGCAGACGGGTATCGGGGCGGACAAGATAGATGCTAGATCGGGCGGACAGGACGGACAGCTCATCTTAAACCCTAAACCTAATGAAGCAAATTGTTCTTTTTTCAAAATCTCACGATATAGATGTTTAACCCCTAAAGTTCTTTTCACTAAAAACACTTCAAAACTGCCATTAGTCATGCAAATATTAAGTCTTAGAAGAAAAATACTTTGGGGCATATGTAACCGTAGGATCTTGTAGTAAATTAGTTGGAAAAGCTGTGGAAAAATTTTTAGACAAATCCTCCATTTGGATTGTAAGATATTAGATATTGAATGTTTTATTTAAGGGGGCTACTCAATTATGTCTATTAATGAACAATTGGTAGGCTAACAAACCTAACTTAGCATGTTTTTTAATATTTGTTGCAATTGTTTTAGGAATATTATAACATAACACTATTATAATATTCTTATAAATGATATAATACTAAATCATTTCAAAATCAACAACATTCGAACACAATCTGTCAATCTTGTCTTTCATACTCGTTTAATGATATATATATTTATATATATATATATATAAATATATATACATACATAAAATATATTAGATAAATCAACATGAACAAATCAATGATTATATATTTCATAGATCTATTCTTCATCAATCAAATAAGAGTGCATGTGCAAATATAGACAAAGATGGTTTCTCCATTTGTTCCCAAAAAATAGATAAACAAATAGAGAAAGATATGAAGTGAATGTTACTTAGAGAATTGAAAAGAAAAAAATTGAAGTACTCAATTGCATTTTATTAAATTGGAAAATTGCATGCAGATGGCATGAATTAATCTTCATAGATGCTAAACTCATACGAGTTGCATTTCAACATTTATGATTTATGCAATTGATTGAATTGAAAGCTCTTGTAATTACATTTTCAAATTTTCGATTCAATCATTCAAATTTGCAAGAGTGATTTATGATAGATTTATAACTTTAAATGTGAAAGCATTCAATGCCTTTATGGGTTTGTTCATCAATATATTAATTTTAGATAAATAATATATTTTCTTTATAACATATGCATAAACCATTGCATTAAAACAAAAAAAAAACTAAGAGCCAAGCCAAATAGGCTGGTCAAATGAAGAGAACAAGATAATAAGAGCCCTACGAGACAGAAAACAAAGGAAAATAAAGAAAATATCAAAAGGATTCAAAGGAAGGAGCGAGATGCATTCTTGCAAGACCATAGAATACATAATGATTTTAAAATCCAAACACAAATATATTTTCTATTTCAATGAGAGCCAAAAATGACCTACCTTGCTCTCAAAGATTGTACAATGTACACGTTATACAAAATGAACATATAACAGAAAGAGTAGAAGACATCGTTTATCATGATTGAAAACTGAAATGATTTTTTCTTTCTATGTAGAATATTTTATGAAATGTAACAATGTATTTAATTATCATAGTAATTGGTAGAAATCTTTGTGCAATTCATAGAAACATTTCATTCATGTAGAGTTTTTTCATTTATTTAGGATTAAAATTGAAGTATTATACTCTCCAAAGTACAAACCAAAAACAATATCATATACCTAAGTTCAAAAGTTTGCAATTGTTTCGTGAATTCATTTTGAAAACTCAAACAAAGAAATATTTTATAATCAATATCTTGTTCATTTGAATCATTTCAAAAATCAAATTCCGAATTCAATTCCTATTTATAATAGAAATTATATTTGTTAATTTTTTAGATCTTCAAACAATGAACCCTCTTTTTTTAAATTAATATTTAAAAACATCTGAAATAAGAATATTGGAATTACCCTTCAAAATAAATATAGCACATGTATAAGTGTATAATGTATTCTACTCGACCAACTCAAGTAACGAATTTTTCTATGTTTTTAAGGAAAAATATAGCCATACATGATTTGAAAGTTAAAACATTGATTCTTTTTCTTTGTTTTCAAATCTAATCAAAATTTCGTTAAAAAATATGAAAGACTCGATGTTCATTTGAAGATCGTGATGCACTTCTAATTAGAAATCACAACCTTTCATTAAATATCATGAGGTTGAAATCCATTAAACTGTTATTCTAATTATGTATTGGGCCTTTTTTTAAAATTTCATTTGCTTACAATGAAAAAAGAATTGATTATTTCTGCAAAACATTTGATTTCCTAATGAACTTTAAAAAAATCCCCACCATCTTCAGATCTTCTTAAAACCTATTTAGAGGAATAATATCAGTAAATAATTCAAACATATTCAACTTAACCACATTCCCCTCATTCGTAAAACAATTTAGGGGAGAAAAGAAAAGGTTTAGGGTAATTAGGGTATAAGGTTTAGGGTTTAAATTTTTTTTTAAAAAAAAATGACAAACCAATTACATTGATCGTCATTTAGCAGTGATTATTAGGCTGTTTTATTTTTGAAATGTTACCGCTCTTTTTGAATAATAATGGCCTCATAAGATGTACCAATGGACAGCTGGGCGGACGCCGGCGGCGGTCAGTGTTTAAGTGGGACGGTCGGCGTGTCCAAAGCACGGACGGCGTCGGAAGGCGGATAGTGCGGACAGTCCGGGCGGACGTGCCGGGCGGACAGGGCAGTCGGACGGGGCGATGGGTGGACGGCGCGCGTCCGTTGCCATAGCGGACGTCGTCGGTCCGCGCGGCGGACGCGAGGTTCGGGGCCGCTTCGCGCGGTCTGGGGCAGGTCCGGCGGCGGACGGCTATAAGGGTGGAGTGACTTTCATTTCTTTTCACTTCAATTCTCCTTCGGTGCCAAGTTGGATGTGCTACTATTGCTTTATGCGCTAGTTGCTCCTACGGGGTGGAGAGTTGGGGTCCTCTATCTTGTGTTACTGTGTTGCGATTCATGCCATCACTTTTGACTATCACGTGAGATTTTTTTATTCACTTCAATTGGTTATTGAATCCAATTGACAATCATGAACGGCGAAGGTGATCGAAATATGGATGGGGTGACTCCGGGAAGCGAAGCGAAGAAAAAAAGCAAAGTGAAGGGGGCTACGCATGACCTTCGGCTTGACATTTTAAATGACCCTACAATTAAAGCAGAGAGCGGGTGGGAAGATGAAGATGCAGAGTATTGGACATCAAAAATGTGCAGGACCTATGTTAAAATGTACCACATTGACAAGTTGTGGCCTCAAGAGTCGCACATGAGTCATACACGAGATTTTTGTTGTAAACCATGGACTTGCAACAACAAACATTTTGTCCATCGATCTGAGGAGGTGTGGCGTGTTCTATTTGGAAACAAGCGCAGAAGTAAAGGCTATATTAATTATAGCGTGGCGTGTATGGTTTACGCGGAACTTATATTAGAGCGCAAGATCGATTGGAGCACGTTTCCGACGACAACAGCTTGCCTACTTCTACTTGAAGCCAATCAAAAGGACATTCCCGACTTGTACAATTCAGAGGGAGAAACAGAAAAAGTATTAAAAAATACTATTGAGGTGAAAACGGATGGTGTGGAAAAAGCCTCAAATGTTGAAGAATTACGGTCTGTACAATCTCCAACAAAAACAATCAATGAAAGCTCTTCGAAAAATGTGGGGAAAGATGTGGAGAAAGATGTAGAAGCGCAGGAGGGTGAAGTCTTTTCCACAACTCCAACGCGTTTGACCTTTACACCAAATGTTGCGGCACAAACGCAAATGGAGTTTGTAAACAAAAGCAAGGTTTGCACAGAACGCGGGGAAACTTCAAAAAGTAAAGTAGACGAAGTCTTGGCGGAGAAAGTGGCAAAGGCTAATGCTACAATTGATAGTCTGATAGCCAACAATTGTTTTGATAGTTTGGTCTACAAATCTCCGCCTGTGCATCAAGGCGTTGAATCTAGTCCAGCGTTAAGTTTAGAAGACAAAGTACATACGCCTCGTGGACAAGGCGTGACGATTGATAATATATCCTCATTATGGAGTTCCGAGCGTAAAAGGCGGGCGGAGGAGTTTCCGTTTACAACGGCATTGTCAAGTCCTCTACATCGAACCTTGCAAGACATGTCCAATCCAAAACAATTGGAAAATCTTTTGAAGCTCTCGGTTCAGTTTGCTAACCTTCATGAAGAAATAGGCGGATCATCTAACCCCGACGATGGTGCTACTATTGTTCCAATGAGTCCACTTGCAGATCCAAAGAATGTTGAACATATACTTGATACAGCTTTCAAGATGACGATGTCAGCTGAATTTTTAACGAAAGTTGCTCCGACTTTTATAAATTTGGCCAAGGAGTTTTCTTTAATAGCACCAGAGATGTTGAAAGGTGCTATAGCATTTCAGAATCTCACGAAGACTTTCGGACCACTTTTCGAAGAAAGAGATGTTCACATACTACAATTGGTGGAATATGAGAAGAAAATTGTTGACCTTGGAGGAGTGGAAGCAAGGTGCAAAGTGTTGGAGTTGAAATTAAAGACTTCGGAGATTGAGGTTGAACATTTAAATCAACAATCATTGAGGCAAATGGAGGAGTTGATGAAGATGCGTAAACGGATTGCAGAATTGCAAGGGACCTCCAAAAATTCAAGTGAGGTTGCAATCTCATCAGTGATTGTACTCGGAGACAGTCAAGAGACTCAAGAGAGTGAAGATAAGCTCTCTCTTCCTTTTGATAAGGCCGAAGCAAGCGACAACCCTGCCATTGTGAATGTACAAGAAAGTCACGATATGAGCATGTTAAAAGCGACACAACAACCATCAATGAAAAAGCTTTCATCCGTTTACGTGAATGCGGAGACGCAAACGGAGAGTTGTGACTTTGAAGAGTTGAAGCATAAATCGGAGGAGGCAATTGAAGCAAAAGGAATCGTTGAATCCAAGTTGAATCGATTGCAATTGTGCTTGGATTTGAAGAAGTTTATGCCATCTAGCGGCTTGGAGTCTCGATGGTTAGCATGGGTACAAAGACTCCAAGACAGACCCTCTATAGTATCTCGAGCAATGGCAAGTCTTCAAACATTGGCAATGGAGTCGAATGAAAATTGCGATGCCATTCAAAGCTCTTTGAGTTGGTTTAAGACTATGTTTGACCAACATCCTTCAAAGGGATATACGGAGATCACATGTTCGGGAGACATGGATGCCATGTTTGAGAGGTTAAACCACACACAGAAGGACCAAGCTCCACCTATCAATTGGGCCTTGGAAGTAGAGGAAGGATGGGTCCCTTACAACACACTTTCAACACACATCAATGTGAAAGACAAGCGAGTGGTGCATGCTTGTGATCCAGCCTCTCCAATCTTGGATGGTTGTTGTAGCCTTTGCCAAGGCCTCTTCGGACCGGAAGGTGCGGTAACCATGGACCAATGTCGCCACACTTTCCATGTCACTTGCATTCTGAAAGCATCACTCATTCGTTCGGTGTGTGCCGAGTGTCGTAGTCCATTGAGTGCTAGGTTCTACGAAATGTTTGGTATCTTGGAAGCTATGCCTCCAAGCCACGAGTACAATCGTTAGAATCTTCCTCTTGATCAAGCGCCATACAAATTTCAAAATTATCAACATTGGGGGAAGCCAATCCAGTGGAATGCAAATGAACAGAGGCATGATTTGTACGAGGAATCTCAACAACCATTGGATTTGGATGTGTGGATGACTCACAATAGAGAGGTGGAATTGCGAGCTCGAGGAATCGTAGATGACGCGGCCTGTGAAATGTTTTGTCGCAACATGGGGGGACATTGGAGCTTGCAATACGAAAAGTTCTTTCGTTTTCCAGATAAAAAAGTGGAGAGAGGACTAGAAGACAGTTGGGTGGAGGTGAACCATGGAAAAGAGTTCGATGAGTAGTATAAGGCATACGACCACACCCTCATAGGTAAGGCCCTTCTATTGTCGAAGTTGGAAGAGGCTGCAAAAGTTCGTGCTGTCTACGATACAAATGGACTAACAAGCACAGGACATTCATCTGTAGATGTGGCAGCAGCATTTCATAGGCGCATTGGCGATATTATAGGGCATTGGAAGGCTTTCCTATTGGATGGAGACTGCCTCACAGTATGGCAAGGGAAAGGAGATGATGAAGTTGTTCAAACGATGGTAGATCGTGTGGAGAGCAACTTGAGAACTTTGAAGGCAGACGAAGTCGATTTATCACCGAAAAGAAAACAAAAAAGGAAGCGTGAAGAGGACGATGACTTCTCTTCGGAAACCAAGAAACAATTTCATAAGGTGGACATCGAAGTTCAATCTGGAGGGCGAATAGTCCGTCCAAGTCAACAACGGTCAACTCGTCAATGATTTGCTAAACTCCTCGATACAGCAGATTTTCCTTTTGTTTTGGAAGAAGGTAGTGGTCCATCCGGTGGAAAGTAGGATTTGAGGAGAATTTTGTTTTTTAAAAACAATGGTCCTTTCATTGTTTAAAAACAAAAAAGAATGTGAAAGATTTAGATCTTAAAAAGATCGTATAGGATTCAATAGTGATATTGGAACTATGTTTTCATGTATTTTGTTTATACATATATATTTATATATAAAGATGCTATATTTTCATTTGCGTATAAAAATATTTTTATATGTACATCTTATTTTACATGGATGCATTCATTTTTGATTATGTAACATTCAAATTACATAACAATATAAAATTTTCTAATGACTAATGGCAATGCGAAGTCCACCCTGTCGGCCCTGTCCGTCCGCCCCGTCTAGTCTGTACGCCCGTCCGCCCCACCCGTCCGCCTTCCGACGGCGGGAGGGACGTTGCATCCGCTAGCCTCCATGCGTCCGGAAAACGGACGCTATTTTGGGGCGGACATTGAGATTCGTCAACCCTGATCAGGATCTATAGTAGCCCTTAAATATAATAGATCCAACTTTGCTTCCACTTGTGTGTTTTGTAGCCTTTCCACAGTGGTTGTCGCAAGCATTACACTATCCGGGGACTGAGACTTCAGTCTTGGACTGTGCCTTTTCCCGACTCCACAGAAATTGTTTCTGATGTTGCTAATGATAGAAGCTTGGAAAGATTGGTTGGGCATTTTGCTCGTATGTGACCAACTTGACCACAACCCCAACAACGTCCTTTTCATTTGTAATCAAGTCGTTTTTCCGCGGTCTTGGCAAGTGCCGTGGTTACCCTGATTGTATCTAGCTCTATTGGCACTAGCCTTGCTACTTCTATTGATGTTTGAAATCGACCAACATGATCCTTTGGAACAAAAGATTGCGATTTTGGATTCAAAGAGGAGGTTTAGGGCAAACTAGAATATTGGGTAGGTGGTCGTCGACTTTGTCGGCATGCCTACAATCTTTCATCAATTCGAGATGCCATCGCCATCCAATCTTGAAGTCCACGAGGCTGGGTCTCCGCTGTTGCTACGGAATCAAGAATTTCATCTTTCAATCTTCCACGAAATCGTGTTATTAAACTGGCCTCATTCCAATCAGGGTTGACAGGACGTCCGGACGCGGACGCTGTGTCCGCAGCGTCCGCTGACATTCGCATCCCGGCGAACGCAGTGTCCGCCTGTCCGCCCGTCCGTCCGCCCGATTACAGTTGTCTGATCGACGCGCGGACTGATCTGGTCCGCACGATTTGGGCATCCGCCTCGAGCAGTCAGTTCGTCCGCCCCGCCCCGCCCGTCCGCTTTCTGACGGCGGTCGGGACGCTGCGTCCGCTAGCGTCCGGGCGTCCGAAAAACGGACGCTATTTTGGGGCGAACGTTGAAATTCGTCAACCCTGATTCCAATCAACTTGGGCGGTGTGCTTATTAAAACTAGAAATATATGCTACCATTGCACCCGTCTATTTGAGCCTTCCAAGGCGGTCTTGTACGTTTCCTCTTCTATCAATGTCGCCATAAACTGCAATTACGACCACCCTAAATGCGTCATAATCCGTCAATAAGTCATGTTGCCACCCATTATCAAGGACTTGTAAGAGTGGCATTGCCCAATTTTGTGCAACTCCACTCATGTAAGATAGTCCATATGTGACTTTGTCCTCATCATGTTGGTATGTGCGTGGTTTACCCCTAAATACAAGGCGGAGTTGAGCAAACCAACGATACACTTCTCCACCCCTCTTTCCTACAAATTTCTTAGGTTTTGCGATTTTTGACTCCTTTTCTCCCCATCCAACATCATCAACTTTTCTCGACCTTTGCTGATCGCGGTCATTGATTCTGATCGCGATGGATGGTGATATCTAAGCCGGCATCGGCATTACCCTCTCTACAATCTATTGCACCATGTGTGGGAGAGCGGACTGGAACACTGTTTGTATTTGCTGTTGAATGAATTCTATCCACTCAGACCCCATTTCCGGTACACAGGGTCCTTGCTCAACCTTTGGTCATTCACGATCCATCAAGCAGATCTCTGCTAACTAAAATTAAAAATTCCTTTCCAAACAATCCATCACCACATGCGGTGGTAAATCACTAAGTTCCTTTTGGAGCGTGGACAAGTTTTAAAGATGCAAACCTAATGTTACAAACTAATCCTCCATATTCTCTCCATCTCTCGGAGGACAAACCAGATCATGGTTCCAAATACTGTTTCACAAACAGGACAATCAGTGGACTGAAAGAACTATAAACCAACTCATAGGCATGACTTCAGGAATGGATGGGAGAATCAAGTCGAGAAATGGGAAATAGGCTTTCGAGATTTCATCAATGTAATTTACAGAAGGTTGAGTGAATATTATCCCTTTACAAGGGTATTTATCTATAATTTGAGAGAGATGATCAAACTGGCTCTGTAATTGCTAACCTCTACTGTAACTGCTCCTACCTCCCGTCCTTTAGTCCAACTATTCCGACTGGAAGTCGTAACAACATGTCTTTTGAAGTTTTATAAATGTAAAGTTATATGACTATTTTGAATTTTGACTATCAATATAGTTTTTTGAAGATTTTTCATCTACTATTGTTAAGTTGCTAACAGTTGGCAACTATCCCTTACACACAAGTTCTACAACTTTTTGAAATTGTTTTAAAGGAGCTTTTTGAAATTTGAATTTCAAAATTGGTCTAACACATCCTAGAGGACAATGATGGGCTATGAATAGCTAAGTGTCCATCACATTATCAAACTTGAAAAGACCTCCCAAATATCCAAATTCAAAACCCTTCCAACTTTCATCTTCTATAACTCCAATAGAAGCTTTTTTGAAATTTGAATTTCAAAATTGATATATTGCATTCTAAATGACAATGATGGGCTTTGAATAGCTAGTTGCCCATTACATTTTCAGACTTGCAAGAACCTCCAAATATCCAAATTTCAAATATTTTTGGCTTTCATCTTATAAAGCTCCAAAGGAGTTTTTTGAATATAAATTACAAAATTGGTTTAATGCATCCTACATGTCAATGATGAACTTTGAACAACTAGTTGTCTAATACATTTAAGATTTGAAAGGACCCCCCAAATATTCAAATTCAAACCACTTTTGTCTTTCATCCTCAATAACTCAAATTGGCTACCGTTTAAGAAGATGTTGGTATAATGACCAAAAGATCTCCAAAACCTTTCTAAAATTGACAAGAAGTCTATTTACAAAGGTTCACCGTCAAGGTCGTTATTACTGTTTTCAAAGACCCAATCAACATTCTAATGTCATTAATTTTTTTAAGACATTGACAAGTTAGTTTTAATGTCACTATTTTTCAGAACACATTGATAAGTTTGTTCTAATGTCACTATTTTTCAAGACATATTGACAAGTTAGTATTAAAAATTTGGTGTGACATTTGAGAGGGTGCCCTAACTTTGTCTCTACTGTAAAATTGACCCGCGTTCTTGTGTTGAGACTCGAGAAGGTAACCTTTCCAACAACATCAAGCATCGCCAACATCTTCCCAATAGAATCACTAGAGAGATTCCGCAGCGCTTGGCCTTAGTTGCCTTCGTTCGTTGCCTTCAGCTCCTCCCCTTCTTCCCCTTCCAAATCCATTCCTCTACCCCTCCACCATCGATTGATCACTTGCTTGCACGTACCAGGGTGGGCAGGGAAGCTTCGGTGCAAGTCCCATTGGCACTGCAATTTGTTTGGGCAATTGGTGGGGACCTACTCGCTTCACCTGGCCTGACCTCGACTGGGCTGGGCTAGGCGGCTGCAACAGTAGTTGTTCGGGACAATTAAGGAAGGAGGAAGTGAAGTGGCTCATCGAGAACGAAGCGAAGCGAACTCAAGGAAGCTGCTGTACACAGGGAGGTATTCCAGTCCATTCCATCTGTAGGGACGGACGGAGCTCCGTTCCTACCCGTCGATCTTGGGGGTGGCTCCCTTCCTTTCTTCGGATCATCAAATCAGTTGGGGAGAAGAAGATCTCGTCATCCGTCAGTCGTAGAAGGACGGAAGTCCAGGTCCCAAAGGACAACAAATTTGCAAGAAGAGGACGCTAGGAAGGGAAGGAAAGAGAGGGCCGGGGGTAGTGCAATTGTATTCGAGGGGTGGGCTTCGGGTAGGTATTGGGTCTTCTTGAGTAGTTTGTGATGGATTTGGGTTGGGTTTGGATTGGGTTGGGCCTAGGTTTCGGGAATTGGAGGAATTGAGATGTCTAAAGCGTGAGGAGGGGAGGGAATAGAATGCAATGCATGCATGCTTTTGTCATGATTTCCATTGCTTCATCGAATGGGGGCAGGCATCTCGCATAGGAAGACTGGATTTATTTGGAAGTAGTTGTAGGTGTCATTGAATTAGGATTTTGACGGGTTCTGGAGTTGGATCAACGATTAATCAATCATGCCATCATCTCTCCAGGATTAGGTTTCACAAGAAGAAGGGAGTGGTTCTATTGGGGAAGAAAGAGAAGGCCGCATGCTCAAGGGTCTTCCGACCGTAAACAACTAAAAGAATGACCTTGGATGGAGGGTTCGCCAAGAAATAATTAGAGCTAGGATGGAGAACTCGGTTTCTACAGATGGCAAGGGGTCCTGAAATGGGGAGGGGACGATGTAGCGATTAGGGTGCGAGACAAGAAGATTTTTCTACAACCACTAGCGATCGAGGGTTCTTAGAGTAGCTTTTTCCAATTATAAGGTAAGGAGGGAGGGCTCGACCTGCTCTCATCGGTTAGGATCAACTAGGCAGTAGGATCGCAACCCTAAACTTCTCATAGCAGAAGGGATGGGCACTACTTTTAAATCCATTGCTGAGTACATAGGAAGGCCTAGGTTGTAGTTACAAACTGTGAATCGAATGATCTACATAATTTGCATTCATGAAGTGGGATTATTGGAATTTTGCAATAAAATCAAGGCTCCAATATGGATGCAATGCTTATAAATGTGCAGTAACGATATGGCGAAGAAGCGTACCAAAAGCAGGCTGGAGTCCTACCGCATTGTCAACAGTCCGAAAATTATTAAACGTGAGTTGGTTCCATATCTTCAGTGAGGCTAATGTGGACCTCCCTTCTTGGAGTTGCACAAGAATGAGCTTATTTCTCTTCTTGGTTTTATCGGTTCATGAGTCCATGGTAAGTTGTTAGGAAACATAGGAAGCCCTTGAATGGATTTACTCATTTACTCTAATTTTTCTTATGTATCTGTTCAATTGAGAAATGGGATCGAGACTAGTTATTTGTGGGAATTTTGTGCCGAACGCATTCAATGCTTTTCTGATTGAGCACCGAATACTTGTTGCTGGTTTAGACTAGAAAAATGGACTGACAGACAGAAGTGAGTAGATGTGAAAATTCTTGACCTGATCCGTTTGCACTGAAAGGAGCTTGAAATCTGATATGTATCTTCAGTTTTTCAAACTCTGAGTAACTCAAGCGCCAGCCTTGTCAATTAGCCTAGACTGACTTCTAAACCTTGAATCATGCCAAAGACAACCTTAACCTTGCCAACATTGCTTTCGGCTGTCCAATTACCAAAATAAGATTTTACCTTAGATTGTCTAGCAATCCGTCTCCCTATCTTTTGTGGCTCTGGCATGAACGACCTGCTCTTGTCAAGACAATTTTATGGTTATTGTCAAGGATCTTTAGCATTTGAATTTCATGACATTACCAACATTCTTAATATAGTCTTGTTAACCCCAAGTACCCAAATGGCCAAACGTGGCTGTTATTATTGTGAGGTACTTTTTCACTAACTTTTACTTTTTGTCAAGTACCAGTAGTGTAGAAGGATGTTGGAACGTAATTCGGATTTACCCAACTAGTATAGTTCGTTCCGGAGGAGGCTAATTAAATAGGATTTGACTCTAATTCTATGCCTAATAGGTCATTGCAACCAAGATTTGTAAAAGAAATTCCTTAATCACATGCAATATTGTTATCCTCACGGTAAGTCTAATTGCCAAATTTGTCACTCCACTCTTAAAGGCCACAAGGGTTAAGTAAATCTCCCAAGCTATTTATTACTCTTTAATCTTCTTTCCTTTGATTCCCTTTATTTTTGTTCTTCTTTTATATATACAATCCGAATTCTTTACTCTTTAATGTCTTTAATTCTTTTACTTCGAAATTAGCCTTTAGCCTTCCAATTAGGTACAGCCAACAAGATCAGCAACTCCAAATTGGTAGTTGGTACTCTTCCCAATCAAACTACCTTCACCAACTCGGACCAAACACCATAGGTACAATGCAAACCAGGGTTGACGAATTTCAACGTCTGCCCCAAAATAGCGTCCGTTTTCCGGACGTTCAGACGCACGGACGCTAGCGGACGCAACATCCCGACCGCCGTCGGAAAGCGGACGGGCGGGGCGGGGCGGACGGCCCGACCGCCCGAGGCGGACGCCCAGATCGTGTGGACCAGATCAGTCCGCGTGTCGATCGAACGGCCGTAATCAGGCGGATGGACAGGCGGACGCTGCGTCCGCCAGGACGCGAATGTCAGCGGACGCTGCGGACACAGCGTCCGCGTCCGGACGTCTTGTCAACCCTGATGCAAACCGAATCACTTCTTGCCAAATTGATCTTGTCAACCAATTTGGGAACCAGTAAAGTTGACAAGACAACATTCAGACTTTATTCAACGTTTCAAATTGGTTTGACCATACATTCCCAATTATTCAACAACATGCATATCGATACACATCATAATTCACTCAGTAAATTCACAATTTGGTTGCCTCAATTACTACAATGACATCCATAATAAGGAGACAACTTGGAAAACAATTCCGTTATATTCATCATGCCAAATTGGTGAACAAAATCACCATTACAAATTTTTATTTTAATTGTTCATGCTCATAAAAACTAACTCATAGTCATTCAAAATATATCTCTAATTTCTCTCCTGCTAGCAATCAGACAAATGACTCCGATTAGGCTCATAACATCTCAACAAAATATTGCAATTAAGTTCTCATCTAATCTTCACATTTTGCACTAATTTGCTTGATAAATCATTACAACCACTATTCTTCCAAATACGATCTCGTCTTTTTTGCACACTACTATTCCAAGTTCAAATCTAATCCAGATCTTTGTACCAACTTGGAATCTTTTACATTCACTGCATCTCACTTCCTTAAAGCACACACTTTCATAAATTCCACACTACACACTCCCTTCCCAATCAACCCCCGACTAGGAAAATTCTTCAACTTCATATCTGTACATCACATGCACTGCCATACACTGGCACCAACTTATCCCCAACTAGGACGCAGACACACCTAAACTGATCCGACCTTGGATCAACACCAACTAACACAGACACAATTCCCAACTGGGAATCACACACTCAAACACAAGAACACACAAGGAAACAAATACACACGTAGCCTTGACCGACTGGGACTCGCACTGGATTCTCTCGACAGTGGGTAAAAAAAATGAAAACCCAAAACAGTCCAAATAGGAGCCAGGGAAGACGAAGCTCAACAATTCCAACCAACTCGACCGCTTCAACTGAATTAACTACCATTCCTACTTGGCAACTCATACACCTCCATCTGCCAACTCGGACTCACCAAACCAACATCCTAATTGGTAAGCAGACCATCAACCATAATATTTACAACTTACCAACTAAACTACTCACCCAATTGGAATTTACACTGACTCTCACTACTCGACTTCCAACTTGGTAAAACAGAAACAGCTCAACTACATCCAATTTGGATTCACACATACAACCAACCATTGACAAGACATATTCAAAACATTGACAATTTGGACATTAACAAACATACAAAAACACCCAAATTGGCCCATAGACTAACAATCAACCTCACAAAATCCTCACTTTACCAAAAATAACACCAAAAATTGGCAGCTTTAACATCCAACTTGTTTATCTACAAGTAGTATAGGAGTTCATCCGTGGATAAGCCACCATAGGCTAATGTCACTTTTAAACTAGATTTAGGTTATGTATAAACTAACTTTATAAATCATACTTGGAAACTTTATTCTTATACTTTTATTCTTTTTCTTTCTTTCTTTATTCTCAGGTTCTCTCAATTTGGTGGATAATTCATTACCACTAATGCAAACACAATGCTCTAAGAGTCCCAATCCTATATAGTATTCTAAGGTGGACAACACATCTTTGGCAATACGTTAGGCTAAGC
The DNA here is from genome assembly GCA_963969395.1 of Pseudoscleropodium purum. NCBI lineage: Eukaryota > Viridiplantae > Streptophyta > Bryopsida > Hypnales > Brachytheciaceae > Pseudoscleropodium > Pseudoscleropodium purum. The sequence continues at coordinate 1,194,016 of OZ017802.1, forward strand.
AACACGTCTTATACATGAATGCAGCCTATGACCTAATTATATATATACAAAATAATTCTTTCAAAATATACAAATAATCCTTAAATAACAGTTTTTTATGTGTTGGGCAATAGGGCCAGTAATTGGCTAATTGCTCTTTCTGAACTTTTCGAATCTATGTGCAAAATGACTACACGTGGAAGTCTCAGTGGGCAATACGTCCAGTATGCAAGGTATGAAATGTTTAGGACAAAATACCAGATTTTTGGTCTTTGAGCTTTTTCCTTTCTTTTAAGATTGGGCAACAAGTCTTAGGGCAATAGGTCCAAAACCAGAGGGTGAGTTGTCCCTTTACATAGACAAATATATATCAACCACAAAAAACATATAATCTCACGATTCCATCCAATTCTAAATCCAAAATATGAATTACAAGTTTTATTTTAAAAGTTGTAGGACAGATATTCCAAATGAGGTTCACGGCCCTTGGGTTGTTCAAAAAATTTGGATATTTATTTTGTTTTCGATCAATTCATCCAAATTTTAAGGTCAAAATTTCAATTTTAGATTCAATTTTCTTAAAGTTTTCTAATTAGAATTTATTTAGCTCACAATTAATTTTAGGACAAATTCAAAATCAAGTAGAAAAAATACAAAAAAAAACTGTTGAACCTAATTTGTGAATATGAAATTTTCAAGAATGAATATTCAATAAATAGTCATATTCGAATTTTTATAACATACCAATTGATTTCTAATCTATAAAGTTTTTTATATCTTCATTTATAACTTATTCAACCCAATATGTATTTTGTATTAATTTATCTTCTTACTTAATTACAATGCATAGATCATGTCTACATTTTTTAGGTTAAAAGTTATATGGAAAAAACCCTAATATGACATTTTACCTCTATTTTTGCATGTGTATATACACAAATAATCAACTTCAACAATTTTTGGTGAAAATTAATAAGAAATCATCCCAAAAATAATAATTTATAAACTCATACATGAATTTCACATTTTTCTTATTCACAAGAAGGCACTCCAATGTTGGATCAAACAAGGTGAAAATGACAACAACCAATTCAAGAAGGTGCTATTATCCAAATGGAAATATCGATTATTTATTAATTCTTTGAAGACAAAGAATTGTAAGAAAACAATATAGACATTAATATGCAATAAAATGGCTCAAAATTCAAAGATTAATGTTTTGGAACCCACTGTCATGGCTTTATTTGAACCTAAAGCAAGTTATATAACAAGAGAAGAAGCTGTTGAAAGTAGGATAAAGCATTATTATTCACTACAAGATCTTGTAAAATTATTTAATGAAAAAGGTTTTGATTCAAATGAATTCATATTAGATGAAGAAAAAGGATGCTTACCTTTACATTTATTTGACAATGAAGACTTTGAAACTCAAACTCCATCTCAATGGGTTGATAAAACTATTACTATTCAAAGAATTCATGTGTATTTTTCAGCCGAAAATCCATTTTGTTTTGTAGATCGAATTATTTATGCTGCAACAGTTCGTCACCACCAAAATGCTTCGACACAATTTTTAATTTTTAAAATGAATAGATTGCAAATTCAGAAAGGCTAGAATACGCAATTGCAATAATTATCAAAACACACATTCACAGTTTACAAAATCAAACACTTGAACATACGAACAGAGTGTAACAGAATAAAACGGATTTGCGCTAAAGAATTTTTTTTTTTTATAAATTATAAAACGCAAGAAAGTACAGACATGTGCTTCCTGAATGCACAATGAGAGAAAGAGAAAAAAATTCGTTTTTCTTGTATCTTTTGAAACATCAAGAAGAAGGCTCATGCCTCTTCCAATCGTTTTTGTTTTTTTGTTTTTTTCATCCAATTCCATGCCTCATTCATCCATTTTGCAATTTTTCATCCATATTGACTCCCATTCATCCTTTCTAGCACCTTTTGGAATCTTTCATCCATCTATGCAATTTTTAATCCATTTCGTACTTCATCCATCCAAACTATCCTATTCACACTGCATAAAGTTTAAAAATTGCTTTTTCGATTACTTTTAGCTACTTTCTGTTTTTTAGTGTTTTTAATCTACTTTTAAGCTATTTTTTCTACTTTTTAGACTACTTTCTACATACTTTTTCAATAAAAACTAAAAAGTAACCTAAAAACTAAAATTTTTATTCTACAATTATGTCTATACAGAAGCTGAAATAAATTGTTTAGGAAGCTGCAAAGTAGGTAACAATATGTATCTTCTTTAAAAAGAAGAAACCATGCCATATGTTTTTTTTATTATTCTATGTTTTGAAGTAAATATAAACAACTTTTAGCTTCCAAAGTGGTCTTACTATTTTTTTTAGCTTGCACATGTCGGGTTTAGAAAGATGCTATGAGTGATTGTAAGATTTTAGTTCTCAGTACCTGTGAAAGAAACAACGTGGCAATTGTCTATGTTGGTTGCTGCTCCCATCACTAACATCAGCAACTTTGCCCCAATGTTTCCTTTCACAGGGTCGCTGCGGAACTCTGTCCAAAAGAAAACAAGATTTTGAGGTAATTATATCAACAAGTTTGCCATGCTAACTTTACCCCCAAAGTCCCGAGGAGCCTAAATTGGGCCTCACATGGGTTTTCAGTGGTTTTGGGTAGGTCACGCGGAGGCTATCTTTTTGTTCAAATTTTGCATTTTGTGACCAACATATGCAATGTCCTTCATTAATTCTGGTGATATTAAATTTGGTCCCATTTGAATTATATTTTTCCTAATATGATCAATCAAATTGGTCATTTAAAAACTATGAATCCTTGGTCCTTTACGGCTTATAAGGTTCTAAAAAGAATGTTGCCCTTTGGGAGAGTATCACTGGGAATATTGCTATTGCACCCGAATCGTACTTCCTCTTCTGCAATCACCTACACAATAGCTTGGAGGGGTGTTTTCCAATAATCATAAGTTATGCTTCGGCCGCAATATTTATGGTGCCACATCGATAGGCTTTTGACTCCAAATGATTTGATGTTGTCCTTTCGGTAGTGTGCGCTTTCACCTTGGATCTTTATCTACTTACACTGGTCTCATGGGCTTCATTTACTGCAGCTGGTGATACGGTCACTCTGCGGCCACCAGATCCCTTCACACTTCCATATGTGGCAAGAATTGAATATATCGAGCTGGACTCTATAGAGAGAATAACACTGAAAGTGCGCTAGTACTACCGACCTAAAGAATCAGCTGGCGAGCGTCGGCAATTTCATGGCTCCAAGGAGCTTTTCCACTCCTACCACTACAACGTTTGTAGCCCGGAGGTTGTGGAAAATAAGTGAACTATACATACTTTCAAGGATTACACACGCCTATAGGACGTAGGAGCAGATGATTATTTCTGTCGATTTGACTATAATGCAAATGCCGGGACGTTTACGCCAAATTGTGTTGCTGTGTAAGTAAATTGATTCTCTATTGTGCACGTTAACCTAATCCTGGAGGCATGTTTTTGTTTGTAATAAGTAGGGAAAATCACCATTGTGAATGCACTGACTACATGAAAATTGATATGATTACTGAGTTAATACATTTTACTATCTTCACATAATCATTTGGAAATTGTATACTCGGGAGACTCGGAAAATTTGTACTCATTTGACCCCATTCATGAAGTAAAAATGTAGAAGCTAAAATTTTACAAAACTTATGAGGGCCATTTGCAAACGATTTTTGAAGATGTTGAAACAGGTTGGGACCTTTAGTATTCAACCCTAATTATCGATAGCCGAAATGGCCAGTGACTAAATTATAGCGGGAAACCAAAATAAAAGATTCCTAGTAGATGTCTTGAAATTTATTTTGAAAAGTGTAGGACCATTACCACACTAGGGTAGAGTTTGAAAAATTCCAAAGAAAAATGAGTAAAAAGTTTGCACTTAGGTGCATCCAACACAATTGAAGATTGCCACACATGGCATGGGATGGCTACCTTACAGGCTTCTTCTATTGTTTTGCGTTGGCTAGTGAAAAGATTGAGTCTATAAATGTGAAGATTATCATTATCGTCTCTTCAACCTTTCAAAGTAATGAGGTATCTACACTTTAATTACAGAGCACTAACGTATGTATGATTCTCAGGATAACTATCATGATCTATTGATGCATTTTGCAGGTATTGTAGGTGTGGATGCCCTACAATCCAGATGATTTGATGGTTCAATGCAAGGTCTGCAAAGACTGATAATATTCATTTTGTGTTGACACCTAAGACACTCTGAATGAATGCAATGTTTGTTCTCAAATTCCAAGTATCCAATGGCATTACTAGGTGCATTTCTGCTTGGAGATTAAATTGGTGTAACTACTTTTCTACAAGTTCCATCCACAGTGTATCATATTGACTTCGGAGGACGTAAAGAACGTCAGTAACTTCACTTGTCCTGACTGCATCAATAGTTGAAGCCGTTCTACTCTCAATTCAATTATCCGACTGCACTGGCGTTATCTTAAAGGCTACTGTAATATGGAAGCAAAACCAGATGGTGGAATTTTGTTATTTAGGAAGGGAAGAGTCCTCAACCAGGTTCTTTATTTGAATATCAGTCTACATTTTGGGTAGGCCTAGGTCATAAAATATCTTTCCTGTTTAGCTAGGTTACAGATTTCCAAGTCATAACTGTTTAATTTATTTAGGATTTGACGGAACGTCTATTTTTGGAGAGTTTTAGCTCAATGCTTAAATGCAATTGAAAATTTACACTTTTCCCATCACATACTTTCTATTATGCCATTTTGAAGTGTCGATGCAGCAAATTATATATGCCACTCAGATCCTTGCTGTATACGACAGTATAGATCATAAGGTAGAGGATATTATTTGCAATTCAAATATAGTTCAACATATGTAGGTGTAAGATTTTTGCAAGATTTGTAGGATTTGTAAGATTTTGGGTGTATTGAGCTGTGGAGAGGTCTTTGGATGCAATATGTAAATCTTTTTTGATCAAATTTTATCACTATACATTGAGATTCATATGCAATTTCAAAGTAGGAGGTTGGAGAGTAGTAGATGACCCTCGTACTTTGAAATTGACTGTACTGTACACTTAAATTTGCAAGGTTGCAACTAGTCTAATGCAGATTTCAATTTGTTTCTCATGGAACTCTCAAAGTTGAATGAATTCATGATCAATTTTGAAAGTTGCATGAGAAACAAATTGAAATCTCCATTAGACTAGTTGGAATCTTGCAAATTCAATGTACATTCATTTTCAAAGGTATTGGAGTCTTTTCTAATCCATTGTATAACCCGAGGAAGATTGAACAAAATAGAAAAGTTATACTAAAACTTTAGAAGCCATATCTGTTTCATGATTTGTTTTGTTATTGCAGTGTTCACCAAGCTCAAGATTTTATCTTGCTTTTATCTTTTATCTTCTTTAGATGATGACTTCAGAAGCGTAGATTTGATGTTCAGAACTTTAAAGTTTTGAAGATGTGTCAGAATGCTGGGATTCCAGCCATTTTAAGGTCAATCAAAGTTGAAATTGCACCTCGTTTGATGTTGAAATTTCAGCGTGTCTTAGAGAGAAATAACTCCCAGCCTAACAAATCTTCTTACTAACAATTTGAAATCTAACAATCTTTTTGCTAGAGTATTATCTTTCAACTGCTTACATAATACCCCTATACCCTAAAAATAATTGTGGTTTGAGAAAACTAGTTAAAATAAGCTCAAATTTTGTCAAAAAGCAATGGTACTTTGTGCTTATAGTATGTATGCTTGCAGTTGCATACCATTATAGTAATGTACCATGAGAAATCATTATCTGCATATTCGATTTTCTAGTGCAATTCCAAATTGAGCTTATTTAAATTAGCTCTCTCAAACCACAAATTATTTTGGGATTTAGGAATATTCTTGAAGGTTAGATTTTTTCTTTAGTCATTATGGAATGAATAATTTGTGTTAAAAAGGACCACAATTCATGTTTAAGCTTGTGTTTAGGAGTTTCTTTATTGAAAGAGAGCCTTGATTTATGGAAAGTATAGGGGCCTTTGCCTAGAAGTTCAAGAATGTTATATACAATCGGGTCCAATAATTTACAAGCTATTTATTGTACTGTCTAAAATATTTGTATAATTATATAGAATATAGATGGCATTTTTCATCTTGCATAATTAATATTCAATTTTTACAGAAATCCAGTCAAGCATACCAAATTTTAGTTTAAAACAAGCAAAATTTCAATTTTAGTGAATTGATTTACTTAAATTTCATGTGTTTAGATGATATTGTAGCTTCCTAACAACTTAGTTAGAAAATAAATAAAATAAAAGGGTGCCTAAATTTTGGAGAATTGTTGATCTAATTTGTCCCAAAAATATATATAATTATATACTAAAAAATTGCCTAATTCATAGAATTTCAACTTGCTCCATACAATCTTGCATCCAAGCTACTAGGCAGCTACGGTGATTGATTGAAAACATTAGTGAAGAATTTTTTTGTAAATTCAATTGCATAAATTTTTAGGAAACATCCATTATTATAATTAGAGATAGAGTTAAATATAAAGGCATGGCTATTTTACAAAATTTGAGTATTGTTACCTCTATTAAGAGAAAGAACACTAATTCAATGTATTTCAATGAAAGAAAATCATAAACAAATAACTAAAAGGGGTGTCAAGCCCAAGCTAGGGGCTACCTTCTTTGTAGTCCTATTGGTTTGGCTACAAACAATTCAAATTAAGATCATTCTATATTAGAACCTCCTACAAATAATACTAATGTATTACTCATGTTCTTCAACATTCCTACTTTGCCAAACAATTTTAAATCCTTCTTCATATTCTTCATCCATGAGCTTCACCATCTTAGGCTTCACATTGAGAGGTGTGTCAATGAATTTGCTACCCTCCATGTTGAAGCGCTTCAATACCTCCTCAATATACTTGTGTTGACTCATGGTGATGGTGTGGTTAGTCCTTTGCCTTTGAAACTCCACCCCAAAGCAATAGTATAGCTCACCAAAATCACTCATGTCATATTTGTTCTTCAACATTGCCTTGACTTCCACCATTTTGTTCATGGTGTTGGTCATAATGATCAAATCATCAACATAAACAATGACAATCACCAAATATTCACTTCTTTGCTTGATGTAGAGAGAGTGGTCCGCATGGCTCCTTACAAAACCTTCCCTTGCAAATAATGCATCAATCTCCATATACCACACTTTTCCTGATTGTCTCAACCCATAGATGGCCTTCTTGAGCTTACACTTGAGGTGTTCACAACTTTTTTGAATAAAGCCTTTGGGTTGGTCCATGTAGATGACCACATCAAAGTTTGGATTGAAAAAGACTATGATGACATCCATTTGGTACATCTCCAAGTCCATGGCTGCCCATATGGCGGCCATACATTGAATAGTGCAAAATTTGGCCACGAAAGAAAAGGTCTCATTGAAATCCACTCTTTCAACTTATGAATACTCCTTAGCTACTAATCTTGCCTTGTAGCGCACAATGTTGCCCAATGCATCTCTCTTGGTGCAAAACACCCACTTGCATCCAACACTTGTATGATCATGAGGAAGAGAGGAGAGTTCCCAAGTACCTTTGGCCATAAGTGAAGCATACTTTTCTTGTATGACGTTTTCCCAATTGCTTGCATCCGCACTTTTCATCGCATTACCAAAGTTGCGTCGATCTTTTGCATATGCCACATTTACATGCTCTTCTTGCTCTTGAATGAAGATGTGGTTCTTCCACCATTCTCCAATGGTCTACGCTCCCTTGTAGGATACTTTGGCTTTTTAGATGTATCTTCTTCTTCATCTTCACTTGGTGCCAAATTCGGAGATGGATTTGTCTTCTCTTCAAGTATGGATGGTATCTCATCATAGTCCTCATTATCCTTGGGCAAAGTTTCCATGCTTGAAGATTTGTCCACCTTAACTCCTTAAGCGTTGCTTTGTCATTGCTCCCACTTGGACACATCTTCAAAGTATCGCTTACCCTTTGCTTATCTTCCATAAAGGTGACATCTTGACTTTTCAAGATCTTTTTTGTCTCCAAATACATCAAATCACAAGAGCCTTTCATCACTTGCATCCCTCCCACCATGCTTTGAAGGCTCTTCACACTCTTCTCATTGAGGTAGCCCAATCTCTTGTGTCAAAGTTCCAAAGATTGTTGATGAAGTGCTCATTGTGCTAAATATGCTATGCTTGTACCATTCACTAATTTGAACTTCAATTGATATAAATTGCCCTCTCTTGGTGCCATCACAATCATCTCTCCATTAGGTACGTCCAAAATACAACCTTGGTTGTTAAATTACACCTTCAAATCTTGTAACACCAACTTGCTCATTGAGAGCAAATTAGTATATAACTTGGACACATGTAAAGCATCTTGGATACAAATTCTCTTTAATTGGCCCTTCACCTCTACCTCCATCACAATGCAACCTATGCCAATTGCATCCATTACGTCATTGTCACCCAAATACACCTTGCAGATGTTAATAAGCCCATATGTAAGAAATGCTTGCCTGTGTAGAGTCATATATTGCGTTGCACCAAAGTCAATAATCCACTTGAACATGTCGATGTTGTCATACCCATCATTGGTCGCAAATGCAAAGTCTTCCTCTACCTCTTTCACACTAGGCTTGTTTGCACTCTCCATCTTGGGCAGCCTACAAAACCTTATAAAGTGGCTGGACTTACCACAATTGTAACATGTGCGTGTCTCTTTGCGTGGTTGTGAGCTCTCCCCTTGGCCATATTTTGAGTAGAGTGCCATACCTCCTTCATGAGGCTCATTTTCCTTCCTTTTAAACACCTCATGCATCAATTTTGTTGTAATGAAGTCAAAAGTGAGCTCCACCATAGGTCTTGTCTCCAATGCTATGATGAGATACTCATAAAAAAGTGACAAGCTCTCAAGCGAAGTCATGACAATGTCTCCATCCGTAGCGGGCACCTCCAAACAAGCTAGTTGGTCCACAAGTGCCTTTACCTTGTTGATGTGGTCAAGTATGTCCTCTTCCTCTTGCATCTTGCATGTGAAGAATTTGCGTCGAAAGAAGAGCATGTTAGACAGACTCTTCGTCTCATGGATGTTGCAAAGCACCTTCTATGCCTCCACTGGTCCCTTGTATGCTCAAACATGTGCAAGTTGCCTATCTACAAGAATGCAAGCAATCATTGAAAAGGGCTTCTTCCCCTTCCCCTTATAGGTCTTCTTGACTTTGACATCCGCATTAATTGTAGGTGGCTCTTCAGTACCCTCCACAATCTCCCACAAATCCTTCTCGGCTAAGATCATCTCCATTTTGAACTTTCAAAGGCCAAAATTGTCTCTATTGAACTTGTCAATGACCCTTGTGCCATCTCCTTCACTAGTAGCCATGGTGGATGACTCACTCCAAGTCTCCAAATCTCTCAAATTAGACCCTCAATAGGTCTAAATCTCTCCAATACACTCAAAAGCTCCAAATCTCTTCAATAAGGCTCTAAATGATGCAAATTTCTCCGATGTACCTTCAAATGTTCCAAATCACTCCAATAAAGCACTAAATGCACAAATGAACTCAAAACAAGAAAATACCTCATCAAAAGGTTAAAAACTTGAATATAAATGCTTCAAACGACTCCAAACTTCACTTGCTCTAAGCTCCAATAGATCTTATCTCTAATAGCAACTCACATGAGTGGGCCCATAACCTATTGAGAGAAAGAAAACTAATTCGACGTATTTCAATAAAAGGAAATCATAAACAAATAACTAAAAGGGGTGTCAAGCCCAAGCTAGGGGCTACCCTCTTTATAGCCCTATTGGTTTGGCTACAAACAACTCAAACTAAGGTCATCCCATACTAGAACCTCCTACAAGTAATACTAATGTATTACTTATGTTCTTCAACACATACTAGAACCTCCTACAAGTAATACTAATGTATTACTTATATTCTTCAACACATATTAGGACCTCCTATAAGTAATACTAATGTATTACTCATATTCTTCAACACATACTAGAACCTCCTACAAGTAATACTAATGTGTTACTCATGTTCTTCAACAACCTCAATGTTAAAATCTCTATAGAAAGAATTTTGAAAATTTTTTGAAATGCTTTTTGAAGGAAAGATGTGCGTATGTATATTTCCTACGCATCTATGCAATCAAATTTACAAAAATTCTTCACCAATGTTTTCAATCAATTATCATGTAAAATCATTTTGGTAAAGAAAACAATTCACCAAAAATGGAGGTTTTTTTTAAACCAAAATTTGGCATGTTCAATTGGGATTGCATAAGAATTAAATGTTAATTATGCAAGATAAAAAATATCAATTGTATTCTATATTATGCAAAACTCTTTGAATGGCACAATAGTCGATGTGTAAGAATATTGGATTGGATTATATAGTATAATGGCACTAATTTTAAATCTCATTTCTTGAATTTTGCAATCAATCTTTTAACCTCTAAATGCTTGAGGCACCAAATTTTGGTGTCACCAATACTTTGAAGTTAAATAAAACCTAAACTAATTACTAATTTTCGTAGTTTATATTTAAAAAAAATTCTTTTAGAGGTCTACTTTCAGCATCAAAAATATGATTTTTGAAATGATTAATTATGATCTTTCTATTCAAGATTTTGTGCAAGGGTAGTCATTTCAATCTTGACTTTTCATAGTGTAAGAGCTCTTGGAAATGAGACTCAAATACACTAGTTAGATCTTCGAGAAAAATTCACATTAGAAATTCATTTAAAAAAATTGTAGAAGAAATTATGAGAAGCCAAAAATTGATTGGGGTTAAGCATGTTATGTACTTTAACCTCATGTTTTTTTGGTAACCAATTTTTTAGGTTTGACATGTGAAAAGAGGATTGGAAGACTTTAATCCCTAAAGTTCTTTGACTATGTTTTCACCAAAAAAAAACTCCAAAATTGCCATTTTTAGGACAAGTACCAAAAAAAAAAATTTTTAATTTTTGGACACATCCAACCATAGGATTTTGCATTATGATAATTTGAAAAGATGTGCACTTGAAAAGGTGTGCACTTGTTTCAAAAATCAAAACTAAGTAGAATTTTAATTTTCAATCAAATTTGTAATTTTTGTGAATTTTTGAAATAGTTTGCCTAAAACTATAAAAAAGAACATAGAGTGGAGTCATAAATGCCCTATTAACAATCCATAACCACCTTGGAGTGTATCTATTAGCACTTAAGTATCCATCAATCAACGATTGACATGTTATCCAAGTTGAAATTGATGCATTGATTATGTTAGAAAAGTAAATAGATTTTGATGTGTTTAGTAGTGGTAACAGGGTGAAAAGTAGGATGGTGTTCATAGGTAGATGGCAACTATAGGATGGTCAATCCTATAGCTACCACTTTGCTCAAATGCACCCTTGATAGTCAAGTACTCAAATTTCAAATAATGAATGAATGCAAATACATCCCAAGTACACAAAAATGCTTTTTTTTGTTCATTAATTTTTTGGAAGATTTTTTTTAGTGAAAATATTATTGCACAAAATAGATTGTAAAGATTTTGCTTTGCAAATATTCTCTAATCTAAAGGATACTAGCAAGTCTAGCCCCTCAAAAAACAACTTGAAAAAAAAAATTGAATTAACAATCTTTAAAAATCACTATGATTAAATCTTAAAATTTTGAACTTAAAGGAAAAAAATCTTGTGAAAATTACAAATATTCAATCTACAATTGATTTTAAAAGAAAATTTTAAATTTTGGCTTCAAATTTAACTAAAAAAAATTAGTTGGTACAATAGCTAATCTAACCATGTAGATATGATCTATGAGTCATATTGTACAACTATTGTGATTATAAATATGATCTATGACACTTATTTTATAATTGTCAAAAATCACTATGATTAGATCTAAATTGCATTTTATAATTCATCTTCACAATTTTGAAAATTTGAACTGTGGACGTGGATGTTTTTCATTCATTGAAAATGCAAAAGAAGCATTACAACACCCAAGATCAAACATTATAATATGAAGACATAGTCCATAAAAATCTAATTGAGAGATCATGCTTGACATGCCTCAAGAGTAACAAACAATCAAAACGCTGAATTCAACTCTTTCTGTGGAAATCAATGTCCTGTGAAACTCATTTTGGAAACTGGTGGAGAAGTGTCCATTGCATATAGTGACTATAGTTGGGTAGTGCAGGGTTGAAGGGTTAAAATATCTTGTGACTTTTTACAAAGCTGAAAATTAACATAGGGCAAATTTTATTGTCCAAGACTTCAACATTTTTTTCATAAGTTTTGGCTACTAAGCTTATGGTAGGAGGTCCTAAAATGGAGCAATCATTAAGAACCCTACATAGAGACATGCATAAAATGAGCATTTGGTTGCTTAAATGGACTGCATTTTTCATTTACAAAAGTGTGACTCCAAATGCTCACTTTTATGATACACAATAGTGATTTTAAAGGACTGTTATGTACACTTCAAGAATTAGGAATGTACACTTCTAATGTGCAATTAAAATCTAAAATAAAAATAGATTGTAGCTACAATAACTAATATAGGAGGCAAATACTTACCTTGCTCCATTTAAAAAACTTTGTGCATGCATTTTGGAACTCTGCTGGTCTATTTTGGGCCTGCTTTGCTCTTTTCAAAGCTTCATGTCAATTCATCCTTGTTGAGGTCTATGACCAAAAATAGTCACCTATGCACTGTTCACTTTGAAAAGTCATAACTAATTCATTTTAAGTTGGAAAATTACAATTTTAGTTGCTATTCATTTCTATTCCACTTGTCTATCTACCCCAAAAAATCATTGGTCAAATCCTTTGCTCTACAGACCTAATTTTCTCCTTAAATGCTCCATTTCAAGACCTCCTACCATACTACTAAGCTATGCATACTATAATTGTTTGGTTTGTACTGAAAAATGCTCAATGACAAATATATTGTAAATAAGTTACAAGTGGGAGCAAGCAACTCTATTTAACTGTTTTATCAAATTAGAATCTATTGCAAGGAATTTATTGTTTTTTGAATCAATGAGCACTTTAATTGATTGTATTCTTCTCTAGTGTAACATTCTCTCATTATGGTTTTAGGGGATGATATAAGTGAGGTTTATGCTCTTTTACATTGCTCCTTGCATTGTCACTTTTGCAATAGCTTATCATTTATCTATGCAACCAACTAGATAGATACATGAAAACTCTGGTTCCAAGAACATAACATTGTTAGCCAACTTCACTCTCTCCCTCTGACAGGAGGTATAATGCATTCCTAGATACTTGGGTTTCAATTAATTTATAATTTGTAGCTAGTTTTGTGGTAATATGTGGCATGTGAGCACTATTCCTGAAAAAAGGAGCAAATGGCCATGTTTGAAGGCTCCGCTTTGGTGGGAGAGCAAAAGGGAGCCTGTCAACATTGGTAAACAATGTTATGAACAAGTCGGCGTAAATAAAGTGTCTGTTTGTCTAAACAATAAGCTAGTGCCTACAAAACAAAGGCCATTAAAGCAAAACTACAATACCTCCTTCTTTTAAGATTAGATACTATAGTAACTAGTAACCAATAAAAGTAACTAGCAAATGTGGTTTTAATGAAGGGTGGTATAAATGGATGGAATGGAGTTAGAGATTGTTAAAGCGTGAGTTCCTAAGGTAACAAGTTCAAGAATTGCCCACCTACGAGCTAAAACTAAATTTTAGAGAGGTGAAATGTCTTGAAATATTTTTCAGTAAATTTTCCTTGAAAGACAAGAAGAAATGGCATCTAATCCAAGTTGTTTCATATTTTTTGAAGCTTTATGAAATTAGTTATGAAATTTTGAAGTTGAAGTGGCATAGGGCTCTAAAATCGCCCACCCCCTAAAATGTACACCGTTTGTACATTGCTGAAGGCTATGAAATAGTTATATGTAAAAGTTATGTATATTTGAATAGAGTGGGCGATTTTAGAGCCTATACAATTTCGGAGCTTGTTACCTTATAATTGGTTGGAGAAGAGCCTTGTATCATCACTACATGGTCTGAGTTCAAACTTTGTTGAGTCTGTTTTAGCCAAAATGTAATAATCATGGCTTGGTTCTACCAATGAATTGCCATAGGCTAAGGGGTTTTACCAACCAATTGACTTCATTTGAAGAACTTGAGACAAGTGTACTTGCCAAACTGACAATCAAAAGAAAAAATAATGGTTGGCAGTCATTACCCCACCTATTGTTTATTTTAATCTAGTGAAAATGGTTAGTTGTTTTCTACTCTTCTTTTTGGAGAATTCTTTAATCCAACATGTTGAATAGCAATGGTATTTATTTTTTTGAAAGTACATTTCATTCGAATTTCAATAAGGTCAAAATACTCTTTTAATAATTTCATTGAGGAAATGTTGGTAGTGCTTCTAGCCCCAACTGTAATGACTATAAATGGTTCAACTTTCCATCCTTGATATCACTAATTAGTAGTTGGTATTTGTGGATTTTATTATTGATGGTTTCTTGTAAAAATCTATCTGGAGTATACGTGATTTTTATAAACTCAATTGTAAAATCATTTATTAGAGTGGTTAGAAGATTGCTTTGAGAAGAGAGTCCTTTGACACATAGTTTGTTAGGTTTGAGTTTAACATTACAGTGGCATCGTTGTTGTTTGTAGCTACATTGAAGAAGCCAAAGAAGTACAATGCTAAGATTAGAATCCATATATGAGCCTCCACTTTGTAGTCAACTTCCAAGTTTTAAAGACATTGTTATGTGAGAATGTAGTTATTAGGCACTCAAGGTGTATAGTGACACTTTGTGTCATTATGCACTCCCCCCCTCAATTTTTATTTAAAATTTTTTATTTTACCACCCCCCTTCACCCCACCTATCATTTAGAATTTGATTTAAAAAAATTTATCTCACCCCCCCTTCACCCCCACCCCCTTTTGTAATCTTTAGAATCAAAGTTCTTGACAAACAATATGGGACAATTGATCCCATATCCAATATTGTATCCATATTCAGTATCCGTATTCAATATCCATATTTAGTACACGTATTTAGTACTCATATCCAATATTGTACCCGTATTCGTATTCATATTCAGTATTTGTATTTTATATTTGAACGGCTCAAATTAAATTTCACAAGATTAACATCTTGTGATTTTTTGAGAAATCAACGTCAATTTTGAGGGTAAGCATTTTTTTCAAAAAAATCAACGGCTCACAAATTTTTTTGAGAGAGGAGGGGGGGAACTAATGGGAAATTGGGGTGGCAGGTGAGTTTCAGTGTATAGTCTCGACAATTGTACCATTTGCAACAAAAGGCACTCCATATTCTGAAAAAGAGATTCGATTGTTTTCATATTTATTGCATCATCAAAATGAAAAGAAATACATCAAATCAAACAATCATATTACGGTTGATTGTGGAAAGTTTGCAGTATGATGGAAATATTATTGTCAAATAGAAAACGGCCTTGAAAATTCTAACATTACAAAAAATTCGGCCCTAGGGAGCTCTACAAGTTTTGAACCACATGTGCAATTAAGGAGGAATTAAAATTTTATTTTTAATTATTTTTTAATGAAAACATCTAATGTGGCACTACTTGTACCACATCAACACTACATCAGATTTTAATATTTTTTTAATATATATATATATTTTAATATATCTTTTTTTCTTTTTTTCTTTTTTTTTGTACTTACATTACAAGGGGTTGAAAACACAAAACTTTAATGACCCTCCCAAGGGTTCAAATTTTTCCAAATGTTTTTTTTATTAGAGATCAATTTTAATTGAAACAGAAGAAGAAAGATGAAGACAAATGAGGAAAACAAAAATGTAGTAGATATTTTATATACATATGTTATAGTTTATGTGTATGTCATTTAATATATAGAAAGAGATAAATAGATATATAGATGTATAGATTTATCATATATGTAAACTATAATGATTTAAAGGATTTGGTTGTCATTGATGTTTTTTACAAAGCATTGGTTTTCATTTATGTACGTTCCTATTTGAACACATGTTTTCTTTTGTACAAATAAAGTGACAACATTGCTTTGCAATCATTTTATATTTCTTTCACATCACTATATGATTTCATTTATTTTCAATTCGTTTTGGATAATTTCATTCACTATATAGAATTTATAATTGATTTATCATAATTTTTTTTTTCCTTCAATAATGCTAAATTATTTTATATTTTATATTAATTTACAAACATCCTAAGAAAAAAATAACAATAATAAAATAAAAACATTTACCATCAAATTGAAATATATATAGTGTATTGAACATTGTTTATAAAATTGAATTTTTATATTTTTCAATTATGTTAAAGATTTATTTAATTATTTAGAGAATATAAAACGCATTTATGAATTGAATTGAAAACTTTACTTCTTCTTCAATGCAAAGATTTTTTTTTTGTTATTATCTTTTTTAAATTTAAGAACAATGTAATTTTTTAAAATTTGACTAATAAACAACTTGTGTAGGATTGGGCACTTGTCTAAAGGTCTGGTTTGATTTTCCTATGTATTTTTTTGATTTTTTAATTTTTAAATCATTTATCTATAATTCAATTAAATTTATGAAAACAAAATTCAATTGAAAACCTATAACTTTCATAATTAAGACTCAAAAGTGGAAAACAACTTTGGTGCATTTCTACTCATTGAAAGCTTCTTGGCAATGCCTAGAATGACATCAAAAACTCCTATACTCCATTTTTCATAATTTAATTCAATTTATGGTCTTAAAAATTGTTCACAAATCCATTATGCGTTCAAAAATAATGATATATCTTTAGTACAACCTTCATCGAATTAAGTTCTCTAATGGCATAAAGAAAATGACCAGTAAGTGTGGAATCAAGAAGATCTCAACATTACATCAAAACAAACTAAAACAAATGTTACCATTGTATATTTACTTTTACTTTAATCCAACTTTTACTTCGTATACACAATTATACAAAAGGTACAAAGCCTCTATATTCTTCATTGATAATGAATCAAGAGGTCAAACTCTCTTCTTTAAGGTATTGATGTTCAAGTTTTGTTTTTAATTGATTTAAAAGCTCAGTTCTTCTTCTTCTCTCATTTTTTTCCTTTTTCTTCTCCACCTCTTTTTGCCTTTTTATCTTTGAGTAGGTCCCGGCGGAGTCCCCGTCACGGCTGACGGGGCATCCATGTGGGAGGTCCATCGCGGGAACCCCACTGCCCGGCCCGGCGGCCCGGCCCACTCCACTCCAAGCCTCACGTGCCTCCCTTTCTTCTTCTTCAAGCTCCTCTCCTCAGTTACACCACCACCACGGAGCTTCGCAGCGCGTTGCGTCGATTTCCGACTGCCAAAGCTTTCCAAAATTCACCGCGCATCAGGTCCTCTTAAACTCTGAAAGCTCCGCAGGTGCGTTTCTCCCGTATTCCTTTCATTTCAATCCAAAATTTACTTTCCACAACCTGCGAATTGCGCTTGTTCTCTATTTCTTGGTGGTGGCGGGGACTTCTGTCTTTTCATTTTCTTTTGTATCGTCTTTTTGTATGAGTGGAAATGGATGAGAGTTTCAGGCGGGGTAACGTGATCTGAGTATTTGAGTGTCTGCGTGTAAGGAGTTTCCTCCTTGGAAAAGAAACGATCGATGTATGTGCTTGTGTGCTTTAGAATTGTTTTTCGCTACGACTCCGATTGGTTCTAGGCGTTTCTAGTTTAGTGCAACTTTTAGTTTCACTACTGCGATCGGTGGATTTGATGTTTATATCCGTGTCGTTATTGGTTTTGGAAGGATCAGTACATTGGAGTTTCATGTTTATGGCGTTCTTGGTTTTGGAATGATCGGTGCATTTGATTTTGTGTGTGGCCTTCTTGGTTTTGGAATATTATTCGAAAAATTCAATTGTCGGTTTTGGTATATAAAAATCTAGAAAATCCTTGTTGAGCACTCTCTGAATTGGCATGAAAAGGATGAAAGCGACCACTCGCTGAATTGGCATGAAAACGAATCCCTAACGCAGGAAATGAAAAATAATCCTGGAGACCTTGCTGTTGCTCAAGTTGAGCTCAATTTGAATGAATGAGAGGTTCTCGAGCCAAATTGTGAGAGTATGTAGAGTCTTTAAATTTGCTTGATTTGCGCTGATTTGGCATGACTTTGCTCTAAATTCAGCGTAGGTGGCACTGTTATCCAAAGGTACCATGCCACTGCTAACAAGGATGTTATGTGCATAAGGTTTTGGGATTGGTTTTGATCTCTGTGAACTTGCTTTTTGCGAATTCTTGCTTTAACAAATCTCGCAAAAACTAGTTTGATATCTTCATTTTGATATCCACATGCTCTGAATGTGTGTAGGAAGGCGAGGGAGAGGGCAATGGAGAGAATCAATGGATTGATGAAGGAGTTGAAAGTAAACGGCGGCGTCGCAAATGGAGAGCATGATGTGGGATTTGAAGAGTTGGAGTACCAACGTGGGTTTGGCAACCATTTTTCCACGGAAGTTTTGAAGGGGGCCCTTCCGGTGGGACAGAACAGCCCCCTCAAATGTCCCTATGGGCTTTACGCTGAACAGATCTCTGGCACTGCGTTTACTGTTCCCCGGATGCATAATCAGCGAAGGTGTGTCCTCAATTTTTCTATATCAGAACTATTGGTATGTGCAAGTGTGTTGCCTAAGGTAGAGGATACTGTTTGCGTCACTTAAAGAATTCTTAGCATATGACTTTGGGGGGTATAGAGGGATCTTGAGTACAAGAACCAAATTTGTCGAGAACAAATTGTTTTCTCATTCAATGTATGATGATTTCTTACGCAATTTCAAAGTGGAAGGCTGTAGACCTTTGTAAGTGACATTGGGCAACCCCATTACCATTCAAAGATCAGGGGCTATAATCATTTAACCAAGTCATGCTTACACGCTACTTCTAATCGAAGCCAATTAAGTATATGAATACGTGAGTTACTGTTGATTACAGGGTCATTCAATATTTTTAGGAGTGTGACTTTCGGGATATGTGTAGAGAGGTCTTTGGTACATGAACCAAATTTATTGAGATCAAATTATTTTCTCACTCAATGTATGAATTTCTTATGTATTTTCAAAGTGGGAGGTTCTAGACCACTGTAAGTGACATTGGACAACCTCATTTCCATGCAAAAATCAGTGGCTATAATCATTTCGCCAAGTTACACTTACACTCAACTTGCTGATTGAAAGCCAACCGGGTGTATTTGAAGAGATGAGTTGCTGTTGATAACAGGGGTCAGTCAATAGGAGACGGGATCAAGTCCGTAAGGGGTTGGTATCCTCTACCTTACCTGGTTCTCCCTCCTTCTGGTTGCTTCTCCTAATGAATAGTGCTGTTTTGTTGTAACAGCTGGTTATATAGGATGAAGCCATCGGTAACACATGAGCCGTTTCATCCCCGTGAGCCGACCAACCAACGACTAGTAAGCGATTTCAGTTCCACTTCGGCTGCGTCTGTAACTCCCACGCAGCTCAGATGGAAACCACCCCCTCTTCCCGAGGCTGAGCTCAATTTCATCGATGGACTGTACACCATTTGTGGAGCTGGGAGTCCGTTTCTGCGTCATGGCTATGCCGTCCATATGTACATTCATATATATATCCCCTTTCCCCCTTATTCAGTTCCTTGCAGCTCTATTTCTGATTTCTACATATGAAAATATGCAACTTTCTTATCATCCTTGGAACTGTTCATGAAGAAGAATGTATATTCCGTTTGAACACAACTTTGAGTTCTAGATAGTCTTTGCAACTCACATCCTAAATTTTTTAGAATTTTACTAGTTTCATGTGTCAAGTCTTTGCAGAGATTATATCGTTTTTGCAATTTGATTCTATAATGATCTTACAATTCTCTTCAGCAGAGAAAGGTGTACAATCCCAATTGCTCTATAATGTTATGTATCTCCGTACATTTTTCTCATGAAATGCACTTGTGACGTGCCTTTAGGTACACTGCGAACATTTCCATGGAGGGCTGTGCATTTGCCAACGCAGATGGGGATCTTCTTATCGTTCCACAACTAGGACGTAAGCTTTCGACTTTCCATTTTGATTTTGGAAGAGGGCTGTTTAGGTGGTGAACTATTATTAGGTCACATCTGCTCCAACCAAGCAGCGCCAACTAGGTAACTGGAAGTAAACTAACCTATGGTGTGGCTACACTGGCAAGATTACTCATGATGAGTGAGCCTTTCAAGGTCATTTCTGTTACTTGATTAGTGCGATTGGATTTAGACTTCAAACCATTGACCCAGTCGAATTACTTGTGCAAAATTAGGGAGTTAAATTCATTGGTGAAAATCATTCCATTGGAAGATAAATAGCCGGAGTTACCGTAGTACCGATTTGCTACTTGATTGGTGGAGCTGGTTTTAGCATTATAAACCATTAGTATGGGCAAAGTTTGTTTACTTATGCAAAATAAGGATGTTAGTTTAACTAGTTCAAGTAAATTCCTTGCATTATAGTAAGAATTAGCATCTAGTTGAAATGAATGTAATTTCAATGCAAGTTAGTAGGAATTAGCACCAGTTTGCTATCGGACAAACTTGGGCAGTGCGGGAATTAAGTACCTAGTAAGCGGAATTGCTACTTGGTTGGTGTTTGGTCATGTGCTGGTGTATCCCTCCGAACTTGC
Organism: Pseudoscleropodium purum; assembly: GCA_963969395.1. Taxonomy (NCBI): domain Eukaryota; kingdom Viridiplantae; phylum Streptophyta; class Bryopsida; order Hypnales; family Brachytheciaceae; genus Pseudoscleropodium; species Pseudoscleropodium purum. The sequence goes on from OZ017802.1 coordinate 1,214,708, forward strand.
TAAGGATGGTGTATCAATATCTTGATTATCATCCCCTGATGATTTTCTGTAGATTTCCGAGTGCAAGGTGCTTGTCAAAGTACTACTTTTGAAATTCAATTTATCTCCTAAAGGACCCAGAAGTCCCCGACATTATTAAGACACCGGATACTTATTATCCTTAGTAGCAAGAAGCTAAATTTTAACTGCTAGAATTTGCTGCCTGCTGCTCGAGGAAAAGCCTCTCTCAGGTCCATATGAAATTGGGCCCTCATGTTCTATTTAGCAGTTTTGATTAGTTCTTATGGGGACATTCTTTTTCCAGTATTACTTGTTTGACCAGCACATACAATGTTCTTCACTGATTCTGGTGACAGAAATTCAGGAATTATGGCTTTCACAATATGATCAATCGAATTTGGTCATTTTAAAACCATTAATCCTTGGTCTTCTAGGTGTTAACGAGGAGTAGCAGTTGTGATAATTCTGATCTGGGCGATGTTCTTCTGATGACAGGCCTATGGATCAAGACGGAGATGGGCAGACTAGAGGTTAAGCCAGGGGAACTTGTGGTTTTGCAGCTGGGTATACGCTTTGCTATTGAGCTGCCGGATGGTCCTTCTAGAGGTTACGTTGTCGAGGTTTTCAGCGGCCATTTTCAGTTACCTGACCTCGGCCCAATTGGTATGCTCTTCTTATTTTTCTGAAACCATGTATTCTCTAGTTATTCCAAGTTCTGCATTTTCATTGGCATTACAATTTAAATTGCAAAGAATGCCACAGATCTGGAAATTTACTGTCACTTGGAGGAACTTTCATGAGACCTAGCACTTACAGGGGTTTGAGTTGTGGAGGGATGCAGGTGCAAATGGGCTTGCAGACCCACGAGACTTCCTCACTCCCAAAGCTTGGTTTGAGGAAAAATACTACGGAACAAGTGGTTTCACTGTTATTCATAAATTTGGCGGCGCACTCTTTGATGCCAAGCAGGACTTTTCTCCCTTTAATGTCGTTGCTTGGCATGGAAATTATGCCCCATATAAGGTGAGACGAATTTTTCTAGCTCTTTTCTTTTGACTTAAACTGCCGAATCCATGGCAAGGGTTCAGAAACTTTGGCCTCGACACCATGCAACACTTTTGTTAGAGTTTTCAGTTACACCCTCATTTCCATCTTCCAACCTTTGCATCTCAAGTTGTGAATCTCCAATGCTAGATTTTATTAAAGATTTGAGTTTGTAGAAGTGCAATTATTCATTACTAAATACTCCATTGAACCATCACACACACTCGTTTTAGGAGGTGCAAGTAGAAACGTAAAACAAAATTGAAGGTGAACTGATTTTCATCTTCCAAGCTCCATATCTCTTGCTGTGCACCTCCTAACACCCCACTCTTGCAATTGAATTTTGAGGTGCAATTAGTCTCGTGGGTTAGGGTGTACTCCATTGAATTATCAATTTCACTTGTTTAAACGAGGTCAACAACGTGAAAAGTTGGGGTGAGGCATATCGATTAAATTTAATGTCCCCGTTGTTAGGAATATTTCCCTTTTATATCAAGTGAAGTTTTGGGAGTATAGGTATTGATCAGAGCGTGTTTCTCCTTGCGTTCAGTACAATTTGAAGAAGTTCTGCCCCTTCAACACTGTGTTGTTCGATCACGCCGATCCTTCCATCAATACAGGTGTAGTCTAAATTTCTATCTGCATACTAGGAATTCTGATGCCAACTTTGCTTCGTACAATGATAAGTCGATAAGTTTAATGTCATTGTTTCTACTGCATATTAGATTTTCCTCGTGCATGAGAATGACCTTGTTGACATTGAATTGTTTTTCAGTATTGACTGTACCGTCGGAGAAGCCCGGTGTGGCTGTGGTAGACTTCGTAGTCTTTCCTCCAAGATGGTCTGTTGCCGAGCACACTTTTCGACCGCCCTACTTCCACCGAAATTGCATGAGTGAATTCATGGGTCTTATTTACGGCATGTATGAGGTAAACGTCAACAGTTTTGTAAATAGCCAAATTAACAGCTTGAGAGCCTGGTAAGAGGGGAATCTAGATTTGAGGCAAGATGAATTATGGTTTGAAAAGAATCTAGACATGAGATCTTCATTATTCTAGGTTTCCTTTTCTTCTCTTCTCTTCATGAACTGATTTTTAACCTTGCACTAAAGTCATGAAGCACCGAGTAATGAAGCTAATCAGTCACATCACTAAAGAATAGTCTAAAAATGGTTTTTCAATTGACTTGAACTTGGATGCACATCATCCATTTCCTGTGCTCCCAGCCTTGAAATCGTTCTTCATCCACCCAGTGGATCCCGGGCTCAGGGTTTCAACTTTAATGTGTCCTATTTACAGAGCAGAGTTTTCATTCAGACTATTGAGTTATTGGTGAATACTGCATGCAACTAATTTGCGAAAGTTATAATGTTTCAGGGAAAGGCCGACGGTTTCATTCCAGGAGGAGCGAGTCTTCACAACTGCATGACTCCTCATGGCGTAGATACTGCTACCTATGAGGTATTTTCCTCCTTTCATGCTTGTCCCTAAAGTCAAAATACAAATTCATATCAGAGAAAATTGTTTTTTAAGGAAGTCACTGGGCCAACACAACATTCAGTGGCATGATAACAAGGCATATGCCTGAGAAACTGCATCCTAGAAGCATTACATGGTGAATCAACTTTTTCACCCACTGAAAATACTGATAGATGGATGTGTAAGGGTTGGATCTTCCTGTCATTGATATTACACTAGTCAAAATCATGTCTTGTTTTAACCTGGGCGTTTGCCCAACTTGACTGCAATCGGTCACTGAAGTTGGAACTTGGTTGGAATGAACGATGATCTCCCTGACTGGAAAATGACATGACTTTCACTGCGCTGATTTATCCTGTTAGTGTGGGACACTAATTTATCAAGTTACTCTATTTGAAATTATTGCAGGCTAAAATATTACAGTATTATACAAATTTCCACCAGAAAGTAATTTGAGGAAACACTAATAGGATACCTCAGTGCAGTGTTACTTCTTATTACTAGCATTTATGACTACATTTTGAACGAATAATCACTTCCTATTCATAGCATTCACGACTTATATTTTGAAGACCTTTATGATGTGGTTTGGGAATTGACTGGGACATTCGATAAATTTTTTGCAGAGAACTATCTGTGAGGACCCAAAGCCATCCAAAATACCGGATCATGCGTTGGCCTTCATGTTCGAGTCATCCTTGATCCCTCGTATCACTCCTTGGGCTCTCAACTGTCCCCAACTGGATCCTGAGTATTATAAGTGTTGGATAGGCTTACGCTCCCATTTTGATCGCGCGAGCGTACCAAAGGCAGAAGATTCTGAACATGTAAGGTAATCACACCTTGAAGCGACAGTTGAAGCATACTATTTATTATTAGAGTGACCACATTTGTATATATTCTTGTTAGCAAGTCTAACAAGATTCATCTCACTAATAATTGCAATATTTGGATATCATATGCAAAGTTATGAGGGTTCAAATCTGCGTCCTTAGATGATCTAATACAAACCAGCACAAGCTCTGACGTTGAGGTAGTGTACATTCTCAAAACTTATATATACTCATTCTGCAAGATTTTGAAGTGTCATATTTTGGTAGGTGTAGAAATTAGGTGTGGTTTACCATAGTGGAGGAACTTGATCCTCCTTTAGATCCTGTAGAGAACATTGATTTCAACTTTAATGATATTAAGCGACTGTACAGGAACATTATTTATGTGTTAATGCCAACATACACTTGTTCCTAAGAGTTTTTGGCTTCTTTTATGCCACGGATTCCTCCTGTTTAGTTAGTCGTGCTTGCAGCCTTGGTCCGTGTGCGTCACATAGAAGGGGAAAAAGCTTCTTTCTATTCCGGTGGGGTAGGAATCTGATTGATCATCGTACAACCTTCAGATGTGATGAAATATCATTGGAAAGTTTCTACTGTACTTCTACTTATACAAGTGGGTTGAGAATCTGATTGAACCAGGGACGCTCTTTACAGTGATAGAACTATCATTAGAGAAGAAATGTGCTTGAAAGGGCCTCCTGTACTAGACGTCCCTATTGTTTCATGGATATTGGCATTATTTTGGTAACTATTCTAATACAATAATAGAACTATCATTAGAGGAGAAATATGCTTGAAAGGGCCTTCCCAACTAGAGGTCCCTATTGTTTCATAGACATTGTCATTATTTTGGTAACTATTCTAATGAGTCACTCCAAGAAAGTCATTTTTCACTCAATTGTTCTCAATGGTGACATCTTGTCACTTAAACAATGCTAAAATTGTATGACATTTACATGCCATTTCAACAAGTTTTACTAGTGGGTACTATATTAGATTGGATTGAAAATGTGGATATTATATTACATTCATTTCACAAACCATACTAAATTTGATAAGAATTATAGTAAAATATAAAAATTTACAACAAAGGTTTGATTGAAGAAATCATATGCCTTTTAGCTACTTCCAACTAGTTTTTACATTTTAGTTTTTGCAATAGCCTTCTTGACCCCTAAAGGTTCTTGAAAATGCTTTCCCAATAAACACTCCAAAACTGCCATTTCTACTGTAAGTACCAAATTTTAGGGGAAAAAAACATTTTTGGACACATGTAGCTATAGGATCTTGTAGTATGTTGGTTCAAGAAGACGTACAAAAAATTTGAGAGAATGGCTGCTTATCAGATTTTTTATTTTTTATTTTTGAAAAAAATTGAAAAATTGAAAAATGAAAAAAAAAATGTTGACAAAAAAATTACTAACATGGCAATTGTTGTGCCAGGTTAGGCAATATGTGCAATGAGTTTCTAGGGTTTGAAAATCTTCTAATGGTCAATCCCAATGATTGTAATGTTGGAACAAGAACGGACCATGAGACTTTGTCCACTCTAAACAAACCCTAATCATGTTGTGTAGTGTGAATAAGGTTGTAGATAGGATTTGGAAATTTGGAATTAGAAACCAAAAAGTTGATGCCATAGTCTTTGTCCAAAGGCTAAAGCCAATAAACAATCTATACCTTATGATTTTAATTTTTTCAAAAATATTGAGAGTATTAGTTAAATCAATGACTTCAAAGTTTATTTTAGAATAGAGATTCCATAACTACCCGTAAACTCAAATTCTTTATAAGTTTCATCTCATTATCAGAATGGAATGATTTAAAGCTTTCTACATATATATTAATCTAAAAAATCAATTTCAAATTTTTGTTTCTGAAAAATTTGATTTAAAAAAAATTCCAAATTGCTCAGCTTATCCTAGACCAAACAATGAAAATCACATATCATACAATAACTTTTTAACCATATAATCAAAAGTTATGAAAATTATTCGGCTTTAAAGCTACTATCAAGCACATGTGCAAAGAAATTTTAGTAAAAAAATAAAGATTCCGTTCGGAGTGAGCTTGCCAAAATTGCTATGTTGCCAAAAAAATGCAGTTTGTACCATGGGGGTTAAGATTTTGAAATTGAATACAAATGACAAAGATGTTTAAAAGTTAGAAAGGACATAGGAAAAAGGATAAAGAACATTTCTTTAGCACCTTGAGGCATCAAAGTTTGACCATCTATTGATCATTTTTTATCTTTCTTAAATGTATTCTTTTATATTTTTAATGTATATCATAAATTTAAAAAATCAAATCATTTTTTAAAATGAGTCAATTTTGGGTTTCTTTACACCGTTTAATATACATATTTTGAAAATTTTATACTTAAAATTATTAAATATAATACATTTTTATAAGATTCAACCAATTTTAACAAATCTAATATGAAATTTTACAAATAAAGTGTAGTTATGTTATAATTGAAGGGTGATTTTATATCAATATTCAAGATGAAAGTATATGAACAAAAGAAATTTTTTTAAATCTAAGTGATTCAAAAACATTATTTCTATTAAACATCCATAAATATTTTGAACATGAAGAGTTTAAGGTACTACTCCCAAGCACCTATCCAAAACTATACCTAAAAAAATCTTTAAAATGAATAGATACTCAATCCAAGATGTTTATTCCATATACATAAAAATTATGGTATGGTTTTAAAAATCTAGTACATAAGATTTTGAAAAACCAAAATTAAGTCATATGTAATATCTAAAAATTGTACAATGAATTTTTTTTTTAATTCTTCTTCAAATTGCCAATAAGATCCTAAAACATTCACGGAAATTTGATAATGGAATCAATTTATATTGCTCAAGTGTCCAATTGTAGGCCCTTCCACTTTAATTGATTTGACATCCTTCATTATTTGACTAAGGTACTCCCACATAATAAGCAACCTTATTGTATAGTCAACTCCTACAATTGTTTCCTTAACTGTAATCGATGTGGACATAAAAATTTAAGGTTGATTTTGAATACACCAATGATTAAGACTTTGAAATTAAATGTTTGTTCATATAATATTTGTTCAAAATTGCATGCTAAGAGAATTTGAAATCTTTGTTTAATTGGCAAAATCCAACAAAAACTGAAATAGCTTGTTCTTTAAGGATTAAGTATTCAAATTTGAACAATGATTGAATGCAAATATGCCCCTTTAATAGACCTTTATTTTATGCCAACCTCAAATAGTTTGAGTTTTATTTTTCCATACATGTTGTCCAACTCCAAATCCATAGTCTTCTAAGGTAGGAGGTGCTAAAAGTTCCAGGATCTAAAAGCAATGTCTCACATTGAGGTACATATTGGAGTTTGAATTACCTATAATGAATATAACGCTTACAGAATCATATGCCAATTTTGCTTCAAAGATTGATAATTAGTTCTTCAATAGTCTAAAAAACACAACACAACTTGGGTCAGGTGTTATATCTATTTATTTTTCCAGGATAATCTATAGAAAAATATTTGAAGAAGTTTAGCTTCCCCAAAATGTGATTGGCTAGTAAATGGTGTCTTTTTGGACCTTCTACCTTAGAATGAAAGTGGAAGAAATTTCAAAAACTTTGACACTAAGATATTTGCACTTGAAGTGAAGAAATACGGGGGGTTTTGCATCTTATTTGACTAGAATTAAAGGCTTTCAATTTTATGAGTTCAAGATTTTTGCTCTACTAATATTGAATTAAAAAAAAACTTATAATTTTTTTTTAAAAAATAAACTTGATTTTCATTCTTTAACCCCTAAATTCCCAAGGCCATTTTTCTGTCAAAAATCACTCAAAACTGCCATTTTTGCTGCATTCGTCGAAGAATAAAAAAGAAAATCATTTTTTTAGAATCTAACTATAGGATCTTGTACTTTACTTGTCTTAGCTTACTGGTAAGAATTTCATGAAGTTTGACTGTATATATTGGAAGATATTAGCATTCAAAGTTGAAAAAGAAAGTCTTTTTGAACACTAGCCTACAATTTCAAATGACTTTGACCGCCAATTGTGAAATTCTTTTGTACTACAGACTTTGAATTAAAAAAAAATTATGTTGAAGAATTGAGTTGAAAGTCTAGGAAAAAAATTCAAAAAAACAAACACTTGATTTTCATTCTCTAAAAGAATGCTAAGTAGAAGTAGGTCCAAGATTGGAAAAAAATTTAAATCATTAATAACTCCAAGATGGGATTGAAAGACAATAATTCCAATGGTGAGATTGTTTAAGCAATTGAACACAACATTTTCAAAAAATAATTGTGAAAAATTGTGAAAAGTGCATTAAAAAATGAACCCTACAAGTTATTTTTTCAAGAAGATGCTGAAATTGCCCAAAAAACAAAATTGTCTTTAACTTTCTCATTATTTGTCCAAATAGAACAAATCAAAGCTTCACATGTAGAAAAAAAGAAAACATTTCAGAGGAAAAAAAATTAAAATTTTTTTTGATTTTTTGCAATTTTTTTTGTGTTGCCCATCGAGTTCAATTTTAGGCTTTTGTGGTATAACTTTTGCTCCCGGGCACCAATTGAAATAAAAATTATATTCCCACATAGATAATCAGTTTTTCTATGTTAAAGAAAAGTTTCAAAACAATTCACCAAAAATTGAGATCACAGGAACTTGCCCAAAATCTGATTTGTCCTTCGCGGGAACAATGGGAATTTAGGGGTTAAAAAATTGTTAAATAGAAGCAAGTATGAGATTGAAGGAAAAACTAAATTGTTAATAGGTTAGAGATGGAATTGAAACACCATTGTTCCAAAGGTGAGACTATTCTAGCAAGTGAACTAAACTATGTCAATCTTTTTTTCTTAAATTGTGAAAATTGAGTTCAAAAATGAATCTTATAGTTAATTACTTTTAAGAATATGCTTAAATTGCCCGAAAAACAAGATTGTTCATTATAACTTCCCCATCAATGGTCCAAATAGAATGAATTAAATCTTTCCATGTAGATAAAAATATTGTCCATGGGAAACAAAAAAATATTTTTTTTTCATTTTGATTTTTTGTGATTTTTTTGGTGTATTGCACAATGAGACCTATTTTGATCCTAGGATGGCATAATTTTTGTTCCCTAAAATTGATTCAAATGATTCATAGAAAGCTACTATTATTTTCTATCTTCAAAATAAATTTCCAAAAAACACAACAGAAATTGAGACCATCAGATTCTATCCAAAATCCATTTTGTCCTCCAAGGGAACAGTGGGACTTTAGGAATTAAGTATAGCCAAATAATCTCATTCTAATTGGGGGCTAGGGTTTGTATAAGCATGAGAAATATGTGAATAAACATTTTGTTTTGTTTTGTTGTGTAAATGGACTCCAAATAAGATTTGGTTTTAAAAATGCATGGTGATAGGAGTTTAAATGTTTTTGATTTAGAATATTGTTGTGGAATTCCTAGAGTGTGTAAGTGTTAAGTTCTTAACGGCTTAAATTGAGTTGGATTTGGAAGGATGCTTCAAGCCAGAGGTGTTAAAGGTTTGGAGCTTCACTTCTTTTTCCCTCTCTACTTCTTGTTTTCTTAGTATTCAAAGTTTTCTAGTTGTACTGTTGTTTTATGAACAATCTTTTTTAATAAAGCTTTAAACATATATTTTTATAAATTGTGTATAAGTCCTAGTGATTGGGCATCTTTTGAGTGTATTTAGATTGAATTCAAGTCCTAGTGATTGGGCATTTATTGTGTGTGTAATTTCTTGTGAGAAAGAGTATTGATTATTTGTGCTTAAAGTTGTTGTTAAATGTATATATAATTTTGGTTGAATCATAGCAATTGTTGTGTTTGCTTGGAATAGTGTGTGTAATTGTTTGGAGGCTTGAAGCAAATTGTTTGAGTGGAATCTTGTAACTTAAAGGTGTTAATTGGGATGTAAGTTGTTCAAATGGTTAAACCAGTTGGTATTCGCTTAAGTGTATATGTATCCTTGAATGTGCTAAAAGCAGACTTGTGAGTATTGTACACTTCAAGCGAGTATGTTGAGTTTACAATGAGTAAACTTTAAGTAGCGTATACTAAAATTACTTATTAGTTTAAGATAATTAATTATGTGCAATGAGTGAATGATAGACAATGTTTGATGTATAGAAATCCTAGTGATCAGGTGAATATAGGAATTTGTGTGTATATCTAGTGATTAAATAATTGTATTCTAAGTTATAGCTTGAAGTTGTGTTAGAATTTGTGAGATTGAATTGAATTTGATTAAAGAAATATAATTGAGAATTAGTAAAGATTACACCCTTGTGATGGTGAATGCTTAAAGCAGTTGGAGAACTTTATAATGAAGTGAAAAGATATACGGTTAAACTGTTTAGATAGAATTTAATATAGTATAGTATAAGCGATATTGAAACACTGAAGTGTAGATGGAATTGTTTATACTAACCGTGGCTTGTTGAGTGATGAGTGATGCTTTAAGCGAATATTGTAAGCCTACGCTTTAAGCAAATGCAACATGAAAATGAAGACTTGTATGCTTTAAGCTATATGTTATGTTTTCTCTCGCTTAAGCATGCTTCTTATTTGAGCCAACATACTAGAACAAGACATGGACTCCATACTTGTATTATTGCATCCATATGTGTCAAATAGAAACTAATTATTAGGTAAATGAGTGATTTCTATTCCTAAAACCAATGGAATATTTTAATTTTATTTTCATTTAGAATTGGAATTGTAGGTTATTTTTATTTATAAATACATGTGACTTTAGTTACAATACATTAAACTATTTGATCATTCTTTGGATATTGAAACCATATACTATGTTTTTTGGTGTTTGCAAAGTAGACAAAATCTAGATTACAATTAGAAAGAAAACTATAGGTAGAATGTTCTCCACGTAAGGTAGGAGGTTCCTAAAGTGCTTAGGCTCTGAATTTGCTCCACCTCTACAAATGTACATTGTTTGTATAAGTCCCTCTTTTTGTACCAACAATATATAAATGGTGTACATTTGAGGAGATAGGCAATTTTAGAGCCCTATGCCATTTCAACTTCAAAAATTCATAATTGATTTTCTTTATAGTTTTAAGAATATGAAAAGACTTGGATTAGATGCTAGTTCCATTTGTCTTTCAAGGAAAATTTACTAAAACATTAATTTCAAGAAGTTTCACCTCGCCAAATTTAGTTTCAGTTTTTTTACCTCTATTGTTCCCTCTGCAAATAAAATGAATTTTGGACAAGCTCCCACAATCTAAATATTTGTCATGATTTTTTGAAATTTGTTTTCAAAATAGATAAACACATGAGCTTTCCAAAAATATAATTTTATTTCAATCAGTATCTGGGAGCAAAAATTATGGCACAAAAAGCCCAAATTTTAGTTTGGTGACAAAAAAAAAATCCTAAAACACTTAAAATAAAAATTTGAAAAAACTATTTTATATGGATTATATTTTTATATACATGGAAAGCTTTGATTCATTCCATTTGAATTTGTTATGCAAAAGTTATGGACAATCTTATTTTTTGGACACTTAGAGCATCTTCTTGAAAGAATACTTTGTAAGATTTGTTTTTGAACTTGAATTTCATGATTTTTCAAAAAGAAAGTTTCTCAAGGTTGAGATCTTTTGCTAGAACAATCTCACCATTGATATTAGTGTGTTTCAATTCCATCTTAAAGCTATGAACATTTTAATTTTCCTTCAATCTTGAACCTACTTCTAACATAATATTTTTTTAATGAGTGAAAATGAAGTGTTTTTTCTTTGAGTTTTTTTTCCTAGACTCTCAATTCAATTTTTCATTATATAAAATTAGAAATTCACAATCAATAGAGCCAAAAAATTGAAGTTGAGAATGTTCAAAGCCCCCCCAAAAGTACTTGAGCAAGGTGCAAAAAAACTTGTTTCTTTCATTTTCAATGCAAGTATTTTGCAATCTACACAACCAAAGTTTTTGAATTTTCTTCCACACATTTTTACACTAGTCTAATACAAGATCCTACAATTAGGAATGCAATTCCTTCTTTTTTTTTCTTCTTTTTTCTTTTATGCTCTTTACCATAACTTAAAAAAGATAGTTTTGAATGTTTTTTGATGAAAAAAAAAGGCTTTGAGACTTTAGAGGTTAAATGGGCTCTTGAAGGACCTCCTCCTACCTTCCTACTTACTCCATGGTGGTGTCACTCCATGTTCCAATCTCCCTTCCCCCTTCCCTCCGCTTGGGTGTGAATGCATGGTGCAAGAGGGAATTTTGCAGGCAGGCTTTCCACAGGTCTAAAGCCAAGAATGAAACCAATCCGTCCTTGGTGACAAATAATGGGACATCCAGCACTTCACTTCCCATGCAGTCCGGGAGTAACTTACCGTACATGCAGGCACTGCAACCCAAGGCAGCATGATGAGAAGGGTGCTCTTGGAATTCAATTCTCTTGAGGTACTCTTCTGGAAAAGGGTTTCCTTGCCTTTCATTTTTCCTTTCTTTTCCTTTCTTTTCCTTTTGCAATGAGTCTGTCCTGGCTGGCTGCCTGGCTTGGCTTGGATCTGCAGGGCAGCGCAGCGCAGCGCAGGGCAGGGCAGGGCAGCAGGGAGCATGCCTAATGAGCTCATGGTTGAAAGAGAGAACTTATGATAAAGGAGGGATCTCAATTGTGGGCACTTGAAGATAGCCTGCCACCCTGCCTGCCTGCCTTGGAGCACTTTCCATGTGAATGTCGGGCTGGCCAGGGGACGAGGGCCAAGTGGCTCCTCCACAGGTCCGTCTGTGCAATTGCAATTCCAATGGCCCCTTCAGATGGGGATTGGCAAGGCGAGGCAAGGCAAGGCAGCACCACCCACCCATCCAGAAGACTGACAGTGAAGAAAGCTTAATCCAAGACCCAACCAATCCCTCCCTCCCTCCCTCCAGAGACTCTGGGCCAGTCGGTCAGCCAGCGTGGGGTTGGGGAAACGGCACGTTCATTGGGTCTTAACTGGAGCTTACTTGACTTACTTTGTCGCGTAGCATCCCCAACAGCGCAAGCCTCCAAAGACAAAAGACTTGTGCTGCCCGGCTCCGCAATGATGGAGGCTGCGGTACCCTGCCGAGGAGGGACAGGGACAGGGACTGGGACAGGGACCCTGGTTTGTCAACAAGCAATTAGAGGATAGGAAACTTGGAAATTGGGAAAGAAGAAGAAGAAGAAGAAGTAATCACCCTTAACCCTGAAATGCTTAAGGGACGACCCTCAAAATCAGCTTTTTTCTATTGTCGTGTGAATCACTAGCCTCCAAAATTGCAAAAGTGGTCATTGCAAGTCAAACTATTGTAGAAGATCTTCCCTTTCCAAAACAAAATTTGAAGATGAATAGTTGCACTTCTATCCTATCCTATACAGTTTGATTCCTTGTCATCCATCAAACACAAAACATCCGTCTTGGCATTCAAGGGTTAAACAATGCTAAAGCTGAAAAATGTCCAATGGAAGATTGGATTGTTCACTACAGAAATAGATAATGCATTGGCTAATTGGTTCAATAATCAACATTATAGGAATTATCAAGCCAAGAGACAACTACAAAGTCTACACCTTTGAGGTGCAATTATCAAAATAATGATGATGATGATGATGATAATAGTAATAATAATAATAATAATAATAATAATAGTAATAATAGTAATAGTAATAATAATAGTAATAGTAATAATAATAATAATAATAATAGTAATAATAATAGTAATAATAATAATAATAATAGTAATAATAATAATTTGGAATTTGATGTGGCACTTTTGGTGCCATATGATTGCTAGTCAGATTGGCTCTTTTTTAATTTTTAATTTGGATTTTAATTTTGTTTTGTTTTTGTACTACGGGGGGGGGGGGGGGGGGGGGGGAGGGGTTTATCCTTCAAAGATTAATCTTACAACTTTAGGTAGAAATAGTAGAAAATTCAAAACTTCAAATAGAAGACAACAAACTATATACATTGTTATAGTATTTTAAAATGAAATTACTTATTTTTAAAATTAATTTTTCAACTAATGATGAAATGCTTAAAAATTATCACATTGGCTTAACCCCTAAATGATTTTGACTACGTTTTCACCAAAATCACTTCCAAATTGCCATTTCTAGTACAAGTACCAAATTTTAGATTTAAAAAAATGTTTTTGGACACTTGTAACCATAGGATCTTGTATTAAGCTTGTTTGAAAACATGTGGAGAAAATTTTAGAAATTTCCACCGTGTAGATTGCAAGATATTAGCATTTGAAGTGACAAATTTCCTTTTTTTGGCCCTGCAAAAATCCGGGCAGCTGCACTTCAAAAGGTCATATTTGTATGAAAAAATGTACAAATTGGTGGTTACTCTTTGAATTCATTTTTTGAGTCAAGTTGGCTACACACTTGAAAAATTTCAAATCATTTGGAATCATACAACATATAGGAAAAAAATAGTAAGTAGAAAAGAGTAGAGAATGAGTCAAAATACTAAATTGTTAATAATTTACTTATGGAATTGAAAAATTCCGATCCCAATGGCTGTAATGTTGTAATAAAAAATTTACATCCAATGTTTTTGTTTTTTTCAAAAATATTGAAAATTGAGTTAAATAAAGGACTTCAAAGTTTGTCTTAGAGTAGAGATTCAATAATGACTTGCAACCTCCTACAAACTAAAACTCCTCATAACTTTTGACTCATTGATCAAAATAGAATGATTCAAAGCTTTCCAAGAATATATAAATCTAGAAATATAATTTTGAGTTTTAATTTTTTTAAATGATTTTTAAAGAATTTTTTGTGCTACCTAGGCTGCCCGTCCAACAATGAAAAGTATATATCATACAATAACTTATCATACAATAACTTTCTGACCATGTAGTCAAAAGTTATGAAATTTTTTGGACCTTAAAGCTACTCCTTGGGCACATCTTCTGTTAAAATTTCAAAGAAAATAAATAAAAACTCCATTTGTAGTGAGCTGCCCAAAATTTCTATGTTGCCAAAAAATGTAGTTTGGGCGTTTAGGGGTTAAAGAAAACATTTCATCAAAATAAGTCCAAATATTTTGTTTTTACAATCATGAACAATGGTCACCCTTACAATATATATGAAAGAGAATTGTGAAAGCATCCACACTCTAACTTATACTACAAAATGGCCCAACAAACTTGGATGTCTCATCCCTCAAACAATCTCCATATCTAGGTACATCCCTCTTGCAAGGCTGATATTACCTTCAATCCTTTGGTAGATTTGGTGCATCACAAAGCAGGGTTATCTTTCAAGATGATTTTGTAAGCATGTTCAAAATATTAACCCTTGAATGCCCGAACACCTCAAATATGGCCTCTCCAAATTGAAAGATTTCCTTGTTTGATATGTCCTTTTCCCTCTAGCTCTAAGTTTGTCTCTACTACCATACAATCATGATATGTGGATCTCTTTTTAGGTGATAGTTTGATTGGAATGAATTGAGAAGGGTCTAAATTCGTAGTAAACAAGAGTTGGGTGCTCAAGGGCTAAGTGACTCTTTGGCGATGGACATCTTGCATTTAATGATCATTCAATACATTGCCTAAATTAATATACAACTTCTTTACAATGCACCCCAAGACTCTCATACTTATCACTCCAACTTACATCCTATCGTCTATCCTTAAACTTGAACTCTCTTTATAGGTTTATACATACCAATTGTTCAATGAAATCACTTGTGCTATCAATCTTGTGCAAGATACATACTCCAATAAAATGTAAATAGTATTTAAAGATTGCTTTTAGCTAGTCCTCCAAATCCTTATGTTTAATCTTAGAATGTATGCATGCTTTGAATTGTTTGAAATAGTATTGTGCACAACCTCTACAAATTTTCCTTGAAAATGATTGTTCCTGCTAATACTTTTAAACGTGGCTCTTCAAAGTCTATAGATTCTATTGGAATTTTTGCCATTGCCCATTTGCACTTTTAAAGTCTCAATCTTGAGTTAGATGACATTGTAAAGATGACCTAATGTGGTACTAAATTGAGAAGTCTTTCTTATTTCTCATAAGAAGTTGTATAAGCATGAATTGTAAACACATTGTTGCCACTATTTGTTATCTATGAAACTTTGTTTTTATAGTTGTCAAAAAGACACTATTCTAATTTTTTAAGTTTCATAAGACACCTAATACTTCAAATGAAATCCATATGGAAATCAAATTTATACACTGGTCATGGACCTATCTTTTAAGGTTAATGCATTGTAAAACATGATTCATTAGACAAAACCTTTCAAAAAAAGTCGATGAATAGGACAACAATAAGAATTTGCACCCTTGCATGCCAAAGGTTGTTTGTTCTTGCTATTGGTTTGTCTAGGCTTCCAAACTTCCCTACCTTGCAAAATAGGTAAGAAAATTCATTAGTCCCTCCAAAATCAAATGCGGCATGGAATTTGGTAGGCAGGTTAATCCTAAAGTTCCAAAGTCCTAGAATGGGCTTTAAAAAATTTATGGCATGTATTTATGATGTCAAATTTTATTGTAGTTTTTTTAACCTTTTTTTTATGAAGGTATAAGAGTGTATTGACTTCTTGTTAATATAATTTCATTCCATTTGCCTTCAAGGAGAAAATTTTGTACCATTTTAATCTCAAAATGCTTGATTATGAACAACACACACTCCCTCTGTGTCAAAAGATTAATCTTTTATAGAGTATATTTATGTCAAAATAGAAAGCTTTGATTCACTCCATTTGGATTAGTAATGCAAAACATTGGCAATTTCATACAAAGGATTTTTTCCAAAAAATAGAATCTTTGCCATAATGTCTCTACATTCACATGGTTGGAGGCAGCTTTGCAATTATGCTCTTGAATAAGAATTTTGAAAGGACTTTTTACATCACCCAATCTTAAGGTTGCTGCATGAGCTTTCTCGCTACTTCCACCTCCTCTTGTAGTTTCATTTTTGTAGCACAAAATTTGGATTTGAAATCTTGCCTAAAAAAAACTACTACAAATAGTCAAGTTTAGCCTTTGTGACAACATCATGTTGGAATAATGCACATGCCTTGTGACAATAAAGAAGATAAGTATGCCTAGAAATATTGGATCATCATTTACACCTATGATCTTGATTGCAATATTGGCATTGATGCAACTTCAATGCGAAATTGATGTTTCTATGTTATAGAAAATATAAATGTCATTTAGATCTTGTTGAAGGCAACAAGGTTTTTTCTAGTGAATCCTTTGAGACTTCATGCAATGTAGATAGTAGAAGTCCAATTTTAAGCACAATACTTCATTTGGATCCAACAACACTAGACCTTCAACGTCAAAACATGACACTTAAGATGTATTCATTTTGTCTTCCTTAGAAGAAAGGGACACTTTCTTGAAGTCTTTAATATCTTTTGATGCCTCCATGATTAGAAATAGAGTTGCCTCAACAACCAAAGGCAAAGGATCAATTCCTAAAGTCATCAAGTTATCTAATTCTACTAATGTAATTACTCTAGTTAAAGGGTAGAATTACTAGCACATATGGGCAACCTAGTTTCTTTGAATAGAGAAGGCGTTTGAAATGGGGAGTGTATTTAATAATAAAAAATGTCTTGAGCTTGTTCAAATGCATCATCTATGTAAAAATTAGAATTAAAAGCAATCTTGGATTGTGCAAATTGAAGAAAGATATGTCGGATTGATAGTAAGAAATACTTCTATTATTTGTTACATTTTGAATTTTCCATTTTTTAGTCCTATGGGTACTATAAGTAGTGTGAGTATTGCTAGAGGAATGGAATAAAAAATTTAGATTGTTGATGTGATTGTGGATCTAGAGTGCCTTGGTCTTGGCCTTGGTGACACATATATGTTTATTATTGGATGTAAAATATTGATGACAAAAATTTGTTTGTTGGTTTTTGATAGGGAGATGTCATTGGTATTTGTATTTTGCCCCCTATCAATACTATTCAATGCTACAAAATACCCTAAAATACTATTTTGAAAGAAAGACTATGATTTTTGATAAAAATAGAAACTTCCACATTTTTTGGTTTTAAAATTTTGGAAGGTTTACCAAATTTGAGCTCCAAATTCTTTAAAATGGAAACTCAAGATTACGAAGTTTAATTAAGTGCTTAGAGAGTTTAGGCCTGTGCTATACCATTAGTTTGATTCTTAGTATTTATTAAAAGTCATTAGTTTTAGTAAAAGTTGACGGTGGCAACTTAGAATACTTAGAACTTAGTGAAAAATTGTTAAAAAAAACTTCAAATAGAATAGTAGAGAAAATAGGAAGAAAATATTAGGTGAAAGAGGATACACAAAGAATAGCTTAGAAGTTCAAAATTCCTTTTCTATTCTTTTTATTTAAGGAGTAAGCAAAAAGATATTATAAAATCAATAAGATAGAAGGTTATGGATATTACAAGTTGATTACAATCATGATCCAAGAGAATGGGACTATGGTATCTATAGCGTTAAAGGTATGCACCTAAGCAATGCTTTTTGATTTTTAATCTTTCCATAGAAATAGGAATTAGAATTAGGAATTAAAAATTTAAGGCAAATCTTTAGAATTCCATTAGAGTCTAATTTTGAATTTAGAATAGAATAGTCAATTTCTAGAGGTTTTTGAAAATACATAAAACTTTTAAAATATATAAAAATTAAAGAAGTTATATTTGGATGAAGTTTAGTAATCAAAGTGGATGAAAAAATAGTAAAATAGTCCTAGGAAAGTCAAAAAGAAATATTAGAATCTTGATTAAAAGCAGAAGTCAAAACCTAAAAGAAAAATTAATTTTATAGTTACTAGAAATTAATGAATGAAGTTTTAGAGTACCAAATAGTAATCAAACTTTATCTATCTGTAACTTTCAATAGGAAAGTCCAATCTTTAAGTGTCTTAGATTTTTGAAATTTTAATTTAATTATTTAAAAATTAAAATACTAAAAAAATAAAAAAATAATCATACAATAGAAATTTAGAGTAGTAAGTAACAAATAGGTAGTCAATCAAAATTTCTTGAAAACAACCAAGGAACAAATTAGAGTCAAAATAATTTAGAGTATCTTTTAAATATTCCAAAAATAATTTTCATTTAGAAAATAGATCAAAATTGATGATAATAACATAGGATGAAGTTTGGTTTTAATTTGGTTAGATTTGGATGAAAGTCATAAGTATGTAGTCAATTCAAGTAAAACTTAAAATTTAGACACTAGAATTAATCCTAAAGTCAACAACCAAAATCAAAGGTGAATTTGCATTAATAGGTAGTAGAAATGTATGGATGAAGATTTATAAAAAAGCTTAGAAGCAAAACTTCATTTGTTGATAACTTCTAGTAGGAATGCTTGATTAGAACTTATTTTAGCATTTTGGAAAGGACATGAAATGCTCCATAATTTAGGATATTTAAAATCTTGATTTGATTAGTTTTTTTTTTGAGGACTAGAGCTTTGGCTCACATTGAAAAAAATTGGCCCAAACTTCTAACTTTTGGAGATTTCTTTGTTTTAATTTTACACTTAAATACTTTAGGATCTAGAACAATACAAGTTTATCCATTGCTTGGGGGAGGCACTACTAGACAACCTTTAGGCATACATTAGGAATTCTACATCAAAAATATGAAGAACCTAGTTGTACTCAATATTATTACAAGGGTGGAAGATAAAATGCTCACAATTGGTTGAAAAGAGTTGTCAAGGTTATGTCCAAAGATGGAGTTCTAGCAAAGGGTCTCTATTATGATATGTCCAACAAGCCTTACAATAACAAGAAGATCTAAGCCTCCATGAACCATGAAACCATGTTACAACAATTCTTTAATCTGGAGCTAGCTCAATCTCTTGAGTAAAAAGCATGAGCAATTTGTTGTTGTATTCTATTTGCTATATTTTGGTAGAGGATGAATGCACGGTTGGGTGGCTCATGGATGACCATTTTTGAGTCTATGTATGTCAATACTCCCATGATGAGCTGTGTTTAGTAATTGTCAAGTTGGGCAGCCTTGAATGCCAGAGCCTGCGTGCGGCTTCTGCAATTGGTTTGATGTTGGGCCTTAACTATGTTTAAAACCAATTGAGTTGGCCTGCCTTAGCGTTCGTGACTGAGGATGAACATTAGAAGCTATGCATTTGGGCCATCCATGAGCCTCGACTAGAGTGATGTGGCTCATATTTGCCGAGACTTTGGATGCGTGCACCTTACTTGCGTGTTGCCATTTGCAATGTGACAGAGAACTCTACCAGCATTGCAAGTTTGTTTTTTGAATTAATAGGAACATTAAGTTGATTGCACTCACGCTTTGGTGTACTATTGTAATTTCACTTGAGTGCCCGGTGTTTTGCAATGAGTAACACGGATAGTTTAGGATTAGAGAGTGGCGACATTGCTAGAGGTAGAAAGAGGAAGGTGAAGGTGGAAGGTGCTCCATCCTTGTCTTGGATTGATCCTATATACGCGGAACAACCTTCTCTTTGCTGGAATCAAGTAGATCCAATCGCCCGAGGAGCATTTGAGAAGGCATATGTATTGAACAACCAGGGGATAGCACTAAAACAATTGAAGTTTGGGGTTCATTTGGAGGAATCAGAAGTGGACGCATTGTTTGGGCAAAGAGTAGGCAACAATGGCTACAATTACTCTTATTATGAAGATATTGAGTTTGTGAAGCAAGTTGAACGGCTCTGGATGATCATTCACAAGGGTACCTAGGTCCAAAACACAAGGTTGATTAACCTCGCAGAAGCTAAGGGTGTTGCATACAAGAACAAGAAGGGTAAGGAGGTTGTGAATTGGTGCGTTCGTGTTGAGTGGATTTGCCGCAATCAATTCTGAAGGATTAACGAAGACAAGGATGCCATCAAGAACTCAGAGAAAATCATAATGGAAGGGAGCGGTGACAAGCAAGACAAAGAGGGCACCATCACATCAGGTGTAGAATTTCGAATCCCGAGTGCCATTGTCTTAGAGTCAACTGCAGACATCCGAGCTATGGTGATTGGAGAGTGGCAGGAGCATCTTTACATTTTAGAAAGAGAAACTCCTAAATTGGATGCACATCTTATTTGCTTGTGTACAGAGAAGGATTTCACAAGGATGGATCTGGTTTGGATATCTTTGCAAGTTCAGTAATGGCAATCTTTTTTGAAGAATTTGTCGTCCAAGCTTGTTGCATTGCAAAGAGAGTGTGAGAAGTGTGAGGAAAAACTAGCATCACTGAAGAGTGCTCAACCACAAAGTGAAGTTGAAATCGGTGTTGGCGGTTGTAGAGCTTATAGAGATTGTGAGGAAGGTGGAGTCACAAGAGGGTTTTATTGATGATTTTTGTGATTCTTTTAAATCTGGGTTTGTGGATGAGGAGGTGATTGCTGCACAAAGCAAATAGGTTGGTTCCTTATGGAGTGCTATAGTGAAGAAACAAGTGCTGTGGAGGTTGCATAGGGTTGCGTTGAGTGAGCGATTGAAGGGAATGAAGACCGGCTATCAACGGTTGGACTTACTCCCAACCCCCTTGCCTTTTATGTAAGTTGATTGTGATTCAATTGATGTATCTCTTATTCAAATAGAAATTGGTACTTGTTCGTTTTGCACTAGAGGATTTGACCTTGCATGGGATTGCAAACTCTCATTGTGCTACCATGCTTATCATACATGGTGTGCTTACACTCATTTTTTGAGAGATAAAAAGTGCATGTTTGAGGGTTGCAACGTTGAGCCCCACAAAGATTGGTGGGTTGTGTCTGGGATCCTGAAGCTTCAGGGATAGAAGGTGGAGGCTCTATTAGAATCATGGGACTTGTGTAAGTCTGTCAACGTAGGCACACCCTTACAAAGTAAGATTCATGCCAACCAGTGAATTTTGAAGCTTCAATTATGGTCTAGTGAGGTTTATTAGGTTATGGTACAAGCTTTGACATTATTTGACAAGGCTTTGGGTATTCACTAATCATACAGGTAATACAAATGCATAGTCTGCAAGGCATTGTTTATATGGATCCTACAGATGCATTGACCGTAAGGCATTGCTTATACAAGTTGTACAAATGCATAGATAGTAAGGATTGTTCATACTAGTTCTAGGGTTGTATAGACCGGTAGGCATTGTCCATATGGTTTCTATAGATGCATAGATCGTAAGGCATTGTCCATAAAGGCTTTCAAACATTCTCGTAAGTTAAGGTTTCCGGCTCAGAAGCTCATGTGTGTTTAGGGTTGTACATTAGAGTTAGTGTGCAATATGAATGTTTAGGATTGCTATTCAAAAGCCCATGTATATCGTAGAGTAGTACATTACAATCATTGTGCATTAAAGATGTTTAGTTTTGGTCATTATAATTCATGATGAGGTCATAGTTGTCCATCGCACTTATATAGCAGTTTGGATTTCTCAGTGTATCATGCATGAAGTTGCATGACTTTATAGTGAATGGGTGGATGCACATATATATTCTTATAGTTTGGAGGTACTCCAAATAATTGAATTTAGTTTGTACTTGTGTCTATAGGAGTTCTGATTCTATAATGAGAGTTGTTTGCAATTTTGGGTGTAAATTCAAGTACATATATGTTTCATGGTAGTACTTCAGAATACTGGATGCTTTATTTTGTCAAATTGAAATGTAGATTGAACCACGAGGTCAATGTCAACAAACAATGACTATCCCACACATTCAAATGCAGAGAGTCCTTCAGTTGGGAGCTTCCAAGATTTTTCACGGCAATTGGAACTTCCTATTGACACAAGGCTTTAGATTTTAACTCAAACCCACAAGTGAGGGCAGTTACATGTAAAGGACGATTGCATGGATGGAGGAGGATGTAGCTTTCCCAAGTGCAAGAAAACTGTTGAAGAGAATGTGGATCTAGAAGGCAGTGAGGAGAAAATTTTCACACCAAAATCTGTACAAAATTTGAAGAAATTTTTTGCCGATGTAGAAACTTTAGAAGAAGGGCGGGGTCAAGGTTGACGAATGTCAACGTCCACCCCAAAATAGCGTCCGTTTTCCGGACGTCCGGACGCACGGACGCTAGCGGACGCAGCGTCCCGACCGCCGTCGGAAAGCGGACGGGCGGGGCGGGGCGGACGCCCAGATCGTGCGGACCAAATCAATCCGCGCGTCAATCGGACGGCCGTAATCGGGCAGACGGACGAACGGGCGGACAGGCGGACGGGGGACAAGCGGATGCTGCGTCTGCCAAGACGCGAATGTCAGCGGACGCTGCGGACACAGCGTCCGCGTCCGGACGTCCCGGACGTCTAGACGTCGTGTCAACCCTGGACGGGGTACAAAGCTTGCAGTTGGAAGAGGCAACAATCAACGTAGCAAGGGGAAGAGCAACAATGGGGCAGTTGCAAAAGGCTTTCGCTCTCCAAAGCATAGAAGGGTTGTGGTTCCAAAGGTTGGTTTGAATAAGCCTTCACCAAAATGCAGGAAGGGTTGCTAGAGAATTTTTCTTGCAGAGGAGATAGAAGTCCTTCTGAGGGAATCCCAAAAGGTGGATGACTTTTGAGGATGGTAGTGATGAAGACGGCTCAGGAAGCTACAGTGCAAGGTCAAAAGGAAGTGAGGAAGATGAGCACCACAAAGAAATGACGAGTAAGGAGAGAAGCTCTAAAGCCCCAAAAGTTTCAAAAAAGAAAGGGAAACTTGCAAGGGGTGGTGAGAGGAGTGTTGCAGAACAAATGAGCTTGTCGAAGGTGACAAGAGTAGCCAAGGGAGCCACACCAAATTAGGTGTGGAATTTACAGTTAGGTGTTCTTCTAATTTTGTAAAATTTTATGTACACTTTGTAAATGAGTTTAGTTAGATTTTGTGAGCTTCTTTGGTTTAGGAGTGACTATGGTTTAGGATGGCCTAAAATGATTTAATTTGGAAAGATGAATTCACTTCCATGGCCTTATACAAAATGAGATCTTTTTCTAAAGTACTAGAGATATATTGGTTGAATTCCCGTGCTGATATTTTGAATATGGTGGCAGTTACAATATTGTGCATCTTTTTTGAAATTTAGAGTGAGGGTTCAACTGTCATTCATCTAGATGTGCCAAGGTTGAGGTTTTAGGACTCTATGAATTAGGTCAAGTTTTATTCTTTTAGCTTATTACAACAAAATTTTGTGTGGTTCTATTTATTGTTTAGATATTGTCACCCTCTTCAATATTTCAGCTTCAGCTAGGTATTTCAATATTTGAAAAGATTGATTTGCTATTTTGAATATTATATGTGGATGCAACGGGTGTTTTGAGTGTTATATATGGGTGTAGCTGGTATTGTTTAGGATTAGGTGTGTAATTAGGGGCTTGCATTATGGTTGTATTGCTTCAACTACTACTGTGAGTATTGTGCTTGGGTGGAGGTTTTGTATGTTTGACAATTCAAGTGAGCCACTGGAATTGTCCAATGATGAATTCATGTACTTCCATGACTTTAGCTTTGTTCATTTAGTATTTTCAATATTGTGCTTGTATTTCCATTATTTTCAGTACTTTGTTTGTTCAGCTTGTATTCATGTTTAGCAATGGAGTTGTTTTTGTACCCAGATGATAGTAACGATAGTAAGGACTATTGTTGAACTCTACTTTCAAATTTCAGCAACATTAAAATTCAAGAACTGGCCCGAAGCCCTAAATTGAATATCCAAAACATGTTAAAACCCTGAACCATGAAGCCTTCCTTCCAAATCCTAAAATGCTAGAATGTTGAATCCTATGCTCAAAATTGTATCACTTGAAATCCTAGAATCATGAAGCCTAAACCCAATACTTCATCATTTTAAATTTGAGATTTTTAAATCCTAGTTCTTAAGTCCTAACCCCTAAACTCCAAATTCACAACTTGAGAATCCTGTAATTTTTAACAAAATACTTTATACCCTAAAGCACAACTCTACTAAAAACATAATGCATTACAAGAATTAGTTATTTTGTTTGAAGAAGTGAAAAGCAAATGTTCCATTTTTAAGCCTAAATTAGGGGGGCTAAAAAAATATAGTATATATATCCCCCCCCCCCTTCCATTTGTCTTTCAATCATTATTAGTTTTGAATTATGAGATAATTTCATCCCATAATGATTGGTAAGGCCAGCATGCATTCTTATAAGAGTATTGATTTGGTAAGGGCTTACAACTATTAAGTCTTGTGGAAACTAGGTAACCACAAATAATTGTGATTAGCACTTTCTATTTGGTTGTGTAGTTTTTAACATGGTATTGGATGTGAATTTTTCTGATGAAGATGTTGAAGTCATCCTCATGGTCATGCATAAATTTTTATAAAATGACATGACTTACCTAATGATATATTTTGTTTCAATTGCAAAAATAAAATAAAGCTAGCCTATGCATAAGTTTGTGAATTTAGGGCTTAGGGTTTATATCAATTGATATAAACCCTAAACCCTAAATCCTAAACCCATTACATGTTATATTTTCAAAACTTAAATTGTCTAGAGATATCCAAACTTTAAATTCTTCTTAAATCCTAAATGAAACTTTTATATATAAGGTTTTAGAATAGGAGAAGTCAATAAATTCTAGGGAAGACCTAAATTAATTTGGGTTCAGGGTATAAACAAAGTAGAAGGCTAGAAATGAGGAATTTAAGAAATGAATTTGGAAAGATAAAAATATGGGGAAGAAACTCGAATCAAACCAAAATAATAGGGATCAAGTGCCAAAATGGGGAAAAGAATGAAATGCTCTGGGCCCTTGAATTGTCTTTCAATCATTTGTATTTTCTAAATTTAAGAATGGTTGCACGATTAATTGGAGGGGAGACAAATTTACATACAATATTTTTTTTATTTCTTGGTTATTGGGGTTGACATCAATCTTCTATTCAAAAACTAATAATGATTGGAAGACAAGGGATTCAAAAAATTAAAAGGAAACACTTATAAGGAATTCAAAAAATGCTACCTTGATGTCCTTTAATAAAAAAATAAATGGGGTTCTTTCAAATTAGACATAATATTAAAATGGCTAGTTCTCGGAAGACTATAAGACATTAGAAGATTTGTGAAAAGTACTCTCAATTTATTAAAACTAGTAGGAAGATTTTTTGTATTGATACATTTGGTTTAGGAATTCCATTACTGTAATTGTATGAATTTATCCAAATCAATAAGTAAAGAATATATCTTTTCAAATCCATTTGAGCTCATATTATTGAAGGCTTATGAATCTTTTTTTAGGATCAAATGTTCATATTTTACCCCATTGTTTTAATAGGTGGCTAGAAATTCAAGAGAAACATTAGTGATGGTCTCTATATAGAGAAAAGGATGCTCATTAAGGTAAGCTTCACAATTTGAAACTTTTGCACCTTCTATTGGGCAGCAATGACCCTCAACCTTCAACCATTCATAATTTCAAATGTTGAAAATAAAGGCAAAACTCTGCAATTAGAATGTAGTTGGAATATGCACCTTCTATTAGGCAGCAATGACCCCCAACCCGATGCCATTTATAATTTCAGATGCTGAAAATAAAAGCAAAACTCTACAATCAGAATGCAGTTGGAAACTTAGAATATGCACCTTCTACTAGGCGGCAATGACCCCCAACCCAATGCCATTTATAATTTTAGATGCTGAAAAGCGAGGCAGACCTCTACAATCACAATGCAGTTGGAATATATAGTAGACTCCTTTAGGTACTATTGAATTGAAGAATTCTAACTTGTACAAAATGCTATCCAACAAGAGAACTTGGCCTTTGTTCAAAATACCACATTCATAGATAACTTACTGAGACAAACCCTGCCTTCTATATGATATTATATTGTGTCAAATTGAAAGAAATTTTGCCTTCCACAGAAATGCCAAAGTCTCACTGGGAGTCAATATATATGAAAGAAATTTTGACTTATACAAAAATGCCTAACTCTCACTGGGAGTTCCAATAGTTGCCATAAAATCTACCTTATACAAAAATGCCTAACTCTCACTGGGAGTTCCAATAGTTGCCATAAAATCTACCTTATACAAAAATGCCTAACTCTCACTGGGAGTTCCAATAGTTGCCATAAAATCTACCTTATACAAAAATGCCTAACTCTCACTGGGAGTTCCAATAGTTGCCATAAAATCTACCTTATACAAAAATGCCTAACTCTCATTAGGAGTCAAAATTTTGCCTTGTACAAAAAGTTCCCTTATAGCTTTTGACTATGTACACTATTATGCCTAAGGTGCCTATGTCAAAAATTTTGCCTTCTACAAAATGATGCCATTTCTATAAAGTTGTAACATAGGCTTCAACAAAGTAACTACATAGGCTACAATCAAGTAACTGTAGTTGGTGGAGAGTTGTAGAACCCATGGTTTGGAACTTGAAGATAGTAGCCAGTATAGAACTGCACATCACACTTTATTATTCGGAGAAATTGCACCAGATCATACAACTCCCAATTAGAGAGGCCACCAATGTCATGAAGTTGTGCTAGGTTTGGCTCCAATGTCAGAACAGTGGACCGTCCAAGCAATGAAAGCATTGAATGCATGTGCAACTATAAGTACAACATACAATCACCACGACAAAACTAATGTGCAAATATCATTTTGGCATTCAATGTAGTACCCTCCAGATAAGAGTCACATACTATTGTCCATTCTTGGTTGACCCAAAGCATGGCCAACATGCTTCAAACCATCAAATGTACCTCCCTAACCGAAGTGATCAGCTTCAAATCCTACGGTCTTTGAACTATACATGGCTAGAGCTTATAAACAAATACATCATTCACCAACCTTGGCATGAGACAAGACCCTAAATCATGTATTGCTACATCACTTACTTCTCCGTCACTCTTAGATTGCATCTACCAACAAAAAGAGTGCCCTGACCCCAGGATCAATTCCATACACATCCAAAAGCTCTAAGCAAAAAGCTACCAGAATTTGAATGTTTGTTGTAGCTAACAAATCCAAATTACTACCTCTACTAGTGGCAACAACCCTTTCCCAAGTTACACATATGTAAACATTAAATAAATCTAGTATCTTATAGCCCAAACAAGAAAACAATTCCTCAATCTAGTAAAACCCCACCCAAATAGGGAAATAGTCACTACTCCCAGTAAAATTGTAAATCTAAACACCCACAAGTAGCCCGATTTCAAAAGCCAGACCCACACCCAGTAAAACCTCATACCTACACCCACAATTACACTCCTCACACACCACCTACAAACATGAAGGAATTGTACCATAATTGAGCTTCATCTCAAGTTGCAGAACTACATGAATGCCAAAACATCCCTATAGAAAAGAGAATGCATACCCACCTAGCACTTGCCTTCGCATACTTACCTCAACAAACACACATTCACCCCAAAAGCAACCCCTACTTTAGAAAGCAATCTTCAAATACCTGTAGAAATATGAAGAAGCACCCCTCACACAACACTACTATTTTGCAAGGGTTTGTCTTGGCTAATTCCATGAAGCAATACGACATTCCAAAATACTCATGATAGAAATTATGAGAGAGCTTTGACATGACTGCAATGAACTATCCATAAACAACATCATGACTTGAACAATCATCCATAATGATCAAATTGCATATAATTATACGACCCTCTAATTATGGAGATAAACAAAATGTTCACTAATTATCGGCAAATCCATTCACATATCCCTACACAAAACTAATTCAACATTTTGAGGTCCCGATCTATCTAGTGACGAGGGACATGGGCAATCATGATTCCAACAAGATTCCTGTTCCACGTTCAAAATTGTACATACTCGTCAATCGCCTCTTCAACTATTGTTGGAAACTTGTAAACGATATCGCCTCTAGCAACACGGTAGTTACATTGCAACATAGGGAACTTAATAGCTCTAATGTAGTCCACATTGTGATGAGCTAAAAGTAATTTCCTCAATAAAATATAAGAGTGAGCTCCGGATTCAAACCCCTAGTAGTACATTCCCTGAATTACCTTATTCCTGACAACAAATGACTCGCCTCCAGGGCATTTGAATGGCTCTATACATGTAAACATCTTTCTAGTACAAAGAAGCATATAGAAATCCACATTTTCCTCGTTATCTACAACAGCTAAAATGGCAAAATTGTCCCCTAATTCAAGTATGGAACCAAAATACAATCCATTCACGCCAAACTCATCCCAGTTTTCCTCATCAAATTCAGCACCAATAACACCTCAAACATAGCCTGGTCGATGGATAATTAAAACCTCAACTTCCTAGGACCTAGTCTAGGCCACATTTTCACAACTTTCCCAATTACCCTCAATACAAGGAGTACAAAATCATGCCAAACTTCTCTTTAGGAACTTATTTACATCCAACATCCTTACAGAACTAATTTGATGCACATCTCTGCATCCCTTGATGGATTCACAATCGTATTCAGTCTCTCTATCGACATCCTCTTTCAGGACATGCCAAAATGTTCGTTGCATAGGGATTCTCTCACCTGAGTAGCAAGATTCAAGCCATGTATTTAACTTCTCCCTCAGAAACCACACGACAATTTGAGCATCTTATAGCTTTGGCTTGTGAACATCCAATTGTGCATTGTGCATGTAGCACTTCAGCACAATACTTGCGCCATTGTAGGGTCCTTTTCCGTGACCAGATCCAAAGAAAGACCAAACACAATTGCAACCATTAGTAATTTCTAGATATCGACTGATGAAGTACCATGGAATTCGGCTTTTGAATTGTCCAGCACATCCGTCACTCCATACCCAATGATGTTTCGGAGTGAACTCTCCCTCAAGAACATAGTTCCAATGCATTTGGAGACAATGTTGCACAAAAAAGCTGTCATGTTTTTTATCATCACTTATATAGAAGTGATATTGCATAATATTCCTAGTATTGTCGTCCTTAGGATCAAGGTCTATATTTCTCACCTATGTAATGTGCACCAAAATACTCACCTAATAATTGTGCCAATTTATGGACTGAACTTCATTTTGGACTTCAAAAGAATAATTTTCAGCAAAATATGTAGTAGAGATCATAGTATCAGCTAGGAAATTAGCCAAACAAGTCTTAAACTGTTCATCTTTCCATTTTGCCACAAAATTGTGCCTTAAAAAAGCTTTAAGCTTTGGTTTGAGGTACGTTACCAGCTCATTTGAGGTTGTTTCCTTGTAAATTAGTTGCAACTTCTTTCTCTCTAGTCCCTTCTTAGTAGTGATGGTCTCAAGTGAAAAATGCCTCCATTTCACAAGTTTACTACATGTTCCCACCTCTTCAATTGGGTAAATGGGTAAAAAATCAACTCCACAATTAACACACTCTTCAAACACACATTCCCTTGCATACCATTGGCTGGCATTAGTTTTAGGACACAATATGGCCTCCAGCATGGCTATCACCCCAATGAAGGTACATTGACTACCACACCAGTGTCCTTGAACCCCGGATTGACAAACGTCCTTACAATCACAAAAAACAAAACCCCTCCAGATGCAATCTTGCCTTAGTTCTCATGTAATTAAAAGCCACCTTCAATTCTTCCATTTCAACATGATATATAAAACAATAAATATTTTGTTCTTTGATTTTCTTAACAAACCAAGGTTGAAAGAAATCAAACATGTGCTTCCCTATAATGATCCATGGATTTGTTGCTTGGAATTGTAAGTAAAACTCCATTTGCCAGATAGAGAATACATGTTATTGTTCACAAATTTGAAGTGCCTAAATCCAATATCCAACCAGTAAAGTCACTCATACTTCAAGACGTGACCCCGGATTGTACATTTGATCCATACAAGTCAATAGCCTATTTGAGCATGTACTCCAACCCACTAGGCTTTCAGGTTTTTCTCTACAACTTCAAACATTGCTCTTAAAGTACATTTAGACACCGATATGTACCCAAAGTTAGCAAGAGTTCAAATAAATGGCATACAAGTTTACATCGAATCCCTACAGTACATTCATAGTATCCCATTACTTCCTAAAATAAAGTATATCCATCGCCTATGCCTACAAGATTCTAATACTCCCTATGACTTGCCCCAAACTCACTTCCAATGCCCTAAACAGAATCCAAGTTCATACTTAACCCTCCAAATGTAGCTGAGTTCATGCTTCAGCACCAAAGTACATACATTCTACTAACTAATTTTAGAGTCAAATTAGACTCCATTATAGTGCTACAATGTTCTTATTATAATTCCGTGAAAACCTTACAACAGTCAAAACTCCTTGTTCATTCTCCTAGAACCTATCTATGCACCCAAAATTGTACAAGCATTTATATATGATACTATATAAAGCATATAGCATCTAGAACTCCCCATTCATTCAAGATAAAACACTGCATATACCCAAATTTTATATAGACATTACAAATCTACGAAGTTACAGTGTCAAACAAATGGCTTGGCACATGGAGTTCAAAATCCATACCTGTGATTCTAGCAAGTACTAGCAAAGGTGTTTCTCTCAAACACTAGGGGCAATCCAGTGCTTCACAACTTCTTTACGATTTGGACTTGCCCAAGTTTCCGCAATCCATCAAGCAATCACTATTGCCTTTACAAACTCACTGGTGGCATCTTTTTTGAATTTTCGTACTGAGAGATTCCATACAATATGTTATGTGGACTCCATTGGACTTTTTCGTTGGATTGCCGCTCGTACATTCCGAGGGTGAACTCCCAACAAACACGCCTGCTACCTCTTCGATATGGAAGTGCATGAACTAATTACCACTATCAAGATCACATATTTTGTCACAAGATTGGCCCTACATCTGGCGTTTTTTACCTTCAACAATGATTTCACCAAACTCGCTATAATTTCTTTTTGAGCCTGAAGTTGGGCTACGAGCTTGCAAGACTCTAGCAAAACCACTGATGCAAAGCCATCCGACCAAACTACCTACAAAATGGCTTGTTGGTGACCTAAATCATGAGATTTATTCAAAGTGGAGGAGACAACATCTATGATGACATTTGTATGGTGACAAACATGTCATGGATTCAATCTCGCACCTAATGTAGTAGAGTTCTGCCTCTCCATCACCTATTCTACTTCAAGTTGTTTTTGCGACACTTTAGCAATCCTTTTCCTATTTCTACACTCTCGTTGCCTTTCTCGAGCTCTTTCTATACGATCCCTTTCAACAAGACCAGGATGTATAATCCCACTTCTTTTTGTGATTGCTCTAGTACTACCCATTTTTCAAAATCAATACAAGTTTTGCCCATAAAACTTCAAAAATACCATTAAACGATAAACCCTACAAATTGAAATGGTACCCCAAGAATGTAACCGTAAATCCTAGAAACCTCTAAACCGTATTCATTACTATACACAGTCAAGCAACAATGGTAGAGATTTGTATCCTAAATCCAACACTATACAGGAACAATGCTCCTAGTCACACAATTCAATTTGCAATCTCCAAAACCACTAATTGAAGTAGCATACACCCCTAAAACAATAAATCCTTTAGATTGACTAAGACAATCAAGACAAACTAAGAGCCATTTCAACCTTGAATCCAAAACTGCCCGAGTCAAGTGCACCTAAGGGTACAACTCAATTTGGAGTCACCAAAAGCCCTAAATGGCAAAACAAATAATACTTAAACAATGAATTATGTAGCTCAAGAAGGGCATTGCCGCAAAAACATGAGTCACTTTTACCCCTCACCCTAAACCTCATACACTCAGTGCACGGAAGAATCAAACTATATTTGCAATCGACAGTACCAGTGACCACCTAAACCGCACACATCCAACACCCTAAACCCTAAAAATTGATAAGCAATCTGAAGCAACACTAGGATAGATCTGTAATACAAACAAAGACTTCCAAAGTTGAGCACACACATGAGAACAACTTAATCTTCCATAGCCAGGAGTAGTCACATGAGGAGATGTGACCACACATTGTACCTACTTATGACCACAACTCCATTGCCAAAGCCCAGACATTCACAAGAGCCATTGTGGGATGGTCCTTCCTGCGACCTCAAACCCTAACTAGCCTAATGAACAAAAGACAAAACGGACAAGTGACATCATCCAACTTTAGATGCCTACAAATGAAACCTCTACAACAGCATTGCAATTTGAATTTCCAACACAAAGCCTACTTAAAGATTTCATTCTCATAGGGCTCTCCAAAAACAAATTTGGCAAAACACCTTTTTTGCCCCTCACATGGACTTTGGAGAAAGAGGTCAAATTCAGACCCTTAAAAAGTCCATAACTACACTTTCACAAATGATTCTACTCAAAAGAAAATGCATTCTTGGACCCTAAACCTAAAATACACCATATAGTAACTTGGTATTCCAATAATATGTTTTGTTTTTTCATGAAAACACTGAAAACCTGGGTTACTTTTCCTATTTGTCCAAGTCCATATTCTAACTTCAAAAGTCTATAACTACTATAATTTAAGATGAATTTTTAAAAAATGAAGCACAATCTTCAACACAATAGAGTTTCCTATGTAGATACAAATTTTACACTAAACAACATTAGTTTACTTTGTCTATTTCGTCTTGCAATACAAAGTACTTTATGAAAATAGCCCTATGACAAAAGAAGTGAGCCACCCAACCGTGCATTCACCCTAGACCTATAATATATTATTCTTTTTACCATGAATTTTTTTGTTTTGTGGGATATTGTGGTTCCTATGAAACATTGGTGCATAGAGTTGATTGCTAAGATCATTCACTACATTATTCTAGAGGAGATTAGAAAACCCTTGCACACTTGCTAATTTTTTATTGTTACTTATGATGAAACTACTACTATGGATAGTGACTCTTAGATTTCAATTTATATGTATGTTGTGAAAATCCAACTATACCTAATCTTTTATACTATTGAAGTTAGAGAAGTTGGTTGTAAGAGGTTTAGAAAACAACATCACACATGTCATCATGAACATCTTGACAAGTATAGACAGTCTTTCCAAGACAACTTTATTGTCCAAGTTTGTGTATTTTGGGGTTGATAAGGTGTAGAAATAATGTTATCAACCAACTGAAGAGCAACATGGCTCCTCACGTAGTAGGTGTTCATTTCATTGCTCATCATGTCAACATGGTGGTAAGGGCCCTTTTGGCCTTTATATTTGTGAGTTGAATTGAAGACTTTTTTAAGGCAATTTACATATTCATTAAGACTTCCTCAAAGAGACAATTGGAATTCAAGACCCTAGTTGAGATTGTGGGGACAAGAAGTGCAAATACAATCAAGCTCGAGAATCAAGCACATTGCAATATGGTTGTTCAATCTTCAAGATCTTTGTAAGAGGATTTTAGTAGAATACCACGCTTTGGTTGTGAAAATGGTATTGGATTCAAAAGCTAATGAGCCTTCAAAGAACTTGTATCATTATTTGTGTGACTTAGAATGTTTCCTTAGATTTGTCTCTACTATGTCATTCATAGGAACCACCCAATGCTTTATAAAGTTGATGTAGGCTTGTGATGTGTATCTTGGAGATTTTGTTGTTGGGGTCCTAGTTTGCCAAGAAGAGATCCAAGCTTTGTGTTTGAATAAAAATAAATAAAAAAAAAACTTTTGCTCCAATGTTTTCTACTTGTTTAGAGATTTTGTGACCAAACTTCAAAGTCCATTAAGTTGAAGTAGATCACTAATCTCAATATGGGGGTGGAGCATTTGTGCTTCAAGAATTCATCGGTGCCTTCTACTATTATATGCATGACATATAATGCCTTTGATTTCTTTGTATTGCAAACTCCAATCACCAAAAAGTTACTAGAGTAGAATATGTTTTCTATCAAGAAGATTGTGAAAGGTATGTCTTATCATTTCTCTTTTTTATTTATTTTTATTTTTCTAATTTTTTAATTTCATACTTCCTTATTTTCTTGTTAGGTTTTGTATTTGTCTTATAAGGCTTTTGTAAAAAAAATTGATCTGTTGGAATTTCAATATTATAACACTAATTTAATAAGTTGTTTTGTCTATAACTATTGAGATTTTGAAGTTGATTCCTAATATGAACATTTAGTCTTGGCATAAACCAATACTTGAAAACATGTCTTACCAAACTTATGCAATTGTTGGTATGCACATTAGTTGTGCCTTTTTAGAGCATCTAGACTCCTTCCTATTGCATGATAGAGAGGTTATTTATTATATAACTTGAATTTGATCCAAACTCACATTTATGTTATTGAATGTTTGTTTCTTATTAGTATGATTGATTTTGTGGGAAGGAATTGAATTTGACTATTTGATCATGGTTAGTCTCATCATTGTTATATTTTTTACCATCCTCCAACTTTAAATCTTATTTGACCTTTTGATTGAATGGATGATCCTAATTGTTGTTTTCATTGGTTGGTCCTCAAAGATTTGGTGTTTTTTTGGTGTAATCATTGGAGACTCAGTTATTGTTGGTTGTTGCATTTGAAGGGATTTTTGAAGTAGGAATCATGTGTTCAATCTAGGTCAATCACAACTATTTGATCATTTTTGTTTGAATACCCGTAGTTGTCTTTATTAAGTTGAAAACTAGATTGTCATAACATCTTTGAATGTGATGTTCAAAAGCCTCGACTTGAAACCACATTTAATGTGGTCTCCATTGCACTTTGTAGATACAATGCAAAAGCTATCTGATAAGCTAGCAAGTCAATTTCCACCCCTTCTACCAGCCAATACTATGTTTACAAAGTGGATGCACTAGGTATAGTGTATCTACAGTATTGGTTGGTAGAAGGGGTGGAAAAAATTTGAAGATCATTTCAACTTCATTAAGGTAGCCAATGCTGCCCAAAGGTATACAAGGATGCAAACAAAATTGAGCATTGGGTGCCACCAATGCTCAACAAAGATGATTTGAACTCATAAGCACTTTCCTTCAAGTGTGCAATGATGCACAATTTATAAGAGGCCATGCAACCACCCCCATACTACGAACCCCCTCAATGGTGTTTGTGGCAACCTTTTGATGCAAATTTGGTGTTGATGAATCAATTTCTCTTTGAGTACTTTAAGCTTTTTGAATTGATTGCCTTCATAGTGGTGGAATTCATAACTGATGAGCAAATATTTTCAACAATGAATTTTGTGAAGGGCAAACTCCAAAATGAACTCTTAGAGCACTTGGATGTATGTGTAGGGATGTTTGTCCGAAGATCATTTTACACTTCAAAATTTTCCCTCTCAGAAAAGTATTTTTCCATTGGAAAGATGTATAACAGAGGTATAGTATAGTTGGTGTATAATTGTATTTTTTTTAGCATTTAGAGAAATGTTTTTGAATTACTTCATTACCTCCATAACCTCAATTATTTTCATAGACTTCAAAGTTCAAGGAATACTTGTAGATGACAAAAAGAGTTATTCCACTTTCATATTTTGATTTGTTTAATTGAATAAAAAAAAAAGGCACTCTTCCTTGTTTTTTATTTTTTACCTCTTCAAATATGAGTTCAGATTTTTTTTGGAATTTGTTACTATATTGATTCCTAAGTCACGTATTTATTAACCATTTAATGAACTTGGATGAATATGTGTAGTCTCATGCCCAAATCATATTTTTGAACATTAGACACAAAGCTAAAATTGGATTCATGATTGTAGCCCAATAGCTCATTTCTTTCACTTAGTGAAACCTCTAATCATTTTGATATAAAATTTAATCTTCACATGAATGCTAGTGAGGTTTACCAAAAAAAAAGGCCTAAACATGCTCAACAGACGGAAGCAATTGATGTTATATTCTAGGCAAGAGATTAGTCAGTTGACTACATGTTCAATTCATAAAAATTAAAAATGGCCCCAATAATAGCAAGCTGCCATCACACAGCCAGGACCATTGACAAGCAACTCCACGACTTTTGAAAGAAACACAAAGCACATAAAAGGACCTACACAAAATGAATGAGCTCTCAACATCTTCAAACTTCACAAGGAGATTCACAAGGAGATTCAAGCTAGCTGCGAGTTCTAAGGTAGTATGCTCTAAAAGCAACCATGCTCTAAATGCAACCCCTATCTACAAACGAGTGACATGCTGCTTGAAATATGTTTTACTATCATTGATCAGTTAGGTAGGCTTAAAGAGCAGACTACCTTAGCATGAAGTACTTGCAGGGTTTTGTTGCTACTAAGCAAGGATTTGCCCGGGGAGGTGGGGATTGGGCTCCACAAAGAAACAAAGAGGACACAGACTCTCTCTCCATTTGGCATGGCCGCCCAAAACATATGCCATAGTGGGTTGTTTCTCCTGCCGGGCTGTGTGCCTAAGTTATATGGAGTCACCCACCCTCTGTGGTCAGGCTCTACTAAGAAAATGTCCACTATTGCCAGATTCCTGTTGCCTGATGACTGTGGACTTGATGAGGCAGCCTCCCTGTCCTTACGATCCCCTGCTCACAGGAGGGAGCTGGCTGTGAGTAACAAATAGGACTGTGATGTCCAAACATAAAATAATAAATAAAATAAATAAAATAAAATAAAATAAGACTGCCCAATTGCCTGCCTGCCTGCCTGGGCTGAGGACCGGGGAGGGTACCTTGAGGATAAGCAATTCCATTCAGCGGCGGGCGGTGCTGCAAAGTCAATTGCAAGGGAAGGGAAGGTCTGCAGTCTGCACGCCCTTCTAGACAAGGTGCAAGTACCTTCCTTGCTTGCCAAGGGAACAGTGGTTATGCCATCCAGTTTGATCTTATCTTGATCCAAGACATTCACTTCATAATTCCACACTACTGCAGTTTGGGAAACAGTGCACCCCCTCCCTCCCTCAGGGAGATCACTGTGCTACGGATGATGTTGGACAGGACATGTTACAAAATAGAAGTAACTTAACTCCAGGCAGACCAAGGCACCAAGCCCACCACAAGCCACAAGGCAGCCAAATGAATGTCAGACAGAGACTCACTTGTCAGAATTTATTTATTTATTTTAAGTGTCAGATATAAGTTGCACATGATCATGTACTTGCACAACAGGCAGGGGCAGGGGTGGGGAAAAAAGACAAAAGAGAGAAATAACTCCAACCATGTGTCAAGGTTGGCATAAAGTAAGGGTATTTTCACATCTATTTTCCTGGAGAAGATGAGGCCCATTGCACGAGGTAGAAGTATCTATTTGTGATAACTTAAGCATTTCAACTTGTAGGATATGATAAATTTGTAGAGAAATGGAAGTCAATGTGTGGAAACATGAGGATGAAGAAGTATGCATAAGAATGAATATTTTATTCAATATAAATGTGAATTTTTCATCCAAATCCATTTTAGTCTCATAGACTCACTTACTACAATTAACTTAGGCACTTCTCCCTAAACCAAGAAGGAAGAGAGATGAGTAGACTAGAAGGTACAAACCAATAATCTTTTTCAATAAACAATGCATTCCATTGTTGTCCACCACAAATGAATCTATAAAGCCATTACAAGGGGGCTATCTCAAATAGGTACTTGTACCATAACATTTCAAATCTTTTTAGATTTCAAACTATCCTCAACTACTCATTAGAATGAGATTATAATAGGGGACAATTCTTAAAGGCCTTGAGTTCAAAAAACTAGATCAATTCAATAAAACTTAGAAAATTTAGGCCCTTCTTCCACTCTCTTTTCAAGGCCACTTTGCACCTAGGCCAATTCCCCTTGAGGTTGCTTGCATAAAATCAAATACATCCTATTTGTTGAAAATAATAATATTTTATAAATAATAATTTTTTAATTGAAATCTAACGTTGACCTTGCATTCTTAGTGCACCTAATTCATTAAGCTCATATGTTGTCTAATCATGTCTATTTCACTATAAAAAAGCTACATTTGAATTAACCAAAAAAAATGTCCAAATCCACAAAAAATTTCAAATTGATAGAAACTAACAACTTTCCTTTGTAGTGTTTTGAAAAAAAAATCATTCACCAAAATTTCCCTTTAGGATTAAAGGAATTTGAACCAATTTCAACCTTTTGTCCAATCACAAGTGATGATTTTAGACCTCTCACACAACAAATTGGCCCAACCTCTAGGTATAAAGTGTCCCTAAGAATGTGTTCATGTAGTGTCCTACCTCAACTCTCAAGAAAAATAAAGAATGATACCAAAACTACATACCTTTGCTAGAGGGAACTCTATAGAGTGAAAAAGATTAAAAGCTATTAATAATTTAGATTTTCCTTTTATCTCATACCTAGTTCTACTTAACAATTTTTTTGAATGAATACTAAGTTTTTTTGAATTTTTATATTTTTCCTAGACTCCAAACTCAATTACTCACCATAAAGTTTTAAGCCTCAAAACTTTGTAGTGCAAAAAATTTTAATTAAGAAGGTTGAAAGTCAAATAATTCAATCTTGCAATGTACAAAAAAAACTTGTTTTTCCACTTTAAACGCAATTTTTTTGCAATTTAGAGGTCTAAATTTTTGCAATTTATTGTACACTTTTTCATACTAGTTTGATGTAAGATCCTACGATTATGTGCAATACAAAAGATTTTCAACTTTCTTTATTTTTTGCAATAGAAATGGTAGTTTTGAGTATTTTTTTGTAAAAAATGGCCTTGGTTCTTTGGGGGTTGTTTGTACTCTTATAGAGTGTAATGTTAGAGATTAAATTATGTTCAATTGTAGGTATTTATGAGGTGTTGGTTATTTTCTACTCTATATAGTGGGCTATAGAGTGAAAGTAGATTTCTTGAATAATTAGGTTGCTTTAACCCAAGAAAGTTATTTAGAAGTCATCAAAGTCAACAAATATTTCTACAAATATTTTCATTTGTATACATGGAGGTTCATGAGTCCCAATTACAACAATACCTAATTCAAAAGCAGTACATTCTTGTTAGGGTGTATTTGATAGAAATTGGTTGTTGATGTTTCAAGATGGATGGAATATAGGTGGTGATATGTACACCAACTATAATTATTGTTAGTAGATGTAGATTTCAACCATAATGGAATGATTCAAAACTTCCCACACATATATAAATCTAGAGAATCAATTTCAAATTTTTCTAAGCAATGAAAATGGCATATCATGCAATTACTTTTTAATCATGTAATCAAAAGTTATAAAATTTGTTGAACCTTCAAGCTACTCCTCGGGTTCATTCATAGTGAGGTGTCCAAAATTGCTATATTGCCAAAAATTGTAGTTTAGTCTTTTAAGGGTTAATTTTAGACCACTGTGTTTTCAAGGATGTTGAACATTGGAATGGCTTTGGTTTGGCTTTGTTCTCTAATCTTCATGGAGAAGGAGAGGGATTGCAAAAGGTAGCAACTTCCACAAAACCCTAACCCAAGTCTAATACTTTAACAACCAAGCTCTCGCCTTCTAAGTTGATAGATGATAGGTATTACCGTCTAAATTACTATCTCATGGTAGATGAAATTTTATCAAGTGTTGAAAGGAGGCACTTAAAATATCCTTCAATTTTTTCCTTAAACTAGTTGATTTTAGTTTTACAAAATTCCTTTCAATTTTACATACTTTGTTTTCAAAATGCAATTGATTTACATTTGAATCCCCA
Organism: Pseudoscleropodium purum; assembly: GCA_963969395.1. Taxonomy (NCBI): domain Eukaryota; kingdom Viridiplantae; phylum Streptophyta; class Bryopsida; order Hypnales; family Brachytheciaceae; genus Pseudoscleropodium; species Pseudoscleropodium purum. Next base: position 1,254,564 of record OZ017802.1, read on the forward strand.
TGGCTAGCTTTGAACTAGCCATTGGGCTAAAAACATGCCCTAGATCTCACTCGTGCTCCTTTAGGCATTTTGATGGAAATGTTGCTCTAATGTAAATAATCCTACTTATGCTACCCTCTTGTTATAGGAAAAACAACATTTTTTCTATGATATCTTACAGGCAAATCCAATTGTAAAATTTTTGGTGGAATATTCTTTGTCCCCATGTTAAAAAAAATCCAAAAAACATAGTGTATATGCATTCTTAGTGAACTTATGTTGCCAAGGATTAATTTGAATGGTAACATTTTGTGTAAGGCTAAATGGCAGTGGGAATTTGTATTAAATCCCAAAAATTGTAGATTCAAAAACCAATTTGTTTTCGGCAACTAATGGATGAACCCCGATTTATTCTCTGACCATGATGAATTTTTTTTAATTTTCTTTTTTTTCGGGGGAAGAAGAGGGGAGGGGAGGGGGACAAACGAAACAAGATTTCATTGCCAATGATAAAGTACAAGCCCAGCAGCCAGAAGTGGCCTGGCGAGAAAGAGCAACCCAACCCAACCCAACCCAGATACACTGAACTTGACCCGACTCAAGACAACACGGCAGGAAGCAAGAGGCCCGATGTGAAGGCCCGTCCAGGGCCAACCACCAGCCGGGCACGTCGGCCTGGCTTCCGAATAGGACCAAAATGGATTGGATTGAGTTTCCCACTCCTCATCATCGTCCGATCTTCGGCAGAACGCTGTCCAGCTTGAGTTCCCACTTTGTAGGAGAGAACCCATTTACTACCGCATCAATTCGAAAGCAGCGAATGGAGCGAAGTCAAAGGACCCTCACCCGCCGTGGAAAAGAAAAGCAGGGCAGGCGCCAGGCGGAGTTCCGAACTCCGACTCTCATCAGACTCTCATCACTGGCTTCCCCGCCAACGGCTGAAGTCAAGACCAGGTTACAGTGTGCTTTATCTTAGTAAAAGTTAGCATCTTCTTTATTAGTAACAAGTCCGTCCGTCCGTCCGTCCGTCCGTCCCTCCCTCGCTCCATAGGTCCGCCCGCGTGCTGAGTTGCGGGGCTTTCATTCCAGATAGATTCCGCGCTATTTCCGCTAATCAATCCAACGCATCCGTCGGGTCGGGGCCCCGAAAAGCCGATTCCATTCCAGCCTTAACTTATTCCGATCTATCCCGAAAGCGCACTGGAAGTCAATTAAGGGCGGCATCATGGGACGGTCCGTAGTGCGCCAGCACGGATCCGACGGACTGCCTCCTCCATCATGTGGATCGGCCCGCTTTCCCACGAAGTCGAAGTTAAAGCTTACTCATTGGCCCTCGGCCCTCGCTGTCTGCGTTGTCAGGAAATCGCATCCACTGCAACCCCGAATCCTCATCACGAAGCCCACATGCATGCAACTGGGAACTCCTCCGTCCGTCTGAGGAGGGCGAGTGATGAGGAACCAACGTAAGCTGGACCCTTTGTTGGCACTTGGCAGGGAGGACGGAGAGGACGGAGGTCAGCACTGCGGAAGGGAAGGGAAGGGAAGGGAAGCTCAAGGAATAACCCCATCGGCGCCCTCGAGGAAAGGAAGGCAGGAAGGCATCGGATAGCAGCAGGAAGTCGGTGGGTGAGGGGAACGGGGAAGGGAACGGGAACGGGCGGAAGAGAGTTCCGTTCGCCTTTGGATGCGCCACGTGGAGGAGACGGACGGATGAGGATGGACGCCGGAGGCGGGGGACACGTGTTTCGTTGGGAACCCCCCGTCTCGAAGGATGAATGTTGGCGTCGAAATGGGTGGTGGACAGACGACTGCAGAGATGCAGTGGGGAGGCTGACATGGGACCCTCATGGCCTGCGCCATCAGTTCAGTTGGGGAGGGTTGGGGTAAATGGAAAAATTAGCCCCTATTTTTGCCACGGAAATTTTGTGTTTCTACACCTTCCCTTACTAATGTAGAGGTCTCTGATTGCAAATTTGAATTCAGACTTTGCAAATTTGATCATATGTGGCAAATAAAAGTTCTACTGTTTTTTCTAGGGGTAAAATATGGGGCAATAAGGGGGTCAATTCTCCTTAGCCACTGTTTATAATCTTGGAAGGATGTAACCCCCCTCACCAAGGTAGGCACCGAATTACTTTAATTAGTGAATCAATAGGTGCATTCTTGTTTTTATAGTGATTTCATTCATCCAATCTTTTAGGTTTAGAATGTCCTTGCATATGGTTAGAGTGCACATGAAGAATTGTTGGCATTGTAGGGAATGGAAAGAGGTTTCAGATTAATATGAGCCAAGGTAGAAAGATTTATTGCCGTTCAATTAAACTAATGTGTACAAATGGTGTCAAAATCATAGGTACATGTCATTTTTGTTGTTTAGACAATTGAAAACCAGTAATATTCAAAAAATGAACAATAAAAATTATGAAGAGTTTTTGTTTGCTAGTAGGTTTAGAGTATCTACTCTAAAAAAACTTTGAAGTCCTCTATTTTACTACATCTTCAATATGTTCTAAAAAGAATAAAATCACATGATGTAGATTGTTTATTACAAAATTACAACCATTGGATTGACATTTTTCAATCCTATAATTAAATCCTTACTAATTTAGTATTTTGAATCATTCTCTACTTCTTTCTAATAAATATTTTTTTAAGCATGAATATGAAATTTCTTTTGTTAAAAAAACTTATACATATTTCCAACATATTTTTTCAACATATTATGAAGAATTGCAAGTTGTAGAATCTACACATTTTTTACATAAAAATGAAACATTTCATCCATCAGATTTTTTTGTTCATTTTTTTTATTAATTCTTTACATTTGTATGGTGTAGATTTTGAATTCTTTGCTTTGCAAATATTCTATACTTCAAAGGATATTGGTAGGTTTGACCTCAATAAATAACTTTTTCAATTCAGAAACTGAACCTTCAAAACAACTTGAATTTAAAAAATAATATGAAAATCTTCAATAATCATTGTGATTGGAATTTAGTATTTTGAAAGTAAAAGAAAATTTTCTTGTGAAAATTACAAATATTCAATCTATAATCAATTTTAAAAGGAATTTTCAATTTTGGGCTTATAATTTTGTTGAAAATATTGATTTCTATATAAGTTGATTTAACCACATGGATATGATTTATGGATCATATTTTACAAATATTTTTTGAAATTCATTATTAAATTATTATTCTGAGCTGCATTTTATAAAACATTTTCACAATTTTAGAAATTTAAACTACCCCCTTGGTCTTTAAGGGGTTAAAGAAGTTACTATAAAGGTTTTTGATTGTGATGCCCCCCTACAAGAGTTTGATAGAGAGTATGATGACTTCACCCCTTCAAGCAATGGAATTCTTACTAGTATCTCCAATTTACCAAATTGAGAGGTTGCCCTATAGTATATGCAAACAAGATTACAACCTACATACTCTCACAACCAATGCATCAAAGAAGTGAACTTACAACATGCATCATAAACATCACATTATCCAAGAATTCAATTCACAATAGTGTCTATAGATAATTAAAGACTATAGGCAATCTACCGTAAGGCTTTAATTGATTGAAAAGAATGTTTTTCCCTTTGTAAACAACATATTCACTTCCAACCAAAAGGGCAACTACCCCCCTTGTAGTAAAATGACTGCCATATCTTCATTATTCATTGCCTTCTAGCGTGTAGGGGCTTTTTAGAAAGCTAACTTCAAGATCTACTATCTCTCCGTAGTTCAACATTCATGATTTATTAGAAATTCTCCTCCAAAGTTAGTAGTCTTGGATGCCCTAGGTAGCCTACACCTTTTTACTCAAAGATCTATTGCATTAATTTCTCCTAATTTCATCCTACAAGAAGGTAGGGACTTGCTTGACAAATTGTCTAATTTATAATCCTAATCCAATCTCCATGACTTTCTAAATTCAAAAAAATCTTTTTCATCAAAAACTCCAATTGAAGGGTCCAAAATACAGAATCAAGAGAGGGTGAATGAGATAGCTCCAAACCCTAATTTCTTAGGGGAGTGTTAGCATGTGAGCATATAATCTATGAGTAGGTTTATCTTTCTACTTCTATCCATATTGGAGGAGGGGGCAAAGGGGCAGTAGAGCCTTGATGTAAAATAAACATTTGAAAAAAATTGAACCCCCAAAGAGGTTGCTTTGTAATGCAAAAGCTTGGGTGGAAAGAGCCTTTTCAACTCATTACCGTAGTACCTCTTCAATTTTGGCTAAAGTTAATTGTTTTTTTAAAGATACAGTAATTTCAAGAAATTATCATGATAATTATTGATGTTCTTTAAAATTGACAACAACAATTGCCAAAAATAGGAAATGCTCAATGTTAGTAAGAAAGTTCAACGTAAAGTGTAAAGATCATCTACCATCAAGATATTCTCTTATGGAAACATGAAGGAATTTCATCATTGAAGTTGAGTGAAATTAGGTGATATAGAGGTTGTTTTTATAATGAAATCCATTGTCTCTCATAAACTTTCAAAAGATATGGGATAATTTGAAGATGAGAGCTTCACCTCTCATTTTCAAAAAGTAATAATTGTATTCAAAATAGAAATCCTACTAATCCTAACTATTCACATATCCTACATAAGTTGTTTTACCTCTTACCATCCAATTTGTATATAGAGCTTGTCTTTCTCCTCTTCATGTATATTATCAAATTGTTTTTGGAGAGATTTGCCGAATACATTATTAATTCAGTATTTAGATTGATGAAAATCTTTGAAATTATTTTCTTACAATTGAAGTTGAAAAGTTAAATTTTATTAAATATTTGGCATTGGGTGTCAAAATTGATCAGGTACTACAATGATTGGGCCATGATTTGCATAATAAATTCAAAATTCATCATCATTATCCAATCCATGTCCACAATTTTGTAAATTTAGGTTAGAAGAGCCTTCTCAACTCACTAATTGGGCCAATAATTGTGTGATGAATTCAAAAAAAATTTATCGTTACCCAATCCATCTCTATGATCTTGTAAATCTCATGATGGTTCCATCATGAAGAATGGAGCACACATGGTGGTCCTAATGAAGATGTGGTCACCTTCATATTCATTCAATTAGTATAAAATTTAGTAAAAAAAACTCAAGGTCTCTTTGTGGATTCACTTTTTCCTAATGTGTTTCCACTACAAGGAAATGCTATCGGTTCATATCAATTTGGACACTTTTATTTGTCAATTTGAACATTTTTCTATCATTTTGGACACCATTTGTCAATTTGGACATGTTAATTTGGATGTTGTTTTCATGCAATTGTTTGGTGGTTGCATGTTGTCTCTTTCCACCATCTTTTTATGGGATATTGGTCTTGGATGGATCTTGAATTTGTCTTCTGTTGTGTTGTTTGCTATATGTTGATAGCTAAAGCCACTAGACCATGTTCCAAATCAAGAAATTATAGGTCCACCTTCTAGGCTTAGATTATTATTTGGAGTGAAAATTGATTGAAGTTAGATATCTCAATTTGCATTTATTAGAATCCTCAAATTTTTTGCATCTACTAGCCCATTTGTAAGTGGATTCATTAACCCCTAAAGATCCCAAAGGATCTTCTTTCCAAAATTACTTCTAAAATATGGTTTCAAAAGATCAACAAAAAATGTTCTTTGGTCATTTTTTCAAAGATTTAATCATAGGATTTAATTTACTACTATCAATTGATAAACCCTATAGTTTTAAAGAATTCAATAAAAAATTCCTAGGATATCTTTAATTAAAGTTTCATTTTTGAAAAAAAAATATTTAAATTGAGAAAAATGACTTACAAGGGCATAATTCAAAATTCTCACAAATGGAAAATTTGACTTTTAAAAAAAAATCAAATTCAATATTGACCACTTAAGAACATGCATGCCAATTTTTACAAATATTAGAGCAATGGAAGATTAATTACCAGGTTTTGCAATCAATGTAGAAGTACACTAAGAAAATAATAATTCCACCTGACCAAGCCCATCAAATATCTTTTCCAACCAATCAATCTTTAGCTACTTATACTACCTATGAAATACTTTTTTTGGCATGACCACTGAGTGATTAGGTCTCTCTTCAAAGAGAATCTACAAAAGAACACTCCTTGAAGTGTTTGAGTTTGAAAAATCATACACAATAGAGTTTTTGTTTGCATCAAGAGTTAGTTTTAGCAATTGAAAAATAACTTGACTAACTACATGAGAAAAACATAAAATTCTAAAAGAATAGTTTTATGGAATCCAAGAAATCCCTAAAGTTGAGCAATGATTAAAAAATGGTTGCATGGGTCTTCAAGTATTAAAGTATAAATTTTTGTCTTTGTTGTTTATTGCCATTATTTAGCAAGGACATAACAAATGGATTTTCTACCTTCTATTGTTTGCTATTGTTCCAACTACTAGAAGTTTTCCATAGCTCAAAGGTGAGAGCTTTCACACCCATGCCAATTCTTTGAATCAAGTCCACTTGCAATTGCTTCCAACATTATTGCTTGACTTCTTCAAAATCATAATTGTTGTGAGGAATAAATTTATCTTAGTAGCTTCTAGTTCTCTTCCAAAAGGTACTCAAATATCTCCTCAATTTTTATAGTCTCGTGATGTAGATGATTGACCAAATTTGGAGACACTTGTTTCCTACTAGTAGGGTTGAATATACACAAGTTGATAACTTCAAGTAAAGCTCTATAACATAGGTCATCTAATTTAGGGAAACAAATTTAGATTAGGATTCTAATGCCTACTAATTGGGATGAATTAAATTGTAGTCTCCAAAGATGGAGGTACAATAAGTGATTGCCAAAATTCAATGGACCTTGTTGAAGGGTTGCCTTTGCACCTTCTAAATTCTCAAAAGTGAACACAAAGATGTCTTTGTCAACATATAATTGGCAACATAAAATGTTGCCAAGGAGATATGAATTTTATGTATGTGATAAAGATGTTGGGTTCTACAAGATTGACATGTATCCAATCTTGGAGCTCTATTCTTATTGGATGATGCGTTAGCAACACTCCTATCAATGCTATTCTAGAAAAAAGTGTGCATTTACAGTAAGTATTGCCAATGATGGTGATGGTGTATGCTTGAGCCACTACTAGAAAACGTTGGAATTTCAACAGATTTCTGTTGATTCGGTCGTGTTGTTCCAATCACTATACAACGGAAATTTGTTAATTTAACAGATTTTTGTTGTATAGTGACTAGAACAATGCAACCGAATCAACAAAAATCTGTTGAAATTCTAATGTTTTCTAGTAGTGAGCTTTGATTCGGAAAGGTGATTGGTTGGCCTTAGAATTTTTCTTTTGTAGCATTAGCCATGCGTTTGGCACAACACCTTCTATAGAAGATCCATGAAGTTTAGATAGTTGATCCATTTCCAACAAACCTTTCATTCACACTAATTTGAACCTTCTTTTTAACAGTAAATCACTACAAAGGCCAAAAAAGTCAATGGATGATTTTCCAAATTACCATAGAAATGAAAAATGCCATGAGGAGTTTTTTCAGACCTCAACAAGAGCATAAGTTTGTAGACAACAAGGAACATGGAAACTTTGTTGCATTAGATATTTATGTGATCGGGAGACTACCATATCAAACTGTTTTTTTAATTAATTAAATAATTTTGTATTATTTAATATTTTGACTACCATTATGCTATTTTTCATCTTGGGAAACGATCCTCAAATAGTCATTTCATGGCCCCATAAGACATCTAATGTCCTATTGGTCTAAAAATCAGATCATTATGAGTGATTATTTTGGTCATAGGTTGGTGTCCTTTCATGATTAACTTTCCTCTTAAAGCACTCTTGCAAAAATAGACAAAAAAAATTATAGAATTAACAAGGTCAAACATTTATGAGCACTAGTTTTTGTTCTCTAACATCTAAATTAAAAATGAACTAAAATGAACACTTTATGAGTAGTGTTACAAATAAGCTACTCCATGTTCTCAACTTTGAAAATTTGTAAAATATTATTCAAGTGTCAAAAAATTATGAAACCACTTGAGTTGCATTTTTCTTGAGTTTGCTAATAATTTCATCAAGAATTCTTTGGTCACTTGACATTTGAAATAGTGGGATTAGAAAAAATATTGTTTTTAGGTGTTTCTACTTTAAGCAACTAAAGGCACTTCTATATCTAGCTATAGATCAAAATTGTAGAGTCAATACATGTGACAATTCATACTTTTGAAGGACATTACACTAATAATGATATTTACTTTAACTACGTTAATTGGTTTTTGGAAAATGCTATAAGTTTTGACTTTTGATGAATGTTCTTACCATAACCACAACTATTTATATTATTCAAAGAGGGGAGGAATCTTTGTAAACATAGATGGTAAAAACATTAATCAAGAATAAATACTTGTAGCATTTACAAATTACTTATTGTGGTTTACACTAAATGTCATTATAAGTAAATTACCATTAAATCATGGTAGTTCAAAATTTGCAATCTTTTGTTTCTTTTATTTCAACCAAAACCAAAACCCAATTTACAATCCATCCATACCTTAAGTTAGTTAGTTAGTTTTGTTTGTTTATTATGTTGAGATCTCATAGACCGTATGTCTTCTAGTTGTGTTCTTGGTATTGTTGAAAAGTCTTGTGAAAGGAGTGGTGCACATGCTATGTTTGGTGGTGTTTGGACCTATGTTGTGAAAGATATTGAATTTCAAAGTTTTTATAAATTATAAAATTATAAAATATTTTTTCCTTTTATTTTGGCTGTGGCAACAGCATATGGCATATCACTCTACTATATTAATTTAGGGAGAGTTTCCTAGTAGATACTAAGGTAGATGTGCTAATCTCTATGCAAATGAAATTCAAATCCTTCTCCACAAAACAATAGGAACTTTCAAGGTATGAAACCTGGCACAATTATTTAATGCCATGTTAAGATTTACTTCCAAAAAAATATGTAAAATGATTTCTTCTTGCAAATTTCATTCCAAATTGAAAGGAACAAGGCTAAAATATATTTAAAAAAAACTTATAGCCCATTATTGCATAGTGGACAATGGTGCAAATTTGCATTGCACAACTTAGTTGTTTGAAGCTTGGTTGTGTGTGGTGACTATGCGGTGCGTGTCCGGTTTTAGAAAGTGTATGGTCAATGGCACACTTACCTTAAGGTATTTACTCCTTAAACCACCACTTTTTGCTATTGAGCCTATTTTCTAATACTAGACTAGTCAAATTTTCATATATTCTTGTTGGCAAGTGGAAGGAGGGTTCAACACACTAGAGAACATGGCATTTGGATACTATATACCAAAGTTGTCAAGGAACAAAGGTTTGGTTCTAAAAGTGTTTATTCCACATAGGTATAGAACTGACTTTGGAGATGTACACATAGTATAGATGGCAGTTTTACCCTAGACCGCCCAAGAGAACAAAAAGTGTCCTCACATAGTTTTATGTCCAATTGAAAGTGCTATAACTTTTGCATATAATGTCCGAATTCAATAAAACTTGTTGGAAAAGTTGTGCTTTGTCTTCTAGTTTGTGTGGTAAAATTTTAAGATCAATCCAAGATGAATCAAGTTTCTGAATTCAATCGAAGTTCACAAGTTCAATTTGAGTTCACCAAACTGCATTTGATAGCTACAATTTTGAAGGTTTGTATCTACTTCTTCAAATGTTTGTTTCAATAAAATTTACTGGATTATGTTCCCTTTTTAGGCTAGTTATTGTGGTAAAATTTTCATGTAATCCAAGCTTCTTTGAATGTTTGGAAGCAATTCGAAGTTCAAAATTCAGACATTTTTGGATCGTAGTGAACTTTGGTGGCTTGTTTCTTCTCCATAAAGTGTCCGTTTTCAATGATTTTTTTGGTAAATTTGCGCATACTAGTCTAGTTTGTGTGGCTAAAATTTCACATCAATACAAGAAGTTATGAGTGACTGAAAAGTATTTTAGTAGAAGCAGGTTTAGGCTCATATATGTTTTTGGTAACTTTTCTTGCTATTTTTTGACAAAGCCATTTTGCAAATGCATTGAGTCAATTGAATGATATTTTTTTTTACCAATGTGTTTGTATGTTGGTTTTGAATCACTTCATAGTTTCAAATTTTTTTCATTTGAGTAGGTTTAGAAATTGAATTTCACCTCCAAATGTGTTGCTAGGAAAATTTCAGCATCTTTTTTCAACATTAAAACATTATAATTTTGCAATCCATGTGGTCAAATGACTCCAAATTTGACTTATGTTATTTAGAACATGTTCACTACAATACTGTACGGTTGAGATTTCTACAACTTAGTGACATTTAGATTTATAGCACTTAGAAAGCAATGATCTTTTTGGAATCAAAACGACCTTGGGCCTTCTAGGGTTAAGGTCAGTGGCACATTTGGGTGTACCTACCGTTTATGGTGTGTGTGAGTGGAAGTTGGAGGAACAGAACTCAGCCCAGTCCAGAAGGTTTATTATAACTCCAGGGAAGTCTTCGGATTTTAAATTTTACTATTAGTGTTACCTGTCTCCTCCCAATTGGGATGGCCTCTCACTCAAATAAGTTAGGCTTTATTACCAGTTCCCCATGATTGCATTCTTTCCCTTTGCAATGGAAATTGTCCATGTGTTTTGAAATTAAAACAAAAATGTCCATGTGTTTCAAGAAAAATAAATTAAAAATTGAAACAAAAACCCAGTCCCTCCTCATTATCTTCGCCCAGGATGTGCTCCTCTGGTTCTGTGTCCTCTTTCCTTTATCAATGGAATTTGTCCATGTGTTCTAAGAGAATTAAAAATAAATAAAAAAAAGTCCCAATCGGTCCCGCATTTAAAGAGAGAGAGAGAAAACCTAGAAAGGAAAATCCCACCAATAATCCACCCGGACTGGGGTCAGAAGTGTGGCACTGGCTCCAGTTGGGTCTAATTAAAGTACAACTGCCTGCGTTGTAATTTCCCAGCCAGTTCAAGGTACGTGATTCCCCCCCCCGCCAGGCCCCCCAGGCCCCCCACTGGCTGGTGCTGCACAGTGGTAATGGCAGGCCCTTGTTATTGGCCCCATGACCTGCCCTTTGTCTTGGAAGCCAGCCAGGTTGTCCAGTTGGAGCTCAGGCAATATTCATCTCCCTCCACTCCCCAGTTGACATCCCTTCATGTACAGCACCTCAGGAACTTCAAAGACGGAAAGACGGACGGATGAACGGACCCGCAGTGGATGGAAAGGATGGATGTTTAATTCCCATCCATCTGTCCCTCGGAGTCTCCATCCCAGTGCAGATATTTTTATCTGCTGGGAGTCTGATATTTCCCACTGTACGAGCTGCATGGCCACATTCACGCACACTTTGGAGATGCATTATGTGATGCATTGCGTGGTGCCAAAAGCAAGGTTCATGTGCAGATTGGCTGGATGATGCTCAGTTGCGGTGACTTATTGTTGTCGTACCTGAGGACGTCATGGATGCGTGAAGCAAGCAAGGCAACCATGGCTCTCGTCTCCCGCGGTCTCCTCTCTAGGTGAGACACGCAATGGGCAATCTTCAACCCCCCCAAAACACTCCTCAGAGGTCATGCACAACTACCACAAACCCTTCAATCATCCAATTGTGCAGATTACAGGGTCAAAGTTTCAAACAAATTTGCAGCACAGGACATCAATGTAAAAAGGGCTTAAATTGACAAGCTTGGGATTGAAAGGGAGGCTTGGGATTAGCAAAAGGGAGCCCAAGGGAAGTTTGACGAGCAACTTTACTCAACAAGCAAACCAATGTTTTAGGAATTGAGTCTTTTACATTCAATTTATTTTTCATTTATTATAGGTAGTGAAGAAGCTATTTACATCAATGGAAATAGATGAAAGAAATGTATTCATCCAAAATATAGCAATACCACCCCAAGATTGGGTATAGAGTAGTATTTTGCAATTTCATTCATTGTGAAAGCAAGAATATATCTCCAAATATTCCCTCCAAAAAACTTCATCACTTTTTAGCAAAAAAATTGCTAGTCCCCCCTTTGTTTACAGTGTAATTGCTTGTTCAAAAGTGAGGTATGTGTATCTTAAGTGTCTTTTTTGAGTACTTTTCATCTAATTTTGTTTAAAATTTAAGAACCTTCAAAAATCAATCATTTCTAACTTAATTTTAGTTTTAGTTTATTTTAACAAATGAAACCAATTCATTGCACAAATACCTTTACAACTTCAATGCAATTAGAGTAACAACTACAACCACCTAGAGAGAGTTTTAACAATTTCTCTAACCTTAACAATTGTGTTAGTTGAAGTAAGTTTTAGTCACTAGTAGAAAGAAAATGTTTGACCTTTTTCATTTGATTCTTAGAACAACAACCAATTTGAATAGGGTTAAAAGAAGGATCATTGCAGATGCATTAAAGAGGGAGGAATGAGCCAAATCTACTTTCACATAATTATGTAGAAATTGAAATAAATCATTTAGCTTGCAATCCAAGCTCTGCACTTCACGTAAAAATTAAATGCAAAAAATAAAACTTGGACGATTGCACTGGTAAATATTGTTGAATGCCCAAATTAATGTCACATTCATTTTTGTCACGAATGCAAAAATATAGGAGAAGGCTTGAAAAGCGCTCAGGCTTTAAGAATCACCCCTAGAAAAGTTTTAGAAATTGTGCAGAGTGTTGTTCATGTGTCCAAATTTTTTGTGTTGATAACTAGTGAACCTGTGTGGGTCATTTTAGATGAATTGTTAGGTGACAAAGGTGACTACTATGAGTACTCTATGCTCATGAATGAATCTTAAAAAGCTTAAGCAAAAAGTGAGGTGCATTTATTGGAATGCAGTACTTTTTATTTTACAATTGAGAGTGAAAATCAAGTGAACTATTCCAAAATGGTTTTGTACCATTTAACCTCTAAAGGACCATTGTCCCTTTGAGGGACAAATGGGATTTCAAGCAAGTACCTATAGGCTGAATTTTTGTCGTGATTTTTTGATACTTTTTTTGAAGATAGAAATTCAAAAAAGCGTTATGAGAGTATAATTTTTTTCACAATTGGTGCCCGGGAACAATAGTTATGACCAAATAAGCTCAAACAAGGGGACATGGGGGCAGTCTAGACAACAAAAAAAATTTGCAAAAATTAGAATTAAATTTTTTTTTCTTCATAGATTATATTTTTGTCTATCCAAAAAGCTTTGATTCATTTCATTTGGATTTGTTATGAGAAAGTTATAGACATTCTTGTTTTTTGGGTAGTTAGAGCATCTTCTTGAAAAAAATAACTTGTAGGATTCATTTCTGAATGCAATTCTTCAAATTTTTAAATTTTTAAATTTTGCATGGTTTAGTTTATTTGCTAGAACAATCTCACCGTTGGAATTAGTGCATTTTAATTCCATCTAAAATATATGAATATTTTAGATTTTCCTTCTATCTCATAACTACTTCTACTTAACAATTTTTTTAAGAATGAAAATTAAGTTTTTTTGAATTTCTTTTTTTTCCCAAGACTCTCAATTCAATTCTCCATTATAAATATTTAAAGCTCAAAACTCTATGGTGCAAAAATTTTCAATTAAAAATGTTCAAAGTCAAAAAAATCCAGTCCCACAATGTGCTGAAAAACTTGTTATTTCTACTTTAAACACAAATATCTTGCAAATTATGCGGTGAAAAATTCTGAAATTTTTTCCACACTTTTTTTTTATACTAGTGAGGTGTAAGATCCTACAGTTAGATGTGAAAAAAAAACAATTATTTTTTTTTTTAACTCTTTGCTATAGAAATAGCAGATTTCAATGTTTTTGGGTAGAAAGAAGGCCTCGGTCCTTTAGGGCTTAATACTACCTAATTATCACTTTAACCCCTAAAGGTTGGAGACTATGTTTTCACCAAAAACGCTCCAAAACTACCATTTCTGGTACTAGCATTGACTTTTAGATGAAAAACATTTTTGGATACATTTAACCACAAGATCTTGTAGTAAACTAGTTTGAAAAGATGTGGAAAAAATTTCAGAATTTTCCACCATGTAGATTGCAAGATATTTACGTTTGAAGTGACAAAAATCATTTTTTTGGCCTTGCGAAAAACCGGGTAGCTACACTTCACAAGGTCACATTTGCATGAAAAAATGTCCCAAATGGTGGTGCTTCATTAGATTCATTCTTCAAGGAAAGTTGTCTACATGCTTGAAAATTTTCAGACCATTTGGAATTGTTCAACATATAGGAAAAAAATAGTAAGTAGAAGGAAGTAGAGAATGATTCAAAACACTAAATTGTTAATAATTTAATTATGGAATTGAAAAATGACAATCCCAATGGTGTGGTAATGTAGTAATAAAAAATCTACATCAAGATCTTTTTATTTTTTTCAAAAAATATTAAAAATTGAGTTAAATAAAGGACTCCAAAGTTTATTTTAGAGTAGGGAATCCATAATTGCTGGCAAACTAGAGCATCTCATAACTTTCATCTCATAAATCAAAATGGAATGATTCAAAGCTTTCCATGTATCCATGAATCTAAATAACCAATTCCAGATTTTTATTTTTGAAAAAAATGATTTTTTAAGAAATTTTTGGGTTGCCCGCCAAACATTGAAAATGACATATCATACAATAACTTTTGAACTGCATAGTCAAAAGTTATGAAAATTGTTGGACCTCAAAGCTACTCCTCGGGCACATGTTGTGCGAAAAATTTAGCAAAAAAGAATAAAAACTCCATTCATAGTGGGCTACCTAAAATCGCTATGTTGCCAAAAAATGCAATTTTGACCTTTAGGGGTTAAGGTGTTGGTTGTTCTATTCATTGATGTGTTCTAATTCATCATTGGTGCACTCTATAAGCATAATCAATGCTCCATCACCCTTCCACTTCCAAAATTGCCATAAATTCATTTCAGGGTCAAAAATTATGATTAAAATCTGATCACAAGTGTCTCTTATTTCTCTTGCTACTAAAAATAAAATACCACAATTTCTCATGAACTGAATTTCACCAAACAGGGTTGATTTTGCTTAGGTGAACCATTCCTGAGCCTCTTACCTCACTAAGCTACTCCGTAGATGGGAGGGAGAAGGCCAAACCAGGCTCGGCACTGCCCCTACCAAGGAAACGTGGCCACATGTGGGGCCTGAATCCAAAGAGAGAGCCTAAGCTACGCCCAAAATATGCTCTCCCCACTCGAATTAGACACCTTGTAATATCCACTCGGATGAATGAAACTCATCTTAAGACGAACGAACAGAGTTCGCAGCCCGCGCCAACCCCGCCCCACCTCTCCACGAAGCAGCGTCCCTGACCGCAAGCAGACCCAACAAGAGAGAGTGGCCTCGATCTGAAATCCTTTTCCTCACACCCACCCGAACTTGTACACTCTTCCATCATTCCGCATCGACATATCAGGACTTTAAGTTTCGTGATCTGACGAAATCCTTGTCACACTGGGATCCGAGTGAGTTTTGAGCGCCTCGGGAAGGGGAAGACGGCATTTGGCCGCCATTTGGAGGAGCAGCAGCAACGGCGAGGAATGCGACAATGAAAAGCTTGTTCTGAAGTATCTAGCGTTTACGCTTCATGCACTCGGGCTGCAGACGTTGTTTGGGGATTTTCGGTCTGTGATTTGGTAGTTGTGGTGGAGAGGTGGTGAGTCCCCGCGTTCATCACGAGATTGGTGTCGAATCTTCTCGAGTTTATTCTCGCGAATCTGTGGATCTGCCGTCCTGGGTCGCCTTCTGAGTCGCTGCAATTGTTGGGTTCCGTTTGAATTTGGGTTTCGGGGTTGGATTTCGCGAGTTGAGGTGCGTCTGCCGGGGAATTTCGGCCTGTTCCAGCATTTGAAGGTCTTGAAGAGTTCATTTTCTTTCTGTTGCCGCTGTCGGTCGGTCGTGTGTTTTGCGTGTTTGGGACTCGTAGTTTTTCTTTCGGAGTTGGGATCATCCCGAGGTCTTCAAGCTGGCCGCCCTGGAGCACAACGAGATGAGCCGGCGGTGCTCGCACTGCGGCCTGAATGGCCACAACAGCCGGACGTGCCCAGACCGCGGGGTGCGTCTGTTCGGCGTCCGCCTCACGGACGGCATCAGCAGCAGCAGCAGCATGAACATGCGCAAGAGCGTCAGCATGAACAACCTCAGTCACTACGCCAGCCCACACAATCCTCCGTCCCCGCCGGAGCCTTCGGAGTCGGGCGCGGCGCCTGATGGCTACGTTTCGGATGGCTTGGTGCAGACGTCCAACAACGCCCGCGAACGGAAAAAAGGTACCTCCCGAGAACCCCTGCCTGACCCTTCTATTGCCAAATGCGAAAGGGGAACCTCCTTCTTGGCTTCCCTTTTTTGCTCCACAAGCTCGTGTTTGTGGAAGAAGCTCTGCTAATCTGTTAAGTTGTGTAGTCGTTTAGCAGTCCGTGTGTGTGTAAGGAGCCCTGGATTGCGAAATGTGAAAGGCAAACCCCCTTCTTGGCTTCCTTTTTTTTCCCACAAACTCGTGTGCGTGGAAGAAGTTCTCCAAGTCCGTTAAACGGTTAAGTCGTCTAGAAGGTTGGACGTGTGCAAGGAGTCTTGCAAGTTTGGGCTGCAGTTCAGTATCGTCGTCGTCGTTTGACGCCATTTCCATTACGGGGAAGAGTGTAGAGTCGGGGACCTCCCTTGTGTAGTATACACAGGCACTTCCATGGAGAGTGTTTCTTCTAGGGACATTCTGCAGCGGAGGTTCTCGATTCTACATGTGTCCCCCATTTCGTATCTCAGGCACTTGTGAAATCGGGGAATCTATGCCAGGAAGAATTCTTGCGCAAGTTTGTTCTGAGAGCTTCATAGTGAGATCTCGACGAGCACACACCACATAGCGTGAAACCAGCGCATTAGTGTAGATGTAACTGTTGAATTTACTTTTACATCTGCATCGGAGCTTGTACTTGAAAAAGCGGTGCCAATCTTGAAATGTATTTGACGTCCGATGTCGAGGTCTCGGCAATTGGAATGTGAGAAAGTTGCATGTTCAGTCTTTGGAATTGAGACGAGAAGATGGTAGTATTTGTAGAGGCTCTTCGCACATTTCGGTTATGCGTTAGTCTAACCATTGGCTTCGCATTGTGGCAGGGGTACCGTGGACGGAAGATGAGCATCGGCTGTTTCTGCTGGGATTGCAGAAACTGGGGAAAGGTGACTGGCGAGGTATCTCGCGGAACTTCGTGCAAACGCGTACGCCCACCCAAGTCGCGAGCCATGCGCAGAAGTACTTCATCCGACAAAGCAACATGAACAAGCGAAAGAGACGGTCAAGCCTGTTTGACATTGTTTCCGAATCGGTATGCGTCAACATTGAATTCTTTCGAAATGTCGAGAGAGACTGTGCTAGTCTCTCTGCGTTAATGTTGTTATTCAATTGTTTGGATTACTTGTGCTCACGACTGAGTGCGTTTCTGTGAATTTCAGGGTGTTCCTTCAATTGCTGAGGAGTCGACCTCCGTCGCTGACCAAGAGCACAGCAACCCCATTCACCAATTGAGTTTGGGTCCGAGCTCCATGTACTCGCCCGGGGTGCTGTATGAGTCAACCTCAATGCAGGGGTATGGGGGTTTGTCCGCTCGGCCTTATTCAATGCCCAAGCACATGACGCTTCCCATGGCCCTGCCATTGATGTCCATTGGGAACCCCGGAGCAGTGGTGACAGCCGACCAAGTCACCGAAGTGGTTGGGATGGGCTACAGCATGGAAAATGCTTCTAGAAACGGTATGAGTTATAATATGGAGAATGCTTCAAATGAGAGACCAGTTGGGATGAGCTCCACTATGGAAGGAACTGGAGTGGCCGTTGGGAAGGGCCCTGTTCTGTCCCTGGGGGGCTCCTCAGGACTCCCTAAAATGCCCTTTTCTTTCAACTCGTGGCCTGGTCAAGGTTTCAGGGTGCCTGTGGGCTCATCTCCACAGAATTCCAACATTGTTAGGCCCACGGCGAAGGTAGCTGCTGTTACTGCTGCACCTGTCAAGATGGAGGACGATTCGAAGGATATAGCGCAGCTCAGCCTAGGTCTTTCACCTCCTGAGCCTTCGCAATTAACCGCTAAGCTTCTTGACCCACCTTCCAGACATACGTCTGCGTTCCATGTGAGCTCCTCGTTCGACACGAACAGTATACAACAAGGAGTGAATGCCATCAGCGTGGTTTGAAGGCATCAGTTAGAATTTTTTGTTTCGTAGATGAGAGAAGGGTTCAGCGCAACTGCGGTGTAGATGAACGACAGACTGCAATAGAAAGAAAGAGCATTCCGGTTCCCTGTAGACTAATTCTTTATGTACATAGTTACATTTATTTTTGTGCCAGAGGCTAGGCAGTTCTTAGCAGTTGTAAAATGACACTGAAGGAGATCATAGCTTTTCAAGTTCATCAGTGGCCGTGGTTTGTGCAAGATTAGAGCCACATTCCGAATCAGCCAGTTGAGCTAAGAATGGCGTCAGTTGCTACTCATCTGAGAGTTTCTTCTTGTACTTTTATGAGGTTAATGTACAATTGCTTGGACTGTCTTCTCTACATTGAAGAGAGTAAATCTTGTTTCGCGTGGGCCACTGCCCCTGTCCTGGTTTCATTACCGCAGGGTTGCTTTTGAATAGAATACTGATTTATATCATTGTTATTATGTCGAATGCAGATGCAGCGATTTCATCGCAAACACGAAATCCTCACTCATAATTAGTGCAGCCCTCGGGCACCATAGTAATGTTTCTTGGTTGCAGCGCACTCAACTCTCTGCAATGACACACTTTGTAATTGCACATTCCATTTGGATATGCTGAGCATCTGTCGCGTTGTGTGCATATCCGATTGGAGTCATTGGACAGCTTGCAGTGTTCTGCATGGCAAGTTGTGAACTCGTGTAGAAAGCCGTGGAGAGGCAGTGTCATTATAGAGGATTGAGTGGGAGCTATGAGTGGGAGCGATTCATTCGCACTAGTCTACTGACAGGAGAGAAATTTGGAAATCTCCGACTATATTCTGAAGCGTACTTGCAGGCCGGGAATCATGTCCGTCCTGACCCAGTTCGCAAATGGTTGCAGCTCTGACACAGACAATGACCAGAAAAGCTGCGTTTTCAGCCTGCACTGGATGTGGGGTCCTTTTTCCAGTTGATCAGTGATCATTTGCATGGTCAACTGGGATAGTTCGATTAAGTTAGTGAAGATAAAAAGACTGGCTGTCGTTTGCATCATGGCTGTACTAAACTTATTACTTGAATCATTAGCATCTGGAGTCCTACCCAGTCTTCCCTAGCAAATAGCAAGGCCTGCTTGATGGCCGGGGTCATGCAGATCTTCTGCAGGTGGTGCCTTCAAGTTGACTTAAGAAATAACCAGATCTTGCAATGTTTGGAGAGAATATACCCAACCCCATCTAATCCTTCACTCAAGGGCAGTCTTGGTGCTGAGGTTTCTCTAAGGTAAGTGCATCCAGAGCATCCTTAGTCCTAACGGTATCATATTGGCACTCCAAATGTATTTCTAACTTTTGACTCATATGTTGATATGTAATTAGATCTTGAGAAATATATCTTTGGAAGTGCATCCCCAAAAGCTCTTCGAGTAGATACAAGAAAATTCAAATTTTAGACATTGTTCAACCACTTTAAAAGCAAGGTAAAAGTCAGAAATTATAGAGGTTCTAAAAAATCAAAGTTACCAAAGCAAAATTTGGTCATTTACTAAAAGAGCTTTGGGATGCACTTCTAAAGATATATTTCTCAAGATCTAATTATATATGAGTCAAAAGTTAGAAATACATTTGGAGTGCCAATATGATACCGTTAGGACTAAGGATGCTCTCATAACTTCAATGGAGCCTCTCATTGCATGAAAAGGGAGGCATGTTCATTTCCATAACATGAAAGTGTTTTAGCAATATAATGCCCTTCTCTTGAAAATTGATTGAATATGATTAATCAAGATTCAACCATCAAACATTTATATTATGTCTAGTATGCAATGGAAAAGCAAAGCTTCACTATGAGAATAACATCACTCACCTCTTCCAAGGCTCTCTATGATATTTCTCATATTAGAGCTTTGCTTTTGTATTAACTTGTTCATAATCAATACTAGTAGCAATCAAGTATGCTTACTATCGTAAAATATGAATTATTTTTACTCGATCTCATTGGCAAGGTGAAAAAATGTGTTCTCATGCACTTTAAGACATTGCATGAATAAGTTATGATATTTCAAATTTAATGTTTACAGGTGAAACCAAAATCAACACTAGGCTCTCTTAGGCACTCATAGACTAATTGAATATATCTTGTGTCATCAATAAGTGTTTAGAACTTTGTTCCAAATGTAGGTGTCACATTTGGGGATATGAAGATTATAGGTGCCTACATCTTAGTGAAAATATGGACTACAAAAATCAAGGGAAATTACCCATAAAAACTCTAGTGGAAATATCATGTATAGAGATCAAAGAAATGACTTACCCAAGACCAATATGACCAATTAGACTAGTCATAATTAGACCATGCAATCATTTTTTTTGTCTATATATACTACATTTTCAATAGGATTTGTACACTTTGAGAAAAATTTAAAGGTGTATGTCTCGACTAGTGAAAATATGATACATCTAAATTGAAAAAGATTGACAAGAACAATTAACAAGATGTTGTAGTCATTTTCCTAGTCTATACTAACCATATTTCTATTATTTTTTCTTAAATTGCATTTTGACCTTGATCATATAACTAGAAGGATTATGGAGGGTTCAATAGTACTTGAATCAATTAGAAACAATATGATGAATATAATGTACAACCATGACATATCTTTGAAAGAATAGACCAAATTTGATTGGGTGTTTAGAGCTAATGTCATTGCTATGTAGGACAAATGGACTTTGAAATCAACTTGTGTGTTCACAACTTAATCCCTAAAGGACCATAAGGTCACCTTGTGGCTTTTGCAACTATATTTGTAAAAAATTCTATATGCTAACTTTACTAGCAACTTTTGAACAACAAAGAGACCCTGAATGTTTTTTTCTGTTGAATTCGTTGGTATAATCCAATTGATAAATGATCAAGTATGCAATTTTTGGTGAATTTTTTAAGAATAGAAAAGATGCTCAAGGCTATTACTTCACATCTTCATATCTTTTTTTCTACTTTTCAAAATTATTTGAAAAAAATTGCATGTCAATATCATTATGAATTTATGATGTGTATCTATGGAAAAAAAATTAGAGTTTTTAGAGCACTTTTAAGCATTCCAATTTCAACATTTCCATTTTAGGGTATGTATAGCCTAACCAAACATTTTTCATCAATCTTGTCAATGGTGGCATTTTTTCAAAAATTGTACAGTTTTTTTGATTTTTTTTCATAGAAAAGCTACATAACTCTTCTTTTATTTCAACCATAGAAATCAAGAAAATTATTCCACACAAATGAGGAATTATGCTTGTTACAAGAGCTAGTCAAAAATTCAAGAGCTATGTTCAAACACCCTAGTTCTTTATGGGTTAATATATAGAAGTAGTGTATATACAATATGCTTGATTTTTTTAGTATACATTGAATGCACAATTACGAACTGTGCCATTTAGAAAGGATTGATTCATTAGAAGAGTTTTTGGGGATCCAGAAGCTTGTTTCGGGCTTGTTCCCCTACAGTTGTTCCCTGCAGCGAAGGAAACGGCCTGCTGTCTATAAAAAAATTTCATTAGAAAATAAATAAATAAATAAAATTTAGTCTCCAAATGCAAAATTTTTTTAATAAAAATTGGTCAATGATGTGGTAAGGTCTCGGCCACGTCAGACCGCTGCACTGAACCTGTTTCCTGCATTCGCAGGTTGTGATAACTTACAAGCATCTAGAGGCCCCAAAAATCTTCCAATGTGTATGTTGTTTTAATGTAACTTGGAATGATGCACATAATGAAATAAAATATTATATAACATTTTAGAGGTCTATATGATGTAATTTCTTATTAACCTCTTGTAGACATAAGTGTAGTTATCATTCTTTTTGTTATAACTTCTTTGAATATTAAATGCCTTAGAACATAAGACAAAACTTGAGTGCTTTATAGAATACAACTTCTTCAGCCTCTCTAAAATTTACACCAATACAAAAGATGCTAGATTTGGTGATTGAATTATTTTCAAGGTCAAAATTCACAAATATATTTGTAAATATTTGTGAACATGTTCACTTTTAGATATCAAAATTTCTTTATGATTGGTTAAAAAAATTTCATTTCAATGTTCTTGGTGAAAAATGAAAAAAATGCTTGATATCCTAAAAAACTTTTTGTCATTCACTAAAGCAATGGTCATTTACATTTTGGGGTAGCAACCAAGTCTTGAACTTTAATAAAACACAACTAAAGTATGATAAACACAATTATATAGAGAAAGCACACCAAATAACCATGCATTACATTCATACTCCCTCCGTCCTAAAATGATTATTTACATTTTTGTTGATATTCTTTTGATCCAATTTCATTAATTATATTGTGAAAAACATAATTAAGAAAGGTATAAAGTTTTATATTACTAGAATCAATGAAGAACATTACATGGGTTCATTGCAAACTAAATAAAATAAGGTACAAAGAAGTATTCTTTTAACCTATTCAAAACAACCTTTAAAAACATGACATTCAAAGTGGACAATCATTTAAGAATGGAAGAAGTATAATTTGGGAGGTCTTTGTCTTTTTGACCCATAGTACATAGAAGGGCCTAAAATGGATTAAATGGTAGCTCAAAATTTGTATGTTATGAAATGAGTACTTTCTACTTGATAAAAAAAGGCTGATGTCAGATCACATTAGCAATTTTTTTTTATTCATTGAGGAGGTTTGCTTGTTTGCTTTATTTTTCTTGTTTGTAACCACTTCAATTTGAGTTATTGTACTTTCAAATTCAGTAAAAAAATCAAATAAGCTCTCCATTTTTTTCCCCTTATGGTTTGATTCTAATGAAGATTGAAAGTGACACTCAAAAAATACTAATCTAGAATATTACGATTTAAATTTAAAAGAATCAAAAGAGGAGATTTAACAAGTAAAACAATGACTATTATTATTATAAGAATACATAAAGTGATATGCCTACAAGGAATCTTCCAACCACGATTGTTGTGGATTGCAAATAGAGGCCTAAAGCATCAAATGTTTGCTTTCTTAGTTGTGAAATGTTAAAATGTTAAATACACATCCCCATTTTCTTTTTTCTTTTATTTAAAATTTTTTGAAAGAAAAAATATGGTAAAGGATTTAAAAACC
The DNA here is from genome assembly GCA_963969395.1 of Pseudoscleropodium purum. Taxonomy (NCBI): domain Eukaryota; kingdom Viridiplantae; phylum Streptophyta; class Bryopsida; order Hypnales; family Brachytheciaceae; genus Pseudoscleropodium; species Pseudoscleropodium purum. The sequence goes on from OZ017802.1 coordinate 1,277,794, forward strand.
AATGTAGACATAAAGTCCTCCTAAAAAAATGGATAGTTTTACCATTAAGTAGATGAAAATTCATGAAATATATCTCTTTGAACTTCTTACTACTTGTGTCTATGTAAATGAAGATGTGCTTCCTTTTAACCCATTAAGGACTAGGTCGATGATTGGTACATTAGAAGATTTTTGGGGCCTCCGGATGCTTGCAAGTTATTACAATGTACGAACGCAAGAAATAGGTTTGGCGCAATGGTTTGACGTGGCCGAGCCCCTACCACGTCATTGACCAAATTTTATATATTTTATATTTTACATTTTAAAATTTTTCTTTTTGCATTTAGAGACTTTTTTTTTTTTTTTTAATGAAAAAGAAAATTCTGACAGCGGGCCGTTCCCCTCACTGTGGGGAACAACTGCAGGGGAATAGGCCCGAAATAGGCTTCTGAACCCCCCAAAATTCTTGTAATGGATGATTGTGGCTGAAAACAAAAGGTTTTCATTAGTAGTCAGTCTGGCTATTGATGAAAATGTGTCATTTTCAACCAAATATTCATTTGCAGTCATTGACCTAATCCTTAATGGATTAAACATATCCATGCAAGGTAGCATCATCTAAAATTGAGTGAATCTTAATTACAACTATATTTTTTTGTAATGGGTGTTGTCATATTTGATCATATAAAAGACAAATTGTAACTAAAGATGGATAAGTATAAGAGGTCAAATTCTAGTAATGGTAGATCTTCTAAAAGTTTTCATAATTTCAACGTCCATATGTTGAACATTGTGCAAAAACATCTACTTCTTTTTAGGATTTTTTAGGACTTACTTCTAGAAACATGTGGTTTTGAGTGGTCTTACCTTTAAGAGCAAACTTTCATGCTATTTTGGAATTGGAAATGACTTTTCTTATTTTTAAGAATTCATTATGTGAGTAGGAAAAAACTGCATTTTAGGAATAGCTTTGCTTTGAAATCAAACTAAAAGCAACCAAAGAGTTGAACTTGAATGTTAAAACATTAAAAAAAAATGAAGCTTCTAAAGGGCCGCTAGAAAGCCCTCATAGGCCCCAAATCTTATATTTTATTATGCACTTTTATTATTTTTATCCCTATTGCTACTAAAGTTATGTTGCAATGTTGGATGGTTGTGTAACCCTTAAGTGCTCGGAGGTCTATATTCTAGATGATGAACAGAGCACTTGCAAGCATTATATAGTCTAGCAAACTTTTCATTCATCCAATCTAAAACTTGAATCTTGAAGAAAAAACCTTCTTTAATGACCAATTTCTTGAAATTCCAATAAATGATATTTTTGTAAAAAGATATAACCCAAAATGTGCAAAAAATCGAAAAAAGATTGAGGTGTTAAAATGGATCAAAATCCAAGTATGGCATATCCAATTTATCATTAGATTGTAATTTAATACACCTAGTACTCTAACCATATTGTTAAAAGAAAAGAAAATGTCTGAATTAGTCCAATTACCATTCACCATCAAGAAGTTTTTTGATAGCATTGTAAAAGTTTTATTTTATCAAGATTTGATGGAAGTGAAGTGTGAAGAGGTTGTTTTTATAATGATATCAATTGTCCATTATGAATCCTCAAAGGGTATGGGATAATTCAAAGATTTTACCACTCATTGTCAAAATATAGAAATTGTGCTCAAAGTAGAATTTTAGACCTCATTTCAATACAATAGAATATTTTTTTTCAAAAATCCTTGAAATTAAAAAAGTTGTAGAATCAATCTAAGTTTTATCTTCAAAAATCCATTTGAGGTTTTGAGACTCCAACTAAGAGTTATAGACAAATTTTAGAAAGGGGGTTTGAAATTGTCTAAAAAATTGTCCCCTCCAATCTCTCTTTGAAATTTGTCCATAACTTTTAGTTGGTGTCTCACAACCTCAAATGGATTTTTGGAGATAAAACTTAGATTGATTCCACAACTTTTTTAATCTCAAGATTTTTGAAAAAAGATATTCTACTATACTAAAATGAAGTTTGAAATTATACTTTGAGTACAATTCCTATGTTTTGAACTTCACTATGAGCAATTGAGTTTCTATTAATTCTAGTTTACATATCCCACATAGATTATTTCATCTACTACTATCCTACTTGCATAAACAACTTCTCTTCTCATCCTCAAATTCAACAAATTAGGTGTGAGTGTGAACATGAAGCTAAGGTAGAACCACCTATTGTTGATCACTTTAGAGATTCCATATATGTTTTATAATAGTATAAGGTAATGTAAATTTCCATGACTTGATTAGTCCTATCTATGAAAAGGAAGAAAAACACATTCTACACTTTGGTTGGAAATTTGTTCTGGCCTTAATTGCAACTATTTTTAGCCCTATAGGTTGGGAATGGATCTTTAGTTTACAATCGATGGTTCTCCCATAGTTGCTAAAATCATTATTGTTTATTTGATACCTTGAACTATAAATTGATTAATAGTCTCAAATGGATTCTTGACTGAATATTAAACACCTCTTTTGTTGTACCCTCACTAGTACGTCCTAACTACCTTTGTGAAAGTCAAATAAAGGGCACTTGCAATTACTACAATTCTATTGGTGCCCAAGCTTGATGTGGAAATCTTTAAAATGTCACTCCTTGGCGGCCCTCTAGAGGCTTGATTTTTTTTCTAATGTGGGTTTTTTTAGAAGTCCAAAAACTGCCTCCCAGTTTTCACCAACCTCCTCCAAAAAAAATGCCAACCAACAATTCTCATTCTCTACTTGCAACTATTGCACACTTCCATGTCGAATTCCATGTTTTTAATTGTTTTTTGTTTCGTGTCTTCCATGCAAGGTTTGGCTGATTCGAGGTGCATGGAAGTTTGCTTTAAGGAAGGAGCAAAGGAAGGAACAACAGTACTATTTCTTTGGAAGGAAATATTAGAGTCGGTTCATGGACACCCAACTCAGCTCGTCTCTTTGCAACTGGTGTGCACAACCCACTCTCAGTGCCAAGTCTAACAGGGCGAGAAGTTGGCCACTCAGACAGTGGCTTGCAGATTGCTCTCACTGTCCTGCTTTTGCAGGGGATGCTCTAAGATTCCATCTAGATAGATTGAGTTCTGAACTTGTTGAATGCACGGTCATGAAAATAATATTCCAATCTCGTGGAAAAGAATCGAATCGAGACTGTTTTCGCAGATGTTGAAAGCGCTGCAGGTTCTAGCTGGTCCCTCTACTAACTCTTCCAAGGTTAACAACTTGCTAACTCTGCTGTTAAAACAGTCTCGATTCTTGGTGTCGGTAGCGGTGTGAGCAAGTTAGTTAAGGTCTCCGACATGAACTAGATACACATCATCGATCGATCCTGCTAGCATTACTTCGAACAGCAAGTGTGAAGATCGAGACTTCAATTAGTGCGTGTCTCTTTCTAGTATCCAACCTAGCTCTTGCATCTACTGCACCTCAGCTGCGGACTCACTCTCACTTGCACTCTTTTTGCGCAATGGAAACTCCGTGGCTGTCTATAAAGAAACAAAGACCTGCTACCTGACATGCATGCCTCGCTTTTCGAGTAGCACCTGTTCCTCACGTTCACATTCAGTGTGAATTAACACAGCTTTTGTCCATGCATACTTTGATCCAGACTCCGGGGACAACAAATGATAACAAGCTAGTTTCGGAATCTCTTGCATCAATCACATTAGCTTCCACTGCATCTGAAACTCCTTGTATATGTACAGTACAGGCCGTTTTGCACTACACATCTGTGAAATCATACTGTACCTAGTGTTGAAATGGAACAAATTTACACGTTTAGATCACACAAACCAAGTGCTCTTACAAATCAGTCATACTCCAGTCGGTTTACAATTTTATGGTGTTCCCACCATGTGCGCAATTGTTTCTGTTTATTTATCTCAAAGTCGAAATTAGAAAAATAACAGGAAGATGTTGTTACTCCGGTGAAACAGTCAGGAAACGCTTCCATCACTGGATTTATTCCAGTAATCACCCAACACGAAGAGCGCTTGGCAGCTTTCAAGAACTTCAAATCATATCCAATTCTGGAGCAGAGGGGAGACTGCATCCTGCACCCTCTCCCAGTGTTCAGCATATGGAGTTTTTTAGTGTTCACAACACTAGTAAGTTAATTTACAATACCAAGGCCCAATGGGCATCCTACTGTGCGTTGACTAATGAAGTAAAGAAGTAAAAACTTGCAAATATTGACATAGTTTTCAACAGTGAACTCACAGACGTTGTGAAAAAAAGGACGTTTACAGTATATTCTCATTGCAAAGTATTGCATAGATGTTGAAGCTACTGCTCAAAGAATGTTATGTTATCTAACCCCAAATGTGATGCAACTGTGATATTTTATAGTACATTGGGCACGTGTGACTTTGAATTGGTTTATCCTAATCAATGGTACTTGGCACATGCTACCCAAAAAGAAAATGTTGCAAGAGTACAAACTTGGGCTACGTAGACTAGCTAAATGACCTACAAAAAGACCCACATGACGTGACTACTTGGATCTTCTCATAGTCATTTTTTTAGTCTACACAGCCCAAGTTTCCACCAACATTGAATGAGGTGAGTATTTCAAATTTGATGGCAACCATTTCTGGGGGGCTGGGGACTTGATGGAGGCGTCAAAATTATCCATAACATTCTCAATCTCCATACAAATTTATTTGTTTTAGAAAAAATATCTGACAAAAATTTGGCATCTTCTTTTTTAGAATCTAGCTCTCTACTTACAGTAAGGTAGACATACCATTTACTGTATACGGTGTAGAACCAGCCCCCACTGCACATGAATTGATACATCTTCCCCAGAAGATTAGTTATTGAGGGAATGCTTCTTCTAGCAACTGCACACTATGCATTGAAGGGTTGTAGGAATTTTCTTTCAACTAATTAAACCTTTCTAGACAAGATTTACAATTGTGTTGAATTTATATGATCTCATCACTTGATACTGATTATCTGTAGAGTCTGCACTCAACATGGATTCAGTGCACCAACTGATTTGAAGGAAAATTGACTTGCAATTTGTTTGGAAGAAGGCCTCAAAGTCCATTTATGATTCGCATGCCTACCTTACAAGTCTGATAAAAATTGGGCCATGACAACTAAAGTAGCAATTTTGTGGAATCAATTATTCATAGTCATATGCGGTAAAGTTCTGCAAATCAAATAAGAGGCATTATTTACTTCATGACTTCATCTGTGTTTTTCAAAATGACAAATGCACATATATTTTGTGACCTATGCTTATTCAATTCTCAATATCACTTGGTAGGCCTGGCACAAGTGCTTCGTAGGTTGATGTGAATGGCCTGTGGGTTGCAAAAACTTAGAGCTTCAATGCAATGAAATCATGTCTCATTTAACTCTTCAAGCCTGGAGGCATGATTTCAAGTCATTTCCCACTTTTTCTCCCAATGCAATATTTGTTGGATTCTTTTGAAATTTTTACCACAAGTGTGTTTCACTATTATCTTGATGCCTAAACAATTTCAGATCAATCCAAGTTGCAGTTAAAAGGTTGTGCTTCAGAAAGGACATTTTCTCGAGTTACAAGTAGTTTCAAGCAAGCAACCATGATAACTAGGTCCAATTGGGCTGAAATTTTGTATACATACTCCAAACAAGCTTGTTAACATAGCCTCCAAAGTTGAAAGACATACAAGCACGTGATTCTGACTTACAAGCCTTTGAAATTGAAACTGAACCTGCTGCTTGAGTTCCACAGAATTCAATTTTTATTTATCATTGTAGAATGTGTCAACTAAGAGCTGCTGCAGGTGCTGCGCTTAGCATAGAAAATTTGAAACCCACTGCAACCCAAAGTCAAGATCTTGAAGCTGTCCGGATCTCCAAACCAGGGCCATGCAGTCATGCAGAAGAATGCCGATATGGAGAAGCAGTCATGTTCCTACACGTGGCTCCATCGTGGGTTCATGTCCTGCTCTGATGGGCCATCACGTCACACCTTGCATGGAATTGAAACATGTTTTGATTTGTGCCAAATAATAAGCTTAGTAAGAAAAATGTTCAGTCCAACTTGTGAACGACCCATGTGCGTGTGATATCTGATGAACAGCTCTTTGGATTCCTTAGCAGACCTGTAGTTTTAAGTACTCACTTCAAGATATGTAAACCCTCGTCAAGAAATGTACTTCATTTTGCAGGAGGATTACTTTTCATAATCCCCTCCTCGGCACGTGAAATCTGCAGGACCAATGATTATGGACTTTTCATTCATCGATCACATATTTCATCCATTTTCAGGTGGGTGTTTCCGTCGGCCATTCTCCTCATTGTTGAAAATTTTGAAAATAAACAGGCATTCCTTGTCGTCAGGCTTCACCCTCCTCAATCGTCAACCCTCTATATTTTTCAGAATTCCCTCTGCCTCGGTGATTGCCCTGCACCGTACTTTTTGCTTGCCTGCACATGGGCAAATTGTGATGGTCCGTGCTTTTCGTTTAAATATTGAACTAAGTTATCATGGTGAAGCCAAGCCACTATCTATTTTTAGCATCTCCAGCCACCCTGAAAAACTTCCCTTGGGACTAGGAAATGCAGAGGTGGTGTAGTGCCAGGCATTATGCTGAGGATAGCTGCCCAACTGAAGCAGCACATGGATCAAGTGCAAGTGCACCAGTGTTGATCCCAGGCCATAATCTTATCTTTAGCATTAGGAAAAATCTGAACCCCTGGGAGGGCTGTTAAGGTTTTGCTTTTTGGCACCCTGCAGTGCAAGTACAGAATTTTATATACCTACCTACCTATATATGTGTGTGTGTGAAAACCTGATGTGGTGCTGACATGGTACAAGTAGTGCCACTTCAGGTACTTTCATTAAAAAATAATATAAAATAAAATAAAACAATTTTAATTCCTCTTTAATTGCACTTGGGGGTTTCAAAACTCACAAACCTCCTGAGGGCTGAAATTTTTTGTAATGGGATTTGGGGAAATTCATATCCCAAATGACCATTTGGCAAGTCTCTTACAACAACTCCTTGTCCTCTCATAAACCCTGTAACATTGTCACAAACACTAAGTATTCAATGGATGACAAAGAATTCTTTTGTATAGGACAAAAGTACAACTATTCATCCTTGGAGTTTTGTTGTGAAAAAGAAACATCTTCTACAGTAGTTTGACTTCCAATGGATACTTTTCTATTTTTTTAAGTGATTGATTCTCACGGTATTACAAAATGATGATTTCTTCCGAGCCTAGCCTAGCCTTAAAGGATTAAAGTAAGGAACACTTCCCACTAGGTTATGGTTGAAGGTTGAGAAAACGTGGGTTCCACCAATCACATATTAAAAAAAACAAGTTTAGCCTCTTGATTCTTTATACTAGAAGGCATAGTCCAAAAGTCATCATCGTTCAACTATCTTGATGGAAATAAATTGCCTACATGACAATAGACTCTCAAAGAAAGTCTAGATTAGAATTGGAGATTCAAACTATGGTTGAGAGGCTTTAAAAAATTGACAAGATCACAACTCTTAGATTAGTATAGATTTGAACTTTGGCCTTGGCATTAGGAGACTTCAATCTACAGCCATCCACATTGAGAGGCCATAAGAATTCATTGCCAAGGTTTTTGACTTTGGGCTTGGCCTTGGAAGGCTTCACACTATGGCCGCCTAAAGGTTCCAATTCCTATATTTTATTTCCTATTTATTGCTCATTTTTGGAACTCTCAGTCAAGTTTGGCCAGTTAATCCTATAGCCTCTTGACCTAAGTTATGTGTGCTAGCATTGTCTCTAGAATAAAAAAAGTTCAACAAGGCATAGCTAGAGAGGATATTTGAACAATGTTTCAAAAAGAATGGGTTTAGGGTAACAATTCCGGAGAATTATGGAGAGGCCACTTGCCTGAGTAAGTTAGACGTTCATATGGCTTGAACATAAGTCCACAAAGTTTCAAAGTTGAAGAACATCATACTACTCCCAGCGGACCAAAATCACAAATTCCAAATCACAAATTTTGGGAATCCCTGGTTCCCGCATTTGAATCATTTTCAACCTTTGATGAGAAGGAATGTTGGTAATATTCATACTTGTAAAGATTGTTTTGTGATACTGGGATTCTAATAATTAAAAATTTTAAAAATTGCAATTTTCTTTTCATTTTTCATGGGATGAAAATAGTGAGATATTGTTTATAAAATTTTCAAAATTTAATGAAATGGCCAATTTCTATGTATTTTGATGAATAAATGATATTTCATTCATAACAATCTATTTAATAATGGATGCAAATAGCTCCACTACTTCAATGAAGGTTTCTAGTTACTTTACAATGGAAAATTGAAATCAAACAAACTAGCAGGTAATGAAGGCAATGTAAGTGAATTTGCAACTTACAAGCAATTAATCTTGAAATGCTCAAGGTACCATATTTGGGTATTGACTAAACTTTGAAGTCAAATGAAATCTTTAAAAAATAATATTTATATTATATTTTTTAGTTCAATACCCTTTAAAGTCTGTTTTAAGTAATAAAAATCCAATTTTGAAAAAATTTAATTTATGACTTTTCTATTGAAGATTTTGTATAGGGGCATCCATTGCAAATCTTGATTTTTTAGTATTAACCTCTAAAGGATTGAGACACATTTCTAGCATAGATTGTAAAGAATTGCTACTTTTAGGAATGTGAAGAAAAAATGAAAAAAGAGTTTGTTTCTTCAAAATTCAATTGTATAAATTTGTACTAGACAACTAAGGGAATGTATTAAAAAAATTTAAGACCACGTTTCTTGAAAAATTGTAAATGACATTTGAAGTTAGATTTGCATCTTGTATCATGTAAGTTACATACCTACCAAATTTCAAAATTACTAGTATACTCTATATGTTGTTGCCACAACCTAAATAGAAGTAGAAGTAATGTTCTAATTTTTTTATTTAAAAAAACCTTGAAATTCAATATCTTTCACATCATAGGTCCAAATGCCACAAATCAAAGTTTGTACACCCTTCCTAGTAAAGAACTTTCTAATAGTATCAAGAACCTAACCAAGAGACATTTTATTACAGACTTCCAACAATGGACTCCAATCAATAATACAAAATACACTTATGAACATAAATGTTATCATAAAGAGCTCAAACCACCCTACAATAGAGAAAGATCCATCTCCGAAGAGATTGTCTCCTCACCCCCAAACTCCATCTTATATCATCAAGAAAATCAATAAAGACTATTAGCCTTCAATATAGACTAAGACTTCTTATCTACTTTTAGCTTTCTATCTTTGGTTCTATGTAAAATCATTCACTAAAGTAAAAGTCTTAGTTATACTTCTCCAATCATATCTTATCTAAATCTCTTATCCATATCTTGATCATCTACTTGGAGTTATCTAACTCCAAGTTCCATATGCTTATCTTTGTTTGGGAGTTGTTTAACTCTAGTGCAATAGTCCTCCAAGTGGAGTTGTCAACTTCACTTTACAAATCCATCATATATAAATATCTATCTCCAAGTACTTCAATGCCTTTGTCATCCAATTGAAGTTGTTTAATTCCAATGCACAAATCTACCGTCTAGAGATCTCTATCTCTAGGCAATCTTTGCTTATCCATTAGTGCACATTTCATTATGAATTAGTTCATGATCTATAAATGCATTCATCCATTAAAAGTCATGACACAATCATCATAAATTCTTTCATCTATTAGTACATTCACCCATCAAGGTTCAAAGGTTGTCGCAAGGGTCAAGAGACACACAATTCAAGAGATTTGGCCATGACAAATAAGACAAAACAAATCAACAATCTAATCTAAGGGATATACTAGTGTGCCCTATGCCATTGCCACAACCAAAAGAGATGTAAAAACAATTTTTTAATTTGTCCAAAATTTGAAATTTAATATCTTTTATTTGTGCATGAAGGAGTGCATGAAGGAGTGCAAGAGCTTTGTTGTAGTGTCAAAGGTTGTATTCTTGATAAAATAGAAAGCTTTATGCATGAAGGAGTGCATGGGCTTTGTTTGTGGTGTTTGAATACGTGATGTGAAAGTTATTTTTTTTCGAAAACAAAGGTCAATTTAATTCAAATCTTTAGATTGAAAAATAATCGAAAATTTTATAATTTTCACACTATAGCTTCAAACACAGTCACAAAACAAAGTCCATACACCCTTCCCCATGGAGAGTTTTACAACAATACCAAAAATGCAACCAAAAGACTCATGGTTTCTTAGATATTAGTGTATTCAACAAGCAAATAAACTAATTTAAGGTATAGACTAGTGTTTATATGTCATTGCCACAACAAAAATAAAAATAAAGATAATTTTCGAAACTTTTAATTCATAAAAGCTTTGAAATTCAATAACTTTTATATTATAGGTTCAAATACAACGAAATAGAGCCCATGCACCCCTCCTCGCTAGAGGCCTTCTACTTGTACAAAGAATACAACCAAACGACACACACTTTTGAAGATCTCACCATAACAAACAAACAAGCACACTAATTTTAAAATATAAATAGGAAGAGTTTTGCACATATTGCTCAAAGCTACCTACATTGCCCCAAAATTTTGTAACAATATAGCTTTTAATTCAATCATTAGATCAGAAAAAAATTATATTCTTTCTAAGGGGGTACATGTCCACACCTCGTGTCAAAATTTGAAGAACATTCCTTAAAAAATGACTTCATATGCACCTACTCAAGATTCAACAATCATTTGCTCCTTTAGGTATTAAAGGCTCTTGGAAATGAGCCTCAAATATAGTAGATTGGGGAGGAAGATGTACAATAGGAATTTATTTAAAATAATTGTAGTATAGATTTTGAAAAGTTGCAAACTAATTATGGTTATGTAAGTTATATCCTTTAATTTTTTTTTAGTTTCTTATGACTTCAATATTAAATTTGACATGTAAAAAGAGAATTGAAAGACCTAAATTCACTTCTAGATTATAAACACTCTTGTGATTAAACTTTATAATCTTTCAATTCTTACATGATATCATTGTCATTTCTTTTTTTAAATGATCCATAATATGTTTAGTCCAAGATTGTATAGTTACAATTCAAAAAATTTGATAAATTTAATAAATCTTTGGTTTTTGTATAATTAAGAGTAAATTTCAAAAAGCTCAAAAAAGGTCTTAGGCATTTAGGAAAAAAACCTCAATTATAAATGTTAGACACTATAATTGAAAAGCTAGATTGTAACTTCTTGATGTAAAACTACAACTTGTGAATGCATGAAATATTTTGTATGCATTTTGATTCATAAGTTGCACATCTAACATCTCTTCTAATGACAACATTCAAATTAGAATTTATTTATGAATTTATTTAATGCATTCATATATGTAGAGGCCATATTTTTATATTTTGAAAATTTGCATAATTCTTCTTAATTCAAGTCCCTACTCAAATTTGAAGTCCTTCAATCTTCCTTGCAAATGAATTTTGAGTTATAGGCCTTGAAAGTTTGACAAAGCTATATGGACAAAATTTCTAGTAGAGTCTTGATTAAAAAAAATATTTTGTTTCTGTTTGCAAGCTTTGTTTTCACACATACATTTTCTTGAGAACTCAAATTTTTATATGTAACACTAATACTAATCAAAATAAGATCCTACAATTACAAACTTTAATTTCTAAAGCCCCATTGTTTGTCTTCAAGGGACAAAATGGAATTTGGGTAGACTCCTATATTCTCAATTTTCATCTTGAAATTTTAAAATTTATTGTGAAGATAAGAAAATACATTAATTTTCTGAGAATATAATTTTTATTTCAGTTGGTGCCTAAAAGCAAAATTTATGCCATCCTAAATCTAGAATGGGGTTAGAAGGCAACACAAAAAATTTCACAAAAAGTCAGAATAGAATTTTCAATTTTTTTTCTTATAGAAATTACTTTTGTCTATATTGAAAGATTTGATTCATTTTATTTGGACTAGTGACATGAAAGTTACAAACAATCTTGTTTTTTAGGCAATTTGAGCATCTTTCAAGAAAATAAACTTTTCATATTCATTTCTAAATGAAATTTGCACAACATTTCAGAAAAATTATTTGAAATGGTTAAGTTTTCTTACTAAAATAATCTCTCCATTGGAATTAATGTGATTCAATTCCATCATAGAGTAATTTATGATTTAAGTTTATTGCTCAATCTTGGATATACTTCTACTTAATAAGCTTTTAATGAATGCTAATCAAGTTTGTATTTTTTGAGTTTAATATTCTAAACTTTCAATTCAATTCTTCAATATAAAATTTCTTTGATTCAGCATTGGTAGTGCAAAAAAATTTAAGCTCACAAGATTCAAAGCTTTAAAATCTAGGCAAGCAAGGTGTCAAAATAACAATTTTCTTCACTTCAAACACAAATATCTTGCAATCCTAAATGTCAAATTTTCTAAAATTTCTTCCACATATTTTTATACACATCTAATGCAAAATCCCATAGTATTTTTTGGCAATTTGCAATAGAAATGGTAGTCATTACATACTTTTGGGGGGGTCTAGAGGGCCGTTTTAGGTCTATTCCCTTTTCTATTTCCTCCACAACAAAATAATGGTTGGATGTAAAAATAAAAAAAAATCACCTTTTTTAAAATTATTTCTTAAAATGAAAAAAAACTGAATTTTTCTTTTGTGAAATTATGTGGCACTCTCTCAATCATGTTAGACTGCATTGTTGGCAACGTTCCCAACATTTTCAGGGCTAAGGAATCCACACTCTTGTCGAGGCATCAAATCTCATGTAATGCTAGCACTATTCCCTTGGCAATTTAAAAACGGCCACTATCAAAATTAATTTTTGAATTTTTCTTTAAAAATTTATAAATGAAAAAAAAAAGTTGAATTGTAAAATGAAAAAATGAAAATGAAATGACGTGGCAATCTTTTTGCCATGTCAAGTAGCTGTTGTAAGGTAGTTCTCAATGTCTGAAAGTCCAACAAAATGCAAGGGAACTTGCAGCCCTCTAAGGGCGTTGAAAAACTTCTAATGCTTAAGTGGAATTTGATGATAAAAAAATTTATTTGGCCTGTAGAGATTAAAGAATGAATGAATTTGATTGATAGACCTTTTGTTTAGAGTACCTATTTTTTTGACAATTTTGTGAGTATTTGCCAATTTTTCACACATGGATCTTGAAGGGTTAAAAATTGGTTTAACAATTGAATCATTGACTATTGACTCTTTTTTTTGTTTATTGTAGTCCACACTAAATAGATACTATTACAATATTTGAGATAATTCAATTTAGTATTGTTCCCAAGATTTAAAAGAATGGCCACATTATGTAATGATCAAATTTCGCTTTCTACTTTGAATAGCATTACAATCACTTGTCTAGTGTGGGCATTGCCATTGCCTGGTGTTTGCAATGCATGGGATGAAGTGTAGTAATTGACCAATGATAAAAGCTCTACTTACTTAGGGCATGTTTATATCCTTGTCTAGTGGGTAGCTATATGTCTAATTCAAGTGATAAGACAAAATAGACTCAACTAATTGTCTTGTTGGATGAGCAAGTAGAAAAGAAGAGTTCAAGGTGCAACCAATTACCTATAATGAACAAAACGACTTATATGCCATTATATTACACTTTATATTATATTATATTAACCCACCAATCAATTTAAACTAACTAAAAAAAAGAAGAGTTCAAGCTACAACCAATATCCATAACTCCCTATAGGTGAACGCTAGTCAATCTTAAGGGAACCTAATACGTGTGGGTTTCTTATTGTATTCCTTCCACCCATTGGATGTACATGAAAGCGCAATTGTTATTTGCACCTGGAACACCTACAATTGCACTTTGCTCACCAGGTAAGCATATAAACAAGTCTTTAGAAAGTTCTATCACAAACTTGAAGGTTGATGTAACCATGATTGTAGCCGAAATGCAACACTTTCGGGCCCCACTATATCACCATTATTGTTGTATGTTCTTCCTAGAGAGGTATTGCGTGTTTCCATCTATGGTATTTCTTAAGTCTTTTACAAGCGATCATGCAACTATTTACAAGCTACATATCAATCAAGGAGGGCACAACATTTGTGTGAGTTGGAGCCAGATTGGTAAGAAGGAGCAACATTCATGAGAGGATTCACAACAGCAAAAAAGTTACAACAAGATTATTGTAGATATAAAGTAGGACATACTGCAACAGTTTTTTTACGAGATGAGAAGATGCAACTAGAAGTGGCCTAGGGCTTGACTAGCTTTTCACGTTGCATGCATGTGAAGTTGAAGCATTGGTGATGCCCTTAAGGCATATTTCTATAGGGTGCCTAGACATTCAAGCTTTGTACCTCCAAACACATGCTATAGTTGATTGGCCTGGCCCTACATGTCCATATAGGGGTCCAAGCTCTAGCCTCTACATTGCAAAAACATAGAATTGGAGGCTTCAGAGTTGGCATTGGATCCCTAGTTGAGAAAACATTTATTAGCTATATGACTAAAACTGAAGAAGCTATTTTGCAGTACTTGGTAAATAAAGCCCATTGTAATGAAAGACTCAACTAAACTATTTTTTTCCCTCAAAGTTGAAGACCATGTTGTGTTGCTAGTGTTGAACAATCGACGAAGGATAGAATTCAATTCTATATTCAATTCTAAAATTAGTTTTGATTTTAGTTATGAATTGTTATTTTAGATTGAATTCTAATTTTAGTTATAAATTATTGATTTGGATTGAGTTTTGATTTTAATTATAAATTTGGATTGAGTTCTGAATAATTTATTAAATTTTAAATTCAATTAAACATTTTATTAAGCCTCCAGGATCAATGAAAGATTTCAATAAGTGTGAAATTCAATTAAAGGTTTAATTAATTTCAAAATTCAATAAGGTATTTAATCCCTAAAATCCCAAGGCCATTTTTTTGGGTCAAAAACCACTCAAAATTGCCATTTTGGTTGCGTCCATCCAAGAAAACAAAAAAATTATTTCTTAAAATTAAACCATAGGATCTTGTACTTAACTTGTTTTAGCTCACGTGGTAAAAATTTCATGAAGTTTGACTGTATATATTGAAAGATGTTAGCATTCAAAGTTGAAAAAGAAAGTTTTTTTGAACACAAGCCTACAATTTCAAATGACTTTGACCACCAATTGTGGAATTTTTTGCACTACAAACTTTGAATTAAAATTTTTTATGTTGAAAAATTGAGTTGAAGGTCTAGGAATTTTTTTTTTAAAAACAAACAAACAAAAAATTGATTTTCATTCTTTAAAAAAATGTTAATTAGAAGTAGGTCCAAGATTGAAAAAACAAACTAAGTTGTTAATAGCTCCAAGATGGTATTTGAAAGACAATAATCCCAATAGTAAGATTACTTTATCAAGCAAACACAACATTCTCAAACAAAATTGTAGAAAATTGTGATAATTGCATTGAGAAATGAATTCTACAAGTTATTTTTTCAAAAAGATGCTGAAATTGCCTGAAAAACAAGATTGTCCTTAACTTTTTCATTATTAGTCCAAATAGAACAAATTAAAGCTTTACATGTAGACAAAAATATAAAATTTTAGAGAAAAAAATTAGAATTTATTTTGATTTTTTGCAATTTTTTTGTGATGTCCGCCGAGTTCAATTTCAAGCTTTTTGTAGTATAACTTTTGCTCCCGATCACCGATTGAAATATAAATTATATTCCCACATAGCTAATAAATTTTTCTATCTTAAAGAAAAGTTTCAAAAAAATTCACCAAAAAATGAGGTCATAGGAACTTGTTCAAAATCTAATTTGTTCCCTAAAAAAACAATGGGACTTTAGGGATTAATTAAGTTTTAAATACAATGAAAAATTTAATTAATTTCTCATTTCATTTGAGGATTTAGTTAAGTTCTAAACGAAAGTAAATATTTGATAAAATTTTGAATTCAATTAAGAATTTTAGGGATTCACTTAGCATTCATTTACCAAGGCAATTGCTAAGATTAAAGTCAATGAATTTCTAATTCAAAGGTGAACACATTAGGCATTAGGATATTAAACACTAAAATACCCTCTAAATATTTGAACCAAAGCTATGCTAAACTCTTCATTGACATGTATTGAGAAACAAATCCAACTATAAGATCTTTTTGTTAACTTGTTATAATAAACTCTTCTTATAAAGTGGCAACAAAAGATTATAAAATAACTAGAACAAAGACTTTTAATCTCAAGAAAAAGAAAAAAAACTCCACTATTAAATAACTAAAACAACAAAGTAGGATAGTAATTAGCAATTACTATGCGGTTCTGAGGCTTTCAGTACTATCTACTTTGTCTATGCAACACATACTAGGGTTTGTTTGTGCATGCTTCAACAACATCTAAGTGGTGAACAACCAATTCCCTTATGATCTTTGCTTCATCCATTATAACATTGTCGGATAACAAGGCCTTTGCATTGGAAAAATTCAAGGTTTTTAGTTGCGACCGGAATTAATCCAAGATATGAGGGTGTAAATTATAAAAGGTATATCGCCTCAAGATATAGTGAATGAGATGTTTATAATAAAAATCTCATATAGTATCAAATGTATAAATCTTCATATACAAAGGTATAAGATTTTGTACACAAAGAATGTAAAAACTAGGTATTCATATTCATACAATATTTATACCTTGAGTATATATACACTCGTATTTATCATATATAAATACAACATAAATACAAAACACCAATATATATAATACATATAAAATATAAGTATCCACATTCATGCACACCATATATAGATACCATATAAATCGTGTATAAATTGTATAATTCATGTATAAACTGAATTCTTTACAAATACTTCTTGAGTTTTGTTGTCAAACTTTAAATGTATGCCATAGCTGCTCCAATATTCCAAATCAAGAGTTATTTTTATCATTTTGAGAAGCTAAAAAAATATCACACAATCTTTTTAAAATTCAAGTTCAAAGAAATTATTGCCCATTAGTCATAGGGTCTTGAAGTTAATACTCTTCAAATCAAAGGCAATTGCTCATGTCTTCACTTCAAAGTCCATCATGCTCTTATACAAGCTCCAAATTCTTTGTGCCATATTTTCTTAGAAAGTTCATTATATAATACACATCCTCTAAAAATTTCAACTCAAAAACATAAAACTATGTTCTCAATACTTTGCCAAAGTTGAGACTACCTTTAAGCTTTAGATTCAGTAACTAATCTACACCCTCTTCGCTTATACACTTATAATCTCCTCAAAAAACTTCCAAATTAAGAATTCTATAATTATTTAGAAAGCTAATAACTTTGTACACAACTCACTTAAAACTTAATAATAGAAACTTCCTAATCAAATTGCTACAAGTACTTGAAGTTTCAACCTACAAACTTAAAAGGCAGTAGACCTTTCTTTACTCCATCACTCATAACTTTCACATATAAGCTTTAAATAAAACAAACCATAATTTTTTTAAATTACAATAATATGATAAACGTTTTTTCTAAATTTCATTAACAAATTCACAATACACATTGAGATATTCCTCTCCAAACTCTCAGTACTCTCCAAACTAAGAATGAAGGAGGAAAAAAACCTTGACTCCTTATCCTATCCAAAAAAGGTCACATCAACCCATGCCTAAGCTACATGACCATCTTAAATTCCATTGGCCACCCCCTTTGACATCCTTTAATTCTTATCTATCCTTTTTAACTAATCATCAAACCACTTAAATCAATTAAAAAGGTAAACTATCTTATTCTTTTTTCTTTCTATTCCAAATACATCAAATAATTTTTGAAAATACTTCAAAATACAAAACCAAACAACTAGGATCAAATATATGTCTATTAAAGGTAAAAAACAAAGTTTCAAAAAAAACATCATTCCATCTTTAAGAACTCAAGCATGCATTTAATGGTGGTTGTGACATAATCTACATGATCTACCTTTATCAAAGGTTTAAACGGACCTTCTAACTAATGTTGATGGCCACGGGTTCCCTTAATAGGTCAAACCATATAATAATATTGGTCATCATTCAAGCCTTAAAAACACCCTTCAAATGTTACTTCTTTGTTCCTAGGTTCAATGCACCTAGCTTGTAACAAAATCACCAACGTCTAAGTGTCACGTTGCAAATTCTCATGCCATTGTTGCTCCATGTGAAGTTGCTTCGACGGTCAAGATGGTCTGGTTTCATCTTGTAGACACTCATTTGTCGGCATAATTTTTAGTGGTAAAAAGAATTGATCCGGTAGTTGAGACAGAGAAAACTCAAATTCTTGCTTGGGTTGAAGCTCTTCATCTTCGGACAAAAAAACCTTCCAAATCAACATTTTAAATCTAAAACAAAAAATAAAAAGAACAACATCAAATTGATGAACTTTTAAGATGGTATCCTCCTCTTTTATAGTAAAAACAAGTCACTTTGAAGCCCTTCAAGTGATATCATCCTTGCATTCTATTATTATGATCTGAACCTGACTAAATATTATATAAATACATATTTTACATGATGAGCACATTTGAAATGTAACAATGTACCTACAAATTTGTTGACATCTACCTTCGTCATAATGTCCATGAAAAGGGATGTTTTCATCAACAACCTCATTATGTTTTAAAAGAATATTATATAAAATACAACAAGTATAAATTAGTTTAGGAACCAATGCCTCATCAAGATTCTAGATTGGTTTGTATAGAATTCTTCAAACCCCTTTCAATCTTCCAAAAGCGCGTTCAATTATGATGCAAGTACTACTTTGTTTGTAGTTGTAACTCTAACACATACTATAAAAATTCCTCCCTAGAAGAGGAACTAACATCCACTCTGACTATGTATATCCAAAGTCCCCTATAATGAGCTCTAGAATCCATGTACCTACAATTTGACGCTTCGGTCCATTTAAAAGTTCACCTTCTTCAACAAATTTGTATAAGTCTGCATTTCTTAGGACTCTTACATCATACACCACACCTGGAAATCTACCAAATACATCCAAGAATCACATCTCTAAATCTACAATGGCTTGTACTACATAATTGTAGTTGTGATCTTTGTCATAGAAGTCCGTGGATCTTGCAATACTTGGTAAATTGACTTCTACATGAGTGCAATCAATGGCACCATAGACTTATGGAATACCCCACAAATGTTCAAACTTCCTCTTCATAATTTGCAAGCCATCACTACTAGGCCACTGTAAGAGATGTTTGCCTCGTAAAAATATAGTCATGATAAATCTCTTCACAATTTTTAAAACTATTGCTAGAAAGACTCCAAACAATTCTGATATACTGAGTAGAGAATTGCTGATAGCCAATCTACATAAGTACATGGCAATTTGCTTATCGACTTTTAATTTTCTACCATGAATGCCTTGTCCAAGTAATGGATGTGGATTGCGATGCATATCATTACCTATCAAATCACATAAATAATTTAATGTTTTCCTAGACACTCTTAACATTTTTTGAAATTTTAGATGGTCATGCTGCATAACTTCAACACAATAAAGGGCCCACCAATGCAAAGACCTAGGTTTTATATATCAAGGTCCCCATTGAATGCCAAGTATGTCTTTGGGTTCTAAGTCAAATTCCATCATAAGACATGCAAGGTCTTCATCTTCTGGGGAGGCAATTAATATGGTAAATTGAAATAACTTCAACAAAGAAAATGAAGATTTCATAATACTCCTTTAACCTCTCTTAATTGAGAGTAAAGAATCCTTGATATTTTGTGAACCCACTAAGATCCAAGCCATAGAAGAGGCCAACCAAAACTATAAGCATCCAACTCTAAAAATGGGTGCTTGCAAGAAACACTTGTCCTATTTGTTGCATTTCTAGTTTTCGTGGTTTTTGTATGCATCATATAGAGCTTTTGAAGCATAGGGCAATGTCTTTCTTCTTTTAGTTGTATTTGATTGAAACTCTGGATCTACTACATCATCTTCAGTATCACCTACACACTCAAATGCATCACGTCCAACTTGTTCTGACCCTAAACACATTGTACATTGTAATATCATTAGAAATCACTAATGTGAAAAAGGGTCTTCATTTATTCCCTTGAATAACATGTACAAGGCATTTCATGGAATACAAAAAATAGTACAAAAAGAATCATTGTGAAATCCAATAAAATAAAAATTAGGTACATTAAATTGAATAAAGAAATGCAACTTATATTTAAAGAGAGGCAAAAGCTTACGTACTAGATGGGTTGTTTAATATTGTAGTATCCATTAGATGCTCCAAGAAACCAAGAAATTATGTGATCATACACTTTTCTTTTCATGATTGTTTTTAATTTAAATAGCTTCTTGGCTTCACCTTTGGGGTAAGTCCAAAAAGAGAGTTTCCCACTAGGCACATTTTTCTCATAATCATACATCTTTTTTAAGTCAACCCTTGTGTAGTCCTACTTGTTGTTGCATTAGTTAGTCCTCCTATTAATTCCTAATTCAAAGCACCAGTCTAACAAACTTTCCCATTTTTGAATAAATGTTTGATGCAGAAGATGTTTATTGGTACTATTCGGCCCACTAAATTTTGACCACTCCTTATAGGCTATACAAAGGACAAGCACTTCATTATTTGACCATGGTCTAGAAGCAACAATGCAACTTGCACACACCCTTTGCACATCTCTTTCCACGTCTTCATCTTGTTGTTGGAAATTTAGGTCAATTGCTTGAATCCTTATTTTCACTAATCTAGTGAGTGGTGAGGTAGATGCTCAATTATCCATTGTATTGTTTTGGTGTTGTCAAGAGACCTAGCTTGGAAATGTTGAGAAAATTTATTTAGGAAAGGTATGACCAATGTGCATTAAAAATTAATTTAAACAAAAAGAGATGCATTACTTCCCTCAATGTAGAAAATTCATGTTAGTCAAATGAAATCTTAAAGGTACAATGAAATTACCATACCTAAGTATAAGAAGAAGAGGTTTGGAAGTTGGAACAATGTAGAGGAAAAAATACTTCAAGTAAAATATGAATAAATGAACACTGAAATGTATAAGCTTTAGAAGTGAAGCCTAAAAATATATCCTCAAAAAAGGTTTAATAAGTGTCATTTCTATTTCTTCCCCACCTTCTTTAATAGTCGACTCAGGACCTGTAAAAATAAATAAATGATAAAAATAAAAGTAGAAAATATAAGTCTTCAATGAAATAGGAAAGTAAAAGAATTTCAAAAAGAATTGTATTGTATGCTATATTTATTTGTTCATTTAAAAAATACTTCAAACTCATAGTTGTCATTACAATGAACTCTACAAATGCACTCTACAAATGGACTCATTATACATCCTACCAACTAAAATCATTTTAAAATAATGTTTTTACTTGCTAAATTTATTAGTGTTTGAAAATTTAGGAGTTTGTTCAATTAACATTGTCATAAATAGAATTTGAACTAGTACTTTGAAGTACACCTTTTAAAAACAAACATGTTATAACTTCTAACATATCTTTGTTGTATATGTTGTATATGTAATTGATATTCTGTATCATCAAATTTCTACATTTATTTTGTTGTCGTAATTGGTAAAATCAAATAGAGATCAATAGAGAAACTTCCCAAGCATTGGTTAGCGCTCTCCAATCTATGGCAAAGGCAATGGCATTGCTAGGACAATCTCTTGCACAAGGTCCCCTATGTCAATAAAGAAGCCTCTACTATCATTTTGTAAATGAAAAGTAGAACACTTTGCCAATTTTTAAATATTGTTTATTTTCAACTAATGTATTGTATTATTGTAAGTTTAATTACATAGCAATATAATGTTAAACATTATAATG
Organism: Pseudoscleropodium purum; assembly: GCA_963969395.1. Classification (NCBI taxonomy): domain Eukaryota; kingdom Viridiplantae; phylum Streptophyta; class Bryopsida; order Hypnales; family Brachytheciaceae; genus Pseudoscleropodium; species Pseudoscleropodium purum. Next base: position 1,299,565 of record OZ017802.1, read on the forward strand.
TTTAAATATTATAATGTAATGTGAAATATTGCAATATTTAATTAAATGGTAACATGGCATTTATTGTTTTTATTTTTCAATTATTGTGTTGAATTTTTATAAGTTTAATTTCTTAAAATCATATCGAGGCAATATTATGATGTGTTAATGTTTTAATGTGATAAAGTAAAATATTTTAATGTGTAATTCAATGGCCACATTCAAACAATGTTTTTAATTTTCAATTGTCCTTATTGATTATTTAAATTCAGTTTGGCTAAGTCAATTAGCAAGACTGATTCAATCTATAGCAATGCCCATGGAAATGGTTCATTTAGTATGTTCAATTATAATAAGTTTTATTTACAATGCAACATAATGTAAAATATCATGATGTGTTGATGTTTTAATGTAAAATATTTTAATGTTTAATTCAAAATTTCAATTAATCCCTAAAGGACCAAAGTACATTTTTTGGTAAAATAATTTTCTTGAGTAGGTGCATGTAAGCAGAGATTTCCATATTTTTGGCCCAAAATTTTATAAAAGGTGTAAATGAGGAATATCTTTCATGTGCACAAATTTCAAGACATTTGAAAATATGAGTCAAAAGTTATGGCCTAATATGTAGTTTGTTTCTCAACTTGGGCAGTCTGTGCAGATCTGAAAAAATCAATTTTTTCTAAAATAAAGATTTTAAATTAATTTTCTAGATTTATATATGCATTCCATTTTGAATCATTCTATTTTCATTAATGAATCAAAAGTTATGAGGTGTTTTAGTTTCTAGGCAATTATGGATTCTCTACTCCAAAATAAACTTTGAAGTTCTTTATCGAGCTCAATTTTCAATATTTTTGGAAAAGAAATAAAAACATTAGCTGAAGATTTTTTATTACAACATTATAACCATTGGGATTGGAATTTTTCAATTCCATAACTAAATTATTAACAATTTAGTATTTTGATTAATTCTCTACTTCTTTCTACTTATTATTTTTTTCTATATGTTGTGCGATTCTAAATGATTTGAAAATTTTCAAGCTTGTAGAAAACTTACCTTGAAGAATGAACCCAAGGAGTTGCAACCATTTTGGACATTTTTTCATACAAATGCGACCTTGTGAAGTGCAACTGCCCGGTTTTCTGCAAGGTCAAAAAAAGACTTTTTATTAGTTCAAACACTAATATCTTGCAATCTACACGGTGGAAATTTCTGAAATTTTTTCCACATCTTCTCAAATTATCATAGTACATGATCCTAAGGTTGGATATGTCATAAAATGTTAAATTTTTTTTTTGGTACTTGTCCTAAAAATGGCATTTTTGGAGAGTTTTTGGTGAAAATATAGTCAAGGAACTTTAGGGGTTAAAAAGTTGAATTAAAAAGTTTAATGTTCAATTATCCTAATTGATTAAGCATGTATAGTTAGTCTCATTCAATTAGTCTCATTTATTTGAATGTACCACAAAACCAGTAAGAAAGGAGATTAAATTGGCAACTTGAACTTACCCTGGTCTAGGTTTTTTCTCCTTGCAATTCAGACGACCTTTCCTCCCAAGTAGACCTCTGGTTGCTCTCCACCCCCTCTACAGAAACGCCTTCTTCACCAAAAATCCTTTAACCCATTAAGGACCAAGTTGATGACTGGTAGATGATTGTGGTTGAAAACGAAAGGTTTTCATTAGTAGTCACTCTTGCTATTGATGAAAACGTGTCATTTTCAACTAGATATTCATTTGCAGTCATCGGCTTGGTCCTTAATGGATTAAACAGCCAGTCCGAACCCTCCAAGAATAGGAGGTTCAATTTCTTGATGGAAATAGGCTCTTAGTGTGGCCCTTTGTTTGTAAGATAGGAGTACCAATACGTAACATTGTTAACCAATGTTGGGGGGGGGGGGGGGGGGGGGGGGGGGGCCTTTTGCTTTCCCCCAAAGCTAAAGTCCCCTAGCATAGAGCCACACTTCATAGCCACTAACATTTCCTTATGCTCTGACACAACTTGCCTTTAGTGACGATGCGCCAACCAATTTTATTCTTTACATTATAACCAAATTCCTCTCAAACATCCCGAGAGCGATTATACCTCCTTTAATCTTGGAGCGTTTACATTCTTCTCTAAAATTGATGATTTGGAGAAAATCATTATAAAGTGCTATTTGGAAGAATATTTTAGAAGTGATATACAAAGGGAAGTTGTAGATTTTGAATTTTAAATTCCATGTGTATGGTTAGATTTACCACTACTATCACCAATATTTTTCTATAAATTTGGAAAGGAAAATTTCAAAATTCCTTCAAAATTTGATTATTGGCAAAATATTATCATTTTTTGAGCAAAACTTATTGGAATGGATTCAAAATGAGGTTCTCTTGACATGGTGATTTTTTGAAATTTTTGTGTTCTTTACATCTAGGACCTCATTTTTGCTAATCTAGTTAGAACTAGAGTCAATGCAATTTGACCACTTGACACACTTCTGCATTTGTAATTTTGAAATTTTTTATATTTTAGTAACACCAAATTCAACCATTAGATAAGACAAGAACTTAATAGAGTGTCACCACAAATTAGGATGACTTTCATCCAAGCAGGAACGAGACAGAAACAAGAACTTCAATCTATTCATTGTCCAAAAAATGGATGTCGGAGCACTCCAGGGTTAAAGGGGAAGCCATCTTAGCAGTTAACAATGTTATGTATTCGAGCAGCCACACTACTCAACGAATCGAGTGAACAGTGTACCTACTACTACGGTGGCTATCCTGAGCTGGACCCTCACCTTCGTGCATGCGTGTCTCGTTTCCTGAAAGCCAAGCCTCCCATTTAACTTAGTTTCACAGTTGACACGTGTTTCTCCCCCAGTGGGCCGAACTCATCGAATGCAAATCTAAGCGACGATGATGAGGCCTCGTCCCTCCCTCCTCCCTCCCGCCTCCCTCCCTCCTCCCTCCCGCCTCCCTCCCGTCCGCACCTCACCTCACCTCACCTCACCTGCTGCTGGCGATCACTTCCCGGCACCGAAGGATAGAATTACTACGGAGTAATAATTGAGTGCCGAACTTTTTCAGTTCCACCGTGACGGAGCCAGCGGAGGTAAAAACCGGGGCAGCCAGAGCGCCGGGCGGGCGGACCTTTTCCCCAGCAGCCAATGGCGTGCGTCCATTTTGCCCAGCCGACACAAAAGCCCCGCACTACCGTCCCCGCCCGTTCTCCGCAGGAGCTTTTCCGGCCCCCGCGCCCCCCTCGGCTGCTCTCCGGTACAGTACAGTCCTGTAGTTCTGCCGGGTAATGGAGCCCCTGGCGGGTCCCAAGGACACTTTTCCGGCTATTTCCGGCCTCCATGTCGACACTCTGGAGCGGACCAATGGCAGCCCTGGCAGCTGTCATTGGTCCCCAGCCAGATCCCCCATTCACTGGGGACCACTCAACCGGGCGGGCTCATCCATTCCCATTCAGTTCCAGCCTTCCTTCCTTTCTTTTCTGCGCTTTAATTAAGAAGCCCTCGTAATACCCCACCCACTGGAGGACTGGACGCACCGACTGACCGCCCGGGGTAGGGGGCGCTTTCGGTTAGGGAAGAATAAATTCACAAAGGGATCCTGAGGGAGGGAGGCTTCAGTTCTTCTTCGGAAGGGGCTACCTTAGGCTAGGTGTAGATTTGGGGGGCAAAAAAGGGAGAAGAGTCATTGTTAAAAATGAAATTAAAAGGGAATTTCCGTTGTTTTCAAAAAAAAAAAAAAAAAGGAAGAAGAAGAAGAGTAACTTAACTTAACCCTGAAACACCTAGGCCTATGGCCATTGATTTCACATGGCATTCTCTTCACCCAGTTTGTTGCTACTTTGTATGTAGATGTGTATGAAAATTTTTATTTTTATTTTTAAGAGATGAAGCTACATGTTTTCTATACTTCACGAAAATTTTAAATTTTTTTGAGAATTTTTCTTCTTATGCATTTTTGAAGAAAAAGTAAGGAAAAAATCATATTAAATAAAAAAATTATCTCAAAAAATCTGAAAATTTCACTATGTGTGTACATTACAGTAAAAAACATCATGGTGCAAAATTCAGTTTCCGTGTCATTATATAATTCTCATTTAATTCTCATTAAAAATACAATTGAAGTTCAAATTACAATAAAATGTTCAATTTTACGAATTTTTCCAAAATTCGAATTGGAGTAGAAACTAGAGTAGAAGACCTTCGTTTCATTAGTTGGACTTAAACTAAAAAAAAGTCATTTTCAAGGAGAAATTTCAGATTTACTCAATTTTCCAAAATACATTGAAATGGCAAATTTTGTCATCCGTTTTTTTTCATTACTTCTCAATTATATGGAAATAAACATCAAATAGACCCAAAATTCCATTGGACACTCTATGTATCTCAACATACAAAGTCATAAAAAAAAGAATGGATGAAAAACCTACTGTTGAGGTCTTCTTATGACCACCTGAAATCATCCAGAAGCCACGAAATGGCTCCCTGGGCATTCCAGGGTTAATGAGCTCCAGTTGCACCCAAGCAATCATGGGAGGGCCTCTTGGCATGGTCTCCAACTCTCCCGGAGGAAGTTAATACTAATAATATTACGGGACTGGAAGATGGGACTGTACTGTATCACACAGCCTGGATATGGAATTAACAAGATTTTGGAACTGAATTAGAATAAAAGGAAATTGGCACATGAAAAAAAAGGCCACCATCTGGACACCTACAATAGTTGACAATAGAATTACAACTCATCAGATGATTGACTTGTAACTCAGAGCATCACCATCCTGCTTGAAGAACAACTGAAGGCAGAAATAGGGCTTCAAAGGGGGTGAGGCATCCAGTTGGGGAGGCTTGGAAAACTGAAGAGCCCCCACTCATGGCCTCTTGAGAGGCCACTGGTAAGGTGAAAAATGCATTAATGCTAGCTTAAAATTTACATTCAGATGAGTTTTAAACTTGAAAAGTTGATGTTGTAGCTTGAACATTAGACATTGGAAATGAGAAAGGGAAAGTCCCTTGCACACAACCATGCACTGGAGATACCCAAACCATAGCAGCTCAATGCTCAGAACTGAAGCCCCACCAACAGACTGGAAAAGAAGTGAATTGCGTGTGTATGTAAGAAAGCTTCTTTTATGCATCTAAGTTAGGTTTTCTAGATAGCAAGTTTTTTTCCTACTCTGTGGTATTAAATCTGGCTGTCATCAGTAACATCAGTAATTTATATGTACTGAACATATCAGTGACTATAGGGATATATCATTAGAACTTCATGTGGGTTTTGGACATTCCAATCAATCACTACTGAATACAAGCCTGCCTGTGTTTTCAGGATGTGCCAAAATGACTTGTGGACAAGGGAAGGATTGTTGAAGAACCAAATTTGTGCTGAATATTTCCCCTAAGTTAACTTATTTGAAGTCACTGTGTTCCAAGGGATGACTTCTTTACGCACATTCTGGAGAACAAGTTTGCAAGCAGAGACAGGAACTGAGAATTATTGCCTATTAATGCTGGTGTATTCCGTTGATGCATTCAGATGTTGAAGCTGCAACGAAGGGAGATAGAACCAATTGAAGGGGAAAATCATGTTAGTAGAGTGTCTACCAGTTTATTGTTCCGTACTAGAAAATCTCACACTCTGCCCAATTGACCTTTCCTGGCATGATCTCATGTAAGTTCACACTTACAAGTTGATATTCTGTGGACAAACCAATTAACCGGTTCACCTTGTTTGTACGTATAGTTACACGAAATGCTTGTTAATGTAACGTTCTGTTGGTCATCATATCTCTCAGTACAGTAGTAAGAAGATTAAGAATCCCAAACTTGAACTGCAATGAGAGCACATTATCTTGTCAATTTGTTTAAGTACATCTTCAGAGTCTTCCATTGTCAGTGATACGGCTAAATCAAATTTTAAAGGATTAGGTCTGCTCGCAGTTATTGCAGTTCTTGGGTTGGATTAGTGGGTCTCAGTCATCTTCAATTCCAGTTGCAGGAATTTGCAACTGAATTTGCTACCTAGCTTGCAAATCACAGATTGAAAACCCTTGATGCTACTGTGTGCACGATCAATGCACAATGTGAGTGCTCTGGGATTCCCTTCAAGCTGCACAAATTTCCAAAAAAACTTTCACCTCAGTAATTTCGGCCAGTCCGGGAAAGTTGGTGGTTTGCAAGTCAGGGGGGGGTGGGAGGGTTGGTGTGAAAACAGTTGTGTTTTTCAGGCCATGAACTGTTTTGTGGCTGGCACAGGGAAGAGGTCATCTGATTTGGAGGTCCGTTGGGGCAATTTTTTCAAGCCTGTTCAATGAAGTCCAATAAATTTACAATTCTTCTTCCCAGGATGATTTTGCTAACAAAAAATTCACAAAGTTTAGGAAGCTAAAGGTACATAATAATTGTGTTGGAATTGTAGTGAGGAATACTTGAATATCATACAACAACTTCTTGAGATTGAAGTGGAGGCAAGCTTATGGTTTGAAGAAGTTAGTTTAGCTTCCTAATTCACCATGGAGTACCTTTGGAAGACAGTCAAAGATTTGTTTAGCGACACTAAAGCAAGTCAAAGAACGAGCAAGAAATGATACAAACAGCTCAAGTATCTCTATAGTCATTGCAAATTCTCATTTTTAATATGCCCAATGGAATAGCAAGCTGTAATTTTAGCAAAGGATGTCAACACTTAATGGTAGATAGTATACAAATAAAATTCAAATTGTTGTATAACTTTTTATTTCACTTGTATATATTTGTTATGATGATCAATTACTCTTCATTACAATTTCAACACAATTTGTGGTTTGAAAATATATTCATTTTTTAAGTAAGGTGAAAGCATCCATTCCCATCTCTATCCATTCATGTATCCTAGATTTTCATTAAACCATTTTTAAACTTCCTATGTTTATATGTGATTGGTTGACTACAAATTTTATCATATTTTGGTTTTAGATTCATACATATGACAATTTTAGTGGTTTAAGGAGCTTCCACTTTGAAAACTCATAGAAATTACTTTCCGTACACATATTTTTTGAATTCATAATTTTCAATTGCTAATTCTAAAAATAAATTTAAAATTTAAAAGGTACCTCCAACTATGCTAAATTGCTTATTTGGACAATTTTGAGTGCTTCCTCCAATGCTAGAGCTTCCTGAAGTTCATGGACTTTTTTTTTTCTGTTGAATCTGCCTGCAAACAAAATTCAGGAGATTATTGGACCAGACCCCTGCACATATCATGTGCCCTCCCTTTGTTCCAAAGATGAGACAATCAGGCTGTGTTATCAGACCTCGAATGGCTAGAGTGAAATCAATCTATTGGGAACATAATTATAAAGCTGACATCCCTGCTAGTAGGTAACCTTGGAACACCAACTTCCAGTACATGTCCTGGTAACTGCAGTTAAGTTTATATTGTTTTGTTTTAGTTTTTTACACAACTGAAACAAATTTTCAAAATTTTAATTGTTTTGAAAGTGGCTTTGGATGCCTGAAGAGTGTGCTGCTCATGACCAACACCACGATGGTAACTTTACTTCTCATGAGACCAATGATCATTAAATTTTAACTATTCTATTATTAAAGTCCGCACACCTTGTACAATACTCGTACCCCCGCCATGCCAATAGCAAGACGACCACATCAAGATTGCAGAGATTTTTGCAAATCATGGCAGATTCTCCATCATGTCCTAGCAAGGGTTTTCTACGGAAGAGTATTATTCTATCATGCAATGCTCATTTGCAAACTCTAAAACACTGCTGCCCCTAAGATTGAATGGGACTAACTTAGAGGTTAGGCATGTTGGCAATGAAATTCAGATTCAAGTTATAAGAATTTTTTTTTAAAGGTAGGCACAGCAGATTAGTCATAAGTCCAAGTTTGGTTGTCGAGGCAGATTTGTCACCATTTCATTGGATAGTCTGAAAAGTGTTGTATCCCATAATGTTTTTCCTCTTTTTACACCTAGATTTGCAAGAAGCAAAGATTCATGGATGTTTGGAATTTACATCCATTTTTGTACTAAGGAAATAAAATATGAAAATTTTGTTTTCTCTTCCCATTTAAATATTTGAAAATTTTCTAATAGTTTGTTGCCTTTGCAAGTTCTAGGCCTTCATGTTTTAAAATGTAAAGTAGAAAATATTTTTCCATTTCTAAATTTTTTATATTTATAATGGATAAAATGTTCAAATTATTGTTTTTCATTTTGACCTTCAATTTTTGTAAATCTACCATATTATTTTGGTCTATGGTATAATTGATATAGTTCTCTTACAAATTATACTACAAGGAATTGCCATATTTTCACTTCTTCACCAAAAAACAGTGAAATGTTAAAACTTATAGATATTCTTCCATTTATTAAACCATCAAAATTGTCAATTATTTATACAAAGGCTAAATTTATCTTAATAGTAGTTATTTGATTTGAAAGTCATGGCAAAAGGATGTTTGGTTGTAAAAACTACAATAGTATTTTTTTTAAATTCACAATACTATTCATTGATATTTAAATATAAAAAACAATTCATTCAATTTTTTATATTAAATTAATATTAATTCAATCTTCATTAATATTTCCTATATTTTTTAAGGATTTACTCTCTTATGAAATAAAAGTTCAAAACCCAAATTCATGTAGAAATTCAAAAGACTATGGGCCTCCTTGTATGTATCAGTCATTGGAGAAACTTCACATGAGGTGCTACAAGCAAAAACAGCTATTGCATGTTTATGTGTATTCAATGGATGGGGAAGGATACAATAAGAAATCCACACATATTAGATTATCTCAAGATTGACCTATCTCCACTAACACGGATATCTACTCATATTGGCAAAACTTCAATTCCTTTTTTACTGCTTACCTACCCCAACAAGACAATTGGTAAAGCTTGTTTTGTCTTATTACTCGAATTAATACAAAGTTTATCCACTAGGCTCACATGTAAACTGACCCTAGGTCAAGTTTGGATTTGATGAGACCTCATCTAGTCTTTACAACATGATCCGGTATATATTTTTTGGTTTGGGATATTTTTCAAGGTTTACCGGTTATTTTCCTATGATTCTGAAATTGAACCGTTTCTTCAAGTACCAAGTCCATTTTATTCCCTTCTACGGAGTATTTTTTACTCCAAACAGGAAAAAAAATTATGTTTTTTTTCACCGATTTCTTCAAATGTTTCTTTTTGGGGACTGTAGATCTACAACAAAGCCCTGCGTGCCCTCCCACCAAAGGTGAATTTTGGGAGGGAGCTATGAACAGTGGCTTAGAGGACTGACAATCTGGCGACAAATTGCCAGAAAAAGAAGCACTGATCTGATCCTTAATTTCCTTCCTTCTTCCTGATCTTTTTTCGAATTGCTACCCTTTGTTTTGTTTCATTTTTTCCCCGCAAACTGAATTCCACTCCAGTACTGTCGCTGAACGACCATGCACTACCCGTGATTCTCCCTGTCTGATCTGATCTGATCTGGCCGCTGGACCTTCCCTTCCCTTCCCGTGATTTGTCTGTAAACCCCTCCCGGCCATGAAGGCGGATGATGTCAGGTGCCGTCCACGAGGACGGAAGTTGGACTGACGTCGACGTCTCCACTCTCCACGTCTCCCTGGCAGGATTGCAGGAAGGAAGGAGGAGTCCGTTCCCTCGTGGTTGACGGCACTTTAGAGCATGATTTCTTTGTCGGGACCTCACTGGCTGGATGAGCCAGCCAGGGGGGAGTAAGTAGTAAGTTACCTTTCTGCACTTTGTGGCAGAGGCCAGGAGAGGAAGTTGAAGACCAGAAGTTAAGCTTACCTTCCCTTCCCTTATTTTAAGTAAGCTTAAGCTGAGGGTACCCCAGGCAGTTGTGTGAAGTTCACGCAGTTCAGACTTTGTCAGAAGTGAAGACCGACTGCTGCTGCAAACATTGAGTGCCAAGCGAGGACTTGAAGTGCACTCCACCGAACTGAAGCCATTAATGGGAGGACATGGGACCATGGAGAGTTCCCATGTCCCCAAGGAGATATCGGGGGTCCCAAGGGATACGGTGATAATATTATTATCATTAATTTGGGGAGGAAACAAAATATAGTATCTTAATATTACTGTAAGTAGTAAGTTACTGCCACTGCCACAAAGTGCAGTAACTTAACTTAACGTACTTCAGCAGTGCGAAGTGCCGTTCAGACTTCGTCGTCAGTTAAGGCAGCTTAAGGCTGACTGCAAACAGTGAGTGCCAATTGCAGGGAGGACTTGAAGTGCACCCCACCGAATTGAAGTCCCATGGTCATTAATGGGAGGACATGGGACCATGCACAGATCCCATGTCCCCAAGGAGATATTGGGAGTCCCAAGGGATATGGTGATCCGCAGGGGGCCGGGGCCTAGCTGGCTGATGTCCTGCAAAGTTCACCCTCCGTCGTCTGGGTTCCTGGAAAAGCCAGACAGGGGCCCAGATGTCCTGGTCACCCAGAAAGAACCACGGCACGGGGTGTAGAGTCGGGGATTTTCTTTTTTCTTTTTCTTTTCTTGACACAAAGGTAATCACTTCGGTCACTTTCAATAGAAAATAACACTGCCACGGTGAATGTGTGGGGGTGGAGTGTTTTTTTCAAAATAGTCATGGCAATATGACTGACTTTAATCCTTAAAACAAGTCTAAGGCCGAAAAACGTCCAATGGATGACTTTATTGTTCACTGCACAAACAAACAAAGAATGCACGGATTGGTTCAGTGATCAGAGCATTTTGATGACCACCTTAGTCATTGGGCAATGTCCTTCACGTGTTAAGTAATGATTTTTGAAGAGATTTTCAATGAAAGTTCTTTAGATATACAATTATTTTTAGTAAATTGATTGACTAGGAGTCTCTTTAAAGATCAAAACTTGACTCCTCAAGAATCTAGTAGGTCATTTGTGTCAAAAAAAGGAAAAAGAAAGGACCTAATAGCCATTTTTTTGACAACATAGTACTTTCAGTCGTCCATCTACAAATGGGATTTTCATTTTATTTTCTTTTAAATTTTCACAAAACATGTGGTTGAGAACTAGCTTTGAAGTGCAACAATTCCTAGTTGTAATTTTGACTATATAATTAAAAAGTAATTGTATGATATATATTTTCTTTTGGAATACGAGTAGTTTTGAACAGTTCCAAAAAAATTAGTTGTTTAAGAAATAAAAGTTTGAAATTGTGTTTTTAGATTTATATATACATGCAAAGCTTTGAATCATTCCATTTTGATCAATGAGATGAAAGTTATGATGAATTTTTGTTTGCAATCAATTATAGAATTTTTTTTTTTTCTTAAAATAAACTTTGAAGTCATTTATTGATCTCAATTTTCAATATTTTGAAAAAAAATAAAATATAGGATGTAGATTGTTTATTACAACATTACAACTATTGGAGATTGCCATTTTTCAATTCTATAATTAAATTCTTAATAATTCAATATTTTAAATTTTTCTCTATTTTTTCCCAATTATTATTTTTTTCAAGTATGAATATGAAATTTAAAAAATGTGTTTTAAATTTATTTCTTCAACATATTATGGAGAGTTTCAAGTTGTAAGATCAACACATTTTTGGGTCAAGTGTTTGAAAGATGAAATCTATCCACTTGGAAAGAGTTGAAAATTCAAAGCATCATGATCTTGCAATTGGTAAGGTTTCTTGTACTAAAAATTTAGGAGTGTGTACTCCAACAAGTTAACTAAGAGATCCTATGGTTGGATTCATTCAAAATTAAATATAAACAAAGATTTTAGCCTTGTTCTAGAGACTATTATTTTGAAGCATTTTTTCGCCTCGATCTAAACACAAAAGAACTTTAGGGGGTAAAGTCTTGCTACTTGGTCTATAGTAAAAAAACTTACTTCAATCCCCTACATCGTGATAAAATACAACATGGAAAACAAGAGAGAAAAGAAAAACAAAGATTTTCATTTCATTTGTCACTTGGTGCACTTCTCATGAAATGTATTTACTATTCAAAGTCAAATGTTGATCAAATTTTATTGAAAGTGTAGAAACAATTTCTATACCATAGACACCTATAATGTAAATGTATAATCTTCTAGGCTCATGGGCTCACACTCCTAAGCTCACATAATAGCAAACATTGTTCAACCCCTCTTCATGAGAGGCTTCCAATCCATTTTGGATCCATATACTTTCTTTGTCCTTTTGTAATTAATTCACAACATGCATGCTTATGCCCCCCAAGTGCATGCTAAGAAAATCTAGAATCCTCTTTTGACTTTTCCAGGCGGGATCCCACCCAGCCTTTCCTTCAATAATATCCCCCCACTCCCTCCAATGCTCCGGCCCATCCATTTGGATGATTTTCGGTGTCGTTCCCATCCATTCATCCATCCATGGAGTGGATCCCTGCAGTCCTGATTGGCTGCCTGATTGGGTGCACATGCTCTCCCCAAGTCTGAGTCCCATGCAGGTCTTCCTTTCTCAAGTCCCTTGCCATGCCTTGACGAGCATGAGTGCATGCAACTGAGTTGGGCAGCCTATTGGAGCTTGGGAAGTGGATGGAAAGTCACTGGACAGACAATGGATGGATGGACCGGATGGACCGGATGGACGGGCAGACCAGCTGCTGCTGTACTACTGGTACCTGTGCCCAACTGAAGTTACGCGTACGTTAAGTTACCGGGGGTTAGTTCCCTTTATGGGACGGATGGGAAAGGGCCAACAGTCATGGTAGGGGAACTAGTGGTGCAATGTTGTGGCCAGTGAGCACACCCATATTTTCAATCTTATTCTTTCGAGGTACCTTACCTTCAGTGGTCTTGGAGGGGCAAAAGCCAAGAGCCTCTGTCTTCTCTTGGACAGATGGAGTGCCTCACTGAGAGGACCAATTTCAGTTGCTATGGATAAGTTCGACAGGGCCAAAGATGAAAACCGAAAAGGACAGGACGGTACTTGTGGCTCACTGGCGGTTTGGCCCTGCCTGGCAAAGCCAAATTCCGTATTTTGGTTTAGAAAAAGAAAAAAGAAAAAAGGGAGAAAAGAAAAGAAAAATTTAAAAATGAAAAGAAGTACGGTACAGTTGTGAGTTTTCCAGACAATATCCCTGTTTCCTTCGAGGTCCAAAAAAGAGGAAATGAAACTTATGGTTGTCCCTAGCAAAGTTAGAAATTGAAGGGGACAGACAGACCAGTTCAGTTGGGCCTAAATTAAGTTAACTTACAAGGAGCATAACATAAGGTATGGGGTTCAGTGGTCTAGGCCTTCTTTTTACATTACCAGGGGTTGGAACCAGGAATTGACAAAGCCCAGAGTCCATGGTCATGCTCTCACCCGTCACTTTCTTAAAACTGGGGTCCTTGTACATAATTTATTAGTCAATGGACATGTGGAATAATTGCACTAGTAGAAGTGACCCATGGTCAAATTCTAGAGTTTCAACACATAAGGTGACAACACCTAAAATCTTTTGAATACTAAGGGTTCAAACATAGTTCACATAAAAGTTTGGCTTAAATCTTGTTGGTAGTCAAAAGAAGATTCTAGATGATCTTATAATGTACATTCAAAACATTGTATGAATAAACTATAAATTTTTAAAGTGTTACAAATAGGTGAACTCCAAATCAACCCTAAATTCTTGTGAGTAGATGGTGTATATTTAGACAAGGATATGAACGAGTTAGTTTAAGAAACAACATGTCATAAATAGATGTTATTAACTTATTTGGTGCTACAAGTATTTTGATCTCTCTTGTAGTTTTTTTTAATACCTAATCTCAAATGAAAGATCTTCATTGCTTCAAGTAGTTCCTCATTATAACATGTATCTATGGATGGTTTAACCCCTAAAGTTCTTTGATTGAATTTTTGCCAAAAATGCTTCAAAACTACCATTTCTTGCCCAAGTTTCAAATTTTAGAAAAGAAACGTTTTTGGGTACATGTAACTGTAGGTTCTTGAAGTACTCTAGTTTGAAAAAGATGTGGAAAATTTTTCACAATATAGATTGCAAGATATTAGCATTTGAAGTAACAGAAATCATTTCTTTATCCCTACAAAAATAAGCAGTTGTACTTCGCAAGGTCACATTTGTATAAAAAATGTTCAAAATGGCGGCGCCTCTTTGGATTTGTTCTTCAAGGCATGTTGGCTATATGCTTGAAAATTTTTAGATCATTTGGAATTGTATAGCAAGTAGGAAAAAAATAGTAAACAAGAAGATGTAGAAAATGATTCTAAATACTAGATACTATATTGTTAACAATTTTTTTTATGAAATTTGAAAAATACCATCCCAATGGTTGTAATGTTGTAATAAACAATCTTCACCTAAAGTTTTTATTTTTTCCCAAAATATTGAAAATTGAGTTCAATAAAAGACTTCAAAGTTTATTTTAGAGTAAAAAAATTCATAATTGCCCACAAACTAAAACACCTTAAACTTTTGACTCATTGATCAAAATGGAATTATTCAAAGCTTTCTATGCACATAGAAATCTACAGAACCAATTTCAAATTTAGATTTTTGAAAAAATAATAATTTTGGATTTGACCAAACTGCCCCAATTGAAAAACAAACTATATATTAGACCATAACTTTTGACTCATATTTCCAAATGTCCTAAAATCTAGTACATATGAAAGGTATTCCTTGTCCATACCTTCTATAAAAAATTTGGGCCAAAAATATGGAAATCTCTAGTGACATGCACCTGCCTAAAATTTATATTTTATCAAAGAATGTAGTTTGGTCCTTTAACCACATCTTTCTCAAATGTGGTTCAATAAATGTTGGTTTAGGTTGCATGGGCTTAATTGTGAATAAATACTTTTAGAATGTTAAACTTGTATTTTCAAAACACTCATTCGACAAGATTAGGGCCGTAGGTCACTTATTTTGAAAGTTTTTAAAAATAATCATAACTCCAACCTACTAATTGTTTTATGTTTTTGCACAAAACATATCTGAAAATTCATATCAATTTTAGATCTCATCAAACTAATATAATTTCACTTCTATTTTAGTTAATTAAACTAATTTTTTCTCTAAAAAATACATGCAACAATTTGTTTATTATATAAGATACCTAGATTGCAAAACTCATTGGTCATAGGTTGTTCTACCTTAAAGTAGTCTTCTCTAAAAGTGACCATGCTCTAAAAGCAATCGTGACAAAGAGGCACATTTTGCTTTCTTCGATGTACCAACAATGTACGTTTTAGGAGGTGGTTGCTTTTAAAGAACATTGTATTTGAACTTCAAAATTTTATAACTAACTCCTTGAAGGTACAAAAAATATGAAATGATTTGGATTAGATGCTAGTTCTATTAAATTCTTCCTATAAAAATTTATTGAAAATCTTCAAAGAGTTTTGTTACCTTTAGAAAGGCAATTAGCTTTTAAATGATTGCTTTAACCCCTAAAGGATTGAACAACATTTTTTTGGCAACATAGCAATTTGGGGCATCTCACTACCAATGAAAATTTTGTTTTCTATAAAATTTTCACACAACATGTGCCCAAGGAGTAGCTTTAAGGCCCAACAATTTTCATAAATTTTTGACTACACAGTTTAAAAGTCATTGCATGATATGTAATTTTCAATGAATTGTAGGTAGCCTGGTAGCTCAAAAAAATTCTTCAGAATTCAATTTTTGCTAAAATAAAAATTTGAAATTAGTTTTCTAGATTTATATACATGGAAAGCTTTAAATCATTCTATTTTGAATAATGAGATAAAAGCTATGGAGAGTTTTGATTTGAGTGTATGGTAGTTATGAAATCTCTTCTTTGAGATAAACTTTGAAGTCCTTTATTTAACTCAATTTTCAAGATTTTTGAAAAAAATAAAAACATTGGATATAGGTTGTTCATTATAACATTACAACCATAAGGATTGGCATTTTTCAATTCCATAACTATATCCTTTACAATTTAGTATTTTGAATCATTCTTCACTTCTTTCTAATTACCATTTTTTTTTCTTATATGTTCTACAATTCCAAATGATCTAAATTTTTCCAAGTATATAGCCAACTTTCCTTGAAGAAAGAATCCAAAGCACCGCCATTCTAAACATTTTTTTCATACAAATGTGACCTTGTGAAGTGTAGGCACCTAATTTTTGATAGGACCCCCCAAAGTTTTTTTTGTCAATTCAAATGCTAATATCTTGTAATCTACATTGTGAAAATTTCATAAATTTTTCCACATCCTTTCGACCCAGGGTACTACAAACTCATACAACTACATGTATCCAAAAATGTTTTTCTTCTAAATTTTTGTACTTGTACTAGAAATGGCAGTTTGGGAGCGTTTTGGGTGAAAACCTAGTTGTAAACCATTCCCAAGAAATTCCCCATTCATTTCTTAGGAGGTTTCTGTAGCGCAATGCCCAATTGTGTGGGTTTTCTTCCATAATTGGGCATTACGGATTACTCATCCAACTTTGATTTTTCATCCTCAATTTTTCATCCTTTCAATCGTGATTTATGTTCGGCAATGGCTCCTCGTTGTTGGGCAATTTGAGAAATAACAAGCCTCTTTGTCATGCTCTACCCTGCTCATCGGCTTGTTAAAGTAGGACGCTGTAATTGTGCCCCTCTCCTTGCAATTGCCCCATAGTTGATTGTAGAATGGATGGAAGGTGATATTTAAACAAACCATTGTTGCTATTGAATGAATCAAGAAAAATTTACTTATTTTGTTCAAAGAGCCAATCATTTCCTCCATGGTTCAAAAATTGCTTTAGAAGTTGCAAGGGGATAGATTTTGGGAGACCTTTGGTCACAAATAGGTACCTACTATAGAAATCTTTGAAAATTCATAACTAATTCAAAAATACTTCAGAAAATATAAAACCACTTGTGTTACGTCAGGCATTTATTTTTCTTTCTCTAAAAAACGAGCTAAAAATACTTTTGTTCATGCAAACCTATGAAAAAGGCGGATCAGCCCTTAAAAGGTTGCTTTTAGAGCCTCCTACCTTATTTCCCCAAACACCCTCCTCCTCGGGCATTGCCCTATACAAAATCCTTGAGGGGTTAAAAACTGTTATCTGCAATTGGTGACAATGTTACCGTCAACTGTAATTCTTCTTTTGCTTCATAACATTCTAAAGCAGTCCAAGAGACTGCCTTTTGCTCTCTGGAGTCCTCAGCCATGAACTTCATCCATGTGCTATTAATGTAAGCTCCAATACTAGGATACTTGCAGTACGTTTATGGTGTGCTGTATTTTTTTTTGTGCTAATTCTGAGACCAAGTATACAAACAACAAATAATTGTATAAATAGATGGATGGCCAAGAACACAATGGTTCCATTGAGTATTTCACCAATGTAATTGATAACCAGTCGCTTTCAAAAATTTAGCTTAAATTGTATTAGATAAGAGAAGCTCTTTATGTACATATGATATGGTGGGACTTGGAACAACCTGCGTGGGATATGTAAGTTAGAATTTATAGTTTCTCATTCGCTTATAGTGAAGTCAAAAGTAAGAATTGTATTAAGAACTAGAATTTCAAACTTCATTTAGTCATAGTAAAATAATTTTTCTCAGAAAATTTTAAGCTAAAAAAAGTTGGTAAATCAAGTTAAGTTTCATCTCCAAAAATTCGTTTGAGATTTCAAGTCCCTGATTAAAATTTATAGACAAATTTCAAATTTCAAGAGTCAAAGGGTTTGAAAATGTTTGAAAATTTCCTCTTGCAATGCCTCTTTGAAATTTGTCCATAACTTTTAATTAGAGTCTTGAAATCTTAAATGGGTTTTTGAAGGTAAAACTTGACTTGATTTATCAACTTTTCTTAGTTCAAAGTTGTTTGTGAAAAGTTATTATACTATGTCTAAATGAGATTTTAAATTTTAGTTTTAACACAATTCTTACTTTCAGAAAACTATGAGTGGTTGAAGTTCCTACTAATTTTCAAAACAAATTCTCACATTGTTTATTTTACTTCCTACCACACCATATCTATATAAAAAGATTTGTCACTACACTCATACTTGTAAACTAAGAATTACATTCACATCACAGTGGGGTAGTTTACATCTCAACATCATCTATCTTGAAGAGTTGGATGCTACTGGAGTATGTGCTGAGAGTTGTATTTAAAATTACATATTCTGCTATTGAATATAATTTGCAAGTGCCCCGAGACACCCAACCCACTGTACTACAGTCTTCTGACAGTAATTGATGTATGTAATTAAGCTCTATTATGGGGTGTGAAATATTCCACACCATTCCATCCAGGGGAAGGCAGTCAGACTGGCTGCTCTAGAATGTTATGTTACATGGAATTTTGCCCCCACTCTTACCTCAAAAATCCTTCCCCAGGCTTTGTCTGGACTCTGGACCCACATTGATTGATTCTTGTATTGCTTTTCCTCACCTCCTGAACTTTTAAGGGAAAAGATATTTCCTAAAAATAAATATAAAAAAGTTCAATGGCTCTATCTTTGCATGAAATATTCTGATTAAAGCAGTTCTCGAAAAGTGTGTACAAAAAGTTGTGTTTGTATGGTATTGATAAAATCTTTTGCACATGGCGGGGAGGGTGAGTGACTACTCTCTGGGAATGGTCCGTCATGATGGCATGGACTGGAACTATAAAATTTACTCATTGTTCTTTTGGGGGTTTAAGAGTCCCGCACTCTTGCAACAGAGCTGGCTAAAAGTTTGATAAATAGTATTTTGATTATCATAGCCCAAATAGGAAGCATGATGATGTGTCTCCAAATTCTCCAAAGGTATGGTATCATCCCAGAGCACCACAAAAGGTGTTGTGTGTCTTATACTCTCGACACTGCAGCACTTTCCTCCATCACTCCTCACTTTCAGTTTGGTTCCAAAAGATGATGAGGTGTTCATTCATTGTTACCTAAAGAGGGAAATGGAATCTCGGAGTGGAACTATTCTTCAACAAAAAAAGGCTTCTTTTTGGCATGGCCACTTGCTTCTGTCTGGCTTGGCTCTGTGAAATATCGCCCTTGTTTCGCAAAAATAAAAAATACCATCCTCACATGCCTTATCACTGGAACTCAATTTCCAGACTCAAAATCCAGGTGTAAACCTCAAGGTTGGATTTGAGCATGCTTATCTTCTAACAATGGATGAGCTCAAAGATATCTAATTTTGTAACTCATTGCACCGAAATGGAACTCAAAGTAATCATGCTTATCAGTTAATTTAACTTTTGTAATTTTCCTTCTTATTTATGAATGAATAATAATAGGGGTAGTCACACCTCTTTTGAGAAGCAAAGTTCTACGAAGTTAGAGAAGTTGGTGATAAAATTGAGGAGCCATTAGGGGTAGTCACACCTTCTCTAAGAAGCAAAAGTCTACAATGGATAAATTGGTGAGAGAAAAAGAAGAGCCAATGGTGAGCCGTTTTGTATGAAGGTGTGACCCCCCTTTTTGTTGTTTAGAGCAATTCTTGGAGAATGTGTTACCTACAAAGTTGGATGGTAGCTTTGCAAGTCAAGCATAGCCAATGAAACTGAAAAATTCCTCAAGAAATTTTTCTTTGAGAACGTTTCTTCACCTCCGAAACAAAAGAATGACACTTCCCAAATCTCGGAGGTTGAGAGCTCCACATGCCATGGAAAAGCACACACATAGTGCCACTTGTCCAATCTCCAAGAATTGTCTAGGGGTCAAAGGAGGTGTGACTACCTCTAATAGAGAGTTGTTTCGCATGAAGGTGTGACATCCCCTTTGGTGTGGCAAGCATGGAGAATGGAAACTACAAACAATGGGTAATTTTTCTTGAAACAAGGGCCCAATCAAAGAAGTTGAGGCCGAAATGAAGAGCGTGTGATTGAGTGCCTGGTTGGTGGAAGGATGAAACGGAGGAGCAAAAGATCAAAAATTTTGTGAAGTCATAGAATGAAGTGTTGTTTCTTCACTTGCAGAGGAGAAGAAACAACAAAATTTGAGGTTGGAAAATGGGAGGTTTACAACACCCCAAACAACAATCACGAAATGCTACATCATAGTTACCTATCACTTTGTACTCTTTCAAATTAGAAAAAGTTTGAGAAAACTCGATATCAAAAAAATATCTAAAAAGAAGGATTGCTTTAAGGAAAAAATCTCCAAAGAGGACTTGCTCTCTAGTTCTTTGTGCACTTTCTCCTCGCAATAGAAATTATTCCTTGCAACAGAGTTTTTTGGGTATGCACACAATAGATCAAGTAAACAAATGTAAAGGAAAATAGACTTTATTATTATCACGTCCAAAAACTCATGTAATACAGACAATACATGGGATTGCAAGGCATTATTTACAATGCATAGAATTATCAAACAAAATTATTATTATTATATAAAATAATACATTGTCTATTCAAATGCTTCTCATAGCATTGCTAAACAAGGTAGGCAATTTCATTTCATAATAAAAGAAGTGACCTAGAGAGATGCACCAATGGATGAACATCAAACCACAATAAGGGAGACTTGTTTACCTCAAGGTTATGCCACTTGCAACTTGTTCCTTTACAAAAAAAAGGCTCCAACATAATCATGGCATTGTTGGTCGAAGATAACATAAATACGAGGGATAGCTTAAAGAGTAAGTTGTCTCTCATCTTTTGTGTGATGTTTGTCTATAAAAGGTTCTTCTATTGTTATGCTTTATACAAGATTAGATCTCACATGAGGTTTTCAAGTAAAGTTTACAATCTTAGTTTGTAGGCTCATTTTATATAAGAAAATATTTTGTTGTTGAATAAGTTTTTTCAAGTTAAATAAGCAACTAAATTATTTAAGTAGTCACGTAGAATTGAACAAATAGTTTTAGATGTTGATGGATATCATTTATATTCCAAACCCATTTTGTCATAACTACTCTCCAAACATGCATTGAAAAAATTTATATGTTTCTCCAATTTTTATATGTTTAATTTCTCATTTCTTCAATTTATTTTATTTTAAAGACATAGTAAAAGTCATTTCCCAGTCTACTCATTTTATTTGCTTCAAGGAAAATCACTAATGTTTTTTTTTTCATTTATAGTTGCACATATTAAATGATTATAAGAATGAAAACATTTACCAAACATTTTATAAAAATTTAAAAAACAAGAAGAAATATTGGCAACAAGGCATGAACTTCAATTGCATTTGCATTTTACATATGACAGTTTTTTTAGCTTTAAAATACAATCATACAAGATATTTGATTATTTCTTATTTTCACAACTTTTGTAGTTTGCTTCTTCATTTATATTAGTATGCCATGTGACGTTGCCACAACCATTAATATGCACTTGTAATTGCTAACATTAGGGGAGTTTTGAGGGCAACAAGAGCCCATTTCGAGCCTATTTTCCACGTTGTTCCCTCGTGGTGAAGGGAACATATAGTTATCAAAAAAAAATTCAAAATAATAATAATAATAAATTTTAAGCTTAAAATGAAAAATAAAGTTTTAAAAAATTGGAAAATGATGTGACAAGGTCTCGGCTAAGTCAAACTGTTGTGCAATCATTGTAGAAGTACAATTCTTGAAGATCCCACAACTTGATAACTTGTGGCATATAATGCCCTCACAAATCTTCTAATAGCTAATCCATTCTTAAATATCCTTTTATTCCCATTTCCAATATTTTAAATATAGCAAATCATCCATAATATTGATGTTCAATATCATGTGTACTATCAATATTTGTATTATATTCAAATAAACAAAGAAGTTTAGCTTTCAAAAATATCAAAAGTAGTGACACACAAATTATAGAACTAAAAATAAGTATATCAACACAATGCCACAACCATTGAAGTGTTCTATAGCTTGTCAACCTATGGGCCCAATGACCCCAACCGTTCTTTGCAACCATTTTCAAATGTTTGTTGTTGGTAAACACTTCAAAATACAATATCTTTTGCTTTGTCAATCAAAACAATGTAAAACTGGCTTTGTGCACACCTTGTTCCTAAGGGTTTTCCAAGGGTATCAAGTGCATTGCCTTAGATTGTAAGGCACCGAGATCTCAATATGCGTTACAAATGACTAAAACCAAACAAACAATGTCTGCCTTAAAGAGTGCTAGCATGTGAGTATAGAATCCATGGCTCATGAGCCTAAAAACCTATACTATAGCAACTTTCTATAGTTATGGGTGTTTATGTCATAGATATATATGCTATAAACTCTTTTTATATTATAGTGTACTTGTATTAATGGTACATATGTCATAAACACCTTCAAATGGTTGCAAACATATATACCTACAACTAAATTCAAGGCTTGTAGGCTTACTTCTTTGTGCTCACGTACTAACGTCATTGCGTTTGTTTATTTATCTTTTTGGGTAGGAATAACTTAACAATTGGCCCCCACCTCATCTCCTTTTACTACCCTTGTAGCGAGGATAAATAACGTTCCAATTTGCCATGAATTCACTGATTCTTGATGCGGAAATAAGGTGTTTTGTTTGGGTAGTGTCCCCCAACGTATGTGACATTTGTCCCTTAGCCTTCTCCTAGGCTAAACTGTCCACGTGAACCAGACTAATTTGTATTTTCTCTTTTTTATTTTACACCATCTCTTTCCAAAAAACAACCAACGTAGTAATTGGGCCCTTCCCATTTTAATTTTGTCAGCAGGGCACTGAAGCCAGGACTCCATTTCCTGCATGCCGCGTCTGTCGTGTGTGTGCAAGCAACCCAATCCCCAAACCATAGAACCAAGGTGAGTTCCCTCTGAGTGAGCAGCAGGGTTGTGCACCAATGGCAAGTGCGTCTGCACCAAGGGTGGGGTGAAGATGTCGGCTCTATAATTTTCCTTTTGCACAAAGCACAAGGTGGATGGAGATTCAAGCTCCTGGTCTGGGTTTACAAGCTAAAGGAAGGGAACGTCACCCTGGCTTTTTACTTTCCTACAGGCTGAGTGGAGACCAGCTGTCTGGGCTTCCCTTCCCACAGGCAGGCTTTCTCTTTTGCTTTTGCTGGCTTCAAGAAAAAGAATGGAACTAACACGCAAAAACATGGAAATGACAAAACAAAAAAGCGGAAGGTGAAAATTAAGAAGAAGTCAGTCTCACTGGCACAATATTGATGCTGATACGGTAGCTACAACATCTCGGCCCATTTGGTTTCATGAAACTCATGATGTACGTCTTTTTTCATGGAATGTAAATAAACTTAGGGTGTGCTTACACGTGAGTCCAGTGGGGACCTTTGTGCCTTATCCAAGGAATCATACAAAATTGGTTCAAGCCATTGTCTTCCCAGGGTGGGCAAACGGAAAAGGAGGAGCTCAATTTTCAATTGATATAGATGGACAAACCCACTGGTGAAGGGGCTAGTCAATCTTGAGAGAATCTTATGTGTGTAGAGCTCTTATCATGTCCCTCCCCCATCCGCCGGGTCCACATCAAAGTGTAATTGATATTTTTACCTGCAGCACCTCCTATTGCACTTTGCCCAATGGACCAACATGTATAAAGGCCTTTAGATTGAACCTAGGCCGGACAAAGTTGGCACATGAACTTAGGGCTAGTTTCCATTACCATATTAACCTCCAACAACGGGGGAAGGGGTATGGAGCATGAGAGGAGGAGGTTGACATAGTAGCTTTCTATTGCACAAACTAGAGTCAAAACCAAAGGCTGGGCTAGATTGGCCTCTTAGATTTGAGGGTGAAGTTAACTTATTGTTAGTGTATTACCATTTGTGTGTTTAGACCACCATCGTCAAAGAGTGGAAGATTGTAGTAATGTTTTGTTTTGTTTAAACACTGATTGTTCAATTGCTTGTAATCTTGACTAACATGTTGAAACTATTTACATCCATTAATTGTTTTTATAATGGATGAAACACCATTTATTCATCTAAATGTAATGACCATATCCCCTTCCTCAAAATCTTATATATTGATTTCCTTCCAATTTCATCCATTCAAAATTCAAGAATAATTTGTAAATTATTTCAATTTTTATTTTTAAAATAAGAGTACATTTATTCCACCACGTGAAACCAAACACACCTTGAACTCAAGGCAATTAACCTCAACAAAAAACAATAGAGCATTTAGTAAAACACTATATGCTCGAGTGATCAATTGATGAGCCCATTCTAAGTGATAGGCACACTTTCAAATGTCACTTTTTCTACTATGAACCATTTCTATTATTAGAATATAAACTTTTTTCAAAAATATTTTATCATTGGCAAATGATTGGAGATTTCAATGCACCAAAGAATGTCTCTGTCTAGATACCATATGCAAGAGTTATGAAAAGTCAAATTTTTTTGGTCGATGTTCAAAAACCGTTTCTTTGAAAAGAGACACATATTAATTTAGAAGATGCTCACCATATGAGCATCTCATCACTCATCAAGTGACGCTTATAGTCAATTAAGTTAGGGCATTTGGGTGTCTATGACCGGAGACCCTAATTCCTCATTGATTTCATTTCCCCAAACAGACCCAGAGCCCCAAATCGCCTATTCGCCACAAATACCCCCCTTCCTCCCAACAATGTGCATGCTGCTCTTCCTCACCCCGCAACTGCCTCCCCCAACTGTTTTTCTTTTTCTTTTTCTTTCTTTTTCTTTTTCCCATTTTCTCTTTCTTTTGGGTCTCTCTCCTCCCTCTCCGCCAGTGATTCCCAGGCGGGGGAACAACTTACAACTTTAGCGTAAAGGCGTGTCCTTGTGCGTTGTGGAGAAACTCCGAAGAAAAATCAGAAATCAAATCTCCTTTCCCAATATCGCCCACAACTACTGTAGTTTCCTCAGTCCCCCCAGATTTGCTCGATTCGAATTTTCAGTGGAATTCCCTTTTTCTTTTTTTCTTTTATTTCAATTTCAATTTTATTCTATTCCATTGATGCAGGTTTTACGTTGCCGGCACTGCAATGCAATCCCTCCCTGGCTGCAAATAAAGGGCAATAAGATATCCGTTTCCACCCCCGCCCGCCCGCCCGCCCGCCCTAAAAACAGCCCAACGCAACTGCTGCCCAGTCCCAGAACGGAACTCCCTCCTTTCCCCATTTCAACGCTATCTCCCGGAATCTCCCTACAGAGACACGCGGCACGCATCCATACGCGCGCCACCAACGTTGGAAACGCACAGTAAAAAAACAACAGCAGTCCCCCCCCTCCCCTGGTGGAGAGGGTTCAGTTCTCCCCTGAAAATATAAGTTTATAATAAGTTGTTGGGTTTTTGGGCTTTTGGGGGAATTCGAATGGATCCAACCCAACCACTGTGCAGTACTGTACTGCACTGCATTGCTTTGCACTGTCGCCAAAATAATACTCCTAATAAGATAAGTCCTCGCCTGGCTTCCCTTTGCAATTCCTAAATTCCATTACTTCAAAAAGAAAGAAGGAGAAAATCACTGACCGAAACACTGAGGAAGAAAAACGAACTTAACCGCAACAGGTGAGGGGAGCCTGTCTCGGTACAGTAGTCCCTCCCACCCTCCCTCCTCCTGTAGTTGTCCTGTACATTTTCCCTCTGGCATGTCCCCTGGGAACACATGAGGCCGGCGTTGCAAGAAGGGGGAGGCAGGTTCACCTTCCCCTCGCAGGCACCTCACATGGCTGGGACGGGCAGGCCGTTCTCGCACACAGCAGTGGGAAGAAGTTGGCCTTGCCGTGAGAGAACAAACCAAGGAAAGGGAGGCTCGCAACTGAATTCTCCACCCGTTCCCGATGAGAGTCCTGAGATTTTCGGGGGTTTCGGTTATAACTTATTCTGTCATTTTTCTGGGATTTTCTGGGATTGGTGGGATTTCTGTTTTTATTTTTCCGAATTGCTGCGGGTGTCAGACGGCGACCGTGAATTCGCCGGCGGCGTCCCAGTCAGCCAGAGGCAAGAGCCGGGCCAGTGCCTTCGCCTCCGTTTTCCGAGGGTCGCTTTTTGGTGCATTGTCAGTATGGTCGGTGAAGAAGTCCCGCAACAGATCAAGCAAGAGCAGGAGTAGGAGTAACTAGTAGGGCCAATCGCCATCGCCATTGCCGTCGCCATCACCATCGCTTCACATAATTATTAATCTGACTTCCCTTGAAGCTTCCCTTGGCACATTCCTCCGTTTTTTTACCTTCAGTCCCCTGGCTACGCTTTGCCTCCATTTCATCCTTGATCGCTTTCTGTGGTGATTAGCGCGGGTGCGTGGCCGCGTGGAGTGCTACTCCTTCGATTTTTTACTCCGATTTGGGTGGAATTGGCGTGCTCTTCTTCCTCCAGGGCCTCGTTGTCTGTCAGGGTTGAATGCGCCCAAGTTCGGGTGAATCATCCATCTTCTCGCAAGTCCAACAGCTGCTGCCGCATGTCTTTCGGAAGGGTCTGAGGACCTTTGCGAGAGGGGTGGGTTCCGTGGTTGTGTGTGTGTATGGCCCACCGGCAGCGTGCGTTGGTTGGTCATCAGTGGGGCTGGCTGGCTGGCTGGGTGCTCACCTCCAGTATCGAGATAGGCTTTTCTTTGGCGTGCTGTAATTAGCAAGCGGGTACTTTTCAGAAAGGACGGAGGAAGTCAAGTCGAAAGAGATTGGGCTGGCGGGCTGGCGGGCTGGCTGGCGGGGTTCCGCTTGAAAGGGTGTGCAAGGAATTGGGAGGAGTCGATAATTTGGTGCCGAGGTGGGGTGGTGGGTGCGTTGGGGGTGAGCTTGAGTGGAGAGGGAGTCATTGTTGGCGACCTTTTGCATGACCTAGTTCAGCTCCTCCTGCTTCGTGGTGCCCGGCTGGCGAGGGTTCCATTGACTTTGTGTGCAGTCAGTCAGGGCTGGCGGGGGTGGCGAGCTCGTTGTGGGTTGGCCTTCTAGCTGGGGGCATCATGGGGTGGTGACGGAGGTCCGTCGGCGAAGGGGAAGAAAGGAAGGAAGGACAAGTATTGGGAAGTGGAGTCTCATGTCGAGGACGGTGAAGAAAGGTATGATAGGGCTGGCTGGCTGGCTTGGTTTAGCACTTTGGAGTGGGAGTGCAGGAGTTTCGGGGTACATGGGTTGGGTAGGACCCGGACATGTTGGACTGGAATTGGTGTTCTTCGTTTGATTTTTTCGGGTGTTTGCGGTGCTTGTCGTGTGTGGGTTCCCTGGAAATTAGCCTATGTGTAAGAACCACCATTCTCTTGGTCTTAGCGAAATTGGAAGGAAACGAAGACTATGGAATGAAAGAGGAGTGAAAACGAAGTGTATTCGCTTGTGGACTCGCTAGCTGGCGAGAGAGGAGAATGGGAAACCCTGGCACTTATCATGGGGTTCCGAGGTGCGTAATGCAGAGATTGAGATCCCCATATGAGCTTCCTCACTCAGTGTGATCCTCTGATGTTTCTGATCTGAGGGTTTGCTCGAATGACATCACAGTTTGTGGCCTTTCGGAAAGCCTTTCTTTAACATTCTGAACGGAGCTTGATTCTACGGGGTAAGTGCTGGTGTGAGCTTGGGGCAGCTCTCTGTGAAATGTACTTGGCTTCTGGTGCATGCCGTCGTAGAACGTACACTGGGTGTCTCCTTAGCTGTAAGAATGAATTCATACGATGTGGCTTGCTCATAGGAATGAAGTTTAAAACGCTTGAAGTTTCGAGCACACCGAGTTCGCTGAAGGCTTCAGGGTTGTGCGTGGATACATCATATTTTAGCAATTGATGGGAAAGTTAGATTTTTCAAATGTATACGGGAAGCCAACCGTTCAGCACTAGTGGCTTTCCGAGGGTAAGAGTCGGAGTGCGGATGTTAGGTTTGGTGCTTCTTTTTTTGTCCAACCCTATTGGCGTTACTCTGACATCAGAAGTGGCATCAGCAGTGATACTGTATGTCCTTGGGTGACGTGTTTGGGTACTACGTGTGAGCAGTTCTTAGACAGGTCAGATCGATGATCGTGTGCAAGAAAGCGTTCGGTCTCCCGGCTGGAATGGTGGAAGTCCATGTCCCCTACTTTATTTTTTCTGTTGGCTTCTCGTGGTTGTGAAACTAGTATTTTTGGGTGCTGTCTAACCGGAAGCTGTTTGCTATTGCTACAGAGTGTTTTCTCAACAGTGACTGACAACCAAGGCGAGGTGTTTACTTTGCTGAGGCAGTTGAAGCTTCTGCACCGACTACCCTGCCTGGGCCAAAGCCGGGCGATGGATTGAGGGGTAGAGTGTAGATGAGTAGTGTAGGGGATAATAGACGAGGGTGAAGGGCCCTCAATTGAGGGACTGGGAGGATTTGACTGAGTTTACGTGTTCCTGTGCTTTCAACATGGACATGGGCTACAGTGGAGGCTCAGAAGGGGCGGATGGGGGTGAGGTGGTGGACCTTCAGAGCCTGGCAGAAGATTTAGATGGTGGAGAGGCGTCTAGCAGTGAACGTCTGCAGCTGCTACGAATCCTTCGGGAGCTCCAGTACTCGCGAATGCAACTGCAACGGATGCAAGCGGGGCAATTCCAAGCGGAGCACATGCAAGCGGCTGAAGACATAGATGCAGTGGATGGCATTTTGAGTGATGACGATGCCAGGTAGTAGCCCTCTGCTTTGCTTTCTTCATAATATGTTGCTTTAGAATCCAAGCAGAGTTTTGTTAATTTTTCGATTCTCAATGCGGGTGCTCTATTGGTTCCTCGCGGTTCTGATTCGAACGACAGTTGATTCTCTTCCTGTTTGGTTGTTTTCTGGTCCAGTATGGATGGCGGAGGTGATGAAGGGGATGAAGGTGTTGGTTCTCAGGACGGTTTCACATTTGACACAAATATTGCTTCCATGCACACCTACTTAGGCGGTATGTTGTGATCTTGTGACCTCTGGTGGATTTGAATTGAGTATCAACCCAATCTTGTACACATGAAGTCGTTTACCTAGCGAAGTCGTGCGATTATTTGAGTTATATCTCTTCAGAAGAGACTGATGTGAATGTGGGTGGATGTTGACCTTACACCTTGTTTGGTTGCAGAGGTCGAAGACGTAGCTAGCAGTCGCTCTTATGCTGACGGTGGTGCGTTTCTGACGCTGCCCATGTTTTACTTAGAAGGTAAGACTTGGTGCCTGCTTGGGTTTCTAGCTTTGAGCATTGCTGCTGATCTCTTTGTGGGATATTTACTAGGGCTTTGTACTAAGTTCAGATGGTTGCAGGTATTGTGCTATTTCCTGAAGACACGCTGCCACTGCGAGTATTGCAGCCGAGGTTCAAAGCTGCAGTTGAGCGAGCAATTAAGAGCGAGGATGCCCCAAATACACTGGGTGTGATTCATGTTCGAGCTAGGCCTCAGGATGGGCAAGTCACAGTAGCTTCAGTCGGCACTACTGCCGAGGTTAGGATCTCGATGACTGGTTAAGCTATTTCGCTTTCAATTTTCGTGATCGTGTTCCTCACCCGACGTCAAAATGCTGCTTCTAACGAATAGGTGAGTCGCTAATGATTCTTATTTCAGATTCGCCAGCTGCGGCACCTCACGGATGGCTCTGTGAACGTCGTGACCAAAGGTCGGCAGCGCTTTCGCATTTGCAAGGCCTGGACAGAAGCCGATGGAGCGGTAAGTTTGGAGTTCGCTTGCTGCTGATTGTTTGGCTCAAGAGTGAACTGAATTTTTTTGTGCATGGTCGTGTACATGGAGACTTAAGTGTGCACGGTGGTGGACATTACTTGCGTTACGTTAAGTTTTTAGCTTATTTAGGGCAGATTTTCGGGAGATCTGTTCTAGAGCTGTGGAGGCATCACTTTGTGTTCAGGAGTTGAGATCAGATTTTATCTGCGTGCATGAATTTTTCATGCAGTTATAAAGTGGGAGGTTGTAAACGACTATAATCGATAGGAAATAACCCCGTCTTTCTTTCAAAGAACTATGATCATAGACATTAGCCAAGGCATGCTTACACCTTTTGGTATTAAGTTCACAACCAAGCGTATGAATGAATGAGCTGTTCATGGTAACAAGGATTTAGCATAGGAGATGAGACCAGGGCCCTTCCGGCTTTCATATCCTTTACTTTATCGTGTTTTTTCTTCTGACCTATTATGGATTGTTTATCAGTTTAAACTTCCTAATCTGTTGATTTTTGGTCTTCTGCAGCTATTTGCTCAAGTTCAGATCATTGAAGAGGAATCTCCTCTCCACATTCCGAGGGATGCATTTTCGCGTCTAGCGTCAGTACCGTCCTTTCAGAGTGGGAAAGTGCCGCGCGCTGCTGCCACTTCTCCTCTTCCCTACGAGCTCAGCGACGATGAAGCAACCCTTCAAGCTGGGAGTGATGTTGATGCTTTTGATGACTCAGACTCTGCACCGGAAGATACTCAATTCGCCACTGAGAATGATGATCTGCTGCGAGTTTTGGAAAGGGGTATAGGCGAAGATGAAAGCAGTGAAGAGGAGGAAAGGCCTGGATATTGGCGGAATAGGAGAGTTCGAAGGCGGGCTGAAGAGACGACATATCTTGCATTAGGAAGTTACAGGGGTGGTACTGCTGCTACAGATGATGCGTATGAAGTTCCTACGCATGTTGACCGACCTATGTACAGTGGCGAATCCTCCGGAGGACATGTTTCAGGTGTGAAGAGACCTCGGGAAGGGGGATGGGGGGCTGCCTGTAAAGCTTGGGCGTCTGATGCAGGGAAATGGAAATTCAGGGCTCAGTGCACTGCCTGGCCTCATTGGGTGTATCGGCAATTTGATGCGTACGACTTGGCAAGACGAGCTGCAGGTAACCTCTTGCAATCCAAGTATGCCATTCGTGATAGAGAGTGCAGGAGACACTTTTTGTTAATCTGCTGTGGATAAACAGTTTTTGCATTTCATGATTTTGGTGTAATTGAAGTGCTGAATGAAGCGACCCCAAATATTACCGTTTGTGAAACCTATCACTGAAGGATCAATCCTGTAAGGCCGCCGCGGACACTAAGTGTCCGATGGATGACGGAGAATTCCTCTATACAGGACAGAAGTGTTCCTATTCATCCTCCATGTTTTGTTGTGAAAAGGGAACTTCTATAGTAGTTTGACTTCCAATGAATACTTTTCCATTTTTTTAAGCGATTAATTCCCACAGTATTAGAAAATGATGATTTCAGTGGAGAGCGGCCCGGCCTTACAGGGTTAAGTAGGCCACATTAGCTTTAAAACAGTTTTGAATAGTTTGCTTAGAAACTTTCTTTGTTTATTTAAAAAAATTTGTGACCAACACGTGCAATATTCTCCATCGATTCTGGTATAAAATGTTAAAACTCACTTGAACTATACGTTTTACTCTATGATTCCTTGGTCCATTAGGGACTAAGAGCATCAATCCAGATGAGCTTGCATGCTGCTCGATTGTCTTGATTACTTGACCTATGGATTTTAACTTTGCCTTGTGGAGCAGATATGCTGAGGCAGATGGCTGAGCTCCCCCGGATGGAGGCTATGGTGCAGACACCCACTCAACTTTCATATTACATTGCTAGCAACATGCCTTTACAAGATTCTACCCGTCAGGAGCTCCTTGAAGTGGATGGAACTGTGCATAGATTGCGTCGTGAGATTGAATTGTTGGAATCCATGGATCAACTCCGCTGTAAATGCTGCATGGTATGCTCACATCGCCATAACTAGCACAGTGAAGATAATGTTCTGAGTTTTCATATCTACCGTATTGGTCATTAGTAAACGACGTCCATTTTTTGAAGAGTGATACTGAACACTGAATGAAAGGATTAATCTCCTGGATGTTTCTTTCAGGCTTCGATTGCAAGGCGAAGCGACATGCTGGTAATGTCAGCAGATGGTCCCATCAGTGCCTATGTGAATGCTCATGGATATGTGCATGAGACTCTTACCCTCGCCAGGGCTCGAGGGCTTATGCTGGATGGGCAACCTCAGACTGCAAACAGCTGGTTCCCAGGGTCAGTTATCCCTCTTTTTTCTCGTTATCCCAAGTAAAACCAGGCAGATTGATATGAAGTTGATGTTGATTCGACGCCAAGTTGACTCTACTATCAACTTCTACTTAATGTTGGCATTATTGGCCCTGTAATATAGATGATCTGATCAAATTACTTGAAAATTACTGAGATCATGCAGGTTACAATTTAGAAAATCATGAAATTTGCCTTCCTGTTTCATTCCATTCTGTGGCTGTAGTTTGACGAATGAAATATGGGTGGCTACGTTATGCAGATACGCATGGGTTTTGGCACAGTGTTCAGAGTGTACGGCTCACATGGGGTGGCGCTTCACGGCTGTCGACAAGGAGAGCAGACCGAAGGCATTCTGGGGAATTCGAAGGTCGCAGCTGGCTGAGAACAGTTCTTAATTTGTGAAAACGCAATTAACTGGTTGCTCAGTTGTGATGTGCCAACTCACTGGATGAGGGGTGAAGCTCTGGAGGCACTCTGGTGTACATATGATCGCGTATCAAGAGCACTAACTCAGCGTAGTGCATATGAGGTAGGCAAGATTCTGGTCTGCTTACAATTTTCCTTCCCACATGGAAGTGCTCCATTGGACCTTGTACCAACATGGAATCTGGGATGTCCTGCAGGCAGGTTCAATTTTACAAGGTGAAGTCCCACACTATCAAGTTTGTTAATTTTCTCCACATTGCAAACCATGACACATAATTCTTTTTGTTAGGAACTGATCACCATGTTGGTGTACAGTCCTGATATGTATGTAGTACCCGCTTAACACATTCATTGAGGTGAAAACAGCATTGAAGATGCTGAGGTCATATTTGATGCCTGGATTCAGGCCTTTTACTTACATGTGCTGAAAAGCCTGAATGGTGGCTTTTTGAAGTAGCTTGGCATTGATCGTGTGTCGATGTGGGAAATCGCCTACACTACTTTGTCGTACCACCCATGTATCATTGACAGATACTTTTCTTGTGAAATATATTCTCTGCCTATTTCCCCATTTGGGCGATTCTTCGGTGACCAATCGTTTTATTCATATTTGTTCAAGTGCTAAGAGGCTGGCGGGTGTGCTGTTAATCGATGTGCATTTTATGGACTAGGTCTGCAGCCCAATTACCGGACATAATCATGAAGGGAATCATTGTTTTATAATGAAAATTAACCGACTGTTCAATGTGCCACGAGTCTTTGTCTACTGGAACTCGAACTTGGCTCTGGTTTTCAATTTGTTTTTGACCGTGAAGAAGCTGAACCTGCAGGGAAGTGATTCTCATGAATAGAAATGAGTAATTTTTGTGAGGTTTAAAAATTGTAAATATACAAGTCTTGCTTCTTATTTTATAGTGTTGGAAAGAAACTGAACTTATGAGTAGCAGATTGTACTCCAAAATAGTTTCTGTAATCTTGAGATGAGTCGGTTTAATTGAATTGTATCAAATTTGGAAAATTGTTGTGACAATTTGCCAATCATTCTGGGACATAGATTAGATCATTTGTTAATTCGTAAATTTTGTGCATGCAACCTTGAGTCAAGTTTTAGAGTTAACTCGGACCAAAAAAATGTATTTGATGAAAAAAAGACAGATGTGCTTGCAATTTTCCTTTGCAAAGATTTATGGACCCATATATCTTATTGATTAGAACTTCAAAATTGTAGATTGTCACTAAAGATTGATTAAGTATTTGACATTGATCAAGTGTTTGATTATATAGTAACATATTGCCTTTGCACGAAGGTCATGAAATGTTCAATTTACTGTTAGCTATAACCATTTTGGTCTAAGCCTAATTTGAG
Organism: Pseudoscleropodium purum; assembly: GCA_963969395.1. Taxonomy (NCBI): domain Eukaryota; kingdom Viridiplantae; phylum Streptophyta; class Bryopsida; order Hypnales; family Brachytheciaceae; genus Pseudoscleropodium; species Pseudoscleropodium purum. Next base: position 1,333,150 of record OZ017802.1, read on the forward strand.
ATTATAATTGATTTTAGAGTCACTTTGAAGTAAGGCTACATGATAGGGGTTTAAAAACAACTACACATTGGGCCTTCTAACTTACATGTTCCTTTTCTTGTTGAATAACTATAATGCTAAAGTAGTCATAAATTATGAAAAATAACATTCTTCTTTTCCAAATATGGAATATGTAATGTGGAGGGTTGTTGTAACAAGAGACATTGTTAACCCCTAAAGAATTAAGGCGTATTTTTTGCCAACATAAATTTTTTGGGTAGGTGCATATGAGCGGAGATTTCCATATTTTTGGCCTAAATTTTATCAAAAAGTGTAGATGAGGAATATCTTCCATATGCACTAAATTTTAGGACATTTGGAAATGTGAACCAAAAGTTATGGCCTAATATATAGTTTGTTTTTCAACTTGGGCAATTTAGGCAAATTTGAAAAAATCACTTTTTTCAAAAAAAAAATTGAAATTAATTTTCTAGATTTATATGTGTATATAGAAAGTTTTGAATCATTTAATTTGATCAATGAGTCAAAAGTTGTGAGGTGTTTTAGTTTGTGGATAGTTATGAATTTTCTACTCTAGAAGAAATATTGAAATTTTTTATTAAACTCAATTTTCAATATTTTTGGAAAAAAATAAAAACATTAGGTGAAGATTGTTTATTACAACATAAAACTATTAGGATTGGCATTCTTCAACTGCATAACTAAATTATAAACAATTTAGTATTTTGATTCATTCTCTACTTCTATCTACTTATTATTTTTTTTCCTATATGTTGTACAATTTCAAATGATTTGAAATTTTTCAAGCATGCAACCAATATGCCTTGAAGAATGAATCCAAAGAATTGCAACCATTTTGGACATTTTTTCATACAAATGTGACCATTTTGTAGGGCCAAAAAAGGTCACATTTGTATGAAAAATGGTCACATTTGCAGGCCAAAAAAAGGCTTTTTGTCAATTGAAATGCCAATATCTTGCAATTTACATGGTGGAAATTTCTGAAATTTTTTCCACATCTTCTCAAATGATCATAATATAAGATCCTTTGGTTGGATGTGTCCAAAAATGTTTTTTAAATCTTTTTGATACTTGTCCTAAATATAGTAGTTTCAGAGCATTTTTGATGAATCTTGATATGAACTATGCAACTTTTGTTCAATGATGTACAAGTATTGTCCTCACCATTACAAATAAGATTCAAAGATAGATAGAATAATTGAATGTTTAACATGTAGAAAGTGCTACTTGCAATTATAATCTATTGAGAACTTTTAACAAAATCTAAAAATGTTGTAGGGTATGACCTATGAATCATTTTCTTCAATAAAATTTGATTGCCAAAAAATCAAGAATTGGTTATTTTTTCTTAGTTTTGTAGTGGTTTTCTTTGGAATATGTCGCTGCTATACAAGAATCTATTCACATTTGCATGAATGAGAGAAAATAAGACTAAACAATGTTTTCAATAATCATCACTAATTACAATTAATTACAGTTGAGTATGGTTTCTATTAGTAAATATAAATTATTTTTACTGGATCTCATTGGTGATTGAAAAGAAGATTGCCATGTACTTTAGTATGCATTATTTGGATCATGTGTAAATTGGTTATTAATCTTTGAATGTCCAAGGCACCAAATTCTAATGTTGGCAATACTTTGAAGTTAAATAAAACCTAACAAAGTTGCTATATTTAGTAGTCAATTATTTTGAAGAATTCTTTTTGAATTCTAAATTTAGCATAAAAAGTTTGATTTTGAAAATAATTGATTAAGGTTTTTCTATTGAAGACTTTGAGGAAGGGTATCCATTGCAATTTTGACTTTTCATAGTGTTGAGAGCTCTTGGAAATGAATCTCAAATGCACTAGATCTTAGAGAAAAATACATTTAAAAATATTGTAGAAGAACTTTTGATTAGGGTATGCATGTTATGCCCTTAACCTCATATTTATTTGCTGACCAATTTTTTAGATTTGACATGTGAAAAGAGGATTAAAAGACTTCAAATCACTTTTAGAATTTTAACACCTTCATGATAAAATATTATGATTTTTCAATCCGTAAGTGATACTATCGTGTTTTCTTTTCAATGTGACCTCTAACATATCTACACAAAATAGTGAAATTAGGTTGCTCCACACTAATTTCTTGACAATTTACACTATATAAATATTCTTTGCTATTGTACAATGATGCATTTAATCCAAAGCCATATATATGGCATAGATTAGTGCACTAGTTCAAGGCGCAGTTCACATAGTTGCATGCCCCTCCATATGTACAAGCATTGATTTATAAGGTAATTAATTTGAGGTAAGGCAACCTAATTGGAAAGGCAACCTAATTTCACTATTTTGTGTAGTTTGAATTTGTACGGTTACAATTAAAAAAAAATGATACAACTTATCAAAATGTTGCTTATTGTTCAATTTAGAGTAAATTCCTAAAAGCTCAAAAAAAACCTTGATCATTTAGGGGTTAATCCTTAAATGCCTTAATTGTATTTTTAGCAACTCACTATGAACTGAATTTTGATTTTGATTTTCTTTGAAATTTTCACACAACATGTGTCCAAGGAGTAGCTTTAACCCCTCATTGCCAAAGGCTTGTTTGGGGTTCAAAAACATCATTTATTTTGAAGTGTTATAGATCTAAATGTCACTAAATTATAGAAATCTCAACTATACAATCTTGTAGTGTACATGTTGTAGATGACATGGATCAAATTTGGAGTCATTTGACTGCATAGATTGTAAGATTATAATGTTTTAGTGTTGAAAAAGGATGCTGAAATTTTCCTAAAAATACATTTGGAGGTGAAATTTGATTTCTAAACTTACTCAAATGAATAAACTTTAAACTATAAAGTGATTCAAAACCAACATACAAACACATTGGTGAAAGAAAATATCACTGGATTGTCTCATTGTGTCTACAAAATGGCTTGCAAATGCTAAAAAAATAGTAAGAAAAGTTGAAAAAAACACATTTAAGACTAAACCTCCTTCTACTAAAATGCTTCTCAATCATTCATAACTTCTTGGATTGATATGAAATTTTAGTCACATGAACTAGACTAGTATGCAAAACTTTTCCAAATTTTAATTTATTGGAAACAAACATTTTATGAAGAAGAAACAAGCCGCCAAAGTTCACCATAATCCAAAAATGTTGTGATTTTGAACTTTGAATTGCTCCCAAACATTCAAAACAACTTGAATTGATATGAAAATTTTACCACAATAATTAGACTTCAAGAAATACATAATTCAACAATTTTTATTAAAAACAAACATTGGATTAAGGAGATACGAGCCCCCAAAGCTACAGCTTTCAAATGCAGTTTAGTGAACTCATATTGAACTTGTGAACTTCGATTGGCTTTCAAGAAATCAATACAGCTTATATTGATCTAAAGATTTTACCTTATAAATTAGAAGAAAGAGTGCAACTTTCCCAATAAGATTTATTGAACTTGGACATTGGATGCAAAAATTACAGTACTTTGAATTAGACGTCAAGACATTTATCATAACTTTTGACTACATGGTTAAAAAATTATTTCATGATATGCAATTTTTAATTCTTGACAAGTAGCTTGGATAGCTAAATTTTTTTTTCAAAAATATAAATTTGAACTTAGTTTCCTTAGATTTATATATAAATGAAAATCTTTGACTCATTCCATTTTGATTAATGAAATGAACATTGAGTTTTAGTTTGTAGGTAGTTAGAGAATCCCTATTCTAAAATAAACTTTGATGTCTTTTAATTACTCAATTTTCTATATTTTTGGATAAAGATCTAAGAGCATTGGGTGTAGATTATTTATTGCAATATTACAACCATATGGGTTTGGCATTTTTCAATTCCATAACAAAAAAAAATTCGATTTAGTATTTTAAATTGTTCTCTACTTCTTTCTACTTACTATTTTTTTCAAGCTTGAATTTGAAATATTTTTTGCTGAAATTTTTTACATGTATTACCAATGTATTTTTCCAACCTATTTTGGAGTGTTTTAAATCTTAGGATCTACACATTTTGGAGTATAAAGTTTAAAAGATGAAATCTAACCATTTGGGAAGACTTGAAAATATTTCTTTTTGAAATGCAAGCATTATGATCTTGCAATTGGTAAGGTCTTTTATTCTAAAAATTTAGGAGGATGTACTCTACATTAACTAAAGCATTCTACAACTGAATTTGTTAATGAATGAATAGAAATAAAGATTTTAGCCTTGCTTTAGATTTAAGTGCTTTGAAGCAATTTTGGGCCTAAAAACACCCTTTATCTTTTCGGGGTTAAATTTTGAAGTATTTTCTTTGAGTGTACCAAAAATCAAGACCAGGCCCTCATAGACTTATGTTTTAATTGTATGCATCTTAAGTGATCAATACCTAGATTTTTGTGATTTTTTTGGTCCTAATGTAGGTGTTATATTTGGAATATTGTTAATTATGGGCACACATTTCTTTTGTGTTTTAGGGATAAGTTTGCATTCATTTGTAGTTTAATATTTGAGTACTTAGTCCTAAAGTTTCATGGACATTTTTTAGTCAAAAATCATTCACAACTACCATTTCAAATGCAAAGAGTAAAATTATTAAACATTTGTTTATTCTGCATATCCAATTGTAGAATCTTGCACTAGACTAGTATGGAAATGTCTTAGAAGAAATTTCAAAAACTTTGACAGTATCCATTACAATATATAAATAGTTAAACCAAAGAATCTAGTTTTTTTTTGGAAACAGCCGAATTAGATAGTAAGCTTTGAATCATCTTAATTTCTAAAGTCCCATTGCGTCTTTGGCAAATGCATTGGATTTATGGCTAGCTCCTAGGGTTTCAATTTGAACTATTTTTAAAGATAGAACAATGCATTAGCTTTCTAGGAACATAAATTTTATTTTAATAAATGCCAAGAGTAAAAACTCTATTACAATAAGTCCAAAATATAGTTTGGTGGGCAGGATTTAAAAATTATATATATATTTCTTATAGACTATATTTTTATATACGAAAAATCTTTGATTCTTTCTAATTAATTTTGTTATGTAAGCATTATGGGCAGTCTTGTTTTTTAGGCAATTAAACCATCTTCTTGAAAATAAAACTTGTAGGATTCTTTTTTGAACTCAATTTTCACAATTTTTGAAAAAACAAGTTTTATAAGGTTAAGAGCTCTTGCTAGAACAATCTCAATGTTGAGATTTGTGTATTTTAGATCTATCTTAGAGCTATTATGGGTTTAGTTTTTACCTCAATCTTGAACCTACTTCTATTTAACAATTCAATTTTTCTTTTGAAGTTCTAAACTTTCACTTCAATTTTTCAATATATAAATTCAAAATTCAAATTAGTAGTACAAAAATATTATGTTAAAAAAGATTCAAATTCAAAACATCTAGTTGAGCAAGGTGCAAAAGAACTTGGTTTTGGTAATCTACAAAGTCAAAGTTTCTAGAATTTCTTCCATACATTCTTGCACTAATCTTATACAAGATCCTATGGTTAGATATTAAAAAAAAACATTTTCTAAAGCTTATTTTTCTTTGCAATAGAAATGGCAGTTCTAAGTGTTTTTTTGATGAAACAAAGGCCTTGGGACTTTAGGGGTTAACTTATATAGATTTTGAATTAAGAAAATATCTTTTGAAGAATTGAATTAAGACTTCAGAAAAAAATATTTCAAAAACAATAACTTAATTTTCATTTAAAAAATAAATTTAATAGCTTTAAGTTGGAATTGAACATACTAATTCCAATGGTGAAATCATTCTAGTAAGTGGACTAAGCCATGTAGAATTTTTTTTCAATAATTGTAAAAATTGAGTTAAAAAACGGAATCAATATATTTTTTTCATGAAAATTTGCTAAGATTGCTCCTATAACAAGATACTCTATAACTTTTGCATCACTTATCCAAATGGAGTGAACCAAGTCTTTCCAAATAGAAAAATATGATCTATAAGAAATATATATTTTTAAAAATATTTCAAGTTTTTTTGTGTTTTTTTGTTGCCTATTTACACTTTTTTTTTGGTTTGAATGGCATAAATTTTATTCCATGGTACCAATTGAAATAACAACTATATTCCCCTAAAGCTAATTAATTTTCATATCTTGAAAAAAAATTCAAAACATCATGCCAAATATTGAAACCATAGGAACTTACCCAAACCTTTAAGAAATAAGGGATGAGAAGTCTCAAGTAAAACTCAATTTTGAAAAAATGAAAGTCCCTTGTACAATTATTTGTTATACTACATTCCCTTCTTTTTTTGAATATTTTGAAATGTTGACTTGGAATATATGTATGCATCCTAAAAGTCTTTGTGAGCCACCACATTAACCTACAATTTAAATCTAAGAAAATAACGGCAAGTGGTATAAAATTGTGAGTTGGAAATTATTAGTAGGAAGAATTAACGGCTATAACAATGAATTAATGAATCTAATAGGTAGTAGTGGGAATTTTAGAACAATGATGTGGAATTAAAAAAATTCACTTATGTGAAATGGACAATTAGGTTAACTAGGCAAATGGAAAATTTGATAGAATTAGGAAACAAAATATTACAACTAGAAATTAGCACTAGAAGTGGACGGGCAATTAAAAATGCAAGTGCAAACAATATGAAGCTAATTAGTAGGATTGGAGAAAACATTAGGGCATTAACTTTGTATTAGAGGCTTTAAAATAGGGGAGAAAATTGTAAATTAACTAGTGGATTATGGTAATTTAAAGTAGGGATGAAGTTTTTAAAGTGGACAAAGGTTAGAGCATTAATGAGGTATTAGACTAGGAAAATTGAGATTTTTTTTTTCTCGCAGACATTTTTTTTTTTCTCACAAAGGTTTTTCTTGTCTCTCTTTCAAAAAATCTTGGTGAGAAGGAATTTCTTGAATTTTTAGGGAAATTGTGAAGATTAGGTAGGCGATATGTTGATTGAAGTGAATTTTTCAATTTGGTCCATGCATCCTTGTGTGGAAGGATTGAGGGAAAAAATTCTATTGAATGGTAGAATATTACCTTTAACTTATTTCTAATTTCTTCTTCAATCATCTAAATCTTCACAACATGACGGTAGATTATGTAATCAACTATGAGTGAGAGTTCAAAGTTTGATCATTGTGAAAGTGACAACAATAGCGACATAAAGCCATCTCAGTGTGTTCGAAGCTACAGCTCTAGTCACAAGAATTACATTGGCAACAATTCAGAAGATTACTGGGGAAGCAAAGAGGAAGATTACTTGGATTGGGTGCAAAGATTAGGGAATAAAGAAGCATACAAATCTCTAAGAGATTTTTTTTTTCAATTTGGCGGCCATTTGCACCAAAGTAACGGGTCTTGCACTATGCCCTTACAATACAAATAATATTAAAAGAGTAGTAAATTGGCAAAAAACTTCAAATTAAAAAAAATCTTGGATATAATCACTAGATTGTGGATGAAAACAAAATTATGGATATGTGATATGTGCTAATCTGATATTTTCTATCCAATATGTGGATGTATATTGAAATTCAAAGCACCACTATAACATTTTATATTGGCACTTTGGCACTTCATAAAAAATGAAAACAATAACTAATCCCTAGTGTAGGAAGGAGTAATCAACAACATGAGATAATGTAAAGTCAAAAGAACCATTGCAAGAATAAGTTAGTCAACTTTTATTAATAAAAAAACTACAAAATCAACGGGAATTGGTTGTCGCAGTGCTTTGTGGATGATTTTTACTTCCCCAATTCTTAGATTCAACCAATCAAAGTCTTACAAGTACTTTCTAGAAAGACTTGTTGATATTGTAGCTTTTTGTCAAAAGTTGGAGCCCTAACATTGAGTATTATGAGTACTAGAAGGAAAAGATCTCATACTATTGATTTTGGGTTGTTGATCATGCTATTAATTTGTTGTACTATTGGAAAGTATCCTTCGTGAGTGCTACATAGTATTTAGTTGTATACAATACTACTATGTCAAGATTTTAATTTATGATAAATCTACTTTAGTTAAAAAGGTGCCCCAAATTTTTGAGAAATTAGTAACCTGATTGAACCCAAAAATAAATAAATAAATAAATGATTCATCTATATTTCAATAGAAATGAAAAAAATTATGGCAAAACAAGACTACTTATATTTGGAAAATAGTAGAGATTTATTTTGAAATGGTGTAATTTAGCTCTATAGTTCTCCCTTCAAAAAAAAGGTTGCTCAAGACCAAGTAGATTACAATGTATTTATTGTCACAAATACAACTTAAACATAGCTTGTGACTATGGACCGAAGTTGATACCATTTATGATTATTTCTACTATATTCTTTACATTTTTAGTTTTTATAAAATAGTTTTGATAAGAAACTTGCTAAATTTAGCCCAACTTGCAAACATTGTTAGGTAATGTTATATAGTGGGAGACCCCATCTTGAAGGCATCTTAGGTTGTAAGGGCCTTGCCACAAAAACAAGGGCAAAAGCTCAAGCCTAAAAGGCAAGGCCCTTATAGCCTAGGTGAGGTCTTCAAGAAAGAGCCTCTTGTTGTATTAAGCAATGTGTCAAGTCAAAGATTGTGCCAAGCATTATAAATATTACACTATGGCATGATAAATTTATAATTGGACAATAGAGTCTTATGAATATTCTATATACAATTGACCAGTTAGTACTTAACAAGGCCTAACATTGTTCTTTTTCTTTTGTTTGTTTTGTATTTCCCAATCCGAAATCCACTCCAATCCAACAAAACTCACTTGCTATTTGATAGTTACAAATTGATTCATCTTTTACTCAAGTCTTTTGCAATCGACCAATGAGCCTCCTCACTCACTTCAAATGCATCTTAAGTCCTTTGCCCATGTATACATGATATTGTTTTGGTGTTAGTTTGATTTGTAGTATGTTTGTTACATTTCTTTTTTCCATCATAAGGTGGTGATTTGGGAGGCAAGGATTGCTTACATTACAAAAAAATTCAGCCCTTGGGAGGTCTACAAGTTTTGAACCCTCTAGTGCAATTAAAGAAGAATTAAAACTGTTTTATTATTTTTTATTATTTTTTGATGAAAGCATCTAATGTGGGACTATTTGTGCCACATCAGTGCCACATCAAGTTTTAATATTAGTTAATTTTTTTTCTTTCAAAAAAACTAATTTAATTTTCTTTTTTGTACTTGCACTACAAGGTGTTGAAAAACAAAACCTTAATGGCCCTCTTTGGGTTCAAATTTTTCCTAATGATTTGTAGAAATTTCACTCACTCCATATAATCTTGCATCTCTTCTTTGTCAATAACTATAAACATACATTGTAAAGTTTTTTGCCTCACCATTTTGACCATTCTAAAGTACAATCTTTGACAAACAAAACATATCTCTCACTAACAACAAACCTTGATACTTAACAAAATCCTAATATATAAGGTAGAGAGTTTAGGGTTCGAAGGTCAAAACAAGGGTTTATGTAAATACAACCTTAGATATGAGTATTAACAACCATCCCAAAATTGTTAGAATAACTTGGATGAATGCATAACTTATTTTAATTATATTTTTTAAATAATTTATTTCATTATATTATTTTTTTGATTGCTTGACTATTTTTTGCACTTTAATTAATTATTAGGCAAAAAAATACTCAAGTTGTTAGGAAACTATGACTATGATATTCTACTTACAAACTTATTCACATCATTCCAATAAGTATTGTTGAAGTTGCAAGGTTTTTCCTAATTTCAATATCAAAGTAGGCAACAAAGAATATATTCTAAAATCAGATTCTAAAAATAAATAAATAAATTTGATTTGATTAGATCAATACCTATACAAAAACATTTGAATCATTCTAATCTGAGTTCTAACTTGTAAGATACGAAGAGTTTTATTTTGTAGTCAATTGACTTCTTAAGTCATTTTTTGAACTCAATTTTTTAAATTTCAAAATAAAAAATAAAAACTTAGGATATGCTTTGCTTACTAGAAAATTCTCAACAATTGAATTTGCAATCCTCTATTTCTTGTCAAAGTTATAAACAAATTAAATTTTTGTTCACCTTCCACTTCTATTTCATAATTTTTGGATCATGAATATGAAATATGTTCTTGGTAAAATCGTTTTCTATATATTCTCATCACATTTTTTAATATTTGGACTAAAATATACAAGTTATAGTATATGTTATTTTTTATTAAAATTTTTGAAATTCAAATATCTACCTTTGGGAAGGGTATATGTCTATCTAAATATCTACCCAAAGGACATATATACTTGGTTGGTGAAGATTGGGTATATTGATGTTGCAAGTCATGGAGATAGTCATTCTAAAATTTTAGGAAGATATATTTGAGCAAGTTAACTAAAATTTAACTAAAAGATCCAAGTTGGGTTTAAGAAAAATGAAAGGTGAAGATTATAATGTTGCTTGAAGCACTTTTGGGCCATAAAACTTTTATAACTTTAGGGGTTCATTTATCATACTGACCAGGACAATAGCACTTGTAATTTATTTATGACGTATTCCTCCAGCATCCTTCTCAGTAGCAAAATTGCTGAAGACAGACTCACAGGCCTAGCTTAATCATAAAAAACAGATTGAATGCTTTCATTGATGACAGATCACAAAACTTATATATATATTTACTCAGTGCCATCATGATGCTGTTACATCAAACACTACCCATAACACTCGATCTAAGATACAAGCACTCTCTCATTTGCATGTACACTTTTTTAGTTTTTCTGTGGCTACCATCCACTGATGGACGGAAGTGACAAACTAACGACGTAAGTAAGGACAACTCTCAAAGGTGACTACAGGCACATTGTCCCTCGAGGTTAGTTGGAACTTGGCCTCACAACTTGTACAAAGTTAAATCATCTGAAACTATAAAATTAAGAGTAAGAATAAGAATGAAAGAAGATGATTCTCAAGAATTATCCAAATAATAATCCTGAGGAGTAACTACTGCCAGAATGATCCATCACTGCTTGAGTGCTTCCAAAAGTGTATTAGTTGCCGAATCGGCCTCTGCAAGGATCATGTTGGGACTGTCAGAAGGAGCAACATCCGATCGGTCATAGTTGCCACTGGCACGGAGCTTCATCTCCGACCCTCCATCCACCACGCCTCGTATGACTATGGTTTTGTGCGTTCCGGACAGCAACTCCTCGTAATCAGTATCACCCGTTTCGCCCACCACCACCACCATGTTGGCCACGTCCACACTCCACCGAGCAAAGAAGTACCTGCAGATCGAGTCGAACGAACTTTTGTATCAGACATCCAGATGGCGAAAGACACAAGAACTTCAACTGTAACAACACCAGCAAGCTCAGAAGAGTCACATAAACCCTCAGTCGTCATGATCAAAATTACCCATAATGAGCCTCAGTTCATAGGTACTGCAAATGAAGGCTGATAAGTAATTAAGAGTCGAGACAGAAAATTCCTAACCATACGTAGAGCTCATTCAAGCAGCGAGGTAAGAAATGTTGGAGATGCAAACAAAGTACCTGAGAGCTTGTGATCGGGATGCCAAAAGAGGCAACACATGCAAGCGTGAAGAATTTCGGCAATACATCACATGGCACCGCAACCCGCGCATTCGCAACCGCTGCCGCAGTTGATCCACATTGGGAGCCTACAACCAACCACAAATTATATACATATATCAATCAGATACCATATCAAACAAATTTCTCTAAGTTGTAGATGTGCAACAAAAATGAAGAAAGTACAGCTAGCTCTCCCATGCAACAAATAGACCAGACTCCAAATATGACAACACCCAGCAACTTAAGCGCTGGATAGTACTTACAATGTCAGGATTGGTGACAGTGTAGGCGAGGCAGTGAGAGTTACTGCTCCCCGCATCTTCCACCAAATTTTTTGAGTCCTTGTTAGCACTCTCGGCGTCCGATGTGTTGAGGCGAGCCATGGTCTTGCGAAGGCCGTCGTGTCCCCATCGGTAGTCGATGTGGGACGTGTAGTCTTTGTCCGCCAGCAAGTCGTCGTTGTCTGCATCTGATCCAGAGGGAGGGTAGTAAACTTCACTTCCGCTACAACAAATCAGAGCATCGAACTCCATCGGGGACAGCCCAGCCGAGTTCAGCATTTCAACGATCTCCGACTTGGTCAAGGCGGAGGAAATAATCAAACCGGGTTTCACTCGGATGTTCAAGTCGGACTGAATGGCCTTCACGATGCTTTGAATCTGGTTCACGACTGCGGTGCTGGGTCTGTTGGTTGTCGTGTCGTATCCATCCACGGCAATGATCACAAGGCGTCTCCGTCTCTTCAGTGGCAGTGCCTTGTAAGCTCCCGTCGTGGAGCCGAATCCTTCCTCATTCAGCGACTCCAACCGACCACTCACGGTACGATTCTTGGTTGTGAGAGACTTGACGTCCTCCAGTCCGTTGTTCTTCCCCGAGTTCTGCTGACTTCGCAGCAGCCGCTCCAAATCGCCAGCGTTTGAGATAGAGGTATTCCCATCGACACTGAGATTCAGCGAGAAGTCCTGGTCATCACGCAGGGAATCGCTCTGAGATTCAATCTCTTCGTTCTCGGAACTGAAATCCGTTTTCCACTGCGGATGTCGCATGCGACACAAGGCGACCCGTGACAAGTATGTCCGACAATGTTCTGGCCATGAGTACAAGTGAATGTTTTTCAATCCATTCCTGCGACATAGGGACCATAGATTCCGGTCCGCAACCAACTTCAGCAGTGCGTCTCCGATTTCCTTCTCGTTGTGAGGATCCACCAGCAGGCCATTCGAAAGAGCCTGTGAAATTAAGCCAAAACATCAAGTCGCTTAATTATATCAGTCGACATCGAAGTTTGCGGATGCTATACTGTTCGAGGTTGCAAACGAAAGCACCGCAAGTCAAAATTAAGATTATAGAATTGATGTTGTACCTTATGAATGTCAACAGGTCCACCATTCTTCGTCGCAACCATGGGCAAGCCATGTGCAGCTGCCTGGAGAAGCAACGAAGGCACAGTTAATTAGTGGTGACTGACAGATTGCACTTAAAATTAAGAAGTGCAAACGATTAATATTATCACACAATGAAGAGGAATGAGCATCATCTCGTGCTTAACTCGCTTTTATAATACAATATGGACGAGAACGAATAAATTACAGCAAACGTCAACGACAGATAAGAATGATTTCATAAGCCAAAAGCTCTCTGTACCTCAATCAGAGTTAGTCCAAATGGTTCCACGAGTGCTGGATTGACGAAGACTCCCTGCAAGTTAAGTCACGGTTATCAAATCAAGCCAGCGAAACTTTGAAATCCTTGAATACCAACAGAAGAAGATCCTATGTACCGCGTTGCTCTTTCGTCGCTCTTAGTTATAACAGCAGAAAACCTTGCAGGTCTATAGTCGTCTAAGCCCATTATGAATCTTGAATTCAAATAATTGATGAGAAGAAATCACCACAAAGTACCTTGGTTCTTGCAGCAAGGCGATAGATTTCAGGAACATCACTCTGCCTGTGGTGCTTGGGATAAGCAACTTGACCATACAAGTTGTATTTGTCAATCAGTTTCAGCACAGTAGTCATCACTGTTGCGTTACCACCTGACATATCGTCAATGTCGTCACGGTTTCCCATAATCAGCGTCTGCAGCAGCAACAAAGGGGACAATTCGTCACATCAGATTCCAAGTCATGCAAAGGAGACTCGTTTCGTACCTCACTTGCAATTCATAAGTCCCTCCCCACTGTATACCAGAAAATAAGGAACGACAGAGCGACATCATACCATATTAGCCAACTCCCTCAAAGGTTGGCGTTCACCGAAAGCCCTCAACAGGGTTGTAAGATTCTTCTTCGGATCCGGACGCGCCAGAGCCAAAATCATGGGCTTGTGCGGGTTGGTGAAGAAACGCATGATCTGTTGATTTGAAAATTCAACCAACAAACAGTCAACCCATATAATTACTCAGGAGTGCCCGAACTAATTCCTAACAACTGAAAGAGAATCAAGGGAAACGAAAATTTCAAAAGAAATTTAATACTGTGAGCTGAGAATTTGGGGCCATCATCTCGGTTCATGTCGGGAGCTTCAACCACATTAATTCTTCACAGAACACTCAAAACGGATCTGCACACGTTGCAAATTTATATTTGGGATTAAAAGAACCAAAACCTCACCTCGTCCCAAATAGGAGGATTGGCTCGAGGAGAGACCGGCACAGCATTTGAGGCATCAACGGCAGTGATCATGACAGCCTCAGGCTCTCCTTCGACAGCATCTCCTCCGTCTTGAACTATGACGTTGCTAAAGTCCATTCCTGGTGGAACAACCTATACGCACAATACGTCCCAACCAAACATCAGCACACCATGCCGCACTGGTTCAGTTACAGGAGTTGTATTCCAAATAGTCTGTTTTCGTGCATGAAAAATTGAATCTCCAGGTTCAGAAGATAAGGCTTATTCATATATATACAGATAGAGCAAGAAATGAAATTTCCTCTCGAGCAACTTTGAATTGTATTGTGAACGGAAGTATAACTTCTAATCATCAAGTAACTTACCATCATCCGGGGCATGTATCGGCCATGGCAGTTGACACCTCTACGAGCCCTAGCTCGAAGGACACGCTCCAGCTTGACGTCAAAACCATCGTACAAGCCCCATTGCTCCTCGATTTCCTGTTTGGTACTCGTAATGACAAGTTCCGCTGCATCCAGCGAAAGCTCCTCCGCCTCAATCCTCCGCATAATCTTATAAGTAGTGTTGATATCCTGCTTAGATTCCCTTCCCTGCTTAAGAAGTTGCTCCAGCTTGTTTCGACCAAGCGAGTGCCCAGTCAACACCATAGGAACATTCAACGCCCCCGACAGGAGTGAAGCCGTATCCCCAGCATCGGCATAGTGGCCGTGGATGACGTACGGCCAGATTAAGTCACCACTCCCAATTTGATCACCCAGAACTTTGGACATATTGAGAATGTGCGACAATGCCCCATCCACGAACTCCTGAATGTGTGGCCACAGGAGTTCCTTTCTTAGGTATAGATCCCTGCGTTACAGAATATAATATCTTTGTAAGAAAAAGATCATTAGCTGCTTATAATGAAACTTGACTGAGCCAACGCCATATGTTAAATAATCTGCTTATTTCTTTCCACCAGAAAATCTGTCCTTGAAATTAGAAGCACCAATGCCGACAACAGCTGTCCCAGGACAGAAGGAAGAGACAGTAATCCTAAACTAAAGTCGCCCCGGCCGACCCACGACATCACAAAAGGACATGTCCTTAACTCTAGAATTTGCGAACTCTTGGTTGGCCAAGAAACACTCTTCTGTGAATAATGTGAGATGCCACACTCGGGGCGACACTAATAGTAAGAACAGAAGCCAGGTTGATTCTTTGCTAGAGTGTTGAGGGCGAAATACCTGGGGCCACAAGGAATGCGCACAATGTACGCACCGCTACTCTCACCAACATCTTCAGAGTCGTCATAGGACCCCATGCCCAACATCTCAGTGGGCTCTCCATAACTCCAATCCACATCGGGGGAGCAAATTTGGCGAGTGAGTAAGTCTACTCGATAAACTTCAGGCATCATAGCCAGCGCTCTTGCTAACTCAACCACATACTTCACCTGTTGCAAAGAATGTCAAGTTCACCCCAAAAAACTTAGACGTAGAGCAGTAAAACTGCATGTGTTCCTTCAAGAGAAAACCAATTCCGACAGAAATTGATCAAATCGAATAGCAAAGGAACCGACAATGCGCTGCAAGCATCAGAGAACCCTTTAAAACTCTCCAAACAGAGACAAGTGAGAAGAAGCACGAACCTGCCCACCAGTGTCAGAGTCCCGACCAAGCTCCATGTTCTCCCCTCGCACAAGACCGTGCAAACTGGGCAGTTTCACAAGATTATTGAAAGGAAATAGCACATTTTGCACGAATCACGCACTAAACCAGCATGAACGTCAATCCTCGAACTGGCATTGGAAAAAATATCAATCACTTCTGCTGCGCGATGGCTCCAAATATCTAGAACGTGATAACAAGATTCTCATTGCAATGCTGAAAGGAAGGAATTTATTCTCCAACACACCTGATGAGCACTATGTACAAACGCTTGGCAGGTTTCTCTCTGTCTGGAGCACTGGCCTCTCCAGGGCTGGAAGTGTTCAAAGCCAAACTACTCTCCACGCGCGGCATACTATCAACCGGGGTGCTATCCCTCTCACCCTCGGAAAGGTCCGACGACATATCTGCGGTGGCATCTTTTCTTCCCTGCTCACGCTCCATATGCCGCCTCGCAAGTCGATGTGCGTCCTCCCATTCAATCTGTCAATCAGTAGTCAAGATAGTTCCATCAGCCCAATTCCCTATTCACGAAAGACGACAGCTTCCCCTGCATTGCCTCTCAAACGACCACTGCACTCATTGTCTCTGAACTCATTCCAAAAACAATATAGAATAAAATCCTACCAATCTCTTTTTCCTCGCAATATGCCAAATCCTCCAACAAAGATGCTCCATTCGCAGAGTCCGCTCCTGCGAACTCCTCACCGCTGAGGCCTGCCAGAAGCAACCAAATTAGCCAAATGCAGACCTTCAATTCCACTGCCTGTATCCACCCAAAACTATTCCTCTTTAAGCATCATCCCTTAACCCTCAAGAAACACTTCACATTGCACTTCACAATCCAATCCCGTCCTAATCATTTTCACAAAACAAATCCACCTCGGGCCACAACCGTCCCGATGTATCCTTCAAAACACCGAAATATGCAAAAAGAGCAAAAGAACGCAAAACAGGACAAGATCTCCACGCATGCAATGTCGCCACTGTCAAATTACCAAAAAAAACTATCAACAGAAATTCGCAGATCCTCAACGCAATGCAAAACCGAAGACCGAATCGAATTTGAGCGCGCACCTTGATCCAGGTGCGGTACAGAGAAGAGTCATCGAACCCCGTGACACTCTCCACAAAATACTTGGCCGCTTTGAAATCGTTCACGCCGACCGTCCGTTGGTCATGGATCCTCTCTCCCGTATCCAGAATCGCCTCCAAGTATCCATTAATCCACTCGTTCCCGGCCGCCATCGCCACGAAACCAAACCAAACCAAACCAATAAAAATAAAACAAAACTTTCAACAACCACGTGCACACGTCCTCCCCGCAGCAAGAACCGAGGATAATCGCTCACGTCCTCATCTGCACACAATAATCCAACATCCCCATCATCGAACACTCGCCAAAGCCAAGCAGCATGCAATCGGCACCAAATCAGAAACCGAAAAAAGCAGAGGCAAGCTTTTTCCCCAGCGGGAAGGACAAGAGCCAAGCGCGCACCACGAGCTATGGCGGAATGTGGCAATTGTGTGCGGATGCTGCAATTGATTTGGTCCCCAGAGGAGAAGCTCGTGGTGCCTATGCCCGCCCTGTTTGGGCGTCTGTGTGTCCGTCCGTCCGTCTGCCCGCCCGCCCGCCCGCCCGGGTTGTGGTAACGAGCGGAAGGGAAGTGGCGACCACCACACAACACAAGTCCAACAAATGAACCCCGTCTAAGCAATATGTAGCTTGGATTTTGTGATCTCAAATCCCAAGCAATGATCTGCATGTAAAAGGGGCTGGGGCTGGGGCTGGGGCGTGGGCTTGCTTTGCTTTGCTTTCGCCAGAGTGGATGCAGGGGAGTCCTGTAAGCTGCTCGCACTGCCCAAGGGTAAGAATCGGAAGAAAACTTTACTTTTTTTTCACTGCTCTTAACTTACTGTGGGCCACGGTAAATAATCCTAATGCAACTGAACAGGGTAAAAAATACACTTTTCACTGCTATTAACTTACTGTGGGGAGGGTCAAAATTACACTACCATACCTGGTGGTGATCAGGGTTGGGTGCAATATGTATATTACTTAAAAAAATAAAAAATAAAAAAATGCCATAATTAATGGGGGATTATATTTCTAATTTATTTTGTATGGAATAAAAGAATCTCATTGGGATTGTTCTATTTTTAGCAACTATCCAATTTTATATTTGTGAGTAGGAGATGCTAACCTTGACAACTAGATAAAGTAATCCTTATGCAGCTCTCACTCTTGAAGGTTGAAAATTAATATATATATACAATTTTTAGTGCAATTGTTGTAGGCCATACTACATCTACATATTCATTCCCAAAGAATGAATATTAGAAGAAGTGCACTTTTAGTACTTACACTCTAGGGTACACTAATCTTGAAGCCAAAGGCTAAATCATATTGCATACAATATGCAAACTTGCCTAAAATGCACAAATTCTAAACTTTTTACGTGATTGAAACCACAAGAACTTATTATTTATTACTAGTGATTAAATTTGGAAATTTTTAATTCATATTTTGAACTCAAAGATTCCAAGGAGTTGTAAATTGATTCATTTATTTTACAACTTGCACTTTTAAACAAACTACAATTTTCAATACAATCACAATAGGCCACACTAATCCTACAACTAAGAATCTAAACTTGAGCCTTGTATATAAACCAACTTGGGCATACAAATTCTACTTTAGACAATCCTGAAAAAAAACAAAAAAACAAAAAAACTAGGTGGCTTCGTGTTACTATGCCTATGTACAATTGTTGATGATTGTATTGCAAGGAAGAAATATAATTTTTTAAATTTATCTTTAAAAAAATCCATCATTACCAATTACCAATAAAAGAAGAGACATAGCAAATATCAACATACTAAAAATATTATTATAAAAAAATTCACAATATTGCTATTGTTGCTTATCAAAGTTTCATATTTCAATTTATGTACCCCCTTTTTTTATAAAAATATCATCAAGATAAATGTTTTTTTCAATGTTTGTAGAGTTTTTATGAACTTCATAGGTATATCTATGACTTCAAATTTTCATCTATCTTTTGCACTACTATTTTTGTTGTTGTCTTTATTTATACTATAATTAGAGTTTTTGGAAATGTATATCACTTTATATCCTGCAATTCCTAAATTCAATCAATTTTTCTTTCATTTTTCATCAATTCTCAATACATTAATTTTTGGATACCATCAATTATTGACTTTGTAAAAACTTGATACTTTATTATAGCTTTTGGAGAGATTTTAATCCACAATATGTTTGGACATTACTAATTCTTCCTCTTAGAGTAATTGCACAAAAAGGTGTAGTATAGAAAACAATAGATTTGTAAAGTACTTGTAAACTACAACATTAAATAGTAGAAGATTCATACCTCAAGCTAAATGATCAATTGCTAATTTGTGCCAACAATTTCCTTGTTGCAAAGATCATAAAGTTATAAAAAATATCTATTGAACAAAAGGAATACCATTTTTAAAGGCAAGTTCTACCATTAAATGTACTTAATGTTATGATGAGAATGTTAGGATGATGAATATATAATTAGTATTAATAAAAAAATAGTTTTGTTACTTACCTTATTGGATTGCCTATTAATAGACTAAATTGTTTAAGTATTAAATCAAGTGTATTGTTGACATTTAGTATTTGTAATAAAAATAGGATTAGATTCTTTATTCATAAAGTCTTTAAGAATCAATATTTTTATTACCAAAGCTTAATTTGTCATTTGGAAATAGTTAGAAAATAATTGTAAATATGACAATACAAATTAGAGTAATTGGCTTTAAATTTATAATAATAAAAAATAATCAATTGAATAGCTTGTATAGTACATAGTATTCTATTTTTAGAAAGTATTCTTTTAGATTTAGTTTTGACACTAAAAAGCTAAAGGTGGTGAAAGTAATTTTTTGCTTTATATTTAAAAGTAAAATTCATTTTAAGACTAAGAAAGTTATTTCTAGAAGTTATAGAAGTCATTTTTGCAATTGTTAGTGAAGAAATAAATTGAAAAATTAGTGTAAGGAAATAGGCAATACAAACTTTTTTCATGTATATTAGTATATATATCCTAATAATATAGATTTAAATTACAAAATGCATTCCAACATTCTATAACTTTAATTTTATAAATTTCTCATGTTTTGAACATTCTTCAAATTTTTATTCATTATTTATAAAGTTGACCCCTAATTAAGGTTTTGTAACTATAATGAATATAATTTGTATATGGACATCTAAATCTAGTATTAATTGAAACAATTGACATTATCCATTACTATTATGGAGGTCTAAAAACATTTCCATCTTTATAAATTTCCATTGAATGGGTAGTTTAGAATCAATAAATGGGTTTTTATGATTCAAAAAGTTGGAAAATTGTGAAACTATTTTGAATGGATTTTTATTTGAATTGCTAATGATTTATTCTATAAAAATTTCTATGTGCTCTTGAAGATACTAAGATTGTTGTTCTTCAATACACATACCTTAGATCAAAGAGTATTAATCATCTTTTCATTGTATACCAAAGAGTCTAATCCAAGTTATTGTTATATTGAAAATTTACTCAAGAGCAATAACTATGTTTTGATAGAATATCTGACAATATATTCCCCTATTATCAAAGGATGAACCTGATAAATTGTTATAAAATCTTGTGCTGAAATTATTTGGGAGGATGAAAAAAAAATACGTTTTTGGATGAAAATAATAATTCTATTTACATTTGGATGTTTCATCTGTCTTATGAATGCAAATAGCTTTTCCAAAGATTGTTTTTTTCTTGATCTAAAAGAAAAAAATAAATAAACAAAAAACTATAATTCAATCATCTAGAGCTTTATCACATAAGTATGGAAGTAATGAATAGTACATTTTCTACTCTAATAAAGGTGTTTGATTGATCAATCATGTGATGATCTTCAAGTTAGGTAGAAATTTCAATATCCTTTCATCCCCCAATTCTATTATATAGGATTTTCTTAAAGTATTACTAATATGACCTTTGGCTATTAGTATGAAATGTCTTCAACTTTATACATGATTAATATGATTGCAAACTATAAGAGATTCTTTTATTAATAAATGGTTTTGAGTCTTTCTTGAATATAATTCAAAAATGCACTTATATGATACTTTTAGTTTTTTCCATTCCTCAACTTAAAAAATTCACAAAAATTACTAAAGTACTCTACAAAAAAATAATTTCAGCTTCAAATCTATCATTTCCATTTGTCTGAAAGTGAAAGTGTTATTTTTGGCTCAATTGGTACTCATCAAACAAAAATATGAACAATTTTAGAAAACCCTACTTCAAGTCATTCTAGAGGTACTTTCATTCCAAATTTTGGTTCATTTTCTTTAGTCTAAATATAGACTATATGATGCCTTCCTACAAGATGATTTTGTCATAAAGTTATAAATAAAGTTGTATTAAATTCATGGCAAGGCCCAAATCTAATGTTTAAAGAAAATCTCCGATTTGTTCATTGTTAGCTAGTGGAATTGGGGAAAAATTTGGTTGCAATTTGAAATCATCCAGAAAAAACTTGGTGCAAAATCTAAAAAACTTCTAATTGGAGGAAAAAAATAGAGAAAAAAAATAGACTTGGTACTTAAAAGACGATTCAATATAAGAATTATAGGATTCTACCCATTCCTGATCACCTCCTTTCCTTCCTTTTGGTAGTATAAGGTGGTGTATTTCCATGCACATACGAGATGACTAAATGATCAGAAATGGTGCATCATGATTGGGCTACAAGACTCTTGATTTCGCAAAAATTCTTTGTCAAAAATAGGATGGCCTATGAGATAAATGGAAACTTCATCTAGAAAATTTATGGTAATTTTGTTTTGGGAGTTATAATTTCTGAAAAATTATGAAATCCTCCTAAAATCTATTCCTGCATGCATGTAAATTTTTTCCACTTAACATACCTCCACTCCACTCCAATTGCTTAATATGTAGTCGGAAATGGGTTGGCTCCCCCACAGGAATATAGGTGGTAAGGCTCCCAAAATATCCTGAGCACTGGTCCAATCCCCAATTTTGACCGCTCAGTGAAGGCCTCAAACTGGTGAAGGGGAAGAGTGGCGTGCTGCTTTATTTTACTACTGGGACGAGTCCAGTCCAGTCCAGTCCAGACGGGCTTTATTGTTGGGCCCTGGCCTGGCTTCCCTACTCAGGGCCCAAACTGAACTTGG
Source organism: Pseudoscleropodium purum (assembly GCA_963969395.1). Lineage (NCBI taxonomy): Eukaryota > Viridiplantae > Streptophyta > Bryopsida > Hypnales > Brachytheciaceae > Pseudoscleropodium > Pseudoscleropodium purum. The sequence goes on from OZ017802.1 coordinate 1,355,241, forward strand.
GCCGGGAACACGGACTCCACCACAGACGGGTAGGAATCAACTGGTAGGGAATGAGTTTGGGGGGGGGGGGGGGGGGGCGCGGGACACATGCACCTGCCACTTGGCAGTGTCCGTGTGGCAACCCAACCATCTTCGCTGCCACTTGGCACGAGCCGGGGCCCTGGCATCTCCTTCCAGAATCCAGATGCTCGCGGCTTCAGTCGTTTGCCCAGCCACTGCGTGCCTGACGGCGCCCTGCTTGGTCCCCATGATTGATTGGAATTCCTTAGGCTTAATTGGGTCAAGGACAGAGACAAAGGCACCTATCTAACTTGTTATTACACCCCAAGTTGAAAAAAATGGAATCGAGGGACTGGAGGAGGTTCATGAAGTGATTGTTTATCAGCTGATGTGCAATTTTGGAGAGTTTGGACGGCTTCTTCAAATATATTTCAGTAAATTTGCCTAGAAACATAACTGAAATCGGCATCGAACCCGGGTCACATCATTATTTTTTTTATGGAGTTTTCAAGTCTTGAGTTCAAAAGTTTCATCCTATTCACAAAAACTCTCACTCTATCTCAAATATCCAATTTTGTATTAGAATTACACAACCTCTTATTACGTACATCAGGGTAATTCACTGCAGAAATGACTAACTGGCTATTAGAATGCATCCACGTCTCTTGATTTTAGAGCCATGATTCATCTCCCACAAGGACTTTGGAGTGGGGTCTTCAACATACTCCAACAAACCTACTCTGTCTTGACTCGCACTGTTCTTAAGAAAAGGACCAAGTACTTATATTCCGCAAGTCTCAGTCTCAAGTCTGTTGGTCCTTGTCCTCTGCATATGCGCTAAGATCAAAATCCTCCAAGTAAGGTAAGCCTTACTCGCGGATGCAGAACAGACATGGTTTTCAAGGTGGTTTCTAGATTAGTCATGAATGAGCTCACTAACACTAACATGCTTGGTCTTTACGTTGTCTAATTTACTCAATGTCAGAAGAAGCCTATAGCAAATGGCTGTCTACTGTAAGTTGATCCCCACCCCACCCCACCCCACCCCAAAAAAAGAAGGCAGAGTATTTTTTTTTAATTTAATTTATCTGGGGCAGTGTAAAAGCTATCCACAGTTCCACACTGCAGTTGATGATGCTAATAACATCCACGAGCATGGACAAAACATACAAAACATGGATGAAAGTTTTTTGAAAAAACCATCTAAAATTTTGTACACTCCATCAGCCCAAGATTCTACATCTATTTATAGTAATTTCATCCCGTGAGAAAGGGGGAATATACTGCTAAGCACTATTTCCCAAAACCAATGCTTTCAAGCCAATTTCCACTGAACTGGCATTGCTTCCATGATCAGGTAAGGTTTCACTCTCACACCAGCCACAGCTTCTTACTCATTGAGACTGACCGCCTGACTTCCCAAGCACTCGCCGGTGCCGTTTGAGCTTAGAGTTTTAGAGTTTGGGTATATACGGTTGGAACCTCTTCCCCACAACCGAAATGATGCTCTGTCTTATCCATTTTGGAAAAGGCCGGGACTTCACCATTCAATCGTGATATGCAGCATGTGGCAAATGGGTTTTCAAGTAGAGGGAAAGCAGGGAACTCCTGTGCGGGTCTTTTTTTCCCAGTGGGTTCCTCATGTACAGTAACTTATGATGCAAGCGCCATCCAAACACTTGACTTGTAATGAAGACATGAGATACTTTTTAGATTTTTTTTAGAATAGTCGCTTGCATCCAGTAGATACTTGTGGTTCAAGGGGAGTAATAGGGTTGTTAGCATGTGAATATAGAATCTATGAGCCTGTACACAAAAAGAAATCTTATAAATTTTAATTAATATTTTGTATTAAATTTAATACAATTGTATTTAAATGAATGCAATTTTAGCATTGTTTTAGTCACAATTTTATTAAATCTTTGTTGTTTTCAACATGGTTGTAGTAGATTTAGCACAAAAAATCAACTAAAATGTGTGAGATTCTTTCTAGTGATAAATTTAAGAGTCTATATTATAGACACCTTCTATGGTTATTGATGTTTATGTTGTAGATACCTAGCATTATAGATTCTTTTCATGTTATAGTGTACCTATATTATAGATACATATATTTGAAATATTTTCAAATGGTCATAAGTACATACCAACAACTAGGTTGAAGGTTCTGTGAGTGCCCAATTTGTCACTTGGGACTCACCCTTTTATCTATTTATTTATTTTGGTTGTTAGTATTTTGAATGTAATTTATTATACAAAAAATCCTAAAAAGAGTATAAAGCCAAAATAGGTATGTCACATGTTATTATAGTACTTGGTCCTAATTAGCTTGTTTCCCTCATGTATAGTGACCTACAATGCAAGCACCATCTAAACATTTGACTTATAATGAAGACATGAGATACTTTTAGATTCTATTGTAGAATAGTTGCTTCCAATAGATACTTCTGGTTCAAGAGGGGAATGCTAGGGCTATTAGCATGTGAATATAGAATCTATGAGCCCATACACAAAAATAAATCTTACACGCTCCAACTAATGTTTCTTGTTAAATGTAACACAACTATGTATAACCCCTAAAATTCCTTAATTATGTTTTCACCCAAAACACTCTAAAATTGCCATTTTGGGGACAAGTATAAAAAAAATTCAAAACATTTTTGGACACACTCAATCATAGGATCTTGTAGTATGATCATTTTAGAATATGTATAAAAAATTTAAGAAATTTCCACTATGTCAATTGGAAGATATTAGTGTTTGAATTGACAAAAAGTATTTTTCTTTCCTTGCAAAAACACGGCCAGCTCCACTTCACAAGGTCACATTTGTACACAAAAATGCCCAACATAGTTGAAACTCTTTGGACTCATTCTTCAAGGCAAGTTGGCTACATGCTTGAAAAATTTCAGATCATTTGTAATTGTACAACATATAAGAAAAAAATAGAAAGTAGAAAGAAATAGAGAATGAATCAAAATACTAAATTGTTTAATAATTTAGTTATGGAATTGAAAAATGGCAATCCCAATGGTTATAATGTTGTAGTAAACAATCTTCACCAAATATTTTTATTGTTTTCCCAAAATATTGAAAATTGAGTTTAATAAAGAACTTCAAAGTTTATTTGGGAGTAGAGAATTGATGACCACCCATAAACTAAAATACCTCATAACTTTTGAGTCCTCTCTCTCTCTCTCTCTCTCTCTCTCTCTCTCTCTCTCCACTCACATGCACCTACCCTAAAAAGTTATATTGCCAAAAAATGCACCTTAGTCCTTCAGGGGTTAAAATAATGCAATTTCAGAAATTTTTTAGTCACAATTTTATAAAATTTGCATCATTTTCAACATAATTGTATTAGATTTAGTACAAAAAATCAACTAAAATGTATGAGATTTCTTCTATTGATAAATCTAGGAGTCTATATTATAGACACCTTCTATGGTTATTGATGTCTACGTTATAGTGTACCTAAATTATAAATACATATATTTGAAATACCTTCAAATAGTTGTAAGTATATACCAACAACTAGGTTGAAGGCTCCTAGGCTCACGGCTTTGTATTCATGTGCTAGCATTTGTTGGAGTTTAAAGACACTCTAGGCTTATTTGCTTAAACACTAAAAACAAAAAATGCTCTTCTTTCTTTTGCCTTGAATATATGTCAAAAAAATTGTTTCTCTTTGATTAATTTGTTTACCTTAAAAGAGAAGTGGTTGGATGTACTTAAAGAACTTGATGAGGAGGCCATTTTACTCAAGTACAAAAAAATTGGAAAAAATGAAAATTTAAATGGAAACAAACCCATGATCATGCTAAATGAGAGTGAAAATGAGAGACTTGGAGTTCATAGTACCTTTGTTGGTGCATAAATGACAATTTTCTTGTGAAATTTGGAAGGTAAGATCATCAAACAAGGACATATTAATCCAAAAGAAAGATTTTTTAACTTGTAAAAATCCTTAAAATCAAATTGTAATTGTTGAGGTTTTAGTCCAGTCTCAGAGGGTAGTGAGCGACTGTAGTAAAAAACTACGTGTGAACAAATGATAAGGTGCCTAAAAAACATTGAGATAAAAATTATAATTTGTTTTTTATACTATAGAGTACAAAAATGCCATGACATGCCTTCAAACTAGTATAGGGTATAGAAAAATAAGTTCAATTAGAAAAAAATTAGACTTAGGATACCCCCCTTTTTATTCTATTTTTGGGGGCCAAATATATTAAATATTGTTGCCTTGTGAGTGGCATATTCAAAGTGTTCAATAATTTTATAGACTTTACTAATTTCTACAGTAGACGTTGGTTGGCTTTAGATGATTATCTTTTACTTTTGAAAAGATGTTGAATTTCAATGGGTTTGGAAAAAATGAGGTAAAAAAAAAATTTATAATAAGATAGTATATGATATATGATACATGATATATGATATATGATATGTTCATGGCATTTGGAAATTAAAATTAATGTAAGCCTTCTTTTTAATGATCCAACTTGGAAAATTATATAATCATAAAGTGCCAAAAAAATAGTAGACAAAAAATAATATCCCCCTATCAATTGGGGAGGTGTTTGCACATATATCCTTATTTTTTTATGGACTATAGTCCCCGAGAGTCCAATATTGCAATTTGGATTTTGAATTTTTTACTTGTGAAAATCATATTTTTTTATACTAATATTTTTGGAAAATTTACAAAAATGCATGCAAATTTAGAAGCATTTCCTTTGAATTCATTAGTATGTTGGCCATGAAAATTCAATTTTTGTAATTATTGAAGGATTTGTAAGGAATTGTCACTTGGAAGAGTTTTTTTGGCACTTTTTGATTATGGCACATCAATTGCTCTTTTGGGCAATGGCAACAAGTTTAGCTTTTAGGCCATAAAAATTGCATTTTGAAACTTTGATTTTATTTTTTCTTAGCTTCTTTTACTTTATATTGCTTTATGACAACAATCAACCATTTGCATTTTAAAATAAGCTTTTTGTGAAGTTTTGGAAAATTTATGAATTAGTCTTGATGATTTGCTCTTGAAAAAGGAATGTGAAGTGTTATAAGTCTTCTACAGAGTGGATTCAAAGTTGTGATTTTTGGTGTGGTAATTTTCAATTCAAGCATGTATATCATTTTCAAATATGTAAACTTATTTCTATATATCCTAATATTTCTTGAATTTTGAAGTTGAAATACATCCACAAGCACAAGGTAAAATAAAACACTTCATACTTTGATTATGTCAATCTTAAAAATAGTAAAGATTTTCAAATTGAAACTTTTTGTATACATTCTAAGTGAAAGTAGAATTAAGATTCTACATTTACAATTGTCATTTTTCTTACAAATTTCTCCATCTAAAATCTAAAATCCAAAATGATCATTTTTTGGAGGGGAGGTTGAACTCAAAATGCAAAGAATTTTTAGGGATAAAGAATAGGAAAATTTCCACTATTAAAAAGTGTCTACAAATTGTTACCTCCCTTGTGGAATTTTAATTTACTTTAAAACTTAAATTTGGTTCGATGGTATTTTAATATCCCTATCTATTTGTACTAAGCAAATATTAAAAGTTCTCTAAATTTATCACATAAATTTTATTTTATATATAAACATTCCTAAACCATGAACTAAAATCAAAATTTTCTACTTAGTCCTAAGTACTTAAGAAATCAATAGTAATCAAATGACATTGTAATTAAATAGAAAGTGTAATTTCCAACAAAGTAATTACCTTGTAATTAGATCCTACCATATATTATATCTGGCTATCAAGATTAGCATTTTATGTTGAATATTTAATTAAAGTTGGGAAAACAAATCTGATAGACAATAAATTAGGAATAATCCTTTGAAATCTATATATTTATTTAATTTAAAAAATAACTATCCTAAAATCCTAGTATCATTTGTTTAAATTTTTTTTTGCCAACTTTGATAGTTGAAAAATGAATTGCAAACTTTAATGACACATAGTGTAATTTCCTTATACATTATCTAATTGATAATCATTTTAGTTTGTGGAAATACTTTCTAAAATTGGCAAACGATCTACAAATTAAAAATTTCATTTTAACCCCTAAAGGACTGGCCTGCGTTTTTTGGTTGTATAGATTTTTTTGTCAAGTCATTGTGACCAAAAATTTGCATCTTTTAGGCTGAAATTTTAATTGAAGGTGTGAACAAGGAATATCTTTCATATGCAAAAATTTCATGACATTTAGAAATGGGAGTCAAAAGTTATAGCCTAAAATGTTACTTTTTTTGTAACTGGGCAGTTTGGGCAGATTAGAAAAAAACACTTTTTTTCAGAAACCAAAATTTGAAATTGGTTTTCTAGACTTATATACAAGGAAAGCTTTGAATGATTCCATTTTGATCAATGAATCAAAACTTATGAGGATTTTTTGTTTGCAAGTAGTTATGGATTTCCTATTCTAAAATAAACTTTGAAATCCTTTATCTTACCCAATTTTCAATATTTTTGGAAAAAAAAAAATCCTAGGATGCAAATTGTTTATTATAAAATTTCAACCATTGGGATTGTTATTTTCAATTCCATATTTTAATTCTTAATAATTTAGTATTTTCAATCATTGTCTACTACTACCTACTTGCTATTTTTTTCCTATATGTTGTACAATTCCAAATGATCTGAAATTTTTCAAGCATGTGGAAACTTGTCCCAGAAAAAGAATCCAAAGAAGCACCATCATTTTGGTCATTTTTTCATAGAAAAGTGATCTTGTGAAGTGTAGTTGCCCAACTTTTTGCAGGGCAAGAAAAAATGATTTTAGAGAATTTGAATGCTTATATCTTGCAATCCACACGGTGGAAATATCTGAATTTTTCACCACATGTTTTTTATACTACATAGATCCTACGGTTACATATGTCAAAAAAATTCAAAAATTTGCTACTTGTACTAAAAATGGCAGTTTTTGAACTTTTTCGATGAAAACATAGTCATGGAACTTTAGGGGTTAATAATTAAAATTGCTAAAAAGTGTTGTAAGTAAGGAAAATGGTTGTCCTATTTTATAGTCAATACTAATAACTCTTTAAAGACTAGCACTCAAATTTTGAACAACCAATGAATGCAAACATGTTCCAAGCATATTGAAAGCATTTTGAAAACCATTGTAAATGTAAATAATTGTCCTCTAAGTTTGGAGCTTCATTTTAGTGTATTTCTTCACTTTTTTTGGTCGGTTTAGGGCCTTTGATTCTAAATATGAATTTGAAATTTTCAAATGTGATCACGGACCGTAGCAAATAAAAACTTGACTAAGGTGTTTTCCCTAGGATAAACCAAGGATATTCAATAAGACCTACAATAAACAATTATTAACCTGCTTTTGAGAATAGGCTCAAAAATAATTTGTAACTCAAAGTAAACAAGTGCACACATATAGAGGTGGTGATATTCAATTACTATGCTCAACAATATGTTTAAGAACCATACCAATATTGAATTTTTCTACTCCTTGAATCCTAGTACTTACAATCCTTTGGTACCAAATTATAACTATAGGATGCGTAGGATTTTTCTAAAATTTCCTTGCAATTTCTAAGATATAGACATTTTAGACATTTTTTTAGAATTATTAAAGTTAGTACAGATTGCTTAACCTATGTAAAAAACAATTTTAGTTTTTGAGTTTCCTACTCAAGACATATAAGCATTCTTCTTCTTTGAAAATAAACTATTATTTTTATATGTTAAAATGTTCACTTGAAAATGTCAAAGTTGGCTTCAACAAAAATACAAGCAAGGATTGTAAGACACAAACTTTAAATGCACTAAACACTATGAGAAACCTTTGTTTTATGTTATGAGGCCTAATTTTTTTAAATAAAATTTAGGTGATGTTTGATGCAACAAACTGATGTTCTTATGTCAACAAAAATGTTCAATCAACATCAAGGTTGACATAAAAACATGGGTTTGTTGCATTAGACATCACCTAAAATCCATTTTCAAAAATTAGGGCTTGTCACATAAAATATGGGCTTTTTATAGTGAAATATCATCAAAACTAGAAAGAAAAATTGCACAATTAATATATAAACTAGCACTCTTAGAAATACAATGACAAATTGACAATTAAAAAAAATGGTGTGATGCTCTATTACAAAATTGGAAGAAACATAGGATGGATGTTGAGTAAGAAGATTCAAAGAAACATTTGCCAACATAGAGTTACATATACAACCTTTGTGTGGTTTGTGTGACTAATCTTGTAGCTTCTATTGTTGTGTACACAATAGGACATAACTTTTTTTAATCATGGTTGCTTTGAAGACTTCCATTATGTGTCCAAAACCATAGAGACAAACATCATCAATGTTGGACAATCTATGAAGCACCATTTGAGTGTATGAATCCTTTCCCTATTTTTGGGATCCATTCCTTACATTTTTTTTCCTATCTAGTGAAAAATGTTTTTCTTTTTAGAAAATGTCTTATGTTTTGCAAATAAACTTTAAACTTGCCTTAGAGTTCATTTTTGCTTTGTCAAGTCATGCATGAACTACTAGAATGTGGGAAGGATTTTGAAATTGCAATTGAGTTTTTTCCCTAGACCACTAATTCTTTTCTAAACAATCAATCTAATGTCACCTACATTAATTAGACTCCATGCCAAACCATAAAGTCACTAAACCCTGGGTACTTTGCATTTAGATTGTATTGTAACAACCTTCTATGCTACATCATAAATGGATTACTAGGTTAAAAAAAAAGCAAAGACTTCCAAAATTGGAAAATAGGGATACAACTAGAGGGAAATCCTACCAATTGACATGAAGGAGTGGGGTCAAAGTGCAACCATGTACAAAGTATGGGTAGGCACTTCCATTTCTAATGGCAAATGGGGTGTAGAAGAACCTGAAGGCAATGATAGGTCCAACTCCTAAACCTGGTATTTTTTAGACTCCCAAACCTACATTTAGCTAGCCCTATGAAGCAATAGGCTTGAGAATTCAATCTATTTTACAAATTTGTGTGATTTTTAGAATTTTAGTATGGAAAAATTCTTAAGATAGAAGAGAACATTGGAATTTATAACTAATCAATTTTTGAAGAAACAACTTTATAAAAAAGATATGAATTTCTAAAAATTTACAAGTGTATGCTTTTTTGTAAACAGGATTGCACATTTCAAAATTTTCCTACATGTTGTACAATTCCATTTAACTTGAAATTTTCAAAAACATGTAGTTTACTTATCATAAAGAATGAATCCAAAGAAGCACAAGTGATATGAACCATTTTGGAGGTGAATTGATCCTTCTAAAGTGTAGCTACCCAAATTTTTTCAAGCACCAAAAAAAGGATTTTGATCACTCTAAATACTAATTTCTTCCACCCACATGTATTTTTAGTAAACTTTTGCTAAAAATCTTCTTAAAGATCATTACTTATATTCTTATCTCTAAGACTATACTTGAAAACTCACTTAAAACACTCCTTTCTCTTATAGTAATATCACTTGTGTAACCTCAATTATTGATTTCATTGAAGCTTTATTGCATGCAATCAATCCCTTAGGATAAAGATATTCCATTAAACTATCATTGAAATACAATCATTTACAAGAGGTGAAATGTCTTGATCTCATCTCCTACATTTAAGTGCAATAGAATTAATTGTATAAAGTAGAAGGAAACCGGTTTATGGTTGTAAGCTAATTTTGAAATGTAGTCCTAATAATAAATGCACCACTTGGTTTTGAGTTAAGCTCAAAATTTAAGATCCTCATTTGAAGTTATGACCCCGACTTTTCCTTCATGCTATGTGCATGTAAGTTTTCATTGGTGGAAGCCATACCAAAGATGAAGCTTTTCTATTTAAGATCCAAAAAGAATTTGATCCCTAGTTCTCTGTTTTTTTGCTATTTTAAAGGAAAAAAACTTAGTTTCCTCCCACTTTATGATTAACTCTAATATCAATGACCTATGTATTCAAACACTTAGTTGGCCTCAAATTGGCAAGTTAGATGTCACTAGGACTTGGCTAAATGGAATTGAGATAAATAATATATATTTTATAAAGATACTAGCTAAACCTACATATAAGAACAAGGCAATAGACAAGGGAAACATGTGTATAACATATCACAAAAATGCTCATCACACTCTAGGTTTCATTGTGAATGTCAATTGAAATAATTGGATGGTATTTCTCCAAGATGAAAATGTAATAAATTTTGTGACAAGAATTGGGACAAGGGTAGGGGTAGTGATACTTTGTACTTAGTATAATCAATACTAGTGTGCCCTGTACCATTGCCACAATCAAAACAAAAACAAAAACAAAATTTTAATATTTTTAATTCATAAAAACTTCAAATTCAATAACTTTTATGCCTTAAGTCAGAATGCTATGAAACCAAGCCTATGCACCCCTCCTCGCCAATATCAAACACACAAATGGGAGATGCACACTCTGGGAGATCTCAACATAACAAGTAAACAAAACAAACAGACTAACTTAATAGGAGGATAATATATAAGCAAAAATATGCAAAAATTCAAGAAAGGATTAAGGAGCTAAGTGATAACACTACACAAACCAGGTAAATGAAGTCCGAAGCTCCCCGGAATTAGGCAGGGTCTCCAATATTCATCAAACCCGCTCATAAAAAGGACGCATAACAACTCATAAATAGGTCATTCTAATTCATGTGTTACCTGAGACTATTCAGCACGTCTCCTACAGTCACTGTAGCAACGTCCTCAAGGGATGCTGCTGTTCTACAAGACTCAATATTGAAAGGAATTGCATCATTCTTTTCCTGCAAAGAGGACGCAATCGAGTTACCTATAGGACAACTTATGGCATTTTACACCGGGTGACGGTCGTGTACAATTTTTATATAAGCTAAGAAGTGTTTGCTTGCGCCAAGCGCAAGCATTCAGACTGCAGATCGGCAAGCATTTCCCGAATGATCCGTTCCGAGACGCCACGGACGTAGCCGTTGAGCGGCCAGGGAGGAATAATGGCCGGCTCCAGAACTTGTTGAAAATTGACCCATGATCCAACCGGTGCGTTGCTCTCCCGTGACTCAATTGACATCTCACTGGTCAGCATGGGCTCTATTTTCCAGGAGCCTGAAAATTTCTTCATCATCCCTTGTTTCGAAAGATCAAACACCATCTGCAGATGAACACCGCGAAAAAATTGTCTCAAGGAAAAATTTATAGAAAAAAAATACACAGCATTCTAAGAAAACTCTTCTTGAGCACTCTGAGTTGGCATGAACAGGTAACCTTGACAACTTGTTTTGACCTCTCCGACTCAATGTTCAGGAAGACCTGACTACTACTGTAAGAGCAGCCAGATGAAATGCCCAAATCATTGATTCGGAATTCAGACTTAAAAAAACAAAACTTTAAGCTTTGACAAAAATATTTACAGGTAGAAATCGATGGGATAATCGATTAAGTCAATAAGTGACTGGTTGGCTATGGATAACATAGGAAAGCAACAAATTTTTCTCATATGTCTGCCGGGCACTACTTTGAATTGACATGAAAAGAAGTTCCAGGCGCATGAAAAAGAATCCATAACTTGCGTTGCACAATTGATCTCATATTGAACAGGAGAGTCAATGAACCACTGTCTTCACGAGAGAGTATGTCAATCCTTCAGTTTAACATGCCTTTGCTCTAAATGACTCACAGTTGGCACTGTTCTGAAGAGGTACTATGGCACTAAACTCAACGTGACGTGCAACTTTAATCTTCACGACATAGTTTGAATGAATAACGAGTGTGCTATAGTCAATGGAAATGTAGCAAGTGCGCAGGAAATTCTAGAAGGGAAGGTCACAAGAGCTGTAAGTGTATCACTCAAGAATTTTTTTGAAATATACCTTCCCGATCCAGATCAGGAAGGAAGCCAGAATGACATTCACACAGAAATTGAGGTTTATGAGATGATCGCACAGGTACGCACCGATTTCTCGTTGTGGTTCTGCTCCACAATCACTCGTGACGAGAATGTTCCCGAAAGCATAAGAAAGCGCCACCGACCGAGCTGCTCCACCTCCACCAGCTGCCGGTTGCCATCATCCTCCAGCACTTTCCGAAAGACGACCTCCTGCCACAACCACACAACACCATACACGATCACCATCTCCTCACCAAGGCAATCTAATCTTGCAATTCATCCTCAAATCTTCACTACGGAAACACAGAATATACAAAATCTCACCAAATCACTCTAATCTTGCAATTCATCCATATCTCCGCTACGGAAAGACAGAATATAAAAATCCTCCTGCTTGTAATTCCGCAACAACTTGAACGTTTCTATGACGTTTGTCAATCTCTGTACGTGAACTCACAGCTGAAGAACAGAATCCAAAAAAACATAGTTTAAGTCAATCGAAGAATAGTGAGACCAGACCAATTCCATATTCAAGAGAAAATTGTGACCAAACACCTCACCTTGATGTTTTTGAACACACGGCGATTGTTTGGATCCGTGATGATGTTATACACGCCTTCGGGATCCAATGCTACAGAGAAGCGGGCGTCGATCTGACAGAAGCTGCCTTTCGGCTGCGTCACTTCCAACACGGGCGGCTCATGCACGAACTCCGCCGTCGGCTGCCACGCTTCGTCTTCCAGCTCCGTCTTCCCGCCTCCGTCCACTCCATCCAGCACCTTCACCGCTTCGCCATCGCCACCGCGGTCCATTGCGTCCTCCTACGAATCTCTTCCTCTCGTCGTCGTCGTCTCATCACATTTTCCCCCTCCCGCACTCCAAATAGGCACGGTCTTCGTACTTGTGGGGTGCCCAACCAAATCCGAATCTTTAAAAATAAAATGAGCGCGTGTATTTCCTTCAAGCTCCACAAAGAGGACAACTGTGTGGCAGATCTGCAAAGCGCGATCCAAAAAGCTCCGGAGACAGAGCAAAGCAGGAAACGAAAACCCTAAACCGCTTAAATTAAACCTCCACTTGATTGAAGAAATTGTGTTGTTGCTGTTAAGCTAAGTTAGTGTTGCGGCAAGTGGAGCTCACGATTGATCCCACTCTACAAAGATTTCCGGGAATAGGAATGCAATTGGTTCAAGTGCATGCAAATTCTTCCGCTTTCCTCTTGAAATTTGATGAGGAATCTCGCTGACCTTCACCCCTGGAAGAACGAGGCCTATTGCTGAGGTAGTCATCCAATAATTATCAGATTTCTAAATGATTAGGTGCATTCTTGGTTTATGACTTTGTCATTAAATAGGCCAACTTCTATCCATGTTGGCATAGAATAATTACAAGTGCAGGATGCTAAACCTATTCCATGAAGTGGGTTATGCAAGGTGAAAATGTAGGAATTTTACCGGCTTGGAAAAGATAGGAATTTTTTATTTTTCACACATGATAAAATTTGTAAATTTTGAAAATTCATATTTGCACTCAAAGGTCCCAAATTAGCTAGGAAGTGTGTGTGCTTTGTGCGATGCATTTAGTGTCCTCCATTACAAGTACTCATATGCATATATAGGTATTAACAAGACATGTAAGCCCTTGAGAATCGCCTACAAAATCATATATTGAAGAAAATTGAATCTATTATAAAGATAAAATTTTTTTTTTTATCAATATTCTCTATCTCTAAAACATTTAAAAGAATTATTATTGTAGGGGTGCAACAATATAGACTATCTTTAGACTATTTGTAATGAATGCTTATTGTCTAAATGTTTTTATGCAAGATGGGATCTCCCCTTGTAGGTAGCTAGAGGTTGATGTATTGTTAAATTATTGTTTCTCTAGTGTAAGTTTAGTTGTAGAATCATTGATTTTTAAAATTAAAACTTGTGTTCGAAGGATAGATTCTTCCAATCATAATTATGTTAGTTGAGTATAAAGAGGTGTCTAACTACAATTCTACACGGTTCAATATTTGAAGACTTTAGATGCCACATTAAAAAAAAGTATATTCCGCCTTATTGGACCTTCTTAGAGACTTGTGACTTCTCATTTTATGGTGTAAATTCATTTTCCAAAGACTTTTCAATTTCAAGCCAATGAAAACCATCAATAAATTGCTATTGTCACTTCTAGATTTGGTATAAGGTAAATTAACCCCTTACACATATAATCACTAGTGCAGTATGAATAAATTTTTTGTAATAGACAAGCAATAAGAACAACATTACAATTGAAAAAATAATTTTCAATAATTTTCATGTAATTTTTTTTTAAATGTATAAAATGATGTTGCCTTGGGCATCCTATTTCATACTTATCAATGTAAAACAAACAAACTATTGTAGGGCTTCTACCAACCCATGTCCAATTTGATTCATAATGACATCAATACCAACAACTAACTTCTATTGTTAAAATGAATTGATTTGCTTTGATTTGAGGTTTATTTAGAGTGAATTAAAGAGAGTGCATAATTAAGACTTAGAGTTTACCCATTCTAAACTAAAGTTATCTTCATTTCATGCAATCAATTGCAAAAAACAAGAAATTTATTCTTTCATTTGTGTCTTCTCTTTATGAGTACAAACAACTTGGAATGGAAGTTTGGACTACAAGGGGGTAGTTTATTGGCCTAAAGATGTCTTCTTACTTGGCAGTAACAAAGAAAGGCACAATAAATATAAAAATGTGTACAAAAACCAAAGCAATCTGTTTGAAAGGGAGGTAACCCTAGAAATTGAGCTTTTGACAAAGTGTAGCTAAGTCAAGCAAGAGCACTCCTATTCACAAATTAATTTCCGACTTCTTTATGACGTCCAAGCAATGCATTAGTGGCTATTTCCACCTAGTTTCAATTGCTATCGAAACAATGGTAGAACCTAGCCTTGTCTATTGAACTTTGTCGTACAGATTGAGTCTAAGATTAATGGGTGTGTAGGGACTTTTACGATGGCTAATTCTCAAATCACTTTGTGTCTCTACTTTTGTACTTACTGATTAAGCTTTCTTGCAAGTGGAATTACAATGGTAGTACAACCTTGGACATTGAATATTGTGCAAAAATTTATTACAATAGTTGCTACATTATGCATGGTTCTTTTCTTAATGAGACCCTCCATGTAGTAATTAAGAGTGTTTGCTAGAATCTACATTGTTCATCTAAACAAGATTTGAACATTTTCCTTAATGACTATAGCAACTCTAGTGGGCCTCTTGCTCATTGCCTTCTACAAACTATAACAGTGTTCTTTTAGCCATGCTAGATCAATGGCCAACAAGGATCTACAATTGCCAAAGAACATAAGTGAAAACCCAAATGCACTCGCTGCTTCTAGTACTACACCTCCAAGGCCAAGTAAAAAGTAAGGCTTTTTTTTTGCTTTATAGTGCCAAATTGCACCAAAAAAAATAATTTGGCTAAAAATTCATGACAATTTATGAAGTTTTTGCTAGAAAATTTCAAACTAAAGAAAAACTTGGATGAAATTGCTAGATTGTAGATGAAAACAAAATTATAGATAGGTGATATATACTAAAGTGATATTTTCTATCCAATATGTGGATGAATGTTGAAATATGGATCACCACTACAACATTTTATATCACCACCTCAGCACTTCGTAAAAAAATGAAAAAACAACTTGGTAAGAAGACACCTTTAAGTAGATTGAAGTGTAATGGCAATCTAAGAGATCAGTCGGTATAAGGTGCTGGACAATATATTCTAAAAAACTCGTTGATGGCCATAAGCTTTGCTTGTTGGTCCCTTGTCACTTACTACTAGCCCCTTGCTACTTTGCATGTCATGCACCTCTAACAAATTTTTTCTAGGGATTCGTTCGATTTGAATATTGAAGGTGCACTTTTGAATGTCTAGATATTCATATTTAAGGTAGAACAGTTTATCACCACTCTCATTTGCAATCTAGATATCTTGTGTAATGTGTTGATAGTTGCTTGTATTTTTCAAAGAAAGAATTAAGTGAGTTGATTTAAATACAAGTGAAATTATATTAATTTGATAAGAAGTTGAATTGATATGAATTTCCAAACCCAAAATAGAAAACCGTTAGTAGGTGGAGGTTATGACCATCTTAAAAAGCTTCAAAATCAATGAACTACCATCTTAATTCCATTGGATGAGTGTTTTAAAAGTACAAGTTCAACATTCTAAAAGTACTTTTTTTATTAGCCAAATCTACAATTTATTCTCACAAATATTTATTCACAACTAAGTTCACTTAACCCCTAAAGGTCAAAACTGCGTTTTTTTGGCAACATAGTGATTTGAGGTAGCTCACTATGAATGGGTTTTTCATTACTTTTTTCTGAAATTTTTACACAACATGTGCCCAAGGAGTATCTTTAAGGCCCGATAATTTTCATAACTTTTGACAACATGGTTCAAAAGTTATTGCATGATATATAATTTTCAATACTTGGTGGGCAATCCAAAAATTTCTTAAAAAATCACTTTTTTCAAAAATAAAAATTTGAAATTGGTTTTCTAGATTATATATATGTAGAAAGCTTTAAATCATTCCATTTTGATTTACAAGATGAAAGTTATGAGGTGTTCTAGTTTGTGGGTAGTTATAGATTAACTACTCAAAAATAAACTTTGGAGTCTTTTATTTAATTCAATTATTAATATTTTTTGAAAAAATATAAAAATATGATGTAGATTGTTTATTAATACATTAACACCGTTGGGATTGGAATTTTCAATTTTATAATTAAATTCTTAACAATTTAATGTTTTGAATCTCTTTGTGTTTCTTTCTACTTACTATTTTTTTCCTATATGTTGTGCAATTCCAAATGATCTAAATTTTTTTAAGAATGTAGCCAACTTGCCATGGAGGATGAATCCAAAGAAGCACTACCATTTTAGACATTTTTTCATACAAATATATGACCTTGTGAAGTGCAGTTGCCCATATATTCATAAGGCAAAAACATGATTTTTGTCACTTCAAATGTTAATATCTTGCAATCTACATCGTGGAAAATTCTGAAATATTTTCTACATCTTTTCAATCTAGTTCACTACAAGATCTTATGGTTAAATGTGTCCAAAAATGTTTTTCATCTGAAATTTGGTGCTTGTATAAAAAATGATAGTTTGAGAGCATTTTGGGTGGAAATATAGTCTTTGACCTTTAGGATTTAACTCAACATTTATTGAACCACATTTTACCAACCTTAAACTATCCTTACATAGATGTGAGCTTGGTGTCATTCCTTGATAATTACACCCAATTACTTGCCCAAAGTACATTATTTACACACTTTATAGAAATGAATGGGAGACTGATGGTAATGGGGCAAATTTGTAGATCATAGAATTGGATGAATGGCGGAATTGGGCTGTTAGAGTATATCACAAATCGATTACTCTCTTTCAGCTCTGAAGTTATCTTCCTTTCCTAATTTATGATAATGTTTTGGAAGCTACATTACAGGATTCGAGTTTCTGCCGTATTTGACTTGCCACTTGCGAGTGCGGTTCGTTGTCATTTGTTATGGAGGCCATTTGGCACTTTGACTGTTCGAATTAGGTCATGTATCTTGTCCGTGAACAACATCAACACGGCTCGCGACTCCGGGTGTAGGGACAGGACACAGAGGGTTTAGCGAGGGTTTAAGGCTCCCGGAGAGATTTTCGTGGGAAATCCATGTAGACGATCTCATTTCATTAGGCATGGGACTAACGGGCCGTTGCGCACATGGGCGGCAACAACAACAACACGAGGCTTACTAGTAGCACACGTCAGTAGTCGTTGCATTTGCTGCCACCCACAAGGCCACAACTAGTGTGACAGAGTAGTGATGCAGTAGGCGCACTCATCATTCTCACTCGCCTCTTTGATTGGCGACACTATTGGGTTGCCTTTTGAAAGGGCGATTTGAGGGAATGTATGACGAGGGTTAGAATGGCAAGGTCGCTGTGATCTGGTTCTTTTGGCTATGGAGGAAAGCTTGTTGTTGCCACCTTGGTGAGTATTCAAGAGACTGTCTTTTTTTCTTTTTTCTTTTATTTGCTGGTTAGGAGAGTGGTGTATGTTTTTTTTAGGATGAGCCAACTATGAGCCAACTGTGAGAGGGATGGTGATCTTGTGAATCAGAACTGTTGTTGTTTTGATCTGAAGAATTTGCAAAGAATTTGTGACGTTGAGGATCCTTCGTTGAGATGTAATTCGTGTTTTGGAGGATAGTCGGGGCCAACATTGTGTTCATTTGAAGTATCCGATGAGATTTTCGTGGGAATTCAGAGGCGTGGATGGCATGTAATTTGATCCATCCAACGCCTTCTCCAACGATCAACGAACTAAATGAAAAAAAGAATTGCATACGTGAGTACACGTTCTCTTTTTGTCTTGCATCACTTTTGTAATCTTGCCTTGAAGTTCAGAGAATGGTAGCTGTATTGGTTTTGTTTATTATCTTTGATTGAAATCAAATTTTGATGTTGAAACTAGAATTCAAAAAAAATTTAAAAATATAAACTACTACTAGTAATTTGGTAAGGTTGCGTTTAACTTCAAAGTATTGTCGACACCAAAATTTGGTGTTTTGTGCATTTAGGGGAAAAACTCCATTTTACGTTACATCTTTTGTTCTTTATAATTTCAAAAATTCTGTAGTCTGTAGGGGATTAGTTTTTTACATGTTTTAAATTTCAAGTTTTATGAATTTTGAATTTGTAATTTTACAATTGTAATTTCATCTCAAATTCAGGTCCATTGCGAATTACTTTGAGTTCATGTCGCTGTAATCACCATGCGGCCATCCACAACCTTCGTAGTACTACTAAAGCGTTGTCAAGCTTTGGGTGCTTAGACTGTACTGACAAGTTGATTCAAAACAAAACAAAATTCATAAGAAACAGACAACAAACTTTTTTTGAAAGAAGTGGACACCAAAATCCTCTACAACAAAATTCTTACACTATAAGAACTTCAATTAGATTGAAGCGTGCGCTCTCTCTCTCGTCCAGACTATTTTAATTTTCAACCAATTATGGATCGATTCTGATATATCAACGCAATTAAATGGGCAATGTTTTCAAGAAAAAATCACATAAAGAACTTCACCTTGATTAATTCCTGTAATGGACATTGATCGAGGCAGTGCGTGCTTAAACAGTTGATCTCTTGATAGTAAACTTAACAATAACGATCCCTGTATTTGGCTTCTTATTACTCGGTGGAGGATATATATGGATGCTTCGATCCGCTCTCAGGTTTGCGGTGCTTGATGCCTTGCAAGTCACAGCTTTGGTTATCACCCAACATTGGAGTATTAAGACTAGTTCTGCCGATCATGGGTTCTTCAATTTCTTCGCAGTGGCAAATCCACTTCTCAGATCACTTGTTTGCCCAAGTTTGACGTGGCCACTGAGGACGAGGTAAGGAGATTGCAACTTAGCGTATAAGTCACGAATCTTGTCCATAGACGTAAGATCGAGAGGTATCGCTTGTGTTCATTTGTTTCTGCTTGCTTGAGCTCCTCGTGGACCTGTTTTTGCCGTTTCGTTTGCTTATTCTTGCCAGATTTCTTCCCGTGGAACTTGTGAGAGAATTGCCAGAATGCTTCCTTCAAAGTCATCTGTACGTTACATGTGCACATCAATCAAGCACACACGACGACCATTGACCGATCAGACAAATGTAACCCACAAGATTGACAGAAACATATTTCCACAAAGACGTTACTGTAGACTTGAGCTCAATCTTGCTTGTTTCCAGTTGGAGATGTTGGGCCCTCTTGGAGGTCCCATAATGAAAATGAAAATAAAAAAACAAAATAAAAATAAAAAAATAAAAAAATAAAATGTAAAGCTTTTTATCCTTGTGTAAGGATAAAAGAATTAAAATTTTTTTTTTTTTTTATATTTTGTATTTTATATCCAAACAAAATGAAACACATTGCAATGCAACTACTAATAAAGATTTCATTGAACTACAAGGTTTCATCATGAATAAATGAAAATTGCAATGGTGGAAATTTTTTTAATTTAATTTAATTTTTTAATTTTAAAAAAAAAAAAAAAAAAAATATATATATATATATATATATATATATATAGTATAAAATTTAAAATAAGGTAAATCAACATAGTAATAATTATATTAGCAACTAGATTTGGAGAAATATAATGAATGAGTTTGTCAAGGTGAAGTAGACCAAAGGTTGAAGTAGAGGTGGTAATTGAAAATAAACTACATGTAAATAGAAAAAAACAAGAATGATCCATTTCAAAATACATGCATTTTCTAATTCATCTTCCTTCTAGGTGTTGTAAATTGACTATGCCCAAAACAACAAAATGTCCATTGGATTGTCAAATAGTCTTTTTTCATATTAAATTAAAGAATGATTGATTTTCATTAATTTTTTGGGGGTGTAACTTTATTAATGCCATATCCAAACCTTTGAGAGTTAGTTTAACTCATATTATTTGATTTTTTTTTTTCATATGGGATAGTTTATAAAAAAAACATTATATTTTAAAATTGTAGTGAGGTTTTTCATCCTCAACTTGATTTTGATATTCATAATGGTTTTTTAACCCTCAACAACACTTACAAAATGAACTCCTAAAATGTAAGGTAAGGTAGGTACATTCAAATGTGCCACTAACCTTAAAGCACCATCTACACTGTGTGTACATCTCCAAAGTCAATTCTATACCTATGTGGAAGAAACGCTTTTAGAACCAAACTTTGTTCTTTAATAACTTTTGCATACAACTTGAGCAGAAAGCACAGAACAAAAGAATCCAAACATAAGAAACCTCCTCCCATAACATTCAATAGCCTATCTTCACATGCATCCCTGAAAGCTGGGCCGATTTTGTTTCTTTCTGGTGACTTCTTTATCACAAACATATCAACTCATTAATTCAGGTTGGTTTCCATTCAAAGTATGATCACTGTGATGGCTTTAGCTAAAGAATGTTGTGCATTGTGCAACAGCAATGTTCTCTGAAACTACCAGAGATGAGCTGTTTGCTTATAATAAAAAGTATCAATGCCTGATTGTGGTCCCCACTCGAGTTGCAAATCTTCAACACTACCACATTCAAAGCCTATTGTACACTACAGTAGCTGGTAAAAGGATGGTGAAAATCATGGAAAACTACAGTAATGAACAAGGAAGACAGCCAACTCATCGACAGGGACAATGAATGGAATTTAAAAAACGAAAAACAAAAGATGGCTACGCACTGACAGCAATTTCTGCCACTCACGCGTTGAAAGCAAACTCTCGTACCATCAGCAGCTCTCAATCTCAGAAATCGACACTCCATGTCTTCTCAGCTAAGAGCTTCGGTGACTTTGAGGTATCAGTCGGAACTGTAGCTGTAACCTGCAACATTCAACAAAACAATAAATGGAATACTTCGACGCTAAAAGCCAGGTCATGTGAAAATAAATTATGTCCAAAAAGCTTTCTTTCCTTTTGCATCGTTTCAAGACCATGTCAATTACCACATTACAATCAAAATGTAATCCCCAAAGGACAGCTGTTTGAAAATGACCAATTCACTTGGTCACATTCTGAACATGCTAGAATTCAGATGGGGCCAAAATTGACATCACCACAATCGGTGACGAACATTACATGTGTTGGTTAAGAAAATGGTGGAACCAAAATCAGTCCTCATCAGCAACTCAAAACTGCTAAAAGCAAAAAAATGACGCCCAAACGGTCGCCTTCGAGAAGGCTTCATGTACACCTAAACCAGTGGTGATATTCCGAATCAGATCCAAGATACAAACTATTATGCAGAGGAAAGAGAGATACCTTAAATTGACCAAACTCCTTGGAGTCTCGTGTCCACTCCATACCAAGAGTGTTGGCATGAGCATCATAACAAACACGAGCGCTGTCATGTGAGCCAACCTTACGCGAAGCAGCAAAGTGCCACGACTCCGTGTGGAAGTCATACGAGGGCTCCAAGGTGGCCCCACTGCCATGCACGTACGTGTACTTCAAGGAGCCTCTCTGTGTGCTGAAGTTGTACTTCCCGACCACCTTGTTCCGTGGATCCACGGCCAAGTTCGCTTCCAACACGGTGGCGTTGCGCTTCTGAGCATGGATGTAGGTCAGCTTCAAGGGCTTCTTCGCAACGCTTGCCCCTACCATAAACTGAAACCTGGGAGCCTGCACTTCAAAGGAAGTCCCACGATAAATTCCCAGGGAAAACAAGCAGCTAGCTACGCTACAAGTGACCCTGTCCCTGTATATTTAGAAATGAAAACAATCTAATTCATCGTGGAGATAACATTGAACTATAAACTGACACCTGGTAGCCTGCACCTCAAAGTCCCACTAAAAATTCCCAGGTAAACAAGCACCTAAGCTACAAGAGGGTCTGTCCCTGTAACTTTAGAAATGAAAACATTTTAATTCATTCTGGAGATAAAATTGAACTTTCAAAGTCCCCCTATAACTTCCCAGGAAACACAAAAGACTGCAAATAGTTAACTTAAGAGTGGAAAAGAAACGTGCGCGCCAGCCCTATGACTGATTTGGAACAATAACAGAGAGTACTCGCCATGTACATCTAGCATCACATAGGGTATCTGGGGCAGCAAAGTTCCATCAAAGTCCCGGAATAATTATATAAACCAAAGGTCGATGATATCAACCCACAGGGGATCCCATTGCCACGTAACTTTTCACTAGATCAAAAGCCAGACAGCCTGCAAGGCCGAGAGTCCATTCCAGCAATAGTTATAAAGAGCAACGTTTGAGAATGTTCTCGTTCTCTTTCTCAGAGTCAATTAGGACATTTTTCCAACGTTTTTGAATTACATCTGAGAGGTTACAGCTCAAAAACGCAGGATGTTGACAAAGAATAAACGAAAACACAAAACTAGAAAGCAAACACTCAGTCCAAAAAAATCAAACCTAAGGTACTCAAGCGTCCTTTGTAAGAATAATTCCGGCCTCACCAGAATCCCTAATCGCCTTACTCCCTAGAGTTTTTGATTTCGGAGAGCACCTTCAAGACGGGTCTAGCGGGAAGAAGCCCCCTTCCTCCTGTTGGCTGGTCCTCTGTAAGGTGAGAGTTTGTGGAACCGAACAGGGATTCTAAAATGAAAAAATATGACAATAGTGATCATCCCAGGGCATAAATGAACGCCCATTGTATGTCTTACCTTCTTTTAAAAGAAAGAAAATGACACAAGAATTTATGCATTTACACCCTAGGATGATCTCCCTGGGACCTGGTTTTACAACCTCCTACCTTACTACAAATTAAACAGCAAATATTCAACGAGGAGAATAGAGATGTGGCCTATGCCTGCTTCTAGAAAACACACGCATACACATGTCCAAAGCTTTGATCTCCAACATGTTTAGTTTTATCCCAATATTGCAAGCAGTGACTGCACCTGTGAATGTATTTCAACGGATCAGAAAATAAACAATATACTGATTGCGCTCATGAATTTGGTTAAGCTTGACATTTCGGATTACTGATCGCGTATTCTTCGGATAACACACAAATGAACATCATGAGACTTCACCGTCCAACTTGCCGATTGCTCACTGATAAGAATACGTAAAAACGGCCATACTCTAAAATTTAATGTCCGATACGACGCACTGAACATTCGACTCTGTGAGCACCTATCACACGTCGCGAAATTGTCACATATGCGCCACCTTGACAATAACAAAACCCTAGAAAGGGTTCCAAAACCCTCGATTCATCACAGACCGCTGTTTCCAATCGCGGCTATAAATGAGGCGAAAATTCATAGCCATAACCCCAATTGCGTACCATTACAACTAGCTATCTACACCATTGCCACCAGTATTGACAGAAACGAAAGTGAGAATGAAGGTAGGCGATCTGGGCACCTCTGACTGCATGTCGTAGTCGATCATGAAAGTGCCCGGCTTCTCCACCCCAAACGAAACGCCGCGCCAAGTGGGCGCTTCCCCGGGCACGAACGTGCTGTCCGAGCATGTGGCCTTGATCTTCATGTCGCCCACGGGGAGCGACAAGGTCGCGGTGGCCGCATTCGACGTTGCATCGTACTTCGTTTTCACCTGCGCCTTCGTCATGCCGCAAAAGCACCCTCTGCCTCCTCCTTCCACCAAAACCCAACAAATGCTCCTCCTCAAAACACCCCCAAACACCTCCAAAACTGCGCAAATCGTGTTCTGAGAAAGAAATCCCGGCGATGAAGACACCAGAAAATTGGAACTGTTTGCGGCCGTCGCCAAAATGGAAGCGAAATTGCAAACAGGCGGCGAAGAAAAACTCGCAATCGGAAGCGCGGACACGATGCTTCTGGCTTCCAGGCCAAGCGCGCTACCCGAATTCCGCTGCCCGATTTGGGACCCAAAGACTTTTTTTTTCTCTTCTACCCCCTTGCCCCCGAGTCGAGAATTTCGGTACCCGGTTAGTTGCCCGAATGAAAATTGTTTCCCCCCTTCAGGCTCGCTGCCCAGGGCAATTAAATCCCCGATTCGAATCAAGTTTACCGGTACTGGTTTGTACTACCCTACGCTCAGGTCAGATTCATTAAAAAATAATTTAAAATGGCATGAAAAGAAATTTTCAGGAATAATAATGCGGCATAATTGAATAGTGAAGAAAATATTACTGAAAATAATGTGAATCCTTAAAAAAAAATATGAAAAATAAAAAATAATATACATATAAAGGTGGTTGTCATATAAATGTAAAAAATCCATAGAATATATAAGCTTATTAAGCTTAGTTCTTTTTCCCTTCTTTGAAGAAAACCTATGTTCGTCGAAAAGGATTGAAACTTAACCAATCATTTTATTAATTTACTAAGATGTGAGAACTTGGTTGCTAAAGGTCACAAAAGATTCAATAAGGTCTTGAGTACTAGTATAAAGGCCATAGGTCATGAAATATTTCACATCTTGTGAAATGAAATTTCAAAAGTTCTAAATTTAATTCTAAATTTAATTAATGAAAGATAATTCAATCCAAAAAAAAATGATTTCATATGGTTTTTGATGAATCTAACTCCAACGTACAATATTATTGATAGTGATAGTGCAAAATTAGTGTTACTTGCAAATTATTATTTTTCAAGAAATGGGAACAATAAAATAATCTAATCCAGTAAAGACATTGATGATTAGAAGTGCCTAATAAATAATTTTTAAGAGAAGTCAAGAAAAAAAATGCACCTATTCATTCATACTCTGGGATGTATACACAAATTTGTTTTCTAATTGCATGTTCCACTAGTTTATCAAAGTCATGCTACTTGGAAATTGTGCATGTTTCATGCTTTTAATTAGATTACACTAGTTTTTTTTCCCTAGTTATAGGACAAAATCAATCTACTTTAGTAATTGAGACATGTCTTTCTATAGTTAATTATTTTATAAATAATGTGACTTTAAGAAATTAGTACTGTAAACAATTGAAAATGCTTACTATTATTAAATCTTTTAAAACATTTATTAGACACTAAATCAATTTTCAAAGTATTGAAAGAGGTGTCTCTAAAATTAATCTTAAATTCTCATGATTAGTTAAAGTATATTTTAAGAAAGAATCCCTAGAAGGCAATTTCAAAAGGAGTTTACAATTTGGTGCACTTACCTTATCATAATACTACTCTAATAATGATATTTAATATTAACCACAATAATTAATTTGAAAATATTATAAATTTTTGCTTTATAGTCAAGATGAATTCTAATTGTCAATTAAATTTCTAACAAAAAAATTAATTAGGACTGTGATAGTTTACACTGTTCAAAATCAATATCAAGCATGGACACTAATTGTCAACTAAATGAGAATTAAAGTGAGTTACAAGATAGAGTAAATAACACTATCCGCACTATAATACTCTAAATTTCATTACTACTGTAGCGTGGTAATTTCGTCATTGGCGTAACAGTACGGTTTTTTCTCCCACCCTGCCCCTGCCCGGACCCTCTCCCCGAAGAAACCACCCTTCCCGTCCTGCTGCCCGCTGCCGCTGCCCGTCCAGTGTAACGAGGCTGGCAAGGCCGGAACTTCAGAGGAGTGTCAGCTAGAGGAGCTGTAGACAGAGCGCGTCCGTTGTCGCGCACATTTCAATTTCTTCGTTCGGGCGCTGCAAATTTTTTGATCTGCGGCTCTCCCTCACCGGCGACGGCATCAATCGCAGCATCTCGAGGTCCAGTTTGCATCCCTTACCCTTTCGTCTTCTTCAGTTCCACTTCATTCTAGAGACGCCCAAACGGATGCTTCAGTTCTTCTAGGTTTTCTTCATTCGTGCATTTGGAATTTGGATGTTCAGCGTTAGTGGCCTCATCAACATTGCGACCGCGGGAGGGCTACGACAGTTTCACCAATGTACACTCATTGTAGCTCTTTGGTTAATTTTTTGGACCCCCATAAGTTCATATTTCGTGTTTTTATTTTTATTATTTCTGGCTCTTTCCCCTGTGCGACGGACTTCGGCATGCACCTGGTGTTCTGTAGGAAGCTTGTGATCGGAGTTTCGTGTTTGGTGCCTCGTTCGCAATCACATTGGCTGCGTGTTGTTTTTTCACTGTGTAGTGGAGAGTGTTCCGTTTCTGGAAGGGTTTAGCTGGCCAAAAATGTGAGAAGGTGTAGTGATGAAGCTCGGTACAGGTTGGCTGTTTCACATGAGGTGATTGGAAACCCTAAGTGCATGGACTGTTGTGAAGGTTGGAGCATGACGAGGTTGTTGTTGTTGCAGTAGTGCGAGTTTATTGATTAATTTTGGAGTGACGTAGAGTCGGGCATGGGGAGTTCCCGCAGACGTTGCAACGGCGTGTAACTCGAGTCCAGTGGTTCAAGCGCGGAGGGTTTTGGAGAATTTGTTTTGGTTTTGTGAGAATAATGTCCGACGTCGAAATGCACGAGCCTGCCCCGACCACGGCGGTGGTGGACCCGGACCCCCCGGGGAACGAGCACATTGACGACGAGGAGGATAGCGGTGGAGTAGACGAGGAAGTCGTCGCGAAGGCCGACGAGCGGAAGAGAGGGAGTGATAGTAAAGAGGAGGCGGGGGAAGTTATTGAGGAGAGTGAGAAAGTGGACGCTGCAAAGCAGGACGCTGCCAATGACGTGGAAGGAGAGGGAGAGGTCGATGGTGAAGAAGCAGAAGCAGAAGGTGAAGAACAAGTTGAACAACAGGAGAAGAAGCGACCTGGAAGACCGAAGAAGAAGGCCACAGATGCTGATGTAGAGGAAGAGCCTAAGGCAGTGAAGCGTGCTAAACCCAGGGCCGAAAAGAAGGAAGTGGCTGCTGCTTTTGTAGCTGACAGGCCTTCGCGAGAACGCAAGTCTATTGACCGGTTTACCGCATCCGCCGAGAAAGACAAATCCAAAGAATTGCAGATAAAAGAGGTACTGTGCTAGTGATGTCGTTGAACTGTTACCTCTCTCTGATTGCTCTCCAGCTCTTTGAACTCGGCGTTTTCCGTTTTTAACGTAGGCTTGTAAGTATAATCCTGATCTGAATGACTGATACATCAGAGAACAAGATTTTGTATGTCTTGCTACTTGTTTGGTTGGAGCATGGTTGGAAGTCCCTTAATTCGTTCGGTGTAATTTTTTGGGTGGTGCTATGGTCTCTTTCTGTTCTATCTCCAAGTTCTGAAGATGCTATTCAGATGAGTAGGAAACCTGTTATTAATCCTGTCTTCTGTAGGTGGTTGTACTGGTGATGATGCAAATACTGGTGAAATCTTCTCCAGTTCGTGCGTGCCCCTGTGCTTTTTGTCATCCAACTTTTGGGGTTGTGAATGTAGGGGTGCATTTATTAATTCTTGTGTCTCTTACTTTCATGGCTTTGACTTGTGATATTTCTCACTGCTATATTTTTGTCACCGTGCAAATTTGCAGGGTGGTGGAACGCCGTTGAAAGATATACCAAATTGTAAGTTGGATTTTTGTTTTCACTGACTTCAGTCTTACACTTTTGAGTATTATTGGGTTGGGTTTTATCAGATTGTATTCTTTTTGCCCTCCAAGGTCAGACAGGTTCTGAAGATGTAATATGAAATGTTCGAGTTTGCTGTTGACACGTAAACAGAGTTATAGCTTTTAAATTCTCTGTCACATCATTGGCGGCTTATTGACCACTGCTATCACCGGCTTTTGGTAGATATCCTCCTAGCTTGTAATCTCAAAAATGTCTTGTAGATACAAGATCGGTTGTTTTTACTTGAAGTTTGCTATGATTAACAACTCAAACTTCAAAACTTATTTCTGTTGCCTTTGTAGTTGTCTACAAGCTCAGCAAGAGATCCAGGCACGACGAGATATTGAGTCAACTGCATTCCGTTCTGTTCAGCAAGCGAGGAAAGGTGCGGAGTTTAAAGTAGGGAATTTGTGAGAAGAGGCATTGGAATGTTTTTTCTGTATCTTTAACATGTTTTATTTCTTATGTGTCTATATTTGAAGTACCCTAGGAGTTAAGGATAGTATGTTGCTTTGCTTTGTTTTTGTTACTGTTGGGTGTTTCAGTTTTTTGAATCTGTCACCGGTTTATCAATGATCTGTTCGTACAGTGTATTCATGAGTCCTGACAAGTTGAGAATTAAGTCTTAGTCTTCCTTCAGCTTCTTTTATCTCCATGTAGTACAACTACCTACTCTATGCGAGGTCTTCTGGAAATTCTTATGTGCCTATTTCATACGATCGTCTAATCAATTCTCATTATTGTTCAAGCCTGTACAGCAAGCTTTCCATCTTACTGAAGCGAGGTGTGTTTATGCAGGCTATGGTTTTGAAGCAGAATATTCTGCAGTTTTCAGGATACGTCTGGGTTGAGAATGAGGTATTCCTATAGTCAGGGGCTCTTTCCTCGAAGAAGCATCACTTTAGTGTACTCGATATAATGTAGTACTTTCATTGCCAGCACCAAATACTGTAGTGTCTTTGCAAACTTTCCGCTCTAGGCCCCCTTGTTAATGCATCATTACACGTATGGAGCAGGAAAAAGAGAGAGCAAAAATTCAAGAAAAGCTGGAGCGATATACTAAGGAGAGTTTGCTGCAGTTTTTGGATTTGTTGGATGTCCATGTATCCAGAACTCTCAAGAAGGTATCAATTCTGTTTTTTGAATGTAGAGTTGCATGCTTCTCTATTCTCATAGGCTTTTCATTGTCGTTTTGGTTACATACGCAACGAAATTCTGTCATATGAACTCTGTCCAAAAATTGGTTCCAGATGCATGTTTAGAAAGTTTCCAACAAGAACGTTTGGGATTTCATGGGTGGACACAATTTGGGCACGTTTCATGGCATCTTCTGTGACAGATTTTAGTTGTGTTCTGTTCTCACTATTTTTGTAAGTCAGTTTGCTGATGTCTAATCTTGTCACGAACATTTTAATTGCAGGAGGATCTTGTTGCAAAATTGCTGGAGTTTCTTGAGAAACCTCATAAAACCACCGAAAGATTGTTGGAAGTGAAGGAACAGGTAAGAGTCCCTGTAAATGCATGTTTTGCAGCGGTTGATTCTCTCAAATATTAGATCCATTTCAAATATGATACTTGTAAAGGTGTTGTGTTGCTTTCTGAACAGGAGAAACTCCACTGTCATTAGTGAGCGCTTTTCTGATTAATTATGTCTCGATATTGTCTTGGAGTATTCTGGTGATCTTCTATTTTGACAAGATTCAGTTTCTGCTCTGTGTCTGTGTACGCGACTCGTCAGGTTTGTCAATTTCTTATATTTCTACTAATCTGGAAAAGGGATCTTGGAATAGGAGAAGAAAAGTTCAGGGAAGAGATCATCATCCGGAAAAGGACCAGGTAGACCCAAGGTTAGTCTTATTTCCCTAGCTCATAGTAAAGACCCATGCTTGTGCTTTTGAGGTTTATATATGGGATGATTGCATGGGTCGAGCTCGTGAAGAACCTAGGTGGTTTATGACATAGTCTTCGTTTAATGTCTTAAATGCTGGAACTGCGGAAGCCGTACCCGTTTTCTGGGGTTGAATTTTGGTTTATTAAATTCAGATTCGGAAAGGTGAAGATAAGACCCCGTCAAAAAAGAGGGCGCGGAAGAATGCTGCTGAAGATGATGGCAGTGATGGGTCAGAGAAGGTCAGTGACAGCGCATCTCCAGTGGAAGAGGTTGAGCAGAGGCGTCTGACTTTCAAGGATGACACGGACCATGAAGAAGAATCTATGGTAGAGGAGAAAAAGCAAGCAAGTAATTCTAGCACAGCCGTCAAGGTTGTTCTCTTTGTTTCTTACGTTTATGACAAATGTTCTATCGTGATGGTACATAATTGCCAAGTGAATATACTGGATCGCAGGCTTGTAAATGAGCTGGCAACTTGTTCATACACGGACTTTTTATGATAAAAATTTTAATCATTGTTCGTTTATGAAATTTGAAGTCATTTTTTACTAAAGTTGTCTGATATTGTTTTTAAAATTTCAGCAAGATACAGAGGAGAATGAGGTTGAGGAGGAGGATGAAGACCACGAAGAGAAGGAAGAATCTACACCTCCAAGAAAGAAACCCAAGGTTGAGGCTCCTGATGCCACTCTGAAGACGCCATCAAAGTCTGCTGATAGATTTTATTCAAAGAAAAAGTCTAGCGAAGACGCCGCTAATAAGGAGACCTCGGTTACAGCTTCCAGAAAGAGACCCGGAAGACCAAAGAAATCACTCGAGAATTCAGCAAAGAAGACACCTAAAGACAAGGGTTAGTATTTTCTAACTTAAATCCTTTACTGTGTCCTTCATCATCACGTTTTGACTTTGAGAATAGAAATTCAGACTTCCTCTCATTTCTGTAGGTATTTCTGTTGGTGCATTGGATTTTCTGTCAGATTATTTATGTCAAATACTCTGTAGAGTGTGTTTTCGGCCCTGTATGTTTTTTGATAATCCCATTGGAATGCTCCCTGGGTTCACCTTAATTTCATTTATGTTAACTTCTTATAAGTTCATGAATCGAGTCGTTTGTGACTATATTCTTGTGGATCTCCTTGAGCTTCGGTAGTTTAATCATTCAATCCTAAATTCACATCTTATTCTCAATTGGACATTGTTATTCTCAAGGGGATGCGATTGTCATGGTATCCAATTTTTTTTCAATTGTAATCTCTTTGTTTAATCTTTTTTCTTTGGTTGAGGAGACAAGGCAGCGCCTTATTTCGCAGTGGCTAGATTTCAGTCAATTACCCTTACTTAATACTAATTATAGATCTATACAGATCTCAATAAGAGAGAATCTGGAGGGAATGTAAATTTTTTTTCCTTAGCAGTTTCTATTTGGCTGTCCTGTGCATGTGCAAGTGGTCCATACTGAGATTCTTTTACCTCATTGTTTGTCAAAATTGTTGCAGAGACGGGGAAGAAATCTTCTGGAAAGGGAAGCAGAGCAAAGAAAAGCAAAGAGGTTCCTTCAGATGAAGAATTGCAGGCGAAGATTCGGAAGCTTCTGAGAGAGGCCGACTTCAGTAAGGTTAGTGATGGAAGCATCAGAAATTACTCGTCATTATATATTGAATGGCGAGTCACCCTGTTTTGGTCAAACCATTAACCGTAATTTTATAATGCCGTGACATTGGTGAGAATGAATGCGTCATTGGGTTGCTGTCATATTCCAATGGGTGCTGTGATTTACAGCAATGCAGTTATGGAAGTGTTGCCGATATGTGTGTTGTAGTAGTGCGTGTCTTAATATGTGTCATCGTTTGTGGATAATTGTTTTTCCTATCTATTTCTGTTTGGAAATATTATGAGGCATTCTTTTTACGTGTTCTAGGGTCAAGTGATCATTCACTCGAGTTGACAACTGGGCTTCTGTTTTTGTTGATCATACAGGTTACATTCACAGATGTTGTTTCTGAACTTGGTAAGAAATGAACTCAAGTCATTTCAGCAAGTTTTATATCACTTGATTTATTTTGTGAACGCCTGACTTTTGCCACTTTACCACAAATACTGGTGATTTGTCGTTTCTGTTTTGGATGTAAGGATTGATATATGGTCTGCGTCATGGCAGAGGCAATTTTTGGAGTGAGTCTCACGGAGAAGAAGGTACATGTAAAAGGACTCATCAGGGATGAAATCAGTAAAATTGCGGCAGATGATGAACCTGAAGAGGAAGTTGCAGCTTGTGAGGAAACTAAAGACGAGAAACCAGACGACATGGTCACGTCTTGAATTGGAATGCCTGCGGTATTTGTCTCAATGAGCGGTTTAGGCAGTCGAGGTGATCGAGAAGTGAGAATTAGCTCTAGCTCTAGTCTTGGAAAGGTTGGTTGAAATAATGGTTAGAAAGTGGCTCTTGTTGTTAAGAAATTGCGTTGGTCCCTCTACTCTTCCCATTATGTAGTCATACTATGTGGATACTAACTTCGGCTCGCTTTTTATTTGGATGCGAGCATCAGCTCGCTTTTATGTGGATATGAGCTTTTATGTGAATACGAGCTTCAGCTCGGCTTTCTGTTATTTGGGTACACACCTAGTTTTACAATTCTAAAACCTTCTTTAACTCAATTAAATTTCAAATATTAGAATATTCACCAATTTTAGAAAATTGTCTTCAATATTTTTATTGCACCGTTTTGGCAAATATGTCCATTTGAAGCAGTGCGTGCAAATGACTCCTTCCTTGAATTTTGGAGGACATCTTCCATTGTTCGGTTTTTAAAATGGCAACCTCCAAAGATTTTCGGATGTCAGATATAACAACCAAACCACCTTAGAAGTTGTCAATTTTGCCATCTTGGCATGCTGGTAGAATAAGTTTTCTCAGTGAACTTTTTATTTCTGTATTTGTCAACTTTGGGATTAAAAATTGTGATAAATTGTACATTCTACGGCCATCCTATGACTTTAAAATTTATGATTGTAAAATTCTAAAAATAGGGAATTTTAACACCTACAGAAGTTGGGATGTAGGGATGTCTAGTGTGATTATGGATCCAATAGTGGTACTTGGTGAGACATTTAGCTAGTATTCCCAACTTATTTCTTCAATATATTATGGAGAGTTGTAAGTTGTAGGATCTACACATTTTGGGGTTAAATGTTTGAAAGATGAAATCCAACCATTTTGGAAGAGTTGAAAATACTTCTTTTTGAAATTTAAGCATCATGTTCTTGCAATTGGTGAAGTTTTCTATTCTAAAATTTTAGGAGAGTGTACTCTAGCAAGTTAACCAAAAGATCTTATAGTTGAATTTCTTTTTAAATAATTTAGATGAAGATTTTAGCCTTGCTTTGAAGACGAATAAATTGAAGCAATTTTAGGTCATTAAATATAAAAGAATTCTAGGGTTTAGTTTGGCACTTTTGCATATTGCAAATTGGGTGCAAATTGGGTAAAAACTTGGATAGGGAGCAATAGTATCGTGGGGACATGCCTTCTTTAAGGTGAACTGCCTTTGAAGGATAGTATAGAGGTGGTCATCAACCTAGGTCACTCCTAAAAGTCCTTTCTTGGCATCCAAATGTACAATAGTGAAAGAAAACCTTGCAGTTCATCAAATAGCAATCAACTCTCTAGTAGAGAGTCCTTGATTTTCTTAGAATACTTAGGAAATTATCCATTGATCATGTGGAAGTATATTGAGTGATCCTTTCATTTAATCAATGACTAGACAACCATGAATATTGTCTAGACTAAGACCAACTTGGAAAATAAGTGACCATAGCCACTTAAGAAAATAAGATTTTTTTTAAATATTATTTTTTTAAATAATTTATTTGTATGCATATATATTATTTAGGATATTTTCATCATTCTTTTTCTATTTTATTTAGTTCTACCATTCATTTGACATTTGTAAGGGTTAAATATTTAACCCTATAGTATTGCAATTGCAAACTCTATATGTTAGAATCTAAATTTTACAATATCATATTTTATTCATTTATGTTTTTGATAATTAAAAAACATATTGAAATTTGAATTCAAGTTATTTTTTCTCATCCTAAATTCATTTTGGTTTCAAAAAAATATTCTATTCTAATACAATAAAATATTAATTTATACCATTCAATGAGCCTTACAACCTTTTCATCCTACCAAATTTGAAATGTGTAGGAGGTAAATTAGAATAAACTTGATTTCTTCCTTCTTCTTTTTTTGTTGGACTTTAATGAACTAATTTTTCAAAAAATATTTGTGGAAGATTCTAATACATCCATCTAAAGGCCCACACCTTTGCCTTCCCTACTACTGTCTTCAAATATATTTTTTTACATAATCTAAACTCATTTGCCAAATTAAACATCTTTTGCAATAATTAAATTGAGTCAAATGTCAATGATTATTTAGTATTCTAATAGGATTCTCTTTTCCCACCATTAAAAAAGCAATAAAATTTCGGCATTTTGTTTTAGGGTTATTTTATTTCTACTACGGTAATGAGATTACCAGTTCAGTTGATGAACGTTTTCATTCATTCATCCATTTGAGCCCTCGTCAATCTCTTTGGTTTTCCGAGTTAGGTTTGTGATTCAGAGTTTCCATGGCGTCATCGTCGACGTAGTGTCCGAGTCCTTGCCCGGCGCAGAGTGTCTTACGTTTTTACCCGTTTCTTCACGAGCTTGGAAACTCAGTCTAAATACTGGTTTCGATTCATCCGTCTTGTTTGCTGAAGAAAAAAAATTGAAAGGGATGGCGACAGAGGAGGACAGTACCGTGAAGGAGCCTCTGGACTTGATCCGGCTCAGCTTGGACGAGCGCATCTACGTGAAGCTGCGCTCAGACCGAGAACTCCGCGGGAAGCTGCATGTAAGTTTGCTGCCAATCGCGGTTCTGGTTTGTTTTTTCATCGTTTGGTACTTGATGAGTGCCGTTCCGACTGCTAGGGTTTGGCATAGAAACTTATTGAGCAATGGGAATGTCACTGGGAAGTATTGATGACTATTTTATTTGACTGACTTTCTTCGCCATGAAATTCATTCGCGCCATTTTGGAATCTAACAAAAAATTTGAAGGTATTGTTAATTGGCGGGAAGATTTTTGCGATTTCCGCTATCTGAGATTTCAAGAAAGGCTTGCTGTGGTGCACAGATATTATTCCTTCAGTTTCCCTAACGACTTCGTGGAATACTGAAGTGTCATTTGTACTGCTAGGGTTTTGGATTATTTTTTGATTTCGCAATGGGAGTGTTCCCGGGATTTAGCGCATATGGAACTGCGGAAATTGATAATTTTGTGAACCTTCCGTCTTGGAAGTCATTCGCGCCATGCTGGAGTTTAGAAAATAGGATGAAGTGTCATTAATAGGTGCACAAAGTGTTCAAGATTATTACTATTCCCGCGACTTTAACGTGCTTTTCAGGAAAGGCATGTGGTGGTACTCAATTATTATTTCTTCAATTCCCCTAACGTCCTCGCTGAATTCTTTAGTGCCTCTCGTACTGATAGGGTTTTGGAACTTCTTTTGATTCTGGGATGGGAGTGTTAACGGGATTTAGCGCATCCGCTGGGTATTACTCTGAGAAGAGTTAATGAGTTGAGAATATTGGATTTCTTATTGGATTTCTTATTGGGTTTGAAAGACATTCGGTCCATTATGTTTATTTTGAAGTGTCATTAATTGAAGCATAAAGTGTGAGGACTATTGCAATGTTAATTCTCTTAGATTTCAAGAAAGGCATGTGGTGATGCTCTGTCATTATTTTTTCAATTTGCCGTATGGAATACTTTAGTGGTGTAAGTTAGCACTGTGGATTTCTGATTCTAGGTTTAGTATTCCGGGGTTTTGTTAGATTTTCATCCTCGTTAGCATCCTCGATACACTTCAAAAATTTTGATTGAAGTCCCTGAAGTGTCTCTAAGCTCGGAGAGTGTGTTGGCATACTCCAAGGTGATGGGCCGCTGACACTGACGGTTCAAACTGGAAATATTGAATATGTTCTCAAGCAATTACTTGCAAGCGACTCTTACGCAATGGATGGCTGTGCAGGCCTATGACCAGCACTTAAACATGATTCTTGGAGAAGTTGAGGAGGTGGTAACCACAGTGGAAATCGATGATGAGACCTATGAGGAGATTGTGAGGGTAAGAGGGTGCCTTCATCCTGTATAAATTTAAGTGTCTTTTGAGAAACTCATTTTTGCATTCTCGCTTGGACATATTTTCATGCTTAATCGCCCCCGTAAAGCCTACCCTCTTTGGTTGTCTCTTTGATTATCTTCCCCTGTATTCAGATTGTTTTAAGAAATCAAGTCTTGTGCTTTAATTTCCGCATTTAATGTTTAACCCTGGAAGGACGCTGAGGCCTAAAAGTGACCGATGGATGACTTTCAAGATTACTGTAGAAATGAGGAATGCTCCTATTGGTCCATTGGTCCATAAATCAGATCATTTTTGGCAAGATTTCGTCCTTTCAGGGTTTAATCTAGAAGGCCTTGCAGACCACTTTGGTTTTTGTATCGATTCCAATTGTATGTAGATGACATTTGACAATATTCCACTTCATCGCAAATATGGTTCTTTAGCTTCTCAGCTTCTTCAAACCAGCCTTCTAGGTGGGCTTGTTAAGATAATTGAGTCTCCTTTGTCTCACGTAACGGTCTGTGGAGACTTCTGCGTTTGTCCATGTTCGTCAAGCGCTGGGGACTCAGTGAGGTTATCTCTGCATTCTGGTTTTCCTTTCAGGAGCTTAAGTATTTTTAGCGCCACTATGAGTCACAGCCTTCATCTCCATAAGGCTTGCCTATTTCCTTGATCACTTTCAATGATACTGAAAACTTCAATTGATTATGGGGATTCTTTGATGGTCCCTTTCCTAATTAGTGCTAGTTGGGTTTCAAATTGTTTCTTTACATGCTTCATCGCACATTTGTAGGCTGGTGTTGATTTCCAGTGTATTAAATGATCTGTTTTTGCTTAATTCTTATCACTTCCTAGATATTGCATTGTCCAATATATTCTTTAAGTATTTCTTCACGGACATCTGCATAATGTAGAGATGTCAATGCCAGATTAGCCACGATGATTTAACCAGTAAAATATGCCTTCTCCAGTTCAGTCTTGGCAGGACGGTATCTGTTTGCTTACGTGTGCAGCTTATGAAAGAATTTGAATGTTCACAGTAGTTCAGTAGTGAAAAAGACGTTACGTCAATCTGTTCCTTGGTTCTCATCGTGTCTACTCGAATGGTTTACTTTCTTATATGAATTCACTTGAAGTCTGCAGTCTGAGATTGTTCGTGTCTATGTCCCTTCTGTAATTAGTCGACCAATCGTTTTAACGCTTCCCCATGGCCTGTGTCAGATTGGTAAGCCTTGTGTTACATGTGCTCTCTTGTCACTAATAAGTTGTGGGTTTCATGTGGGGTTTTGCAGACACATTCCAGGAAGGTTCCTTATTTGTTTGTGCGTGGTGATGGTGTCATTCTGGTTTCTCCTCCACTACGGACATCGTAAGAATGACCTGTATTTGGTTGGTTCCTATCCAATTGTGCCACAAGGGGTTATTTGAGCTTATATTTTTAGAACTAGCTCAAAACACCAGACGAGAGCATAGAAAGGAAAACGGACGATATATTAAGATGTCCCAGTGACCTTGATGTTGATTGTTATCAGTCTCCAGCAACACTATGTGTCATCCGCAGGAATATGTTTACCGGTTATGGCCATTTAGACCAGACATCCTGAATGAGAGTAGTCATTTTGTTCCAAGTCGAGATTGAGCAACGTTTTTATTACGCCGCAGTCTCTGCATATTGTTATCTTTTATTAGATCTGGCCCTTTTTTTTACTAAATGTTGATTCTTGTCAGTCTGCCAAATTTGTCTTGAGATGTGACCCTTCTGGTGCTGAGGTTTATTAATACATGTTGAGTTTATTCCTTGAGGACGAATTTTGATGTTCTGCGACAGTGGGCTATCATTCAGAACTATTTGGAAGGAGAGAACTCTCCTATCTCGGCGTTCTGAACTGAGTGAATAATAGTAAATGTCTGGTCACTTTCACTGGAATGAACTTAGTAGTAGAGGGTGGTTATCTCGTCATTAACATTATCCTCATAGTGGAGCTCTATGTTCTTTGTCTGGTGAGCATCACAGATGCATCTGCCGAAGCATATGGAAATATTGGAACAGGTAAGTTGCAACAGCGATTACGATTAGATATGAGGTTCTCCTGACGAATCTATGTCAGGGCTTGCTTCCAACGACTTTCTCTTTGAGTGCTGTATACTGGTTCTGTGAACGAGGTCAACTTCAGATTGCAGAAGCTGAATACTTTCCCGCCACCTACTGCCTCCAGCAATGTAACATTTGGATGGAAAGCTAAAGACTCGGCAAGTGGGCGGTGATATTTAGGTGACGTCTAACTGAGGCAAGTGTAAGTGCACAACATCTTCCCACTTTCTGTTTAGTCTGTTCGGGTCCCTTTGAATTAATCGGGCGGCAGCGTTGGACACCAGGTGGGACACAGTTTGGTGTTATCCTCCATCAAGTTCGTCCAACTGAGGACAATTCAACTGGGTTTTGCAAGGGCCCTGCTTCTGGCAGATCCCCTGGAACATATCGCACTGAAAATTCCTTCGGATCAGCTTTAATTCTCTCGCCTTCAGGGTACATTTCGGGAATCGTAATGTCTTGCTAAGGTGGACTGGAACAATGAAGTTTGAAGTCTCGAGTCCCTCAGACGCTGTCACCAGTCTTTTGTTTCAATTCATCAGCACTTGACCCTCTTCCTCAGGACTTCTGCTGCTGTTCCGTATCTTTACGTACAAACATTTGGCTCTTCCTCTCGCCCAGGTACGTATATAACTTCGAAAAGCATATTCCCTGAGTCCCTGATAGCATTGGAAGGTACTGGCTTAAGGACACGAAGATGGGATTGCACCTAGGCCATACAGTAATTAGTGCATTTCACTTGTCGGAGCCTCGAAGGGGTGTCTGTCTGTTTGTTTGTATATCATGAACCGTGGCACTCTCCAGCATATTGTAGACAGATCGTATTTAAGCTTGGACCCTGGATTTGACTTTCGGCCATCACGGTAGCTGCACCCATTAAGTGAATCCTGCGAATCTTCTTCTCTTCATTATGTCCTCGTCTGCAAATGATAGTATTATACTGTACATAGTAAGTGGTGGAAACCCCCCTGATAATGCGATAAATGCCGATGCTGCATTCACCATTCGAAGCATTTAAGGATGATGCCCTTTTGCTCCTCTGAAATATACAGGCGTGTAGCCGTGTAGGTGTATCTGCGTACGGTATAGCAGCTGCCTGACTGTAGGAGATTCTGATCACTTTCTAGGTGTTTTTTTCAAATCATTAAAAAATAAGTTTTGCAAGTTGCACGTGTAAGCTCTCTTTTTCTTGGAGCAGAGGACATTTATCCCAGTGCAAAGTCCCAGAACAAACCAAGAGGACACGGTTTCCTGGTGATAAATTATCTATGTTTCCCAGTAAAGCTGCAATGCTGCATGTGTACGCTCTCCCCACGAAAGGAACAAAGCATGTGGGAGTTCTTCAATCGAGAGGAATTGGAACCCGATGTTGCAGTTGTGATAGCTTATAGAAACAGTCAATACTTATCAAATTTCCCAAGCTTGGCAATTGTTGTAGAAAAGTCAGAGTCGACAGTTTGATTCGAATAGTAGAGACTACTGTTTGGGTTTTAACGTTCTCGCTTGTTTTGTTAAATCTTTAACTGAAACTGAGAAAGAGTCAAGTTCTGAAGTAAATATCGTTGTCTGAAACTGAAATTGGAACTTCTACTTACAGGACGAGCGACTAGGTCACGGTTCTGACAGACTCAACTCAACTACATTCGCGTCCAAAGGAATTGATGGGTTCAACTCCAGTGCCATTTTGGAGACGGAGGGCCGAGTGTGCTACAGTAGTGGTGCAATTGGCTTGGATGGGATATATTGTGCAGGTTCCCCCCGCCTCTGGTCTCGTACCGAAAAAGGAGGAAGAACAAGAGGTGGAGTGAGAGCCGGAGATTCCATCGAATTATTATTATTATTAATATGAAGAGGCGGGGTCGATTCTCCCTGCGTCCCTGCGTTCCTGCGAATTATCAGAATACTTGTCTGCATACGCAATTATATCTCATTTTCCCTCCTGTAGAGTGTAGACCTCCCATACCATATCTAGTCCTGTCGGCCTAAATTAAGCTCCCGTGGATCTCATTATGTTACTCCTTCGCAATTAGTGGTCGGCTACATTTTTTTTTTTTTTTTTGACACAAATAAAGGAGTACCGGTCGGCTACATTTTCATATGACCTGCGCTTTTTTACTTTAGCCCCCGTTCTCAGGAATACAAAGCCACTTGGTAGCATAACACAGGTTCTGGCTTCTTACTCCAAGTTGACAAGTTCCTCGAGTCTTGCTTTCCTACTTCGTGATTGGAGATGATGAACGATCCGTCATTATGCTTCATTGTTCCTGTGTGTGTTTTCTTACTAATGCCGTAGATTGAAAGATCTTCCTCGAAGGTTCTTTCTATGAATCATCCACGATATTTCCAAGATAATTCACTTCAAGCAGTCCAGGAAAAAATTTGAGCCGAATCAGCAAGTAACTGTGGGTTTGAATTGTGAATCAGTTTTTTTTATTGCTATTCTTGAGCTATTCCTTCCATTTTTACTTTAACCCATCATGCTGTCCTTTGGGTGGATTATGAATGTCTTCAAGAGCTTGTAGCCGGAGCTATAGGAAGATCTATTTCTAAACCACTATGTAACTAAATAAAATCATATTGGGTTTCATGTTCTCAATTGCAAGGTTGTTGTTTTTGATAGTTTTTTGACAATGTAAAGTTTTAAAATACAAATATAGAACTACTGTATTAATGAGTTTAAATGTATTTCATCACACTTCTAATTCACCCTCCTTCTATGATATGTGTACGCCAAAAATTAGTGGGAAGAATGCTACTTAGAGTATGTACCTTGATTTATTGAACAAGGTATCCAACCATTAGGATTTACACCAATTTTCTTCTTGAATAAGATGATCAATCAAATAGGTTTTAAAAAAAAAACTCTTTTAGATATTAGATATACATACATAAACCTAAGCATATACACATTAAAATCTATCATGCATATACAACATAGAGTATACTTGTTTTGTCAAATAGAAAAAAAAAAAAAAAAATACTTCCCATTGAATCCATAGCTTGTTTTTTTCATTCTTTCTATATGACCTCAAAGTAAGAGTTGATTGCTTGTGTGCACGTACTTTCTATATGGATTAATGTAAATGACTTTGTCATTTTGAAGAGATGACACAAACATTTACAAATAGGGGACAAGTTTATATGGTGTAACTTGTGTGGGTACTTAGAGAAATATATAAGTTGTACATAGATATTATTTATTTTATTTTATTATTAGTTTGGCAGATTTTGCAAATATGTCATGCCATTTGTATAAATTTTCTTTCTTAAGCATGAATTGCTAAAGCACTTTATTAGTTTTGTCTTGTAGCTATTTTTCAACAAGGATTATTCCTAATGTTGAAAGTCCAAATTTGGATATTTGAATGTCTATTTTTTTTATGCACTTGTAATGATATGATAGTAGTCTCATGATTTAGTTTCACACCAATTAAAAGTTAATTAGTGATACATTTGCCAAAGTGTTTGTTGTGTTGCATGGAAGATAGATGCTCTAAGAAGGTGATGCAAAGTTTTGTTTGTTTGTCCAATATTCATCCTCGAGACGTGGATTGATTGCTTTCCTCCCTTTGACTTTGTAATTGACACCATTACTTTTTCTTTTCTCTTGAAGTTATAGGAGTCAATTGATTTTTTATCAAGCCCCCTCTTCCAACTTATAGATTGATCTCTTTTTGTAAAGTTGTGGTGCGGTTCCTAAAGTAGTTATAGCACATTATCATTGGTTGTCAAGCTCTCAACATTGCAATCAGCCCATGGGTGAAAATTTAAAAAAAGTCTATATGACCAATATAAGCTATATTGTACACTTGAGCTAAATTTTTTAATGATAATTATGTTTTGAATTAAAAAAATTCTGAAAAATTCTGTAATCCTTCCAAACTCTATTTCAACATTAGAGAAATTTTCTGCACTCACTCCACATTCTCGTAATTGCTTAAGTGGTTGGAAATGGGTCAAGCTCCCTTGGTTTATTTGCAAAGAAAAACAATGATTTACTAAGTAAGTTTATAATAATTTGCTTTGACAAGCAGGGCAGGTTGTAAGGTAGGCTTCCAAGGTAGCATTTAGTAGCCCGATTGTAGAATCCAAGAACCGGAAATACAATAAGGGCTCATTTGTTAAGGGAATTAAGCACGACGCAGGTGAATCAATGTCCAAAGACGGCTGCTATCAATCTCCGTCTCAATGCAGTCTTTGGTGCGTCCAAGGAAACGAAGTTAAGTTACGTTACGGTACCCTTGACGTACATTCCAAACATTCAGATGACATTGAGTTGTTCAAAAACAAATTTAAACTAAATCGTTCACTAGATTCCAAATAAGTAAATTATTGGCCTCTCATAAATATTATTGCAATGCGAAGAAATAGTACAAAAAACTGCCGGAGCCACTTGCTCAAAAGAGTGGAAACTCACCGGTTATTTTTTTTGTTTTTAAGAGAAGAGTGGAAACACCTCTTTTTAAAATTTTATTAACACCATTCTTTGAGAAGGAAAAAAGAAGTCAAAACACATCTCACAAAGATGCCGAGGTTAACTCATAAATGACATGGTGTCCGATGCATGACAAAGAATCCCTCTTTGTAAGATAGAAGTGCAATTATACATTTTCAGAATTCTGTGTGAAAAGGGTAGGTCTTCTAAAGTAGTTTGACTTCCAATGAACACTTTTGGATTTTATTATTTTAAATAGCTGATTCACACTATAGCAAAAGGAATGATTTTCACAATCACCACCTTGTCCTTTAAGGGTTAACCGAAGAAGGATCGTCTAATTACAATGGAAATCATCTATTTGGATACCTTATGAATCACTTGCTTAATAAAACCAATAATACATATTGGTGGTTAAACTATTGTGCAAGACCTCCATTTTCACAAAAAATTCCAAGGATGAACATCTATACTATTGTCTTACATGGAAAGATTTTGTGTCATTTATTGAACACTTAGTGACCACTACATCTTTCTAGGGTTAAGATTCATTTCCTTATCCTCTAAATAACCCCATTAGAAGAGTTTTGGGGGGTCCAGAAGCCTGTTTCGGGCGTGTTCCCTTGTAGTTGTTCCTCGTAGTGAGGGGAACAGCTCGCTGTCAAAAAAAATTCATAAAAAATAAAAAAATAAAAAATTTAGTTTCCAAATGTAAAAATATAAAATAAAATATAAAACTTGATCAATGATGTGGCGGGGTCTCGGCCATGTCAAATCGTTGCGCCGAACCTGTTTCGTGCATTCGCAAACTATGATAACTCACAAGTATTCAAAGGCCCCAAAAATCTTCTAATGACCTTATGACCATGCACTAAGCTCAAAATTCATTGTTATGTATGTTCTAAAATAGAAACATCTATCACCAATAGAAATTTAGTTTTGATGCAATAGTAAGAGCACCAAAATTTGAAGTAGAAAAAGAATTCCAATCTACTTTCAAAAATGCATAGCATAAATTAAGAATTTGTATTCCACTTGAAATCACCATTGGATGACAACAGTTACACCAAGACTAGGTACCATTAGAAGGGAGACTCTAGATAATAATATTGCTTAACAGGCAAACCATGTGGAAATTCTTGATGGAGGTATAGTGTTAAATATTATGGCATAAACCAAAATCCCATATCATTTTATAGTTAAAATCCTATAGGCCATGTTTATAGGCCCAAAGTTCAAATTGCAATAAAATATTGAATGTTATAAAATTTTCATAATTCTAAATTGGAAAAAGAATTAGACTTAATAAAATTCATTTAATTCCTAAAGATGTGATTGTTAGAAATTGGTAAATACTTACAAAATTGTCAAAAATTAACACTCTGTAAAATAAGGGCTACTAATCATATAGTACCATGGATTTATTTTGAGACATATACCATATAGTTTTCTACAGAGGACCACAAATTTATTTTGAGATAGAAGTATTAAAATGTTTGATTTGAACGTTGTTAGAATAAATTTGTGGTCCCGTGTAGAAATTTCAATAGAAGGAGTGGACAAGGAATATCTTTCACATGCAACAAATTTCATGACATTTGGAAATAGGAGTCAAAAGTTATAGCCTCGTATGTTATTTTTTTTTGTAACTGGGCAGTTTGGGCATATTA
This sequence comes from Pseudoscleropodium purum, assembly GCA_963969395.1. NCBI lineage: Eukaryota > Viridiplantae > Streptophyta > Bryopsida > Hypnales > Brachytheciaceae > Pseudoscleropodium > Pseudoscleropodium purum. The sequence goes on from OZ017802.1 coordinate 1,399,414, forward strand.
GGAAAAATCATTTTTTTTAAAATCAAAATTTGAAACTGTTTTTCTAGATTTATATATACAAGGAAAACTTTGAATGATTTCATTTTGATCAACAAGTCAAAAGTTATGAGGATTTTTTGTTTGCGGGTAGTAATAGATTTTCTACTCTAAAATAAATTTTGAAATCCTTTACCTTATCCAATTTCCAATATTTTTGAAAAAAAAAAAAATCCTATGATGTAAATTGTTTATTACAACATTTCAACCATTGGGATTGTCATTTTTCAATTCCATATTTTAACTCTTAATAATTTAGTATTTTGAATCATTGTCTACTATTACCTATGTACTATTTTTATCTTATATGTTGTACAATTCCAAATGATTTGAAATTTTTCAAGCATGTGGAAAACTTATTTAGGAAAAAGAATCCAAAGAAGCACCATCATTTTGGTCATTTTTTCTTAGAAAAGTGAGCTTGTGAAGTGCAGCTGCCTAGTTTTTAGGGCAGGGCAAAAAAAGGATTTTAGTGGATTTAAATGCTTATATCTTCCCATCCACGTGGTAGAAATGTCTGAAATTCTTACCATGTGTTTTTTATACTACATAGTACAAGATCATATGGTTATATATATTTCAAAAAAAGTTTTTTTTCAAAAATTTGCTACTTGTACTAAAAATGGTAGTTTTTGAGCTTTTTCGGTGAAAATCCAATCATGGAACTTTAGGAGTTAATTGTCAAATACCAACATTAAGATTCTTCAATTCAAGATGTTAGAGTGTGTACACCATATTAAATGACATAAAAAAATTCAAGCATCTTACTTACTTTAGTTATTTGATAAATTAGCAATTGAGATCAACATTTTTACAATTCATTTCAAGAGTGTTCATAATATCATCCAACAATGATCTAAAGATGTCTTTCTTTTTAGACTCAAAATTTTGAAGAAAATATTCATTTAATATTGTTCCAATTGGAATTTTGTTTTGTTAATTTGACATGTACCAAATCAGTGTATAATTAATTGACAACCTTTATTCTCCTTAAAACTTTGTTTTGACTTCCAAAACCTACAAGAGATAGTTTCATTGAATCCTTTAAGGACCAAAAGAATACAATGTGTTGTTTTCAAATTTTCAATTTTCAAAATTTCATTGTGGAAAATATTTAAAAGTCTATATAAAAAATGTAGTTTAATAGCAAAGGGAAGCAAATGGAATTTGTTTACGGTGAAAGGAATAGTAGGGATGGAAAAAAAAAAAAAATTAGACAATTCTTGTCTTTACACTACACAAACAAGTTGATCCTAGAGAAAAAATAAGAAAAGGTTCAATCTAGTGTAATTAAGATAAAAAAATAATTAGAATGTTTTCAAATTTTTTGAAGATATTCCAATCAATGTGCTAACAATATTACCTATTAAATTTTAGAAATTGACATGTAAATAACTTTTTTGTAGGATCCAATTTGGTTAGTTTTGGCTTTCTACTCCTACAATTGTGTACAAATTTAAAAGAAATTTTTAAAATTAGATGATACCAAATTTGCTTTAGATTGCAATACAATTTTTTCTTAGAGGGGGAATCAACAAGAATTATTTATCTTCCTAAAAATTTTCTTTCTCCAAAGCTGCATTTTCTGCCTATAAAGTTGATCATCCCAAATTGTCATAATCTAAAAATCAATCAATCAATATTTTCTACAATTAATTAGATGCATTATAGACAAAATAGTCTTTATTTTTGCACATTTAAAATTGAAATTTTCAATTACATTTATGTACAAAAAAATATCAAAGTGGGACTTAATTCATTGAAAACCTCCATTGTCAAAAAGTTGTTGGGCCTTCATGGGTTAAGTGTGTACTAGTTGTGTTGGTTGAATTTTAAGACATTGACAAAGACAAAACATTTTGTTTCTTTACACTAATTCTTCAACGCAATGAGCCCAAATAAGTAATCCTGAGTTATATTTCCATATAATATATTCAAATAGAAACAAAATTAAAAATGTATTCTTACAATGCTATACATAGATAGGGACATTATTAACATCTAAGAGCTAGGACTAAATACAATAAAAAGACTTAAAAAAATCATAATACATAATTGAAATTCATCAAAACTACCTAAATCATTGATTAATGTATTCATATAGAGCAATCTTTCTTTTTTCTTTGAATCTTTTTTAATCCCCCAAATCTCAAAGCCTTGTTTTCATTATAAAAAAAATCTAAAAAACTAAAAATTGTCATTTCTATTGCAAAGAGCAAAGAACTTTATTTTTTTAGTATATGTAACCATGGGATCTTATACTATATTAGTACAAAAATATGTAGAAGAAATTTCAGAAATTTAGACAACATAGATTGCAAAATATTTGTATTTACAATGAAAAAAACATGTTTTTTTGGCACACCTCTAATGACTAGATTATAAGGTTTTGAATATTCTTTTTAGCATTATTTGTAATAAATTAAATCTATTTTTTTAAATTGAGTCAAAAGCCTATGAAAAAAATCTAAAACAACAACTTACTTTTTATTCTATAAATGCCACATCTAAATACTTTTGGACTATTCACAAATTTCTGGACAACATATCATGAGATCTCTAGATCTTTGAATGCTCGTGTAGATTTCCAATTGTTTTGTATTGATCTCTTTATGTTTTGCATTATCTCCTTTTGATCATTTTTTTTCCTCATGATGAACGTTATTCATTTTGGACTTTCAAAAGTCTAGAAGTAGTTAAGTGTGGCATTTAGAGAATTGTTAAGCAAATGTAGGTTTAGGATGGAGTTGAAACACATTTACTCTAAAGGCAAGATTTTTCAATCAAACCTACTAAACCTTGTGAAATTTTTTTTTATTTTGAAAATTGAGTTAAAAAATGAATCTAGTATATTTTTTTCTCAAGAAAATGCCATGACTTCTTATAAAATAAGAAGCTATGTAACTTTCACACCACTAATCCAAATGGAATGAATCAAAGCATTACATGTAGTCAAAAATGCAATCTATGAGAAACAAATTTCAAAATTAAATTATTTCAAGTTTTCGTGAATTCTTTTTAATGCACAACAAGTTCAAGTTTGGGCTTAGGATGGCTTGACTATTTTCCCAAATAATAAGAGAAATAAAAATTAACGTGTATTTCTATCTTCAAAAAATATTTTAAAAATCACAACAAAAATTGAGACTATAGGAGACCATCTAAAATCCATTTTACCTATGTAGGGACAATGTGAACTTTGGGGATTACTAGCTATCAACTTCTAAGTGCAATCTATCCAAATATTTTTCCATGACCCCAATTTTAGACTTCACATGTAAAAGCTGAATTGAAAGACTTCAAATCATTGCCACAATTTTTAATATCTTCATCAAACATTATAATCTTTCACTCCATACATAATATTATTCAATTTTTTTTCCCAAGTTATCTATAAAATGTCTAGTTTGAATTTGTGTAATTACAATTTTAAAATATTAATGAAATTTACCCAAACTTGGAGTTTTTGTTTAGTTTTGAAGCTCAAAAAAGACCTTGGACATTTAGGGGTTAAATCTAGAACAACAATGAGGACCAAATGTGTCTAATTGATAACTTCATTGTTGAGAGCATTTTGATCATCAAATTTGGGTGACTACCTCGGTTATTAGGGGCTAGGGAGGATTACCCCCTCTATTGCCATATGTTTTACCCTTGTAGAAAATTCTAAATTTTTTTTACCACATATGATCAAATTTGAAAATTTTGAATTCATATTTGCAAGCAGAGACCCCAAATTAGTTATGGGACATGATGAAATACAAAATATAAGCGACACAAAATAGGGGGCAATTTTGACATTTACCCTTTGGCAAGGCAATAGAGGAGTTAATAATACTGTCATTGGGGGTGTATTCTTGTAGGGTTACTCTTGGTTGGGTGGAAATCATCCTTCTTGATACAATGTGAATTATATACTTAAAAAACAAAAACAAAAGAAAAAACAAAAACTCATTGGAGGTCAAACTATATCATCCATTGGTCACTTTTTGGCCTTGGTGTCCTTACAAAGTTAAGTGGCAGTCATCATTTTTGTTCATCCTGATGCGGTTTGAAATTGTTAGTTCACTAGGCATTTGCATTTCCATAGGATTCCAACATTGCAAGGTTGGTCAGATTTTGTATCAATCTTGACCTTTGACTAACCTTGATTGGGGGAATCTTGTGATTTCAGACTCTCCAAACATGTCTAGTTCATGCAATTGCAAACAATCACCTAGCCAGGTATTTCTGATCTGCACCAAAAAATGAAATTAAGTTGCCTATATAATCACACCTCTTTTTGAGGAAAAAAACCGTGCTTTGTTTGTAAAACACAAAGGAAATAAGGGTCTTTTTGAAAAAACAAAGGGGTAGTACAATGACAAGCTAAATCGAGTACAAGCCTGTAATAGTTTCATTCGAACCACCATACTATAACCATCAATGCACAAAATCTGAAATTAGATATGTGGAAGATGTAGTGTGCGACATAGCACACATTACCATGGAAGTGAAGAAGAAAAAATTAGTAGCCATTTGAAAGAAAATTAATTTCAAAGTTAGCCATGTCTAAAATTTGTTTTTGGTAGTAGTCACCGTTCTTTCTAAAAAAAATTTAGTTTTATTCACCATCATTTGGAATTACTTTATGTTTTGTCAATTTTTTCTTATAACTTCAAAAAAACTTTTTGTACCTCGGTATGTTGGTATACATCATTTTAGATTGTTGTACACACAAAATTGAAGGAAATTAACATTTATAGGAATTAAAATATCAACAATTTGAAAAGCATGCAAATGATGTTGATTCTCACAATAATTGAATTTATTTTTAATAGAGAGCTTAGGATAGCATTAGCCATTCTAAAGAGACTATAGGGTGCAATATATACCATTGCTATATATTAGTGTCTTTGCATTTGAAATATTTGTTGAAATAGATAATGCGTTCAATTTTATATTTTATAGCCATATAATGCATTTTTAAATTTGATTTTTGGTATGAAGACTACAATTCATGATGCACATAATTGATCCAAAAAATCCAAAATAAATAAATGATTATAATCCATTTGATTAAAAAAAAAACTAAATTTTTTGGAAAGCCAATATAATTTTTGGTAATTTTCAGTTTTTTTATGAAATGGACCATAATAATTTTCATATGGTACAATAGAAAATAAGAGTCTTCAACAATTTCTACAAATATCTATTGTATGTCAAGTCTTTGAGGGATGAAAAGAAGTCTATTTGGGTCCAAAATGACCCTAAACTACTGGGTGATGGCGGTGAGGTACCCAAACCGTGGTAGCGGGTTCAATACCTAGTGACGGCAGGTTCTGAACCTTGTTGGAAACCAGCTCTCTCTTCTTACCGGAAAACCCATGCAGTGTTTCCTAAACACACTTGCTTTAAAAACAAACAAAAACAGAAAAAACATTTCATTTGTTAAAAAAAAAACAGTCTGTTTGTTTCCTGGGAGGGGAGCCTTCCCATTCAAGAATGTTGGATCGTATCAAGTATTGCGCAAGTTATTGACACGGCCTCCACGTACAGCCAATACTAATGAACTGCCTTTGAAGAGCGTGCACGTCTGCGTCTTGGAATTTTCTTACATTGCATATCCGGTTTGAGGGACATGGTACACCCTATGATCGTGAAGGGGGCATCAAGCTTATGATGATTGAATTTCAATCATACTCTACTCCATTGCTACCGTAGCCAGCATCTGAAATCTCAAATGTCTCTAAATTCCAATCTAAGCATTGGATTGATCGCAAAGGGGAGTCCCTTGACTTCAAATTTACTCCTCGCCAAGTACATACTTAACACCTAGGAACTTCAACCACATGAAATCTCTCACATGGATGGACTTTACTGACTGCACTTGCCCTTTAATTATTGAAAAATCAATTGCAATGGCAAATAATCAAGTCTGTAACAAAAGAGCTACTCCCTCCGTGGCTCCATCCCCATATGACCTTTTGGTTGGACAAAACGTTTGGGATTTTTTTTTTGCTGAAAATAATGTTATTTCAAGCGATTTTGAGTTGTGATGAGGAGAGGAGAGTTTGGTGCACTCCTATTGTTCTGAAATTTTGAGTTTTGGAGCCCTTTTCAAAATGTAGTATCAAACTTAATGCAATAATGTGAGGGGGAATTGGAACATCATTTTGGGACGAAGGAAGTATATGCTAATAAGTTAACAAGGTTTAAAAATTGCTTGAATAAGGTTTTGAGCATGGTTCCTATTATCAAATAATAATTTTTTGTTGTTGGATCAAGTTGGTAGTTACAAAAGGGATTCTGTATTCTCTAGCTTAGAATGTATTTTTTGGATCATGTAAGATTAAACTATGGATTTTCAAAGTACTAAAAATTGATGTATTTGAAATTTATCCTAGGGTCTCATGTATGGAGAATATACATTTTAGATGAGAATCTAGATGAGATTTTATTGCAAAACATATCACAATTGGATACACTTTCTTTATCATATGATCATAAATGACACCTATTGTTCTTTAGTTGAAAGTCGAACTTTTCATCTTGCAAAATTGAATTTTCACTTTTTTTTCATAGTGGATCTTGGAATATCAAGTTACATCATGGGGGAATTTTTTTGTCAAAAATATGTAATTCCATGATTGTCTATTCCAAGCTCAAAAAAATCCAACATTGTATAAAACTTGACAATTATGTCCAAAATCAACATTGTCTAAAACTCAACAATTATGTGTGGACCAAAAGCATTAAAGAAATCTAGATGTTGATTACACATGATGTATACTATCAAAACATGGACATCTATGAAAAAAAAGCTTTTTTTATACACCGAAGGACAAAACTTTGAAAATTCATAACTTATTCACATATGGTATTCAAATAATGCATACTAAAGTATTTTGGAAATTGCTTTTAGTTGCCAATAAGATCCAATAGTTGTTTTTTATATTGAATAATAGTAATTATAATCAATTGTTATTAGTGACAATTACAGATGTGCATACCTTAACTTTGAAAAGATGGGACTCATCTCTAAGCTTATCTTATATGTCATCCATCAACCACTTTTTGGCTTTAGTGTCTTTTTAAGATAAACCCTTGACAACCCTCGTGACCTTTATTTGGTCATAGAAGTTTAGAAATCACAATAACAACATATCTATTTGGAATTGGGATGTGAAGTATGAAGTTCAATTTTGCACAATTTAGGTAGTTAACATGCACAAATCATTATTATAGTTTGGATATACAAAACTCTTGGGATATATGATTGTAGAGAGGAGTTTGCCCCATGTACATACATTGTCATGGAAAAGAAAATGAAAAAGAAATAAGAACTAGTTGACTTTCAAGGGATAAAGGATAGAGCAAAGATATGCGATTGGTTTTCATCACAAAAGATGATTACAAAAGGAAACCAAGCCATAAACACTTGCATCAATACAACTTCTAATACAATCTTAGTATTTGAAAGAATTTTTTTTTTATGAATTCTTTTTGTTTTTGACATCATTGAATATCTCCATGTTTTTGTTTTTTCATATCTCCATGTTATTGGTTTTTGATGATATTGAACATAAACTTTTTCTAAGAAGATATTCTCCATATATTTCTTTGCAAAGCTTTATATACATCCACAAACTCCAAAAATCACTAACAATTTTGTAGGACATTAAAACAAGTGTATAATGAGTCATTTTTGAGCTACTGGGTCTATACGTAGTTGAATCAATTTGCTTTAATTATTAAATTTTTCCCTCTCGTGTAGTGTTCATTGAATCAATATATATATATATATATATATATATATATAACTCTCATTTCCTCCATTTGAAATACACATTGTACAAAGAATATAATCTTCAATATGCACCATCCAATAATTATGAAAATTTTCCAACAAATGCTTCTTCAAGATACATATAATTCTATATGATGAAATAATTATGCTATCTGATATACATACAAAAATATATGTATTTCAAATTCTAGGGCTGAGAATTTGGTCACTTCTCCATACATTACTCTAAATTGTAAAGAATTATTAAAAGTGGGGCCCCCTCCCAAATGCCACTTTTTGCTACTATGCCTAGTTACCATTGTTTAGCTCATCAAATTTAAATATTTTCTTGTTGACAAGTGAAAGGAGGTTCAAACACACCAAAGAATGCAACATTTGGATACCACTTGCAAAATTGGGTAGATATTCTAAAATAATTTCTTCCACATACCTACATTTAGAAATGTACACAAAGTAATGATGGTGCTTTTAGGCAGGGGGTATTTTTTAGGTGTACCCACCTTAATTGATATCAAAGGTTTTGAACAACTATAGAACCATGTATTGTGGCAATGAAATTTGTAGCATGTAAGTGAACTTAACTCATAAATAACATGGTAGATGTTTTGTGTTTGATGAATGACAAAGGATCCTTTTGTGTTGGATAAAAGTACAACCATTCATCCTTAGAATTTTATTGTAAAAAGGAAAGTCTTCTACAATGGTTTGACTTCTAATTAATGCTATTGTATTTTTTTAAGCCAACGATTTCCACCATCATAAATCCATCCTTCTAAGAATTAGGTTTGCTTACCTTCTAATTTTCACCTTTCCTTTAAAATAAACCAACAAAAACAAAGTTGGTTTGGATAAGTTAAGTGTCCATGAAGTTTGTACCCACTTGAAACTGACCAAAGTTACGTTAAAGTTAACTTAACCCTTTCCTAAACTAAGTTAATAATTCTTCAGTTCAGTTCGTGTATTTGTACAGTAGCTGTCAATTTGCTAAACATCTTTAAGTTAAGTTAAGTTCTTGACTAATTACGCAATAGAAATATTAAATCCGATCTGTCGCCAGCCGCCACTTCAGAGAATCAAATTCTTGTTTGCTCAGAATGGGATTGATTTGTTCAGTGGAACTGCAGATTCCCCTCACTTGATGAATTGGCAGGGAACATCATTCACCAATTGCCTACTTTTTACTTTTTTAAAGAATGGTGACCATTAAAATTTTTTAAAAAGGAACAACAACCGCCTAAGGCGGAACCAATTGCCTATTTTATTTTTTTGACACAAATGAAACGAGATTTCATTGCACCAATTGCCTACTTTGGACCACCACTTGTTGAACCCTTAGGAGGTCCTTCTGGTCCCTCCATATAATCCGTATTTAGCCTTATAAGGGCCACTTCATACTATGGCGTGAAGGTCAAGAGATTGGGGGTTTCCACCAATCAAATTTATGAAGACCAAAAATTTAGCCTAAAGGTTGTTGCCATTCAAATTGCATACATGGCAGAAAAATGTCCACATGGCGATGGATTCTCAAAGTGAGTTTAGGTCATTCAAGAATGGAAGGCCAAACTTTGATTGAGAATCCATTGAATTAAAAATAAATAAATAAAATGAAAAACTAACAAGATCTTGGCCATAAGATTATAAAGACTTTTTTTGCAAGGTAGAAAGTAGATTGCATCTTCTTCTTTTCTCTCTCTTATTTTGTACTTCCTTTACACTCTTGTCTTTTTGTTACTTTTTGTTGTTTTTTAGCTGTCACATTTTTGTGTCAAGAAAAGCCTTTGATGGGAATAAAAAATTTGTTGACTTCAATTCCTTATGAATCATTTCAACCTTTCTCAATTCAAATTAGAGAGAGAGAGTCAAGAGACAAATGTTGAAGGGGTAGAAAAGAAGGTTGTTAAGGGAGGAGATTGTGAGATTGTGGGATCTTCTCCAAAAGAGAGTTAATCCTAAGTAAAAGGCTATTCGGAAGGAAAAAATTACTCCCATGAGAAAGGCATCAACCAAAGGAGATATGGGAGGACTTGGAGGTGCTTCAATTGATTACATTGAAGGGGGAGATGGAGCCTTAATTTGTTAGAAACAACAAAAAACAAGGTATGAATTTTCTACCCTAATTTAGTTATTTTCACAAAAATTTGGGTTGAGGATTGGTGTCAATTAGGGTCCTAAAGGCCTTTACCTTTGTTGTGTGCCCATGCTCAACCTCGACGGACCCCTTTCTTCCATTGCATCTGCAAATCTGAAGTCACCTATGAGGTTTGAGCCCTAGTTTCCATCATCACAATGGTGAGACTTTGCATAACATTACTAGAAATATCTACATTTTCCTCAATAAAATCTACTTGATGTGTTTGTTGAGGTAAACACAAAATCTAGGTTGAAAAATGCAAAAAAACTTAGATTTTGTGTTTGCCTTAACAAATGCACCAAGTAGATTTTATTGACTCAAATGCAAATTTCTTCTAATGTACGGACAAACCATCCATATACTTCTATTTGATGACCAATGTCACTTCTTTTTCTCATTTAAATCCTACATGGTCCTTGTTTGACAATGAAAGTATGTACTGTAATTGTTCTTCCAATGATGTTTTTGACTCCTTCGTCATATTCTTTTGACTCTTTTGCTTGTAGTAAATTAGTATTTTGGGTGAAACTTCATGCAAGAATGGTTGTTATACTTCCAAAATTCAATCGCACTATTATGGCATGTCGTAAGAAATTCAAAGACATTTTGGGTGTGTGCAAAGAAGATAAAATGGACAATGGTATTTCCCGGAATAATCGGTAAGAGAGGAAATTTTATGATGTTCTAGATGAGTGGTATCACCAAGTTGGGCAGATTATGAAACATGTTTAAGCTACAACCACAGATAATGTACAAAGCCAAACCAATTCAATCCCGGATGTAGAGGGTGGACCAACTCTAACAACCATTTCCACACCAACAACAAAAGGTAAACAAAATTTTCACAATAGAACCATTGACATCTTTGAGAAAATGGCAAAAACTAATACAAGTTTGATGAAAAACTTTAAGAGAACAAATGAGCTTTTAGAAAAGGTAGACTATCAATTTGATTGTTTGATCAACATGCTCTAGAGTATGCTATTCTTCATCTTGGCTAGAATCATCATCGTCATAATTATAGTTTTCAAATTCAATGTTTTATTTTATGGCCAAATGACTTTTGTAAAAACTTTGGCTGGTAATAGATGAACTCAAAACAAATCTGGCAACATATTCTTAATTTTTTTCTCTATCTTTTTTCTTTGAATTCATAACTCTCTTCATACTCAATTTTCTCTTCTTCTCTCAATTCTATGAATGGTGTTTTTTCGCCATAAGGTTGTTTTTTGAGTTGCCTTATTTCTTTCAATGATGATTCTAAAGAGTGAAATATATCCATTTCTTGCAATTTTCCAAATGTCATATTGACTTCTTTTTACAACTCTTTTGTTTACTTCTTTAGCCCAATCCATAGAAAATTCATCATTCTCTAAAATGCATAGATTGTAAGGACATAGAGATGTTATAACAATGTCATGTACATTTTGGATTGGCATGTTAATTTTTTCAACAACATGTGCCATCTACCTTTTTAGAACTCTAAATGCTCTTTTTATTGCTATGCGAGCGCTTGAGTGGATAAAATTCCAACGTGCTTTACTTCTAGGCAATTCTTTTCTTTCTCCCTTGAATGGTGAGTAAAACCAAAGCCTCGTAGCATTATGTAGCATCACCAATGAATTTGTACGATAAAAATGCACATCTTATAGTCTTCTTTCCAAATTACGATTTCTAAAATAAAGACCAATCATAAATCTATCGAGCCTATTCAAAATCATAGTCCAAAAATTTGCAATTAACATCTAAAAATCCTGTAGTAAACATGAATAATATCCCTTTTGGATATAATATGATACAAAATCATGAAATGGTACTATAGTGGGAATGTGGCTACCATCTATTGCCCCTAGAACAAGCAAAATGTCATATTGTGCTTCAAAATCATTTGCTATTTCTTTTATTCAATTAAGAGTTTGTTTTTTAACCCTTAAAGGACCAAACTGCGCTTTTTGACAACATAGCAATTTGGAGTAGCTCATTGTGAATGAAATTTCTTTTTTTTTTCTTTGAAATTTTCACACAACATGTGCTCAAGGAGTAGTGTTAGGCCAACAATTTTCATAACTTTTGACTACATTGTTAATAAATTATTGCATGATATGTAATTTTCAATGTTTGGTGGACAACCCAAAAACTCTTGATAAATAACTTTTTTTTTAAATAAAAATTTGAAATTGATTTTTTAGATTTATATATATGTGGAAAGCTTTGAATCATTCCAATTTGATTTATGATATGAAAGTTATGAGGTGTTCTAGTTTGCAGGTAGTTATGGATTTCCTACTTGAAAATAAACTTTAGAATCCTTTATATAACTCAATTTTTAGTATCTTTTGAAAAAAAAAAGAGAATATGATGTAGATTGTCTATTACTGCATTAAAATTGTTGGAGGTGGAATTTTTCAATTTCACAATTAAAATTTTAACAATTTAGTGTTTTGAATCATTCTCTATTTCTTGTGACTTACTATTTTTTTTCCTATATGGTTCGCAATTCCAAATGTTCTAAAAAATTTCAAGCATGTAGATAATTTGCCTAGATGAATGAATCCAAAGATTAACCACCATTTTGGACATTTTTTCATACAAATGTGGCCTTGTGAAGTTTAACTAACCACTTTTTTGCGGGGCCAAAAAAAGGATTTTTATCAATTCAAACACTAATATCTTGCAATCTACACAGTGGAAATTTTTGAAATTTTTTCCACATCTTCTTAAACAAAGATTACTACAAGATCCTATAGTTATATGTGTCCAAAAATATTTTTTTCCTAAAATTTGGTACTTGTATTAGAAATGGCAATTTTGGAGTGGTTTTGTGAAAACATAGTTTCTAGTCTTTAAGGGTTAAAAACCAATGGTCTCAAATGAATTCTAATAGCTTAGCAACATTGCCTCACAATGATAGAAGTTGTACTCAATCCTACCTTAAAATAAATCACCAACCATTTGCAATGAATTACCTATTGTTAATCAAGAAAGTGTTATTGTAATCCTCCACTCTACACTATTACTTTCTTTGAGATGTGTATCCTTCTTCTTCAAAGCATGCCCTAAAATATTACACAAATATTGAACATAGATGGATTCACCCTCATTTTCTTCTCAAAATCATTAATTGAAAATGCCCCTATAAGTGTATGTTCCCAAAACCTCAAAATCTCTTAAATTGCCAACATTTCCTCTAAGAATTCACCCTCTGTCCTTGGACAATAAAAGCTGCCATCATCATCATTTGGGCATTTTGTTCAATGCCCAAATGCCTACAATGACATACATTATGACCATAAAATCCAAAAGTTAAACAAAAATGCATTTCTAGAATTTATGGAGAAGGTGAATGGAAAATTTTAGAAATTGGATGGATTATTCATGCAAAGAGAGATGGATTCAAGTTAAACAAATGGTATGGATTTGAACGTTGGGCTTGGCCTTTGGAGTCTTTACATTGTAGCTAGCCAAAAGCTCTAATTCCTATTATTTATTGCCTACTAAAGGCTCATCTCTTTGAACTCTCACCAAAGCTTGGGCCCCTCACTCCAACAGCCTTTCAACTTGAATGACCATAGTGTGAAATGGTCTGTAGAAAGGAAAAAGCTATTAAGGCCACAAGCCCATGGCAATTCTCCTAGTGGAGGTTCTTTTTAGGAGGAAAGTCAAGTAAGACTATTGTTGAAACAACTAAGGTCACATGAAGGTGAAAAAGACTTGTATAGATAATCGAAATTATAAATGGTATCTAAAAACTAAGCATTTGATATCCAACAATGCAATACAATACAACTTTTGAATTCACTATTTAATTCACATCTTCCAAATTCATACATTTCATACTTCAAATCTTCATACTAATAGCATTCATCTTCAATTTAACAATCAATTACTTTGAGCTTCAAGATTAAGTGTCTACCTGAGTAACTCACACTACAATGATCACACACATATCACATCTAAATGTATACCTACCTAGTGGCACAACAACAAAGAAATGTAAATAGACAATTTCTTTAAGCTATTTTCTTACAATTGATTTTACATTGAAAGATATAATTATTACAACTTGAGTCACATAATTTCCTATTGAACTTGAAGTTCATATTATGTGCTAATTGTAAATCAAGAAAAAAGACTGTTTATCTTTCTAGGACAATTTATCACACACCCTAAAATCTCTAAAACTTACTACTAGTACTTTACATCTAAGCCATTTTCTATCCTAATAAGTTTTTTTTTTATAAGTCTAATTGTCATTCACTACCTTTTTCATATTCAACAAGCTATAAGACTTGTATTGATTTCCTATTTACACTTAAAAGAGGAACTAAGTCCAAAAATAATATGTCTTATTACATGGCCTGCCTAACTTTTCAATTGTGGTTTAATGTATGAATTGTGACACATTGTTATTTATGTACTATTATGATCATTAATTTATTTTATACTAAAAAATATTTGGCCAATGTTTTTTGATCAAATACCACCAAATTCATAATATACTACACAATCACAAAGAGGCTTTCAAATTGTTCAAGGATTAATATAACATATAGTATATTATTGAAAATGAACGAGATGCTTGAAGCCAAATATATTCTCATTTTTAAGGCTACCCAACAATTCTAGACATTTCAAACTAATTTATGGAATCAATAAAATGATGAAAATGATATTTTAGAATTTCTACTATGTAAACTAGTTGTTGATTTGAATTTTATTTTATTCGCTTTGTCCAATAGATAGAGACTACGACATCAACCTTGGTTTCAACATATAAGTGTCCAAACTCTATCTGCAATTGCATTTACACTACACAATGTAGTGAGGGGTTTGTTTGGAGTGGGGATGTTGTGTCCAATTTTTTGTTTCCTTTTTTAAGAAATGCCAAAGTGGTGATATAAAATGTTATAGTGGTGATCTAAATTTCAACATTCATCCACATATTGGATAGAAAATATCACATTAGCACATAGCACATATCCATGATTTCTATTTTCATCCAAGATTTTTTTTAATTTGAAATTTTTCTAGTGAAATTTTTTATGGTTTGTTGTCATTTTTTAGCCAAATTATTTTTTTCTACTGCAACCTAACACTAAAAAGAAAAAAGAAAAATTCTTGGTGGAGTCTAACGGGTCAATGAATTAACCTACTAGAGATCCTCATGGTCACACCATTCTTATTTATTGTACATTCATATGATTAATTGAATAGCCTAATAGATCTATAAAGTGTATCACAAAAATGGGTAATATTTTTCATTACCATGGTTGGTAGCCAAAGTTGACCAAAAAATTTCTAAAATTAGATGATATGACTTTCTTGATCCTAATCATAGGATATGGTAGATCATAAGTTCATTACATAGCTTGTAGTTTAAGGTAGACATGTACATTATTCACCCTAAATCCAATTTATCCTTAAAATGGTATATATATTTAGGTAAAGATGCAATTGGGTTATAGGCCCGCAATAGGTATGCCTATTTTATATAAAGAGCTAACATGTTGTGAAGATTGAGCGCTTGAAAGGGCTATATTCTTTATGAATGGGAGTAATTTATTATTTTTTGCAATAGAATTGTACTATTTGCACATGTGACACTAATTTTCAACACATTTTAATTAGTGCAACTGAAAGCATTTAGTAGATGAAATGAACTTCTACAAAATAAATTTTCTGTTTTGCAAATTTTTAACCTCTTAGGGGGCATCAGTTGTTAATACAATATTTGACAAAATTGTAATCTCTTTAGTAATTTAATTGTATAAAATAAATCTCTGATCTTTTTTAATGATCCACTGACCCGAATATTTAATCCTCTCTAATAAGACAAATGAGCATTCTTAAAAAAAATTACTTTCGAGTCTCTAACCTTGAAGGATGAATGAACTTATATTGGTACTCTCACACATGCTCAAAACTGGTCATGCAGATATTGTCCAAATATATGTCATTGTCATTGTGTGTAAGGCATGACAAATCCAAATGATATATATTGAAAATGCGCAATTTCAAAGTGTCATTATATAGAATTGAGGAAAGAAATCATGGTTGCCATAGGACATGGCTCGTTTGGATTTGTTTTTTAAAGTATTATTTTGAGGAATGAAAATTGTCCATGTGTTAAAAAAAGTATTATTTTGGGATAAGAAAAAATGTAGAACTTACATTGGATCCTCCCATATTTGCTTTCTGCCTGATGCAAAGACAATTGTCTTCAGAGCATCTCAAATCAAAACTAAATGCCAGAGTTGGATTTAAAAAAATTGTAATAGATAGAAGAAAATCTAATGGAATATTCACAAAATCAACATTTTTTAAATTTCTTTTGATTTCTTTTTTATCCAATAAGTGAGTGGCATCTGCTACAATAAAAACAACTATGAGTTGGTGTCCGCACAAGATCAAGCTAGTATTAAACAAGAATAGTGTAACCACAAGACTCTGTATTAGGTAAACGATAATATTCATTTATTGATCCGTCAAACCCCACATCCACACTCCAACCAAACCCTAACTATGTTGTAAAGTGTGAATTTGGATTTGGAAACTAGATTCAAAAATCAAAGTTGATGCCATAATCTATGTCCAAAAGACAAAGACAAAAAAAATGTATTTCACTTATCATAATGCATTTTAATGTGAACACACAATTTGGGACAATGAGTTTTGATTTGGACCTCTCTCTAAAAATATTTATAGGATAGTATGAGTCTATGAGTTATTCATGTTGTTTCCAAGAATTCTATGGGCCATGTCCATTGAATTTACAACCTCCAAATGGTTGGAGTTCTTTCTTTTTTGTAGACACTAATGAAAACTGCACCATAGATAACCAATGGAGTTCACCACTACTTAATGGACCTTAACAAACTTAGCAGTAATTTGAGATGGGTTTTTCCACTATTGTGAAGTTCATATATGTAAAGTGGGCACCCCCAAAACTAACACTTTGGGGTATTGTCTCTAGTTATAGTTATTAGACTAGTCAAATTTTCATTGATTTTCTTGTTGGAAAGCAAAAGGAGGTTCCAACACACAAAAACATAACATTCGGGATACCGTTAGCAAAAGTTATGAAAGATCAATGTTTTTTTGGTAGAAGTTCAAAAATTGTACTTGGTTACAATTATTAGACTAGTCAAATTTTCATTAATTTTCTTGTTGGCAAGCAAAAAGAGGTTCCAATACACAAATCAAAACACATGACATTTGGAATATTGTCAACAAAAGTTACGAAGGATCAACGTTTTTTGGGTAGAAGTTTGAAAATTGTTTCTTCCACGTAACACAAGTATTGATGGTGTTTGTGCCCACGGCATGTTTATTTTATTTTTTTATCCCCTTTTTATCCCTTCCCCTTTTCTTCTTTCGTACATAACAATTGCAATGCATCGAGCGTGGACTTGTCAACCTCAGAGGAGATGAATCAAAGCCCCAATTTGAGGGGATCAGAGTAGTTCCAGGGCAAGATACTGACATGCTTGTCCATCCCCCTCCTTGTAAGTTGTAGCGTCACAAGTGCTGAGTTATTGAATTCCTAGGAAGGTCCCGTACTCCCCCATCCCATGGAAACCAGCTCTAGACATATCAATTAGTTCTTTGCCAATGTCCTCCCTCGGTGCATGGAAGGGATGGAACCGACCAAAATGACGATGCCCACCTGAGTGGAAGATTTCATTTGACTCGGCTAAGGAGGTGGGCTCAGTCCAACTAGGTGGACTCGGGTTCATGATCATATATTTAAAAACTAATATATATATACATGTGAATTATAAACCCTAGGGTCTAGGCCTCCCTAAAGGGTGTTTGAGTTAGTCCAATAATTCCAAAATGTCAAGATGTAGGTACCACAGTGTTATAAAGCACATCTTTGAAGAACTGTTTAGTTGAGTGATTCGACAACAATAGTTGTAAACTAGGATTCGTAGAGTTGTATCTAAGTTACCACTGCACACACCAACGATACTTATTGTTGGTAAATTCTGAAACCGAAAAAAAAAATCATAACAGAAAGCACAAAGAATAGAATTCATATAGAGCTATGGAAAAATTGGCCGAGGCCAAATTTTTAGCTCATGGTTGTTAAAACATTAAATTGTTTAATTTTGAACATATATAATCATAGGACCTTGCACTAGTACTGTGAGAATGTGTGGAAGAAATTTCAAAAACTTTCATGAAGTTGATTGCAAGAAAATGGCAGCATTTAAAGTGAAGAAAATATGGGGGTGGGGATGGGGGTGAATTGGTGTCGGACTAAGTTATGAGACTTTGAATCTTTTAGCTGCCAAAAGTATTGAATTAATTTTTTTTTTATGTTGAAAAAAAAAGAGTTGAAAATCTAAGAAAAATATTTAGATACAAAAAAC
Organism: Pseudoscleropodium purum; assembly: GCA_963969395.1. Taxonomy (NCBI): domain Eukaryota; kingdom Viridiplantae; phylum Streptophyta; class Bryopsida; order Hypnales; family Brachytheciaceae; genus Pseudoscleropodium; species Pseudoscleropodium purum. The sequence goes on from OZ017802.1 coordinate 1,417,745, forward strand.
TTCATTTGTGGGCAGTAATTGAAATAAAAATTTATATTATTGGAAACCTAATGTATTTTTCTATCTTGACAAAAAGTTTCAAAAAATTGTGCCAAAAATTGAGATTATAATTGGAACTTGTTGAAACTTCCTTTTATCTCCTAAAAAAACAATGGGAACTATAGGGGCTAACAAACAATATTCTTTTAAGGTCTTGAGCCATTTTACACTACATCCCAAGGCCTAAGGCCTATTGAATTATCAATATCTTGATTGGTAGAGAGGTAAAAATTAGGTCTTGGGCTTCACACTATATCCCAAGTCTCCATGCATTCCAAAATACCTACATAGCAACATTTTTTGGAAGTTTGGGCGCCAAAGAAGTGGGACTTAGAGCCCAAGTTGGATTTAGCAAAATAGATTCCTCACTCAGGCTATAAATCTGAACTATTGTTTTGAATATTAAACAAGGAAAAAACCCACATGTAAGCTAAAATCATGTTCCAATTTGTCCAATGCAGATTTGATGCTGAAAGTGACCAGAACATGAATTTTTGACTTATTTGACCCATTTTAAGGGCATTGAATTGCTAAATGCTAGGAAGAAGGTTAACTCTAGTCTAGTTTTTTTTGAAGCAAGTGAAAGTTAACTCTAGTTTTAAAGACCATCATGAATGAACAGTCTTTTGGGAATAGTTCAACCCACTAAACCTTATGGACCAAGATCATCGTGAAATCCATCTTTGATTCTTGTATTGGAGGTAGATCCTACAAAGGACCAATGTGTTCCTTTCCCTGAAACATGAGAAGTGACTTTGGCCTTCACACAACAAAGTCCCAAGCAATGATTCTTTAGATGAGAGAATTTCTGTAGCTTTGATAAAAAGGAGCTAATACATTGATGTCCCTCCAAATGTAATTCAATGACATATTGCCAATGAGTGGATTATTGTTCTTAAAAAAAAATATCGGTCCAAAGTCCTGCATTTGATATCCTTTATCTACCTTCTAACCCTCCCTCCCCCCAAGTTGGAATTTGACCTTGCACTAGGATTGGAAGATTGGGACTTTTCTTTTGCATTTTTATGCTCGACTTCCTCTTAATGTCCCAACATTTGTTGGGATACCAATTTGGGAATTAAAATGTGATCATTTATTTGTTTACATGACAATTTGGAATAAATGATCACATTACAAACTTGACATATATTTTCATCCAATTTGACAATTCTCTTCTCATTAATTCTCAAAGACTTATCACACAATCATTCTTTAATCAGTCTCACAAATTCATACTCAGATTTGAAACATTACGCACTCTGAACATCCAGTTCCAACACTGAACAAAAATGCACTCAGAAGTTTTGCAACAGGTTGCTCATTCACAGACACCCAACTGGATTAAAACTCTGATTGGAAACAAACCTGGAAACTGGAGACCTAATTAAACATCTCCCAATCCCAATTACTTATTAATTCCAATTTGTAAGTTAAACTGTTAACATTCAGACAATTCCTTTGCACAACCAACCCCGAATTGGATGTGATAAGTAAGTTACTCATTTACAAACACAAACTATCCTTATACAATTTGCTTCACAACAACTCCCAACCGAGTTACTTAACCCATAAACGTCATAGTGGACATTTTCACATCGATGAGTTATAGAGAATCTTGGTGTGTAGGACAGGAGTGCAGCTATTCATCATGCAAATTTTTTGGAAAAAGGAAAGGTCTTCTATAATACTTTTGCAATAATTTACTCTAGCTTGACTTTCAATGAGTACTTTTGCAATATTTTAAATTAATGATTCACATAATAATGGAAAGGGATGATTTTCAAGGTCACTCCTTCATCCTTTAAGGGTTAATACTTTTAATTTGGCTTTGATTCCATAGACATATTAAAGTTGGAATTAGGTCACCAATCTTCACATCAAAGATAATCCAAATTGACAAATTACAAATATGGTAGAATTATCCATTTCTGACTAAGGAGTTGCATCCAACTTATATGGTGCAACTAATTCCAACCAAAGTTGGAACAAATTTCTATTTCAAGTTTCAAATGTTTTTTTTTCTCCTTTTCAAAGTTGGGACCATTAGTCATGACACATGTTCAAAAGTAGTGAGGGGGAAAGTAGTTTTGAATGATCGGAATTAAAAGACTCTATACATTGGGTATGGATTTTGACAAGGTGTTGGTTTCCAAATTTACAAAAAATTCAATTCAAAGCATAAAATTTCCCCCAAAACTTAAAATCTCCATGATTTCTATCTTTGTACATGACAAAATATTTACATTGCCTTTTACTACTTCAAAATTTGTGTAGAATTGCTTAAGTGGTTGACTATGGGTGGTCCTACCATCTCAATACAAATTCCAATTAGTTGACATTCCACCCCACATACACAATCAAAACATAAATCATCACAAATGCACTTTAGAACAATTCACAACCAAAATGGACGAACATACAATTTTATCTTATATACTATTGATCAAGCATTAATCATTATATAGAAGCTCAGTTGGTTGGGACTCTCATGCTCAGACAATGGGTAACATACACAAGCATCGGTTTGGACAACCACCCTACCTACCTTCATTATTCTCACTAGGCATCAAATATTAAACCAAAATTTAGAGTCTTGCAATTTTAATCATTCAAGGACTATATTTCTGCTCACTATTTTACCACTTATTAACTATTTTGGAACACGTGTCATGACCTTATTAATCCCAACCTTGAAATGGAGTAAAATACGCATTCCAAGCTTTAGTTGGAGATCTATTCCAACCAAAGTTTGAATAGATGCATGCTACAAGTTGGGATTGAGTCCCCGTTTGGATATAGGTGGTTCTATCTTAAAGCCTCTATCAACCATGTTGGAAGTTGAAGACAATCCCCATTGGCTAATTAACCCCAAAACAATGTGGTGGCCATTTTTTGGTCGATAAATGACAAAGAATCTTTTTGTTTAGGATAGAAGTGCAACTATACATCTTCAAAATTTTGTGAGAAAAACAAAATCTTTCACAGTAGCTTGACTTCTAGTGAGTACTTTTGCAACATTTAAAGCCAATGATTCACAGGGTAATGAAAAGGGATGATTACAAAGGTCACCCCTTTGTCATTTAAGGGTAAAGTCACAGTGATAAATCTCCAAGACTCCAAAAGAAAACCCCTAACTTCCATGACAGAATTTTGGGTGGTTGAAAATCTTGTACCTCAAACACCCCAACACCCACAAGAGGTCCCGCCATAATCCCCAAGCCATTCAGTTTAGCCGGCAGGAGTTGAATTCCATGTTTGGTTACACACACACACACCGCCCACGTGCCCATGGGGGTCCTTTGCACTCATGCACCCGACCGATTTTTCATGAAAAAAGCTTCCACTTACTTCCTAATCAACTGACTTGTGTTCTGATGATGAGTTGACAATGGTGCATTATTTTCTGATGAATGATTTGATTGCAGTTGACAACGTCTCGTCCCCATCGTCGTTGTCCGGGCGGTCCGTCATCGCTCAGTGTTTTTCTTGGCAAAAGGGCCTGACCCGACCCAAGCCAAGCCTATGATCCCTCGTCTGAGAATTTCCCCACTTTTTGACACTACCACCGAGAGGGAGCCGAAGTACTAAGCACCCACACCCACACCCACGGGTCCATCCTTATGGAATACAAATTGGCCCGTCAGATTGTCTGGGGCAGTAACATAATTCTAGTTCTAGTATCTGTCCGTCGCACCTCTCCCAGCCATACCTTTGTGAGTTTGGCCCCGAGAAATAATAATGATCAGGTCGGTGTCACATCCTGTCTCAGAATGGAACAGAACAGCTGCGGTCCGCAAGGGAGATAACTATGGTGTTCTGTGCACTTTCCGAGTCACTCGAGTAAGTTTACGGAACATTATTCAGCAAACAGAGTTGATTGGGACAGACAGATGGACTGAGAGTGAGAGTGGCATTGGATTCCATGCAAAGAGAAAGAGATATAATAAGGTAACCACATTCTTAAACCGTAAACAACAAGCTTGTCACCATGGAAATCATTTGTTTTGGTACCATGTGAATTGTTGGCTTAAAAAAATGCAAAAGCACTCATTGGAAAGTCAAACTAGTGTAGAAGGCTTTCCTTTTTCACACAAAATTTCAAGGATTAATAGTTACACTTGTCATGCATGGAGAAATTCTTTATCACTCATCAGCCAAAAAACATCCATTATGTCTTTTATGGGTTAATTCTTGAAGGATGCGACCCCTTGTGACCAGCCTAGTCACCCAAATTGCTCTAATTATTGAACCACAAAGGGAGTGTATTTTTAAGGCAACCTTTTTATAAGTTGATTGCATTCGGGAGGAGGGGGGAGCTAAATTCTTTGAAACAACTTCAATAAATTTTTGCAAGAAGAAAAGTGGAATTGGCATCTTACCCAAATCAACAAAATGCACCTTTGTGTTAGAAGTCAATTTTAAAGCATGGGCACTTTTAGAACACACTAACTTAGATACATTTTTTAATTTTCATAGTGAATAATGAAGTCATCCATTGACCACTTTTTGGCTTTAGTGTCCTGTAAGAGTTAATCCTTGAGGTAGCCCTTTTGAGGTCATAGGGAATCTAAAACTTGTTTTTATGGAGTGTGAATTATAGAAATAAGTCTTAACCCTTGAAGAATGTTGACAGAGGTTGAAAAGTGTTTGATGGATGTCACTTCATTGTTCAATGTAGAAATGAAAAGGTAGGGGGTGCTAATTCTACCAATGTTCCAAGAATTGCTCCTAGCTACAAGTGTTCTAGGAATGGTTGGGGATTGAGTTTAATTTGGAAGTAGACAAAATTTTAGTGTACATGATGTGGAGTTATAAGTGGTGGGAGACTTTATGTCATTGGCTAGGTAATTATATGCACTATGTTGTTACAATCCAAGGTTAGCATACCTTCATTTTTGGAATTCGTTTGCACCATTAAAGGACAAACGTTTAACATTTCTCGGTTGTACCTATGGACTCAAATAGCACCCTACTCTTGAGATTTTTAGAAAAATCATATCTAATTCAATATAATTCTAAAATTACAAATCAAATTGTGATGAATGTGTCTCCTTCTCGTCTTTTTAAAAAATTTGTTAGAAAATACTTTTGTTATCGTGGCAAACATCCTAAGCCAAAATTCCCTTAAATGAGCAATTTCTACACCTCCTATTTTAGTGGTCAAATAGTCAATCCAATAATTAGAGGAGTTTGGGTGACTACCTTTGGTCTTGTTGATAATCAAAAGGAAACTTCTCCATAAAATACAACTTATAAAAGTGGTTAAATAGTTGTACTAAGGATTGACCCTAGGTTCTTACAAATAGATATTTAACATGTAAAGTAAGAATATGTAGAGGTCTATTTTAGAAGAGAATCACAATTGGGTGTGTTTACATTGGTCTCTTCAGTATTTCACTTGTATTTGTCTAGTCTATTGTCAATCTTCTCTTTGTTTCCATCTAATGGTATGAACTTGTGAATATTGTTTCTTCTTTCATTGCTAGTATTTTTGTTGAATTTTTGGCTTTCAACGATTGCAAAATTCAAAACATAATTAGTTGTTCATCCTTCAAATAAAACATTGATTGTTTGTCTTTAAAAATAGTTATAGTGAAAAAAAGTTCAATTACTATGATTTTTTATATCACAAGTTTCAAATTAATGAAATCATGTAATGTCGTTAATAATATTGATGCTATAATTTCTTTGGAAATATTATGATATTCAAAAAATTAACGTTGAATTGAGTTTGATATTGGTGAAAAAACTAGGAAATTATACTTACTAAGTGTAAATAGTTTGTGTTTAGAGTTGATAACATTAGTTATTATATTACTTATGCTTTAAATGAATTGATATTCAAGCATTATTTTTAGTGTTGGAAATTTAGAGAATGTTGTGATAGTTTTTCCTTTTTTGGTTCATATTTAGTACTTTGCATACTATGTTGTGGTTTGGTAATTTGTGCATTAAAGAAAATAATAAAACTATAAATCTACACAATTTTGAAGACAATAATGTCCTTTTTAGTTTTGCTACAAAAACTCAAAAAAAGTGAAGAGTGTACATATTGTAAAGCTTACACTAGGAATTCTCTTGGGGGAATAAATAGATAATGTCACATATAAATAATAATTAGACTATTTCTTTCTTGATTATTTAGAAAGATAAGAAAAACATTAGAAGAAGTTTGAGGGCTCCAAAAGCCTGTGAGTTATCAAACTGGACTATTAACATGGCCGAGCCCCTACTACATCATTGTCCCCCAATTTAAATTTTTTTTTTTTGGATTTGGAGATTTAATTTTTTTTAATTTTTTGATAGAGGGCCGTTCCCCTCACTCCGGAGAACAGGTGCGGGGGAACATGCCCAAAACAAGTTTCTAGTGCCCTCAAATTTCTTCTAATGCACCATTCAATTATTCTTTGATAGGAGAATGTTATTGTGAAAAATTCAACCATTTCTTACTTCTTCTATTACTTTAATTTTCTAAATTTATTGCCATCAATTTTCATACCTTCTTCCTTTCAAAATGACCAAGATTACTTTTCTATAATTGTGAATGAATTTCTTATGCATTTTAAAGTACGAGGTTGTGGAGAAATTGAAGTAATAGAAGCCACAACATCAGATCCATTCCAACATCAATGATCATCAACCAACTTTGCCAATTTCATGGACACATCATTGCTATTTTGAAGGCCAAACCAATATACAATGTACCAAAAGTGGATGAATGGATGAATTGTTGGTACTAGGAGGAAGGGGTTTGCTAATATGAATGTACACATGTGCCGTAGTTGTAAAGATTGTCTTTTGAGTGGATAGCCACGTAGAAGATAGATTTTTGTCAATTAGTTTTCAATGTTAAGTTAAATTTAAAAAAAATTGAATTTGTGACTCCTCCTACCACTATTCATATTTTTGAGTGGCTCATGTGGTGGCAATCAATATGGGATATTTCCATCATAGGCACTTTCGTAGTCATATTTTATACCATATTTTGTACCTATATTGTATCATGTTTGTATTCAATATTCATATGTAGTATTCTATATTTGTAATGTAATCACATCAACAACTTTTGTTTTTTCACAAAGAAGGGGGAGGTTGTAATTGAATCAATGGCTCATTTTTTTTCATTGAGGTGTGTGGGGTTAGTTGAGTGTCTGTGTTCATGTTCGCAGAGTTTCTTTCTTTTGTTGGAAAAAACTGAATTTACTATTGTGGTAGTTGACAATTCAATTAATGGTTTACGACTTTCTTTGATGGAGGGGGGGCAAGCATTCAAGTCTGTAATCATAGAAGATAGTAAATTAGGGTTTGTAGAAATGAATTATAAAAATAGATGTCAAAATTTTAGGCAAATTGTTTTTTCAAAAAAATTATAAAAAAATTTGCATCAAGTGAAAAGATGAAAGAAGAGGAATACCAGCATAAAAATATCCTACTTTTAGCATTTGCCAAGCCTTCATAAAATTAAAATAAATTAAGGGGTGCTTCACACATAGGCCAACCAAGTCGAGAGGCCATGGGAATTCATGGCCAAACTTTGGGCGAGAGTCCAAAGAAATGGGCAAGAAATGGGCAATTTGACGGACTCTTGACCAAAGTTTGGGTTGCCACAAAGTGGTGACCCAAACTTTGGTCGAGGTTCTGTCGTGAGGCCATTGCCATGTAGGAGCTTGGGGCTTTCATGTAGGCACTTTGGAGGGCGACGAACTTTGGATTGTGTCGCCTTGTGTGAAGGGTCGAGAGGCCAAAGTTGGGGTTTTCTTAAATTTGATTGGTGGAAGCCGACGGACTCTCAACCTTGGGCCCATGTGTGAAGTGGCCCTAAAAAAATAAATTCACTCAGCAAAGAGTGCCAACCCAGCCTGCAACCGTACACTTCGGGTATTCACAAGGAGGAGCAACATGGGGTACATGAGGCCACATCCATCCGGCGGGGGATTCATGTACAGTACAGTACATTGAACCCGGGATAATATAGCCGACGGACGGACAGACAGTCCTTGACTCCTTGTTGTATGGTGTCATTTCATTTGCTTCTCACCTGCCTTGAATGAAGTGCCTTGAACATGCCACAAAGGGACAGATTGGGCCACCAGATGATGATGAAGAAGGAGTCTTCGTGGTCCTATTTGTAATTCAACACGAGCATGTAAGTTAAGTTAAAGTCTCGAAGAAGAAACTGAAGAAGAAGATTTGAAGACTGGACTGGACTGCACGTACTACTAACTTACTGTTGGGCCTCGTTCCCTTTATTCCTTCTTCTGCTACACTAGTATGCTACACTATGCTATGCTGTGCTGTGCTGGAGGACTAGCTAGGCTTAGGGGGGGTGTTGTTGTTGTTCCCCTTATCATCCCCTACTCAAGTGCTCCTTTCTTCCCCATCCCCGAGGCCGGGTCAAATCCCACCGGCCTACTCCTCCCATTGCCTTGTTGGGTTTTGTCCCGTGGCCACGACAGGAAGCATAAAGGCCTCCTTGCCCAGATCCTCTTACCCGGGCTTCCCGCAACCACTTGAGAGGAGGACGAGGGTGGGGCCACGGGGGCTTGCACTCCCACTTCCCCAGGACCTGCAAACCATTCCGGCAGCATTATCTGCCCTCAGAAAATGCATTTCCAGATTCAGCAATCCTTTCTGGTTGGGTTTGATTACAAGCTGCGGCCGTAGCATATCTTGTTAGGCCATTGCATGCATATCTTATTAGGTTATGGCATGCACGCCTATGTTAAGGGGCTTGGGTCGGGAAGGAGGTGGGGCCTCCTCCCCACTCAGAGTGGGCTCCAGTGAAAAGGCTCCGCTGGGAGGTGCATCATGCCCCCGGGATAACTCGGCCAGGATGTGCCTCAAGGCATTGACAGCATCATGGTTCAAGTACTTGTTCGTGCTCCAATTTCGAGAAGAAGAAGGTGTCTGGCGTGGCGGGACATAACAACATTGTTAAGCAGACTGAACTATTCCCTGCCTTTCTAAACATGAGGGATTGAATGCCTCCCCTATATGATATGTATGGGGTGAACTTTTAAGTGTTAAAATATATAGAGATTATAACATTGGTTGGCTAGGTTAGTAGAAGTTGCAACACTTGAGTGTCATTGACCTAGTGGATAGTTACAAGAGTCATTGGCTTGTTGGGAAGTTGCCATGTTGGGGCTCCCACTTTGCATAGAAGCAAAAGTGACCTCCCAGCATTGGTTAATAATGTTATATAAGCCTCAAGAGTGAGTGGTTCCATGGGACTTGAGACACATGCCTCCACCAAGTAAAAAGGCACCATATATGTGTAAATTCATTATGTGGTATGTTGCTCCCCGAGTTATTTAATTCAAAGGACTAAAATCAAGCAAAAGTTCCAAATGAACTACATTACATTCCTTTTTCTCGTAGAATATGTTTTATCTATGTTACAAGATTGGATTCATCTCATTTGGATTAGTGATAAAAATTTAATAGTTGAGTACATGGCAAGGTGCAAAAATACACTTTTCTTTGCTTGAAACACAAATATTTGACAATCTACTTCGTCAAAGTTTCTAATTTTTTTCCAAGTATTCTCGCAGTCTAGTGTAAAAGTATATTTTTGGATATGTAACAAAATTTATCTTATATTTTATATTCTCTTGGTACAATAGAAATGACAATTTTGGAGTGGTCATCAATGGTAAAACTAGTCTTTGGACTTTAGAAGTCAATTGCTAAAGAATAATTGTTTGTAAAATATAGAATTGAATATTTGGTTTAGGGTTTAGGACTCTTCCAAAGTCAATTTTGAATGCATTTCTTTGGAAAAAAAATCAAAGCAAGGTGCACATTGTGAACTTGCTTCCTTGGTGTGAATTTAAAACAAATTTCTAATTAGAAGAAGTCTAGATGAAAAGGTACTTGAGAGTCTTGTATATGATTTTATGGTATATTATTTATTTGTGATTTAATTCACATTCAACTTTTAGCCAAAAACTATTATAAAATACTTTTCAAAATCTTGTAGTGCAATTTTTTCCAAATTTTACATGAAAGTTATAGCTTACACATGCATTGAAGTTTCAATATGTGAGTTTATCATATTCTTAATTTCATAAGAATTCATGACAAAACTTGTTTTATGTAGATAATTTAAATACTCATTTCTCTATGTGCACAATATAGACTAGATAAAGATGTTGGCATAGACAAATGCATAGTACAATCAACCAAATCTTAAACATAGATTCCATACAAGCTAGTGCATTTAGAATATAGTTGTGAACATTTGCTGAAAATGCAAGTTTAAAAATCAAATTAAAATTATATATAGCATTACTACATTGACAATGAAGGTTTTCAATAAAATTGCCCCACATGATATTTTTGCACATGAATGTGCGTGAAATTTTTGATTTTAACCATACAAAAATAAGATTAATTTGTTTAGTATGCATGGAACTAATTGTAGAGAATACTAATTATTGGATTTTAAACCCCCCCCACACACAAAAAAAAAACCAAAAAAAAACCCTCGCAACATTTGAAGAAGAAAAATTATAAGATGATGAATAATTTTTTTTTGAACACACACATACCAAAAAAAATAATTGTACTAGAATCTAAAGCAAATGTAGTAATTTTATTTTTAAAAACAAGAAATAGAAAACTCTCAAATTTGTATACATTTTTAAAGAAAATAAGTAGAAAGTCAAAACCAACTAAATTGGATCCTAATTTTTTTGAAGTATAACTTATATAAGCATCAATTTTTAAATTTAATAATTGATATTATTAGCATATTTCTTGAAAAATCTTTAAAAAAAATTAGAATCATTGTAATTATTTTTGTATTATTAATCATAAAAAGTAAAATCTTGCATTTCAAATTTAAAAAAAATACAAATACAAAATTTTTTTTCTCCAGAATTAGATTGTTTGGACAAAGTAAAGACTAGAAATGTCCAAAAAAATGTTTTATTTTCATCCCTACTATTTCTTTCATTGTAAAAAATTAGGATTGCTCCTTTTTCTATTAGATTACATTTCTTAAATAAAATTTTAAATAATTCTCACATTAAAATTTGAAATACTTTTCATGTTGAAATTTTAAAATTAAAACAAAAACAAAAACAAGTATGTCAACATGTTACTATACAAGTAGCTAGTTTACAAAATATTGAGATTTGTTTGACCCTACTAAGAATTTGCTAGTGAAAATTTTAAGAAGACACATTGTGTCCTTTTAGTCCTAAAGGGATTGAAATGATCTTTTATAAAATTAAATTTCCTAGAAAATCCAAAAAATATTTAAGGAGAAAAACAATTCAAATAAACTAAATATACATAACAATTCAATTTCAAAAGTAAAATAGTCAAAAAAAATCTTTATGTAGTTTATTTATTTTCTCATATTTGAATGTACAAAAAAATTGTAGCTCAAATTCATCAACAACATTCATTTCATAGAATTTGGAATACACTCTTGCAAGTAGAATGTGTAGTGTTTTAAAGAATCTCGTATTTTTGTAAGAGCATAATCATCATCTTTTGAAAATTTTAATGATGAACACAAAACATTGACATTTCAAGATCACCTAAAATTGTACACAAAGATTAATTTTCAATATACTTCCATAATTTTTTTGAAATCTCAAAATTGACCATTTGGTGCATTGGGAGAACAAAAATTGGTAGTTCCCACCATGCATTCACCAATCCTAAATCCAAAGCTACTAGTGTACAAATAGTGAGAAAATAACCATATGTATTTTTACTCACTCAAAAATAAATCTTCATCATTTCTTTGGTAAAATTTCAGTTTCATCAAGTACAAAGAGCAAAGCATTTTTATTGTATTTTTTAGAATGTTTTCACTATTTATAACAATTCAACAAATTTGTCTTTATGCTATATCATTTTATTTAAAATTTTGATACAATTGAATTCAAGTAGTACTAAATTCTTCATACTATTTCATTCTTTAGAATCTAAAAGTTCCTTCTACAAATTGTATTTTCTTCCATCAAACATGTCAAACTAGCTTCATTGCATCTGTATTGATGGTAAATTCATATTGGCATCTATGGCTATGGATTTGAAATTAAATAATGGATTATGATCTAATATAAGGTGTGGGATTGGAATTGCAAATGAATCCTAATCATTGGATGGATCACAATCCTAGATCAAAAGTGGGATTGAATATGGACAATTTAAATCACTTGATGGATCATAATCGTGGATCACAAATGGAAATGGATATGGACAATTTGAATCACATGATGAATCATTATTTTGGATCATAAATGGAAATGTGTATGGAAAATATAAATTGTTTGATGGATCACAATTTTAGATCATAAATAAAAATAGGTGTAGGAGCCAACCCATTTTTTATCACTCCTTTGCATTTCCAACATATAGGTTGTTTTCATTTTGTGAAGTTGTGGAGCAATTCCCAGAGTAGTTGTGATGCATTATGATTGGTTCCAAGGTTCTAAATATTTCAACCAACCTTTGATTCATTTTGTAATCAATCTATGGTTGGAAATGCAAAGGTCTATATGACCAAAAGAGGTTGTAGGATACAATTCATCTAAAAAATTCATAATAATGTATTTTGACTTAAATTTTTTTGGAAAATTCTACAATCCTTCCGAGCTCTATTTCTACATATGAAAACAATTCCATTGTTTTGATACACACACTCTACATACCTATAGTTGCTTAAATTGGTGGAAATGGATCAACTACATTATAGACAATTTGAATCACTTGATAGATCATCCTTTACTTTTAACATTTATTTTTTGCGTTTTAACTTCTTGTTTTACATTGGTAATCATTTCTAATACTAAGTTATCTTTAACATTGCAAATAAATTTGTACACAATATTGTCTTTTACTTTAAGGTTTAGCCTTTTGGATAGCTTTATGTTTGAGTTTAGTACATCATTGTGGAGCATTTAGTACAAGAGAAAGGGGTGTCTTAAGTGAATTTTAGAGTATAATCTTAGACATAAGACTACAAGTAATGATCTTTAAGCAGATTTTAGTAAAAATTTATTAGAAAGACATGTGCTTTTAGTGATACTTTGCTAAAAATCTCTTTAAAGGTCATTACTTATAATCTTATGCTTAGGATTATACTTTAAAATTCACTTAAACATCTTTTTTTCTTGTAATGATTAGTGCCCCATTGTATCCAAATAATTAACTTTGAGGTTTATAATTTTGAAGTGAAAAAACATCTAATCTAGTTAAGCTCATTTAATTCCAATCTTTCATTTTTGTATGAAATTTCTTGTATTTTGTATTAGTTTGGTAACTTCTCTATATTAAAAGTTTATTTTTTTCAATTTATTTTTGGTGTGATTTAATACTCGTATTAGAAATGTTTTAGGAGTCCTAGCTTAAAAAGGCTATGGGATAGAAACCTAACCCTAATCCCATTTGTTTAATATATGTATTCAACATTTTAAAATTTTAGGATTATATAATTTATAACACTACAATAAAAACGAGTGTTTTAAATGAATTATAAAATATAATCCTAAATATGAGATTATAAATAATGACCTTTAAGGAGATTTTTAGCAAAATTTTACTTGAAATACATATATTTCTACTAAATTTTTGCTAAAATCTCCTTAAAGGTCATTGCTTATAATCTTGTATCTAGGAATATACTTAAAAACTCACTTAAAACACCTCTTTCTTCTGTAGTGTACACTTATTATAATTTCAAATAAAAGATAAATAAATCTTTATTGTAGCAATTCAATGTTGTTACTTGAAACATATCCCTATTTCTAACTAACACCACCTTTTGGCAAAATTTTATTATTATAAAATTTTTATTACAAATTTTTATTATATTAGGAGAAAATATCATGCTTTAAGAAAATCTTTCGAGCAAAAAAGAAGGGTATATTTGATTATAGGGCTTGTGTGATTCAAATAATAGACCTTTTTTAAAAAGTAAGTAGTAGATAACTAAAAACCTGTTAGTTACCAATGTGAAGTGTGCTAAAAGTTACAATTTATTGGCACACATGACAAAGTATAGAAAGGTGTGACAATTATGAATCTTTGAAATAGAAAGTCAAATTGTAGGTTATTTATATTTCATCAAAATGTTAGGTGAAGAAAGAGGAATACCGAGATTAGGAAAAAGAAGGACTAATATTGGTTGCATTGAGGAGGATATTTTGGGTTCCACATGCATTGGAGTATTAACATACTTTATAGCAACCAAATTGGATGTGCACTAAGGTACACTATTAGAAAAAGTAGACACTACACTACCTATAGAATTATCAATGCCACCTTTGATACTAGCTTAGACTAGAGATGCTTTTAGTATTAAAATGTTACAAAAATTGTTTTATCAAACACCTTTAGTATCACATCTTTTCTTGCTCCAACTTTATGTATGCTTGTGATGCAATTATAAAAGATATTTCCATCTATTTATTTTATTTTCATTTAATGTCAAACAATTTATTAGGGTATTTGCAAAATATGACACTCAAGGTTTTTGATCAATTTGAAAATGACCATAATAAAAGTACATTAAATTTAGGATAGAAGACAAATTTGAAAGAACAAGGCTACTTGAGCTACACAACCTTCCAAACAAAACAAAATTAAAAAATTCCAAACGCTCAAAATTGAGAAACTTGTATCAAAAGACTACATTGTCACAATATATTGTGCTTGCTTAATTTAGAAATCTCATTGATAGCAATTGAGATAATTTTTGAGCTTTGTAACATACATCTTTAAATTACAAGGTTTGTATTTATATGTTTATATTAACAAGGAAATTTTTCATTTTTATATTTTAGTTTGAGGTTCAAAACTCTACTTTAGTTTCTATTGGTTAAAAAAATTATAATTTATATTATTTTTTTCTCAAATGTCCATTTTATACAAATTATGAGGGTAAAATTGTCTCAAACTTTTGATAATGGTTATGAGTTGTGGCCGAAAGAAGTGATTTTTCAAATATACAACTTTTGAAACAATTTTTCTTAAGGTTTAGGAACTTCATGTGTTAGTTCTTTCAGTCATTTGTATGTTATAGATATTTAAAACTTCACTTTTAGATTATTCTATAGTTTAAGGAGCATGAGTGTTTTTGACCTCCAAAAATAATTTTTATAGTTTAAAAAATGACCCTTTGAAAACAACTTCAATAAATAAGTTAAAAAAGGATATCTTAAATAATCACCATAATTAGTATTTTGAACTTAAAGAAAGAAAGCTATGTTAACAATTACAAACATTCAATCTATGTATAATCTATTAGTGTAAATTTGATCTATAGATCCTCTTTTTCAACTTTTATTTACTACTTTTGTTTGCAACTCTTCATTTAATTGTTGTTATGAGTTGCATTTTACAATCTATCTTCCCAATTTTGTAAATTTGGACTTCTCGTATCCTTATGGGATTAACTCTAAATTGCTTTGATATTCAATTTTTGGACAATGAACAAATTGAAAATCTTTTTTTTTTTCATTACTGCTTGGACGTAAGTCATCAAATTGTTGTCCTATCTAATGGTTGCATTTGGTGTTATCAAAATACATATTTTTCTAAAATTACAAATGTCTAAATGTGTCAAGTGGATGACCAAGCCAAAATTGTATTGTCTCTAATTCAAAATTGTATTTCCAAAAATGAAGTCTCAGATTTAAAGAACAAAAAAAATTCAAAAATCACCATATCAAGAAAACCTTATTTCAAGAATATGAAGGAACGTAAGCAATATAAAGGAGTCCAAAAATATGAAGGAATATAAGCAAGTTCTAAGTTGCATTTTACATTACATCTTTTCAATTTGGAAAATTTGGACTCCATATTCTTATGGAATTAACTAGTTAGGGCAAAAGTATGAGTAAGGAAGCTAACCCATTTCCAATGACTTAAGCAATTATGAGGTATGTGGAGTGCAGAGTTCCTAAGTGGAAAAAAATTCTACGATGTAGAAATAAAGTTTGGAGGGATAATATAATCTTTCAAATTTCTTAAACTCAAAATATAATTATTAAAAAAAAATTAGTTGAACTGAATTGTACGACAAATAATGAAAGCCTGACAATCAATGATAATGCACCACAACTACTTCAAGAACTACACCACAATTTTACAAAAGAAGATTAGTCTATAGGTTGGAAATTGGGGGGGGGGATGAAAAATGGGGGTGTTCCTATAACTATTTTGAGAGTCCCTCCGTGATTGGTTGTTCTAATCCCTCACCATGACCCCACCAGACTTGTAGCTAAGGTAAACTACCCCTTTCCAAGCCAAATGGAAGCAAGCCCATTGTGAATTGGTATCCATTCAAGTTCTGAAATGTACACCATTTGACCTGGAATGGGGTAGTCAGATTTCTTAACCTGAGGTTAAGAAGGGTTGGAGAAGGCCTGTACGTCCGGTCCTCCCGTGGCCAGGTCCACTAGCAGCAGCACTAGCAGTAGCAGCATCTCCCCTTCTGCTCGTAAATGCATTGATTGGACCCTGGTGTTGAAAGGGTTCTTGGGCTCCAGGCAGCTGCATTATACTCACTTACTGTATGACCATCTGGACCAGACTTCTGAAGCTTCGCTTAGCTGCAGATCAGAGCAAGCCGATCGAGCCAAGCGGAGCCGAGCGGAGCTGGGCAGGTAGGCACACAATCTTGAACAGCTTTCTGGGCGCAATCTTGCACCTGAGGTCGGGTTTCTCTTGCAGCAGTCATAATGAGGAGAAGCATCTCAGACCATGCACCTCACTTCGCATGTCAGGCCGCAGCAGCAGCAGAGAGACACACTACAGTAGCTACTCAGCCACGCCTGAGTGAGTGATGATCGGGGCCGCTGGCAGGCCCCTTCAGGTCCGGCACGGGACGGACGATCGAACGGACGGACAGACAGACGGTCTTCTCCTCAGTTCCCGATCGAACTTCCCTTCCCCAACTTTTATTAATTAAACGTACTTAATTACCGTCTGTCTGTCCGTCCGTCTGTCCGTCCGTCCAGTTCTGAACAACTGAAGTTGCAGGAACTGAACTGAACTGAACTTCTTAACTTGAATATGATACTTCCATCCATTCCGCAGATGTTCGTTGGGCTTCGATCAGAAGCTCAGAAGGAGCTCAGAACTTCTTCCGATCCGTCCTTCCGTCCTTGCAATACAATGCCTTCCAAGTTATTAAGTTAGGACCGTAGGAGAACCTTGGCTCCTTCGGGAAGTACCCTGCCCTGCCTGCCTGCCCCGCCCAGTCAACAGCAGCACCCAGGCCAGACCACGCCAGCTCCGGAGTCAATCTTGCACTGAATGTGAATCTTGGCCAACTGAACTGAAGCGAGGCCCTCCGTGGCTCGGCTGGGCTGGGCTCCCCTTCCTTGAATCCCTGAATCCCTGCCCTTCCCTTCCCTGCTGCCATTTGACTTTCCAAATTCAGATCCCCAGCAATCTCCGCTGCTGCCACCCTTCAGTTGGTAGATAGTTGAACTAACCCTCTGCGGATTTCTTCAGTCACACTGGCTTGCCAGACCCACCACGATGAACCCCTCCACGTTCAAAAATCCGAAAATGTCAATGGGAGGGGGAAGGGAACTTAGGGAACTAAACTTAAGGGAACTCAAGAGCATCGCCAACGTTTCTCCCTAAATAGGGTTTGTAAGTTGGTACCAAAGATTCCTTTCCTATTGGTATTTGAGTTAGTGTTTTGTTTATGTATACAAATTTCTAAATTTTTTTTAAATTTCTATCAAACAATAAATCATACAAATACAAAGTATGATGTGGGATTTCAAATTTTCTTATTAGTAATACAAAATGTAAAGGTGAAATACTTTGCCATTTGTCTTGAGAATTATCCAATTGTCATTAAATGTCCCCCTCAATGTGAACCCTGTTTTTTTTTATTCTATGTTTGCATTTGCATTCTTATTCAATTCAAGGAGCAAATTTGTAGGTGATTCCTTCTTTTCCAAAGATAAGGTCTAAACTTCATTTTAACTAAAAGACAACACAATGTAATTAAATTGTGTGCAACATTAGAGGATTTCTAGGCTCAGGGAGGGCCGCTTCAAGCAGGTGCATCGGGAATTGCCCTCCCTTGTAGTTTCGGGGAATGGTTGTTCCCAACAAAAAAATTTAAAAAAATTTAAAAATCCTTTTTTTCGGACATGGCAGTTACCATGCCACGTTAATGAGCTGCCGCAGCCCCCTGTGGGGCTATTTCCACAATGTAGGAACCCACAGCCCTCCTAGGGGTGAGAAAATCCTCTAGCGTTTTGACTTGTTGTTTTAGAAAATGTACAAGTTGGCATCAAAATTCAAATGCAATATGGAATAAGAAAAAAATAGGGACCCAAAAGAGGGTGATATTCATGACTTGTAGGATACTTCTTTGTTAAAAAAAATGTTTTTTTTCCTATAAATGTCAAAATAGGACATTCAAAGCATTAGAATAAAAGAACCTCTTCTACGAAAGAAAGAGGTCAAATGTTTTGTCTTAACTAGCATTTATTTTTTGGGGTTAAAATTAGAGATATTATTGAATAGTATTGTAGAGCCCTCCAAACATTCTCAAAAGCTACAATCTAACTATGTCAAACAATGCCCTCTCAACCCAATTGTTTTTTTAACTACATCTCTCATATTTCAATTCAAAAATTGTTAGATAGATGTACAAGTGGATACAATAATCTTACAAGTTGCATGTTGTGCCATTCATTTTTTTGCATAATATAGAATACAATTTGCATTCTTTTCACTTTCACAATTAGCATTCAATTTTGACACAATCCCAATCTAGCATACCAAATTTCAGTTTCAAATAAGAAAAATTCCATTTTGGGTGAATTTTTTCATTTAATTTTCATGGATTTGCATGATAATTTATTGAAAAACAGTGATGATGAATTTCTTAAAATCAATTGCCAAGATATGTAGGAATCATCTATACACACATCTTTCTTTCAACAAGCATCTCCAAAAAAAAGTTTCACAATTTTTTCTATAGCGATTTCAATATTGGAGGACACTACCTCAATTTTGGACAATAGATCTCTTTTTATTGTAATTAGATGTTGGCAAGGTACCATCATGCTTAAATGTACAAAATTTGTTACAATGTGAGGGTCAAGTAGAAAAATCTAGTTAAAATGTAAAGGTATCTATTTTGCAAAGTTTGGTCATAAGACACTTTACATTGAACACTTTGTAGATTATATTTTTATGACTTAAATGTGAGTGAGTTTTTAAATTGAAAGACGTGCATATGGGTGTTTCCTATGTATCCATGTAATTGAATTAAAAAAAACTCACCACCAATTGTTTTCAATGAAACATTATATAAAGCGATGAAAATTGACTTTAAAAACTCACCAAAAATGGAGTTATTATTATTTTTTTAAATTGAAATTTGGTCTACTTGATTGGGATTGCGTAAGAATTGCGTGTTAATTATGCAAAAAAGAAAATTTCACGTTCTTTACTATACTATACAAAAAAAATTGAATGACAAAAATTAGCAATTTGTATGATTATTATTGTACCCAACTATACACAAGGATACAATTGAGAAGAAGCAATGCAATTGGGATACCTACCTCCCCAATGCCCGAATGTTGGACAATTATAGAGAGGGTCACAGTTGGGTGAATCCTTTGTTCCTTCCACACTCCCATGTCCCCTGTCTTCCAAATCCCGAGTCCTTTCTTTCTATCTCTTCTCTTCTTTCTCTTCTCTGTCTCCATTCCTCCCAGATTTGCTTTGCAATGCAGTGCCCACTTCGACTGCACTGTACTGTGGCCATGCCGGACGCTGGTCCAGCAGGCCGTTCGATGATCGATCGCCACTTGCAGAGGGAGGACAAATCTTGACTGAGGAAGCAACCAAACATTCTCACCTACTGCATTAGGAGTCTGCAGTCCGGCCGGCCGCCCAGAAGGAACTCTGAACAGGCTCTGAATTAATCCTGAGCTAGGAAGGATATGATTCGAAGGGAAGGGAAGCTTACCTTAACTTAAGGTAGTGAGAGGGGCTGGGTGGAGACTTGGAAGTAAGGTAAGCTAAGTTTAACTTAAGATCAGTAGGCGCGTTGTACGTATTTCCTCCTGGAGCTCGATCACTGGGGCGGGTGGGGTGGGGTGGGGACTAACTTAGGCACTGTAAGGTAAGTGCTAGCTTCGCTAGCGCCGCTTAAACCCGGCCTTCGATCAGAAATCAGAAATTCAGAATTCCGTCGCTATGATATCAGTTAAGCTTAAGTTAAGTTAAGTCCGATCCCTGTAACTTCCATGGCGGAACATGTGCGCCTGCCTGCCTGGACCCTTCCCTTCCCTGGGACTGGACTGGCAGGGCCCTGCCTGAGCCAGGTCGGGGCCAGTCCACGGCCTCAAGGTCAAAGCCGGCCTTTCCTGGACCCACAATAATATTAAACAACCATCTGCAGAGATCTGCTCAGAGCGTCGCAGAGATTCACTCGCACTTATGAGCCGCTTTGGCATCTCCACACGAACTGAAGGCTAACTGAAGTCTAAGGGAAGTCTACTACTGGAAGTGTACGGACGGACGGAGCGGAGGGCTCCTCCGAAGCGAAGTGAAATAACTTAAGCTTATTAAGCTGGCTGCAGCAGCGGATTCCGTCGCACTCGGCATCAATTACAGACTTCATTAGTGGGCCGCCATGACGCGGCCGGGGCATCAAGCAGGGTTCCACTCTTCCCCTTCCATTCATGCAGTCACAGTAATTAAGTACTCCGTATGAGAGAACCAATGAGCCGTGCTATCAGCAAATAGATTATCATGCACAACTATTTTCAATCACAACCTTCGATCTCCATGATCCAAGGGTGTAGAGAGCAAATTGAAAGATGTGTAATTCAATGATCACCATTCAAAAAAAGAAGGTTGTGAGTTGCAACTTGTACTGGCAATGGTGATGGATTGCCAATGGGAGGGTGTCATGTTAGCATTGAAAAATCAACAATCGTTTATGTTACAAGAAAGGAAGATAAGCTTATGTGGGGTTTTGTTCCTAAGATGCAAATGACGGGATAAAATAGAGCAAGACATTGAGCATTGGATGGATATACCAACAATTAGCACCTTTCACTTGGATGTCATTTGAACATCGAAATCACTGAACATTTTCAAATGTAGAGCACCATATACACATAAATGTGACCATTATGTAATTGTAGAGACATGTACAAGGTGCAATGTCAATTCAAATTAGGAGTGTCATGTGTCATTTGATCTGACTCAACAAGAATACAAATTGTATTGCTTACGTAGATGTCAATCCATGAAGCACTATCAATGCCAAATACAAAAAATACACCATGATATGGGTTGAATTTGGACTTTTTTAAAAGAGGAGGTGCTATAATTTGTCCCTTGAATGGATGATCTAGCATTTTGAAGGACATTCATTTTTCAAGTATTTTGCAGAATTTCCTTTAAATGACAACTAAAAGATGCATTGGATTTACTTTCAATAATTATATATATATATATATATATATATATATATATATATATATATATATATACTAAAGGATTCTTTTAGAGCCCAAACTAATTTAAAGCCTCTTACTTTAACTATCTTGCATCTCATATTGTTTGATTTGGATACTTATTTAGGTCAAAGCAAAGAGGCAAAATTATAACTTAAAGGGAACACAATAATCTTGAGAGGGGAATAATAACACCAACTATGATGGAAGATCTAATTTGGGAATTATAATAAAGAATTGTAGCTTGGAACACAAAGCTAAAAATACTAAGGTTTGATGTCAAAATACATGTATCATGTGTAATAGGACTAGTAGAAAAAGTGTGTTCATGATGACTCATTTACAATAATTGTAGAGATATATTTTTTATATCTCGGTGCTCATAGTGGCCTTTGATACTATAGCTTATTACTAGAAGACTTTATTTTTACTAATACAAATAATAAAACCTAATTTTGACCTTGATACTAAAACCATGTCATCTTCATTCTTTCCTAATATACAAACCATATATCATAATCAAACTCTTTATTTGATTTTTTTATATACCCATATTTAGCATTTAAATATTTATAATTTCTTTATATGATGTCCATAACATACAAGGTAAGGGAACTTGGACCCTTTTTGAATTGTTAAAAAATCCAATGAAAATGAAGACAATTAAATGATTAAAATCACATTCAATTTATTTTTAGGCAAATACTTTAGTGCAATTACTTTAGTGTCAATACAATATTGTGTTGTGGAGAGTTTTCTATGAAATAAAATATCCATTATGGCAATAGAATTGTAGCATATATATTGCAAAATCAAGGGCCTTGCACTATCCAAAAGGTGGCAATGGTGCACAAAACAAGTTAGAACACTAAAGTTTGGTGCTCAAACATGACCTTTCTAATATTATAGGTATATTTTAAATAAAGCTTTAAAACTTTATATAGTTCATTCAATCTAGTTGTTTATGACTTTTGATCAATTCTAGTAAGTTAAAAGTGTGGATTGACTAAATTCATTTGGGTCAAAGAAGATACATTTTCTGCTATTGAGGATTCCACTAATGAAGTATCCATTTCTTCTTGAAATAGTAAATGGAAAATTTTGCCATTAAAATTGAAAGAACCAAGTTTAACTTGCTAAATTAGAGTGAGAGCTATATATATGTATATATATCATCCACAACAAAAGTGTTGCAATCAAGAGTTTTAGGAGACACTTCACCTACTTCAATATATTTTGAAATGATACAAATAGACTTGGAATACCCTAAATTATTTAATCTTTCAAAGCACATTTTTTATTCAATATAGGCTATTATTTGACCCTTTCAATTTTAAGGAATGTCTATTATGTGGATGCCAATGTGTTAGAGAGAGTCAAAAGGTAGTAAAAGACTAAACCTTTGCATTAAATAATGCAACATATTTGTCAATCAAAAATAGAAACTTGATTTGAATTACCTCAATACTAGCAATGAATTTGTTAGTGACTAATTCAAAACATATCTATGTTGCTTATAATATTGTGTATATTCTATCCGAAAAAAAATAGCCTAATTGGGATCAATGTAAATTTTTGCACTTTGTTCAAAGTACTTTGTAACATCAAACTAAATTTTTAGTTGACTTCAAATCTACTTTTTTTTATTGAAGATTTGAGTTTACTTTAGGTGTTGTTTAACCCCTAAAATTTCATTGTCCCTTCAAGGGACAAAATGAATTTTAGACACATTCCCATGACCTCAATTTTTCATGAAACTTTTTGAAACTTTCTCATAGGATAGAAAATTTTATTAGCTTTCAAGGAATATAATTTTTATTTCCATCGATGTTGGGGAGCAAATGTTATGCCAAAATAACCTCAAACTAGGGGAGACCAAGCAACAAAAATATTCCATAAAAAATGAAAATAAATTTTTTAATTATATTTTCTCATAGATTATATTTTTTTCTAAAAAATAAAAATTTGATTCATTCCATTTGGATTAGTGATATGCAAGTGATAGATTTTATTGTTTTGCAAACAATCAAAGCACTTTCTCGAAAGAAACTTTTTCTTTCACTTTGAATGCTAATATCTTTCAATCCGTACAAACATTTTACCACTTGATTTGAAAGAAGTTCAATAGAAGATCCTATGGTTAGATTCAAGAAAAAAGTATTTTTTCCAATTTCTTAGTGCACTCAACAAAAGTGGCAATTTTGAGTGTTTTTTAACAGAAACATGACCTTGGGACTTAGGGGGCAAGAGGTGATTTGTAGAAAGGAATACAAAGTGGAAATGTGTGTAATTGAGGATTTAAATATTTTAACATTTTTTTGACATGTAAAAATTGAAATGTGTGAATAATTTAACTATGATTTTAAGGAATGATGAAAGCAAAACTAAATCAATTATAACACAGCTTTAAATGATGTCAACATTAGTAGAGCAATTTTTTTTTTCAATTCACCATGTTTGGTCCAATATTCACATTAAAAAATTCTATACTATGCAATGAATGAACTCTAAATTTTGCTTAAATATAAATTCACAAGTTGCTCATATATCAAGACATCAAAATGTCGAAACTCCACATATTGAGGTTTGTCACCAACAATCCCCTTATGAAATCTTGTAAAACCATCTTCTAAATCGACCAAATTTAAAGCCTTGGGATGTACATAATATGTCGGCAATGATTTATGATATATAAAAAAAGTCTCAAATTATTTTAAAATCAAATCCATGTTAATTTTACAAATTAATTCATTTCTTCCAAGGAAATCATTACTTTTGGTGCTTCATCAACAATTTGGGCATGTGGAATTTGGTGAATATTTTATTATTTATTTTTTCAAAATTTGCAGGATTAAGTGTTGAATTGAATATCATTTGGAATATATTCAAAGGCATTCATATTTGTAATTAGCTATAAAAGATTGTTATACACGCATGAAATTATCACATCTAAAATTCATTTAATAATTATAATAAAAATGTTTAAACGTAGCTTAGTAGAAGAATTAAAATTAGTAGGATTATTAATTTGAAAGACAAACTTTAGGTCAAACTTGGTTTAGCTAATATATGATAATGTATATTTTGTAATGACAAATATATAGTGCCCTAAGGTAATCTACTTTTAAAGCAATCACTTAAGAATTGATTGCCATTAGAGGATTTTCTGGGATCCGGGAGGGCTATGAGTTCCCAAACATTCTTTGACTGTGAACTCGTTGAAACTTGTTGCCTGACGTGGTGAAGCGACTACCATGTCATTTACCAAAACAAAAAATTAAAACTTTTGTTTTTCATTTTAAGAAATTTAATTTAATTTTTTATTTTGATAGTGTGGCGTTCTCTTCACTGTGAGGAGAACTACAAGGAGGACCAACTTAAAACGACCTTTTTTAACCCTAAAAAATCCTATAATGCTTTGGGAGAAGCTAAATTTTTTGAAACAAATTTTTGTGAATTTTCATAGGAATAAAAATGGAATTTACATCTAACACAAGTCATTTTATACTTTTTAGACCTTTATAGAACTAGTTACGGATTTTTGAAGTTGAAACACAATGGGTACTAAAAGCAACCACCTCTTGAAATATATACTACAATTACATTAAAGAAAGCAAAATGTACCTCTGTGTCATGATCGCTTTTAACCCTTTAGTGACCGGTTGACCACTTTTGGGTCGAATTTTGGATTCTTTGTCTTTTATAGCTCTCAATACATGGTATTTGAAAGAACCCAAAGAGTAATGCAAATAGAGCTTTAGCATGTGTTCCAAACAAAACTAGTTTCAAAAAATTTTGTGCAATGACAAGATAGTCGTACTTGTCTAAAGACAAGAGGGGTGACCTGAGTCATACCTTCTAAGTCGCATATATATTTAGCAACTCATTTGATTTTATTTGAAATTGATGCCTAAGAACAATAGAAATGTTGCCTAGTAACTTTATGAATTGTGGAGACATGTTTCAAAAGTTATGGGTAATAATATGTAATGCTACTTCAATTGAAGGCTATTTCAATGCATCTCACTTTAAAGATCACTCACAACAAATTGCACTGTCAGATCATGTTCATTTTTTGTTCTTATGACGAATAAAGCCTACGACACCAATTCCTATGGTCTAATCTAAAATTACTTCCTTGGAGTAGTGATGAAATTTCCCTTTTCTAGATTTGTATTCAAAAATTGTGCTTGCCCCTCAATTAGCCATGGTCACTAGAAGGTTGAAGCCCAATCACTTTTAGAGCAAACTATCAGTGCTTTAAAGACAAATAGGCATGACTTGACCAAAGATTTTGAGGTCACATGATTAAAGTGATGAAATGAAGTATTGATGAATAAAAACATGAAGTGAAGCCTTAGCAAAAACCATGAAATAAAGCCACAATTTAGCCATAGTAAAGCCAAACAAATAAAAGAAAAAAAGAAACCATAATATAGGCATGGAATCAATAGAATCGTAATGTCACACAACTCAAACCATGAAATGAAGGCATACGAGTGTAGTCACAACTATTGCTTCAAATAATTTTAGTGCCCCTTCACCCACAATTGCATTATTTAAATAAAAATAAATGAATAAAAATATCTTAGATCTTTTGAAAAATGAAGAGCTATTTTTTGGCTCAAATTATTTTATACTTTATTCTATATATTCAATTAATTTGTGCATTCTTTCATCCACAATGGCATTTTTTTCATTATTTTATTTTGTAATGAAAATAAACAAGGGCTTAGTTTTTCTTTGTGCTTCTAGTGATGAACAATTGCTGCTTTAAATTTGTAGTTCAATTGTAATGGTGTAGAAATTGTTGTATTGTGTTACAAATATTCAACATCTATTCAGTTTTAGAAAAAGTAACCGCACCTCTTTTATCCCTATAGTCTTGATGCCAATTTTTCTTTAAAAAACACTCAAAACTACCACTTCTAGAATAAAGAGAAAATTTTTTAATGTTTTATTTTTAAAATATCCAACTTTAGGATCTTTGAAAATACTTGTATGTAAATATATGAAAGAAATTTCAGAAAGTTTAACCAAGTGGTTGCTAAAGGTCCAACATGCATTTTTTGGCAACATAGCAACTTTGGTAGGTTAGTATGAATGAGGATTTTCATATTTTAGAGAAAGTGTGGAAAAAGATTATATTTCATATGCACTACATTTTGTGATATTTGGATAAATGAGTCAAAAGTTAAAGCCTAATATGGTGTGTGTTTTTGTAAATGGGCAATCCAAGTAAATCATAAAAATTCTTTTTTTCAAAAATAAAAATTCGTAATTAGTTTTCTATATTTATATGTACATAGAAAACTTTGGATCATTCAATTTTGATCAATGAGATGAAAGTCATGAAGAGTTTTTGTTTGTTGGCAATTTTGGATTTGCTATTCTAAATAAAATTTCAAAGTCCCTTATTTAACCGAATTTTCCATATTTTAGGAAAATAAATAAAAACATTAGGTGTAGATTGTTTATAACAACATTACAAACATAGGGTTTTTATTTTTCAATTCCATAATTAAATTCTTAATAATTATATATTTTGAATCGTTCTCTATTTTTTTTCTACTTGCTATTTTTTTCCTATACGTTGTACAATTCCAAATGATATGAAAGTTTTCAAGTATGCAACCAACTTGCTTTGAAGAATGAATCTAGAAAAGCATCACCATTTTGGACATTTTTTCATACAAATGTGACTTTGTAAATTACAATTGCCCAATTTTTTTTTGTTGGGTCCAGAAAAGGATTTTGTCAATTTAAATGCTAATATCTTGCAATCTACATAGTGGAAATTTCTGAAATTTTTTCCTACATCTTCTCCAGGGTTGACGAATCTCAATGTCCGTCCCAAAATAGCGTCTGTTTTCCGAACGTCCAGACGCAGCGTCCCTCCCACCGTCGGAAGGTGGACGGGGGCGGATGGGGGCGGACGGGGCGGACGATGTCCGCGAATGTTAGCGGACGCTGTGGACACAGTGGACGCGTCCATACATCCCGGACGTCCGGACGTCCTGTCAACCCTGATCTTCTCAAACTAGTAGACTACAAGATCCCATGATTACATGTGTTCAAAAATGGGTTTTTTTTCTAAAATTTGAAACTTGTACAAGAAATGACAGTTTTGGAGTGTTTTGGGTACAACATAATCAAGGAACTTTAGGGGTTAAGGTTACTTTAGGTGCCTTTAGAAATAAGAATATATAGAATAGAGTACTTTAAATTTAATAAGATGGATTTTTAGATCATGAAGGAATTCATTTGATTTTAAGATACAAGTAGACACATTGAAGTTGGTGTTAGATTACAATAATTACAATTGATTGTAGCTTGGTTACATAACTACATCATATAATTCTTTGCTTAAAATATATACATTATAAATATGAGAGCTCAGAGTCAATTTTTGGTATGACACCAGTAGCCTACCAGATCAGTGCACAGTCAGCTCTTCATGCCAATAGTACTCCCCACTCTAAGTTATAAAATTGCGAAGGAAGGAGGTAACCAAAATAATTCAGAGCTTGTGTGTTGGGTGATGTACAACAATCATGCAGAGAGAGAGAGAGAGATTGAAGCTGAATGATCTCCTCACAATTCAGAACAAGCTTTTTTTTACAAGTATTTCATATATACATTATAAGTTAGTATGAAGGAAAAGAATCCATACCTTAAGTTAGTCTCTTTTGTTTTGTTACATTGAGATCTCACCTTGACCATGAGTCCCCCTGTTGTGTTCTTCATATTGCTGAAAAGCTCTCTGTGAGAAGGGGTGCACATGTTTTGATTCGTGGCGTTTGGATTTATGGTGTGAAAGTTATTGAATTTTGAAGTTTTTATGAATTAAAAAAAATTAGAAAATTACTATTATTGTTATTTTGGTTGTGGCAACAACACATTGCACACTAGTCTATACCTCAAATGAGGATGTTTGATTTGATGTGTGATAAGTAACCACTATGATTTAAAGTCTAGTTTAATAGTAATGAAATGGGACAACAATCTTTTTATATAATTGTATGAATCAAAAGTATATTTTTCCATGGCTTATGTCCACATTGATTCCATTCATATAAAAACATACAAAGACATTGCCCTTCCAAGGATAAATTCTTTAAACATATTAAAATTTAGAAGTAACATGTTGGAGCCATGGGAGTGGCAAGTGATGCCAATACCATAACAAGGTAGAACTTTCATATTATTAGACATAACCTCCATGGTGAATTTTATTCCATAGTATTCAAAATACTATTCAAAATTTTATTCAAGTTTTAGAAAAAGGTACATCATAACTCTAAAGCAACTTTGTATTATGGAAAATTCATGTCTCTCTTTATCCATTAATAAAATCATCTTTTAAAAAATTGAGTCTTTGGGATGTTTAGTTTTTCAAAGGTTTGTACTTGAGTTTACATTTGAATACATGTTCAAAATTTAAAGAATTATTTAATATCTGAAATCTTTCATCAATATGATTGGATAGGAACTCAAAGTGCTTCAACAATAAATTTTGGTCTCAAGCAAGATGGATTATTCTGCCAACATGCGAAGGGCTTTTCCATCTTGTTTGAGACCAAAATTTATTGTTGCCTATATAATATGGGATGAATGATTTGGGTAGAATGGCATGGAGGCATAAACTTGCAATTTGCAAGGCATATTTAGAGTATGTTGGTAAGTAGATTGAGAACTTTGACTTTGAGCAGTGTAGATCCATCTTTTTTTGAGTGTATGCCAAGGACTTTTGCATTTTTGGTGTCAATGTAATATGCTCTATTGTATAAGTTTATAATGAAATGGTCCAATTTGTGTGAAATTAAGTAAGCCAATATTTTATTCAACAAAATAGGTTTGGCATTTTTAGACAAGCTTTGGTGACTTTGTATTTTTTATTTACATTTTAATATTTTTGATATAGTCCAAAATCATCCTTTCACTCATTAACTTCTATTTAGTGCAATCCCAATAGAAATTGCAAAATTTATAATTGATGTTTTTTGGAAGTAAATTTGGGGCAATTGACCTATTAAGAAATTTTGCTTATTTTTTGTCAAAAATAGAGATTTGATTTTTGAATGTAAATGTGTGCTCTCGAAGCTATTAATAATTATTTATTTATTTTTATGAAATGAAAGTTATAAAAAATTTCATTTGGAGAGACAATTATAGCATTCCTTTACAAAAGGTTTGTTGAACTCAATTTGAACTCAATTTTTGATCATTTAAGAAAATAAAATATAAAGGAAGATTTAGCTTATACATTTGCACAATTTGCATTGTCATTCTTCAATTATTTATTTGAGTCAATAGGTTTGAATGTTTCTTGTTAATTTGAGCAATATGTTATACCAAAAATTGTAGAATTTTAATTTTTTTTACATATACTAAACTTATTTCTTTGATATGATATCTCCACTCAAATTTTAGGGCATTCAAAAATATAAGTAAAAATGTCTGCTAGTAACTTTGTAAAACAGGGAAGTTGATTTTTACTATTCTTCTTTCTTGAATCCAATTACTTCATTTGGAATCTCAACATTCAACTCTAAGCTTAAAAAAATTCAATTTTATTTTCAATTTTAAAGATGAATATATTCTATTACCTCCGAGGAAAACCTAACCATCAAAGAACAATTAGAAATTAATGTACGCTTCTATAAAGTCAATTTTATAAGGGATGTTTTTGAAATTGAAGGTGGAAATATGTATTTTCTTTTTAAGACTATAATTTTACAAGGTTATATTACATCCAAATTGTTTAAAGTAATTGTAGCTAATTGTGACATATTTCTAAAACATACCCTTGTATATTCTTGCCTAAACATACAATCACCAATTATGATCCATTTGGATATACCTATCTTCAAAAGTTTAAAAGTTTGTGTTTTTTTTAATATAATTTTCAACAGATGCATTAAAAAAGAATCTAAGATCCATTTTGACTACCATCAAGATCCAATAACATCTTTTATAATTTATACTCAAATTAGGGAGAATCTAGGTTTTATTACTATAATTATTGCAATATTTGAATCATTAAAAATATTTTGAGAGACACTATAGGTTTGCAAAGCCTATATAGTTGACCTATCTCAACAAATTTCATTCAAATTGGGTTTGAATCCAATTACCTAGGTGAGGCAAGATGATCCATTGTCATTTGCTTAGTTGTTGAATATTATGAATAGTGATTGGATATGCAAATTTTCTTTAAAACCAGACAGAAAATTTTAAAAATCACATGTAATTGGTCAACTCATTCTCAAGTAGAAAAAGATACATTATAGTTGGTCCAAGTAAAATATATAGCTTTCCATTGTCATCTCTAGGAGTTATCCAAGAGTAGTCCATTAGGTTTCTGATGTAGCTCTTTTAACTCTCTATTTGGTTGCAACTGTAATCTAAAAGCATCCCTCATAATTAAGAATAATGAATGAATTTTTTGCTATTTATTGAAATAACATGGATGGTGTTCATTGGAGTCATAGAATCTTGATTTTTCATTCCAATTCCAAACCCTTGATCCTAAAAGGATAGACTAGTCATTGTGGACATCATCTTTTTTGGTAGTATGTGAATCTTTTGCTAAAAACACTCATCAGAAGTCAAACTACTAAACATGACCTCCTTTTTCACATAAAATTTTAAAGATGAACATATGCACTTCATGTCCACGACATCCTTCTAGGATTACCTTTCAACTCCAATTTTACACTAGAGTTGTAGATTAGGACGAAGGTGATTTGGGGTCTATATACCTCAACAAATTTGAGCCCAATTTTTATAGCCATGATTGACCTCTACTCTGTAGCATTGTGGACTAAAATTGTACCAGAGACGAGGATAATTATACTTTACACTATTGACTTCCATAGAAGGATTCTTTGTCATCCATTGGACACTTCATGTCTACGGCATCTTTTAGGGTTAACTTTCAACTCCAATTCCACACTAGAGTTGTGAACTAGGATGGAGGCGATTTTAGGTTTATGTACCTTAGCCAAGTTGGGTCCAATTTGATAGCCATGATTGACTTCCACTTTGGACCAAACCAGTACTAGAGATGAGGGAAATGATATTTCTCATTTTGATCTTCCATAGAAGGATTCTTTGTCATCCATCAGATACTTCATGTCCACGGCATCCTTCTACCGAGGGTTAACTTTCAACCCCAATTCCACACTGCAGTTGTGAATGGGGTATGGAGGCGATTTTAGGTCTGCTGGCCTAAACTCGTTTAGGCCTAATTATTATTTTTTTTTAAATTTAAAATTTTGATTCAAATGGGGAGGGCCCAATTTGATTTGATAGCCATGATGGCCAGACCTCCCCTTTGTAGCTGAATTTGGACCCCTACTGTACCCATGACGGGGGGCTGCAAGGGTGTGCTAATCCGCGTAGTTTTGCAGCAAAGTACCATTGACTTGTGCTTTTGGCTCCGAGTATGGAGTGCCACATCATTTAATGCTTCCTTCCTTCCTTCCAAAGCTTGGGCTTGCCAGTTGTTCTGTCAACCCATGGGCATGTGGGACTGGGGCCCCTGGAACCGACTCAAATCATCATAACATATCTTTCCTGCAGCTCCAGTCAAAAAGTAAAAGAAAATGTTTTCTTTTTTAAGGAAAAGGAAATGAAGTTATGGACACGGAATCTGGAGAGACTGGACCCTGTCTCAGGATCTGTGCTATCAATTTTATCTCTGCTCCATTTCAGTATTGTTTTATTATTTTTCAATTATTTCTCTACTCAGTCTTGGTACAAACAAACAAACAAACAAAGAAGGACGGACGGATTGGAGGGAGTTCCATGCCCACAGGGATAACCCCAAAAACGTTCACCCTAAATACCCTACCCCTGTTTCGAGCTTTTAAGAATTTGCAATAAAATTGAAAAAAAAAGTCAACATTTTGAACAGTTGTTTCAATTTTTTTTAATTGTATTCGTACATATTCAAACTAGATATCAGTAACAGATCACACAAGAATAGAATATACAACAATATCACTCAAGGATTGAAAGATTATAATGTTTGATCATAAAGGTATTAAAATTGGGAAAGTGATTTGAAGTCTTTCAATCTTCTTTTGACATGTCAAATTTTAAAAACTAGGCACCAAAAAAATATGAGGTTAAAAGATGTAACATGGATAATCCCAATCAATTTTTGACTTCTCAAAATCTCTTCTACATTTAAAAAAAAATGAATTTCTTATATGAATTTTTCTTTGAGATCTAGTGTATTTAAGACTCATTTCCAAGAGCTCTCAACATTATATAAAGTCAAGATTACAATGTACACCTTTATACAAAATTTTGAATACAAAAATCATAATAAATCATTTTTTAAATCGGATTTTTTTAATGCTAAAACTAAACTTCAAAAAGGAACTTTCAAAAACATAAAATAATAAAGATAGCAACTTAGTTAGTTTTTATTTAACTTTGAAGTATTGTTGACACTAGAATTTGGTGCCTCAAGCATTTAGGGATTAACAATCTTTAGAGGATAAAAGTTGAGTCAATCTATTTTATTTGCATTTCCTAGATTTTTGGCTCAATTTTCTAATATATATATATATATATATATATTGTAGACATGCAAATTTTTTTGGATTTTTGGACAATTTGCTGTGAACAGTGTAAATAGAGGCAAATTGACAAATAGTTCACATAATAGAGAGATAATATGGATAATTTGTTGGATTAAAGCAAATTTAAAGAGTTATAAAGACTTAGGATTCTTATAGACAATTTGACTTAGCACCCAGGGTTTGAGTAGTAGTCACCAGTCTTAGTGTACAACCAGGTCGATTTGCCATTCTTTCTCTCTCTCTCTCACTCGCTCTATTTTGCTTTTGTCAAATTGTCCTTGCAACTCTATGTAATCAGTACATGAATATACTTATTGTTTTAGCAATTTGTCTTGAGTGCTTGCTTCTGTAATTTTAACTTAGTCTAGTGATTGGATCAGTCGTTGTTTGTCAAATTGTCTTTGTGTGCATAATTTATAAGCAATTTGTCTGAATTTGGATTGCATATCTTTAAGTTGTGTGAAGCAACTTGTCATTGTAATTGGTGGTGAGCACTGAATGTGTTTGAGCCATGCTGATCAAATTTGGCAACGTAAAATCTTTGTGTGATTCTTTTAAAGTTGGAAATTGTATACGGACAAACTAACTTGTTGTGTATGGCTGGTACCATTAGGGGTTGATTTACTTCAGTTATGTTGAGTACAGTGTATGTCAATTTGTCCAATGGTGTATTTAGTTGAGAATTGAGTTAATGAATTGAGATTGTAATTCAAACTACATGAAATAAGTATTGTGTTGTATGTGAATGATTTATGTGTTTGTCAAATTGTCTAATTGATGATATATGAAGATTGAGAATTTTAAATGAGATGTATTTGTACATGTGTGTGCTGATGTTTAGACAATTTGACCAATTGTAATTACATAAAGTTTGAGAGAATAAATACCAATTGCGAATTATATATTAGTAGAGAAGAAATTGTGAGGTTAAAGATAAGTTGTCTGTTACCTGATGTTGGATCGAGAGGAGACCAAGTAGATTGAGAATCAACACAAATTGACAATGGAGACCAAAGCTAAAGCTAGTAGCTGTAAACTAAAACCAAGCAAGATTTGGTTGGTAGATTCTGAGGCAAGTTGTCTGTGAATGTACAAGTTGCAATTGCTATAAGTGATTGATAATTTGACAAATTGTTGGATTAAATAATATTATATGAATGAGATTAGAAACTTTAGATTAAATTAACATCTTGATAAATTGTCCAATTTGTAATGTTGTGGTTTTTTTTTAAGTGACAGTGAAAATATTAATTGTGTATTATAAACTATTTTAGAAAAGTTGCAATTGATGGGATTATCACCCTTATTAGACAAATTGTCTTGAAATTTGGGTCATAAGAAATATTACACATAGAAGTATAATATTTCTTAATTGTAAAATGTAGATGAATTAGAGACAACTAGTGAATTTATGATAGATATCGATTCTATTGAATTAGATTTTCTATGATAAATAAAAATTAAATATATTGTTGGATTAAGACAAAGATCTAAATTAATTGATCAATGTAGAAAAGTCAAATTGGCACAATACTACTCTTATTAAATTGATACTATTAGAGTATAAGTTTGACTAGGAAGATTGGTGATTATAAAGTCAAGAACATGGGATAATAAAAGTATTAAGACAAATTGCCTTGGGTTATAAATTATATAGTTTTGTTAGAGGAAAAGAAAACATTGTAGTAATTAATTTTGGACTTGTATATTTTATGTGGTTGTGGGAAATTAAGAAGTAGTTGTAGATAAAGGAGGAATAATACACATGGAGCATATGGAGATGCATTACACTCATTTCTATTGCATTTAGTTAGAAACAAATTGTCCTTATACTAGGACCGTTTTGCTATTTATTTAACTAGTAATTAGGCTAGTTAAATAGTGACAGCCTAACAAATTGTTCCCAATATAAAAATCATTGTAATTAAGGAATGTGTAAATTTATATAAATATTATTATATTATGCACTTATTAATGTCTAGATCATGCATGACAAATTGTCCATAACACCTGCAAAATTGTCCATATAAATACCCCTAGAATATTAGATAGGATTGGGACTGCAATTCATGCATCCATAGCATTATCTAATGGATTTGCTACCAAATTACACTTGGGATATAAGTATTGTAAATCCTTGAATTAGTTAAATTGTACTATAAATTCCATACCGATTTGAATTACAAGTGACTTTCAGCTACAAAACGTAAGACGATTTGACTATTCCCCTTAGATTTGGAACTCCTATATTTAGTCTTGGATTTTGGAAAGAAGGCAAAATTCAGATTATATATATATATATATATATACATAATCTTCTTCTTTTTCAAATTTTTAAAAAATACACCAATTAAGAGATGTTTTGTTTTGTTTTCTTAAATCAATTAACCCCTAAATGCCCAAGGCTTGTTTTGAGCCTCTGGAAATTTGCTCTACATTCAACAAAAAGTCAACATTTTCATAAGTTGTACCAATTTCTTTTGAATTGTAGCCGTACAATTCAAACTAAGCATGTTAGAGATCACATGGGAAAAGAAAACATAACAATATCACTTATAGATTGAAATATTATAATGTTTGATCACAAGGGTGCTAAAACTATGAAAATTTTTCAGTTCTCTTTTTGCATATCAACTCTAAAAAGTTGGTCACTAAAAAAATATGAGGTTGCACAACCTAGCATGCACAAACCCAATCAATTTATGATTTTCAAAATCTATTCTACAAATTTTTTTTTAATGAATTTCTATTGTGATTTTTTTTTCCAAGATCTAGTGTATTTAGGGCTCATTTCCAAGAGCCCTCTACACTATGGGAAGTCAAGATAGCAATGGGTATCCTTCCACAAAATCTTAAATAGAAGAATCATAATCCTTCATTTTTTGAGATTAGTTTTTTTAATCCTAAAACTAAACTTCAAAAATAATTCTCCAAAAATATAAACTACTAAAAATTACAATTCAGTTGGATTTTGCTTAACTTCAAAATTTTCGAAACACAAGAATTTGGTGCCTCAGGCAATTAGGAATTAAGGGCTTCTTTACATGTATTGGGCATCTAGGAAACTTCACAGGGGGTGCTATAGTTGAAAATAGCTATTACACTTTCATATGGATCCGGTGGGTGGGAGATAGATACAATTAGAAATCCACAAGTGTTAGATTCTCTCAAAATGAATAGTCTCTGTCAATAGGAATGTCTACCAATATTGGTGAAACTTCAAACTCCTCTTTTCTTGCTTGCCCACCCTAGTAAGACAATCGGTAAAGTTTACTTTGTCTTGTTTGTCTTATTGCTTGAATTAGCACAAAACTTGCCCACCGAGCTCACATGTAAGTTCACCCCTAGTAAGGCAATCCATGAGAGAAAAAGTGTTTTTTTTTTTTTTTTTTTTTTTCCTTTTTAACAAATGAGACGACAAGATTTCATTGCAAAGAGAAAAAGTGTTTTCCTTTCTTTCAAAGGATTGCACCAATTCAAGGACATCTCCAGGTCCACATGCTGGTATGAGCAGGATCCCGACCCAGGCACTTGCAATAAATGCAAGAGTACCAGACACAGCTGGGGCTCTCGACTAGACACTAGGTAGGAGTATCACCTGAAGGATGCTGAGTCTCCTGTAAGTTAGTCTAGTTTGGGGGTGCTTCTAGGATACACTAATAATTCACGTTAGAACTGCAGATGTTTGTCCAGGACGCTTTTTCATGTGGTCTGCTTGCGCAGACCACCTCAGTACCAGCAAGCCAAGCTTGTTTTAATTAAAGACAGGTGCTTGCAAAACTTGGAAAATCCAATCATGGCATGGGTGCTGCTGACGGAGCCTTTCCTATGATATGAATCCTCAGACTGATGAGTAGAAGAAGAAACATATGAATCAAGGAAAGAGAGGGAGAGTGTGTTTCTGTCGGTGGCAGTGTACAGTACCCACCAATAAGTTTATGTTCAAATGTTTGAACTCCATTTGTCAATTGAAAAAAAGGTGCAACTTTGAAAAATCAATTTATCTCCCAATTTACAACTCGAAACTTCATGAAATTACCACATGTTTGTTTAGAAACAAGTTAACTACATTCTAGGTGTCATTAGTATGCAAATTTGAGCCATGAAAAATCAGATTGCATGAATTGCGCTCTAAGATGTATTTGTAGCTCCTACACCATGAAGACAACATCCATCTTTCTTGCGCCAACACACTGCAGATTTTTGTGAGTTTGAGCTTCATATATGGATCTTTAGCAACCTTTCAACAAAAAACATACTTCGTTCAAGCAATGTGGTAGCTTGTGAATACATTGTGTGAGTGTTTTAGGTGAGTAGTTGCAATTCTAGTGGTTTTGTTTCTTGAGCTTGCAACTTTGCACACATAGTACAATTGGAAAGATTCATTACTTCTTTAGGATTTTAATGGACATAACATCAACTAGCAAAAAAGAATTCACTCAAATTTGTAAGTGTTGATGCTCCAGTTCTCAATTCAAATGGTCTCTCATAGCTTCATGTGATGGATATGGTGTGGTGGTCATATTGTATTGATGAATTGAGATGGTATGGTCATGATATTGAGTTCAGATGTTCCTGATTGAATTCACATGTTCTTGACTTGTTCACATTAATTAGATTGGACATCTTCCTAGTTGTCGGAGTAGTGCAAAAGTATATTTACTTCTAAAAGGTTTTTGAAATAAGAGGTGTTTTGATTTTGACTTTACTAGTGTTGTTGTTGGATTTCAGAGTTATGAAGATTATAATACTTAGTGAGGATGAAAGGGGGAGGATTGTTGGTATACATATTGTTGGTATGTCAACACATCGTATTGTAGTAGAATTAGGAATAACAGAGTCCACAGTTTTTGGAAAAAATTTCAAGAGCGTGGAACTATACAATCATTGAAGTTAAGCAATATGCCTCCCAAGCTCAATGGCCGTATTCTATCTAAGACTCAACATCTATCACTTGTTGCAATTAGAAAAAAGATGCACGTGAAGGTTTCCTCCACCACATTAAGAAAGGCAATAAAGAGTATTGGATTTTCTAATTAGATGCTATAAAGAAACAATTTCTTAGTCAAGAGCACAAGGTAAGGAAATTGGCATTTGCCAAAAAACACCGGCATTGGACAACATCTGATTGGAAGAATGTGATATAGACGGATGAATCTTCATTTGAAACTAGAAAAAGGTCGAGGCCCATAAAGGTATGGTGTGAAAGTCACATGAATGTTTTCCTTAGAGAAGATTTGAGGCCTGTAAAGGGCCATTTTGGACCTATTCCCATTGATGTTACCCTCACAGTGAAGGATATAGCAAGTGTCGAAAAAAAGTTCAAAACAAAAAAAATTAGTTCTTAAAATGCAACAAAAGTTGAAATTTAAAAAATAAAAAATAAAAATTTGGAAAGTGACATAGCACTCTCGTGATCACGTCGGACCATACTACTTGCAGCATTTACAACGTTTTTAGACTATGATAACTCATAGTCTCTTGTTGGCCTCAAAAATCCTCTAATGTCTTTGGATTGTTTAGCACCATCTTTCAAATCTGGTCGTTCATTGGTGATGGTTTGGGGGTGCATTCACTAGTTTGGACAAGTGCCCACTTATTATAATCCCACTAAATAGATGGAAAGGTAGGAACTTTATTGATGTAGTTTATGAAAGTTGCTTGAGTGGCTTCTATTTTCTTCACAATCACCCTGAGAGACTTATACTCATGGTGCCTCAATGCATTGTAGCAAGGAATCAAGTGATTGGAGGCAAGTGCATGGCACAAGGAAGCTTTTATGGCCTACAAACTCTCCCGACTTAAACCCCATTGAAAACTTGTAGAAGATTATGAAAAAAACTATCCAAAAGGAAGAGCTACCGCAAAACAAAGAAGAATTAGTCAAATACCATTTAAAGGGCATGGGAAGAGGTGTCTTTAAAGATGATTGAAGTTCTCCTTGCTAGCATGCCTCACTGTATGAAGGCTGTAATCAAAGCTAATGGTGGTAACTTTAGATGGTAGATAGTTTGTCAAAAATGCTATATTTAAATATAAATCTATACATATTTTTGTAAATGCCTATTATATTAGTAAAGTAGATTTCATTATCTCTCCAACAGACTTTGCAGTTTGTGATTTGAATAATTTTATAGCAAATGGTGGTAATTTGAAATTGGATATATGTGCCTTGTTTATGCAGAATGACTGCTGTGAACATAAACTTGTTGGTGGGTACTGTACAGTACTCTACCGAGCAGTAAATTAAGCCGGGTTGAAGACGAACCATCAGCTTCTGTTCAGTATGAATGGGGGATCTATTATACACAAAATCATAACTTATCTTATAATTTTTTTATTTCAACAACAAAATTTGAAAACGAACTAACAAGCCAACGGAAAGCTCACTGGGACAGAGCCAGGAAGGAGGGAAGGGAAAGGAAAGGAAGAAAATTAGTTGAATCGCCAGGCCCTGCTCCCCAGGCTCATTGAAGTCAGTATCCACATCACCTAGTCCTTAATGGCCTGCAGCCAGTAATGGACTGTACGTCCCACCCTTCCTTTCCTTTTCCGCAGCAGATGGAAGAAATGACTGAATCCAAAAACTTCTACCTCAGTCACTGGCTGGCTCCTTGTCAATTAAAGCGTAAGTTACCATAAAAACCTGCAAATCATGTTGCAATGCAACCTTCCCTTCCCTTATTATTACAGTTGACGTGAGTGAGCTGAGGGCCAGGCAGCCTGCTTCCCCTGCCTCCCCTCCCCCTGCCTGCCCTTGTGCAGAGCAGAGTGGAAGTCAAAGGCATCTGCTTGCCAGCAGCTTTGAATGATTGGAGCATGGGAATTATGCAGCCACGACGGATGGAACGGACATGGCCTCTGGAAATTGAATCGCCTTTAAGGGAACGTAAGCTTCGTTTGCAGATGTCATGGAACTGGAACTGATGAAGCAGCTCGCTCGCCCTCGCCTGGCTCTGCTCTGCTCTGCTCTGGGGAGAAGACGACTACGACTATGAAATCAGCTTTGTTCACTGGCCTTGCTCCATTCACCAGTTTCTCATCTCCCAAAGCGAAGCTGCTGCTGCTGCAGCAGCATGCTTCTGTCCGATGCTATTGTTTCAAAGTCATGGCTCATGGAGGGAGAGCAAATGACCTACTTTTTACACAAGTCTCAAAAAAACTGGTGTACCTATATATTGCATTCAATGGAATCCGCATGTCAGCCATGCAGAATGGAGAAAAGGAAACAAAATGGAAAAAGAAGGGACTTTCAGAATGACACCCAGGCTACTAAGGGGCACTCCACACATGGGCTGACCAAGTCGAGAGGCCGTGGGAGTTCATGGCCAAATTTTGGGCGAGAGTCCAAAGAAATGGGTAAGAAATGGGCAATTCGACGGACTCACGACCAAAGTTTGGGTCGTCACAAAGTGGAAACCCAAACTTTGGTTGAGAGTCCGTCATGAGGCCATTACCACATAGGAGCTTGGGCTTCCATGTGGGCACTTTGGAGGGCGATGAACCTTGGATTGTGCCGCCTTGTGTGAAGGGTCGAGAGGCCAAAGTTGGTGATTGGTGGAGGCCGACGGACTCTCAACCTTGGGCCCATGTGTGAAGCGGCCCTAACTCTCCCTCCCTAAGCAACTTAACCCTTCATTAACCCCTCATCACCGCAGGGGACCAAAAGTGTCCTCACACAGTTTTCAAAGTCCTCTAACTTTTGCATCCAATGTTTGAATTCAATAAAACTTGTTGGAAAATTTGCGCTCTCTCTTTTTATTTGTGTGGTAAGATTTTAAAATTGATTCAAGATGTACAGAGTAATTCAAAGCCAATCAAAGTTTCTAGGTTCAATTTGAGTCCATCAAATTGATTTGATGGTTGCAACTTAGGGGGGGTTGTATCTCCTTCAACCAATGTTTGTTTTCAATAAAAATTTGTTGTGTTATGTTTCCCTTCCAATCTAGTTATTGTAGTAAAACTTTCATGTCAATCCAAGTTTCTTTGAATGTTCAAGAGCAATTCAAAGTTCAAAATCCTGACATTTTTGGATTATAGTGAACTTTGGCACCTTGTTTCTTCTCCATACAATGTCCGTTTCTAATATAAATTTCTTGGAAAAGTTGCACATACTAGTCTAGTTTGTGTGGCTAAAATTTCGTATCAATTCAAGAAGTTACGAGTGAGTGAGAAGCATTTTAGTAGAAGGAGGTTCAACCTCATATGTGTTTTCTCCAACTCTTTTTACCTATTTTTTGACACTTGCAAGCCATTTTGCAAACACATTGACTCAATATATTGATATTTTTTCACCAATGTGTTTGTACGTTGGTTTTGAATAACTTTCTAGTTTAAAATTTTTTCATCTGAGTAAGTTTAGAAATCACATTTTACCTCCAAATGCGTTGATAGGAAAATTTCAGCATCTTTTTTCAACACTAAAACATTCTAATCTTTCAATCTATACGGTCAAATGACTCCAAATTTGATTCACATCATCTACAACATGTTTACTACAAGATTGTAGTGTCAAGATCTTTATAACTTAATGAAATTTACCTCTATATTAGTTCAAAAGCAATGATGTTTTTTAATCCAAATGAGATGTTGGTGATGAGGGGTTAAGGTAGGAGGTTCACAAATGGACCATTTAAAAGTTGTAATTGATTTTTGGGGAGGTGAAACTTCTTCAAACATATTTTTTGGTAAATTTTACTTGAAAAACAAGTGGAATTGGCATCTAACTCAAGTTTCATATTTTTTTTGGAGCTTTGTTGAATTAGTTATGAAATTTTGAAGTTGAATTGGCATAGAGCTCAAAAATCGTCCACCTCCTATAAAGTACACTATTTGTAGATTGTTGAAGGTTTAAAAAAGGGAAAAGGAAAAAAATAGTTTCAGAATAAAAAAATGAAAATAATAAAGGGCATCAAGCTACTATACTAACAAAACCTTCCCTAAGCAGCTCAAACCTTCATTAAAGGACAGTGCAAGCCTCATGGGCATTTAGAAAGTCAAGATACTTTAATTTTCAAATAAGGTGGGTACTAAGGTTTTTTGGGTTTTTTTTTTCATTTTTTGGAAATTGCCAAGTTGGCTCCAATTTCTGTTCATCCATTGCCCATATGGCAAATGAGTCATTAGGACCAATGAATGAGATTGGCAATGCTTTCATTTTTGGGTGAGGAATGTGGCTAAATTTTTTTGATTTGTTGAGTGTGAAGCATGTAGCACTTTCCAAATTCAATAGAAGGAAATTTGGCAATTTCAAAGGATAGTCTTGGTGCATTCAGGCATCAACACAAATAACAATGAATTAACACTTAAATTGGAAAAAAGGAATATGAAGCAAGGAAGAAATGAAAACAACAATTCATTCATATAAAAGCTTCATAGACACATTTGGCCAAG
Organism: Pseudoscleropodium purum; assembly: GCA_963969395.1. Lineage (NCBI taxonomy): Eukaryota > Viridiplantae > Streptophyta > Bryopsida > Hypnales > Brachytheciaceae > Pseudoscleropodium > Pseudoscleropodium purum. The sequence goes on from OZ017802.1 coordinate 1,460,253, forward strand.
GTAGGGGCCGGTCCATTGAAGAGAAAGTCCAAGGAGCTTACAAAGTGAAATCAAAGGCCATATTGCTGCTCTACACCTTCTAGCCATTGACTATAGGCATCATCATAGGGAAAACTCTCCAAGCTAAAAATCTTTTGGGAATACATTCCCACTACACATTCTAGGTGAACATCTAGGGCATTCCTTAACTTGTTCTTGAGAAAAGCCAAAGAACTAAAACACCTCTCATCCTCTAAAGATCCTAGAACTTGCACAATGGCAATTTGAGCCAATTTATAGAACTCAAGGAATGCTTTGACTTTGAGGACAATGCAAGAGTCTAAATAACGCCATAGACGGGTGAGAGGGTTGAGGTCAAAATGAGCTTCCATGTGTTTCTATAAATTGTTTGCCATGGCTAATTTGAACAAACCTTGTTAAGATTCCAATTTATAATGGTTAAGAATAGGTGCAATGAGTTTCTTTACCTTTTCAACTTCAATCAACTTTGGTTCACAATAGTAGAACATTAGTACACCTAGGTGTTTTTGAAAACACTCCTGTGCCTTACTTTGCAATCAATATTGCGGGTATACAATACCTAGAGCATCCATTACCTCATGAGAGGAAAATCTGCTTCCTAACTCCCTCAACAATTGCTTGGCAATCCTTGTGGAAAAACAACAATCATGTCATTAGCAACTTCTACAGAGAAATACATCACTTAATCTTGAAATTAGTAAGAACCTAAATTGAGAACTGAATGCAATTAAGAAAGTGTACCAAAAAATCAATACAACAAGAACCTAAATTTTTTCTACAAAGTTTAAAAAAAATAGAAATACTTGTTCATATGAAGATTCAATCAGTCCTTGTATGAACAAAAACAAGAAAAGCCCTAAAATTGTGAAAAAGAACAAGATTGATAGCTTAAAGATATGGCCAAATCATTAAACATGAAGTCTAAACTAGGAAGAACATTTAAAAGAATTACCAAACCTACAAGAAAATAATAGTCAAAAGAAAAAGTATGATGGGGACAAGATGGTGATACCTAAGCATTTAGTCTTGATTGAAATAACCAAGGATGCAAATCCATCTCTATCTATAGGTAAGCCATTATGCATTGCCCATAATGTCTACCTATTGGCTACAAATACCAATTGAATTGAATCACTAATCAAATTTGACACCTACTTGGTGTGGATTTGATTGTGAGAGCAATCTAAGATGTTCTTGAATGTCCAAAATTCATCTCCATTGTATGTTGTAGCCCTATCAACATACAAAGTATAGAATTGCCCCTCTTCTATTTTGAAGGCAACTACAAAATTGTAGGTGTACACGTATTTTTTTTGAGCAAATGTAACCAACAAGTCAATTGTTTCTAAAAGCGATATCAAGGTTGTCATGCCTAGAAGAGCATATGGATCAAGATGCAAGCTCAAGCATTTCTACACAGGCAAAAACACAATAAATTAGGACTGAGAGCTTAAAATACTGTAAATCCAAAGACTACAAACACTTACTAACTCTTTCATGGAGAGGCTACTGAATTGCAGGCTAGAAAGAACATAAAATGTCAAGACAAAAACTAATGCAAATTCCAATATGGGAATATTAAATGTAAAGCCTAAAACCAATGCAGACTCCAATATGTCCAATTCTCTACCCAATGAAACAAACACAATAATCATCAATTCATCAAAGGTAGCTATAAGTTGCAATTCACTCCACACAAGTTGTGCCAATTTTTCAGATCTATTAGCTAGAAGTCACTCGCCTACTTGACAACTCAAAAAATTCAAGATCAACACACATGCAATTGTAGAGCATATATATATATATATATATATATATATCAGTGAGGCAACTACAATTCTGACACTAAGATGCTCGCTTAGAGTCGTAGCTTTGATCGATCAATTTTTGGGGGTTAAATTTATGTTCAATATTGATTACAAAATGCTCCAAAATGAAACTTACTAAGATGAGGGAGAAGTGAATAGAGCTTGTTACATGCCCCAAAATTCGTTTTTCATTGCTACCGAGACAGTGAGTGTTGAAGTGTATGTTTTCAATTACATTAAGCATCCTTAAAAACCTCCTCAGGATGGGCAACCTAACCCAAATTTTCAGGCTATGTGGGCACAAAATACGGCCTTTCTTACTAAATGAAACTTACTAAGATACTATTGATTACCAAATGCTCTAGAATGAAACTTACAAACTACTAAGATGCCTACCGTGAAAGTTTGACACAATCTGATGTACATGCAACGATCGAAAAGCCAACAATGATCATGCAATGATCAAAAGACTCCAACAACATACATGCAATAATCATGCAATGTACATGCAACAATCGAAGAGTCAGCAATGATGAAAACACTCCAAGTAACTTAACATAAATCCTCCAAGGCCAAGCTACGGCAATGTGCTTTGTTTTTGAATACTAACAAGGGGCAGATGATGCTCTCAATACCACTGGTCTGAACTGATAATCAAACTACTATACCAATAATCAAAGTACTATATCGATTCTATTACTATTGTATTGATAATCAACTGGGCCGACACCGAACAACATTGAATAGAGACCATGATGACATCACCGAGCAAGATTGAAGTAGTACTTAACAAGACGTGCAAAAGTTTCTACAAGGACTGAGAGACAGAAGCCTTACCTCAGTTGCGTCATTTTGCGACACGTCTAGCTTCGTTTTCGCAATAAGAGTGCGGTAGTCAGACATAAGCCTCCGTAACGACTCTAGCAAAGAAACCCAATAAGTCGTCACCTGCTTCAACGACTTCAAACCTTTGGTCTCCATCACTTCAGCTAGTTTTTGGTACTCACTGAGGCGCTTGGGACTCTTTGAGAAGTAAGAGTGCACTTTTTGGATCACTTACTTTACTATTGCAAATATGGGTAAGGCAAACAAGGACTTGGCAGCTAGATTACATCTACGTACCATGTAATGCACACCCATGCAAAATAGAGCTCACTTACTAAAGATTTGGGTTAACACTCTAGTATGGATACTTTGAAACATGTTTACTCCGTCAGTGCCAAAACAAAGTAGTTTCCTAGAAATTTGCTCAGAAGTGAGATTACTAGCAATCTATAAAGCTTTCATAATAAACATAGTAAGGCTATTAGCATTAGCTCCCTCCACCAAATGTTGTAGTGAGATTAGGAATGGGATCCTAGTGTAATCTTCTACAAAGTAAGTGTAAATGCACAACTAGCTTTCATTATCAACTGTTGTCACCTCATTACAAGTGAGAGTGATAAATTGAGCAATTTTTAGCTTCTTCTTCATGGCTTTTGTTACTAGGAAGTACAAGGAATCAACCATCTTCCACCCAAAGCTATTTGATCAATGCATTTTGGGAAGATTGGGAACATGAAGAAAGGCATACAATACCTACCTCTCCTCATATTCCATCATAGGTCTATCAACAGACAAGATTTGGTATATAGTAGAAAATTGCACCAACTTCCCTAAGTGGGAGATTGAAGTGTTTGTATTTAGCTATTGAAGAACTGAAACTGGTTGTCTGGCTACAAATAGTCTCAAATTGATTTGATGACGACTTTTCTTGGAAAAATACCACTCACTTGCTTTAACTTTGTATTGCATATCAAAAGCTACCTTCTTCCTACCCTTGTGATTCATCAATGTATTCCATTTTGGACCTAAAATTTTTGGCATATTTTCAAAAGTAGAACAAACCATGTAGTTAACAAAGTGAATGGTTCCTATAGGGTCTCTAACTAGTTCAGCCCAAATTAGTTTGTTAGCCCACTCATTTTGAAATTGATAAGTGCAATCATAGCTTGTTTTTTGCTTCTTGGGGGTAGGAACCTCTTCCAAATCATCATCAGAGTTGCTACCTTTTTCCCCATCCAAAATTTGCACTATGTCTTTTCTTAGTTAGAGGTGCTATTCATGATCAACTGCTGCAAAGTCCATTAGCATAGTATTGGAACTTCCAATGTGTGATTGACTTGAATTCTGGCTTTCTAAGATCACTGTGTCTACAGACACATTGTGTGATTGAACGTTTGTAGATGCGCTTTGAGAGCTGCCGTGATCCAAAGGCTATGGATTGTCTAGATTTTGTGAGCTTGTGAAAAAATGAGCAATGGATGTCTTCTATTGTGCATGTTGCCGTGCTAGATTGTCTACCAAACACATTGCCTTACCTTAGATCTCATGGGGGTGATCAACAATTTCTTTCTAAGCCTTCTGTAAGGCCCGTATAGCTACATGCCTTCGCTCCATAGCATTAGGATTAGGATTTTGGATCTCTCTTTCAAAACTAATTGGCACCTCAATCGGCACGGACTGCTTCCGCATGTCAGAATCCTCACCCTCCAAACTCAAATCGACCAAGGGTGGACAATCGGAGTCGTAAGCCATCACTAAACTTGCTAAACCTTGATGTCTTTGATCTCTTCAACATCAACCCCTAAGCAAACTAGAGATTCCTGAACTGCAAAGCCCAGACCTCGAAGCTAGGCACCCTAAACTTAAACCAACCCTCTCCAAATCAAACACCCTAAATTGACTCCGACCCTCTCCAAACTGGCATCCTAAACTCTCTCCAACCCTCTCCAAACTATCCTTGCTCTAAGTACTTACACCGACATCCTGCATTCAACGAACTTCATCATGAAGCCCCTTTTTGAACCCCTAAATTCTACATTAGCACAGCTTGTAAAAGATCAAATACGACGATGCCAAGTAAAATCTCCTCCCTCCGAGCTACCACTCCCTCCACCTATTGTAAGCCCAAAACCTGTAGCATCGTTGGCAATCACATCAAAACCATGGTGCTACCTAACAAACAATGATGGAGACTTGGACAACCATCGTTAGTGACGAATTATTGAACCATGACATTATACGTAGGACCCACATCCAAAAGCAAAACTCACACCCTGACGATATTGCAACTACAGTATACTTCAATTTCGAAGTCATTGAACTCATTGCACTAGAAATCGAATGGAAGCATAGTTGCTAGAAGCTACCGGAAGCCCTGAACCCTCAATAGCTGACGTTGTGAAGCAAGGTTGTCTACATCGACAGACCACAACAAATGAAGAGGAATAGGTTGTGAAGCCATGGACCCTACACCTCACAATGTAGTAGACATTTTGTAGACTCTCCATCACAGAAGATTAGGTACGCACTTGGCATTGCCGCTGAAACTCCACCTGCTTGAAGTGTAGATCCGCAAAATCCAAAATTGAAGTAAGGTTCCTCAAATTTGCACTAGTGATTTTTGGAAATGAAGTGGGAAGGATGTGGTGATTTTAAACATTACGAGCTTATTCAATTGGCAATGAATTCTACATCACTAGCACACCAACTAGCAACACATCCAAGGTTGATGGAGATTTCCAGGTATAGTGGAGCAAGGGAAGGGAGGAAGTTGGTGATTGCGGTTTGAAATCTCACGCTCAGGCCACATTCGAGCGGGCGTTACCTCGGGCAAGACTTAGAGCTTTCAAGCCTTGTCCAACGGATGAAGGTCTGCTTTGTGGCCCCCTTTTTTTATTTAAATTTTTTTCTATAGGTTGTTTTTTCCAATTATTCGTTAGTGGTGCTTTATGGCACCATATCGCTAGAAAAAACAGGGCTGGTGGGTACTCCACAAATTGTCAATTGCTACTGTGCCTAATTATTATTGTTGGACTATTTCAAAAAAATTTATTAGTAAGTGAAATTAGTTTCTGACACACCAAAGAATGCCACATTTTAATATTCTATATAAAAGTTATGAAGGAATAAAGTTTGCTTCTAAAAGTATTTCTTCCACTTAGATATAAATTTTGGAGATATACACAAAGTCAAGATGGCAATTTAGAATCAATGGTGCATTTTTGGGTGCCTACCATAGTTTTTGATTTTAAATGTTTTTAAGTTTAAAAAACAAAACACAGCTCGTTTTTATGTCATTTGAATTTTTTTTCAAATTTGTTAAAATTGTAATTTTTGTAATACTTTGAAGTTAACAAAGACCTTGAAAGCTCAAAAATACATCACCGTTGAACTTTTTCTATCAAATTTCTCTTGGTGTTAGCTCAAAGAGTACATCAATTACATCATGATGGTTGTCACTATTCTTTCTGTTTTTAAACTATTTTAAGCATTTTTGTAGTTACTACCATTGTTACTTTTTGAATATTTTTCGGAATGATGTGAAACAAAGTTTTACGCATAGATCACAACAATGATTAGCATCCATTCTAAAAAATTCATACAAATATTCCAAATTATAAAGTCAATAGAGCTTGCTTGAATTTGTAAAAAACAGAGTGTGTTCTTTGGTCCTTTAGGAGTTAAATTACTGCTGTAATGATTATATATATATATATATATATATATATATATATATATATATATATAAATGCAATAGTATCATAATACATAATTTAGATATAGAAATAATAACACATGGTAAAAAGAAATCTTTTGTGTTGTTTAGGGATAAACTCCACAAATGGAAGTTGAAGTTGTCCACTTGTCCACAATAGACATACTAGGACGTAAAATGCTTAACTAGTGTAGATATGGACAGAGTTAGGAAGAGAGTCCGTATTGGATATGTCTACCTTAACAAACCTTGTAAATTAGATTGGGTTATATTTTTGTGTATTGTTAGGTTCCTTATTTAAGAAAAATTAAAACTAAAAATCATTGGCAGATTTTTGTATAGATCAATTTTATCATGAACATCACATAACAAAGTAAAAAGCACCCTCTAGACCAAATGTACCTTAAAGTGTCTTTGGTCCATTTTAGACCATTTGAAATTCTAACTTTTGACTAATTTATAATTATAACTTTATTTTTTTTCCCATTGGAAGTGCATTCAAAAGTACTTTGCACTAGTACAAGGAAACTCAAATACAAACATTGGACAATGAAAACAAACCACTTCAAAGTTAGCAAAAAGACAAAAATTATAGAGAAGTTGGCAAATCACGGTTACCAATGCACATTTCAGTCCAAATTGCACACAATCATACAGAAGAGCAAATTCAGTTCCTGGACACTTATATTTTACCTGTCTTAGGCTCCTGGAAACACACTTCAAGGATTTTAACAATCTGATGGAGAAACTAGAAAATTTGCTAGCAAATGGGATTAGAAGTCATTAAGTTAGTTTAGCGTGTGCGAGGGTTATGTAGCCATTAACAAAGGTTAAGTTAACTTAACTTAATTGGAAATGGTCTGAAGGTAGTGGTTGACAGGTTAAGTATTTTACCCCTTTGCAATGGAACTCGTTTCATTTGTTTAAAAAAAAAATGGTCTGAAGGATCTAATTTATGATAAGCTTATATGTTCAATTGCAGTCATGGTCTCATGGATGAACAATTAGAGTGCACTTGAGGCAGCTGCATTTCATTCGTTTAAAAACAAAAAACAAAAACAAGTGAGGCAGCAGCATTCAAAATGGTCAGACTGAAAATGTAACTTATTAAGCTTAAGTAAAGTATTGGACTATCTTTTGACTCTTTTTTTGGGCAACCTCATTAATAAGTATTAGGTGGTTAGAGTACAACCAAACTTCAAAACTTACTTATTAGGGTAGCCGGCCCATTTCCAACCACTTAAGAATTATGCTTATGGTAGAATCATCCATAGTTGATCACTTTAGCAATTTCACATATGTTTTGGAGCAGTACAAGGCAATGTTAATTTTCTACCATGTAGGAAGATAGAAATCACAGGGATTACAATTTCTTTCTGTAATTTTATGTTTTGAATTGAAATTATTACAAAGTTTTGAAGCTGATAAATGGTCCAAATCCACATCTAATATGTAGAGTCTTCCAATTTTGATCATTCAAGATTATTGTCCCGCTCACTACTTTGGACATGTGTTTATAACTTGATTAGTCTCAACTTTGAAAAGGAAAAAAAATACATTCTAGATTTTGGTTGAAAATTCATTCTAACCTTGGTTGGAAATAGTTGCACCAAACAAGTTAGGCATGGCTCCCTCATTGGAAATGGATAGTCTACCATATTTAGAGCGCAATTGTTTTTTAATACAAATTTTTTTTTCAAGTATAAAAATAGAGTTTGGAAGGACTACATATTTTTTTAGAATTTTAGTATACAAAATGTAATCATTGTAAGTTTTTTAGTAGAAGATTCTCTTTGAATTATAATGGTAATATAGACCTTTCTATTTGTAACCATAGACTAATTGCAAAATTGACCAAGGGTTGGTTATAATATTGAGATTCTTGCAACCAATTATAATATGCCACAACTACTCCTAGAACTATATAACAACTTCACGGAAAGAGAACAACCTATGGATAGGAAAATGGGAGGTGATTAGAAATGGATCAACTCTTATTATCTTAGTCATTCAATTTACACATATGAACTTAGCAATTTATTGTATTTTATATTCTTAGAAAGTATATAGTTGTTCAATCTATAAAGGATGAACCTATGAACACAAATTCAAGCTTTATAATCTTTTCACTTTGTTTGTTGCCATTTTGCAACTACATATGAATAAAAAAATTGTACATTCAAAATGAAATCCCATGTTTTCTTTGAGTTCTAAAAATTCCCATTTGGGGGCTAAAATTTGAAATTATTGTGAATATTTTTTTTTTAAAAGTGAAGAAAATTCATATCAAATACCAAACATGCTTTAAAAATCTGAAATTTTCAGCATGGGGGTATTTTTCAATTTAGAACATTTATGGTTTAAAAATAAATTACATTGTAATCCTAAACTAAAAAAATCAACAAATCATGGTTATAGGCCCAAAGTTCAAATTGCAATAAAACATTGAATTTTAAGAAATTTTCTAATTTTCTAATTTGAGTAGGAACTAATCTTGATAATTCATTTTATTAGTTAGATTCAAATTCAAAAAATACCACTTTATGATTAAAATTTGCATTAAGAGTAAAGAGTAAGAATTGGCCAAAATACACTATGAGGATGATCAATGGATTTATCATCATCTTGGTTTATGAAAAGTCAATACATGCTTTCTAGCAAGCAAGCCTATGAACTTTTGAGTGTTAAAAAAACTGAAATTTATAGAATGAAGGACTTGTGACTGTGGATAGAATTATTTTAAAGTTAAAAAGGTAAAAGTACATTTTTTTGATTTGGAGCAATGTGGTTACACAATCTAAATTTTGTTATAAACTTCTAGGATATGATAGGCATGGCATTTGAATCTTGTGTTGCCACATCCAACATTGACAATTCCAATGCCACCATAGTTGGTTGGCTCTTCATTGTATGTTTAGGAAGAGCATTAAAAATCTTTTCATTATCTATTAATGCCATAATTTGGCATATTGTGTCACAACAAGCTTTGATTGTAGTGCATAGTATACAAATGCCAACAATCATTAACCCCTAAAGGATAGAGGGTGTTTTTAGCTAGACTCAAAACTGCTTTAAAATACTTAAATCTAAAGCACAACAAAAATCTTCATTTATATTTATTTATTAACAAATCCTATTGAAAGTTCCTTTAGAGATTAACTTGTTAGAGTACACCTTCATAAAATTTCTAAATAAAAAACCTTATCAATTGCAAAACCAAGTCACTTGAATTTCAAAAAGGAATATTTTCAAATCTTCTCAAATGGTTTAATTTCATCTTTCAAACTTTTTACACAAAAATGTGTAGATTCTATAACTATTATTCTCCATAATGTGTTGAGAAAAGAAGTTGGAAATACACAAAAAAAAATTAAAAAAAAAAAAGGTTTCATATTCATGCTTGAAAAAACAATAAGTAGAAAGAAATAGTATATGATTTAAAATACTGAATTGTTAAGAATTTAATTATAGGATTGAAAAATGCCAATTCCTATGGTTATGATAAACAATCTACACCAAATGCTTTTATTTTTTTCAAAAATATTGAAAATTGAATAAAATAAAGGATTTCAAAGTTTATTCTAGGGTAGAGGTTTAATAATTACCCACAAACTAAAACTCCTTATAACTTTAATCTCATTAATAAAAATGGAATGAATCAAAGCTTTCTACATATACATAAATCTAGAGAACCAAGTTCAAATTTTTATTTCTTAAAAAATTGATTTCATTTAAGTTGCCCAAGTTGCCTATAGAGCATTCAAAATTATATATCATGCAATAACTTTTTAACCATGTAGTCAAAAGTTATGGAATTTTTTGCCCCTTAAAGCTACTCTTCAAGCACATTTTGTGTGAGTTTCCCAAAATAATTATGTTTCCTTCAAAAATGCAGTTTGGACATTTAGGGATTAATTTTTTGATTCATTTATTACAATTGAAATCAAATTTTCAATTGAATGATTTGGCAATCAAATAGTATTGGGTATCACCAGTTGAGGTAGTGCAATCAAGTATAACATCTCTCATTAGTTGTTGCTTCAAAGTTCCTCTTGATTTGCTCTCCATTATGGTTTGGAGCCATTCATGGCCAAATCTCCTTTACCAGTGAAATTCATAAATAATGTCATTTCAACCAATGTCAATCTCAACCTTTTCCATAGTAGGGTTCAAATCTATGTATAAGTAAAGATTCATTGGTTAGGTGAGTGAAGAACAATACGGTATTTTGTTCTATGTCAACTATTCTTTGGTGCTCTAGAGTGCAATTGACTTTGATTGTATTTTATGTTGCTTTCTTGTATTTTGAGTAAAGTTTGATTATTATTAGTTACATTATCACTATTTAGTAGTTAGTTAGAACCAAACTAGGGAATGCACATTTAGTGAATTAGAAGAAACGCTAAACTAAGCCATTTTTTTTTTTCAAATTGAATCCTACAACTTCATTGATATTTAATTCAATTAGTTAATTGTTCTTTTAGAACTTGACTTAATACTCTAGGATTAACCTACTACTAATAAATCTCAATTATCTAGATTTTGTTACTTCCTCTTAAATGAGTAGTTAACATCTACAACATTCAATCAAATTTTATATTAGAACTTATAAAAAATCATATAGAATTCAATTCAAACTGTAGAAATCAAAAGTACAAGACAACTAACTATTGCAACTACGCACATCAAATGATGTGGTTAAATGAAGGTGGTTCATTCCAAACCACTCTTTCTTTAACAATATAAGATATGTTTTGCAAAGTAGTTTGACATGATAGGTTTGGAGTCAATGAAGTATGGATGGATGATAATAAATGCAAATTGGTCTTAAAGGTATTTCTTGGCAAATACAAATGGATCCACAAGCCATCATATCCCATTGCATTCTACACTTAAACTTTAGACAATGGAAAAGACACCATGGATAATAGAAAGTTCTTGGAAACTTCAACAACAACGAGGTCATCTTTAAGCCATTAGTTCACCTTTTTATGATGCATCCAATCTTTTCGAACTAAAAACTACCATTCAACAAAATTTCAAACCATCAATAATTGAGAGAAATTAAGTTTTAACATTCAACGTTACGCAATGCTTCATAACCTCAAAAAAAAAATACCAACCTCAAAAAATCCATAACCTCAATGTGTGAATTAAAGACCTCTTTTTTCTATGTTGTCAACTAATGCAATTATGGAGATGTTAAGGATGAGCTCCTTTATGTTGTCTTCATTGTCTCCATCTATAACAATGACATCAATGTTGTGCAAAATGACTTCTTAGTAAACTATGTCAACTCAATCTTCCACTTCAATCATGTTGCATTTCAAAGCCTTGATCTATAGTACATGATATTGAAAACAATACATCTACCTTCACCTTCTATTGACTTCTCTCTTTCTTCTACTTCTTTTGTGGCAGCCAACGCTCAAATTTCAATTTTCCTTGATTTCTATCCTCTTGTCCACATTTGTCCTTTTCACAATGGCCATCTTCTTTTCCAAATGATCCAAACCTACAAATTCTTCATTATGCAAGTCTATTGCTACATGGCCCTTGAAAAACTTCTTCAACTAGCTTTTAATGGATGAATGAAGTTAATTGAGTAGTACAAATACCACCTTCCACTAATGAAGTGAGTAGTAATTCACATGTAAAGCTAAGTAGGAGTGCACATGTGCACAATTTGTCATACTCTAGTCAAGCCATATTGCTAAGAACAAAGGAAGTTGCTCTCAAAGAATTACATTATTGGCAAGAGTTCATGTGTAAAGCAATGTAAAGAGAAGGAATCAGTAAATATTAAAGTACCAAGGTATGATAATAAACCAACTTGTCTAAATTTTTTGAGAAAGAATATCATATTGAAAAAGAATTTAAAAAATGACTTGCTTGGAGTTGTCATAGTTCACAAAGGAATCCAAAATCTTGAAATTCCTAGCTCTTTTGAATGTTGGCTAAATTTCTAATTCCAAATATCTCTTTCCCATTCCTCTACATATTGGCAAAAGTTTCAGCTTGAAGTGGGGCATAAATATTCATTGTGATGTTGTTTTCCTTCACTACAACATAAAACTACTTTACTACTAGATTTTCAATCTATACAACACATCCACAATTTTTTGTTAACATTTTCTAATATGTTTTGGATTGAATCCAAATATTTCATGGAATAACAAAGAAATAGCTTTGAGTTAGCAATAAAAACAAAAAAATAGGTATCCTTGGGTACAAAACACATTTATTGAAGAAAGGTCAGCATGCCTTTTGAAATGAACTTCAGTAAAAAATGCCTAATGTTTGGAGAAGGCATTGATGAGTTCTACCACTTGAAGAACTTAACTTTGTGGAAAAGAGTTATATTGCAAGTGGCAACAAGTTGAAGCTTTTCTAAGGTCATTTCTAAAACCTTGTTTAACCCCTAGTGCTTTTCAACTTGATCGAAAGCACCACAAGATTTTTAGTAGAACCACATTTTACAAAATGAAATACCAATAAAGATTTATTACTAGTGAAAGATGCCTCTCTTCTTCAATAAAACCTAGTCAATATATAGGATTTGCCACCATGTAAGGGATTTGATCATTTTGACACACAATTTATTTTTATTTTTTTGGATTCTACCCTCATTGCATTTGCCATGCTACCATCATTTTTCTTCAGTCTATTGCTATGACCTTATAGTGCTTTCAAATAGCTATGTCTAATCCATTGCAATCTCTTCTAGCAAAAAAATGAACCAAAAAGTTATGAAAAGGAAATATAAAATGAGACTAACATCATATCATTGTACTATCTATTAAGTAGAAGAAGCACACCAATAGAACACATGATTTTCATTTAAAAGATAAATGAGGTGTAGATGTCAATTGGCATTGAATACCAAATTTTCGTTAGTGGCAATGATCTACATCATTTCACCTCTAAGGGCTTAACTATTTCATTAGAATTCTCTATACAAAGTAGGTTATACTTCTAAATAGAATATAAAATATCTACCAAGTTTGCCTTCGTGTAGAAGTCCTCAATACATATATACACATCATAGCAAATACAATCAATTTAATCCATTGTACAAAATGCATATATAAATAAAATAAAATACTAAATAAATAAATTATATATATATATATATATATATATATATATAAATCAAAATGGACATCCTATTAAAGTATTCACTTATCAATATTATATATTGTTTGCATGAAAATTTCAATCCTCCTTTTTATATTGAGAAAAATGTAATCTATTGCTACATGCCATGTCAATTCCAAAAAGTGCAATTTGAAGATGTGGTTCATTCAAGCAAGTCTTTGATGATTCTTATTATAGTCAAAGAACCTAAGATTCTTTAAGTACCTCAATTGTGATATTGAATCCAAATGAACAATGAAGTCTTCATTTTCCTTTCTCCAAAGTGAGCCTCACTCTTCCATCTCTTCACTTGAGAGCTTCGATGTCTCTTTGGCTTCATTGGTCATTGAGCCATATAAAATAATTGTCCCATTATAGTAACTATGAAGAAACTCCTAACCATGTTTAGCAAGATCACATATGTAGGCCCTCGCTACATGCATTACAACTAGCCTAAATAAAGGAATATGAGGATAGAATAGATGGTTAGGCTTTTTGCATAAACTTACTATTGTTTCCATTGAGTCCACCTTTTGAAGGCATTACAAATTGTTTGAATTATCTTCATTTTCCATTTCCACCATTCTATGCCCCTTCTTTGCCTTCCCACCAATCTCAAGTTAAAGTATATTATACATGCCTAAATCGATTGAGACTCTTTCAAGTTGTAAAGATTTGTGGGTGATTCTTGAATCTACAAGGTTAAGGACTACACATTATTTTTGAAAGTAATTAATGATATTTTCATGGATACAAAGACATTTTGAGCTTATAATAAAATACCAAACTTTATTGCACTCAAAGAATCCTTTGTGCTATAATATGTATAAATAGATAATCATAGTCAACTATCAAAACATCAATTTACATCAAAAAAGACAAAAAAGAATAATGACATCCATAAAGTGCCCACTTAATATCTAACTAGCATGTCCTATATTGTTGCCACAGTCAAAAGAAAAGAAAAAATAATTTTCTAATTTTTTAATTCATAAAAACTTCAAAATTCAATAACTTTCATGCCTTAAGTCGCAACACCACCAAACCAAGCCTATACATTCCTTACTGAGGGCTTTTTGACAATACCAAATACGCAAATGGGAGATGCACAGTCCAAGAGATCTCAATGTAACAAATAAAACAAACAAACAACCTAATTCAATAGAATGATAATTAATTTAGGAAGGTTTGACTTCTTAAATTTATTTTCACAAATTTTTTGTTGAAAGACAAATTGAATTGGCATCTAATTCAAGTTGTTTCCGAATAGCTATTATTTTTAAAGTTCAATTGTAGTAGTCATTGAAAGTATCCACCTTTTGAAATGTACACTTTGTGAGCCCAAGCACTTTACGGTATGACATGATGTTTGAGTATTTTCATTAATTTCAATGGGAAAATCAAATAATTATGATTTTTGAAAGGTGGAAAATAAATCAATTATAAAACATAATATAATGATCTAAGATTTTTATCATGAATTAAAATGAAATGGAAAACCTGATATTGAAATTTCAATCTAAAAGATTATTTGACAAGAAGAAAATTCAAATGATCAACACACAATTCTATCAAGGTTGACCAAGGTACATCTATTATTTGGATGGAAGGATCTTTAGGGGATAATACAAGCTACATCATTCTTACATTTTTGGTCTTTAGAACATTGGAGGAACAAAAAAATTTAAGAAATTTTGAAATTACAATTTGAGGAAGTTTCCTCAATATACATAGTCATGATAAAATAATGTCTTGAAGCAAATATTTGTTGAGACAATCATGCAAAAAGAGGTGTTTCATAGAATAGAATTACCTCTATTTACAAAGGGGTGTTAAATCAAATATCAAACATAGTGCTAGAAATTATTTGTATCAAGAGTTGATGAGTTTTTATATAATTCATTGCAAAATATATCATGTCATGAATGGCACAATATTTTGAAAGGAAATTACTCTTACACTAATATCTAAGTGTTGGAACTTGCATTGATTTGGCTTTAATAGTCCTTAAGTATCAAAGTCATTCACACTAAATCTACCTCAAAGAATAGCAATATCCATTGGTCAAATTCAAAGAAAGAAGAAACTTAATAGACATGGAGAAAGGTTCTGAAGATGCTTACAATTCCAATGGCATCTATTGCTAACTAACTGTGTGTTATGATGTTATACTTAGAGAATTCTTCCACGGTTTTGAAGTTTTGCATTGAAACATCTACTATGTTGTCATTGCCTTGTATTTTAAAGCAAAAAAATTTGCAAATGGTTCTAGGGTTTGATTGACTTGCTGTAGAGACTATTTTCTTCTCTCTCATTCTAGATCTCCTAAGCACTCTGGAAGAAAAAAAATAAGAGGGATCTATGCATCCTCTTCTTCTTAATGCCCTTTGCACTGTTGCTTTCAATGCAAAAGTTATCTATGTGAATGGAGTCTAAAATTCTATATTTGAGACCACTCGAAGCTCCACAAATGTTGACTTTTTATTAGAGTTTGATGAGACTTATAAATGAATGACATATCAATGCTCTCATACTTAAAGGCTGGATTTGCCAAGTGTTGTGTTCTACCTTGCAAAAAAGGGTCCTACACTTTCACAAAGCAAAGATTGATGTCTCATAAATCCTAGCCTCAGGTCCTAACCTTGTAAAAATATGTAAATTTCCATTTGCAACTCTATAAAATCTCATGATTGTCAATCCTTTAAGACCAATTTATTTGATATGAGGACAAAATTATTTGAGATCGTCAACCATAGCTATTTCAAATGAATATGTTGTTCAAGTTCCTAATATAGTCACTACTACTCATTCAATCTCTTTCCAAATATGATCCACAAAACTTCATCATTGGCAACATGACAACTATCTCGCTAATCTTGATTTAAATCTCAACTACCTATTTTAATCATGCTTTGGTAGTGTTTAATCTAAATTTAGATATCTCCAAATATCAAAAGTCATTTACATAGACAAATTCTTTGTGCTCTTTCATTAAGGTGAACTATCTAAAATTTTGATAATATTCATTCACATTTTTCTGTGGTAGTTTCAATTCGAACAAACAATTATAATGTTTCCTTGAGTTTCCTTTAGGTGATGAAGGATAAGAAATAGTCTCAAGTCATCTTCTTCATGTGCACTTCAATTTGTGTAGTCTTTAATTTACGTCGAAGCAAGCGTTGAAGAAGAGAGGAAGTTAGAATCTGAGGAGCTAAAACAATTTGTGCCTGTTACAAAATATGTTGAAGGATATTGTTGGTATTGTCCTTCAGGAAATTATAGAGCATATGGTTTGCCTTTGTTTATGCTAGTTGCATCTACAAAGATACTACTTAGTCAACAATCAAATACATCTAAAGTTGATATATTGTACAACTTACAATCATTTCACCTAGTTCTCTAAGCAAAGTTGTTCTAGTTGCTCTAGAGAATTCAATACTTTGTACATTGAAGATAGAGAACTTAGATCCTATCATAAAATTGTTAAGCAAATCAAAAAGGGATTTCTAAAATTTAACACTTCAAAAGTATGTCCTCTACTAAAATTGAATTAATAATAAAGCCATTTGATAGTTCAACAAAAACTATTCCTTCAAATAGTCCTACAAATTCTTCCTTCTCTTGTCCCACACTATTACTCAAATCCAATCAATCAATTCAATTTAATGGATTGCTTAAAGTGGCTTTCATATGTGCATCACTCCTAGAACTAATTGACAACAATTGATTTTGACATTGTTCAACACTATTGACTATAGTTTCTTTTGTCAATATTCAATGATTATGTCATCTTTGATTTGCTTCCTAGTTGTTCATCTACTTTGCAACGGCTTGGAATTATTAATTTTCTGGGCACAAATGAAACGAAAATTTCATTGCAAGAAGGTTTTGACTTTAGAAGGAATGGACAAGCTATACAATGGACACCAATGGTACATGTTGGTGATGACTAACACCCACAACAATGACCATCTCAAGTCTTGTAAATCATATTGTATTGGTCGTCTTGCTTATACAAATGTCAATTACTTGAAGAGAGCTTCTATACAAAATGAAACAAAATGGAGTGGTTGCACAATCTTTCCATTTACATTAGTTGATTATACTCCAAAAGATTTATCCAAGTGTATAAGGTTTGAAAAAGTCTCCCATTTGTTTTAATGAATGTGATGCTACAATCTAATAATCATATAATGGAATCAAGTGCACTATATCATCTTACAAGGATTGCCTAGTAGTACAATAGGCATATTCAATATTTATGCATTTACTCAATCTTTGAAGGAATGTAAATTATAGCGGGCCTTGTTAACTAGCCTTCCAACAAATTATAACTAGATTGCTAGAAAAGACTTTAATATTGTAGAACAGGCGAAATAAGTGGGTGTGAAAAAATGGTACTATTGAAGGAAAAAGGCATCTTCCAAACCCTTGTAAACCACCTACAACTAAAAGAAGGCCGATGTACTAGCCACAAGCCTTAGGTTCTATAGATACTTGCCAAACAAATAAAACATGAATCATGGTGAGACTCGTTTGTAGTTATACCTTTGAAAAATCACTTAGAGCATACAAAAAGACAATAGTTTACAAGATCAAAGGAGATACTACCAAATCAAACAACAATCCAATAGCATTATCTATCCAGAAGGAAGAGAATTCACCTTAGAAGACAAGGTGGCAAAGGAACATTGGATATCTAGATGGCACTGAAGACAAGATAGAGTGGAGCTAGAGAATAGTGCATGAAAGGGCTTTGTTCATCTCAAAGACACAAAATGTAACCCACGCATACAAAAAATTCATTATCTATTATTATTCATACTAGTATATATAAAGAGATCATTTGTAAAGTTTAAGTAGTCAAAATTTTCAAAGTGACCCTCAAAATTTGAAATACCTATTATTTGCTAGACAAATTCAATCTATATTTATTGACCCTATAAGGTAGTGTTGGCCAACCCCAAACCATTACTCTCATACACATCCATGATGGGTAGGAAATCCCTTGTTCCTAGACAAGCTCTTAAAAAAACTCCTTCTAAGTGGTATGAATTGCTATTTACCAATTTTCAATTTAGTAAGAAATTTGGACCAACAAATGTCTTCTCAAGGCTATGGCATTCCTCTAGTTAGTTTGGGACAACATTGTTTTTGTCAATACATAGCGTAAGGTCTATAATCCAATAATCAATGCCTAGTGCATTTGTTATAGATTAAAGGCTAATGAAAGTTCCATTCATTGATTCCATATATATATATATATTCTAAGGCTATAGCTATATAGAAATACATTCAATCTATTATGCATAGGCTAGCCAAAATTGACCCTACTTACATGTCTCTTGGATTCTATGATTGATCAGTGAGAAATTCTTTAGCATGTACTAGATAGCCCCCTATGAATTATTTTCATCACCTTGTGCAAGATAGGATGATATTTAATAATGTATGGATACAATCTTCTATGTTTGCGGTGAATAGAAATGCTAGGTGATTTGGCAATCTTAAGGTCTGGACCACTAGTACCTTTTCTTTTGAGTTTGGCTTTATTCATTCTTGACATTGCCTATTGTTGATGACCACCCTTTGTAGGGCTTGGTTTCTATTTTATTTTGTATTGCAAAATATTTTTATTTGTTTTCTAAAAAAATTAGATCAACCCCTCAAGAACCGAGGCCTTTTTTTTTTGCCAAAAAACACTGAAAACTGCCATTTCTATAGCTAAGAGTAAATTTTTTTTTTTTTTTTTTTTTTTCACATCTAACTATTGGATCTTAAACCTCACCTAGTGTAAAAAGTGTAGAAAAAATTTCAAAAATTTTCACTGCACAAAATGCAAGATATTTGCGTTTAAAGTGATAAAAACAAGATTTTTTAGCACATTGAGGGACTGGATTTTTTGGCTTTGAACATTTTTAACTGAATTTTTTTGAACTATAGAGTTCTGAGCTTTAAATCTTCATAGTATAGAATTGAATTGAGAATCTTGGGGAAAAAAAGAATTAAAAAAAAACTTAGTTTTCATTCTTAAAAAAATTGTTAAGTAGAAATAGGTCCGAGATAGAAGGAAAAGCTAAAATATTCATATACTTTAGATGGAATTAAAATGCACTAATCTCAATGGTGAGATTGTTCTAGCAAATAAACTAAACCATGCAAGATAAAAAACTTTGAAAATTTTGAAAAATTGCATTTAGAAGTGAATCCTATAGGTTATTTTTTTCAAGAAGATGCTCTAACTACTCGAAAAACAAGAATGTCCATAACTTTCTCAGAACAAATCCAAATGAAATGAATCAAAGCTTTTAGAATAGATAAAAATATAATCTATGAGAAAAAAATATTCTTAAAATATTCAAATATTTACAAAAAAAATTTTGCTGCACAAACTGCCTCCCATCCCCTTGTTTGAGCTTATTTGGTCATAACTATTGTTCCCAAGCACTGATTGTGAAAAAAATTATACTCTCATAAATCTTATCAGTTTTTCTATCTTCAAAAAAATATAAAAAAATTATGACAAAAATTCAGCTCATAGGTACCTGTCTAAAAACGCATTTGTCCCCCGAACAGATAATGGTCCTTTAGGGGTTAAACTAAATGAAAATTACTTCTTTGAAAACATTCTTTAGTTCAAGGAATGGAGGTATGTTTTACTTCTAAAACTGAATTATATGATCTATGAGTCAATTTTTACATTTTTCTTTGACAAAATTATTATTATAAGCTGAAGTTTACAATATGTTTTTGTGCTTTGGGAAATTTGGACTACCTTGAGGGTTGAATTTGGATTTATAATCTTGTTCACTGGTCAAGTTGTACCATTTCTAAACTCTTATCCCATGCAAGTGCTAAAAGAAATGATTTCTCTAGCTTGGCTCTAAATGTGAAGTGACCCTTAATCAATACTATAGTATTAGAAACACAAGGTTGTCTTTGGCAAGGTTAACTGTATTAGAAGATTGTTTTTTCATGAAACTATAGAAGCTTCCTTTGGGAGGAATTAATTTTTTGGTATCATTATTTGGGTTGCCAAATGATGTACAATAATCTTAAAAAATATCGAGGAAGTCATCAAAATTGATGACCTTGGTACAAATACACAAATGAAATTTGATTTCTATCTTGAATTGGCTATGTGATGGATTTTATTGTCAACACTTGTGCTTTTATTTTTTTAATACTTAAGTTAGAGACACCTACAAGTATCATTTTTTCTATTGTCCTTAATTAATATTATTAGATTGATCAAATTTCTATATTTTCTTGTTGGAAAATGTAAGAAAACTTCATTCAAGAATGTGACATTTAGATACTATATGCAAAAGTTATGAAAAGGTCAAAAATAATTTTGGTAGATGTTCTAAATTTGTTTCTTCAACAATAGATACATTTAGATTTTCAAGATGATCTACATATAATGAGGATCTCTTGAAGTGGCCCTTCCATACACAATGCGATTTTGGATATAATGAAGATCTCTTGAAAAGACCTTAAAGGGCTTGAGAGCCTTTTACGGCCATATAGTATATTATAAATTTAGTGATATTTGATCATAAAACATTGACCACATATTTTTAGGTATAAAATAAATTGATGATCCTGATAGTACTTAAATGACAATGTATCATAATTCATACATTAACCCTAGAGTGCTCTGACGTCAATTTTTTGGACGATGAATAGATTGAAGTTCTTGTTTCTGTCTCATTCTTACTTGGATGAAAGTCATTCTAATTTTTGGTAATACTCTATTAAGTTCTTGTCTTATCTAATGGTTGGATTTGGTGTTTCTAAAATTACAAATGCGGAAGTATGTCAAGTGGTCAAATTGCATTGACTCTAGTTCAAAACCAGATTAGCAAAAATGAGGTCCTAAATGTAATGAACACAAAAATTTCAAAAAATCACCATATTAAGATAACCTCATTTCAAATCCGTTCCAACAATTTTTACTCCAAAAATGATAATAGTTTGCTTGTCATTGAATCTAGAAGGAATTTTGAAGTTCCCCTTTCAAAATTTATAGAAAAATATCGGTGATAGCACTAGTGAATCTAACCATATGGATAGAATCTACAATTCAAAATCTACAACTTTCATTTGTACATCAATTCCAAAATATTCTTCCAAATAATACTTTATAACAATTTTTTCCGAATTGTCAAATTTGGAAATGGATCTAGATGTTTAGGGGTTAAGCTACAATTGAAGAGTTACAAGGCTAAATACAGATCATATAGAGGGACCCCTGAAGCACCTTTCATGGGTTAAAAAAAAGAACAAGAGTCTTAAGGTACAAAGAGTACAAAGGGTACGAAACTACAGCTTGGTGCCAAAGACACTCATAAGTGGTGCAGTGAAGCAGTCACAGGGGGCATCTCTAAAATCCAAGCTTCATACTCCCTATGTATCAAAATAAATTTGTGGTTCCTAGTGGAAAATTGGGGAAGTACCTAATGGATAAATTTGAAATTGTCTTATTATTTTGGCAAATACATGGTACAATACAGTGATTAGTTGTGTCCAACTACTGCACTCCCAATATTGTCAGATCCAAAGGCTTTGGACCTGCGGACTGGCAAGTTCAAACCATTTCTTTCAGTGCTACCCATCAAAACTGATGTGATTTAATATGCTTTAGGATGACTTTCAATTACTGATTTTAAAATATATATTTTCTTACCTAGTTTTTTATTTTTATTTGTTCAAAAGAAAATGACCAAAACTTTACTAAGTTATGAAATTTTCAACTGAACCTGTCCATCTTTCATCACACCTTGAAATGAAATTATGGGAAATTGGTAAAATAGTGATTAATATGACACTTTGAGTTTGGTAAATTATAATTTCAAGATGTACTATGTTAGGGTTCTTCTTTAACAGACCAGGGGAGTTTTCCAAGGGAAATTGTCAAAAACAGACATTTTGTAGTGCATTGCCCAAAATTGAAAATGAAAACCTTTAATTTGAACTTTGACCATTCAAAAATTTATGATAACTACACCTAATTTTGACCCCTTTCTATAATCGACCCTTACAGATTCTTGCCTAAAATGTACTTTCACTATTCATAAGAGTGTAGGTCTGATTTTAGAAACATCGATTTTTAGCAATTTGAATATTCATAGTTTATTCATACTAATGGTGTCCAAAAAATGCATTTTAAGAGAATCTAGAATCCCCTTCGGACTACCAATAGGAACCCACAAAAAAATCCAGTATCATAATGGGAACTGTACTGAATTACCTTGGTAGGCTACTATAAAAAATGTGTTGAAAAAATTTGAGCCCATTTGACCATATGGATTAAGTTCTATATGACATTTGAAGAAAAGAAGAAAAAAACTTTTTTTCATTCCCGCAAAACGGGTCCAATAGACTTTGGGCCCTCTTCATGTAAAATTTTTGCTCTTGATGACTTTGTGTCTCTCTACCACTGAGTTCTAAATCTTGTTAGTTACACTCATGAAAAATTTCAAAAGCAACTTTGGAGTCTAGCTTACTCTAAATCACCCTACAATGCAGGAAGTTAAGTGAACT
The DNA here is from genome assembly GCA_963969395.1 of Pseudoscleropodium purum. NCBI lineage: Eukaryota > Viridiplantae > Streptophyta > Bryopsida > Hypnales > Brachytheciaceae > Pseudoscleropodium > Pseudoscleropodium purum. The sequence goes on from OZ017802.1 coordinate 1,483,305, forward strand.
AGTAGTATACTAGTCATTTTTTGATGATTTCTTGTGCAATGAAGAAATTTTTATTTCAAATCCAAATGGTGAAAAGTTTGAAATAAACATTTGGAATATGTGAAAAAAAATTCAAGAATTTTGAATTCACATATTGCAAGATAATAAGGCTTAAGTTTTGAAAAATTGATTTTTCTCAAAACTAACTTTTCATGGCTAACAAAGTTTAATTCCTCTTAAAATGTGATTTAAACACTAAAATTTGTTTTCTTTTGGAAAATTCTATGATACAATTTAATAACTATATACATGCCAAATTTCAAAAGTTGATGAAGATTTTAGCAAAAGATGCCTAAATTGCTCAAATTTCTTCATATAGCATAACTTCTAGTTTAGACATCCAATCAAAAAAATCATATTCCCACTAAAAGGGTATACGTGTACACCTTGTGTCAAAATTTTGTAAATATCCAATCAAAATTGACTTTGTATGAACCTCCCTATGATTTCTTACGTATGTTGAATGAATACTTGGTCCTTTAGGAGTTTCCATTTTGTGCTTAACTCCTCAACATTAGTAGAAATGTAGATTTGGAACTTTTAGGTGAAATTTTTTGGCTTGAGAAGATTTTAACTCCTAGAAGACCAAACTACATGTTTTGGCAACATAAAAAATTTGGGCAGGTGCGTATGACTATGAATTTCTATATTTTTGGCCCAAATTTTGATAAAAGGTGTAGATGAGGAATATCTTTTATGCGCACTAAATTTTAGGACATTTGGAAATATGAGTCAAAATTTATAGTCTAATATGTAGTTTATTTCTCAACTCGAGTAGTCCAAGTAGATCTGGAAAAATCCTTTTTTTCAAAAATCCAAATTTGAAATTGGTTTTCTTGATTTATATATACATTAAAAGCTTTGAATCATTCCATTTTGATCAATGAATAAAAAATTACGAGGTGTTTGAGTTTGCAGGCAGTTATGGATTCTCTACCCCAAAATAAACTTTGAAGTCCTTTATTGAACTCAATTTTCAATATTTTTGGAAAAAAATAAAACCATTATGTGAAGATTATCTATTACAAGATTACAACCATTGGGATTGGCATTTTTCAATTCCATAAATAATTTGTTAATAATTTAGTATTTTGAACCATTCTCTACATCTTTCTACTTACTATTTTTTTCCTATAAGTTGTACAATTTTAAATGATCTAAAAATTTTCAAGATTGTAGCCAACATGCCTTGAAGAATGAATCCAAAGAGTTGTAATCATTTTGGACATTTTTTCATACAAATGTGACCTTGTGAAGTTCAGCTGCCCGTTTTTTTCGCAAGGACAAAAAAATGATTTTTGTCACTTTAAATGCTAAATTTCTTGCAATCTACAAGATGAAAATTTCTGAAATTTTTACCACATATTTTCAAACTAGTGTACTACAATATCCTACAGTTATATGTGTCCAAAAATGAGTTTTTTTTCGAATTTTGAAACTTGTATAAGAAATGATAGTTTTGGAGCATTTTTGGTGAAAACATAGTCAAGGAACTTTAGGAATTAAGTTCAAATAGATTTTCATTTTTGCAAGTTTTATTTCTTTCCATTACAACATGAAATAATTCAAAATCTTGTTCAAGAACAAGGAAGCACCAAGTGACCACATTAATCACATCATTGAAGAATGAACAAAATTTGTTTTTTCAACATATTTGGATGTACTTCTCCCATTTTGTGTGCTCGACATAGTAAGCTCTATAAAACATTCATATTCCACCGAGAGGACGTTAAAACTCTTAAAAGTTCATTCAAACATAGCACATTTTCTTTGTGTTATTTACATATTACCTGATTTTTTTAATACTTCCTCAATGAATCACCCTACACTGAATACTAATCGGATGGAATGCACTTTTCGCAGCATCCGTGGTGTGTTGAGCACTGAAAAGGTAATGAATGATCCAAATTTCACTATGACAAAATGCGATTCAATTGTTGTAGCATTGTTTGTCCAATGGGGGACTTTGAAAAAATTGACAGTTACATAAAAACTTGTCGCATAAACTTAGATGAGGTTGTTGTAAAAATAGATTCTACTTCCACATGTCTACATAGCAGGAAAAAAAAATTAAGCAAAGAAACTATGATTTTTGATCAAAGAGGAGTACAATACTATACTAAAAATTATATGGGCTAGTGGGGGCTTAGTAGACTAGACAAATGATCCAAGGTGATTGTATACTTATTTATGTGAAGATCAAATTCTACATAAATTGTCATTTTTGTAAAAAAAAAGAAGTGTCACATGTAATCTTATGTGAATGATATGAGGTGACATGGACACTTAAAAATTTTCATGTTGAAATTCAATTTTGGCACTTGAATGCTAAATCAAACCTTCACATATAATAGTATAGTTCATCACATAGCGTAGTTGTTTAATAATTAGATGCTTAGTTCATTTTACTTCATCATAAATTTTTTTGTATGAAGACAAAATGACTTAGCTCAACATATTGGTGATGTTAATAGAAATTCTTGAAATGTGCTTACATTCTTAATACATTTTGGTTATTACATCTAAAGTTATTGGTTACTAAGTAATAATTGGTTTTTTTATATATGATAACCAATTCTTTTTAAATTAAAGTTTTACATTTGTATTACACTCTTGTAGTTTATAACATTAGAGGACTTTTGAGGCCAAAACAAGACTACAAATTCCCCAGCCTCAAAAATGTTGTAAATGCAGCCAACAATGTAGTGTAACGTAGTCAAGAGAGTGTCATGTCATTTCCTCCAAAAAAAATTCAAATTTTATTTTGTATCTTAAGAATTTTTTATTTTTTATTAAATTTTTTATTTTCTAACAGCTAGTTGTATTTTTTGCTGCAAGGGAACAATAACAAGAATAGACCCTGAACAACCTATTATTGCCCTCAAATCTCCCCTAACCTTTACAGTCCCAAGGCCATTTTTTCTATCAAAAACCACTCAAAACTACCATTTTTGTTGCGTTCATCCAAGAAAAAAAAAATCATTTTTTTAGAATCTAACCATAGGTACTTAAACTTCACTTGTCTTAGCTCATGTGGTAAAAATTTCATGAAGTTTGACTGTATAGATTGGAAGATATTAGCATTCAAAGTTGAAAATTTTTTTTTTTATGAACATTGGCCTGCAATTTCAGATGAATTTGACTATCAATTGTGGAACTTTTTTGCACTATAGACTTTGAATTAAAAAAAATTTATGTTGAAGAATTGAGTTTAAAGTCTAGGAAAAAAAAACAAAAAAAAAACACTTGATTTTTATTCTTCAAAAAATGCTAAGTAGAAGTAGGTCCAAGATTGGAAAAAAAAACTAAATTGTTAATAACTCCAAGATGGGATTGAAAGATAATAATTCCAATGGTGAGATTTTTCTAGCAAGCAAACACAACATTCTCAAGGAAAAATTGTGGAAAATTGTGAAAATTGCATTCATAAATGGATTCTACGAGTTATTTTTATATAAAGATGCTGAAATTGCCTGAAAAACAAGATTGTCCTTAACTTTCTCATTATTAGTCCAAATAGAATGAATCAAAGCTTCAGATGTAAACAAAAATAAAACATTCAAGGGGAAAAAAAATAAAAATTTATTTTGATTTTTTGGAATTTTTTTGTCATGCCCATTGAGTTCAGTTTCAAGTTTTTTGTGGTATAACTTTTGCTCCCAAGCACCAATTGAAATAAAAATTATATTCCCACGTAGATAATCTATTTTTCTATCTCAAGGGAAAGTTTCAAAACAATTCACCAAAAATTGAGGTCATATGAATTTGCCCAAAATCTTATTTGTCCCTCGAGGGGCAATGGGACTTTAGAGGCTCATGTAATAATTTAAATGTATAACAAATAAATATTTCTATAAATGAATTCCAACAAATTGTATTAATGTAATTTTTAAATTTTACAAATATGAATTGTAGGTTTCTTCATATGTTGTATCTTTTAAGCACTTTCCAATTTGTTATTTTCTACATGGGCATATAAAGGCACATACATTAGAAAAGTTTTTTAGGAGGTAGGAGGGTTGTTTTAGGGCTTGCTTTCCTTTAGTTCCCCTCATTCTTAAAGATCGCTACGTTGTAAAAAAAATTTGAAAAGAAAATTTAATTCTTAAAATGAAAAAGAAGTAGATTTTTTTTTTAATTTAAAAAAAATGATGTGACAATTGTTTAGCCACGTCATGCAACAACTACCGTAAGTTCCAATGAGCTAAGAATCCCAGGGAGCTCACAACCCTCTAGACTAGGTAAATCTTTTCTAATGTAAGAAGACAAATCATATAATTGAACACTAGACAATTATGGTCTAGAGGCAATTATCAATAAGTTTGTGTCTCCATACTTGTTCATGTTCATAGAACTTTGTAAAAATAGTATTAAAATGGTTACAATGGATTCCATATACCACGTGAGAGGGTTTAATTCAACAAAAAAGTGCCAAAATTGAATTTTCATATTAGGTTCTCTAGTAGTTATGTCACCTCATAACCATTAAAACATTACAAATGTCATCATTCTATCTACAATCTAGAATGCAAAATGGAGCAAACCATGAAAGCAATAATCTACTAAAAAAAACTTATTTAAATTTAAACCAATTCTAAGGGCATGTTTATGCTTCAAAGAACAAGCAACAATGATAAGTTTGAACAACTTATGGCTACTATATTTGGAATCCACAAGACAAGTTGGAAAGATATAAAAAAAAATGACCATATTAAATTTGATTGCTCCTAAAGACTATATTATGTCTTAGGCAAAAAAATTTGGTGCATTGAGCATCATAATGGGGGACAAGGAAGGGGGATAGTCTTGAAATTTAACAATACAAAATTATAGAAGACTATAGTTGGATTGTTTGGATATTTTTGGATTAATCCATAGATTGCAAGATTATAGGTTTGAAATTATAAAATGACCTTATTTTTATTCTTCTTTTAGAAGGTTGTAGGCTTTGATTGTTCTTGGAATGAAATTTATTTAATTGATTAGTTTTTTATTTAAATAAATTTCAATTTAGAATTGTAACATTAGTCATACCTTTCCAAATTTCATAAATAATAGAAGAGCTTTACAAATTTTATCTAAAGTTATCCAACATCTGTGAAAACTTTGGTTTGCATAATTTTGATTTGATCACTTAATTGGAGGAGAAAATGATACCCTAGCAAAAGAATTATAATTTGACACCTTGTATTAGAATTTTGAAATCGTTCATTCAAAATTGACTTTGTAAGAGTTACCCAACTCATTGATTGTTTTTTGAGAGAACTTATCTTTTAAGAATTAAGTAATCTTGTTCAATTTTCTCTTTGATTATTTTGTTCATTGATGTCTTTTAAAGCAATTTCTAAAACTATTGACATGATAGGATTTCTTATACAAAGTATTTTTTCAATTTTTTTAATAATGATTCATATAACTTATTTCATCTATTGCTACAATTTGGTGTTTTTTTTGCTTTTTTTAAATAATATTTGTTTAAGTCTTTTTGGATAAATTAATCTATGGGTGATCAAATGTGCAAATTTTGCTCAAATAATCTATGTAAAAAAGAAATTTCTTGTCTCATACAAGTTTGTTGAAATAAAACCATTCAAATTTTTTTTTATAGTTTCACATGAATAGTGGATTATATTCTCATTATTAATTCAATAGTGCAATTTATGTAGATGATGTTCTACAATTGTAATTCATGACCTTGTATTTCAATGTGTCACGACCCTAATTTTAACTCGCTCATTTTTAATATACTACATTATTCCAAAGTAGATGAGCATGAGATTTACTATTGAGGTAATACATATTATTTGATAATGAGAATGCTATCACCATAGACTACCAAATTCAATACATAATAATTCTAAAGTCAATGCCAAAATTTTAGGGGCATTGTTTTTTGAAGAATTATTTTTTTGTAAACTAAGAAAAGGAATTTTCAAGAACCTTCATTTATTTTTTGTAAGAAAATATTTAATTTTTATAAAAAAATGTTCATATATGATCTTCTAAAATAAATCTTTAATACCTAAAGGACCAAGCGAATATTTAACATACATTGATTTATACAAAATCAATTCTAAAAGGATGTTTACAATTTTTTTATACAACTCTTAAACATGTCCCCTCTTAAATGGGATTTTCTTACCAATTTGATGCTTAGATCAAAAGTTATATTGCAAAAATCTTTTTGAGTAGCCTAAGAAGCTTTAGATAGCATGTGCAAAACCCATTAGGGAAGTTTTGAGGCCAAAACAAGGCTACGAGTTCCCCAACCCTCCAAAAGCTGTGAACGTAGCTAGCAACACAATCTAACATGGCCAAGAGAGTGCCATGTCATTGTCCCCCAAAAAAATTTAATTCAAATTTTTTTGCATTTTAAAAAATGTAATTTTTTTTCCTAACAACTAGCCGTTCCCTTCCCTATAGGGAACAACGATAAGAACATGCCCAAAACAACCTGTTGTTGGCCTAAAAACTTCTCTAATGCCTCATCTACTTTTGAAATTTGATAGATATGTAACTAATTTGACATAGGGTGCAATTGTGAAAACAAACACCAGGTTTAGTGTAAAAAATCTCAATCTAAGAGGAGTTAAATTCTATTGGCCATATCATGCAAGGTAAAAAAACAATTTTCTTCTAACTTCACAGCCTATGATCTTTCAATCCACACAGGCAAAGTTTCTAAAAAATTTTCCACACATTTTACAATAGTGTAATACAAATTTGTTTGTTTTGATCTATTCCTTTATCTTTAGTTTTTCAATTTTTTCTCATTATCCAAAAAATAACAATTTTTGACAATTTCTATCCAAAATGTACCTTAGTCTTGTAGGGGTGAAACCTAAATTGTTGTTTTTTGAAGTTCTAGTGAAATGGTACAATTTGAATTTTGACTTGTTTGTGAGTGCAAATTAATTTCTAAAAGAGATTCTTCAATACAAATTTGAGAATATTCTATTTTAGCACAAATGTGTACAAATGTGCATTCTATAACTCATTGTGGGGTTTATACTTATAATGTCATTCTTGTAACTAGTACAAGACTCCCACTTGGCTGTTATTTTGCCCTTTCAAGTTATAGAAATTCAATTTCTATTTGAATGCAATGGCACAAAATATAATTTTTTTAACATTTCAAGGATATTTTCCAATTTTTTTCTTCCCAATTTACTTACTTAATTGTAGAAAAAGCCATTCTTAAAATTTGGGTATGTGGGACCAAGTTGTACTGATGTAGTTTGGTGCCACACACCCAAAGAGGCATGAAACTAGTGTCCATATGGTAGTGCTTGAGACCTCTTTTTTTTTACTAATATTGATTTTTAGATGATAGTAATGCAAAGTATATAATTATTTCACATAGTGCATTTAAGTTTTGATTTTTGTATGCTAGTTCTCAAACCAAACAACTCCACCATTCTAAAAGATGAAAGCTTATTTCCACATTCCTTAATTTTCATTAACCCTCAAAGAATGCTGAGCTTGAAAATATATGATATATGACTTTCAAAATTATTGTAGAAATAAAGAATATACAATAAATTCTTTAATGTATAAAGAATTGGTCCATAAAGTGAATCATTATTGGATAACTATACCTTGGTGATAGGTATTGCCCTTTCTTGGTTTAATCTTAAATGAGTCATACCGAAGTATACTACCCACTAAGAAGGGAAAAAAACACTTTTCAATGCTTTGTTCTTGATCTTTCAAAGACTGAATTTTAACTCTATATTATAAAAGGGAAAGCCACCCAATGGATCTAGTTAGAGCATTTCCAGTGGTGCATGGAAAAAATGAGCTCATCAAAGTTCACGTGGCATATGGCAATTGTCACTGGGGATCTAGAAACTAGGTGTGACAATTAAGATGCACAATATACTTTAACGAGGAGGGGAATCTGGAGTTCTCTCATTTGCATGGGCCATTGAATAACAAAAAATTGTCTACTATGGAGCTCTTTCCATTAGTACCATGCCAGAAATCAAACATAAGAGACTTGAAAAGATGGAATGTAGAGACGATAATTTGAAGTGGCTTGTGTTGAAAAATGATAAAGGTTGCTATTAGTGGGACACTTACAACTCTTTGGACACACCAAACCATTTCCTAGGGTAGTACAATGCGCCTAGTGGAGATGCTCTTAAAAGAGGCAACCCACTCCTAACCAATGCCCCATTCTAGCAATGTAGGTTATTTTCTTTTTGTGCAAAAGAGATGAGAAATAATACAATATGGCATGGTTCCCTATGCAGTTGTGGCACATTATGATTGACTAACAAGACTTTCAATATTGCAACCAACCCTTGGTTGGAAAGAAGAAGGTATGTATCACAATTATGGGAGAAAGCCCATCTTTAGCTAAAAAATTCATAGTAATTTTATGTTGGAGAAAAAAAATTTAGAAAATTGTGCAAACCTCCTACTACCTATTTCTACACATGAGAAAATTTACCCTCTGAAGAAACCCGCCCTATAGTAACTAAAAACTTTTTAAGTAGTTAGGAATGGGTTGCCTCCCTTAAACCATACATCTCACAAAGACAAGAACTGACTCTTCTAGGTTGAATCTTTTATTGATGATAAACACCCCTCCTCCTGCACTCTGGGCAGGTTTGTCATTATTAAAGTAGTCAATATGTTCGATCAATTATGCTCATTTTTTAGCCATTTTCTAGGGTAGAATCAGTAGCTAATGAAGACTGCCAGTTTTGCCAGCCATAATCAGTCAAGTCTACCGATTCTCAAGGGCAAATCGAGTTGTCCTTAACCCTGAAGCGCTCCGATGTCCATTTTTTGGACAATGAACAGATTGAAGTTCTTGTTTCTGTCTCATTTCTACTTGGATGAAAGTCATTCTAATTTTGGGTAATATTCTATTAAGTTCTTGTCTTATCTAATGGTTGGATTTGGTGTTTCTGAAATTACAAATGCGGAAAGTATGTCAAGTGGTCAAATTGCATTGACTCTAGTTCAAAACCAGATTAGCAAAAATGAGGTCCCAAATGTAATGAACACAAATATTTCAAAAAATCACCATATTAAGATAACCTCATTTCAAATCTGTTCCAACAATTTTTACTCAAAAAATGATAATAGTTTGCTTGTCATTGAATCTAGAAGGAATTTTGAAATTCCCCTTTCAAAATTTATAGAAAAATATCGGTGATAACACTAGTGAATCTAATCGTATGGATAGAATCTACAACTTTCATCTATACATCAATTCCAAAATATTCTTCCAAATAACACTTTATAACAATTTTTTCCGAATTGTCAAATTTGGAAATGGATCCAAACGTTTAGGGGTTAAAGCACTTAATACGTTTGATCAATTCTCCTCATTTTTGAATCAGTTGGGAGGGGCAGAATCATCAATTGAAGAAAATTTCTAAAAAAAAAGTGGGGGGGGGGAGAAAGGTGACTACTAAGAACCAAAAAGAAGGAACAACAAGCTTCAAGGCGGGCTATTCAACCTCAGAGGGGGGAAGCTGAGAGAGAGAGATGCCACTCAGGCTTGTGCCAAGTTCAAGAGCAAAAGACTCCATTTTTACACAAAGTGTTCAAAAACTCTGAGAAGTAGATTTTTTCTAATTTTGTCAGCCATATTCGGTCAAGTTTGCGGATTTGGTATCCGTATCTGTGCTGGTGTCCGTATCGGAATCCAACATACAATACTTTAACACCCGAGCAAGCTGTTGGGGAAGGGAACTCCCGTGCAGCTTCTTCTTCTTCTCTCTCGTACCCAAAGGAAGCCCCCGGACTGAGGCGGGATCAGTCCTGTGTCGCAAGCCCTGAGTAACTCCATGATGATGTTTTTTTGCTGGTGGGCACACCTTTTGAGAGGACGAGCTTACTCCCACTTCGGGTACAGAAACAGGAACAGCAACAGGAACAGAACCTCAGTCCATCATCAAAGCTGCCGGGGAATTGGATGTTTGCACATTTCACAAGTAAGATAAAGTTAGATCATGAGAATTTCCCAATCTAACTTGATCCCAGGCCCCATGGCCCCGACCCAGGCCATCATGTACTGCAGATGTACATATACCCATGGGTAGACCAATTATTAAAACAGCAGTATGTGGAGTGACAAAAAGACGGACCGGACTGGGAACCTGCACTCAAATCCGTTCCCCCGCTTTCGAAGGGACGGGGTTCCCACCAGTACTTGCACTTCCCTCTTGGATCACGCTAACTGACTTGATTCGCGAGCTTTCAGACAGAAGAAGAACTGAAGGCCCAAGAAGACTTGGTTCCCCACTAGTTGGTTCCCAAGGGCAGGGTAACTTAACTGGTCTGGGGAAACGAAAGTGTTTGGGGAAACAAAGGTCGGTAATTGTCTAGTGTCCTTGAATTTTCTTTCATTCAAATCCCCAGAAAACAACAGGAAAAACATGTCCTTGACCTCACTTGGGGGGAATACGGGGGAACTCATTCAATTACAGAGGAACAGGGTAGCCAGTCCAGGTAGTCTGTGGGCATCCAAGGCATCCAAGGCATCCAAGGCATCCGGGGCATCCAGGGAATTAAATAAGGTCATGTTCAATTTTATTTCTTTTGTTTACAGTGTAAGTTATTCCAATGGTAGTGCAAGGAATTGGTCTTTGGGCCTGCTCCAGTAAAGCCCAAATTGGGCAAGTGGCAAGCTCACAGTGATGGTGGGAACACCCACGCCCTGGATCTGTGGATGGGTGAATCTGTAGGGCCGGATGGATGAGGGAACCCACGAGACCGGGTCAGAGGAGGACTGCAGCCGTCGATGGATGGATGGATGAGTGGATGCAGCAGCAGGGGGGAAAAGGCCAAAAGGGGAAGGAGAGGGAGGGAGGGAGGGGCCATTATATATTCAAGCTTAGGAAAAATTCTCTTCACTGACCCAGTTTTGGCATATTCAGGCTTATCACATATTGTCATGATCTTTTTTTAAATTTTGCATGTTTTTCTAGTGAACTTTGTACAAATAGGTTATATTAGATTCTTCAATTTCATCTAATTGGTTGGAAGAGAAAGTTGGTTGAGAAGTTTTTCAGATTTTACATGTTCAAAGCACTTCTTCAAAGTATTAATAGTAAAATGTTTTTCCAAAGAGGTTTACATTTTTTTCTCATGTTTGTATTCATCAAACCGTACAGCTTTTCAAAGTGTCTTTGATATTTGTTGTCAATAAAATCCATAAATCTTGTAGCCTTGGTGAGTACTAAGCGTTCTAAATATAACCATTAGGTGAATACAAACATACTTCAAATACATAGAAACCTTTGTTTTTCCATCCATCTAAATATTTTGTGATTCTTGTGTTTATTTTCTAATATTTGTACGTTTTTAATTTTCAATTTTAATTTTGCAAATATTCTATTCTTCATAGGATATAAGTATATTTCACATCAATAGGTCACCTTTGCAGTTCAAAAATTCACTCTTCTAAATATTATTTGAATATATAAAATTAAAAAAATATATTAGATAGTATAGTAGTAGATTGAGTGTTATAGATATGATCTATTAACCAAATCAAGTTCTAAAGTTGATCGTTAAATTGTTATTCTAAATTATATTTTATAATATATTTTGTCAATTTTCACTATCTTTGGTCTTTATGGAATTAAATGCCCTAAATCAATTGTTGATTTAAAGATTTGTAAAGATGCAATGCAAGGGGAAGGTTAAAAGAGTAACTTGTTCTTTTGGTACTCATAAAATATTAAGATTCAAAATTTAATAGATTTAATCCCAAATTGAATTTTTTTTTAAAAGTCAATGTAATTTTTGGCAATTCTCAGTTTTTTATGAAATAGACGATAATATTTATTTTGGGAAGATTTTTTGGATCAATTACGTGCATCATGAATCTTAGTCTTCACACAAAAAACAAAACCTAAAAATGCATTATATAGCTATAAAATATAATTTAGAATAACAATTTAACAATCAACTTTAATTGAATGTGATCAATGGTTATAGCAATGGTCTATATTGCAACCTATACTCTCTCTACAATGGATAATGTTAACCCATGCTCTCAATTCAAAAAAAAAATTCAAATATTGTGAGAACCAATATCATTTGCATGTTTTTCAAATTTTTTATATTTTCATTTCTGTAAATGTCAATTTCCTTTCATTTTTTGTGTACAATAATCTATAAGGATGTATACCAACATGACAAGACACAAAAAGGTTTTATGAATTTAGAAGAAAAAATTGACAAAAAAAAAATAAAGTAATTCCAAATCATAGTCAATAAAACCAAGTTTTAGACATGGCTAATTTTGAAATTAATTTTCTTTCAAACAACAAATGATTTTTTCTTCAAACTTTCATGGTAATGTGTGGTATGTTGCATACTATAGCTTCCATGTATCAAATTTTGAACTTCGTGCATTGATGGTTATGGTAAGTCTTATGGTTGTTCAAATGAAACTATTTCAGATTTGTACTTAGTCTTAGGAGTTGATGTACATTGGATGCAAATTCTTCAACATGTATGCCTTTAGTTCTTTTTAGTTTTTATATTACAGTAAGGTAAGATGCTCTAAAAATAACGCTAACACAAAGGTACATTTTGCTTTCTTCAATGTACCAAAAGTGCACATTTTAGGAGGTGATTGTTTTTTGTGACCCTTGTGTCCAACTTCAAAAATTCATAACTAATTCCACAAAGGCCCGAAAAATATGAACAACTTGGCTTAGATGCCGATTCCATTTTTCTTCCTATGAAAATTGTTTGAAGGTGTTTATTGTTGGGGCCTTGTGCATTGCATGGTACAGATGAAAAGCAAAACTAAGCCAAAACTATACACTCAATTTAGTGAATTAGGTTATAAAAAATGGACAATATTTAGGGAATTGAACTATTTTGATGGCCAAAGATCCAAAAGAAAAGGTTGAATATTTGAACTTGATTTAAAAATAGTACATAGATTTGAAAAATATAAAAATTATAACTTAAAGACCTTAAAAATTCTCACCTTGTAAATCCATCTAATATCTAAAATTATTATGCACAATGTATGTTAAAGGAATACTCTTTGAATATGTTTTATATTTTATATTTATTTATATTTATTTGGAAACAATGACCAATGAATTAAAGAGTAGGGAAAAATTACAAGCCATTAGATGTTTTTTTGGTTGTCTAGAGGGTTGTTTGGGCCTATTCTCAACAGTGTTCCCTAGCAATCTTGAAACCGCCGTTGTCAGAATTTTTCTTTTGAAAATGCAAAAAAAAAGTTGAAAAAAATAAATTAATGTTTAAAAAAAAAAGATTAATATTTTTTTCTTTTCAAATTAATGTTTTTAAAATTTTTTAAAATTATTATTATTTAATTAATGTTTTTTCTTTTTAAATTAATGTTTGTTTTTTTAAATGACATGACAGTCGCTGTTCCTCATCACATAGATGTTGTAGGACAATGAGAAGAGTTTAGAAACCTAGTTGAATGCATAGGAACTCATGGCTCTCTCAAGGGCTGAAATCTCATCCAATGTCTAGTCCAGCTCCGATAGACATTGGACCTGGGAATGTTCCTTGAATATGAAGAACCTCATGTTAAGAATATTCAGATTTTGTTGGATATTTTTTCAAGGTATGTTCATAATTTGGTTGCACATGGAGTGCAAAAAAGTACAATCCATCCTAACTTCAATTTCTATAGGTCATTGTAGAATTTGAAAATTATAACCCTTAAAGTCCCTAGTGTCTCCTAAGGTAGTACTATAAGGTTTAGTTAGGCTCCTACAATTCAAAATTTGGTATGAATTTTTAAATTTCTTTTAAGATAGGAAAAAAAATTGACTTTCTAGGTATATAATTTATATTCCAATTGGTGCCCAAGAACAAATATCATGCTTCTCTAAGCTCATAATTAGTTGAGTTTTGCAACACACAAAAAAAAACTCAAAATAAATTTTTCAATTCTTTCTCTTATAGATTATAATTTTTTTATGAAGAACATTAGAAGAGTTTTGGGGGGTCCAAAAGTCTATTTTGGGCCTATTCCTCTGCAGTTGTTCCCCGTAGCAAGGGGAACAATCCACTGTCAAAATTTTCTTTTTCATAAAAAAATAAATAAATTTAGTATCCAAATGCAAAAAATTAAATTAAATTAAATTTGGTCAATGACGTGGCAGGGTCTTGGCCACGTCAAACCGCTACACCAAACTTATTCCCTACATTCGTAGGCTATAATAACTCGGAGGCATCTGAAGGCCCCAAAAATCTTCTAATGGATATGATTCATTCCAATTGGATTAGTGATGTGAAAGATATGTAACACCTTCTTGAAAAAATAACGTATTGAATCTATTTTAAAACTCAATTTTCACAATTTTCAAGAAACAAAAGTTACACAACATTTAATTTGATTATTAGAATAGTCTAACCAACGGGATAAGTGTATTTTAACTCCATCCTAAAACTATCAATGATTTAGATTTTCCTTCAATTTAATATCCAATAAAAATCAAATCAATTTTTTGGGGTTTTTTTCCAAGCTTCCAACTCTATTTTGCAATATAAAATGTTTTAATTACAAAATCTTTTATGCAAAAATTTTAAGTTAAGAAGATTCAAAGTCATTTAATCTAATATAGCAAGGTGCAATTTTTACTTTATTTTCTCACTTGAAATGCAAATATCTTGCGAATACATTGTCAAAGTTTCCAAAATTTCTCCCACACATATCTACGCAAGTCTAGTTAAGATATAATATGGTTGTATTAGGAAAAAATAAATAAATTAAATTTTAAACTTTACATTGGAAATAGAAGTCTTGGATGTTTTTTGTTTTGAAAAATTGGCCTTGGAACTTTAGGGATTAAAATCAATGTAAAGTAATGAGACGTGGTAAAGATACACTATATAAAGTATGCAAAAACCCTAAATGAAATTGAAAAAACATCCATAAAATAAAAAATTCTACTTGGACTTGAAAATATGTCAATTTTTCTTTTGAAACAATAATAATCAAATGGTGAATGGTACACATCATCTTGACCAAAACAAAAGTAGAAGTAATTTTCTAATTTTTTAATTCATACAAATTTAAAATTCAATAACTTTCACATCATATACTTGAATGCCACAAAAGAAAGCCCATGCATCCCTCCTTGAACTAGTGTACTATATATCATTGTTACAACGAAACTAAAATTAAAAGTAATTTTCTAATTTTTTTATTTATAAAAATTTGAAATTCAATATCTTTGACATTGTAGATTTGAAGATCACAAAACAAAGTCTATGCACTCCTCCTTACAAAGAGCTTTCTAATGGTACTAAGAACACAACCATAGGATGTACAATTGAGAAGATCTCACAATAACAAACAAAACGACTTCATTTAATGCCTAAATGACCAAGGCACCAAATTCTGGTGTTGACAATACTTTGAAGTTAAATAAAACCTAACCAAGTTGCTATTTTTAGTAGTTTATATTTTTTTAATTTTAAGAGTCTAGTTGTAGCATAAAAAATTTGATTTTGAAAATCATGGATTATGATTTTTCTATTAAAGATTTTGTATAAGGGTGTCCATTGCAATCTGAACTTCTATAGTGTTGAGAGCTCTTGGAAATGAGCCTCAAATACACTAGATCTCGGGGAAAAAAATTCTAAAATAAAATTTGAGAAGATACACATTGCTTGTGGTTATGCATATTGTGTCCTTTAACTTCATGTTTTTTTTGTGATCAATTTTTTAGATTTGATATGTGAAAAGAGGATTGAAAGACTTCAAATTACTTTCACAATTTTAATACTCTCATGATCAAACATTATAATCTTTCAATCCGTATGTAATGTTGCTGTGGTTTCTTTTCCTAAATGATCTCTAACATACCTAGTTTGAATTTGTGAAGTTATAATTAAAAAGAAAATTGATACAACTTATCAAAATGCTGATTTTTTTGGTTCAATTTAGAGCAAATTTTTAGAAGCTCAAAAAAGGCCTTAGAGGTTAAGGTATAAAACTTTGGTTTAATTTTAAGTTTCTAACAATTAATAAATTTTTGTTTAGATGTAGAGTAACTTAATTCCATATGTGTGGGCATTATTGATACAATAAAGGACAAGGGCTTGAGGTGGAAGTAACCGGGTTTTTTTCCTTTTTTAAATCCAAAAGCTTGAAACCCTTTTTGGCCATGAACATGATGGAATTGAATGTACGTAAGGGGGGCTTCACACATTGGCCAACCAAGTCAAGAGGTTATGGGAGTTCATGGCCAAACTTTGAGTGAAAATCCAAAGAAATGAGCAATAAATGGTAAATTCGACGGACTCTCAACTAGAGTTTGGGTTGCCACAAAGTGATGACCCAAACTTTGGTTGAGAGTTTGTTGCAAGGCCATCACCTTGGGTTGTCATGTAGGCAATTTGGAGGGGGACGAACTTTGGATTGTGCCGCCTTGTGTGAAGAATCAAGAAGCCAAAGTCATAATTTTTTGAAATCTGATTGGTAGAGGCCGATGGACTCTCGACCTTCGGCCCATGTGTGAAGTGGCCCTAAGTACTACAAACTCCTGGTCTTGGAGCCAAAGCCAGTCACAGACACAGATTTAGATTCCCTGGGGCTTGAAGGGAAGGTGCAAATTACAATGGTGCAGATGCACTTCGTCATTGCCGAACACTATTAATAAAACCAAAAATAAATGTATGGCAAGTGGGGAAAGTAATGTCATACATAAGGTAAGAAGCTCAATTTTCTGATGCCAATTCTGGTCATGGGTTAGCATAAGTACACCATTAATTTATGGGCTAATTAATTAAATACATTGGTGCTCATTTGTAATATTTTTCCTTAGGAAAGTCTAAAGTACAGGCCACTTTTTCAGAAACTGGCATGAGGGAAAATGGTCCTTGTCCTTCCCTATCCTCACTTGGCTCTCACTTGCCCTGTCTGCCCATATTTTTACATAATAACATAATATACTTTATGGTAGATGAGGTGAAACCAGGAGCTCCAACGCAAGTTAAGTACGTTTAAGTAAACTGAATATTAGTTTTTAGCAGTTACTTCCATAGCCAGAGTGCATGTGAAGTCTCTTGAGCTTCAAGTCCTCGCAGCTGAGCCGGAACCCTTCCCAATGTAAGAGACTTTATGGTATTCGATTAAGACAGTGCCCAAACGCATGTCCAAGATTCTGCTAATTAAGCCACCGTAATCTACACTGGTTATTTCATGGAATCATGTGAATATGGAAGTGTACTACATACTGTAACTCTGCTGGATTTGTGACACCAAGAGTACTCACCTTTCGAAAAGTTTAAATTGGGTGTGAAAATAAATAAATAAATAAATAAAATTTCAAATTGTCTGCAATGAAACTCTGTTTCATTTCTGAAAATTAAAAAAAATTGTTGCACAGGACTTGCTCTCCTGTTTTGTTGTACCTTTCCCATTATCCATGTGCTTCAAGAAAAAATAAATTAAATCCATTTCATTTGCTTCAGAAAAAAGAAAAAAAGAGTTTAAATCTGTTGCATAGATTAGCTAATTCTTGGTATGTGTAACAATTATGGTTGGCAATTTGAAGTAAAAAGGTCACATGTCATAGCATAAAAATATAGTGAAGTCTATGTACTCTACTTCTAAAAAGCTTTCAAATAGTAGGCCCAAGACACCTCAAGTAGGGGCTTTCTTCTCAATAGCCAAAAGTGGATGTGGGGGCAAGTGTTGTTACAAAAAGTGTTCAAAATTGTTACTTTCTAGTGCATTGAGCACATAAAAAAGAATAAAAAAGTTTCAAACTTTTGTAAATTTTTACTACACTATTATAGGAACTTATAAAAAAATTTATTAGACCATTTGACCATGTAGATTGTAAGATTATAACATTTGAAGTTAAAAAAAAAGACAACTTGGGGCTTGATATAGTTTAACTTCACTTTATGAAAAAGGACATATTATTCAATTTTAGGAACTCAACCATTAGATAGGTAGTTATGTTATTTTACGTGCATGCCAATTTTTAAAGATAATGGAGGTGTTTAACATACCCAACAAAATCCAGCATAGAAAAAATGTAAAACAAGAAGAATTGTAGGGACAAGATTTTAATTTTTTTGAGAAATCACTTTTTGAAATAATCAAAATCTCAATAGTGAACACAAAACTCTATTCAAATCTTAACCCCTAAAGTTCCATAACTATATTTTAATTGGAAATGCTCAAAAACTGCCATTTTTAGTACAAGTAGCAAATAGAATTTTTTTTTGGACATATGTAATCATAGGATCTCGTAGTATGTAGTATCAAAAACATGTGGTAAAAATTTCAAACATTTCCATCATGTGGATTGCAAGATATAAGCATTCAAATTCACCTAAATCATTTTTTAGTCCCAATAAAAAACATGGTAGCTGCACTTCACAAGCTCACTTTTCTATGAAAAAATCTCGGAAATAGTGGTGCTTCTTTGGATTCTTTTTCCTAGACAAGTTTTTCACATGCTTGAAAAATTTCAAATCATTTGGAATACTACAACATATAGGAAAAAAAATAGTAAATAGGTAGTAGTAGACAATGATTCAAAATACTAAATTATTAAGAATTTAAATATGGAATTGAAAATGTCAATCACAATGGTTGAAATGCTGTAATAAAAAATTTACATCCTAGGATTTTTTTTTTTTTCAAAGATATGGAAAATTGGGTAAGATAAAGGATTTCAAAGTTTATTTTAGAATAGGGAATCCATATTTGCTCGCAAACAAAAAAATCCTTATAACTTTTGACTTGTTGATCAAAATGGAATGATTCAAAGCTTTCTTTGTATATACAACTTTAGAAAATCAATTTCAAATTTCGGTTTTTGAAAAAAGTGATTTTTTCTAATCTGCCCAAACTGCCCAGTTATGAAAAAAAAGTAACATATTAGGTTATAACTTTTGACTCCTATTTCCAAATGTCATGAAATGTGTTGCATATAAAAGATATTCTTTGTCCACACCTTCTATTAAAATTTTAGCTTGAAATATGCAAATTTCTGGTTACAATGACCTGCCCAAAAAATCTATACAACCAAAAAACACAAGCTAGTTTTTTAGGGGGTAATCAAATAACCCCCCAAATTAAAAACATTAAAAAAATCTCTAGAATTTAAAATATAATTTGTACCAATGGTTCTCAATTTGTTCTGAAGTTGATATTTTTAATGCACTAAATGAATTTTGATAAAGTTTTTTTTTTTTCCATTTTCAACTACACAATAATTTTCTATGCTATAGTGAGAATGTACGGAGAAATTTTTAGCCCGTTTGGTTTCAAAGATGTGAAATATAGGCATTCAAAGTT
This sequence comes from Pseudoscleropodium purum, assembly GCA_963969395.1. NCBI lineage: Eukaryota > Viridiplantae > Streptophyta > Bryopsida > Hypnales > Brachytheciaceae > Pseudoscleropodium > Pseudoscleropodium purum. The sequence continues at coordinate 1,502,638 of OZ017802.1, forward strand.
AAAGAAAAAACTCCACAACTTACCCAATTGTTTGCCTCTCTCTATGAGTGTGCTACCCTATGTGCCCCTAAACTTTTGAGCCCTATAACTTTTGACTTAAGCCTTCAATTGGAAAAAACATTATATTTTTGTGAAGCTTATAGAATTAAGCATCTTTAGATTTTATTTTTACCTTCGACCATTCAGAAATTGACTTCATTTGAACCCACTTAAGCTTTTAAAAAAACTCCATAGGAGCTTAAAGAACTTCAGGGGATGAAGGAACTTTTGCAAAATCTAAACAATGAATGAACTTGTTGATTAAAATATTCATCATCCAATAATAGTTTAGCTCTGTGAAATTATTTATGAATTTTTGAAGCCAAAATGTTGTGGTCACTAAAAATATTTACCTCCTAAAGTGTACACTATTTGTACAATGCCAATGCAATAGAAAAGCAAAATGTACCTTTGTGTTAAAAGATGCTTTTTAGAGCCCTTGTGCTTTATGGACCTTGGCTATCTTAATTATAATGAATGGCTAAGTGCATAGTGTCTCAAAGTATACTTTGCACTTAAATAAATAAATAAAAATTGTAGTGAATGAATAATAGCCCTTTCTATGAATTTTCAAATTTCCAGGATAACATTAAGGTTGAATCTGAAGATGTTCATCAAAAGATATGGAAAAATGTATGGATGTTTGCACCCTTAATTGTGTCCATATTTGTAGACATATTGTATTAATACTTGTACTCATATATTTTTGTTTATATTTAAATATATATTTGCGTATACATGTATGCTTTTGTAATTGAATTTTAAGGGAGGGTTGTGCATTATTCATTTTTCATTTTTTCCTAGCTCTTTTTTTTCCTTTTTTTTCCTAATATTGAGTTCTATGGCAATTTTCTATACAATTGTTTTTGAGGTGATAATGACTTCATATTCTTTTGTAATGTAAATGATCACCTTGGAAGCTAACAAACTTTGAGAATTAAAACATGTACTAAAGACTCAAAGTTAATGCTCTATACATTAAAATGTCCAAATCTTGCCAATAATTACACTGAGCAACAATGGCAAGAACTTCATTTTTAAACTAAATGCAAATGGAAGGTATGTGCACCTATAATCACCACTATCTTCACAAGCTTCGCATTACAAGGCTTTTGCATGGCAAATTTACACTCTTTTTTGTGCACTCAAACCAACTTTGCAGTCACTAAACAAATTATGGCAACAACTGAATCCCATCTTTCCATCAAATTAAAGATTTTGCCATTATTACTTAGTTTAAGTGCTATGGATTGTTAATACTTCGTCATTGAAACAAACCTTTAGCTAAATTGGAGGTTGTGATGGCATCCATTAGTTGAGGCGTGACACATTGGTCCCCTCTTGTTCAGTTTGAGGCCTCATGCATTGATTTGGGATGTATTGGTACAATGCTAAATAACATGGACTTCACTTAAGATGCTCTATTTAAAAAGATCATATGGTTGTTACAATATTGTTTCTTTGTGGATGGAAGAAAATTCCTTGTTGTATCATAAGTTTCTAACTACCATAAGATAATGCTAGATGCTTTGGCCAACTATTAATCATGTCAAGTAGGGTTTTGATAAAAGTGTTATTGATGAGATATAAAGTAGTCCCTATGGAATGTTTACAACTTCACACACAGCCCTTCATAACGTTTGCAAAAGAGTATGAAGTTACTACAACTTTGACCCTTTATAGCTTTTGTATGTGGTTAATGAGAATGATGTATTATTTGGTGCATTGAAATCTCCTATCTTTTACCATGTAAAAAACGTAATATTTTCACCAACATAATAATTAAAATATTCACAATAAAAAATTAATAATTTTAGGTGTCCCTAACTAACCTTATTCCCTTGAGATCACTTTGCATGCCTTCAGTCTACTTGCGACCATGTATAGTAATCAATTCTCTCTACTTTGAAGGGTCACAGATTTCAAAATGCATTCTTTTCTTTTCTTGATACTACAACTCCTATAATTCATTCCCAACACTACAAGAGTTTTTTGCACTCGGAATTATTCAAGTACCTCCTTCTATTTTGCACAAAAGGAGGCTATCCATTATCATAGAAGTAAGTTATTCAGCGTGCATGAATTTTTCAAATTGACGGCTCAATTTCTCACCACTGGCAAGTCCACCTGAAAGTGCCCCCCTGAATAGAAGCGGGACAACACAACGCATGAATAATGTAATGTAATGTAATATAATACAATAGTGTAATAGAATAAGCCAAGGGACTCGGTCCACCCCCAGGGCAGGCCCCTCCTCACTTAACTTATATTGAGGAACCCAACCAACCGACTTTGCAAGCAGAAAGGGGACGGAATTTTGGGGTCTTGAGAAGGACCTGGATACACTCACTAGACGAACAAAAATAAAATAAAAAAACCCAAAAAACCCAACCAACCAACCAACCAATGAATGAATCAACACAATTGGAAATTGTCCTCCTATATTTATTAACTGGCAAGGCAAGGGAACTCGGAAGCCGGAGAATTCAGTGGGGAACCCCAAGACTCCTCACTGACTGACTTGCTCAAGACCAGATCTTCGTTGGATGGTTGGAGAGGGAATGCGCTTACACCTTCAGTTGGAGAGACTGAGGCCCCCTCCCCCCTTCCATAGTTCCATTCCTTCCATTATATAACTTATATTTAGGTCTGTTCTTGTCCACCTAAACATTAAAAGCAACCGACCAACGATAGATGCAAGGATAAAATACTCTGGGCTACTACAGTTGAAGAATTCCAATCCGCCCCAAAAATACTGTGCATTTATCACCAAACCCGGCCCATTGAATGGTTCAAAAGGAGGACTTCCTCCTGGCCCAAGGGACCAACACCATTGGGGAAGTCGGAAGTCTCAGTAACGTAAGTCCAAGCAAGGGCAAGACCAAAGTGACCTCTCTGGGAAAGTCAAGTTACTTGCACCACTGGAGGGAGGGAGGGAGGGGAGGGAGGGGAGGGAGGGAGTCCTGTATTTCAAAAATATGGAAAATACGTTACAATAATGACAATTGGACCTATTAATTGTAATTGGTAATAAACAATAAATGGTTATTAATATATTCCGTTTTTAAGGCAATGTTAACTTGGTTCCATTGCCATCATGGCAATCAATCTAGAAGAAAGTTACACCATTGGAGGAAATGCATTGATAGATGGTATGTTATAAAGGTAAAGTTATTACTATTATTATCATTATTGTTATTATGCCGATTGTAAACCAACATAACCAAGGAATCCTGGGTGGGTATCTTCAAGAAAAGCAAACAATGGCAAGCCTGCAGTTTATGATGTCCAAATCCACTGGAAGCTTAAGTTTCCACTATGGGGGACGGAGGGTGAGTGTGAAGTTTTCGAACCACCGTAATATAATAATCATAATAATCATCATAATAATAATAATAATAATAATATACCGAAATTTTAACCCAAGGTGACAAGGAATCGTTGCAGCAGACTGGGACCCAAGTAAGTTAGAGAGAGACTAAAGGGGGTTGAGGGGGAAGAACCCCAAGAGGGCCAGAGAGAGAGAGAGAGAGTTGGCGTAGGCAGGCTAGTGATCGTGAGTCCCCTTCTGACCAGTCTTGCACAACGGACCCGCAGCAGGCAGGCCTCCCTCCCAGTGCGCTGAGCGAGTCGTCGTCATCGTCGTCGCCCCGTGGTCGTGGTGACCCAACAGCGTCACTCAACACAGCGTTCGTTGCGGCTTCTACATCAGGGAGGCCAGGACGGGTGGGGAGCTAGCTAGCCAGCCAGAAAAGCCAGCCAGCCAGCAACTGGACTTGAGGAGGCTGGAACAAGTCCGCTAACTTAGCTACAAAACGGGGGCAGCGTCTGCAGCGTCTCCTTCTGCCGCCTTAGTCCCCTAATTGCCTCGTCTTAGTCAGGCAATCCTCTCCTCGCACTACCTGGATCACACCCACTTCCTCCCTCGTCTGCCACCACCTTTCTGTCGACGTTACACACATCAAGCGGGTTGGGCTAGTGCAGCGTGGTGCTCATGAACATTATATTCCACCCTAAGTCTGGAGCGATTTTAGGTTGATCGGTAGCCAGCCAGTGGTCTCGAAGTTGCAGCAGCAGCAGAAGTGAGGGGCGTGGCGGTACACAGTGCCAATTAGCGTGCAAGGGTTGCAGCAAGCTCGCGATCGCGTCATTCTCCAGCTTCTTTGGCAATTGACGGAGTTTGGCCACACATGGAGATGGGATGAGATTTCACGGGCTTTGCGGTGGTAGTACTGGAACAAGTCCCTTGTTGAATGCACTTAATTCGTGGACACGCTTGCCAGTGTGTGGGTAGAACGCAAGCTTGCGGGGGCAAACCTGCAGGTGCAGCCCGTAGTATAATCCCGGGTTTAGTACGTACGTCGCGGTGTGCGTGGGGTTGGAGATGCAGCACAGTCGTCGCTAGTGACAGCTAGTGAGCCACTCAAATTGTGCACATGGGTGGACGCGAACTTCACCCGGGCATGGTGAGAAGCGCAAGCCGACGCTCCGTTCGCGTTGCAGTGACGGTGGCGCCTACGTAGCAGCAGCCGGCGCAGCCAGCTAGGGCTCTCCACTCATTGGGTTTGGAAGTAGAGGAAGAAGCGAAGACGGTCCACCTTCTGAAGTGCCAATGACTGCACGCGTTCTCAGAGGCCGAAGGTTGTGTTTTGTTATTAGGTAGTCGCTGTAAGTTCCGCTTTGATAGTGTTCCACAGCGGTTGCATTATCGCTTCGTCCTCTTCGGGAAGGAGGAAGGATTAGTGGTCCAGTAATCATCTCGGTTGTCAGTATTCATCATCATTCCGCAGACAGACAAGTACCGTTATCCAGGGAATGAAGGTGGGAAGATCTCATGTCACAGGCCCCCCGGCGCCTCGGAGGTCACAGTCACGGCCACAGCCTGCTGAGGTCGCAGTACATGATTGAACATCAAGCGTAGAATCTAGTGGGAAGTGCACGGACTGCAGCAGCTGTTCGTGTTGATTGTGGTGCGAACCTGTTGTTGTTAGTGTTGTTAGTGGTTCCAACTTCTCGGGGCTCCCTTGGGAGCATCTGCTTCGGCCTTCAAGACGTACACTAGAAGCTGTTCAAGGAAGTATCGACTGGACGAATCTCGCTCTTCACCACATTTTGGGCAAAAATCAGGATGGACGTGTGGTTAGGATAGCCAGTCCTTAGCCTCTGGGCTCATGCTGTCAAGCTGAAGGTTACTGCGATGTTGAATATAAAGCTGAACCCGATGAGCTTCATATGTAGCTCTTCTCCTTTAAGGCAAGGGAACGCCGGGTGCTTCTGAAGCCTGAGCCGCTCTCACGACGGTGGATACCAAAGCAATAGCCTTGCTCTTTTTTCCCACTAACATTAATTCAAAAAGTGAGGTCGATACGCTTCGTGTGTGTTTTCAGATTGCTGGCACTGAATCGACCGACATCTGGAACATCGACGAGCATCCAAAGGTGCCACCTTTGAAGGCTAGCGTCTGCTCGGAAAAGCAATAACATTTGCAGCCCGTCAGCCATCCAGCCATCTCCAACCACTGATTCCAGCATCAGTGTCCGGCGGCAGCAGGACACCAGCAAGCAAGCGGCGGGAAGTAAGTCCAGTTTTTTGAGTTGCAGTTGGGGAATTGAACGATAAATCAAAGTGGGGGCCGGCCCTTATTCATGAAGTCTATGAACAACTGGCTCACTTTCTCTCTACAATCTCCTCACTTAACACTTGACGCGGTGAAGCAGCAGAGTGACCCCGTGAGTCACCAGGCCGCAGTGCGCACGACTGTCAACCCCGCCGTGGCCAACAGCCTCATTCTGTCGAACATGTCGCAGAACCACAATAACAACCTCGGCGGCTACCAAAGCTCCGCCAACGATTGCTACAATTCGCTCCGCGGCAGCGGCGATGGCGGCAACTCTAATTCCGGCCAAGCTGGCCTAGAGATGATGCGCTCGGACGGCTCCCTGTGCATCATGGAGGCCCTCAGCAGGTCGCACAGCGCAGGTACGCAGCTCATCCTTCCCTTGCCAAGCTTGCCGAACTCCCTTAAACTTACCCCCCCTCCTCCGCTGTAGGAATATATTTCTATCGCTTCCACACTGAATCCGATCGATCCACTAGTTAAAGTATGTCATCCCGAATGTAGCGCCCAACTCCATCAATAAGCTGGCAGGCAGAGCAGCTTTTCGAACTTTCTCTGCAGTGACAGTAATAATATTGCGCCGTCTAGCTGTTCAGAAAGATGTTTCCCTCTGCTTGGATCTTGCATATCTTCTGCTACATAATTTCAGTAGGTAAGACCCATCGGTTTCGCAACTATCACATCGGTTCCGACATGAAGGCTGCCTTAAAAAAGCAACGACTGAGCCTCTTGACCCTTTTATCAGCTTCTTACCCAAATGTGTCAGAACGTACATAAAGCAGTTCTTCAATCGATCAGTGGCTTTGAACATTCAAATCCGCGAAGACCAATTATCTTAGTGTGAAATCATAGATGCTTCCTGGAGGCCACCTGTTTCTAATGTCACAATCTGACCTTAGATCGTCGATGTGTTTGTGAACTGATAGATCTATCTGTGAACTAGGAATTTATGTAACGTAAGCTAGCATACCAATATCAGAAGAAGGCTCAAATCCATGTCATGTGAATTATGATCCAGCCTCATTCAGATTCATCACATTGCTGTAGAACTCAGACTTTTTCCACTGCGCATATTTAGAGATACTCGGAAGCGAAGGCGGGAGCTGAAAGAGCCAACCCACCAGCTTCGCTTTCGGAGTGATACAGTTCCCACTTTCCACTTCCCAGTTGATAAAGAAACCGAAACGCAATTCTCGGATTCTCTCCTTTACTTAGCCGCCCACACTATTTGCGAGTACGTGACACCGTGCACCTCCGTCGTTCACGGAAGCTAAATAAGCTCAACTTAAGTTTGCGAGTGGACGACCCAGTCCAGAGGCTCTCGACTCGACCCGTTCCGTTCCGTTCCGCTAATGTCTGGGGGCGTTGACCGCGTCAACGGCGGGATCTTTGAACATTCAATGCGGACAAGGCAGCAGTGGGGCCTACAATGTTTGGATCACCCAACTGTTTTCCTTTATGGACCCGATTTCAATGTGAGTGATGGCGAGAATGACAACACATGCAGAAGAGTCTCTTGCGCCCATTCTCGGGTGGCCATTCGTCAGTGTACTCGGTAGAACTTTGCTTCTGTAGCGTTTCTGCAAACCCTCATGGCTTGCGCGGGGTGGTTCCATTCCGTGCAGTGTCGAAATCGGTTGACGATGGAATTCTGGCAAGGAATGGGGTAGAGAGAGCTTGATGTAGGTCATCTGCAGAGATTCGTTGCTTAACAGGCACTTGTCGAGTGTGGAACGTCATGTACGAGTTGGATTACCGGGGTTCAGCTCGTCAGCATGTAGCATCATGTCAGATTCATCTACTAGGGCGTGTGGCGAGATCTGAAAGTGACGTATTGTAGTATCTGGGTTTTGTATTAATTCGGCGAGAGCATGGATTCTGGTTCTTCCGGAACTGGGTTCCCGTGAGGAGAAAGTACGTAAGCGAGAATATGCCACGTCCACTTTGACTAGTTCTCGCTTTTGAAGTGGTCACAACTAGATGCAAGTAGGGTAGTGGGAGAGGTAGAAAGAGACAGAAGGCGCGAGCAAGCGGTGACGATGGTGCTGTTGTGACGCCTGTTTGCGCAGATCAACACTGGCCGCAGCAACGCGCGATGCAATCCGATGGGGGAGTGCAGCAACAACAGCAGCACACGCTCCTCACGGCGGACCAGCTGTCGCGTCTCACCGGCAATGCGGGCGACAGCAACAACCAGCAGTTGACGTCGTCGCACTCGCACTACGAGATGCAATCGAGCACGGCCACGGAGACGCGCGACGGGCCGAAGCTGGAAGATTTCCTCGGGGGAGCGTCACTAGGGGGCCAATACTCGGAGCGCGAGGCCGCGCAGCAGCAGGTGCAGCTGGATTCGCTCTACTACAACCCCACGGGCAAAAACCCCAATTACGCCCCGCACCAGCGCAGCGACGCTTCGGGGTCGCGCATCAACGTGAACTTGCCCTACTCGTCGAACGCGGGGGGCGGATCCCTGCACGGCGTGCCGCCCTCGTACCACGTCGCCTACGGCGGCGGCGTGCCCACCGAGAGCTCCAGTCTCACTCACCCGTACGACCATCCGCACAGCCGCGAGCTCCAGGAAACGAGCAACCTGGGCAGCCGCATGCACGCGCAGAACCTGCTCCAGGCGGCGCTGGACCAGTCCGCCACCGCGGAATTGCTGTCGGATTGCGCGCTGCAGTTGCCGCAGGGCGGCAGCCCGAGCACAGCGGGCGACGAATATTGTCTCAAGACGTGGTTGCGGCACCAGGCCGCGGCGGAGAAGGCGGGCCAGCAGCAGCGCGGCTTGAATACGTTGACCACGCTGCAGCCGCTTACGTTGTCCATGAGCGCCGGTTCCCACCAGAGCAGCGTGTCTACGCCGGTCCACGGTGGTAGTGCGCAGCTGGTGGCCGGCGAAAGCCCCACCGGGCTTGAACCGCGCAAGCGCGGAGCGGGCCGCGCCGGCAGCAAGGAGCCGTCGCCGCGCAAGAGCATCGACACGTTTGGGCAGAGAACCTCCGTTTACAGAGGCGTCACGAGGTGAGCGATCATCTTCATTCTTCCTCGTTCTAGGGTGCTGAATTTTGCATCTACAATGCAACCAGTCGGTTTGCATGCCCTCCTCTTGTGATCAGATTCATCTAAGAGAAATCGAGCCATTCTCGCCCGTTTACGTTCCAAGACTTGATGCATGTCTAGATTTGCTACCCAAATTCCTCGAATGATCTCACCCTAACGTTTGATCGTTTGTCCCTGGCATAGTTCTAAAACTTTGTGACATGTTGATTTTTTCGCTGGATGGCATTGTCGTTACGTTCCAGGACCTGATGCATCTCTAGATTTGCTACCCCAATTTTTCGAATGATCCTCTCCAAATACTTTGATTTTCCGAATTTTTTGCGACTGGGACAGTTTTAGAACTTGTGTGGCGTGTGGGTTGGGTTGCTGGAACGGTACGTGTTGTTTTCGGATCAGGTTACGTTTAGGGTACAGCGTGACTGCAACGAGCCATTGAAGCTACAAAATTTAGTTGCTCGGCGGTGATGTCCACGGCTGGTGTTGAGAGTTGCTGTTTAAATGGTTTCTCGTCGTTTGGTAGGCACCGGTGGACTGGACGGTACGAAGCCCATCTTTGGGATAATAGTTGTAGAAAAGAGGGCCAGACTCGCAAAGGTCGACAAGGTATGATTTCGGTCTGCCCTAGCTCGTCTTTCCCTTTCAACGTCATTGGACATCAAATCCTGTTTTATTTTATATGGAGGTTTTCATGGATCCCGTGGAACAAGTCGTTCCACTCGAACTGGGCTGTTTGTATTCTTCAACTTTGGTGTCTCAATCAGCTAATGAGGAGCTTAGCATAGGAGAATATGAATGGTCCGAAACACACATTTCCCTGACGTTGTCAATCTCTGTGTGCATGTCGGTGTACACTCATGGTTCACATCGACGTTCTACAGTTTACTTAGGTAAGCTCTTCGCAGTGATGCTTTTCATATCGAGGTTTCATTTTTCCCGGTTCTGAGTATAGAAAGTAAAAACGAGCCTTCCTTTAATAGAATCATGTGTATTAAGTTTCAATTGAACTCTCGTATCAACAGGAGGGTATGACAAAGAGGAGAAAGCAGCCCGAGCTTATGATTTGGCAGCACTCAAATACTGGGGTGCTAGCACCACAATCAACTTCCCGGTAAGCTATGACCTTTCAATTCGTATACCAAACTCATCAATCTTTGTCATGAGGAACTTGTTGAAATCGATGATGGCTGGTGCCACTTACAAGGCATGCTCGGTATGGTTCTTGATATGGTCCTTCAGGAATCTGATGTTTGGAATGGTTGGTTTACAATAGTTGACTACATATGAAACCGAGGTGGAAGAGATGAAGAATATGTCTCGTCAGGAGTATGTGGCATCGTTGAGAAGGTACTACTTTTAACTACCTAAGTCAGCTCTGGAACCATTTAACCTTGATGATTTAATACTGAGAACCCTAAACCACAAAAAGATCTAGAATGTGATTATTGGAACCCTGTCAGTGCTATCGTAAATATGCAGCCACCTGTTTAATAACTCAGACTCTCAGAGAGGGTTCCATGCTTCTGCGTGTCCTCACAACTTGCAGATACAACAGTTCTGGAAGATGCCATTTGACAGAGTCTGGTCAAAGTTGACTTTTTCATCTATGCTCCAGAAATAGATTCCGTGATTTACTACCGAGTCCATTCCCTTGCACTAATCGTTCCTAAAGTTTCGTCTTCCCCGCAATTATTAGCATGGTTCTAAGATTCCCGAAACTGCCCTTTTCTGCCTGCGCAGGAAAAGCAGTGGTTTTTCAAGGGGCGCATCGATGTACCGCGGGGTGACTCGGCACCACCAGCACGGCAGGTGGCAGGCTCGAATCGGTCGCGTAGCTGGCAACAAGGATCTCTACTTGGGCACTTACAGTAAGTCCCCGTCAAACTTAATCTCTTTAATCTAACTCTCCTGTCGTCACTCGCTAGCTAAATATCCTGCAGTTTTATTATTGATATGACTCCAGATATCGGGTTCAATTTACCTTTATATCCAAGTAAAAAATTAGCTTCAAAACATTAGTTTGCTCAATCCATGATGGATCACGTTCTTCTCACATTCTAATATGACTGAAGGCAGTGTATTTGATTGTTTAGTGCTCGGGGCACCAGCTTTTCTGACTTCACGAGCGTCATTAAAGTGTTGGTCTCCATTGTAGTACATCACCTATTCATTAGACGTGTGGTTCTGCGATCAGCGGCTATGAAAATGATATATTATCGCTAAGGCTAGCTGATAGTCGTTGATCAGAGTTGATCAGTGCCATCGAGCGTCACGCACAGCCTGGAATCGATTAGTCAACCCGTGCCAGTAATGTAACGAATCCAGAGGCTGGATTGACTGATAGCGGATGTCCTTGATGACGCAGGCACGCAGGAGGAAGCCGCGGAGGCGTACGACATCGCGGCCATCAAGTTCCGCGGCATCAACGCCGTGACGAACTTCGACATCTCCCGCTACGACGCGGCCCGCATCCAGCAGGCGTCCGTAAACGGCCACCACGGGCAGGAGGCCATGAAGGCAGCCAAGGAGGCGGAGCTCGCGGCGGCGATGAGCATCGGCACGGCCAGCGCGCACGCCGCACAGTCGCGGGCGCACACGGCCGCGCACGCACTCAGCCATGGCCAGGGGGTGTTTGGCGACCACCCCGACGATCATCAGACGGCGTCCACGCAAGGCACGCCCGGCAGCCAGCTCACCAGCGAGGGGGCTCTAACCACTCAGCAGCAGCAGCAGGGAGCCGGACTCTCCAAAAATCTGCACGAGTGGCAGATGCTGTACCAGCAGCAAGCCCGCACTACGTGGACCCAGGACGACACGCGGCACTTGGGAGGCGGGTTCCCGGAGTCGATGCGAGCGCCCAATTCCAATAAATTCCAGCAGCCGCCCACTAACGGAATGCTTCTCCGGAACCTGATGGGCTTGGAGGCTTTACCCCCCCAGGAGCATCACCCTCGGCCAGACCAAGGCTCCTGCTCCGCTAATCAGCAGCAGGCGCTCATGGGGCAGCAGCAGCAGGGCATGCCCGGCAGCACAGGCAGCATGATCAGCACTTCGGGGTACCAAGGGGGCGCCTACAACCCCGGGCAACAGCAGCAGCAGGGGCAGGGTAGTGTGGACCGCGGGGCAGTGGTGGACAGCCCGAAGAACTCCGTGGGGGAGAGTGAAGAAGCGAGTTCCAAAAGCTCCGGGTACGACCCTGTGGGCGTTTTGTATATGTCGCCGGGGTCGACCCCAGGCAAGATGGGGGGGTACGAGACCAACCCCCTAACACCGTGGATTAGTAGCAACCCTGCGACCGTGCAGGGGTTGGCGGGGCGGTCCAACCTCAGTATCGGGGGGCACATGGGCTCCGGCCCCATTTTTGCACACTCGTGGAATGAATGAATTATGCAGTTGAACGAAGACTTATTAGCTGGAGTAGAAACACCAAAACCGAACAAATTGGTTGTGTAAAGGAACAAATTGGTTATGTAAATGATGATGATGATTTTCTGCCCTGGTTGTGTGCGGAAACAAATTCATTTCATGGGCGTAGCATTAGCACGAGGGGATGATATTCATGTTCATACAATATCAACTAGTATCAATCAGCAGGGGCAGGCAAGTCTAACCGACCTTGGCATGTAAAACTTCTGGGTACCACAGACTCCTTCGACGACTAACGTAAATATTTTCAAACAGTCTTTAACTTGCTTCCCTCCTTAATGCGTCCCAGCCAGCTTCGTTTTTTAATTACTAGTAGTTCATTAGCTCGCTAGCTAGCTTGCTTCTGTTAGTCCTCATTGGTCTAGCCTCCCTCCCACTGCAGTTAGTAGTCCTCTTCGGGTTTACATATGTGGCTCCATCTCCGTCCTGCTCAGGAGTTGGTCTTCCCCATCTAGCACTCTGAAAGGTTACGTAGCGCATCGTCCTCTCGCTCTTCAGCCACCGGGTGCCGGGCTTGCAATTAAGCTTGCTGTTTGCATTGCCAATTTCCAAGCAAGGAGATATGGGAGCCTGCAAGCTGATCCTAGTGAAGACAGACGTCCATGCAAGATTTTGACATGATCCTGTATAGTCCACCAACTTCATGACTTTATTATTATGATTCAAGGTTAAATCTGTGTGCCTTGTTATGGATGCAATATCATCCACAAGTTCGTTGTATTTGTCTCATGAAATGCTCAGGTGAGGACGATACGAAATCCTGTGAATTGTTAGTTTGTGCTCCAGACTGACCTGCATGCTTTGTATTGGGATGGATGAATTACCGCATAGCTTCCAATATCTGGGAGCTTTCAGAACTTGCTTTTAGGGCTTCTCCATTGTCCGATTACCTAGGAGATTCCTATGTATCTGGAGGAGAATGTTAATGCACGGGACAGTAGAATGTCCGGTTCTGCTAGCTAGTCTCTACAGACGAATATTGAGAGATCGGTCCTGACTTCTGTAATGAGATAATCATGTCCTTGTTCGAACTTCGAACTATCATTGCTCTTGGAAAAGGAGCCCTAGTATGCCGCCCCTGTCCCAGCGAAGGCTAGAAAACTGACTGGTGGGCTCCAAGTAAGAGGAAGGCTGGAAGAGTAAACAAGTTAGACGAAGTACGTACTCAGTGAGCTAGTTCAGAACTCTCTTGAACCTTCTTTCCTGTACAAATAGACCATGTACTGAAAAGTATGATCTCACCGTCCTGTCTTATTAAGTTTGCTTGTGTTCACTCCATTATCCAAGGCCAGGAAAGTCCGCTTAGTGACAACCGGGCGAGGTTGCCCTTTAGGAAGTCTTGTCTGAAAAAAGTACATTCAGCGCTTTTGTACGTAGCTCAGTGCCTTAGATAGTCTTCCTCTTGTGTGCTTTTTACAACCCTTCCCATGCTTCTGTGGATGTTTTCCTTTTAGACTCGATCATGAGAGGAGAAAGGAAGAAAATATCTACCAATCGCTCTGAATGATCGATTTTAACTATCCTGTACCTTTTCCCATTGCTTCTTGGCTATTCAGTTGCATGGTGTCAGTCACGTAGAGAATTTTGGCAAACTGAAACTCGGAAACTGTTTTGACTGAAAAATCCAAGTACTGATACTTTTTCGCTGTTGTGGATAGCTTTTATACGTGCAATGTACGCTGTACAGGACTACAGTACTCATGACTGCCCTCAGGTTGCCCCACTATTATACTCGAAAGCCTTCAGGTACTAATCCACAACCTAATTAATGGTATTCATAGCCGTAGCTAGATAATCCGCGAGAGCCGAAATGTTTGAGGGCGTCACGTTATTAGTCATAATGTTGAATGTCTTTGTAGTTGAATCTTGAACTTCTAGATATGTAAAAAGCTAGGGCTCACATGGTCATTGGTTGTTACAGCGTATCTTTTTTCTCACCAGCCTACAGGGGAGAGTGTTACAGTTGCTTCCTAATTTAGACTGGCTAGGCTTCGTGTCAAGTTGAGTTTCAAAGACTCATCGGTGTTTCGGAGAATTTTTTTCTCCCCAGTACGATAAATCCCCAGATTTTGTGTACAGTAGTGAAAGATTTTCAGAATTATGGTCCCTTAGAGTAAGAGATTCAACGAGGGTAGGTGCTAGGTCAATAATGTGGATATCTTTTATAGACTGAGGTTAGAATCTACGGTGATATTGTGTGACCAAGTTCCATTCCCTAAGATACGGTAGCTCGAAAAGTCTAAAAAGTCTAGACAGTGCGGGATTACGCATGCCGCCCAAGAGTGGATGGGGTCCCGGCCTCGATCAGGCAGGCAGGCAGGCAGGCTTTTTTCCTTGATAATCTGTGCATGGAGAATTGGAGGTTGTGAGGAAAAGGTTCTTGTGGACAATGCCCTTGACCTGTCTGGGCAGACAATCATGGCCGCGTCCGCCACTCACAAGTGCTGGCTGATGTGCGAGAGACCCTACTTCACTTCCTTGTCCAAGTTGGTAGGTCCTGGCGGGGTCGGTCCCATAGAATCAACTGGGTTTCCATGCTTCCATGTTATCCATCCAATGGAATAAGTTAAGTGTAGTTTAAAATAACATAAAATCCCTTGTTGTTTTCTACAGTACGTGGGGTTCATGGACGAGGGTCCGTCAGTTGGGTTTGTAGACAGCCCTACAATTGCATCACATGGGTAGCTACTGCAGTTCACCAATGGATTTGCGGATGTTGGGCTTCTGGTGTCAGGGTGATTGCAGGGAAATGGACCCCAGCTCAGTTTGCGTGCTTGGTGGTACTGGTTAATTTTGTACTTGGAGATGAATGTGGTTGGGGTTTGGAATGAAAATGAAAATGAAAACGAAAATGGAGCTTTCATGGAAAAAACGGAAGGAATCTTCACTCCAGATGAAACACTTTTGAATTGGGGAAATACAATTTTTAAAGAGCAAGTACTTTGTCTTTGAAGCTACAATTCCAATCACGGAATCAAGATTCTTCACGTGGTTTTGAAACTTATGTGCATCTGGGATGAAAAATGCGAAAACTGAAGGACAAAAAACTTGTGCCTCCAAGTGCTTCTCAAGATAATAATTCTATTAAGTGCAACACACTAATTGCTTCATATCGCACTTTTTTCTATTAGAAAAAAATTATTTTCAAATTTTAACAACTGAACGGCAAAGAAGATACTCCCTTTGTGCACTTTACTTTAATTTGCACATAATTTGTATAGAATTGGAAATGCCCAATTATTTTGAGAAAATCAAGGTGTTTCAGTGATCAAAATAAATGTAAAATTAGTACAATAAACATTCTTGATACACCGAATGAGGTCAAGTTTACGTATAAACAATTCCTTTCATTTGTCTCTTCTCTTTCTATACTTTACATATTTGAAGATAAGGCTTGTCTTTGCTATCTTTGCACAAATTGTGTAGATCCATTTTAAGTGGTGAACTTAAAAGATCCAACTATGTTCTTCTTGAAGACCAAATGTAAACTCTTTAAAATTGTCACAAAATTATGGAAACTACATATACTTGGTTTATCATGGATGTAATTAAAACTCTAAAAATAAATGAAAGTCCCATAGGGGTAGAAGTTTAGATGAATTAGGCATATATTTAATTGAATTCCTTGTCATTTTTTGGCTACAAAGGTGTATTTGTTTGAAAATGACATATGTACATCAATTTTTATCCTAGTTACCCTATATGAAGGTTAGATTTGGTATAAATTAAGTCATTTCTATTAACAAAAAAAAATGTGACCAATGTCATCTTCCCCCCTACAGCTGAAAGATTAAATTTAAAGTATTTATGAAGTTCAAAATAGCATGAACTCATTGTGTTAACCCCTAGAGGTTGGAGACTATGTTTTCACCAAAACTGCTCTCCAAAACTGCCATTTCTGGTACAAGCATCAAATTTTAGATGAAAAACATTTTTGGACAGATATAACTGTAGGATCTTGTAGTAAACTAGTTTGAAAAGATGTGGAAAAAATTTCATAATTTTCTACTATGTAGATTGCAATATAATAATGTTTGAAGTGACAAAAAACATTTTTTTGACCATGTGAAAATACGGGCAGCTGCACTTCAAAAGGTCACATTTGTATGAAAAAATGTCCAAAATGATAGTTATTTTTTGGATTCATTCTTCAAGGCAAGTTGGTTACATGCTTGAAAATTTTTAGATAATTTGGAATTGCACGACATATAGGAAAAAAAAATAGTAAGAAGAAAGAAGGTCAAAGAGATTCAAAACACTAAATTGTTAAGAATTTAATTATGGAATTGAAAAATTCCAATCCCAACGGTGGTAATGTAGTAATAAACAATCTACATCATATCTTTTTATCTTTTTCAAAAAATATTAAAAATTGAGTTAAATAAAGGACTCCAAAGTTTATTTTTGAGTAGAGAATCCATAACTACCTGCAAACTAGAACACCCTATAACTTTCATCTCATAAATTAAAATGGAATGGTTCAAAGCTTTCCATGTGTATATAATTCTAGAAAATCAATTTTAAATTTTATTTTTGAAAAAAGTGATCTTTTACGAAATTTTCAGGTTGCCCCCTAAGCATTGTAAATTACATATCATGCAATAACTTTTGAATCATGTAATCAAAAGTTATGAAAATTATTGGGCCTTAAAGCTACACTTTGGGCACATGTTGTGTGAAATTTAAAAAAAAAAAAAACTAACTAAAAATTCCATTTGTAATGGGTTGTCCAAAATCACTATGTTGCCAAAAAAACCACAGTTTTGACCTTTAGGGGTGAAATGCAAATTGTATCACAAATTTTGCCACATTTTCATCTGCAAGTTTATCCATCTGTTTGTTCTCACTAAACCCTAATGACATCGATCACCAAAAACTTCTCAATGAAGCCTTGTAAGTTGATGAAACCTTTTTGGTGGTGTTGCATTACAACATGATCCATTCTAGTATATCTACATGTGATTGATATTGTCATAGGTCACAATCCACTATCAAAAACAAAACTCTCAAGTTTTCATTTGCAATATAACTTCTCATCCAAGAATATAGTCATTCATTCATCCACTCAAAACTTGGGCTCTTAGCTCAACATATTCTATTCTAGTTTCAGCAAATGGCCTCTTGGCTAACACGCGAGAGAAAACACAAGGTAAAATGGCCCAAGATGACTCTAAACTATTAGGTGATGGTGGTGAGTTACCCAAACTGAATGGCGTAGTTGCAAGTTTGATACCTAGCAGCAACAAGTTCTTTACTTTGTGTGAAATCAATCAACCTCTCTTCCTGACAAAAAACAAACAAACCCCTCGGAATGTGTTTCTTGAACACGCATGCGTCAACCAAAAAAACAAGGTAGAATGTTGTTTGTTTTTTGGGTTTTTTTTTTAAACACATTCCAGGCAGACTGTTTGATCAACTTTTGTAAAGCTGAGGTATTCATTTGAGGAATTCCCTTCAGTTTGGTTTGTCAAAAATGTCTTCTGTTCCGGTAGCATTCACTTGCCTCGGGACCTGGATTACGGTGGTTTTCTGTCGTGTTCTCTCTTTCCGGTAATGAAAGGCTACTGTACTGTTTTGTTTTTTAAAAACTAAACTAAACCAGGAGGTGGAATCCGTCAGGAGGGGGTATACTAGTTTAAAATCAGGTATATTTTGAAACTTGAATGACTGCTTCGCCGGCGGCAAACTTAATAAATATTCGTTTCGGCAATTCGCACTAAATGGCGTGTGGGAGTAAAGGCAGTACACCTACAGAATCCATGGGCTTGGGTTCTGGAATCTGGGAGCGTGCCATCAATGTCAAAAATGCTCTTTTCATGAGAAGGCTTGTGTTTTTTTCCTCATTGAAGCTAAGCTTTACTTTACCTTACCTTAGCACACGGTGTCCTCGCATTCAAGATCTTATTACCACTCCACTGTACCGAAAGATTATATTCTATTGGCACAGAATGGAATCAATACCTCTGTACAGTATTGGCTTTGCATACAGGACGGCAGTAATGGAGTTGAGGGCGGGACAACAACATTACACTACAAGAGTGAATCTAGGATTATCTAGGGACATTTATAAGTTATTAGGGAACTATTATTTGTGTCAAAAAAAAAAGAAAAAAAAGAGAAAAAAAAAGTTAGGGAACTACTGTAATGAATGCCTGAAGGGGCTTGAAGCCGCTTGAACTTAAGAGCATCCTCGGTCCGCCTTTTATGGAGGCACGGTAATGGTATTGGTACCAAAATTTCAACATTGAAACTCAGGGTGGCCAACTGATTTCCAACCACTTAACCCGTAAAAGCCCAAGGGGTTTGGACAAAATACAAATGTGTTAGAAAATACAAGTTTTATAACTTTTTTGAAGTTTGGGTCAACAAAGATAATGCGAAGTATAAAAATTAGAAAGTAGCCGTATGTTTGAAATTATAAAAATACTTTTAGATTCCCTTCAAATGAATTTTGAATATATATAACTTCAAAAATTCACCAAAAATATAATTTCTCTCTTTAGCATTTGAGTTTTTTTTAATTGGTCAAATTTGTGATTTCTATTGATTTGTGAAAAAATGCATGAGATTTAGTAATGAGAATACCAACACTTTCCCCAAATAGTAAGTTTTTCAACACTAGGCAAATCTAAATTCTTTGTGTTATTTCTTTTATAATTTTTGACTAACCGTAGCACTCTTAGTTTTGAATATAAATATTGAAAGAAAATCCAATCTTTTACCAGAAAAAAAAAAATTTTGCCCAAAAATTCTACCCGAAGTTAGGCAACGACCAAAAAATGGTCGTTCGAGTGCTTAGGGGTTAAGCAATTATGCATATTTGGAGTATGGATTTTTTTAATTCTTAAATTTTCCCATATAAAAAATAGAATTTGGAAGGATTTTCTATATTTTCAGAATTTTATTGTACAAAACGTAATTACTATGAATTTTTTAGCGGAAGATTTTTTTTTGCCTATAATGGTGATATAGACCTCTCTATTTCTTACTGTAGGCTAATTGCAAAATCAACTAAAGGTTGGTTGCAATATTGTGAGTTTTGCAACCAATAATAATGTACCACATTTGTATTGGGAACTGTACCATAATTAATCGCTACTCATCTCTTGCTAATAAAAAATGGGTTGGCTACTGTCCAACACCTCCCATGTTACGTTTATAGATGCGGCACTTCTTACCACCACAAGCTCTTCAACACTCCTTGTTTAAGAGAATCATGGTGACAATTGAGTCTCAAAGGGTACATGAAAAAGAACAAATTTTATTACCATGTGAATAGTCTATGTGTTGTTGCCCACCAATACGATCTTTCAACTAATGATGTTAGGAGCTTTAGGCATTGAAGTTAACATACAAATGTTGAAACATTGTAGTTGGATTTTGCCATATAAAGAAAATGTTTGCATGGATATCCTCCACATGTATTAATGTAGTACTTTGGAACTAGCCTGGGACTAAGGATATTCTTATTTTACTATAATTTTTTGAATTTTTTTTCAAAGATGAGATCATACACGAGCTTCCTACATATTTTGTTTCTATACTGATTGGACTAGGTAATAAGTGGAAAAAGGAGCTTGGGCCATGAGCCATGGATATTCAATGAAGCTAATGAGCATCCTATGGGCATGATTAAGGACTCAAAGTTCTTGATTAAAGGAATTGTAGACAAAAATAGGCTTCGTTAAATTGGAACAAAATAGATCCCATTTTTAAGAGATACCGAATGTCATTTAGTACTTGTGTGATAGCATTGGTCTTTTGATTTGTATAGAAATTAGAGGATGTGTTTTTTAAATAAATAAATATTTAAAATCTTTTGAAAAAGTGGTTGAATCTTTCACTCTAACATTGACAATTTTGAATTTTGAAAAATGTAGCAAACAAATAAGCTACACAAAGGTGTAGTGTATTGTCATTTCTTATAGTATAGTCACATTGCAAGATTTTATAGGAAGTGTTCAAAGTTTCCTAAAATTTTTAAGGATTAGCAAAAGTGTACCTAATATGATTTAGAATATGGTAGATTAAAAAAATCAGAAACCTTGTGCAAAAGTTTGTCACAAATGGTGGTCCAAGTCATATGAAATTCTTAGGTAGGGTCCTAAAAAACTTTCTCCTTTACTTCAAATGCTATTTTCTTCTAATTTGATGAATTAAACATCATGAAAAATTTACCACATTTTCACATACAAGTGCAATGCAAAATCTTTTAGTTAGATTCTCCAATAAATCATTTTCTTAATGACTCAAGAGAGTAGAAATGACATTTTTGATTGGTTTTAAAAGATTTAAATACCTTCAAGACTTTAGGGGTTAATGAAATGCTTCAAGAATTAGAATTCATAGTTAGTATGACTTCATTTGATTTGAGTTTGAATTTTATATTCCATTTTGTTCATGATTCTTCTTCTCTTGGTCACTACATGTATTAGAAAAGACATATTGAGAGAAAGACTCTTACACCTTTGATGACCTTGAAA
This sequence comes from Pseudoscleropodium purum, assembly GCA_963969395.1. Lineage (NCBI taxonomy): Eukaryota > Viridiplantae > Streptophyta > Bryopsida > Hypnales > Brachytheciaceae > Pseudoscleropodium > Pseudoscleropodium purum. The sequence goes on from OZ017802.1 coordinate 1,523,260, forward strand.
TAAAATGTATATTTACAAGTTAGTTGCAAACCTGCAACTAGGCTAACAAGATATAATTCAATGTATTCTTCAAGCCATAACTTTCAAAGTTGGATGAATTCATTGTCAACTTCTAACCTCCAAATCTCTTTCTCTCTAAAATAGAGGCACCAATTGTCAACCATGTCCAATACCCAACTTCTAGAGTACAATTTTTCCAACCAAGGCTAGAAGATAATTCCAACCCAAGCTTGAAATGTGTTTTTTTGGTCCTCTTCAAAATTGAGACCAATAAGGTTTTGACACTTGTTTCAAAGTAGCAAGCAAGGAAGTAAGAAGTAGTGAACAAAGAAATTAGTTCTTGAATGATTGGAATTAGAAGACTTTAGACATTGGATATTGGTGAAGTTAAAGTACTCTGTGGCTCCCAAAATTCACAATAATTTCAATTTTGAGAATAAAATTCTGAAAATTTGCAATCCTCATATTTCCTATTGTCCTATATAGAAAAAAAATTCACCACCTCGTATGGCTCTCGATCTGCTCCAAAATTGCTTAAATGATTGACTAATGGTGCCTCCACGTACCTTAGCATACCTTTAAACTTTGAGTTGATTATGAAATTGAATTTTATGGGTTCGATTAATTAATGAGGAATATGCAGAATGATAGCATGTTGAATACATTTGCTTTGGCATTTATTTATTTATTCATTATTTTTACAGAAATAAAGGGAACCCTTTTATTGCAGAGCTTTGGCATGTTTTCAAGGAGATGGTCGGTTATGTCAAACCTGTTTTCATGTGCAGAATTTAAGGGACAACAGACTCCGCGGTTTTCAAACCCCAAGCACAGGTTCCACGGGGCACTAGGATCCACCCAGTTTCAATGTTTCCTGGTAAGATAAGTACAAACTGATTGTTGGATTTTGTCAAATTGAATATAGAAATGAATATGCTCCCTCCATGGGTCCAACCTGAAGAAGTTTTTACTGTCTTGTAAGCAATACACACTATTGTTTACCAATGATGTAGGGTCCCTTTTGTGTCCTTGAAAAGAACCCTCCACGGTGAACAAAATTGTCTTAGGGGCGCTTCACACATGGGCCGACTAAGTCAAGAGGCCGTGGGAGTCCATGGCCAAACTTTGGACATGAGTCCAAAGAAATAAGCAATAAATGGGCAATTTGATGGACTCTCAACCAAAGTTTGGGTCGCCACAAAGTGGCGACCCAAACTTTGGCCGAGAGTTCATTGTGAGGCCATTGCCACGTAGGAGCTCGGGCTTCCATGTAGGCACTTTGGAGGGCGACGGACTTTGAATTGTACCGCCTTGTATGAAGGGTCAAGAGGCTAAAGTCAAGGTTTTTTGAAATTTGATTGGTGGAGGCCGAGAGACTCTCAACCTTGGGCCCATGTGTGATGTGGCCCTTACATAGCTCCGCACTCAACCAACTCCAATCCTTGAATCAACCTTGGAGCACTCCAATGTCCAATTTTTGGATGACAAACAAATTAAAATTCAGTTTTCTTTTTCAGTTTTGTTTGGATGAAAGTCATCTAATTTGTGGAGGTTCCTTATCAAGTTCTTATCCTATCCAATGGTTGGATTTGGTGTTATTAGAGTGCGTATTTTTCTAAAATTACAAATGTGGAAGTATGTCAAGCCCAAGATTGCATTGATTTTAGTTCAAAACTTGATTTGCAAAAATGAGGTTATAGATATAAAGAACTCAAAATTTTCAAAAAATCACCATATCAAGAGATTCTCATTTCAAACCCATTCCAACAAGTTTTACTCAAAAAATGATAATATTTTATTTGTAATTGAATTTAGAAGGAATTTAGAAATTTTCCTTTCAAAATTTATAAAAAAATATTGGTGATAGCACTAGTGAATCTAACCATATGGATAGAATCTACAATTCAAAATCTACAACTTTTATTTGTATGTCAATTCCAAAATATTCTTCCAAACAACACTTTATACCAATTTTTTCCAAATCGTCGATTTTGGATATGAATCCAGACATTTAGGGGTTAACAAATTAGTCCTTCCCAAGCATTTAGCAAAGCATAATACCTTTCCAGCATGGGGAGGACCATTGTTTTAATTAGATTTTAGAGATATGAATATTTTAGATTTTCTTCCTATTTCATACCTATTTCTATTTAGCAATTTTTTAAAGAATAAAAATTAAGTTTTTTTGGATATTTTGAATTTTTTCTAAACTCTCAACTGAATTTTATACCATAAATATTTAAATCTCAAAACGCTGCAATGCAAAAAAATAAAGTTTAAAATGTTCAAAGTTAAAAAATCTAGTCCCACAATGTGCTGAAAAACTTGTTTTTTTACTTTGAACGTATATATCATGCAATCTATGCGGTCAAAAATTTTGAAATTTTTTCTACACATTCTTATAATAGTTAAGTGTAAGATCCTGTGGTGAGATGTGGAAAAAAACAATTTAAATTTTTTTTTACTTTTTGTCATAGAAATGGCAGTTTTGAGTGTTTTTTGGCAAAGAAAAGGCCTTAGTCCTTTAGGGGTTAATTTGAGCCGTCCAAATATGAAATATTGGATATGGATATAGTATTGCATACAAATATATATTGAATATTGAATATGGGTATTGGATACAGATACAATACCACATACAAATATGCACTGAATAATGAATACAAATACCAGATATAGATACAATATCGTATACCAATGTATATTTAATACTAAATTTGGATACCAGATTTATATAGTACTGGATACGGATGTGGGATGAATTGTCCCATATTGATTGTCAAACTAGTTGGTTTTGAGAATTACAAGAGGGGGAGGGGTGGTTGGAAATAAAAGTATGAAAATTTTAAAATCCTAAATTTTGAGATCTTAGTGTAACTACTAGACCACTATAACTTGATTTGACTAATTATATGTTTGTTGGAGAGAGGCTTTGATTTCTTATAAACAATTTAACCAAATCAATTAAACTCTTCAACTTGAAATACAATTATTAAACCAAAGATTTTAAAAACATATTTATAGTGAAAAAAAGGGAGAGCATCTCAAAATCCACTTCATTCATAAAAGACATGGAATCATTGAAGAAATAAAAAGGTCATACAAGAAATAGTTGACCATTTATTTGTGAGAATTTTATATGATGTCAACCTGTCATAGTTGACTAAATGTTTACAAAAATAACTAATTTATTGAAGTTTCCAAAAAAATACACTAAAAAACATGTTAACAACCTTTTGCAATTACCTAGAAGATTCAACAAAAATTAACTATTTAGTAATACTAACTAGGACTTTGCTACTCTCTATGCTTCTAGTGATGACCCACTAAAGGTTCCAATATTTTATTGTTTAAAATGTTATAAATATGGTTCAAAGTAATTCTATTTTTTAAGTATTCTTTTTAGTCTTTTGAATTTTTAGATCAATATTGGAGACCCAAAATAATGGTTGTCAATAATATATAGGTTTCCAATATGAACCTGCAAAATATTATGTCCTTGTAGTTCTTGAAGCACTATTGAAGTGACATTTTGGAAGTTTTTAGCTCCTATTCACATCAAAATTCTATTAGGATGGACTTTGCATTGCTTGATCATGATGGAGTTTTATGTATTGGTGAAATTAGCTTGGATTAAATTCATTGAAAAAAACTCTGATTGATTTTTATAGAAAATAATAATAAATTTGCTAAAATTAGCTAGTACATTTCATCAAAATAATTTTAAGAAGGCATCTATATTTAACATCTAATGGTTGTTGATTATTTTGTCAAAATTGTCCCAAAATACCCTGTCTAAAAATAATGCTAAATTCTTAGACTTTATTAATTTATATGCAAAGTGAACAATAAAACCTCTAAGATAACTTATTGAGATGTATTAGGTGTTGTAGATTTTACATTGTCACAAAGTTTGGTGAATAGGTCCGGAATAGCACGGGACCTTTGTTGGAGAAATGCTTTGCATATAATCTTTTAATACCTTTAAATCCTCTAAATAATGCTAAACCTATTTCCAACTTTCTTTTTTCTCAAATCCCTATTCTATAATTCTCACAACATATGAGAAATTGGTAAGACTATCTTTGATCTTGCATAAAAATTTGGTGCTTGAAAAGTTCAATGACTATGTTTTTACCAAAAACACTTGAAAATTGCTATTTTTAATACAAGTGCCAAATTTTTGAAATAAAACTTGTTTGGAGGAGATGTAATCATAGGATCTTGTATTATACCAACTTGAAAACATGTGATAAAAGATTCAAAAATTTCGACCAAATGGATTGCAAAATTTAAACATTCAAATTCACTTAAATCAATTTTGGAGCACTACAAAAAACAAGGTAGCTATACTTCACAAGCTCACTTTTCTATTGAAAAAATGTCCAAAATGGTGGTACATCTTTGGATTCTTTTCTTTAGACAAGTTGGCTACATGCTTGAAAAATTTTAAATCATTTAAAATTGTACAATATATAGAAAAAAAATAGTAAGTAAAAAGTAGTAGAGAATGATTCAAAATACTAAATTATTAAGAATTTAATTGTGGAATTAAAAAATGACAATCCCAATAGTTGCAATGTTGTAATAAAAAATCTATTTCCTATTATTTTCTTTTTTCGAGAAATATTGGAAATTGAGTAAGATAAAGGACTTCAAAGTTTATTTTAGAATAGAGAATCTTTAACTATCCACAAATAACAAAATCCTCGTAACTTTTGATTCATTGATCAATATGGAATTATTCAAAGGTTTCCATGTATATTTAACTTTAGAAAACCAATTTCAATTTTTTGTTTCTGGAATAAGTGATTTTTTATTTGTCCAAATTGCCCATTTACAAAAATAAGTAACATATTAGGCCATAACTTTTGAATCATATTTCCAAATGTCATGAAATTTAGTGCTTATGCAAGATATTATTTGTCTCTATCTTCTATTAAAATTTGGATAAAAAATATAGAAATCTCGAGTCACACGTACCAATTCCTAAAATTGATATGTAGCCAACAAATGCATGTTGGTCATTTAGAAGTTAAGTCCAAAGCTTGTTAAATCTTAATTGAATTTTAAAGACACGTGGTTGCCAAATTTCATAACCATAATGTAATGAAAAACATCTTAGATATGCTTCATCAAATGTCATTGCCTTAAATTCAATAGATACTAGACATCCTCCACTTCCATGCTTCATAACTACTAGTCCATAAAAGATAATGCTTCTAAATTTTTTGTCCTATTATTTTATTTTGGTTAAAACCTCAAAATTTCAACTCAAATGGAAACACCAATAGTATACAATAGCTAAAAGCTTGATGTGAAAAATTGCCTTCTTCATTTAAAATAGAAATTACCTACAATAGTTTGTACAAAACATCATCTTCACCTATACTACTCACCAAAATTAATCTATATCCTCCTTGATCCAAAGACTCAAGGGGAATCAAATTCACCCTTAAGTACTTTCAAACAAATCCAAATCTTTGGCAGTAAGTCCTAGCTACCAACTCATTCATCTACTTTACTATTTGTTTACATCGAAGTAATTGACTAGAATGTGCATGAATAACACTAATACTATTTGAACAATACCTATTAATAGACTTGAATTCAAGCTAAGATAAATGTATATTTTAAATAGTAAATGACATCATGGCAACGTAAGATATAATGTGTAAGTGTTGTTAGGTTAGGAGCTTGATTGTATTCTTAACAAGTTGAAGAGGGGTTAGGTTGGATTGATGGAATTGTTAATATGTAAATTCAAGTAATATTGTATTTTGTTTGTGTATGATAAAGTGTTTGTGGTTTTGATTACAAGCAATTTGTTGTAAGAACAAAGTGATAATGCTATTACAATACATTTCATATAATTGTATTTTTATGTATATCATCAATTACAAAATTCCCATTTATTTTTTGAAGTATTTTTTAATATTGCATAAAATGTTGACATTTTGAAGTATTGGGAAAGGACACATAGCACTTTTTTTTTATAGGATCAATGTTGAATATAATATATTTTGAAATTAATTTGCATTCCTTGAAATTACCCTGAAGTGTTACTATTCCCTTAATAGGGACATTCCACATTCTATCTATTTAAAAGAATGAGGCAGATCTTATCAATTCATTTTCCCCTTCCAAATTAATAATAAATAAATAAAACACTTTATTTGCCCTCCAAAACCTAAATAAAAAAAACTTTGATATGTGTATGATTTATGAAATACATATGGAATATATATTGGTATGGTGTACAAATATGGATATGTTATATGTCATATTGATACAATATGATATATGGATATATGGATATAGATACATGATATAGTTGTTATTCACCTATTGGTGTAATCTAGCATGTTTAAAAAATTATGCATAAGGGGAGCAATGAAAAATTATTATATTGATTCACTCCCTTATTAATTGATTGGATAATGATCCCTTAATATCTAATTAAAAAATACAATAAGTACAAAAGGTGACTTAAATATAAGATGAAAGAAAAAAGGACAAACCTTAGTAGACTCAACTACAGAAGTTTGGTTCCAAAAGAAACAACAAACCTTATACCTCTTGCAATATTTATTGAAATTGCAAAAAACAAAATATGTGGGTAGGGTGGGCCATATAAAAGCCTTGAGACATAACATTGTTAACTAGCCTAAGCCATTCTACCTTGGGGATTGAGATAATCCCTCCTTGGATCCCTAGGAGTAAATTTAGTTTAATTTGAAGAGGGTTATTAATTAGCTAGGTAATTGCGATGCTAGTATCATTGGTTGGCTCAAATATTATATTGTTGTGGGACTTTCCCCTTAGGAGGGGACAAAAGAGATCTCTCCAATGTTGGTTAATAATAATATGGATCAAAGAGGCTAGTATGGCCTAGCTAAGCATGGCACATGCTAATTGCAAGCAATTTAAGAGTTTGGCTAGGTAGAAATGCCTATGTTAGTGATTGCTTTAGTTCATAAGGTAAATACACTTAAAATTGACAAAATAAGCAATTTAGCATGATTCCATTATAATATTGAAAAATTTATTGTAGGATCTCATTGGTAGTCAAAAGCGGATTTTAGATTATTTTAGAATACATTTTATAAACAAACTATGAATTCTCAAAGTGCTAAAAGTAGGTGTTTTTAAAACCCATGCTAAACTCTAATGAATAATAGGAGTACATTTCAAGTAAGAATTTGTAGATGTTGATGTCAAAAAGGTTTTGGATGTGGGTGTAGTTACCTTATCACATGTTCTCATTTGACCTTGGATTAACTCCGTCTATATCTCTAGAAGATTCATGGCATTAGATTAAGCATGAAAGAATGAATCCATTAGGATGGATTTATGTATACTAATACTTCACTCAATTTTTTGCTATATTGCAAGTATATTTTTATGCAATTTTTTATTTCTGAAGATGAAATCACATGTTTTCTATGAGTCATTTAAATTAAATTTTTTGTAAAAAATTCAAATTACTATTAATTATTTGTAGAAAAAGAGAAAAAATTCACATCAATTACATCAATTGCTCCAAAATTAATATATAAAGTATATAACATAATAATATAAAACAAATTACCTTATCATTCAAAAATTTTAAAAATCAACAAGCCATTGTTGTGGGTTCAAAATTCAAATCACAAGTAGGACTTTAACTCTCAAAGGCAAAATCCTATCACCAAGGTACTTTGCAAAAAATAATCCAATTTATAGACAAATAGGCGCATTATTCATTTCTCCTATAATATAAAAGTCATCCATTGGTCCCTTTTAGGCCTCTACAAAGTTTCAAAGTTATCGTTTTTTCAATTTCTATAGATGAAAGTATAATACCTATTGTGTTTTGTGTGTAGTACAAGTAGATTTTCAAAATAATACTTTGGAACACCACATCCATGTATCCAAAGTTTCCTAAGTGAAATTAATTATTGAAAGCACCACCTATCATTCATGAATTTTTTTTGAGTGTACTACAAACTTGGAATGCTTATAATATTCGACACATGCATACCTATCTTAACCCCTAAAAGACTACATATTCAAATTTTGGACAACTGAAGATCGCAAACATGTTCCTAACGTATATAATCTTTGTTTTCTCATTCATCTAAATATTTGTAGGTTTTTGACCTAATTCTCTTACATTTTTATAATATAGATTTTTACAACTTTCCTTTGCAAATATTCTATAATTCAAGGGTTATAAAAATGTTTGAGTCTTAAGCTATCATTTCAAATTCAAAAAAAAATCTCATGAAAATTACAAATATTCAGTATATAATGAGTTTTAAAAATAATTTTCAATTTTAGTTTTCAAATTATATTGAATAATGATTGGAGCATGGTGGTTGATTATATATATATATATATATATATATAGCAAACAATCATGAGATTTGTCACAACCCATTGTTACAAAAGCATTCACATTTTCGTCCATTTAATTCATCCAATTATTTTTCATTAATCCCATGTCTTTATTTCCCTCTACATGCGTGACTACTAGCATTATACTAAACCCTAATCACACCCAAACAACTCCCCATGAACTTTTCAATGAAACCCTTAGGTTGCTTCATGTGCATTGCCACTTGCTGAAGCGATTAGTTAGAATCAATTGAAGCATTGATATTTGGTACATTGTAGGTATGAAGTAGAAAATTGATTACTAAAGATTCAACTAATTCAATCATAGCTAAAAGTTTTGTTTCCTTTTCAATTTGATGGCATGTCCAATGAGTTTTTGCAAGCAACGCGTTGGCTCAAGCCTAATTGACAAATTTGTTTTTGAATGAGGGCTACAAATTATTTGCAAAGATTTCATGGGCAAGAGTTTTTTCTTAATGTGGTAAATGTCGTATAGCATTTCAAAAGTTTTGAGATTTGGTTGGAGTAGTCTAGCCAATGGATCATTACTCATCAGCCACATTTTAATTTCAATATGTTTTTCACTTTTCTTGCTAAGTAGTCATTTATTTTTGTGTTTGTAGGTTGATGGATTGGATTATTGCATTATTTTGTAAAAATTATGGGCAATTGGTGGAGAGTATTGTAGCTTGAAAAGAATGCAATTTTTTCTTGAGCTTTGGGACAAACATGTATATTCTTGCAACTAAAGAAAAAATTAGAAACGACACAACATCAATATTAAGGTGTTTACATTTTAAATATTTCATTTATTTTCAACAACTATTGTTAAATTGGCACCAAAAAAGTGATATTTATTTCTACAAAGATCTCTATTCAAGGCATTTTCATTTTATCTTTACAAGTAATTTAAGTGTAGAGGCTTGGATTTGGCTAGTTGGTATGTTTATCCTCACGAGAGGTATTCAATGTTTTGATAATGTATGTTTCCATTTGTAGGCAAAAGGTTAAAATCATAAGCCAGAACCATCTTGACATGGAGTGACTATTGTGTATTGCTACAGAGGCTATAGTAAAAAAACACTTTAGAACTGTTAAGACATTCCCTTGGCATATTGTGATGTGTTTGTGAGGCTAATCCTACGTACTACTTACAAGAATGGTCAAGAGGAGAATTATGTCATTGGTTGATATTAAAATTCTATCTATTCTAATCACAATTCTTAGATTTTCAAGCTAGTGTGTGTAATTTTGGAATCTGATTTTTAATGTATTGTACGGATGATGTGTAGGTACTACTAGAAGTTTTTTCTCAATATGAAAGGCAACAAAAAACACAAGATAAAGTCACATAACACTTGAGCGCTATAGTTATAAATCTAATTGAAAAATAGGTGTCTTGGACAAGCATGTGTGTGACATCATGCGTGCACTATTACAATGCTCTTAGAAGCGTAAATCCTGACTACGTCAAAATGAAGGAGAAGAACAAAATGTACAAGTCTCACAACGAAGTAGACAATGCAAAGGGTGACAACGTTTAAAAGAACTTCAATTGCAATTTAATCAAGATCGAGAACCATGCAAGAATTCTAAAGCAATTGAACATTTCTCTCAAAATATTGAGCTGGAGCTTTTACAAGATGGTGCCCAAGAGCTTGAAAACCATCAATCGGATTTTTTACATTTGTCTCAACAACTTGATGAGGTTATACATGAATCTAACATTTCCCAACCAATTCAAGTTGTTAGTATTCCACAATTGCCACGAACACACCAAAGGGAACATCGTGAAAGGAATCGCAGAAGTCAACATAGGAATGTTCCAGTTGATGAAGAGGCTTGCCTTCCATTATCACAACACTCATGTCAAAGGCTTTTTTGAGAGTGGCATGAAAAGCCAACCACAATCAATAACGCACGGGGAGGTGAATCTTTACAAATCACTTGCCATGTTTTGAGTGGATTGAATGTTATATGCAAATATTATCATACAATAATGTTTTTGGAAGAAAAGATAGTTGGGACAAAACAAAATCCATCCTTTAGCCTTTGTTGCCAACATGGAAAAGTTGGATTACTTGTTCATCAACCACTTCCACTTCTAGGTGGCCAGAGTTGAATTTTTTTGGCAAAAATTCGGGCTTACAATAATTCTTTAGCATTTGCATCCATGGGGTGCAAAATTATTGCTCCTCCAAGCAATATGGGAATTCAAATTTTTTGAATATGTGGAGAAGTGTATATGCACTTGGGCCTATTTTTCCACAAGATGTAGCTGCCTCTAAATTTGCCCAAATTTTTATTATGGGTCCTCAAGCCCAAGTATCACATAGAGCTAAAATATTCCAAGATGTAGATGCTTTTCTTCTGAGTGATCTATAAGATTGGATACTTATCAATAATCCATTTGCTCAAATTCTTCAAAGTATTGGTCAAGAAGTGAAGGAAAATTCAACTACTTAAGTGAATATTATCATCAAGGAAAGCAATGGCTTTGAGAGAAGACGTTACAATATCTTTGTTGTTGAAGAGGTGGCAGTATTACTACTTGGAAATAGTAAATGTGGCCAACATGATATTTTTATTTAAATGAAAGAGGGAGGTATTTGATGTATATCAATCCAGTACCCTTCATATGATCCTCTATATTGATGTTTTCCTATAGAGACCAAGGATGGGCGATTAGCATTCACCATACAAATGTTACCTTGAACCAATCTCTCAATTCTACAGTTACTATAATGGAATATTATAGTTTTCGTTTGATGCTTCAAAAGGATTCATATATTCATTCATTTAGCAAGTTATTCCAACAATATATTGTTGACCAATATGCCAAAATGGAAGAGCAACATTTGATGTTTATCTCTTATAATCAAACCTAGCTTAGGGTAGAATTATACCAAGGTTTGCAAGATGCAATTTCAACTGGTGATACAAATCCAAGGACTCTTGGAAAATGAATAGTCTAGCCATCATCATTTGAAGGATCTCCACGTCAAATGCAACAACTCTATCAAGATGTCGTGGCCATTATACAACGACATGGAAAGCCAGACTTCTTTATTACTTTCATATGTAATCTTGATTGGCCAGAGATCTGAAACAACTTATTGCCAAGTCAACGGGCAATTGATAAGCCTGATTTGGTGATTAGGATCTTCAATTTGAAGTTCAAGGAGTTACTAGATGATCTTTTCAAAAAGTCAGTGTTTGGAGTAGTCTTTGGAGATGTTTGGACAATTGAATTCCAAAAGCATGGTTTGCCACATGCACACATTCTCATTGTAATAGTAGAATTGGATAAGCCTCAAAACGCAGATGGTTACAATTTGTAGGTTAAGGTAGAAATTCTGTATCCAATTGAAGAACCCTTGTTTTATGACACTATTTCAAGTTGTATGGTGCATGGCCCATGTGGTTTTGTAAATTCACAAGTCCCTTGCATGATTCATGGAAAATATTTGAAGGAATATCCTAGATTATTTTTTGAAAAAACACGGACTGATGAAAATGGTTTTCCTTCATATTGTCAAAGAGACAATGGACGGCATATAATGTGTCAAGGAGTTGCATGTGACAACAAGTGGATAGTTCTTTATAACCGATATTTGTTGGTGAAATATAATGCCCAAATCAACCTAGAAATTTGTTCTACAATCAAGAGTGTAAAATACCAGGGTTGACACGACGTCCGGACGTTCGGGACGTCCAGACGTGGACGTTGTGTCCGCAGCGTCCGCTGACATTCGCGTCCCGGCGGACGCAGCGTCTACCTGTCCCCCGTCCGCCCCATCCGTCCGTCTGCCCGATTACGGCCGTCCGATCGACGCGCGGATTGATCTGGTCCGCACGATCTGGGCGTTCGCTTCGGGCCGTCCGCCCCGCCCCGCCCGTCCGCTAGCGTCCGTGCGTCCGGACGTCCGGAAAACGGACGCTATTTTGGGGCGGACGTTGACATTCGTCAACCCTGTAAAATACTTAGTTATGTATGTACATAAAGGACATGATCGGACATTGGCACAACTTTAACCAGTTGAATAGTATGGAGAGACATTGCTACAAATAAATATTGATGAAATTCATGAGTTCTTGGATTCTCAATATGTTTCATTGAATAAAGCTTCATTTATTTTAGGAGGAAATGTGCATGGCTATTCCCATGTTGTAACACGTTTGGCAGTTCATCTACCAAACTAGCATTTAGTTGTTTTCAAAGACAACAATGACTTGAGGGAGCATTTGCAAAGAGCTTCTACTTCAACATTGGAAGCTTGGTTTTTTTTCAACAAGTTTGATACAAATACAAGAATGCATCTTTATGTAGATATTCCTAAACATTACACTTGGAGAGGCAACAAGTGGCATCTTTAGAAAAAAAAATTGAAATTGTCTACAATTGGTTGTATGTATTTTGTTCCTCCTATAGAATTAAAAAAATTTTGTTTGAGAATTTTGTTCCATTCAATAAAAGGAGCATGTTCATTTGAAGATTTACAAACATTTGAGAAGATAATCCATCCTTCATTCAAAGTTGCATGTTTAGCTCGAGGACTTCTAGAAAATGATGAAGAATGGGATTTATGTTTACAAGAAGCCACTATTGTGACTACCTTAGTAAGCCTTCTACATCAACTTTTTGTAACTATATTGGTCTTTTGCAATCCCCTAACCCAAGGATCCCTTGGAATCATCGTCAAGATGAACTTGCAACTCATTTTATTTATAGATATCTTGTGGCAGTCCAAGATACAAATGGACCTCCAACAATTTTATTATTTGATGAAGCATTACTTGAAATTGAACGACTTTTACAAGTATTGTTTTCAAAACTTTTCTTATAAATCAAAAATTTGTACAAAGAAAATTAAAGAATATAATGAATGCTAATATTTAAATTTTCTTGTGTTTTTTAGTTCCAATTGTAGTATTAAATTTGTTTTTAAAACAATTTAACTGAAACCAATTCTTGCAAGGATATTCAAAATGCTTAAGGGACTTTTATGGAATGCCATTAGCTCCAACTCTTTATGACAGTAACATGATACCAATTACTAGGTTGGTTTTTGAAGAGACAATAAGATACTCTAACCTTGAAGTCCAAGACCGTATTGTTGATAGTAATCTCACATTAATGAATAGTGATCAAAGAAATATATTTGATACCATTGTGAGTTGCCAAGAGACAAAGTCATTGGACTCTCATGGGGTGTTTTTTATCTATGGTCCTAGAGGTACTAGAAAAACCTTTTTATACGATACACTTCTTGCAAAGACAAGGAGCCAAGGAGGAATTGGATTGTTTAGATGGATTTTTAAATCAATTCTTTTACTTCAATAAATCCACCTATGGGTTGAGTTCAAATTCTAGGAGGTAAATTACATCAATTGGGAATCTAAAACTTTATCCTAATGATTATCAATTGCAAGGTTGTGAATTACAATTCCCTATTGTATATCAATAACCTATAGTTGTAGAACTACTTATCGCAATTGTATTCTATGCTTGCAATCCTTCAAGATTTTCTCTAATGATTCTTTCTCCGATTGCTTTTGCTCCAATCTATAATCACCAACTGTTTGATTCTTTTAAATCCAATTGGTCTTCTCTCCAATATACCACAACAACTGACTGCTAGTAATTCTTCCCGATTGGTCTTTCTCAGCCACAATATGCTTCAATAATCCCAATTGACTCTTCCTTAAATGTTATTTCCATCACACCTAATTAAATTTGTTCAATAAATTCCAATTGATCGCTCATTTAGTCTCTACAATTATTCAATTCACAATTTCAACATTACAATCACAATTGATTAATCTTATTCTACAAATCTTTACAATTCACTCAACACAAATTTCTCCAATTGATATTAATTCTCCAATTTTTCCCAATTAATTTTGTCTTCACAATCATTCAATAGATGCTTCGATTTCTTCCAATTGAATTACTCCGATTAATTTTCCAATTTCAATTCAATTTTAATAACACTCATTTTTCCAATTGCTAATCTAGATCAATATATGATTCCCTATCGCTAATCTAGTCTTCACTTCCACATACACTCCAACTTATCACTTAATTTAAATTAACAATTGTTTATTCTATAATTTCCACTCTTTCACAACAACATTACTTTCCAACACATTTCACACACAATTGTCACACATTCAACAATATTACATACACATACAATTGCACATCTCTTCTTCCATACATTACACAAACACAATCGTACACACACTCACACACAATTGGCAAACTCACTGTATTACAAATCAACAAACACGAATTACACAATAGTTTTTATTTTTGGTGATTGGAAGGAGTGCTTGCTTTAATGAGGTCAACTAAAAACAATTGGAAAGAAATTGAGCCTAAATACCTATGCTGCTACCTCTCCAAATCCATCGATTGATTTTCTAAATGCCAATTAATATCTATACTATGCACAATACTATACTCATTTGGTAGCATATTGCATATAAACTCCTTGATACGTTCCCAATCAATAAAAACTATAAACTAGCATGAAAACTATCACTTTAGCCAAAAAAATACTAACAATCAGACTATATATTCGTAGTTGCATCATCAGGAATTGTTGCTACTTTACTTTATGGAGGAAGGACTACTCATAATCATTTTAAAATCCCTATTACTATAGACAAAGATTCATCATGCTCCTTGGCACTCCAATCTGACCATGCTAAACTCATTTGTGAAGCTTTGCTTATAGTGTGGGGTAAGGCACCTATGATGCACAGACATGTATTTGAAAGCGTAGATAGAGCATGTAGAGATATTATAGATGTAGTGAATCCAATACTTGACCACGTATTATTTGGTGGTAAGATTTTTGTTTTTGTGGAAACTTTTGCCAAGTGCTCCTAGTGGTCAAGCCAAGTGGAAGAGGAGATATTGTATTAGCATCATTATCACGATCCACTATATGGCAACACATCAAGGTTATGCAATTGACAATCAACATGCGAGTTGCACGGCTTATTTCTACAAGACGTGATGTAATTGAGTAAGAATCGTTTGTACGGTATTTATTAGAATTAGAAGAAGGACAATTACTTCTTCCATAATCAGGTTAGTGCCAAAATTACTAAATTTATGTTAATTTAGCTCATTAAATGAAAGTATTGAAGTATCCAAAAGAAAGAATTTTTATAAAAAGAACAAGTTAATGTACCATTAAATTAAATTATACCATAATAATAGAAATTCCTATAAATTAGTTACTAAATTAGTAATTATATTATTATTATATAATATCATTTAAAAAATAGAATAAATGTGCATTTATATTTTGAACATGTATTTGAAGTTTGAATTGTTTCTTAGCTAAGCCAATTCAATTTGATTGGTAATCCAGGTTGCCAACAATTGGATGCTATTGCACTTCTAGCTTCAATTTGTATACCAATAGACAAATGCTTGAATACAACTATTAGAAGGTTATTTTGAGAAGTGTATTAAGATTTTTTGAATAAATTCAACGATGCAGGTTATATGATGGAGCGTGTAATATTAGCCCCTACAAACAAGGTGGTGGATCAACTCAACAACTTTGCATGTGCATTATTACCAAGGATTCATATTGAATACCTTTTAGCAAATTTAGTTCCCACAAAAGATGGCCCTAATGCATCATTATATCTAGTTGAATTTTTGAATTCATTGACACTTGGAGGAATACAACCTCACAAGCTCATTTTCAAAGTTGGATTACCAATCATTTTATTGAGAAATCTAAATCTTGCTAAAGGGCTATGTAATGGAACTCGATTAATTTGTCGTGGCATCCAGGGATGAGTAATTGATGCTGAAATTGCTCTTAGTGAGCACAAAGGAAAGCAAGTTTTGATTCTAAAGGTATCATTGATCTCCATAGAATCTAATTGTCCATTTTCATTTCGTTGATGCCAATTTTCCATAGCTCTAGTATTTGCTATGACTATAAACAAGGCTCAAGGTCAATCATTCAATTTTGTTGGTATTCTCCTTCAACAATCATGTTTTACACATGGTCAATTGTATGTGGCCATGTCTAGAGGAAGTGAGAAGAAAAATTTGAAGTGCATAGTACCACTCACGAAATGTCCAAATGGATAATTTCGATTTGTGACTATAAATGTTGTCTACAAGGAGGTATTACACATTTGAAAAAGTGAGTTTGGTCCTTCCAACTATTTAAGGTGTGTCAAAATGGTTTTTTTAAGCATTGTGGTTTAGCATATATCATAAATTGAAGCATTTATATGTATATAATAGAAAATATATTTTTTCTTAAAATTAATGTTTTTGATGAAATTTGATCACTTTTATTTATATTGTGATCAGTAAATAAAAGATGACACACTAAAGAGTTATTTTTGAAAACTTCAATTGCAAAGCATTTGTAGTTTAAATTCTTCGCATCATGCAAATGTTGTATTGGCTCACAACATTTGAATTAGATTAATTGAATTATATTTATTTATAGAGATGTAAGTTTTCTAAAATGTTTGAGTTGTCACAAACATATACAAAAAATTGAGCTGTATATTTGTGATTTGAAGTGTTGATTGAATATAATCACCATTTTTTATTTTATTCATCATATTGCATTGTTGTTGCATTGCAGTGGGCTCCATTCTAGTATATATATATGAGATCTATGGATTATGTTTTCCACTTGGCTTTTGTTTGAAAGTCATTGCTTAATTATTATTCTAATAATATAAAATTTAGAATAATAATTAAAATTTTGCAATTCTAATAATACATAAATTGGGTTTTTAGACCACCCTTGGCCTTTAAACATTTTCAAATCATACAAGCATTTTTGATTGGAAAAGTCTATGTTTGGAATAATAACCAAAAGGAGTTAAACACCATATTTGAATACCATAATCATATAATTCATACAATATTAAAGATTAAAATTTGTAGGCATAAACTAAAAAAATCTGAAAAGAAGATCTTCAAGTTAAAATCCAAGTGAATTAATAAATTTTGATTTATATATTCATCATTTTTTCAAAAGGGTCATTTTGAGGCCATTTGATTGAGTTTCAAACCATTAGAGAACTTTAGTGGTTAATAAAGTTATATTCAAACTTCTTCACATCCATTTGATTGGATGATATTCACAATATGCACATCCAAAAACTCATTTTTGCAAAGATTAGTATCTATCAATTTATGGTAGTATTTATTGATATATAAAGATGTTTTTTCAACCCTTAAATTTATACATGTCTCTCTATAATGGGCATAATGTAATGGTTCATATAGTAAGAACTTGATCTACCTAAGCAAAGTTCTCAAAGAATATTTGCAAGCACATAGAATCATGTTTTATCCATCCCTCTAATTGTTTGTAGATTTTTGTGTTAGTTATTTAATATTTGTATGGTATAAATTTTTTAAACTTTGCTTTGCACTATTCTATGCTTCAAATGATACAAGTCAATTTTACATCCAAAAATAACATTTCTAATTCAAAAAAGATCCTTTACTAATAACTAGTATAAATAAATTAATTAAAAAACTTTAAGAAATCACCACAATTAGAATAAAAAAATTTGAATTCAAAAAGGTAAATTTTTGATAAAATTACAATAATTCAATTCACAACTAATTTTACAAGTTCATTGGTAAATATTGGGTTGTATAATTTCAGATTTAATTATATAGACATTATTTATAATTGCATGCCATAACTTTTGTTCAAAAGTCATAATAAATTATTCTCTTAAGTTGCATTTTATAATACATATTGGCAATTTTGGAAACTTGAAGAGTCCTTTGATTCTTTGATTTTGAATTTGTAAACAATACTCATTGAGACTTCAACAAAGTCTAGCTTCACCCTAGTAACTTATAGGTTGTAAATTTCAAAGACCTATAAATAGCTTGCAAGTCTTCAATGATTGCAATAATATTTGGATTGTGCAAAAGTCTTCATCCATTTTGGTTGGGATTGTAATTAAATGGCATCTCTATGCTTGTTTTGGGGATTGTAACCCAAAATGAAAATGGGCCTTGAAAGATAGCATTGTAAATAGAATGTTTTCTTCAAAATTAGAGAGCTAAATTGTTTTGTAGAATTTTAAATTTTGGCATAAGTTAATCAAATATGCATAACTTTAGAAATGGAAGCTTCTATCAACATTACTCAATTGATGAAAATTACCCCTATTCAAAAGATCACCTGCAAATATCCTAAACAAATTAGTTCTTTCAACCCCATACTTTTGGGTTGAATTTCTTATAGAATTTCTTGCCTTGTTTAATAAATAGTGAAAATATAAATTTATTTCCATAAATTTTTTAAGAATAAATGTAACTATGTCTTTAGAAATTTTTTACTTGAAAGATCATGTAATTCATTAATGTAAAGAATGATCATTTATGAACTATTTATATGAATGTGAATCCATGGTATAAATATTGTATTTTTTATTATTATGTTTGTTTAAACAATCTATTATTTATCATAGATAGTATTAGATGATTGTTCAATTGCCCTAATAAGGGCATTAAAATATTCATTTATGTCATGAATTTTTAACTTGTAGGTTATGACATTTGTTCCAAGACATTTACCTAAAGACTTGTTTTTAGAATAAGAATTTTTTTGTCATATAAATGAAAGAATAATGGCAATTCATGCTAATCAAATTCATTAAATTTCTTTCAACATTGCTACACTAAAATACCCAACTATTATATCAAAATTTAAATAAAAAACCTAAAGTTAATTTTTATGGATATTACTCTGAGAAGACATTGGAAAGCAAATAAACTAATGCTGCAAATATCAAAATATCTAAAAATGAGACAAATGCAAATCTTAAAATAATAAATTTGCCACCTCCTTAATGTTCCTATAATTAAGGTGTTGAAAATATATTTTTTTCTTCTATTAATTCTAAAAATGATAACCAAATCATTTTTTCCAACTTTAATTAATTATTTGACATGAAATGCATGACCCTAATAGCCAAATATGGTATTATCTAATTTCAAAAAAATTGATTACACAAAATTGATAAATAAAGATATATGGCTCACTAGGAAAGTGGTAGATGTTTTAGCTTAGGAGACATTATGGGAGGCAACCCATTCTTGACACACCCATTTTAGCAATATAGGCTATTCACTTTCTGTTCAAAAGAGATGAATAGTCATTAATTTTGGTCTCCAAAGAAATCATCATTTTCTAATACCATGGGAATCAATCCCTTAAAAAAATAGAAAAGTATTCATTGAAAATCAAACTATTGTAGAAAATGTTCCCTTCTCACAACAAAACTCTAAGGATGAATAGTTGCACTTTTGTCCTATACAAGAGAATTCTCTATCATCCATTGGACACTTATTATTCACAACAATGTTACAAAATTAATTATGGCACAATTTCCAATGCATACTACAAGAAAAAGGGGTGTTTTAAGTATAGTCCTAGTAGTATAATCTTTTAAGTAATGACTTTTAAGGTGTCTTTTTAGTAAAATTTTACTAAAAAGACACCTTAAAAGTCATTACTCAAAAGACTATACTACTAAGATTATACTTAAAACACCCCTTTCTCTTGTAGTGGCAATTGTGGCATGTTATGATTGGCTAACAAGTCTCCCAATATTGCAACCACCCCTTGGTTAGAAAAAAGAAGGTTTATATCACAAGTATGGGAGAAACATAATCTTTAGCTAAAAAATTCATAGTAATTTTGTTTTGAGAAAAAAAATATGGAAAAATCTAGAACCCTATAGATACATGTAATTACTTAAAGTGGTCAACTTAAAGTGGCCAGAAATGGGTTGCCTCCCTTAATGAGCAATTCCACCCAAGTTGTGTGATTCCTTGGTTGAATCATCACATCCTTTTCCCTGTGTAAATAAATCACACCTTCTATGGGTACTCTTTAGGCCCACTGATCTTTCCCCTGCTAGTTCGACGTTCAACACTAATAATTTACATAAGTGCTTGAAGTGATACAAAAGATAATTTTGAATTTCCATTATATCAGAATACTCATTTTGTAGATATATTAAACATAATTTTTTTTCATGTACAAAAAGGCAACCTGATGGGCTCATAGAGTGGTGGAGAACCTCAGTCTCTTGAAAATATATGTTTGCTCCACCCAAGTAGAAGAGGCAAAACCTACCCAGTCAAGGATCATATATCGCATGAGGATTGTCCAGAAGTAACGCAATACAGCCCAGTAAAAACCGCCAAACAGTATCACATTGACGGGTCCATCCATGTTTAGCTTCACGACTGCCTGCAGCAGACTAGGTTTCCCTCACAGACTATCATACCCAGTTAACAAGCTTGCTGCAACAATTAATATCAAGAGTATGCATCTACAATAATCTGCACAAGATTTAGATGCT
The DNA here is from genome assembly GCA_963969395.1 of Pseudoscleropodium purum. Classification (NCBI taxonomy): domain Eukaryota; kingdom Viridiplantae; phylum Streptophyta; class Bryopsida; order Hypnales; family Brachytheciaceae; genus Pseudoscleropodium; species Pseudoscleropodium purum. Next base: position 1,544,041 of record OZ017802.1, read on the forward strand.
CATGAGGTACAAAATCACAGGAGTCTAGATACAAGCAAAGTGAACATGACAAAGCAATTCTTGAGGAATACTCTACAGAGTTCTTGAATAATCGTTGGTGACATAGCTGGTGCTTAAATGCACCAGGCATGAAAAGAATTAGATTTGGAAGGCAACAGTACTTAAGTGGCCTCATTGCGAGGACACAGTGATTCGCGCAATTTGAATATTGCTCCAGCAGTGAAACTGGTCTCCCAGCAAAGAATATATGCGTTTAGAGTTCTAAGAAGTCTAACGCAGAACGTTGATGATAGTGATGAATCATACATTGTGCTCTGGCTCTGATAGCAAGCGTTCTGTTTCAGAAGGGGGTATGTCTTTCAAGGGAATCGAAGATACCCGAGTAATAGGAGTGGTATTCGACAATTTGATAGCAGCGATCTCTACTCGGAAAAATATCCATTGAAAGCGACGCAACATCTCCAGAAAGGAAAAGAAGAACACAGTTTTAAAGTTGTGACGTAGATGGGCCGACAGCTTGTATGTCCAAGCACCTCGCAACACCAGATTGCTGCATATTGCCCAGTAATACACCTGAAACATTACAGAAGTGAACTTCAGAATCGTATAAATATCACCAAAAAACAATGAAACGAATTATCTCCATGCATCGATGCTTTCAACATCTCGCAATTTTTACTGGAAGGATAGATAACTTTTGGGTATTGAGCAATGAAAATTTGGTTGACATAATTTCAGAAGAACCAATTTCATCATCGCTATGATTCTAGAAAGAACAAGCACTAATTTCCCAATTCGGCGGTTCTAAGAGAACGTCTTGCATTGTAATCACCTACCCAGGGGCGATTGTAAATCAAGGTAGGTCGAAGACACTGTTTAATTGGCTTCCATGGACCGTTCAACCACCTGCAATCATCCGATAATAATTTAACAGGTGCCAAGTGAGAATCACAGATCCAGATACGTCATTCTGCCAGGAGTGGTTGATTTGCCTACAGTGACAAATACTTATAATTTGAAGAAACTATAGCAAGAGAGAAAATGAACTTAGAGAGGATGAGATGCAAACCCAAGATCCCAATCCTTGGTGATATCCCACCAAAATGAGTAGCAGGAATTGAGGATTGCAAACAACACCCACAGAGGACGCAAGTGACTAAACCAGAATGGTAATTCTACGTGGTACTTGAGAGCTGAAATGAAGATAACAGGGAACGTCGTAGTGTACTTCAACGCTGCAGTCATAAAAAATCAGCACGTCATTAGAAGGATTCTCTCCTCTCCTCTCCTCTCACGTGAATAGAAGGATTCGTAGGTTTGAAAAGCATTGTGCAGGGCATGACTGGTAGCTAACCGTACAAGCAAAAGAGAGATAGAAATTTCAACCATATCAAATAAATATATCAAAATAGCACTAACATGAAAGAAAGGCAGTACCCTACCATTAAAAAGACACGTCTTATCTTTTGTATCATGATATTGTCGTAGGCACTGCAAGAATCTGCTCAAGTAGGGAAAAGCCAGAATAATGGGAATGTAAATAGAGTGACTTCCACAAGTATCATTGGCATCCAACCACGCCACAGTGGCAACCTGGTCAAAAGAAACAGGAACCTGATAAGAATCACTAAACTGAATTGAATCTGCGTAATTTAATATGAAGTTTTCATTACAACCATTTCAAAGCGAATCACCCCTCAACATTATAAACTGATCGAAAACATAATATCACAAACCCAAAAAACAAACAGCACTGCACACGGTCAGAAACAGAATGTACACTACAATCAGGGCCGAACTCTTAAGCTGCCTTTATGAGAAACACCTACCTGCCGATGATACATTCTACAGACTGAGCGCTCCAAGTCGGATAGAACCTGAAAGAAACAAAAAGAAATGTTCTACCCAGTAAGTTCTTACAGCGTCAGAATAAGTCAGCATACAGGTATAAATATGAATGCTGCACTACAAACAGCATATACTGCTTGCATACTTTGGCTATGGGTTCAACATATCACCAACAAATCAGTCAGCAAATAACACAGGCTGCACGGCATCGTGAGAACACAAAGTCACGTACTTTGGCCATGGAGGTCAGTACGTCCGCCACAAAGAAGTCTGCAAATGTTATTGGCTGTTCAAAATAAAACAAAACACAGAGATCGTTACGAATGCATGATTTTTTTCATTTACAAATGCCTTTCAGAGCTGTGATTGGAGCTATCTCAGTAGCAATACAAGTATAGATAGAAGCAACTAGAATTGAGTTCATCAAGGGCAAGCACCGGGAATGGCACAAGCCTGTGCTGAGCAGCTATCCCAGAAATTTAAAGTTGAAGACACTTCACTAACACATGTAGCACACAAAATGGCGGAACCATATCTATCTCAGTGCCATTTGACAGCATACCCCTACGTCAGAGACAACACTAAAGTGAATAAACGCACGTAAAAGATCTAAGGCTTTAGACGCCCTCAATGGTCTCCTCTACATGACTAGATTGTTATTCCATCTTTCCGGTGATCCAGCTCTTCCTTACTTTGTCTAATCTATTTCTCTATTTCCTGGTCAGAAGATAACCTGGATAGGAAAGGTAAGGCGGACAAGAGTCTTCAGGAAAAAAAATCGGGTTTGCCCATAGAATGCATCCATGGGGAGTCCCAACATCAATGGCACCATCACATAGAGCAAGACCTGTTAAACATTCAACGTTTCATCAAAAATGAAACCCAAAATAACTTTCGATAAATGCATCAGTAGATAAACACGAATGCGAACACTGCTGAGACTGAAATATAATACAAAACGCCATACTTCATAAGCTCACATTCGTGCACAAACCACTACTCACTATCCAAAGATAATACTCTGAATCAAGACAAATATGCTTAGCCATCTGAACGATTTTCATAAGGATTAGACTATTTTTGCCAGGCTACATAGAATTGACATACAGGAAAATCGGTAGAATACATAGAACGTAAGAGACTACCATAAATATCAATTATACAGATAGGTAGTGGCATTACACATATTTCAGAGAATAATGAAAGCTCTCAGAGAGCTACATCCTGGAACTCACACGCATCAATCTAGAGGGTAAAACGTTGCAAACAAAGGCACTTCAGATTTGATGATTAGTGAGCGCTTACTGGTTGTGAAGCTGCATGAGAGACCAATCCGTGTGAATAAAGATACAGGTATGCCGTCATGCTTGTAATCACAGCCACAGTCATCCAGGATGCTATCTGAGGCACGAAAGAGACACACTTCTCTTACATGTAGTATGTAAATCACTTCAGAACACCTTCTCTATACGAGAAGTTGATACAACACTGCGTAGTAACGGAGAAGATATAGAAGTATGCATGCTGATATTTTACGATAATTCACATCATCAAACCATGGATAAAACAAATGTAACAACCTAATGCCCAAATCCTTGATAAAAGAATACCACATACAGTCGAGCAACCATACGGACAAAACATCAACACAGTATGTTGTCGCGACATCTCACTTCAAGCCAGAACTAACGTTCATCCAGGAAGCTCAAATGGAAAATTTGGACTTTACCTTCCAGATTTCTTTATGGCTGACATGATTAAGATCTAGTTCAAACACACGGGCATAAGGTAGACGTGAAGTCAAGAACACCCAGACATTTATTCCCCACAACCACACCATCGCAGACTGCAATATCAAGAAGAAGAGAATTAGAACAGTTTTGATTCTTTGTCATGTTACAATTGAAATCCACAGAAATAGAACCAAATGCAGGCGAGGTAAATAAACCGAGACAGCAAATTTGCAAGACCTAATTCAGAAACGAATACAGTGCTAACCCTTCACAAGTCTTAAAAACGAATCACATCATTAGATTATGAGCATCACAAGCTCAAGCAACGCTAACCTTGCGGAACCTTCACAGGAGTATACAGCGCTCTTTATTATACAGTCCCAGAAAACAAAATTCGATTTTCCATAATTAAAAATAAGCACATTTGAATATGAACCAAGATGTTTTACATGGATCACAAAGTAACACGTCGTTGCAGAGTCATTTCAAAACATACAGACGAAGAAAATTAACTGTTGATTGCTCACCATTAGGAAGAGTGGATTATAATATAGAAATACTTCATAGAAGAATTTGTCCCGAGTCGTCACATTCATAATAACCATAGACTCGTAAGCTACCTGTACTCCATGGTAATCCAATATCCACAGCAGATTCTCATCAAAAAGGCACAATAACACCCAAGTATGCAAGGAAACAAGAATATTACAGCATTATCGACATTTACTTCGATAAAACCTGACATGCCAAAAAAATTCCATGTCGGAGGCACCACTAAGGGTGTCCAAGCACATCATAAAGAAGAAGGGTATTACCTTCAAGCAGAAGAGAATCCAAACAGCAAAGAAGATAGCCTGCAACCGGGACCCTTATCAACGTCAATTGTTCATCTCATCAAGTAAAATATCAGACTGCACGACACTGGACTATCAACGGCGTCGTATTGCCCTGATACTCTAGTATCCCAACAATAAATGACATATATCATATGAGACCCTGTAACAACTCAGTTCCAATGCATCATCGCAGTAAACATAAACATCAGAGGACTCGGTACTTGAGAAATGCAGAGCGGAATTACCTGGATGCCCCATGTTGCAGGAGCAGTACTCTTCATTGCGCTCTCTTCTGAATTTACTATCTTGTCACTCACTTCCTGAGTAACCCGGCCGCCCCATTCTGCAAAGTTTAATCCTTAAAATCAACTCACAGACGGTTGAAAATACGAAGCCTGTGCCTTCCTCGAAAACGAAAATTCCAATCGATGATCCGCACTTTTTAAGTGATATCCACCAGCTTCAAACTCACCTGAATCCAGATTGATCGACCTACTTCCAGTGCGTCGTAGTGGTGGACTCTTCGCCGGTCTCTTGTCCAATGAATGGAGAGACGATGGACTATGCACGTCGATGTTCAAAGAGGAACGAGACATTCCTTGTTGTCGTAGACCGGGGACCACTTGTCCATCTGCTATAACTCTTTGTAACACCTCACGTCAAGCCTTTTTTTCTTCAATCCTAGAGTTCGCTTCTTCCTCCCAGCATAAGAGATAACATCTGAAGGTACGGCACAAGCAAGTCAGATAAAACCACCTCAAAATCTCCACGGAGGTCAAATTAAGCCTATCTCTACATATTTTCTTTTCTGAAGACTTCAATTTGGTTCACGCTTCAGATAAAAACAAGCAAAATGCCGAACTGCAATAAAACCTCTTTAACTCTTCTTTTTCGTCCAATGAACCTCCACACCAACACCAAACTAAAGAAAATGCAATTCTGATCAAAATTCGGAACCTTGCTCACCGATCGTGGCAATCAGATCACGTCTTCTGGTGCCAAACTTAAATTAACCTCGATGCCATGCCTTGGAGTAATTCGCAGCAAGAATTCCCGGACTTCACAAAAAACCTGTCATACCCTAATTTCTCACAATCCTGAAATTCGTATCCGCATATCCACTTGCCCAAGCCCTAAGTTCAATCCAAAGCAACGATCTCCTCTGCAGGAAAACCCTACCGAAGTCCCCTTGACTCGAAAGATGGCTTCGAATTCGGAAAGAACTATTAAAACCTACAATGCAGGTCGACTCACCACGCTTCGACATTCATCTCCTGACTTATTTCTGTCCCTGTGCACGCATCCGCGAATTCGGCTCAGCAACGGAGCACACGACCACAACAGCATACCAGAAGAAAAGGCCAGGCGATAACGAAGCTTAGAATACTCTAGAGGTGCCGATTGGGGACAGAATAGCGAGCGGCCAAACACGGATCGCAACACGGGAAGGGGCGAGAAAGGGCTCGACGGAATCGCACGGAGGCGAGTAATGAGGAATCCCTCCGTAGGGAAGCTGCGATTTCTGCCGGGAGCCGCTTGCTTGCGCGAGATCTACGAAGCGCGAGCGAGGTCGCACCTCCAACGCTGATGCAGTACTCTCACCTCCCCCAACGCCACAGGACGCGCTGTTGGCTAGGCAGGAGAGCTGCGCACCTCCGGGAACGTAGTTAGGGAACGTCCCTTGGACCACGCTGGAAGGCACGGCACTTTAGAAAATGCAGTGAACGTGCCAAGTTCCAAGTTACTGAGAGCGATCTCATGCTCTATGCAAGAGTTGCTTCTATGCAAGTATGGAGACATTGTTATTTTGGAGTACCTTTATCTTGTTATCAAACAAAAAGTATTTGAAAAGTTCAAGTTCACTAATTTAAGTAGTTTTTGGAAGTGCTTCCCTTCTATTTACAAGTCTTCTTTGAAAGTTTTGACAATGAACTATTCTAATTTTCCTCTTGCAACTATTGCACACTTCTATGTAGAATTTCAATACATTTTGTCTTTAATATCAAGCTTAATCAATTCTAAATGCTTCGAAGTTTGTCCTAAGTTGATGCACATTCTTCCATCTCAATAACCAATTCTATTCAAATGAACATTGTGTTCAATCGTTTTAGAACAAAAATCTAAGAACATACATGATGTCATATCACTTCGCTCAAAAGTGATAAGGCATAATGCATGTTTCTAGATTCTTGAGTGTTGAAATGAATGGAAGGATATAATTTGAATCAAAATGGGTGTAGTGATGGAATAAAATATGTCTACCTTAATTGAGACCTTCATACACCCCTAGTTCATTTATTTTCATCTAAACATACTAATTAGATTACACTCATTCAATTAGTATAGCTTGCTAGAAGGTCTTGTACAATTCATACTCTTGGGCTTATTGAATTAGCTTAGGATATGACATGCATTCTTTAAATATTGCATACCAAAGTTACAAGTGTTCATTTTTGAGTAGATGACCATAAATTAACACAAGTCTAGATGTTAATGTTACGTTCATTTTTAATTTCAATATGTACTCATTATCAAAAATTGTCATGGTGTCTTTGTAAGATAGTTATTCATCAAATACATTAAATACAAACTCAATCATGATTTCATCTACTACAAATTTGTCACATTTTCATCTAAGTTACACAATGTTTTCATTCATCTATTCTTATTAAACCCTAATGACATCCAAACAACTTTTCAACAAAACCTTGTAGCTTGATGAAACCTTTGTGGTGACATTGCATTGCAATGGACTTCATTCTAATAAGTTATTAGGTGCAGTTACTAAAATGATACTTTCACACTTTGTACAAACTTGTAAGGTACTTGGTATTAACAAATATTTAGGTAGGAGGTCCATAAAGGGACTAAGCTCTAAAACCATCCTTTAATACAATGGTACTTGACATTGTTTTTTCAATTTACCAATAGCATTCACCAATTTACCAACAACAAAAGTATGAAGGGGGTGAGACACTTGTAGAGCCCCAACTTTAAAATTCTTAATTAATTCCACAAAGGTCCAAAAGAGGTGATTTTGTTGCAATCATGTCATGATCCTTGTCACAACTTTCGAACCTTGATGGATGGATGCATTGATAGATGAAAGAATTTATGATGATTGTGTCATGACTTTTGATGAATGGATGCATTTATGGATCATGAACTAATTCATGATGAAATATGCACTAGTGGATAAGCAAAGATTGCTCAGAAATAGAGATCTCTAGATGGTGAATTTGTGCATTGAAGTTAGACAACTTCAATTGAATGACAAGGGCATTGGAGTGCTTTGGATAGATATCTACATATGATGTATTTATGCAGTGAAGTTGACAACTCCATTTGGATGACTAGTGTATTGGAGTTACACAACTCCTAGATAAAGATAAGCATATGGAACTAGGAGTTAGATAATTCCAAGTAGAAGATCAAGATATAAATAAGAGATTTAGATAAGATATGATTGAAGAAGTATAACCAGGACTTTTACTTTAGTGGATGGTTTTAGATAGAACTATGGATAGAAAGCTAAAAGTAAAAAAAGGATTCTAGTCTATATTAAGGACTAATAGTCTTTATTGATAATTTTGGTAATATAAGATGGAGCTTGGGGATGAGGAAACAATCTCTTTGGAAATGAATCTTTTTCTATGGTTTGAACTCCTTATGAAAACATTTATGTCCATATATATATATATATATGTATTGTATTCTTGATTGGAGTCCATTATTGGAGGTCTATAATAAATCAATTTAGCAATTGGTGGTGAACAAGCCTCATATGGAATAAAATGAGCTTTTTGCAAAGGAGTGGATGTTGACTTTGTGGTCTAGTGGTGATCGATTTGGAAGGTGTCAGATGGGATTAATACCATGGAGATACAAGTCCATACATATGTTGACACAATGCCCTATCATACCCCATTTGCTTAGCTAGGTAGTAGGGCATGATTGGTCTACTTAAATTTTTCAAGTGGTTTGGAACAACGCTTCTTCCTCTCCACAACTCTAGACAAGAAGCCACACCAAGTCCTACCATAGTAGATCAAAATTTCAAGCTTATAGGCTATCACAACATAGTTTTCTAGTTCAAGGCTTAAAAAATTCTTTCAAACTTTCTAGTGCATCATCCTTCTCTTCTCTTGGGATATTTTTTGTGGTTTTTTCTAATGCTCAAGATTGTAGTCAATTGATTGCGCATATGGTCAACTACACCCTCTTGGTTTTTTTCATGTTTATAGTTTTACTTTTGACCTTCTATGGTTGTAAACGTCATCGTGTAGTGTCCATTGTTCCAATCGACAATGTGAGAGGTGGCTTGATATAATGTTTGCTTCCAATTATTGTTGCCATGGCTCAGAAGCAACGTTTTGTATGTTGCATGTGGTGGGTTCAACCATGATAATACATCCATGATGACATTGTAGAAGTTGATGTACGACATACATGTCCACAAATATTGGACATGAGTTACTAACAAATTTATTATACAAACTTTGTAACATTTGAGGCTTTAGTTGATTTATTATCATCTTACTTGGATTTTACTATAGATACATTTGATAGACCTCTCATTTTTGTTAAAAAACAAGTCAAGCTTATTTTGTACCGATTAGCACATGGTGTGAGTTGTGGTAGGATGCAAAACTTGTATGGATGTGGTGAGTGTATTATTCACAAATATATTCTAATCATATTCTGGGCATTAGGAATTGCTAAAGATGATTTATTTTTTTAGTTTATCCACACACCTTACGTCGATCAATTACAAAAATCATAGAAAGTTTTTAAGACATTACTAGATTACTAAACATACTTGATGTAATCAATGGCACCCATATTCCTTTGATATGCAAACCAAGTAAACAATACACTCCCATACTTGTTTATTCAAAAGAAATTTTGTGTGGTTTAAAAAAAAACTTATTCATAAGAATGCTACATAAGTCTTCTTCCATTTCAAAGATGCAATTTCTAATGCAATATATGGCTTGCCAAGGGTAGCAACATCCATTTTCTCTCTTCACTTTCTACTTCAACTTTGATCCCATGTTTGTCCCCTTAGCTTCTTCTCCTCCATGTTCTTCCAAGTCTCTTCTCCTTTCTTCTCCTTTGATCCTTTCGTATGAATGTAAGTTATTCTAGTAATTTAAAAGCTAGAATGGCTTAAGAGCATCTTCACCAATAATCTCAAATGTTTTTTGGATGTTTGGGGCATCCTAAATGAAATCAGATTTTTTAATTTTTTGTGAGATTGGAAAATCATACAACCTTCTAGAAAATCTAATTTTTACACAGATCCAACAGTTTGTTAAAAGTTACGCTTTTTTATACCTCCAATTAATTAAGTAGAATAGAACATTATTCTGTTATGATAATATGCATATTTTTTTCCTAATTTGAGGCTCTACTCAAAACTAAAGTCTTTAAATCTTTTCCAAAGTAGAATTTGAGTTATACTCGTGTTCAATCAAAAGTTCAACAATGCCACATTGCCAAAAACCAAGTAGCCTTGAAAAAAACATTGTGTTGTTCTTTGTTCAATCATATCTCACACATACATTGCTCTTAGATCTAGTTATTAGTGGTGAGATACTAAAACCAATCAATAATAAGATCCTATAGTTATAAATTATAAAAATTAGATAAAATTTGATTTACATCCCTATTCTTACAATTTATTTTTTCCTCAATTTCCTAAGGAATTTTAGGTGTTAAATCTTAATGAACCAAGTTGTATTTTCTGGCAATATACTATTTTTAGTCATCTATTTACAAACAATTTTTTCATTTTTTTCTTTGAGATTTTCACATAGACTTTGATCTAGGAGTCATGGTTGTCATAACGGGTGAGTTAGGGTCATCGGACGGGACGGACGGACGGTCTGGATGGCTTTAATTTTGTAACTTGTGCAATTTTGCGGAATGACATGTCACCTCATTCACGCCCAGCATGTTCCTTAATCCACATGGCATCCACGTGGCCTATTTTTCCATTATCAGAAAGTCAACTATGTGTTGACTGTATCGGACGGGCGGAACCTCTAACGGACGGGCGAACCGGACGTCCGTCCACTATAACAACCATGCTAGGAGTAGTTTGAAGGTGCAATAATTTTCATAACTTTTGGCTATACACTTAAATTTTTTTTGTATGATGTGTAGTTTCTTTTTTAATATGTGCAACCAACTTTAAAAGAAATTCACTTTTCCTAAGAATAAAAATTGAACTTGGTTTTCTAAATTTATATATGTGATAAACTTTGAATCATCCAATTCCAACTAATGAAATGAAAATTTATGAGTTTAAGGTTGTTGGTAGTCGTTAGATGTCAACATCATACTACTAAAGTCACAAGGTCTTTTGTAATGTCACATTTTTACACTCTGTGATATTACAGAGGTATAGTGATATTATGGATGTTAAGGTATTCTTGGCTTCACACTTCATTCCACTTGCACGATTCTATGATTTTCTAAGTGTTCTTGATTCTAATATTTTATTGTTACTATCAAGTGATTTGGAATTTTTATTAACTTGAAGCAATTTTGAATTCCACAACAAAGTCTTTACAAAGTCCTTGCAATTTGAGAAATTTGCATTTCAATTCTTCAATTTTGGTCACCATTGGTTGTGAAAGAAGAAATTTATCGAGTAGTGGTGTTCTTGAGTTCAGCAATACCTCCAAGGTATCTTCTTCACATTTGTTTTGAACAAATTTAAATTCATGTATAGAATGGTGGTTTGAACATTGAGTTTCATTTGAACTATTTGAATGTCATTTGAGTTTCAATCTAATTTCACACAAGAGATTGATGTAATTAGACCCAAATTGGAGCACTTGGAACAATTGGAGCATTTTTGGAGCAATTTGACTTAATGTGAGCAATTTGAGTTTCATTTGAACAAATTGGGTGAAATTTGAGCTTCAATTCAACTTAATTCTAAGAGATTGATATAATTAAAGCCAAATTGGAGCAATTAGAGCATTTTTTGAGAGTAATTTGACCTAATTTGAGTTTAATGTCAACAATTTGATTTAGTTTGAGCAATTTGAGATTCATTTGAACAAATTGAGTGCAATTTGAGCTTCAATTCAACTTAATTTCAAGAAATTGATGAAATTAGGAGGAATTTGACTTAATTTGAGCTTAATGTCAATAGTTTGATCGAATTTCAGCAATTTGAACATCATTTGATCTAATTTGAACAACTTGAGTTTCATTTGAACAATATGAGTCGAATGTTATCAGTGCAATGTAAACTAATGTCAATAGTTTGACCTATTTAAAACTTAATTTGAATAACTTTAGCATTTTTTGAGGCAAACATAAACAATTGAATATAATTTCAATGGTTTGATTTAGTTTGTGTAATGTCATGCACATGAATTGAATTTAATCAATTTGGCAAAATTTGACCTAAATTTTGTTATTGAATATATGTTGATGTGTTATGGATGTTAGGAAGCAAAAGCTGGAATGAAATAGAGCATATTCAAAGAGTGAAGATTTTTGGAGTACAGGTTATAAAAGTGCATTTTCAAACCATTATTTTTTGTTTTCACATCCTAAAGTACGAATTTTAGGATTCGTGATTATCATCTTTTGTAGACTATGGCTCGAGCTTTATTTACAATTGATGACTATCTGGATGTTGATATTGATAGTCTTGAATCTATGTCCATTCAAAGTTCAAAATGTTTAGCATTTCATTTTAGGAAAGAAAAAGCAACAACTTGTTGTTACAATGGTAAAGTTGATAGTAAACATGTTAGCCATCCTACCATTCATTTCATGCTCAATGAGCTTTTTATAGGTAATACACTCAATTCTCAAGGATTTCTTAAATCCATTAGAAAATATAATCAAGCGTTTGCGTTTACAAGTATGCGTAGTAAATTTTAGTCTAGCCAAGCAAAGGGGCAAGGAATATATACTTTTTGTATAAATGGAGAGTTATGCCATCACATTGGAGATTTAGAATCCGAAGTAGATCACGATACAAGATTTGTGCAAATTTATTTTTTTGGTGATGATTTATAAACCAATCGTCACATAGAGATCTTTGATGATTTTGACCTTGAGATTGTTAATAACATCCAAGAGGTTTTAGAATCAATCAATGTATTGATTCGTGGTTTTAAGTCTTCACGTCATATTCTTTTGGGAGGACATAACATGGGACTTTGTATCACTGGTGAGATTCATACCAATGAACATCGTCATCGATGCAATTGCCCTACGGTTCCAAAGGTTGCTACTATTGTTCTTAACGAACAACATTTAGAATTTGGTCGAGATATTATTCTTTACCAACATGGTGGAAATTTACAACAGATAAAGGAAATTCATCTAGCTTATGATGTTTTATCCTACCCTTTGTTGTTTCTGGATGGTTGATGTGGATGGTCACCTACTTTCAAAGGAAATAGTGGGGTGACTTTAAAGTCATTTGTCTAGTATATGCTTCATAAGTGACCTCAATCTAATATATTGCACAGGGTAGGTAGATTATTTGAACAATATATAGTAAATCAATATTTGCGTATAGAACATAAAAACTTGTTTTTTATTAAACAACATCAAGCAAAACTTCGAGAAGAATGTTATCAAGGCACTATAGATGCTATGCACAATGACAGTGGAGGACACATTGGGTGCCACATTGTTTTACTTGTTACATTTATTGAATCTCCTTGATACATGCAGAAACTTTTTCACAATAGTATAGTCTTAGTTAAAGTTTTAGGCAAAATGGTTTTATTTGTCATAATGACATGTAATCCAAATTGGTTTGAGATTATTGATGAGCTTGAACCTAGTCAAAGTCTTCCCGATCGTCTAGATGTTGTAGTATGTGTTTTTGAGCTCAAATTAAAAGTAATAATGAATAAATTTCATAAAAAAAAATGTACTAGGGTAGACAATTGCTTTTTGTTATATTATTAAGTTTCAAAAGCGCAATCTCCCTTATGCTCACATTCTTTTTTGGTTGAAAGACAAGGTCAACAATTGTAATCTTGTAGATAGAGTTGTATGTGTTGAGATTCTAGATTTGAATAGGCAACCACAACTTTATGCTATAATTGCTAAGCACATGATGCATGGTCCATATGGTTTGGATAATCCCAACTGTCCGTGCATGAAGGATGGAAAATGCTCCAAGCACTATCCAATGCAATCTCGAGATACCACTGAGATGGATGGTGATGGTCATGTTTTGTATCGTCGTCAAAATAACAATCGCTAAGTTGAAAAACGTATGCATGGTCAAATTGTTCATTTGAATAATCGATGGGTTGTGCCATACAATTCATATTTAATAGGCTATTTTAATTGTCATATAAATAAGGAGGTTTGCAGTTCAGTAAAAATTGTGAAATACCTTCATAAATATATTTTTAAGGGTCTAGTGTGTGGCGTTGTAGAAATAGATGAGGTTGTTGATGAGATTAATGAATTTTTAAAGGGACGCTATATTGCTACGCAAGAAGCATATTGGAGGCTCTTTAGTTTTGAAACCAACAACAAGAGTCATAGTGTTTGTTGTTTATCTGCTCATCTTCCTGATCAACAATATGTTACTTTCCAAAAAGAAACATCTTTACAATCAGTGATTGATCAAAATACTAATTAAAACCAAACTTACAAAGTTTTTTGAATTCAATCACCACATTCGTGCCTTGATTGCTTCTGGAAATCAAGGCAATCATATGCTTCTTCGATACATGGATCTTCCATTGCACTATAAGCGGAATGAGAAGAATCATTTGTGGAAAAGAAGACAATGCAAAATAATTTTTTTTGGTAGAGTAAACATGGTTCCTATAGGTACCAAATTATTTTATTTGTGTTTGTTGTTGACTCATATTGAGACACCAATTTCGTTTGATGACTTATTTTGTTTTCAAAATACGGTACATTTGACATACAAAGCCGTTTGCATTGCAAGAAGACTTTTACAAGACGATGGTAAATGGAACAATCGTCTCCAAGAGGCAATTGTCATTTCATTCCCTAAACAAATTCGACAATTGTTTGCAACACTTCTTGTGTTTGAACAATTATTGAATCTTCTTGGTTTGTTGAAGAGACATATTGACGCTATATCTAATAATTGGCTTAATAACCAAAATTGCTATAGTAAAGCAATTTTGTTCATTAATGAATATTTATTGTTTAATGATAAACACATTGAAGATTTTTTTAACATTCAAGATTTAAATGAATTTGGCTATCCAAATATTGTTGATGTTGGTGATGATGCCAATAACAACAATAACTTAGATAATTTAAACATTAACTTTATAGAAGAGGATGTGGATAAACTAAATGAAGAACAACGCATTGTTTTCAATGCAGTTACTAATGCCATTTTAGAACCTCATCTTTCGTGTAAATTGTATTTTTTGAATGGCCCTAAGGGTATTGGTAAGACTTTTGTATACAATACCATACTAGGTTATCTTCGAGGTTGTAGTATTAAATGTATAACAATGACAACAAGTGGAATTGTTGCTTGTCTTTTGAATGAAAGACAAACATCATATTCATTTCTTGCCATTCCATTACAATTGCATGATAAATCAACATATTCAATTAGTGTCCAATCATCATTAGCTCAAAGTTTATGTGAAATACAATTGATTGAAGCTTGTGTTGAACATAGATTTATGATCGAAGCAATAGATTGATCATTGCAAGATATTTGAAGTATTGATACTCTGAATGGCAATCTTGTAGTTTTATATGGTGGTGATTTTCGCCAAACTTTACTTGTCGTTGTAAGTGGAGATTGTAAGCAAACTATTGAGGCTTGCTTGCAACGTTCATATTTGTTTCTATTAATGCAACATTTTCATTTGACCACTAATATGCGTTTACAAAGTCAACCAAATTTTCAACAATTTTTATTAAATATTGGTGAAGGCAAAATTGGTTCAAAGGTAGAGCTACTGCTTAGAATGGTTGCGCATGAAAATTCTTTAAATGGACTTATTGATGCAATTTTTGATAATCCAGTTGATTTCTTTGAGTGTGTAATTTTGGTTGTCTGAAATGATGATGCCCAAGAAATCAACTGTAAAATCACTGACCGTATACTTGGTGATGTGCATTAATGTTTTAGTGTTGATTTTATTCACAAAAATAAAGAACAGGACCATCATTATCTAGTAGAGTTTTCAAATTCTCTACATTTTAGTAGTTTGCTACTTCATCAATTAAATCTTAAATGTGGTCAATATGTAATGTTGCTAAGAAATTTAAATCCAGCAAAAGGTTTGTGCAATGGTAGTCGTTTACGTTTATTACAAGTATCTCCATCTGTATTATTGTGTGAAATTGTGGAAGAGCATCATTGTGACCAAAAAGTGTTGATTTGAAGAATCACACATCATTGCAACAATAGCCACTTGCCATTTACACTATGTCGAAAACAATTTCTTATCACTGGTGCTTTTGCAATGATAATTAACAAATCATAGGGCCAATTATATAATTGAGTTGGCACTTAACTTCGAAATGAAGTATTTAGCCATGGTCAATTATATGTAGTTTTGTCTCGTGGTAGACATCTTGCAAACATTAAGGTCGCTAATGACAATTCAAAAGCCATGGGAACGGTAAAAAATGTGGTTTATCATGAGTTTTTTTGTATAACATTGTCTTAGAGATTCCTACATGTATTTACATTTGAATCAGGTGGATGGAAAAGTTAAGAGTTTGTTCCAAACTCTACATGTTTAGGGTTAATGCACACTTTGTCAATGTTCCTTTCCATCCAACTACATTCTTTTGGTGTTCATTATTATTTCATTGTCTCAATTGAAATAGCGTACCGTATGAATAAATATGATAAGATGATATTTGTAGTCATTTTGCTACAATCTTTTATAGTCAATGGAAGGATATTTCAAAGCATCCATCTTTAGATGCAATCTACTTATAAAATTTATCACTTTTGTTTAAAAGTATGCAAATAGCCAAATATGCAAAGATTCTAATATACAAATTTTAATTTTAATATATCTTTCTTTTCTTTTATTCTAGATTGCGATATATTCAAATGATTATGAAGATTTTTATAATTTACTATCTAAATCTTTTATTGAAAATTAGAATCTTTATTCTACATTTTTATAGGTGAAGATTTTGCATATTCTTTAATTGTAAAGATTTTGATTCCAAAAATACTGAAATTATTCTACATTTCATCATACATATATTTGTAGATTTAATACAAAGATTAATAATTTTCTAATTGAAGATTTTCTTGAAATTGAAACTATTGCTCTACATATTCAAATGTGAAGATTCTACTTACATTGTTCACTTGATTAATTTCTTTTTATTGCAATGTTTTCATCTTTGCAAAGGATTTTTTTGTGAAAATTATAATATAAAGGTTTTCTTTAATTATTTTCTATTGCAATATATATATATATAATTTATTTATTTATTTATTTTTAATTTTTAAAATTTTCAAAGAATATTGTATGAGGATGTCAATGTTTTCATTTAAAGATTATACATACTTTATTTATCTACATTCTATCACATGAAAAATTGATGAAAGTAATATATTTAATGCGTAGCAAAGCAAGCACCAACCACTAGTTTATAACTAAATTCTTAACAATTCGGTACTTTAAATTGATCATATCTCACTTCTTTCTACTTACTATTTTTTCAAGCATGAATATGAAATATTTTTTATTGAATTAAAAAAATGTATCTCCAACTTTTTTTTCCAACATATTATAGAGGGTTCTAAGATGTAGGATGTATACATTTTTGAATTAAAAGTTTGAAAGATGAAACTTAATCATTTGGGAAGAATTGAAAATACTTCTTTTTGAAATTCTAGCATCATGATCTTGCGATT
This sequence comes from Pseudoscleropodium purum, assembly GCA_963969395.1. Taxonomy (NCBI): domain Eukaryota; kingdom Viridiplantae; phylum Streptophyta; class Bryopsida; order Hypnales; family Brachytheciaceae; genus Pseudoscleropodium; species Pseudoscleropodium purum. The sequence continues at coordinate 1,561,350 of OZ017802.1, forward strand.
TATAAGGCTTCTTACTTTGGAATTATTAGTGTAGTTTAACCCCTAATAATCCAAGGGGAGTATACTTTCAAAATGGAACAAAATTTCCAAGAATTGGAGCAATTTTTTTCTCATTTTTTCTTGAGATCAGATAGAAAGTCATTTTAAGAACATATTATTCACATTGAAAGTGAGCACCTCAAAAAATTTCCAATTATTTGACCATATGGTTTAATACAATAGATATTTAAGTTTTAAGTTTTATTTTAGTCAATAGAAAAATTAGGCAACAAATCTTGAAGGAGCATATCTCAGGTGAGAATATTTTGAAATGATGACTTTTTTGCGCTTACTATGAAAGACAAAAGAGTTGAGGATCATCTAAAATTTTGCAACATTTTTGTCATGTTACATTTTTTGGTGGAGTTTGCAATGCATGGTGGTCATTAAATTGAGATTAGTGTTTGTAAGAAAAACAAGAATGGGCACATTTGTTTTCTTCTTGAGCTCTTTGGATTTGCCCTATTTGAAGTGGGCAACAATTACATTGGTTGGTTGATTTTTAGTCCATGTCTAAACTGAACCAAAAAACTTAAACTATGAACTATTTTACACTATTATACTTTAAAAAAATTCCACAAGGTAGAGTTTAATTTAAAATTTGATGAAACTACTACCATTGGATTTACAACACAATCTATTTTCTTGAAATAATTTTTATTAAAAAAAAACCTCAAAATTTGAAAACAGGAAGCTTAAAAAAGAGGGGCATTGATTAGAGAATGGTCATTTGAGTCACTAGAGGGTTAAGGAATTAATTAAGAGATCATCCATAGTTGGATTCACTAAAATATAAGTAGTAAAGAGCAAAGATTTTAGCATTCTTTTACAAAAGAATGATTTGGGAAGATTTTGGCCTAACACATCAAATCTCTTTTAGAGGCTAAACAAGCTCTATAATTGGTATGAATGTATTTTGGGAATTCATAAGCTAAAATGGCCTAAAGAGCCCCTTCACCAGAAGATTTTAACTTAACTCACTTGTTTACTCCAAACCAAGCTGCCCATTTAAACTTAACTGAATGATTTGCATGTATACACTTAATTATGTTCTGTTTTGTAAGGAATTGGGATCATAAATTTTCAAGGAAAAGGAGTTTTGTGAATCGTGTAAACCTGTACTTCTTAACAGATTCCAGGCACAGAATGGAGTGCTACAGAAAACAAATAAATAAGATTCGCTTGACAGCCCTTAGTCTAGCTGTGATGAGCCCAGGTGTATAAATTAAAATAGGATTTCTGCAACCATATATCCTAGGTAATGTGAAATGGAGCCTGCTTCTGACTTAACTGCAATAAAAATCACTGAATCTTGCTCAATCATGGGTTATCAAAACAACAAGATTGTGAACTCTAACCATGGTCAGCATATCCAAGGCTGCCACATCTCTAATGATACCTGGGCTGCATTTGGGGTTAAAATTTGAGAGTAATCAAATGCACCATTTCCAAATTCATTCTGAGCAGTCCGAGAATTACATTGCAAACAAAGACAACTGAATCATATATAAGACCATCCAACACATCCATCTACTTCATAAAGTATTGAAACTACACATGATCACTATACAGAGTGAAAGAACCTTTTATTTAGAACACATATGAGTACATCAACAGTTTTGTATAATGCACACAATGCCATACTTGCATGTTCTTTGACATCTCTAAGCTGGAAAAAAATACACCACCACCACCATTGCTAACAAATTAGGCCTTTGCAGCTTTCTCAACAGTCACTCCTTTCCAGAAGGCCACATAATCCTGCAACCGCTATTATTAGTTCACATACTGTCGAGTCCCAATTTCAAGGCAACGGTGTCACTCTCTCATTGGTCAGTTAGAAAGATGCAACCTGTAACCCATAACTTTTCCATATGATCAACCTAAAACTATGTAATATCAAAGTGGGGTTTTAAAACTAACATCCCAAAGTAAATAGTGGAAAGGAGTAGAACCCAATCTACAAGCCCTTCTTAGTTGCATTCTTACAAACTACTACTAAATCTGATATAGAAGATATGCAAATGCAAAAACTTAGATTGTCAGTTAAAAATGCCATTGCCATTACCGTTTGTTCAATGATGGTAATCCAAACCAAGGTTACCAAAAATAATTTGCAGATAAGTAGCTCACTTGCCGTCCAACAGCTCAATAGGTACAGACATGCAAATGATTTTTAAGAACCCTGTCCTTGACTGCCATCACCTGGTCTATATTCACAGAGCTCTGCCTAACTGGCAACTTCTAACACCATTCAACACTTCACGCTTTCAGGCAACAAATCTGCCAAGACGCAAACATCGGCCGAGGCCTTCAAGCAAACAAGAAGATCAATCCACACCTCAAAATTTCAAGCCAGGAAGGGAATTTCATGTCAAAACAGAGTGAAATCATCTACATCTGCAGAAAATGGGTACGCATGTTCCCATCCACTTCAAAAGGAAAGATGCAACCAAAAATCTTTGACGGTTCTCACGGTCCCAACGCACCTTGATGTTCTGTGCAGCAGGTTTTGGCGATGGGTAAAACCACGCAGCATCCTTGTTCTCCTTGCCATCCACTTCTATGGTGTAGTACGACGCTAGCCCTTTCCAACCTGCCCAATTAAGAAAGGAAACCCCGATTCAGAGTGGTTGACAAATTCCCCTAATTACAATCGAAATCACGATCATAAACTAAGACCATCTCAAACCAATAGAACCATCGCATTCCATTTAGAGAAATTGTAGCTTTGTAGGGCAGTTAAGAATAAACATTTCAAGCAAAGGTTCTCACACAGACATCACAATGACTTCGATATTTATAACTAAATCAAGAAAGCTCCAACCATTTCAAAACGACTAGGGATGAACTCCAAATTCTCTAGCCGTTTCACATGCCAATTACACCTCAAAAAACCTTTCTCCTCGATTGTGCCACCCTTTAAATCAAAGTTTTTGTACGAAATGCCAAAGAAATTAGTACCGCAAGTGGTGTGCGTGTTGCTGGGCTTGGCGTACTTCATGTCGACGGAGGAAGGCGGGAAGTAGACATTGCCCTCCACCACTTCGTAGGAGTCGGTCGCGGCGATCACTGCACCGTTCCAAATGGCCCGGGTCGTCATTGCAGGTTTGCAAATAAAGGAAGCTTCAGTCACAACTGAAGAAGGCGAAGCTATTCGATATCGCAATTGTGGCGCTTGAACTTCGACAACGATGAGGATGAGACAGAATGAGGATTACTTGTGATAGACAAGAATTTTGTGGCAATCAATTTAGCAATTGACGGAGAATAAGCCTCACCAGGAACGGAGTGACGGAGTTTCTTGCGAAGGAGCGGCTGTCTCAGGGCGGTCGATTCGAAAGGCGTCGGATGGGGCTGATACCGTGGAGATACTCCTGTGCACCTCTATCCGGGTATTGACTGTGAGGTATCAAGCGGGTGTAGGGGCAGGCTTTGAAGGTTTTCGTAGTTCTCTCTACAATTCGGTGCTTCACTGCTTCAGAATGGTTTTGCTACGTTGCTTTGGATTGAACTGAGGGCTTGGGCTAGTGGATATGTGGATACGAGGTTCTGGATTGTGAGAAATTTGGGGCATGACAGGGTTTCGGTGAAGTCCGGGGATTCTTTCGGCGAATTTCTCCAAGGCATGGCATTGAGTTTAAATTATGTTTGGCATGAGAAGACGTGATTTCATTGCATTAATCTGTGAGCGTCTTTCTAAATTTTGATCAGAAGTGCATTCTTTTAGTTTGGTGTTAAGACAGATTGTTGTCCTCGACTATGGACTAATCGAAGAAAAAGAGTGCAGCAGATTTCCTTGCAGTTCGGCATTTTGCTTGATTTTATATGAAGCGTGAACCGAATTGAAGTCTTCAGTCAATTGGGATGCTTAATTTGACCTCCGTGGAGATTTTGAGGTGGTTTATGAGGACTTACTTGTGCCTGTATCCGCAGATGTTATTTCTTACGCTGGAAGGAAGAAGCAAACCCTAGGATTGAAGTGAAGAATTTTGACGTGAGGCGTTGCATATTCACATGGCTCCATTCCTCTAATAATTCTCTCAATTTCGCTCCTCTTCTGGGAATTTGTCCAACTTCGGTGGCGGGAGCTATGGCGCTGCTCCCAGCTTGCGCCATCGCTTGCGCACCATCATCTACTGCGCCTCCCCCTGCGCTCCTGTCGTTGCCGTCCGCCTCTGCCAAATTCGACGACTGCAGCTTCAGGAGCTTTCGCAGGGCGAGATTTCGACCCCGCCACTCTCTCCCTGCACATTCCCAGGGTTTAGGGCGACAGGGGTATGTGCGGCGACGTTTGCTCGTTCGGAGTAGCGGCGATAGCGATGGCGACGGTAAGAATGAATTGACCGAGAGTAATGGCGAGAGTAAGGAAGGGAAGGAGGCTAGTGCCAGCAATTCCGGGAGAGTGGACGTAGAGATTTCGCCCTCCGTGATGAAGCAGTTGGAAACTGTGACGAAGAAGGACGCCACGAGCAAGAGCGATGGCTTGACGATGACTGGACTTATGGAGATTTTGGAAGAGGCGGTGAAGTCGGGGGGAGGCGAGAAGAGCAGTAGTAGTGGCTTGAGTTTGATCGAGCAGAACATGAAGAAGAGGCGAGAGAGGTTCGAGAGTGAGGAGAAACCGAAACCCACGGTGCCACTCTCCTTCGACGTGGAAGCCCGAAACGACGAGAATCGCTTCGATGGCGCCTACTTCGCGCGCCTGGAGGATCTTGGCGATGAGCCTTTGGAGATTAACACGTTGGACGACTTTTACCCTGCTTTTATCATTCTCATGACCGACGCGTTGCTTGAACTTGGGGATTTGATGAAAATGTTAGGCGACGGGGAGTTTTTCTCCACGCAAGCCATGTTGCGCGCTTCGCCTGTTCCGAAAACGGCCTCCACCTTGAAAACCTTTCCCGAGGATATCCAGCTGCGCAGATCGCTCGACAACATTCTTGTGTACGTGCAATCTCTAGGGTTTTATATTTCTTCCATGTTCACCGGTCCGGACGGCTTCTCTCTTAATATGGACGAGAGCTTGACCACTGAAGCGGATTTACTGTACAACATGTATTATAAGTATAAGCACAAGGAGACGCTCACCGTACCGTTGGATGAGACGGAGCTTCTGGAGCATGCGGTGACTGGCCATGGGTTTGAGCCTTCCGGTAAGGCGGTGAAGTGTCGGCAGGGGTTGATCTTCTCTGGCAATTGGAGAACGACGCCATCGCTTGCTCGTCAGGCTATGCAGAAAGTGTTGGACGCGAAATTTGAAGGACTTGTTGCAATTTTGTTAGATAGGGTGCCGGAAACAAATGCCAGTGGCGTTCTCATTGCACACAAGCATGAGCTTTTGTCGTTCACGTTCTCAGAGAAGGGAGATGTCGTACTTGCCAGTGGCCTTGTATTTGGCGTTGCGCTGGGGGCCCTGCAGTTTGCGAATGCAGATGTAGCGTTTGATGAGGTGAATTTCCAAGGGGCTCTTGCGCCACTGGGATTGTTTGGGGTAACTGCTGGTGGATGGTTAGCTAGAAAGGCAGTGGCTGCGTTGTACAATGTTTCTCACATGGTTAGGTTGCCGTTCTCGTTACCAGTTCCACATCTAGGTTTGTTTAGTACAGTCGTTCTCTATAAGGGTTGTTTACCCGAGCGAACTTCCCTATTAGACCTCTCTTTGTCAAGCACCTTCGCTTCTTTGACCATTTCAGGAGCTCTCATTGCCGCTAGTTTCACTCAAGGAGAAAGCTCAACGGCAGTGGCTGATTTTCAAGGCTTGCTGTTGGTACCAGAGCAGTTGTTCAGATATTCCAGCGCTTTTACATGGCTACTCCACAAGCTTTCTATTGCAACTTTAAGTGGCGAAATGGGCGAGGATTTGAATCTGGTGCTTAGTCCTCTGGCATTAGCAGGTGTACTAGGTCTTCATTCCTCAGCCTTGGGGTTGCTCCCGGTTGGTATACTCGACGGGGGCCGCATCGTGACAGCGATTTTCGGCCGAGGTGTGCAGCATGTGGTGACGTCGATTGTGTTTTTTCTCATGGCGGTATCGTTGGCTGTGAACGAGCCTTGGTTGGCACTCGCGTGGATTGTAGGTACGACTCCAGCATTGATGGATGACTGGTTCCAAATTGACGAGGCCACACAACCCAGCTTCATTCGGAAGGCTTTGGGATTAGCAATGGTGGTCGCTGCTGTTGGTGCTTTTGTTCCAACGCTATCGTGATGGAGTTGGTTTTTCTATTTTTATTTGTCGAGCCCACATTTTTTTGCCCCTTCACAGGGAGTTTCTGGAATTCAAGCATTTAAAGTGGAAGGTGTTACAGAGCAGAATTTTATGGAACAGGGAACAGCCAGCATGTGCCAGAGTGCATTTGTGGACAGTATTATAGTGATAGTGTTCATATTGGACCCAATTGGGATTAGCATCCATGAAGGATATACTGTATGATCATACCACTGTCGTTTCTCCGTTTTTTCAAGAGTTCGAACTGTAAGATTTACTGTCTTCTGTCGTTGGTTTGGGGTTTTGGAGGTTGAACACGATGTCGAGTTTTAATGTGCTGAGGAAAAATTACCTCGTTTTTATTATGTAGGGAGTATGTGTTTGTAGTCCCGACTCCCTCTTACTTCAAGACACAGCAAGTAAAGTAGTCTACTCATGATCAAATCCAGAGTGATTTAGGGGCATGTGTTTGTTTCATATAAATAAACTTCTTTCCTCAAGTAGTACTGGCTTATGGTCATTTACTGTTATTTTCGGTCCATTCAAAAAGAGCAGCCATTGGTGGCAAAAGTAGGTGTCCGAAGGCCACAATTAGACTGCAAATAACTCGATTTGAAACTAAATGTGTTAATTCCAACTCCTAAGGCTCTACCCAATTTGCTAATGATTTTTCAGTTTTACACCGGTACCGAAGCACTTTCAAGTTTCAACCCATATTGTCTTACTCAAAGTTGTTGCACTTAGTGGTCTGTAGCGAACGCGTCGCACGCCTTTGGACTCTAATCTGTAAAATCAATGCTTTCTTTTCAGCTTTCACGGCAAATGTAGATCAACAGCAGACGACATGCATAAGGAACCAGCGAAGTCTGCAGATCCAGACGATGAAATTAAAGTTCTAGCCACACAACTTGAGCAGCATTATAGAAAGTGAATAATATGTGTACAGATATGGCAAAGGAATTGCAAGCATCAATTCTAGTCTACAATTCTATCTAAATCAACATCCAAAGTCATGGCCCCTGGAGGTATCAAAATGGGAGGCGCCTTCAATGTGAAATTTCCCTCCAGAAAATCAGGAGAGATTGCGATTGTCGAAAGAACAGGCTCTGATTGCTGAACCCGAATAGGCGTCAATTTCCTCCCCTCGACCTTTGTCAAAAGCTCAAACTGCAACCGCTCTACATGGGGCTTAGTTGCCCACGCTGGCCAAAACGCCTCATCCTCAAGCACTTCTTTGTCCATAGTTTTCTCAACCTCAAAATTAATTTGAACAAAACTAGCTGCGGAAACCTTGGCCTTCAGCAGCTGGAAAGAGCCTCGCTTGTAAGCTTCCGGACCCAACGTCTTGATCAGTACTTCTTCCAAGCCTGCTAGTTTGGTCATGTTGATGGCAGGAAGAGGCCACATGTATAAATCTTCAATGTTCTCTGTCAAGGCTAAGCTTCCATAAGACACTGCATCGTCTGCTTTCTTGGTCACTGGAGATGTGACCTCAATGGCTCCGGATCCTAGCCTTTTCACCTTCAATCTCCCACCACTTGCCTCTTCAGGCGTCTTGACGGCCGTTAACGAGGTGGGACTGACAATCCGGAGAGACAGCAATGGCTTCTCTTCTCCACGAGATGCGGATCGGAGGCGAGCAGCCAGAGCAACCAAACTAGCAGCGAGCCCCCCTTCTGAAGCTCTGGTGAGGGGTAGTGGCAACTGCAAGGGTCGTGAAAGGCTCACTTCCCGAGCTCCTTGGACTGACACCACGGCTCCATCGGCCAACAACACTCTCTTCAACACCCCTGCATCTACATCATGCTGTAACCTTCAACTGTTAGATACGAGCATAAAATAATCACAAGCAGAAAGAGTACTACACTACCACAAAATGTTTCCACAATCGAAGTTAAGTGCCACAATCTCCCAGCTCCGCACATTTTCACAGCTACTACAGAGAGTAAACGAAATAGAAAAATGATAGTATGGCCCGTGCTGCTGAGAACTACAAGGGCCACCAACGCAGAGAAACTTTCAAATTCAAGAATTCGAAGCCCATAAGTCAAAGTGTGAAACCAAGTCTGTGCAACCCTTCTTTGCTGCGAGTTTTCTCAGACTTAACAAGCGCTTCTGAATATTCAATACCAAAGCAAAATACAAGAAAGGACATTTGAGGCTCTTACCGGCATAGAAAGTCGCAACTCCTCTGCATCTTGGATCCAAAGGTCTACAGGTCCTGCAACCTCAAATGGTGATAAAGTAGCAGCAAAAGCTTCAGGGTGCCACACATTGACTGCCCCCTCCTTCTTCACCTCAGATTCACCACCTTCACCGTCTACAGGAACACTACCGGGAATAGGAAGCTCTTGCAGATATTGCCAAGAGACCACCTCCTCTGACAGCCGCAAAGGAATAACAATACTACCAACCTGGATGTCGAATTCATATATTAGGGTTTGCCCAATTTTGGCATCCCGTGTATCAATGCTACCTAACTTCACCTCATCTGCCTTCCATCCCATTCGCTGCTTAAGCAGGTCCAGAGTGTCCTGTACCAACCACCGGAAAATACTCAGTTGCAAGATCGTCCCACTCATCTCAAAAGAATGAAGAAAAATCAGATTATGGCTTTCTCGCGTTAAAAAAACATTCACACTGTCTAGACAATGGTTGCATCCACGTACTTGCACTTCAGCTTGAGATTAAAATTCATCTCATGAAAGAATATTCAAGATTTGGAGAAACGCAAGTTTCACACGAGAAAAATGCCACTACATGATGAGCAAAATACTCAGATTTTCGTAGTTCTAGACCGAATCACTGTCTCAAAATAGTTTAAGTAAAACGCCAGGCAACCGTTAAGTAATTAACTAAACTGTTCCATCATCAATTGTTGATAGAGAACCATTTGAACACATGAAAGTGACTCAAAAACACTAAAAAACTTCTTTAAAACATTAAAAATAAACCAGAAAATAAAAACATTACTCATTACATAACCATTAAAATACTTCTTGGCGACGTTTTGAGCGCCATTGTCTAGAAGTAGATAAATTTGAGTGAAAGTGATTCTGGTTGCATGACAGTAATAATCCGTAGTCTCGCAAAATCACGCCACAGAGGAAGTCACACTACTCCGAAACAAACAAACTCTATTTTCCTTCACATCCAAAAAAAATGACAAAAAACAACAGGGATTCAACTCGAATTCAATAAAATTGACATGTTGGAAGCTTCGGATCCCCACCAATACTGACAAGGGACCACTATGGGCTAGAGACACGATCCATTCGAGACGGGGCGTAACCCTAAATAAAACCCTAGGAGAAGGTGATGACTAGCAACTAAAAAGTAATGGTAGGATTTTCTTCCCCCTACAGTATCATAAAGCTCAAACGTGCCCTTTCTCCAGAGAAATCGACATATGTACTTCAATTCTCTGCCTCTAGTATATATCGAATTTTTTTTTATCAATGTCATCTCCCGAGAATTAGGGTGAAACAGATTCCAATTCACAGCAAAACGAAAGCCAGTTGCTTACATTTGCATTGCAGCAAAAATGTCCTTTGGATTCTCTTCCCAAGACAATCCAAGTAAGGAACGACAAAATCTCACACGATTAAAAACATGAAGATTAATAAGGTCCACTTGCACTTGGTGTTACTTCGTAGAGTGAATCTCGCCCAAAAGTAAATCTAAAATTCCTTCCAAACACCAACAGCGACTGGACCTCTACTCTTGCAAATCACGCCACAGAGAGGAAGTAACACTACTAAGTCAACCAAAAACCACTAAATCATCTCCCTTCCGTATTATGCCCAAACCACAGAAATTCACCTCAAATTTGCTACTCTACCAATAAAGAATTTTGCACTCACCGACACGGCTTCCAAGGCCGACGCCGGAGTCCCTCCAGATTTCAAAACAGGCGCGACTTCAGCCCCGACGGTGCCGATCAACAAAAGCGCAGCAAGGAACACCACCCTCCCACCCCATCGGGGCTCCATGACGATCCGACAATTCAGCACAGCTGCTTGTGACCCTAACAATTTCTGAGAAGGAAAAGCAAATCCTGTGAAGGTCGCTCTACGATGCAGGGATGCAACAACGCAAGCACACACAACACTAAATATGAAATCCAAACCTTGAAAACCAAAAAATGTGATGTGCTGACGGACTTTGAAGCAACGTGATTGATTCTAGAGCTCTCTGGAAACGAGGAAGACGATGACGTGGCGGTGTCGTCGGGAGTCTGGTGTCAGCCAATCATGAGATCTCGAGTCTCCTTTCAGCCAATCACGAGGGGCCCTGCACGGTTATAGGCCCGTCCTGTTTATAAGACAAAATAATTTCAGATATTCTTTTGCGCAAAAATGAATTTAATGTCAATTTTTGAAGTAAACGTGAAGAAAATTTTCGTCAAATAGAAAATCACTGCTTATAAAATCTGAAAAATTTAGCACAAGTATATGTTATAGTCTACATAGTTCATTACAAATGTACATTAAAGAATATAAATCAATGATGTAAATCAAAATGTCACACCATTCTATATTTGGAAACATAGCCATAGACTTTCTACAAAATAATATTTTTTTGAAGAATATTTTCAAAACTTTAAACAAAGAAGAAATAAGTCTTAAAAAGTTTCATTTTGTTGATTCCATTCACAAGAAAAAAAAAATTTTAAAAGTCAAAAATCAAGTTTGATGAGTGAAAAAATAAAAGTGCTAAATAAATTGTATGGTTATTTCTTTTTATAAAAGAATACACTGTAGGAAATTAGAAGATAACTAGTATGACTTTAACTTAGTCAAAGATGTACATGTTCTATTAATGGAGTTATATACAAATGAAAATTGCATTCTTGATCTACTATTACTTGTTGAACAACTTGAATAGGTCCAAAGGATGAGTAACATAAGGTAAATTACCCCATTATAGACAAAATGGGAGCAAGCTCATTATGGGCAAAATTATATTGGTGGTCTACATTTTAGAATGTAGACACCAACATTACAATTTTGCTCACAATAGGCTTGCTCCCACTTTGTTCGTAATGGGGTAGTTTACCTTACATGTCCTCAAACTCACTAAACAAGTCACTGAAGAATTCCCCGCTACTGCCACTCCCCCTCCTCAAATGAGAGACAAGGATATATTTTGATGCTCCATTGATTTTTGATTATGAATATCAAAGACTCACAAAACAAGGTCAATCAATTGTTCTAAGGTAGATGTACCCAATACCAATTGCTAACCACCCAAATACAAGGTTGACATTGATTCTAGAATGAAAATCTTTAACACAAGTACATGCCTTAACTTCACTTATTATAATGTTAAGGCATGTACTACTATCATAGATTCTCACTCTAGAATCAATGGCGACCCTACATTTGGGTGGTATTCGGTTAGTGGGTGATATTAGGCTATTAGTGGTTGGTATTGGGTACATCTACCTTACAATAGTCTTAAGTTTGATGTGGGTAGCTCCAAAACAGAGTACAAGGTTGACACTATCTATACTCTGCAGATGCTTACAACTGGTGTTCTGTGTCCCATGACATCGAGTCTGTAAGCTTGTTTTTGCTTTTCAACTGGAAGCCGAGAGCGTGTGGGGTGAGGGAGAGATCGAGGTCGCAGCTGTTCCCGAGGGTTTAGGAATTAGGAGCACAGTGCATCTGAAGAACGCCACTTGGGGTCTGTGTGAACCTGTCGAATTATGGGCTGAAGGACGAGATTGCGTGATTTCATTATGGTTGAAATTAGGGTTTAGTACGCACAACATAGATTCCTAGAGGATGAATAGTTCTTTGTTCCAGAATGTCATGAAGGAAGGAAGCTTCTCTCTTTTATTTTTGTATGAGCAAAAGAATTCCAACTGCAAATAGATAGGCAAAATAGATTATTTTACATACCTGGATGGATTATTAAATGGGTCCATTTTATGATTGTTACATGAACCTCAAATTACTTTTTGAGGAAGCGGATGCCAAGGTAAGCAACAACTCGAGTGATAAGAATGTAGAAAATCAGAATGGTGGCACAGGAACCTATGTCCAGGTAATCCAGACCTAGACTGGCAATAGTTTGTTCGCCAGTGGTAATGGGGCACACCCCATTGACGTACTGCGTTGTAGTGCATCTGATGGTCAAATGGCGCAACTCGTTGAGAGAGATCGCTGTGTAGGTATACTTGACATAACTCAAGGCATCCAGCCATGCAAAGTACTTGGGAAGGCTCCTCGGTGATAAAAAGAATCCACCAAAGAGGCGATTGACTTCCAGGGCCATGGGCAACACAGTGACCGAGAGATCAGTTGTCCGACATATGGCGGAGACCATCAGAGCCAGAGATGTAGCTGCCAACTGAGTTAATATCATGAAAGTCATAAAGATCATAAACTTGGAGCCATTCCTCTGGAAGCCAACCATCCAGTAAACAATGCACGAGAAAATCATGGGTGAAACGATCTGGGAAACCATCTCAGCTGTAACCTATGCATCAACAACGAACCTTATTAGAATCAGTGCTAGCTGACTGAAGATGTCGTCACCAGCAACATGTTCAACATGTTCTACATGTCATTCTAATTTCTATTAAAAATAATAAAATAAAATAAAATAACTCTGCAAATAATCTCATTCCAGCAAATTACTCGTTATTAAGATTTGAGAGACTTACCTTAGCCATGAAATAGGCTGAGCAGTAGTACATTCCAGCTGCCCTTTCACGTAAGGTGAGAGCTCGTTCTCCGGGGAAGGAGTTGATAACCGTCAATGCACCAAACACACCCTGGTTGATCACACAGAAAAATAAGACAGGCTGCCTGCGCACTGTTGACGTCTGAGTGTTTCCAATCTGGAAAAAGACTCCACCAATTAGCAGCGCCACTAGCACACTCTGGCACATTTGAGTGATCAGCACATTCTTCTTCCGAATCTGCTCTCGAACCCCTCTGTTCAGGAGCACGATGTACTGCCGATGCCATGGCATCCTCTCTCGCGTGGTCTGTAAAACTAAATACTCCGATCCCTGACTCATGTTAACCTGTCAAAAGAATTGAGTCATCAGAAAAAGACCAGTAATAAGTAAAAAAAGTGAAGAACAGCAGAAATTCGAAACCTTCATTCGTGTGATCACAGGTTTAGGTAGCACTTGCCGGGAGTGGATGGAATTTGGACTTGAGAGCATCGTCAACCTTTTTGAGGCTATCTCGAGGCCTGTTAATGGACGGAGTTATAACATCCAGAAGATGATCAGCTGGGTTGGTATACTCCGGGCAAGGAAATCCAGAGTCCTCGAAAAAGCGGAGCACTTCAGATGCTTTGCCTTGATAGATGACCTACAAACTAAAATACAACGTCACCCACGGCTGCCAAATGATGCTCATACATATGAGTGAAGAAAAAGAAAAGAAGAAGAGGCATTACAAGAATTTGACCCAGATTGTGCTAGCTGATACCTGACCAGCCTTGAGGATGATAAGATAATGAAACAAGTTGAAGATTTTGGCTTGAGGCTGATGGATGGTGCAAACGATGGTGCAGCTGCTTCCTGCGGCAGCCAACTTTTGTAACTGCTCGCATAAGGAGAGTGCCGTCACACTATCCAACCCTGGGAAAAGAGATTCAACAGATCAAATTCACAAAACAGTAAAATTTAGAGATGGAGATGACATAGATCCTAGAGTACAATACCGCATACATCCTTTCCACTGCAGTACAAAAGAATCTGGAGTAGTAAAATATTGAAGAAAAGGCTCACATATGACGCAGTTTATTCCATTGCCAGATATGCCATGACTGTCAGATGTTGGCAAACATGACATTGTGTACAAGAGGAATCTGGATTCCTTTTCTTGTCTCACTGTTCATTGATTTCAAGGGTGATTCCAAGGGTTCATTGATTTCAAGATCTGGAAATTTGATAATAGAGACAAATAATCTGCAAGCCAGCAGCAGAGTACCTGAGGTCGGCTCATCCAAGAAGAGGAGCTGCGGGTGCGTGAGCAGTTCCATGCCCACACAAACGCGCTTTCGCTCGCCACCGCTAATGCCTCGCTTCTCCGGACTCCCGATCACGGTGTTGCGCACATGGTCTAAGCCCATCTGCTTGATGATCTCGTCCACTCGTAAGCAGACTTCTTCCTCTGTCAACGAGGGCTCCAGCTTGAGCCTCGTGGTGTACTTGAGCGTTTCCTCGACCGTAAGGTGTGCGTTAAGCAGATCATCTTGCATGACATAGCCTGACATTTTTTTAAGATCAGCGATTTTGTACTCTCGGCCATTGAGCAGAATCCGACCTGAAATGCTGGCCGACTGACCCATGCGACACGCCAGCGTGTTCAAGAGGGTGGATTTTCCTGAACCACTCGGCCCCATGATCGCCGTGAACCCACTGATGATCTGCCCGTTCAAATGATCCAACAAAACTTTCCCCACCCTGCCACAAAAAAAGCCACAGATCATCACGGAGAACATACCATTGAAATGGAAACAACAATGGTGGCATGGCAAACATGTCATTGACCGAACGCATACGACAATGGTTTAGCAAACTCAAAATTGCTATTCAACTTCTCACAACTGAGTCTTAATCCTGTCATGAGAAAACAATGGTACTAGAATCATGTAATTCATGATGCATTCCTTGATGAACGTCCAAAATTTGATTAGAAACAAGTGCAAAAGATGTGTGCTTACTTGGATGTTACAGTGAGACTTTCCCATGACAAAACCACACCCTCTCCGGTGCTGCTTGAATCCCCAGGCCCCTCCTCTGGTGTCCCGCTTCCCCCTTTCACTCGCAAGGGCTGGTCATTCGTGACCTTCGCAGTTGACGACACCATCGCTGCAAGAGTAGACGACGAGCCGGCTCTATCACTGCGCGGCGTACTTTGCGAACCAACACTCGCAATCTGCTGCTGCTGCTGTTGCTGCCCATGCGGCCACTTGGGTAAAGGAAGCAGCGTCTCGTCGTCCCTTGCAATGGATGGTGGTCGTCTCTGCGGGGGCCCAGAGCAGCGTATGGCTTGCGGGAGTGCAGCAGCATTGTGCAGTTGCGGCTTCTGTCTTTGACTTACAGCAGAGCCAGGAGAAGGCACTCGTTGTTCCATCGCTACTGGTTTACTGCTGGAGCCGTAAGCTTGACGCAGTGATTGCAGCTGCAAATCATGGTGAGAGCCTCTCGCCGTCCGGGGCCGTGAAGCCATGGACAATGCAGCTGGCTCCGACATCCGCGACCAAGGCCGCGAGGGCAAGGGCAGCGAGAGAGAGTCCACATCGATGACTGTGTCGCGTGACGCTGCCGAAGAGGAACCTGAATGGGGCTGGTGATTCCGTTTAGGGCAGATCACCAACTGCGGGCTCTCTCGATTACGCAGATTCAAGTGCAGGTAGATTTTCTTTTCGGGAGTGACGCTACTCCGTGGCCGAGAGGAGTCGCATCTCTGGCATTTGTTATAGTTATTGTTAGGGTTAGGTCGAGGCTCCTCGTCTTCGAAGCCTGTTTCATCACACCGTGTTGCAAGGGCTGGATCGTACCGTTTCGAGCTGGGACAATGATACACGCCGGTATCGTACGCCGATTCTTCTTCCGAGCAATTCGAGCCGCGAGGGGAGTTGAATGTTTGCGTTTGGATGTTGCTGCTGCGGAACCACACCTTGTTCTTCGCGTGGCTGCAGATGGGACAGCCGTCGTCAGGGTTCTCCTCTTTCCTCTTCTGTCCCATGCCTGTTCATGCGATTCTCAAGAGCCTACAAGATCCCTCATTTCCCCTCCGCGCCTTGCAACCCTAGGACATGTCGAAGCTCGGTCATGTTGCAAAAAACAGGAAGACCAGCAAATTCACCGCCGAGAATGGAAGATACACATCCTCGAGTTTGACAATTTCGGAGGGATCCCACCAACACTGCAGAGGCTCGAATCGGTATTAGCCCATTCTGGGTTTGCTCATCGTCCATGGTTCTACATTCCATCCCCTGGATTCTCTCCCACACATCCCACACAACCCTACATCCGGAAATCCCAGTCACTTAGAATTCTCCCATCGCAAATCGTAACTAGGGTTTCCAAGATCGAATTTGAAATTATCAAGGAAAGTCAGATTTAAGTTAGGTCATCCCAGAACTAGATCATGAAATTGCTCCCTGCAAATTCCGGTTCCACATCCGAAGGCACACGATCCTCACTTCTGAATCATCCTATACAACTTTGTCGACCTTGCCCCAAAGACAAATTTATTGGCCTCCTCATGATTTGCAACGCCGAACCGCATGTCCCCGATTGCGCTTAAACCGCAAAACTTACTAGACAAGGTTTCAGGGAAAAAGAAAATGTTCCGAGGAGCCATGGCAAGATCGAGTGGCGACATAGGCATGTTCAAATCAATCGAGATGGTTTCGCATGAATTGGAGATGTACTGCAAGCAAGCAAACCCTCACGCGTTACTTACTCAGGCATAGGTAGAGTGCGCTCCAACGGACATTGCAATGGGCAGGGTGGCAATACCCGCTTGATAATCACACACACACACACACACACACACACACACACACCACTGACCGGGTACTCTGCATCACAGTATCAGCAAGAGCCAGGAATGCAATGGAATATGCACCTCCACCTTTGTAGAAGGTGAAGAGAATTAGGGCAAAATACCGGTGGAATTTGCTTCTGTGTGCATACAGTCCACCGACACCGAATTGCAGAATCGCCTCAATCTGAGGTTCTCAAAAAATCCATTCCAATATTGAAACAAGTGGTGAACGATTCCAATCACCGCTGTTACAAAGATTCGATGATCACAATCAATGCTTCCCTCTAACCCTATGCTACAACCTCCCCCTTATTATGAAAATAATAGTTTCGGTTCACATTATACAAATATCGCCCTAAACCATGCGCAGAGGCAAGCGGGGAAATTCCCTTGCGCGAGTTTTGGTTTGGGGATGGTGGTGTTATAGCGAGTTCCGGCGCGTCATGCTGATGGATTCGCGGAATGACAAGTCTGAACCTTCGCTCGCACCGAGCAATGCAAGCGCGTCTTGCGCATGCGCGCGCGTATTAGGGCTCCCATGTCGTAGTGCTTCGTGCAGCGCTTTCACCAGTCCTTGATCCGCGGCATACCCTTGCGCGTACTCCGTCACTCGTAGGATGCGCTCGATCATCCAGACCGTCTTCTCCTGCAGCCGGTTTCTCTGCCGGATGCTGTAAAACAGATCAAAGATGGGTTGCACGCCTTCCGCCCGCGCGAGCTCCTCGACGCCGCCTTTCAAGTGCACCCCATCCCCGAGCAGCGTGGCGAGCGCGCCGACCGTCGCTTCTCGAACGCCGTAGTCGTCTTCTTCCTCGAGAAGCTCGATAAGGGGTGTGATGGCGTTCGCAGCGACCAGACAGAAGGACGCGTCAGGGCTACAAACGCCGCCGTGCACGTCGCACTTCTCCGGAAGGTGGCGGATGAGCTTGGATGGGAACAAGCACAACCCAAAGAAGGTGCTGCGCGGGGACGAGTGCGGTGATGGGTTGTTATTGCGGATCGTGAAGAGGTGAGCTCGTTCAGAGAGGAGTTGTAACCCTAGCGCGGACCTCTCTTTCGTCAGGGGCGTCCAGTGCGCCATCAGCTTCTCCTGGAAGAGCGTGAAGAGATGAAGCTCACGCATGCTGTTGAGGATGGCAACGTTCGAGTTGCGGGTGAAGTGAAGTAGGATACCCAGTAAGGCCTCTTGCATTGCGCATCCCGCGCGTCCTGAAAGGCGACCAATCCGCCCTATCTCGCAGTCCTGGAGAGTGGTCACTGTCCACTGAAGCATTTCCACCTCCAGCACGCGGATTACCTGCACGACACCAGTGCTAGACCTCTTTAGAAAAAACTCCAACAAACCTCATTCGTGTCTCATCACCGCAATGCAGACACTGCAATTCACTAGTCGCTGGAACGGGAATGTTCTTCTTTCTTCAAAAATCTATCAGGCCACTTACAAAGCTTTACGAGCTGAATGGATCATGTAGGAAGGTAACAAAATGTATCAACAGAAAGCAGAAACCATGACGTAGTTTGAAATGTGCGCTAAAATCAACGATGTGCAGGTACGTCAAGGATAGTTTAGAATGTCATTTTAGAGAGGTCGCAAAAAAGAGGTTTGAGCTTTGTGAGTTCCTAATTTGACTACAGTATTAGCTTCCACAGTGCACTTTTTATTAGCTTGGACTCTTCAGGGTTAGCTCATGCAATTCTCATGAGTCTGTCAAATTCAATCCCACCCTACCAATGCAATCATACTGATAATTGGTCCCCAGTATAGAATAAGAAACCGTAAAAAAACTCCCAGAAACTTAACCACGTTCAATACTGCCATTTGGAAGGTCATGTAGGCAGTTTCTAAACCCTCTCCAACGCAATGCATTTACGATACTAAACCAGATTGAAGGATTCGAGTTTTCCTCAAGTGAGGTTAAGGTGAACTTGCCTCGAATTCAGTGAGTGGCGTGTTGGCAAGAATGGTGGCCGCCGCGATGCGCTCTTCCAATACAGCCTTCCCATGTTGAAGAATCTCCTTCAGGTACTTGAGCTGCAGCGTGGAACGAAGCGCGGCAGCGATGTCATCTCCGATGTGCACACTGAGCAGGCTCAGCAAACGCAATGCATTCAGACGTATGTTGGTGTCGGAATGCATCATGAACGTCATCAGAGTGGAGGAGCCGCCGCAAGTGCTTACATTGGCTGCCATCACATCTGCAACACCGACAACCCAAATCAGTACACTCAAAACCCTTTAATTTTGTCACTGGGAGCCCAACGAACTCTTTCACAATACTGTGACAATTTCACTATATAGTCCATACCATTCCTGAAGAGAGTACAATTCATCCTCTGGAAGAAACGATGTTGCAATTAAAGTTATCGTAGATCGCCCCAAAAGGTACCACTATAGCTCCTTCAAGTTCTTCATTCTCCCCTTACCATTTGATTGTTTCACCACCTTCTCAATTATTCTAATAGATCCTTGCAAGCCTACACATGACTTCTTCTAAATGGATGGTCTTCCACCTAGCTCATGAATGTCATGTTTGAATAAGTGAAAAGTGTGCTAGAGTCAATGGTAGAGTGATGGCTAGTGTGCAGCATATTCTAGAATTTCAAGGAGAGAAGACCAGAACTCAGAGGTTTGTGCATGATATTCTAGTATTTCATTGTAGACGTCATAAAAAAACGAGGTTTGACTGTAACGGGTGTTGGATCAGCTTCACAGGCAATGAGCAAATGGTGCATTTTCGAGTACAAACCTGCTACTTCTGTGGAGCAAGCCATGCCGTACAACGTCTGCAGGATCTTCTCCTTCCACTGCAAGCTCCCGTTCTGCAAAAGCCCGAAGATTCTGTGCAGTATCCTTTCCGAGAACAAGAAATTTCCGTCTTTATCCACGAGCGACTGCTCCCAATTCCCCGGCACAGAGACGAGATTAGCCAGCGTGCAGATCGCCATCTCCTTGAGGTTGGTGGGCGCAGGAAGCGAGAAGATGGTGAACACAAGATGCGCAATCACACCCGCTTTCACAAGAATGTAAGCTGTGTCATCTAACGTGGACAAGTTGAGGAGGGCGCCCAACGCGGCTTCGCGTGCATCGGGACTGATGGACAGCATGCGCACGAGCGTTTTGCCACCAGTCTCGGCCACGACCTCTTTGCTGGTGTTGGTGAGGATCATTTGGCCCAAGTGCTGCGCCAGCTTCACTTGCGTTTCCTCCGGGCCTTGGCAGAGGCGAGTGAGGAGCGGCTTCAGGCGCCCTGCCTCGGCCATCTGCAATGCATTCGCGTCAACTTGCTCCAGGTTCACGAGGGTGTTCTCCGCGAGCTCACTGATCTCTGTCCCTGTTGATGTTATCCCCATTAGCGCTACCATTGCCCCCTTCTCCGTGCCGATGCGTGCACAGATGGATGGGCTTAACGACAACTCGTGGAGAAGCGCTACAGCGCATTCCCGTTCTCTGTCCACGCTGCTGCCCAAGCTTTGCACCGCAAGCTTTAATGCTCCACTCTCCAACATTGCTTCCTGCCGACACAAATACCCGGAATGGAATGAGATTCCAGCAAACCTCAGGGATCAAAGACAACATTGTATACGATACAGCCGGGTACGCAACTAGGATCCAACACATGAAATTTGACACAGAACACTAGAAATGCGGCGATTTTATTGGGGTTCAATGGGTTTCGAAGGGCCAAAATTATCAGTTCTCATGTTGAATTCTAGCTGTGCTGCATCTGGTCTCTGGCTCTGCCATAACATTCTCGACAAGAACTACTAATAAACTACTAATGAAAGAAGAATCCTGATATGCAAGACCCCAATCCTCTCACATTTTCTTTGTTTGACATGGATTCTCTTACATCTTAAATTCAAGAAATAAATCTTCTGAAATCAACGAACTATTGTTTAATTACTATTTCAAGTGTTACTTGTCAAAATTCACGTTTAATTACTAAAAATCATGGTGCAGCTACAGCGAAAGACTGCATGGTATGAGTGGTGCAGTGTGAGAGAAGGTGCAGAAACGGCACCTTGTTTTCCTGAGAGGCGATGGAGATGTAACGGAGGGCGGACATGGCTTCGCTTCGAAGGTGAGCGCGTGACTTCACATTCCGCTGCCATAGCCCCAGCACTAACGGAATCACTCCTCCCTCCCTGAGCAGCAGACGATTTGCGGCGCTTTCTTTGGCTATGAGAATTATATCCTCGAGAGCTTGCTCCGCTTCGTCACCCTGATGAGAGCGATTTTTAAGCATTTGGTGGCAATCATTTACGTAGGCATCTCGACGTCATGGAAATGAGGAGGAAGCTAAAGAGATAGAGGAGATTGGAATTCAGTAGAGGAGAAATTTACCGATGCAGTAGCGCTCAAACGAGTGACTGCAAGACGGATTCGAATTGTCACGTTGCGCTCCTTCCATTCCTGAATGGTCTGTCGCAGCACTAAGCTGGGGCGCAAGGCGGTGGAAGTCAAGATCTGACCAGAGACGGGGCATGTGGGAGGTCGGCCGAGCTGTCTACACGTGTTAAACCAATTTTCTATGGAGCTTCGCTCGTACGTTCGCTCGGATTGCAGGAACACGGGATCCGTCATCACCTACAGAAAGCAGGCACTACTAATCAGGTGATAATTTTTGAGCTCTCAAACCCTAGTTGAAGCTTTTGTAATGCACCAGGAAGAACACAAGGAAGTGATTCCTGACGGAAGCTTACTTGTTTTGATAAGGGACACAGGAACGTGTCGAAGGGTGGAATGGAATCATCGATGGAATCCACCGACTCGACGATGGTGTGCCAATGCGGCACAGCAGGCTCCAGCGTATACGATTGGAACATGGATTCAATGGTTTCCAGCAATCGTGTTTGCGACTCATCCTGGCAATCCACAAGCTCCCCGCGCAGCAAGTGAAGCTGCTCAAAGAGCGCGTCTCTATTTCGATTGAGGTCAAGCCCTAATTCCCGCCCCACGTCGAGAAGGATCGCATTCTGAACTGCGGAGTCGGCATCCTCCGGTCTGGAAGATTGCGCCTCTCGTTGGAGTGCCAAGCAGATGCGCTCCTCGTTTGCCGAAACCTGCGCCATCAAGGAACACACACAAAGAATTAATTAGTCTACACAAGCAATTGGGCTACCCACAAGAAAAATCGTACAATGCGAGGGTGTAACGTAGCTTGGGAGTTGCGTGCGTACCGAGAATTGAGCTTGTTGCATTTCACGGGCGAGGTCATCCGCTTGCTTGCTGACCTCCCGCATTTGCGCAACATCCCGCGTTTGCGGGGATTTCGCGATGGGGAATCGGGACAAGCAATTTCCAATTCCGTGCGCCGTCTTCTGAATCTCGCTCACGACTTCCTGGCAATGCGTGAGCAAGTACAGCCGGCTCTTCGTCTTGCAGATCTGTAAGGGTCCTTGCAAATTTACGAGCTCGGTTTTTATTCCATTCAGAGCAGTTTGGACGCGGAGAGGAAGCTCAGGAGCTTTGCCTGTGTTCAATTGATCCAGGATAGGCCGCAGCTGCTCCAGGTACGAAACGAAACGCCAGAAGCTCTCCTTCTCCACGGGCGCCTCGCGCGCTTCCTGGATTACTCGGTTGAGCTCGCCTATCACCTCTGAGACTATGTTGTTCTGGTTGGCGTCTGACGCCATCACTTGGAGTTACTGCCATAAACCCCGAAACACAACATTCCATCGTTAGATACGCCAAATTCTCGATACTTCACGCTCAAACACTTTGAATCTGTCCCGAAACACCAACCTCATCATTTGATACCAACACAGACCCCAAAAAATTAACAACACTCCGCCCTTCAATGATCGAATTGCTCTTACTCGCTCAAACATTCGAATGCGTCCCCAATGTACCTCTACAGTATGAAGTCGCGAAAGATTGCGTTGAAAATGTGGCACCATTGTCAGAAACCCAATTAAAATTAAGAATGCTCTGAATCCTCTCTTCCTCACTAGAAAACTAGAATGCACCTCCCTCTACAGAATCAAGAATGGAAAGATTGCGCTGAAAGTGTGGCATCACTGCTATACACCCGAAAAATTATAAAACCACACTATAGCTGAATGCTCCTAATTCTCTCTTCCTTGCTACAACACCGGAATGCGTCCCGAATCCACCCCTACCACCTCCACAGAATCGAGAATCGAAAGCTTGCGTCATCAGTGCCATAAACCCAGAAAATGAATCAAAAACACTCTGTCGTCACGTGCTCCGAATTCTCAATTCCTCGCTACAATACCAGCACGCGTCCCTGATCTACCTCCCTCTACAGAATCCAGAATCAAAAGATTGCGCTGAAAACGTGACATCACTGCTACAAACCCAAAAAATTAATCAAAAACACTCTGTCGTCGAATGCTCCGATTTCTCTCTTCCTGACTAAACCCCCCGAATGTGTCCCGTATCCCCCTCCCCCTCCAGCTTGTACTGAAAACGTGGCATCACCAACCACTGCACTAAACCCGAAAAATTGAGGAACCGCACTCAGTCGCCGAATGCTTCGAATTCTCCCTTCCCCGCTAAACCACGGGAAGCATCCCGAATCCACCTACCTCTACCGCATCAATGTGGTTCTTCTGTGCGTCGATCCCCGTCCTGTCGCATGCTCCTCGGCGCGGCATCGGAGACTTCCCCATTGCGCCCATCTCTGCATCGCATTCTCAATCTCGTCACTCAAGATCCGAGATTCGGGGGATTCACCAGTGAGCACTGCAAGTGAGAAAGGCGAATCGACATGGTGGCGTACGAGAAGGACGAGCATCCATTCGCGTGATTCGACGACGATCGTGAGCTGCAAAGGCAATTGCGAAAGAGAGGCGCCTTTGGCGGAGCAAGTGCACCTGATGAGTGCGCACAAGACGCTGAGCTCACGGCAGCCGGGCGGGCGGGCGGACGGAAGGAATGCTAATTTGGGGCACGAAGGGGACGGCCCCGGCCTCCACGAACTGCGGCGTCTGCGGACTGCGGAAGTTCATCACACAGTGGATTTCAAGGAACTCATCACTCTTTGAATTCTACAAAGGAAACACGGGTCTTTTTCAAAGAGAGAGAGAGGGACTATTTTTTTGTCTTTTTTTTATTTTATTTTGGCATATACGGCTGGCAGCAGCCACTACCAAACTGCAGCAACAAGTAACCTTGTTGAAATTTTCCATCTTGTCAAAGTTATGTTTCACACTACATCCCAAGTCCCAATATTCTCAAAGATTGATTGGTGGAGAGCTGAACTTAAGGACTTGGACTTAGGAACTCAGGGCTTCACACTACATCTCAAGGTCTAGTCAACTCGACAATGACTACTTAGCAATTAGATATGGAGGATTTGGCACCCAAAAAGTAAGACTTGAAGTTAAATTGGGTGTAGCTTTGTTTGAAGATTCAACATGGGCTTTTCAACCCCTCAATGTATGAGGCACCAAATTTGGGTGTCAACAATACTGTGAACTTAAATAAAACCTAACCAAGTTGCTATTTTTAGTAGTTTATATTTTTGAAAAATCTTTTTTGAAGTCTAATTTTAGCTTCAATAATCTGATTTTGAAAATGATTGATTATGATTTTTCTATTCAAGATTTTGTGCAAGGGTGTCCATTGCAATCTTGACTTTCCTTAATGTTGAGAGCGCTTGGAAATGAACCTCACATACATTAGATCCCAAAGAAAAATTCACAATTGACATTTAACCCCTAAAGTTCCTTGACTATGTTTTCATTAAAAACACTCCAAAACTGCCATTTTTAGTACAAATACCAAATTTGTGAAAAAAAACGTTTTTGAACGCAATTAGCCATAGGATCTTGTAGTGTAGTAGTTTAAAAAGATGTAAAAAAAATTTCAAAAGAATCCACCATGTGGATTGCAAGATCTTAGTGTTTGAACTTGCAAAAATGTCATTTTTTGACCCTGCTGAAATCCGGGCAGCTGCAGTTCAGTAGGTCAGATTTGCATGACAAAAAAGACAAAATGATTGTAACTTTGGACTTTCTTTGTAAATGACAAGTTATCTACATGCTTCAAAATTTTCAAATCATTTGGAATTGTTTTAACATGTAGAAAAAAATTAGTAAGTAGAATGAAGTAGGGAATGATGCAAAATACCAAATTATTAACAATTTATTTATAAAATTGAAAACCACCAATCCCAATGGTTGAAATGTTGAGATTAACAATATACATTCTATCAATTTAGTTTTTTCCAAATATATTGAAAATTGAATTAAATATAGGACTTCAAAGTTTATTTTAGAGTAGAAAGTCCAAAACTGCCCACAAACTAAAAATCCTCATAACTTTTGACTCACTTATCAAAATGGAATGATTCAAAGCTTTCCATGCATACATAAATATAATAAACCAATTTCAAATTTTAACTTTTGAAAAAATTGATTTTTTTAGAGCTGCCCGAGCTGCCCGAGTTGACATGCAAACAACATATTGCTTAATAACTTTTGACTCGTATTTCCAAATGTCTTGAAATTTGACGCACTAAAAGATATTCCTTATCCATACCTTTATAAAAATTTGGGCCAAAATAAATCAAATCTATGCTCATAGGTACCTACCCAAAAATTTTATAATGCCCAAAACAGAAGGCTAGTCCTTTAGGGGTTTATTTTAAAAATTGG
This sequence comes from Pseudoscleropodium purum, assembly GCA_963969395.1. Classification (NCBI taxonomy): domain Eukaryota; kingdom Viridiplantae; phylum Streptophyta; class Bryopsida; order Hypnales; family Brachytheciaceae; genus Pseudoscleropodium; species Pseudoscleropodium purum. Next base: position 1,586,754 of record OZ017802.1, read on the forward strand.
AGATGAAATCTTGAGAAGCTATAAATTGATTGGGGTTATGCATGTTATGTCCTTCAAACTCATTTTTTTTGGTGACCAACTTTTTAGATTTGACATGTCAGAAAAGAGGATTGAAAGACTTCAAATCACTTTCACAATTTTAACACCCTCATGATCAAACATTATAATCTTTCAACTTGTAAATAATGTTTTTGTATTTTCTTTCCTTTTGTGATCTCTAACATATCTAATTTGAATTTGTATGGTTACAATTCAAAAAAATTTGATACAACTTACCAAAGTGTTGGCTTTTTGTTCAATTTAGAGCAAATTCCTAGAAGCTTCCAAAAGGCCTTGAGCATTTTGGGGTTGAAAATTCAAGAAAATTCTATTGAATTCTTAATTTGAAATTTTTGCAATGAAATGTTTAGAATCATCCTAATCTACATGTGAAGCTATGCTATTGCAAAATTTAAAAGTTTCTTTTTGGTTTCAGTGCCAATAAAAGTAAAAAAAAACATGTGTAGTTGCCTTTTGTAAAATTTTGGAATGATGTACTCAAACAAGTTAACTAAAGGATCCTACAATTCGATTTTAAAATAGAGAGGGAGAAAGACAAAGATTTTAGCCTTACTTTAGGGTCGAGTTTTTTAATGCAATTTTGGACCCCCAAACATGAAAGAAGTTTAGAGGTTTAGTCTCATTTATTATTTTATATATATTAATATGAGAACAATACAAAATCAAGCATCCTCATGGGCTAAATTTATCTAAAACTAATACTATGTCTACAAGACAGTTGTTTATTCAAGTACCCTAATAATTGATTTTTTAATTTTTCAACCTATTTTTAGACATATTTTTGCCATAAATATCATAAATGAGAAAATCCAAGAGTTAAGGGCATTTGTAATGCACCCAACAAACTAGCCCAAAAAAATAAATAAGTTTTGAATGATTAGTATAGAATTAGTAAATGAGAGTAGAATCATTGAAAGTACACCAAACATCATATTCCTATTTGGACTTTGGATAACCAATATAGTCACCTTTGAAATTAAGAATTTTTTTTATAAAAAACTTGGCAAATCATGCCAAATGGTACAGTAAAATTGCCATGCTATGTGTAGGATTTTCTTTTCTTAGCTATGACTTGCCAAAGCCTCTCTTTATATATTTATTATTGAATACTAAGCTTGTTTTGAATCAGGCTTATTTTGGTCATCTAAAATTGAAATTTGGATAAATATTACCTATTTTATATGTTTTTGGATGAACTTCAAATGATAGCCCTCTCTAATTCTAATTTTGTATAAGTGTCAATAAATATATTTGTTGTGATGTGGATTTCTATATGCCCCAAAAATTGGCACTTTGGCCTTCCACACTATAAAATTCTAGATTCCACTTATGATATTGTTTATTTTCCTTCTAAAACCTTGAAAAGATGGAATTGGGCCTTAATTCCTAAAGTTTTTTTACTATGTTTTCACCAAAAATGCTCCCAAACTGCCATTTTTAGAACAAGTATTAAAAAAAAAATTTAACATTTTTTAACACATTCAACCATAGGATCTTGTAGTATGATAATTTTAAAAGATGCAAAAAAAAAATTCAAAAATTCCCATCATGTAGATTATAAGATATTAGCATTTGAATTGACAAAAAGCCTTTTTTTAGCCCTGCAAAAATCGGGAAGCTACACTTCACAAGGTCAAATTTACATGAAAAAATATCCAAAATGGTTGCAAATCTTTGGATTCATTCTTCAAGGCAAGTCAAATATATGCTTGAAAAATTTCAAATCATTTGGAATTGTACAACATATAGGAAAAAATAGTAAGTAGAAAGAAGTAGAGAATGAATCAAAATACTAAATTGTTAATAATTTAGTTATGGAATTGAAAAATGCCAATCCCAATGGTTATAATGTTACCATAAACAATCTTCACCTAATATTTTTATTTATTTTCAAAAATATTGAAAATTGAGTTCAATAAAGAATTTCAAAGTTTATTTTGGAGTGGAGAACCTATGATAGCCCGCAAACTAAAACACCTTGTAACTTTTGGCTCATTGATCAAAATATAATGATTCAAAGCTTTTTATGTATATGTAAATCTAGAAAATTAATTCCAAATTTTTGTTTTTGCAAAAAGTGATTTTTTCAAATTTGCTAGGATTGCCTAAGTTGAGAAATAAACCATATATTAGGCCATAAATTTTGATTCATATTTCCAAATGTCCTGAAATTTAGTGCATATGAAAGACATTCCTTGTCCACACCTTCTATTAAAATTTGGGCCAAAAATAAAGAAATCTTCACTCACATGCACCTGCCCCAAAAAATTATGTTGTCAAAAAACGCATCTTGGTCCTTTAGGGATTAAAGTAGGACTTGAAGAAATATAATGTGCAATATAGTGAGAAACAACCTTAATACTTATAGCAATGTTCTTCTTAAGTATTTTAATCACTAAGAGACCTACAATTTCTAGGTGGACTATGACTAAGTATGAAATGAATGAAATACATTTAAGTATGTTGAATTCGTGTGGCTAGTGTAGTCACTAGGTGCTTTTGTGATTTTTGTTGAAGGTTTTTAATTATTTAATACAAGGATGTATAGAAGAAAAATAACTTGTAATAATGAAAATCTTATACCTACATTCTTCTCATGGTACAATTTATTTTGCTTTAATCTTGCATTCCTCCTATTATTTGAGACTCTCAAGGGTTTTTACTTCTTTCAAGTGGCGCCAACAAAATCCATTGTGTAGCCATTTGGGGATAGAAATCATTTTTCATCTACGGTATATTTTTCCTCTACTTATTCAATTTTGATGATTTCACTTAATTTTTAAATATTATCATTTGTCATCCAAAAAAATGTTTGTGGGACCAAAAAGTCAATTTATGTAAAATTCTTGGGTGAATGCAAGAAACACTAGTACTATTTTGTATCACTTGTAGTTTCTAAGTTGTGATTGGCCATATCTTTTGTAGATTGAAGCCAATGTATTTGAATTTTTTTTATATAAAGATCAGCATTTAGACAATAATTAGGAAACTTATTTTTTAGAAATTTTCAAAAATCATTTTATATTTAAATTTCAATTTATCTAATTTGTCACACTTTGCAATTTAGGGATTTTTAGTACTGGGGACTACCCAAAATTAATGATTTAGAGCTGAAATTTTTGTTCTCTATTTCTACACTAGAGAATCATATGCCCACTAGAAATAACTTAAAAAAACATTATTTTATGTCCTCCACATTCATACAAACAAGGCTCCCTTGCACGAGCAATTTTGAACATTGAAAATGGTTTCAAGATCATTTATTTAGTAAAATCTATTCATCATAAAGTCTTCTCAAATTGAAAATTTTTAGTTTCTTAAAAAAAATATTCCCTATTTTTTACAAATTAAAACTTCAAAATACCTATTTTCATGAGATTTTGCACTTTTCTAGTTCTCCTACTTAAATTTTTTTTCTAGGATACCTTCTACTTAAAGGTGTATACATTAAACATATTTTTCTAATTTTTTTCTAATTTTTTTCTAATTTTATAGTACTATTAAAAAAATCATGAGTATTGTGGCCAATGCAACAAAAACAGCCGGTGTTTCTTGCATTCACTCTCCTAAAATTTTATCTTTTGGTGAAATTTTGCTATTTATTTTAATATTAACTATGTTGTGATTTTGTAGTGTTCCCTTTGACCACACATGCAATGTTTGATTTCTTCGGCAAATTAAAACAATCAAGAGGCTTATTTTCAATTAATTTTTGCATAATGGTTCTTTCTTGAGTTGTGAATCAACTAAAAAAAACATTTTCTATATTAAGTGACTTAAAAACATACACAAATTGCATGTAAACAATCATATATTGCCATAAAGCAAACCAAAACCCTCATTACTAGCAAGGGCACTCTTAGAATAAATGCTAGGACTTGGTTAGTCTAGTTTTAGTTTCTTGTTGAAGTCTATTTCTATAAACTATAACTTCTCTTTGAAAGGCACTCTTATGGCCTTGGTTGAATGGCATTGGCCTTGGCACACCAATGAAGTAGGCATGAGTTCAAATCCAAGCATTGGCAAAGTGCTTACTACTATAGTCCATCCAACTTTGGTGGGAAGTCAAATAACCTTGTTGTCATATGGGGACTTGAGAATTTCTCAGAGGAAGAACATGTCAAACTAAACTTGCTAATTTCAAATTTGACTAGTGTGCCATGTGCAATGTGCCATTGCCACGGTCAAAATAAAAATAATTTTTTCGTTTTTTAATACATAAAAAATTGAAAATTCTATAACTTTCACACCATAGCTTTGAACATCACAAAACAAAGCCTATGAACCCCTCCTCACAAAGGGCTTTCTAATGATACCAAGAACACCATCAAGGGACACACAATCCCAAAGATTTCACCACAACAAACAAAACAAACACCTTAACTAGATTCCCCTTCTCTATTCCATCTACACTCACTTATTATTGTAAGTCCATTTGCTTCATTCAAGGATTCTATTGTATTTTTTTTTCAAGCATCCAAATGTTTTGTGAAACATTTTCCAATCTTGAATGGATGAAAAGATTGAGAATCATCCCATCCTTTTCTCAAATTACGACAATATCACCACATTTGAATGCACACATATAAATTTGGATGAATACACAATAATTCATCCATAGTCCTCAACTTTGAGGATGCAAACACTTTCATCACTTTCATCTAGGTTGTGAAATTGAAAACAATATCCTTAGCTTCATTATCTCATCTGAATAAGGGCTTTAGTTTGAGTCTAGCTAGCAATACAAATCTGGTTGTTCAAGACTTCAACACCATACCATTAAGTGTGGGCATCCATGTTGCCTGGTTCTCTTGCCCTGTTCTCTTCTTGTATTGTTTTGTTCACTAGCAGAGGTAATTCAGGGTTGTCATAACGGACAACATATTATTGTTCACAGACAAATCGGACCGATTAGAGCTAGCCGGCTGCCAACTTTGAAACCCTGTAACTTTTGCAAAAAATACCCAAATTGAACATATAATATGTTTTTCGACATTTACAGTTTTTATAGATACCGAAAAACATCTCATATGCCCAATTAAATACTTTTTGCAAAAATTACAGGGCTCCGAAGTTGACAACCAATCAACCCTAATCGGTATGATTCGTCTATGAACAGTAATATGCTATTCATTATGACAACCTTGAGGTAATTTTCCCAATTTGAGGTGTGCCACCTCTAAACCTAAAACCTAATATGGAGAGACCGTCGTCTCTCTCATTGGAGGAAAGTTCTAAACCTACACCTTCCTTCTATGCATGCTTGAGAGTCCCGGAGTTCCACCTCTTGATTTGAGCAGATCAAGAGTTCGTCCTGTCCGTTGTGGATGCTACCGACCTCAGCAGCAACACCGTCGGTACCAACGGTCGAAGTTTGTCCACGTTCTTTTCATCCTTCTGCCCTAACGGACTAAGTTTAATTGGTCTAATAGGACAAATCAGTGGTCACAAATCAGTGGTCACAAATCAGTGGTCACAGTGTTTCCTGATTCTACTAGATGCCCACTTTGAATTGACAAAGAGTTGAACCAAAGTCAAATCGGTCGTCCTTCCCCAAAAGCAGTAACGAAAGCATTGGGCCAGCATAATTAAATGAAAAATAGTACTCCGTATATAATGATCGGAAAATTTCCAGTATCCACCTACACAAAATAGCTAAACCCTGGCTGCGTCATACATGATCTAGAGAAACAAAAATAGAATAACGAGTTGCATCAACACTTGAGCATTGTTGAGCAATCATGTTAGATCCTACACTGTCGATGATACGGGTATATTACGGAACAATGCGATCAAAGCTCTATTGCACATGCTGGTTTAAGCCAGGAGTCAGAAAAATCTCTGAGCACTGTCTGATCGTGTCCCCCGGACTTGTCACTGTGTGTCCTATTGTCTTCGGAGAGTCAAAAATTTCGTAGTCGTTGCCACCCTGTGAAGCCATGGACATGCAATCAAACATGAGGAATCTTAAACCCCAAGTGTCCCAATAGCCAAAAGTGGTTGCTTTCATTTCTGTATCTATAAGAGTTGAAATGAATCATTTAGGAGGCTTCAATGAAGTATTCCAATAGAACGAAGAAACTATGCTTTAGCACAATAGAAATACGCATTGGATATTACATATTCTACCGTTAGCTTCCGAAGAGGACATCTATTGAGCTTGGGTTTAAGAATAAACATATGCCAATTCGGACGTCCCAGAGAGAGACCCAAACATGCTCTAGAATACGATAAGATGGATATGTGTACCTGGTAGGTTTTGTCGCCAAAAAAGTGGATCTCTGAAAAGTCGTTCTCAACGAACTGCAGGCAGAATGTCTTGTCCCAACCGCGAGGAAACACCTGAGGTCACAGGAGAGACCTCATGTGAGTAACAGAAATATATGAGCATTCGGGGGGTTGACCACATGCATGCAAAAAATGAGAAAAAAGAGCATGTCACGCTTCCAATTGCACTGTATCTCACATCAAAGCTGATTTGTCCACCAATGGAGAATGTAAGGCTGTAGTCCGCAAACTTCTTCTTGAGGACTTCCACAAACGTTTTCCTCACATTGTGTATCTGCACATCATGTCGCATTTAAAACCATCAGACTCACAAATTAAAGCCCCACCAGTTGACTAATTTCAGACACCATAATACTATGGCGACACATCACGTAATGAACATGGGTTTCGATTTCAGAAAGCATTCCCATTCAGTACCTTATCATAGCGCTCAAACTCATCACGCTCCTCTTGGCTGCAATTGCGGCCAATGGGGGACACGTTCAGCATGCCCATGCGAAATTCAATGAAAGTGCCTCTGCCATAGCAAACAAATCCACATCATAAGTGTAAGCATGCGCAATTAAGCTTTCATTTGAATGTGACTCACTTAGCATGCAACTTTTGCCACTGATAATGGCATTCGCCTTGGACATATAGCTCTTGTTAAAAGATTAGCAGCTTAAATATTCAAAGCCTGGTCAAGAAGCAGGCTTAACATGAAAACCTAGAAAGCAGTCTCAACATATTCAATGTATTTCAGATAATTGATGGCACGGACAAAACAAGTACCGGCATTCTGGAAGCTAAAAAATGACTTAGCTCACCTCTTGATAGGAATGTCTAAGTCAGCGATGTAATGTAGCGCAAAATTGATGATTTCCTTCAGCTTGTCGTCACCCAAGTGTGATTTCAAACTCTGCAACCCCAAATTCATAAGTTAGAACAACTTGTGCTAGGCGTTAAACCCAAGTTAAATCTAATTTTGCAACAGCTACATCAAGAATGAAAGACATCGCCTAAGCACCTGGTTTCCGATAAGCTTTCCCGCCTTGTAGGCAACCAGCCCATTCTCCGAAAACAGGTAGTCATAATCCAGAACAGCTGCATACATACACGGTTTGAGCTTCATGTCGCATACTGCTTGAGCTATACGACATCGACATTCAAGTTGGGAAATTTTACAGTATTCATGCATGAAAATCAAGGAAAGGCCCTGTGACCGAAAGGACGTGCGGGTTTGAACAAGGTAGCATGATACACTCAGTCAAACAAAACAGAAAAAATTAAAATCAAAACTATATTAATAAATAGATATATAAAATCACACTAGCAAACGAATTGACTCTCATATCTCCTGCATCAACAGTGGTTTGGTAACATGAGGCCGAAAAGTAAATATATTACCAGACTTTCCAAGCTGTTCTGAGATTTTGACAAGATCCGAGCCTCCAACAACACCTACAGTTACCACCTGCACAATAACCAACAATAAATCTTAATTCAAATCAGCAAAAGACGAAACACACCGGTGAGAAGCCAGAGGCTGCAAAATCTCACTTGTATAGGAGTACACACTAAAAAGAATTGCAATGCTAGAATCATCAAGATCCACACACACCAAAATTACAGAAAGAGAGATCACAACAGTGGCTTGCTCTGAGATCTGGTGTCCACACACCTTCCGAAGCGCCTGAAGGAACTGTAGCATCTCCTCAGTGATATCCTGAAATCCCAAACCAAAACCATCGCGAACCCGTTCAGCCAAAGCCCTAGGGCAAAATCTCACCACAAATCCAATGAGACAGAAGCGCAAAAGACTTACGACTCACATTGCGGATCGAGAAGCGGAAACAAGTGAACAATAGATCGTGTCTGGATCTGATCTGGACAAATGCAACGACAAATTCACTGAAATTCTCTCCCCAACGGCGAAACCGATGAGTGTCTGTACCTTGCGGGGATACGTGAGCGTGCCATCGACGTCAAAGAGAGCAAGCACACCCCCACTCCGCCCCATGCTGGCTCTACTTTGTTCGGAAATCCGATCCCGTTCACGCAGTGTTGCAAATCTGAGAATCCTCCCAACGTCTTGAGCGCCAACGCGAATGCTTTTTGCAGGGGATGCTTGTTCAGAGGCCACGAAGCGAACAATCTGAGTCCAAGAAAGCGCTACCTTGTAATATAGCATCAGGGGCGTGCGTGAGAGAAGCAATCACGCACACGCTGCGGGAGGGGTGAAACCCAAGACCCTGTTTTCACGATCGGACGGAGCGTCGCCGCGTTCTTCGCACTCTGTCTTAGCGTTGCAGGGCCTTTTGCCGTGCATCTGGCCTCTAAGTCTTTTTTTATACCTGCCCGCTTCCCGCTTCCCATTGTCCTCCAGGTCCACTCCCAGTGATGTCTGAGTGGGCTCTGAGTTGGTTCAGAGATTACATCCGGGAAGCTGGAGGGGTGGGCGGGAAGGTGAGGAAAGAAACATTTAGCGGCCCCTCACCAGGGCATTAAGCGTGGCCGCCATGTAGTGAATAAGGAAGGTCTCGTCAACTCGACGAATTCTGAAGGATGATAAATTCACTGAATCATCCGTTACGTGTTGAAAAACCTCGTATTGGACAGAGACGCAACCTGACGTCTTGAGTGTCGCATGATTGGGTGCTATTGGAATATACTCCAACCATCCCTCTTTAATGTCACAACCGGGTGACAAGTGACAACGTCCGTGACTGTATGGAATAAACTTACATATAATCCATACCTTAACCCCTGACTGCCCGAGGCACCAAACTGTAGTGTTCACAATACTTTGAAGTTAAATAAAAGCTAACCAAGTTTGTATTTTTAGTAGTTTATATTTTAAAAATAAAAGCTAACCAAGTTCCTATTTTTAGTAGTTTATATTTTAAAAATAAAAGCTAATCAAGTTCCTATTTTTAGTGATTTATATTTTAAAAATAAAAACTAAGAAAATTCCTATTTTTAGAAATTTATATTTTAAAAATAAAACCTAACCAAGTTCCTATTTTTAGCAATTTATATTTCAAAGGAAAATAACTAAGTTCCTATTTTTAGTAGTTTGTATTTTCAAAAAAATATGTTTGAAGTTTACTTTTAGCAACAAAAATTCAATTTTGAAAATGATGGATTATGATTTTTCTAATCAAAATTTTGTGTAAGGGTGTTTGTCGCAATCTTGACTTTCCCTAGTGTTGACAACACTTGGAAATGAACCTCACAAAAATTAGATCTCAAAGAAAAATTCACATTAGAAAATCATTTTATAAAATAATAAATGAGATCATAAGAAGCCATAAATTGATTGGTATTATGCATGTTATTTACTTTAACCCCATATTTTTTTCGATGACTAATTTTTTAGACTTGACATGTCAGAAGAAGATTGGAAGACTTCAAATCAATTTCATAGTTTTAACACCCTCATAATCAAACATCATAATCTTTCCATTTTTAAGGGATATTATTGTGTTTTCTTGTCCTAAGTGATCTCTATTATATCTAGTTTGAATTTGTATGGTTACAGTTCAAAAAAATTGATACAACTTATTAAAATGTTGAATTTTTGTTCAATTTAGAACAAATTCCTAGAAGCTTAAAAAAGGCTTTGGGCATTTCAAAGTTAAGTTAGGCTATTTTTTGTATTATGTTTTGTTTGTTAAGGTGAAATCTCTTGGACCATGAACCCCTCAGTCACATTCTTGGTACTGTCACAAAAGTGCTCTACAAAGATAGGTGCACAAACTTTGTTTTATGGTGTTCTTACTCACTACAAAATGATATTGAATTTTGGAGTTCTTCTAAATTAAAAGCTTAGAAAAAATACTTTTAGTTTGACCGTGGCAATAGTACAAGTTACACTACTAAAAGTCATATGGAGGTTGCTTGAATGCATACAAATAGATCTCTTTTACATATATTGAACTTTGCATTATTTCATTTGTACTAGTGTGCCTTGTGCCATTGCTACAACCATTGGGATGTCAAAAGTGATGGCAAAGCCCTTCTTAATTTCCTTAAATAAAAATAAAAATAAAATTTTAATGCAAAAAACATTAAAATTCGATAACTTTTACAAGTTCAAATGCTACAAAACAAAGCCTGTGAACTCCTTGTAAAGAGCTCCATGACAATGTGAGGAACATGACCAAGGGACGTATGGTCTTGTAGATCTCACAAACAAACAAAACAAACAACCTAATTCAATTTATTGGACGAATAGAATTCTTTTGTTATTTGTGTAGCAAATAATGACAATAATGCAATCCACCAAGTGGAACAAGGTCGAAGTACCAATAGTTGATCATTTAAGGAATTTTGCAACAGATGGTGAGCAACATGAAGTGTAGGAAATTTTTTCCATGTCGGAAGATAAAAAATATAAGGATTGTGAATTTTTCAACATTTTATTCCAAAAATTAAAATTACTTTGAATTTTGGATAGCAAATAGTACCATTAGCCTATGGTTGACATCTATAGCCTTGCAATTTTAATTATTCAAGAACTACTTTCCCACTCACTATTTCCTACTTTTATTGCTCACTACTTTGGGATAAGTGTCATAACCTTGAAAAAGATTAATAAAAAAACATTTCAAGCCTTTTAGGGAAATTTGGTCCAACTTTAGTTGGAAATACTACATCCTATATGTTGAATACTAAGTGTGGTTGACAACCGGGACTTCTACCTTATGTTGATTTTTTAGAGTAATGTACATTAGAAGATTTTTAGTTTCTTTGGAGGGTTGCGAGTTCCTTGAGGTTTTCAAACTCTAGGAACTCACTACACCTATTACTTGATGTGGCACAACAATTACCATGTCATCAAAAAAAATTCAAATTTTTTTTTCATATAAATTGTTTTTGAAAATTTGACAGCAATTGTTCCCTGGATACTAAAGGAACTATGATGGGAACGACCCTAAAACAACCCTTCTAAAACCCCAAAAATCTTCTAATGTTATATAGGGATTGTCATTTCCATAATATAAAGAATTGACATTCACAAGTCAAAAATATTGCTTCATTTTTCATATGATTGTCTCAATGGGTATTTTTTTTAACACAGTTTACCTAGGTGGATTGATTCTAGGAGTAAGAAGGAAAGAAACTCAAAATCTAAGTTGAAATGAGAGAAGGAAATCGGCAATTGTTCCATAGTGATGTGGTACACACTTGTCATATCAACAAACTATTAATAACAAATCATTACTATTCTCAAAGACATACCTTCATTTAATGTTGAATTATATATATATATATATATATATATATATATATATATATATATATATATTGTGTGTGTGTGTGTGTTAGAATGAGAATTGAAAAGAATATTTGAGTTTTTTTGGAGTTGGAATTACCCTTGTTCAAGTGCATGTTGCTATCACTTCTACATAAGTAGGGAGAAACGACATTTTAGAAGTAGCTTTGCATCATTGTCAAATTAGAATCAATTAAGAAATTCAAGTTCAAATTTAAAAAAAAGATTTTCAAAAGTCAAAATAAGACCTCCCCCATTTTTCACAAACCTCTCTTTAAAATTTTGCTAGTCTACAATTTTGATTCTTTTTTGCCAACATTGCACACCTCTATGTAGAATTATAGGATTCCTTGTATTTTTTGCAAAGTTTAGTCAGTTTTTGTACATGGAGGCCCAATTTGAAGAATCACTATTTAAATTCATTCAATGAATTAGACGAAAACATCTATTATTGTTTATAGACCCATTTTTGACATGTAGAATTCTTTTGAAAGTGTTCCCAAATTAAAGTGCAATTTATACCAATCCCATGCTTATTTGTGATACATTTACTATTGAAATTCAAAATTCAGTTTGATGGCAAGTCTATATGATGATTTCAATAATCTAGGAAAGCTCCCACTTTGAAAATTCATAGAAATTTCATGTCTAATCCAAAAATTCTCATTTTAAAAAAAAAATTAATGATTTTCAATTACTAATATTACGGAAATGTTTTTATCTTTCGAAAGGTGCCTTCAACTATGTTGAATTCCTTCCATCCTCCAACAATTTTGAATGTTTTCACTAGATGCACTCTACTAGTGTGTGTTTTTTGGGCAATTTGATGTCAAATTGTACCAAAATAATGAACCTTGCACCAAGCCCTTAGAATATAAACAATAAAATTTGGATGAAATCACCAAAATTCTTCAAATTATAAAAATTTACTAGATGAAATTACCAAAAAATGAATGAAATTAAAATTACGGAAACATGATATGTGTTAATGTGATATATTCGATCCAATATGAATGAATGTTGAAATTTCAAGCAGCACTACAGTACCGGTATTACATTTAGCATCGCCAGTTTGGCACTTCATGAAAAATGAAAAAAAAAACACCCTCCAATCTGCTGATTTTCAAGGGTAGGTTACCCACGGACCGAGAATGCGCGCACTGTCGGTTCCGCAAAGATGTTTTCGCATTATTGATTGCCGTTGTCCACAATCATGCATGCCGTTCTGACCTGCTGCGTTCAATTCATTTTCAGTCCGTGCTGTATGAATGGAATGAGTGTCTGCCTTCAATTCTTCTCGTACAAGTCGCCGATTGTTGCGTGCCCATCGCCATCACGAGTTTCGCAGGCCAGAACGGAAACGCGGGCTTTCGATCTGGCCGGGAAGGTAAAATTTTTCTTCCAGTCCGTCAGCTAGCATTTGTACGTATGCAAGTTGCAAGAGCGACACACCTTACATTGTTTTGCCGATCTTCAGTTTGACGACCACATTGCCGATCAGTCGATTTGTTTCAAAGCAAACCCTAGTTAGAGGGAAGGTATAATTCTGATTAATTAATCATGTCCTCGTCTTCTCTGATTTGAATCACTTCTTCATCGATCTGGGAAGATCATTTTTCTTTCAGTCCGTCAGCATTTGTATCCAAGTGGCAAGAGCGACACACCTACGTACATTTGCCGATCTACAGTTTGACGACACCACATTTGCCAATCAGTCAATTTTGTTTCAAAGCAAACCCTAGCTAGAGGGAAGGTATTCTGATTAATTATGCCCACGTCTTCTCTGATTTGAATCGCTTTTCCATCAATGGCGGGATCGGAAGCTCCAGGTGTTATGATACTTGGGTACGTGAATTAAATCTGCATTGCCTCTCTCGTATAACTCAGGCTCTCGGTGATGGTTGCTCTTCTTTCAGGCCGACAGAATGTGAATCCAAGCTGCAAGTGCTACCGGTGAGATGTGCAATTAGGAGACATGCTTATTGCAAAGGGCACCAAGAGTCCGAACTTGGGCCTCATGTTTTTCAGTACCCTAGTACGTGCAGGGCAGTTTCGTAAATAAGTAGTGAAAATTTGAAAAATTGTACAGCTTTTCCTGAAAATGTGAAGAAATTTCATTGTTGCTAATTCTAAATATTCAAAAGTTTTTCCTTAGGAAATTTTGAAAAAGAACACTGTTACGCATGAATAGAAAAAATCAACCCATTCAAAGAAGAGTGTTGGGAAGTAGAAAGTGCTAAAAGCCAAAAAAAACAAATCAAGTTGGTGTTGAATCTAACTATGTTTGGTAGGTTATATTGGGACTTACAAAAATTGTCCATTTTTATTTTTACCATCATATGCAATCGGCTCTTTGTGGAATCTAGACAGTGAAATTTGGTCTAGTTAGAATTTTATGTTTCACAATAGGACTCATCCATTTTAATACCTTGAATTCTTGAAACTTTAAGGGATAAATTAAAGAACATTAGAATTCCTAAAAGTGAAATTGGATTATCCTAAAATCATATTGGCATTTGTCCATTCAACTTCAAAATTGCTAGTTTCTACCATCTCCACTTCTACAAGCTTTCTCCCATAAATGAAAGCAAGTGTTGATAATGACATGGTTTGCATGAAATTTGGGACTAGATAATGTTTTCAAGAGTTGAAAGGCTAAAGAACATTGTTGAATGTAATGTCGAGTTTAACTAGATTGAGGATAAAGATTTAAGGAACCTATTATTCTATTATGAGTGTTGAACAAGAAAGGGACACTATTACCTAGAACAATGAATTGGTCATTTTGTCTATAGACATGGCATAATAGTGTTATCAAGCATGTTCAAAATGACACATGCTCATGACATTTCAATGGCATTTGAAGTATTGTACTGGTAAATTTTATATCAAAATATATTAGAAAATTTAATAGTTCATGATTTCAACCAAATGATTATTGATGATTTTATCCATATGTTGTCTTGCGTGATTTTGAGCCTAAGATTCTATTCTAAAAAATTTGGTCTCTTATAAAAACTTCAAATTCCATTGAACAAATCCCCTCCATTCTCAAAGTACAAGACATAAGTCTTGACTCCTCCTATTGTATAATAAGAGTGAATGACAAGGTAGTGGCTTGGTCCACCTTACTTGATTCTTAGACATTGTGATCCATATTAGAAAAATATTGTGGTCATTCTCAATAGGTAAGGTGAACATTATTAATAGATGCACTTTCTATTGGTATAAGGGATGACCTAATGATAGTGTAGCACCATTGAATTTTAGGACACATTGCTTCAAATTTTCATAAGAAATTCACATCCTATCAAAAGAATATAGTTCCGCTTTGAAAGACTTTGTATACTATTTCTCCACCTCTTAGAGAAATTTTTTATATGTCTTTAACGCCTAATGATTTAAGGGGAGTGTACTTTCAATATAGGCCAATTGCCAAGAACTTGAGCAATTTTTTTGCTCATTTTTTCTTGAGATTAGATAGAACATATTTGTAATTGTGTAGTTCACATTGAGAGTGAACACTTCAAAAAAATTCAAATTATTTGACCACATAGTTTAGTAGATATTTAAGGTTGAAGTTTTACTTAGGTCAATGGAAAAAATATGGCAACACACTTTGAAGGAACATATCTTAATGAGAATATTTTGAAATGACGACCTTTTGTTCTCAAAGAAAGACAAGAGAGTTGAGAATGCTCACAAAGCATGGGGGGCATTGAAACAGAAGTAAGGTAAGAAGTTTGTAACCTGTTCCTTTAAGCGTACCTACCTCATCATTGATAGTAATAGATAAGTTTTAAGGAACATGTCACTCTTTCCTAGATAGAGAATGCATTTTGGACCTAGTTGATTAATTTATAGACCTCATATCTAATGTTTGTAAGGAAAACAAGAATGAACACAACTATTTTCTCCTTGAGTTCCTTAGATGTGGCCTTTTTGAAGTAGGCAACAAGCACATTAGTTAGCATGCCCAAACTAAACTAAAAAACATGAGCCATGAACTATACTACACCACTAAACTTTAAAACATTCCACAAGGTGGAGTTTAACTCATAATTTGATGAAACTACTACCATCAAATTCATAACACAATCTTTTTTTGAAATAATTTTATTTATAGAAAATTCAAAATTTGAGAAGGAGCACCTCAAAACAGAGAGGCTGCAACCAACCACAAAATGGCCCAACCACAAAATGGTCACTTGGGTCATTACGGGTAAAACTCTCCAAGAGATCCAATCAGAAATGGTGGCCAGCCATAATAGGATAGCTTACCTTAGACTTTCCTTCCATATTGGCAACAAAGAATCATCGAATAGTACAGAAAATTTGACAGAAGAGGCTGCATCCTCTACCTTGGAAAGCGCCCATACAGGAGATGCCATCAATTATTCGTGAACCTTTAGTTATGAATTCTCATCTACACTTCTATGATACTGATCTCAAAGGCTCCACCTTCATCTGCCACCAGAACCTGCACTCCAAATGCGCAATGGCTCAAGACTTCTACCTCCATGCATGATCTTGGCAAGAATTCTCGGCCATTGAGGTCGCTCTACAGTAGCTTGCAACAAGAATTTGATACTCAACATGGAGCAGGAATGTGGAGATGTGGAAGCTTAGTTGCAGTTTAGGCTTGCAATTGGCAGCCAGCGATGGTGATCATAGGTTTCGTTACGAAATGGCAGTGGAAGCTCGGACAGGGTACTTGTGGATGCAATCCAGCCACGGGTTGCGTGACGGACGCTTCACGGTGCGAAGCGCGCGCCACACCGCGCTGTTGCACTTGAAGCCCGAGCCGAAGGCGATTTGCCACACGCGGTCGCCGCGCTTCACGCGCTCCTTGGCTTCCATGTACGCCAGCTCGTACCACAAGGAGCTGCTGGACGTGTTGCCGAACCTGCTTGGAAATTCGAGAATTTGGTCACTGGAGATGGATACAATTGACGCATGTTGTCCTTTTTATGATGGGTTTACTGTATGATGCTTTGTGAACAGATGTTTTATTTGCTTTTTTGCAACGAGCTGGTGGCTGGCGGATGCGGGATGGCTTACCTGTGGAGAGTCATTCGCGAGGGCTCCATGTGCCATTCCGTGAGTTCGAGATTCTTCTCGAGCTCGTCGAGCACGGCGCGGCCGCCGGCGTGGATGCAGAAGTGCTCGCACGCGAGCTTGAAATCCGGGATGTAGGCCTTCATTTTGAATTTGAGGCATTTGCGCACGACGAGGTTGGCGAAGAAGAGCAGCTGCTCCGAGAGCGGGAGGATGAGCGGCCCGAGCGTGGTGATGTTGGTTTTGAGTGCGTCGCCTGCGACGCCCATGAGGTCTTTCGAGAGCGCGACGCCCACGTTCCGGTATTCGTCCTGCTGCTGGTACACGCACGCGTAGCATTTGTCGTCCGCGCCCTTGTGTGTTCGCACCGTGTGCACAAGCTCGTACTTGGACCGCCACCGCTCGCGTCCCCGGTTCGAGAGCAGAATCGCTGCGCCTCCCATCCGGAAGATGCAGTTCTGCAACAGCATGGATCGGTCGTTGCCGAAGTACCAATTTAGGGTTATGTTCTCCGTGCTCACCACCACCGCGTACGTGTTCCGGTGCACCTACACAGCAGGGACCCAAATTTTTCATGGGTTTAAACTGGAAAGCTTCGATTGATTGAAAACTTCAATTCGAACAGGGCCAAATTAACTTTACATCACCAGATTCAGTGAAGGACATTGCATGCGCTGATCGAAGGTTAAATAGAAATTGGGAAAAGAAAGTCGCCACATGATCTACTCAAAACTGGTTAACAAAACATGATCGAGCTGGGCCCATACCTGGAGGAGATCTCGTGCAACGTCGATAGAGATAAGCCCGGCGCTGCACCCCATGCCTGCCAGGTTGACGCTCTTGACATTCCCCCGCATCTTGTAGTGGTTAATGATCATGGACGAGAGCGACGGCGTGGGATTGAACAAGCTGCAATTCACCACCAGCACGCCCACGTCCTTGGGCTTCACGCCCGTCTTCTCGAAAAGTTCATCCAGGGCGCCGAACATGACCTGCTCGGCCTCCTCGCGAGCCTGCCGCATGTTGGGCTTGCGCTCTTTCTTCACTGGTGTAACGTCATTGATGATGGACGAGGGGAGGTACGCTTGATCGCCCAGCCCCGAGCGCATCGTGATCTTCCGCTGAAACGTCATGCTCTCCTCGCTGAAGGCGCCAGTCATCTCGCACGCCTTCAAGAAGCGTTCGTTGGAGCATTGGCGCGCGTCCTCCGGCTTGTGACATGCGAAGTCCACCAGGTAAACGGGACGCGGACGCATCATCACGTACAGAGTTACGACGCATACGCTCATGCCCGAGCACGCCAATGCACTCACCTGCACACCACCACGGGCACCTCCACATTACAGACATCTGCATTCTCAAATTCCTGGCACAAATCCTACCTAGCCTGCTGCTTGGTTCGCAATTCTCGCGTCACGGTAACTGATTGGCGACGAACGTAATTAAGACTTCAGAACGGCGTTCTCGGTTTCTGTCTCAGCGTCAGTTTGAGCATTCTTTCATTCAATGGAGATTGAGTCAAAATCATAGAACCAGTAAGCAAAAACAGAGTTCGAAACACTGGAATCAGAGATATTAGTAACGTGGCCATCAGATTTTGTGCTTCAATTACGACCGACATGATCGAATTGAAGGTGGGTCCACGCAGTGAACTATAATCATGCACTAGGTGATTTCATGTTCCATTGCAGTGCTGTGAGTTCTGTACTTGACCACTCACGAGGTTGAAATGCAGATTTTCCCAGAGCTGGAGAATGTCGTTCCACCCGACGCGGAAGCAGCTGAGCTCGGCGAGGGTAATGAACAGCACCGGGATGGCCATCAACACCATGGCGTGCGTGATGAGGTAATGGTACCCGAGCTTCACATACTTGAGGTTCACGCTGGACAGGAAATCGGGAAGCATGATGGCGATGCTCCTGGCTCGCAAGCTGTGCAGGAGCGCCACCTTCTCTGCCAATTCCGCATCTCTCGACGTCGCCACGATCTTGTACGACCCCGCCACTCGGTCTGTTTCCATTTCTTCCAATCCGATCGGCTTCATACCATCCAACACTGTTCCGGTCCCGCAAACTTAACCCAACCCGAAATTCTCTTGTGTCACGCACGGCAATAATATAATGAACACATTCAGCACCGACCTGCTTCACGCACAGAAACAAGAGCCTTACGTACTGTTGAACCAATTACTGTAAAACCGAAACTGCAGCTAGAATTTCGTACACAAGACGCGCACCTTGATAATATCCTGCAACCACCCCTCTATTCTCTTAATATCACAACTACATTACCGACTCTACCACGGCATTGCTGATATCCAAAACCCGCAGCACACATTGAACGAACACGTACTATAAGATCGAAACTGCAGGTAGAAACTCATACACAAAAACCGCACCTTGTTGATATTAATTCTACAACCACCGCAGTCCTAATTTAAATTAAATTCTCTTTTCAGAACTTCAGCACCAACTCTACCACGGCATTCCTGGTATCCAAAACTTTGCAGCGAGCATTTAAACGTGATCCTTCCTACAGAACCAACACGGTCCGATTGAAAGTACTGAAGCTAGAATTTCATAGTTCCACAAAATTGAATACTCTGCAATTTGCGAAGGAATTGAGCTGCATCTGCTCCCTTTGATAACTCCTGCTTGGTCAAGGTTGAAGCTCACCACAGAAGAGCTGTGCTGGTGACAGAAGCTGCTGTTCATGAATGCGCGCAGGCTTCGTGGTCATCGCTCAGGCGACGTCTCCATAGCTATGGGGACGTAATAAAAGCGGCTGCAGGACGTTTCCAGAGCGAGTCTAGCTGGTCTGGTACATGCAGTAATTGGCTGGGGGATGGATGGCTATATATATTAATTCATGGAACTTCGTTACGGATAGCTCCATCCATTGTGCACTCAATTATAAGCTGGATGCTCCGAAATTCGATCTCAAGCTTCAAGCTACCTAAACTTGGGTATGCCACAGCAGCTCCCTTCAATGCGGAGGCAACAACTTGTGGGGCAAGGAGATGTCGGCACTTAAAGGAGTTTGGTGAGTGCAGGTCACTCAGCTGGGGGATCGGATACCTTCTTACATTTCCAATTGTCCACCCATTCTGCTTCGCCTACTCAACGCTCTGGCCTGCACTGTCTAGCTGTCGTCTGCCCATGTGTTACGACTTCCTCTTATGATCCACACTAAGTTAGCCCTAGAAAGCCACGGTGGACTCCGGGTGTCCGATGAATGAGTTTGGGTTCATGTGGGTTTATATAGAAACGAGGAATGCATGAATTCTTCTTGTTGACCCTTAAACAAAACGACCCCATGACCAAGATAGTCACCAAAATTGATTCAATTATTGGACCAACAAGTGGGTTCCTTGTTTCTCCACTGAAACAATCACGTCATCTAGTGGCCACTTTTTGTCTTGAGGGGTGAATCTTAAACGATGCCAAGGCCGAAAAGTGGCCAATGGATGACATGGTTGTTTTGTGGAGAAACAAGGTATGCAGTCAATGCACCAATTGGTCCAAAAATCTAAATAGTTTTGGAGAATACTTTAGTTATGGAGAAATAAGATATGCAATCAATGCACTAATTGGTCCAATAATCTGAGTAGTTTTGGTGACTACCTTAGTTATGGGGACTTCATCCATTAAGGGTTAACTTTGAAAGACTCTTAGTTTGGGTCTCTTTATATGACTCATATTTAGCTTTAGAACTCTCCAATTGTAGTTTAGTACATATGAATTGTGATACATTGTTAATTTTATGTACTATCATGATCATTTATTTACTTTGCTCTAAAAAGTATTTAATCAATGTTTTTGTGATCAAATACCACTAAATTCATAATATATTATACAACCACAAAGGGCTTAACCCCTCACCAGCCAATGGGACGAAAAGTATCCTCACAGAGTTTCAAGTCAAATTCAAAGTGTTATAACTTTTGCATCCAGTGTCCGAATTCAATAAAACTTGTTAGAAAAGTTGCACTCCCTCTTCTAGTTTATATGGTAAAAAATTTTAGATCAATACAAGTTGTATTGATTTCTTGATTGTCAATTGAAGTTCATAGGTTCAATTTGAGTTCACAAAACTACATTTGATGGCTGAAACTTCAAGGGGTTGTATCTCCTTCATCCAATGTTTGTTTTCAATAAAATGTGTTGAATTATGTTCCCCTTGAAGTCTAGTTAATGTGGTAAATTTTCATGTAAATCCAAGTTGTTTTGAATGTTTGGGAGCAATTCGAAGTTCAGAATCTAACATTTTTGGATTATAGTGAACTTTGGCGGCTTGTTTCTTCTCCATACAATGTTTGTTTCCAATAAAAAAAAAATTGGGAAAGTTGCGCATACTAGTCTAGTTTGAATGGCTAAAATTTCATATCAATCCAAGAAGTTATGAGGGACTCAAAAGCATTTTAGTAGGAGGTTTAGCCTTAGATGTGTTTTCTGCAACTTTTCTTGCCTATTTTTTGACATTTGCAAGCCATTTTGCAAATACATTCAGTCAATTTATTGATATTTTTTTCACCAATGTGTTGGTTGGTTGGTTTTGAATAACTTTATAGTTTTAAATTTTTTTTTATTCAAGTAAGTTTAGAAATCGAATTTCACCTCCAAGTGTGTTGCTAGGAAACTTTCAGCATCTTTTTTCAACACTAAAACATTATAATCTTTCAATCTATACGGTCAAATTACTCCAAATTTGATTCACATCATCTACAACATGTTCACTACAAGATTGTACGGTTAAGATCGTTATAACTTAGTGACATTTACATCTACGTCGCTTCAAAAGCAGTGATGTTTTGGAACCCAAAACGGCCTTGGGCGGTGAGGGGTTAATGGATAATTTTGTGGTTGATGATGGCGAAGATGGGCTTGTCCAATTTGAGGAATGAATTTACAGATACAGCTTGGGAGTGAATTTCCTTTGCTACTGCCACTCCAGAAGACATGCCTTGTAGTCGTACTTCAGTTCCTTGAATGGAAAATTTGGCAAATAAAGTGCTGAAATGCTTCCTAATCTTGAGATGAGTGGCATTGTGACATCTTGGATGAATGTACATGGTTTGGGGATGTCCTGTTTTAAGTTCTACTGTACAATTCCTATTCAAATTCATGGATGTACCTTACTGATTGGCTTCATCAATCCACTGAGATAGTCTGCCAAAGCCGAATTGAAAAAAATTCCCTGCATGTGCCCTGCCTGCCTGCCTGCCCTCCCTTTGGTGGCATCTTTATTTTATGTTTATTTTGTACTGGTATCCAGGTAACTGAGATTTTATATTTTACACATGTTGTTTTTAGCCGCGTACAGCTATCTCCTCTGACACCAAGCACTGGCGTAGATTATTTCAATGTGTTCTCTCGGATGTAGGTGTGAAAAGGGGAGCAGCACCATGCTTCAGTTACTTATACCTCTTTAACTTACACTCATTCACATTGGAAAGTCTTGGAGAAAAGCTCTTGAGGTTCATGGCTTGCCTTCATAAAAGTCAGCCTTTAACCAGGTGGGAGACTTAACAAATTTTGGACAGCTATAGATAGGTGTAGCAATTAGGAGAGTGCAACTTTTAGGTTCACATATCTTAGACATGTTTACATTATGTATAAACCGGTCTTTGAGAGTTGCACCCAATCCTCTCAACTCATGCTCCTCAGGACACTCACCCTTAGGCTGCTTGTTGCTTTTGTGTGAATCGGCCTTTGGTGTCACAAATCAATCAAATTTTTCAATCAGGGGGAGCATTCAAAAGGATTTAAAGGAGTCTAAGGTGAAAACATCCATTCCCATCCATGTCCTTATTTTTTTGTCTCGTAGAGTGCCACTAAAACATCTCTCCATTTACATGAATGTTTCTTCCAGATGTTTGATTCTTATTGGTTAATGCATTTGACAAAAATATTATAAATTTTGATTGGTTAACCCCTAAAAGACCAAGTTGCGTTTTTTGGCAATATAGTGAATTTGGGTAGCTCACTATGAATAATTTTTTTTCATTATTTTGTACTGAAATTATCACTAAACATGTGCCCAAGGAGTAGCTTCAAGGCTTGACAATTTTTGTAACTTTTGACTACATGGACAAAAAGTTACTGCATGATATGTGATTTTCTTTGTTCTGTAGGCAACTTGGGCAGCTCAAAAAACTTCTTTAAAAATCACTTTTAAAGAAAATAAAAATTTGGAATTGGTTCTCTAGGTTTACATGAGAGTGGGAAGCTTTGAATCATTCCATTTTGGTTAATGAGATGAAAGTTATGAGGAGTTTTAGTTTGTGGGTAGGTATGATTTTCAAAAGACTTCATACCTACCCACAAACTAAAACTCCTCATAACTTTCATCTCATTAATCAAAATGGAATGATTCAAAGCTTCCCACTCTCATGTAAACCTAAAGAACCAATTTCAAATTTTTATTTTTTTAAAAGTGATTTTTAAAGAAGTTCCATGAGTTGCCCAAGCTGCCCACAGAACAAAGAAAATCACATATCATGCAATAAATTTTTGACCATGTGGTCAAAAGTTACGAAAATTGTCAGGACTTGAAGCTACTCCTTGGGCACATGTTTAGTGAAAATTTCAGTACAAAATAATTAAAAGTCCATTTGTAGTGAGCTGCCCAAATTCACTATGTTGCCAAAAAACACACCTTGGTACTTTAGGGATTAAGAGCTGATTTTTGCAGGGATTCAGATTTGGGTGCACCTACAGGACAAATTCAGTAGTCTAGAGACCCGCAACTTTGAAAAATTGTAGAAATTACATACCATATCCAAAATATCTATTTAGTTTTTTTCATATTCATGATTTTCACTTGCTTATATTACAGAAATACTATTTTTATTTATTTTTAAATCCTCCAAATATGCTGAATTCCTTAAACGGACTGTTTTGGATGTGTTTACTTTACATTTTGTGTCAAAAATAAATGAAAACCCAAGTCTCAATTTTTCTTGTTGGAGTGCACGTGTCATGAAAAAAGCGAATACTCAATTCTTTATCAGTACTTTTGGTTTCAATCCAGACTTCAAGTCATTCCAATAAGGTAAGGTAAGTGTATCATAACAGTGATCCAGCAGAGCACTGCAAGTTGACATCCCAGCAGAAAAAGAGTGATAATACAAGATAATTTGATGGAATTATATATGCATCCCAGTCTGTGGCAAGTACATGATTGTTGAGTGCGACCAAAGTGGAGGACTCGTGTTAAAAGGAGTCCAATTCAATGACAAGGGGATGAGCCTGCTGGTGATGTTTAATACTGCCTTAGTAGTTGCCACTTGCAAGGGGGCAAAGGGTAAGTTACAGTAACTGAGAGGATAGTGATAGAATGTTTCCATCGCCCATTCTATCATTAGGATATTGAGTGAGTGAGTGAGTGAGTGAGTGAATTTTCATTACCAGCTGTAAAGTAAAGTAGAACTGCCCATCAGCATACAGATTTGTAATCTAGGTACTTTGGAGAAACTATTTGTCAGTTTCCATATTTTTTTCCAGAGATTGAAAAGTTTGAGAGAAATCTTTTGCAAAAACAATGAGGACGTTTTGACAAGAAATGAATTTTTTGTGATTTTTCGAAACTGAAATGTTAAAGCATGAATAGACCCTTCAATTGTTGAAGCATGAGCAAACCCTTGTTAACCCCCAAGGAACCAAGGTCTTTTTTCTGCTAAAAAACACTCAAAATTGCCATTTCTATAGCAAAAGGTAAAAAAAAATTTAATTATTTTTTTCACATCTAACCATAGGATCTTACACCTTAATAGTATGAAAATGTGTGGAAAAAATTTCAAAATTTTTGACAGCATAGATTGTAAGATATATATGTTTAAAGTAGAAAAAATAAGTTTTTCAATACATTGCGGGGTTAGCTTTTTTTGACTTTGAACATTTTTAACTTTAATTTTTTGCACTATAGAGTCTTAAGCTTTAAATCTTTATGGTGTAGAATTGAGTTGAGAGTCTAGGGAAAAAAATGATAACTCAAAAAAATTAATTTTTATTCTTTAAAAAATTGCTAAGTGGAAGTAGGTATGAGATAGAAGGAAAATCTCAATTATTAATATCTCTAAAATGGAATTAAAATGCACTAATCTCAATGGTGAGATTGTTCTTGCAAGCAAGATAAACCATGAGAATTTTTTTTAATTTTTTAGAAATTGTAAAAATTGCATTAAAAAATGAATCTTACAAGGGTTTTTTTTCATGAAGATGCTCTAATTGCCAAAAAACAAAATTGTCCATAACTTTCTCATAAAGAATCCAAATGTAATGAATAAAAGATTTCCATATATACAAAAATATAGTCTATGAGGAAAATTAAAATTTTTGAAATTTTTTTTGGTGCCTTCCATCCCTTGTTTTGAGCTTATTTGGGCATAACTTTTGTTTCTGGGCACTGATTGGAAAAAAAATTATAATACCAAGAAGCTAATTAATTTTTCTATCCTCAAACAAAGTTTCAAAAAATAAAAAAATAATTTCAGTCCGTAGGTACCTGCCCAAAATTCCATTTGTCCTCCGAAGGGACAATGGTCCTTTAGGGGTTAAAGTTTAGGCTAACATGTTTGCTCTCCAAGTGCATTTAGGTGCTTCTATCTTATTGGCTCTAAGATAGATACTCCCCAAACCATCACTTTTTGCTACTGAGCCTATTTGCTATTTTTATACTAGTTAGAATTTCATATGTTCCTGTTGGCAAATAAAAGGAGGTTTCAACATACCAGAGAACATGGCATTTGGATATTGTATGCAAAAGTTATTAAAGAACAGATTTTGGTTCTAAAAGTGATTCTTCAACATAGGTACAGAATTGACTTTGGAGATATACACAGAATATAGATGGCAATTTAAGGTCAGTGGCACATTTGGGTGTTCCTACCTTAACTCTACAAGGGTCAAAATATTTCCATGTTTCAACTTCATATGGATCTCATCACCATATCGTAGGGCTGCTTCACATATGGGCCGAAGGTTGAGAGTCCGTCAACCTCCACCAATTAGATTTTAGAAAACCTTGACTTTGGCCTCTCGACCCTTCACACAAGGTGGCACAATCCAAAGTTTGTGGCCCTCCAAAGTGCCTACATGGAAGCCCAAGTTCCTATGTGGCGTTGGCTTTGCGACGGACTCTCGACCAAAGTTTGGGTCACCATTTTGTGGCAACCTAAACTCTAGTTGAGAGTCTATCGAATTTTACCATTTATTACCACTTATTGCCCATTTCTTTGGACTCTCGCCCAAAGTTTGGCCATAAACTCTCATGGCCTTTCAACTTGGTCAGCCCATATGTGAAGCGCCCCTTATTGTACTGAAAGTCTTTGAAGATGGAAAATGCATGTTCAAAGTGACACACAATTAACAACCCCAAATTCACACCTGGATGGAGTGGCTGGCCAATTTAGAGGCTGTCTCGAAATCTCCAAAGACCCATCACCCACCAACAATCATAATTTATAAGAAGAGGAGCAAAGGTGTTCAATGAATGACTTTCAAGAATTTTATTTTTATGTTTTTTATATTTTATATTTTATTTAAAAAAATAAAAGTGAATTGACTATCTTAAATGGCTAGGATTGTGTCTTTCCATAATAAATTTTGAGCAACACACGTTCAAATTTGATTCTTTTTTAATCTTTGCAATAGAAACGGCAGATTTGAGTCAATGTTTCTTGATGATACAGAGTACTTAAATTGGTAGGCTCTTTGTTTTGTTTGTCAGGGTGAAATATCTCCAGAACTGTGCATCTCCTGGTTGCATTCTTGCTACTGTTGAAAAGCTCTCCACAAGGAGGAGTGTGTGTACAAATTCTGTTTTGTGGTGTTCCGACTCATGGCAAAAAAG
Organism: Pseudoscleropodium purum; assembly: GCA_963969395.1. NCBI lineage: Eukaryota > Viridiplantae > Streptophyta > Bryopsida > Hypnales > Brachytheciaceae > Pseudoscleropodium > Pseudoscleropodium purum. Next base: position 1,613,269 of record OZ017802.1, read on the forward strand.
ATGTTGGATAATTTGAAAAAAAATTATGAGTTAAATAAATTGACAATTTCAACTTCTTACTTTTATTTTGACTGTGGCAATGGCAGAGGGCATACTAGTAAGCTTACTCTGCCAAGTTTGGTTCAGTTAAACTGAGATAGTGCAATCAAACCAACATCTGCAAGCATGCCATGGTGTGGGTGAGAGTTAGTGTTTTCAAAGTAATAAAAGTAGGTGCTCCAATGTTCACGAAGAATCGTTGACCTGCGGTTAGTTCATTGCTAGCCAGTGGAGTTGGGAAAAAGATATGGTTGCAATTTGAAAACATTGAGAAAAAAAACAGGGAAAAAAATGGCTATAAAAATCCTATTTAGAGATAACCCCTAAAGATTTAAGGCGTTTTTTCTGAAAAAAACACACACTCAAAACTGCTATTTCATTAGCAAAGAGTAAAAAAATTTGAAAATTGTTTTTTTTGCTAATCTAACCATAGGATCTTACACCTTACTAGTATAAGAATGTGTGTAAAAAATTTCAAATTTTTGACCACACAAATTGTAATATATCTATGTTGAAAGTGAAAAAAACAGATTTTTCAACACATTGTAGGACTAGATTTTTTGACTTTGAACATTTTTAACTTTAAATTCTTGCACTACAAAGTTTTCAGCTTTAAACCTTTATAGTGGAGAATTGAGTTGAGAGTCTAGCAAGAAAAAAAAAATTCAAAAAAACTTAATTTTCATTATTAAAAAAATTGTTGAGCATAAGTAGGTACAAGATTGAAGGAAAACCTAAAATATTCATTTCTTTTATATGGAATTAAAATGCACTAATCTCAATGGTGAGATTGTTTTAGAAAAACAACTAAGCCACATGGAAATTTTTTTTTTTTTAATTATAAAAATTGTATTTAGAAATGAATCCTACAAGTTATTTTTTTAGAAAGATGCTCTAAGTGCCAAAAATTAAGACTGTCCATAACTTTCTCATAATAAGTCCACATGGAATGAATCAAATCTTTCTAGATAGATAAAAATATAATCTATGGGAAATTTTTCAAATTTCAAAATTCAAATTATTGCAAATTTTTTTTTTGTTGCCCCCTCTCCCTTGTTTTGAGCTTATTTGGGCATAACTTTTGTTCTCCAACACCAATTGAAAAAAAATTTATATTCCCACAAAGATGATCAATTTTACTATCTTCAAAAAAAGTTTCAGCGTGTAGGTACTTACCCAAAATCTCATTTGTCCACGGAAGGGACAATGGTCCTTTAGGGGTTAAAAAATATAGTAAAAAAAAATCTAATTTGACTAGTAATTGAAGAACTAGTTCAATATGGGAATTGAAGGAAAATAGTTGATAAAACTCTAAAAATATCTTGAATATTGAGGTGCTCCACTCTACATTTTGTTTGGCATCTCATCATCTACATAATTGGATTGATCCTACAAAACAAAAAATCAAATTTAATTGTACACATTCAATTGTCTTCAAATGTATAATGACTAAAACCACAAAATAATAAGGGTGCAACATCATTTTTTAATGAACTGTGATCATTTATACTTGTATACATATTAATCAAATACAAAGTAAAGGTCCCAAAATGATACCAAGATCATTGTTATAAAAAAAGTTCACTCTTATATCAATCCAAAGTTCTAAATTGCAAATGGAAAGGAAGAAGAAATAGAGAAGATGGTGCTCATACAAAATAGTCATTAAAACATTCATTATATGAGTGAACCTTGATGACTTGAAGTATTCTTGACAATTTGATATGTTAATAAAAATTATATGGGATTCTGTTATACTATAAAAGATTTACTTTGAATGCTTTTAATAATATATATTTTTAAAATAAAATTTGTAACCTTTGATTTACTAATTTGAAACAAAAAGACAAATAAAAACAAATAAAAAGATCCATTGAGATTAAATTTTCCATGATTTCTTGACATTAGAATTCTCAAAACCTTGGGATTTCAAGTACATACAATTATATACAAATTGCTCCAAAGATTTTCTGATTATACTTTTGATTTGAAAGAGCCAATTATTTGGTGGAGGTTTCAAATATTCACATGAAGTATTTTAACAATCAACTAAAATAGATAGCAAATACACCTAGCCTACTAAAAAAGTTTGACTTTTATTATCTACCAAGTATTTCAATCAGGAGTAGTGAGTATTTTCTATTAGTAGTAAATCAATTGTGAAGAGTATTGTCAAATTCTCTGGTAAGAAGTAGTGAGAACTTTTTAACTAGGAAGTGTGTAATAAGGAATACTACCTAAAGATTATTTTTTTATTGGGAAAGTCAATCATGAGGGGTATTGCCTTCCATTTCAATTCTACATCAATTCAATCTAAAATATGATAGAAATATGAAGTGGTATGAACAAGAAGTAATATGAATATGAATTGATAATGTATACAAATGTGAATATAATTGATAGTAATTGAAATGACAATGTATATAAAAGTTTAAATCAAATAACATGCAAAATTCTTTTATAGATTTCAATTTTCTTCAAACTTAGAACATTGTAGTTGAATTGTTGAAGTTGAAATACACTGGTCACTTCCTAAAATGTCCACTATTTATATATAGTTGGTGCAATGAGAAAGCAAAATGTACAAATAATGTACATTTTTAGGAGGTAGATACTTTTAGAGCTTGATCAAGCTTTTTCATGGACCTTCTACCTTCTCCATGTAGTATTGATCCCTTACTTTTCAAATAATAAAAGTTCCACTTGAACTTCCTCATATGCAACTTGGAGCCTCTAGATGTTTTGTATCAATAAAATCAATTTACTAAGAAAGGGTATTATTTTTTTCATCCTCTTATTACAATGACACTTTCCATGGAAGTCATTATAATTGTGCATGGCTTCCAGCCCCTTTTCACACCAAATTCTAAGGATGAACATTTGTTGACTTCTATCTTGGATACATAGAAGGATTCTTTGTTGTTCATCAGACAACTTACTATCCTCATTGACATTATAGGGTTGATTTTACCTTGACTAATATCATCTTTACAATAAATTAGATAACAATTTTGTTCCTAAAATTTCCAGGGCCAATTCCTTCTCATCACTATTACAAAACACGATAAAAATAAACACATGTAATTTTTGAGTATGGATTTTATTACCATGTTTTGTTATAGTGCATGTAGCATAGCTGCTTTTCATGCTTGTTACGGTAGTATTGGAGGTGTGAGCAACAGCCAATTTGCGAATGAAAGTAGGTGATAAGTACAAGGAGGTCATGGAGTTGTGTCACTTGCGTGGATCCCTGCACCGTCCTGAAACACACCTCCTCCGCCTCAGTTGGATGAAACGAAAACTTAGCTTAAACTTAAATTTGGTGTCTTGCAAGTCCTGAATTTGTGAGCTCTGATCAGACAAGTGCACACGGACCTTGACAGCTAAAGTCTTCTCCCCTTCCATACACACATGCAACTTCAGTGAGCAGATCAAAGCATCGGTGGTGGAATAAGGTAGATTGCTCTCAAAGCAACCATTTAAGACATTTAAGAGCCGATTGCCTTTGGGGGGAACCTAAACTTCTTGAAGCAATTTTGAGTAAATTTTCCTACGAAGAAAAATGGAATTGGCATCTAACCCAAGTCGTTTCATATTTTTTGGATCTTCATGGAATTAGTTATGGGTTTTTGAAGTTGAAATGCAAATCATAGTCACTGAAAGCGACCATTTCTGCAGATTTACACTATAGGCATGTTGAAGAAAGCAAAATGTACCTTTGTGTCATGTTCACCTAGAGATCGAGCACTATTGCTTTTAGAGTAGACTATCTTAGGAGAATACAGCCTATGTTCTCAACCATGGTGTTTTTACCGTAAACACCTAAAATTGCCAAAATAAGCAATTCGACATAGTTGGAGGCATTTAATTTTAGAAATATATATTTTTAAATACTAGCAATTGAAAATCATGCATTTTCAATAAATAGAAATTATAATTTCAGGATAATACATATAATTAGTAATTACTATGAATTTTCAAAGTGGAACTATCTAGGCCATTGAAAACCATCGCATAGCTTGCTCTTGGTACCAAAATTTAAAGAGTGAGTAGTCAACCAATTGCACTTAAATATAGGAATAATTTCATTGCACCTTAGGGGACACTTGCAATGGAAGTCTACTTGTCTATGCAAAGCTTTTTCCTCATCTAAATAGTTGACCAATATGAGCATTGTCTTTTTTTGGCATCTAGTTTGGTGGCTTTTTTTTGTATAGGAATAAAATTATTCTTTTTGTGACAAAAAAACAAAAACTAACTTGCTGCCTTTTAGTTCAAACCTTATAAATGAAACTCATATATTTTGGAATTAATCCTTTTGCATTCATGGATTTTTCATCTTTTCTTTTTGCAACAAAGGAGTCTTAGAGGGGAAAAAAATATTCATCTCTCTAGTTTATAAAGATGCACAACCAAATTGTGATTCCTTTCCAATGCTCCTAGTTTCATTAGATTTGGAGTTGTATAGCAAAAGATATGGCAATTTTAGTGAGAAGTAGTTTTAGAACCAAAAACCTACACATTTTTGAACTATGTATAGTTTTAATTGTTCTTACAATTTTTATCAATTCTTGTTAGTAATGGAATGAAGTATTGAATATAATATTCTTGAACTATCATCCATTCAAACATGAGTGTTTGAACAAAGTTATTTGTTTTAGTTACCCCTAGAGTGGTTTGCACTACAATTACACTTCTTACAATATGAAGTGTAGTCTTGAATACAAATTTTCTTAATAAAGTTAGAATTCTCTAAATAATCTGAAACTTTTGGTAGAGTCTAATTGCTTCACTGTCTAGGTCTTGTAAAATTTATGATTGATTGGCCACTATTTAAAATTTTCAAAATTGATTACATGCATGAAAAGCCCCTAAATGAGAGGAAAATGTATATATTTTGTCTTTATTATGGTGCAAAATCTACAGAAAGTATTCAAGTTCTTTTAAAAATTTCCTATACATGCATACACATGACCTCCTTTTGGCCATTCTCTTTGAAAGCATACAACACTTGTATACAAAATTGTAAAATATTCTACAACAAAATACCTACATACATACCATTTGAGTTCTATATACAAAGTATGTCGATGGGTCAAAAGCTACCAATACCAACATAAGTATAGAAAGGACACTTTTCCTTTTAAGAGTATAAAAATGGAAGTCATGAATGCAACAACTTATTGATCCCATGATCCAAACTCAAGCATTATCCACCCTTTAGGCAAGTCAAGGGCTATATTAAATTCATTATGAATAGCTAATCGCAATAAAGCCATGTTCAAGAATTTTTTTTTAAAAATGATCTATATTTGCCTCCAATAAAGAAAGCTTAAAAAAAAAAGACTATAGTACCAACTTCAATTACAAATGAAGCTTGGCACATTGTCTTTCTATCTAGGCATGTTTGGTGGCCCTAGATCTTCAAAATCCAACTCTCTCCAATTACCCTCCCCCTTAATATATGGTATTTGGATATAAACACAAGAAAACTTGCATTTTGAAGGCTATAGAGCCTTGCACCAAGGTCAATTATTTTCATTATTTTATTTGGAAAATCAAGCAGAGCCTTAGTACTCACATTTATGCAATTGAAGAATGTTGCAAACTCAATATTAAATGAGTTGAGTTTTTCACTTTAGTGTTTCTCATGGATTGAATGTGCCTACTAGACAATTTAGGGGTAATTCTTTGAGGCCCAAAAGAGGCTAAATATGGCTTAAGATTTAAATACAAGAAAAATAGAAAATCTACATACAATATACTTAGGCTCAAGAATTAACCCTAAACATCTAGATCCTTTTCCAAAATTGATGATTTGAAAAAAAATCATTATGAAGTGCTATTTGGAAGAATATTTTGGAATTGATATACAAATAAAAATTGTAGATTTTGAGATTTACATTCCATTCATACGATTAGATTTACTAGTGATATCACTCATATATTTTTTATAAATTTTGGAAAGAAAATTTCAAAATTTCCTTTGAAATTCAATTACAATCAAAATATTATTATTTTTTAAGTAAAACTTGTTGGAATGGATTTGAAATGAAGTTATTTTGATATGATGATTTTCTTAAAATTTTTGTGCTCTTAAAATCTATGACCTCACTTTTGCAAATCTAGTTTTGAACTAAAATCAATGCAATTTTTGGCTTGCCATCTGTAATTTTAGAAAAATATGAACTCTAGTAACACCAAATTCAACCATTGAATAGGAAAAAAAACTTGATATTGTATCTCTACAAATTAAATGACTTTCATCTAAGTAGTAATGAAAAAACAAATTGAATTTCAATGTGTTAGTCGTCTAGAAATTGGACTTAGGAGTGCTTTAGAGTTAACAAGGACAAATGATTATTTTGAATTGAGCTTCAATGATTGGAATGGTAATGGCAATCCTTGTGTGCAACTTTCATTGGAATAGGAAAACAAACTTATTATTAGCTACAAAAGACTCTTGCAATGCAGTTGCCACCAATCTAATTTAATTATCTTTGTAGAGTAACAATATGTTTAAGTTAATCTACAATTATATGTAGATTATTTTATACTATAAATGTAGGCCAATTCTTCTGCAACCATCTTGACAACCACTATAATTCTCACATCATTCCCACTCATCTCTCAATTTCTCCCAATCACTAATTCAATCATTTCAATCATTCCACTTGATACCTTCTCCATCACATTGTTCAAAGTTTCAAACTACTCTCTCAATATTCATTCCATTAGTGAACCCGAAAAATGACTAATTTCACAAATGAATGGTCTTCCAGTTGGCTAATAAATGCACTTAACTATAAAGTAAGTACACCTAAATGTGCCACCAATCTTAAACCGCCATCTTTCCTTTGTGCACATCTCCAAAGTCAATTTTGTACCGATGTGGAACAAACACTTTTAGAACCAAACTTTGTTCCTTAATAACTTTTGCATGTAGTATCCAAATGCCATGTTCTTGGGTATGTTGGAACCTCCTTTCACTTGCCAACAAGAACATATGAAATCTGCTTGTGTAAGAATAGCAAAGAGGTTCAGTAACAAAAAGTGGCAGTTTTGGGAGTACCTACCTTAGACATCGTTGCAACACCAAATTCAAGAGAAATGAAGCAGTTTTGCTCATTCATAAATCAGTATGCACTCATTGTCCACAATTGAAAGGCTGTTACACTCATGGAATAGGTTAGTGCTACTTTAATTAATTATTGAAATGGGGCTACTCATTTTTTTTTTTTTTTTTCGTTTTTGAAATCAGTAAGTAGTGTGTACAGGCCTCACTTGATGCTTATCAAAACCAGAATTATATCACCACCAGGAGTATGATAAGTAACGTAGTCTTGTGAAACTGGTTCAATCATGAATATTGGTTTGCACATGGTGGCGTTGACTTGTTTGGTTGCTTAACTTGAAGCTTGTGGAATTCATAGACAATGCGCTTCAGCAGAACTGCCGGCACTTGGACAAAGACAAAGATGAGCTGCTTGCCTTGCATGTTGTGTTGCACAACTTGAATGTGTCTTCATTCTTGGCATGCGGAGTCCATGTGACGGAGATGACCCCAATTTGACCTCAAATTGCATATTGCATAAGGTAGAAGTACCTATTTGTGATAACTTAAGCATTTCAGCTTGTAAGAAATGGGAAAATCTTTGAGAAATTGAAGTCAATGTGTGCAAACATAAGGATGAGGATGAAAGCAGGAAAAAAAATTCCCTAATAATGAATGTTTTATTCAATATAAATGTGGATTATTCATCTAAACCCATTCTTGGTCTTACATACTCACCTCTCATGATTAGCTTTGGCACTTCTCCCTTAACCAAGAGGGAAGAGAGATGAGTGAACAAGAAGGTACAAATATAAATTTTTTTCCAATAAACACTGCATTTGATCGTTGTCCACAATAGGTTAGTCTATAATACCATTACACAAGATTGTTCAAAATAGTTGTACTTCTACCACAAACATTTGATTTTAATGCAGCTAGGTGTACGTAGCACACATTCAAGTTTAGCACACATTCATTCAACTTATGGGATGCTTACACTGGATCTTTTGAAAATGTGCATACTTTGATATAAGATCTTGAAGATTTTAAAGAACTAATACTTAAAAAGTAGCTAGGTTAAATGGTCAAGTGATGAATGAGAGAATGTTGTTAGAATTGCTTAAATCCCATCCTATCAACATGCTTTCAATATAAAATTAGTAGATATGGATGGGTGAGATAACAGAATGCTTTATAACTTTACGTAAATATTGCATCCCTTAAATGTTTTTATAGATTTAGGTAATACTTAGTGTGAACATTAAAATTGAATCATTCTGTTCTTGCAAGCAAAATGTTTGTATGTGGAATGGCAAGCTCTAAGCTAAGTACCAGGACTTGGGGGCAGGGGCCTTTATAGTGTAAGATTGCACTAGAAAAAATAATTGGGATAAAAATGACAACAAATTGTGAAGTTTTTTTTGTCAGAAAATTAATAAATTGATAAAAGAATCTTGGATGAAATTGTCAGATTGTGGATGAAAAAAATTATGGACATGCGACATGTGCTAATTGATATTTTCTATACAATATGTGGATGAATGTTGAAATTTAAAGCACCATTGTAACATTTATATAACCACTTTTGCACTTCATAAAAAATGAAAAAAAAACCCATCGTGGTTACACTCACAATCACACCCTACCAAAAATTGTCACGATCACTCTGTGTACATCTCCAAAATCAATATGTACATTTCTTGAAGAAATGATTTTAGAACATCTACCAAAAAAACTTTGACCCTTCATAATTGTTGCATATAGTATCCAAATGTTATGTTTCATTAGTGCATTGGAACTTTCTTTCATTTGCCAATAAGAAAATATGAAAATTTGACTAATAAAATTAACTAGGCACAATGATAAAAAGTGGTGGTTTGAGGGGTACCCACCTTGTATTATAATAATGCATATAAGTTTTATACCAAGATTCAAGGAACTCAAAAAATTTCTAATGCTAAAACAATGCCTTTGTATTGATTTCAAAGCACAATAACCCATCTCTAATTTATACATATGAGATTCAAATGCATTGAATTTTTCACACTACTTATCGAGCTACCTTTAGAGATATAGAGATATCTTTAGAGATATAGAGATATCTTCAGTAGATTATTTGTAGTCTAATTAACCCCTAAAGTTCAGGTAGGTTCTTGTAATCTCAATTTTTGACACATTTTTAAAACTTTTTATGAAAAATTGAAAAATACATTAGCTTTCTAGTGATATAATTTTTATTTCAATTGATGCCTAAAAAAAGTTATGCTATAATAAGTTTAAATTTTAGGTCATCATGCACCCCCCTCCAAAAAACGCACTTAAAATAATTAAATTATTACACCCCTCATAGAATATGTTTTATTCTATATGGAATGACATGATTCATTCTATTTTGATTAATGATGTGAAAGTCACAAAGCTTCTTGTTTTGGAGGGCAATCATTGCATCTTTTTGAAAAATTAACATATCAATGGATTTATTTAAAACTCAATTCTCAAAATTTTCAAAATATTAAAGTTCTACAAGGTTTAATATGAATTTCTAGGACAATCTCACCATTGAAATTAGTGTATTTCAATTCCATTTTTGAGCCATTAATGATTTATCTACTCCTTCAATCTTGTACCTACTTTTGTTTAACAGTTTTTTCAAATATAAAAATGTATGTTTTTGAATTTGTTTTCAGGACTTTCAACTTTCTATAGTTTTTCTTGATCAAAAGTAAAAACTAGAAATTCAAAATTTGTAGTGCAAATTTTTTTAAGTTAGAAAGATTGAAGCCTTATAATCTTATCATATAAGGTACTAAAAAAACTTGTTTTCTTCACTTTAATCCCTAAATGCCTTTTTTGAGCTTCTAAAAGTTTGCTCTAAATTGAACAAAACACCCTCATTTTGATAAGTTGTATCAATTTTATTGAATTGTAACCCTGCAAATTCAAACTACATATGTTAAAAATCACATAGCACTACAAGAAATAAGAGGTAAGTGTAATTGGGCACATGTGACTGTGTGTCCAGAATGACTGGAACATGATTAGTTCCTCTATAATTGCACTAGAATTTTGCAATCTCTAATGTCCTAGTCATTCTATAGTCGGAGCTACGATTGCAAGATGAACCAACAATGACGTCTGTTTTTCATCTGTAATTTTCCATTGATAGAGTTGTTGACCAAAGAATGTAGGGAACGACATGGAGAACTCAATTACAAAAGATGACTTTCTGTCACTCATATGTCACTTAAACATGGTTCATGCTTACTAATGCGTGGTTGAGTATTGAATTTAGGATGGTTGACTTGGAAAGTGGCATGATGGCATGGCTAGCTCCTTGTTGTGGTTCAAGGTCACAAACTTCCTGCAGTTATGTTACAGTAATATGAAGTCTCACAAATTGAATGTGGGCACTAGGATGCGATAGGAAGACAACTTAGTTGTTACTTGCAATAGAATCATGGGTGGTTTGTGAAATTTTTCAGTATCTACCTCTACCTAGATAGACAAGACTACATTGTGCTACCAACTGGAACATAACTAGTATATTTGTCACACACAAGGGAGTGCAGTTAAGGGGAGAGAAAAAAAGGGTGGTATATTTTGATAAAATTGTGCTATCTTTATCATAGTTGTAGAACCATTTTTATTTTTTACCAAAACTTCAAAATGTAAAATATTAGGAAAGCAATTGCTTCATCATAGTTGTAGAAATATTTTTTTACCAAAATTCCAAAATATAAAAATTAGAAAAATAATTAAAGGATCTTAAAGTTACCTTCTTAAAATATTTATCTTTGTATTGTTCAAAATAAATGTATTTGACTTTATGAAGCTTTCAGAGTATGGATTGTGTAACAGAAGTTGAAATCAAGGAATCCTAAAATCATTTAAGACTTTAATTATTTAGATTTTCTTGATTTAAAATTTGAACTTAGGAAATTACTTCATAATATTTAATTGTCACCCTCCAAAAATACATTTTTGTAGAAAGTAGTGCATTACAAGAATATTTTAATCTGTAATAACTAAAAATTATTATGATTTAGAAACATTAGTGTCACTTACAATAATAGGATAAATCCTTGTAATGATTTTAATATCTACTAATTTAGTTTTCAATTTTATATTGACATATCCATCATGTTATTTATTTGGTAAATTGTTACGTTAATAAGTTATTGTGGTATACAATTTGAATAATTCAACATTATTTTTCAAAATAATCAAAGTAGGGATATTTACTTAAGTTTGAGTTGTTTATTGGACATAATTATCAATAGAGGTGTACACTTTATATATATGTACGCCTACAAACAACTCTTAGAAAACATAATGCACATGCATCCCACAAGGAAGACTTTTGCATCACTACATTTCAATCACATTGAAGTCATGCAACAAGAAATTGGCTTAAAAAAGACTAACATACAACTCCATTGTGACTTAGACACTACTACATAAGCAGATATGAGTAGGATCTCCTTGACCTTTGCGCTTTACACTAATTGGACAACATTGGCTTTATACCTTTAGATCTAAGGCTTGAAAATTCAAACAATTTTTTAGAAATGAAAAATTGTTTGTTTTCTAGACTTTTCTTAGTTTCAAGTTTTTAAAAAGGGCAATGAACCATGCCTAAATGTGGTTTGAAATTTTATTTGAATATAATTCCTATGTTTTACATATCCCATATCATTTGTCATACTTCCTACCACCCCACTTGTATAAATATCTTGTCTTTTCAATGCATAATATTCACATTAGTAGCCTTTGAAGCTATGTAACACAACTATCAAATATGGTATATTTTGTATGATATATAGTGTCTTTGTATGATGTATTATATGTGGTACATTTTGTATGATATAGGTGTATTTTGTATGATGTACTACATATTTTATATATACTATGTATGATGTACTACATATTTTATATATACTATGTATGATGTACTATATACTGTATATATACTATATATTGTATATATACTATGTATGATGTACTATATATTGTATATATACTATGTATGATGTACTATATATTGTATATATACTATGTATGATGTACTATATATTGTATACGTATGATGTATTATATGTGGTCTATAGCAAGGCTAAACTAAGATGGCCATAGATACATAACTTTGAAATGACTCAATTGGCACTCACATGCCACTACACATTGACTTTGCTTCCCAAATTCTACAACTAAAGAATGATTGCGCACATGTCATTCAACACTAATGAAACACAATTGAAATGCAACTATAGAATGACTTCAAAATATTAATGACATAGAGGTCCACATCTGTTGACGTTGGATGATGTCAACAAAATTCACTCAGAAAAGGGGCAATTACTTGTACTTTTTCCAAAATTTCCTCTTCCATGCCAACAATCTTTCTTCATCCTCATCCGTTCATTTTCATCCTTGAAAGTGGATAGTAATATTACAATGTCCTAGTCACATTCAATGACTTGTCTGGAATGACAGTAGGACCTCCAGTCATGTTCTAGTCACTTTTATCTAAAATGATTGTTTAGCAGTTATCAATCTCAATTCTTGATGCCAAATCCTCATGCCAAAGAAACTATAAGATCTTAACTTATCAATCTCAATTCTTGATGGAATTTTCAGAATTCAAAACCTTATATAATTTTCACTCATTTTTATTAATTTATGCTAACAATGGCTAAACAAAAATGGGCATTGGATAGTCAACCATCGTAGTTTCTTCAGCAGAGTGGCTTGACTTGCCCAATGAAGGTGTCACCATAACACTCATATTGCGCACGTGCTTTTGTTCGGACATTAGAGGAGTTTTTCTCCATCGGGAGGGTTGTGAGTTCCCAACCTATGGGAACAACTTTGTAGAGGGCTGCGACAACTTGTTGATGTGGCTCAACGAGTGCCACGTCTGATTTTATTTTATTTTATTTAAAAAAATGAAATTTTTTTGTCTATTTTTACTTCATTTCAAGGTTTCTTTTTTTTCTTTTTTTCTTTTTTCATATTAGAATTATTGAATTTAATCTTAAATTTTTAAAATAATCTACTACCATTTCAAAGAAATAATAAAGAGACAAATAGAGTTTTTTTTTTATCTCTATCATGGAATATACACTCTTTGGGGTATATTTTACATAGATATTCTCTCTTTATTACAGCATAAACAACTCAGTTTTAAATATTATTTAGCATTACTGAGTCTTAGATGAGCTGGTCCAATGACCTTCAGGATCAAGATTATACTTCACCCTGACTCTATAATAAACTAGAGCTCTCAGAATACATCTTTTGGAATTAACTTCGAGATATCTCTGCACAATAGAGTTGAATTAAATAAGACGGCTAATTAGAATTTGTGCCTTAATTACAATATTAAGGCCATTGATCATGACTAGTGAACGGTTACATGACTGCACAACTTACTAGATTTAGTCCAAGTTTAAAAATTATCGTTGCATTTTTAACAACAAAATTAATATGATTATTTTGAATATTGATAACAAGTGGTGGTATATTTGAAAACACCTTGTACACATTTTTTTGGCAAACTAACTAGATGAATGGTGGAACGTTGGTTAACTAAATGGACGTTGGGTAGACAACCATGGTAGTTTCTCTAGCATAGCGGCTTGCCCGGTAAGAGTGCCACTGTGACACTTTTATTGCGCGAATTGCAATGCTAAAGAGATTACCATAAGGGCCCCCACCGCAAGGGCTTGAACCCTAGACCTCATGCTTGTGTGTAAGGAGCCTTGACCAATACACTAAGTATGAGTTCACATGAATGTATGTTAGAACCACCTATTGTTAACTAGGGACCCATCTCCAACCTGTAGGTTAACTGGGGATTCTAAAATTTATTCTAAATAGATTCTAAAATTTATTTTAATATCTTGACACATTCTTATACTAATCTCGTGGAAGATCCTATGGTTAGATATGTTCTAAAAACAATTGTTTAAGATTTTTTGCTCTTTGCAATAAAAATGACAATTTTGAGTGTTTCTCCCCACGTGGAAAGAAAAGAATTGTAAGCAATTAGTTTTTGTTCAATTGTTTGATTAAAACCCCCATTTCACCAAGCAAAGTTCTCTTGAATCAACAATTCAGCACAAACGTCCTTTTCTAATCTTGAATTGCCATGTTTGTAAGTTTTTCAACTATAATCTCATGGCAGCCAGTTTCCCCGCTATGGCAAAGTAGACTAGGTCATGAAGATCAACCAAGGGTTAGCCGCCCAATACTGGTTAAGTTAGTACCTCCCTCAGCATTGAAGATACGTCCCTGCTCCGTAACCTAGCTCACTTTGCCATTACCTCGTCCAGTTTTCCTCCAGACAAACAGGCAGACAGACAGCTTGCTAGCACTCTTTGTGCAATGAAAATACGCTTCTTTTCAAACGAGACCTCAGCAGTTCAACAATACAACTGGAAAAATCAATCTGCGGTTATAAATTGAATGGTTATTGCCAGGTTGACACCAATCATTTCTCCACAGCACATGCCATGAAAACTGTACACAGTGAACCTCTTTTTGCACGATGCATAATATGAATCTAAGAATGAGCGGATCAAAAGAGAAAGAAATGGCAAGTAATGCTAATATTCGACAGATTCCTCAAGGTTCTACCTACAAAATCTTGTTAAAACTTCCAATGACATTGTCAACTGCTTGATTCATAAAGCTCCATAGTACTTGCTGAGGCGTTCCTCGGTAAAATCTCCGAAGTTGACGACCTTGTACGATTTCCAAAATTGTGCAAACAAAATCAGAAAGCGTTGTCAAGAGACTACAATGCAAGATAAAGGGCCAAGATGTATTGTGACGTATAAACTGTTACCTCAGTTAAACTACCGTGAGCTTCTGGTGAATTGAGAGGCTCATCCCTGTGGCCAAAGTCAGGACAGAAAAACATCAGTGTTGATGGTACAGGCCGACAGATTAAAGAAAATCATCACAGTTGGTCAACTGAAACAGGTCCTAATTTGAACATAAATTCTGTAAGAAGATAATCAAACCAGACACAACTAAACAAATCAGGTTTTGGACATGAAGGTTCTTAAATGCAAAAAATCCAACACCTACCATTGCGGCTGCATGAATAATGCAAATGTGTTGCGGTCCACTCCAACTGCAGCTTTTCCACATGCTGCCTGCACAAACGCAAGAATTCTAGATCTAAGATTTTTAAGATGCCACATGCAGCTGGGTTAGGAACACAAGCAAAGAAAACCAACAAGATGAGCCTAGAGAAACAAGACTATATACGTTGTTTTCATGGATTTCAGGGCATGGTGTTGCGGTAATTGGACCTGTACACAATGTAAGGTAGCCTGGAACAGACCGCCTGAATGGATTTCAGTGGCTTCGCCCATTTGGTAAGCTATGTCGTCCTCTGAAAACACTGCCTGTGAATCGTACTCCAAATTGTAAGATTTTCACGATTGCACAAAAATGAAAGAGTAATATGCAAGTCGAGATCAGGATGAACCTTGACAATAGTTCCCAATCTGTCACGGATGTAGAGCCCGGACTGAGGATCAGGGTTTGTAACCTTGACATCTTCCCTCATGTACATTGCACAAGTCAAGCCTGCAAAAGGTGCGTCCCAATTTGTCACGAAACTAACATACTCAGATTGCTCTGATTCTGATTGAAATAAACGCCCCTCAGCAAGCACATTAATTCTGAGGAATGGTCAAATATAGAAGCACATTCAGTTATTCGTTCAAAGAACTAATCTGATGATAATACGTATATTAATAGTAGAAATACCTGTCAGAGATCCGTGATCAAAGTGCCATCCACACCAAGAAGCCATCTCTTTCTCCCTTTCTTCTGCGTCCCTGTATGAACACAACATCTCCAAGGTCGGAAACAGAAAGAAAGGAGCTTACAAGCTTGGAAGAATGGATCTCTTTGATTGACAATACTCAGAAAAATAGGCAACCTGCTTGAAGCCGGAAAATAATGCAGGAGGCGTCCTTTGTGGCATTTCGAGTTCTGCAGCATTCTTAAAAGCTTCCCTCGCTCGTAATCAGCTTTTCTGGCCGACACTGTCGAAGGGGAACAATGCTTCCGTAAATAAAACAAGTTCTCTCTTCGTGATCGAGTCAGCACACAGCAACAATACAGTAAATAATTGTGTACAATCTAAGTGGGAATTCATCCTACGTGTCTAAGCTAAAAATAGAAATTTCGCATTGGGATCCAACGGTCGATTATAGTATCCTTCAAAACATAATTCTTTTGTTCAAAATATACGGTTACGACAATGGGAACGTCTTGTTACCTTCCTAATAATTCATTCAATTCCTATCGATATGGAAGCAGCAACTTCTGGCCAATTGGACACTTAGAAGTTATTGCGATCTGAGATACAGAACGAGGGACAACCTAACAGTCAAGTGCTCTCCTGCCTAACGAATGCTCGGCAACTATGAACCCTTTACCACTTTTTAACTAATTTCCATTCATGGAAGCTTAGATAAATCAGAATAGTATCCCCATAGAAACTGCAAATTTGTATTGAAGGAATATCGTCGACTTGAGTAGTTTACGAACCAAATTTGTCGCAGTGAAGGGCCAGCAACAGCCCCACGTCTAATATGAGGCGTCCAAGCTCCTTGAATGCTGCACAAAATGCAGAAACATGTTTCAATCTTAGCAGAATGTCACCGACTAAGCCTTGCTGCATTCCTCTTCAACTGTATCCATATTGTGGGTCTAGTAGCCAATTCCTCGTCGATCACGCTAATAAAAGGTTACAAACAGCAGAGGCAATCAAATCCAAGCAACACAACGGGCTTACGAATCTGTACCAGATTCCAGCTCGGGTAAATGCCCCTTTGGCCATAAATTTGGGCGACAGTACGAAGGATATCTGCAAAGCTACACAATTTAGGCGAGTACGACATTCTTCTTGTACCTTCAAGCTCATGTACAAATTGACAAGGACAACATGCATGAGTGTTACATAACTCTGTAAAAAATGAGTGAAAAATATCATAAAGTGGAGGCTGCTCCGACCTTTCAACGAGGACTTCATCTTTTGTTGGTACGTCAACAACTGGATTTGCATAAAAAGAGCCTTTGTATACATCTGCAGAAATGAGAACATAAAGAGCTGAATGCAAGTAAACGTCATCATTAAGTCTCTTGATGGGAGGACCTCTCCTGAAGAAAGAGTATGTAGACTCCTATAGATTCATCAAGAATAGACTAACAATACTAGTAGGGAACCCGCCCTCCAAACATCACCGGAAGTTCAAACATCACGACAGAATCATAGAAAAGAGAAAAAAAGCTCTCAATCAGTGCAAGAAAGCATTGTCATGCATGCATGCATTAACGTTTACCGAGGTCAGATTACCTGGTTGGCCAGATTTTAGCATTTCTTTTCCATGACTCCAACCAAAGGAGAATCTGCATTGATTGCAAACAACTCCAGGTCATCGAAGAACTCTCGTTGAACTATTTCGAAAGGCTTTCTCTGACTTGAAGAACAACACATGTTAATTACAACTCAAGTGGGCAGTTTTATTATACTTACCTACTTTCAGGATCTTCAAATGATTTTTTCGACTCTTCAGAGAGAGCAGCAACCCTGCTCAATATTTTCACTGGCACTAAGTACTCAAATTTCACGCATCTTAAATCAAAGCACAAAAGCAACCCTCCAATAAACAATTCCAGTATGATCATGAATATCGGACAAAAACATATACTAAAGAAAAACCTTGATGGCCAGATTGCTGTACATTTTCCCTAAAAAAACAAAATTCCTGTTAATCTCCACCAGCATAACTAAGAATTGAACATGGACTGCGCTCAAGATGGCCCTGATTCATTACTGTAGTAGGAAACCCATGCCTCAAAGAGAAGCTAGAAAACCTAGCCGAGCTACAATCGGCAGGTTTAATGCACCTAGGTTTTCTACCACACCAAAATCCTCATTAGGGGTGTGAGATTATGAGACCTGTGCATTCAGCACTAGGAGGCAATTCTCATAGGAGACTTCAAAACTCTATATTTTGGGGCAAGCATTTCTAACAAGAATTTGGGGCTCAGAAGAGAATCTCGCTAATACCCTAATTAGGTCTACGTCAACAATCCAGTTGCATCACAAAATTTCCTTTTGCGCATGTGTCCTCAGATGATATTTTCTTTTAATAAGCGAAATCCAGTGTCCGTCACAGATTGTGGGAAATAAAATGGGCCAAATCTAACAAGGACTGCGGTAAAATGATTGACAATTTCTACCTGGACGCAAGAGGTAAGAGCTTCAAACGCAATTCACTGTACTTGGGGACCTGCAAGGAGAATATGTCTTGTTTCTTTAGGTGTAGTTGCAGCATTGCATTGAGAATCAACACAAAAAATTACAAAGGCAATGATCTTGATAATAAACTGGAAATAAGCTGGACAATGAGCAGGACAATAAGCTTGATAACAGCAAAACGATTGCGAAGTTATTGAAAAATTGCATACGCCTGAAACGGCCACGATGCCAAGCGCGTTGGGACCAAAGCCGGCCTCGAGCTCCCGAGATAAATCCAAGTCCTCCCTCTGTAAGCAGACTCAGAACAAGACCACAACCATGAATTTCTTCAATCCAGAAAGCTCAGCGTCAGGAAAAACAGTTTGCAGTAATCCAAGCAATGGATTGCAAACATCCGACATTCAGACATGGAGGAAAAAAACGCACCAACAAGGCTGCGTAAGGAATGGTGATCACATGACCCACTGCAGGATCTCGCAATTGCTGTCCACCTCCCCCATCCCCCAAACCCTCCATCTCTCAAAACCTAAATCCACAGCAAAAAACTTCTCAACTGGCGGTTCAAGATTTCCAAGGAAAACCTACCTCTCTCACAAATCTCAGCAAGAGAAAGAAAACAATCGAGACGCAAACCTCAGAGAATTCGCCTTGTTTGTCGAACTCATTCAGTCCCACAATTTAAGGAGACAAGAAGAAGAACACTCACAGCAACACGGAACCCACTCACCCTACAACGATGGAGAAACCTAGAATTGTCACGACAAAACGTCGGCACAGTGAAATAAAGCCCTGGTGACAAAGTTCATGGAAAGACGTCCAAGGCACTCAACAGACAGACAGCCGGGAAGACGGAGCACCAAGAGCAACCCTCACGCAAGCGTACAAGAAGAAACGTACAAGAAGATCGCGCTCATGAGTGAGCTGTCGACTTCACTATGACTTCCACGACATCGCCCAATTGGCACCAGATCCTTCAAAATCGTTTGATTGCCTCGTCTACAGTTATTTTGATCTATGATGCACTGACTTTCCAAGCAATGGCCAGAATCTTGACCGCAGTTACCCTAATTCTTTCTCCAACTGGTCCAAGCTCAACATCAAACTTAATGCTACTGCCGTCGCGCTCCAAATTCTTTCCTCCAAGTCAGAATCAATCGCCGGAATTTGAATTCGCAATCAGGCGTCAATCACGGCACGCTTAAGTCGGCAACTGCTTCGAAGGCCCGTACTTTGGAAGAGTCGTCACCTCCGACCAATGAGTTCCATCGTGGGAAGTCAATGTGTAACATGAATATTATATTTGACTTTATTCCGAATTTCCCTTTGAGATATCGGGTGCTGCGCATTTGAAATCGCATTTCTGGGATTTGTTTCCGGAGTCTGCGTCTGCCGGAAATCCTAAGTGTTTCAAGTTTCCTTCCTGTGAAGCGCTTTCATGTTCGCCCACTCTCAATTCGACCCGAGAATTGCTTTGAAATGTGTTACAACAGGGGGACTCTCATCATCCCGTAGCTCTTGCGAAATCTGAAATGATCTAACGTGGATTCTGTGCGATTACAACCATCGCCACCACCTTCTTGATGTTTCGATGTGCACTCTGTTTGAGTGTCGGTTTCTTCCAAACTTGACGAGGAGTATTCCCACTACGTCTGGGGTGTATTATGACTCTTGTTTTCTTGATTGTTTGCACAACCGTTTGAGACCATTTTTGTTTTCAGAATGCCGCAAGCATCTGGCCATGGCGAGGGGGAAGGGGAGACGCTCATGGGCGGAGCAGCTGCGCCTCCTTCCGATTCTTCCAGCTACGTCTCCATTCCTGTAGCTGAGGAGCTTCACTTCCCGAGCAATGGAAACCCTACACCCTCGGATTTGGCCATCTCGGATGCGACCAACACGTCGCTGGCCTTGGACGATGGGCCTCTCGTGCTTGGGGTACCGTCCTTCTCACTTGGCATCCAGCAAGAGGCTCCTCGCCGCAGACGCAAATTCTCACGAACGCTGCTCGTGGTGGCGTTGTTGCTGCTGACGGTGGCAGTACTCATCCCCGTTGCCGTGGTTTTGCGATCCCGACATGCGCGTCGAGCTGAAGCGAAGAGACAATTCGAAATACGTGCTGTGAAGCACCGCACGGCATTCCATTTCCAGCCGGATAAGAACTGGATGAACGGTTAGTGATCGATCCTCTCGGTTTGCTACTTCTGCAGCTTCACAACATGCTCTCTTCTGTATCTGCAATCACTTGTGTGCACTTGTATACGTCGGCAATCAGTTGTGTATTCTCGTGTAGAATTGTGTATGTGCGAGCACTTGTGTGGGAGGGGAATGCGTTTCTTATTACTTGAGTAGGTTTGGAAGTTCTCGTGAAATTTGTAGTTGTCGGTGGTTTTCAATCTCTGAATGTCTGGTTGGATTTTGATGTTACCATGCTATTCTGATTTTATGTGCATATATATATGTCTGCAATTACTTGTGCATTCTCATGTGTACTTGCACGTGTGCAATCTCTTGTGCGTTCTTCTCTCTGTCTGCAACTTCACCTGTGTGTACTTGTACGTGTCGGTAGCTTCTTTTGTGTGCAATTGTGTGTTTTTGCGATCGCTTGTAATGAAGAACTAAGTTTGCTAGTTCTTGAGTTTCACGAACGCTTGACAATTCACTCAGACGTCTTTCATCTTAGTCTCAACTTTTTCACTGTGCCATTGTTTGAATGTGTGACAAAAGTGGAGGTTACTCTAGAATGTCTTTTTGAGTGACAAGAGTGGTACAGTCAATCAGAGTGTGGCTATTGTGCAGGATATTCTAGGGTATACTCTTTTTTTCTTTTTTTTATGCGTGTGTGTGTGCTCGTGCATGTGTGTGTGATTGCAAGTGGTTATATTTGGGTTTTTTAAATGGTGTTCATCGGGGTTATTTTTTTCATTTTTTAGGCAGTGCCAAAGTGGCGAAATAAAATTTTATAGTGGTGCTCCAAATTTCAACATTCATCCACGTATTGGATAGAAAATATCACATTAGTACTGTACATATCACATGTCCATATTTCTATTTTCATCCACAGTCTAGCGATTCCATCCAAGATTTTTTTTTATTTGAAGTTTTTTGGCATAAAACTTCATGTTTTTTCGCCATCTTTTCGCCATCTTTTCGCCAAATTATTTTTTTCTGGTGCAATCTGGCACCAGAAAGCCAAAACAAAAAGCCCTGGTGCTCATGTCTGCAGATTTATGTCTGAAGAGCTAGGACGTAGCAGATCATCATGCTGACAGGGTTGGTCGTCTGGTGTTGTGTGTGTATGCTGCCGGATCGATCCGAACACAATGAATGCCAATGAACAGATCCAAATGGTAAGCATCAAGGCAAACCTCTCCTTTGATACAAAGCATACGTCTAGTTTGCACTCTCTCAAACCTAAAGCTTTGAGTCTCTCCTTTAAGCACCCTTGGTGAAATTCGCGTCATTTGTTCCTGCTTACAGTTGTCCCTCTCTATTATCACATGTTCGGAAAGCCTTAACTGGATTGATCAGGGAGAGGACCTGTCCCATGTTCATTCTTTGAAAAATTATATCTTCACATCATGGAGTGTCAACTATGAAGGTTAGACTGTACCAATCATAGCTCTTGCTTGTGCTCTTATACTTGGTATCTCTCCTTCAAGCAACGTGGCGGAACAAGTGTCATGTGTTCCTCGTCACTGTTGTCCGTCACTGCTGTCCTCTGCTGTGACATGTTTGATAGTCCTTCAACTTAAAAGCATGGAGTCATCTGGGAGATGACTTGTCATATGTTCACTCCTTGAAACAATACTACCATACTATTATGGAGTCTCATAACATGAATGTTGAAATTAGACTTAGAAATTGAGGAGTGCGCAAGACGTGTCACATCTTCATCCTCTGAAATGTTGACTGGGATTGAGGAGTGAAAACGTGTTCAGACTTGGAATTTGCTGAGTGAGCAGGACTTGTTACATGTCCATTGCTTGAACTATTGAACTATAAGTGAGGAGTAAGAATGTGCTCAGACATGGAATTTGATGACTGAACAGGACTTGTCACAGTCCATTCTCTGAACTGTTGGACTGTAATTGAGGACTGAAAACGTGTTTAGACTTGGAAATTGATGAGTGAGCAGGACTTGTCCCAGTTCCATTGTTTGAACTGTTGGACTGGAATTGAGGAGTGAGGATGTGGTGATTGCAGGGCCGATGTACTACCAGGGATTCTACCACCTGTTCTACCAGTACAATCCGGAGGGAGCAGTCTGGGGCAACATCGTGTGGGGCCACGCCGTGTCCACGGATTTGGTGAACTGGCGTCACCTGCAGGCGGCCTTGAAGCCGGATCAATGGTACGACGCCCTTGGTGTGTGGTCCGGCTCTGCAACTCTCTTGCCGGACGGCACGCCCGTGCTGATGTACACGGGGTGGTCCAATGCCTCCCAGCAGATCCAGAGCATGGCCATCCCTGCCAACAAGTCCGACCCTCTTCTCCGAGAGTGGCTCAAGGTTCGCGAAATCCTCATCATGCACTTCTTCTTCCCCTCGAGTGGTCCCAAATGTGATTTTCATAATTTGCTCAAGTTGCTAAAAACCTACTGCTAAATGACAATGCTAAATGCGCTAAAAATCAACTTAACACTGTTATTCACACTTTCTGTTGCAATGGAATAGTTTTGGTAGAAGTTTTGGTAAATTTAGCGCAGTTGTGAACACTGTGAGTCCTCCCTGTTCTGACTTCATAACATTCTTCTACATGGTTCTGACTTTCTTGACTCTGGACCCAAGGAGGAGGCTTGCATTCACAATACGTACATTTACTTTGAATGTTAGGAAGGTTGAGTAGGGCCTTCCTGAAAAGCTAGTCAGTGTTGTAGGGAAATAATCTCTTTGTTTTGTTTCAAGGTCGGTTGTTGTAAACCACGTGACCCATTTCCATCAATTTGTATTGATTGCATTCATTATAGAATGCCAATCTAGGACATGTTTTGGTTTGAGTGTCGTAGAGTAAGAGATGTAGAATTGTCTTAGAGTGGCATTGTTATTAAACTTACCAACCTTACTTATCATCGGGAAAGGCCCGAGTACTAGGGTCTAATATTTTGATTGAACTAATCAATGCAGACAATAAACTAAATTTTTTTTTAGTGCTGAATATAGGTGTACTCCAAAGCAAGCTTAGGCTCTCATTAATAGAGGCTATACATTGTAGGCAATCATCTGGAGGATTCGGTTCTAGAAACAAGTCGCAATTCGGAGCAGTTACCTTACAGAACATTATGCATTGCTGATTTTCCATCGATTTTTCCCTGGCTTGTCAGGCACCCCAGAACCCCGTTGCTCAGGTCCCCTCTGGATACAGCCCTAACTCCTTCCGCGATCCCACCACAGCCTGGCAAGGCCCCGACTTGATCTGGAATCTCCTGGTGGGCGCCAAGACCGGCACATCAGGCACCACAGGCACCACAGGCACCGCCCTTCTCTACAAAAGCCGCGACTTCCAAACATGGAACTTCACTCGGAGCTTGCATTCCGTTCCCGGGACGGGGATGTGGGAGTGCCCAGACTTCTTCCCAGTGCCCGTCTCTGGAGCTCTCAGAGGTCCAGAGTTTCAAACCTCCACTCACGGGCCCTCCGTGAAACATGTGCTGAAAATCAGTGCGAATGATAAGCTGCATGACTATTACTCAGTGGGGACGTATGTCACCGAGAACGACACGTTTCTGCCTGAGAGTGTGAATTTGGATGCGGGCATTGGGCTGCGCTATGACTATGGGAAGTTCTACGCTTCCAAGTCTTTCTTTGATCAGGTGCTGGGAAGACGGGTTCTGTTTGGATGGGTGAATGAATCTGACTCCGTGAATGCCAGTCTACAGAAGGGGTGGGCGTCGGTTATGGTACGCGTCGGACTTCTTTCGAACTCTCTTTTCTGTGATGTGTGACTGTGGTTTCGTGAACATGGCTTGAAATTTCACTTTTTTAGGATAATGGAGGGGTCGATATATGTCTGCTCTCGTGCATAGATTTGTGAATTGATGTCAATTTTGCCTTGGCGGACACTTGAAAGGGAAGGTATCTCTTTTCAATGGAGTGATTTCATGAACATGGCTTAATATTCTACTTGTTTAGGATAATGGAGTGGTCAAGTATATGTTTGCGCTTGTGATCTGTGAATTGATCTCAATTATTCTTTGGCGGACATTTAAAAGGGAAGCTTAAAAGGGAAGGTATCTCGTGACTCGAATTTTCACTTGTTTAGGATAATGGAGTGGTCGATATATGTGCGCGCTTTTGCATAGAGTTGTGAATTGATCTCAATTTTCCTTTGGGGGACACTTGAAAGGGAAGGTATCTCGTAGCTTGAAAGGTCACTTGTTAGAATAATGCAGTGGTCGATATATATCTTCCTTTTTTAATACATTTGTAAAATTGTCCTCAATTCACCTTGGTGGACGCTTGAAAGGGAATGCAGTTCAGAGGGAGCTTGGAAGACAGCTTCCTTTTGAAATCTAATGCTTAAATGTGATTAAGAGATGCTGGTCTAGATATCTTTCAAGATTCCCTCCCTTTCAAACATCCTCCAAGGTAAAAGTTGAAAACTTAGGGATAAGTGCGGGCATATTTGTCACTACATTATTTTGAGCAAGGGACATTCGAAGCCCTGTGAAAAATGTTGTGAATGTAGCGATGATCTTTGGATAGCTAGCTTCGGTTTGTGGAGTTCGTTTTCATGTCAGTTCAGCATTCCGGGACACAGATGTACCTGTGCATGACCAGTGTGTCAATGTGTGCAGTCGATCCCCAGGCAGGTTTGGCTGGACAATCGGACAACCACTGACCTGATTCAATACCCAGTGGAAGAGCTGAGTTCTCTGCGTGGAGCGGAGATGTCTGCCGTGAACCTCACGGTAGGAGCTGCCTCTTTCGTCGAATTAGATGGCGTTGGCGGCAATCAGGTTATATCTTCTCACGGTTTTCTCAATTATTTGCTGAAGATTGTATTTGCTTGGTAGACTGAAAGCAAGGCCCTGGAAAACTCACTGACAATAGTGGGTGCATGCAAAACGTCTTGTTCTGGTTTTTGATACCGAGTTCTGAAATTCATTTTGAGCTGGCAACCAGTTCCTCAAACGCTAATCATGTCAATCTTTGAAACACCAGCCAGTCGAACAGTTTCTAAGTGGAGAATCGAGTCAAAGACAAACCAGAGCCTTGCAATCAATATTTTCGTTTCTGACAGTCCGTCTCCAAATTCCAATGAACCATCCAACCTACACTCAATTCTCTTCAATTCTTACCACCTGAGATCTCAGCTGTTCACTATGACGTAATTTAAATGTGTGACAGGTGTGCTACGGTCTGTGATATAGTGGCAAAGGTGCAGGGTATGTCATTTTAGAGAATGTTAGTTTTAAGAAGGGCATATTAAAGAGATGGGAGTGTACTAACCCTGGACCTACGTGTGTGCAGTTGGATATCGAGGTTTCATTCCAAATGCCAAACATAAGCCAAGGGTTGCGACCTCCAGAGCTGCTGGATGAAAATGGGCAATTGGCATGCATTCAAGGCGCCCAAGGCAACACGGTGATGGGGCCGTTTGGGGTGTATGTGCTTGCCACTGAGGACTTTCGAGAACAGACGGCCATTTACTTCCACGTTCTGCAGTCTCCTGGCCAGGGCTTGAAGATTCTGGTCTGCAGTGACCAAAGTAGGTCGTCTCTGGCTCCGAATTTGGATACAGCCGCGTTCGGCAGCTTTGTCCGTGTGTACGAGAGTGATCAATTTCTCACCCTCCGAATTTTGGTGTGTTTCCTCTGCCATTGTCTCTCCGTCTTTTTGCTGTTATTTAGTGTTCAGGTAGCATTACAAATGTCCCTCCCCACTGATTATCAATTGTTCTCGGGTTGCTTCAATCAATTATGAAATGACACTATTTCAGTGCCATTTTGATGCTTGGTAGTGCCTTTGTAGTGTGTTCAAAGATCAAAATTTGAAAGAGAACCAGAATGACAAAAACAAAAAACCCATGGAAATGGCACTATAATATTGCCATTTTAATAGTAACTCTTCAATTAATTGAAGCAACAGTGAAGCAGGTGATACACTGTGGGGAGGGGCGTTTGAGATAAGAGGATCATATTTGCGTCACTTTAAGCTTTTTAACAAATATGTGCGCGTTTGCTTTTATTGGGAGATCACTCAATCTAAGAATTTCGTACGCAATTGTTCAAAATGGGAGGAATAGCTCACTATTGAAGGTGTAGTAGGCAATCTCATTTCCATGAAAAGGTGAGTGGCCATCAACATTTTTAGCCAAGTCATCGAACGGTTGCTAATTGAAGGCCAACTGAGTGTATCGGAATAAATGAGTTGCTGTTGGGGAACAGGGGTCAGGTCCCTAATGGTTTTATGGTTTTAAGATCCTCGACCTTAGGGCGTTAGTTTCCATACCATGCGAGTCTAACAGGGTTTCCTTGTGTACATCAGGTAGACCATTCCATAGTGGAAACGTTTGTGCAACACGGTCGAACGGTGATCACTTCAAGGGTTTATCCTGAGCTTGCTCTTGACGCAGCAGCTCATGTCTTTTTGTTCAACAACGGCACAGAGCCCATCACAGCCAGTGCTGTAAGAGTGTGGAACATGAACCGCATCCACATCACTCAATATTCCTGAACAATTACTTTTGCCACCAAGCTAGTGAGCCCAGGTTTTTTTGTTCGGTACATATCTGAGTTTATACTTTAGAGTCTCATTATCGACCCCGCTTGATAGGTGAAGATCTAGGGATATTAGCTAGGATCGTAGGTAGGGATGGTACCTTTATTGCTACGCAGCTTCTCCTCTTGTCCCAATTCTTTGTAGAATTTGAAATAGTACTTGATTCTGTTCATTTTAAAAGTTCAAAGCCAGCTCCATCCATGAGTGGAGAGTGTAAAAACTGAATTAACTCGAATCTTTTTCGCTTGCTGACTAAGTCTTGTCCATTACCCTTCAGCAACTTGGTGATATTTCTCCACTTCCTGATTGTAGGACTCTTCCTATTGTAGCTTTCATTGATTGCAGAAGGTCACGTTTAGAATCTATGGAATCAGTGCAGCCACTGGTAGCACTTCTTCATCAAGCCAAAACTCAAGCCCCACATAGGATTTGTGGCATTGAAAATAGCAGGGTTTCCCTTTGTTTTCCCTGCAAGTTTTCAAAAGACAATAGAATTATCCTTCGAGTATGAACCAGAAATTCCCCTTTTGGACCCACCCCTCATTTTACTGGCACGGGTCAACAACTCCTTTGCCCTGCTTAAAGAATAATCCTAATATATTGTTCTTCAGTTAGCACCTTTTCTCATCTCAAATTCAAATTGAAGCTGGTGAGTTATCAATTCTTATGATGATTTGCCTTCAGGCACTGAAAGTGTCAGCAACTTAAGTCTAGCCAATCCACAAGTACTCTTTGAACTTTTCTTTGCAACGGTGGTTGAGATTCATGCATATGAAAATCAAGCTGTTGTGTCCACATCAGTCGAAGAGAAACTGTACATCGATGGCACAGAATTTGCAGATATAGCTATCCTGGAAGAGTTGGAACGTACTCTGTTTTGAGGTTGACTTTCACTCTATGCCAGCAATTGTTATTTAAACCTCTGAAGTTCCAAATGTGATCCTTGTCCTTAGGCTGCACGTTGCAGGCACTGTCAACCTACGGGCACGAGAGCACAGCAGTTTACAAACAGGTGGCTTCCATAATTTTAATCTTAAATGCACTACGATTGGCAGTAACTGCACTCGTCTACAATGCCTCCAACGCTTCCATTCTTGAAATCAAGATTTGAGAAGGTTTCTGTCCAAGAAAGATCGCTCTCAAA
The DNA here is from genome assembly GCA_963969395.1 of Pseudoscleropodium purum. Classification (NCBI taxonomy): domain Eukaryota; kingdom Viridiplantae; phylum Streptophyta; class Bryopsida; order Hypnales; family Brachytheciaceae; genus Pseudoscleropodium; species Pseudoscleropodium purum. The sequence continues at coordinate 1,641,513 of OZ017802.1, forward strand.
GAATGACTGCATCTCGAATACCCTGATTCTTCATCGAATTAGCAGTTGGGCCCAAGGTGTTTGCAGCTCCTTTCATGCGGAATCGTGATATAAATGTTTGGAATGAATAAACTCTACGAAAGCGTGAAAGAATCTGAAAGACTGAAGATGGATACGCAGTCCTTTTACCGCTTTCACGATAATCTCTGTTAGGGGATCCACTTGGGCAACATGCTCCCAAAACACCCAGGTCCATTTCAAGAGCTGTGGATCCTTGAGGGATGCAGCTGCACCATCAGCCTCAAATGGGTCGAAAATTTCGACCTTCGGAGGTACAGTTCCACAACAAGGACATGGTATGCGCGGGACTGGGAACGATCCCTGCCGACGTTCAGCGTCCTCCCATGAACGGCCACCGTTGACAGATACATTAACACGATCAATTGCCCGACCACCACCTGCAATAGCATACCCCCTAATGGTGACCTGCAAATCTAGACAGTTGCCCATGTGAGACCATAGAAGTCTTACTCTGTAGAAGGCAATTCATATTTCAAAAGATAACAATCATGCCATCGTTAACCAGATGGAGCAGGTACCCTTTGTCCCCCTTGAAAATAGGGACCCGCTTGTGAGAAGCCAGTGACCACATTAACTAAAATCCTTCTTTAAGGTTATCAAGGGGGAATACTTCACCACTTCAACTAAAGTCCTTCCTAAAGGATATTGAGGACTGTTTCAGCGAACGTTGAGGCGTCACAGAAGTATACTGCTGTGACGCTGTGAATCTCCAGGTAATAGAATGAATGAAGGCTTGCAAGCAAGAAATGTTACTTTCAACACTTACCAAACACATGCTACTTCGTCATGAAATGCAAAGAATATTGATTTCAGAAGTGACGGAAAATTTATCATCCTTCATTGTTCCAAGAATGTGCTATTTTCTTTTCATTTGTTCACGGAGGTGCATACTGCAACAACAAATTCAGGTACAACAAAATACCACAGCGGAAAGAACGCAGAAAATTCAACTCACCTTGGCTCCTTTTGGTGAGGAAATGCCATCATGAGGTATGCAAATGGCACTCTGACACCACCCCCAATCAACACCACCAGCAACAGTTCAGGTTAGCATGACTGAAGAGGGATTCTGGAACTATGTGTCCTTCACCACATGGATTAGAAGTGAATTCTAGTTGTGTGAATTCTAGTTGCCGAAGATCACAAATCTATTTATTAAAAGCGAGGAGCATTTCGTACTTGAACAGGAAACTCCATCATCGGACGCCGTGAATACCAGTCCACTGTGGTTACCCATGGGGATCGAGCTCCAAGTGGGGTGGATAGTGCTTGAAGTGTTTTTGCATGTAGAAGCCCTGCGATACATTTCCTTAGTTCTGTGAGCGCACCCATTCTCCAGCACATAAAAATAACATCATAAGATTTGGATTCAGTTAATATGCTTGAGAACGGTGTGCAACAACTTGCTACTTCTATTTGATTACATGTGTCGTTCTAGGAGCTCCTCTTAGGCAGATTTATTGAAGTGATTTTGTCAAGGGCTTCCTCCTCCAAAATTCTTGAACTCTAAGATGTTAGAGGATGTGTGTCAAAGAAAGACAATGCAATGTCAGAGGATCGAAGCATCTCGGATACCTTGATTCCTCCTTGAAGAATGTCAAGGACCCAAGGTGTAGGTGCTCCTATCGTGAATGTTATTTTGGAGAGAGACATGCGTTCAATTTTGTACGACAAATGAGCACAATCCTAACCTAGCACACGTGCAACATTCGTTGCGGAACAATCACGTAGAAAAGTACAATAGTTTGAGTTCAGGCTCAGCAAGATTTTGCAATGTACCTGGCACTCGTCCTTTGAGATCCTAATCTCCTTCAACCACTTTACAGACCGAGCACCAATGCAACCCGGTATAATCACACGTAAAGGGTATCCATGCTCCCGAGGTAGCTCCTGTTTTGATAGTTACAACGAACACAGATATAGGGAAAATTTTCCTGGCAAGAACCAAACACAACATACATACTACGCTGGTAATGTATTGGCTAGAAGTTGACGAATTAGCCTAGAATATTGCATTGGCTAGAAGTTGACGGATGATCATACTTATAGTGACCATTTTAGGGAAAGCAAGTAATACTAAAAAGTTGAGCTGAATGGCACCTCGTAGTTCATCTCGTAGGCCAAAAGTATACCTGCTCTTGGTGTTGTGGCATGGATCAACGAAATAGAAGATTTGAAGGGTTCATCAGGTGCCTCCTGTGAAACGAAAGAGAATAAGACACGTGAGGTAAATAACACCAGAGTCTTTGGACCAAAGTAAAGACACTTGAAGGGTTGTAAGTCCACAGGTTCAGTGCACTCAACGTGAGGGATAAAGGAGGGATGACACAGCACTATTCATAGGATAACACCAATGTCTGGTCAAACTTGTGTCCAGAGACACCAGAGACACCAGGTTCACACAAACTACTAGTTCACGCAAAATATTAGATCTTTGTAAAGCTAACAATTTTCTCCAGACTAAAACAACTTTCAAGTACCTTCATGTAATCAACGCTGATGAACTCCACGTAGCGGCCACCAGTATCAGTCTCCAAAGTGCGGTAAGGAATTCCTTGCATTTTCAGAAGGTCTGCAAGTCTGACTCGTCCCCATATTGCTGGACCAAAGAGATCAAACAAAATAAGTGACAAGTTCAAAAAACGGTGGTGAGCAGATCATTTTGCAGAAATTGCAGTGCTCCTATCAAAATGTCTTGAATCTTCCGATCCAATTGACATTTCCGTAATTCAAGCACATATCGGTTCCGACAGCTGCATTGCCCCAAGGAATTTCTAATATCTTCTTCTGCTGATGCATCTCAGTCCTCCGGTTTCCTGCACACTGTATTCACCTTTTGCATTATTCGTCCTGTAAGAAAGAGAATGACACATGTAAACTCTACACAGCATTCTTGAGTTGTTCTGTGAGAGCACCAGCGTTCACAGAACTGGCTAAATTTTGCTCCATTGCTACTAAAAATATTCAGTAGCTAAATCACTAAAGAAAAAAATCCTTAAAAAAATTAGATTTCAGCCAAGATTTCAACAACCAATAGAATTTGATAGCCAATTTGTTATTTCCTCCACATTGGAATTAGCATCTCTGTAGTTCGTTTTGGGTTTTATTACCTCCAACCATCCTTTACAACTTGCAAAATCCTTTCTTTTCTAATCTTTTTTCAATGTCACTCACACTCAAGATAGCCAAAGTTGATGCTTGTTTGTCTTGAAGGTAGCAAATTGCACTAAATTCCCTAAACTAGGTAGCATATTGCACTAAATTCTATAAACTAGTTTTGGGATCACTGGAGAGCAGCCATCTCTGATAACATATTAAGAAATAAGGTATGATTTGGATTCCTAAGAATGGTGTGCTACTTCTTCTTGCTCACAAGTGTCAATCAGAGAGCTACTGCTCGGGAGCTTCCTTCTCCATAAGTTTTTGAACTCAAGATGTAAGACGACGTGTGTCAAAAAAAAAAGACAATGTCAGAGGATTATAACATCTCGGATACCTTAATTCTTCATTGAGTCAGAAGATAGGCCCAAGGTGTTAGGAGCTCCTTCCAAGAAAGTTTCGTAATAGGATGTTGGTCTTGGTTTGGTGTGCATGCGGTGGAAAATCAAAGCATCGAAGGGCTGGTATTATCTTCAAAATGCAGATGCAAAGCTTCAAAAAAAGAAAGATCATGTAGATCAGTGAAGCAGGAGACTTATGAGACGGAAGGATAATAATTCACCATAAGTGTTACGGGTACTCTTGACTTCGGCAATGCACTGCGAAGTCAAGCAAGAAACATGGGTGAGATTCAATCTGCAAAGTGCACAACAAGCGATATTTTTGGCTATCAGTTGAATCGAAAGCGTCTCATAATCTGTAGCATGTAGTGGACCCAGATTCAAAATGAGAACAATACATCCGCTTCACAAACCTTTACCACCTAATGCACTAAGAAGACCAAAGTGGGTGTCGTATTTTTATTAGCAGGTCATACCGGGAGGTCCTTTGTCCAGTTTTATTTACCTTTTCACCAACACATGCATAGTTCTGCACTAGGTTTAGTGACGCAAAATCTGGCCCCATCTGAATGTAAATTATTCCGTGTATGATCGATTGAATAGGTCGTTTCATAAACATGGTGATTCTTGGTCCTTTAGGAATTAAAAAAAAAACAAGTTTCTAACCCTAAAAGCCTGACCAATAATAAACTATGAGACAAGTATGAGCAATGCCTCAAGGATACGAACAGAATAGCATCGAGATAGAAAGTCGCTGGCTTTGGGAGAAGTCCAGAGATCTCCAAGTCATACCTGCATGGATGAGGTAGCACATGGTGATGTCACCCTCAGCAAATTTCACAATTAAATTGACCCACTCCTGTTCCTACTACAGTAGTATATAGATTTTTCTTTCCCTCACATTCTTGCAAGATCCCTTAGAGAGGACTTTAAAGCCTTCTTAAAGTCATCTTGAAGTCGAGAACAAGCCTGAATTTGAGCAAATGTAGCTTCAAGCTACATGTTTAAAATCTTTTTGATTACGATACCAGACAACTGAAGAGTCAAAGCCTATTATACTCACCCTATGAGCAAACCCTTGAAAATTTCATTACTGATTCATAAAGCATCCAAACGATGCATTTTCATGCATTGGAAACTTCAGAATAGGCTGGGGACCAGACTCCTCAAAACTAGAAAAAGTCACCACTCCACGAGTATGGGTTCCCAACCTTGTGTATGCCAACTTGCCAAGTAAATGCAAGTCGAAAATTGGTTTTCAAATTAAGCAAAGATGTCAAAATTGCAGCTACCAGATGTCAAACCCTGAGGAGGGAAACCAGTTGCAGACAACATACATGATCGGATCTGCGAGCGTTGCTACAGAACCATGGTTGCACTTGAAAAATATAGGCTCAGGCGTCAAGAAAATCTCCAGAAGAACAGGCGCCGCTGGCTCCCCATGATAAGGAGTCTGCAATGGTCACTGAACAGTCAACTTCACTGCCAATTCAGACATTTTAAAACTCAATTGCTTGCTCGAATATGGAATCCATCACAATGGAATGATGCAATTAGGGTTTGGCATGTACCAAGCTGTTGATGTGCAAAAGCTTGCTTCGATCCTTCGGATCGTTTTTGTAATCTTTCGGTCCATCCAAGCCTCTCGCGATTCGTTCAGGTTTGTTACAACACTTGGGAGATTTGCATCGCGCCAACTCCGGTGGAAATTTGGGCGGATCTGATGTCTTGTTAGAGCAATCTCCCTTGCTTGTCGTCATCTCGTCAACACCATCCAATCATTCAAAGAATTTTCTTCAGTGCCAGCGGACACATTGGCAATCATAATTGTAAAATTAGGGTTAGGGTTCCAAGCAGAATCTCATCGTTTAAGAAAAATCCCGAGGCGATGCGGGAGGCTCCTCATAGTCGTAGTGGTAAGCAAGGACGTGAACCAGCAGAGTTAAGCATTGGAGCACCATGACGGCTTTGTAGACTTGGTATGTGCCCTTCAACAAAACTACAATTCCCACCACGGTGATGAAGATTTGCGAGAGAGAAAGAAATCCTCCCACTGCAGGTGGCAACATGCATAGAATGTTGGCCTTCACAAACTTCTTCAACACAAGAATCTGGAAACCTTCGCTAAACAAAAATCGTGACTCGGTTCTCGATCACGCATTCTGCGATGGCGGGTGAGGATGCGCGATCATGACGATGGCGGAGAACAACGAAATGAGCCATCATGGCGAAGTGGACCCATCCAGTAAACCAAAGTGGTAACCCTAAAAGTGAAGGCTAAGCTTTTCAGCTTCATGTATGTACGCTGCGCTGCCATTTGTCTAGGAAGGCAATGATGGTGGCAACATGTTTTTTTGTGTGTGTGTTTTTTGGCACAAATTGAAGAATCACTTCTAATGGGAAAAAAAGACAACATGCTTTTACCATGTGTATTTGACAATTGAATTGTGATTGCAATATAGAATAGTAGTAAAAGTTTGTCATCATGTTGAGCTGAATCCAATGACGCATGTTGTTCCCAATTTGGATCACCATTGTACCTCTTATATATCTAAAAAAAAAAAAATGGTCATATATTCTACTTGTATGATGTCTTATATGAGCATAAAAAGGTTTAGATGTTATGATGATATTCAAAAGAAAGATATCAGTTGTTGAAATATTAGTCCAATAGTACATGTCTAGTCATATTTCATTATATACTTCGTTATTTAAGAGTTAACTATGGTACAATCTATACAATTCTCTACATCTTTTGAAGGTGAAATTGTCACTTCAAACTAACTTGCAAATATTTAGTCAAAACAATATTGAAAGGTACTAGTAGCCCATATGCAAGTAGATATCATAAATTTATACATAAAGACATAGAGAGAGATAAAGAAATGTATAGAAATATTTTTTAATTTCTATGAAACTTGAAAGTTAAAAATTGAAAAATGTCTTGAAAAGTGCCATATATTTGCACCCTTGAGTTTATAAAATGATTCTAAATTATTTACTATAAGCTCTAATGCATCACCACATTTTTGCATTGCTTGCAAAATTTAAAACATCCACCAAGACAATTTTAGTTCATATTAGTAATACTTTGAAAGTTAAAAATTGAAATTATAATGATGGAGTCCTTGGGAACATGAAGCGGCCATGAGTCCCGTGAATTTTGTTGAAAACATCGAGTGTTAGGTGTTCGTTATGTGTAAAAGATGCACTTGGTATTCGGACTTGTAGTCTTGGTTGTATTGGAGCACTCTTCTCACATATTGTAGTGAATTTGTCATTGGTGCAGTTGTAGTCAAAGAAAGAAAATGCATGGTGTAGTACAATAACTTTTTAGTAAGAAATTGAACCAATTGGATTCACCTTGAACCTCTACATCGCTACATGAATCGTCCGTATTTGTTTCACTAGACTTGTATTGTTGAAACGGTAGGCCGAGAAAAACACAACGTAGAATTCCTGAAACAGCTCTTTATTTAGTGATTCTTTTTTAAAACACATTAGCATTGAAGGTGACAGTGCTATTTCGCAATCCTATCACCTTACATCACATATAATGCAAGATATACACTACTAACTAAGAGCCTCTTTAGCTTCTCAACGATGTAGTCATTGGCTCATCAATCTTTGAGTAGTATGGATGAGGAGGTGGAATACCTGATGATCAATGTTTTTTTTGGAGCATATGCAATGGTTTGTAAAGTTTCAATTTATACAATTTGATCAAAAATCTCGACTGCTGCATCCTTCTAAAATCACCCTTTTGGCATGGTATCATGGAAAAAAAGCGCCCACCCTCCAAATCAATTGCGGTCACTAAAGGGTTAAGTAGATAGGGACAAACTACAAAAAGCTCACCTCACTTGCTAAAGAAGTGTATGAATATTTTGATATGTATATTGTTTGTAAATTACTTGATTATCCCACATATCTATATATTTTTTTAAACCTCTTTGACTATAGTCGATATGGGATAACAACCATTCTTGTATCTCATATATGTAACTATACCCATATGTTGTACAATAGAACTTTACATTTTGTATCCCATACTAATATTTGTATCCATATATCTTATTGTATTAGTATTTCGTGATAGAAATTCATATTTCATATATCATATCTATGTGTATTCTATATGTATTCTGTCTATCATATCCAAATCAAAGTTTTTTGGTTTTGGTTTTGGAGGAGACAAATCAAATGTTTTATTTTTTGATTCACTAAGAGAGGTAAGCAATGACCACCTCTTTTGAGTGCATAGTAAGTGTCACCTTAGTACCTAGTATTTTGAGTAAAAGATCCATAAATAATGATTAAAGAATTACCATTAGTTTGCAATATTTGTACCTTTTTTCCTTACTTGTACAGTAAAATTGAAACAAAGGTAGAACTAATAGTATACCAATGCAAAATCTAAATAGAAACTCCTAGTAAAAAAGAAAAACAATTGTTTATAAACCAAGCTCAAATGTACACATTTGTATAAATCTATCATTTTTTTAAAATTGCCTTTTTCTACAATAATAAATTTTCAATCCATCACATTTGTTCCAATTCCAATTATAGAAAAAAGAAAGAAATGCTTTAACTCCTAAATACCTTACAATCATTTTTTGGCATTTTCAAATTAAAACCTTCCATTTTAATCATATTAAAAAAAATCAAAATTAAAATTTCTAATGTAGCTGCATAACCACAAAATATATGTGTATGAAATAAATAAATAAATTGATCCTTCAAAAGCCTAGGATTTTTGGGTTAATTTGCGTAGTAGTTCAATATTGAAGAAGTTATGCAAGAAGTTATAATACTTTATGCAAATAATATTATTTGGAAAAGTTTTTTTGTGTAATAAAAGTCTTGTTCTACAGACATTGCATCCTTACACTGAATTTATAATTTTTTTTTCTCTACGATGTAATATAATTCATTTCAAAGAATTCATATGAAAATTTCAAATTTTCATATAGTCTAAATTGAATTTCTCGTGTGTCACCTACATGCAATATATTGTTCTAGAATATACAATAAATTGATTATAATTTGCTACAATATTGAAATAAGAATCATTTTAGAAACATGCAACTAGAAATTAGAGTGATATTGCATTTTTCACAAGAACTTTATCATATAGCAATGATAGTAGGATGTTTAGGGATTTCCTACAAAAAACAACATTGTTGAATCTAACTATCAAGATTGGCAAATTTCACATTAGAAAAAAGTTGAATTTTGGGGAAATTAATTTGAAAGGGAGCTAAAAATTTGATAAACAAATGTTGCAAATGTTGAATTATTAGAAAATGAGTGACACTTGTGTTGAAAACTTTCCAAAATATGACAAATGGAAAGTTAAGTGACATCACTACTATCAATGCAATGTTTATTATAGAAAAGGGGATACAAGCTTGATAACACTACTAATAAAAGATAAAGCTTAGAAACATTTACAAATGGTCAAATAAGAGGAGGGTCGTTGATTAGGATCTCTTGCATCTAAATAGATGTGTGCAAATCTCATATGTAAATTTGCCACCATATTAGTATTCCTATAATTAAGGCACTAAATTTTTGGAATTTTTTTGGAAAATTTGATTAATTCTAAAAGCAATTAGTGTTGAAATGCTTATTCCAACTTTAATTAATTATTCAATATTAAATGCCGATCATGATAGTTGAATTCAATATCTATTAACATGATAAAAACTCCATAGGTGACAAAGCTCCTTTGCACTAAATGAAGCCTTTTTTGAAATAGATCCCTACATATTCTTGCCTAAAATGTATATAACCTTTATCCATGAAAATCTAGGATCGATTTTAGATTCACTTGTTTTCAATACTTTGAAACTTTACAAATCATTCATTCTATGTGGTATCCTCAAAACACATGCTAAGACCTCCTTGTAATTCCACATAAGACCCCTTGGAAAACATGGAGAGCATAAACTAGGAATTATATTGAAATGCATTTAGGCAATTACCTTAGTGTCATATTTCTTCATGAGTGTAATGAATTATTTCACATATTTGATGTTATTTCTCCGTCTCTCCTTCCCTTATTTGTTAAAACTTTAATTTCTAACAACTTCAAAGTATTAAACCTCTACTATTTTTCTCCCCTCAAGTCACATGTGACTCATGGACTTGTATCCTTTTCCCCTTTGAAATTTTGTTCCATTTCATTTGTTTCAAAAAGAAAAGAATAATGAACTAGATATTAGTCTTCCCATGCTCAAAAGCCAATGAAAATGGCAAATTGGATCTTAAATGGTTTGCTCATACACCATTGCCATACAATATACTGGATCAATCACTCTATTCAAAAGAAAAATAGAAAACAATCAACCACTTTTAATAGAATAAAAAATTGTATTTAAATCACTTTCCACTGCACATACAATGCACACCCACCTACCTTTTTAAACCTTGATTATTTTTAAAATTAATTATTTCTATTAAAGTGTTTACTCTTAAAAGGGAAGAATAGTTTTACATCCATAACCTTGATACATTGAGCATTTGGCTCATTATCGTTACAAACAAACACTTTATTCACACCAACCTTCTATTAAAGAGTGGAGTTTTTATCTATTTGGTTCCTCGTTGAACAGACTATGATCGGTACATTACAACATCTCTGCATAATTGCATGATTTTTCACAAATTCCAACAATTGGGTCTTGAAATTTCATGTTTATTTTGGACAAAACACTGTTCAGTCATTTGGAATTAAATATTTACCTTTCGAAAGTGGTTGCACACTGTGTCTGGCTGTTTTGTATTGTGACTATGTCTGCAATGAAATTCCGTTTTTTCATTTGTTTCAAATAAATAAATAAAAATGGTGCACACTTCCAGTAATTGACTTTGGTAATTGGGTACAGTAAGTTGAACAATTACACACTTAAGTAGGTTGTTAGTTGTACTTACTGCAACGTACTGCATTGTTGTCAGAGAATGATTTGTTAGTGCAGTGTGATACAAAATGTGGGAATAAAATTTCTTAGTTCAGGTAAGGGACACAAACTCGTGGAACCATGGATGCTTGTGTGCAAGCCAACCTGACTGAAGGAGGTTCCAGTACAGGTGTGCCATTTGGTGGAACAAGGACCAGGTACAGGAACGCTGCACTTGCATTTTGACGACTTGCATTGAAATGACGGGGGAGGATTTGAGGCTCACCATTCCAAATTTCATGGAATTGGGTTACATATGCATAATTGCTTAAGTGGTTGGAAATGGGCTGGTTACCCTAGTTGTATCGTGGCACTTTGTGTCACAATACATTGGGATTTGAAATTTTGATTTTCAGTCACTCCTCTTCTTCTTGTAATTTTTAGAAATTAACTTGTTTGACAATTAGTATGGGACAATTCATCCCGTATCCATATCTGGTATTGTATTTGTATTTGATATCCATATTTAGTATTTAGTATTCATTTGCAATATTGTATCCATATTCAGTATTTTATATTTGAATGACTCAAATTAAATCTCACAAGATCAACGGCTTGTGATTTTTTGAGAAATCAATAGTAGTTTTGAAGGTAAGCATTTAAAAAAAAATCAATGGCTTGTAAATTTTTTGAAAGAAGGGGGAGGGCAACAAATGCAAACCAAGGAGGTACGCCTCTTTTCAGTATATTGTTGTCAGAGAATGATTTGTTAGTGTAGTGTGATACAAAATGTGGGAATAAAATTTCAATGGTACATGCACATGAAAGCGTCCTTGTACCCAATGGCATCCCTTTCTAAGAAGGGGAATCATTTCGGAACATAAATGTACCAAACAAAGCTTATTAATTGTTCACTAACATGATAAATCATGTATAACTCACCTAGATTTGCATTTCAAAATGTCTCCCCTTCCTAGAAAGGGATGCCATTGGGTTCCTCCACCTTAAGCTTAGACAAGCAAAGAGAAACAATGTTACAATTGTAAAAATAATTTTCGGACTTCATGTGATTTTTTTTTAAAGTAACTACACCTAAATTACACAAATAAATAATTCAAGGTGGTTCCCACTCTTGTATCAAATTGTTTTCTCCAAGGTCTTGTTAGAAGTCAAAAAGGTATTTTAGATAGTCTTAGTATACGTTTTTTGGACATCATATGAATGAACTACAAATTTTCAAAGTATTGAAGATAGGGTTTAGGGTAACCAACTATAGACTCTCGTGAATAGTAGAAGTGCATTCATTAAATATTGTTATATACCTTTAAAAGACTGTGAGTTCTTGGATTGTTGAGAAGGTGGAATGGTTGTGATATTAACAATTTGACATGGGCGGGAGATTGCTACATTAGATAAAAATTTTAATTGATTTTTTATATTTTAAGAATATTTTTTGATACAAAATTTAAAAACAAATTAAATTTTTTAATTCGTTTTAATAATTTAATATTCTAGACAATTGTAGGTGGTTCACAACCATGAAATAGTCTTATACAGGCTTCAAAAAACCTCTAATGTTATGCAAAAATTTAGATTGTGTGGTTTTAAAAAGTAGTTGAAATGAGGTGTAGTTACCTTCATTTATAGAAAGGATGTTGCCTTTGGTTTCCCACAAAAGCTTGTAGAAAACCCTATCAAAGTAAAAAAGTAGTTGTTACAAAGCTTATATTAATCCATTCTAAACTTAGCACACACAATTAAATATATAATGACCTTAATACCAACGTATTGCATACTTCTATTGCTACGATAAATTGATTTGCATTGATTTGAAATGAACTTAAAGTGAATTGATGACAAAGTATAATTATCTTCTAAAATCCCAGTAGTCACCCAAGGAGACTTTTCAAGATTTGGGCACATACCTATGGTCTCAATTTTTGGCACAATTTTTTTAAACTTGTTTTTTAAGATAAAAAAAACTAATTAGCTTTTTAGGAATATAATTTTTTATTTCAACTTGTGCCCGGGAGCAAAAGTTATGCGACAATAAGCCCCAAATAGGCAAGGGTGGGCAAAAATAATTAAATAATTAAATTTAAAAAAAATTAAAATTTTTTTTTTCTACATGGCAAGCTTTGACTAATTCCATTTGGATAAGTGACTAAAAAGTTATAAAGCTTCTTGTTTTTGTGGGCAATCTTAACAAATTCTTGATAAAAAAAAAGTATCGGATCTATTCATGAACTCAATTTTATTAATTAAGAAAAATGCAAGTGGTTTAGTTTGCTTTCTAAAACAATCTCACTATTGGAATTAATGTATTTCAATTCCATCTTAGAGCTATTAACAATTTTGTTTTTTTCCTTCTATCTTATATCTATTTCGACTGAATAATTTTTTAAAGAATGAAAATCATGAAGTTGTTTTGAATTTTTTTTCTTGAATTCCCAACTCAATTTTTCAACGTAAAAAAATTTCATTTTACAATTTGTGGTATAAAAGTTCAAGTTAAGAGGATTCAAAACCTTATAATGTAGTCAAGTTAGGAGCCAAAGAACTAATTTTATTCGCTTTAAATGCTTATATCTTGTGATTGATATGATCAAAAGATAGGCTACATCTAAAAATTTCTTCCATACATTCTCATATTAATCTAATGCAAGATCCTATGGTTGTGTACACAAAAGAAACAAATGCTTTAAATTTTGGTGTTTGCATTGAAAATAACAATTTTGAGTATCTTTTTTACAAAAATGGCATTGGAATTTGAGGATCAATTTTTGCCCGTTCTTTACAGATAATATCCTCATTTTGTATAATCAACTCTCTAAATCAAACAAGGGTCTCCTTTATTTGTATTTTCTACATTCTAATACAACATCCTAAAATGGGACTTTTTCTAGATGTTCAGAATGGACGTTTGGATTGGAATGGAATGTTCTACCTTAGCTCCACCCTTCAATTTGCTAAGAGCAATGACACTATTGGATGGAATAAAGGGAGGATGGAATAGCTTGGATATATGGGCTAGAAAATTGTCATTTGCCCACTTGAACTAGCCAATTTCCATCACGATCCTTCAAAGTCACCTTGAATGTGTAAAAACATACCGAAAGACTATTCAACCTACCCTACCAACACTTTGTCACTTTGGGAGCGTTCTTCTACTCCTATTGTACTCTTGTTTTTACATTCTTTGTGCCTCTAAGGCACACAACTAATGAAATTATTGACAAAAATTTCTCTAAAATAAGATTGTGTTAAAGATATAACCCCGAAAGGATCGGGGCCTTTTTTTTGCCAAAAAACATTGAAAATTGCCATTTCTATAGCAAAGAGTAAAAAAAGAATGTAATGTTTTTTTTCACATCTAACCATAGCGTCTTACACCTCACTAGTATAAAAAAGTGTGGAAAAAATTTCAGAATTTTTCACTACACAAACTACAAGATATTTGCGTTTAAAGTGTAAAAAACAAATTTTTTAGCACATTGCGGGATTGGATTTTTTAATTGTGAACATTTTTAACTAAATTTTTTTGCACTATAGAGTTTTAAGCTTTAAATATTTATAGTACAAAATTGAGTTGAGAGTGTGGGGAAAAAAAAGAAATTAAAAAAAACTTAATTTTCATTCTTAAAAAAAATTGTTAAGTAGAAGTAGGTACAAGATAGAAGGAAAATCTAAAATATCATTAGAAGATTTTGGGGGCCTTCGGATGCTTGCGAGTTATCGCAACCTACGAACGTAGGAAATAGGTTCAGCGCAGCAGTCTGACGTAGCCAAGACCCTACCACCTCAGTGACCAAATTTTTATATTTATTTATTTATTTTATTTTCTATTTTTTTGCATTTGGAGACTAAATATTTATTTTTATGAAAAAGAAAATTTTGACAGCGGACTGTTTCCCTCACTATAGGGAACAATTGCAGGGGAACATGCCTGAAATAGGCTTCTGGACCTCTAAAACTAATGATTGATATATATATATATATATATATATATAATTGAGATGGAATTAAAAGGCACTAATCCCAATGGTGAGATTGTTCTAGCAATTAAACTAAACCATGCAAAATAAAAAAATTTGAAAAATTGTATTCAAAAATGAATCCTACAAGTTATTTTTTTCAAGAAAATACTCTAAATACCCATAAAACAAGAATGTCCAAAACTTTTTCATCACAAATCCAAATGAAATGAATCAAATCTTTTCGATTAGACAAAAATATAATCTATGAGGAAAAAAATATTTTAAAAAAAATTCAAATTTTTGCAAATTTTTTTTTGTTGACCTTGTCCTTCCATTTGAGCTTATTTGGTCATAACTATTGTTTCTGGGCACCAATTGTGAAAAAAATTATATCCATCATAAAGCTTATTAGTTTTTCTATCTTCAAAAAAAGTATAAAAAAATCACAACAAAAATTCAGCCTGTAGATACCTGCCCAAAATCCCATTTGTCTCCCAAAGGGACAATGGTCTTTTAGGGGTTAAACAACCACAGTAGATTGGTATTCAAAGTTTGGCAAGCTAGACTTGGTCTCCCTATTCCATTGGTTAATGGTGGAATAAAAAATAGCCTAGACTTGACCATTGGTGTTCTAGATTGTCATTCAATCCAACAATGCGGATGCTCTTATAACATCATACTTTGCCATGTGTCATTTTTCTCAATCAAATACTTGTATTTAATCCCTAAAGTTCCAAGGGTCCCTTAGAGGTCCATTAAAGGTTTGAATAATTTCCTATAATCTCAATTATGGGCACAATTTCTTGAATTTTTTAAATAGGAGGAAATACATTAGTATTTTGGAGATATATGGAGTAAATTTTTTATTTAAACAAGTGCCTAGGAGCCAAAGTTATGCCATTCTTAGCTCAAGAAAAATTCATTAGGAAGTTAAAAAAAAATCACAAAAATTAAAAATAATTAAAAAAAAATTGTTTCTTATGGAAAATACTTTTGTCTGTATAGAAAGCTTTTATTCATTCAATTCATACTAGCAATGAGAAAGTTGAAAAGGATCTTGTTTTGGAGACAATCATTGTCAACATTTTCTTCAAAATTAAATTCATAGTATTCATTTTTGAACTCAATTTTCACAATTAAAAAAAAAAATTCCAAATGCATCAGTTTAGTTTGCTTAATAAAAAGATCCCACTATTAGAATTAGTATATTTAAATTCCATTATAGAACTATTAATGATTTTTTTTTTTTTTTTTTTTTTTTTTTCTATATTGTACCTATTTTTGTACAACAATTTTTTAAGACTAACAATTAGGTGTGAGTTTTTTGAATTTTCCCCCCTTGACTTTTGACTTGATTCTTCAAGATAAAAGAAATTTTAATTCAAAATCTATAGTGCCAAACATTTTAAGTTAAGAAGATTCAAAGTAGACAAATTTAGTTGAATAAGGTGAAAAAAATTGTTTTTTTCACTTTAAACTCAAATATCTTGCAATCTTTGTAGTCAAAGTCTTTGAAATTTCTCATATATATATACTTCTATAAGATCACACAATTAGGTATGAAAAAAATGGTTCTTTGCAATAGAAATGATAATTTTTAGTGGATTTTGTTAAAAATGACCTCCATAATTTAGAGGTTAAATTATAAGTACATTTGAATCTGACCTTGTTTTAGAAGTATCCATATTGGATAGGCCCCTTGCAATGGCTTTATTGGTTGTCCTATTATGAACAACAATTAAATGCATTGTTTGTTTATTTTTTGAAACAAATGAAACGGGATTTCATTGCCAAGGTGAGATTACAAGACCACCAACCCCAAGCGGTTTGGTGGTGGAATGACAAACAAGACAACACAAACTAACAACTAAGACATAGATTGAGAGGATGGACAAGACAACACAAACTAACAACTAAGACGCAGATTGAGAGGACGGACATAAAAGGCGTGGGGCACAGCATAGGAGAGAGAACAAAGGCCTCACACAGCCAACCGAAGGAGCCAACTACCTTGGGTGTCCGTCTTAGAGAACTTCAAGGTGGTTGAAAAATGCATTGTTCATTGAAAAAGAATCATTGTTTGTACTTTCTCATCCACTCATCTCTCTTCCTTCTTGACTTAGGAAGAAGTGCCATAGCTAACTATAATAGATG
Source organism: Pseudoscleropodium purum (assembly GCA_963969395.1). Classification (NCBI taxonomy): domain Eukaryota; kingdom Viridiplantae; phylum Streptophyta; class Bryopsida; order Hypnales; family Brachytheciaceae; genus Pseudoscleropodium; species Pseudoscleropodium purum. The sequence goes on from OZ017802.1 coordinate 1,658,106, forward strand.
AGTCTATAAGACTAGAATGGGTCTGGATAAAAATCCTTATTGATATTGAATAAAATATTCATTCTTCAATTCTTTTTTCCATCCTTCCTCATCCTTATTTTTTGCACACATTGAATTCAATTTCTCTACAATTTTTCCACATCATATAGGCTAAAATGTTTAGGTTATCCTGAATAAGTACCTCAACGTCATATGTATGATGGCATCATGGTCATACTACAAAAATTGACAAAGTGTTTTGAATATTGACAAAGGTTGATGAAGTAAATTGTAAGTGGTGATTTGAATTTTGAAGGCACAATGAATTAGTTGTAAATTTTAAAAGAGGTAAAGATTGTAGTTACCTAGCATGTTTCACTTACATGAATCCAAAATCCATCCTATATACCCAACAAAAAAGCATTCATGACATCAGATTTAATTGAAAAAACTTTACCAAACTTCATCTTCTAACAAAGTTTCCACCTCCATAGCACCATAAAAATCCATCCAATCATTACCCAAAATGGTCTCCATTTATAACTTTTTCTTATCCATTGATTTTAAGTATAAGTATCTTATTATTTACTAAAAATGTATAATGCAATATATTTGCACCAAGTTTACATATATTTTTAATGTGAAACACAAAATAAATATGAAATCATTATTGTTGCCATTTCAAATAATTGCATAATTGCCAAAAAAAGTCTTGGTTAGTTATAGACAAAATGATGAAACATGACAATGAATGTGAATGGACAAGGGTGAATAATAAAATGTTTTCTTTAAAAATTTATTTTTGAATAAATGACAAGTGTTTAAATAGGTGCTATTCTTTAATTAACTAGGAAAAGTTATAATTCCAATAAGTAGCACCTTTTAATAATTTCTTCAATTCCTTGCTTATGAACTAAATATGAAATTGAGTAAACATTTCTATTTGTTATTATAATTAGCATTAATAAAAATTTCATTCATCTTACTATTAACATAAACGAAGTTGGTTGCAATTGCTAAAATAAGATTGTATAAATAGTTAATAACAAATCAAAATCTCATTTTAGAGTTTAGCAATGTTTATAATGTTTATTAAATGACCCCTTTGTTAATATTTATTAACAATGTAATAGGTAATTAAACATTTATGAAAGTATGATTCATTAATCTTTCAAGGCCCAATCAATAATTTTATAGCTGTTGCTCAACTTTGGGCAATGTTTTGAAGTGGAAAAGACTTTTTTACAAAATTGATCAATTCTATGCAAAATTGCATTGCATTGTCTTTCTCATTTTATATTAATACCATTGTACTCAGGTAGCACCTTCAGCTTATTTAAAAAAAAATTGCCAATTTTTTTACTAATTCTAGGACCAAAGATTCAAATCTGCAAATAAATGAAGAGATCATTGTCAAGGATCCATTCAACCAAATACCAATCTAGCATTTGACCATTTAAACTACAATTTAAACTACCATTTAAACTATCATCAAGGAATTTCTAATGGTTGTATGAAGATTCCTTCATTAATAACTAGTGAAGAAGATGAATGGAAAGGTTATTAAAATAATGAATTTTATTGTCCCTCATGAATCCTAAAAGGGTATGGGATAATTTGAAGATGAGAGTTTGACTTCTCATTGTCAAAATGTAGGAATTGTGTTCAATGTAGAATTTCAAATCTCATTTGAGCATAATAAATTAATATTTTTTTAAATACTTTGAAACAAGAAAAGTTGATAAATGAAGCTAAGTTTCATCTTCATAAATCCATCTATGATTTTGAACCTCTTAAAAAGGTATAGACAAAATTCAGAGAAAAAGCTTGAAAATGTCAAAGAAAATCCTTCTTCCAACCCCTTTCTAAATTTTTGTTTGTAACTTTTGGTTTAGGGCTTGAGATTTCAAAAAAGTTTTTGGATATGAAAGCTATCTTGATTATTCACATTTATTTGGTTCAAAGTTTTTTGAAAAAAATTGTCCTACTATGCCTAAATGAGGTTTGAAATTCCTAAATCTGCGTTCCCAAACTCAGCACATTGCCTTGCAACAGCCGCGTGACATGGCACAATGATTGCCATGTCACCTTATTATTATTATTATCTAAAAAAATCTATTTTGTTTTGCATTAAATTTATTTATTTTTTAAATTCAAAAATTCAAAAATTTGATAGCGGCCGTTCTCGGATTGCTCATAAAACAACAACAGGGATAGGCCTAGATGGCCCTCCCAACCCCCAAAAAACATCTAATGTCAGATTGAGTAGGATAAAAAATACAAAATTTTTTTTCTCATAGAATATGTTATGCCTTTATAAAAAGCCTTGGTTTATTCAATTTGAATTAGTGATGTGAAAGTTATGATTAGTCTTTCTTTGCACACAATTATAACATCTTTTGAAAAAGTAACATATACTAAAATAGGATTTGTTTTCAAACTTCATTTTCAGAATTTCTTCCAAAAGAGAGTTTGTAAGCTGTATATTATATGCTAAATCAATTTCACAATAAGGATTGACATCTTTCAATTTTATTCTAGAACTATAAAGGATTTATTTTTTCTTTCTTTCTTTGTATCTACTTTCACTTAATACTTCTATATTTTATTCTTTTACAGTTTTTTCCTAGATTTTCAGTTCAATTTTCTACCATGAGGATTTAGACCTTAAATAATACTTTGTAGTGCAAAATTCAAAGTTTCTAAACCTTATATAGGAAGGTCCTCCACAAATTTTTTTTTCCACTTCGAACACTAATATCTTACAACATATTAGGTCAAAGTTTCAAAAAAAATTCCTACTCATCTTCATACAAAATTAATACAAGATCCTACAATTAGATATGCCTGCTTCAAAGTTTTTAGTCATTGTAGCTATTCGTATTAGAGATGGTAGTTTTGGAAAGGTTTTAAATAAAACATAGCCTTGAAATTTTAGGAATAAATATTACTTAACATAGTAGTAAATCCAATTGTATGAATATAATATATACAATGAGTTATATTTGTCAATTTCTTTTGTTCAAAAATCATTACTATTTATTTATTTCTAAAATGCATTTTGTAATGCATCCTTGTATAATTGGACATTTGGACTAGCCCCAAATCTTTTAGTATTAGTCAATTTATATTTATTATTGAAAAAACAAACATTAAACATATATTGATTGGATTTGTTACACTATTTGCATACAATACCCTAATGAAAGATCCACATACAATATTTTTAGCAAGCATAACCTTTATCAAACTACGTTTCTATTGTTATTGATGTAAAATATGTAAGATAAATACAACTAATTTTGACTACTTTCTAAATTGACTACCACTACTATTCTTGCCTAAGATGTACTCCTACTACTCATGAGAGTCTATAGTTAGTTTTAGAAACATCTATTTTCAACACTTTGAAAATTCATAGTTTATTTACCCAATGTTCAAAAATATACATTCTAAAATGCCCTTTCAACTACCAACAAGATCCCACTAAAAGTTTAAAAAAAAAAATAATAATAACAAAGACTATATTGAATTATTTATATATGCAATTTTAGACATAATTATCTATTAATATTAATATTATTATTCTTTTCCGCTTCTTCTTCCCAAACTACACATTCTTTGCAAGAATCTTCTATGTTTTCAAACAAGAGCATATCCATCAAGAAAAATTTGCCCCTCTATACAAGTGGGGTGATTTTTGTATGTCCTCATCTTGTTGGTTGTCCATTCCCAGCAAGCCATTCACATTGATTTTATTCATTGACTAGTATTCCTTTGACTTTCACATTGATTTTTTCCCTTCTTCACTACTAAAGTATTTGTTTTTCTCATGCTCTCCTCATGACTTCTTCACAAACTTAGACCGATATTGTTCATGACTGGAGGCTGGAGCTCCAAAGCACCTCGGGCCAAAATCATGGAAGAGAGAACGAAAGCCCTCCAAACCAAAGCAACGAAAGTAGTAAGAAACACAGAAAAAAGGTTCTCATTCGTCGTCCGTCCTGTCTTCGTCCATCCGAGCTCCGTCCGTCCGTCGGTCCGCAGTCGCCGTCACCGTCCGACTCTGCCGGGCCGCCATCGCCACCCACCAGGGCTTTACTAAAACCGGCACCTGGCATTTGCCTTGAAGGCTGCATTGATCACGCAGCGATGGCGATGGCCTGCATCAGTCCCAATGCTCCCAGATTACGATCATCCGCCGTGCAGTAATAAACAAACCCAGTGAGGTGACCAAGGTGAATGCCAGACAGACTTCCCAAGCAAAAAAATCCCGGCCCAATCAAGGTGAAAAATCCACAGTCACTGTTTCATCGTGGCTCTGGTTTCGGCTGGCTGGTAAAAGTTGGTTCACCGGAGATCTTCGCATGTCGCAACTGATTTGAAAGCTTTGAACTAACTCTCACTGCGTGAGGCAGCGTCCGTCGCCGTCGCAAGAAGCAAGCCTCTCTTTGCGCCATTTTTGCGCGGCGCTCAATGCTGGAACGCGCTCCTGTCGGAGACAAATTCCGGAGCGGGTGCTATTCTGAGCCTGTTGGGCATCAATTGCGCCCTCACGCCAGCCTGGGCGACATCACGCCAACTCCTCGCTTTCTTGCTCTCCCACTCAGCGCTTGTTGATCGTTGTTGTGATCCGTGTTGAGTTCCGGCTCTGTCGCGTTTGTGGGTGTCGGGAGTTGAATGGTTTCGTACGAGTTTTAACGAAGGTGTGAGTGGATTGGCACCCTCGATGCGCATTTGGTAGATCTCGTCGTGACGTGTAAGGGGCGGTCTATGGCAGGTAGAGTGCTCACGGTTCCCTCCTATCGCAGATTAGATTACTTGCTTCAGTTTTCAAGGATTTCGTGAGCGCTACGATTGTTCACGAGTGTTGCTGCGCTCCTGATCTCATCGCTGTGTGTGTATGTGTGCGAGTCTCTTGCGAAAACATAAGTCTTGTGCAATTTTTGAATTTTATTGCAGGGGGATCTTCAATTTGTCCTGTCGGGTGCTCAGTTCGCACGTGTTTGGGAAGCAATCCATGATTGTCTGCGTATGACATGCTCTGCGCAGTCTCGCTTTAATTCTTGATCATTACAATCTGTGTTTTGAATGTTTGTTGAAATTTGTATTAACTCGTCTCTTCTGCTTCTGTTCTGGTATTGTCCAGAACCTTCAATTTCAGAATTCGGCGAAGACCAGAGATTGTTCACAGTGAGTGTCAGCATTTGTGTGTTTCCTGGACTGGCATTGGAATAGATTCAGTCTTGGTGGGGTCAATCGAGCCCTAATGTTGTTCCCCTCTCCGTTCTTGTTTCTGAATCATGTGGAGAGGTGAGAGCTCTACGAGGGGTAGGAAGCAGGGTAGTCTTGCCCAGATGGAAAATTCTCGGGTTCTTTAGCAAGGAGTCTTGTTCTCCGCCGTCTGCTTAAACCTAGAACCCTGCGAGTAGAACCATGAAGTTCGTTCCGTTCAAAAACGACGAGGTGGCGCCTCACGACTCCACGAAGATTGGGTCCTCCAGGTTGGGGTCCTTCCGGATAGGCTCCTTCCGCCTGGGCTCGTTCCGTGATACCTCTCCGAAGGATGTGAAGTCAGATCGAAGGTCGGGATCCAACAGAACTACGCACGACTCCGAAGACGAATCTTATGAAAATTGCAATACACGGTTCATCTCTAATGCTGTGGAGACTGAAGAGGAGCCTGTTCCCACCGCAAAGCTCGTCGAACCCGTCGCAAATCCCGTTCAGTTGAGGTTCAGCCATAGCTCATTCTCAAGGTTGCCGAAATTTTGTATCCCTCAATTGTAGTATAGCCCTCTTTCCTTCAAGGTTTGTTTATGAGTGCAATTTGGCTTGTGCAGAAAGCCAAGCAGTAACAGCAAGCCGCACAAGTCGAATGACTTGGGGTGGGAGGCCATTCAAGCTCTGAGAGCGCGGGATGGGACGGTGGGGCTCAGCCATTTCAAGCTGCTGCGGAGGCTCGGGTGTGGAGATATCGGTAGCGTGTATCTCTGTGAACTGCGTGGCACGGATTGTTACTTTGCTATGAAGGTCTGTATTCATTCTCCATGGATGCATCACTTTCTCCCTGACGAATGTGTGCATACACTTAAATCGTTGACATTCTATGATATCCTGAACAGTTGCCGCGTTTCTCACGCATTCAAACTATGTATTGAAAGAAAAAGTTAGGAATAGAGGTGGTATGATTGTAGAGGTTTTGAGTGTAGTTTGATTGCTGCGATTTGTGTTGGTCGCTGATGGAATGATTTGTCCACGTGAGCCAGGTGATGGACAAAGGTGCTCTAGCAACACGGCAGAAACTTTCCAGAGCACAGACAGAGAAAGAGATTCTGGCATCCCTGGACCATCCGTTCCTTCCGACGCTGTACACGCATTTCGACACCGCCCAATTCTCGTGCTTGGTGATGGAGTATTGTTCAGGTGGCGATTTGCACTCACTCCGTCAAAAGCAGACGGGCAAATGTTTCCCGGACATGGCCGCCAAGTAAGCTTTCTCTTTCCCAAATATGCCCTTAAAAGTCCTCCAGACATGTTCTCTAGAGATCTTGCCCATGTTTTGAAAGTCGCAACCCTGGTCCTCTGTCGTGCTTGAGCGTATCTCTAGAGTGGGTCCTTTTTGACTGATTCAGGCTTCTGCACGATCTTTCTTGACGGTCATACCTTATCGCCACTTTTTCTCCTTCGTAGCCCGATGGGCCCCTCTCCTCTCCTTCATTTCTGGTGCTTATGAATCCCATCAGCACTTCTTGACTTCTCCGAAGTCTAGAGTATTGGATCTGGAGTATTGAAAGATCAGGTTAAGCCAAGTGAGATGAGGTTAAGGTCTTTGCAAGGCGGTAATGAGCTTCGCTAGATATGGAGTGGTTCATGATAATTAATATCATCATTCCTCGAGGTTTGCAATTCATCAATTTCGCTGCCAGTGCCAGCTACCTCGAGAGGAATTCCTGCTTGTCTATTACGATGAGCTTTTGAGGGTGCCACGTATTCTGTAGCTTTCTTCTAAATTAGGGACATGAATTACGGTTTCCCGGAATCTTTTGGAACCCAGCAGATAGCGTGTTGTTTCTCACTGGGCGCCGACAGACATTGCAATCGCCTTGACGTCTTCGAATTCCCTAAACCCTGGGGCGTGATTTATGAGTGACTCCGTTTCGTGCCATTATTCTCGAATCTCGAGTGGTTGCCTTGTCAGCATCGTGGGACCCATCTACTGTAGATGAGAGTGATGGAGTATTATGTAGTGTCAATCACGGCACCAAACGAGCAACGTAGTGTTTCTCTTTCAAACTTTCAAACTTCTTTTGCACATTGTTAATCCTAAACTGCGGATGAAGACAGTTGATGTTTGAAAAACTGTTTTATAGGAGTGATTCCACTCCCCTGGACCTTTGATCAGTAGATAGTATGCAGCCACTACTCTCGGAGTCTCGAGTGGTTTCCCTGTCGGCATCGCGGCACTCATATACTGTAGTGGGTAGTTATTGTTACGTACAGCAATGTTGTGTCAAGCATGATACCGAAAGCGTGACGTAGTGTTCGTCTTTCTAAGTTTTATCTTTATTGGGACACAGCGAATCCTGAGCCTCGGATGTATCCCATTGCTGATGTTTGAACGCTGTTTCACAGGAGAGATTCTACTAAACCTTTGATGATCAATTTGATGGAATGCAAAATTTTTTGTTGAATTGGTAACCATGATTTGACGGCAGACTCACCGCATTGTTCACCAAACGATTGTGTGCCAGATTCTACGCCGCCGAGATTCTGCTGGCTCTCGAGTACTTACACATGATGGGCGTCGTCTACCGCGACTTAAAACCCGAAAACGTCCTCGTGCGCGAGGACGGCCACATCATGCTCTCCGACTTCGACCTCTCTCTCCGTTGCGCAGTCAGTCCCAGCTTGATCATGTCCACCCCTCTCCTCAACCCCCTTCCCTACCGCAACAGCCGTCGCCCCGCCTCCGAGATTTGGCTCTCCGAGCCTCAACAAGTGGCTCTCCAATCCTGCGTCCCCATGATCGCCAGTCAATACCGCTTCCGCAAGCCCTCTCTCCGACGCAAATCCTCCACCCAAACAAACGAATCTCGTCTCACGTCCCCTCCCATGCCCGAGCTTGTGGTGGAACCAACTGAAGTTCGTTCAATGTCGTTCGTGGGCACACACGAGTATTTGGCGCCCGAGATCATCTCCGGAGAAGGCCATGGAAGCTCAGTGGACTGGTGGACATTTGGGATCTTTCTGTATGAGCTTCTGTATGCAAAGACCCCGTTCAAGGGGGCGGATAATGACTTGACGTTGACGAATGTGGTAGCGCATCCGTTGATCTTTCCGTCGAATTCGGAAACTGTGTGTGTTCCCGAGTGTGCGAAGGAGCTCATTCGGGGGTTGTTGGTGAAGGATCCCATGAAGAGGATTGGGTCTGTGAGGGGCGCGGGCGAGATTAAGGCGCATCCGTTCTTTGAGGGCGTGAACTGGGCGTTGATCAGGTGTGCGTGTCCGCCGGACGTGCCGAAGCCGTATAGGGCGGAGCTCGCAGCGGAGAAGGGAGTGCCGACGTTGGGGCAAGCGCTTGCGGAGGAGAAGAAGAAGGGCACGGGTTGGAGTCATGGGGCCAATGCCGCACCGGAGTTTGAGTGCTTCTAAGGTGAGAAACTCTAAATCTTAAACCCAAATCTGTCGCCACTGTTCGAATTTGTGTACTTGGTGAATGAGAGGATTCCAACGCATCTAATCGTGCCTTCTTCGGATACTGTATGCAAAATCCATCCCCACTGTTCAAATTTGTATGTAGCAATCTCTTGGTGATTGAGAGAGGATTGGAATGCACCAAGACATGCCTTACTTGGATACTGTATGCAACATCCATGTCCACTGGTCAAATTTGTTTACAGTTATCTTTTGGTCAATAGAAGGGGATTCCAGCGCACCCAAACGTGCCTTGTTTAGATACTGGATGCAAATGCTCCGGAGGATCAATTTTTTTTCTGGTGAAGTTTCTAACATTGCTTCTTCGACAATGTCAGGTACACCAGATTGAGGAATGTACACCAGTTGATCATCTGATCATGTGGCGCTTTGGGCTACCTGGGGATTTTGGGTGTAGTCCCTCCCTGCTTTGGATAAACCCTAAGCCCTAGTCGAGCATCACGAAACCCCTAAACAAGGTGCTGAAGTATTCATCATTAGGGTTTGGCGCCCACATCTTTTTTCTTATACCTTTTCTGTTCTATTCTATTGTTTGCATCCATTGCTGGCTGCTACAATCAAGTAAGATTCTGTATACAACCGAACCACCGCAAGGTATTAGCGTAGTAACACCAATAGAAGAGTGTGCGGAGAAGACGAAGGGGATTCTTTGCCGGTTGCTCCTGAAGAGACTGATGAAGGGGAAGATGATGACTCTTTCGGTGTTTGGGGGCTTTTAGAGTTCAGAGATGGGATCCATTTATACTGCTTCTTATTTACTTCTGTACATTGGTAGTTGGTAGAGCTTTAGCTGGGAAGCTGTGCAACAGCGTTCGAGCATCATTCCGGTGTAAGTAAATGACCTTGAAAACAATGAAATCAGTTCATGCCACCAGTTGTTTTGTTCCATTTTTCCAGGGGAGTTTCATCGTCAGTGCGTTCAAACATTGTTCAAGCCGTCTGCTGGCTCCTAAGAATCAGAGGAAAGGGACACAATATTTTACTCGGCAAACAAGTTTCCAAGGTTATAAAAATCAAGTTTGAAAGCTCACAGTTGGACACATGATGGTTTGGTACTTGTCATGTCAGCCAAATTAACTTGAATTATGTCGTTTATTAGTTTTAGTTTTTCGAAAGAGTTTGGACTGGCTTTTCAAATATTCACACAATCACACTAATGATGTTTTTCCCCTTATTGAGGGGACGTTCAACTACCTTGCATTTGCAGAATTTGAAACTTTTAAAACTTGATTATAATAGAAAAGGAGTCTGGGTGCGGACGTTCCTTTTTTTCAAAAATCTTTTTCTTATCAGAACCTTCAACTGCTTGTACCTTGTTGTAATAATAAACCCTTGAAATCATGAGCTTGATTTGAACGGCCTTCAGAAGATCTTTCATTTTAAGCTTAAGCTTAGATGCCACCTGTCGAAAAACATCAAAAGTAGGTAAGTTAGCACTTTAATCGGCCTGAAATATGAATAAAGATAACACTAATGTATAGGGAATATTTTGGTGTTATCCTTGTCAATGGTAATCTTTGACTCTATTTGATGTTCAAGGTCAATTTTCTTTGGGGGAAGATGAAAGAAAAAAACTAAAATTCTTGTTCATGCTATATCCCCCTACAATGGTGTATAGATGATTCTATGCAATAGAAGAACAACCATATCACTCATCTTCAATGAATCTTCAAAATTAATTCTAATTGTGATCATCTTGCTTTGTCTTGTTTCATTTTCATTTTTTTTATTAGCCCCTAAAGTTCCTTGACTATGTTTTTGCCAAAAACACTTCAAAACTGCCATTTGTTTTACAAGTTTCAAAATTTAGAAAAAACCCATCTTTGGACACATGTAACCATAGGATCTTGTAGTATACTAGTTTGAAAAGATGTTACAAGAATTTCAGAAATTTTCACCGTGTAGATTGCAAGATATTAGCATTTGAAGTGAAAAAAATCATTTTTTTGTCCTTGCAAAAATTGGATAGTTGAATTTCACAAGGTCACGTTTGTATGAAAAAATGTTCCAAATGATTGCAATTATTTGGATTCATTCTTCAAGGCATGTTGGCTACATGCTTGAAATTTTTTAGATCATTTGAAATTGTACAACATGTAGGAAAAAAATAGTAAGTAGAAAGATGTAGAGAATGAGTCAAAATACTAAATTATTAACAATTTATTTATGGAATTAAAAAATGCCAACTCTAATGCTTGTAATGTTATAATAAACAATCTTCACCTAATGTTTTTATTTTTTTTCCAAAAATATTGAAAATTGAATTCAATAAAGGACTTCAAAGTTTATTTTTGGATAGAGAATCCATAACTGCCCACAAACTAAAACACCTCACAAACTTCTGACTCATTGATCAAAATCGAATGATTCAAAGCTTTTAATGTATATATAAATCTAAAAACCAATTTCAAATTTGGATTTTTGAAAATATTTATTTTTTCAGTGCTCGGACTGCCCGAGTTGAGAAACAAACTACATATTAGGCTATAACTTTTGACTCATATTTCCAAATGTCTTGAAATTTAGTGCGCATAAAAGATATTCCTTGTCTACACCTTCTATCAAAACTTGGGCCCAAAACATGGAAATCTCTAGTCACACGTACCTACCCAAAATTTCTAAGTTGCCAAAAAATGTAGTTTGGTCCTTTAGGGGGTAACCCTTGATGGATAACAATGTGTTTTTTGGTTGTATAGAATTTTGGGCAGGCTATGCATGAGGATTTGTGTATTTTAAGCAAAAATTTTAAGAGAAGGTGTAGACAAGGAATATATTTCATAAACACTAAATTTCATGATATTTGGAAATATGGGTCAAAAGTTATAGCTTTTGGGTAGTTTGAGCTAAAAGTTATAGCTTGTAAATGGGTACTTTGGACAAATAAACAAAAATCATTTTCTAAGATAATTTAAGTTGAAATTGGTTTTCTAAAGTTATATATACATGGAAAGTTTTGAATCATTCTATTTTGATCAATGAGTCAAACGTCATGAGGATTTTTGGTTTGGGCATAGTTATGGATTTCCTACTCTAAAATAAACTTTAAAGTCCTTTATCCTACTCAATTTTTAATATTTAAATAAATAAATACATTCATAGGTTGTAGATTGTTTACTACAACATTGCAACCATTGGGATTGACATTTTTCAATTCTATAATTAAATTTTGAATTATTCTTTACTACTATCTATTTACTATTTTTTCCTATAGGTTTTACAATTTCAAATGGTCTGAAAATTTTCAAATATATAGCCAACTTGTCTAGGAAAAGAATCCAAAGATGATCCACCATTTTGAACCTTTCTTCATAGAAAAGTGAGCTTTTGAATTGCTATTGCCTTGCTTTTTACAGGGTAGAGCAAATGATTTTAGTGAATTTGAATGCTTATATCATGCAATGCACTTGATGGAAATGTTTGAAATTTTTACCACATGTTTTCAAGTCAACATACTATGTGATCCTACAGGTACATGTTTCAAAAAAAAAATTCAAAAATTTGGTACTTGTACTAAAAATGACAATTTTTGAGAATTTCTAATGAAACATAGTCATGGAATTTTAGAGGTTGAGTAATTAGTTTTTGGAAATGGAAACTATTACAAATTTTTCCTTGTCCCTTTACCTTCTTCACAATTAATTGATAAATAGGCATCTTCCAATATCAACTTAATGAAAAGGCGTGTTCCATGGGATTATTATCTTAACTTGTATATCTATTGTGTATCTAGGGAAAGGATATTCCATCAATCTTTAGAGTCTTTGGGGGGTGAGAAAGGTTAAGTTAAAAATGTTATGACGTTGAATCTTTTTCTTGTATTGTAAAGGGAGAGACACTTGTTTCAAAATCCAAAAAATGAGTGTATTTATGTTGTTTAAAATAAAGACCTAGTTATTAGATAAGAGTTGTGTATGGACAAGAGTAACAAACATATCAATGATGAGATTATTAACATTATTTATGTTGAAATTAATAGATGATTTTAAATGCATAAATGAGAGTTTTTTTGTTATAAAAATAATTACTTAGGTAAATTGTATGTTGTATAAATTACATAATGTAAAGATAATTGATAAATTTTGCAATGCCTAGTGGAGAAGGAAAAAAGCCAAGAATTTAAATTATTAGAAAAATCTTATTGATTTCATTTACAAAAGGCATTAATATCTAAAAAAAGGATAAGGCTTCTGAAATGTATGAATTTATGAAGAAATATAAATGGGACCAATTTAACTCCTTTTAGACTTCCTTTGAATATTATAAAAGTCATTTTTAGAATATTTGCTCCAAAGTTACAAAAAAATTGTGGTGAATGATTTCATTCATTTTTATAAATAAGGCTTGGATAGAAAATTTGGCATCCATCCACATTGTACAAAAGAGAACCAAAACAAACAACCATGGTTGATGGGTCACTTAGATGTAAGCCAACTATGAGAATACAAATTCAAAATTGCAACAATACTAATTAAAAAAGGATGTCCCAAATGCTATAAAATGTAGCCAAACCGTGCACTTGTGATATCTTTTCTTCAAAATGAGCAATATATACATTTTTTGGTATACATTCTAATTGTTTCATTTCTTCAATTGGATTGTCTTTTGCAAGCACTACTTGATATATATGAGTAGTATATTAGTATATGATTTCAACTCTTCTTATAGATTGCATAAGCTTCTCCAGTTAGTTTACATTGGATAATAAAGAGTGCTTGCATTCCAATTGATTTTCTACCATAGTCTGCAATGCAAAAATCAATTGTTGCATTCCATTTACCATCTAAAGTGGTTATCCAAAATAATTTATTGTCCCAAATATCTAATTCAATCTCAATAATAATTTTTTAGTGACATCCTATAAAGATTTGCCCACTTGTTAAAGAAACCATTGCCAACAATTGTAATGTTTGATTTTCCATACAAGACTAATTGTGTATTTTGTATAGAAGTCCTTGAAATTCATTCATCCAACTTAGAATCATATGTTAATAGGAATGCTTCAGTGCAAATTTGTTGTTTTTGCTCATCAAGTCTATCATGATTTCCAAATACAATTAACTTGCAATTCGATTGTTTTTGCTTAGGAATATGATCATGAAAAGGAAGTTGAGGACTTGGAGACAAAAATATCTTACATGTCTAGGTAAACTTATGATTTCTTTTGTAAGAAAGTTGCAAAATAGAAGCATAGTTTTCTTATATAGATTTTTTCATATTCCTTTATAATATTTAATTTTGATTTTGATTTTGAGTGACAAGAAGATTGGGAGATGGAAGAATACTCTTCAAATGATCATTCTTCATTGTTGACACATAAGAAACCTCCACCTCCAACAATCACATTGTTTACAAGTGGTGGTAGAAAATTTAAATGTAGGAAGTTCAACCACATGTGTGAAGCGGTGAGATTGTTTTATCTACCTTATATGTTAAGTTTTTTTTGACAATCATTAATATCATTAAGTATAATTGAAAAACACATTTTATATAAATTACAATTTTGCATATTATCATTCAAAGTTCCAACTTGCAATAGATAAACATTTTGTTACCTCACCAATGCTTCCATGCAAGTTTTTGATTAGATGGTTTCAATAAAAATTGGGTATGAAGATCCAATATGTTGTCTTCAATTTGTAAATTCCAAATGATGTCCATTTTCATTAGTATTAGAGTTTCATCTTGAAGAGAAGAACCTTTCAAATAATCAAGCCTGGAATTAGTTTTTAATTTAATTTTTTTTAATATTCTTTTTACTTGTTTTTTTAAAGTTATACTTGTGAATATCATTACAAGTCCATGCTTCACATTGTCAATACCTTAGTATAAGAGTTGATGTTTTGAGCTTATTCAAAATTTCTTAAGATTTCTTATTTGTAAATATATAATTTAGTTTAATTTTTTAAATCAAAGATACTATAGAAGTCAAAGGTGCTAGTATGTGAACATGAAAATGCAAGCATGTAAGCTTTGAGCATATAGAAAAGTAAATATACTAAAACCATTGAAGGTGCTTATAATAAAAACACTTATAATATAGATACCTACATTATAGTTACATTATAATCATAGAAAGTTTCTATAATATAAACACCTATAACATAGGTGTATAATCTTGTAGGCTCATGTGCTTACATTCTTAGGCTCACATAATAGCAACCCTTCTATAGAAATTTGTTGTTATTTTTAAATTGAAGCTTCAAGTAGTTCAATCTTTACTTGCACATCTTTTAATAAATACTTTGTTAAAAACTATGAGTATACTTGTTACAAGTTCAAAAACATTGTACTAATTTATCACATCAAGAAACTATAGAATATCAATTCAAAATCCTATTGAAACATATAATCAGTAAATAAAAGGTATAATAATCTTTTAAACTATCATATAAATAATTTCTTTTGTTTTACATTCTACACAATAATTATGAATAGTTAAACCTTTTCCAAATTAAACCAAATGCACATCTTAGGTATTGATACATCCTTTTATAATATTTTCAATTTATGGTGTTTTATTTCTTACACCATATAGTTGATTATTTTAAATAGAAACTTTATAGGCTAATTCTAAGAAAAATTTGAATTTTTTTTTGTTATTAATATATTCATCTATTTTATTTGAGATGATAGTCATAGTTATACTTCTAATTTCTTCTTCGTTTGAGTCATTTCAATTGTTGCAAAATATATTTGGACTATTTTTTTTCATAAAATTAAAAATGTACCAATCTAAATATTATAATTTATTTATTTTTGAAAAAAAATGATCAAACAACCTTGATTTCTTTTATATAGAAAAAATTACAGAGTATTTACTTGCCATGATTAGATAATTATTATAAATACAAAGTTAAATGTAACATTAGTTACATTGTATTTTGATGCTCTTACTAATTTGTAAACAATAGAGTCAATTCTTACTTATTTTTGAGATAATGGAATGATCATACAATATGTTATGCAGTTCATTGAAGTTGCAATTTAAGCAATTTTAAGAGATAATTTGTGACACTGAATCTACCATTAGAAGATTTTTGGGGCCTCTGGATGCCTACGAGTTATCATAGCCTGCGAACGTAGGAAATAGGTTCGGCGCAGCAGTCTGACGTGGCTGAGACCCTACCATGTCATTGACCATTTATTTTTTATTTTTTATTTTTAATATGAAAAAGAAAATTCTGATAGTGGGCTGTTTCCCTCGCTACAGGGGAACAAGCCCAAAATAGGCTTCTGGACCCCCAAAACTCTTCTAATGTTATCCAACTGAAATTATTGATATTGTTAAGAGTTATGCAAATGCCTTGATTATATTTCGATACTTGCTAAAATTATAAATAAACTATTGTGGTTTAATATATGTCCATTGAGACATTTGGAGCTTGATTTTAGAAAGATGGGATAAGAGAACATTGATGACAATATTTTTGGTGAAGGCCAAGAGTGTATATATATGTTGGAGGAATGCATGTAGGAACTTCTTTATAAGAAAGTTTTTATTGTTAGTTAAGAAGATGTTTAATGTAGTGATACAAGGTTTAATTTAAGAGCCCATTTGTTTGCTGTTGTTTTTCTATCGATGGGATAAATATAAAATTTTGTCATCTTTTATTTTTATAATGGTTGATTTTGTATTTCTTTACCTCTTCCAACTCATGAGGGGCTTGTGATTCCAAAATTATGAATTTAAGTTTTCCAAATTTGATCTTTGGTGGTAAATAATACATTTTTGCAATATTCTACTGAAACAAAAAAATTGGAGCAACCTTATATATTTTTTCACTCCTCATAGATGCTTGCAACACTAATTTAAGGAAATCATTGCCCATGAGTTCTCCATACAAAGAGGATGTAGTGTTGTACTTTATAAGCAAATTCACAAATTTTAAGCAATTCACAAGGGTTCACTTGAAGCCAATGTGGCCTCTTTTCCTACTTTAACATGTTTTCTTTTGTATTTGCAAAAAAGACTTATACTACTCCCTTATCTAATTTCTAGTCTAATTTTTCTTAATTGTAACAAGTAGTAAGTATAGGTGTTTATTCTTCATTATTTAGCATGATTGCATTTAGCCTTTCAAAATGATTCTATGTATAATAAGCCATCCCTAGTGTGACAATGGGCTAAAATTGCACCTAGTCTAAAAGTGGCCTTTACCACAAAGGGATACTTTGATTGAAATTTTTCAATGTACTAATGCTTTTACAACCCTTTGCCTTAAAGGCATTAAAAAGAATGTCTATACCAACTTCAAAAATCTGTAATTAGTTTAATAAGAGTTCAATAAATGTGAATTAAACGTGGCTTCTATTTTCCAATCAACTAGTTTATTTGAGGTATATATACCTTTTGAAAATTTAGAATGTACTTGGAGCATTCCTTGCTCTGGTCCTTCAAATGTTTGCCTAGAGTATTTCTTTGAAGGTTCAACAAATTTTGTTGAAAAGTGAGATATCCTACTCCTTGCTATCATTAGAAAAAATTTGGCCTTTGTAGAAGATTGTTTGACTTTATGAAATTGTGCAAATTCAAATGGGAAATTTTTCTTAAAAAAATTTTAAGAATTCTTTTTTTAGTCCCTAATTTTGAGTGGCATAGATTGTGATCTCACAGGTTAAAAAAAATTTTAAATTATAAATTTTTTTATGGGTGATTGCAAGAAACACTTGTCCTTTTTGTGTGTCCCTTCGATCTTTTTAGAGGTGCTTTTCCTCATAAATTTTGTGGTTTAAGTTTGTTTTAGTTGAAATTTGGAAGAGAGGTGTGTGTTGTTGATCTAAAAATTCAATAATATTTTTAATTTAAAAAATAATAATTTACTGTTTTTAAGGTGACCCTGACTGGGTGTCTACTTTGGCTGCTTTGGGACTCTCAATCCTATTTGGAGACCAAAAATGCAATTTTGAAGCCAAGGTTTTTCCATATTGTAGATTGGCTAACATTCTAAAGACATATGATGAGATTTTTGGCAAAATATCTTATGTAAGGACTGCACATGGGTTGAAAGTGGACATTATTTGCACAAGCACTATGAAGAGGGGAAAGTTTTTATAATTTTTTTTTCCACATGGGACTAAAGAGAAGATTGTAAAAATACTTTTTTTTCTTTGAATTTTTGAATATTTTTACTATTTTCTAAAAATCAAATTCAAAAGCAATAAAGCATCTATTTTCTTGCATTTTTTAGGCCTCTTTTGTTGTGCATAACTTTTAGAGATAAAATTTTCTAGGTCTGAATTTTCTTACATATACTACTATAAATGCTTTACAAATTATCCATATTTTATTGTATTTAAAAAAATTTATTCCAAAAGTCACAATACTACAAAAATAAGGCCATTTTGAGCCAAAAAGGACAACTGTTTTTTGCAATCACCCTTATTCTTGTAAATGCACATTATCATATAGCTAAACAGACCATTGTAGGGTCTAGATTTCTTCTAATGCAAGTATGCCACTCCCTCGGGCTTATTGGATATTAATGATTGTTGTGCTATGTGGTCTCTCTTTAACAAGTCTTTTGAAAGGAAAAGACAAGGTCAAATATTGCAATGATTGCACATTGACTCTTTTTTAATGTAGAGTTGGTCAAGACTCTTATATTCATCCATTACATAAAATTTTGGGCTTCCATTGGGAAAAAATCAAGAATTGAAACAGAACTATTTCAATATTGTGGCAATATTGTATCAAACCTTTAACAGTCTAGTATTGTTTCAATTTGAAACAATATTATTTACAATTGAAAAATGTAATATTGATGCAGATCTAAAAACAAATAATTAGTTTATCTGAATCAATAAGTTTTCAATATTAATTTTTAAACATATTCAATGTAAATATTAATTTGTTGCAATTTAGATTTGAATATTGCTTTTTGAATTGCTACTAACATGTTTCAATATTGCAACAATATTGTTTCAATTTAAAACGTACCAAAAGACTACATATTGACAATTCCAAATGTCTTGCAATTGTAAATTGTAAATATTTTCATATGTACAAAAGGGCTTAATTTGTTCATTTTGAAATGTCTAATAGTACTAGATTGCAAGTAATTGTAAATGTACAAAAGAAATACATGTTGTTTTATTTAAAGCTAAATTTTTTTGAATAATAGTCACATCTACATGTGGATTAGATTTTAATATTTCAAAATGTACTACTCTAGTACAAAACAAATACTACTAGATATGCAAATCAATTCTAATCTACAACAATATGTAATGATTATCTAGCATATATTTCTACTCTAAATCCTATCTCTTTTAACAACTTCTGAACCTCTAGAACTTTGAAAATGTCCCACTTGCCATCCTTTGTAGCTTTGTTTAATTCAAAGCATTTCTTATCCAAACCTAAGTAGTTCAATGATAAATAAACCCCAATTGTAATATAATCTCATTGTTTATGCACGTTGTCGTGTTGAAAGCGTTTGCCTTGGTAAAACATAGAGATTTTAGCTACGATTAGAAATGGCTTGGAAAGAAGTCGTAAGATGATAAAAAAATGTAGAAATGAACTTATCACTCGCAAATTCACCTTCCTTTGAACTTGAACATCGAATCTTCTAAATCGCTGTCAAATTACTATCCGTTGATCTATCTTGTATTGGCTAGTTCTAAATGAGTTTAAGATTTAAGATGTGTAATAAGATCCCACGACTTCAGATGGGTAAAACAAGACAGCCAAACCATAAGCTGAACTGTCTGAAAGATTGACTCTTACACTTTTAAACTCCCAGTGATTAGCTTTAAGAATTAAGCTTCATTGTGAGAACAAATAAGTTTCAATCATATAAGCTATTAATCCTACTTTGTCATTAAGTTTCGACCAAATGGGCAATTAACTCTACTTCGTCATCTATAATACAAAATGTAGCTAACGTTGGTGTAATCTAAACTGCTCACAACAACAAATTTTACAAAGCTACAAGCTACACACACATACACACACAAGTCTTTAAAACTTCTTCCAATTTCTAACTTCAACCTTCAATTCTCAAGCTGAATTTTGGACGAGTGTTGCTATTGTCCCACAACTTCAAATGAGGTGAGTGATACCTTTTTGAAAAGTTAACACAAACCTCTACTTCTCTTTTAAATTTCAAGTTATTCTAAAACTGTGTCCAACTTTTATAGCCACCCAAAGTTTTGGCCTTGAAAAAAGAAAGGCAACAGACCCTCCTTTACTTCCACACTTACAACTCACTTATACAAACTCCAAATAGAATAAGTGATATTTTTATAAAAAACTAATATAATTTTCTACACTCCTTCCAAATTTTATTGCAAATCAAGAACCTATCCGTCTTTTATGGCCGATCGAAGTCTTTGCTTTTTAATTTTGAAGGCAACAAATTTCTTTTCACACAAACAAGTACAACTTTTGATTCACAATTTTAAATCAAGCAAGTAAGATTAATTTAGAAACTACACACTATGATACACAACTTCTGCAATTTTTATTTTAAAATTCTTCAAATTCACAACACAATGGACCTCTAAACATTCAGATCCTTTTAAAACTCACAACGGGAAAAAAAATGAATAGCATTCACTTTTTTTTCCACCTTATTTCCATTCTAACCCTACAAACAAGTGAGGTCAGCCCCTAATTCACTCATAAAGTTAAAACAACAATAATTGAGCACTTATTTAACCCACAACTATCATTTTATCTTTATCTTTGAAGGAAATTTACTTCAGGTTCACCTAAAAAGCAAACTATTTGAATATTTTCTTCATACTACTTTATAAATACAAAATTATTGTAAGAAATTACTCTAACTATGAAATGAAGAATTAAAAACCCAATATATATCTAATAGAGGAAAAAAACTAGAACTTCAATCAAAATATCATTCCATCTGCAAGAATTTGAGAATGCGTTTAACTATAGTAGTCACATAATTGGTACGATCTGCCTTAGTTAAAAAATTGAATGAGCCTTTTAATCATTGTTGGTGACCACGATTCTCTTTGATAGGCTTCACCATACAATAATATTGTTCATTGTTTAAATCTTCAAAACATTTTTCAAATGTGACTTTACGGCTACCAGGTTCAACACATTCAACTTGCAACAAAATCATCAATGTTCAAGTGTCACATTGAAGATGATTGTGCCATTGTTTCTTCATGCGAGGTTGTTTCAGTGGTTGAGATGGCCCAGCTTCATCTTTTAATTGTTCATGTAGCAATAAAAGACTTAGTGGTAGTTGTAGCCAGGGTTGACAAGACGGTCGGACGTCCGGACGCGGACACTGTGTCCGCAGCGTCCGCTGACATTCGCGGTCCCGGCGGACACAGCGTCCGCCCCGGTACGACCGTCCGATCAACACCCGGACTGATGTGGTCCGCATGATCTGGGCGTCCGTCCTGTCCGTCCACCCCGCCCCACCTGTCCGCCTTCCGACAACGGGAGGGACGCTAGCGTCCGTGAGGACGGACGTCCGGGTTACGGACGCTATTTTGGGGCGGACGTACTGATTTGTCAACCTTGGTTGTAGCTAATCCAACAATTGTGATAAAGAAATTTCAAATTCACGCTCTGATTGAGATTCTTCATTTTGAGACTCAGAAAAAAACCCTCCAGTTCAATATAATATAATTTAAATAAAAAACAAAGAAAAAAATATCAAATGAAATGAAGCTTTCAAGTAAATCCTTCTTTATATAGTTGCTTATAACGGTAGAGAAAAGGTGTCACCTTGAAATCACCTCAAATGACATCATCTTCTTTATAATGTTACAAACATTCAAACCTATTTTTAAAATGTGAATATACATATTGTACATAATGTCTGCATTTGCAGCACGACAACGTGAACCGATTATTTTTCCTGAATTTGATTCCAAATAAACATCCGCTTTGAAAACCTGAATTCTAATGATATTCTTGCAAGCAACAACATCAACATTGCACTGATTAAGATGAAATCATTGGAATCTGAATACAAATTGCTTGATGAAATAAAGTATAGACCATTGGAATGACATTCTTTCGACAATGCAAGCCCCCCGCATGAAATTGGTTGATTACAAGTAGTTACGGTTCAAAACTATCAAAAGTAGAAAAAAAATTCAATGAGACCTAGCACATTGTCCCAGTCATGCACCCGCTTTTACTTCGCCTCCACCTCAAAACACAAAGTACTGCGGAAACAAATTTGCACACCGAAATGAATCTACAAAAACAATGAAACAAAATGCACACAAAACCATTGCAAGGCAATTCTCAATGAAGCGATGCCACCCCAAAGTCACTCAAAAATCCAAAACAAAAGACCATGACAAGCATTCAGTTGTTGACTCAAAAATAAAAACCCCAATTAAGCTTAGTAACCGACTTAGTGACTGGCTAGAATGACGGACAATTGGCATCAAAGGCTGCAACCATAGAATGACGTCATTTTATGGTCCATCCAAAAGAATTTATCCACTAGGCAAACTGTAATAAGCAAATCCAATGACTAATGTAGACAACTCCCAAAGTGGGACTTCAATTTAACTGATCTACATTTTTCCTTTTTAATCCCTAAATACCAAAGGTCTTTTTTGAGCTTCTCAAGAATTTGCTTTAAATTGAACAAAAATCCAAAATTTTGATAAGTTATATCAATTTAAAAAAAATTGTAACATGAAAATTCAAAGTAGATATATTAGAGATCATTTAGAAAAAAAAAACTCGATAATATCACTTACGGATTGAAAGATTATAATGTTTAATCACGAGGGTGTTAAAATTGTGAAAGTGATTTGAAATGTTTCAATCCTCTTTTCACATGTCAAATTAAAAAATTTGGTCACCAAAAAAATATGAGGTTGAAGGACCTCACATGAATAATTCCAATCAATTGATGACTTTTCAAAATCTCTTCATCATTTTTTTAAAATGAATTTCTAATGTGAATTTTTCTCCAAGATAAAGTGTATTTGAGGCTCATTCCTAAGAGCTCTCGACTATGGAAAGTCAAGATTGCAATCGACACCCTTACACGAAATCTTGAATACAAAAATCATAATCAATCATTTTTAGAATACGATTCTTGATGCTAAAACTAGACTTCCAAACAAATTTAGAAATATAAACTACTAAAAATAGCAACTTGGTTAGGTTTTATTTAACTTCAAAGTATTATCGACACCAAATTTTGGTGCCTCAAGCATTTAGAGGTTAATGTTATAAAACTAATCCAATAATTTTATTGGCAAGTAAGTGCGTAAGAGAATATTTTAATGCTTGGAAGAACATAATTTTTTTCCCACATCTTCTCAAATCAGTGTACTACAACATCCTATATGGTTACACATGTCCGAATTTTGTTTTTTTTCCTACTCAAAATGTGGTTCTAATATAGGAAATGGTTCTAATATATAATATAAGTGAAAACATAGTCCAAAACTTGTAGGGATTAAATAAAGATACTAAAATTGTGTAATTCTTATGTAACATATTAGATGAGTCATAAATGTCATTGATGTAGTGAGTCAAATATGACAATTTGCTAATC
This sequence comes from Pseudoscleropodium purum, assembly GCA_963969395.1. Taxonomy (NCBI): domain Eukaryota; kingdom Viridiplantae; phylum Streptophyta; class Bryopsida; order Hypnales; family Brachytheciaceae; genus Pseudoscleropodium; species Pseudoscleropodium purum. Next base: position 1,681,319 of record OZ017802.1, read on the forward strand.
GAAGCCATGCAAAAATGTCAATGCCTCTTTCAACCATAATCAATTAAAAGATGTTGAGAGTTGAAACCTAGTAAATAATTGAAATTATTCTATGCGGGTGGAACTTTAATGAATGGTGTCCTAAAGAAGTATGAGGTACATAGGGAAATATAAATTAAGTCAATTTGAATATTAGTTTTTTTGACAATACAATTGCAGTACTAAAATTATTCAATAATAATACAATAATAATTTTAATTACAACAATACACTTGCATACAAATAATAATCATGCGTTGCTTGCAATACAATTTCTATACTAAGACAATTCTAAAATAGTATAACAATATTTAACAACAAACCAAATAGAAACAATATTGCAACAAACTTGAATCAATTATTACTGTTGCAGAATTGCAACAATAATGCTTGTATGTTGTTCCAATTGCAACTTAGAATTGAAAAAGATCCCCCAAAGTATTAATTCTAAAGTAAATCAATATTGAAAAATGTAGTCCTAGTTTCAATATTGCAACACATTTGCTAATATTGATTGTTACATTTTATTCAACTTCAATATATTTGCAATAACTCTGTAAAAACAACACTGCAACAGAAGATACTATTTCAATACTGCAACAGTATAGTAACAGTTCAAACTTCATATAGCAAACAGAGGAGATTGAAACTGCATTGTCACAGTACTGTTTCAATTGTTTTCATTTTCCCGATGTCTGGAGGGGTTGCTAAACAAACTTAAAAGGGACCATTTATCAATCTAAAATTTCCTAATGCATTATTCCGTATCTTTGCCTCATATGCTAATAGAATCCCTGTGAGAACAAAGTTTTAGATAGGCTACATTGGGATCAATTGTGAAAGTCAAATGATGTGGTTGTTAGAAACAAAATTACTATTTTTGATAAAAGTGATATGAAAATAGCCAAGCATATCAATGTGAAGTGACCCTCTAAAGACCCCCATTTTTTTGTAATGGCATCTTCTTTTTGTGAAATGAAGTGTTGCAGTCTTGACTTCCACAGCATGGATTCTCATGTAGGCCTCAATTGCTTAAGTGGTTGGAAATGGGTCGGCTCCCTTAACTTAGAGGAACGCTGAATTTATGGACATTCAACGTCCCATGATCATTTGTCTACTATATGGTAAATAGTATTGCAAGTAAATAGGGGTCTTACATCACTATTTATTATATACTCTATTTGCCGTCATATCACATTTAGAATACCATTTAGCTAGCATATACGGAGTATTGATTTTCCATATAAATTAACCCATTAATTTATAAATAACCAACACGTTTGTAATGGCTCCAGCATGTTTGATTCTGTTTTTTCCTGTAATAAAATTTTGCAATGATAATGAAATGTTCCAACGTAAAAAAAGAAACTTGTTTCGGTGGAACAGAGTTCGATCTGACTTGAATTCATAAACTCTTGTACGTAGAAGTAAGTTATAGCTGATCTATTCTAAGCTTGTCCTGCGGTTTCAATAGATCACATAGCTGGATTCAAGGGATCGAAGGATGTCGTCGCTAAAGCACCTAGCTATTCACAAATGCCAGACAACAACACTGAGCTAGCTAGCTTCAGATCTATTCACAAACGTCAGACAACTCTGATCGAGCTTCAGATCTAACGTACTTTGCTAACAGTCGATCTATACTTGAAACTTGCAACCTGGACCACTAGTCCGCAATCTTCGAAAAGCAAGCGGAACAATGCTACGGAGTACCACAAACTAGCTCGATGTATATATACATCTCGATCGATCAGGAACTGATCGATGTCTTGATCGAAAAGTTACAGAAGTCAATGGAACTTGATCGACATCATGATGCAAACACAATTCAAGGTAGCCGCAATTAATTCAACCAGCAGGGCGATGTTGCAACCATGGACTACGATCAGGAGATGAGCTCGAGAAGTTCATATGAAGCTTTGTCGATCTGTTTAGAGAAACTGAGCAATGCGCATCGTCAAACTCAATTAACCCCTACATGCCCGAGGCACCAAAATCTGGTGTTTGCAAAACTTTGAAGTTAAATTAAACTCAACTAAGTTGCTATTTTTTAGTAATTTAGATTTTTGAAAGATTCGTTTTGAAGTTTAGTTCTAACATCAAAAATCCAATCTTGAAAATAAATAATAGTGATTTTTCTATTCAAGGTTTTGTGCAAAGGTACACATTGCAATCTTGACTTTCCGTAGTGTTGAGAGCTCTTGTAAATGAGCCTCAAATACACTAAGACTTGAAGAAAAAATCACATTCAAAATTCATTTAAAAAAATTGTAGAGTAGATTTTGAGAAGCCATAAACTGATTGGGGTTATTCGTGTTAGGTCCTTAAACCTCATATTGTTTTGTTCACGAACTTTTTAGGTTTGACTTGTGAAAAGTGAATTGAAATTTTTTCAAAGTTTTAACACCCTCATGGTCAAACGTTATAATCTTTCAACTTATAAGTGATATTATTGTGTTTTTTCTTCCTATGTAATCTCTGACATGTTTAGTTTGAATTTGTACCATTAAAAGAGTTTTGGGGGGTCCAAAAGCCTGTTTCGGGCCTATTCCCCCACAGTTGTTCCTCGCAATGAAGGGAATGGCCCGCTATTAGAATTTTTTTTTTCATAATGCAAAAAAAAAAGTTAATTTTTTTTTTTTTTGGTCAATGACGTGGCAGGGGCTTGGCCATGTCAGATCAATGCGCCGAACCTATTTCCTGCATTTGCAGGCTGTGATAACTTGCAGGCATCTAAAGGCCCCAAAAATCTTCTAATGGATTACAATTCAAAAAAATTGATACAACTTATCAAAATGTTGTCTTTTTGTTCAATTTAGAACAAATTTCTAGAGGCTCAAAATAGACCTTGGATATTTAGGGGTTAATTTACAACCCAATGCAATTCTACAATTAGAACATTGTGGTCAATCCGAGGAGTGAATGTTAAAAATTGGATACCATAGATATCCAATGTGATATATAACCAATAGAAGAGTTAGTTAGGTTTATTTTTTTTGGGTTTGATAGGAGGGCCATTTTAGGGCCTATTTTCCTGTAGTTAAAGAACGCCAAGCTGTCAAACAAATCTTTTTTGAAAAAAAATGAAAATGAAAATTCTTAAAATGAAAAAAAAGAAATTTAATGACATGGCAATTGTTCTATCATGTCAGGCAGCAACGGCCGTGAGTTTTGACGGGCTGAGAACCCCAACAAATTCACAGCCCTTTAGATTAGGTAAATATCTTCTAATCCATTGTTAACTCATGTTGGAGTTTGGATCCTTTTGCTACCCCCAAAGCAGGAGCCCTTAGCATTGCAACCTTACAACTAGCTAATGACTTTCTTCACTTTCCTAGTCATCAAATGACACTAGCATTGCAACTTCCTAAAATCCTAGCCAACCAATGATTCTTTGCACATGAAATTAAATTTACTTCTTGGGATTCAAGGAGGAATGGTTTAGGCTAGTTAGCACTAGAAGACTCAGGGTGCAAAAAACCATGTTGTGATAGCCATATGACCCTTTAGGAGTTAACAATGTTATGTACAACTTTAAAAATGTAGACAATTATACAACTAATGGTTAGGATGCATCCTAAGTCCATTTTGAATTGAATCTACATCTAAATGGAACCCTAATTCATACTTCTATTTGTGTAATAATAGATTTGAAAGATTGCACCTATGAGAATGTCCATATGGGTTGAAAATTAGTAGTTGGTCTTCCCTCCTTATGCTCCATCCTAATATGCAACTTCTTCATTCTCTTTCAATTTTTTTTCATTTCTTATAAAATGCCAAAGTGGCAATAATAAATGTTATAGTGGTGCTTCAAATTTCAACATTTATCCACATATTTGATAGAAAATATCACATTAGCACATATCACATATCCATAATTCTATTTTCATCTGCAATGTGGCAATTTCATCCAAGATTTTTTTTTAATTTGAAGTTTTGGGCAATTTTTCACCCTTTTAGTACTATTTGTGTTCCAAGGGCATGGTGCAAGGTCCATCACTTTGGTGCAAATGGTTGCTAAATTGACAAAAAAAATCCATTACTCTCTTTTTATTGTGAAACGCTTTTTTTTGAGCTAAAACCTAAAGTTTGAGCTAGAGGGCTATCTTTCTTGGTTCCAAGTCTAAATGATTCAATCTTCCAAAATGCACTTTTCATTCTATAATAAAAGTAGTTTAATTATGTGAATGTAGATATGAATAATACCTTGCTAAAGTCCTAGTGGATCCTTAAAGCATATTTGCTACCTTGGGGAGCTTTTTGTATTTATGGCAAATTTCATAAAAATGGCATATGAAATCTGCCACTTGTAGAATAGTTGTTTGAACATCTAAGACAGGTATAGATGTAAAACACCCAAAGTTTAGAATGCTGCCATTTTAATGAAATTTGCCATAAATGCAACATGTCAGAATTAGAAGCTTCGTCCTGTGAAATGACTTAGGCAAAATTTGTAGTGTTAAGCTCTAGTCTTTTCAAAGCAACATTCTACTAGTGTATGGGAGTGATTTTCTATGTCAAATACTAGAAGAAAACATGTCCCAAACAATCATCCATATTGACAAAAATGATCCATTGTAGACAATTTTAGTCATTGTTTTCTTTTGTAGTGAAAATGCAAGAATAGGAGTTACATGAATTTAATCTCTAAGAACATCATCAATGATTTAGTGGTAAGGAACCACAATATTTTATATACATTTAGAGTCTTGTATGTACATAATTCATCAAATTTGTTGCAAGCTGTAGAAGCCTAAACATCCCAATGGTGGAATTGCATACAAGGTCCAAATAATATCACCATGGACTAGTGTAAAGCTAACATTCATAGGCCTATGCCATAAGCCATTGAAGATACTTCACAACTAAAGGCTTTAAAAATTGGGAGAGAGTTTTTCTTTTTTCTTTCTTTTTAGTTTTCATATAATCAAATGGAAAATATGTATCATAGAAAGAATTTACAATGTTATAAGAATTTTTTTAAATCACAAAAGTGGACACGTAGGCTACAACATGATTGTTTATGAGTTAGACAATGAGTTTATTTCCAAATATATTACAAACAATATGATATCACTATGACTATGAGGGATCATATGGAAGCCAAGTTATCTAAGGAAGATCCAAAAATTCACAACTAGTTGTATTATTATTGTTCCCAAGCTTGACTACAAAGATTATGGAATAGAATTACATTTAATGATTGGGAATGGGTCAATTGTTGGGACAAATGGTGACTCTTTGTAGCCCATCATTTTGCTAGTGATGTTCATTTCTACTTTTCCAATCCATTATTCTTCTAATCAGTCTTTTAAAAATTGTTGGAATCTCAAAAATGAGTATAAGATCTTTTAACTTCACATGTGTTTTTCATTTTTTTTAAAACTAAAATAGGAAGTCAACATTTTTGTCTTTTCTTTTGACTTCTTCCTTAAAAACTCTTGAAATTTAAAGAATCTTGAAAGAGCTTTAATTTTTATGTAGTCTTGTTTGGTGAGCATATAAGAATGGTTTACCTAATTTTTTCCATGATTGTCTAAATAGATCAAGATGAAAAGCTACAAGAAAAATGATGGGAGTGGGCTTTTATGTGGTTATGCTATTAGCCAAGAAACAAACAACAAATCCAAATTTAAGTGATTGTATGTGATAGTCAATTATCTAGGTTGTATGTTATAGAGATCAAATTTGTTAGCCCTTCATTCAATATATTTTCCAATTTGGAAACAACCATCAAATCTTAGAAGGAGGAATTCCAAATGAACAATCAATAATCATTAGAAAAAATTTAGCCCCCAAAGTAGGCCACTTGGCTTAATGTGAATATGCAAATTTGTGGGGGAGGGGGGAGAAATAAATAAATAAAATAAAAAATTGAAATTTTTTTAGTCCCCAATCTTGAGTGGTACAACATGTCATTACATAGGCCAGATAATAAATTAATTAATATTTTAAATTTTGTAAAGGCACATTTTCATGCCATGAAATGGCTTCATATAGGGGCCAAATTTCTTCTAATGTAGTAATGGGAAAAGTGACCCTTATCATTGATAGTTCTTTACTATAGTCTTTTTTTTCTTTTCATGTTCCTCAGGAATGAAAAAATTAAAGCCAAAAAGAAAACATCATCATATTTTTTTTTAAAGATCTAATTAAGCATTGTTTATTATGCCCCCTTCACACTTAATATTTCCTAGTGATTTAATAGGTTAAAGTAGATTTCCAGAAAACACTTGTTTTTATACAACTAATGCTATGGGGTACTTCAATTGATGTGGAATCCATTGTGGCATTTACATTGGCATTATCCTTCTTTTAATGCAATATTATTGTTTTAATCCAAAAAGATGATGATTTCAACAACTCAAGAATTGGGGTATGGAAGTATAAAGGTGAAAATCCAATGAAGTTAGTATTGCATGCATACCCATTTTAAATTAATAAAGTTGTACCAATCATCACTCATCTTTCTAGATTAAGTAATATGTAAATAATAATAGACTCTTATTAATCACTAAAGGATCAAACACTTAAATTTCAAATTACATGTTCTAAGCACAATAGTGAGAGTATGTGACCATGAAAATGCAAGCATGTGAGCTTTGAGCATATAAGTAGATATATTACAATCGTTGAAGGTGTTTATAATATAAACACCTATAATATAGGTATTTATATTATAGTCATACTAGAATCATTACGGAAGAGTTCTATAATATAGGTCTACATCTATAACAAAGGTGTATAGTCTTTCTAGCTCATGTACTCACTCTCCTAGGCTTACATAATAGCTATCCTTGTTCCAAGCACTCATAGTTTGATTCTTGTGTTAATCCTCTTTCATTCATACAATGTAAGTTTTCAAAAATATTCTTTGCAAATATTCTATAGTTTGAAGGACACAAGTTTATTTGCTTTCAGAAAGTAACTTTTTCATTTCAAAAAATGGCCTACAAAAACAATTTGAATGAATGTATAAAAAAAAAATATTTAAATGATATCATAATTAGATCTTAACATTTGGAGCTTAAATTTTTTTTTTATGAAGGTTAGAAGTATTTATATTATACAATCCATTTTAAAATGAAATTTTTATTTATTGTTTTAAATTTCATTGGAAAATATTGATTGGTTTAGAACTAAGTCTAGTTGTATGGATATGATCTACTGATCATATTTACACCTTTTGTGTGAAGGGCAACATTAAATTACTATTCTAAATTGAATTCTATAAGAAATCCTTACAAATTTGGAAAATTTGACTACCCTGGTCTTTACATGGCTAATCTTATATCATTTAAAGGAAAGCCCAACATAGAAGTGGGCTCATGCAAGAAAGATCGATATGCACATCAAGAGACAAAAATATGGCAAATAAAAAAATTCATTGAGATATTAATGTCAATATGCATCATAAAGGTGTATTGAGATTTGAGGAAGGAAAAAGCTAAGGTTGCATTGATGTAATTTTGTCCAGAATTTGGCATAAAGTAGGTGTTGATATTTGTTTTATGGAAGTACTGGCACGTGACCTAATTTTTGAACATTATTTTCATAGCTTTACTATATGATTGTGGCTCTAAATCATGTATACTTTGCATACATTGTGAGGTGACAATGGTGATGGTTATAAAGTTAGAATTGTTATTTGCTATACTAAGCTTTGATGTTGATGAGTCTATTTATGCTATAAGTTTGCAAAAAATTCTTTTAATATATTAATTGCCACAATTTCTAGGCAGAAACGAGAAGTATCAGTAAGTATGGTGGAATTTACGAGTGATGATCATTAGAAGTAAACTTTTTTAGTAGGGTGAAGGGTTTTTATTTAAATGTACAAGTAAGGGGCCGTAGGGAAGGGGCTACAGTGGTGGGTAGCTAATTTGAATACAAAGAAACAAAGGTTGGAGGGTTTAAAAGATTGGGAGAGGGCATAGTTTTAGAGCATTGAGAATGGTTTTGGAAGTCAAAATTTATTTATTTTGTTAAAGAAGAATATACTAAATGTCCTATATTCTTATGTAGGATTTTTATATTTTGGAATGCACTCATTTTAAGGACATTTGAATATTTTAACATTTTCCTTTCTTTGAGTGTTCATAAAAAAATAGTTTGCATTTTTTTTATCTGATTGTCAATTGTATTGAGAAGCAAATAGGAATTTTCTAATTCATCATCTAAAATATGAACTTTGAAGCACTTAGGGGGTAACCCTTTAATGCTTGAATTTTTTAAAGATTTCTCTATATTTATTATTATTATTATTATTTTATACAAATATATTATTTACCTCAACTTCATCAAATTAGTCATAAAAAGGTCATCTTTGAAAAATTCAACTATTATTGTGGATGAATGAAAAGACATTTAGACAAAATATTTTCTTGAAATACTTTGTTCGTCATCTCAAATATGGATTTTAGAGTGCTTAGTAATTAAATACAAAGTTTAGAGTTATGTATTCTTATATTATCAGCTCTTAAATATTTGTAAAATATTACCTAAACTTCAAAAAATTATAAAATAAGTTGAGAATTGAATTTCTCTTGAGTTTGCTAATATTGTAACTACTAATCAATGTCAAACAATCCCTATCAAAGAAATGATTAAATTTTGAAAAATCTACCTAGCATATGCTTTAAACTAACAAGATTCATTTTTTCCATCCAAAATTTAGTATTTTTGGAAAAACTAATTTCCTTGAAATTCAAACATCTTTTTTTAGAAACATTTTTCACCAACCTTGACCATCATATCAAATACAATAATAGTAGACTTATCTACTATCTATTGTGATTATAGGCAAATTGGTTTGGCTTCCTCTAGCCCCAAAGACATAATCAAAGCTGTCAATTTTGTTAAGAAAAATCCTACCCTTACCTCCTACTATAGATCTAAATCAATTTCATTTTCAAATTTGTGTGATTGTAAAACCACTACGATACACCTAGTTTCAATTAACATCCCCCCTTCACTACAAAAAACGAGAGCCATTGATTCTAAGAAAATCATTTTCCCTCCCCCTTTGACACTATAAATCTTGAAAAATAAGAAATATGGATATGGATACAAATATGGTATGTGATATGGTATGGTATAGATATGGATATAGGTACATATAAGAAATACATATACAAAATATGTGAGCTATTAACCCATACCATTTGCCCATATATGTTGGTCTAGAAAATATAAGTGGTTGGAGGGAGGGTATTTAAATAAAAATTCATTACATTTTGAATGAATCTTTGAATTAATTCAAAATGAGCATTGTATAAGTCAAAATGAGTCACTATCCATCCAATGTACATCACACACAATAACTTCCATGTGCCAAAATCAAGCAAACTTGAAGAAGAAATAATTTTTTTTCTAGATGTCTTCAAGGAAGTGAGCAATATTAGGGGGGGAGATCTAAATAGTTTGCTAGCATGATTGTAGGGAGAAATAATTGAAAAGTGGGAGGGAACAAGTTTTTTACTTCTAAAAAAATCTCATTTTATCATTAAGCTTGAACGTTGAGGTTGCTTTTAGTTTGAAAACAAGACAAAGTTATATTTGAAATGTAATTTCTTCCTACTTAGAAGACTAAGCTACTCTTGGAATGTAGTTTTTCCATAATCCCTACTCACATCATGAAACTTGGTCAAAAACTGTTTTGATCCCCAAAAACTTGAAATTTGATTTCCAATTCCAACTTTACATGGAAACTTTCCACCCTAATCCGCCCCAAAAATTGTCATTTTAAACCAAGATAATGGGACCCAAGAAATTTTCGGGTTTTCTTTTTCTTTTTCTCGCTTTTAAAACTTTGTTTTTGCTTTTTCGTGCTTTTTCGTTGCTCATCCCTTCTAAGAACGCTAGCGCTCAACAAGGACGAGTTGCAGTGCTCTCGTCCCGTGAGTTCGTGGAGTGGCTTGTTTTTTTCCCGGGCTATGGAGCGCCGGGCACCGGCATGTGGGACATCGTGCAGTCGCGGCAGGACCGACAACGCCATACCTCGCCGAAAATTCAGGATCTCGGCACCGTCGGTCGGTCCCCGTCCTTGCTGCTAAACAAAGCAAAAAATTACCATTTTCGGGATCCAAGTGGTTTCCAGTTGAAGTGCGCGTCGTTTTTACAGAGCGGCAATTGTTACTTCGGAAGGGCGCTACGACGTTAAGGAAGAGTCTCTATGGCTGGTTAGGTTAGTTTTCGGGTTGCGCAAGTAAGTTTAGAGGTTTTCGGTTTATCGTGCATCGATACGACTGTGTTCGTGCACGTGATAATTAGCGCGTGCAATATGTCAAAATGGAGAAAGCCTTCCTGACTGAGTGTGATCTGTTCATCAATTTTTAATTGATCGCTTTCCAGCTCTGTTGCTTGCAATTCTGGAGTGTGCACATTTTAATATATTTCCCGGGTTAACATTGGCGCACGGGCAAACAATTCCGTTGAAAGAAATCAGTGTTGTTCGCAAAGGCATGCTTAGTGTGTTGCTGCAATCTCCTGAAAGACGTGGATCGTGATCGTAGGAGGATCTGAGGATTAGGGTTTAGTGCTTTCGTTGGAGCATTTGAAACTGGTCGTTTGTGGACGCAATTGTTACAGCTTAAGGACGATTGGAAAGGATCAGTGGTGCGACAACAATTTAGAATTAAGTTTTGAAGCAATTGAGTTTGACGACAACAATGGCGACTAGGTATGCTCAATCCTTTCTGAAATGGCTCGCCTTGCGCTGTAGTGAGTATGAATTTCCGTAGTTGAGTTCATTCTCACGCAATGGTTTGTCTTGCTAATGCGATGATAATTTGTGTGCATTTTTAGCGATGATCTGGTTTTACGTTTCGCAATTACGCCTTTTGCTTTTGCTGCTTTCAACTGGTAGGATTTCATTGTCTTTGGAGGATGAAATTGACTGACTTGTTTTTTTATGGAGTGTCGTGCAATTAGAGAATTTTTTTTCTGATACTCAGACTTTCAGTATACGAGTTTTGGAATGTTAATGCATAATTTTGTGCAGATCGATTCGGATTCCCAGTTCAACCGAGATAGAGGATGCCGAAACTGGTTTGCTAGATGATTACAAGTCTGGAAACGTATCTAAGGGTATGAATGGGATTCCGAATGGGACACAGAACGGCATGGTTTCGTCTGCACCACTGACTAGTCCGGTTAGTTCTCTTCGAAGAGGTTCACATACCAGCAAGTAAGTTTACTTTTCGAGCTGTATTCATTTCAACCGGCGGCACCTTCCTGACTAACTTCGTTAGTATTCGACACATTCATTCTGATTGGTAGTCGAAGTTCTTAGCGGATTGCGGGGTAGTCTGATTTGGAGGTGATCATGTTGCAGGTCAGGTACAGAACTTCGACACCAAGGCGACGACGTCGAGGCTGCCGGCGGCGAGAAATCGATAAAGCAAACGAAGACTCGGAATCAGTCAGTAGTCTCTGGTTTAGCTTACTGTGTTTCGTCATGTGGCATGATTCTACTCAACAAGACGGCTCTATCTGGTTATGGTCTTAAAGGTGGAATATCACTTATGTTTTATCAGGTATGAGCACTTTCTTTCTAGGTGTTGTGATCCCTTTGATATAATGGTGCTCCTACTTCAGGCACTTATTATGAAGGAGCTTAGTTGTGTATCTGCTTGTTGATTGAAATTAGATTTTGAAAGCAATTACTGTGTGATCACCCAATCTGTGGACAGTAAGCCTTAGATTCTGACTCATGAGCGCAATAGTCAGCTGGTGACTGGTCTTCCAAGTGAATGAGATTACCCTAACCTCCAAGGACTTTCTCTTTGGCAGATTTAACAGGAGACAATTCGATCGCTTATTTAATGACTGATTTTCTGTGAAATACATATGCTGAAATACATATCAGAACCATGCTGTTATCTTGCTTACCTGATTTACAATCAATGTTTTCCAGAAATAGTGCTCTCAAAAGAGCGCTATTGTAACCTTCGATTTTTTGTTATGAATTTGCTGCAGAATGTGATTAGTGTCCTGCTAGTTGTCATTTTGGAATTCGCTGGAGCTATTACAACTGAACCAGTTACCTGGAGGCTTGTTAAAGTTTGGTTTCCTGTCAACTGCTTATTTGTAGGCATGCTTGTTACTAGCACCTATAGGTAAGTTCTTCTCGTCATCAGCAATTTCGGGAGTCTTTCTTCTTACCTTGTGCTTTCCAACTGTCCAAGACGTGCAAAGTAGGGTTTCTGGTTGACAGAGTTGAATGTCGTGGGGTGCTGGGCAGTCTGAAGTTTATGAACGTTGCTATGGTTACAATCTTGAAGAATGTGACAAATCTGATCACTGCATGCGGTGAAATCTACTTATTCAACAAGCACCACAACAGCAAAGTTTGGGGTTCTTTGGGTCTTATGGTATGTAATCTTACTTGCGTTTATTTTTGTTATCATCGCTGCCAAGGTTTGCAATCTAGTTCTGTACGCCGTTTTCATTTTGGGAAATTTCAGACCGGGGCTGTCAATTACTTTGATTTCTCCAGATGGTTATGTGCAATAGTTTGATCTGGACTCGTTCATGTTTGTTCGATCACCTGTATGCTTCATTTTCATTTTCATTGCTGAATGGGAATATATGATGCCAGCTTGTATCTGCAATAAGTGGAGGAATTACGGACCTTTCTTTCCATGCCATCGGTTATTCATGGCAAATACTGAATTGTTTTTGCACTGCTGCGTACTCTGTGAGCACCCTTTTCTCTCTTGATAATTTCCTTGATCATAAACTATTAGCGAATGGCATTGCCTAAATTGTTTCCTATTTGCAAGATGCTTCTGGACCTCATTCATCCTCTTTGTCGTAAGTCTTAAGCATCTCGCTTCCATCTTGTGGTCTTTTAATCCTCTCAACCCTCTAATTCTAGCGTTTCTTGAGCATTCTTTGTGAAAGGTTAAGTATGGACAGGATTCATGTCACAATTGTTCGTTTTCATCCTCATCCCAGACTGTTGTAGAGATCATCGTTGTCAAGTAAAGGGTGAAAGGTCTAGTTTTCAACCTGGTTTTGTGGACCTTTCTTTATCTTCGCCTGAGATTCTTGCGCATGTTGGTGTTTTCGAACTGTCTACAGCAGATGGAGTTGTGATTAATTAATGTTGATTGGAACTGCAGTTGCATCTGAGAAAAGTCATGGATCTAGCAAAGCAGAAAACAGTTTCAGGAACCTTGAATGAGTTTTCAATGGTCTTGCTGAATAACCTGCTCTCCATTCCTTTGGGCTTTGCCCTTATCCTCATCTTCGAGAATGACATTTTGTCAATGTAAATCATCATCATTTATAGCATTCCTTTTGCACTGCTGCTGCTTTTTTAATTTCATGTTTTTACCCAATTATATCACTTTTGCTGTTTGCTTTGACACAAATGCTTTGAGTGTCTCATTGTGAAAGCAACCTCGTACACCTTGTCAAATTGAATTTGTAGGGTTCTTTTATAGTACTATTGAAAATCTAGCTTTCGTAGGTTTTAAGTTGTTCTGATTGCGTCTCTTGACCTATAGTTGCGGGTAATCAACAGGTCAGCTCTGAAAATTCCCATGTTCTGGGTAGTCGCCACCTTGAGTGGGGTGCTTGGCTTGGCTATCAGCTTCGCATCAATGTGGTTTCTTCACCAGACCAGTCCAACAACGTACAGGTGTGTTTCAACTTTATTTGTAATTGGAATGGGTCGTGTTGTAGATGTTATCGTTTTTGTGAAATATCCATCGAGAGTACGCTTAACACCTTTATTGAGTTGCGCCACATACTGTTGATTGAAATGAAAGATGCTACCTTCCCGAGTATTCTGTAAAACGAACCATTCTAATGGGTCGACGAATGTGAATTTTTCTTAGTGTTTTTTCCCCCACCCCACATGCTTTTGCCTGCAGGAATTGATCGGAGAGTTCAACTTTTATTCGTAAGATGTGTCTAGTCGACGTTGGATTATTGAGCAAAGTGTGTTTTGGATTTTGTGCAGTTTGGTGGGTTCATTGAATAAAATCCCACTATCCTTAGCGGGTATTGTAATATTTCATGTACCAACCAGCGTTCCAAATATGATGAGTATATTCTTTGGTATGCACATGAAAGATACACTTCAACCTCTTTGGCAGCATTTGCATTTAGTGGCCTTTGTGCGTCTTATTTCGTGAAGTACTGATGACTGCGTTTCATTTGTCTTCCCTTCCTATGAAAGTTTTTGCAATGAACTAATGAGGAAGTTTTCTTTCCAGGATTGTTTGCTGGAGTTATGTTTGCGAAGGCAAAGATGTCGGGGTAAAACGGATATCTATGATCGCTAGGTCAAAGTCTTTCCAGTGATCTCCTCGGAAGATAAGGAATATGTGGCGGTAACTGTGCATACTCCTTTTCACTAACTGCCTACAATTTTGATCTTGGCAAGTCGTTCTGAAACAGTGCGATCTTTGAGGTTGAGTTGATGCCCAATGTGGGTCTCGTACTTGCATCTTGGTACTGTTGTATTGGTACCCTGTCTTGTTATGTTATTGAAGACACTAACATGATTCATTGACTGTTGATGCCAGAGAATAGCACCATTGATCTTCTGAAGCCCATGAAATTGTAGGTAGCTAGCATTTCAATCTTATAACCATTGCTAGGGTACAGCGATTGCTGGAATTCTCCTGAGAACCGGATTCTGTCATTCACCATAAATTGCAAGAAATATTTATTGACAATTCCGGTTCTGTCATTATATTCGGGGTTCATGCAATTTTTTCTGCAGAACATTCAAAATTTTCATCTCCTAGTATAGAAATCTAGCTGATTCATTTTAGTCTCACTCTTTTATGAAGCGCATTCTCTTCAGCAATCCAGCTTCACTGCGAGCTATGGCCCGTTTACCTCTTCTGTTGTTGGTGCTTCTAGTCTCTTGCTTGTGTTGTTAGACCTTGTAATATTCTTCTTTTGCATTGTTTGAAACAGATTGGCTAATTAAGAACCAGCTTCCTTTACATTGCAATTCGAATTGCAAGAGATGGAGTCGTCTCCACGGAGGTGGTCAGTTATATCTAGTATGAAATGTAGATACATGATGTTCTATTATATGTATGTTGAGAATGTTTAGACAACCCACACAAATACTGTCTAATATTCTAAATATACCCAAATATTTGAATTCTTGAATGAGATTTCTCAAGAGAAGTTCCTACCAAATCACCTTCTAAAATAAAACACACATGCTTAAGTGTACATTACATGAAGGGTGTTAGATATTTGTGTAAATAATGAAATGTTATTTAATTTTGTTTAATAAATCCAAATTTTTGTTGTAGAATGTAGTAGGGTGGGTGGAAGGTGGACCCCAAGATGGTTCTACTTTGAATCCTCCATCCACACTCTCCCAAAATTTTAAGAAAAAATTGAGTTAATTTATTTAAGAAATTAGAAAATCTCAAAAAGAAATAAAAAGTACCTTGAATGTTGGAATTGAATGAAAAATAGATGGACTTCCCTCTCTCATCTATTGAAATAGTAGTATCATGGTGAACAAGAGCTTGTCAACTTGTGGAAAAGAAGCTTAGTTAACCCCTTAGTGCTTTGATGTGCAAATTCTAAGGGCTTTTGTAACCACAAACCTTTTGTTCCATTCAACCCAAAGCTTGATTCTTCTTTTTAACTTTCTATATGATAAATTTGATGAAATTGAGGTAAATTATATATATATATATACACACACAAACAAAAATATGCAAAAATTCAAGAAAAGATTTAGGTGCTAAAGGAATAAACTTTAATGGAGTAACTTACCTTGAGCTTTAGTTAAGCTTGATCTTGTTCATGAAGGTGATAAGATAGGCAAACAAAATCAGAAGATGATGTATTATAATTTTCAAGACATGTGACCCTAAAACAGAGGACATTAAGTCCTACCTACAAAATGAGCCTATCATGCTCGAATTATCCCTAGGAAAATGCAGGAATTTTTTATTTTTCACATAAATTTTGTTTTGCTAATTTTGAATTCATATTTGCAATCAAAGACCCCAAATTAGCTAGAAGAGTTGTAGAACATAGTCTAAACACACCTCAAAACAGGAGACTTTTTTTACTTTTACCCTTAGAGAATCCCAAAATTACTACTTGTTGGCCCACTTCATAGGTAGGATTTAATGTCTTGTCCCTGAAACAAATCCATAACTACATTAATTATATTTAGTAATGCTCATCAAAAGGTTTTTTGTCCAAGGCATGTAGATGAGTATTAATTTCAACAATGGCAAATTAAAATTTTCAATGGTGGTGTTAATAGAAAAACTCATACATTACACAATTAAAAAAAGAATAATTTAAAAAGATAAAAAGATAAAAAGAAAAATATACATATATTATATTGAACATTAAAATTTAAAATATAGGTTTCCAAACCAAAATCCTAATCAAAAAATAATTTTATAAAAATGGATTAATTTCATAATAAGCACATTCCAACTTCAAGTATATAATGTGAAAGTTACATTCTTTGATTTTGGGGGATAGGGTGGGTTGCAGATTTTGACAATTCTATCTCATGAAATTTTTGTTAAAGTTAGGCAACCTAGCATTCTATTATTAATTGGTGACACAAATGTCCATTCAACTTGCCTAGTGGCCCCATTCCATCCATTGTAACAACCTTAATAATTAAATTATTTTGAAATGATCTATCTAATTTCAAAAGGATTTTAGATTTTTGTTATTGAAATACTTAGATAAATTTTTTGTAGACCTTATATTGCAATCTTATTGTACTATATTTCACTTTTCTAAGCACAATGATTACTCCCATTGGTGAAGGCTCAAAATTAGTGTCACTAAATTTTTCTTTATGTAGAAGATTCTACAAAAGATTAAAATCCAATCTATAATAATTAATAATAGTATGATAGGACATATTTTGATCTGGACTATCACTTTTATGTCCAAAACATGAGAATATTTTAATCTACTAATTGGTAGTAGAATTAATCCCTAAAGTTCCAAGGCCATTTTTCTATCCAAAACCACTCAAAACTGTCATTTTTGTTGTATTCACCCCAGAAAACAAAAAAAAATCATTCTTTTAGAATCTAACCATAGGATCTTTTACTTAACTTGTCTTGGCTCATGTGGTAAAAATTTCATGAAGTTTGACCATACGGATTGGAAGATATTAGCATTCAAAGTTCTAAAAGAAAGTTTTTTTGAACATTGGCCTACAATTTTAGATGACTTTGACCGCTGTTTGTGGAATTGTTTTGCACTATTTGAATTAAAAAAAATTTATGTTGAGGAATTGAGTTGAAAGTCTAGGAAATTTTTTTTAGAAAAAATACACTTGATTTCATTCTTTAAAAAATTATTAAGTAGAAATAGGTCCAAAATTGAAAAAAAAACTAAATTGTTAATAGCTCCAAGATGGAATTGAAAGAGAATAATCCCAATTGTCAGATTGTTTTAGCAAGCAAACACAACATTTTCAAAAAATTGTCGAAAATTGTGAAAATTGCATTAAGAAATGAATCCTACAAGTTATTTTTTCAAGAAGATGCTGAAATTGCCCAAAAAAACAAAATTGTCCTTAACTTTCACATTATTAGTCCAAATAGAACAAATTAAAGCTTCACATGTAAACAAAAAGATAAAATTTTAGGAAAAAGAAGAATTAGAATTTATTTTGATTATATGCAATTTGTTTGTGCTGCCCGCCGAGTTCACTTATAGGCATTTGTGGTACAAATTTTGCTCCCAAGCACCAATTGAAATAAAAAAATTATATTCTCATAGAGCTAATCGATTTGTATATCTTATAGGAAAGTCTCAAAAAAATTCTCAAAAAATTGAAGTTACAAGAACATGCCCAAATATGATTTTTCCCCCAAAGGGACAATGGGATTTTAGAGGTTAAAGTAAATTGATTATCCTATTAGTGAGGGCACAAAATTAGTGTCTCTTATAGAATTATTGTCATTATTATGTTATTTTGGATGAAAAGTTAACCTATGCATGGATCAAAGTGCCTATTATTACTTCATTTTATTTTAATTTCTATTTTATATGATATATAAGGGAGGGCTTTTAACTACAGCATGCCGATGTCCGATATGGTTCAAACAAGTATAAATATAATTTTGATTGGTTCCACTCATTGAACTATATGCTCAGCAAAGAACAAACTATTCTTTTCCCATTTGCTACCTTGCATTGGAAACACTGCCAATATGTCCATATTGTTTTAATGGACTTTGGTGTGAGATCTTTAATGAACAGTGTACTTGGTAATCATGGTCAATCGACATTCCTTGTCAAATAACCAATTAGGTTGAAAAATGTGATTTGCAGTGGATACTATAATAGTATTGTAGTGTAGTTATTAGGTACTCAAGGTGTATAGTGACACTTTGTGTCACTATGCACTCCCCCCCTCAATTTTTATTTAAATTTTTTTATTTTACCACTTCCACTCACCCCCACCTATCATTTAGAATTTGATTTAAATTTTTTTATCTCACCCCCCCTCACCCCCACCCCTTCTTGTAATCTTCAGAATCAAAGTTCTTGACAAATAATATGGGACAATTGATCCCGTATCCAATATTGTATATATATTCAATACCCGTATCCAATATTGTATGTATATTCAATACCCGTATTCAATATCCGTATTCAATACACGTATTCAGTATGCATATCCACTATCCGTATTCAATATCCATATTTAGTACACGTATTTAGTACTCATATCTAGTACCCATACCCGTATTCGTATTCAGTACTTATATTTTATATTTGAACGGCTCAGATTAAATTTCACAAGATCAACATCTTGTGATTTTTTGAGAAATCAACGTCAATTTTGAGGGTAAGCATTTTTTTTCAAAAAAATCAACGGCTCACAAATTTTTTGAGAGAGGAGAGGGGGAACTAATGGGAAACTGGGGTGGCAGGCGAGTTTCAGTGTATAGTCCCTACATGTGACAATTCCATTAACAAGTGACAATTTCAATGTATTTGTACACGTGTCACCTAGTGATAGGATATTTTTTTTAATTCCCAAACACAAATACAAATACAATTACAAACACTTTTATTTGTAATTTCAAATTAGGTTTGGGAATTGCAATCGATATGGGATATATTGCTATATCCATGTCTATATTATGTATTCGTATCCATATTGTATATTTATATCCATATTGTGTATCTTTAATTTTATTTGTATTATATATCCATGTATATCTTTTGTATCCATATCTGTATCTTAAAGCGATGGCCATTGATTTTTGGCAAATCAATGGTGTGGGATTTTTGGCAAATGGACAATATCTGTAGTACTTTTGTTTATTTATTTTTGGCCAATCAAACAACAAGGGATTTTCAAGGCAATGTATGTGAGTTTGGCAAGGGAGTTAGCATCTTTTTAATAGATAATCAATAAGGTTGGAAAATGTGATTTTGTATGTGCCTAAAAATAGATCTCCCTTCGTCCCAAAATGATCTTCTTGTTGGCCTTAATTTTTTCTTCAAAAATGATCTTCTTGTTGCACTTTGTACATTGTGAATTGGTCAAACTTGGCTTGAGATTGCTATTTAGGACCAATAAAACAATTTTGAGATATAGTTTTCTTTCTATTTGTGCAATCATCCATTGAAAAACAAATGAAATGACTGACGGAATTAATCAACATTGTTCATTCTTATTTTTTTCATCTTTTTGAATATTGCCTAATTGAAGAAGATGAAGTTTTAGAAAATAAAAAATAGGTCCACATATGGTCTTAGGTTTATACTAAGTGCCCACAAATGTTGACCACATATTCAACAATAAGTGCCCATTGGTGCTCTATGAAAATGCCCAAAAAATTCTATTTTACAATACTCCAAAACTACACTTTAAAAAGGGCTCTAAAATTCAAAGTCATTAGGACAATAAGAATGCATCTACTTAAAGTGCGAAATGGATCTTAAAAATGTTATTTTTAGCCTTAATCTAAACATTCTATTCAATAGGAAGATCATTTTGGGATGGACGTAGTAATATTTTTTTCCTTTCCATATAGAAAAAATATATCTTTTAAATATATAACAAAAAATTTCATCATTTGTACTCATAAATATTTTGTACTAGCTTTGACCACTAGGCTTTATAGTATCTTTATAACCTTGTTGATTTAACCCCTAAAGGACTAAAAGTTCCCTTAGGGCACTTTTAGGAATTCAAGCAGATTCCTATGATCTAAATTTTTGGTGAAACTTTTTCATCAAATACAAAAACTTATTAGCTTTGTGAGAATATAATTTTTATTTCAATCAATACCCTTGAACAAAAGTTATGCCACATTAACAAAAATTTCACATCATTGGCAAAAAAAAATTCATAAAAACGCGAAATTTAATTTTAATTTTTTTTTCAAATATATCTTATTTTTGTTTAAATGTGAAGCTTTGATTCATTCCATTTGGATTAGTGATGTGGAAGTTGTGAACAATCTTGTTTTTGAGGCAATTAATTTAAACATCTTCTTGAAAAAATAACTTATAAGATTCATTTCTAAATGCAATTTTCACAATTTAAAAAAAAATGTTTGATGAGTTTAAGTTTTTTTTTGCTAAAACAATCTCACAGTTGGAAATTTTTTATTTCAATCCCATCTGAGAGCTTCTAACAATTTAGTTTTTCTTTCAATTTTGAATCTACTTCTACTTAACAATTTTCTTAAGAATAATGATCTTGTGCATGTGTTTTGAAAAAAATTCTAGACTTTCTACTCAATTTTTCAACACAATCTTTCAACACAATTTTCTTTTTTAATTCAAAGTCTATAGTACAAATTTTCTACAAATGTTGTTAAAATCCCTTGAAATTGTAGGCCTTCATTCAAGTATTTTTTCTAACTTTGAATGCTAATAGCTTCCAATCTATATGGTCAAACTTCACAAAAATTTTGTTCCATGATCTCAAACAAATAAAATACAAGAGCCCATAGTTGGATTCTAAAAAAATTGTTTATTTTTATAGGTGAATATAGTAGAAATGGTATTTTTGAGTGGATTTTGACAAAAAGAAAAAAAAAATGGCCTTGGTCCTTTAGAAGTTAATGAAATTTGGTGTGGAATCTTGAATAAAAAGTATATAAATTCATATCAATCTTGTAAATGAACTAGTTTCTTTTTAATTACCTCTAAGGAACCAAATGTCTATAGAATGACAAATTGCATAGAAAACTACATTGTTGAATGGATCTTTTTGAAATTTTGACCCCAAAAGGTGGGAATGTGTATTCCCTTCACAAGAATGGAATTTTGATCCAATCAAGTACATGTATCAAATTTATGATGATTAGTGTTGCATATAGCAACAAAAAAATATTATATATATATATATATATATATATATATATATATATATATATATATATATATATATATATATATATATATATATATATATATACCTCATTTACTTTTTGAATTTTGATGTGCACGAATATAATATAATAGAATATAGAATGGTCGAAATTCTAGCTATATGCAATACAAAAATTCAGCCCAAGAGGAGTCAAAGTTTGTAGAACCTATCAAATTCAAATATTATAAACTTGCAATGTACTATGATTTCAAAGTACCCCAAATAATCTATACATCCTAGGTTTCCCAAATTAACTTACTACAATTTAATATGGTTGAATTGAAAAAAATTCTATCTTTAAATTTTTGCTAAATGTACTTGAAAAATGAATCTTTGACACTTTTTGGTAAAACATAGCTATAGGATTGATTCTCTTCTCAAATATTTTATACATCTTAACCCCTAAATGCCAAAGGTACCATATTTTGGTGTTGTTAAAACTTTGAAGCTAAATAAAAAATCTTATTAAATTATTGTTCCTATTATTTTCTATTTTAGAAAATACCTTCTAAAGTATATTTTAAAATCAAAATTCAATTTGAAAAAAAAGTTTATGATTTTTTTTTCTAGAATTTGTGCAAGTATATACATTGCAAATTTTGATTTTTTAGTGTTACGGGGTCTCAAAAATGAACCTCGTGATAGTAGAGCTTTTGGAGAAGGGGAGATATCTCATTAGAATTTCATTTAGAAAAATAATATATTAGATTTTGAAAAGATGTACATAGATTGTGATTATATATATTATCCTTTGACTTCATATTTCTTTCATGACCTCAATATTAAATTTGACATCTAAAAAGAAGATTGATAGATTTCAAATCACTTTTACAATTTTAACATGTATCCTCATGATTAAACATTATAATCTTTCAATCCATATGTGATATTTTTTAGTTTTCTTTTCTAAGTTGATAAATAACACATTTACTTTAAATTTTTATAGTTATAATTCAAAAAATTGGTGAAATTTATCAAAACCTTGACTTTTTATTTAATTTGGAGCAAACTCTAAGAAGCTCAAAGGCCTTAGGCATTAGTGGTTAAAGCCTCTAACATTAGTTTAGTTAAATTGTCAAAAAAATATAAAATAGAATCTATATGGTAATAACAATGACATTAAAATATAGCTTTTGCACCATTTTCATTGTTAGATGATATTAATGGAAGGCCTTAAATGAATAGAGTTTTAATCACTTTTAGACTAGCCATTTAGTTCTCTCTCTATATATAAGCTTGTTGTTTCATCCATTGAAATGTTTATATATTCTAATGTTATTCTTCTAACAATTGTATTGTTTGAATTATCATAAAAACTTTCATAAATATTCTATGGTTCAAAGAGCATGAATATGTTCACCTAAAAAAATTAAATCAATCAACAAGTACCCTTTCCAAAATGACTTGGGTAATTGACTAAGGTAAAAATCTTTGTAAAATATTGTAATTAGAACTTAACCCCTAAAGTCTTAGTGTCCCCTCAGGGGACAAATCAGATTTTGGGCAGGTTCTTGTGACCTCAATTTTTGGTGAATTGTTTTGAGACTTTCCTGTAAGATAGAAAAATTGGTTATCTATGTGGGAATATAATATTTTTATTTCAATTGGTGCCCGGGAGCAAAAGATATACTAGAA
This sequence comes from Pseudoscleropodium purum, assembly GCA_963969395.1. Lineage (NCBI taxonomy): Eukaryota > Viridiplantae > Streptophyta > Bryopsida > Hypnales > Brachytheciaceae > Pseudoscleropodium > Pseudoscleropodium purum. The sequence continues at coordinate 1,704,357 of OZ017802.1, forward strand.
AAAGCCTAAAACTAAACTTAGCGGGCAACACAAAAAAATTGCAAAAATTCAAAAAAAAATTAAAATTTTTTTTCCCCTAAAATGTTATATTTTATGTCTATATGTGAAGCTTTGATTCATTCTATTTGGACTAATAATGAGAAAATTAAGGACAATCTTGTTTTTAGGCAATTTCATCATCTTTTTGAAAAAATAACTTGTAGGATTCATTTCTTAATGCAATTTTCACAATTTTTCACAATTTTTTTAGAATGTTATGTTTACTTGCTAAAACAATCTCACAATTGGAATTCTTGTCTTTCAATCCCATCTTGGAGTTATTAATGATTTTGTTTCTTTTCCAATCTAGGACCTATTTCTGCTTAGCATTTTTTTAGAGAATGAAAATCAAGTTTTTTTTTTTTTTTTTTTTAATTCCTAGACTTTCAAATCAATTTTTCAATATAAGTTTTTCTAATTCGAAGTCTATAGTGCAAAAAAATTCCACAATTGGCAGTCAAAGTCATCTGAAAATAGAGGCCAATGTTCAAAGAAACTTTCTTTTTCAACTTTGGATGCTAATATCTTCTAATCTATATGTTCAAACTTCATGAAGTTTTTATTACATGAGCTAAGACAAGTGAAGTACAAGATCCTATGATTAGATTCTAAAAAAATGATTTTTTTTGTTATCTTGGGTGAACACAACAAAAATGGCAGTTTTGAGTGGTTTTTGACAGAAAAATGGCCTTGGGATTTTAGGAGTTAATGTTATGAACTTGAAGGAGAAAAATTCATAGGAACAATACTAATATCTAATCCACAATCAATTTTAGAAGATATTTTGTAAATTTTGGTTTCAAATTTCATGAATAAAAATATTGATTATATCAAGAATAGAAGAGATTGTATGTGTGTGATATGTGTTTCATTGGTACAACTTTTGTTTGAAATTCTTCCTGAAATTTTTCTTCAAAGTTGTTTAATGAAGCTACATTTAGTAAAATCTCATCCCTATTTTGGGCTTGTTGTATATCATTGATTAGAAATTGCTTGTGCAAATACTCCCTCTACACTTTTGAAACAAAATTTGGAATCTAAAACTTTAAAATAGTAAAATATATATTTTATAGCAATTCACATATTTTTTTTTAAATGTAGAAGAAATTAGAGGATAAGTGTACACCAATCTAAGCATGATACAATATCCATTACAAATTAGTAGAAGATTTGAAAACCCAAAATCAATTTAAAAAATTTGAGAGCATTCTTCTCCAATGTGATAAGATGTTGTCAATAATGCTAATGCATCTTGGTCTATTTGTAACTTGCAATTATCAAGACCTTGGCCCATACCAAGGAAATGATTAAAGAGATTTCATAACCACTAAAGTCAATATACTTCAATTTGTTAATGTGAGGACTTGAATGTTGTTTGGGGTTATGATAATTCAATTACTATAGTTTATTAGTTGTTTTTTCTCTTAGTTATTGTTTCTTTTCTAAACACATTTTTTTGATTTGCACTTTTTTTATTTTACAAAATAATTGTATTTCATTTGTCAAATTATAAAATAAAATATTAAGAAAGCTAAATGTTGTAATCTTCTATCATTTTTTTATAGCTACATAAAATGAAAAAATTATAGTGTTTTTAACACATTTAACAATGTTGGTGATATTGTTTGGTATGCTAATATGCTTTCTTTCCAAGATTATTGGAAAAATGGTATCATACTTTTGAGGATACCAATTAGAGATTAAATTATAAATTTTTCAATAGCAAGTATAAATGTTGCAAATGAGGAAGAGCTAACCTTACCATGCTCCTACCAAGTTACCAACATATATTTTGTTGTTTTATCATTGAAAGGATCCATCCTTGAAAGGAGAGGGAATCCTAAATTTGTGCAATTTTTTTTTGGCTTTATGTTCAATTGGGAGGCTTTTCACTTTGTAGTTTATCTTCTAAGTTGAATCAAATTTGCCTTTTCTCTCAAAAACACAAACAAAAAGGATCCAACAACATTGATAAATAATGTTAGATTTTTAGCAACTTGAGCTATATATGAAAACATTTTTGGAGACCATTACTGAAGAGACTTACTTGTCATAAAAAGTCAAAGCTCTAAAAATGAATGAAATCTACATTTTTCAAAAAAGAGTTGGCATTTGTTAAACCATTTAGGATTTAATTGTTGTGGTTTATATACACTATAATTTACATGATGTTCTATGTCATGTTTTGAAATTGAGTTCTAATTTCATTTATTAAATAACCATACTAACAACAATGCTACCTACACATTCATTTTATCACGTTGCTAGAATAAATAAAGATTAATCAAGAATTATCGATGAATATTCCAAAATCAAACTATCGATAAATCAATTTTGACACATTAAATTTTTACGTAGACTATATTACTGATGAAAAGAAGTACACTAATTATCATTCACCTTCACTAATTGGCTTAAAACTACTATAAGTATAGTATTTGTTTTTGATGAATATTTTTAGCAACTATGTTCATTGAAAGAGGAGGATTTCAATGAATCTAGTTGCTAAAAATATTCATCAAGAGTACATGTCTATAGCATTTTAAAGCCAATTAGTGAAGGTAATACTAAATATTATCATTGGTATAGTGAAAATTTAGTATTAAAAAAGAAGGGAAATAACCCATGAGAAGATCTGCAAAACTACTCCAATAATTTAGAAATTTTGTAGGTATGTAACTTATATGATACAAGATGCAAATATAAAAATCACTCATTTATAGTATAAAAATATCGCTTTAGGAGGAGTTAAAGCTTGATGGCTTTGTTGGGTAAGGTTGGAAAAAAACTTTTTCTCCTAACTTCAAATGTTATAATCTTTAAATCCATGTAATTAAAGTTTCTGAAATTTTCCACACTCCTAGATAAGTCATGTATAAATTTATATGGTTAAATTTTTTTCGTTTTTTTTCTTGTTGTCCTAAAAACTACCATGTTTTGATAACTTATGTCAAAAATGTCTCTCAGTCTTTTATACATTAATTATAAAAGCATGGGTCCTTAACATAGATTTAGGTCTTCGAATCCGTCACGTTGTTTGTTTCCATTTTGCAACTAGATTATAACTGATTAAATTTGTTTTCTAGAGATGGAATCACATGTCTTTAGTAAGTCATAAATTTTTGGAAATTACTATGAATTCTTTAAGAAAAAAGTGAAAAGATTCACATCAAATACAAAATATGCCAAAAAAATCTTAAATTTTTATCATATATATATATAAAATAATGTATGACACTATAGTTTAAATCAAATTGACTATGCCATTACAAAATTAGAAAATTAGAAAATCATAGTTATAGGCCAAAGTTCAAATTGCTATAAAATATTGAAGTTTAAATTTTTTTTAATTTGGAGTAGAAACTACACTTAATAAACCTCATTTCATTAGTTGGGCTCAAATTCAAAAAATGTCATTTTGTATAGCTAAATTTTACATAAAGAGCATAGAGCAAAAAATAGCCAAATACACTACAAGGGGGATTTATGGATTAACGGCATCTTCTTCTTCTGAAAAATCAATCTTGTATATAGTAGTGAGGGAATATTCAATATCATTCCTTTAAAAATGCATCCAAGTAACTTCCCCTCAAATTAGATGAAAATTTATTTTTTCCATTCTACAAAAACTCTTGGATTTATACAAGGAATCAAATTGTATGTAGCCAGTTCTTATAAGGTTAAACCCTAAAGGTATGTGACTATACTTACCCCAAACCACTTTAAAATTGCCATTTATAGTACAAAGAGCTATAAGAAAGAAAACCCTCTTTTGCATTGAACTATAGAATTTGTCTTGAATAAGACTTGCATGGAATTGTAAAGAAAAAATTGACATACTTTGCCTACATAGATTGAAAGATATTAATGTTCATAATGAAAAAGAAATATGTTCTTGCATCTTGTTTTACTAGTTTCTTAGATTTTTATTTTTATTTTTATTTTTGTGAACAACTAGCAACACTATTGCATTAAAATAAAACCAGAACAACAACCAAGCCACACGGGCTGGACAATGAAGAGATAAGGGCCAAAGCCAAAAAACAGAGCTAAAGAAACTGGAAAAAGGGAGGACAAGCCAAATACCAAACAGTACCAAACAATTTCTTAGACTTTGAATCCCCTCACCTTAAATTTTGTGCACTACAAAGTTTTGAAGTTTTCATCTTTACAGTGATGAATTGAGCTGAAAATATAGGAAAAAAATTCATTTAAAAAATGAAAATTTCCATTCTTGAAGAAATTGTTGTATAGAAGTATGTAGAAGATGGAAGGAAACTTAAATCATCAATAGTTCTAAAATGGAATTGAAACATGTTGATCCTAATGGTGAGGTAGCTTATAGCCAATACGCTAGACCATTGGGCCTTTCGGGATTTAAACATTCTATCATAATTGAGTTAAAAAACAAATCCATTATATATATTTTTTTGAAAGATGCCAACAATGCCCTTAAAACAAGACTCTTCATTGTAACTTTCATATTACTAATTCAAATAGAATGAAAAAAAAACTTTCCATTTAAATATAAATATATTCTATAAGGAAAAAAAATTTAAATGAATTTTGAATTTTTAACAAATTGGGCTCAAGTATTTTGTACTTTGAAGGGCATACTTTTTTCTTACAAGTGCCAAATGAAATAAGAATTATATCCTCAAAAGCTTTACAACCACCTTACCTGTCATGGGCTAAGCCCAATTAGAAGCTCGGATGTACACTCGCTAGTCTAAGATAACTTCAGTTCAAAGATAGAACTTAAAGTTTACTTTTAGTTAGTTAAAGTAAAAGCTAGACAGAGATTAGTATATAAGTAAACACTTATTCATTATAAACTTAGTTTTTGGATTAATATTATATTTTACTCAGTAGTATATGTTTATTTTGACATCTATACTCTTACATAATCCAGAAATTCTCTCTCTTTGAAGGGGCTTAATCCACCCTTGCTTTTCAAATGGCAAAACTTGGACGAGTTGATTGAGGACTTTATCCACCCTCGTAGTAACGATAGGAGACAACTACAGAACTGGGACGCAAAGGAAAGCTTTGCAAAGCTTGAAGACGTTGGTTGAGGCATGTCTACTTTTTGGAGATGGAAGACATCGCACTTTTCAACGAGGAGAACAAGGAGATCTTGCAGCAGCAGCAGCAAGAAGAATATATGGAGGAGGACTATCGACGGGAGATTATGAGGTTGCGTTCAGAACTTGCTGAAAAGCAATTGGGAGGTCCATCTTCGTCACAGATGATGCCACAATCTTTGCAACAATAGCAGTATGGAGTTACTGTTCCTTCGTTGCGTAAACAATTGCCAGACATCTCGAAGTTCGATGGTAGTCGGAAGAGCTACCCGATGTGGAAGGTCGAAGCTGATAACAAGCTTCGAATTGATGGGGCAGTACTCAAGACACCCCAAGACCAAGCGGCGTATTTGTTCACTAGGATGGAGGCAAAAGCGCAGTTGATGGTAGTATCATTCTACCAAAACCAACCGGACTGTGATGCAAGAATTTTTGTTCAGCATCTTGACAGCGTTTTTATCGACCCAAATGCAGCGGCGCGGGCGTTGAATAGGCTTCAGGCGATGAAGCAAGGCAGAGAATTGTTTGCAACATTTTTGCCCAAGTTTGAGGAAGAACTTGGTGAAAGTCAGCTTACCATGGTTCCTGACATGGTGAAAATTGGATATCTTTGAGGTGCTCTCAACGTGGAGATGCAAAGCGCGATGATCGGGCCCGTCACGTATGTTCACTATGGCACTTTTGTGCAGGCTTTGTTGGCAGTTGGTTTTCAACTCGATTGCCTTCAATATCAGAAAGGCCGTGCATCTCCGATGGCAACAACAAATCGCGTGTGGCCCGATGGAGATGAGATGGATTGGACGCCTATCGTTCAAGTAGGAAAGCTTCAAAGACGCTTGACGCCAGATGAACAAGAGAAGTGCCAACATGAAAGTCGATGTTTTTTATGTTTGAAGCGTGGCCACCGCGCGAATGATTGTTCGTCAAAGAAGGGTGATGTCCAAGGAAAGATTAAAAAAGAAGACGCGGAGAAGACCACGAAGGTGCGCACAGTCAAAAAGAAGAGTAATGTTGTCATAGAGGAGGTCAAAGAGGTGGAGACTTTTGACTCTGAGATGGGATCAGAAAACGAGTAGCTTTCGGCAAAAGACTCAGTCGGAAGCGTGTAGGCAAGTTGTTGAAGTTGAAAAGTTGGCGTTCACATAAAAATCTTGACACAGATGGTATGTACATTGATATTTTGATCAATTCAATTTTATCCACTTGTGCTTTATGTGACTCTGGATGCCAATGCTTCGCAACTGTGTCTAAGCAATTTGTTAAGAAGAACGGATTAGATTCTTCACCAATCGAACCAAGACCCCTCAAACAAGTTACAACCATAAAGGAGCAACCTATGATTCAACGCATATCAACATTTAAAGTTGATATCAACGGTATAGAAGAAAGGATTGTTGCATATGTTATTCCCGGACAAATTGATAATGTCATCTTTGGAAAAGGCTGGATGGAGCGACATGACGCTAGCATTAGACCTGCTAAAGATGAGGTTTGCATTCGGAAGCCTTTCAAGATGATCGTCAAGACTCAACCTTTCAATTGGACATCGGATTGTCAACTTGCATTTGATCGGTTGAAGGAAGCTTTGGTAAATGCGCCAATATTAGCAAAATGGACCCCAGGATTGGAAATGGCAATTGAATGTGATTCCTCTAGATATGCGGTTGGTGGCACTTTGATGCAGAAGGTGGATGGACTTTGGCACGCGGTTGCTTATTTTTCGAAGAAACACAGTTCAGTTGAATCCAACTATCCAATTCATGACAAGGAGATGTTAGCAGTTGTTCGTTGCATTCGTGAATGGCGTACGGAGCTTGCTGAACAACATTTTGAGGTATGGTCGGACCATCGTAATTTGGCTTATTTCCGAAAGAAGCAACATTTGGGAGAGCGGCAAATGTGTTGGGCTTATGAGTTGAATGACTTTAGCTTTGAGATAGTGCATAAACCTGGAAGAGAGCAAGTTCAATCAGACGCACTTTCTCGTCGCGAATAAGACACTCCCAACGATATGAACGATGATCGGATTATGAACCGACATCATCAACTATTGGAAGTAGATGGTAACGCTTTGAAAGTGGTTGCAAAATCCGCATGGATAAAAGATGGCGATGCGGATTCGGAAAAGGAAATCGTGGCTACGGAGTCAATGATGACACCACGTCCCATATGTCCATTTGCAGACGCAGAGATGATTGCATTGTGGGATGCTGGATTCAAAACGAATCATCGATATTGGAAGATGCGGAAGGCTGTTATGGATGGCGAACGCCGACTACCAAAAGAATGGGGCCTACCGATCACAATTAGTGAATGCTTTGTAGATGGAGCCCATCGGCTACGTTGGCGTGGACGAATATGGATACCGGCGTACGAACCACTTCGAACGCGATTGATTCAGTCTATTCATGACTCACCATTGGCTGGACATCCAGGTCGTGAAGGAACACGAGACTTGCTCGCACGCGAATATATGTGGCCTGGAATGACTCAAGACGTTCGAAGATTTGTACGAAATTGTAATGTCTGTAAAAAATCTAAGATTTGGCGTGAGCAAAAGCAAGGTTTATTAAAACCTATGCCAATTCCCGCACGGATATGGACGGAACTTTCCATCGACTTTATTACCGGCTTGGCATCAAGTAACACTTATACGAATATCTTAGTTGTGACGGACCGTTTGTCCAAATCCATCATTGTTGTGCCAATGAAGGAAATTCGTGCTATTGATGTGGTTCAAAAACTCTTAGAGCAAGTTTTTCAACATCACGGACTACCGACCGCAATCGTTTCTGACCGCGGCAGTCAATTTATGAGTATGATGTGGGGAGAAGTGTGTCAATTGTTGAAGATCACACGGAGATTGTCGACAGCCTTTCATCCAGAGATGGACGGTGCAACGGAGCGTGTCAATTAAGAGCTTGAAACATACCTTCGCATCTTTACTACATTTGAACAAGACGATTGGGCTCTTCAGTTACCAATAGCAATGATGGCATTGAATAATCGGGTAACGCAGTCCACAAATATGTCATCATTTTTTATGACTCACGGCTTTCATCAATCTCTTATGGATTTTACCATACATGAGGAGCAAGGATCTTCCTTATCACTGGCGGAGAAGGGACGTAAGCTTGTTGAGCAATGGAGTCATAGTGCTGATATGGCGAAAACAGCAATGGCGATTGCACAAGAAAATCAAGAACGTCAATCTAACGCATGATGTTCCGTGGCCGAAGTCTTTTGTCCGGGTGACCGTGTCTGGTTGAAATTGAAGAACATCAATACAACAGGGCCGATCAAGAAGCTCGATTGGATTGCCCTTCCTTATCGCGTGCTTGAATGTGTTGGTACACATGCGGTTCGTTTGAATACTCCTCCCGGTATTCATCATGTTTTCCATGTGAGTTTGGTTAAGACGGCAGGAGCGGATCCTTTGCCTTCTCAATTGGCACATGATAATGAGCCTGATATTGTTTTGCACAATCCACTAGATCCTTCAGATGCCACTACTGATAATGACGGCGAGTACACAGTTGAACGGGTATTGCGACATCGGCGCCGAGAACGTAGTTGGCAATTACTTGTGAAATGGCTTGGCTGGCCCGAGCCCACTTGGGAACCATTACGTCATTTGCAAGATGTAGTGGCCTTGGATGATTATGAGCGCTCTTTGCATGATGCAGGCTTAGTTGTTCCTTGGGCAGATCTTCTCCTTCCTTCTTAGTTACGGAGGAGGAGGAAGCATATGTCATGGGCTAAGCCTAGTTAGAAGCTCGGATGTACACTCGCTAGTCTAAGATAACTTCAGTTCAAAGATAGAACTTAAAGTTTACTTTTAGTTAGTTAAAGTAAAAGCTAGATAGAGATTAGTATATAAGTAAACACTTATTCATTGTAAACTTAATTTCTCGATTAATATTATATTTTACTCAGTAGTATATGTTTGTTTTGACATCTATACTCTTACATTACCATTCTTGACCAAAATTTTTATATCCTTTAAAGAAAGCTTCAAAAATTAATCAATAAAATTTGACATTATAGGACTTTGCCTAAAATTTTGAAAATTCTATTTTAAGACTTTGAATTTACAAGAAATAACTTACACTAATTTACAAAATGACAATGTGGATCCCTACTATTACACTTGACTTGTGGTTTACAATCCAACAAAACTTCATAACACTGAAGGACTTGAGCAATATTTTGCTTAAAGCCATATAATTTATTTGAGGGAATATTAGATGATATATTCTTTCATTTTCACTGGATAAAAATGCTACTATGCTACAAATTCTAAAGACATTATTGTTCTTCTTTAGATGAATGGGCACTCTTTGTGATGAATAATTTAAATTTCATCCTAAATTTAAATGTTTCATCTATTTATGTAGATATATACAATTGCATCACTCCAACTAAAATTACCTTTTGCATTGTTGAAGGTGGGTGCTTCCCCAAATGCTACTTTTTGCTATTGTACCTAGTTACTATCATTAGACTAATCAAATTTTCAAATTTTTTTGTTGGCAAAGTGAAAGGAGGTTTCAACGCACCAAAGAACATGACGTTTGGATACCGTATGCAAGAATTATGCGAAGGGTCAAAGTTTTTTTTTGAAATAGATGTCCTGAAATTATTTCTTCAACATACAAAGTTATTGATTTTGGAGATGTACACAAAGCCATGATGGCGGTTTAGGGCATGGTGCGATTTGGGCGTTCCCACCTTAAATAAAATTAAACGAATAAAAAAACACCTCTGGTCCACACTCATCAACAAGAACGTGCCAAGAGATTTTTTCTTCACACATTCGCCAAGACGCACTAATTCTAGCCCCGCCTCACTCGCTTTCAGCTGGGCTCATAAACCCTAAACCCTAAATTAGACCCCACCGCGGACTCCCCGAGCCTCATCATAAACGAGATGTGCTTCCCATCAATGCCTGTTTATGAGCAGCCAAAGAAAGCGTTTTCCCCGCCAACTAGACCAGCTGCCAGTCGCTCCCATTTAACTCTTCAGATTCTTCTCCCCGCAAGCTTCGAGACCAGAAATAAATACCTTCAATTCAATGAAAAAGATATAATTGTCACAACAGGATCTTTTTGCGAATCTTCGATCCAAATTACTATCTAATGTCTTGGGAGTTGGAAAAAATGTGGGATTCAGCAAAGACCAGGCGGGGGTTGTCATCACGGGTAATGGGCAAATGAAAGACTGTCAGAACGACCTCAAGCGGCGAATTACGGAGCGTTACGGAGCAGTTGTTAAGAAATTTCGAGAGAGACGTTGATGGGCGTGACACCCACTATTGTCGTGAGAATTTCCTGTCGAGCTTGCCTTGATTGCGAGGTCAGAAGCTTCAAGTTGCTTTGTTTTCAGGTAAGCTTGGCGCCGATGAAAGAATGCAGGAAAAGTTTCGTGTCTATCTTAGCGTCTACTGCGAGTTCTGAAGTATGTTGTTGCTGTGTTTTCAGGTAAGCACGGCACCCCATAGTTGAGAGAACAAAGGTTCGGTATGAATCCCGGCGTCGAATCTCACAAAAAGTGCATGTGTGTCCCGTCTAGCAGTGCAGAGAATATGAGAAACAGGAAGCGGAAGTTCACGATGGAAGGAAATGCAGGGATGCGGAAGAGGATTGCTGCAACAGTAGAGACAATCGCTGGTCTGAATGCGATGCTGTAAGGGGATTGTGATCAGCGCCAGGGAAGTTCTATTAGAACGAAGGTGGGGAGAGTGCCAGGTAGCTGGAGGGATTCAATGGACAGAAGAAGACGAGCGCACGAACTGATCGCCTACTTCTTCGTTTTGTTGGCGTCGCGCATTATTGCTGCGCAGGAGCGGAGCTTGGACACCGACCGCGCGGGGTTGGAGAGGTTTAAGCTCGTCGTGGATCCCACCGACACGCTTCTGCCTTGGATTTCTGGCACAAATCCTTGCACTTGGACAGGCATCCAATGCTATCAGAACCGCGTCGCCGTGCTCCGTCTCTCCCGCTACAATTTCTCTGGCGTCCTCCCCGCGGACACGCTCTCGGAACTCGACCAGCTTCGCATCGTGAGCTTGCACCACAACAAGTTCACGGGACCATTCCCAATCAACCTCACACAATGCACCATTCTCCACGGATTGTTCCTCGCCAACAACCTCTTCTCCGGCGTCTTACCAGATTTCACTGCACTCTGGCCGCGGCTCAGTCACTTCGACATCGCGTTCAATAACTTCAGCGGCGACATTCCCGAGTCCTTCAACACGCTCCCAAACCTCCTTGTACTCGAGATTCAAAACAATGCATTCTCGGGTAAAATCCCGCCCATCACCCAAAACCTCTTGCGCTTCTCCGTCGCAAACAACGAACTCGAAGGCCCCGTCCCGCTTCCGTTGCAAGCCTTTCCGAATTCAAGCTTCGCGGGTAACATTGCGCTTTGTGGTCCGCCTACTCAAAACCTCTGCTCCCCAGTTTCGCCTCCACCCATTTCTGTCACTACTCCTCCTACCCCAATTTCAGCGCCGATGTCCACAACGCAAACTGCTTCTACATCGAAGATGAGTGTGGGAGCTATTGCTGGCGTTGCAACTGGGGCTTTCGTGATCTTAATTGCCCTCACCGTCTTCTTCCTTTGTTGTTGCTGTCCTCGTTGCGGTGACAACGACGACGAGCTCCATTCGCATCCCAATTCGCATCCGAACTCCAATTCGAATTCGAATTCGAATTCTCTGGTGGGTAACAAGCAAGTGACGCCTTACGTCGGCGAGGATTACGCCTTCAAAGCCATGACGGCTCTCCAATTCCTGGATCCTGGCAAGCGACAGGAGTTTGCGTTGGAGGAGCTGTTGCAAGCTTCCGCGGAGGTTCTGGGGAAGGGCAGTATGGGGACTTCTTATAAAGCGGAGATGGCGGAGTGCGTGGTTGTGGTGAAGCGATTGAAGGAGATTGTGGCGGAGAGGAGGGAGTTCGAGACGCAGGTGGCGAAGATCGGAAGGGTGCGCCATCGCCATTTGTTGCCTGTGAGGGCGTTCTTCTTCTCGCGAGATGAAAAGCTGCTGGTGACGGATTTCATGGCGCGGGGGAGCTTGTTTGGGTGCCTGCACAGTACGTCTCCTGCCCTTGCTTTCAATTTTCCTCCACCACCAATATAGCAACATGCACCAAAGACACCGGGGTTGCAATGGAACGAAATGTTGGGTAATCTACTCTATGTACTTTGATTTTTGGAACAATAATGGTATCACAGGCAGTTGATGAATCTCCAATGGGTGGAGGAAAGATCGAATAGATTGGGATATTCGCTGAACAACTGGAGAATTCCGTCGCCTTCTCTTCCCTCCACCACCGTTACCAACTGTCCCCGAAGACACCCGAGTTGCAATGGTTGTGTAAATGTTGTGTAAGCTGCAATTTGCTTTGAATAGTGGGTGTTGCAGTCAGTGAATTAATCACATCACCCGTGGGTGGAGAGAAGGAACCGATGGATTGGGAGAGGCACTTAACAACTAGAGAATTCTATCACCTTCTCTTCCTCAGAGACACGACATATGCATTGGTTCATAATGTTTTGTAATTTGCAATTTGTTTTGGATAGTGGGCATTATAATGAGAGAGAGATGCAGGAAATGGACCATTACATGAGAAATAGAGTCTAGAAAGTGAGAACCGTAGTCCTCCAGCATTGGAACCACGAGAAGTGTACAACATGAAATTCCCCCAAAATTAACTCCATTTTTCGCAAAGTCTCTTTTTGAAACTCCATTTTTCATGTAATAGTCTTTTTTAAATTTAAAAAAAATTTTCATATTCAAGTGTAACATTTACTGAATGAATCATTTTGTAGATGGAAAGAAAACCTATAGATTGGGAAATCCACTTAACAACTTGACAACTCTTGTAGCGGTGTAGTAGGAAGATGGTTTGTGATTGGGAGGATGTGGTTTCATCTTCCACTTTGTAGGGTTTCTTTTCTAGCTTTGTTGGATTCAATGATTCCTTTCTTCAAGCCAACTAATGTAGTTAAATCATTTTGATTGTAGTCATTGTTTCTTGTTAACTACCATTACCTACTAATTATCTATTACCTATAGTATTGGTTACTACTGCACTGATTAGATTACTAGATACAAATCCATGTTATTGAGTTTTAATACCAATATTGTTATATATACACCATAGTTGTGACCATAAATGAGAACTCTAAGAACTAGGATTTACATAGATCTTAATGTCCATGCCTTGAAAATTTCCCATATTGTGAACATCTATGAAATTGACTACGTTGGTTTTGAACTCAAAAGGGAGGGATGCTTTGGATTGACAAAAGCTACACCACTAACCCCTTAATCCAGTTGCTTAAGTGAGAATCCTATTACATGTTGAATGTGAGACAAGTGTGCTACAAGCTCTGAAGTGAGGCATGTGTGTCGGATATTCCAGAATTTCATTGAATAGAGGGTCACATTGAAGAGGTTTGAGTGTAAATGTGAGGAAGTTCAAGCAGGACTGTACTCGAGAAGCAAGCCAGAACCTCTCGTAGCATAGCTGCTTGTTTCCTTTTGCAGCGAGGCTCCAAGTGTAGCAAGTAGCAGTTGTGGCCTAGTCAGTAGAAGAACTACCTCCAGCAGCACACTCTTCATTCACGCTAGTCCTTCTCAGAGTTTTTCTTCTTCTCCTCTCCTCTGACATGCTTAATTTTGCACCAATGTCTGGTTTCACGGTGTGACGCAATGGACTTGCCTTAGCAGGTGAGCGACGAGGTGATCGGTCTGTGCTGGATTGGGTCAGCCGCGAAAAGATTGCGTTAGGGTCCGCCCGAGCATTAGCATACTTGCACAAGCCCAGTGTGAAAATGGCGCATGGCAACATCACCTCGTGCAACATCTTGCTGAACCGTGACTACGAACCTTTACTCGCCGATTATGGCTTGACTTCGCTCTTGAACCCCGTGAGCTTCACCACTTCGCGCTTCGTTGGCTATCGCGCGCCGGAGGTTTCAGACATCCACCAAGTTTCCTTGCAATCGGATGTGTACAGCTTCGGCGTGGTAAGTGATTCCGCCAGTCCACCCTAAATCCAAAACCACCAGAGTTTTCTCTCACTGCAAAATCCTCTCCGTGTCCCTGAATTTCATGGTTCAATTTCACCCGACCCCTTCAACCTCATATCCATATCTTCAGTAAAGGTTCATTTAAGTCAGTGGAAGCGGAAGCGAGCAAAATATTTACTATTACAAGTGCATTAGTTTCCTTGTGTCGAATGTATGTGCGAGTAGAAGTGTGAGTGAACTTGTCCTTGCACTATGAAGCAGAAGCAAGAAATGCGAGTGACAATGTTGCAGGATCTTCATTTACGTTTAAGTGTGAGTGAAAAGGGTCATCCAATATAAATGAAAATATTCGCATCTTGTGCAGAAGCGAAGCATATTGCTTCTGTCTTCCACTACTGCCGTGGTAAATATGCCTTCAATGTCATTCAAGTCGCAACCTTAAAATCCATGAAAACTGTCACATGTTAAAATTTCATCCTTGCAAAGTGTGCATTGTGTTGTTCTTCGGTAAGTCCGAAAATTTATAGTTCAGTAGTGCATGGATTTGGAAAGCCTCCATAGTAGTTATGAAAATTCGGCACAACTGATTCAATACAGCTCCAAACATCACGAAATGACTTGCGTTGGGTTCCGTTTACGCTTGGGGAACAAATTTAAAACCTAATCCTCATCACATTCAAATCCTGATGCAAGAGAACACTGACACCATTACCGCCATTGTTGTGTCCACACCAGGTGTTGTTGGAGCTGATAACGGGTCAAGCCCCGAGGAGCAAGGAGAACTCCGACAAGGGCGTAGTGGACCTTCCGCGGTGGATCGCGTCTATTCCCCGGGAGGATTGGAGCGCTGAAGCTTTCGATCCGGAGCTGCTGAGGAAGGGCTCCTGCAGCAGCTCCGCGGAGGAGGAGATGACGCAGATGCTGCTACTGGGCGTGGCGTGCGTGGACCGCGTCCCAGAGCGGCGGCCCAAGATGGACGAACTCGTGTTGCTGCTGGAAGACATCACGCAGTTGAAAACATCGGAAGCTCTGCCATCCAGATCGCGGTCGGTGAGATCGGGCGGACCCACGTCGATGTACACTCGACCCTCCTCTGGTGTATTCGTGGTGGAATGATCCATCGCGAAACCCTAAACCCTGAGCATGATACCCTAAACGTTAAACCCTACAAAACCGAAAACCTCGTCATTGCCATTGCCATTGCCATCGCCGTGTATTGAACCGATCGTGCACTAGTATCAGCGTCCTTCCTTAGCGTCATCATTGCGTGTTTTTGAACACAGGTTTCTCTGGAACCCTGAATTTCGCCATCGCCTTGTATTGAATTGATCGTGCACTTGTCTCATCTCTCCTCCTTAGTTAGCGCCATTATTGCGTGTCTCGGAACTCAGATTTCTCTGTATCATTTCTGAACACCCGGATTTTGTTCTCGCCATCCCATTTTTATTCATTTCGTGGGGTGCACAGGAGGCCTCATATTCCCTTCGATCTGACACTGTTGATTTGTTGGCTCTGGACTGAAATGGGGAGGCCTTGTATAGGGTGAAGACTTTAGCTGAGGGGATATTGGAACTGAAGTGCAGCCTCCTAACATTTTTCAGCGATGAAGCTGGAGGTGTCCATTGCATTCTTGAAGTACAGGATTCAATTTCCCACTTAAGATTATTGTACCCCTTATCTACAGGGTTGTCATCTGAGTGCATACAAAAACCGATATTTTATGTTGACCTATATTTATACGAATTACAGTATGGTGCAGCTTCTTGTTGGTCTTCTCTTTGATTTCTTGGTTACATATAATTACCAAACCTGCCTGCTTGTTGAAGATGAATTTTATGCATTTGACAACTTAATCCACTACATTGAATGTAAGTATTGTAGTGCACGACAATTTGCTAAAGATAAAGCTTCTCTCATAATATAGCTGCTTGTTTAAGTTACATTTAACCCTTTGAGGACAAAGGATTCTTTATTTCAAAATGGTTGTTTTGATTGGTTTTATACGAATTACAGTATGGTGCAGCTTCTTGTTGGTCTTCTCTTTGATTTCTTGGTTACATATAATTACCAAACCTGCCTGCTTGTTGAAGATGAATTTTATACATTTGACAACTTAATCCACTACATTGAATGTAAGTATTGTAGTGCACGACAATTTGCTAAAGATAAAGCTTCTCTCATAATATAGCTGCTTGTTTAAGTTACATTTAACCCTTTGAGGACAAAGGATTCTTTATTTCAAAATGGTTGTTTTGATTGGTTTTATTGTGGGAAAATTGGATGGAAAAAATTTATTTTAGATTGAATGAGGAACGTGGGATGTGTTCTTTGAAAAAATATATATTTGAGCAAATAAAAAGCCCCAGATAAACTCTTCAAAACTGCTTTTGAAACATGAGGCTGAATATGGGCTTCATCATAAAAGAGCTAATGGTTTCTTTTTTCTTTTTGATAACAAATGGAACACCATTGCATTTAAAAAACCGAACCAAGGGCTGGGCAGGACAATGAAGCGAAACGAGCGAGAGAAAGGTCGAAGTCAGAACCGAGTTACACAAGAAGGCGGCACTGAGCAGGCCCTTGTGATTGCCAAATAATGGCAGGACCATTCCTCTTAGCCAAAAACTTGGAACCAAGCCCACTCTTATCAAACAAGTTCCAAATCCTAGCAACCTGTCCAGGCCTTTTGCTACTGCTGGTTTGAGCTTTGAGAAGATGGAGCGACCAACGTCAAGCAGAGCATCCCAGAGGGCTTGCTGCAAGCTTTGACTGGACCTCATTTCATTAGCAAATACTTGGCTGTTACGACTTAGGAGAAATCCAAATACCGTAAGCCACAAGGATGAACCTCGAAAAAGGGTCCAGATCCTTCTCAAACTATGGAATCTGCGAGGAATCTTAGCACCAATGACACAATGCTGCAACGTGAATCTATCACGCGGACCCAGCAGGCCGGCTAGCTAGAATTTGGAGGATCGATTGAGCATAATCCCAAATAATTTTTACCCGGCGACAGTGAAGGAAACGGTGTTATATCCAAGGTTTCTGCATCACCTGTATTGCAATAGATGCAACGAAAATTGATGCGAGGAGCGATGCGAGACCTCTATGCCAAGAGTTCATGGCAATGTCATTATGCCAACCTGACCACAGAAAACTGCTTCTTTCTGTGGACGAGATGTTCTCCAAACGTCACGCCAGTCTGGTTTGAAGTTTTGAGGGAGAAAGCCAGGCCATTTCGTTGAGAGAGATGCTTTTAGACAGGTGGACGCTGTTCATCAAAAGTTTCCACCCCAGTTTCGCTGTCCCGTGCTCCAGTGCCATTCAACTTCCCCATGGAAAAACTTGTGTCGTCAGCTTATTGTGACAAAAGTTGCTGCTGTTCATCTTCTGGAAGCCGAATTCCATGGTTAAGTCCTTGCCTTTGTTCCTGTTTTGCTGCCATGTTGAGTACTTCTGTTAGGCATCCCTGCCTTGCCCCTCTCATAATATAGAATTGCTCAGTCAATCTACCATATCGAGTGGAAGTATCAGGAATCCTGAAGGAGCATTCGCACCAGGTTATTGAAAGTATCAGGAATCTCTAATTTTTCCATAACCCGAAACAAAAAGTTCCACGACACTACATTGTAAGCCTTAGTCAAGTATAATTTAAGGGAAATTAGGTCTTGAGAGGACTCTTCAGCCCACTCTACTGTCTCGTTTTGTAATAAGATATTTGTCCAATGTGTATCTTAAGGGAAGAAAAGCTAATTGATCCAGACTAATTACTTCAATCAGTAGGCTTTGTAAATCGGATCTATAATGCTTTAAAATCTATCTTACAAGAAACGTTCAAGAGGCTAACAGGGCGCCAGTTGGCAAGTTGATCTCTATCACCTGATTTGAACAGGAACAATAACGCCAGATGTCCATCCTGTCTCGAGTTGTTGCCTTTCGTATTGAAGGTTGCCTTGAACGGCCTCCTGTTTTAATCTGTCCCGTTGTAGTTTTAAGGCGTTTCACACTTGTCCGGGGCTAAGACAAGAAAAGACTTACCGCGTCTGTGAAATTCAAGTTGGAGTTCAAGTAAAACGAAACACAACGAAAGTCGTTAAAAAAACAGATACATAAAAGATTCATGTGAACCAAGAATGAATACTGCCACCGCGCATCTTATTTCATGCACTCAAACCCGAGAGGCTACAAGATTGTGCCTCAGAAAGAGCAAAAATAGTACATTCTCAAGTCCTATTTCACTTCACTTCGTATATGTATGTAAGAGAATTGCAACTCCAAAGAAGCTGGCACCTGAATTACTCTAAATCTAAACAGCTACAAGATCAGGGGTTTCTGCTTCAACGGCTAACAAAGTTGTATGCACTTTCTGTAGCCAATTGTCAAGCCTGTCTTTCAATGCAGTGATCTGAGGAACCCCCAAAACTCGTGGCTGTACCCATGATACTCTCACTGTCCCATCTACTTGATCAATCACTCCCTCGATCAGATGCACCTGCAGAAAATCCAGAATAAAAACTTTTCCATTACTACTAGTTGAGGTTTGGACTGAGAAATCAATGTATCACCTGTCGTCACTTCACATCAGCTTTAGTGAAGACAAAATTCGTGGGGATAGAAACCAAATGAAGATAGAGCAAATATGAAACATATATTGGAGGTAAAAAGTGGTTCAAATTTATGCATAGGTAATTTAAATGCTGAACCCGAAAAACATTCACCACTAAGAAATCAAGACTTGGAATAAAGATGAAGACAGATACATACAGAGAGGCTCTTAATCAAAAGATGCTCCACTTCGTCCATTGACAGCTTTGTCTTCTCGGCAATCAAGCTGAGTTGAATAGTCCTTTCTTCTGATGGACGGCTGCAGAGAACGTTTTCACAAGTTCACGGCCCATTAGATATAAGCACCACTCTTGAATTTTCCAGATAATTACAATGTTTCTTTTGAGCTCCATGCCATTCATGACGCAAGTGATTAGATTCCACATTCTTGCTCTTCCATGTAACATTAATATCAGAATGTAAGGCGCCCACTCCTCACCAGCCTACTCCTATTTTCACAACAGATGATGGTGCATCATTACCTGAAGATCAACTCCATAAGGCATAGGATATTAATCTTTTCCCAAAGCTTCTTCTCGTTCTCAACAAGCGCAGGTTGTGCTGTTAGAGCAGACTGATACTGACCGCAAAGCTCTTGATATTTGGTCAAATCTCCAGCATTGAAGGCTTGCAAGATAAAATACAGCCACTCTACACTTGTTCCCAACAGACTCCTAACCTGCAACCACAAAACAGTTAATCGTGAGCGACTTCGCTATACCAGCCTCGTCGCCATAACAGCACAGAGCCTAGCATAAGTCAAAGCGTAGTATTATAAGTAAGAAGAAAGACGTTTACAAAAACTTCTTGCATTACAGAATTGAAAGAACATGTATAATATTCACAAAAGCGCAAAAACATGAACAGACGGGTAACGAACTCACAATGGGGTGCGCAAGAAGCTCTCCAAAGTTATAGATATTATCGCCCAGCAAGGCTGCCAGTGAAAGATCGAATGCTAGATCCTGTACGACGACATTTTCAAGTTAACCACCGATAATGTCGGACAAAGACCTCCTACGAGAATCCGAAACACCACCACAAATCGCAAACGCTGACTAAATGACATTTGAACTCTTCCTGCTGTGCTGAATATCCACTGCGACCTTCATTGAATATCAATGACGTCGAATCAAAATGGCTAAGTGAAACAACTTAAGACAGCGTTGTTGTTATCGCAAAGTGGTATAGTCTGGTGCCGCACTAGATCATCAGAAACGGACATGTCACTCTCGTGCATATCTTACCAACAAAACTAAAGCATGACATCTCAATTATCAACAGAGAACAACATTTCCAAAGCAAGAACGACACTAACCAGCTTGAAATCTTCAGACAAAGTCTCCACTGATGTATAAGCCAGGTATAGCAAGGCACTCTTGTAAAACTCAGCAAATTCTTGTCGGGACTTGAAATACTGTGACGAAACCCAATGTACACTTGCATGAACCGAGGGGTCGACGTCCGTCATGCTGTCCAATGTCGTTTTGCCTTCTTCCAACAATTTCTTGCACTCTTGTTGCTCCCCACGCTGTAACTTTAATGACGCCACCTGCATTTTCACATACAAAATAGGTTCCTCCACCCGTCTCTCCCCCGAAGTCTTCAGCTTATCAATGACATCTTCCAGATAAGCAATCGCAGCCTCCTTTTCCGGATATTGTTTCGATACAACGACCGCAAAATGCGCGAGCTTAAGCAGATTAATCTTGGTCTCAAAGTCGCAAATAAAGTTGTGGTATAATTGAACAAGAGCATCTCCCGCCTGCAATCGCACCCCCTCATCTACTCCACATCAAATTTTCCAATACGCCCAACACATTCCAACCACAATCGAAACCCTAATATACTCAAATTCCAAAAAGGCTTCCCTGATCAACCAATAACCCTAAACACACAACCCGTGGTCCAATCGCCACACGAAACACGAAACCGAAGCACGTCAACCCCCCTGCCCGCCTACAGTCAACAATCAATCAATCAACCAACCACCTAACTAACCCTAATCACCGACAATAAAATTACCTGGAACACCGTGAGCGCCACGAACTGCTCCAGTTTCTGCGTGAGCTGGTGCCACAGCTTGCGCTCGTACAGATCCGCCATGCTGCTGTACCACTCGGCGAGCTCCGGCTGGGCTGCCCTCTGCATCTCCAAATACCGCAACGCTGCCATGGTGTGAGCAAAACTTGCGCTCCCCTTGCTCGCCGAAACCCTACCTTCACGCTCCTGTCACTTCTTCTTCTCCGTTACACCAACGGCACACCGCCTGCGTTGGCTCCGTTGAGGGTCCGCAACAACTAACAAAAAGAACGGGGAAGGCCGTGAGCTGCTTGCTTGCCTTGCGCTTCAAACAGACAAGAAGAGGAAAGCTCGAGGGCTCCGTCGCCACATTTGACGACCACGAGGACGACAAGGACGAAGACGTAGGACGGTCACAAGCAGTGTTATTCCTACTGTAGGGGTTTTAAAATTTCTCATAGGTGGCGACAACAAAATCCATCGTGTAGCCATTTTTGCATAGAAACATTTTTTCATCTATGAATTAGTACTTAATTGATTCAAATTTGATGACTTCATTTATACTTTAACAATTATTAGCTATTATTTGGCAACAATTTAGTCATTTTTTACCCAAAAATGAATTAAAGAAAAAATCACCCTGAAAGTTAATCATTAGATGAAATTTTGCTAGCAAAAAAATCATCGGTCATGAGCCCTTCAAAATTCGAATGAGATCATTTTCAATAATTGTTAATAATTGACACTCCAATTTAATTTGTGGTTATGATTTGGTATATAAAAATCAATTAGTATTCTACATTTTTCAAAGAGTATGGATATACAACTTCTAGGCAAGTATGTTGTGAAATTAATGTAGACCATAGAATATTTTTAAGTTCACAATGATTTTGAGCAATTAAGAACTTAAAAAGTGACTTAAGTCAAGTGAATGGAGCATTAACTAGTTTGTAGACAATTTTGTAGACGAAAGGTTTTTCAAAACTAAGATGAATTTTGGACAATTATTAAATTACTATGGACAATTTCTTTGCTCCCTACAAAGTTCTTGCAATTAGAAGAAGGCATAGGGCTGATGAATCATCCAAGTTGACTATCAATACTTTAGTTTATCTTTAGAAAATCAAGGCATTGTGTACAAGGATCAATACATATAGTTTAAAACATGATCATTGCCTAAAAAAGGAATAATAAAGTTATTGGATAGGTGAATGATTTAAGCCAACTACCCATAGTGTTGGGAAGTGTAGACAATGTTGTTCAGGGACAAATCTTGTTTAGAAGACAACCATCCAAGCAATCATTCGTCTAAGAAGGTGAATTGCAAAAAATAAATAAATAAAAATTTACATTGGAGCCAAATGGTGGATGCCCAAATGGATGCCAAGCATCCAACACCTAGGTGACCATTGACATTACTTGGCAAACGCCAAGTAACCAATGGCAATAACCCACTTGAAAGACCTAGTCGCACTTCTTCCAAAATAGAACCATCTAATAAATCCATCGTCTTAAAATCTAAAACCTAAATCAAAACTTCAACTAATATAATCTTCACTCTTTCTAAAACTTTGTACCAAGACTTTGCCAAAGTTGAGTTTGCACAAAGAAACCATCAATATATTTGCAATTTCCTTTGAAACCTTCTATAACTTTCATATTCCTTAACTCCTTAGCACCAAAATACACCACTAATCCTAGCATGCTTAGACTTATGGATCAAAATGGCTAGTTCATTGTTGACAAGTAGTAGTATTTTCTAGGTTACATTAGACATATTCCCATTGAAATGTTTGGGCTACAATCCATTATGTCTATAAATTTAACTTGTCTTGTTGCTTTGGAGCATTATGTAGGTTGTCTTGCAATGGTTGTCTTACATTCTTTTCATGCAAAGGTTGAGTTTATGCTTGTTTTGGTATTCTTTTCTTATTCTTGTGTTAAACCTATGCCTAATCTCCTTCTACTAAATAAAATGGGGACAAGGAGCCCTTTTTGATACACGTGACTAAAAGTGGAAGTAGATTTGCTAATGTCAAATTGTCCTATTTGACCCCCAAGATAAGTATGATAGGTTTGAGACATCTAAAGCATTTAGGATTTTACTCAAGACAAATGCAAAAAACTGTGGAAGGACAAATTTTGAATTCAAAGTCACACACTGTCAAGTAAAAAAAATCTTTTTTTTTTTCATCCATCTAGATGTTTATAGATCTTTTGTTGTTTACCTTACATTTATAAAGTGAAGATTTTTATAAACTCTTCTTTCCAAACATACTAAAGTGGGTACCCCCAAACACCCCACTTTTGCTATTGTGCTTACTTGCCTATTTGTAAACTCATCAAAATTTCATATTTTCTTGTTGACAAGTGAAAGGAGGTTCTAACATACCAAAAAACAAAACATTTGGATATTGTATGCAAAAGTTATGAAGGATAAAAAAAAATTTGGTAGAGGATCTAAAATTGTTTCTTCCACACATAAATTAAAAACAATTTAAAAACAAAGGAAAAATAAATAAAAGGAAAAAAAAATGACCAACTTGCCACTTAATGTTCTCACTTAATGTTAAAGAGTGTTATTATTGAGGATATTAGGAATGAATTTAGACCTACATCTGGGCTGAATTTACATGGCAAACATCACCCCTAACACCAAGTGCAAACATACCTTTAGCTAAGTTCCCTGCTTTTATCAACTAAAAGTTAGAAGTAAAAGTGCTTCACCAGATGTGCTTCACTAAAAATTTACCCCCTATTTTGTGCTGCTTAAATTTTGTATTTCATCATGTTCCCTTGAAAAATTGGGGTCTCTGATTGCAAATATGAATTCAAAATTTGCAAATTTTATCATATGTGGCAAATAAAAAATTTCAGGGCTTTGTACAAGGGTGAAACATGGGGCAATAGAGGGGTCAATCCTCCCTGGCTTCAGTTACGATACTGACTGAGCATACTTGTACTGCACAAGGAAACAAATTAGTGCAGCTAACTTATATTCCTGGTAAATCAAGCAAGAATGCCGAAGACCGAAGGCTCAAATCACGGTATGCACAACAATGAGCCACAGAGATTAGAGTCCAGAATGATTCATTTTGATATTTAGGCAGGTACACATTATTGAAGCCCGAGTCCATGGTCTTCCAGCACTCATGGCCAAAGATTTGGAGGCAAGGACAGACATCAAGCACACTACAAAGATGAATCCAGATGCAGAAAAGCACCAATGTTTTGTCCAGGCCACTAGCAATTGAATTTGGGAAAAGAAGCCGAGATCTCGGATTGCATGTTCAGGAGGAGGAAAAGAACAATGAGCGAGATATCAATGAACCTTCCCACCATGATATCTGTTCTGCTGCTGTAACTTGGCAGCACCTGGCCAATCTTTACAATCAAAAAATAAGCTAGCTTAATTTATCTTGAAAATATCCATGAATAAATGGACAATAAATGGACATGTTCATCAATGTGCACTCCTCAAAAGCACAAAAAAGCCTCGGTCGATGCAACTAGACTCCCAGTCCTCTCTCGATCTATACAGCTACTTTCTGCTGCTGCTGCTACTTTAAAAAAATGGAATGAAACAATTAGCAACAGCACGAGGACCAAATTTGACCTGGTGGCAGTCGAAGAACCCAAATTAATTTAATTAGCACTCTCAACCCTCACCAAGGCTCTATCTAAAAGGTTGACCTCTCCCAACCAAGTCCGGGAACATCAATCATCATGTCCACTTCGAATCGATCAATGAACTACCATTCGAGAACCCTAGCAGATATCCTTTCATTCCGACCTAGAAGACAGAATTTCCCCCAGGCTGAAACCCTAAACCCTTGGAGCACCCATCAGCTAAGCCGATTTGAGCTTCCTGGCGTGTCTCTCACGCTGGTTCATTCTTCTGCCGACGAACTTGAGCCCCTCGTCGATCAAAATCACGGGCAGGGAGACCACCAGCACAAGCAGCCACTCATTCACACTGAGAGGCACGATGCCGAAGATTTTCGCCAGAAAAGGACTGTAAAGAATCAAGAAGTGCAGGGAGAAGGAGAGGGCCATGGCCAGAAGCAGCCACGGGTTGACCCAAGGGGGCATCGTAAGCAAGCTCCCGTCCTCGGAAAGGGCGTTCAGCGAATTGAACATCTCGATCGCCACCAGGACGGACAAGGACAGAGTGGTGGCCTTCACTTTGCCGGTCGTGAAGTAGTCGCAGGGGTTGTCGTCGAAGGAGAGCGTCTGGTTGCCAGCCGTGAAGGGGGCCACCTTGAAATCTTTCCATGTCGAGCACTCCCCCCAGTGTCTTAATTGCGAGAAGCTCACAAGCGTGTGGTTATCACCTGCTAGGTTGATCCCAAGGAAGGATGAGTGCGTGTACCACAATGCAAAGGAACCCACGGTGGCGATTCCGACATACAAACCAATCACCTGCAAAAAATTGCAAAAAAGCAAAGTCAGCTTGCATGTTTTGTACAGAATTGCAAATGCTCATCAAATCTGCAGATAAGAGAAAAGGTGAACCGTCGTCGTATCTGCTTCTCCAAGAAACATGTACGCATCTGGATGTGAAGTGCATTTCTTGTACCCAAAGTTAGAGAATACTATTTGCGTTATTTTAAGCATTTTGACATACGTAGGAAGCACAAAAGGCTTGAAAATCGGGAATATAATATAGTACCATGTATCGGAAGAAAACCCAGGCGTTGATTAAGGCATCATCACTTTTTCGTGGAGGCTTCTGCATGATATCCAAATCGGGAGGGTTGAAACCAAGAGCCGTGGCGGGAGGACCATCAGTGACGAGATTGACCCACAACAGCTGCACGGGGACTAAGCCTTCCGGCATACCCAATGCTGCTGTAATAAAGATGGAGGCCACCTCTCCAATATTCGACGATATCATGTATCTGTAAATGCACACCAGGTGATTGGTTTCTTAAGCTTCAAATGGTCAGCCACAAATGCACCCATGGGAACAAACCATGAAAACACCAGCCTATGAAAACGTACCTGATGAAGGCCTTCATGTTGTCATATATCGAACGGCCTTCCCCAACAGCGGCCACGATAGTGCTAAAATTATCATCCGCGAGCACCATATCTGCAGCCTCCTTAGCCACCTGTCCAATCACAGTTCGCCACTCATCACATAAATTGAATAATGCATCGAAGTGAAATCACTCGAGACACAAGCCACACAGAATCGATCAGACACTGTTCTAAAGAGAACATGCAGACGATCAAGCTTTGTTCGAATTGTTCGAATCGTTCGAAATAAGTATCAAGTGAAATACCTCAGTTCCGGCAATACCCATGGCCACACCAATGTCAGCAAGCTTCAAAGCAGGAGCGTCATTAACACCATCGCCCGTCATGGCAACAACCTCCCCAGCATCCTTCAGTATGCGGACAATGTCTTGCTTGTGTTTGGGCTCTGCACGTGAAAAAACACGACCCCCAGTGCCACTAAGGATTCTCTTGCGCCGTTCTGCAGGAAGTTCCATGAACTCACGGCCCGTAAAGCTCTTGTCGCGAATATCTTCACCATCCCTGAAGATGCCAATCTCACGGCAAATGGCTTCGGCAGTGTTCTTATTGTCTCCAGTTATCACCATCACTCGTATACCAGCCTCGGCACAGTCTTCAATTGCCCCACGAACCTCTTCGCGTGGAGGATCCTGTAATTTAACCGCTGTCAAACTCAACGAAGCAAGACCAAAAGAAAATATTCTATCAAACGACCACGCCAAAAGAAAAGAGGAAAACTTAAACTCAGAGAGAAACTTCAAAAGTTCCCTGGAGGTCAACGAGTTTCTACAGCAAACTAACTTTCCTTTGAGACAGCCAGATATGCCCAAAGTTGAATGTCCAGAGTGCAGTACTTACTCTTAGTCCAGCCATGCCGACAAAAATTAGATTGCTTTCAATTTTATCGTAACTTGAGGTGTCCAGAAGTCTATTATGGCCGGGATGGGTATCTCCATCGTAATCACCAAGATCTTGCAAATCATCCTTATAAGCCAAGCCTAAGCAGCGAAGAGCTTTGGCACTCAACCGATTCAGTTTTAGAAGAAGAGCATCACGAGCTCCTTCTGTCATATCCACCACTGATCCATCTGGTAGTTGCACGTGTGTGCAGCGTTCTAAAATATTCTCCACAGCTCCCTGAATTGAAATATCTCTAGTTAATATACAGGTGAATGATTGAATCTCTACTTTCCGGTTAAATGGAGAAATAAGAATCTGCAAAGCATCGAAAACTCATACTGAGAATCAAGAGTCCAAATATAACTACACCCTGACTCGATTCAGACCTCCAGAGACACTAAAAGTAAACACAAGAGATGTTGAGCAATCAGAATTAACACAAGTAGGATACTTCTCTCCACAACCAGGCGTGACGTGATCCACGGATATCAGAAGCTATGTACAGTAATAGATTTAGAATAAGAACAGTGGCGTCCTTTGACTTTCTTTCACTTACCTTCACCAGCAATCTGTTGACACCATCCCCCACTTTGACTAGACAGCTCATTGACTTCCGACTGCGGTCAAACTCAAGTATAGCCATTCGAGGCTCTTTTTCATTCCACCAGTTATTGCATCCTATTCACAGAAAATGACAAAGTGAAAACGTGATTAAAAGCATATGAGGCGGGAATACATGATCCTTGACCACAAGATCAACTTGTGCATACTCCATTTTGCAAGCCCTCCAATACGACATTCCAGTAAAAACAGAATACAAACTCCTCAAGGCACCATGTATTTCTCCTTTGAACATCGAACCTGTGCGAAATCGCCTCTTACATAAAGTTATGGCAGCTGCAAACTAACAGAGAAACTCCACTGGATATGAGATTTAAGTAACTTCAAGGAGAAACCGTAGGCAGACCAAGAGAACCTGCTCGTAGAATTCAAATAGACACAAACTTCGGAATTCAGAATGTACTTACCCAGAGGCACATCCCCCCCTTGAATGGACCCTTCTCCAACATCCTGCTTGTTGATGACTGCTTGGGCAGCTGCGTCTGGAACTCCTATCTTCTCCGCCACAACCTAAGAGATCCACATCATGGGCACAGGTGATTGCAGTTAGATACGAGTCCACAAAATGCCTTAAACAAACTTACATGACTACTGTCTTCAAGCTTTCGAAAACCCACCTTCAGGGCTGCTTCAGTCGGCATTCCAGTGGCTTTGAAACCATTGCCATTATATGCGATTCCTGCATCATTACAAAGCGAAGCGATCTCGGCGAAGGATTGCATATTCTTGTCCAACTGGCCTACTTGCAAGCCATCGATTTTGCCATCCAAGAAACTGTATGTCGTGCCTTCGACATGGAAATCACGAGTCACCCCAGCCACTGGACCATTGAGCACAAGCTCCGTAACAGACATCTGATTCGTCGTCAATGTGCCTGTCTTATCAGAGCAAATCACAGTAGTGCAACCTAGAGTCTCAACGCTGGGTAGCTTCCGCACAATGGCATTTTTGGCTGCCATTTTCCTTGTTCCTAAAGCCAAACAAGTGGTAATAACCGCAGGAAGACCTTCTGGGATAGCTGCAACCGCTAAGGCCACTGCAATTTTGAAGTAGTAAGTGCACTTCTCAAACGAGAATTGAAAATTAACGGGCCGCCCATCCTTCATCTCCCAAGACAAAAAGTATTTGTAGTTGATGATCCAGACGAGAAGACATATCACACCAATCACTTTCGTTAAAAGCTCTCCGAATTCATCCAACTTCTTTTTCAGAGGTGTATCTGCCTCCTCAAGTGAAGCCTCCTGGATTTGAGATTGGATCTTGCCAATCTCCGTGTTCATGCCGATGCTTATGACGACGCAGAGGAAAGAGCCGTTCACAATAGTGGTGCCCGCAAATACCATGCACTCTTTGCCTTGTAATTCAATATCCTCTTTCACTTGATGATTAGTTTTCACCACTGACATACTCTCACCTGTGAGAGAACTCTGCTCAACCCTCACTGTTGAGGTCTTCATTTTCACTACACGCATGTCTGCGGGAACCTTGTCACCAACACGGAGCTCTACAATATCACCTGGAATGAGCTCTCTGGCCGGCAAGTCGGATATATACACCCCATCTCTGAAAACTTTAGCATGCTCTGATTGCATCTCCTTCAGGGCCTCCAGCGCCCTCTCGGCGTTGCTTTCTTGCCATACTCCAACTATGGCATTCAATATAAGTATGAAGAGAATGACCAGTGGCTCTACATAAGCGCCAATTCCGCTCTCTTCAGAAGCGTGGCCATCAACGTATGCAAGAACGAAACTAATAAACGCCGCTACCAACAAAATCTTGACCAACATATCGTCAAACTGCTCCAACACCAACTTCCACATTGGTTTCCCAGGCTCCTTCTCCAGCTCGTTCCACCCATACTGCTTACGCCTCTTCAAAACGCTACTCGAGCTGAGACCCCTTCTAAGATCAACTTGGAAATGCGCTAGACACTGCTCCTCGGACCTTGACCAAGCAGGGAAACAATCCCCTGCCATAATTGAATAAGTGAAACCCTAAAACTGATCGAACCGAATCGTCTTGCTCGAACGCCCCGCTCAGTCTGATTTTCGATTTGAGGGATAAGGGCTTCAGAGCATCGGGTCACACAATTACGAAAGCGCCTGCATAAACAAGACCTTCAGTCAATATGCGACTCTCGTTTAAATGCCTCTTTCATCAAACATGAAACATCCACCAGCATGCTTATGCAGTTCCCAAGGTTTCCTTTTATCAGCCGCTAGACTTCAACTGACATAGCAAAACGAAGAAGACTACAGTCACATTCAAAAACTCAAAACCACTGGCAGTAATTTGAAGATTGCAACCAAATCAACAACATACAAGATTCCACAAAAGCCAGTCTGAGCAAATTATATGCTTCAAGCACATACAATCTTCTATGTCTCTGACTCCAAGTCTACTGCCTTTTTAAGCCGAGGCTTAAGACATCGACACAATCACCACGAAATAACGATTTGGAAACACTCCAAATCCCAAACCACACCCCTCCCAGTTCACCTCATCCAAAAGCCCTAATCGACATCAATGCAATTGCAAGCCTTCGCCACTACGCAACGTCAAATCTCCTACGAATCAACGAAAAACCACCACTGACCAGCTCTTTCCCTCGGAAATTCTCCCCCAAAAGTACTATACAGACTACAGACAAAACGTACTGCAGACATCAATCCGGAGCTCCGGCAGCGAACTCACAAAATCGAATCAAAACCTAAATCCCTAATCTAGGAAATTCCCCTACAAATTGAACCTCTCAAATCCAAAACCGCCAAACCAAACCCCCATCACCAACCGCAGGAAAAGACGGAGCAGCCCTCCAGCGCAAGTCGACTTGGAAGGGTCCCCTCAGCAAAAGTCGAAAGCTGGAAGAGAAGAAACGGAGCAGCATCCAGCACGAGAGAGACGAACCTGAATCGCAAAGATCAGACAAGAACCCAGCGATCGAATTAGGGTTGAGCGCGGCCGCGGCCGTTGGCGGGCGGCAAGCCCCGGCAGGCGTGTTCAGTTTCGTGCAAATCAGATTGAGACACGCGTCGCGGGGCTCGTCGCCGTGCGCTGCCATTGGTTTGAATGCGTTGGGGCAGACAATAGGGGCAATTGCACGGCAGTTTCCTCGGTACTTTATGGCACCGTGCTGTGAGCCAGCCAGTGGTTTACAGTGGTTTACAGTATAAAATATATCGGCCAGTTTCTATTTCCGGTATTTCCGGTACTTGCTGGACCGTGCACTGACATGTTTTTCTCATTCAGTGTGGGGTATGATAACTTATTAGGGCAGGTTCGCTGGAATGATGCAGTGGTCACCTTTCTTTCGCCGGAATTATGTAAGGTAGTGTGCTCATAAACCGTCACTTTAAGGGCTGGTCGGCCTTTGAGATGGGTTCCAAATGCCCGAAATTATTTTTCTTTATTTCTCACTTCAAGAAAAATTGATGTGGAATCTAACACAAGTGGTTTCATATTTTTTGAAGCATTTATGAATTACTTATGAATTTCCAAAGAATTCTGTTACAGGCATCTATTTGTGATCCTCGGTGCATTGGAAAACCCACACACGCACAGTCTGAATTATATATGGCTAAACCAAAAACAAGCAGTGAAGCATTTAAAAAGTAATAGACAAGGTTCCTAAATGTTACCTTTACTAAACATAATCAAACCCTACATTCTCTTAGCATGTGTTAACCCCTCATTGATGCAAGGGACTAAAAGTGTCCTCACACAGTTTTTAGAGTCTTATAACTTTTGCATCCAATGTCCAAATTCAATCAATCTTGTTGGAAAAGTTGTGCTCTCTTTTTTAGTTTGTGTGGTAGAATTTTCAAATTGATTGAAGATGTACAAAGTAATTGGAAGCCAATCAAAGTTCACAAGTTCAATTTGAGCCCACCAAATTGCATTTGATGGCTGAAACTTTGGGGGGTTGTATCTCTTTCATCCAAAGTTTGTTTTCAATAAAATTTGTTGTGTTGTGTTCCCTTTTTAGTCTAATTGTTGTGGTAAAATTTTCATGTCAATCCAAGTTTCTTTGAATGTAAGGGAGCAATTCAAAGTTCAAAATCCCGACATTTTTGAATTACAATGAACTTTGGCGGCTTGTATCTTCTACATACAATGTTTGTTTCAAATAATTTCTTTTGGAAAAGTTGAGCATAATAGTCTTGTTTGTGTGGCTAAAATTTCATATCAATCAAAAAAGCTATGAGTGACTAAGGAGAATTTTAGTAGAAGGAGGTTCAACCTTATATGTGTTTTCTACAACTTTTCTAACCTAATTTTTGACATTTGCAAGCCATTTTGCAAACACATTGAGTCAATTTTTGGATATTTTTTTTTCCACTGATGTGTTTGTATGTTGGTTTTGAATAACTTTATAGTTTTAAAAATTTTCATTTGAATAAGTTTAGGAATCGAATTTCACCTCCAAGTGTGTTTCTAGGAAAATTTCAGCATCTTTTTTTTTTTTACACTAAAACATTACAATCTTTCAATCTATACAGTCAAATGAGTCCAAAATTGTACCATATCATCTACAACATGTTCACTACAATATTGTATGTTTAAGATCTTTATAACTTAGTAAGATTTACATCTAGATCAATTCAAAAGCAATGATGTTTTCAAACCCAAGTGAGACTTCGGCTATGAGGGGTTAAAAGGCAATTGGACAATCAATTCCCATTTAGAAAAATTAAGCAGACATGCTTTGACTTTGAAATAGACCCTCCCCAACTCTTATTCCATTCATTAAAGAAGTATGAACAAATCTCATTAATGCTTTGACATAATGAGCATTCCAACTCACATCCATTGATTGTTACTTTTGAAGACACCTATAGGACAGTTTGAAGAAGAGGGTCTAAATTAGAGCCATCTACTATAGTTGCAAATTGTGAAGGAAATTGTTTATATCTCCACTTATAAGTCTTTGTGCAATTGTTTACATCTCTATATATCTAGTTGTTGTCATTTTTGTATATGGATGCATTGACATGTTTTCTTATTCATTTTGGGTTTGGTAACTCACTATAGGTTCACTAAAATGATGCAATTTGACATGCAAATTAACCCCTACAGGTCGAAACTTTGTTTTTTGGCAACAAAGCAATATTGGGGAGCTCACTAAGAATGGAGTTTTTATTTATTTTTTCTAAAATTTTCACACAACATGTGCCCAAGTAGTAGCTTTAAGGCCTAATAATTTTCATAACTTTTGACTACATAATTCAAAAGTTATTGCATGATATGTAATTTTCAATACTTAGTGAGCAACCCAAATTTTTCTTAAAAAATCACTTTTTTCAAAAATAAAAATTTGAAATTGGTTTTCTAGATTTATATATACATGGAAAGCTTTGAGTCACTATATTTTGATTTATGAGATGAAAGTTATGAGGTGTTTTAGTTTGTGGGTAGTTATAGATTTCCTACTTAAAAACAAACTTTTGAGTCCTTTATTTAACTTAATTTTTAATATTTTTTGAAAAAAATTAAAAAAAATATGATGTAGATTGTTTATTACTACATTACCACCATTGAAATTGGCAAATTTCAATGGTACATTAAAATTCTTAACAATTTAGTGTTTTAAATCACTTTGTACTTCTTTCTACATACTATTTTTTCCTATATGTTGTGCAATTCCAAATGATCTAAAAAATTTCAAGCATATAGCCAACTTGCTTTGAAGAATGAACCCAAAGAGTAACCACCATTTGGGACATTTTTTCATACAAATGCAACCTTGTGATGTGCAGCTGCCCAAATTTTCACAGGGTCAAAAAAAGGATTTTTGTCACTTCAAATGTTAATATTTTGCAATCTACATGGTGGAAAATTCTGAAATTTTTTCCACATCTTTCCAAACTAGTTTACTACAAAATCCTATGGTTATATATGTCCAAAAAATTTTTTCATTTAAAATTTGGTACTTGTATTAGAAATGACAGTTTTAGAGCATTTTGGGTGGAAATATAGTCTTTGACCTTTAAGGGTTAACCCATAAACAACAAAGCAAACGTTTTCTAAGCAATAAATGACAAAGAATCTCACCATGTAAGATAGAAGTGCAACTTTTTAGCTTTGAAATTTTGTGTGGAAAGAGAAGATCATGTACAATAGTTTGACTTCCAATGAATGCTTTTGCATTTTTTAAGCCAAGAATTTGCACAACACCATGCAATAAGATGCTCATCATTTAAAGGTTAAGGATGAAATTTAATTCTTGGAAAGCTATTGGCGTCCCTCTGTACGACCAATATTTAGCCTTCTAACTCTTCAATTATAGCTTAATATATGAATTATGGCGGATACATTATTATTTAAGCACTATCTTAATCATTAATTCACTTTGTACTTAAAAGTATTTGGTCAATGTTTTGATGATCAAATACCATTGAATTTGTAATTTACTATATGGACACAAAGGGCTTTTAAGTCCTTCAAGGGTTAAGTTATTCATCCCAAAGAATGTGCATTCATTCCCCCAAAGTGATATTATCCTAAGAATATGTATAGTAACAATTTGACGATTTCATCCACGGATGGCAAATAGGAAAATATGTTGCCTAACATCCCTAAAAAACATCTGATTGCTTTTGAGAGAAATGTTGCTCAGCACACACACGTTGGATCACACAAAATCAAAAAGTGAAGGATCAAAACTTCCAATTTTTTTAACATGACAAATAAAAGTAAAACATTTGCCCCTATTTTGGGGAGAGTTAGTTCCGTCTCTCATGATTTGTACTTGCTAATTGGAGGTCTCTAATTCTACTTAGAGAATTTTAATTCATATTTGGAGTTAAGGATTCCGAATTAATTGAAAGAGGGCTTGGAATATAAAAGCAACTTCTCCACAATAGGGGCATATTTTCACGTTTATCGACACTAGTGAAAAATTTAGACATACGAAAAGAAGTTTTTTTTAATTCAATCTAATGGAGATACTTTTATATAAATAAGTTAATTCAATTAGTATGTCCCATAGTAATATTGAACATGAACTTATAATGCTTTGAAAATTATGCAAATTTTTGAATTGCATTAACATAGATTTGACAAAAAAATTATTAATAAGAAGTCTACATTATTTTCATACTATCCAAACTAGTGTGGCTTATCATCTACATTCATCAAATATTTATTTAAAATTCATACAAAAAATTCAGACTACTGAGATTTCACTCATTCAAATTAATGTAAAAGGATCTCAAATTCCTTAAACTGTTGTACTAATAGAATTAACTTGTATAGCAATCTTTCTTTTTCAAAGTCGTTTTTCATCACATTGATATGATTGAAGCTACTAATAGACCTTGTTGAAAGCACGAGGATGATACCTAGTAGAAAATATTGAAGGATTCTTACAAAGGCATATAATACCTAATAAAACCTCAAGAGAATAAACTAGGATTAAACTTTTTCATTTAGAAAAATACTACATGTAAAATCTTTCAATACTTTAATCACATATAATGAAAAAACTTGTGTCCATATTCTTCCATATTGATCTATTAAAAGTGTTTAGCCTATCATAACAAAACTTCAATACCAAAAATACAAATTGTAATTTTTGATGAATTTTCAAAACTATGTGTTTACAAATTGATTTTGAAACAATCGTTAAAGACTTTTTATATTTAATCATAAGGACTTTTCTAAAACTTATGTTTAGAATTTTTTTCTTCTAATCCTTAAAAGACAAATCCAATCTATGCAAGGGGCATGGTAAAAAGTCAAACCTAAATTCATATAGTTCTTGATTTTTTAAATCTTTAAGCTTTATAAGAAAATATAGCTACTCTTTGATATTCTATTTTGATTTCTTCCAAAATTGTTAAAATTGCAATTTTTGTGACACTTTAATGATACCATCTTGAAAGCTTAAAATACACCACTCTTGAACTTTTCTGTCAAATTCACTTTGTCAATGTGAACTCAAGAAGTATACTAATGATATCATGATGTTTATCACTATCATTTCTATTTTTGCAAGAAAATTCATACTATTTTTAATTATTTATCTTATGATTACTATAATATTTATAAGACATTGCTTAAAAAAATCATATAAAATTAGTTTCAATATTTTTAATTATGAAAAAATAAATAAAATTGAATCTATATGAAGTTAAATATTGAGCTTTCTTTCTTTGGACAATGTTCAAAACTTATAGAGTCCAATTTCAAAGGTTTGTAAATCAAAATCATAGTGTACTTATATGCCTTTTAACATTTTTGTTATGTTAAAAAGCTTGTTCAGAGTACATATAAATAAATTTCAAGCCAATTGGACCTATCTATCATGTTTGTCCCAAATTACCACGTGCTTGTAAACCTGAAAGGTTGCCACCTATCTATCATGGCTACTTGAAACTACCCATCCTTTTGAGCATAACTTTTAAACCTCAACTTAGAGTGGTCTGAAATTTATAAGCATCAAGCTAATTAATAGTGAAATGTGCCTCTAGTAAAAAATTCACAAGAATTCAACAAATATTGCACTAAAAAGGACCTATCCTAAAGTAGGAAATGGTTTGAAATCATGCCTTGAGGTTTTAAGGGTTAAAAGTAGATAAATTGGTTATAAATTGGTTTACACTATTTTCATACCATCTCAAATAGTGTGATTAACATTCATCCAAATGTTTATACTAATAGACCACACTCATCCAAATTGTATTCAATTAGTAAAGGTGTGTGTTTTTTATTGTAGCTAAACAACATTCATTGCATTGCCACAAATAATCTGGAATACCTTAAAAAAGATTGAGTTCACCTCTTTCAATATCCTCAAAATCCTTTGCTTTCATTTGTAAGTAAACAATTTCTTGAAATAGTAACTATTTGAAACATATTTATTCAAATTCAATATCTAAAAATATCTCTTTTACAACTTGCTATTACACTTTACTACTATATTTTTGCACTCTTGACTTGAGTAGTCTTTAACAGTGTAAATTTTTTTGTAGTAGAATTAATCTTTTTGTTGAATAGAAGCTTCTTCCTCCTAGTCTTTGATTGTATTGTTGTCATTATGTGGTTTGTCCAATTATATATCCACCTTGTCGTTGGGATAACATAACATTATTAACCAATGCTAGAAGGGTTATTTTCCTCCCCTAAAAAAGCAAGGAGCCCCCAATATTGCAACTTCCCAATTAACCAATGTCCCTTTGCAAATTAATCCATTAAAGACCAAGGGTGTCTCAGCATAGCTTTTGATTTTTTGACTAGCTCTTCTGACAAGCATAATTCTTCATTTGTGTAGAATAATTTTGATTATCATCACTATTGAAATGAAATAAGACTTATGTAGTTTCTTTTTATGAAAAAAAGATCAACAAAATCACACAATTTTTGAGAAAATGCCATGGTTGATAAGATTGATGAAAGATGTCAATTAGATAGTACTATGTACCACATACCATGAAATGGGAATGTTGAAATTTGAATGCTCAAAAGTGCTCCAAAAACTCTTATTTTTTGTTTCATAGGTACATATCACCATGATATTGATGTGTAATTTTTTTTCATATAATTTTGAGGAGTAGAAATAAAGATACAAGGATGTGAAGTGATAGCCTAGAACATCTTCTTTATTCTCAAAAAATTCACCAAAAATTGCATAGTTTCTTTTTCATTTCTTGATCAGATTATACCTTCAAACTCAACAAAAAAAATCATCTAGGGTCACTTTGATGTTCATAAGTTGTTAGTGAGATTAGCATATCAAATGTTCTACAAATGTGGTTGCAAAAGTCATGTGGTGACCCTTTTGGGGTTAAATTAAATTCATTCTCAAGAATCCAATAAGGGATTATCCCAATTTCTGTAGGGGAATGGTTTAGATTGCTTACCAACGTTATGAAAATCTCTTGACTTTGGATATACTCTCCTTCTTGCACGGAATATAAGGTAAACCAATCAATTCTGTCATCCTACTTTGGGCCCCAATTCCATCTAAAGAAACATCTAAATTCATTCATTTTTTTGACAAAATCAATGCATTAATGCTAAAATGGGGGTAACATGTCAATTCTTTATTGGTGAGTACTTACCTGCCATTAAATACATGGAAAGGCGACTATAGGTTGTTTCAAAGACGTCTCTCAAGGACGTTTATGCCTCCACTCTATGGACAATTTTATAATTTTTGAATAGACCACTTCAAAAATTGACAAAAATAACAATTATAATCAAAAAATTATAACTCTACTTGAATTTCATTTGTGAAACAAGCACACACCTCTGAAAAATACGTGCCCCAAAATAAAATAAATTTAAAATTTAAAAAATATATATATACACACACAAATTGATGGCATAATCTGCACCAAGTACTTACACAAGAAGCTTTCCACGAATTCTGTGAGGAAGAGTGGAAGCCATTAAGCAACTTCATAATAGGCCCGCAATCCAAGCTTCCCGTATCAAGGAACCTTCAACGAATTTTACCCTCTGAGAGTCTGAGTACCCCTACTTGAGGTCAGATTCAGACATAAATTAAGTATTTTTTTTTCAAATTTATGAAGTTCCAAAAATATTATAAGTGAACGAAAGGTTGCAGAAATTCTTCTTCCACGTTGCCTAATTTTGGGGAAATTTTCAAATTATAAAAGTAATTGCAAAGAATAACATTTTAAAGTATAAACTATTTATTTCATGATCATTGTCAAATTGAAAAGATGAAACAATCAAAGAAGATGTGGTAAAAAATAAAACATTGATTAAAAAAAAAGACACAATAAAAAAAAGTTGCAACTACCAAAACAATAAAGAGCCATTGTAGATTAATAATAATAATAATAATTAACAATTGAAAGTGTCGGAATCCTCAAATGTGATTTTCAACTTGTTGAAACCATTCAACACTAAAAAGTAAATATTTTAGGAAGTATGTTACTAAATCTAACTTTAAAGTACAATATTGCAACAAGCAATATAATTTCTTTGGATTTTAACAAATTGCTTATGTGGTGGGTATTTGCTAGATGAAAATGTCTATTTTTGTTATTAATTCTAAACTACATTGATTCATTTAGGTTACATAGTTTACTATAATGAAAAAGAATTGTCAAATTTCCAACCTAGGCTTTGATGGAATTGGCGACATGCTACCTCTCCAAATTTGAAATTCCTATTGATTTGTTGTTGACATATGCACAAGGATGATTTGGGGCAATAAACCACCAAAATACTTACAATACTTTTGTACAACAAGAATTCAATAACCTTTAACAAAGTTATATCCATTAGCAACATGGGTTTTAGGAGATATTTTGCTCAAATTGTTTACTACAAAATTTGAGAAAATATTACGTGATATATTTTTGCTAGATGAAATTGTTGATTTACTACCTATTCTAAAAACAATATCATTTTGGGGGATGAATGTACACTCCTTTGAATTCACAATTTTTATGTTTCATCCATTTCTATAGATGTAAACAAGCTGCATTATTCTAATGAAGAATACTTTCTACATTGTGTAACCTAATTGAAATAAAGGGTAGGGTGCTCTAAAAGCACTCTTCTTTTGAAAATGACCTTTAACATAGAGGTACATTTTGTTTTCTTCGATATACCAATAATGTACAGTTTAGGAGGTGGTTGCTTTTGGTGACCACTACATTTCAACTCGAAAAATTAGTAACTCATTCCATGAAGGTCCCAAAAATATAAATTGGGTTAGATGCCAATTCCATTTTTCTTCTTACTAAAATTTACCGAAAATTATTTCAAAAAGTTTATCTTCCCTCCAAATGCAATCAGCTCTTAAAAAAGGTCACTTTAAGAGTAGACTACCTTTAGTTAGGTCCCATCGAGGCAGGACACTCCCAGTACCTCCAAACTGAATGGTACAGCGGTTACAATAACTTTTGTTGGAACTTCAATTGAATCCTATGCTGTAGCTTTACTTCTTGGCCACTCAATCTTGGTACCGGAGTTGGTGCAATGGTTGGCAAGATCTGTGGAATGAAATCTTTGAAATGGGTAACCCTCAAACCGCCACTTTTGGTACTATGCCTAGTTACTCTTATTAGACTGCTCAGATTTTCATAATTTTTTTGTTGACAAGTAAAAGGAGGTTTTAACACATCAAAGAACATGACATTTGGGTACCATGTTCAAAAGTTATGAAAAATCAAAGTTTTTTTTTGATAGATGTTTTAAAATTGTTTCTTTAATATACATACATATTGATTTGGGTACATACATACCCACCTTAGGTTGTTTGCACTTTGCTATTGAGAGTAAAAATACTCTTAGCTGAAGAGTAGGGTTTGGATTTGGGAAATTTTTCGAGTTCCATTGAAATTCTCCCTCTTCCATAAAAGTAGATTGACTTATTGGATCTGCCCAAAGAATAGAGACTATGGCATCAACTCTAATTTCCAAATCCTATCTACAACTGCATTTACATTGCACAACACACAATTAAAATTTGGTTGGATTGGTAATGTTAGGTTTGACTAGTCAGCAAACTAACCCACGAGAGAGCCTCACGGTTACATTGTTCTTTTTTCCATTGCAATGGCCTCTATCTGTACGCAACAACTTAATCCAAAATTTGTCCAAAATTTGATGTACCTTACAATTCAAGCAAAAGGGAACAGTGTACAGTAGGTGACTTGTTGTCCATTCTACAGCAGGCCGGGGTGACTTTTCGTCCACCATAACATGTTTCTCAGCACTAAGGTATACGTAGTAACTTGGAGGAGATTCACTAATATAATAATCACTAATATCGGCATCAGAAACTTTAAAGATAATTGGGAAGGAATAATTGTTAGGCATCCTTATAATAGATACATTTAGGAAGAAATCTGAATCAGAAATTTTTTAAGTTCATTAAGGTAGAAGTTCCTATTTTGGATAGCTTTAGCATTTCAGATTGGATGATGTGGGAAAGTCACAGGGAACTGAGTTGAATGTGCAAAAATAAGGTTGTGGAAGGATGCCAAATAATTCAAAAATTTTCTTCCAAAAATGAATATTTTATTGAATATAAAAAATCTGCAATTCAACAATGTAATAATCATGAAAACCAATGTAATAAATCTAAAATTTCAGGTAGTGTAGGGGTTTAAATATGATTGACCTGCTCAGAAGAAATTTCAGTACAAATATTTTGGGGAATAAATGCAAACAACAAACTTGAGTTGGCCAAACCTTCCAAGGAAGAGCTTGATTGGTCAGTGCATTTGAATTTGTAGCCTTAACCCCTGTGCGTCTGAGCAGATGATTTTTGGATGCTGAGAAACAAGGATCTATGGACTACCATGTTCATCAAATATTATAATCTTGAAATTTGCACGGTGGATTCCTTCATAAATTTCAGATTTGCACTCATAAGTAAGTTGGCTTCAAATCCGAACCGTGAAAACTTCAGTAACCGAGTAATTTTGAAATTATTCCAAGTTTTTTGGATCCAACAAAAAATGCTCCTTACTTTGTGCTGTTCTCTATGTGACGCACAGGGGGCACAGGGGTTAACCCTGGAGCGTCTAAACTCTTCTCCAAAATTGACGATTTGGAGAAAATCATTATGAAGTGCGATTTGGAAGAATATTTTAGAGGTGATATACAAAAAAAAGCTATAGATTTTGAATTTTAGATTTCATCTGTATGGTTAGATTCACCAATACTATCACCAATATTTTCCTGTAAATTTCAAAAGGAAAATTCCAAAATTCCTTCAAAATTTGATTACAAGCAAAATATTATCAATTTTTGAGCAAAAATTATTGGAATGGATTCAAAATGAGGTTATCTTGACATGGTGATTTTTTAAAATTTTTGTGTTCTTTACATCTAGGACTTCA
Organism: Pseudoscleropodium purum; assembly: GCA_963969395.1. Classification (NCBI taxonomy): domain Eukaryota; kingdom Viridiplantae; phylum Streptophyta; class Bryopsida; order Hypnales; family Brachytheciaceae; genus Pseudoscleropodium; species Pseudoscleropodium purum. Next base: position 1,745,521 of record OZ017802.1, read on the forward strand.
TTTTTGCTAATCTAGTTTTGAACTAGAGTCAATGCAATTTGACCACTTGACACACTTCCGCATTTGTAATTTTAGAAAAATTTGTATTCTAGTAACACCAAATCCAACCATTAGATAAGACAAAAACTTAATAAAATATCACCAAAAATTAGGATGACTTTCATCCAAGCAGGAATGAGACTAAAACAAGAACTTTAATTTGTTCATCGTCCAAAAAAAGGACGTCGGAGCGCTCCATGATTAAAGAGTTAAAGGAAAGGCTTAGGTGCACTTTTTTATTTTTATTTTTTATAGAATTGGGTCCAAGAATAGAAGGGCCCTCTACCTTTGATGGAGTGTGACTTACTCAATGAATTCACAAGAGTTACTAAAGTAAAACAACCCATCATGGTTAGAATTTTGAGTTTACACTCATGCCATGGCTGAATTTTTTTTAAAAAAATTTCCCACATATGGACAAGTGAAAGAAATAACAGTGGCAATTGAAATTATATTTTTTCAGCAAAGTATGAATTTGCTATGATTTTTTGAAGTGATTTGCCTAAAACAATCTGTAGACTACTCCACAACAAATGAAACCTGTATCCATAATGCTCACCTTCTTTACCTAAAATAGTCAAAATATTTTTTAACTTCGAGGGTCTTGAAAAAGTCATTCTCTATAATGATTTACATTGAAAAAAGCTATGTTTTCCTACTAGGGTCACTAATCAATCTAATAGTGTCAAGAGAGACATTGATGGTGGTCCAAACTTTCATAAACTGATAATAACCATGATGGATTGTTTTACCTTGACTAACAAATTAGCCAATGTAATTACTCTACAATTATATTAACCCCTAAATACACAAGACCTCATGACACTATTTTGAGCTTCTTGGAATTTGTTCTAAATTAAATAAAATGCCAATATTCTGATAAGTTGTATCAATTTTTTTCAAATTGTAACTTTACAAATTCAAACTAGACATGTTAGAGATCTCATAGGAAAAGAAAACTCAACAATATCACTTATGGAGTGAAAGATTATAATGTTTGACCATGAGAGTGTTAAAATTGCAAAAGTGATGTGAAGTCTTTCAATCCTCTTTTTACAAGTCAAATCTAAAAAGTTGGTGACCAAAAAAATATGAAGTTAAAGAGCCTAACATGTATGAACCTAGTTAATGTATGACTTCTTAAAATTTACTCTATAAAATTTTTAAAAACATTTTGAATGTGACTTTTTCTCCAAGATCTAGTTTATTTGAGGCTCATTTCCAAGAGTTCTCAACACTATAGGAAAGTCAAGATTGCAATGGGTACCCTTGCACAAAATCTTGAATAGAAAAATCACTATCATTTATTTTCAAGATTGGATTTTTGAAGCTAAAACTAGACTTCAAGGACTTCCCAAAAATATAAACTACTCAAAACAGCAACTTGGCTGAGTTTTATTTAACTTCAAAGTTTTGCTAACACCAAATTTTGGTGCATCATGCATTTAGGGGTAAAAAACCAATAACCATTACTTTAGTCTATTCACCAGAATTGCTCAGAAAAGACTACAGTATGATATTGGTATATGAAGCAAAGAAAGAGTATTGTTTGTCAAGAGTTGAGAAAGAAATCAGGAAATGTTGCGTAGAGCCCGAAGGGATGTACCAGGTGTGAAAGAACATAAGCAGGCTGGCCTGACATGCATCAAGCTAAGTGATGAAACTCCAGGACTACTTACAATCAAATCAGTAATTCTAGTGTGACGTGGTCCTAAGAGTAAGAAAATTGCATTTGCAACATGGCACTCCAACTGGCCATTCATTAAAAGATAGGATTCTGATACAATTGAAGAGGCTAAAATAAAAACCTAAGAGGCATAGAAATAAATCTAGAGGGTAGAAACGTCCAAACTTTTTCTTCTCTTCTTGACGCTGCTGTCACCTCCATCCTCGTTCTTGTCTTTCCTCTTTTTTTTCTTCTTCGGCGTATGCTCTTCTATGCCTTGAGAAACATCCGCTCTCTCCTCAACACTACTGCTTTCTCTATGTTTTGACATTTTGGCTCCATTCTCTGAAAGCCTGCATCATCCATGGACTCATATAACAATTTCAGAAATTTAATTAATGCCTTCCCAAATCTGACTGTATCACTAAGGGCTGGTTTACAATTCTCCAGACAGGGCTTGAGGTCAACAGATAGCTGTTTGGAGCCCACAGATGACAAGATATTAAAAAAAAAATAGGCTAAGTGAGACTAAGTGGTCTCGTCCGTTTGGCCATTTTGTATGATAATGGTAATAACAACACTCCACAAAATAGTCAACTGGACAAGACCACTCAATAGTCAACTGCTGCCATGGGAGCGTGCAGATCATTTTATCATACATTGCCAAGATTCTTTCTCCACAGTTGTCCAGAAAGTCCTTGAGGACAATTCTCCAACATTTGACCATACAAATCGCTAAATTTTAAAAAATTCGATTGAAATATATTACCCTCGAGGTTTGTCCTGACAAAACGCATTCTCACACTTCAGCAGTTCAGCTGATAACTCCAATACACACACACCAGAAAAGTCTAAAACGCAAATAATCAAGCGTATCATTACCAGCAGTTGCAATTCACCTCCAGCAAAAGAATAGAGATCAACGTGAGCAAGCATAGTACCTATGTTGGTTTTCATTTTGATCTCTTCCCTTGGACGATAATGCAAGATATTTCACACAGCCTGTCTGCGGTCCTATGAGAGCTCCAGTGAGGTCAACTATCTCTTCATTCTCCTGAACACTGCGGTGAAGGCTCGTCAGCTATCGGACCACAACATATTACAAGAATTCTGGTTATGCTGACATTCAGACAGATACAGAACACATAACAAGACAGAATTGATGTATTTGCTTTCTAATACATGTGGCGGGGTTATAAACATAAACTGTTCTGATTCAAGACCATGTATCTCAATCATGCTCAGTATCTGAGTTCTCGTAACCAGGATCTCATAAAGCAGGTCAGAATTAAACCTCTTCACAGAAAAGCGAATTAGGCTGCCGATTTTTATACAGTGAAGATCATCAGATTCGCTTATCCAAGCCTTAGTTCCATCCTGTTCCATCCGAACTTATCATCATTAACCACAAAAAATGCAAAGGAATGAATGCAAAAAACGCAAGCCTTGATAATTCAGAATGCTCTTCAGATACAATTCCTTAAGAACAACCACATAAGTAGCAAGGCACTTACTACTCCTTCACAAAAAACAAGCTCGTTCCGAATATCTGAGAACCCGATTGCAGCATTGAATAAGCCAAGAACCACCACTCCGAGATAATCTTCTTCCACCTTGTTCACCTTCCCCTCTGCTCTCATGCATCAAAGAAGAAAAATTCAGTTACTAGACTCCCTTCTGAGCTAAGCATAAACTAAAGCACTTTCACTGCTTCACAACAAGCACACAATAAAGCATGAAGGAAAATAATCCAGTAAGCTACAGGCGTGATGAAAATGAGGTCGTAACACTGTTCACCACGAAATAACGTCTCAACCTTGTAAAACGTCGACTTCTAGAGAAAAACGAGTTGATCTAAAAACCTATTGCATGATTAAAGACAGTAAAGTCCCACGAATAGAAATTGATAGATAATACCTACAGAAAAACCGACTTTGGGAGAGAATAGAAGAAGCGTAGTTGTCAAACGCACACAAAAGTACGGTGTCAGTCCTTCCAAAATCGCTGCCGTGCGTCCTTGTATTTTAGTGTTCGAATGTGCTAGCACAGATCCTTCAAAATGCTCGTTGTACCTGCATAACATAGTCCATAACTTAAAACCCAACTGCTTCCAATTCGGTCACTAAATTTGAGATGGATGGAGCATCTTTAACCCACAAGTAAAAAAATAATCTATCCACTACCAAATAACAATGAAAGCCATCACTTAATATTCCCAATAGACAAGGCAGGTGATTCAAGCTCACTTCCTGTTCACTCAGGGTTTAGGGTTTAAGAAGGAAAGATTACATTCTCCATTTGCTTCAACACATTGCTCTCTGGAAAGATCTTCAAAAAACGAGAATTCGAATAACAAAATTTCAGTAAAAAGAAAGATACACTGCAGAATAATCTACCATGGCTCACCTTGTACCTCCCAACAAAATCAAACCAGAAGACGCCTCCCTCGCATAAAAATTGAGCGCCTAATCAAAGACTTCAAGATTGAGATGATCCCTACCTCAAGAGGAGTGAATTCAGAATCTCACGAACTCCCTGTTGCACGTTGGACGCTCGCGAAGGATGTAAGTGAACCACCATCTTCACCTTCTTCTCCTGCAGTCCCTCCATTTGAGGAAGATCATTCTCGTCCGAAGTTTTTTCTTGTCGGGACTTGAAATACTGTGATGAAACCCAATGTGCACTTGCATGAACCGAGGGGTCGACGTCCGTCATACTGTCCAATGTCGTTTTGCCTTCTTCCAACAGTTTCTTGCTCTCTTGTTACTCCCCAAGCTGCAACTTCAATGACGCCACCTGCATTTCTCATACAATCTAAGGTTCCTCCACCCGCCTCTCCCTCGAGGGCTTCAGCTTATCAATGACATCATCCACATAAGCAATCGCAGCTTCCTTTCCCGAATTTTGTTTCGACACAACGACCGCAGAATGCGCGAGCTTAGCAGATTAATCTTGTCCCAAAGTCGCAAATAAACTTGAGGTATAATTGAACAAGAGCATCTCCCGCCTGCAATCGCACCCCCTCATCTACTCCGCATCAAATTTTCCAATACGCCTCTATCACAACCGAAACCCTAATGTACCCAAATTCCAAAAACGCTTCCTGATCACACCACAACCCTCCACAACTCCCTGAACACACCACTTGTGCCAATCGTCACACGAAACCCTAAACTGAAGCACCTCAACCCCCGTGCCTGCCTGCAGTCCACAATCAATCAATCAACCACCCAACTAACCCTAATCACCGACAAAAAAAAATACCTGGAACACCGTGAACGCCACGAACTGCTACAGCTTCTGCGTGAGCTGGTGCCAGAGCATGCGCTCGTACACACCGCTTGGCTTGGCTCCGTTTAGGATCCGCAACAACTACCAAAAGAACGAGGAAGGCCGTGAGCTGCTTGCTTGCCTTGCGCTTCAAACAGACAAGAAGAGGAAAGCTGGCGGCCACTCGCCACATTTGACGACGGCGGCAAGGACGACAAGGACGAAGACGTAGGACGGTCACATTCCTACTATAGGGTTTAAAAAAAAAAAATCCCATAGAGCTTTAAAAAGTCATCCTAAATGTTCTCCATTATCGGAGATGGAATTTTATTGGCAAAAGGATCATTGGTCACAAACCCTTCAAAATTTGAATGAAATAAGTTTCAATAATTGGCAACTCTAATTTACTTTGTGGTTATTTATTTGGTATGTAAAAATCAACTATTATTCTACATTTTTCAAAGAGTATGGATATACAATTTCAAGGCATGTACATTATAAAATTAATGTAGACTACAAAATATTTTAAGTTCACAATGATTTTGAGTGATCAAGAATTTGAAAATTTAGGGAAATCAAGTGAATGGTGCATTAACTATCAAAATGAATTTTGAATAATTCTTAAATTACTATGAACAATTTTATGCTTTCCATAAAGCTTTTACGATTGAAAAAAGATGCTAGTTAGATAAATGAATCATTCAAGCCAACTACCAATATTTTAGTTTATTTTGAGAAGCTAAGGCAATATATACAAAGATAAATACATCTAACTTAAAAGATAAACAGTGCCTAAGAAAGGAATAATAAATGCTTTAAGTGACATATTGAACAAATAAAATGATCTAAATTAATTGCCAACAATGCTAAGGAGTGCAAGTAATGTTGTTTGGGGGCCAATTCCATTTGATATATGACCACTTAGACAATCATCTATTTGGAATCATTTAAGAGGAGGTAGCATAAAATTAATGATAAATAAAAATTTACATTGGAGCCAAATGGCGCACATCCAAATAGTCACTAAGGCAAACACCTAGTTGATTAATGGCAATGTTTGGTGGGTGCACGTTAGTTGATGACAAATGTTTTGTGATCACCAACTCAACACTCATTAATCTAATCAACAATTTTGACCAATTGTTGACACAATCCAGCCACCATTATTACAACCAAACAACCAATCTATTTACTCAAATTATAATTGAATTCCCTCCTTGGCATCTAGAAAGGGATTATCCTTCCTCTGAGGGGATGATCAAAGCTATTTAACCCCTATAGGGTGCCACCCCTATGACCAAGTTAGTCAACCAAATGTTTGAATTATTGAACCAATCAATGCATTCTTTATTTCTATAGTGAACAATTAAATCATCTATTGGAAATTTTTCGGTCTCACCAAAATCTAAGGGTTAACAATGTTATAAATTTTCACCTCAAAATTAAACATTGCTTCTCACTAACTATACATGGAACTCGCTCTCACATACATTTTGACCTGGCATGGTTATAGGGTCAATATGGAAGGATTTCAAGGTGTCACGGTCATAGAGATCGGGCTGGAAGATATACATATGCACGGTCGTAGGAACTGGTCGAGGGCTCCCAAAACCCTAATTCTGTGAAGGGTGCTACAGTATCTTTCCTGCTCACGTGTTTTCTCGCCATCGCCATCGCCATGTCCGTTCCTTTTAGGATTTGTGACCGAGGGATTGGAGTTTTGCCTTCGACCTGAACGTGGTTTAGGTGACGGTTTGTCTTTTCTTGTTGAATTCGAGAATTGGTTCATAGTCTGGGTATCAGTCGATTTTACAATGGTCAGATTCTTCGATGGTGGCATTCTGAAGTTGGAGGCCGTCTGTTTGGTTAGCTGAGGGGCGTCAGAGGAGCTCTCCAGGGTGTGTGTTAGAATCTAGTTTTCCTAGTTGGCGGAGATGATGTTGATTTGAACTCTCAATTGTTTGCAGGTAAAAAGCGACCGGCTGAAAATCAAAGAGGTTTAGGCCCTTGGCAAACGAAATCCCGTCGCGATGGGGATCGTCGAGAGGATCAAGGAGATTGAGTTCGAGATGGCTCGAACTCAGAAGAATAAAGCCACAGGTGCTCTTGATTTTTTACCTTCTGAATGCGTATTTCAACAATTAGGAAACCGAATCTCAGTCTTCTGGCACTGAGAGGAAAAGCCGTTGTACCAGGAAAGAGCTACATAAGCTGTTAAATTTGTTTCTCGTGATGATATTTGACATGGCTCAGGAATTTAAATCTTCTTTAATCTTCATTCGCCTCTGATCTTCAGCTCACTTAGCACAGTAGGAGCCTACATGTTGTGTATGATTCCTTACTGTGTTTGAAATGGTAAATTGATATTCGTGAAAGCGTTGTACTGGTCAATTTTGACCTATTCTAATTGAGAAGTGAGAACAAACGTATGTAATTTGAGGAATGACAGGAGCTGATTTTGAGATCACCTTGTTTACAGAGTATCATCTAGGGCAGTTGAAAGCTAAAATTGCCAAGCTCAGGACTCAGTTGCTGGAGCCACCAAAGGTTTCAATTCTACTTCGTGTTTCGTCTTTTCCGAGTTTTTTATCAGTAGGCGGACGAAGTCCACTTGTGAAGAGAACTTGGGGAGAAGTCTCATGTCTTTTGTGTACATATCTTGACGTGTAGGGCGCCAGTCAAGGTGGAGATGGGTTTGAGGTTACGAAATTTGGCCATGGTCGATGTGCTCTTATTGGTTTTCCAAGGTGTGGTTCGCAACATTGAGTTTAATGCAGTAATATTACCTTTGGCAGCGTAACGTTAATGAGTTAATCGCTGCAATTTTGGCTAATAATTTTATCACTTGAATTTAAATCACCAAAGAGGTTTCATTTGTACTCAAGAGATCCTTACTGAATATGCAGTGTGGGGAAATCAACGTTGTTGACTCTTCTAACGGGCACCCAATCTGAAGCTGCTGCATATGAGTTTACGACTCTGACTTGCATTCCTGGTATCATCCATTATAATGATGCCAAGATTCAACTTCTGGATCTTCCTGGTATTATTGAAGGTGCTTCTGAAGGAAAAGGTCGTGGGCGGCAGGCATGTATATGAATCCTACGTTAAAGTGGCTATTGACAATTAGTGACTTGGTCAATGTGCTGTTGTTAAATCCTTACTTTAGCAATCGCATCGCAGAATTCATCGTGTCTGATTTCCGTTTATTCCTAGCTCTTTTGGCAAGATTTGACTTGAAGGAGTTTATTAATGGCTGTAGTTTGCTGAAGGATGTTTACATGATGGTGTGCAGGTTATTGCTGTGGCCAAGTCTTCCGATGTTGTGTTGATGGTTCTTGATGCTTCTAAGGTGCATATGCTCATCCTACCGTCTGTATGAGAATGGCTTCGCTTTTACTGTATGTGCTCATAATTGAAGGACTTAACCAGCGACAGGGAACTTGAGCATTTTTCAATAATGGTGTTAGAGTAGATCAGCCTCAAAGGATTGTCTTCAGAGAATGACAGTTTCGAGATTGTCTACTTACTTCACATTGCACTTTCGTTTATTGAGTTTCACTTTTAGGTCGTATTTCTGTGTTGATTCTGATTGTTGGAGGGCAAGCATTTGTAATATAATCATCTATGTGCTGCAACAGAGTGAAGGCCACAGGCAGATTTTGACGAGAGAATTGGAAGCTGTAGGACTACGGCTCAACAAGAGGCCACCTCAGGTTCGTCAATCAGCTCTGGTCGGATGTAGGACAACCTCTTTAGAGACATTCGTACTTCAGTTTGTAAATTGTCTTGAAATAGTTGACGCGTTCTACAATCTCAAGGTATCCTTTTGATGAGATTTGTCCGCACTTTGAGTGGTATAGCAAGTGCAGTTTATTAAGGGTTATTGTGTGAAGGAGAGTTGGATATGCTTGCTCTTTGCAGATCTACTTCAAGAGGAAAAAGACTGGAGGAATCTCTTTCAACAGTACGATGCAGTTGACGCATGTGGACGAGAAACTCTGTTATCAAATTTTGCACGAATACAAAATTCACAACGCTGAGGTAATCTTCGTCATTGAATTCAATTGAATGAGTTTTGAGATCTTTTCGGATTCTCTGAGTTGCCTATAATTTCAGGATTTGTCTAATGATTATCGCTCTATGTTGTACGTCGTTTAGTGCTTATCTTATGAGTATTGTGCTGCTTTAATACTTTTAGGTGTAGCCACTGTTGCAGTAGAGATTTTTTTGCTGGAGCAGAGTGTTGCAGGTTCCTATTGTTAATTTGAAAGCATTTTGCTGCATGTTATCTCGTAATGCTACTAACTCTGACATTGCAGGTGCTCTTTAGGGAAGATGCTACAGTGGACGATCTAATTGATGTGATTGAAGGAAATCGAAAGTACATCAAGTGTGTATACGTGTACAACAAGATTGACGTGGTTGGTATTGACGATGTCGATCATCTTGCCCGTCAACCTAATTCAATCGTCATCAGTTGTAATCTTCAGGTGATAAGCACTGTCTCCCAGGATTCTTAGATGTTTCAAGTACTTAATGTTGGTCTGCTGTTACATATGCTGTCAATGAGGGTCTGTTTCTCATGTTGACGATTTTCCCGTCTTCCGGTTGTGTGTAGCTCAACCTTGACAGATTACTGGCCAGAATGTGGGATGAAATGGGACTTGTGCGTGTATATACCAAACCTCAAGGCCAACAACCCGATTTCTCAGAACCGGTTGTGTTGTCTACTGTAAGCATGCCACCTGCTGTACTCCCACTGCCACAAACTTCATTGTCGTTTATAAATTTCAATTAAGGTTCAACCAGGATGGTGTTAGTGTTGCGCTGAGTATTACCTTGTGTCCGGTGGTATGCGCACAGAAACAGAAAAGAGATTTTTCCCTCAGAACGACTTGGTGTATTATTAGCCTGACTGTTCATGTACATTAGTTATTTTTCATCCTGCATCTGGAATATCCTTTTGCATTGTTGGCACTTTCAGAAGGATGAGTCCGGTCCTTTAGATTCTGGGTTCCCTGATTTTGCTCACACATAATGTAAAATAAAAAATTTGTTTAATTACAGGATAGAGGAGGCTGCTCTGTGGAAGATTTTTGCAATCACATTCATCGTAGCTTATTGAAAGATATCAAGTATGTGCTTGTGTGGGGCACAAGCGCCAAGCATTACCCACAACGATGTGGCACTCAGCATGTTCTACAGGACGAAGATGTTGTTCAGATTGTGAAGAAGAAGGTATTTTCTTCGGTTCTCTTATCTACATTGACCAATGTTATCGCTTGCATGTCTTATATGTAAGACTAGTTTCTGTCTGTTGTACATGTTTATCGTCTCTAACCCAAGGGGAGAGACTTAGCAATGGTTTGAAAATGTAAAAAATATTTAAAATCTATGGTAGCCTGTTGGGCCCACCATGCCAAAGAGTGAATATCTTATGTCTTGTAGAATTGTGACGCGTGTGACATGTGACTCTAGTAATAGTGACATTCTACAATTGTCAATAAGGGTTTTTGAAGTGAGGATTATACCATGAGATTGTACTGAGGATTATATAGAAAGAAACATGAAAATTATGCACTTTTATTTGAGGCAGACACTTGCGATCAGCTGCTTACTTCTGTTTTTGGCACGTGTTTTTGCTGCTGCAGGAAGTGGAAGGAGAGGGTGGAAGAGGGCGTTTCAAATCCCATACTACAGGTCCTGTGCGAATTGCAGATAGAGAGAAGAAGGCGCCCCTGAAGCAGTGATGATTCAGGTCAATCCACGTTAGCGAGCTTTTAGAAGTCCTGCGTTTCCTTCTTCGGAAGCTAGTTATGAGTGTGCCTTCACTACATGATCAGGAAGAGAAACTTTGTCAAGGTCCTGTTCTCACAATTTTACACCATAGAGTTCCTGTAATATGAATTTCAAATGCCGGTGTAGTTTCTGTCCAGGTTGCGGTTATCAGCTGGGGGATTATTTCTAGTAGGGAACAGATGCAGAGTAATTGCCTCGAGTTCTTTGTCTCGATATTCTATCATACTTAGTAATTATGACTTTTGCAACGTATGCTGTGCGTCACCGGTGGCTTATGTTCGAACACTCTGATCTGCCAACGACATACGCCCAGATGCTCAAGCCTCTATGCCTTCAATGCTGATGCCCTTTTCTGAAATTTTACCTACTTTTGCTTATGGCCTTGCTTATGGCCTTGCTTATGGCCTTGCTTATGGCCTTGCTTATGACCTTGCTTATGACCTTGTACTTATATATATGAGATGTCTCTTAACCCTTAAAGGATGGTCCCTATGATCAAGGTAGTCACCAAAATGCTATAATTATTGGATCAATTGGTGCATTCTTTGTTTCTACAATGAATAGTCAAGTCATTTATTGGGTGTTTTTTGTCCTCATATTCATTTAACGGTTAAATACAACTTTAGTTTGCATCATGATGTGGTTTTTTTAGATCTGTTATATATAAGTGTATTTAATAATCAACCTTCATAATAGTTGCAACATCCTTTTTGTGTTATAAACATGTATATTCTTTAATTTGTTAGAAGTAAAATTTAAAACCAATAGTGCTTCCAAATTTCGGTTAGAATGTAGATGGATGAATATGTGACCATTTAAATGAAATTAGCAACACATTGTAAAATTATGTACTTGCTATAATACATAGAGTACATCCCACCATCCTCATAACACCCTTAAAGTCCCATTATCCTCTTGATGGACAAAATTGATTCTGGGTAGGTTCCTAAACTTTCAAATCTTGTCATGATTTTTTGAAATTTGTTTAAAAAATGTGCATTAGTAGAGCTTTGTGTGCAAGTAATTCTTTTCTTCAATTCAACATATCTTTCAAAAGTTACAACCATTTTTTGGAAAAATAGAGGTTGGCAAGCAAGGTGGGCAAGCTCGAATGCATTGACTTTAGACTAGGGCAATAGAGGGAAGCAATAAGGAAGATGGAAGGTGCGAGCTTCCAAATCGTCACTTAGAACTTATTGTTTTTTGTTTTTTTATAGTTTAAGCTAAGCTTTAAACACAAAAATCTTCCCAAAAGAGGATTATACCAAAATAGGTGTATTACATGCCAATATTGTATTTGGTCCAAAATAGAGTAAAATATCTAAAATAATCCTAAATCCTACATGTATATATAGCTTAGAACCCCTAAATGGTAAAAGTTGTAAATATTTAATGAATACCACCTAGAACGCTTAGACCTACTATCCATCTGTCAAATTGTGGCTAAAATAGTTCAAAGTGAACTCAATGATATCCCTAAGTAAATTCTCAGAGATAGATTTTAGTTCCTTAATTGTTCCAAGAAATAGTAGAACCTTTGATTATTGGCCTAATGGCAAATTTCATTAAAATGGCGGTATTCCATGTGCCATTTTCACACCTTGACATTAAGGACAAGTATACATTTCTAACATCTAGGCTAATTTTAGATTTCAAAAATCTAGGAATATCATAGATATTAGACTAAGTGGTTTGAAAAATTTAGAATTGTTATAGATTTCAAATATCTAAGAGATATGTATGTAGATTTCAAAAATCTAGTGCTGGTATAGATTCTAGTACAGAAAAAACAGTATAATATGTAGGGTCTGAATTGCTAAAAGTACCAAATTAATGGAATGTACTACCATTTTAATGAAATTGGCCATTCTAGCTATAAGTTTCGTAAACTCAACATCGACCAATGGAAGGCATCTATGATGGAATTGAGATGTTCTATGGTTGAAACCTTGTTAGAAATTCAACAACAAAATTGGTTTGCAAAGATTCCTTTGTGTGTGAAAGATTCTCTAGTCACTAATAATTATAGGAAATAACGAGGTTTTAATTAATGTCCTTCAAATGTGCAAACTAAAAATATGAGTCTGTAAATCTATTCAAGAATTCCATGAGAAGTTCCATAAAAATTCATAGAATCTTCTTACTTTCAAAAAACCCTCTTTCAAATGGTCAACTACTCAAACCAACAATAGAAAATTCCTAAAAATTACTCAGATTGCAATATAATCTTACAAAAAATTATTATAGAAATTTTATACTAATAACGCGTTGTGACACGTTTTAAGGCATTTTGATATCTAAAGTACTTGAACCACAAAGATTCTCCAATTCCCTTTAATTTGGAGATTTATTGTAAAGTTGATCAATATGCCAAGAACATACAAAATCAGAATGAGGCTATGGCGAGTCTTCATTTATACCTTTATACTACCTTTAAAGAGTATAGGCTATTTAGTTAAGACGTGGCAATCCATGTTTTTTGGGACATTGCTATTAGATATCACCTTATGTTTGGAAATGTCACTTGAGTTGCCTTAGTCTATGTCAACGTTATCTTGTTTATACAATAATGTCTTGGTGTCCATCCCAATATTTGCAGAAATCTACCTTCCCTTGCCATCTGACCTTTGACATTGTGATGTTTTTACTTACATAAGACGTTATTTAGCTAACATCAAGAAAAACTCCAATAATTGAATTTTTATCCCAATTCTGTTTAAACTTAGTGTTGGCTTTTCATGATTTTTTTGCAATGGAAAAATAGATGATGCATGCTTCATTAAAAATGGCCTATTGAAGTGAATGACACAATTCATTTGTGATTAAGAGTCTTTCTTCAAAAATTAGAGACCAACATAGAAGTAGAAAATCTTAAAATTTGAATGAAAATCTTAAATGATAGGATTACTATTAGGTAGAAGAGAGAGATGGGTTTCCTTCAGAAAAGTATATAAGAGCTCCTTTTTCCCTCTCAAACCATCCCTTCTTTGTGTTACTTGGCCCATGTTACTAGTAGATTTTGGCCAATTTAGCCAATTTCATTAGATGAAAATTGAGGGGTCAAGATGACTAGGAGTTATCATGTAGTGGAAAACAAACAAACTTCACTGCTACAGTGACATTGCAATAGTGCTACGTGGCCAAGACCTTGCCACATAATTTCTCAATTTTTTTTTCAACTTTTATTTGTATTTTAAGAATTTATTTTTTTGAATTTATTTATTTTGACTATTGGTTGTTTCTTCATTACGAGGAGAATAGTAAAGGGAATAGGCCTAAAATGACCATCTTTTGCCCTCAAATCCCCTCTAATGTTTGTCAATTTGGATTTTTTGGAGCCATTGTATTCATTTTTTGTTGATTTTGGAACTTGCTTAGAAGGACAGATATGATAAGCATTACTAGGAGAATTTAATAGTTGTAGAATTCAAAATATTTCTTGTAATCATTTTATATATGGATATAAAGCGACAATTTTATATATATTGGCACAAGAAGGATTCAATTTTCCTTTGTCCCACTATAACTATTCTTATGTCTCAAATCATTTTCAATTGTTAAAAAATGTTTACATGTCACAAATCCAATATATATGAGAAGAAAAAGGCTATGCTAGGACACAACAAAATGGGATATATTAGATGGTTTATCAATGCAATACATAACAATTGCAAAAAACTATAGAATGTGGATAAATTTTCTATCATAAACAAGATGATGATCCAATATAAGGGCATTTATTGCCTAGTATGACACTATGTGCTTCAAAAGCTTCATAAATGGGGCTTGCAAGTATAATACTTCATAGATTCCAAGTCTATATACATTCAAACTTTAAAGTTTATTATGGAAAAGATCTTATTGTCCAAAAAGAGGCACATCCATGATGCTTTGCAATTTGTGGGGAAGCATGACTTGGGCTCAACTTAGTTCAATGTTTTGTATTACCAAATTAAGGCAAGGGGTTTGTAATTATCATAGACAAATGTTTAATTTTTCAAGCATAGTCTTATTCAAAGATTTATTGAACAAAAGAACTTATGCAACTAGTATGATATAATCCAATTTGATAAGACTCCCAAAAAGTATTGAAAAATATGAAAGTGTGTTTAAGAAACAAACAAGGTACATTAGATTAGAAGATGCACAAATTGAGGTAAATGAATTATATTTTGTAGATAGATAAGAAATATGTGTTTATCATTTCACTCATACAACACCAATTTAACTCCCATCAAAATTTCTAGCACTCTTAATACCTAGTCAAAATAGTTCAATTTATAGGGATATTCAAACTTTGCGAATGTACCTCAAATACAAAACACACATGTGGGGTATAGATGTGGTGGATCAATTGCAAGATTCATACACATGTCAAATCCAATCACACAAGTGGTAGTATAGGGTGTTGTTTTTTCATGTAGGCACACACAATGTAAATATGTATGTCGCATATTTGTACACCCACATGACAAAGAATCTTCTTCATTGCTTGATGGTACACTTGCAATTTTGAACTCAACTATATGAGGCACTAGTAGAAAACTAGTTGAAGAAGAGATGCATAGAATTTTCAAATCCACCTTGTTGCAAGTGTATTTGTTGATCTATTATCTAGCATTGACTAATATTTTAAATCTATGTGTGGTTTGCAGCAACATCCAATGATCTATAATAAGACCCAAGACTTATTACATGTAGTAAGATAATAAGTTCATATATTGGAAGAAAGGATGCTTCCAAATATCATAGAAGGATCCATTGAGATGGTGGTCAAAATGTGAGTCTATTTTTTTTTTTATGTAAAGAAATTAATTCCCTAATATAATTTATATAAAGATTTTCTTATTTTCTAATTTATTTCTACCATTTGTCTTTGTATTCAATTTATTTTGTAGTTCAATGTAAGAAATAATAGTTAATTCTTTTCAAGTGTTTTTTGAGTTCCCTATGAATAAACTATAGATTTTGGAAGACTTATTAGAAATTCATATGAGGTTTATTATTTGAAAGTCTTTGATTTGAGTAAATTTGTTACATATAGCAATTCATTTGTTTTGTCCTAATAGAAAATGAAATAGGCATCACTAGAAGGAGCATGTTTTGTTTTTTTAATTTTCCCACAAGCCATGCTTTTATGTCAAAAATTACATCCATTGTAACATGAAGATGTTACTGTGGACATAATTGTTGAAACAAAACACTACTTGTTATATTAGATGTTTAGAAAAATCCATCAACTTAAACATGGGTTTTGGGTGTATGTCAACATGTGGCATAGCTAGCATATGGCATTAGAAAAAATTTGAACCCTCCAAGAAGCCTTTTAATTTTGACAACACTCTAATGTATAGAGCGGCTAGATTCAATCTTAGATTTGGCATATTGAAATGAGTGTGAGATGTATCTACCTTGCATAACTATCTTGTTGTACAAGAGCTCATCCATCCATTAAATGTAGTATCCCAAAGATTAATTGTAAGAATCCAATATTGGGCATTAGCCTATTTTATGATTTAGGCAAGATGTGTACAATTGCTATGTTCTTAGCATTCTTGTGTGGAATTGCATGTGAACTAAGGATTTCTTTGTGATTGTCTAATTACAATACATTAGGTTCATAGGAATTATAAGATAGAGTTTGGAAATCACTTTGTCAAGAATGTAATTCAAAATGATTGTAACCATGATTTACAATAGGAGTATGAAAGATTACAATTAAATTCACACAATAAACAATCAATTGGCCCTAATGGCTTCTACCACAACTCCTACTCCAAACATCTACCAACCCCAAGAACTCATGAAAACCAATTGCCACCATAGCACATACACTACATATAAGAATTCAACACCATTGGGATTTACATATGAACCCAATTGAACCCTACCAAAAAGTGAGCAAAACACCCATAGGCACCACCAAATGCCCCTAAAGCCAATTCCAATTAACCTAACTTAAGAACAAATTGACCTTATCCAAGAAGTCAAATAATCTTATAAAGATAAGATTTCTATGGAGTTGGTAGATTCTTGTCATCTTTTGCAAGAATGATCATATTGTAGAAATTAAAGTATTTAATTTCAAGAGAAATTTTTTGTTTGCTAAATCAAGAAAATTTCATTGCATGTTTTGATATAAAGCCCAATATTTGAACAAATACATTTTTTCATATGATCTTTCAATTGAGGAATGTTTCATGTCCAAATGTGGAAAATCAATTGCTTAGAAGCTTTGAGTACAATAAGTTTTCAAATTCATAGGCTAATTCATGAGGAGAACAACCTAGCAAGAGATAAGCTTTAGTATCTTAGGAGGTGCAATATTTGCAATGTTATATATCTTCTTTCAATGTTGGTTCATTTTCTTATCAACTTGATTTGACTTCCCAACCAGGAATTTGAATTTGAATGGGGCATCTCGGCCCATGTGAATTTGCACCTCATGTCAAAGGTAGGATATTTGTCAATCCAATTCAACTTCAAACTTTGATTGCTCAAGAAGATTTGAATCCATTATCTCATGACAAAGATCAACAAAGGTAACATCAAGTTAGTGCTCCATTTGAATCCACAAGGGATCTTTCTACAAAGAAAAAATTGACATACAAAGTTTGCCTTATCAAGTGGAAACAAAAAACAAGTGATGGACAATTAATGATGCATCAGATGATATCACCAACATTAACGGTCTTTGACTTCCATCCCAGATCCATCAAGTTGGCAAACACTTTGTTGTTCATGTTTGGGATCATACTAATGCAAATCAGTGGACAAAGACATGGTGTGGCATGAACCATTGGATGTGAGACCATAGCAAGCCAATATTGAACTTTATTGCAGCCATAAAATCCAATTGCATCTTCATCTGAAATGTCTTTGATTTTACTATGTCCAATAAGGCCTAGAATGTAGAAGAAAACCTGCATAGTTGAATTTTGTCCAACTCTCTATAATTGGTGGACATACATCCAACAATAGAAAAACACACTATGATCATATGACTCACAAGCGCTTTGATCATGATGGATCACCGTACCAATTTTTACATCCATCCCTACGACAAAGTCCAATGATTGACCCAGTCATTAAAAAAGCTTGGAAACAAATCTACATCAACAATCATATATAACAACTACTAATTATTATGTCAAAAGCATTAAGTATAATCTACTTTTCAAATATTGAACAAGGAAAAATTGTATGCATACTAATTAATTGTCCATTTTGTATATAAAACATGACAAGGTGCAAGGACATTAAATTATACATACGTAACAAATTGATCACCAAATAATGGATATAAAATAGGTACAATCATAGATAAACAATTAATATGTGATCAAGTGCAATTGTCAATTGACATATCCCTTAGAATGAAAAATGTCCAAAACATGTAAGGTTCTTTTGGTGGCTTATGTAAAGTTTGACATCTCCCTATAAGAAACCCATGTGTTAGATGACGGATTTTAGGTGACATTTAATGTAACAACCTATATTTTTATGTGAACAATAATGTCCGCCATAACATCAAGATGTTATGGCGGACATTATTGTTCACATAAAAATATAGGTTGTTACATTAAATGTCACCTAAAATCCGTCATCTAACACATGGGTTTTTAATAGTGTCTATACTAGTACCACAAGTCCAATAGTCTAGATGATCACAGCTCCTTGCACTTGAATTTTTCTAAATTTTCCACTTTAAAGTAAAAAAGATATTAACAATTACCAATTTAATACCACATGGAAATTGCCAAAAGTTTCTTAGATGATTGTTTGTACTAGGAACAAGGAAAATTAGGGAAAAGAAATACCATGGTTATCCAATCAATGGTATAAACATTCTTTGTTGGCAACTCTACAAATACAAATACAAATCTACAATATAAAAATGTCTATTTACGTAAAAACATAATATCTATACTATGGTAATTTTGATTCATTTGATAAATAGAGCTTGTTATGTTTAAATTTCACAAAATATAATGCTCTAAAGTACATGGCTTTAAAGAAAACTAGCATAGTATCTTTAAGAACTTACTATGACTATGTGTACAAAAGGTAGGATTTCAAAATCAAAATTCCATACACTGATAAATTTAATCAAATTTCTAACTAATCAAATTGGTAATTAAGCTTTAGGACTCTTCCCAACTTCATCAACTTTTGATTCCATAATCTATCAAATAGACTAAAGATTGAACCCCAAGATGAGCCTTGCTTAAAACTAGGCAAGTAAATTAAATTCTCCAATGCCTAGAAAATATTCTATATCCATAGTACAATTCACTACACTTGATTTCCATGTGAGTACTTCTACATCCGCATCAACACCAACATTCAACAATATTGGAAATAAAGCACCTTAAACAACTCAATAGAAACATCAACAATACCACAGTTTTACAACTAGACTTATTCACTTCCAAACTCATGAAATTGACTATTTTTATACTTGACATTGCAAGAACAAGTAAACTATGTTGATCCCTACCACACTTGTGCACTGACAATGAGTGTGTAATTGATTAAGCAAAATTTGCTAAGGCTTATATATATGATGAACTTTGACTTGTGAGATCAACCTTCTTTTATTAGAGAGCTCAAAGGTTTGGACTTGTGCCTTCTATAGAAACTATTGGCTATATGGATTGTATCAAGCTAAATTCCACCGCAAAGAAGAAAAAGTGTCCAAATTCAATGTCATCTAGGAGCTATAAGTGCTTATTTAACCACCTTTGGCAAATATATGAGCACAATCAAGTTCTTGTATTGAACTTTTGTCCTAATGGGTTCTTAATTAACGTCAGTCTATTGTGCCTTTCAAAAAATGAATATTTTCTAAGTTCCTAAAGTTCTACAAATTCACAAGAAATCACCAAAAACTATCCTAATTGCAAAAACTAATCCTAAACAATCTAAAGTTTTTAGGCTACAATGGTCTTCTAATAAAAATATTTGCATTTTAAATTTAATCCCTCTAAGTTGTATTTCAAATCACACCATTTCCAAAAACATATGACTTGCAAGATTTGGATGTTGCTACAAAAAGTTATGACTAGATGAAGTTTGAACTTTTAAGAGTCTGTCTAAACTTCATCTACTCTTTAGAACTCTTTTCCTATTTCAATTGATCTTGAATTTTGGACCCTGGCTTTAAATTACTAACTTCTATTCATGTTCCAAGTTTGGACTTGAATGGACCATTTTCAAGAAATTTCATCCATTTTTTGACCTAAACTTCATCCTTCTATAACTATTGAAGTTTTGGGTATTTTATTGAAATTGAAGTAGTTATGGACTTCCCTAAGTTTTTCTATTCAATTCTAAGTCAAATTTTCTACTTTGTTGTCTTTAAAAGGTTTTAAATTCTACTTCTTACCTTATTTTTAAGACTCAAGACTTCTGTCAATTTATTAATTTGAGACTTTTGAGTTTGTTTCCTTGTAGAATCAGATTTAAACTTCCCTAAGGAAAGTTATGAGTAGATGAAATTTGACTACTAATCAATATTTCGAAACTTCAACTTCTATTTTCTACTAATCTAAAATTCAAAATCCACTTTTGTCTTCACTTTTGATTCTAAATTTCTAATCCTATCTATATTTCTGTTCTTCTTCTTCTTGATTGAAATTGACTAATTTTCATCCAATATGACTCCTAAACTTCACCTGCTGATATCTTTTATAATTTGATTCTAATTTCTATGTGTCATACATTTTTAAAAACATCTAAACAAACTTTACAAGATTTTCTATTTGAAACTTGGGAAAAAACTAATCTTAGCACTCACTTGCACTTGGATTTTGGCTTTGTTTTTAAATGGCTAATTTGGATAATTCAAAAGGAAAGGAAAGAATTAGTAACTCACCTCAAAGTGCACCTCATCTAAGAGGTGGTCAAAAACGCCTTCAAACTCCATTTCATTTTCTATGTGTGGATATTCTTTGTAATTTTGGTCACTACTTAAAGTTCCAAATATAGCAAATTCTTTAAGTTTTAATTTCTTTCCCTTCTCTTCTCCTCTTTACTTCCACACTAATCTATATAAATTATTTAGGTTTCAAAGATTGACTTTAGACAACTAAATAATTGCTTCAAATTCCCAAAAGATAATTGACTTTTGAAATCCTCCTATTTCTTATCCAAGTCAATTAGAATTCAATTTACATTCAAATGGTATAATTTGATTCTCTAAGATTTTCACCTAATTCTATCAATTCCTAAATATATCTTCAACTTCTAAACCATCCTTTCATTCCATCAATTGCAACGTGAGTGTCAGAAGTTCTATTTATTAGTTTATCTAAGTGTCTCTTCTTGTCCTTAAGCCTCTCTTTTCCTTCTATGGTTGATTTGTGACAATGAAAAGTTTGATTAAGTGAGGTTTATCTCCTACTTTTTTCTCTCTTCACCCTTCTCTATACTATTCCTACTTCCATTCTTCAATTGTTAGTTCCAAAAAACAATTTTTATATGTGGATTTTTGTCAAAGAAATTCAATGTTTTGACCATCGAACTTGTCTAAGGCCTTGGCAGTCCAGCATTAGTTTAACTCACAACTCAATCAATTCACGTGGCTGCTCCTCGTTCGTCGGGACCCCTTTTAGTGCTTGATAACAGGGTGGTTGCATGACAACTCCCAATTGGCTAGTCCTTCTTCCAATTGCTACCTCTTTATGAGGCTTGTCCACCTGGTTTTGAATTTTTTCGGAGCTCCAAACTTCTTGAATTAGTTGGGGCTTCTTCGACCACCAATTCAATAATTTTGGATATTTTAGAACACCAAGGGTCAATCATTGGGTGTTAGATGCTAGAAACTATTGTAATTTAAAACTTAAAGGATGGACACTAAGTTTGAACTAGTGAACTACTAATCAAACTCCAACTTGGAATGTTTTTTGACCAAGGTTGACAAGACAGTCGGACGTTTGGGATGTTCGGACGCAGACGCTGTGTCCACAGCGTCCGCTGACATTCGCGGATGCCGTCCGCCCCATCCGCCTATCCCCCCGTCCGCCCGGTTACGGCTGTCCGATTGACACACGGACTGATCTGGTCCGCAAGATCTGGACATCCGCCTCAGGTCGTTCGCCCTGTCCGTCCGCCCCGCCCTGCTTGTCCGCTTTCCGACGGAGGGACGAACGCTGCGTTCGCTGGCGTTTATGAGGACAGACGTCCGGACATCCGGGTTACGGACGCCTTTTTCAGGCGGACGTAGAGATTTGTCAACCCTGTTTTTGACACTAAGACTTTGGGAGGCTAAACTTTGAGTTGTTTCCAATACCTTTTGGAAACCAAACTTTGAGACTTAAAACCAAGGGAAATCAAAGCTTTGCTACTTTGAAATATACTATATTTAACTACTTTTGGACTATTCAATGAATTTTAGACAAAACATCATGAGATCTCACAATGATAACATTGGAAGATCTCTAGGTATTTGTAAAGATCTTCGAATGCTTTGTACTAATTTCGTGATGTTTTACACTATTTTATGATGATCATTTTTTTCTTCCAATGACCATTATTAATTTTGAAATCAAAATTCCAAAAAGTAGTTAAATGATGCATGAGTGTTTTGACAAAATTATAGTATTTCTAGACCTGTTGAAGTCAAGCTTCATTGTATTTTGAAAAATCACAAAAAATATGGAAACACCTATAGGATTTGAAGTCAAAATTTGTCATACTCTGGAAAATCACCAAAATCAAGACAAATTCACAGGTCAACTTAGGTGTTTAGTAAACAACCACAAATAAATGTGTTAGAGTAAAGAGGTTAGTACAACCACTTGTTAGTTCAAAAATGTAACGCAAACAAGTTAGTACAACAACACCTAAATCTAGGGGAATTCTCAATTAAAAAATTTTCCACTTAGAAGTTTAGAAGTTTTCAAACATAAACTAAAAGCCTCCTAGAGTAGCATCACTAAGGTACAATGACGGGTTGTTCATGGATTAGTACAACCAAATAAACTTAATCAAAACTACAATAAAGTTGGTGACAATAACTCAAACAAGTGTATACAAGAGATAACATTGAAGGGACCTCAATATCCTTCAAACAGAGCTTGGAAAAAAACAACGACAACAACAACAAATAATAATTAGCTTAGGTTCTTATTTCTTAAGTAGGTATAAAGAAATAAAAATATACCTAATTCATGCCTCATTCCAATTTTGTATGCTCTTGGTACACCGATCAACTCCACCATAATCTTCAAAATTATTGATCATAGAAGAATTTTGCCAATTTGGAATCTTTTAGCTATAAAAATGTCTTGAAACTTGGTAGGGCGTGTTATTAGCATTAAAGAAGCTAGTCTAATTTCTAGTAAGATTTAAACACACCTCAAGTGATTTTTGTGAATTTTCCATTATCATTTGTGGTGGTTGACCATCTACAAGAATATCTTCTAACTACTAGAAAATTTTGGAATTTTTTGTAGAACCTTCTATAGAATTCTACAAAAGCTTTGCAAGCTCATATTCTTCCTTCACACATTTGAAAAAGGAGAATCAAATCTTGCTATCTCCTTTAATTTTTGGTAAATAGAAAATCTTTTACATGGAGGAAATTCTTAGCAAACCAACTTTGCTATTGGACTCCTAATGTAATTTTCACTTAGAATCACTATATTTATGTTGTAAATGCCTTCTTCTAGTCCATTTGAGATTTTCTCCACCTATAGGCTAGCAATTGGGGTTTCTATTATTTTGTCAATACAATAGGAAAATTGAAACTTCTCTTTGGGATTGACTAAAGGTTCTCACAAATGTTCCTTTGGACCAATTTAGCCACGTTCTGTCACATGCAAGGCATGTTTAAATAATTTGGATATTCTACTAAACTACTATAATATGTACACTTTCCAAGTTTCTACCCTATTTACATGTAGGATTTGAGTTTAGCTTAGGAAAAACACACGATTTAGGATCAAGTACTATATTGGCATATGGTATACCTATTTTGGCTTTACATTCTTTTTAGGGCTTTTTGTATAATAAATTGCACTCAAAAGACTAACAAATGAAAAAAACAACCAATGAGTTCCAAGTGACAAAATGAGAGCTTATAGGAGACAACCTTGAAGTGCATTGGAACCACCACCCACTTGGCCAATTAATTTTGTGCATTGTGGAGAGTTATTGACTTGATGTGGTTAGCAAAAGGCATTATACAGATAAAAAAATTGGGAAACAAAAGTTTAAGAGTCAGAATTCTAGTAGTCGATCCATTTCTCATGATATAGACTATTCTCTTTTCCTTTAGCAGGAGATGAGCAATGATTAATCATGGCACAATTTCCAATGCAATTGTAGCGCATTACTATTGGCTACAAAACTCACAATATTGTAACGAACCTTTGGTTGATTTTGCAATTAGTCTTTGGTCAAAAATAAAAAGGTCTATATCACTATTTTAGGTCAAAAAAAATCTTCAACTAAAAAATTCATAGTAATCACATTTTGTGTAATAAAATTTAAAAAAAAGACAAAATCCTTCCAAATTCTATTTTTATACATGGAAAAAATTATGAATTCAAAAAACTTGCATTCCAAATATGTGTAATTTTTTTTTAACAAATGGGAGAACCCACTTTTAAAAAAAAAAGTCATGTACGAACAATCAAAAGCAGACAAGCTAGAGGTTGGACAATGAAGAGAGAAAGAGCACTAACAGAAAAGGAGATAAATAGAAAGAAAAGCCTAAAAAACAAAACGGTAGAGAGGGGGGCCCTCTCGATTCTAGCAAACTAAACTACTAGAGCGGGTGGTAAGCAACAAGGAGTGAAGTCAAGTGCGATCGAACTAGGTCCAGATGGTAGTAGCTTGCTATGGACGATTCTGTGACCCTTCTTGCGCCTTAATAAAAGTTGCATGTCCTGAGTCTAGCAATGTGTTCCAAAGTACTTGTTGGAATAGGCCTCGGGGCCATTAGGATTGGGAAAAAACTTTGTGATTTGGAGCAATCCAAATAAGCTACAATGAGGAGCCGTGCAATAGCGACCACATGGTATATAGATGAAGAAAATGATATGGAAGGGACGAGTCGAAGATGTAGAGATTCTATCCAAAACGGGAATGGGGACCCAACTATGGGTGGTCACCATGAAAATGGTGGATTACGGATTGAGTATAGTCCCATACTTCAGTGGCTAGAGGACAAAAATAGAATCTATAAAGGGGAGTTTCTTCTTCCTTGGAAATGCAACAGTTGCACCGAGTGTCGATACATGGATTGACTTTATTTCTCTATGAGTGAACAACAACCGTATTGTGCCAGATGGACAACATAAAAGCAACTTCTTTTGGGGACCTAGTCTTAGACCATACTTCCTTCCAATTAGGTGAGAAGGTGGAAGGGAGAATACTAGGCCACTTCAAGTGGATTGGACATTTAAGTTGGCACGGTCTGGTCATGAGCTGTCAACTGGTTGCAGTTGTGTAAGACATTAGTGGGATTCTGGATCTCCATTGCCATTTGAGGGGATTGAATGATAAGGTATGAGTGATGCCCACATAAAAAGGTTGGGTTGCCTGCTTTGACTTTTCTGTACGTCAAGGATCCTAATCTTGCAAATGAATCTAGTGTGCAAGAGGGGGAAGGAGTCATAAAAAAGAGCTGGTAGGAGGTGGAGTTGACAGTGGCTATGAGTGTGTAATGGAGTAGGGAAAAAATTTGAATTGGGGCCAGAGGAGACCTTAGTTCAGGGCCGAGAGCTCTCTAAGTGAAGGGAGCTCTCTAAGTGAAGGTTGGTTGGGAGCTGCGGTATTAGGGAAAAATCTAAGCCATTTTCCGTTATTAGGGTGGGTGAAAAAAATTGTAAGTATGGTTTTTCAGTCATTAGGAATGTTGGATATTAAATGAAACCATGGGACCCGATTTGCTTCAAGAAGGTTGAACTTGGATGAGAAAGCGTTCCATATGCAGAAATCTTGAGCATGAATATCCCGAATATCTGCAATCATTTTCATACCTTATCTAGCCAAAAGTCTTGCCTTCTGCATGTCGAAGTGAAAGTTTGAGCCGATGTAGTAGGATGACCACCATAGACTTGTGGAGAGGACCTCATTTGCATTTGATGGTAGAACATGCTCGATGCATTGAGTGACTTTTTTCCATGGTGAGGTAATACGATTCCATATTTTGGAGCCTCTTGTAATAGAGTACTTGGGTGTTATGAGCCATGTATGGTTAGGGAACCAGTAACCCTATGAGGGGTGAGGTTTCATCTTGTTTAATCTGTACTATAGCAAAACCTTTAGGTTGAAGATACCTGGCTCAATGGTGAAAATGATCCATTTGGTAAGAAAGGTTGTGAGAGAGACCTTTGAGTTTAGAAGTTTAAGTCCACCTATCTTTTTTAGAAGACAACAGTCATCCTAGTTGACCTTTGCACGGGCAGCATGTTCACTCTTATTCCAAAGGTAGTTGCATAGTCTCTTGCGGATGGATCTGATGGCTTGAATAGAGCCACTCTAGATTGCAATAAAATAGTATAAAGTTGACAATAGAATAGTGTTGATGATGATGGCACGTCTTGCTAGAGATAACCTTTGGGTGGTCCAATAGGTTAATTTCTTGGATATCTTATGTTGGAGAAAATCATCAATATCTTGTGTCTCAAAAGTGATGCCAAATGGGGCACCAAGTAATTTGGAGATTGAACCAGGTAGATTCAAGTCAATCCAAATTGGATCACCTAGGGAGGTAGTGGTGATGATGAAAACCAATAATCAATGCTCTTGGTCCAATTGATTATCAAGCTTGTTGCCAAGCAAAATCTCTGAAGGATCGTGATGGTATTGCCAAGGATCAATTCTTCTCCCTTGATAGAAAGGTTGGTGTCGTCTGTTGTAGATAAACTTGGGTTGTCATTTAAAATCAAACTCCAAGCTAATAGTAAAAGTTCATTCCTAGGGAGACTAATATAATAAAATTGCTTCTATTTGAATTCTTAATAGAGTCATTGCAATTACAGAATTTTATAGGAAATATGTTCTTTAACCACATATGCAAATGTTTTTCCTCACACAATGAAGCTAATTGCTAACTCCCCTCTTAAAGGCCACAAAGGTTAGGAACTCTCCCAAATTGTTTATTATTTTCTTTATCTTTTTTTTTTCATTCTTTAATCTTCACAAAACACATTTCATTCTTCCAACTTGTACTTCCGACTTGGATTTGATAAACTCCTTAATCGGACAGCCTTCATCAACTTGGATCAACCACCACAGGTACAATTTAAAATGAATCACGACTTTTGCAAATTGGTCTTGCTTTCCGATTTGGGAATCAACATAATCTTCTCTACCAACTTTGACTTGACAACTCCCATGTCCCAACTTGATTTCATGAATCCATGGCATTGACAGAACTTGCATTTTTACACCCACCAATTTGGAATCAATTTTTATATCTTAAAAATTTCCATACTTAACCAATTATTTCCTAATTGTCTCTCTCATTCATTCATTACATACATACTAGACTTATACTGTTATTTGGTAAATGCTACACATAATTTACAGACACAACTCGGATACAATCACAGACATTCCCAATTCGATTTGCACATATTATTTATTCATAGATTATAAATCGACTAGGCAATCACAAGACAATATTTAGATGTTATTCACATGCCGACTTGGACCATTGCAATTCTAACTGTAAACATCTCAACTAAAATTCAAACACAAATTTAATTCACTCAACAAATTTACAATTTGGACACTCTAAGATAATATTACAACGACATTTACATATATAATTTGGATCAATCATTAAGCACTTCACATCACAATCCACACCAATTCAGTTGAAATACATTTTCATTAAAATTCCGAATTGGTGATTAAATCACTATTACAGATTTTACACTTTTGTTCATTATCAAAATTCATTATCTATCTATTAAGCTCTAATCAACTCTCCAGTTAGTAAATTCTAGTGTCAACATTTTACAATTTCCAACTAGGATTTGCAAATCTCCTTAGCTTCAATTAAACTTCACTTCCATACTTCTACAAGTTAAGCACTTAACATACACTTCTCCAAATTAAATCTCGACTTAGATAAATTCAATTTAAAATCCTCACATTTCTGCACATCAATTGACTGCCACACAGTGGCACACAAACATATCTCCTACTTAGACACAAATAGACTCATTCAACTCACTAATCCAAACTTGGACCACATAGACACTTTCCAACTAGGAAATCACACATAAACACAAAGAAACACAAACAAATACTAACAAATATAAACACAAAGAATGCAGACACAACAAAACAAATTACACAGCCTTGACCGATTGGAACTCACACTGGACTTCATTCGACAGTGGGTGAAAAAAATGACTCCAAATTGGGACCTAATAGGACTTGCAAAGATAGTTACCAAATTGAGAAAGATAGCCAACTAACATTGACCTCCAATTGGGATTTTACAAGACACCAACAATAACAAAAAATCCAACACCATCTATTGGCCATTCATCCAATTCAGTTGAAAATACAATTGACTCAAACTTGAATACTAACCTAGTTGGCATCCACTATTGACTATTGATTCACCAACTCAGCATTGAACTCCCGACTTGGAACTTAACCAACTACTTACTAGATAGCAAAAACATTCCCATTTGGAACTAAATCAGTAACCAAAACACTCAATTTGGACACTAGAAAAAATCATTTAATCATCAAAAAGCCTCAAAATGTCCTTCAATTGACTCAAAAAAAAATACAAGTCTTAGTCCTATTCGGTTATCTACATCCGCATATTGGAAAACTAACTGTTGAAGCTCGCTGTCAAGGAGGAGTATACTATGAATGTTGTCCAATCTTTGCTCTTGAGCTGCAACTATAATAAGTGATTTTCCAACAAGTAGAAATAGATAGGGAGCGAGAAGGCAACCCTATCACACCCCACGCTAAATGGAAAATGATGGAGTGGCGTGTCCATTTAGCATTACGGTGGTTGAAGCATCTTTCAAAAGCATCTGTACTAAGTGTGAGAATGAATTGGGAATCCCTAATTTGCTCATGACTTGAAAGAGAAAATTCCAAGAGAATACATCAAAAGCTTTAGTGAAGTCAAGCTTGAAAAAAATCAAGTCTTGATTCAATTTTTTGGTCCATTCTACAATTTCATATTGGAGAAGGATGTTGCTAAGGATGTGTTGGGATGGGAGGAAGGCAAATTGCTCTGGGCTAATAACTTCCCAAAGCAATGATTGGAGTCTAATTTGGAAGGCTTCAGTAATAATTTCATAGGAAACATTTAACAATGTAATAGGCCTCCAATTAGTGAGATCAACTTTGTCTCTAGCTTTAAAAATAAGAGTGAGAGTTCCTAAAGTCATATCAAGAGCAAGGTGTTCAAGGTCAATCGAGTCCTGTATCATGGTGGTGAAGTCATTGCCAATGAGATCCCAAAATCGGCAGAAAAAATCCGTAGTAACTCCATCCGGCCTTGGGCTACGTCTAGATGCCATGTGGGACAAGGTGCTATATAGCTCGTCTTTGGACAAGGGCACAACAAGCTGTTAGGCTATATCAGGGGAGAATTTATTGTAGACGCATGCAAGAATCACTTTTGTGTTGTCAAAAGTCTCCTAGCTCCTAGTAGGTTGGGAGTATAGCTTTGAGTAAAAGTTAGTGCAGATTAGGTCAAGGACTTTGTTGTTGAACTAGACTTCACCTAAGTCATCTCTTAGTTCGAGGATTGATGAGGTTGGTCGAGACTTGTTCACTACTCTAAAAAACTATGCGGAGAGTTTATCTTAAAAGAGTCTCCAGCAAGTGCATGAGCGGATCTTGCGTCCAATTTTTTTCGATTTGAGGTCTATGAAGTGGGACTGTAGGAATATGACTTCCTCCTACAGCTGAGCGGAGAGGGTACTACAACTGGCGGATTTTAAAGTCTAGAAGCTCGCACATAACTTCTTCCTGCTCTTTCAAGCTACGAGATCATTTGATACAATAGCCATGGTAAAACCTCTTGATTGCTTTGAGTTTCTTGAAAAATGATGTTGTGCTAGGGGTGGCTAATCAAATCTCACAAATTGTTTGATCAACATCTTCAAGGTGGGCTGATGACGTTACCCATTAGTTAGGGTAGGGCGAAGGGTTGGCAAGTTGTAGTATCATCAAGACAAGGGAGTGGTCGGATTGAGTATTGTCTCCACAAATCTTGTATTCTAGGATTTTCCTGGAGTAGGTAGTAGAATTTGGAAATACATAAATTTGATCTAGCCGTGCCATGATTCTAGAATTGTCTTGTCTTGCATTGTCTGAAGAAAATGAAAGGGAAGGGAGGGTAAGTAGGTATTCGGAGATGTAGAAGGAGTTTTTCATGCTGTTGAAGAGAACCTTTTCATGCAAAGGCATGGTCTTGCCACATGTGCTAGACTTGTCACAACGGTATTCCACCATGTTAAAATTGCCCAACAGGATCCATCTGCACATATTTGGGAGTTCACATTGCAGTGATTCCCATAATATGCGTCATAAGTGTGGTTCGTGCAAGGCGTAAATGTAGGCAAAGCCAAGGTCGC
The DNA here is from genome assembly GCA_963969395.1 of Pseudoscleropodium purum. Lineage (NCBI taxonomy): Eukaryota > Viridiplantae > Streptophyta > Bryopsida > Hypnales > Brachytheciaceae > Pseudoscleropodium > Pseudoscleropodium purum. The sequence continues at coordinate 1,775,878 of OZ017802.1, forward strand.
CTCCAGGAATGCGTTGTAGAATGAACTAGTGAATTCTGCCTCGGAGAAGGGATCCAGATTGAATGACAAGCTTGGCTCATCAAAGAGATATCAAGGTGGCTACCCCACCTTTGCCTGCATTGTTTCCATTTGGGGTGTAGCTAGGCTCGGCGTCAATACAAAAGCAGGTAGCCTATTTCCAGAGTGACCTCCCAAGGTTGCAAGCATTAGTCCCTCTAAGTTTGTGTTCTTGGAGAAATAAAAAGTCAATATGGTTTTTCAAAATGTAGTGATGGAGATTATCTATGGCATGTAGGTCGTTGAGACCTCTAATGTTTTGGAAAAGGAGGCGTAATTTCATGGAAGGATTGGTTTGAGAGAATGCCTAGTGCTTCCTACATAGTTGAATGAGTATGTTGGGCGAAATCCCCATGTGGCTAAGTTGCCAAGAGCACTAGGTAGCAATTCAAGTCTAACTTGAGATGGGGGAAGAGGAGGACCTCGTGGATGCTTTGATATCTGAGATGGAGATGTCGCCACCAATTTGCTAATGACTGTCTGATGCTCCAACATCCAACCATAGGGAAAGAGAGCCGGATATGTGGTTGAAGAATGAAGACGCAGATGGCTAAAGAGGTGTTGTTAGCAAATGTGGGGGATGATGGTCAGACATGTTCCCTTTCAATAGTTGGATTGGGAAAGGTAACTAGAAGGGTATCACTAGCACAATATAGATCTAAGTTAAGGGGGAGAAGATCGGGGTACATGTGTGGGCTGCTGGAAGGGGGATGTTGTGTGAGGGTAGGAATAGGAGGAAGGCCAATCGCCATATGGGATGAGTTGCGGGGGAGATGGATTGGGTTAGGTGTATTTGAGTGGGAGCTAGTTAAAGAACGTTTAACAAGAACATTTGGGAGTTGCTGGATGCTAGCTAGGAAGGGGTGAGAATACAAAGAGGGTGGATTAGGCAAAGGAGTTGTCTGGAGGCTAGTGAATTCAACGGATAGGATGTAAGATGGAGGAGCCAAGGAATTGAGAGTGGAGTTGGAAGCTAAATGGTTTAGGAGGAGAATATAGAGTGTGGAAAAGGAGCATACTAGAATTGGTAGAGTGTGCTGGTGCGAGAGCTACAAGGTGAGGGGCTGGGGAACTCCCTTGACTGCGGTCTACAAGGTCACGAATTGGACCTAGAAGAGGGGAAGTCGGCTTGAAGGTCTTGCATTGTTCCTCTAGCTCTTACTCGTCCTTGTGCTTTATAAATGACACTCTATGCGTCCAATAGTAACTTGAGCTTGTTGGGGTGAGAGGGCATCTAGAGATCAAGCTTCTTCCTGGTCTTCAATGCCAGATCGGGTAGAAGCCATCTTCATTAGGGACAAGGGGAAGGGGGTAGTTGAATTGGAATGGTCTATTGTTGTGGCGGTTGTACCGATGGGTGGATGAAGCCTTGGATTGGGTTGGTGCACGATGGCTTTGTTGTATTAGAGGATGGTGATGGGATGTTGAAGGAACATGTGTTGCCTGGGGATTGGAGTCTTGAGAAGAGTGTGGCATTCTGTTATTTCAACTAAAGGGCTTCAATGGACAATGGATAGCTGAATGAAAGGGGGCTCTATATAAGACACAATTAAGGCAAGGGTCGTCGTAAGTGATCAAAATTACTACTTTGTCATGGTGTCTAGTATCCACATGAATGTTGTAGGTCCACCCTTATGTAAAGTTGAGGCAAATGTAGAATTGTTGGTGACTAAATGCCAGATCTGGGATGTCTGAGGCCATCACTTGACCTAGTAGCTTGGCCACTTTGTATGAGAAAGGGATGAGCTCCAATGGTAGGTTGTCTAGGGACAACTAGCAAGGGTGACTAAGTTTGTTGGGGGCAAAAGGATTGAATAGAGGAGCCTATCGATGGTATGTTGCTTCACTACTAGGGAAATGGTGAAGTTGAAGTCCAACTAGCTTCGCGGTAGCCTCAACACAATCTAGCTTTAAAGTAGTGATAGTCATTCCCAGTAGGTTTATGGAGGACAATGAAGAAAGGGGAGAGGATTTTTCCCAAGTCTTTGATCTATGGTGGAATATTCTGCTCAAGCATAGATTCACCAACAAAACTAGCGATAACCACATTGTTCTACAAATGATGAATCTCTTAAGCAAGGGAATGGGAATCAATTGAGACTTGAGAAAAATCTAGTTGGTTTGTGTAAGGAGGCCCGACTAGTTGCATTGCAAGTGTGGTGGTAGCACCTCACCATCAACACTAGTTAGAAGTTTGGATGGCAGTTTGGACAGGGGTGGGGTGGCCTTAACTTCATTCAAGGGTAGTTCCATCGTTGTTGACTGTTGCCTGAGCTCCTGTTGCATGGGTAGAGGATTGTTGGGGGGATGCCAGTCAGATCTAATCTTGAAGGTGGCAGTGTCACACTTGAGGTCTCTAGCTTGTAGGTTCTGCATTTCTAAAAAATAATTGGCTGAGTAGTACCTGGCTCCTCTGATAACATCTCTATAAGATTCCTTGTATGGGTCCCTATGCGGGTCCATCACTAATGGACGTGCTAATAACACTTAGATCTAGCTTAGTGCAACATAAGAGAGCGTTCAGGTTCGAGAGAAAGACAGTTGAGCATGTGAAATAGATTTGAGTGTATCATTTCCAAATCTAAAAACACTAGTTGCATCCCCTAGGTGTGCACAAAAACTACTTTGGTGCGTTTCTCAATCGAAAGTGTGTGACATTCTTTGCAAGGAAGAAGATCCATAGGTTGCTGGCATTAAGGCTCCACTTGTAATCCACATTGCGCTTCTAACATCGTACTTTTAATATGTGTAATTGTTTAAGTGGTTGGAAATGGATTGGCTACCATAGACTAGGAAGACAAAGGGAATGATAACTCATTTTTTAACATTTGATACTATTCATTATTATTGCCTCCAAATGCATTACTTTTGATTTAGATATTGTTGTCATTAGGACTCATGAACTTCCACATGTACAAATGGAAATAGCTATAGAAATATTAATTGACTTTGATGGCTTCTAAAATAACTTTTGGAGATAAGGAAATCTAATTAATAAGGCAACTCAATTTCACTATTCTATGCTCTACAAGAGACCATCAATATAATAGAAAGTGTTGTGAGATAAAAAAATAGGGTCAATTTAATTTGTTGAAGAAAAAATTTATACTTTTGGTAGATCTTCCATAGCATTGGTAATATGTCTTGATTGGGTTTATATATAAAGCAAAGTGGTGAAAAATTCCTAATTTTTGTGAGTAGTAGAAAAAAATAGAATGCCAAACATTAAATCCCCCTAAAAGTGCTTAGTAGATTCAGTTTGATAATTAATTAGTGACTTTGGTGTGTGGCTTTAATTAGTGTGTTGGATTTGAATTAAGCACCTTTGGACTAGTGGAAAATGCATTGGCATACAAGGGTGGCAATTTGGAATGGTTTCACTTTTGAGTTTTCAATGGCTTGTTTGGCGCATGTTGCAAGCATAGTATTGTCACGTAGAAGCAGTTCTTGCACATTCATGTCATTGTTCTTCTTGTCATAGTTCCTTCAAGCACCCTTTCTTACATTAGGGTTTACACATTTGTTTTAGATTTGATTTGAATTCTTTTTTGCTTATACTTGTATGTCACTTACAATTTAGGGTTAGAGGTTTACTCCATTGTTTTTTTGTTTAGGTGTTTGCATGTGAACAATTAAAAGTTTGACGAGTTCTTTGACCACCAATATCCCATTGAGCTTTAAGGTTTTAGAGTGTGCTTGAATTTTGTCCCAAATTTGGTGAATCCTACATTCCCGCTATAGTTTAGGGTTCTTGTTTGTGGTAAGTGCAATGGTATGTCCATGGTTGCCTTTGTCAATGTTGAATTCAACCCTATGCATGCTACAATATTGTTTTCAATGGATCCAGTAGGGTTCTAGGTGGAATTTGGATTCTACACCATACTCTCTTTAGCAAGAATTTGAGGATGCATCATTCTCTCGCCAATGACACATGGAGCATTGTTCCTTTTGGCGACCTTATAATCAAAGTGTCGCAGCTTAAAATTTTGATTTTCTTAGCATGCACCAAAATAGGAACGGAAACTAGCCATTAGGGAACCGGATCCTATTAGGTGAAGAAGGAAAACTCAAAACTAGCACAGAACATGAAGTAGTGGGCCTCTTAGATCTAATCCGGTTAGGAGTAACTATCGACGGAAACGGAATGCAACACGGATTAGGTCTAGGACCGGATTATGGGTGAACCGGATTCAAGACGACCAGACCGGAAATGGTCCAGAGACTATATAAAGAGGAGCCTTCGCAGTTGCACCCCTTTTTACAAACTCGACCTTGAGCGCGCGTTGTAGAGTTTTTGCGTTTGTGTGTTGCAAGCTTTGATTCCGGTTGAGATCGGAGAGAGAACGTGAGGAACGGGACGTGCGGCTAGGAGAGAGTGAGGTAGATTGGAGTGGGAATGCCGCCGCTACATAGGGCGAGACCAGCGAGTCCCTCTGGAGGCGAGGTGAAACTCCGGAAAGTCATTCCGATTATTCCCTCCACAGAGCCGGAGAAGTCTCTACTCATGGAGGATCTCACCTCTATGGGTTGCCTAGGGTTTGCAGAGAAACCCTGGGGTTTTAGGGAAGAGAGAATGGTCAAGGAACTCCTCGGCAAACTGTCCAACCAGTTTGATAACACCGTGAGAGGATCCCCTAGCCGCTGGAATGAAGAACTGTGGAGAGGTGTTTATCGTTTCCGGGCAGGAGGGTTAGGAATGGCAAACCGGAAGGATGAGTTCGTCCGGGGCAAATTCCAGGGGGCCGTCAATCCGAAGGACGGGTACGCGGTCGAGGATTGCGTGGATGACCGACACCGTCGGCTTCTGCAGTTCTTGGTTCCGGTCCTTCACCCGGAAAAACCGACAAGGGTGACGATCACCCTTGGCAACACCATTTTCAGTGCTCTAAGTGGTACCCGGAAAGTGGACTGGGCACGGATTATTTCCGATCTCGTGGCCCAGCTCATTAGTAGAGTTGGGAAGAAGAGGGCCAGTCCAGTGTGCCCTTACCTCTTCCACCTCTATCGGGAACACCAACTCCTCACCGACACGGAGGAGAAGGTGTGGAGGACTCAAGAAGTCCTCCTGAAGTATGGGGAGTCGGAAACGGATGACGAGGCCGAGTCCGATTCCGGTTCAAACCGGGAGTCGAGCAAGGAAGAGGAGGAGCCGATGCCGCCCATCAAGCGACAGAAGATGATGCCTCCCCACAAGCGCGGGACACCTCCCGGTCACGACAAACCGGCCCCTGAAGAGAGACCGGAAGCCGAGAAGACCGTTTCCGGGGAAGACACGGAATTGCAAGATCCGTTCAACGGCCTCATCAACCTCCTCTGCAACATCAGGGCGGATTGGGAGGTCAAGCACAGGACGCTTTCGGCGATCGGAAAGTTGGTAGATGCGCCACCGGACAGTAAGTTGGCGGAACAGGTGGCGGAGTGCATGACCAATCCAGAAGAGACCCGGAAACAGGAAGCGGAGATCCGCCGGTTGCAGGAGGAAGTGGACACCCTGAAGGCAACCCTCTTTGCCTATCCGGAAGACGTGACGGCCACCCGGGAGATGGCGGAGGAGACTCGGAAGATAGCCGAGCAAATCAAGGCCATCCTAGGAGATACCGGAACGGCCGCCACCAAAGCGAAGCTCTTCGACGAGAAGATGCACGAGGAGAAGAAACTATCCGGTTCCCGGATGGTCCGGATTCCCACCGACTTTGCTGAGCAGGTGGAGACGGCGATGATGGAGGGACGGAAGGCTGCGGACCGGATTGAGGAAAGCAGCCGGAAGCTGACTGGAGCAACGTGCTCCAAGGGGATATACCTCTCGGACCTCTCGCTGCCGGATTCCTTTCCGGATGCGACCGTTCCGAAGGGTGGGAAGGATTGGACTCCCGAGTCCAAGAAGTCAGCACGGATTGAGAATCCGGGCACGAGACCGGATATTACAATCGACCTGGAGTCTTCACCCGGATCTAACCCTGCGGAGGGGGAACGGAACCGGAACTTGAGTGAAGTCTTCGAGCAGCTGGATCCGCAGAGCAGAAGCCCGACAGTAGGATCTAGGGTTGTAGAGTAGATAGGATTTTGATTTCAGTTAGGAGTAGGAGCGGATCGGGATCGGGATCCGGCTCAATAGTATTAGGTTAGACCGGAAGTTGAATTAGGGTGGCGGCGGACCCCCACGGGTTTTCCGCTCTGCTTTGTACTTTTAGGGTTTTTACATTTGGTATATAAATCGGTTCCTGCAATGGGAACTGGGAGTCTTCATTTTGCAAATCTCTTGTGCCTTTCCCTTCCCCTCATTGTGTGTCTCTCTCCAGCGCGACAGGATTGTATGATGTGGAGTTAGGATAGTGTGAGCCGGTTTGCGAGTGATTTCTCCCCTTGGTGTTTCTTCTCCGATCCTAGGTGCATGTGAGTAGGTATCGAAGAGTTGGGAGTGAACTTAGTTCCTCAGCACGTCTAGAGTTTGAGATTCCGGGTGAGAAAGCCGTTGTTAGGCTAGGCGGGTAGGGAGGGATTCCTTAGCTGCGCTAGAACTCCCGGGTGGGAAATCCGATCGAGTGTCCGATCTCCTGTGAGGTCTTACCGCCTTAGTTGGCAAACGGAAGAGCTTTAGTCGATGTTGGAACGGACGGGTACACTTGTTACCACCTATCTTCGCACGGATCGGAAGTAGCATCAAGGTCGTTGTAGTGTGAGAGGGTCGAGTGTGGGGTCTTTGTGTGACCTACAACCCGGATTGCTATCTGGGTTGTTGTGAAGGACCAAACCGGATCCGGATTAGCTTAGGAGTTTAGGAAGTAGGACAGTGGGTCTTCAGCCACTATAAGTCACGGAAGGAGTGGTGGGCCTACCACTCTCAAAATTAAGTGGCGACCCCTCTGATGGTGAAACAGAGGCAAAACCAAACCGGATAGGATTACGGATACATGATGACCATCCGGACCGGATTGGTCAGGACGGATTTCCAAGACCGGAAGTTGTAAAGATCCTAGGATTTGGATATTTGCGCAGACCGAATAGTTAGTAGGATCGGAAGAAGGAGTAATCCGGTCTATAGTTATCCGGTGTGGTGGTATTTCTAGTTCTAGATCTAGGACCGGAAAGTAAGATTGGGATACTGACTGAGCTTAACTACTTAATAGAGCTAGATACTTCACAGGATCTCGTGGGTTCGATCTTTAGAGTCACTTAGTTATACTCTAGAGCGATTTTTGTGAGTATAATGGGGAATTGACCTGCCCTGTGCTGCGACAAATACTCATGCGTCCATAGCATTATTTAACAGACAGGCTACCAAATTCATCCTTGGGATATAAGAGTGTTTTACAATTGATTTCTATAGTAAAATTGTTGAGTAAATCCCATAACAATTTAACTTACAAGTGACTTCTAGCTGCGAAACATTAGACTATTTGACCATTCCCTTTGATTTTAGGACCCCTATACTTAGTCCTGGGTTTTGGAAAATAGACAAAATCTAGACTACAAACATCCATTATTCACTTATACTTATTTTCTATTGCATTGAATTAATAAAAAATTTAAGTCATACTCTTATTTTCAAGGTTGACGAATTTGAACGTCCGCCCCAAAATAGCGTCCGTTTTCCGAACGTCCGGACGCACGGACGCTAGCGGACGCAGCGTCCCGACCGCCGTCGGAAAGCGGACGGGCGGGGCGGACAGCCCGAGGCGGACGCCCAGATCGTGCGGACCAGATCAGTCCGCGCCTCGATCGAACGGCCATAATCGGGCGGATGGGGGACTGGCGGACGTTGCGGACACAGCCTCCGCGTCCGAATGTCCTGACAACCCTGCTTATTTTGATTTCATGAGTGTATTCTATAACAACATGTCTTAATAAAACATTCTAGATGGTTTGTGAGAAAGTATTGAGGTTAGATCCTTTGGTCCACACAAGCCATGGAGAAATCACACTACCAATTCAAAATAGGATTTGTTAAGAATTCACAATATAGTGTTGGCACCACACATTCCTTAGCTATCATATAAACATTTGAGTGATATTGCCATATGATTCAAGAGAGAGAGGGAGAGAAGGAAAGGATTAAGTTACACAAACTTGGAAAGGTGGCCACAAAGGCTGCCAAAGAGGGGAGAAGGCAATGACAACTTTCATCCATTGCCAAAGAAAAGCATGCAGATTGGCGAGCATGAAGGCATCAGGAAAGCAAATGGATTCCTTCCAATCCAAATCAATAGATAGATGTTTGATCATGAAAAAACTATGGTCCAAGTTAGAGTAGAGGTAATCCAATTGTAGAATTCCAAAATTCTATTGTTCGCATTATAGAACCTAGGAATTCATCAAATTTTCTACTTTGTTTGATACCTTTATTGATTTTCTAGTTCCAAAATGCTGAAATAGGAGTTTGTAGTGTTGTAATTGGCATTAAAGGTTACAAATTAGGATTTTCTAGAAGAGTTTGTGCGTGATACTAAGGGTTTGATTTGTGCAAGAATAATCAAACTTGTATCTAGAGTTTGTGATCATAGGAGATTTTTGATAATTTGGTTTGGTTTGATAGCTCTAGAGTTACATGTGAGGATTAGTGGCATTGCTAATTTTGTTTGAGGATTTGTCTATGATAGGATTTAGTATGTGAATTTTCTATCCTTTTTTGGATGTAGATTTGAAGTTAACAAGTTGTTGCTTTAACTTTAGACATTCCCTATTAATTATGTATTGAGATTTGCATTCCTACATACTTTTTGGACCTAATTGTACTGATTCTCTTTTACTTCTCGTTACTTCATTTTGTTGATGCAATTGTGATTTATTTTAGTATCTACATGAACTCTTAGTGCTAATGTGAGCACATAAATTTGGTGCCAGAGAGGAATTATCACCATAAACCTTGCAACTAACATGTGCCAAAATCCTAATCAAACTAGCCATCATCAAGTTGGCTAAATTTCAAGGACAATTTTTACCTTCTATTGCAAAATCTTGCAATTGGATAGCAATGACAAGACAATTTCTACTTTAAAATCTTGTTTAGGAGCAATCTAATCTATTAATATATGAACATTGGAACAATTGTTAAAAAATTCTGGAGAAAATAATAACACTCTAGACTTTTTAAATGGTCTCGAAAGATAAGCTATAAATAGCAAACCTTTAAAACAAGTTCCCTCACTAGTAGTAATGCAAGCCATGCAAGCAACAATCACACTACACTCTTATAAGTATGATAATCTCTCAAATTGCACAATCCATAGGAAGGGGAATGATTCTATCAATCAAATATCAACAATTTAAAAAAAATTAGAATCTTGAATTTTTAGAATTCAACTTGAAGGACATAATGGGGATCTTCACCTAAATACAATAGTGTAATTAATCCGACTATTCTAGCATAGAAGTAACTAATGTACTTAAAGAATAATTTAACAATTCAAACTAGTTGCAAAAAGAATCTAAGGAAAAAACAAAACCAATTAGCTATGTAATTTAAAAGAAAGCATTATCATTACATAGAGATCTCTCTACAAAACAAAGGAATGAAATAATGTTCACAATTTCAGAATTCAAAGATGGTACAAATGAAGCACATGACCAATTGTTTCTACACAGAATGGTCAATGGCCTAAGTTACTATCTTATGGCCTTGAGTATAGCCTAAAGGCCTCATTGTTGTCAACAAGCTACTGTTATTAGTTTTAAGCAATATAATTTAGGAGCTTATAGAGGCTCAATCCAAATATAAAATGTTCTAGTCTTAATCCTAGGTACAAGAAGTTGAAACATTAACCCAATAAAATAATCCAAGTGAGACTCTTTCAATCAGACTTCTTTTTTATACATCAAATTGGAGACAATGGAAGTTGCCCACAACATCAAAGCCATCATAGTATGGGTGGACAAAGATTGGGGAAAACTTGACCATAACTCATGAGAAGTATAATTTTATTAGCTAATTGGGGTTCCTTTTGAAAAGGGGGGGGGGGGGGGGGCGGTCTCTTAGAAGATCCAAATTTCTACTAATGGCAAATCAAAGGAGCTTTGGACAACCCATAAAGCCCAAGACCATCAGCAATGCAAGTAGTGAAGGTTGATATTCTCAATGGAAGGGAGTGCCACTAGGAACTAGATGGAAATATAATAGGAACATGGAAGGACCCTTTCTTTGAGGGTGCCCAATTTTAATGGCATCTTTATTATTACCATACACTTTCTAAATTCCATAATAAGTAGAGGGTTTTTATTTATTTTTATTTACTTTGGAGGTTGTCAAAGGTATTTGAATCACTAGATTCACCATTTGGATTATATTATTACATCAATATATATGGTGGAAAACAAGCTCAAAAAAGACTTGTATCTTGTCAAATTTTAGTACATCTTTCCATCACAAGACTTTTTTGGCATGTGTTCCACATCTTTTTTTTACATGAAAATTAATGGATATGGGCCTATGAAAAATTAGACTATAAAAAAAATTTTGATTCAAAGTTCATAATGCAAAAGAATTCTATAAATGGCATTCAAAGTCATCTAAAATTGCAAGGGAGTGTTTTTTCCAACTTTGAATGCTATTATCTTCCAATTTGTAAAGTCAAAGTTGATGAAATTTTTATCATATGATTTGAGACAAGTAAAGTATAAGATCCTACAATCAAATTATTTAAAAAATCATTTTTTCTATTTTATTGGATGAATGCAACAAAAGTGATAGATTTGAATGGTTTTTGACCAAAAAAATGACCTTTAGACTCTAGGAATTAATCTAGTTGTAAGAAGACCCTTTTGTCTTCTTGAAAAGAGAGCTGTTGCAATAATAAAATAGTATATTACAATCCTTGTATAGTGTATAGTGTAGTGAGTGACCATTTTTTATATCCAAAGCCCTTTCCATTCAAAAAAAGAGATATCTCTTTGTTCTTATAATCATGAGGGATTCAAACCATGGTAGTTAACCCTAAGTGCCCAATGCATGTTTACAAAATCTAAACCTTTATAAATTCATTATCTAAAAAGAAATCTACATAAATTGACCATCCTGATTGGTGGTGGAGATAAGTCCAGAGCTCCAAAGGAAAAGGACACATCCTATGACTATACCATTGAAAAGATTATAATAATCAAATATGAAAATCTTTCAATTTGAGAGGCAAAATTTGAGGCATTAGGGCACTCAAAGGTTAACCCCAAAGGACCAAGCAACAATGTTTGTCAACATAACAATTTTGGACAACTCACTATGAATAGATTATTTATTTACTTTCTTTGAAATTTTTATGCAATATGGGAATGAGGTTTTCTTTTTTGGCCCAACAATTTTCATAATTTTTAATTACATGGTTAAAAAGTTATTTCATAATAAGTAGTTTTTTTTTCCCAAATAGGCAATCCAAGTCAGGGTTGACAGGACGGTCGGACGTCCGGGATGTCCGAACGCGGACGTTGTGTCCGCAGTGTCCGTTGACATTCGTGAACGCCATCCGCCCCGCCCGTCCACCCCACCCCTGTCCGCCTTCCGACGGCGGGAGGGATGCTGCGTCCGTGCGGACGGACGTCCGGGTTACGGACGCCTTTTTCGGGCAGACGTAGAGATTCGTCAACCCTGATCCAAGTAGAGAAAAAAATCACTTTTTTCAGAAATAGAAATTTGAAATTGATTTTTTAGATTTATATATACGTGGAAAGCTTTGAATCATTCTATTTTGATTAATGGGATGAAGGTTATGAAGAGCTTTAATTTTCAAGTAGTTATGGATTTTCTACTTTTGAAGTCCTTTAGCATACTCAATTTCTAATAGTTTTTGAAAAAATTAAAATCATAGGATGTAGGTTATTTATTAATTACAACATTACAACCATTAGGATTGGCATTTTTCAATTCTATAACAAAATTCTTACCAATCTAGTATTTTGAATCATTCTTTATTTTTTTCTACTTACTATTTTTTTCTTATATGTTATACAATTCCAAATCATTTGAATTTTTCCAAGCATGTAGACAACTTCCTTTGAAGAATGAATCCAAAGAAGCACCACCATTTTAGACATTGTGATATCACATTTTAGTCAATTTAAACATTGAAGTGATAGAATAATAGATTTTATAGGTTGAAAGTTGATCATGAGTTCATTCAACTTTGAAAGCTACATAGAAAACAAATTTAAATACATATTCCATTAGATTGGTTACAACTTTGCAAATTCAAATGTACATACAACTTCAAAGCCCTACCTAGGTATCAAAGTGCTTCCTGAATCTATCTTATGATCCATAAAAGAAGATGAACAAAGCTTGAATATGAAACTCAAAATGATTTCTTTTAATTTGAGTTTTGATTTTTCTAGTAGAAAAATACAATATAGGACAACTAGTAAGCCTTGCACTAATTGAATTATTTGAGAATCAAGAAAGAGTATTATTCAATATAATAGCATTCCTTATACTTTAGTATTAAAAAAAACCTAATTTTGAACAGAAAAAAGAATAAAACATTCTTTTGAGCAAACTTCAATGCACACAAAATTTACCAAACTTTGTATATGAGAGAAATTAATTTCCAATATTATGTATGGAAGTGTACAATCAGTAAAGAGAAGAATCAAAATTCTTAGTCAACAAATTTTTTAGCTCCAACTTGTAAAGAATCGGTAAGCAAGATTCCAATTTTCATTAAAGAAAAGAAATTTATAAAAAAAATTCATAAAAATTTTCTTTCCTTTTCCTTTGACAACAAGGTAAAGCTACTCCTGAAATTTAGTTTTTTCCTACTCATTTGGAATGAACAACTTTTAAGGTAGGAGGTTCTTGAAGCTTTCATGCTCTAAAATCACCCACCTCCTCAAATGTACACTATTTGTATATGTTTCTTTTTTGTTGTATCGACAATGTACAAATAGTGTACATTGAGGAGGTGGACAATTTTAGAGCCCTATGCCATTTCAACTTCAAAAATTCATAACTAATTCCACAAAGCTCCAAAAAATATGAAACAACTTGGGTTAAATGTCAATTCCATTTTTTTTTCAAAGATAATTTACTGAAAAATATTTCAAGAAGTTTTAGCTTCACAAATTCAGTTTTAGCTCTTAAACGGATGCTTTATGTATCTACCTTAAAGTTGACAACTGACTTGACAAAGGCACTGGGACTCCGGAAAGCAGTAAAATTTCATTTCCTAACGTCTTCCGCCCCAGCATGGAAGTCGGCCTCAGATAGACACAAGGTTGGACTGAATCTTCAGCTTCAAGGCAAAGACCGATTCGGTCACAACCTCGAATTGTTTTCCAAATAATGTCTCTCGAATTGCTATCCAAATCAGTAGCGAAGAATTTCTGAGCATTCGCTCGCAATCGCCAACGATGCCGCACCCCAACTGGCTTCGACTTCCGGAACCCATCGTCTTCCACAGCCGCGCTGCACACCACAACGAATTCTCCAACTTCCGCTTCTCGGACTTCTACGACGGAGAGAAGCGGTTCGCGACAGTGTAAGCCTTCTTCCAGCACGCGAAGTTTGCCGAGGAGTGCCCGGAGCATGCCGAGTGCATCCGGAAGGCCGCCACGCCGGCGAGCGCCAAGGCCCTCGGTCGCTCGAAGCGCCTGGACGCGGCGCAAGTTGTGGCCTGGGAGGCACGCAAGGTGGACGTAATGCGGCAAGCACTTCGCCTCAAATTCACGCAGAAGAACGAGCTGAAGGAATTGCTTCTAGCGAGGGGGGACAAGCCGCTGGTGGAACGGCCGCTCCATCGGGCGGACAAGTTCTGGGCCGCCGGGGCCAATGGCGATGGGAGGAACACGCTCGGGGTGTTGCTCATGGAGCTCCGGGCTTCTCTGGCTATGACGGACACCACTCCGAACCCACTATCTCCGAATGCACTCCCCTAAGCTGAATTTCTACGCCTAAGTTGGATCCCCGACATCATGCCATAGACGGATAATTGGAGAGATTTTACGTGAAGCAAGACCATAGTACAAAAAAATTCTTATACAGGTCCAAAAATTCGTACTCGTGTTTGCTGTGTCCGTGACAAGGACCTGTGATACGATTTCTTGCCTACTCAATTCATTGTAAGAGCGTCTACTCTGATGGAAACTCAAGGTAAAGTTTCAGTAGACTGTCATCTAGGTTTCACATCTTAAAGTGGTAATGGGTAGGTATGTATTATGCGTGTTGATGTGGTTGCGGCTTTCATGTTAGCTCATCACTAGTGGTTTCTTAGTGTTGTGCATCTCTAACGTGCATTATGTATCCGTATCCACGTCTTTTTACAGGGAGAAGAAGCAGTAAGGGGAGCGTATAGGCACGAAGATTTAGCGTACTATATTATTAGACCTGGAAGACTTGTTAATAACCTAGATGGCATTCTTGGCCTTACAATTGAACAAGGGAATTGAATTATATCTTAGGCAAATGGTTTCTTGGGAACATTCATTCGTGTCTGTGCGTCTACATTGAGCTCTTAGTTGTACGCTCTTCCGTTATTTACTTTGCTGCGCAGTTGCTTCCATCGTGACCTGACGTGTTTCACGATGAGGCTTGATGCGGCTTCCCCTGTGTAGATGTCGAGTTGATCTTTATTCATCCCAGGCCATCGTGCCACGAAACTGTGCTCGTTCTCTCTTGCAAGGTAGTCATTGACTGTTACATTCAATGTTGTTCAGGTGATCAAGGGAAAGGGTCTATCGATCGGATTGATGTCGCAACTATCGCGGTGACCTGGGTTGAGGGTCACTGTACACCAGATGTCACCTTCGAAGTTTTCAATAGCAGAAATAAGTATGCACCTTTGGAGGATTTAAACAAGCTATACACGTTGGATTCAGATGAGCCTGTGTTGGAAGATTCAGAGATTACTGGCAGACTTTTACTCTGATTGTTGCTTTTGTTTTTTCTGTTTTCAGACTTCAATTCAGAAAATGGCTAGAAGTTGAGAAGACGTCCTTCAAGAGAAAAAGTGCCGTTCTGATTATTTCAGGCAATCTGTAGTTCTTAGTTCTATTCTCTTAGTTTTAAATAACTTTATTCTTGTTTATAGGTAATTGTTTGACAATTCCAGCATTCCAGCTGCATCTCTTGATGCTGGTCGTATTACATCCATAGATGTTTTGGTAAGATACTGTAATTGCAATTTTTGTTCGGTGAACCTGTAAATCATTGTGGAGTAAAGCGCAACAATCTTAGGTTTGGTTAACTTGGTGTTATGCCATCTGTACCAAATTTGAAGAATACATTTCTCCTTCAAGTTATCCTTTGTAGTACTGAGATGATCATTGCAAAATCAACTAGCTCTATTGTGAACTATTTACTTAATGTAAGTTTAGAGAAGCACAATTTCTTCATTTTGGTTCCTGACTAATTCTCTTCCATAGTTATCGATTCTGGAAGTGCACAGCGTCTTCACTCTCTCGTATCTCACTTTCTTTTAAAGCTCACAGTTTCGTAAGCAATCTCTCCGAATTTTGTTATACGCTTATACACTTTTCTTGTTTGTAATGATACACTTTGCTTCCATTTATTGATATGATACTCTCTGCTAACATCATACGTATGATAGGATACTCTGCATTTTTGTGAAAAAAGCCTGCACATTTACAGTATCCGGGAGATCATTTACATGTATGCTGACCTGTCAATGTTGTCGCAAAAATACTCAAAATTAAATTTGAAGGTGCGCATCCCAATGACGCTTTGTAAAGTGCAACATTAAAGGGGCGAGGGGTGCGGGGCAAAACACGCTCTGTGTTGATCTCTGTGACACCGGCTATGGCGAACAACACGCATGGTCCAAACGTCCAAACACCGACTCCGATGCTCTACCTTGACCCGAATTTCTGCAACTAAGCTTGGTCACCCGGATTGTACGAAATCATGCTTATGAAAGAGTTTACGCAGAGTCAGAGCATTGAACTGATAATCATTTACAGAGGCAGGCAATTGTTATAGTTTGAGAGTCTGCACAAATAGACTGGAGACACTCAAAAAAATTGAAGTTGCGGATTGGAGTGTCCAGTGACGCTCTGTAAAGTGTTCATGATGCAACATTCACTACAGCTATCACCTAGTAGCTACTACTATTCGTTAAGCTGAGCACATCAACGTCATCGCCGTGCGCATCTGCTTTGAAGATGCCCGGATGAAGATCAATCTCTTTTGTCTTCTAAAACTTCCTTAGTGCAAAATGGGTTGGAACATTCAGGCAAGTTCAAGGATGTGATTTGTACATACATTTGTGTTGGTGGAGGTCTTCGCTTAGTAGTAGTAGTATCGTGTGTAGTCTTGGCCAAGGACAAAGGTGACTGGGTAGAGATCTTCAGGTCGTGGAGGGGGAGGTGGCGCCTTCTTCTCCTCTTTGGGCTTCTCCTTGGGCTTCTCGTCCTTCTTCTCTTCTTTCTTTTCCTCTTTCTTCTCCTCTTTCTTCTCTTCTTTCTTCTCCTCTTTCTTCTCCTCCTTCTTCTCCTCCTTCTTCTCTTCTACCTTTGGAGCTTCCCCACCTCCACCACCTCCACCTCCTTTCTTCTTTTTCTTTCCACCACCTCCACCTCCTTCTTTTGGCTTATCCTCTCCTAACTTCTCCTAATTCAAATTACTCACAACATTAGAGGTTTGTAAATACAAACATAAGAGAGGCAACAAAAATGTGGTGTTAAGAAGTGCATCTTGTCGTACTTGCTACATATTCAAGAAATCAAAGGACACTTCAAATATTGGCATTGAATTGCAAATTATTCTACAATGGAATACAATTCTTAGTTTCCAAAGGAACAAAGAAATCAAAGGACGAAAGGGCTTGAAATTTGATATTAGGAGCATGGAGAACAACATACCTCTTTTTTCTCTTCTTTCTTCTCTTCCTTCTTTTCCTCCTTCTTCTCTTCTTTCTTGACTTCCTTCTTCTCTTCCTTCTTCTCTTCCTTTTTTTCCTCCTTCTTCTCTTCTTTCTTGACTTCCTTCTTCTCTTCTTTCTTCTCCTCTTTCTTCTCTTCCTTCTTGGGAGGCGGTGGTGGAGGCACAATCTCCGTTTGCTTGCCTGTCTTCTTGATGCGTCTATACGCTTCTTCTGTGGTGAAGTGCCCAGTTACGGTTACGAGCTGTCCGGGAAAGTCCACCTTATACGACGTAATTCCTGTTGAAGAATCAGGAAGACACTCTATCAGCTCGCCTGCGATGGAGTTTGAACATCAATGGAATCACTCATATCAGAACTCCGATCGAGAAAGGGAAGTGGACAGGTTCCTACCAGGAATATTTTTGCATGCTCTCTTCACGGTATGTGCACAGCCTTCGCAGTGCAGCATCACCCGCAAGACCACCGTGTTCAATGGCAGTGTCTGCACCGAAAACATTGGGTGAAGGTCAGCATTCATATCTTACGTTGACACGGGCGTCACTAGCTCGTGCAAGAAAATTGGGTCGGACAGGACACAATCACAGAAGTGAACACTAGATTTGCGGATTGCTCCACGACGGAGAGATGTTTTTTCTTGCTTTCAGTATCAGCTTCCATATATTTCATCTTACAGAGGAGTCGTAGTCTTCTGGAGACCTTGCTATAAGGATTAGTCTCGTAAGTAGAAACATGCATTCATTACTCAATGGAGGAGGCGAAGAGGAGACAATAATTTTCGAACTTGCTTCTGAAGATTACTGATTTCGTTGGCAGGCAAACCTCTGGTTAGAAAACACCCAGAGGCACAGAAACTGCGGATTTTATCCTCGTTTCAAGTCACAGTAAGCTCGATCAGACTGAAGGCCATCTTTTGACTGCCAAGATAGCATGGAGCCAATTTCCAACGAATGCTTCAAAGGAGACCAAACTGAACTCGGGAAGGAGAGTGGAGCATCGGCACGTACAACCTAGACGTCGCCACATAACTTTGGTAGTTCATCGTCTCCCTGGTTGTGCATATTCGGATCACCCCAGTTTTATTTTTGCTACTAAACACAAACCGATCATACCACTGACGCGCAAGGGACCTTTCAGGTATGTAACGACAGCACATATATTAAGGAGACGACAACAAAGTGGCAGGTCGGGGGACAGTCGAAGAATAGTACCTCAGGCATCTTGACAGATCAAAAAATTGCAGCTGCTTCACCACGATGAGTGCCACAACGACACCAACCTCAGCAGCTCATCAACCTTGTCACAAGAGGAGAGTCTCTCTCTCCGCTACCTGGCTCTCAAGGACGCTGCGGCTCTCTCTCTCCGCTACGAGGACGCTGCGGCTCTGCTCAAGGCAAGAACTCAGCAAGACTACAATGATAAAGAGAGAGAACAGGAACGGACCCTAGCTACCTACGTGAGAGCAGCTTGCACGTAAGGAAGCAAACCCAAGACTGAGAAGGCTAAATTAGAGCCGACGAGGAACACCATTTATCTTGCAAAGTAAAGCGGCTGTCGTCGTGATTTCACACGAACAATAAAAAAAGAAGGTGTGGCCGCTTGACCCGTTCTGGTCCCCGAAGGTAATTATTATATCACCCCATGCTTCGCTACGGTAGGTGCTGCATCATTTCCGACTGGGCCAGCCTCAAGTGGACTTACGGCAGCTGTGGGCCATGACAACGACTTGGTCCCAGTTTCACTGATGACGCCCCTGCTCCGGTGCCTGGAATGCCCACGGTACTTGTCTCCACAAAGCCTCATCACTATGCACCTCTCCTCTCCCTTGCTGGTAAATCCACAGCTTCAACGTTTTCCAAGTAAATCAGTTGCACATGATCCAGGGGCGTGTTTTCAGTTGATTTTCCGTGAATTTTCCCCTTTTGCCGGAATCCTACGGTCCTAATTTTAGGGGGTCACCACCATCATTGAGCTTACAGAGGACTCGTCAGTTGTCACCATCCAGCCAGCATGCATTGCAAGTAAGGCTGTGAGTTAATCCTTCCAAGACCACGAAACCAACTCTGATTACATCAAGAGTTTCTCAAGAGTGACTTTGCTCCTAAAGCAAACTATCTTATGACAGTTGCAGAAGGAAGAAACGGAAACACATCCCTTGCAAGAAAAGTACAAACGGTATCTGGTTTCAATCCCCCGGCCTGTCCTCGCCCACAGGGTGAATGACTCCATTATTTGGAACACGCCAGGCCCTGTTCCGATTGATTTCATGTAGGGTTCTCTTTTGGTTTTTGTTCCTCTTTGTCCAGCATTCTGGCTTGCCTGTTTTGTACTCTTCGGTTTTGACAATGGTATTCCATTTGACTCAGATGAAAGAAAAATGAAAAAAGTACAGACGGCAGCGGCAGCGGCAGCAGCTTCGAATC
Organism: Pseudoscleropodium purum; assembly: GCA_963969395.1. Taxonomy (NCBI): domain Eukaryota; kingdom Viridiplantae; phylum Streptophyta; class Bryopsida; order Hypnales; family Brachytheciaceae; genus Pseudoscleropodium; species Pseudoscleropodium purum. The sequence goes on from OZ017802.1 coordinate 1,795,172, forward strand.
TTTACTTGTTTGTTTGATAATTCTGAAAATGTTGAGTGGTCCGACGTCACGGAGTTCAGACTTTAGAGATTTATTTGAGTCCATCCAAATTCACCCAATTGAAAATGGTTCTTCAGAAAATCCTTGGGCGTGGAATCTTCACTGAGTCATGCACTGATTATTAGGTGGATGAGCTCCATCACCCTTGTGCAGAGGACACTCACCAGCCGGGCAGTCACTGGCAAAGCAGTTTGTACCGGCTCTGTCCTGGTCCTCCAAGATTATCAGATTAACTAAGTTACTGTATGGCTAAGTTTTACCGTGTCTCAACTGAACTCTCAAGGAGGCTGGCTGGATCGCCAGAGAGAAGCCAACAAAACTCCAAAGCATGAGATTGAGAGACCAGGATCGGCACCAACTCCTAGAAAACGTTTTTCCTATTTTAACTTTTACAGAAAGTATTCTCCGAATATACATCATATCGTCACCGTCCAGCCATCGCCAAAATTCACTTCAAATGTATTTTCTATCACTAGTTCGAGGAGAAACCTATTGACATTAATAGAGTTAATTGTAATGTCATCCTCAATTAAACAGGATGAGTGAACCTGTATCCTAAGTTTAAGTAGTTAATCGTAAAGGAACACACTTCTTGAAAAGTCCCGGTGTCATAGTTTGTTGGGCTTAGAATAGCAAAAACTGGCAATCTTTTTCCGTTGCCATGAATGACGCCCAATGACTCCTATGACTGTTGGGGTAGCCGTTCTACGTAAAAATAAAACTCCTCACCAAACTCAAATGGTGCCCAGTTTTGATGCTCAAAGGAGTTTCATGCCGTGTTCATTTTAAGTCAAAGACAACCAGACAATTTTTCAACATTGTTCATCTGGCATGCCCTGTTTTTGACGAACTCCGGCTTCTGGTCCCTAGTTTGAGGTACTTTGCGATTAACTCTAATATAGATAATTTATTCATTAATTTAGGTGCATATACTGTGCATATGAACTTGCTTGTTTTTCAGTTGAAGGTAGGGGAATCTACACTAGAGCCGGTGTGGTTCTAATCCTAATAGCCATGTAAATTAATCCAGAACCCTTATTTTATACATACTCATTACTGTCATTACGGACTTCAGACTAGATTACCAAAATAAACTTGAAAAGCAGCACAATCTTCCAGTTAGTAAGCTTAGTCACAGACAGATGGTTTGATGGGTTCAGTCGGAGGAAAAAAAGAGATTCAGTGAAAAACTGTGCCTAACTTACATGATGCGCACTCACATCAATTATCAAGAAATTTGGAGCAAGCATCAAAAATTTTGGGGACGCTTGCAAAAAATAATCTAGTTGTGGAATGATCTTTGGATGCCAAGCACAGTTTGCAAGATCCCAGTACTTACACAAATCAGAAACTACCAGTAATAGATGTGATTAAGCTATGAGATTGAAATTACAGAGGTCAGGGTTTTTCAAGGGAGGGATGTCACCAATCTGACCGTTAATGGGTTCTAAGAAGTTTGTTGAAACAGGTCAGTACTGATTGAACTGAAGACGATTGTTGTGACTCATGTTTGATGCCCATCAATGAGAATAATTCAGTAAGATCTGGGAATAATAAGCTTATCTTACATGAGTAACTGTTGTTTGAATTCTTCACAGGAAAAACTCCCAAGTTAGTCTCCAACTGCATTTTAGGTTGTCCTGAAGAAATTGTCCATTCATGATAATGAGACCCCACTTGATAATGATGGGGAGGGAACAGACAACAACTTTTAATCCCCATTGACCTAAAATGACAGCTATCTATGGCTAAAAGACATCTCTCCATGGCAATGTTCAAGGGGAACTACTCCTAATGGTTAACTCCTAATGGCTGGAGGCATATTTAGGGTAGAAATTGTGAAAAAATGTCACTTTTGGGGGCAGTCAGAAAAAAAAATGTTTTTTTCAAAATTCAATTGTATTAGACTACTATGAGAATTTGTGGAAATTTTTTTTGAAACTTTGATGGCACAAATTGAAAAATTACAATGTTTGAAGTTAGAAGAATAAATTGTTTTTTTGAGTTTATTTGACAAAGCCAACACACTTTAACTTCTCCTAAAGCAAGATTTTTACACTACATATGGATTTTTTTACATTTGCATCATGTATCATGCAAATTATATATCTACCAAATTTCAAAAATAGGAGGAGTTTTGTATATACTACCCAATAAAAAAAGGATTCATAGTAGTATAACTTTTGATTCATATAATCTTAGGTAGGTGCATATGAAGTCATTTTTTAATGGATGTTCTTCAACTTTTGACACAAGGTGTGAACATGTACCCCTTACTGGGAATGTAATTTTTTTCTTGAATGGGTGTTTAAATCAAAAGTTATCTTGCCTTGAACTTTTGGGACATCCTGGGCAACTTTAGGCTACATGTACAAAACTTTTTCAATCATTCTAAAATTTGGCAAATATATAACTTACATGATACAAGATGCAAATGTCCAAAAAAAACCATGTATAGTTTAAAAATCTCATTTTAGGAGGATATCTTCCGAGTTAACTTGTTCAAAATACATCCTCCGAAAATTTTATGGTAAAATTTTTTATCAATTGCAAGATCATGATGCTGGAATTTCAAAAAGAAATATTTTCAATTCTTCCAAAATGGATAGGTTTCGTCTTTATAAATCTTTACTGACAAATGTGTAAGACCTACAACTTGCAACTTTCTATGATGTAGTGACATAACAAGTTAAGAATACATATTAAACAATTCAAAGAAAAATATTTCATATTCATGCTTGAAAAAAATAGTGATTAGAAAGAGTTAAAATTTGATTAAAAATACTAGATTGTTTAGAATTTAGTTATAGAATTAAAATTTCTAATCCGAGTAGTTGTATTAATGTTGTAATAAACAATCTACCTACTATGTTTTCTTTTTTTTTCAAAAATATTGAAAACTGACTTTAGAAAAGGACTTCAAAATTTATTTTTGAATAGAGATTCCATAACTACTTAGAGATTAAACTCCTCATAGGTTTCATCTTGTTAAGTCAAATAGAATGATCTAAAGCATTCCATTTATACACAAATCATATAGAGAACCAAGTTCAGTTTTTTATTCTTGAAAAAAGCATTTTTTTTTCTAAATTGCCCAAATTGCGTATGTTGTGAAAGAAAATACATATATCATTCAATAACTTTTTAACCATGTAGTCAATAATTATGATTTCAAGTTGTTATGCCTCGAAGCTATTCCTCAACTATATGTTGAAAATCTTAAAAGAAAAAAAAAATGAAAATTTTGTTTATAAATGAATGACCAAAATTGCTTTGATGCCCATCAAAGCACTAGTTAGTTTTTTTAGGGGTTAGCCACTTTAATTACTTTAAATTCAAGAATAATTGATTTTAAAACTTATATAATTTTCATTTAGAGGTACTAGTGCAATCTTTAGGTATCTTGTTACAATGATTCTAGCATGTGAGCATAGAGACTTGAGCCTACAAACCTTGAACCTAGTAGTAGGTATGCATCTACAATAATTTGAAGGTGTTTATAACATAAGTATCCTATAAAACGAAAGGAATCTATAACATAGGTACCTATAACAAAGACACCTATAATCATAGAAGGTGTCTATAATATGGAGTCCTAAGCCCACAAACTCACGTATTCTATGCCCACATGCTAGCACTCCCCAACTTGTTACCGCTATTTTTTCTCATAAGAAATCTCTTTCTTGAAAATAGAGTCCAGTAATTGATGCCGACTTCTATGAGTAAAAAAATCAACCTTGATTGCATTGCAATATTGACGAAGTAAAAATCAAGTCATTCCATGTCCCCCAAAATTCCCACACTTTGATTTGTGCTCTTCACTCTATCTTAGTTAGCAAAGTGAGGATGTTTGAAAAAATTCTTGCACACTTTGATTTGTGCTCGTCACTGTATCTTAGTTAGCAAAGTGCGGATATTTGAAAAAAAAATCTTGCTCGCTTTGATTTGTGCTCCTCACTCTATCTTAGTTAGCAAAGTGTGGATGTTCAGAAAAATTCTTGCCCAAGCGAACTTTCTCCATGGTTGTCTGTAACAATAACGCTGTCTCTCCGTTGGACTGAATGCAAGCATAATTTTAAGTTTTTTCCCAATGCAAATTTTGGGTACCCACACCCACTTTGAGTCATGGAGTTGACAGAGTCCATCATATTCTCTCATTGGGATGCTGAGTTATCAGGTTAGCTAGTGAGGTAATCCAGGGCTTCCTTGATTTCTGCTGGGGCAGGTGGTCCACATTATTTACAGTAGCCCCTCGGGATTAGCAGCCAGTGTTGTATCACTATTCCCTAATCATGGATTTTTCCAAAAGATTGGAGTGACCTAAGTTAAGGGCCGCTTCACACATGGGCCCAAGGTTGAGAGTCCGTCGGCCTCCACCAATCAAATTTCAGAAAACCCCGACTTTGGCCTCTCGACTCTTCACACAAAGCGGCACAATCCAAAGTCCATCACCCTCCAAAGTGCCTACATGGAAGCCCAAGCTCCTATGTGGCAATGGCCTCATGACAGACTCTTGGTGAAAGTTTGGGTTGTCACTTTGTGGCGACCCAAACTGTGATTGAGAGTCCGTTGAATTGCCCATTTATTGCCCATTTCTTTGGACTCTCGCCCAAAGTTTGGCCTTAAACTCCCATGGCCTCTCGACTTAGTCGGCCCATGTGTGAAGCGCCCCTAAGGTGCTTAACTTATTTGGCCAATGGCATGCCATGCTTGAAAGTGGCCATGCTTTTGGATTCATAGTCCTAAATAGCACTCAAAAATAACAATTTGGCTAAAAACTAACGACAAACCATCAAGTTTTTCACTAGAAAACTTCAAATTTAAAAAAAAATCTTGGATGAAGTCACCAAATTATAGATGAAATCAAAATTATGGATATGTGATATATGCTAATGTGATATTTTCTATTCAGTATTTGGATGAATGTTGAAATTTGGAGCACCACTACATTGAGTTACCTACGAATCATTCTAGTATAAAGAACTCTTGGTAGAATCCATGACTTGGTTACATCTAATTTTCAATTTGCAAACAATAGCCATATGATGATGTCCATTAACAACTCAATAAGGTAGGAACGTGCATTATCAACTAAGTCTAATATACAACTTCTAAAGTTGGGACACCTAAAAAGTGCCACTTTGTCCTCTATGTATAATTCCTATTATTAGATTGAGAACTCCTCAAAGTTATTTTCTGATTGGCAAGCAAGTGGAAATTTCAATGTGCCCCAAGTCTGCATCATTTGAATCTTGGATAAAAAAATAATTATGTGAAAAATTTCAAGAAAAAAATGAAAATTTTGTTTGTAAATGGAAGATTGAGAACACTATATTGCCAAAATAAATGTTACTTAGTCCTTGAAGGGTTAATATGTACCTCTTGTTGAAGAAACAACTTTAAAACATCTATCAAAGTAATTATGTGGGATTAATCTCTAAAGGTTTTGGATTATATTTTCACCTAAAACACTTCCAAATTGCCATTTCTAATACAAGTACCAAATTTTAGAAGAAAAAAAAACCATTTTTGGACACATATAACTCTAGGATCTTGCAATACACTAATTTGAGAATAGAAGGGGGGGGGGGGGATTCAACAATTTTCACCGTGTAAATTGCAAAGATATTAGCCTTTGAGTTGACAAAAAATCTTTTTTTGGGCCTTGCAAAGAATCAAGCAACTGCACTTCACAAGGTCACATTTATATGAAAAAATGTCTAAAATGGTAGTGCTTTTTTAAATTCATTTCTTCAAGGCATGTTGGCTACATGCTTGAAAAAACTCAAATCATTTGGAATTGTACAACATATAGGAAGCTTTACTCTAAAATAAAATTTGAAGTTCTTTATTTAATTCAATTTTCAATACTTTTGAAAATTATAGATATGGATGTAGATTGTTGTCATGACATTGCAACCATTGGCATTGAACATCTTCAATTTCATAACTAAATTCTTTATAATTTAGTATTTTTAATCATATTCTACCTCTTTCTACTTATTATGTTTTTTAAATAGGAATATGAAATATATTATGTTGAAATTTTTTACATGTATTTCAAATTTATTTCTTCAACATATTATAGAGAGTTGCAAGTTGTAGGATCTACACATTTATAGGTAAAAGGTTTGAAAGGTGAAACCTAATCATTTGGAAAGAGTTGAAATCTAAGCAATATAATCTTACAATTGATAAGATTTTTGGTTCAACATTTTTTAAAAGAGTGGACTTGAATAAATTAAATAAAGGATCCAATGGTTGGATTTGTTAATGAATAAATATAGATGATGGTTTTAGCCTTGTTGTGGATATGAGTACTTTGAAGCACTTTTGGATCAAAATCATTTAGTTCTTTTAGGATTAAAACTTCCATAAATTTTTGTCATAATTCCAAGAACATTTAAGAAACATATTTGTTAAGCAATTTTTTTTCCTTAGAAACCACTCAAAATTGCCATTTTTATTCTTTTGAGGCATGAAAACAAAAATAAAATTTGAAGGGATTCTAATTGTGAGATCTTGCATTGCACTTATAGTAAATTTTTTGTGACATTTGACAATGTATGTTAGAAGAAATAGCATTTGAAGAACACACAATGAAAAGTTCTTTTTGATCTAGTCAAGAAATTTAGACGGCTTTGAACATTGTTTGTATTAAATCTTTTTACTATGGATTTTGGTTTTAAAAATCTACCATATTTTAGATCTTGTTAGACAGACCTCCACCAATTTGCAAAGGTCTAGGACACTTAGAACACTTCCAATAAAATCCTACAATGCAACTATATTGTGAGAAATGACTATATACTACCTTTTGCAATCAAATTTTATATCACATTTTTCTAAAATTCAAAAATCTCAATGATAGATGCTATAAAAGAAGTGTTGGAATGACATTGGGCATCTCTGAAAAATGGGGTCCATTGTGATTCCATTCAAAAACAGTTGTCCCCTCACATTGTTCATGTCATTGAGAACTTCAAATCCTCTTGGACTACCTTAGCATGTTCACCGGCCTTCTAATTGGGCAATACATTGGCCACATTGACCATCCATGGAGTATAGATGGGCTATCTTCTTACACATGATGTGCAAACATGTTCTAAATTTGTTCATCCACTACCTAATCTTTAGCCTTCTACTTTTTTTCTAGACCCTACCTTCTCTAAAGTCACATGCATTTTGGTAGTTTGGTTTTCCTAAAAAATGCAAGTAATTTCTTCATCAAGCAATCAACTACCAAAAAAAATTATATAATTATCTACAAAGCTCTTATAGAACTACTTGCCCTAAAAGTATTTCAAAAAATTGTTGTATAAACTGAGGCAATAGGAACATACTTGAATTCCAAATGACCTCTAAAAGTAACAATGGAACTTAAGGGGTTAAGCCCTAAAGCTCCATTCAAGCCAAAATAGATTATCAAAAATTTGGACATTCAAATTGAAGAATTAAAGTTTTCTTTGGTCCTTATCTTTTTGTGATATTAGGGAAACAATGAAATTTTCTAAGAGTCTATTCTTGTGAATATTTTTGTTTTAAGCCCTCAATTGTGTAGGAAGAGCTGAGCTTCATTTTGCTTAAAAAATTTGCATGCTTCTTTTTTAATTCAAGGCTTTATTCAAATATACCAATCACTAGATCTTTCTTGCAAAGGAAATTGGAGTTATAGGGCTTGCACGTTTAAGAAAAAAAACTTTTTGTTTTACTTTGCTTTATTCACATATGTACATTGGTCTTGGATCCCAATTTTTTTGTATGTGTCCTTGATATTAATTAACAATAGGATATTATATTGACAAAAAATGATAAATAAAAATTGATTAATAGCCATTTCTTAGAAAGTGTTGATTTTTGATAGTTTTGGGAATATTTGAAAATTTATGACAAACATATTTTTAGGAAGGTGATGACTAAAATAGGGATATGAAATTTTTGGATATAAATCAATTATAAAATGTTACCATTTCATAGGTAAGCCCTAGCATTGATTGTGATTATTCTAGAAAAATATTGTATTCATTTTAGGGGTATTAAATGACCCTTATAGAATCACCTTCTATTAGTTTTAGAGAGTGTGGTGGCACTTATGAACTTTAAGATTTTACACTTTAAAATCATTATTAATTCATAAAAACATGATTTCACTCACTAGTTTTTACATAAACTCTCCATGTCATAATTTTATCTAAAGTACTTCAACCCTCTAAGGTTGAGACTATTTTTATTATAGTTACAAGAAGATAAAATAACTTAATTACACTTCAACACTTTTTGAATGGATAGTTACTTATCCAATATATATGTGTATGTTACAAATAGTAAGAATTCAACATTAGCTAATTAGGTGTAAAATAGAAATTCAATGATTGTGTAAATTAGCATGAAGTTTTAAACCCTGAAGTCCCAAGGCCCTTTCTCATCAAATTCCACTTAAAACTACCATTTCTATTGCAAAGGGCAAAAAAGTTTAGAAATTGTTTTTTTCTACATAATTATCTAACCAAAGGATCTTACACTAAACTTGCATAAAAATATGTGGAAGAAATCTTAGAAACTTTAATTGCAGAGATTGCAAGATGTTTGCATGACTAGATTTTAAGGCTTTGAAACTTTTTGAACTTAAAATTTCTAAACTAAAAATATGGAATTAAAAAAAAACTATGTTGAAGAGTTCAATTGAAAATTTAGGAATTCTTTTGAAGAAAAATACTTTGGATTTTCATTCTTTAAAAAATTGATATATATATAGATGTAAGTAAAACATTGAAGGAAAAAATAAATTGTTGATAGGTTTAAGATGAAATTGAAAGATAATAATCTCAAAGGTGAGATTGTTTTAGTAAGAATGGTAAACCTTGTCAAGATTTTTATAGATAAATTGTGAAAATTGCATTAAAAAATGAATTCTTGTAAGTAATTTCTCAAGATGATGCTTAATTGACCTAAAAACAAATTAAATTGTCGATAACTCTCTCATTAGAAGTTGAAAAAGAATGAATAAAAATCTATTTATGTAGACAAAAATACTTTCTATGAGAGTTAAAAAAATTTGAAATTTTTATTTTGACTTTTTGTAATTTTTTTGGTGCTATCCAATGAACTCAGTTTTGGGCTTAGAGTGGCATAATTTTTACTCTTGGCCATTGATTAAGATAAAAAAAAATTGTATTCCTGAGAAGCTAATGTATTTTTCTATCGTCCAAAAAAGTTTCGAAAAATCCCAACAAAAATTGATAATGTAGAAGCGTACTAAAAATCCATTTTGTTCCTCAAGAGAGACAATGGGACTTTAGAAAATAAAAAAATAACATAAAATTGAATGAAGATGGTCACAAATAATGAATGCAACAACCACCAACCACTCAAGAATGACTTTCAATACATATCTTTGTGTACAAGTTGTAATGCAAACTTGCAAAGCATGATAGTAGATATGTTAAGGTGGGCACCCCAAAATGCACCACTAACCTAAAACGCCATCATCACTCAATGTACATCTCCAAAATCAATATATTTCTATGTGGAAGAAACAGTTTAGGAACCTCCACTCCAAAAAACTTTGACCTTCCATTACTTTTGCATACGGTATCCAAATGTCGTGTTCTTTGGTGCATTGAAATCTCCTTTCACTTTGTCAACAAAAAGAAATATATGAAAATTTGACCAGTTTAATAATAGTAAGTAGTCACAGTAGCAAAAAGTGGTGGTTGGGGGTGCCCACCTGAAATTCATCAGTAAAATTGGTGATGATGATACTGAGATGAGAACCAGGCAGTACAGTCCCATCCACATCCCTCTCAGCTTTGATTAAACCCCAGTGGAAGCGTCAGACCGTCCAACCAACCAAAGTCTTATCAAGGTGTATGCCCCAAGTGAGAGTTCCCACAATTCCCAGCTGAGTGGTTCCAGACATTCAGACATTCAGAGTTATAATTGTTGGGCTCCTGTAAAGTGTGTCGAATGTTGAGTACAAACGGAAGCCTATCCAAAGCTTTCCAACTAGAAATTTCAAACCAATTCCATAATCCAGTCTCCTTGTGGTGCCATGCCTCAGAGGGGCGGCTACTGGTGCTCCCGGACGGTGCCACCAGGGAATCCCTGCCTGCAACTCTTGTATTTTATTTTGTGTTTTGCTTCTTTTCTGCCCCAGGCCACTTTTGGCTAGGTGATTATATTTTTCCTTCCTTCCTTTATTTGTGTAAAAAAAACACAAACAGAAACCTATTCTATAGCATACCAAGTAAGTTACACATGATGGCATTTCTGATGACTTTTCAATTGTGTACTGTATTGGATCCTCAGATAGAAAATCATGCTGCCTAGTGCTTAGGACTATGACTCAGGTACTGTATAAGTTATATGCTACAAGGGATGAATATTTTTGTGGAGCAATGCATTCATACATCTCCAGATTTACCTTTGGGCTAAGTGCATCCAAGACTTTCCATACTTCATAATGTGGAGTGACTAAAAATTTAGACTAATATAGGTTTATGCGGAGTAGCAGGATACTCGAATTTTATAGTCTGTAGTAAAGTAGGAGGCTCGAATTTTATAGGGTCATTTAGAATGGAGCCTATAAGAGGTCCCAAAACCATCACAAACGTAGTGGAAAAACGTGACTCTTTTTGTGGATAGAGAATGCTAAGAAATGTGTTTCATTTTAGGACACTCCAAGAGTTGATATTGGTTAACACGATGAACCTAATTAACTCATGATCCAGCTTTCAATACGCTTAATATAAAATATAATTGTAGTGATGGAGTTATAGTGATGGAATACTCATTTACAACGAGTGAATAATTTATTGCAAATGCCTTATATGTAATTTTGTAACTATCATGAAATGGAGACATTAACTTTTGAATCAACAACATTCATTGGAAAGACAAAGATGTACAATTATAAAATATTTCTATGTGGTTTTTGGTGCCTAAGCTGTTGATTTTCAAAGCTTGTATACACACCTTTATGAAGACAAATGTAGTATCAAAAAGCATATTAAACAATGTCCCATGACATGATGGTTGGACGTCTACTTTGGGAGTAACTTATTTTCATGAAACATCAAAGTTTATACTAACTGAAGCTGTTCTTAGACACCACTGCCCATCAATGCTATCGTGGAGCAATTGCCACAAGTGGCCCAACATACTTACACTGCACACATTGGTAGTCTTTGTATATTAAATTTATTTGCCAAGAACGCTTAGTAAATCATGAGTGAAAAGACTAAGTTACATATAGAAAGCAATGGAGATGATAAAAATTGGGAGAAGAGTAAAAGCTAGAGCAACAATCAATCTAACTTTGCAAAAGAAGACAAGAAAAATGAGGTGTTACAAAATGCTGCCCTCTTTGAATGGGCTGCCAATGAAGCTTAGAAGCAGGTGGTTCTTGACATGGAAACCATGGGTGTATTTGATGATGACATTGTCAATGTTGTAGATGCAGCTACTACATATGAAGCGCCATGAGAATGCCAAAAAATTAGGTGCGTCCACGAACACGACTCCATCTAAGAGAACAAGAAGTATGTTGATGCTAAAGCTCTATGTGTTGCTATAGATGGAAGTCTTCAACTTTGGCACGGTCAACAAGAAAGGACGTGGCAATCCCACTTTGGAAGCAACAACCCCACAGTAGCATTGACAAATCTACACTAGCAATAGCATCAGGTGTAGCTGCATTAGTGGGAGTATCAGGAGTTGCATTTACATAGGCAACAACAAGGGCCTTCTTTGATGGGGCATAGGCCTTAAATGATTGGCCAAAAAGGAGTGGACTTCAACCAAATTTGAGCAAACCCCTTCCATCATCCTTTCCACTTCCTCCTAACTTAGGTACAAGTTTCCACAAGAGTGTTGATCAACCCTTCCATCCACGAGGTCTTAGATCAAAACGTGGCATAAAAATGAATAGAAATTGGAATAGCCAACAACTCTAAGATGCTTTAGTTGATGTTGATGAGGGTGAGACAATTAGGTCAGTAGTCAGAGATAATGGAATTTCTTCATCCAATCTTAGGAACCATGTGTATATGGCATTGTATTGCATAGGAGGAGAGGTAAAAAATGTGTTTTAAGTGATGCAAAGGAATATGAACTTGTGGACTATGTACTAAACATGCAAAATCTTGGGCTTTCTTTAACAATTGGTCAACTTAGAGAGAAAATAAGAATTCTTACCCAAACAAGAATCACCCCCTTCAAGGTTGGTATTCAAAATCTGGGATGGGTGAAGTGTTTTAGAAAAAAGGCATCAAGAATTATCATTAAGGAGATTCCAAGCTCTGCAACAAAAAAGAGCAAAAAATATGTAACCATAGGTTGTGGCTTCTTTCTATAGCAATCTATAAAAGTTATATGAGATTCAAAATTACTAGCTTCATCACATTTGGAATTGTAATGAGAGCAACACTTAGAAAGGAAAAGATGGAGGAAGATATATCTTAGCCAAAAGAGGATTTAGGGTTGTTTATGTGGTGACACTTGACCAATGGAAATGGTTATCAATGTTGTCTTACATCAATATATGGTGACAATATACCTAATTGGTTATAGTCTAAATAACATTTCACTACTTAAGATAGTCCTTCACTGCTCAATGGGTTTAGCACACTTTGTTTCCAACCTTGCTTGAGCCACAATTAGCTAACACTACACATGTCACACACTTATAGTGCTAGTCACCATTTCCAACTCACATTGCTAAGTCTGAGTCACCGGGACTCTAGCACACACTTCCCACATGGCATCAGGCATGCTACATTGTGACATGGGTGGAACTTCCATTTTAATGTGCTAGAATTTGTAGTGGCACTATTCATGATACCGTATTTTGAAACGTCCATAGAAACACAATGCTACTACATTGATAGTAAAGGGCTTTTCCAATGTGGGTAACTTTGGAAAAAGCAAGTGGGGTCATGTTAAATGATGCCCTAAAATGGAAAATGGAAACAAAGGGTAGGTCCTTCCTATACATTTCATGAATACATGTATGGAGGGATGCTGAAGTTGTGCTTCTATAGCATTTCTATAATTAGTGCATATATATAACAAATAGCTTAAAGAAGAGCAAAGGAGTCTTATAATATAAAATTATTGAATGTAATTTTACTTTTGGGCATGAGTTAGTAGCCACACATAACACATGGAAAGAAACTAACTTTTTGTTCAAATTAAACAGATTTGGTTGAGGAGAATGTTTCTAATGGACAATTTTTAAAATTTTATATCATTGAATTTGAAATGACTATTAAAATTAGTAGTTTAAACGCTAAAGGGCCATTGCCCCTTGGAGAGACAAATTGAATCTTGGTTAAATACCCATGGATTCTTTTTTTTCCATGATTTGTAGACCTATTTTTTTAACATTGATAATTTCATTATGTATGGGGGGAATTTTTTTCTTTTGGATTGGTGCTCAAGAACAAAAGTTATGCCCAAATAAATTGAGAATAGAGGATGGACGATATCTCTTTAATATTTTGAAATATAAATTAATTTTTTCCTAAAATTTTTTAGCTCACAGATTAAATTTTTGTGTATATGCAAAGCTTGGATTCATTTCATTTGGATTTTCTATGAGGAATTTTTGGTCCATCTAGCTCTTTCGGCAATTAGAGCATGATTTTTTTTAAAAAGATTGTGGGATGCATATGTGAATGCTATTTCCACAATTTTCCCAATAATATAGTTTTTTTTGTTTTATCTCATGAACTAAAACAATCTCTCTATTGAATTGATTGCATTTTAACCCCTAGAAGATGAAAGCTTTTTCTTTGCCAAAAAAACATTCTAAACTTCTATTTCTATAGCGAAAGGTAAAAGATTGTGAAAATTGTTTTTTTGCCTATATGTAACTATAGGATCTTACAATGAAAATGTATGGAAAAAGCTTCAGAATTTGTGATTGCCCAGATTGCATGATATGAGCATTTCAAGTGGAAAAAACAAGTTACTCAGTACATTGTGGGATAAGATTTTTTGGCTTCAAACATTTTTAAGTTTAATTTTTTGCACTATGGAGTTCTTTGCTTTAAATCTTTATGGTATGAAATAGAGTTGAGAATCTAAAAAAAATTCAAATATTCAAAAAAAATTAATTTTTATTCTTTAAAAAATTATTAAGTAGAAGTAAGTAAGAGACAAAAGGAAAATCTCAATTATTAATAGCTCGAGAATGGAATTAAAATGCACTAATTCCAATGCTAAGAGTGTTTTAGCAAGCAAGATAAACCATGTGGATTTTTTTTGGAAAAATTGTAAAAATTGCATTTAAAAATGAATCCTACAAGTTATTTTTTGAAGAAAATACTCTAATTGCTCAAGAAACAAGATTATCTATAACTTTCACATAAAAAATCCAAGTTGAATGAACCCAAGCTGTACGTGTATACAAAAATATTATGTATGAAGGATATTTTTTTTTTAAATTTAAAATTAAAATTTCTGATTTCTTTTTGTTGCCTCTCGTCCCCTATTGTGAGCTTATTTGGGCATAATTTTTTTCCCCACAAAGCTAATCCATTTTTGTATCTTCAAAAAATGTTTCAAAAAAGAAGGAAAAAATTTGAGCTCGTAAGTACCTGCCCAAAATCCCATTTGTCTCCTTAAGGGACAATGGTCCTTTAGGGGTTAATTCCATTTCAGACATACTATTAATTTGGATTAAGTTTCTACATCGTACCTACTTCAACTGAATAATGTTCAAATGCATAAAAATTGAATGTTTCTGAATTAATTTTTTTCTTCTAAGACTCTCAAGTGAAATCTATATTGTGAAGATTAAGAACTCAAAACTCAATAATGCACAAAATTAAAGTTACAAATGTTTAAAGTCAAACAAGCTAATCCCACAATGTGTAGAGAAAATTGTTTTCCCTATAGTAAACATGGATATTTTGTAGAATGAGCACTTATGAGTTATGAAATTTTATCTACACATTCACATATTAATTAGGTGTGAGGTCCAATAGTTGCATGTGAGAAAAAACAAAAAAAATTTGGTTACATTTTAAAATAAAATAAATCCTAAAGTTCTCACTATTTTAATTAATTGTTTTTAATAGTGATGTCTTCTTGAAGTATAGCTTCAACATTGAACATTTGATTTTGATGATGAATGATTATGATTTTACAATTCAATATTTTGTCCAAAGGTATCCATTGCAAATCTTCATTTTCTATTGTTGAAAGTTATTTTAAATTAGTGTGATGTGAAATATATCTTGCAAAGAAAATCACAATAGATATTTGATTTTACAAGATGTATAATACGTTTAAAGAAATTGGGAAAATTCTTAGAGCTTACAATTTTAGTTGGGACCAAAATTTTGGATTTGACCGGGATAAGAAGAATGGTAGAAAGAAATGACTTGTATACATTAGCAAGGGCTTAAGATTTGAGTGCAAGTAAATTTCTAGAAATTCTTCGAGGCTAAGGTAGAATGGTGACCACATGTAAAAAAAAATAGGTAAAAACAAATCACATACCTTTTTTTTCCAAAAAATTGCACTTGCATTAGCATTTGAGTAATATGGTGTCCAAAGAGCATGCCACGTCAACATGCTTTAATGCTACTTTAGAATTTTAACATTGTCATAGTAGACATCAACTAAGATGTCTTGTGTTGCATGTAGATGTTTTTTGTGATGTCAATAGAAACGTCCTCTGTGACATAGAGATGTTTTTTGTGATGTCAACTAAGACATCCTTTATAACGTCTGGATGCTTTTTGCAAGACAACATTATATTCATTATAATATTTAGATATGAAAATATTATTTTTAATAATACAAAATTACGTTTCAAATGTCCCATATTGTTTGTCTTCCCTCCTATATCCCTATTGCATAAATAACTTGCCTTCTCATGTCAAAATCTTATAATGAGGGTTCAAATGAGGTATTAGGGTCCAACTTGGATTGTAATCATTGCTTTGTTTAGACCATTATTGATTGTGTAGTTTTAAAATTTTAACATATCTCTAAAATAAAGATGTCTTATGTTTCATAAATGTTATAGTGTGAGGTTTAACTATTACATAGTCTACAATGTCATCATTTCATCTTAATTAAGGGCCAAATACCTCATACATTTAGTGCTTAATGAAGCATAAAATGGATGAAAGTCATTTGAAATTGGATGTAGAATAGAAACCTTAATGAAGTCCATGGAGAATGAACAATGCCCAATTGCCCTTAAAGTCATAAATGAATTTTAAAGGATTTAAAGGGCTGGATGAATAATGATCAAGCTATATCATTCATCACTAAGATCAACGGTATAGGATTCATCACACTCATCAACAAATTTGATTCATCAGTCATAAGCAAGGACCGTTACCACTTAGGGTTTTGGGTCCAAGCATCTTGATTTGTTTGAACTACGGTGTGCAGTTTTATTGTCTGAGGTTGCAACTAGCATTTTGAAGTAAGGATTTCCAAGAATGCAAGTAGGGTTGTGAACTCAGCGCAACATGTTTTCAAGCTAGGGTGTGGTTCATACTATTTGAAGAATGAATACGGGTTTGAGGTGGCTTCCTAGACTAGCTTGGATCTTGATACTAAATAACTTTGGAGGTATTTAGGGTACAAAATAGAGATGTTGGCTAGATTGTAGGGCCGCACTTCCAGTGGAACTCTACGTCTTTACTTGTTGAAGCAGAGAAGTTCATTCAATTTTCTTAATTTGTTTGTGTGGCAGCGTGGTCTTTGAGTATCTATTCATATTGGAAAGTGAATAAGAAAAACAAATTTATTGTAATTGAGAATGAGGCAGTATGTAGTAGACATTGGTAAATTTCTGAAGACTTTTGCTCTATTGTACAAAATTTTACATACTTCTATTTGTAACTAAACCTAATTTTGTTTGCAATGGATTTTAGCGGCAAGGTGTAACACGTGTGGACCGAGCTAAAGGGTGTATATTGGAGTCCGTTGTCTCATCAGAAGAGTTTGAAGGTAACTGACTTTTTCAATACGTTATTGTGAAAAAAAATTGTAGGTATTAGATTTTGAGGAACCAACTGTATGTTTGGTCTTGACTCTTGAATAATACATCTTCTGTTGGCACTTTTCAATCTCCAGTCTTGCACCCTAGTGGATGAGTAGGCCGATTATTGTGTTGGATTATTGCGTCTAGGTGGGAATTACTAAGTGTGAATATAAGAGGTGGAGGTTTTGGCATTGGGAGGGTTAGGGTTTAGAAGTGTCCAAGATCATTTTTGTGATTTGCATAAGGAAATTAGGTTATATAGATTAGTAGATATACACAACGGCTTTGTTGCTTTGCTTCTTGATGTTAGTAACCAAATAGAGCATTGTTTTGGGTAATTGCATTTCGAATGTGTATTTGGTCCTGAATGATACATCTTCTATTGATACTTATTAATCTTCAATCTTGCACCGTAGTGGATCTCTAACAAATCGTTGTCTTGGATTGTTGCATCTAAGTGGAAATCACTAAGTGTGACCGTAAGAGGTGGAGGTTTTGGCGTTAGGAGGGTTAGGGTTTACGGATATCCGAGATCATTTTTGTGATTTGTATAGGAAAATTAGGTTATATAGGTGAGTGGATATACACATCAGCTTTGTTGCTCTACTTCTCGGTGTTAGTAACCAAATTGAGTATTGTTTTGGATGATTGCATTCAAATAGGAAGCCTTAAAGAATTTGGGAACACACTTAGAATTTTGGCTTGCACGATGTAGGGTTTGAGAAGTCCATCCCAATTTTTGGTTGAGAATGCCAAATGTACAATTTGGGCTGTTCTATTTGGTTGTTTACTTGTCGTTGTCTTTGTTGTTCATTACAAAATTGTGGTTTAGGATATTTCTATATGTTAAGCTAGAAGCAAACATTGAAGTTATTTTTGAACCTACTGCGTCTTTTTGGATACTTGTGTCTTCAATTAGCAAGCTCATTGGCATTGTGATATGAATTTTCCATTTGAGGGCTTAGGGTTTCATTGCCTTGCAAATTGGTGTACGTTGAACATTTTGTTGCTACTCAAAATTAATAGTTCTAATATTGCTTTGTTGCCTTTGTATAAGACTGCTTTTTAGGATTCATAGTATGGATCCATCTGATAGTGCAAGTGAGCTAGCCGTTTAATAATATAGATTGAATTATCTAGAGAAGAGAAGGGACAATACCAAAGAGAGAGTACAACAATGCAAAGCTTGAAAGCAAGTTCAACTGGAATATGAGGATTCTAGTACAAGCGTTGAAGGGGTTCAAATTCCAACCTTGGGGTTTAGGGAGTATTTTGAATATAGTGCTATTTGTTTGAGTGCCAGATTAGCAAAAGATCTAAGTAAGACAGTTGTAGAACGTTTAAAGGACTATGATCCAGTTGTTTCTCAATTGACAATTGAGAAGTTGCTTGGGCAAGAATTACTTGATGGAATGTTACCTAATTTTTTAATCAACATAGAAAAGGTTAGGTTTACACATTTAGTTTTGAAAGATTTAAAGGGGGGCATTGTAGATCACTTAATAGGTAATAATCCATCTAAGATTATTATGGCCAAAGACATTGCGTGCATACTTGCTTCTTCTTCAAATATGGAAAGTAGGAGGAATGTGGCTGACTTGATAGGGGTGGATAGGCAAAATTTGAAGAGAGGCTTAGAAAGAAGGTTGTTACTAGATACTTAGCAGAATGCCTTCTTGCCAGGGTTGACAGGACGGTCGGACGTCCGGACGCGAACGCTTTGTCCGTAGCGTTTGTTGACATTCGCGGTCCCGGCGGACGCAGCGTCTGCCGGGACCGCCCCGTCCGCCTGTCCCCCTGTCCGCTCCAGTACGACCGTCCGATCGACACGCGGACTAATGTGGTCTGCATGATCTGGGCGTTCGCCTCGGGCCGTCCGCCCCGCCCGTCCGCCTTCCGACGATGGGAGGGACGTTGTGTCCGCTGGCGTCCGTGAGGACGGACGTCTGGGTTACAGACACTATTTTGGGGCGGACGTACTGATTTGTCAACCCTGCTTCTTGCTGAACTATTGATCTACACAATGATTTGATGCATTACCTAATTCAGTGACAAAGTTGGTTACAAAGTATTGGATTTCAGAAACAACTATCTCTCCAAATTGCAAAGACATTGTTCGACGCCAAATTGGGATGCCTAAATTTGAAGAGCATCCAATGCAGTACCTTCAAGTATTGGAGGTCAATTTCCTTTTATTTGGTCATTCTTGGAGGGTCCTTACACAATTGTGTTTTGCTATGGATAGGGATGTGCTTTGTGATTTGGCAATAGGTGGTTTAGGGTGGTAGAATGCTTTCCTTTGTGCTTGCAATTTTGAACTAATCATGTAAATATGGATTGCTTTGTGCTTGCAGTTCCACTTCAGTTGATGCCTCTTGAATGATTTGTGCTCAAGATTCCCCTTTGAGTCCTTAGGTGTTGTTGTTGAGTACAATGGTCCTTAGTGCTGATGACTCATTGGTTTGTTGGTTTGTATTCCTTATTGTTAACTAGTCCCTAGTACATTTGGTAGAGATCCTTAGTAAGCAATGAGTCCTTGCTACATTGGTAGGAAGGGTCCTTTGGATTGATGAGTCCTTAGAACATTGGTGAGAGGAGTCTTCTTGGTTTGGAAGTCCTTAGTGCATTGGTAAGAGTCCTTAATGTTGAGGAGCCCTTAAAACATTGGTGAGAGGAGTTTTTTTGGTTTGGGAGTTTTTAGTGCATTGGTGAGAGTCCTTAGTGTTGAGAAGTCCTTAGAACATTGGTGAGAGGATTGTTTCTAGTTTGGGAGTCCGTAGTGCATTGGTGATAGTTATTAGTATTGAGGAGTCCTTAAAACATTGGGAAGAGGAGTCCTTATGGTTTTGGAGTCCTTAGTGCATTGGTGACTTAATTCCTTTGGGTTGATGAGTCCTCAATATAATGTTCAAAGCAGTCCTTAGGACAGATCATTACTTAGTACTTTGGTAGGATATTAGTTGTATGTGGTGTTGAGTGTTGAGTCCTTTGTGTTGATGGGTCCTTTAGTGGTTTTCTAGTGCTTCCAATCAAGGATGCAAAGACATGTGTGAGGCCTTTGTGGTGATGATTTGCCCATGTTGCTAATGTATTGCTTTTGCGTTTTTACTTGATTATGAGTTTTATTGACATTCAAATGTGGCCTTGAGTTACAGCTAGAGTTTTACACATGGTGCAAAGCAAGCTTGGCAAGCATATGGTGAAGCCTCACATTGTTCCATTTGTTGAAGTTGTAGTGGGTGAGGCGCTTGAAAAATTGGAACACGTGTTGTTGCAAGTACCACCAAGAGTTAAGTGACGTGAAAGATAGAATCAATGATTTGTGAGCTAATTGGTAGGGAATGTATCTGAATTGCTCTTGTACATGTGACATGGTTTACAGTAATGCTATAACAATGGTAGGAGAATGTTCACAGTTTAGGGTAGCCTATGATAGATTAACCAACTTCTGGGAATCCATTCTTTGTGCAAAAGAAGACTATCTGATGTAGTACAAACATGAGTGCTTGATTGGTGAATGTGGGTCATGTGGCATAGTGCTTTTGAAAATCTGTCTTCATGAGTACTCTTTAGATCAGCTTGTAAAATGGAAATCCATTGGGTTTGAGGTGGTAGGATACAATGAAGATGGATTGCCTAAGAAGGCACCGGCCATCTAGTACCGTGAGACTAAGCCTTCGGAGTTGTTTGAATATGTGAAACCTTGTCTCACAGCCTTTGATCTTCACAATTATATTGTAACATGGCAAGATTATCTATTCAAGGAGCTGTTTAGTTCTGTTCTAGGGGGTACAATCATATCTTGTGTTGATTTTTCAAAGAATTATTCCATAAAGATACAAAATGAAACAAAAAGCATGCATTGGCATAGTGTACAAGTGTCCATTTTGGTGTACATCACTTACCGATTGAATCCCAGCTAGTGTACTACAAATAATGAGCCTCTTCTACTGAAAGATGTTCATTACTATGTGTTAAATGATAGGGTCCATGATTCTTTATATGTTCAACATTGCTTTCTTATATATTGGGATTTCATGAAGGAACAGGGTTTTGTATCGAAACATCACATTGTCTGGTGTGATGGCTATAACGGCTAGTTCAAATCAGCTAGGGCCTGGTATTTCATTACGAGGTATCCAAATTTAATTGCCACAGATGTTATACTACTAGAAGAATGCCAAATGGTATGGAATTATTTTGTATCCGGGCATGGGAAAAGAGAGGTGGATGGTATAGGTGTCCTTTCAAAGCAGGAAGTGCGAAAAGAGTAGCTGAAAAGTCAATGGGAGCCAAATTCAAAATGCAGAGTAGATGATAAGGTTTTTGAAAGAAGAGAGCCTAAAGCAACATGGTGGGCTACCGTCTTCAAGAAAATACACTAACAAATTTTTCTAGCTAAAGAAGGGTCCATCTACCATGTACATGATCTGTAGTGTGAGATAGTACTGGGTAGTAGGAAGCAACACTAAGTGCGTTCCTACTCAAGTAAGGATCCTACCTTAATTCAATTTTGTGAACTTTCTTGCTTTTGCTGGGCATGCTTGGAATTGGACACTAATTTTCCTTACCATAACGGTTTGTATATGGGGCCTTGGAGATTGTGGAGGCTGAAACCACAATGTAGTGTCCAAGTAAGATTGTTGTTTGATCATGATGAAGAGGTAGAGGTAGGCTCGGGTGGTGAGTTGATAGCAAAGGATGTTTTCACTGGAAACAATATAGCGGTAAGGGTAGATTTTAGTGAGGATGAGTTCTTTTGGATAATGTTGGTGGATAAGGATTTGCATGTGGTAGAGAACTCCTTTATTGATCTTGATGGTAGCACATATGTGCTTGGTGATCAAGTCATTAGAGGCTACTAGTATGAACATTTGAAAACAGGATCTCGTACTTATTGGTTGCAAGATGATAAGCTACAATTTTTTGTATTTTCACACATTGTGGTAGCGTCTAAGTTCTCCATGGTGCCAACTGCTCATGCGGTGAAGGGCTCTTTTGGAAGCTATAAGCTGAAGGAGGATGTACTAAATATCATTTTGAACCTTGTATTAGAAGTTGAGACCCTTGATTAGAATTTGTATTTGATTTTCTCTTTGGGTGGTATGTTTCACTTCTTGTATAGATATTTTTCTACAAGCTTGGTGGATTTGGTAGTACTACTGCTTTCAGAACAATAGTAGACAAGGCGCTTTTGAAGTTGGATGTGGTAGTAGAGATTTCAGCTTATTGTGGCACTTGTTTTGTTCTACTTTGGTAAGTACACTATTTCCTCTAACTTCAACTTATTGTGGCTAAATGATTCTACAACATGTTCATAATTTGAGATCGGATTTGGAACTAATTTCTTTTGTGGTTTTCATGTAGTGGTGATGTAGGTACAAAGCCATCTCCAGTATTGCTTTAGGCAACATGTGTGCTTAGAGGCGTAGGGATTAGAGCTTATTTAGGCTATAGTGTTTTCTAAACATTAGAACATGTTGTCATGTCTGGCAATTGTAGCCCATTTTTTTCATATATATATATATATACACACACACATACATGAAGCTTATGTTTGCATTGATTTTCAGATTTTATTGTTCTAATATTAGAGGTTGTATTGTTTGATTGATAGACATCGCATGTTGCATGTTGTGTATAACAAATGTTGAATATGCATGACATTTTGGGATTCTAAAGGCATATTTCATAGTTGAGGCAATTTAGAATATAATATGTATTTACCAAATTGGAATGCTTTAATAAAATGGAACACTAATATGTCAAAAGTGTAACTATTGAATCTTTATTGAGAAAGTCAACCTTATAGTTGACTTTATTAGACAGATAGTGTCTAATTTGTCGAGTTGTCTTCACGTCTGATAAGACAACTAGGCAAATCCCCCTCTCAACATATATATTTTGGTGGGAATGTTCAAAATAAAATGTTATTCATCTAGAACTAAGCTTACTAGCAGTCAAGGTAGTGGAATGAACAACATTTACAACATTTGTAAACTTCCATAGATCAATATTGCATGTCAAATTATAAACTTGTAAAAAGAAGCATATATGCAAACTCAAAATTTAATCACTTATTTTAGTGTAAATCACTCTAGCTTCCTAGATCAAAAGGGTTTTGTGGGAATGTATAATCCCAGTAGATCCATATATTTTATTTTCAAATGGTGAATATTTTAGCCTATCCACCCCTATTTTCATTTTTATAGGCATTAAATTAAGTGTTGGGTCCAATCTAGTAGATGGTTATAGCTAAAAACCAATAATATATGAAGTTCTAGTATAGGCCTTCTACAATTACATTAGAAGATTTATGGGGCCTCCGGATGCCTGCAAGTTATCACAGCCTGCGAACGCAGAGAATAGGTTCGGCACAACGGTCTAACATGGCCAAGCCCCTACCATGTCATTGACCAAATTTTATTCTATTTTTTAAAAAGAAAATTCTGACAATGGGCTGTTCACCTTGCCGCAGGAAACAGTTGCAGGGGAAGAAGCCCAAAACAGGCTTCTGGACTCTCCAAGACTCTTCTAATGGCAAAGTTCAAATACAAGATGAAATTCATGATGAGGTATTCAAACTCATTCTCTCTTCTAAGTGTAACTACAACCTTTATTTTACTAAAATAGTCTAAAGTACAAAGAGTCTAAATAACATCAATTATAATAAATATATCCTATTTTTGAAACTCATAGAGTCCATCAAATTGGTATAAGGATTCAATTATTTTTTTCCAATGTTTCTTTAATTTATTTTCACATTTTTTATACAACCTAAACATCAAAATATCTATTTACTTAAGCTCCATAAACTAGTCTATTGTATTACTTTAATTGAGATCAAGAAATTATATCCCTAGGTCACTAAAATCGTTGTATAGCTTGGTCATGAAATTACTTTTTAAATCACTAGTACATGAATGCCAATTAAATATGGTAACATTGATTTAGGGACATTTAGGGGGAAACAATTTAATAGAACTCTACTTGTTAGGAGTGGGTATGTGGATAATTTTGAGTGTTTTCACCTTAGTGATCATTGAACAACCAATTAAAAACTTGGGTAGGTTTCTATAATGTTAATTTTTAATGGGTCTTTTTGAATTTTGAATACTCTAAGGTATAGGCATATAATATCCCAGGGCAAGGTATTTTATACAATAGGCTATCATCGGACTAATGTATATATGCATTGACAAGGTTGAAGTGTTTAGGGATAATATGTTTCACAAGGTATTCAAATTATGGAAGTAGGAACGTTTGTTGTTTAGGGTGAATATTTTATTTATATATATATACAGAGAGAGAGAGAGAGAGAGTGAGTGTATTGGTGGTTATATTTCAATTCAAATTTAGAAGAAATGGATGCACATGCTTAAGGTGGATTTAGATTCATAAGAGTAAATTCCACAAAAAATTGTCAACAAGTCATTAGCAGCACCTAGTTCCATATGGTTCAATTCAAAGCTATTTTATAATATTTGTTAATCATGGCTATTGCAAATTTTAAATAATGATACTCGATTAATGATAAGTTTAAGAAAGATTTCAAGCCTAGGCATACTTAGACATACTTTGAAGGCTTTGGCCCTTACACTAAAGCCAAAATTTCTTGTTCAATGCAATTGTGATGAATATGTGCACCAAAATTCAATTGATGGGCTAGTGTTTCTAAAATTACATTGTTTTATTACATGTTGTGTTATATATTCCAAGTTAAAAGATCTAAACTTTTGTGTACACAATTGCTCACACTTAGGCCTAGTTTCAATCCTTCCCTAAATTCTTTTTCCATTACAGTAGCCACTTGCAAGTGACCAAATTGGTTGTTACATAATAAATTTTAAAAATGAATATAGTACTCTCATTTATGGCTTTTTGATGAACTTCCATTTTGAATATAGAAAATGAATGTCCGAAGCCAAGTGCACTGAACAATTCTATATTTTTTGGGAATCCACAAATGAGTGCAATTAGTATCCAATTTTTATGAACCTTGTCAAAATGAAATTCCAACAAAAGGAGGGGAGGTAGACAACACAAATGAATGCAATTAGTTTAAATTTTTAACATTCAAACCTTGTGAAAATGAAATTCCAACAAAAGGGAGGGTAGACCTTCCAAGTGAATGCAATTAGTTAAAATTTTTAATGAACCTCCCCAAAATGAAATTTTAACAAAAAAAGGGGATAGACAACACAAATGAATGCAATTAGTTTAAATTTTTAAAGAACCTCTTCAAAATGAAATTCCAACAAAAGAAAGGGGGATAAACAACACAAATGAATGCAATTAGTTTAAATTTTGAACATTCAAACCTTATAAAAATGAAATTCCAACAAAAGGCAGGTAGACCTTCCAAATGAGTGCAATTCTAGTTTAAATTTGAACATAGAAGCAAGATTTGTCATTAAAAATTTAGAACATAAAGAATTAAGTGATTTGGGACCTCTATCTAATGTGAGGGTCTTTTCAATTCCAAGTTAGGAAAAATTAAATTTGGACATAGAAGCCAAGTTGTTATCATTAAAAAAGTCAATAGAATTGGTTGATTTTGGAGCCTAAAGCACTTAACATGTCAAAATCTAAAAATTTGGTAAACAAAACAATATGAGGCTAAAGGTCATATTTTTATAAAATAAATTTATCAATTGTTTAGGCCATTTGATTTTTTCCATCCATACAAATACAACAAAAGTGAAAATTAACAAAAATTAAAATAAAAAAAGAATCAAAAAATCTTGTACCACGTTATCACATAAAGTGTCAAATTAGATTGAAATTATTTTTTAACTTAAAAAAATACTATATCTTTTAATTTTCTATATTTGCACAATTAGCCAAAGTCAAATAGCCAACTAGAGAGTCCAAGTTTTTTTAATGCTTTCACAATGTTCATTCAAAGTCTACTCTAAGGCCTTGTCTAATAAAGTCATTTCCATGAAATAAATAGTAGTAGGTAGGCAAAGCAAAGCATTAAAAGAAAGCTCAAATTTATACATCTTCTCTCACATGAGACTAGAAGATCCTACCGTTATATGTATTTGAGGTTGTTTAGTGGTTCAACAATTTGGTATTGTCACCTCTAATGTAGCTCTAATTTAGATTTAGAGAAATGAAGTCTAAAATCACAAAGCTGAGTGGAAATCGTCAACCACAATGAATTGTGGTAATGGAATTACCACAAAGCTTGGTGCTTGTTTACTAATTATAGCACCTTCCTCTTATATGATTTCATTACACATATACCAATCCTTATGGGTTTTCTATAATGTTTACTAAAAGTTGTAAGTTGTAACTACTAAATATGTTAATGCAACATACACTCCCAATGGCTCTAAGAAAGTAATTCTATTCAACAAACATATTTCTGTAAAGCCTAGATAGTACCAGAAATAATGAAAACCAACAAAACAATGAATACTTTTAATCAATAAGCACCAGGGCCCAATTCAGTCAGCAATCAACAGTGCATTCCACGCACTCTTTCGCATTAGTACATTAAACCAAACGGATGCTAGTGAAGTTGGTTGATCAACAAAAACCCTAATAAATTTTAAAATATTAGTGAATTGTTGGTAGCTTGATGCTCAAACTAATTGCCCATCAGGCAACTATTATGAAATAATTACTTGGCTTCACGGTACTCAGAGTGATTCTACCTCTACTAGTTTCTATTGCCGTCTTTGTGGCTTTGATTCCACTTTCTTAGTATCATTTCTCCTTTGATGAGGCTTTTAGCTGACATCTTCTGGCTTGTGCATCCTCTGTTGTGTCTTTCGGATGACATCCTCTTCTAGTTTATGAGCAGACTTCCTTTTTGGCCCCTTAGTGGTCAAGGAACTTGTTGGTATTGGGGAAACAACCAAGCAAACCTCTACAAAATTGATGGTTTTTATAGTAGGGGCATTTGCAGCCACAGGTCCTAATTCTCTCCTATTACTAAAATAATATCTTTGCCCCCCCCTTCTTGGCGTAGTTTCACTATAAGAAACCCATGTTTTAGGTGACAAGCCCTAATTTTTTTAAATGGATTTTACGTGACGTCTAATGCAGCAAACCCATGTTTTTATGTCAACATTGATGTTATGTTGGACATTTTGTTGACATAAGAACATGGATTTGTTGCTTTAGATGTCACCTAAAATCTGTTTAAAAAAATTAGGCTTGTCACCTAAAACATGGGTTTCTTATAGTGTTTGTAACTTTTCCTTTGGTGTCTCTTCAGGAACTATGCCCACTACATGAAGCAAGTTCAAATCTTCTTCCTCACCTATCTACAAGCCCAACCAATAGCACTAGAAAATTGCATTTTTCAATTCACTCGTTATCACGAACATACATGTACATCCTTTGGATTGGGGAACTTCTAATTTCATGAAATGCACAGTATGAGTTTCAGGTAATGAATCTGATCCCTATTAGTAGTACATGAAGTCATAGTGTGGACCAATACATCGATTGGCTATATATCCTTGCTCACACAAACTTCATGAACAAACTCACCAATTTGAGGCCGTAGCTAGTTTTTGACAGGCGAATCAACTTTGTCTCCTATAGTATTCCTTGTAACCGCATTTTCTAGTGTCTCACAAATCAATGCCATCACTGATGCAAGAGGTTTAATCTCACCCAAGGTGCCATCTTGCCATGTTGAATTAGACAAGCCAAGGTCACTCTATTTCTGGGACCCTATAGCTAAGAAAAACAATCGAATTCAACCATGAGTTCATAGCCACTTAGTAAGTATCAACAATTACCAAGGAATTTCTATAATCTATTGTACACCTAAGGGGTGAACAAAATCCCTTAAAGTTGCTGAAATTCTTGTAATAGTAATAAGCTAATGGAATTCCTAAATTGTATGACATTGGAATGAAAGTCATTTATTGGTGCTAGTGAAATGACAAAAGCACATAAGCACTAAAAGTACTTAGAGTAGTCTAAGTACATTAATATTGGAAGCATAGTAGAATTCAAAGCACAATAGCATTGAAAGTATAGTAGCACTCGAAGCAACGTAGCACTCTAAGTATAGTAGCACTTGAAGCACTCGAAGCACAACAGTCTAAGCACAACACTCTAAGTACAATAGCACTCTAAGCACAATAGTAGTCTGAGCATAATGATTGTAGTTGCCATGTCCTTCAATCCTGCAAAAGGGGTTGCCAAAGCACCTTGAGGAGATGGACTACTTAACAACAATAAAATACAATTACTAAGTACAAAGCAATGGCTTCTTTGCTTATGCCTAAGCAAGTCCAAGCACTTTCCAAGTGCTCAATAGCTCTAAGCACTAGTAATGAACACACTAAGCAAGTTAGTAGAACACCATTAGTAATTTACAACTTCCAAAGCAATGACTAGCTACATAAGCTAATAAGAAAATAAGCAAGGAAGTAAGGAATTGAATAATTAAGTAAGCAAGATATACTCACAATCTGTTACTTAGACTCCACTATCTTCTTGCATGCTTTCCTTTTTGTCATTCATCATGTGCTTGAGATCTAGTTGAATTGCCTTATCTTGTAACTTTGCATTCAAATCTCTAAAACCAAATGACCACTATCAACCCGAGTGAAATAATTCACCACATGTTGCAAATATATTCTCCTTGCCACAAAGACTGGCAATACAAAAGGGATGATACATATGTCTATAAGAAACAACTACAATATTAGTATATTACAAGAAGAAAAACATTTGTTACAAAACGAGCAAAGCTAGAGTTCCAACAAAGTATTGTCCCTTGCATCTTGAGTGTGTAGAATAGGTCATGGCCACAAAGACACTCATGCGCTTATCTTCATTGAATTGATTTGTTCCTCAATTGTTGCTATGTGACGCTTCATTTTGGTAATTTTTCTCTCTAAAACTTTGAGATCCAAATTCGACTTCAAAGATCAATCTCAGCATTGTGGTACATGTCTTCTCCTTGTATGTACAATCCTTCAATTTTTTTCTTCTAATGCAAATTGGGCAATTTGTAACTTCCTAGCACTTTGGTCTTTCTTAACTTTTAGGCTTTCAATCTACACAAGAAGAACCTCAACTTCAATAGAATGGCTGGCCCTATCACCTTGTAGTGTGATAATCTGCAAAGATAGAGTACAATGCATTAGTATTGTCCCCTGAATTTTTTGAATTGCTAGCCTTTCAGACTACTATAAACAACTACTTTGATATGTGGTCTAGAATTCCCTACTTGATCAAATTCTTTAGGCTTCATCTCTAATCACTAGAACTAGAACTGATAATGAATCTAGTCCTTCAAAAAATACCCTAAAAAAGCTACACGAAATCCAAACTTCAATCCTATAGATGAGGCCCATTTCAAGCTAGTTATTCTAACCCTCAACCAATTCACAAGAATTTTACTACAAATTGCAATGTTACAACGTTGGAACAATTGATCCTGACAATCACAACAAACAGTGGTAGGTATTAACAAAGTAAGCCTCATGAAATCTACACAAAGCCAAGTTTCCTAAATTTCAAAACCTAGAACTACATTCCATCTTCACCTTCCATCTTCAAGAATTCATTTTAAAAGCTTCATTTACTCAAAAAATTCAAATCAATATTGCGCCCTAAATCCAATCATCTGCAAGGCTAATGTCAAGGCGGACCTCAAAAGCTTGGTGGCCACATATTCTTGTACCAGTAAAGAAGTGTTGATCAATATGCACTCACTTGTTCATCATAGAAATGAACAACTTTGAAGTGTGCTAACCCTAAAACTGCCACAATATATTCTTTGGAATAGCACAAGAATGAGAAACAATTAGAAGTCTTTTGTATTCTAGTTTGAATTATTTTCATTCTAAACTTGTGCAAATATTAGTTGCAAAGTTCATAATATGAGCAACTATAGGAGCAGACAAATATGAACATGTACACTTGTAGAATCTTACTTCTTGAATAGTGCATATTCATAAGCCAAATGATAAACCTTGGAAACCTCGGAGATGAATTACATCCCTTTGACATACGGGTACACATATGCTTGGAAAATAAGACCCCAAATACTAGAACCCTAAGCCTTGAACTTGAAACATGAAACAAATCCCAAGGCTTGCAGGCGACTTATAGTTTGGGTTGTAGAGGAGATTTTAGTGTCCATGATTAGTAAAGAAGATTCTATGACCTTCACATTCTCCTCTGATTCTTCGGCAGCACTCTTTCACTTGTCCATGGTGTATTGAAGGCCAATTATTTGATCAACTTCTTTCTTTCGAACTTCAGCAAGAAAAAAGACCTTGCCTTTAGCAATATCTAGCAATTGATTTTCCCACTTCAAGAGATCTTCAACAACTACAAGATCTACTTCGCTAATAGGGCGCCTTTCTTGGAAAAAATTAGAGTTGAAGATGGCTTCTTTTGTGCTTGACATTGCTCTCCTTCCATTTGCAAGTTTGGTGTTGGACTTCATGCATTTATTTCCAAATGAGTAAAAAGCTAGGTTGCCGCCTAATACTCCGACAACACCTTGGGAATTCTGTAGTCATAGTTCTATAGTTTTTAGATGCTCAATAGTGCAGATTTTGGTTATTTTTCAAATTTTCTATTGTACTAGTGCACCTGGAGCAGTAAAGTGTGCCTTTTACAGGTTAAAATGGATTTTTGCAATTAGAATCTATAGTTAGTGTATGGATGAATGGGGTGCGGTCAATAGTGGCGGTTATTCAATAGTCAACGGAACCAGTTGAAGTTGGGCTAGTGGTGGACAATTGCTCTCAATTTGTGGAAGAGAATCCAGGGCTCCTGTTGGTGCTGCCAGCAGCGTGTGAGTGTGTGTGAGTGATCGATAGTTTGTATATGTTGATTCAGCGTTGGGCAATGTGTGATCCATTGTGCTGGTGCAATTGGGAGTATAGTGATTGAGCAATAGTCAGTTTGGAGAGAAACGATGAACAGTGAAGCCAATTGTAAAATTCTTACAATAATATCAATTGGAGTTAATTGCAAATTTGAAGTTTCGGTATGTGTGTCTATGGAGAATGTATTTGTTAATTTATGCAAAGTTTGGGATTTGGCAATTGTTGTGTGAATGTATGAATTCCTATTGTATGTGAATGATAGCTACAATAACTAATAGTGGATATGAATGGCCTATCGATTTTGTTGTTTATCCATGGTGTGTTTTGATTTAATAAAATTCTATTGGGAGTAGACATATGATGTCCTAGATTTATAGTTTATGCATTCTATGGATGATTGGTTATGTATTAGAAGGAGAGGATTCAATAGTGGTTGCTGTGAATTCTTTGGAGTGTTAGGTCTATAGATTCAATTTTGGAAAAATTGTCTATTGATTGATTGAGCATTTAAGATATAGAAGGGCTGATTTTAATATGTTATCTATAGCATAGAACTGGGAATTTCAATGATAACAGAGAATGAAAGAATGGACAGTCATTGAATGAAATGATGTGATGTGACAATTCTATAGTGAAGTTATGTATAAAGAGAGGAAATGAAGAGAACTATAGTAATAAAAATAGATGCACATTCTGTTGTAATGAGGAATATTTGGAAGCAGCTTGTGAAAATTCTATAGTAGAGAGTAAAAAGCCATGGAAATCAGAACATGAGAGAATGGATCAATGCAGTCAAGTACCAATGGAAACGGAAAAGAAACTATTGAAGAACGAAGTTGCTAATAATGTGGAGAAGAAGGAGCCATAGAAGATGTGGGGCGAAATTAAAAGCTAAATTGAAGCTATAGGAGAAAGATAAAATGGATAAGTTCCAAACTGGTTCTAATTGTGATAAAGTCTAAATCATATCTATAGTAACGGTGGAGTTGAATTATTTTTCTTATTCTTCAATTGTGTATAAGCCAAGGCTAGATTTAGTCCATCCCTTTAAGAATTACCTATAGCACCATACCTCCCTATGAACTAACTCGTAGCTATAGAGTTTTTATTATAGTTTAATCTATAGTAATAAACCATTCTACAAATTCCCACTACTAGAATTTGGCAAGTTAGATGACTTCATTTTGTCCAACTCCCATTGACAGTGATCCGCCTTTTTCCTTGCCATAGAAGTAGTCGCCGTAGCCCAATCAAACTATGGCTTCACCTTTGCATTCAAGAATGAATCTTTTCGCAACCTATAGCATAAACTTGTTGTTCGTCACGTCGTGAGACCCATAGATTTTTCCATACAAATGAATGAGCTCCCATCAATATCTAGATGCAGCTTTGTAAATGTCGTTCTATAAGAACTAACTTTTCCCCATACCTCCTCTAAATCCTCAGCAATGACAAGGATAGTATCAAGGATTGACTTAGGATTCAAGCAGTTGTTTTGCAAATCCCTAACCAAGACAAAAAAAATTCCACAATCTACTCTCTAAATAAGGCTACATTTTAGATCAATTCTTGGGTGGACCTTGGCTCTGTCTTCAATTTTATTCTAGTATTGCGGTCCCTCTTTGGATTTCTCACGCTCATAGGTTTTCAAATGCTATCCTTTATTTTGAAAAAAACAATGCAAATGCTATAAGTTTTATACAAATGAACCATACATTCTAATC
Organism: Pseudoscleropodium purum; assembly: GCA_963969395.1. Taxonomy (NCBI): domain Eukaryota; kingdom Viridiplantae; phylum Streptophyta; class Bryopsida; order Hypnales; family Brachytheciaceae; genus Pseudoscleropodium; species Pseudoscleropodium purum. Next base: position 1,827,769 of record OZ017802.1, read on the forward strand.
ACCATCATCCCAACACCTTCAGATACATTAAAAGCAAGAAGCAAAACCTTGAACCATGTTGTTTTTTGCTAGAATCTCAGTGTAGCAAGGTCGACAATAACTCTCTTCCAACACATTAAGGTCCCAATTTACAAGTTTGCAAAAATCTGAAGTTGCAATAGAAAGAAGCCCATCAGGGTGAAAACAAGGATCAAATCCCCCTGCACCAATCACTCCCCCACAACAACCTAATGCAATCATTGTGGTATAAACTCAATACTATAGTGCATAAGCCACTCTCGCCTCACGGAAAAAAACAAAAACTCCGACAACAACCACAACTCTCGCACTATCAATTGTGAGTAATTCAATCACTAACATCCAACTACTATAGATATTTGAAATCTTCCACTAGATGATAACTACATTGTCCATCCAACTATCAACTAAAGGACTATAGTGAAGCAGTTCCTAGATTATTGTAAGTGGCTCCTAATATCCCACTTAGATCCATAAGGCTTTTTAAGTCATTCAATATTATTGCCAATACAATATATTGTGTATAATGTATAGTGTATTTTGTATAATATATGGCATATTATGTATGGTGTATAATGTATGATGTATAATATATTGTATATGGCATACATCTAAGCTAACATCTAAATTGATGTCTCAAGAAACATCTAAAGGTCAAAATTGATGTTGCTAAAAACAATATTCAAATTCTTATGGACGTCTAAATTGATGTCAATCAAAACAATATGAAAATTTTCGAAAAACATGACACCAACTACAACGTTAATTGCCACCTCATCTTTAGATCAGATGAAAAAAATCCTATGTGGCATTACCTACTTACATGGCACTTATGTGGTTGCTACATGACACACTTTGGGAACTTTTTTTAACCATGTTTGTTGTGATATTTCTCTAAAAATATGGCATGTTTTTTCAAATTTTCTTGTGTATTTACCATGTTAATCTTGACAGATTTTGTTGCACATCCATAATACACATGCCTAATGTTTCACTAAACATTTGTACACATTATTATATATGTACAAAAAAATAGGATCTTCTAGTGATCCCACCCCAAATTAGTCCATCATGTATTTGATACTTTTCTAGCATTGCTAATGGGGACTTTCAACTTGTGACACATTGAGTGTAGACTAGTAAGGGGTGGGACTTTATCCCAACCAATGCCATGGGACACCTCTCACAAGTGTCCTATGGTGTCTTGGAGCCGGTGGTGAAGTCTCACCACCAACCTTGAGTCACCGGGGTTCATCGGAGCTCACCAAGGCTCCAAAAGGAAGTAAGGAGGGAGACCAATCCTTCCAATATTATTCTCTGTAAAATTTGGCAGACCCCCCTCTTATATCAAAGGAATTATCCAAACCACCTTGGGTTTTGGAAAGACTATACATTTCCAACCGAAATCACCACGTTACGTCACCATTTAGACCCTCAAACTTTCAAACTATGTAACTTTGTGGTTAGAGCTCCAAATTCCACATACAAGATTATTTTGGATATCTACACAAAGACTTAGTGCCAATGGACTTTTCACTTGTCCCATTTGGACAAATTCTCACAAAATTATGGTCCTCCAAAAATTTAGGTCTACTAGGTAAGGTTATTTCACCTTCACCACTGCCCCTCTCTTTGGCCATAACTTTTGACTTATAGATTATAACCTTATAATGTTTGTCATTCTAAATTCCATATATTCATATTTTTCCAATGGTATATCACATGCCTCATTCCAAAAAGTATTCCCCAGAAGCAACCCCTCGAGAGCCCTTGAGTGTCTTAGTAGCACTAGGACATCCCTAACTTTGAGTGGCCATAACTTTTGACTCACTAGTCCAAATCATGCGTTCCTTGGATTGTTAGGCGCTTTTTCTCAAGAACTTTCTAAGAATGTATGATACATTGTCATTCTCTTCAAATAGTGCTTTGTTTTCTTGGGAGTCTTTCATTTTTTCCTTCTTAGACTATTGCAAGGCTTGAAGAGTTACCCCCAAGATCCTTCTTGCTCATTAAGGCACTTTGGGCACCCCAAAAGAAATAGAGGTGTGACATAATTTCTACATTTTTAAAAGAGAAAGAAAAGAATGAATTTTTCCAAAGATTATAAAGGAGGTAGAAGTTGTCCAAGCATTGCAACTGAAAGCCTAGATGACCCATTTTCTCTTCAAAGTTTGGATGTCACATTTCTTATTTATAATTTCAAAAATGTATGGCATTTTACCATCCAATAGGCAATTCCTCATCTTGAATGGCCACAACTTCCATGTAACACTAGAAGTGATCAAGTTTGCCATGTCTAGAGGCTTAATTAGATATGTTGAGTTTACCCTTCTACACATTCCATGTTACAACTATTAGATGTTTCATGTTTTAAACCTTTTAAGCTATCATTCCAAGCTTACAAAGACAAGTGGTATTTAAAACACAAGGAAAAGTTTCTTGTAAAAGAAGACCTCATCTAGTGGGTCTCCTACGCACTAAAGAAGCCTTGATATGTAGTAACATTGGAAAAGATTTTCAAACAACAGAGATTTACCCTTTTAATGCTACTTTTACATGTATTTCTAATAAAATTTTACTCAAAATCTCTTTAAAGGTCATTATTTAAAATCTTGTGTCTAGGACTATATTTAAAAACTCACTTAAAACACCCCTTCCTCTTGTAGAGCTATGGATATGAAAACGGGTCCTAGTCAAGCATATGAGTAATCACATGAAGAAACAACCACTAAAGGTAGCCATGGACAACAATAGATGAATGAACTAGAACAATGGAAAATAGAGGAGATATATGAAGAAGAACCCTTTGACTTGCCCAATTGTTGGCAGTATTTCCTAGACATCGATAGAGAGGACTAAAATATGCATGTAGAGGACATTAGTAGTGAGGAATCAAATGCACCAGAAGAGGACACTAAAGAACAACAAATAAATGGATTAAAACAAGCTTTTTTAGATTTCTTGCAATTTTCTTTAGTACAATTGCCATCCACATTCAAGCCCCGCCTAGAGCTATGGATAGTTTATGGAAAATCTATTCTACTAATTAAAAAATACCATGTGTTGGAGCTGGAAAATATGGCCACTAAGAAGGCAACAAATACAGAAAAAAAATAGAAGCATTTGTTAGAGAAAGAGGCCATCAAGCAACAGAAAGTAGAGGACAAAAAGAGGAAATCAGAAGCAAAGCAAGCTAAAGTAGTACTAACAATCTCAAGGAAAAAACACAAGGAACTATGGAGCTTGAAGAACATGTAGGCACTAGGGGATAATTAAACTACATGCAGCCATATAAGAAAATGCTCCTATTGTCGGGTATAGGGTTCCATATTATGGCATCATTCCACAAGTATGTAAAAGAAATCAAAGAATGGCGTTGATGAAAAGAAGAGCCAAAAAACGAGATGAAGATACCAACAACTTACCCCTTTTGGAAGAAGTGTGGCTTCCACACACAATAGCAAGCTCAATGCAACAAACGTTCAATAGCAATAGTACTTCCATGTACTACAATACTAACATGTATGCCAATCATAACATCTAATATACATCTCATCATGAAGCAAGAAGTTTGGTAGCACCTACCACACATAGCATACCTTCTAGAGTCAATACGAAATGCACAACAACAATTGGAACACAATACGTTGACATTGAAGAGCAATAGTCACTGGCAAGTGCAACATGTTTTGTACACACAAGTTTACTGAAAATCACAGATTGAAGGCACAAAGGATGAGTACTTGGTCAACGTGAAGACCTTTGTTGGAGAAGTGTGCGTCATATGTCAACTACAAAAATTGTTAGAGTGGGGAGAGAGGTAGTCCTTTCACTACGGATTGATTGAATGTGCATGATAGAGAAGGTCAAAGACGCGATAATAGAACATGTTGGACAAGCTCTACAAGGTCTAACTTCGAGAGTAGGTCAACAGAGCAGCATTAGCAACAGCTTTTGCAAACAACATTGGCATCTAGGACATTTGGAGACAAGAGGACATTAAAAGGGATATGACTCTCCTCTTATCTGAAGATCAAAAGCACACATGGAGAAATTAATTTGACAAATGGAAGTGCATGGTGGATTAGAGTACCATAGACAATGAAGTTGAAGATCAATGCTTGCAAAAGAAGTGGCATTTCATAGACTAGAAGTACAAATGCTAAGAAGTTCTATACACAAATGAAGACATAGAAGTGCAAGCTAAAGAAAGAAGTGAACTGCAATTAAAGACAAAGAACTTGCTTACAAGCAATTAAAAAAAAGGAGTGGGAGCCTACTTACAAGTTACTAAAAAGCAAGGCATGGAAGGAAAAGGGAGTGAGGTGCCTCTAATGGAAGCAACAAAAGCAGCAAGAAATTCCAAAAGGACAGACCAATGGCTCATTGTTCCTCCCAACGGACATCACAACGAAGGCGCAAGAAATCCTGAGCGCTAGCTATGGCCACTTTTGAAATGCCTTTGAGTCCTTTATTGCCATGGACAACACTAGAATAGAACACCATTGACACAATTTTCAAATATGTACAATTTACTTTAATAGCTTGATAGCAAAGAACTGGAAGTCCTTGGGCTTTATAGAAGATTCACTTTTTTGGACTAGTACTTTGTTGCCTTAAAGACTTTTATTAGTCACTTCTGTGACAGAGAAGAACAAGACGAACAATATTTTAATTACTATTTAGAGTCCAACATTTTATTTCAAGACTTCTTTGGATTCCTGATTGGTGTGCCTATGGTCAAGATTGGTGACCTACATTCATTCTACTTTAAAAACCATTATTTAATTCTGTGCAAGTGGAAAATTAACGAAAAAATTCCTACTCATTGCTTCGTTTACGTTGCATTTGCCAAAAAACTAATAACATGTTTGGTTGCACAAAGTCATCAACACAAGTCTCTTTTCCCTTAAGTACATAGGTTCTAAGCCTCTTACCTTACATGTGTTACAAACTAAAATATCTAAGAAAAAAATATGAAATATCTAAGACGAATTGAAAATTATTGCAATTTGAACCTCTTCTTTCAACAAGCTTTTAATTTGCTATAATTGAAATGATGATTGAGGTGGTAGTGGTCATTTTTGTAGAAATGGGTTTGTTGCTTCTTAGAGTAGGAGAGACAACTTTGAAGAAGAAGATCTAGAGTTTTATGATGGTTTTGAAGGTGAAATATGATGAGTAGGTATGAAGCTAAGTCATGGTTCCAATCAGTTTAGTCTTGGGATGTTTGGAAGAAAATTAAGGTGGTGATGGCTAAATTAGTAACGCATAGTCTACAATGGAATTTTGAGGTTATAATTCTCTTAGAGTTTGTATTTGTTTGACTTCCAATGTTCATTGCATCTTTTATAAACTTGTTTTTTAGGGCTATATAATTTGGGGTTGGATGAATTGTAAAAGAGCCCATGGGTTCATGATCAATGGTCAAATTGCATGTGAGATGTGATTGGAGAAGTAGTGCAATTATTTCTAGGGCTCAAGTAGCCCATTTTGGTGCCCAAATTGTAAATTTTATTGAAATTTTGGCATAGGATGTTGCCTTCATCTACTTGAGCATATGCTAGATGATTGTGAGGTATTAGTGTGTGTATCTAGGTGATTTTAGGTGTATTGCCATTGTTTGACTTAGGGGCTTTGGAAGCCAATTGGAAGCACTATGAGGTAAAAGTCCATTGTTTGGAAGGTACTTAGGGTCACTACTCCCTACCAATTCAACTCCATGGGGTCTTTTTTCCCTAACTAGTAAAAATGTTCATAAATGTGTATTTGTTATGATCATCAAGTTCACTTTGCTACAATTCCAATGTAATTCCAATTTTTGAAAATCATCCATTTTTTAGTATACTAGAGGGGTTTCAAGTTTATAAACTTTTGATTGAATTTTCTTGGGAACAAAATTTATAAGACTATTGGACTCTATTGTATATAACATTGTATACAAACATGTAAAGTTTCCTCCCAACAACCCATCATGGGGACAAATATCACATCATGGAATGCTTGGAGTAGTAGATGGAAACACCTTACATTCTCTCAACATACTTAACATTCTTGAGCCATGTGAGTTCCCAATTTGTCTCTTGGGACACATGGTTTTCTTTAATTTCTTTATTCAAGAGTTTAAGTCCATTTTTATATACAAAAATCCCCCCAAAGAGAGTGTAAAATTAAAATAGGTATATTACAAGCCAGTATAGTATTTAGTCCTAATTGGAGTGATTTTTATAAAATAAAACCAAATCTTGTATTTGAATAGAGTAAAAACTTAAAAATTGTGTAAATTGTTGATAATGGATAAAATATGCTAAACCCCTAAAGGTTTTTGACTATGTTCGTCAAAAACGCTTGAAAATTGTCATTTTTAGTACATGTACCAAAAAAAATTTGAAACAAAATAAAACACATGTAATCATAGGATCTTGTAGTACATTAGTTTGAAAACATGTGGAAAAAATTTCAGAAATTTCCACTATGTAGATTGCAAGATAATAGCGTTTGAATTGATAAAAATCCATTTTCTGGCCCTGTGAAAATATGGGCAGTTGCACTTCACAAGGTCACATTTTAATGAAAAAATCTCAAAAATAGTTGTGCGACTTTGGATTATTTCTTCAAGATATGTTGGCTATATGCTTGAAAATTTTTAGATCATTTGGAATTGTAAAACATATAGAAAAAATATAGTAAGTAGAAAGAAGTAGAGAATGATTCAAAATACTAAATTATTAAGAATTTTATTATTGAATTCAAAAATGCCAATACCAAAAGTTGTAATGTTTTAATAAACAATCTTCATTCTACCAAAAAATATTCCAAAAAATATTGAAAATTGAGTTAAATAAAGGATTTCAAAGTGTTTTTAAGTAGAGAATCCACAATTGCCCACAAACTAAAACTCCTCATAACTTTCACCTTATTAATCCAAATGGAATGATTCAAAGCTTTCCATTTATATTTAGATCTAGAAACCAATTTCAAATTCTTATTTTTTTTTAAAGTGTTTTTTTAGAAAAAAATTTAGTTGCCCACCATGGCATGAAAACTACATATCATGCAATAACTTTTGAACCATGTAATCAAAAGTTATGAAAATTATTGGACCTTAAAGATACTCCTTGACCACATGTTTTGTAAACATTTCAAAGAAAAAAAATGAAAATTCTATTTGTAGTGAGTTGCCCAAAATATTTGGAATTTCAAAAACAGTGTTTGAAACTTTAGGGGTTAAACAATCTAAACCTATAGTGCATGTAACAAATCATGGCTAGATTGGTTTGAGGGAACCTATGTGAAAATCCTCAATTGGTTTCCAAGAAGAAGTTTCAATTTTCCAATCAATTTTGTGAAATAATAGAAACTCCAATTGTTAGCCTACAAGTGTCACAAATTCAAGACATGTCAATGGAGGGCATCTATGGTTGAAGTATGGTGTCCCAAGGTTTAAATCACGCTAGAAACTCAATGACAAAATTGGTTTGCCCAAATTCCTATTTGTATGAAAAATTTGTTGTTCACTAGTAATTAAAGGAAGTAGCAAAATTTAATTTAATTTTGACAACTGTACATAGTAAAAATATGAACTTGCACATTTTTTGTGGAATTCCATGAAAAGTTCTATAAAAGGTCCGATTTTATGACTTGCAAAAGATTCTTTAGATGGTCAATCACAAAAACTTATGATAGAAAATTTACAGAAATTACCCTAAATTACAAAAAAATTGAATCTTACAAAAGGTTGTTTCATTTTCAATTTCAAAACTCTCATTGTGCAAATATAAAAATTAAAAATTAAAAATTTAAATTTAAATTTTAAATTTAAATTGCCAATCTTACGTGGCACTAGTTATGCCTCATCAGATTCCTAAATTATTTATTTATTTATTGTTGAAATTACACTGTTGCCATGTAGACTCATGACCCTTAGCAATCTCAAAATTTTTCCTAATGATTGCAATAAAATCTCACTAAAAATTTGTATAGCTAATTTTATTCTAATAATACTCTCTACCAAATTTTACAACATTCTAATAGCTAGAAGTACTTGAAGTAGCAAGATTCTTCAATTCCTACAAAATTGAAGAAAGATAACATAGTTGTATGGTGTTCTGAGAGCATACAAAATTGGAATGAGATAAAAGTGGGGTATTTTCTTACTTTTTCATACCTTCTAAAGAGCCTAGGCTAAATACTCTCTTCAAAAATGATAAACTCCAAAAGTTGGATTGTAAGCCCTTCCTAATTTTAATTTAGCACTAGGCTTTGATGAATTTTTGGCAATGGAAAAAGAAATAGAGGATATCCCATACCGAGAATAGCTTTTTGAAGCCAATGACACAATCCGTTTGAGATTTGGAGTCTTTTTAAAAAAATTAGAGTTTTGAACTAGTATAGAAAGTAGAAAATTAAAGGATTAGTATGAAAATCCTAATTGATTAGTTTACTAATAGGAAAATTAGAAAAGGTAGGTGCTTTGGAAATATAAGGGCATTTATTCTCCTTTATCCCATGTAGCCATATTTTGGCACATTTACTCTATTTGGTCCATATAGTTGGATTTTGGCCATTTTTGAGCCAAATTACTAAAGCAATTGATTTTGGAGTGTTTTATGCTCCATTATTGGTTTTTGACCAAGCTTGAAGGACATTGGGGTCCTATTTAGGAGTCTTATTTTTTCATACTTTTGGTTATTGGAGTTCTTATAATTGGTGTTGTTGAATTTTGTTGAAGTCTTTTGCATTCTTGTATTAATCCTAGAGCCATCCCTCCTCCATAGTTTGGTGATGCTGCTTAAAAGGGCCTCTAGTGTTTTATAACTAAATTTTTATATTAACTTGGTTCTATTATTGTACTAATTTTGTGTACTCATGTGATGTACCAAGTATTGTCATAAGAAACCTGCTTCCTAAAACTTATAATCAATAATTGATGCCGACTTTTAGGATTAACCTCTAAACGCTCAAACTGCGTTTTTTGACAACATAGAAATTTTGGGCAACTCACTACGAATGGAGTTTCTATTTTTTTTCTTTGAAATTTTAATACAACATGTGCCTAAGGAGTAGCTTTAAGGCCCAATAATTTTCATAATTTTTGACTACATGGTTAAAAAGTTATTGTATGATATGTACTTTTTATTGCTTAACGAGTAGCCCGGGTAGTAGAAAATATTCTTTAAAAATCATTTTTTTAAGAAATTAAAATCTGAAATTGGTTCTCTAGATTTATATATATGCTTGGAAAGTTTTGAACCATTCTATTTTGATCAATGAGTCAAAAGTTATGAGAAGTTTTAGTTTATGAGAATTTGTAGGTTGTTATTGAATCTCTACTCTAAGACAAACTTTGAAGTCCTTTATTTAACTCAATTTTCAATATTTTGGGAAAAAAATAAAAACTTTGGGTGTAGATCTTTCATTACAACATTACAACCATTGGGATTGGGATTTTTCAATTCCATAAATAAATTGTTAGTAATTTAGTATTTTGAATCATTCTCTACTCCTTTCTATTTACCATCTTTTTCTATATGTTGTATGATTCCAAATGATTTAAAAATTTTCAATCATGTAGCCAACTTGATTTGAAAAATGAATTCAAAGAGTAATCACCATTTTGGACATTTTTTCATACAAATGTGACCTTTTGAAGTGCAACTACCTGGATTTTTGCAGGGCCAAAGAAAGGGTTTTTGTCACTTCAAATGCTAATATCTTGCAATCTACACGGTGAAAATTTTTGAAATTTTTTCCACATGTTTTCAAACAAGCTTACCACAATATCCTATAGTTGCATGAGTCCAAAAATGTATTTTTTTTTTCCCTAAAATTTGGTACATGTACTAGAAATGGCAGTTTGGAAGCAATTTTAGTGAAAACATCGTCAAAATCATTTAGGGGTTAAAATCAATCTTGATTGTATTGCAACCTCACCGAAGAAAAAATCAAGTCATTCCATGCCCCTGACATGCCCACACTTTGACTTGTGCTCCTCACTCTATCTTAGTTAGCAAAGTGTGGACGTTTGGAAAAATTCTTGCCAATGCAAATTTTCTCCATGGTTGTCTGTAAGAGCAGTGTCTGTAACAGCAGAGTCTCTCCATGGGAATCCAAGCACCATTCTAATTTTTTTCCAATGCAAATTTTGGATACCCACATGGCCACACCTGCTTCAAGTCCAGGAGTTGACAGAGTCTGCCCTGGGGAGTGCCATCATAAGTTATTATTCTCTCATTGGAATGCTAAGTTAGCAGGATAGCAGGTTAGATAAAGCAGGTCTTCCTTGATCTCTGCCTGGGCAGACTGTTCCCATTACAGTAGCCCCTTGGGATTAGCAGCTAGTGATGTCCTACTTTTCCCTAATCATGGATTTTCCAAAAGATTGGAGTTTAAGCTTAACTTCTACAGCCTGTGGCCTACCATGTTTGAAGGTGGCATGCTGAACAGACAGACACATAGATCATCCTAAGGTAGGAGGTTCTAAAAGTGCACAGGTTCTAAAAGCATCCACCTCCTTAAACGTATACTGCATGTACAAGTTTCTTTTTTGTAGCCTTCAGCCATGTATAAACTGTGTACATTTTAGGAGGTGGACGCTATTTGAACCCTATGTCACTTCAACTTCAAAATTTTATAACTAATTCTACAAAGCTCCAAAAAATATGAAACGACTTGGGTTAGATGCCATTTCTACTTATCTTTCGAGAATGGTTTACTGAAAAATATTTGAAGAAGTTTCACCTCCCCAAAAATCAGTTCCAGCTCTTAAATGGTTGATTTATGGACCTTCTATCTTACAGACAACTCCAGGTGGAATCCATGACTTGGCTCACTCAACTTTGGGATTGGAGAGAAGCTAGAATCTGACCAATGAGATAGTAGAGGTACCCATTGTCAACCATGACCCATACCCAACAAACATGTACGGTGGAATCATTTTCAACCATTGTTAGAACAAATTTCCAACTATAACTTCGAATGTGTGTTTTTCTCCTTATCAAGGTTGGGACTAATAAGGTCCTGATGAATGTCTTGAAGTAGTGAGCAAGAAAATAGGAAGTAGTCAATGGAATAGTCAGTTTTTGAATGATCAAAATTGAAGGAGTTTAGACATTGGCTATGGGCTCTAAGCACTTTCTGGCTCCTAAAATTCATAGTAATTTCAATTTTGACAGTTAAATTACAAAAAATTTGTTATCCCCATATTTACTATCTTCCTACATGGAAAAAAAAATTCCGATGCCTTAAATTTCTTATGATATGCTACAAAGTCCCTTATGTGATTAGTTATGGATACATTTATTTTACACCTAGTTTTCAATTGCTGATTGTAGTGGAGAGAACTATTGATTAGTTCATTGTTAGCTAGTGAAATTGGGAAAAAAAAACTAGTTACAATTTGAAAACACCAAAAAAACCCAATGAAAAAATTCTTAAAATTTCTATTTAAAATTTTAAAAATAGGGGGGGAAATGGACTTAGTACTTGAAAAAATGGCTCAATATGGGAATCAAATGAAAATAGCTAGTAAAATTCAAAAAATATCTCAAATATTCGACCATAGCTATTTGTTGTCCGTTGACAACTCAATAAGGTAGGAATATGTATTATCAACTCAGCCTAAATACAACTTTTAGGATAGAGACACCTAAAAGTACCACTTTTCTACTCCACAATTACTATTATTAGAATATTCCAAAATTTTGTATTATGATTGGTAAGTGAAAGAAAATTTCAATGTGCACACTAAAGACTACATCATTTGGATATTGGTTACAAAAATTATGTGGGATCTTTAGTAAACTTGCCAATCACCGCATGGACAAAATTCAAATCCTTCTCTACATAAATATAGAGATTTACATATTTAAAAATTTGGCGTGATTATTAAATGTCATGTTAAAATACACCTTCAAAAAATGAAATGTAAAAGGATTTCTTTCTACAAATTTTATTGCAATTTACAGGTGATGAAGTTGAAATCTAGTTAAAAATTCCTTACACCCCTTGACCACACATTAGGTGGGCATTGGGCAGTGATGCAAAAATTTGCTTCTATCCCAATTGAATTGGTAGTGGAATTGTATGGTTATCATACAATAGTTGGCAACTATTCTTGTTTGGTTATTGGATGTGTGTAGTAAATGGCAATTTTACTCTAAGCTTTTTGGTAGATGTTTTAAAATCATTTCTTCAACAATAGATACATATTATTGTAGGAAATGTACACAGTGAAAACCTTTGTTTAAGTAACGTGCTTAGGCACTTGGTGCATTTAGGTGATCCTACTTTAAAATCTAAGTATGAATATGGAAGGACATATAACCACTCACCAAGTAAGCCATTGGAGGAAGTCAATGAATATTTGTCATTATGTGAATCTTGTATAACTTTAGGTGGTTGTAAGTGCCCATTTTGTCACTTGGAACTCACTATATTTTTTATTTATTTTTTGTTAGTATTTTAAGTAAAGTTTATTATCCAAACACCCTAAAAAGAGTATAAAGCCAAAATAAGCATATTACATGCTATTATAGTATTTGGTCCTAAATAGTATGTTTTTCCTAAAATTTAACCCAAATCTCACATGTAAATAGAGTAAAAATTCAAAAATTGTACATATTATAGTAATTAAGTGGAATTGCCCAAATTGGCTAAACCTTCCTTACATGAGATAAAACATGGCTAAATTGGTTTGAGGGAACATATGTCAGAACCCTAAGTCAATTCCAGAGAGAAGATCAAGGTTTTCTCATTCTATCAACAAAATAGTAGAAACCCTAATTGCTAGCTTATAAATAAAGAAAATTTAAGATGGATTTGAAGAGGGCATCTACAACATAAGCATTGAGATTCTAAGTGAGAATCACACTAAAAAATCAACGACAAAGTTGGTTTGTCAAGATTCTCTTTTCACTAGAAATTAAAGGTGATAGCAAGATTGGATTCTCCTTCTTTGAGTGTGCAAAGTAAGAATATGAGCTTGCACATCTTTTGTAGAATTCTATGAGAGATTCTACAAAAAATTCCAAAAAGTTCTGGTAAGATGGTCAACCACCAAAATTCACAATGGAAAATTCATAAAAATTACCCAAGGTGCGGTAAAATCTTACTAAAATTTAGACTAGCTTTTTGATGCTAATAACAAGCTCCTACAAGTTTCAAGACATTTCAATAGCCAGAAGACCCAAAACTAGTAAATTCTCCTAAGATCGATAAGATTCTCCCAAGTTTGAAACATTTGAAAATGACAGTAGAGTTGACTTGTGTACTAGGAGCATATGAAGTCAGAATGGGTTCAAAATTAGGTCTTTCTTTAGTCCCTCATACCTACTAAAGAACTTAGGCTAATTACTTTCTTCAAAAAGGTCAACCTTCAAAAGCAAGGTTTTTAGCCCTTTTAGATTTTGACTCGACACTAGCTTTTGATGAATTTTTAGTTTAAAAAAAAAGGGCAAGGGTTTCTTCTGACTAAAAATGGCCTTTTGAAGCCAATGGTGCAATCCATTTGTAATTTGGAGTTTTTCTCCAAAAATTTGAATTTAGGACCAATGTCAAAAGTCAAAAATTGAAGATTAGGATAAAAAAATCTTTGATGATACAATTACTCAATAGGACAAGAGGGAGAAGGGGTGAGTTACCTTGGAAACATATATAAAAGCACTCATTTTTCTCTCATTTCACCCCTTCTTAAGACTTCAATGCCTTCAACCTCTTTAAGCCAATTTTTGGCTTTGTTACTTTTTTGGATCCATTTGTTTGGATCTTTGGCCAATTTGGATTATGATGCACATTCTTTGTGTTTTTGGAGCATTTTAAGCTTTGTTAATGTTATTTTTCAAGTTCTCTTTGGAGGATACTGGGGTCCCTTCAATGTTTGCTTGTGTATCCATTTGTTTGCGTATTTGTTACTAACTTGTTCTGGGTTTGGTTGAGTTATTTGAGTGGAAAATTCCTTAATTGAGAAATCCCTTAAAGTTTAGGTGTTATTGTACTAATTTGTTTGTGTATGTCATTGAACTAACAAATGTTTGTACTAACTTCCTTGCTCTAACGTGCTTATATTTGGATTTTGACAAGCTAACTTTGTTGAAATTTTTATACACTTGAAATTTTGGTGTATATGGCAAAGCTTTGGCTTATAGCATTTTGATGTCAATAGATTTTAGTCTATTTTCCAAGAGAATAATAAAGCTTTTGCTTCAAGTTCTATAGAAGTTTTTGTATTTTTAGTGATTTTCCAAAATTCAGCAAAGCTTTGACTTAGAGTTTTAGGAAGAAATCATATAAAAATTGTGTGTTGGTTGATATTTGAGTTTCTTCACTAGTTTACTAAGTTTAGGTTCCAAAATATAGTTTGGAAATTCCAAATTTAGTATCCAAAAGGGTTGGTTAGAGAAGTCCCCAATATATTAGAAAAGTTGTGGAAAAGAAAAAATCTCAAGTAGTCAAAGAATTTTTTAAGTCAAAAAATTAGATAGGAAGCTTGAACTACCAAAGGAACCCAAACCGGTCTAAAGAGCCCAATTGCCAAAAGAGCCCAAATTGAAAGGAGCTGGCCACCTTCAACAAAATTGAACAAGGAAGGGTTTAGACCAATCACAATTTTCCATTTGGCTTAGGAGGAGAGAAGATATTTAGATCTCACTAATGCTAAAAAAAAGTGGAAAATGAGGAGTACAAGTGGAAATTAAAGAGTTGATGTGGAATTTGTAGAATTAGCAAAGTAGTGAAGATTAGGTGGAAAACTTGAAGAGTCTATTTAAATCATAAAACCTTCGGATAGGAATAGGAAAGGTTCAAGTCAATTATTGTCTTGGAAATTGTATTCAACATTCCATTTGCACCAAAGTCAACATCTAGGATAATATCTAATATAATGGAGGGGGAATAGTGCTAGAAGAAAAGGAAAGAGTAGAGAAGGAAAGAAAAAAAGTCTAAAAACTTGCAAACTTATATCAAAACTATCTTTGAAAGCAGTTGACAAAAGTCCAAGAAAAGTCCAATCATGGTGAATGATGGGAATTTTGAAGGAATATTTGACCACCCCATAGATGAAGTTCAATCTAAGGAAAGTTACTAATTAATCCAATATCTATTCAATTTCTAAGATTAGCCATTTTCACATTTAGGCGAACTTCAAATGCAATTCAAAGTGTTAAGATTAGTTTTTTTCAAACTTTAAATAAAGAGTCTTGTATATCTTGTTTAGAGGTTTTCAAAAACATATTATATTTAGAAATTGAAGTCAAATTTGAGAAAGATATCAATGGATGAAGTTTAAAAGTCATAATGGATGAAAATTAGTAAATTGCATCCAAAAGGAATAAGAATGGAAATTTAAATAGTGTTAGAAGAAATCTAGAAGTAAAAAATGAAATTGAAAGTAAATTTCAAATTGTAGATTTGTAGGAGTCCATACATGAAGTTTGAAAGTGTTGGGTAGTGGTCAAACTTTATCTACTCATAACTTTCAAATGGAAAGTTAAAATCTAGATTTCTCTAGCAATCTAGATAGGAAAAATAGAAATTACAAGTAACCAAATTCAAAAGTCCAAAAATAGTAAATCAATAGAAGAAATTCCACACCTTAGTATCAAAAGAAGAAGTAATTAGAACCTTTTGAAGACAACCAAGTAGAAACTTAAAGTTAGAATTCGATAGAAAGAGCTTAGAAGAGTCCAAAAACACTTCAAACTCTAAAAAAATACCTAAAACTCCAACTATTTTAGAAAGATGAAGTTTGGGCCAATGAATGAATGAAAATAGTTAAGAATTGTCCATCTAAGTTTAAATTTGAAATACAAGTAGAAGTTGGTAATTTAGAGCTAGGATTTAAAATTCACTATCAATTGAAATAGAGAAGGTGTTGAAAAGGGTGGATGAAGTTTAAATAGCCTCTTAAAGGCTCCAACTTCATCTAGTCATAATTTCTTGCAAGAATCTCCAATTTTTGTAAGTCTTGTAATTTAAAAAATGACATGATCTAAACTACAATTGAGAAGGGTTAAATTTAGACTATAGACACTTTTATTAGAAAACCACAACAACTTAAAGACTTTAGGATTAGTAATTGCAATTGGGATAGTTAGGGTAGTTTTTTGTGGATTTGTAGAACTTTAAGAACTTAGAAAAGATTCATTGCTTGAAAGGCACAATGAAATAACGTTAAACACTCATTAGGATAAAAATTCAAAATACAAGAATTTGATTGTGTACGCATATTTATCAAGGGTGGATAAATAAACACTCAGATGCTTTTGCACTTGTCTCCAAATTAGAAAAAATTAACTAACTAATTACGCATAATTTTTAGACATTTCAATTTTATATGAGAATCTAATTCATGCATAATGAACCATTCCATCAAAACAAGGCGAGAAGATATTGTAGTCCATCATTACAATTTTTTTTATTTAGCATAATAGAAAAAAGGTCATGAAGCAACCAAAAAGGAAAAAACTAGTGACACATTGCATCATGACAACAAATCTCCTTGCACTAATTTGGCCACCCTATCTTTGCACTATAAAAAATCCACATTTTTTGTTATATCAAACTATAAATGCAACATGTTTTAGCGAACAAGAGGATATCGGAGATTGAGAGGCAATGGGTGTAGAATTGGAGTAGATCTTGCAATGAATGTGTGCATGTCAATTGGAAACAATGTTCTAGTAGGAAAAACAAGTATGTTCTATGAGGTATCCCAAAAAATGTTAGCATGTTTTTTGTGATGTCCACTAAAATGTGACAATTCCACGTCAGCAAGGGTTTATGGTTTGACTATGGATAAATTTGTAGAAATTACTTGTAATTGAGGTAAAATACTAACCAAAGTTGAAAAAAACAAAATAAAGGTAGCTACATGGTAGTTTTTTGCAAAAATAAAATAAAAAATGGCACTTGATGTGGCATCCAAAGAAAGTGATGTCAACATACTTTGACACCATCTAAATTTTTTTAATTCTTTTTTGACATCATCTATAACATCAATTGAGGCATCAAGATGTTTTTTAAACGTCAACTAAGACTTTAATTGAAATGCCAAGATGTTTTTTAAGACATTAACCAAGACATCAACTAAGGCATCTAAATGTTTTTTTAGACATCAACTAAGACAAATTTGTGTTCATGAGGATGCTCATCTTTGAAATTATATTTTTTATACAACTCCAAAGTCTTATATATCTCATATGATTTGTCTTCCTTCCTACCATCCACTTGTATAAATAGCCAGCCTTATTTTCTCTTATCAATATATTCACAATAATTGAATTTTCAAACCAAATATGATATATTGTGTATGGCATATATATATGGTGTACAATGTATGGCATATTTTGTATGGTACTATATCTAAATTGATGCCACAAAATGTTTAAACATTTAAGCTAATGTCTAAAAAAATTGAGACATATTCATCAAGCATATCCAAAAAGATGCCATTCATGATGATTTCATGTCTCCATAGACATGCCACAACACAACTTGATATCCAATAGGTTGGGTTTGAGAGTACATGGTGGGTAGTAGAGGGCCAGTGAGTGCTAATTGGAGATTGAATTGGTCCGCTAAGTGATGGTGGGTACTAGGGAGGCCAGTTGAATGTTGGTGGGTATTAAAGAGGCTAGAAGTGTTGGTTTGGAGATTGAAAAAGTTAGATCATAGTACTATCATGGAATTTTGGTTTATTTTGATACCAAAAACTTATCTATGGTCCAACTAAGATTTAGAGAGGTTGTTCCTAACCTACGGATCTTGCCTTGATAACCTAATGACGACTACATGTTGTTTTTTTAAAAGCTAAATTTGGTAACTCAAAAACAACATTTTAGAAACTATACTTGATAGAATGGTAACAAATTGGTATATAGGAGACTTCTATGCGACCTTGTAAAGCCAAAGCTTTGCCATGAATGTATGAAAGTTCTTAATTTCTATTAAAAAAATGGGAAGGTAGAGACAAAGTTGTGCCATTTGGGCATCAAAGCCACTAATTTCTATAAATCATGGGAAAGAGGGACAAAGCTTTACGATACTAATAAACACAAATCCAAATTCCTAGTGCTAGTCATACACCAATTCACACACTTACTGTAGATAAGCGAATTGGATGTAGGTGTTATAAATTTTTGATCTATTTTGAGGGTAATGTGAGAGTTTTTTATGTCAATCATCTGTTTTATGGCCTAATTGGATATTTTTGTCATTTGATTTAGTTCAAATTAGGAGTTATCTTGTTGCCTAGTTGGGTGATGTGACAAATAGAGTCCCAATTTGGGAGTCCAATTAATGTCTGGTTGGTGGGAGATGGTGAATTCCAATTAGATAAGTAGTAGTTGATTGTTAAATTTGTCAACCGAGTTGGATGAATGGCTGATAGTTGGTGTTGAATTTTTGTTTATGTTTGGTCTTGTGAAATCCTAGTTGGTGGTTGAAGTCAGTTGGTTGTCTTCCCCAAGTTGGTAACCGTCTTCATGAATCCTATTAGGTCCCGAATTGGAGTCATTTTTCTTTATCCATTGTTGACCGAATATCCAATGTGTATCCCAGTCAATCAAAATTGTATATGTGTTTGCATTTGTGTGTATGTTTTTATGTTCTCTTTGTGTGTTCTTAAATGTATGATTTAGTGCGGATGATTTCCAAGTGGGAAATGCGTTAGTGTGATTCATGATTGGATTAGTTTGTTTGAGTGAGTTTATATCCAAATAAGAGATGTGTATGTACTGTGGTATGGTAGTGTGTGTGTAGAGTGTGAAGATGCAGTGATTGAAATTTAACCAAGTTGGTGGTTGATGTTGAGAAGATTTGCAAATCCTAGTTGGAATTTGTAAAGTGATGATGATGAAATTTATTAATCAAAGAGGATCAGAGCTTAATAGATAAATCAAGAGTTTTGAATATAAACAAAGTTGTTAAATTTGTAACGGTGATTTAATCACCAATTCGGAATTTAAATGAAAATGTATTTTGATCGAATTGGTGTCAAGTGTATGTGGATTGTTTGATGATGAATCATGATTGTATAGTTGTTGTTGAGACTGATTAATGTACTCAGTTAGAAATTGTGTGTACTTGTGTGTATCCAGATTGAGCCAGAATGTAGATGTTGTTGTAGAAAGTTGAGAGTACCCAAATTGTGAATTTATTGTGCAAATTGTATTTAAGTTAAAACATGTATTAATCAATAGGATCAATTGCATGTCTATATCCTAATTGGAATGTTAAAGTTAAATTTGCAATAGTCTAAGTAGACATGTGAATAAAGCTTGAATGTTGTTTTTATGAATTCTAATTTACTGTGCAACTTCTGAATGGGTTACCAAATTAGAAATGCTTGTATGATGTCTGTGATTGAATCCAAGTTTTGCTGTGAGTGTGTTTTAAGTTTACCAAGTAGGAGTGTAAGATCAGTGTGTGTAGAATAACAATTAGAGAAAGCAAGATGAGAGGATCAGATGTTGTAGTATTCTATTAGAAGACAAAGATTAAATCAAGTAGATTTAGTCTAATTTGGTGGTGCGAGGTCATATCAATTGGTTTCAATTCAAGACCAACTTGGGAGCAGGAGAAGCCTAGTTGTCTGGTTGCAGTACTGTGACAGAAGTCTTGGCCGATTAGAGAGCAAAGAATTACTTCCAAGTTGGGAAAGAAGAAAATAAGGAAATAAATAAATAAAAATAAAGATAAAAAAATATAAAGTTAGAAAGATAAAAAAAAAATATTGATAAAGGATTTAAAGATAAAAATTAAACACCAATTTGGGAGAGTTCCTAATCTTTGTGGCCTTTAAGAGGGGAGTGGCAAATTTAGTAATTAGCTTTACCACATGAGAAAAAAGCATTTATATATATGTGGTCAAAGAACATATTTTCTATAATATTCTACAATTGCAATGACCTATTAAGAGTTAATTAAAAATAATCCTATTATATTAGTCTCCCTAGGAACAGGTCAATCAAAAATACACATGTCAGTCAAAAATACACACTAGAATCCCCCCAAAGTAGCATCATCAAAGTACGATAACGGATACTTTCAGAATTAGTACAACCACATAAACACAACAATAAGAACTTAACAAGTTTATACAATGACCCAAACAAATACAAATAAGATCAAACTTTGAAGGGACTCTAGTGTCTTTCGTACAAAGCTTGAAAAACAACAACAATAAAGCTTAAAATGCTCTGAAAACTTTCAATATTGGCAATGTGGCCCTAATTGAACAAAATCCAACTATATAGATCCAATAATGTAACAAAGCCAAAAATTGGTTGGAAAGGGTGAATTAAAAAGCAAATGAGGGCCCTTATATAGATATTTCCAAAGGCACTCACCCTTCCAATTCTTTTCCTACATAGTAATCTTATCATCTAAAATTTTCATTCTAATCTTCAAATTTTGACTTTTTATATTGGTTCTAAAATTTAATTTTTGGCAAAAGACTCCAAATTACAAATAAATTGCACCATTGCTTCTAAAAGGCCATTTTCAGTGTTGAAGAATCCCCTCCCTTTTTTCTTATACTAAATATTCATCAAAAGCTAACCCCAACTTAAAATCTCAAAGAATTAAAAACCTAACTTTTGAAGGTTGACTTTTTTGTGGAAATTAACTAACTTAGGTTCTTAAATAGGTATCATGGAGTAAAAAAGACCTAACTTCGGTCTCATTCTACTTTCTATGCTCCTAATACGTTGGCTAAGTCCACCATAATCTTCAAATTTGTCAGTTTTGGGAGGATCTTGTTATTTGGGGGGGGGTTTAGCTATTGAAATGTCTTGAAAGTTTATGGATTGTATTATTAGAAGAAAAAAATGTAGAACAATTTTTAGTGAGATTTTACCACACCTCGAGGAATTTTCATGAATTTTCCATTGTGAATTTTGGCAATTGACTGTCCAAGAGAACATCTTTTTTACTACCAAAAAATTCCAGAAATTTTTGTGGAACCTTTCATAGAATCCTAAAAAAATTTGCAAGCTCATATTTTTAATTTTTACATTCAAAAAAGGAGAATCAAATCCCATCACCTCCTTTAACTTTTAGTGAAAGAGAATCTTTTATATGGAGGCAAATCTTGGCAATCTGATTTTGCCATTGAACTCTTAGCATGGTTTCCATCTAAAAACACCATAAGTATGCTCTAGATGTTCGTCTCTTGTCCATCTCAAGATTTCTTTACCAGTAGGCTAACAATTGGGTTTCTATTATTTCGTCAATACAATGTAGAAACTAAAAACTTTCTCAAGGATTGACTTACTTAGGGTCCTTTTATAGGTTCTTTTGGACCAATTTAGCCATGTTATATTGCATGCAAGTCAAATTTAGACAATTTGGGCAATTCTACTTAACCACTACAATATTTACACTTTTTTTTACATACAGAATTTGGGTTTAGTTTATAGAAAGTACACTATGTAGGACCAAATACTATAATGCCATATGATACATCTATTTTGACTTTACACTCTTTTTAGAGCTTTTATATAATAAACATACACTCAAATACTAATAAACGATAAAAACAAAAAACAATGAGTAAATCCTAGGTGACGAAATGGGAGTTCACATCAAGTCAAGGTACTAGATGTTAATATGATGAAGATGTTGGAAGCAATGAATTTGGTTATGCAGCAACAACAAGTTGCACAACGAAGGGAGGCACTAGCAACAAAGGTGCTACGTTCTATCATAAATCAAATGGACCACTTTGATGGATGTAATGTGTCAAATTACATTCAATTCTACATACGAGAGATGGTGATAAATAGGATATTTGAGGAGAAGATGATTGCAAGTTTTGAGCATATTGTAATTCCAGAGATTCATGGATGAGTGAAGGAGTTGCAAGAAAGTAATGGAGGCAATTGGCAAGCACTTGCTCAAGCATTGAAGGAATAATATTTTATGGAAGACTTAGAGAGAGTGACATAAAGGACATTTTTAGAGTGGGTTGCACACCTAAACAAGGGGTTATTAACAAATAAACTCTTGCAAGAATTTGACCGCCAATTCATGTAGTTGTTATAAATGGAAAGAACAACTTTAGAGGTAGAGAAGACAAAGTTGTTTATTCAAGCAATGGAACCATGGTTATAGGAAAACACAGAATTGTTTTTGGAAGATTAGAATGAAAAGCATGGGTTGGAATCTAATTGGAAGGACATAGAGGGGGCTTTGCCATTTTTTACTAAGAGACAATGACGAAGAGATAACTTTCATCTCATTAATCAAAATGGAATGATTCAAAGCTTTTCAAATATATGTAAATTTAGAAAGCCAATTTTAAATTTTTATCTCTTAAAAAAGTGATTTAAAAAAAATTCAAGTTGCCTGAAGATCAATGAAAATTATATATCATGCAATAACTTTTTAATCACGCAATCAAAAACTATGAAAATAGTTCACCCCTAAAGCTACTATTCAAGCACATGTTGAGTGAAAATTACAAAGAAATGAAATAAAAATTCTATTTGTAGTGAGTTGCCCCCAAATCACTATGTTACCCCCCAAAGCACAATTTGATTCCTTAAGGGTTAAAGTAGTTGCAAATGGGTCAGCTATCTTACTGCCACATCTAGATTCTATAGGCTGAATCATGACAAAAAATGTTCTTAGTTACTTCAAGTTATTACGTACAGAAAGTCTTGGATGAAACTTGGACCAAGCCAGAAAGTAAGGTAAATCTGGAGTGACATGCAAGTTTGGCTCCACACAAATATCCCTCCCTCTCTTTTAAGTAAGCATATAACTTGTACTGTACCTGAGGATTTTCACAGTAATTCTCAGTGGAAACTCTGTCATCCAAAATGCCATCATGTGATACTATGGAATAGTTTTGAAATTTCTAGTTGGAAAGCTTTGGATTGGTTTCAGTTTGTAAGTCCTCAACTATCCTCTCAAAAGATGACTCCCCTGGTTTGCATTAGTTGCCCCCCTCCTCTCTTAAAAAATTTATAAGTCGTTGATTTTTTTTAAAGAAAAAATGCTTATCCTCGAAATTATCAGTGATTTCTCAAAAAATCACAAGCTGTTGATCTTGTGAGATTTAATATGAGCCGTTCAAATATGAAATACAAAATGAATACTTGATACATATAGATTATCAAATATGGATATGGAATGAATACTCAATACGGATATTGGATACAAATATAATATCAGATATAAATACAAGATGAATATTGAATACAAGTACAAGATACGAATACAATATTGAATACATATATAAGAGAAATTATCCCCTATTGATTGTCATTATATTAATTTCTGAAAATTACAAGAAGAAAAAGGGGAGAGAGGATTGCAAATGAAAATTTTAAAATCTTTATAACCCAAAAATGTGAGTCACTTTTGGGGTGGATAGTGAGCACTGTGAGTCACTACTATCCACCCAAAACATGGCACACTTCAACATTCTACCCACTTTAAGTTACAGGAGCCCAACAATCATAACTCTGATGAATGTCTGAAAGTCCGGAACCACTGCAACTCAGCTGGGGATTGTGGAAACTCTCACTTGGGGCATACACCTTGATAAGACTTTGGTTCGTTGGACGGTCCGACGCTTCCACTGGGGTTTAATCATCAATCAAAGCTGAGAAGGATGTGGATGGGACTGTGCTGCCTGCTTCTCATCTCAGTATCATCATCACGTTAGCTTTAGGAAATATATATATATTTTTTTTATCAAAATCAATACTCAAAAGCAAAAGTTGTGCTATTCTAAGCCTAAAATGGGGTTTGTCAAGATGCACCAATAAAACCACAAAAAGTCAAAATAAAACTTTCAAAATTTTGATTCTCATAGAAAATATTTTTGTCCACATGGAAAGTTTTTGATTCATTCTATTTGGAATTATGATGAGAAAGTTATAGACAATCTTGTTTTTTGTTCAATCTAAGTAGCATCTTGAAAAATAACTAATAAGATTCAATTTTTTAACACAATTTTCTAGCAACAAGGATGGAAAGGTCACCAATGGAACTATTGTATTTCACTTCCATCTTAGACTTATTAACAATTTATTTTTTCCTTCAAAGTTATACCTACTTCTACTTAAACAATTTTTTAAAGAATGAAAATCGAGTGTATACTTATTGAAAAAAATCCTAGACTTTCAACTCAATTTTTCAATGTAAATTTTCTTTGATTAAATATGTATAGAGCAAAAATTTAAGCTAAAAAGATTCAAAGTCTTATAAATCTAATCAAACAAGGTTCAAAGAAATTTTTTTTTTCTATTCAAATGCAAATATCTTGCAATCCACATGGTCAAAGTTTCTGAAATTTCTTCCACACTTTCTTGTACTAATCTAATCCAAGATCCCATCAATAGATATGCAAAAAAATAATTTCTAAATTTTTTTTCCTTTGTAATAGAAATGACAATTTTCAGTAGAATTTGACAAAAAATGTTGAAGTCTAATCAAAGTATGTTATCTTCTTGTGGCTACAATGTCTAATCTTATCCTTTGGAGGGTTGAAGTACTTTAGATAAAATTATGATGTGGAGAGTTAATATACAAAGTAGTAGTTAGAGAAACCGTATTTTTATGATAAAATATGAATTAGTAATGATTTTTGAAGTGTGAAGTCCTATAGTCCATAAGTACCATTATGCTCTCAAAAACTAATAAAAAGTAATTCTATACGGATCATTTAATATATTTCAAATGAACATTTGTCTATATTTATTTGAAACAATCATAGTCAATGCTATAGCTTAGCCATTAAATGATGACATTCAATAATTGATTTACATTAAAAAAATTTAGGTCCTTATTGTGATCGTCAATTCCTAAGGATGCATGTGTCATAAATTGGCAAATACTTTCAAAACCTTTAAAATCAGCACTTTCTAAGAAATGGCTATTTATCAATTTTTTTGTCATTATAGGATCCTATTATTAATTAATATTATAGACACATATATGAAAATTAGGGTCCAAGATCAATGTATAAGTGAGAACAAAGCAAGTAGTAGAGCAATAAGATTTTTGCCAAAGTTGAAGTCCTATAATTCAAACTTCTTTTACATGAAAGATCTAGAGACTTTATATTTGAATAAAACTTCAAGTTAAAGAAGCATGCAAATATTTTTAATAAAATGAAGCTCTGCTTTCTATACAAGTCAGGGCCCAAAACCAAAAAAATGCATAAAAATTAGACTCCATGATTGCAAAAAAGTGTAGTGTAAATTATCATTTCTCACAACATAGCCATATTGTAAGATTTTATTGTAAGGGTTCTAAGTCTTCTAGGACCTTTGAAAATTAGTAGAGGTGTGCTTCATATGATCTAGAATACGGTAGATTTTAAATTCATAATCCATAGTGCAAAAAATTATAAATGATGGTCAAAGTCATTTGAAAATCTTGGGTAGGTTGAAAAAACTTTTCATTTCACTTCAAATGATATTTCTTCTAATCTATATGGGCAAATGTTACAAAATTATACCACATATAAGTGCAATGCAAAGATCTTACGAGATGAATAACCCCAAATTGTGTTTTTGTTTACATGTCTCAAAAGAATAGAAATGGCAATTTTGAGTGGTTTCTAAGGAAAAAAATGCCTAATATATTTTATATATATTCCTAGAAAAGTGATAAAAGTATTTTTTGGTCGTTAATTCCTAAAAGAACTCAATGGTTTTGACCCAAAAGTGCTTCAAAGTACTCATATCCATAGTGAGGCTAAAATCATCATCTATATTTATTCATTAAGAAATCCATCCATAATATCCTTCAATTAACTTGGTCACGTACACTCTCCAAAAATCTCTTAACAAAAAACTATACCAATTGCAAGATTATAATGCTTGGATTTGAAAAAGAAATACTTGAACTCTTTCCAAATGGTTAGGTTTCATCTTTCAAACCTTTTACTTAAAAATATGTAGATCCTACACCTTTAAAACTCTCCATAATATGTTGAAGAAATAAATTGGAAATACATATAAAAAATTTCAACAAAAAAAACTTCATATCCATATTTGAAAAACATAGTAAGTAAAATGAGGTAGAGTATGATTAAAAATACTAGATTGTAAAGAATTTAGTTATGGAATTGAAAGTTTCCAATGCCAATGGATGTAATGTTGTAACAATAATCTACATCTATTATTTGTATGTTTCCAAAAATATTAAAAATTGAAATAAATAATAGACTTCAAATTTGATTTTAGAGAAGAGCTTCCATAACTACCTCAAAACTAAAACTCCTCGTGAATTTCATCTTGTTTATCGAAATGGAATGATTCAAAGCCACACACACATATTCTTTTTAGTTGGCCAGATTACTCACATTGAAAAAGAAACAACACACCTTACAATAATTTTTTAACCATGTAGTCAAAAGTTATGAGGATTATTGCACTTCAAAGCTATACCTTGACCACTTGTGTGAAGATTTTAGAGAAAAAAAATGAAAATTTTTGTTCATAAATGGAAGATTGTAAACACTATGTTGCCAGAACACGCTACTTAAGCCCAATTCTCTTTTGGCCTTAAGGAAATGCAAAAAATGGTGGTTGGACTCTTTAGGACCGCTTGTGTTCACACAAGCTGTGGTGTTTATTCCCCAAACCTACGTGGACTCCTTGGTGGCAAAGTCATCATTAGAACATTTTTGGGGCCTCTGGATGCTTGTGAGTTATCATAGCTTACGAACCCAGGAAACAGGTTCGGCGCAGCGGTCTGACGTGGCTGAGACCTTGCCATGTCATTGACCAATTTTTTTTTTTGCATTTGAAGACTAACATTTTTATTTTATTTTTTATTTTTTATGAAAAAAAAATTCTGACAACGGGCCGTTCCCCTTGCTACAAGGAACAATTGTGGGGGAACAGGCCCAAAACAGGCTTCTGACCCCCCGAAACTCTTTTAATGAATTGCGGTTTTAGTTGCAAAGCTACGAAGTTTGAGGAGAAAACTTCAGCTTTGTTATCAAGTTTTTTGTAGCACCTCCTTCTTACCAAAATGAAGATTTAAGAAAATCTTGCGAGGTTCACCTGTGGTGTTTTGTAATCTCCGTTGTCAAGTCTGATTACACAAAAACGGCAGTTCAATTGCATGACAATATTATTAACTTTGAAGTTTTGGCGAGATCTCAAACAACAAAAATCGTACCTCAATGCTAACCTCTAAATTAAAGCACCAATCAGTATTGTTGACTAAATACTCGTTTCCTTTGCGTCAATGCCTTCCAATCCAATTCTAACAATTATGAAGCAATTCATGAAGCAAGCGAAGTAAACCACAGTTTGTTTTGATTGAAAAAATTGCCTAGAGAAACAACAAATTCTAAAAGAATTCCAAGCATCGAGACAAAGAAATCATGAGGGAGGACGACTAGATTAAAAGAAGCAAATCGTTGGAGAATGTGTCTGATGCGATAGGCAACGCAAGAGGTTGAGAGCAAAGCTCTATGGAACAACTAACTGTTGGTGTGAACCCATCTACTTCCCATTCTTTTTTGCAATAATTGGATATTGATTAATGAAACAAATGTGAACAACACAACATTACGTACTTCCTGTAAATGCCTGAACTTACATTTTGGCAAAATAAATCCTGTCAAAGCTATAGTTGTTACTCTTACATTTTAGAACTGCTTGTATATATAGCTAGGTGAGAATATACCTTTAGTCCTTTAGGAGTTATTATGTACCTATTGTTGAAGAAACAATTGTTGAACATCTACCAAAAAATTGAGATCCCTTATAATTATTTTTTTTATGTGGTATTCAAGTGTTGTGTTCTTTGGCACATTGCAGTTTTGTCTCACTTACCAATCAAAAAATGAGTTTTAAGAGTTCACAATCTGATATTAATAATTGTGCATAGTGGACAAAGTGGCTTTCCTTTTTCTTTTCTTTTTTTCCCCTTTAAAGTGGAGCTTTTTAGGTGTCGCTCCCTTAGAAGTTGTATTTAGACTAAGTTGATAATGCATGTTCCTACCTTAGTTATTGAGTTGTGAATGGACACATAATTGAATTGAATTGAATTGAAATTTAATAAATAAAATACTAACATCACTTTCCATTGCATTTATAAGGTAAACCCACATACTTTTTAAATCTCGGTTACTTTATATTTGGTTACTTGTAATTAAAGTGTCTATTCTCAAAAGGGAAGAGTAGTTTTGTATCAATGGTCATTGATCCTTTGAATACTAGCTCATTGTCATCACGAACAAACATTTTATATTCACTAGCCTTCTTTGAAGACTGGAGTTTTTATCTATCCCAACGGACAACATATAGGCTACTATTGACAATTGAAACTCGGATGTAATAGTGATCCTAACTTCTCCCCAATCCCAAACCTGAGTGAACCAAGTCATGAATTATACCAGGAGTTCTATACATTAGATGTTTTTTGGGGGGTCTGGATGACCGTTTTGGCCTATTCCTAGTGCTATTCCCCGAGTAGTTCGAGAACAACTACTGTCATTTATTTATTTTTGAATTTTTTTAAATGGAAAAAATAGTTGAATTTTTATTTTTTTTAATTTAAAAAAAAGAAAGTGACATGGTAATTGTTGTGCCACATCGTGCAGCTGCTGTGGGATAGTGGGAACCCAACTGAATGGAGGAAACTCACAACCCTCTCGGGGGCTGAAATCTCATCTAGTGTAGGATGTGTATGATCCACAGCTCAGGTAAGCTCAGCATGAATGGTAGCTCCCAAACCTGTTCTGTGTGTCTGTTTAGTATGGTCATTTCAAACATGGCATGCCACCAGCTGTATCAGTTGAGCACCTCAGGTCACTCCAATCTTTTGGAAAAATCCATGATTAGGGAATAGTAGTACGAAGCTGGCTGCTAATCCTGAGGGGCTGCCCTAGAGTGGACCATCTGCCCAGGCACTACAGGCAGAGATCAAGGAAGACCTGCATTAAGGTATCTCTGCCTATGACAGTCCAAATGGGAGCCAACCCATCACAGGCATAAAATTTCTAGTGATGCACATTTCAAGAACTAGAATGTACACCATTAGTACAATTTTGCCTGTGATGGGCTGGCTCCCATTTGGACTGTTATAGGTAGAGTTACCTTACCTAATCTGATAACTTAGCATTCCAATGAGAAGGGTGGCACTCTTGGACTCAGTCAACTAATGACTCAAAGTGGGTGCAAGTACCCAAAATTTGCATTGGAAAAAAATTAAACTTATGGCTTGCATTCCCATGGAGAGACACTTGTTACAGACAACGAAGGAGAAGGTTGGCTTTCGCAAGAATCTTTCCGAGCACTCACTCTATGCTAATTAAGATAGAGTGAGGAGCACAAATCAAAGCGTGCAAGAATTTTTTCAAACATCCACACTCTTTGCTAACTAAGATAGAGTGATCGAGGAGCATGAATCAAAATGTGGGCATATTGGGGGGCATGGAATGATTTGATTTTTACTTCGTCAAGGTTGCAATGCAATCAAGGTTGATTTTTTACTCGTGAAAGTCGGCAAGCATCCACACTTTGCTAACTAAGATAGAGTGAGGAGCACAAATCAAAATGTAGGCATATTAGGGGCACGGAATGATTTGATTTTTACTTCATCGAGGTTGCAATGCAATCAAGGTTGATTTTTTACTCATGAAAGTTGGCATCTATCATTGAACACTAAGTTTCAAGAAGTATATGTCTTATAAAAAAAACTAATGATAAGAGGATGCATAAAGATTGCAATAAGTTTCAAGAAGTATGTCTTATCAAAAAACTAATGATAAGAAGATGCATAAAGATTGCAATAAGTTTCAAGAAGTAGATGTCTTATTAGAAAACTAAAGATAAGAGGATGCATAAAGATTGCAATAACTTTCATGAAGTATACATCTTATCAGAAAACTAATGATAAGAGGATGCATAAAGATTGTATTAGTACGTCTAAATGAGAATTCATATAAGGTTTAAAATCAATTATTTTTTAGTTTGAAATAACTGAAGGGATTATGAATGAGTTAATCTCTAAAGGACCAAGTAGTATTTTATTTGGCAACAAAGTGATTTTGGTCATTCATTTATAAATGCAAGTTTTTTATTTTTTTTGGAAATTTTTAGCAACATATAGACGAGGAGTAGTTTTCTTGTGCAACAATTTTCATAATTATTGACTACAAGGTTAAAAAATTATTGTATGATATGTAGTTTCTTTCTCAACATGTGTAGTTTGGGTAGTTAAGAAAAAATCATTTTTTTTCAAGAATAAAAAACTGAACTTGGTTCTCTAGATTTATGTATGAATGGTATGCTTTAGATCATTCTAATTCTCAACTTATGAGAATTTTTAATTTGCAAATAGTTATAGAATCTCCATTAAAAAATAATTGTTGTAATTCTTTTCTAAGTCAATTTTCAATATTTTTGGAAAAAATAAAACATTGTATGTAAGTTGTTTGACCCCTAAATGCCCCAACTACATTTTTTGGCAACACAACAATTTTGGCAATTCACTATAAATGGAGTTTTTATTTATTTATATTTGAAATTTTAACAAGACATATATCCACGGAGTAGCTTTAAGACCCAACAATTTTCATTAATTTTGACTACATGGTTAAAAAGTTATTGTATGATATGTACTTTTTTTGCTCCCTAAGCATTAAAAAAAACTTCTTTAAAAATCATTTTCTTAAGAAATTAAAATTTGAAATTGATTCTCTAGATTTATGTATACTTGAAAAGCTTTGAATCATTCCATTTTGATCAATGAGTAAAAAGTTATGAAGAGTTTTAGTTTTTTTGAGTTTGGGGGTTGTTATTGAATCTCTATTCTAAGTCAAAGTTCAAAATTCTTTATTTAATTCAATTTTTAATATTTTTGAAAAAGATAAAAATAATTGGTGTAGATTCTTTATTACAACATTACAACCATTGGGATTGGCATTTTTCAATTCTATAACTAAATTTTTAACAATTTAGTATTTTGAATCATCCTCTACTTTTTTCTACTTACTAATTTTTTCCTATATGTTGTACAACTCTAAATGATCTGAAAATTTTCAAGAATATAGCCAAATTAACCTGAAGAATGAATTCAAAGAGTAATCACCATTTTGGACATTTTTTTAGATAAATTTGACCTTATAAAGTGTAGCTGCATGGAC
Organism: Pseudoscleropodium purum; assembly: GCA_963969395.1. NCBI lineage: Eukaryota > Viridiplantae > Streptophyta > Bryopsida > Hypnales > Brachytheciaceae > Pseudoscleropodium > Pseudoscleropodium purum. Next base: position 1,858,910 of record OZ017802.1, read on the forward strand.
CAAGAATAGGATATTTATTACTTCAAATGCTAATATCTTGCAATTTATGTACTGGAAATTTTTGAAATTCTTACCACATCTTTTTAAACCAACATAATACAAGATCCTATAATCAGATGTGTTTGAAAATGTTTTTTTTTCTAAAATTTGGTACTTGTACTAGTAATGGTAGTTTTGGAGTAGTTTTTGTGAAAACATGGTCAAAATCATTTAGGGGTTAATATTACAACATATAAATGTTGAGATTGGAAAATTTCAATTCTATAACTAAACACTTAACAATTTAGTATATTTGAAATCTAATTTACTTCTTTCTACTTAAATTTTTTTTTAAAGAATGAACATGAAATATTTTGCTATGATTTTTTTTGTGTGTATTCCCAATTTGTTTCATCAACATATTATGGAAAGTCACAAGTTGTCGGTCTCACCTATTTGTGGGTAAAGAGTTTTAAAGATGAAACCTATCCATTTTGGAAGAGTTGAAAATACTTCTTTTTGAAATTCAAGCATCATGATCTTGCATTTGGTAAGGATTCCTAATTTGAAATTTTTGGAGGATGTATTTGACAAAGTTTTACTAAAGGAACCTACAACTGTATATGTTAAAGAAAAAATATCAATGAAGGTTTTAGCCTTGCTTTAGGTACAAGGATCTTAAAGCAATGTTGAACCCAAAACACCGTGATCCTTTAAAATTAAAGTTTGAATGATTTCATTTTTTTCTTGACATAGTGGCAATTTAAAAAACTCTAACATACCTGTATATAAGGTGGTTGAATATTTGTATGAATAATATACAATAATAAAATGTTAAATCAAAATGTAAAATAGAATTGACACAAACCTCTTTAAATGGTCCTAATACATCTCTTGAATCTATACATTAAATTAGGCTATATGTTTTGTTTGTTATAGTGAGATTTCTAAAAATTATATGGCTTTTGGTTATGTTTTGAGTACCATTGGAAAATTCTTAGTAAGGAGGGGATGCATAGACTTTGTTTCATAGCATTGTAAATCACAGAAAAAAAATATTGAATTTTTAATTTTTTTCAAATTAAAAAAATTGGAAAATCACTTTCATTTTTATTTTGGTTGTGGCAACACTAATAAAAACTATAGAGGTCCAAGTTGGATTCTTTTGAAGGTCCAAAATATTAGTGTACATTTATATAAACATTGACCACAATATCTAGGTAAGAAGTCCATAAAGCACTTGGCTTCTAAAAGCATCTACTTTTTGAAATGTAAACAATTTGAACATTTTGCTTTTGCAAAAAATTCACCACTTTTTAGAGTAGTTAAGAAAAAATGAAAAAGAAAGTTGTTTTACAAATCTCACATGTACAAATTTTGTACTAGACTACTATAAGAATGCATGGAAAAAAATTCAAAAACTTTGACCACATAGATTGAAAGATTATTACATTTGAAGCTAGAAGAAAAAGTTTTTTCCTAATCTTGTCCAATAGGCTGGTAGATTTTAATTCCGCCTATCTTGAATGAGATTTCTTACAAATGTTACACATGGTTATTTTTTTACAATTACATCTTATATCATATAAGTTACATACTTGCCAAATTTTAGACAAAGAAGAAGAGTATACATGCTAGATGAAGCTAACTAGGCTGCCCTAGAAGTTTAGGGAAACAAAATCTTTGATATAGGCATACAATAGAAGAAAACTTCACATTTCCACTAAGGGGAAATATGTTCACACCTTGTGTCAAAATTTTGTGAATATCCAACTAAAATTGACTTTTGCAATAACTACTTGAGATCTCTTGTGTATATTGAATGATCACTTGGTCCTTTAAAGATTAAAACAACTATGAAATTATCTTGAACCACCTATCTGTAATGTTCAAGATATTTTTTGAGTTTCATCAGTTATTTTCAAATAGTACAGATAGGTGGTTTAAGATAATTTCGTAGAAATAAAATTCAAGATAATGTCATTGAAATAATGTTCAAGATATTTTTGAGTTTTACCAACTATTTTCCTATGATCCCCATGTTAAACTATTTTTTCAAGTTCAAAGTTTGGTTATTTCTCTATTTTATTATCCTAAGTAGAAAATTTGTAGACTTTTTCACCGTTTCTTTTCCAATGTTTTCAGTTCCCATTTCCAGCAGGGCTAACAATGAACAAACTCAATCAGCAGGTCTCCTCAAACATTGCATAGCAGAGGTATCTAGTAGCCATCGATAGATAGCTGTCATTTTAGGTCAAAATGGTGATTCAAAGTTGTTGTCTGCTCCCTCCCCATCATGATCAAGTGGGGTCTCATAATCATGAATGGACAGTTTCTTCAGGACAACCCAAAATTCTGTTGGAGACCAACTTGGGATCTGTTCCTGTGAAGAATTCAAACAACAGTTGTGGATGTAAGTTAAGCTTTAACATTCTCAAATCTTAGTGTGTATTATTCTCATCGATGCGCACCAAAGATGAGCCACAACAATCACCTTCAGTTCAATCAGGACCTGCTTCAATGAACTCTACTTTGAATTATTAAAAGTCCTTAACTACAGTCAGGTCAGATTGGTGACATCCCTCCCTTGAAAACCTTCAACTCGGTAATCTCAATCTCATAGCATATATAATCACATGTATATCATATTGCAGGATGTTAAATCATGCCCACAAAATGGGCCCAGTAGGCTGGATTTACTAGGGGGAAAACTCAGGGATTTTTTATTTTCATTTCAAAAATTCTTTTTTGCAATTTTTGAATTCATATTTACAATTAGGGTATTGCTTTTCAAGTTTAGTTTAGAGCTGCCAGTCTGAAGTTCATAATGACAGTAGTGAGTATAGGAGCCAACCCATTTATGATCACCCCCATTTCCAACCTATAGGATGTTCCATTTCTGTGAAGTTATGGTATGGTTCCCAAAGTAATTGTGGCGCAGGATGACTAGTTGTGAGGCTCGCAATATTGCAATCAGCCCTTGGTTGATTTGCAACCAGCCTAGGGTTGGAAATAGAAAAGTCTATATGACTAATATAAATCATGTAATATAGTTTGGCTAAAAAATTCATAATAATTATATTTTGAATTAAAAAATTCTGAAAAAAATATGTAATCCTTCCAAATTCTATTTCTATATAAGTGAAAATTTCTTCACTCGTGAAATCTACACTCCACATGTCCATAATCACTTAATTGATTGGAAATGGGTTGGCTCCCCTATGTATAAATTTTTTTGAGCCCAATTGGACCTATCTATCATGGTTGCCAAAAACTACGTACAATTTAATGGATGTCCCTTCGAAGCATAACTTTTGAACAGAGACTTGAAAATTTTTAAGCATCAAGATAGTAGTAGTAAAACACACTTCTAGCATAATTTTTACAAGAATCCAACAAATATTCTAGTGGGAAAGGTTTGCCTCAAAGAGGAAAATGGCCTGAAATCATGCCTCTCAACACTTTAAAGTTTAACGTAAGTAACTATTAGAATTAGAACCACGATGACTCTAGTGTAGATTCCCCTACCTTCAAACAAAAAACAAGCAAGTTCACATGCGCAATATATGCACCTGAATTGAAAAATAAATTGTCTATATTAATGTTAGTAGGTTTCTCCTCGAACCAGTGACAGAAAATACATTAAAAGTGAATTTTGGCGATGGCTGGACGGTGATGATATGATGTATATTTGGAGAATACTTTCTGGAAAAGTTAAAATAGGAAAAAGGTTTTTTAGGAGTTGGTGCCGATCCTGGTCTCTCAATCTCATGCTTTGGAGTTTTGTTTGCTTCAGTTCTCTCTAGCATTGTCATATTCGTGATCCAGCCAACCTGGACAGGGAGGATTGACCCCTCTATTGCCCCGCCAGAGGGTAAATGTCAATAATTGCCCTTAGTTTGTGCTGTTTAAATTTTGTATTTCATCATGTCCCCCAACTAATTTAGGGTCTTTGATTGAAAATATGAATTCAAAATCTGCAAATTTTCATTAGATGTGCCAAATAAAAAATTTCAGGGTTTTCTACAAGGGTAAAACATGGGGCAATAGAAGGGTCAGTCCTTCCTGACTAGTGAGCCTCCTTGAGAGTTGAGATATAGTAAAACTTGGCCATACAGTAAGGTAGAACTACCCATTACCATATAGATTTGCAATCTAGGTACTTTGGAGAAGCTATTTATGAGCTGTCATATTTTTCAAAGATTGAATTGTTTGAGAGAAGTCAATTGCAAAATGAAGGAAGACATTCCGACAAGAATTGAATTTTTTGTGATCTTTCAAAGTTGAAATGTAAAACTGTGAGTAGACCCTTGTTGAAGCATGATAAGACCATTGTTGAAGCATGGGTTGATGTGTTTCCTCCCGAGTGCATTGCCATCATGATAATGAATTAGTAAGATTGTGGTAATAGATGGGCCAGTGACAGAAATGAGAAGAACTTGAACATAGGTGGCAAAAATTGGGTAAATGGTGGTATTGGGTAGTTCCATCTTAGTTAATCTGATCATCTTGGAGGACCAGGACAGAGCCCGTACAAACTCCTTTGCCAGTGAATGCCTGGTTGGAGATTGTCCTCTGCACAATGGTGATGGAGGTCATCCATCCAATAATCAGTGCCTGGCCGGACTGAATGAAGCTTCCACACCCAAGGATTTTCAGAATAACCACTTTCAATTGGGGGAATTTGGACGGGCTCAAATAAATCTTTAAACTCTAGACTCTAAACTCTAAAGGAAGGAAGGGAAGGAAGGAAGGATACACTCCCTGTCGTCGGACCACTCAACGTTTTCAGAATTATCAAACAAACAAGTAAGGTTCGAAGCTGCTGCCGCTGCCGTTTGTACTTTTTCTGGAAGGGACGTGTTTTGTTTCTTCTTTCTGCAACTGTCATAAGTTAGTTTGCTTTAGGAGGAAAGTCACTCTTGAGAAACTCTTGATGTAATCACAGTTGGTAACGTAATCTTGGAAGGATTAACTTCCAACCTTCCAATGCATGCTGGCTGGATGGTGACAACTGACGAGTCCTCTGTAAGCTCAATGACGGTGGTGACCCCCTAAAATTAGGAACTGTAGATTCCGGTAAAAGGGGGAAAATTCAAGGAAAATCAAATCACGCCCCTGGATCATGTGCAACTGATTTACTTGGAAAACGTTGAAGCTGTGGATTTACCAGCAAGGGAGAGGAGAGGTGCAGACGGAGGCTTTGTGGAGACAAGTACCATGGCCTTGATTCGAGCACATTCCATGCACTGGAGCAGGGGCGTCATCACTCAAACTAAGACCAAGTCGTTGACATGGCCCACAGTTGCCGTAAGTCCACTTGAGGATGGCCCAGTCGCAAATGATGCAGCAGCTACCGTAGCGAAGCCTTATTGGTCACCTTCAGGCACCAGAACGGCTCAAGCGGCCATACCTTCTTTTTTAATTGTTGGTGTGAGATCACGACGACGACCGCTTTACTTTGCAAGATAGATGGGGTTCCTCTTCGGTTCCAATTTAGCCTTCTCAGTCTTGGGGTTTGCTTCCCTACTTGCATGCTACTCTGCAGTAGGTAGCTAGGCTCCGTTCCTGTTCTCTGTCTCTATCATTGGAGTCTTGCTGCGTTCTTGTCTCGTGCAGAGCCGCAGCGTCCTTGAGAAGCCGGGTTGCGGAGGGAAAGACTCTCCTCTTGTGACAAGGTTGATGAGCTGCTGAGGTTGGTGTCGCTGTGGCAATCATCGTGGTGAAGCAGCTTCAATTTATTGATCTGTCAAGATGCCTGAGGTACTATTCTTCGACTGTCCCCCGACCTGCCATTTGTTGTCGTCTCCTTCATATTTGTGCTGTCGTTACATACCTGAAAGGTCCCTTGCGCGTCAGTGGTCTGATCGGTTTGTGTTTGGTAGCAAAAATAGAACTAGGGTGATCCAAATATGCACAACCAGGGAGACGATATGGACTAACAAAGTTATGTGGCGACGTCGAGGTTGCGCCGATGCTTCACTCTCCTCCCGGAGTTCAGTTTGGTCTCGTTTAAAGCATTCCTCGGCAATTGTATCCATGCTATCTTGGCAGTTAAACGATGGCCTTGAGACTAATCGAGTTTACAGTGACTTGAAACGAGGATAAAATCCGCAGTCTCTGTGCCTCTGGGTGTTTTCTAACCAGAGGCTTGCGTGCCAACGAAATTAGTAATCTTCGCAGTAGAAGCGAGGCCGTAATTTATTGTCTTCTCTCCGCCTCCTCCATTGAGTGCTGAGTGCATGTTTCTACTTACTAGACTAATCCTTATAGCAAGGTCTCCATACGAAGACGACTCCTCTTTAAGATGAAACATAGAGAAGCCGATACTGAAAGCAAGAAAAAACATCTCTCCGTCTTGGAGCAATCTGCAAATCTAATGTTCACTTCTGTGATTGTGTCCTGTCCGACCCAATTTTCTTGCACGAGCTAGTGACGCCCGTGTCTATGTAAGATATGAATGCTGACCTTCACCCAATGTTTTCGGTGCAGACACTGCCATTGAACACGGTGGTCTTGCGGGTGTTGCTGCACTGCGAAGGCTGTGCACATACCGTGAAGAGAGCATGCAAAAACATTCCTGGTAGGAACCTGTCCACTTCCCTTTCTCGATCGGAGTTCTGATATGAGTGATTCCATTGATGTTCAAACTCCATCGCAGGCGAGCTAATAGAGTGTCTTCCTGATTCTTCAACAGGAATTACGTCGTATAAGGTGGACTTTCCCGGACAGCTCGTAACCGTAACTGGGCACTTCACCACAGAAGAAGCGTATAGACGCATCAAGAGGACAGGCAAGCAAACGGAGATTGTGCCACCACCGCCTCCCAAGAAGGAAGAGAAGAAGGAAGAGAAGAAAGAGGAGAAGAAAGAAGAGAAGAAGGAAGTCAAGAAAGAAGAGAAGAAGGTGGAAAAGAAGGAAGAGAAGAAAGAAGAGAAAAAAGAGGTATGTTGATCTCTATGCTCCTAATATCAAATTTCAAGCCCTTCTGTCTTTCAATTTTTTTGTTCTTTGGAAACTAAGAATTTTATTCTATTGTGGAATAATTTGCAATCAACTCCAACAATTAAGGTGCTGTTCAATTGATTTGTTGAACATATAGCAATCGAGATAAGATCTACTTCTCAATGCGACATTTTTGCTGCCTCTCTTATGTTTGTGTTTACAAACCTTTGATGTTGTGAGTAATTTGGATATAGGAGAAGCTAGGAGAGGATAAGCCAAAAGAAGGAGGTGGTGGTGGGAAGAAGAAGAAAGGAGGTGGAGGAGGTGGGGAAGCTCCAAAGGTAGAAAAGAAGGAAGAGAAGAAAGAAGAGAAGAAAGAGGAGAAAAAGGAGGAGAAAAAAGAGGAGAAGAAGGAAGAGAAGCCCAAGGAGAAGCCCAAAGAGGAGAAGAAGGCACCACCTCCTCCTCCACGACCAGAAGATCTTTACCCGGTCACCTTTGTCCTTGGCCAAGACTACACACGATACTACTATTATTGAGTGAAGACCTCTACCACCACAAATGTATGTACAAATCACATCCTTGAAATTGCTTGAATGTTCTGTCTAATTTCTCACTAGGAAAGTTTTGGGAGATGAAAGAGATTCTTCGTCATCCAAGCATCTTTAAAGCAGATGCGCACAACGATGACAATGATGTACTTAGCTTGACAAATAGTATTGGGTAGTAGGTGATAGTTATAGTGAATGTTGCATCATGAACACTTTATAAAGCATCAATAGTCACTCCAATCTACGACTTCAATTTTTGTGAGTGACTCCAATTTGGATTTGTGGAGATTTTTGAACTTTAACAATGGCTCTCCTCTATAAATGATTATCAGTTCAATGCTTTGACTTTGCATAAACTCTTTCGTTGACATAAGTTCTCACAATCAATTATCATGCAAAAGCATGAAACTTAACTAAACAAATTTACCAAAAAAGCAAACTTTTGATTTAATGATGTTGAAATTTGGTATGCTTAATAATTGAGATTGATTGTAGAAGAATGCAATGGTGTAAGATACTAAGAGTTGTCTATGAATTTTATAAGAGTGCAACTATGTAAGACACTAAAAATTATCTACAAATTGTGTGAGAATACAACAGTGTAAGACACTAAGAGTTGTCTAAGAATAAGGTAGGAGGTTCTAAAAGTGCAGAGGTTCCAAAAACGACCACCTCCTTAAATGTACTCTGCATGTACATGTTACTTTTTTGTAGCCTTCAACCATGTACAAACATTGTTCATTTTAGGAGGTGGACACCATTAGAGCCTTATGCCACTTTAGTTTCAAAATTTTACAACTAATTCCACCAAAGCTCTAAAAAATATGAAACAATTTGGGTTAGATTCAATTCTACTTGTCTTTCAAGAAAAATTTACTGAAAAACATTTGAAGAAGTTTCACCTCCTAGAACTCAGTTCCAGCTCTTAAATGGTCAGTTTATGGACTTCCTACCTGTGTTGTCATTACGACTTGCCAAATGCTAAGGTAGAATCAATCTGGGGAAGGGCATGAGCTTTAAAAACATGCTTGTCTGTCTGTCAATCAATCAAAGGTCAACAAGAATCATTTCATTGTCAGGTTCCAAGTTCCAAGAATCCATGCTCATTGCAAATATGCAAAGTCCAAGCAGTGAAAACAAAAGCCATGTGCACAGTTGTGGGCTACCTGCAGATGCACATGATCCTCCATTTGTTTGACAAATGCAAGGTAAGTATAATAAGGTAAGTAATACAGTATATGATAAGTATGATCCATAGGTTGCATAATAACTTGGGTTTCAATATCAGGACCATGATATTCTTCTCACTTGCACTTTAATTACAGTAATGGACATTATAGCACATCCTTCAAACTCTCAAGGATGGACTTCTGCAGAAACCCCAGGGAGCTGTATTTACAGGTACCATAGAAACTGGTGGACAGCAGCAACTGCATGCAAATGTGCATGATGGAGGAACTCACTTTACTCACACCCTGCTTGTGCCAGATCATGAGAGCCCTGGGCACCCTGGGACTTCCATAACATTGTATAACCACGCAATGGTCTTCCCCATGCTGAGAAGGTTTTGGGATTCATAAATATTTGGGATAGACTTATTTGTAAAATCCAAGGACTAGGGATGGCTGAGAAGCCATAGAAGATAATTTTGTTCACTGTAGGGGGGGGAGGGTTCTCTTCTGAAGGATGCTAAAAGGATCCATGCCCCAATTTCGTTCACATTTCCCTATATTTAGAGTACTACACCTATTTAAATAGAATATTACACTTGTTTAACCCCTAAAAGACCAACTTGCATTTTTTGGCAACCTAGTGATTTTGGGTAGTTCATTATGAACGGAGTTATTATTTTATTTTTGCTGAATTTTTCACATAACATTGAAACAAGTTTTTTCTTTAAGGCCCAACAATTTTCATAACTTTTGACTGCACGGTTAAAAAGTTATTGCATGATATGTAGTTTTTACACCAAGTGGGCAATTTAGGCTGATAAAAATAAAATAAAAATTTTCAAAAATAAAAATTTGAAATTGGTTTTCTAGATTCATACATACATGGAAAGTTTTGAATCATTCTATTTTAATCAATGAGTCAAAAGTTATGCAAATTATAGATTAACTCTTTGTCAAGAAGGAAATTTTAACCCCTAAATTCCCATTGTCCCCTCAAGGGACAAATTAGATTTCGGGCAGGTTCTTGTGACCTCAATTTTTGGTGAATTGTTTTGAAACTTTTTTGTAAGATAGAAAAATTGATTATCTAAGTGGGAATATAATTTTTGTTTCAATTGGTGCCTAGGACAAAAGTTATACCACTAAAAGTTTGAAACTAAACTCTACAAGCAACACAAAAAAAATTGCAAAAAATCAAAATAAATTTAAATATTTTTTCTATTGAAATGTTTCATTTTTGTCTATATGTGAAGCTTTGATTTGTTCTATTTGGACTAATAATGAGAAAGTTAAAGACAATCTTGTTTTTTGGACAATTTCAGCATCTTTTTGAAAAAATAACTTTTAGGATTCATTTCTGAATGTAATTTTCACAATTTTTGACAATTTTTTTGGGAGAATTTTGTGTTTGCTTGCTAAAACAATCTCACCATTGGAATTATTGTCTTTCAATCCCACCTTGGAGTTATTAAGGATTTAGTTTTTTTTTCCAATCTTGGATCTACTTCTACTTAGCATTCTTTCAGAGAGTGAAAATCAATTTTTTTTTTTTTTTTAATTTTTTTTCCCCTAGACTTTCAATTCAATTCTTCAATATAAAAAAATTTTAATTCAAAGTTTGCAGTGCAAAAAAATTCCACAAATGGCAGTCAAAGTCATCTGAAATTGCAAGCCAATGTTCAAAAAAACTTTCTTTTTCAACTTTGAATGCTAATATCTTCCAATCTATATGGTCAAACTTCATGAAATTTTTACCACATGAGCTAAGACAAGTGAAGTGCAAGATCCTACAATTAAATTCTAAAAATATGATTTTTTTTGTTTTCTTGGGTGAATGTAGCAAAAATGGCAGTTTTGAGTGGTTTTTGATAGAAAAATAGCCTTGGGAATTTAGGGGTTAATAGATGCACATTTCTCCAAAAGGGATAAACTTAAAATACCAATGATCACAAAATTTAACCTTTTCTTAGTGCTTAATAAAGATAAATGACTTTGACATGACCAAATAAGGCCAAAAAATTAAAGCCTCTCGTAGACTCACTAGTAGAAATATGGTTTGCTATGACCTAAAAAAAGATCCACAAAAAGATTTACACCTAGTTTAATTGGTAGGTCTCATTTAGGTCATTTTCTATATCATATCAATGATATACCTAAGCAAGCTAAACTTCAAGTAGTCATTAACCCCTAAAGGACTAGCATGCATTTTTTGTCTCTATAGAAATTTTGGATAGGCTATTGTGAATGAGCATTTGTTTATATTAAGCTGAAATTTTAATAGAAGGTGTGGATAAAGAATATCTTTCATGTGCACTAACTTTCATGACATTTGGAAATATGAGTCAAAAGTTATGGCCATATATGTTACTTTTTTTTTCCATAAATGGGCAATTTGGGCAAATAAATAAAAAATTGAAATTAGTTTTCTAAAATTATATATATATATACTTATACTTGGAAAGCTTTGAATCATTCCATTTTTATCAATGATTCAAAAGTTATAAGGAGTTTTTAAAATAAATCTTTGAAGTCGTTTATTTAACTCAATTTTCAATATTTTTGGAAAAAATAAAACTATAGAATGTAGATTGCTTATTAAAACATTGCAATTATTTGAATTTGAATTTTTCAATTTCATAACGAAATATTAACAATTTAGTATTTTGATTCTTTCTTACTTCTTTCTATTTACTATTTTTTTCCTATATGTTGTACAATTCTAAATGATCTAAAATTTTTCAAGCATGTAAAATACTTGCCTTGAAGAATGAATCTAAAGAACTTCAACCAATTTGGACATTTTTTCATACAAATGTGACCTTGTAAAGTACAGCTATCCGGTTTTTTTAAAGACAAAAAAAAAAAAAAAAAATTCTCAAATCAAATACTAATATCTTGCAATCTACATAGTGAATTTAAAAAAAAATTCCTATCTTTTCAAATTATCTTATTACAAGATCCTATAGTTGGATGTCTCCAAATTTAAAAAAAAATTTGGTACTTATACTAAAAATGGCAATTTTAGAGTGTTTTTGATGAAAGCATAGTCCAAGAACTTTAGGGGTTAAAAATGAAGTCCAAAATACACCTCCATAAAATTGCTAAAAATTACACAAACCTGCATAAAAAATTTAGTATCTTATGACATGTGAATCATACTTATCATACATTACTTATACAAAATAGTGAAATTAGATTGCCCCACACTAATTTCTTGACAATCTATAGTATATAAATATTCTTTGCTATTGTACAATGATGCATTTAATCTAGAGTCATGTGTATGGCATAGATTAGTGCATCAGTTCAAGACGCGATTCACAAAGTTGCATGCCCCTCCACGTGTACAAACATTAATCCACAAGGTAATTAATCTGAGGTAAGGCAACCTAATTGGGAAGGCAACCCAATTTCACTATTTTGTGTACCTTATTATACTTACCTGGCCTTTGTCAAACAAATGGAGGATCATCTGCATCTGCAGGTAGCCGACAACTGTGCACATGGCTTTTGTTTTCACTGCTTGGACTTTGCATATTTGCAATGAGCATGGATTCTTGGAACTTGGAACCTGACAATGAAACGATTCTTGTTGACCTTTGATTGATTGACAGACAGACAGAGGAGCATGTTTTTGAAGCTTGTGCCCTTCCCCCAGATTATTTCTTCCTTAGCATTTTGGCAAGTCGCAATGGGCAACACACGTGTATATGGTAGAGGCACCCATTTGTAATGAGGGCCCAATAACCAACCTATAGACTGACTTATTTTCAAGTGTAGCTAGAATTTGTTTTTTTCTCCTTTTCAAAATTGGGTCTAATAGATTCATGACACATGTCCCAAAGTAGTGAGTAAAAAAGCAGAAAGTATTGAGTAAGACAATAGTTTTTGAATGATCAAAATTGGAAGAGCCTAGAGATTGGCAATGGGTTTGACACACTTTTTGCCTTTCAAAATTTATAATAATTACAATTCAAGTGATAAAATTACCAAAACTTTTGCAATCCCCATCATTTTTATCCTTTGACCTTTGAAAATATTTGCTTCATCTTGCACTAGTCCAGATCATATCTAGAATTGCTTATTTTATTAGTTATGGGTTCCTTTACCATAACTTATTCTTACATGTGAAATAGAAGTTGATAATGAAATTTTAGTAGTTCAATTAGGGCCACTTTACATCCAAAGGCCAAGCCAATTTACATTGAGGCCAATTGCACCAAATTTCAACCCCTTTTGGACTAGAAACTAGCCTCAACTATCCACTATAATAAGATTATAATGGATTTGATTCTCTCAAGTGTAAAGGCCTTGAGGCCAAAAAGTTGGGTCAATTTAAAAAAAAACCTAGATGGAAGAGAAAAGAGGGCTGAAATTTTTAAGGCTACTTTATACCTAAAGGCCAATTGCCCAAATTCAGCAGATCTGATTTGTTGAAAAAAATAATAATTGAAAAAAAAAAAATTTAATTGAAATCTAACATTGGTCCCTACGCCAAGAATTGGCCTCCCATTTTTTATGCTCCCAATTCAATAAGCTTGGGTTGTGTCAAATCATGTCCTTTTTGAATAAAAAATTTATTGCACCAAATTGGCTCAACTTCTAAGTGTATAGGGGTTGGGGCCAATTTCATCGTTGCGTCAGATCACAAGTGAGGATTCTTGGCCTCTGATACAATGAATTGGTGCGGCCTCTAGATGTAAAGTGGCCCTTAGTTGGTGGTCCATTCCCATTGGCTTGGCATTTGCAAACTCTATGTCTTAAAAGATAAATTGACCTCTACATAAGAAGGATATAATTTCTTTTATGATAGTTCATGATTGGAACTTTTGTAACTGTTACTTAACCCCCGATGGACCAAATGATTGTTGAATGTACACAAGTGATCATGGGTAGGTGCATATGGAGTCATTTTTTAATAAATTTTCTTCAAACTTTGGTACAAGGTGTGAACATAAAACCCGTAAATGGAAATATTAATTTTTTTTCCTAATCAAGTGTATGGATCAAAAGTTACATTGCACTTGAAATTTTTGGGCAGCTCTGGCAGCATGTGCAAAAATCCTCCAATAATTTTGAAATTTGTTTTGCATGTAACTTATATACTATAAGATGCAAATGTAAAAAAAATTCACATACAATGTAAAAGTCTTACTTTAGAGGGAGTTGAAGTTTGTTGGCCCTATTGAATACAATGAGAAAACCCCCCTTTTTTTTTATAACTTCAAATGTTATAATCTTTCAATCTATGTAGTCAAAGTTTAATTGACCACATTTTTGAATTTTTTTTCATACATTTCCAGAGTAATCTAGTACAAATTTGTACACTTGAATTTGAAAAATAAATAAATAAATTCTCATTGCGTTGAGAGTGACACTTTTTCACAATTTGCTTCCAAATGAGCCTCGGTCTTTTGCAGATTAATTAGCTCATACTTTCTTTTGCTGTTTGAAGGGCTCATGTGTCCCCTGAACATCCCGATTACTGTGTGCATAGACCTGTCACCTTGACAAAAAGTAATCAAAAATGCTAAAAGATTTTGAAAATTAACAAGTCACCTCAACTAATGCATAGAAAATTAATTGTAAAGAAAGTTCAAAGTTCAAACACTGAAAATAATATCAATACAACTCAATTGCCAACATATGTTCACCAAATGATGGGTGAAGAGGTCATTTTTGTAATGAAATTCATTGTCCATCACAAATCCTCAAATAGTATGGAATAATTTGAAGATGAGAGCTTGACCACTCTATTGCCAAAACGCAGGAATTGTGTTCAATGTAGAACTTTAGACATCATTTTGGCATAGTAAAATTTTTTTTCTTAAGAAACATTGATTAAAAAAAAGTCTGTAAATTAAGATAATATTTATTTCCCAATTTTTATTTTTGTGATTTTGAGACTCCAAAAAAAATTATAGATAAAATGTAGGGACGATGTTTGAAAACGTCAAAAAAAATGTCCTCCCTAACCCCTCTTTAAATATTGTCCCTAACTTTTGATTGCACACTCAAAATCTCAAATAGACTTTTAGAGATGAAATTTAGATTGAATTCCCCCCAAAAATTAGTTTTCATAAGTTTTTTGGTAAATGTTATTCTACTATACCAAAATGAGATTCAAAGTTTTACATTGAACACAATTCATGCTTTTGACTTAACTAGGTATGAGTGATATTCATTGAGTTTCTACAAATCTTAATTGACATATCCCACATCGATTGTTTTACCTCATGCTCTCCTACTTGTATAAATAGATTGTTTGTATACCTTCATTTACTTGCAATAAAAGCCACTTCCAAATTTCTCTAGAGGTGGATGCAAAATAATTTCAATTCATTTGATTTGACGTGACAAGGTTGGATCTTGCTTAATTTTGCCTTCAAAAACCACCACCCTTGTGTAGTAGGCCCTCTAATGTTGTGAAAATTATTTTAGATGAAAAACATTTTTGGACACAATTAACTGTAGGATCTTGTAGTAAACTAAATTGAAAAGATGTAGAAAAAATTTCAGAATTTTCCACCATGTAGATTGCAAGATATTACATTTGAAGTGACAAAAGTCATTTTTTTGGCCTTGTGAAAATACGGGCAGCTGCACTTCACAAGGTCATATTTGTATGAAAAAATATCCAAAATGGTATTGCTTCTTTGGATCCATTCTTCATGGCAAGTTGGCTACATTCTTGAAAAAATTTCAAATCATTTGGAATTGCACAACATATAGGAAAAAAATAGTAAATAGAAAGAAGTACAAAGTGATTCAAAACACTAAATTATATAGAATTTAATTATAAAATTGAAAATTCCAATCCCAAAGGTGGTAATGTAGTAATAAAAAATCTACATTACATTTTTTTATTTTTCTCAAAAAATATTAAAAATTGAGTTAAATAAAGGACCCCAAAGTTTATTTTTGAGTAGGGAATCCATAACTACCTCCAAACTAGAACACCTCATAACTTTCATCTTGTAAATTAAAATGGAATGATTTAAATCTTTCTACATAAATATAAATCTAGTTTGGATTTCAAACCAATTTCAAATTTTTATTTAAAAGAAAAGTGACTATTTTAGAAAAAAATTCTGCTGCCCACTAAGCACTGAAAATTACATATCATGCAATAACTTTTGAACCACGTAGTCAAAAGTTATGAAAATTTTTGGGCCTTAAAGATACTCCTTGGGCACATGTGGTGTAAAAATTTCAGCAAAAAAAAATGAAAACTCCATTCATAGTGAGCTGCCCAAAATTGCTATGTTGCCAAAAAACGCAGTTTTGACCTTTAGGGGTTAATAAGCACCTTCAAACAACCACCTACCTCCCAATTTTCTACAAAGTAATGACTAGAATATCACTTCTATCTCTATGCCACATTACATACCACATAGGTTTAGAGAATACTAACAAGCATAGGTGAGAATGCTTGTAATAGGCCCTCTAATGCTTAACTTTGTAAGAACACCCATAATTCTCTCAAATCTTCATTTCCTAAAATTAATAAGTACCTTCAAACAACCACCTACCTCCCAATTTTCTAGAAAGTAATGGCTAGAATATTGCTTCTATCTCTATGCCACATTATACACCATATAGGTTTAGAGAATACCAACAAGCATAGGTGAGAATGCTTGTAATAGGCCCTCTAATGCTTAACTTTGTAAGAACACCCATAATTCTCTCAAATCTTCATTTCCTAAAATTAATAAGTACCTTCAAACAACCACCTACCTCCCAATTTTCTAGAAAGTAATGGCTAGAATATTGCTTCTATCTCTATGCCACATTATACACCATATAGGTTTAGAGAATACCAACAAGCATAGGTAAGAATGCATTATAACTTTGTACCTATTCTTAAATATAAGACTAGTGTTCTAAGCCTAGGTGGGAACATATCCTTTATAGGTCACCAAATTTATCCAACATACCTTTTTTCCACTCAAAGACCCCAATAACACAACCTTACACAATTTATAGACAACTTTTTGTGTCTGACACCATTGCATTCTTGTATAGCCAATCATATTTATTAAGTGTACCAAATTTCAACATCATTACATCAAAAGTTTTTTTTGGTGATTTTTTTTGTTAAAATTTCGTGATTTTCCACCATAATTGCTTAGAAACCATCAATGGTGACTTTTCAAAATTCAATTGCATGCATATGTTAGAAAAGTCCAAGAGCACATATTTTCCTTTTGGAGTAAATCTCAAAAAAGTTTCAAAATCTAAAATTTATAGATTTTAATTTTGGAATGTTTCATGTCCAAATTTTATATAGGAATATATATGATAAGTATATTTGACTATTTTATACTCATACTATTAACAACTAGTTTTGTACCTTTGACTCTAATGTTGAGATTAGTTTGAGAAAATCTTGTTGCAATATATAGATATCCAATTTACAAAATTTGGGCATGCAACACTCTAATTTGGATCTTTCTTTATATGTGAATTTTTAATTTTGTTTTAGGTTCACTCTAAAAGGAAAGAGCACATTTACTTTAGTCCTCTTATTGTTCATAATGTTTATATGCTATATTTACATGAATATTAACCAATAAATTGTACTGAAATTACATTAGACTTAATTCTTGACTTAATTTAGATGCATCAAGATAGATATCCAATTTACTATGGATCATTTCCATAGTCTTTGCATCCTCAACTAGTTTTGTACCTTTGACTCTAATGTTGAGATTGGTTTGAGAAAATCTTGTTGCAATATATAGATATCCAATTTACAATCTTGGCTAATATAGACAAGAAGACCCTGGATTGTAAATTTACAAAATTGTTAATATAGGTTGTAAGTATTTGTACTTAATGGACATTCAACACATAAGAGTGATATTGACTTTGTAAATGTAGATTTACAATCACTTGTAGAAAATAGGGGATGCAAAGACTATGGAAATGACCCATTCAATCAATTAGAAAAATTGTTCTAGGGTCTTCTTGTCTATATTAGCCATTTTTCCACCAATGCATGTAGAAAGAATGAACATTTTGAAACAAATTGTGTCTAACTTTTAGTCAAGAAGGAAATTTTAATAGTTGCACAATTTCACAGAAGGGATAAACTTAAAATATCAATGATTACAAAATTTAACCTTTTTTTTATTGCTTGATACATGTACATGACTTTGACATGACCAAATAAGGCCAAAAAATTAAAGCCTCTCATAGACTCACTAGTAGAAATATAGTTTGCTATAATCTAGAAAAAGACCCACAAAAAGATTCGCACCTAGTCTAATTGGTAGGTCTCGTGAAGGTCTTTTTGAACATCATATCAATGATATACCTAAGCAAGCTATACTTCAAGTAGTCATTAACCCCTAAAGGACTAGCATGCATTTTTTGTCTCTATAGAAATTTTGGATAGGCTATTGTCAATGAGCATTTGTTTATATTAAGCTGAAATTTTAGTAGAAGGTGTGGTTAAAGAATATCTTTCATGTGCACTAAATTTCATGACATTTGGAAATATGAGTCAAAAGTTATGGCCATATATGTTATTTCTTTTTATAAATGGGCAATTTGGGTAGATAAAAAAAAAATCACTTTTTTCATAATAGAAATTTGGATTTGGTTTTCTAAGGTTATATATACTTGGAAAGCTTTGAATCATTCCATTTTGATTAATGAGTCAAAAGTTATGAGGAGTTTTTGTTTGTAGGTAGTTATAGATTCTCTATTATAAAATAAACTTTGAAGTCTTTTATCTTACTCAATTTTCAATATTTTTTGAAACAACAAAATTTTAGGATGTAGATTGTTTATTACAACATTGCAACCATTGGGGTTGGCATTTTTAAAATTCCATAATTAAATTCTTAACAATTTTGTATTTTTAATCGCTCTCTACTACTATCTACCTACTATTTTTTTCCTATATATTGGACAATTCTAAATGATTTGAAATTTTTCAACATATGGAAAACTTGTGTAGGAAAAAGAATTCAAAGAAGATCCACCATTTTGGACATTTTTCATAGAAAATTGAGCTTGTGAAGTATAGTTGATCTACTTTTTGCCGGGCAAAAAAGTAACTTTAATGAATTTGAATGCTTACATCTTGCAATCTACACAGTGGAAATGTGTGAAATTTTTATTACATGTTTTCAAGTCATCATACTACAAGATCCTATAGTCACATATTTCAATAAAAAAATTTTGCAAAAACTTGGTACTTGTACTAAAAATGGCAATTTTTGAATGTTTCCAATGAAAAAATAGTCATAAACTTTAGGGGTTAAAAATTCAATTTTTTTGTCTATCAAAAATATCTTTAAAGAATTTCATAATTTATACAGGTGATCTTACAAAAAATAAAAAATAAATTCGACTCTTTTTTTAAAAAGAAATCTTGTATTTCATCCAATGTCCTTTGCACTTCAAACGGTGTTAATTACATTGTTTATCAATAAGTAGTGTTATAAATAATATTTCTAACTATTTGTTTTTGAGATAATAGTTACAATATATTCTTTTAAAAAATTAAAAAATTATTTTATCTAAAAGTATTCATATTTCTTTTTCTACAAGAATATATAATTGTATTGAAGAAAACCTTGTTGTAGTTAACACAATCTAAATGAAATTTTTTATTTTTCATAACAAAAGAACATCATTTAGATTGCAGAGATTGCAATAAGGTTTTCTTCTAATGATCATATTGATGAATTTAGAGCCAATTTATCTAAAAGTATATAAATTTGAACAAATACTTATAAAACATGTGCTTTTAGAAATTCAAGAAAATTTACACAACCATCTTCACAAAGGTAGACAATCTTTATGAGTAATAGAAATTTAAGTATGTGCTTTAGAATGTAAGCTATACACGCAATTCAATTGATTCTTTAAGGAAACATCCTATCACCAAACTGTCAAATATAAAAAATCTTTTGTTCTATATTATTTCTTTTGTTACTATAATTGAATTAAAAAAAAGTTTAAATAACAATAAATGTCTTAAATAACACAGTAGGGCTTCACTACTCTTCAAATTGCTAGTGACATTGAAGTGAAGGTTTGTTTTGGCCTTTGTTTCCTACTACACCAACTTTGGGATTTTTCTTATACAAATGTTAAAGTACAAAAGAAGTCTCATTATGTAGGGTTGGATTTGGGAAACAATACAACCTATCCATTATCAATACAATTGTGCATGTATACCCCCATCAAAGAGACAATGTAAATTGACACCTCAAAGAGGATGCAAAGTATGATGTTTAAGGCATATAATATTGTGAAGAGTTTGCACAAAGATCTGTCAAATTATTGCTTGGCAATAACATATCCGTGTGTGAAATTGCCATTAGCTTGCAATAGATCTTTTAACCTTGATGTTAAGAAACAATTGCTTCAAACCTAGAATCTATGAGTTGTAGATAGTGTATGTTGTGAAGGAGTTGGTGAAATCAAGATGGATGGGGATCTAATAGACTCACTAGTACAAATCTATCATTAGTATAAATCCTCCATAGTATAAAACTAGTCACCTCTAGATTAAAATATGTCAACATTTTGTTTTTAATGTTTTGGGTATAGAATTTTATAAAGATTTATAGAAACTTTTTTAAATGTATTATTTTTAGTAATTTAAAACAAATTTTAACATAAATTTTTTTAGAAAGAATAAAAAAAAATTAGCATGATTCTTTTGACAAATTTTTGTTAAAATTTGTTAAATTTTGTTAAATCCTAAAAATAGTACATTTTAATAAGTTTTAAAAGACTCAAATTAATAAAATCTAACACAAAAAACATTAAAAGATCCAAAGAAATATTTTATGTTATAGTCTATGGGTACGATACTAATATACTAGTGGAAGAAATATAGATGAAACATAGATGTAGTTTGTTATTGTATATCTTTTATCTAAATGTTGCGAGCCGGATCACCTTTTATCCACTCTCCATCAAATTTTATGTATCTTCCTTATAGAAAACAAGTTTTCTTGCCATAATTGCTTGCTATGAACACACAAATGATTGCAAACATCTTTTGGGTATTAATTATGGATCCACTTGACATCTTGATAATTTTTGAAGTGTAAACTTGATGAATTTGAATTCTTACTAGATATGATTTTCTTGAGTGAAATCATACTTCATATTTTTTTATAAATTAAAAAGACATTTTATATTTAAAAGTGAATTTAGTAATTTATCACACCTTCAACTTTAGTGATTATAGTACTATTAAGTATTCAAATTTAATGATTTAGAGTTGAATTTTCTATAGTTTATTTCTAAAATAAGTAGACATGTTTTTAGAGTTGCTATTTTATAAGCTTGTGAGCATATAATTTTTTAAAGATTCCATCTAAAAATTGTAGTCAAAATTTATTATTTTTGCTAAATTTTAGTACCTATTTCCATAAACCTATTATCGTGAATTTATTAGTGTGGTCCTTTAGACAACCTTGATGTGCTATTTATTGGACTTTGTTAGATTTTAAGAAAAAATTGGTGATTAGTTAGGATTTATTAAAATTGATTACGATGTTCCATTTATATTTTGATTTTTATAATCTCCCTTCTTGTTGTTGGATACCTCTTGGTGCTGAAATTGAGATTTAAAATGTCAATTTAATCAATATTCCAAAATTTAAATTTAATCAAAATTTAAAGAAATTTCCATTCAAAATTATCAAATAATATAAAAATAATAAAAATATTCTTTATACCCAACTTTAGATTTTATACATTCATATAGTTGTATAGTTGTAAGTTCAAAAGAATTGACTCATTTTGACATTTATTTGGGATTCTATCTATATTTTATAATGGCATTCGATGAATTTTATTATTTTTAGTCTTTTAATAATTAACTCATTTTTTGCCTTTGCAATAAACTAATTGTAGATTCCTAAATTTTTATACTAATTTCATTAGTAATTTTGAAATTTCTAGAATTTGAATTTTATTTGTCATTTGTCATTTGAAATATTAATCTAACTATTGTTTTATATCATCATTTGGAGTTCTTTTAAAGTAAAATTGAAATATTCACAAATTTTAGAAACTTGGTAATAAATAAAATATATAATTATAAAATGATAATAAAATAGATAAATTATAAATAGACTCTAATTCTAGTTTACTTTGCTATTAGTTTATAAATAATAGACTAGGGTGTGAACATATCCTAAACACAAGGTAGACTAAAAAAATGAATCTTTCATTGCTCTAAATTCAATCCATTGCAAAATTTCATATCACCAGGATAGAAACCCTCCCTTGAGCTAGCTAAAGCTTCCCCTTCACAACCAACATACCTAGGATTCTTCAAATTGTAATCATTGGAAGTATTTGGTAGGTGACACTAAGGCCCTTGCCAATGAAAAGAATTGGCATTCCCTTGCAGTTACTACAGTACTGACCACCCACAAGACTACCTAGGTAGTCAATTATGGTTTGGTACTCCTTATGATTGGTGAGATTGTTGAAAGGTTGGGGAAGAGGTATTCCTATTGAATCTTGTCCTCGCAATAGTGGCCCACTCACGTACAATACTTTCATAGTTAACATCACTATACATGAAATTAGAAACCCTTTGTAATTGTCCATCGGTCCCCATCATTTCAATCTCACATTTCTCTCTCATAGAAATTACACCTTCTTGGACAACTTCCAAGAATAACGCTTTACCTAATTTGCTTCTCTTTGTCAATTCTTCCTTTTGAATGTAATTTGATAGCTCTCTATCTAATAGATGCACCAAAGCAATCGAAAATATGGAAAAAGTTGCTGTTAGTAGGGTATCACAATGCTATTTTAACAACTTTTCTGCATACATAGTTGCCTTAATCAATTTATACAAAGTCTCTTCGTAAAGCCACATGCCCAAATAGCTATGGAAATTTCAATAAAATATATTTCTAGAATTTTTAGAGCCTTGTCAACTATAACACTCACCAAGGTCATGTACTTGTTTTGTAGTAGGCATTCATGCCATGGTATTGATTGCACATCAAATGGCACCACCACCCTCCTTCCAACTTCTATGTCTCTAATAGTCTTCACTATTTGAGATAAATACATTACTTCGGTTTAAAAGTTGGGCTTGGGAAGAGTTTGTAGCATCTCATTATCATCTAGAACCATCATTAGGGCCTATTGCAATTTTTTGGCCACTAGAAAATTAGAGTCAACCTCCACTATAGCTGCTATGCTATAAACCCCTTCAATACAAGCTTGGAAAGCTAATGCCTCCTTCCCAAACAACAAAAACTGTCCAAATTGGAAGTGGCAGCAACAACTTGCAATAGCACACATGTCACCTAAGAATAGAAAAAAACAAGCAAGCTATAGACTAGGTGTACAAGAGTCAATGTCATGATATTATTAACAACAAGTATAGCCCCACAAAAACTAAAATCAAATAGTAGAAAGAAAATGATTGAAAAGCATTTCAAAAATTAATAAAAAAGGCAAACCCTTCCAAAGATTAGTTCAAAACTCTAAATCCTAGCCAAATTGAAACCCCAAATCCTAACAAAGTGAAGGCATCCTCAAGAGCTCACAAAAAAAGATGGATACAATTCCAAACAAGGTTCACAAGAAATACCTCGAATGCAATGCAATGGCACTAACTCACAACAACACTCAACCCTGTGACAAGATAACAATGAAATTGAGGAATGAAAAGAATTATGAATCCAATACTATCAACAACAAATACTCCCAAAAATTAAAATCAAATAGCAAAAAGAAAATGATTGAAAAGCATTTAAAATTTAAAAAAAAAAAAGGCAAACCCTACCAAAGCTTATAACAAATAACCCAATCCTAGCTAGTTTGAAATCCCAAATCTTGGCAAAGCAAAGGCAACCTCAAGAACACACAAAAGAAGATAAATTCGTTCTTTATTGTCCTTCCACTTGGAAAGAAAAACAAATCTTTCATTACCATGGACAAAGATGTGCCAAAGTGAAGTGTGACGTCCATTGATAGATGGAATGCACTTCACCTCCAAGAGGCATGTAAAAATTGGTTTCTCTTTGCAACTAAGTAGTGACGTGGGTGTCAGGAATTGTGCTGGGATGTGCAAACCCCATAGAAACCTCAAACGAACTACGCAGACAAAACAACAACTACAACAGAGCCCATCGGCACAACATACCAACGACCAGTTACTGATGTCAGCAAACCCTAGATCTGCAGCAAAAAACAATCACAGTCTAAGGAAGGGAAACTACAATTTCCAATCAGGACATGAGCTAATTGTCACGCCAATCTCAAACAAAAAGGGGATTCAAAACACCCCGGAACCGCTAACAATCTCTAACTCAGGTGTCACCCAAACACACATTACCTCGGCAGCGACCCAGAACAGCAACGAAACCAATCAACAGCTGCAAAACGCAAGACTCAGTACCCGATGGCCTCGGGAGCAGAGCCCAAAAAACTAATTCCGCCATAGCCAATAAGTACTACGTACCTCAAGAGATACCTGACTGCACTACACGTCCTTCATGAACGACCGCAGAAAATCCAAACCAGAAAACTCCGGCAGGAGGGCGGCAACTGGACACCTTCGAGGGTCGAGCGGAAACAACGTTGAGGCAGCGAAAGAGAAAACCCCCAAGAAAGGGAAGCTTCAATGAGAAAAAGACACCCAACGGAGGGCGGAACAGTTGAGTCCGTATTGGGAACATCAATGAGAACTCGAGAGAGCAATAGGGAACGCAGAGGGAACATCACCAGAGGGATAAGGCTGGGTGTACCGAACTTCCACCCTTCGCTGGGAAGAATGCTGCGTTCCTGGTCGACGTGCGCTCCACCGGAATCGCATCGTCAGCAAAATCCAATTCAGTCCCGAAGAAATTCATCGCTCTCATTACCCTAATTCATGAATCGGAAGCGGTTTTGAATTTGCGATTCGCAATTCATCAGCAGCCATGGCGGCCCAGGTCGCAATGCTGCTGGGAGGAGGGAGCGGGCTCGCCACAACAAGCTCCATCTGCGACATCCCGCGCTCTCTTTCTTCTCCAATAATCCGCAACAATCCGTCGAAATTTCATCCCTTCTTATTCAGTATCACTCGCAATGCGCGCTTGAAAATGGTACCCTCGGCCAAGCAGAAGTGGTGGCTGGACGACCCGTTTGATTACGGCCCTGACGAGGAGGAGGACACCATGGGCGAGCTCATGTCGCAGGGTCCGCAAGGCGCGGAGGATCCCAAGCCCCCTCCAGACCCCGACAGCGAATTCGGCTACTTGGACTTCCCCGCGGGCTTCATGCCCGAGATCGCCAGCTTGGGCACGCTCATTCGGAACGATGTGCGGAAGTGCTTGTGCATCGTCTCCGGTGGGGTTTACGAGAATGTGCTCTTCTTCCCCGTCATTCAGTTGCTGAAGAATCGGTACCCGGGGGTAAAGATCGATGTCATGGCGACAGCCAGAGGCAAGCAGGTGAGTGGAATTCTGTCTGCTCTCATCAGTCTGTTTGCGTCAGTTTAAGCTTTTGAAGTAATGTGTAGGAGTGTGAATTTGGGAGGATGTGTGGAGAGATCTTTGGGTACAAGAGAGTGAGCTCTGCCCTAATCAAGGTTGAGGATTAAACTATTTGCGTCACTTTTAGCTTATTTAAGTAATGTGTGGGAGTGCGAATTTGGATGTGGGGAGATCTTTGGGTACAAGAGCCAAATCTTTGCGATCTGTTTTTTTTTATCACTAGCTATGAATTTCGTATGCAATTTCGAGCTGCGGGGGTTTAGACCACATTTCTAGAGCAAGCAGTGTTGACTGTGAACTCTTGTCACTGTAGCTGTGTTGTGGTTCAGTGGTTGGTAATACCTACAATTGATGGCTGAATGCCAACTCTTTCAATGGGAGAGGATGCGAGTCAATGAAATTATATGGCAGAGAATTGGAGCATCTTGGATAGCTTGATTCTTTCTTTAAGTATTGTTGGACCTATCATGTTCGCAGCTTCTTCCAGAAATACTGTGCGAGTGAGTAGAAATCCCAATTTCCATTCAAAGTGACTATTGGAATTTAGGGGAGTCATGCTTATACCTCTTACTAATAAGTCCAACTAACAGATTGGTAACTGGAGACTGGATCAGGTTTCTAACATTTTTTGTATTCTCTCCTTTGATCTCCACCTTTCATAATCATATACCGGTAGTGCATGTTTTCTCTAGATGATACCTTATGGCAGTCTGTAAAGAATTATAGTTCGTGCCACATATTTTGACATTGCGAAGTGGCCGTACTCGTGCGTCTCATGCTTTGGAGATTGGGAATAGACCTTGTATTCATGTGCCTCATGTTTTTCGAAATTGGGAAGTGACCTCCGCGTTTGCTGCAGACGTATGAAATTAACAAGAATGTTCGAAAAGCGTGGGTACATCCTGTTGATGATCAGTTTTTAAGGCCCGTGGAGTTCACGGAGACTCTGGGCGAGATCAAGGTACATATATCCTCGACCCCATCTCCAAAGTATGTTAGGTTTTTTCTTGAGAAATGTAAGTTACGTTTCCAAAAAAATGTTAGGATTTTTCTTGCGAAATTACTGCATTCTCTATACATTCCGTTTGTACCGAATTGATGACATTCTCAATATATTCTGTCGCGGTCCCTTGGTTTTACCTAATTAAAATGTTAAATTTGCTCTTCTGGCTCTGATTATATTGCACTCCTCTGGGCGGGGGTTGTCAGGGTCAATATTATGACATGGTATTGTCCACCAAGCAGGCTGGCATGGGCCACTCGATATTTATGTGGCTGGCTGATATTCGCAATAAAATCAGCTACATATATCCAGATGTGAATGCAGTTGGCGCTGGCAAGTTTCTCGACGTTGCCATCAATGCACCGCAGTTGGAGTTGGCAGAAAGTGGGTTTAGCATGTAAAATTCATCCCCTGTAAAACTCTTGCAAATGTCAAGAATTCATCATGATATCATAGTCTGCATTATGGATTAGATAATGTGCAAGAGCTGGGAGGCTTGAGAGCATTATTGGACACAATGCCAAGTTGTTATACGCAATCAAGTGTTTTTTGGCCGATCTCAGTGCTAAGAATGAGGAGAAGAACCAAGGGTTTTAACCCTCTTTTAACTAACCAATGAAACAGTGACACACGTGGTGTCATATCTGCAGTTTGTCTTGCAAACATACCTGCACAACCTTGAGATTGTCTTATAGCACCTGGGATTAATCATGACAAAGAGCTGTTTTTTAACGTGCGTACTAAAAGTCTACTTTCATGTTGATGTGTAGGTACGCAGAAATGATTGAAGTAGTAAGCCAATTGGGAAAGAACCAGCCCAGAACTGAACTACCTCCATTGGAAGTTGCCGTTTCTAAGAAGGTAAAAGCCTATGTGGAAGCTAAGTACAGGGAGGCAGGTGTGACTGAGGGTTCTTTCCTTGTGTTCCACGGTCTCCAATGTGATTCCAGTGCATCGATGACATCAAAGGGTGACACAGACAGCCTTCTTCCTCTCAGAATGTGGGCAGAGCTTGCCAAATCTACAAGGTGCGTTGATTCTCTGGACTTTTTTCCCACATGCTTGCAGTCTCACATGCTTCTCCGAGAACTCTAATAAGAGTCATTCTTTGGTCTAGTGAACTATCGCAAGAGACACATTAGTCTTAGGGTCAAAGTTTTTCTTTTGGTCTAAAATGAGCATGAAAAGAGTAGAAACTGGGACCTTAGAGAGGTGGTTTATTGAAGTACTGAGACAATCCTCCTGTGAAACGAGGATCAAGGGTGGCACTCGCTATCTAGGTCTGTGTAGCTTACTTGGTGGAATCATCGTCAATTTTGTTAAATTGCCGCGGTTCTGAGCGTCAAAATTGTGACATTTCATCTGCACAAAGCTCTTAACACTAGGACTGGCAGAGATTTATGTTTTAGGCCGCAGGCCCTGAACATTGCTACACTTGTGGATTTCTGCCAATTCAACGAAATTGACGTTAATTGTCCTTACATACTCTTTGTTCACGCCAGCTTTAGGGTGGGAGTTATTCTTCTTCTGATCTCACACGAGCATGACATGAGCAGGAATGGAGAATGGAATCTGACAGAATTGGTGTGAACTGATTGAAGCAGTGAGAAAGTGGTATTCGTTATTCCAAACGAGAAAGAGAGGCTCAAAGTGCAGGAGATTTGTGGAGAAGACTCCCATATTGTCTTCATCACCACTCCTGGCCAGGTCTGCTTTGCAAATTAAAGTTCAATTTCTTTTTACTTGGATTTCGTTTTCGTGTATTTTGTTGTTTCTTTTTTCTTCACCCCATGAATGTGCAGTGAGGCCTAAATATGTCCTGCTTAGGAAAGAGTTGTCATTGAGCGTTGTATTGGGTGGACCATTGAGCAGCTAGCAGCCCTGATCAGCGCCTCATCAGGAGTTGTGACCACAAATACGGTTGCATTGCAGTTGGCTATTGCAATGAAGAAACGCACGTAAGGAACTCTTGTAATTCTCATGAGTTTGCTTTATCATGTTTTAGCTTCCATAGCAGTAGCTTAAGTTGTTAGTGCTTGTTTCCATGATGCATTATGCCCAATTTGCTTATCTAATGTAAAGAACTCTGACCTACTGTTACACGGGATTCACATTAGTAAGCTCACTCACATTAGGACTTTGGAGAGCTAGGTAACAGTACTGATCAGAGTAATGATACTGGCGATGGGATTGCAGGGTTGCACTCTTCTCTTCACAAGCGAAGGCCGCATTGTTCGTTCCTAGTTATGCGACGGACTGTGCAGTGGTTGCGTCTAAGACTGACGAGCTATCTGGTCTTGACTTGAAAGCTGCAACGATAGCTCTTTCAAGTATTGCCAAGGAAGCTGTAGTTGCGGCCTAGTTTTGGAGATGCTTCGCGTGCATCATTCTTGTAATTGTAACACATCTTGTCGTTCATAATTCTCTCAGAAACTTTCTCAAAACTGACATTGTAATTTGCTATCACTCCTCTTTGATTCTCTCTTTGCGTTATTATGTGCACTTTTGATAGTTTGACATCTACTAAATTAGGATTTCGCCAACGATGCTAAAATTGGGCTGGTTTGTCCAATCTTACGGGTCTCCTGAATGTAGAGATCCTTCTGTCGAATCTGGGACAAGATGTTTGTTAGCAAAGATCCTCGTGAAAGCCTCAGTGGTGAATCAACGAGCTCTACTGCACCAGCGTACTGTTATTCCTTCATTGTTCCACATGTTTTGCTGCTATGTGCTGACCAAGTGAAGTCTTGGTTGTGAATGTCCTGCAAACACCAGTGCTCCACATTCGTGCTCAATAGCTGATCAATCTTCTCGTGAAAATTCACACTAGCGATTTAATTGGACTGTACATTATAAACGCATAATTCGGGATGGTACATCAAGACCATATCACTGGCACTAGGTCAATGTCCTGAGGGGAGAATGTTGATTTTCTTTACGGGGAGGGGTGGTATCGAGCAATATAGAGCCCCTACTTATCTCTGAAGTTGACCACTTGATTAAGAACTGAAATCCTTGGACAAAACGACAATTGTCAAATTCAATCAGACACTTTCAAAAGAACGCAGCTCTACTTGAAGATCGATAAGGGTCATTTTGCTGGTCTGAGACTGTCGAGGTTTCAAAGACTTACTTGTCGCAGCGGGTGCACTTGAACTTCGCATCCTGTGGGGTCGATGTAGATTGAGCTTGTGCAACTAGGGTGACCTGTTATTCAAGGTGCACGGAAGCAAATCAGTAGTAAAGGGATTTTGGATCTCAGTGTTGAACAATTGCCACATTTTGTTCAACACAGGTCATTCCTTTGATGGCTTTACAAGGCTACACTACGAATGGAGTAGAAGACAAAACTTGCCTTGTCGGTCCACTATGACGAAAGTGTGGGATTTTACACGCAGACTGTGGACAACCAAATATTAGTTATTCTTTTGTGCCACAGGACGAATCGGTCTTGATAAATGAATCCACCATTTACCGAAAGAAATGAACGAGTTTGGAATACCTTGGCACGCATTGAAGCTACAAAGGCTTTATTGCTCGTCGGAATCGTTGAAGCTCTTATTTTCAATTTCAAACTCCGCAAGTAATTTGGCGGAGTGTAAATAGCCTCTTCTTTCATCTCTTCGGTCCTAATGCCCAAATCTGAAAGGCGACACTACCTCATGAATTTCACTGTATATTTGAAACGACTACAACGAAATCACAGACGCTTACCGGAATGTAGTGAGTTTGAGGGACCAGGTTGGACATACCTCTTCCAGCATCAATCAGACTCTGCCAATACTGTGCAGCAGCCTCCCGTCCTGTGAAATATACACAGCATCAGCAGCACTTCGTGCATTACTAATTCAAACCGACGAAGTCTACGCATTTCCAGGAGCATTCACCTATTTTGACAGGGCCCGCCATCTTAGCTTTCTTTTCTCCCACTGCGCCATGGTCCGCAGAGCCTTCGTCCGCAGCCCTTTTCTTCCCACGCTGTTTCAGGCCAGAATCAATATAAGACTTCTCCGGCACATAACTTAATTCAGCAGTTTCGTGTGAAACAAACAACGTCACGTCTGGATCAGTGACTAGCTGATGTTATAGCGTAAGAACGTTTGCCCGCCAATGTATATATCCCGAGCATTGTTAGAGGAAAACAGGATAATTTTATTCTCTGGTGATTAATTCACTAGTGATTTGTACGTTTTTTAACGTTTTTAAACCTTTGTATGTGTACATACCTCTTTAGACAGAGTCTTAAGAAAACAAAATCGAATAAAACACAGTCTAATACAATAAAAAATGCAATTGAAAAATCAATACAACGAGAATATTCCGAACTCCGCTAACACTGATCCCGAAGTCTACATAAAAACGCCGTAATCAACATTCACAAGCCCTAATTCTACAAAAAACAAATTTACGAGAATCCTAATAAAATTCCGCTTCCACACAACAGGATCGTCTCATTAATGCACGCAGCTAATTTGATCGAGAGTACCGGCAAAGTATTCTCAAAGAGCTTTAACTCCTTCATGTCAAACTCCGGAATGCGGGCGAATTCATAATCCGCAACGTCCATCGCTTGGCACAAAGACCACCACTCATTTACCTCATCGTGGCGCAAAGAAATTCCATCATCGGCCCAAAACGCACTTTCATTGACGCCCTAATCTTGCTCCAAATAATTGAAACATTCCAACATCCACGTCAGTTTTTGCTTCCATTCTGTTACCTCCCCGTCACGAAATGAAGGCGGCGAATTCGGAGAAGCAACACGCCAATCAGGTCTTTCTTCCATTTGCGAAAATTCAATAAGAACAAATGCAAAATCAGAAAATTGTAGCATCGCAGACACGAGGAGCTTCAAGCAGTCAGTGTTTTCCAAGCAACCGATCACAGAATAGATATGAAGAGCTCCAGATACCCAGGAAGGGTGCACACCCGTATACCCTGGTAAACCTTCTTTAACATCACCAGAATCTCTTTAATATCACACATGATGATGCAAGCATGAATATAGGTACCCGGAAAGGAACCCCAAGGGGTACTTTCAGGGTATCAATTTCCAAGCATCATCTCCCAGACTTGATGATGCTTCGAATGATACTTCGAAATTGATGATGCTGAAGAGTCTATCAAGTCATTTTTAGGTTCGCTCGACTTTGTGAGGGCTTCAAGTTTTCGACTTGCGAGAGCAGCAGGAGTCTCTCTGTTTAGGTTGCGAGTGCTGGGATGATAAGTATTGACGGCTTCGTGAATTGGAGTCCGATCGGCTTCCGGTTTGTGAGCTTTGGATGGTCCAGAGATTGAGGCGAGGGTGGGTTTCTGTAAGTAGGAGGGATAGCTTTTGAATCAGGATTTATGGCGATTAGTTGCTCGGTCGTGCTTGTCCCTTTGCGGCTCTTGTTTTCCTTGCCTGCGGTCGTTGGATGCTGCCATGGTGGACGCGACGAGAGTGTGGGAAGATGGTGCATGGAGGTCTATGGTAGTCGGGAGCTGCTGTGCTTGTAGCATTGGTGGTGGAAGGCGCCCTGGTTGGCGTGTAAGTTCAATAACTTCTGCCGTAAACTCTTTCGGTCCTTCGATAAATATGTGTCAATTATACTGTTCTGATTGAAAGGAAAAATTGAAAAGGAAGAAAGATTAAAGAGCGAGTGATACTGAGGAGAGCGTGGCAGCGGGGAATTATTGTAACTTACACTTCCATATGTAGCATACATGAACTCATGGGGCCTGGCAATGGTTAATCTCTACAGACACTGGATCATCGTGTCAGCAGTGAATTTTCTGGAAGCATAGTGAGAGGATAGAGGCATTTGATAATTAGGAATTTGTATACGAAATTAATAATGAATCTTTATTTCGCTAAATTGCAGAGCCGTGCATATTCTTTCTGGTATATTTACTGGCAGTTGTATAGCCCGGTTCATGGTCTATGCTTGCAGCTGTTGACAGATTGGTGCTGTGTAGTTTTAACCTTAAATCGCTTCAGCAATGATCCTGTCAGAGTTTTGAGTGTTGTAGGTACCTCATCTTCAGTTCATCAACAGAAGATTGCACACGTCATGCTCTTTTGGATAGTCTATGTTTTTATCATCTAAGTTTTACACTAATTTACTCGAGCGAGGTATGTCAGGTGTTGCAGACTTACTAAAATCTCTCTTGTTCTAATCAGGTTCCAATTGAGAATAAACAGTCACGACACTGAGAATTCATCTCTTTTTGATTTGATACAAAGGAAATGAAGAGTTACAAATCAGAACCCATGGGAGGTAGCACAAGCAGTACCCGGCAGCACCTGCATTCAGAGAAGTTAAAAGGAAACGTCAAACCGCTCCACGATGGTATTCGGTCGGATTGTGACAGTGCGGGGCAGGAAGCACACCATCACAGTGTCGGCAGACTCGATGGACCGACAAATTCAACAAAAGTTACAGATCTGGATATGGACAGCTTGGTGACTTGTGCATCAGTTTTATCACTACGCGATCTGACGAATATGGCGTTGACATGTCAAAGGTTCCGAGATGCAGCATACGCCGACACTGTGTGGGAGATTCAGTGCAGGTTGGCATAATTGAACTCGTTTGTAGTCAATTTCGTTTATTATGGCCTTCGTCAGCAACGGTCATTGCATTTAAATTCTAGCGTTTCCTCCCTCTTGCCCTTGTCTTTCGTCGTGGAGGACATGTTAGAGTGATTCAGCTCGGTTGTCAATTTGACGTAAGGAAAATCTTGAGAGAGGTATTTTAAATACTACTTATTTACAGATCTGCATTGTATATCCTATCTATACCTGTACAGAAATCGATGGCCACCAAAGCAATTATGCCATGGGAAAACATTCCAATACTCTGGCAACAGGGATGCTTATTTGGCACGACATACTGCAACCCAACAACTACGTTATACAGATCCCACGGACTTGCACTTGCATTTGCTACCAATGCCTGTCAATCATCTTCTGCTCGATGATTACACTGTCACAATTGCGCAGGTAATTCTGAACATGGCAGTCTCGGAACATGTTGTCGGATCTTTTACACTGGGCCATGGATATGATTGTATCAAAGAAAATGTGGTTGTGGCATGCAAGGTGATGTAGTAATAGCAATTGTAAGGTGGAATGCTCGACTTAGGACTAGCTTTGAGTTATAGCTGCGTGGAGGATCAGTATTAGAAACGATGTAACGGATATCACCAGCCAAGGGTGAGGAGAATTCAATTTTTCGTTTACTTCTGTTTGAACAGGGTCCCATTATCACGGTGTGGAACGTGAAGTCTTCTGAAGACGGACATCTGGAAGCACCAAACCGATCGCAGGCACTCAGAGTTCATAACGGACGGGTTACGTGCATGAGGTAGGGATCTCCTATACCCTAGTAGTCGAGAGCTATTGAATACATTTTGAATCTTAATTGCACTTATTCTGTTACTGCAAATATTTGAGTCTGTGATCTCTTTCGATCTATTGATTTCTTGTTAGTGTGCAATAACAGAATTACACATTTATTACTTCCTTCTCAAGAGTTGATAATTCATTGAGTAAACAGACATCAGGTCTACATGATGCTATTGCCTGTCTTGATGTTGTGGCTAGTAGTGCCCTCTTGACAGTTTGATGATGACTACTCGTGCAGGTTGATACCAGTTGGACTTCTGGGGGTAATGCGTAACTTTTTGGGTGGTGTCAAAAACATTCTTGTCACATCCAGCTGTGATCATACAATTCGAGTTTGGGGCAAGGTAGTATCTAGATAATAAATGAAATCCTCATGTTTGTTCCTTGAACCTTTAGATTGTGTACCTCGTGGCAGACTACATGTTACATATTGATCACTTTCGCCATCGTAAAGTAGTCAAGTTTGATGACGGTCATACATTCTCATATTTCACCTTATTCAGGGACGCTCACTTCGAACTCTACGAGGTCACCAAGGGCCAGTGAGCACTCTTGCAGATCAGTTGGTGGGGAAGGAGGGTTCTCCTCCAGTCTTAGCCAGTGGTGGCACAGATGGTACGGTGCGACTATGGAGTCTCTCGTCGTCTAGCAGCAGTAGCAGAGGTCGCTCTCCCCTCTTGGCTACTTTGCACGGTCTTGAACCATCGATCAAAGAGCTTGCAGTCTCTGGGTACGAGTTTTGAAATTGTTTCCATATTGTTTTAAATGATTATTTCTGCTACCATTGGGGTGCCCGTCCAGTTCCAGGAATTACGTTCTCTGTCCATCTGGGGGTGTTGTTTGCGCTTTAGTTTAGTAAGAGTGGAATTAAGACATCCCGATTAAAGGTGCCATAGAGTCTCAGAATTTCTGACATGCTCCTTAAAACCTGAAACTAATATTGCTTCATAATCTATCCTGCAGACACAACCCATCGCTCCTTATCAGTGCAGCTAAAGATGCCAAGGTTTCTTTCTGTTCTTTTTCTTGACAATATTGATAAACTTCTAGTCTTGAAGATCCAAGCCTTGTACACCGGAATTTTGAGTTCTCCTGAGATATAGGTATTGTAAATTATATTTGACTAAATGAGGTCTTTGTACACAGCTTCGAGTGTGGGATGTGATGGCAACTCCTTCTGCTGTTGGAGTAGGAAAATGTGTGGGTACAACGAAGGGAACCTTCGATGGCATGCCAGTTGGCCTGAAATGCGTAGGCTCAATTTGTTACATTGGAGGAGGCACCACTGTCAAAGCTGTTGATCTTCGGACAATGTGCACTGTGGCAATCGTATCTTCTCATGAGCCTGGTGTTCTCACTTTTGCGGTTAATCCATCGGGAACGAGCGTATGCACTGGTGGATCGGACAAGTTCGTTTCTCTCTGAACATCAAATGTTTTCCGTGCTAATTAGTTTCATTTGATTAATGTCTACCCTTTATAGGTACTATGGCTTCTATGTTTTATTTATTATTTTTTTCTATTGTCACTGCAGAGCAACTTCTGAACTTCAAAACATTTGATTAATTGTGAACTTTTTTCTCAGAACGGCAAAGCTTTGGGACCTTCGAATGACCGACGACTCCCCCACACCATGGGCAGTTCTTGGTAATCACTCGGGCCCAGTTCATAACCTTCACTATGACTCTTACAAGGTCATCACAGGTAGCACTGCTGATCGCAATATACATGTTTGGAGTTCTGAGACAGGCGAGGAAATTTCTTCCCTTGATTCGATAATCTGGCCTTCTTCCAGCGATACGGGAGTCAGTGCTTTTGTAGCAAGTGGTGGGAAGCTTGTTACTGGTACTTGTGGGGAGGACCCTGGATTTGTCCGACTACGAGACTTCACGAATTGTATGAATCCCTTGGTTGACAGTTCTCTTGAACACAATAATAGCTCAAAATTCTGGGATAGTTCCCCGGACGACGCCTCATAGCATTGCTAGTGGTACTCGTTTCAACTGTCGCATTTGAACTAATATATATTCGCAGCTGGCGTCACATAGGTTGGTTTTGTTGGATCCCGGACTTGATATATTTTCATTTGGTAGAACTTTTCTTCTGTTGGTAACTCACGCATGATAGCTTTTCCATCGTTGAAGTTAAGATGTACTAGAACGAAGCCTGTTACAATGCAACACCAAAATGGTTTCATCTCATTTCTTGTTGCTGAACCGTAATGACATCTAAATATCTTGTAATGAAAAAGTATGTGGATGAAAATGTAACAGATGAAATTGGGATACAGGTTGCATTTTGTATATTAAGTCCCTTAGACTGGAATCCACTTTGATTTCTGATCCCCCCAATTACCGGGTTGTTCTTTTCCACTTGGAAAATAATTGTATGAATTTGCCCTCTATATTGGGGATGCTTGGTTTTGTGGTTTTAGACCTATTCTTTGTTGATTCCACAAATTTTCTGAATTTGATATCTTTGGAAAATAACAATAATACTCCAAAAATTTCCCTCCCCTTTAATGCTTATTGTATGGAATCCACCATTTCACTAATCCATGTGTTTCTATTTGCATCTAAGGTAACTCTGCCTATGACAGTCCAAATGGGAGTCAGTCCATCATAGGCATAAAATTTCTAGTGATGTACATTTCAAGAACTAGAATGTACACCGTTAGTACAATTTTGCCTGTGATGGGTTGGCTCCCATTTGGACTGTCATAGGCAGAGTTACCTTATCCAACATTTCAAGGTTTGAAATGTTAGATACAAGGTAGGAATATTATAAAGAGTGCCAAGTCCATAAATGGTTTCATTGTACATTGTACATGCTTGTCAATTATGTCTTGAAATGATAGGAGTAAATACATGGAATTCCATAAATGACTAGAATAAATATATGGAATCCCATAAATGATGCTAGGTTTGTATAAGTTTGTAAACGGTTTCAGGTTTGTAAATATGTCTGTCATTTATGTCTTGAAATGACAAGAGTAAATA
This sequence comes from Pseudoscleropodium purum, assembly GCA_963969395.1. Lineage (NCBI taxonomy): Eukaryota > Viridiplantae > Streptophyta > Bryopsida > Hypnales > Brachytheciaceae > Pseudoscleropodium > Pseudoscleropodium purum. The sequence goes on from OZ017802.1 coordinate 1,895,432, forward strand.
CATGGAATCCTATAAATGATGTTAGGTTTGTATAGGTTTGTAAACGGTTTCAAACTGCTTATACAAATAGGGATGCTATTGGGTTGAGGGTCTATAATGGTATGCCCACCTTCAACCCAATTGTGTCCCTATCTACATATATCAACCTTTGAAATGTTGAACAAATATATTTATGAAATATAGATATGGATACAATTAAATGGAGGTTCTCTCAGCTCTTAATGTATCACTATGGACCAAGAGGTTGTTTTGTTTTTTGTTTTTTTATTTGTTTTTAAAATTAAATTTTATTATTAAATTTTGTAGGTCAAAAATCTTGAAAAGAGTATTAAACCATACTAGGTGAAAATACATACTAATGTAGTGTTTTTTCTTTATAAGACTAGAGTACTTAAAATACTCTAATATCTCATTTGTAATTAGGTTAGATGTCTTAAAGGCAACATGAGTTTAAATTTGCAAAATCAATTCTAAAATAATCTATCTAAATCTACTAGTGCATGTGACAAGGCTTGACTAAATGGAAGTTAGTATGTGAGAAATGTAAATTTCCTTTAGGCTTAGATATACTTGTAGGGATTAGAAATAGGATTACCAATCATCCCAAAAGAAAGTAGAAGTCTAATTGTTAATTCTACAAATGAATAACTCAAGCACAAGTTTAAGCAACATAAAAAAGAGAATACAAGGTCAGAGAGAGGTATTTTAACCCCTAAAGTTCCATGACTATGTTTTCATTGAAAAAGCTTGAAAATTGCCATGTTTAGTACAAGTAACAAATTTTTCAATTTTTTTATACATATAATTGTAGGAAATTGTAGTATGTTGACTTAAGAATATGTGATAAAATTTTTGGAAATTTCTACCCTATGGATTGCAAGATATAAGCATTCAATTCACTGAAATCATTTTTTAGGCCTTGCAAAAAATAAAATTGCTATAGTTCACAAGCTCATTTTTCTATGAAAAAAAATGTTCAAAATGGTGGTTCTTTTTTGGATTCTTTTTCTTTAGACAAATTGGCCACATGCTTTAAAAATCAGATCATTTGGCATTGTATAACATATAGGAAAAAAATAGTTAGTAGACAATAGTAAAAAATGATTCTAAATATTAAATTATTAAGAATTTAATTATGAAATTGAAAAATGCTAATACAAATGGTTGCAATGTTGTAATAAACAATCTACATCCTATGATTTTATTTTTACCAAAAATATTGAAAATTGAATAAGGTAAAGGATTTCAAAGTTTATTTTAATATACAAAATCCATAACTGCCCACAAACAAAAACTCCTCATAACTTTCGACTCATTGATCAAAATGGAATGATTCAAAGCTCCCCACATATATATAACTCTAGAAAATCAATTTCAAATTTTTGTTTTTGAAAATAGTTATTTATTTATTTGCCTAGATTGCCCACTTATGAAAAAAAGTAATATATTAGGCCATTACTTTTGACTCATATTTCCAAATGTCATGAAATTTAGTGCATATGAAAGATATCCTTGTCCCCACCTTCTACTAAAATTTGGGCTAAAATATTGAAATCTCTAGTTATACATACATGCTCCAAAACCTTTGAAAAGTACAAATTCAAGAATTCAAGATTTTTACGTTTCTTTGCTTTGATAATTCGTTGGCATTTATGAGACCAAATGACTTGGAAGTAGAGGAAGGGAGTTCACAATGTTGATTTGGGTTTTCTATAGCCAATGAAGCAATCCATTTGTCATTTGGAGCTCTTTACTCAAAATTAAGGTCGGTCCAACAATGAATTTGATATTTTTTGTAATTAGTGGTTAATTCTAAAAAATCTTGGGGTTAAAAAAGAACAAGAGACCTTTGGAAAATGTGTAAAAAGCCACCCCTTCTTTCTCCAAACCATCCCTTTTCTTATGTACTACCTTACTACTTGGTCCATTTTAATGGATTTGGTCAATTTAACATATCTAAAGCATTCTTTGCTTATATTGTTGTAATTTGTGGAGCTTGACATATAGGACATTAGGGTACCTTCAAATCTTGCCACCTTAATTCTATCATTATATTTTAGGCCTTTGTTTAATAACTTTTGTTATTTTGTGTCTTTTATTCAAGCTTTTAGGTGGAGTTGTGACTTTGCATTAGTTCTTTTGGGTGGAAATTCCAATCTTTTGTGAATCCCCCCTCCAAGCCTTGATATGCAAACCATAGCCTTGGTTGTTTAAATGGAGATATCTAATATATAAAATTTAAGTGTCTAATTTTCTCTTGACCGTGTCCTTCTTCAAACAAAATCCCTTTCCTCTACTATAGAGAGGATATACATTATGAAACCAACAACTTTAATTCAATTCAAATGCCATTGACTAAGTGATAGTTTTAACCTTTTAAAGGGCAATTGTCCATTGAACAAACAATTGAAAATTTGTATAGGTTCCTATGAAGTCAATTTTGGTAAAATGTTTATGAAATTTTGACATAGGATGTGGACATATACCCCCTTAGTAGGAATGTATATTTTTTCCAATTAGGTGCTTGAATTGAGAGTTATTTTGCATAAAAAAATTTGCAACCCCGACAATTTTGGCATCTTTGGGGCATCTTTTGCAAAAACATTCATCAATGATTAAAATTTGGCATTTATATAACTAATAAAATATGGTGTAGAATTTTCTATAAAAAGATTAGTTTCCAAACCACATTCTAAGAAGAGTCAATCTTTTCTAGCTATATTTTGGTGACTTCAAGAAAAAATATTTTCTTCTAACCTCAAGCCCGATTATCTTGCAATATGTGAAGTCAAATTTCTTGAACTTTTTCCCGCATATTCCAAAGGATTTTCTCTAATTTTTTTACCATTCATATTTTAAATAAAAATTTCATCATAGCACAAAAAATCATAAAAAAACGATTAGTGTATTGCCAATGCACTTAACCACTTACCAAAATTGATTTAGAGTAAGTTAAACTCCATATTTGCTACTAAAATTTTTCATGAGTGAATTTTATATCATACAATAGTACCTATGAATGATCAAAATCTCTATTTTTGTATAGAGCAGAAAATTTATTCCAAGAGGGATTGAAGTCTACTAACTTTAGTTTGCACAAATAAAAAAATCCTTTTTTTCTCACTTCAAACATTATAATCTTTCAATCCACATGGTCAAATGAGTTGAAATTTTTTTCCACACATTGCCTAACTTATTTGATACACTTTTGTATGGTTCAAATTTTTTTTTTTTAAATTTAATTTTTAATTTTGGACATTTTGTCTTCCAAAATGCCCTCTGGCCTTTATGGATTAATAACAAATTTACTATTGAATACTTCAAAATCCCCATTAAAACAATCTTGTGAACATCCCAATCAATATGAATGTGTTTAACACATATGGCTTCAAAAATTGAAGTTAATTGCAATATAAACTCTATCTTCATGTTGTACAATTTCTAGTTTGTTAAACCCACTTGTCTAAGGTAAACTTTCCAATTCATGCAATGTGACAATTTTTGCTACTTGTGGTCAATGTCTTACATTAAAATTTAATTTTTTTACATAAACACTACTAGTATCATGCCACAATTTTAGTCAACCACCCTCCATTGTAGATTTTCTTAACTATGCCCATTTTATCATCCACATAAAGTTATATATCCACGTTTGTACTCATCGTTCTATAAAAAAATTTGCACCCCCCCTATAAATGCTCATTTTGTCACCTAAGACTCACTATTTTTTTTTCATTTGTTATCGTCTTGAAACTTGTATTTTACAATACAAAAAGCCCTAAAAAAAGTGTAAAAACAAAATAGGAACGTCACAAGTCATTAAAGTATTTGGTCCTAAATATTGTATTTTTCCTAAAACTAAACCCAAATCCCACATGTAAATAGGTTAGAAACCTAAAAGTTGTACATATTGTAATTATTAAAGTAGAATTGGCTAAATTGGCTAAATCTACCTTGCATGTGACAAAATATGGTTAAATTGGTTCAAAAGAATCTATGAGAGATTCCTAAGTCAATCCCTTAGAGAGGTTTCAGTTTCCCCATTTTATTGATGAAATAGTAAAAACTCCAATTATTATCTAGTAGCTGAAGAAAATTCAAGATAGACCAAAGGGGAGCATCTATGATATAAAAACTATGGTTATAGGTGGATATTACGCTAGGAGTTCAACATCAAAGTCAACTCACCAAGATCCCCTTTCCTATGAGAGATTCCCTCTTCATTGGAAGTTAAAAGAGATAACGGGATTTGATACTACTTTTTGAATATAAACAATAAAAATATGAGGTTGCACATCTTTGTGAGATTCCATGAGAGGCCCTATAAAAGATTCCAAGATTTTTTGGTAGTCAAAAGATATTCTTTCAAAAGTCAACCGCCAAAATTCACAATGGAAAATTCATGAAAATTACTTGGGTGTGATAAAATCTCACTAAAAATTAGATTAGCTTTTTTATACTGATAACACGCTCTAACAAATTTCAAGACATTTTGATAGCTAAAAGACCCAAATTGATAAGATTCTCCCAAGACTAACAAATTTGAAGATTATGATGGAATTAACTAGTGTACTAGGAGTATATGGAGTTGAAACAGGGAATAAATTATGTCTTTTCTTACTCCATTACACCTGTTTAAAAACCTAGGATAGTTACTTTCCATAAAAAGTCAACCTCTAAAAGTTAGTTTTTAAATTTTTTTGGATTTTAAGTTGATGCTAACTTTCAATGAGTTCTTAGCGTAAGAAAAAGGAGTGGGATTTTTTTGAGTCTTAAAATGTTCTTTTGAAGTCACTAATATAATCTATTTGTAATTTGAAGTCTTTCTCTAAAAGTTAAAATTTAGAATTAGCGTAGAAAGTCAAAACTTACAAATTAGGATGAAAATCTTAAATGATAAGATTATTTAGGAATAGAGGGGAGGATGAGGGCCCTTAGAAATAAATATAAGGGCATTTCTTCTCCTCTCAATTCATCCCCTTTAAGCCATTTTTTAGCTTTGTTACACTAATGCCACATTTAACTACTTTTGGACTACTAAAAGTCTTGAACTAATAATGGTCATCAAAAGAACAAAATGATCATCATGAGATAATTCAAAACATCAAGAGATCTATACAAACACTTAGAGATCTCCCAATTTTATCATCATAAGATCTCATGATATTTTGTTTAGAAGTCATTGAATAGTCCAAAATAGTTAAATATGGCATACTATTGGATCCATTTATTTGGATATTGGCCATTTTGGGCTAGGATTGACGAAATGGTATGTCCAAGGGAAATTTACGTCAAAAAATTGGATGTCCAAACGTAGTGAACACAACATCCAAAAAGCCATAGGAAGGTGGATGGGGTGGACAGTGGGCAAACACTCAATTGTTCGCTACATACACGCCATTCGATCAAGCAGATGCGGTTTGATTGTCGAATGGAGATCATTTGATTTGGTGGACGATGTGGTGGACACTCTTATGTGGACACTAACAAACGACTTGGTTGATGGTGTTGCAATGGACATTGATGGTAACAATGGATGGGGCGGACGACAAGCATCAATTGATGGAATTTTTTTCTAAATATCACTATATGTTGCAAAGATTGGAAGATCTTCACCGCATCCACTTACTTCTTGATTCTCCAACTTCAAAAGAGCCCAACTCCATGAATTTGGTTTAGAGCACATATACAAAGACAAAGCAACAAAGAGAGACCTTTGGAAGGCAAAGTGATACCAAATCAACACCCATATTTTCAATGTGACAATTACAATGGCAATTTCAAAATTGGATAATGTTCTATTCCTCACACACAAAAGAGTGAAGCACCTATTATCATTCAATGTCCATCACTCAAAGAGACAACAACCATTCACATAGTCATTGACATTTGGATAAGAGGATGGATTTCTTGGAAAGTCATGAACACACACTAAAGCCCAACAAATCTGTAATAGCCACTCCGTTTGTAGGCATTTTGAGCCACTACAACATTGCTAAGCCACTCATGACAATCACATTCTATCATGATTGATATTTACAAACCATATGTCAACACACTCAAAAAGGAGCACAATTATGGATGGATACATGCCAATAATCCAAACAAAACATACTTACATAGAAAAATTCCTAGTGCATGTTACAATTACATACCATTCATTGGTGCATGCTAGAATCAAGAAGAGAAGCTACAAACAAGTTCCCTATGTGTTGAAAAAATTCAAGAGCTGTGAGACTAGATTTCTTTAAGGCTCAAAATTGGTGCCAAAATTGTTGGAAGACACACATCCACTAAGTGCCTCCCAACACAAAAAGAGCATACAAGAAAAAACAACTAGGGCACATTACATGTTGACACCCACCCCCTATCAATTGAAAAATTTTAGTCACTCGCTGCTTTGTAGGGCACAACCCTACTATTATTAAACTTGCTCAAAGCTCCTACTAGTATGCAATCCTACCAATGCAACCTTAGCTCTCAACTCAATGTCCGTCTTATACGTCATTCTCTAGTACAAATAAAATTGCAAGAACTCCAACCTAAGTCACAAACCCTAAATGCAGGGCAAACTAAAAAAATGAACCTTTCTTTGCTCTAAATTTAGTCCACTGCAAAATCTCATATCACTGCAACAAAAACCTTCCCTTGAACTGGCTAAAGCTTCACCTTCACGACCAACAGATCTAAAATCCTTCAAACTGTAGTCATTGAAAGTAGTTGATTGGTGACACTGAGGCCCTTGCCAACGGAAAGAATTAGCATTTCTTTGCAATTACTACAACAATTCATCAAGCACCTTTGCTTTTTTCATTTCAAAGCTCGACAACTCCTTGATGTTCGCAAGTTGCAACTGTGATTTGCTAAGAAGTGCCATGTTCCTAAATTTTTCACAATACTAACTGTTCATGAAACTACCAAAGTAGTCAATTGCAGTTTGACACTCCTTGTGATTGGTGAGACTACTGAAAAAGTGGGAAGAAGCATTCATGTTGAGTCTTGTCTTTTGCAATAGTGGCCCACTTTCATACAATACTCTCATAGTTTACATCACTATACATGAAATCAAACCCCCTTTGTAACTGTCCATTGATCCCCATCATTTCGCATGGCGGACCTACATGGATAATTTGAAGCCTCAAATGAAAAATGAAGCTTACTTGAAATACAGAATTTGCATCCATCCATCTGTTGGCCGTCTGCCCATTTGCATTGCCATCTACTTGGCAAACGGATGAACTATTGCGTGGACAATTGGATGGATGCCCTTTTGAAGGAGCTAAAAACTTCATTTGCCATTTGCAACCTCATTTTTTGAAATTTGGAGGCATGTAATATGCCATTGAAAGTTTTAGAAATACCTTTTCAATGGTATATTACATACCCTAAAATTTAACAAATTGAGGTCACAAATGACAAAAGAAGGAGCTACAACTGCATAGTGGGCATTGGACCAATTGACTGCCCAACCATCCGCCCCTTTTCCTAGCCGTCTACTTGGTGGACAAGCAGATGATTGGGCAGACGAATGGATGGACGCACTCATGGAGGAGTAGAAAACTTCATTTGCAAATTGGAACCTTAATTTTTGGAATTTGAGGCATGTAATATACCATTGAAAAGGTCTTGGAAATGCCTTTTCAATGATATATTACACGCCTCCAATTGTAAATTGCAAATGACAAATGAAGCACACTACGAGTGCATATTAGACATCCATCCTATTGTTTGCTTGGCTGTCCCTCATTTATTAAAATACTAGATTTTGGAAAGTATGGATTCACTTTGTAAGCTTTTACTTAATGTACACATATTCCATGTAGTGTTCATGTATGAATATTTAATTCATGTAAATTTCTACGCATTCGAAATTGCAAATTCTATATCCTAAACCCTTACCCTAATCCTAAATGTTAATGCTAGATTTTACATTGCTTATAATGTTTTTAAGAACATTGATGCAATGTGTAGAATATGTTTGACCTTTAATTTCTTTTAGATGTGATTATTAGAAAGTAATATACATGGAGATCTCAATGACCTATTTTTTCATGTTTTGAATGTGATTTTGGTTTTTCTTCATCAATTATTTTGTTACAATTGTACAAATGTAGAACATGCAATTATAATCTAAAGTGAAGATAACAATTGAATATCAATGAAGAAAATTAAATATAATAAGAAAAATTGCAAGACAAGAAACATAGAATAAGATGAATACTCAAATTACAAATTTAAAAAAAAAGTTATCAGATTCATATTGATTACAAAACAAAATTGAATAAAAAATCATAAAATTTGAATTTGAACATCAATCTCAAACAAGTATCCTCAAGTTGATGATATAGATTACTATGACAACTATGTGCCTTTGGATTCACATTTGCGAACATACGTATAGACAATACATATGACTACTCCACTACGGCACAAAATCTTAAACCATTTGTAAATCCATTAAATGACAAACCCTTTATCATAGAGATGGCTGACAACTATGGTAGTTTATGGCAATTCAAGCATCATATTTCAACATGGAGTTTGGATGCAAATAGATGGAGTGACTTTGTATATTTTAGGTATAGGATAGAAGGTCAAAACAAATATCTACCTTGGAATACAAACAAGGAAATGATGTTTATAGATCACCACCAACATCACTATGTTGTCATTATCTTCCACAAAGTAGATGAAAATGGATGGGAGGGAAAGCACTATCACTCAATCGTTATCAATGTTCACTCTACTCATGGAAAGTTTGACCTTGTGAATCTAATGACTTTTCTTGAGGGATCACAAATGGAATCCCTCCATGAGTCATTTGAAGAATCTAGATATGTTTTGTAGAGAGACACCATAGCTAGAGGAAATTCAACAAATTACAACTTTAGCTCATCTTTCAAGCACTATATAGAAAAGTCAGAGCACATTTAGATCTAGTGCTTAGTCTATGTCGTAAGATCACTCAAGATCAATGGATATTATCAAATGTGCAGCTATCATTTGCTACTATTAGAGAAGAAAGTTGGGCTAACAAATCAAGTCAAATTAGGTCAAAGTCTCAAAAACGAGACTTCACTAATTCAGAAAGAGTTGAATCAAGTAGAAAGCAAAAGAAGAGTCTTTGGGGTGTTGGAAGTTCCGGGTCCGTACTAATGCAAATTGTGGCAGCCCCCTCTACCAAACCACCTAAAGATACCAAAAGCATGCAATACATCAACGGAACTTCTAGATAGATTACAAGCAGTGCTTTCTATTTTATCCCTCAAGGACTAAGGAGACACAATGTCTCCTCTTTAAATTTTCAATGGCAAATTCCTGGTAGGGTGAAACAAATCTCATTATTTTGTAATCTAGAGACTTGTAGAGTAACAAGTTGACATACTTGTTGCATTCTATGATTTTCAAAATTTCAATGTAGGAAGTATTTAAAATTTATTTAGGACATAATTTATGTAGTTTAATAGAAAAAAGAGCAAACATAATTTGTTTACAATGAAAGAAATAGTAGGGATGGAAAAAAACATTTCATAGAACATTTCTAGTCTTTATTTTGTACAAACAAACTAGGTCTAGAGAAAAAAATTCAAATTTTTATTTTTAGCAATTTAAAAAAAAAAAAGTTGGGGCAATTCATTGAAAACCTCCATTGTGAAAACGTTGTCAAGCCTTGAGGGGTTAACGAAGTCATAGCTAGTGTAGATATTAAAGCTTGAAAAATTGCAAAAGACTAGTACATCATTTATACAATCCAAGACAATATCGAGGAGAATAGTAAAGATTTTTTCATCAAGCTTGTCGACATAAGACAATGCCAAAAAATGTTCCTTATACCAATTACTACAAATCTTGAGTTGCTTAAAAAGAAGTCGGAGTCTTAGAATGAAATAAAAATGACCGTTTTATGATTATCAATGGTCAACATAGCATCATCGCCTCCAAGAAGCTCCAAAAAGAAGGTTATTGTGAAGATTGTCAAGTTGAACTTCAAAGGTGGGATGCATACGTAGTATAGACAGAGGACACAAATAAACTTTGAAACATCTCGAAGTACTACAATGTGACAAATCATCTCAACTATGCCCAAGTACATGAGAAAATCAAATTGTGAGTTGTTGAAACATTTGGATCGCTTGTAAGTGTCCCACCAATGAGAGTAGTGAGCCAATTGTTTGAAAAAACAAGTGTATCTACAATGTCAATATTTATAAGGTATGAAAATCCTATCACCTTTATCCTCAAATCAAAGATAAGAGGAAAATCATTATTCGGGTTTAAATTGAATTTATTATTGTTCTATAACTAATGCTACTCAATTCCTACTTATAAATAATTTTTTCAATGGTCAAAGATGCTTATTATCAAACCAACAATGAGTTCTTCAAAAATAGATTTTTCAGTTTATATTCTAATAACTAGGAATGTGCTTACAAAACTTCACTGATGTTGTCATCAACCATTATCAAAACCTGAATCCAAATAAAAACGACACAACAATAAAACTGGTCTCAAATTTGAAAAACAAAATTCAAATCATCACATTGCTAGATGACTTTTTTAAGCATTGGAAGACCTTCTTAATAAAGTAGTTAGAAGGAGAATTCATCAATCTGGTTGCTCCTAACCATTTCAAGAAGTCAAGAATTATAAGAGGGTTCTTGTCAAATGGGGACTAAGCAAAATGGAGGTGGAAGAAAGTAGTTCTTCAAGACTTGATAGTATTCAAACCGTCTCTCGATTTCACTAACAACAGAGGAGATGTAATTGATAAGAATTGGAGGTCCTAGAAAAGCAACACTTCTCATGACTAAGTTGGAATTTATTACTGATGGATCCAAAGCCTAATTACTTCAAGAAGCGACTACAAAATGATGCGTGGACAAAATGTATTAGTGATCTCCGGTAGGAATTTTGGAAGGTGTTTTACTTGTATGAGAGGTTCTTGAAGTTGAAGTATCAACTTCCAAAACCAAAAAGAGGAGTGCAAATTCATGGCATTGATATTGTTGCAAAGACATTGGTATTAAAACACACATTATGAATACCATGAATACAATATAAACTTGGCTTTCTTGGATATATGAGAGGATCCAAGATCGGTACCAACGAAGACGGAAACCAACGTCAACCCTATCTTTAATCTTTCACCTTCTTCTCAAAAAATTAGAGTTGAGAATAACAGAGCCTCACATTTGGCTCTTCATTCTAAGCAACAAAGACAACATAAGTGTTGCATTTGCCTCTATAGCACTTAAGTTAACAAAATATGATTGCATGAAGTGAAGATATATTCCATCAAAAGCAAAAATGCTTAACAATGTCACTAACTGTGGCATTGCCCCCAATGTGCCGCTACTCTTTTTATTCAAGAAGGAGAGCAAATTTGCATTGACAGTTCATGATTACATAAAGGTTGAGTATCAAGTGTTGCAAAGTACTTCTGTGTATTATGGAGATCCAAGCAAGAACACCAAATCAAAGTAGAGAATTAGTCCTAAAAAGCTCAAAATGGAGTTCTACCTTGACATTCTTGAAGCTTTTGCTATACTAGAAGAAAACGTCCTTCGGCTTTACACTAGTGCAAAATTTATGCTTGCTACTAAGGTAAAAATTTACATCCAAAGACCTCTCTATCCTTGACTTGACAATAATGGTCAATGTAATTGAATCGCTTAGAGAGATTCCAAAAATGTGACTAAATAAGTCAATGATTGCCCAATCTATTTTTAGGTCAAAGATATCTTGATATCGCTTTTTTTTAACTTCTCTACTTTTCAAGTATATGTCTAATCAAATGGAATTGTTGTTTTCTCATTTAAATATTTGGAGCATTTTTTTGTGGCTTCCTTGACAAAGACAAAACAAAGGGCTATTCTAGAATTATAGATTTAGTAGATAAGCTAGTAGAATTTGCCATATTCATTGCCATATATTCTTTTGCTCAAGCAAGGTCCTGTAATTGTGGATTTGAATTCGCTTTCTTCTCCACCCATGGCTTTGGACTCACTTGTTGAAGTCTCCAAGCCAAGACATGAGGAGCAAGAGTTTGTTGGCCCTCATGTAACGCCTAACCTTGGAGTCTCAAGCATAGATCAATTTGGAATAAACACATTCTAGATTCATTCTTGGATGACAACTTCTATTGTGCCCATTGTATTATGAATCACTCATGTTGCGGAGGACATTGATACTAACCATGAGTTTGAACAACAACACAATGAAGTCTAGTAGGCCCACAATGAGGTAGAAAGGGAAGCTTTGCTAGATGTGTATGTTTTGGAATCTATTGCAGTAGATGATCTTGAAGTACTAAAAGATAGTCACTTCTTAGAGCAATACATGAGGAAGAAGAAAGCTCTTTTTGTAAAAGTTGTTGTCCTCAACAATGTCTCTAATGACAACCTTGTTCATTCTTTAGACAATGACAAAAGTCTAATGATGAAAATCTATCAAACATAAAACTTGTCTTCAAACCTCAAATCCCAAATCTTTGGAACTTCAACCACCAGTGAAATATGATATAGACTATTGATTGATGGAACACGAGCAAGGAAGGTGGAAAGAAGACTAGAGAAGGAAGTGAAGGATAAACAATTAGCTAAGGCTTATATAAGCAATTAGGCAACAAATGCCAAGATCTCTAAAGTCAAAGAGGCATCCAATCAAAAAATCACCAAGGTCTAGATACAATCCAAGAAGAAAATCACAAATTTGCAACTTCAAAATTCAAATGGCCCAAATTGCTCAATTGTTGGAATCTCAATCTGGCTAATCTCAAGGCAGTTCTCTATCAACTCCTATCGCTCCTCTTCAACAACCGTCTTTGTGTGCAATTGGCCAATCTATCATGAGTGAAGTACAAAAAATGGTAGGTAGACTTCCAAAGCCTTGGCTCAAGGACACTAGCAATGCAATTTTTATTGCCCACGATGACTTGGTAATATCAACTTGTGCAAATCAATTGAAGAGGCTTGCCTTTCTGGACCATGCAAAATTTGGAGTTGTCAACTCAAATATTGTAGGCTTTTTAATGACACCAAATCTCATGTAAAATGAAAAGCACTATTGTTGAGTTGAAGATAACTCTAATATCCAAACAAGACATCTACAAGAATCTATAACAAGGGATGCACAAGCTTGCGCGGTGTCTGTAGAAGATGACCAACAATTACAAATGACCTTTTTGCTTGAGGAAAAGAGGATTGACTATGAGTTGTCTAAGGAGGACATCACTAGGGGAAGAGCCTAATGTTGAGAGTGTAGTTGAAGGGACTAAGTTGGATACCAATAATAACTAATAACTACTTTTGCCCATGTGAAAGATGGTATAAATGGAACCCTTGTGCCACAAATGATTTTATAGAGTATAACTAGCCAATTATACAAGGAGCATTTGATAATTCAACATCTTATATCCAAACTTATGGATCTTTTCATGAGGAATATCTTATACATGCACACTGATTGAATATGTTTTGGGGCAACTATTTTCTATAATTTCCTAGGAATGGTATGTGAAATCCATGGCATTACCATTAATATCAACATGTTTGATAAGTTACAACCATAATTTCATATCTTGATAAAGCTCTAGTATTGGAATGCTCCATGTCATCAAGTATTTGAGGTTATGGCTATGACTCATTTCCTATAGGAAACTCACCCTTGCTTCATTAATGAATTATAATTAAGCCATTACTATCCTATGACAAAATGGCTAGAAGGTCAATACACCAACAACCCGAAGTTGCTTGAGCATGGAGACAATGTCAAGAAAATAGTAGACAAAGCACATTTAAAGTAGATTTGTCAATAAGATCAAGACAAGAACACAAGTGATGCAAGTTTCATTGACTAGGACATCAATAGGCTAAGTCGGGGACTATGTAGTCCAAAATTTGAATTTAGAAAAGACTATTTTTTTTAGGATAATTAGATACAATTATCACTTAAATTTATAATTAAAAAATTAATACCTTATAATTGGTTTAGAAAATCTACAAGGGGCTATGGATTTTACCTTAGAGATAAAAATAAAATAAATAAATAGAACAAATACAAAAGAAAGACACATTATCCTTGAAAAAGGATTGTGACTTTCTTGAGGTATGCCTATATAAAGGCCAAATTTTTTTGGTTTTAATGGTGTCTGGTACATGATCCAATTTTTTAATATTTATGTATTTTATGTGTTTACTACTCTCTTGTTTTTCATATTTGTGCATCTTTGGAAAATTTAGGAAGTGTTATAGTTGTATTTGTACAATTGCTTGCGTGAAGGAAGTGTGAAGAATAGTAAATAGAAAATTGGAGATTGTGAAAACTTCAAAATTTGTGAGTGTTTTGTCTATACTTGGAGTTTTTGGCATTGAATATTTGGAATTAGGTTTTGTGATTATTTTTTTGTATATTGGCAAGTTCTTATTGCCAATTTAGGACACATCTTTTTACAATTATTTCAGGAGTTTAAAATTGATTATGTGAAAAGAAGCGATTGTTGATTGTAGAGAGATTAAATGTTAGTGATTGTGGCCGAGGGTTGTTAAAAAAATTTGGAGTCTATATTTGATCATCCTTCCAAAATTGTAATATGTCAAAATTTGTGAGAGATTAAAAAGTTTGGAGCACCAATCATTGGATAAAATTGACAAATAAGTTTTCTTAGTCAAACAAAATGTTAGAAAAAGAACCAAAGTTGTTTAAAAAACTATAATGCTAGTTTCAAAATGAAGTGTTCAAGCATGCCAGATCATCTAGGGGTAAAATGTTTTTGCAATTGGAGGCATTCTTTGAATCGACAAAGTTCTGATTTGGAACAAGCTCAAGAATCTAATGATGAGAAAATTGAGTGTGTATGGTAGCTTGTTGGACCAAATACAAATTGATGAATCTGGAAATTGATGAAGTTAGTACAATCATGGAATGAGGTTGTGGTTGAAAGTTTTCCTCTTAGTCTACCAAAACTAAAACTTCAAATGGAGAATTGATCACCTAGTCATGTGCGGTGGTGTTTAAAATTCCAATGTAAGCTTAAGCTTACTAATCTATATTATTTATACATTACTTTGTTTTAGATGTTTGGTCTTTAAATGCTATGATTTACTTGCAAGTGTGCATATAGTACCAAATTTTCATGCCTATGCATGGTTGTTAAGCTCCATGACTAATCAATCTATTGCTAGAGGTAATTCTATTTTATTGACTATTTGGTTGCTAATTGGATTGTAATTTAGGTACTAAAGATTAGCAAGGTTGATAGGGTATTGTAGATGGAAAAAATCTACCAAAGCAACAAGACCATAACAACTATCCTAATAGAAGATCCTTTCAAAATGAAGGTCAAATGAGACTATTGTTAAAGTGACTAAGGTTACATTAAGGTCAAATAGACTTAAAATAGATAATTTAAATTGTAAAAGGTATCATTTTGTAATGGTATCAAACAAAAATTATTTGCTACCTACTAATGCAATTGAACAATTTTGAACAATTGCTAGAATCTTACACAAAATCCAATCATTGGATTTGAAAACAAATTATTAAGATACCCACATAAAAATCCAATCACTAGATTTACAAATCACAATACACACAAGAGTGTAGTCAATGCTTTTTAAGGACAAATTATGTTACATATTATATAAAGAAGTTCATGATATATCCATTAGCCAGACCACTTGACACTATATAAAACATTAGAGGATTTTCTGGAGTCGGAGAGGGCCATTTCAAGCAATTGGCCCCTGTAGTTCCCTTCGCAATGAAGGGAATGCCACTCTGTTAAAAAAAATTTGAAAAAAGAAAAACAAAAAAAATTGAAATTTCTTAAAATGAAAAACAAGGTTGAAATTTTTTATTTTTTTGGAAAATGACGTGGCAGTTGCACTGCCACATTAGGTAGTGAGCTTCAACAAATTTTGGCCAATTCCTAGGATCCAAGAACAATTGGGAACTTGCAAGCCCTCCCAAACCCCAAAAAATCCTCTAATGCCTAGAAAGTGAGTGTGTGGAAAGTCCATTTTTCCAAGCATACATCACTAACCAAGAGACAATTGTTCATTTAAAGCGTCTCTAAAACAATTTACTACTCTATACTACTTAGAACATTTGAAATCTAATTACAAAGACAATTAGCCCCATTTATACTATTTGTGTGAAAATAAATTGGCAAATTGTCTACATTTATATTGCCAAAGACAATCAATCAAAATTCCAAAAATTTTAAATGACAATAAGTATATGTTGGGATAAATGTTGAGTTTTGTTACCAAGACTAAGATCCTAATTATTGATCATCTTACATCCTCCATTCCTATATAAACAGTTGCATGCTATAATGACCTTGCATACATGAAGTTGAAACTTGTATAAATGATGAGCATTGATTCCAATTGGATGAATTCAATAATAAATTGGTCACAAAATTTCTATGGACTTATTATATGAGTATTGATTCAAAAGTATGTCTAAATTCAAAATTTTGTCCAACAAGACAACCTTGCTTTTAACATCAAGTGAAAATATACCTTTTTATTCAAGGATCAACCTAGATCAATTATAGTAAAGCGTTGGTGAATTTTATCCATGATGTATCCATGCAATCTCTGCATATGTACATTGAGAAGTTAAGAAGGTCAAATTCGTTTTGTTTGTAATATTACTTGGATTGTAATTAATACCAAGACTAGAACTTGAATTGTGTATCAATTATAATGTCTAGATGTTCGCAAGTTTGATATATATATATATATATGCTATTTCTTTATATCTTCATCTCTTGATCTCATTGAAAAGTTGAAATTATCAACCAAATCCAAACTAATTGGCTTCATAATACCTCAAAGCAAAGGTCTTTTCTGAGCCTTAATTCATAAAAAGGTTGGATTTTTTTCCACAACTTTAAGACTACAATCCACAGTCTTAATCCCATTGCATAGCTATAGGGGCTGATCTCTATAGTTATACACTATAAAAAAAAAAAAATTTTAAATGACGACCCTAATTATTTTTAAACCAATTTTAGGTGATGTTTAATACAAACCTATATTTTTATGTCAACAAAAACATTCAACGTACATTAATGTTGACATAAAAACATGGGTTTGTTGCATTAGACATCACCTAAAATCCATTTAAAAATATTAGAGCTCGTCACCTAAAACGTAGGACTATATTGTCAAAGTTTCTAAAATTTCCTTGACATAATTTTATACTAGTCTAATGCAAGAACCTATGGTTAGATATGCAAAAGAAGTAAAAAAAATTAAGAGTTTGCACTTCACAATAGAAATGACAATTTTGAATGTTTTTTGACCAAAAAAAGACCTTGGTCCTTCATATTTAAATTAATAGATAAGCCATAGAATAATGAAAATTATTCTTCAACTAAAATTTCTAGATGAATGATTATCCATTTTTAGTAAAAAAATATTCTAATGATAGGAAATTGTATTAAGTGTAGTTATCTAATAATACAATGTTCAAGTCATTTCAAGCTTTTATGCATTCAAAACACAATTAAGAAGTTGACAACGATTAACATTATTTATACTACAACAACCGAATATTTTACACCCAATTTTTACCTTAAAATGACCAAATTGTTAATTCTTACTTACTTGTAGAGTAAAGCTCCAATCCCATTTCATTAGCCATACCAAACTCATGAAAAATTAACCCCTAAATTCCCATTGTCCCCTCGAGGGACTAATCAAATTTCGGAAAGGTTCTTTTGACCTCAAATTTTGATGAATTGTTTTGAAACTTTCTTGTAAGATATAAAAACTGATTATCTACACGGGAATATAATTTTTATTTCAATTGGTGCCCAAGAGCAAAAGTTATACCACAAAAAGCCTGAAACTGAACTTGGCGGGCATCACAAAAAAATTGCAAAAAATCAAAATGACGTTTAATTTTTTTTCCCTTGAAATAATTTTTTTTATCTACATGTGAAGCTTTGATTTGTTCTATTTGGACTAGTAATGAGAAAGTTAAGGACAATCTTGTTTTTCAGGCAATTTCAACATCTTCTTGAAAAAATAACTTGTAGGATTCATTTTTGAATGCAATTTTCACAATTTTTCACAATTTTCTTTTAGAGAATGTTGTGTTTTCTTGCTAAAACAATCTCACCATTGGAATTATTGTCTTTCAATCCCATCTTGGAGTTATTAATTATTTAGTTTTTTTTCCAATCTTCGACCTACTTCTACTTAGCATTTTTTTAAAGAATGAAAATCAAGTGTGTTTTTGTTTTTTTTAAATTTCTTAGAATTTCAACTCAATCCTTCAACATAAAAAATTTTAAATTCAAAGTCTGTAGTGCAAAAAAATTCCACAAATGGCGGTCAAAGTCATCTGAAATTGCAGGCCAGTGTTCAAAAAAACTTTCTTTTTCAACTTTGAATGCTAATATCTTCCAATCTATATGGTCAAACTTCATGAAAATTTTACCACATGAGCTAAGACAAGTGAAGTGCAAGATCCTATGGTTAGATTCTAAGAAAATAATTTTTTTTGTTTTCATGGGTGCATGTAGCAAAAACGGCAGTTTTGAGTGATTTTAAACAGAAAAATGGCTTTGGGACTATAGGGGTTAAAGTGGAAAAACTTGATTTATAATGACCTAATTCCTACTCAATGTTATCAATTATAATTACAAAATAAATCTAATATTCATTCACACATGGAACAACCTAAAAGCTTGTTTGAACACCATAAATTACAATTGCAATAACAACTACAATATGAACACAAAGAAACCATGTTGAAAGATACTAAATAAACATTTTAAAATTTTCAATATTTTCATATAGACAAAAAGAATTTTCAAAGCGATAGCAAAAGCCTAAAGAATTCATACAAATAGTAGCACATAGAGACTAAAGGTTTTACATAGAATTAAATGACAAGCCTAACTATAAATAGAAAATTTCAATAAAAAAATCTTAAAACGTGTAGTAGAGCCAACATTCTAGGATTCTATTGAATTCTAAGTTATAATGTATAATAGGTGACTTGGGTTAGTAATGTTTCTATTTGTTGTTAATCTTTAGGTACACCTCCAATTTTTGTTCACCCTATATATTTAATTAGTCATTTGAGCAATTGTACCCTTTTAAGAAAATTCATTATGTGAAATGTTCCTTCTAATAACTTTATCCTATTAACCTTGAATTCCTAAAGACCAAGAATTCCCTTGAAGGACTTATAAAGGTTATAATGATCTCAATTTTTGGTATGCTATTTCAATTTTTTTTAATAAATATAGAAAATATAATAGCTCTCTAAGAATATAAATTTTATTCTAATCAATTCCAATAGAAAAATTTAAGACAACCTAACTACAAAATGGAATTTTTCACATGGCACAAAATCACAAAGATTCAAAATTAAATATTTTTTTTCCTAATAGAAAATTCTTTTGTCTATATAAAAATATTTGATTTATTCTATTTGGAATATTGATGAGAAAATTATGGAGAGTCCATTTTTTTAGGCAAATAAAGCATCGTCTTCAAAATACAACTTTCATGATTAATTTTGAATTTAATTTTCACAATTTTTCAAAAAATTTCCAAGTGTATTTTCTTGCTTTTTAAACAATCTCATCATTAGTATTAGTGTATTTCAAGTCCATCTTAGAACTATTAACATTTCATTTTCCATCTATCTCATACCTATTACTTTATAATTTTTTAAAGAATGAAAATTAAGTGTGTGTGTGTGTGTGTGTGTGTTTTGGTATTTTCTTATCCAAACTCTCAACTCATTTATAAAATATAAATTTTTAAAATCAAATGTATTATACAAAGATTACTAATTAAGACAATTCAGAGACTTATAATCTAGCCTCACAAGGTACAAGAAAAACCATCATGTTTACTTTAAATCCATAAAATCTTGCAATCTACCTTGTCAAAGTTTTTGAAATTTCTTCCACCCAACTTCATACTATTTTAGTGCAAGATCCTATGGATACATATGCAAAAAAAATGTAATTAAATTTTTTTTGCACTTTATAATAGAAACAATAGTTTTGAATGTATTTTGATCCTCAAAAGGCCTTGGTCCTTTAGGAAATAAACATTAGACGTTCAAATTTCAAACAATGGATTTTATATTTTTAGTTTTGATTTTCCTCTAGAATTATATTGACTTTACTTTAAATAAATTTAAACAAGAAAATTAATGAATGCAAATCTGTTCCAAGAACACAAAGTCTTGATTTTTTGTCCTTCTAAATGTTGGTGGATTTTGGAACAGGGAAGGTCCCCCTCCCTGTTCTTTAGTTTAGTTCTGTGGCTGCTCTTTCTCTTCATTGACCAGCCCGTGGGCTTGGCTGTTGTTGTTCCGGTTTCTTGCAATGGAATTTTCATTTTCTTTTTAGATAAAAAATGTTGGTGGATTCTTGTGTTAATTCTCTTCCATTTTTATAGCATAGATCTTCTAAAAATTTATTTACAAATTTCAACATATCAAGGTATATATACATAGATATAGCTATATTAAACACCAAAAAGTAACTTTTTTAGTTCAAAAACTAACCCGTAAAGGGGGATTGCAAGAAAGACCTATCCTTTTAATTTGCGTCACATTGAAAGTCACAAAGATGTTTTATGCTAGAACTTTTGAAGGTAGAATCCAATGAACTTAAACTTTTTATTGGAAATGGTGTCCTTGATTGTAATAATAATTAATCCTTAGTTTTTCAAAATGAAAAGAATTCTATATTTTAGAAGTCAATTTTGCTAATTTATCACAATTTGAAATTTAGAGATTTTTAGTTCTATGGAGTACTCTGAATTAATGATCTAGAGTTGAATTTATTTGTGGTCTATTTCTATAGTAGAGGAACATGTAACAATAAAAGGGAATCTAAAAATATATTATTTTATGGCCTCTATATTTGTACAAGTAAGGCTCCTTTGGACACACTTGTAAACATTGAAGATGGTTTTGACTTCATTTTTTCAATGAAATATGATTATCATCAAGTCCTCACAAATTTCCTATTTTTCATTTTTATTTATTTATGATTTATGATTTATTCTTAATTTATACCTCATTGTATCTATTTTCTATGATAATTTGTCTTTTTCTTTCAAACAATATTATTTGGGTACTTAAAAATACTCATAATATTTGAAACAATACTTTTAGCCATTTATTTTTTAAATCAACAACAAAGATTGTTATGTTTCCAATTACTCCTAGTACTTGTATTATTAAGTGAAGAAAATACACTTTTGGCAAAACAATACAAAAACTGAGAGGTCTCTCTTGCAATCACCTTACAAGGTGATTTGAATAAATAAGTTAAATAAAAATCTGAAAAAATCAGCATAAATTGAATTTAACATATTGAACTAGCCCAAAGTAAAGTTGATAACATAGTCATTAAAATATAATTTCCTATGAATGAATGACTTTCAAGATTCTTGTAGAAATGAAGAATGCATGATTTTTTTTGGAGGTGATGATAACAATAATGGGCTTGCTATTTGGAATCAAAATTCACACAACCATAAATTAATTGTTTTTATGTACAAAAGACATGTCACAACATGCACTAAGATAGATAGTAATCCCAATGTTAAATTGCTTACTATAAATGATTTGTCTTGAATAAAGACATTAATTAATTGTTTGCAATGGAGGCCAAATGGCAAGTTTTGAGGGTGATATATTGCAAAAAACACATGTTGATTTTGTTGCATTCAGAGTACTAGTATAAAAATATAAGCTTTATATATATATATATATATAATGTGTAAAATTACCAAAATATATAAAATATATACCTATATAAGATATTTAAAATTATGAAACCTTTCAAATGATATTTTCCAAAAGTTAAAATCAATTTGAAAAAATCTCCAAAAGTTATGGACAAAAACATATAAACAATTTTTTTTTAAATGCAAATTTTAATGTTTGTATATTTAAAAAATAGTAAAATTTATCAAAAAATAAAATAAATTGGCCATTGTATTCAGCTGAAAGGGCTTTCATTCAAATGATACATTTTAACAAAATGAAAATCTATAAAATTGCTACATTCATACAAAGAAAGAGCATTTTCATAATGCAAATTCTAGCCTCTTTTCTCAATCTCTTATTTTGTACAACACCTTCAAACATAAAGAAAAGCTAGGCTACTTTAAAAAGATAATTCTCCTACATAGAATAGTTATTCTCTAATTTAATATCCAAATTCATGTTCTTATTTCAAAAATCTAATTCTCTCTTTATTTTCTCTCAAATAAGAAATGAACAACAAAGATTATATTGTGATCTTTTCAAACTAATTTTGATAAAAAAAAAATGAAAATAAATAGTCAATGTATTCATATACATCAAAACCTACATCCATGAATCTAAAAAATCAAAATTACAAAGCTAATATTTTATACAAGTTTTTTTTATTACTTTTACTCAATTTAGCCACTACACTTGTGCATTGGCCTCTCCAAATTTGTATAACAAGAAATCAACTTGAGATTACCTATCTCTTAGTGTTTCTTAATTATGATCTCCAGTATTATTATGATGGCATTTTTATATGCAATGCTATATCTAGTATCCACTTTATTTTCTAAATTCTTAGTACAATCTGACAACCATCATGAAAATATTGGAATGGGATATAAGGTATTTAATCTGTAGATGAGGTAAACTATAGCATTCCAATCCAAACCAATCTAGGAAACCTCCCATCTCAAGTTGTTGGGTTGGAAAATAGAAAATAGAAATAAAAGAAAAAATTACAGAAAACTTGCTTTGGGGAGTTGATTGCATGAATTGAGGATTACATGTAATTGGCATGTGTAGAATCTTTGTCTTCATGATACACTCTCATCAATTCACTCTTGAGTTAGGTTCAAATCAATGCAAATTGGTTCATTCTAGCAATAGAAGTATGCAACTAGTATTGAAGTCATTACAAACAAGATTGGGCACGTGTCAACTTGGGCATGGGTTGGTAGAAGCCCTACGATAGCTATTTTCTTACATCAATAGGCATGTATATAGTCTTTCCTAAGAAGCTCAAGGCAACACCCTTTTGTAAATTAAAAAAGAAACCTAGCAAAAAGTCCAAATATTATTTTTCCAATTGTAACATTGTTTCTTATATGATACATGACATACAATAGATGTGCCCATTCCCATTTCTTTAAATAAGAATTCCTAACTCATGTACCGGTGAAGCACATTTTCTTTCTGTAATGTACTTCGTTGATATATTAGCCAAGATGGAAGTGGGTGCAGGGGTGGAAAATAATGAGTGGAAATGGGTATGACTGTCTACCTTACCTTACAAGTAGAAAATTCCGTGTTTCCAACACAGACCTGTGGAGGAATTATTCAGTTGAAATTCCTCATTAATGCAGTTTTTTTGAATGAATCCTTCAATTCTAGTCACAGGTACAACAAGTACGAAGCTAACCAATTCCACATGACAACCTGATTCATTATGGATTCAATCACTTCTAACAAACAAGCAATCTCAACTGTTTGTAAGGTACCTTATCTTACTTCAAATTCTCCAGGGAGTAACTTATTAGCACTTCAACAACTACCTTATCCAATTAATTTGTTATCTCCAAGTCTGGAATCTGGACCGACTTAACTTACTGCAACTCTGTGAAACAATGTCCGGGAAGAACCGGCAGTTAGTTCATTGTTAGCCAGTGCCTTTGGGAAAATAATCGGTTGGAGTGTGAAAATGGAGGATGGAAAAACCAGACAAAACATTGGTAGGATTGGCAACCTACTGGTGTGCAAAAATAATTTGGGGGCTATTTAGCTGCCACTTCCACGAAATTGTTGGATCTTAACCGCTTGCAATTTAAAATTCAAGGCTACTACCCAAGTTACTGGAGGTGGGTATCTTCTTGGACAAGGTGGACACTACTTCTTCTTAAACTGACTTTCAAGATGTATACAAGGATTGAGGGTTTGCCTAGTATTTGAATCTTTCTTATTGTAAAGGTGGCTTGGCGGTAGAGCAAGAGTATTACATAGTTTTTGGAGTAATCATGAAGAAGTTGTCAAATTTTTTGTAGGAGCTAAATTTCTTGAAAATGAAGATTTGTCATTGATTCTTTGTGGTATTACAAATTGATATTTATTTGTGCTTGTTACTTAGAATTGTCATAGTTATCTAGTTGTATTTAGGGTTGTTTGGCACCATTACTAGTTGCTTGCTTACCACACTACAATTAGTGATGATGTTTGAGGGTTGATATCAAAGTTGGATTTTGGTACCGTGACAAATAACATCAATGATATGCAAGTTTTACAAGTAATTTGAGCAAAACTTGCATATCAATATTCAAGCTATGTTGAATCAAGTTATTGCATCAACCAAGAAATCTTGCTCATTGACATCAAGTTGCAAATACTTTGATCAATGAAGAGTTGATAAATTTGAGACATGTGAGAATAATACATACTTAAATGACAATCACAATAGTTTTGAACCTAATTGCCATGAAAAATAGATTATTTCCAACTTATATGGAAGGTGTATTGCAACCTTTATAAATTTGAAGTTGAAGGAAATTGGCCGGTGAGAATTTGATACTAGAGGAAATAAATTGGAAGATTTTGCTAAGGAGAGGATGCAACTGGTGCCTCTATGAAAAAAAAAAATGGTCCCTTTATAAAGAAGAGAAATATTACCGGGGCAACTCAAAAAACTTCACGAACGCTGCTCCGAAAGCAAAGTCTGGCATGGACTTAACTTAATTACTGCAACTCTCCGCTCTTGAAACCCCTGGTGACTCTCGCGGCCTCTCTCCGTGCTTTGGTCTCGCCGGGCCGGTTCTCCTCCTTTGTCTGTCTGTCTGTGACGGGTCTGTCTTCACGACTGTCTGTCTTGTGTTTCTAGCTGTGGTGCCTCACTCCAGGTTACAGGCTTTTGCCAGGGCGTTTTTCTTTTTCTTTTTTCTTTTTTTCCATTGACATATTGGATGGAAAATATCACATTAGTAGGCATATATCACATATCCATAATTTTGTTTTCATCCATAATCTGGAGATTTCATCTAAGATTTCTTTTAAATTGATGTTATCAAGTGAAAAATTTCATAGATTGTTGTCATTTTTTAACCAAATCATTTTGAACTGGTGTAATTTGGCACTATAAAGCCAAAATACAAACATTAGAAGAGATTGTGGGCCTCAAAGAGATTGCGAATTCCCAACTTTGAGAACACTTTGGGAATGCTGTAAGAACACTATGAACCTGTTTGTTGACATGGCCAAGACCTTGTCATGTTACATATTAATATTTTATCAATATTTTCATATAATTTTTGAAAAAGAAATTGAATATTATATATTTTTTATATATTTTTTATATTTTATATATTTTTTAATTTACAAAAAAATTATTTTTTATTTTTTATTTTAATTATTATTTTTTAATTTAATTTTCTTCCTTAAAATTTTTTTTCTTATTAAACAATCTAACTATGTCACTACTATTCCTAGCAATGGGAATAGCAATGAAACAAGCTTTTGGAGGCCCACAATCTCCCCTAATGAGCCTTGACTTATACTTTGCCCTTTGCAATGAAATTCTATTTCATTTGTGTCAAAAAAACAAGAAACACTCGTGGTTGCAAGACGCTAAACCTATCCCACAAAGTGGATCATGTAGGGTGCATTTATCCTTAGGGGAAAATGAAGGAGTTTTTAAAAAATTTTCACACATGATAAAATTTGAAAATTTTGAATTCATATTTTACAATCAAAGGCCCCAAATTAGTTTGCAGAGATAAATAACATCTATTTAATGCTAGACCGCCCAAGAGGACAAAAAGTATCCTCACATAGTTTTAAGTCCAATTGAAAGTGCTGTAACTTTTGCATCTAATGTCCAAATTCAATAAAACTTGTTGGAAAAGTTGTGCTTTGTCTTTTAGTTTACGTAGTAAAATTTTCAGATCAATCCAATATGAATTAAGTTTCTGGAAGCCAATCAAAGTTCACAAGTTTAATTTGAGTTCACCAAACTGCATTTGACAGCTGCAACTTTGAGGGCTTATATCTACGTCGTCAAATGTTTTTTTTCAATAAAATTTATTGAGTTATGTTTCCCTTTTAATCTATTTATTGTGTTAAAGTTTTCATGTAAATCCAAGCTTCTTGAATGTTTGGGAGCAATTCGAAGTTCCAAATTCAAACATTTTTGGATCACAGTGAACTTCAATGGCTTGTTTCTTCTCCATATAGTGTCTATTTCCAATGATTTTTTTGGTAAAGTTGCACATACTAGTCTAGTTTGTGTGGCTAAAATTTCACATTTATATAAGAAGTTATGAGTGATTGAAAAGCATTTTAGTAGAAGGAGATTTAGGCTCATATGTGTTTTTTGTAACTTTTCTTGCTATTTTTTGACATTTCAAAGCCATTTTGCAAACACATTGAGTCAATTGAATGATATTTTTTTTTTCACCAATGTGGTTGTATGTTGGTTTTGAATCACTTCATAGTTTCAAATTTTTTCATTTGATTAGGTTTAGAAATCGAATTTCACCTCCAAATGTATTGCCCGGAAAATTTTAGCATCTTTTTTCAACATTAAAACATTATAATCTTGCAATCCGTGCGGTTGAATGACTCCAAATTTTACTTATGTTATCTAGAACATGTTCACTACAATATTGTATGGTTGAGATTTCTATAACTTAGTGACATTTAGATTTATAGCACTTCAAAAGCAATGATATTTTTGAACTTAAAACAACCTTGGGCCTTCTAGGGTTAACACATGGCACAAAATAGGGGGCCTTTTTTAACAATTGCCTTGCATTGTCCATGGCCTAATTTGTGGAATGTGTTTAGTGTCTTGCCTCCTAGCTTGGGTTGGGTTGTAATAATTTCTTACAATGAATAAATCCTTTCATTTGCACCCAAAGAAATCCAAAATTAAAATTTTACAACGGTTTGGTGTTACATATAGATGAATGTGCATATATTTGGACAAACAAATGATGTGTGCTAGTGATACAAGAAAATAATTGAAAAATGTCAATCTCAACAGAATGGATGAACATTGTAGGTGGCAATCTTGTATTGTATGTATTTTTTATTTAGTTTTAAAACTATAACTAAATTGAGTTCTAAAATGAACTTCATATATCATATTTCCATTTATAAAGAGATGAAGATAATTGACCTCTACATAAAACTTGTCATAAGTTTCATTTCATCAATTTGAATAGAATTATTCAAAGTTTTTCATCTCTTCCTTGTACAATACCGAACAACCATATTATGGAATTTCAATAAAATAAAAATCTATTTTTAGTTAATTGCTTCATTTGTTTTACTTGATAATTTATTGGAAAAAATTGATGATAATTTTAAAATTGATTGTATAGATATACAAGAAGCATCTATATACACATCTTTTATGTTAAAAAAACTCCATTAAGTGACAAAAATATGATCTATGAAGAGTTCAATGTGAGTTGTCATATGAATAAACTTTGTAAAATAGATATATTTCTATACTTTAGCTAGATTTTGGCAAAGTAATTGTCCCATCACACTCAAAAGTATAAAATTAGTCATAATATAAGAATCAAATAGAAAAATCAAGTTACAATTGTATTCTATATTGTACAAAAAATTTTAAATTGTACAATAGGATATCTGTAACATGATTGTAAAGTACTATACTGATATACCTATAAAATTTGGTTCAATCTTCTTTTTAAAGATCCACAATTTCAAGGATGTTTTTGACTGCCTAAGTTTACTTCTAAAATAAAAGGATAAAACTTATAATTTAATATGCAATACTTATTAGAAATTTGGAATGGCGCAAAACAAAACTTGACTCTAAGAAGATGACTTGTAGTAGTTATACTTGAAGTTATATAAAAAATCAAAATCAAAATCAAAATTGATTTAGCCTACCCAAAAATACAAACCTCTTTTTTGGTCAATGAAAGGTCTTAGGAGTAAAATAGAAGATAATTAAACCATCACAAACCTAATATTGTCTTAACTCATCTATTTATACTTTCCAATTACCTTCATGTAATAAATTGGGAATAAACATATTTTGACTAAAGAATGTTTAAACTCAATGATTGAATTCATTGCAATGGTTTTAGAAAATTGTTACAACATAAATGAATTTAGGTACACTTTTAATTAAATTCATTCTTCTAATTAAGAAATACCACTCTTATGCCAAATATATAAAAATGGACTATTTGAGTTGAGATTATGCAGAATGTTTTTGATGGGAATGGGATTGTCTTCTATTACTTGTAATACGTAATCTATTACACTTACCTTCTACAAAACAAATTATGGAAAATGCTACTGTATGAGTATAGAATCTTTGAGCCCATAGGCTGAAGCCTTTAATATTTAGACACCACTCCTTCTATAAAATACAAGTATCCATATTATAGGTACCTATATTATAGACTCTTTTCATGTTCTAGGACCTAGTGCACATGTTATGTAAACACCTTCAAATGGTTAGAGGTACAAACGTACAACTAGATTCAAGGCTTGTAGGCTCATGTCTCTATGTTCACCAACTAGCATCATTGAATAAAATACATAAATATTTTTATGTAGAGATCTTACTTCAACACACTTGGCTCTTATATCCAAAAATTTCCTTTGAAACTCTATACATAACTTTCTTTAGCAATTGTGAGAATTCATCCTTTTGACCTTTCTTCATTATGACCCTTTGGATTTACAAAAACCAAAAAACACACACAAGCAAATACACTATGAGAGACTCAGTCCATCATAGCACCATTGACTGTAACATTCTTGAATAGGAAGCTAGAACGTCCTCTCTAGTGTCACTCTACAGAATTTTATTCCTTGTACCATGGTCCATGGTGCATGGGCAAGCTTGAAATTTTCAAGACTTTGTGTAGGGAAAAAACGTTTGCAAGTCTCCTTTCACTTGTTCCTGTGGCTTTGGTACCCTGACGAGCGGTCACGGTTGCACGCAATCACGAGGAATTCTTCTTCTTCTTCTTCCTGCCCTGTTTCCAAGGGAACTTCGTCCTCAGGCAACTGGAGAATGACGATCATGGCGGGTGTCCAGATCTCCCAAAAAAATCAATTTCTAAAATGCTCTTAACTTACTAGCTAACGTAGCTGACTTGCTGACACCCCCAAATTCTCATATCGCCGCTTCTGCTTGTGACCTGCCAGTTCCTGAAGAGCTTGGAATCCGGGCTTGGAATCCAGTCGGTTCTTTGGGACGGGCGGACGGACTGTCGTGCCTTGCATTACTTTAACTCACGTCTATCCGCAAGCATACCTTGGGACGAGGTGGAAGTGGAAGTGAAAAAAAGGGCGAAGAAATGCATCATCTCTCGCACTGTTCGCCGGCTCGGCTCACGATCCGTGCAGCTGGCAGACGTACCGCAAGGTACCCACACCTAATTTAGACTGCTCACTCATTCCTCCAGTAACTATTATTCAATTCACCGACTTTTCCTTTTGCACGTGTCCGCCATTACAAGGAGATTCGGATGCATCAAATTACGACCGGGGCTTTTTTTTTTTCCCTCATATTTCTGAAAGGCAAAGTGGATTGAAATTTTGAAGTGACTATGTAACTTTAGTGGATTGTTTTTAGTGGCGACAATCAAGTTTTCAGAGTCGAGAATTTTAGCGATTTACAACCAAAAAAATTCTTGCCATTGACAATGTGCTGGTGTGAACTAATGCAAATGTAGATGAATGACACATACATTTGGTACAAATGTGGCGAATCAAGTTTCAACAATCATAGTCTGAGAGGTGAATTTTTTGAGCACTATAACTTCTCTACTTTTCCCGCAGGACCTACACATATACACACACACTCCAATGCTTAAGTAAGAATGTGCACATATTCAAATAGGCCAACTAAAACTTTTCTATGTGCTTCATTGGACCTACACGCACACATACACACACACACACTCTGATGCCTAAGTAAGAATGTGCACAAATTCAAATAGGCAAACTAAAACTTCTCTATGTACTTCATTGGACCTGTACATACACACACACTCCAATACCTCAATAAACATGTGCACAAATATTATAGAACAAAATAATAGTAGCAAGTACATATTCAGACAAAGAAGCATAATGCCTCCAAGAGTACATATGCACTTAAATAAGCACAATACCAAATACAAAAACCTGCATACAAACAAGCACAATGCCAAGTAGGAAAATCTGCACGTAGGCAAGACAACCCAATGCCCAAGTTATTGAAAAGGGTGCATATAATACTTGTCATGAAAATAGATTTCATCCAACAAAAAGAGATGCATACAACCAATATTAGCAAAAAAACAAGTTGGCGCTAATTAGCTCAATGCTACACTACTTCAAACAGGTGTGCCAATCCTACAAGAAGGAAATCCCACTGGATCAAATTCCATTGCAAGCAGAAGTGCTTTATAAAATAAACAACAATGACAAGGTTACTAGAGAAGCCTCCAGCATGTCAAATTCAGAAGCATAGTGCCTTAACATGAAACTACAACTTTGAAAATGCCACTACAAATGTAAAAATTGCAACTCTGAATGCTAACTTGCATTCCCGACGAACCATGCTACGATTCAGTCAAGGTGCAGGAACTATGCGTGGGATAGATAATGACCCCTCTCTCCAACTTTGAACCAATCTTCAAACACCCTCTGATATGGAAAAGTCTCCAATGTGAAGATTTTTTGGGAGTACATCCCAACTGTGACCTCCAAGTTCTCCACTAGTGTAGCCCTCAATTTGGATTTGAGAAAGGCAAGTGATGAAAATGTGCGCTCATCTTCTATAGATCCAATGACATGGGTAACAACAATCTTTGCTAGCTTTATAAACTCCATGAAGTTTTTAGTAAGGCTATTATTGCTATGTAGAACTCTCCAAACTTTTGTGAGTTGGTTCACATCAAAAGGTGGCAACATTGTTGCCAGGGTGTTTGACTTCATGTAAACGTTGAATAAGCCTTGCTGTAACATTAGCATGTCAAGGTTGATCAAGGGGGGCAACAATATCTTGTCACTACCGAAACCCAAAATTTTACCATGTTCGTATACTTCCATGAGGACTCGCAGGTGTGCATCGAATTGTTCGTCCGGATTGGCCTCACACCAAAATTGCAAGTACATAATATCCAATGCGCTATGACATTTTGGGCTGAGAAGTGGTTGTCCAACTCATGTACCAACTTCGTTGCAGCTCCTACGAAGACAAAACCCAACACACGTTAGCAACTGAGCCTACAATGTTAGTCTACAATCTCAAACTGAGTGAGACTAGCTTTATCAGCAGTAGTTGAAGCATATGAACAATAGTTGCTGCAATGAAATCAAACAAGCATATGTATAATAATATTCAAACAAGCATGTGAAGAATAGCATAACAGAATGTAGCATAGAAATCTCACTTGTGCATTCCTCCTTCACTAGAGCAAGTAAATCAGCCCAAACAGTCCTATCCATGAGCGCCAAATTGTGTTCAGTATGTATTTGTTCCCCATGACAAATAAAGGAAAGTACTGCAAAGCCATCATTGAGGTCAGTAATCCATTTCAGATGGATTTGCTCATGGCTACAATTTAATAAATTCTGGAAGGCCCATAATTCATCTATGGAAAAACAAGTGGGTGGATCTTGGTACATGGTATGCAAAGACACTTGGCAGATCTTGATTGTTGTGATGAAATCATAGATGAAGACATCCCATTTTTGAGCAAAGGTGACAAGGTTGTTCACTGTGTCCAAAAGTGGCAACAGTGCTACCATGCCCAATATAGTATATAGGTCCAACAATACACAAAGGCAAGCCTACCTACCACACAATACAAGCGAGTGAGATTAGCCTTGAACACATGAGCATTCAGCAAGAAAACAGAGGTTGACATACAAAGAATAACTACACTACACATAAAGTAGAACTTGAAAGTTCAAAAGGAAACAAGGCTTCAACAAAACAAGAACAAGAAATTGCCAAAAGTACAAAAAAAAAATTAGAAGTGGAAGACATGTCTCACCATTGCCTTCTTGTTGTCGTCCAACTCAGTGGTCATAGAGTAGATCAAAGTGTGGTACTCTGATAGTAGGCGTTGCAATGGCTCAATGAAGGAGATCCAACAAGTTTCGACATGTTTGAGCATCTTCAATCCTTTTGTTTCTGTTAACTTTGCCAATGCTCTAAATTGTGTCAAGCACTTCGGACTTTTGTTGAAGTAAGCATGAGTCATTCGCAAGACCTTGCTAATTGAATAAAAAATCCCCAAGGTCTCCAAAGTTTTAAACTCCAAGTTACACCTGTGTGCAACACAATGGACGCCATGTTAGAAGGGTGCAAATTGTTCTTTAAGCTGCACAATGACATCAGTCCGCAAACCAAAAAGCATGGAAATGCTGTCACACCCAAAACTAATCAAATTCATAGTTAGTGCTTTAGTGTCTAAGCCGCTGCCAATAGTAATCGCCTCAACAATCAACTTGGTCATATTCACAGCATTAGGACAGTCAATTCGCTGCAATGATACGAGCAAGGGCATCCGCATCCAATCATGAACTACATAACAATGGACGGATAAGTAAGGCGTAGTATCAAGAGCAGTGACCTTGTCCACTGTCATAGCCACAAAGTTAGCGCTCTCCACAAGTTTTTGAATCTTCTGCACAACAAGCTTGTACATGAAAGACACCATAATCCAAGCACTGTTATCACACCTATGAGCAATAGGTAAATTTGGGACACCCAACAATTTGTACAAACTTTGCCGTGCTTCAAATTTGACCATTGGCTGACCACTTTGCAAGACTTGAAATAGTGTTGCAAATTGAACCCTTTTTTGGTGCAATTCGATTGTTGTGCAGTGGTTAACTTGCTTCAAGATAGAGGATGGTGATTTGACAACATAGAGCTGTAAATTTTTCCTATGTTTGCATTGGGTTGCAATGTAGTGCTCTCCTTTTTTGAATCCATACTATGGCAAATCTTTCTTGGCAGTGCGTTTGCCATCGTGCTTCTACAATGTATCTAATTTTGGGGCCATGACACAAGGTTTCTGATCAAATTCAAAGCAAACCTTACAACAAACCATGTGCAGAACACCATCAATAGTGAGAATGTCCTTAGCTTAAGGCAATTTGGCGGCCCACTCCATCCAAAACTTTCTCAGGAATCTCCTTCAAGCCACCATTTTCCTCCGATGAATCAAACAATGTAATGAAGGGCGACTTCGAATTCACAATGCAAATGTCTCCCGATCTAGTTGAAGATCTGGATACTATGTCAATGGACATGGGATTTTCACTTGCAAATTTGAACATGCCAAAGTCGGAAGATGGGTAATAGGGGCACCATTAGACTCAGCTCCAAACTCAGCCCCGGGCATGTTTGGGAAGCGGCTGTCGAGGACAATGCATAGAGGCTACCCCGGCTACGATCCACGCGTGCTTATGAAGTAGTTTTACAATGTTGCCTTTTTGAATGCCTTCCATCGTGCAACGCCCCCCATTAATGTCTTCACCTGTTTCTTCCAACACGATGCTATTGTAGGCAATTCAATTTTCTTCTTCTCCAATTCTACAACCCGAGTTGCCAATCCTGCCAACATATCATGAGATGCATTGTCACTAGATTCCATACTAGCAAACTTGAGCAATGAAATATAGAAAGGAAGAACGATCCAAGTACAGTCACATATCTAAAAGCATACAAAGCACATCTAAGGTTTTGTATTTGCTTTGGTACTTATACAATACACACCATAAATCTTCAAATTGCCTCCCCAAACCTATACCTAAACCTGCAATTAACAACATTGAAATATAGACGTAGTGGCAACAAATTCGCCAAACTCACCACTCTCTCATAGACCCTCAAGCCAAGAGTGGCGAATAGGTCTCTTTTGAGAGTGCAAAGTGGCAATCAATGAGGAAATGAAGACAGCAGAAGGTGGTGATTAATGAAGAAATGAAGACAACCGAAGGTGGTGATGATGTAAAAGTAGTGACACAAAAGTGGCGACAAGACCCCCTAAACCTTGTGGTGAAGATGGAGATTGTTTAGGGTTTTGAGGTGATACATCAGGTCTTGTAGCCGCCCCTGGCAGATATCATTGGCGATAGTGCATTCGATACCCCCCAGTTGGTGCCCCTGTGGCTGCCGAGATATCAACCTAGATGCCAAGGGGGCAAAATTCCTAAAAAAATATTAAATTTTTACTAAAGGCAGTTCACCCAAGCTAAATTCTGAGTGCAAAATGGCACTCAGATGCCAAATTTAAAAGCCCTGATTACGATAGCTTATTGGCTCCGCATAGAAGGGGAGGAACTTGGCGTTGGCCAAAGCTAAAGCTAAGATACATGTGAGAAAAGCAGAAAGGTGGACCTTACTTGCCAGTGAGTCAGCCAGGTGTGCTACAGAGGACATAGCAGCAGCTTGTGGAAGTTTCTCCGAGTTGCCCACGGAATTTCAGTTGCCTCCTCTTTCCAGAAGAAGAAGGTTTTTTTTTTCAAGGGTATCGGTTGCATCCTCTCCTTATAAAAATCTTCCAGTCCATTGACTCTAGTGTGTAGTATAAAATTCTCACTGGCTATTTTTCTTCAATTTCTAATTTGCAAAGGCTACAATCCTCCTCTGTCAAAAACATGCCGGGCTTGAAACTAAGCTGCAAATTTGACTTCCAGTGGGGAGATATAGACAATGGACCAGGGCTGCAAGTTGCCACGACCAACCCTAAAGTGATACCCACCACCCCTGTCTAGGCACTCCCACTACCTCAATGGCCAGCTCTAAAATAATACCCACCTCCAGCAAATCAGGTGTCAGCTTTAGATTTCAAATGGCAAGGAACTAAAATCTGGATCCTTCACTTTCAAACTCAAACCGTTTATTTTCCCCGAAGGTACCGGATAACAATGAAGTAACCGACTGTTCTCCCCGAACATTGGGACGGATTCTGTTGTATGCATGCGAAACTAATTCTCCTCACATAAAAACTTCAAGGTAATTCCAAAACGGACACAGTTGATGTTACCGCTGTGTACATTGTCGATTTTAATATGTACTCATCGTCAAAGATTGTCCGGATGCAAGGTACCAGTTTGATTTAATTACGTGTAGTTAACTGAGTGCAGTTGAGCTGCGGACAACAAATTACCGGCTGGAGCTAGCTAGCAAACCGATTCCAACATGAAGTGAACTTACAACGTGCATCGCACCCTAAAACCACCGCACGGCCTGCCGGATCGGAAAGCCCGCACAGTTATAAAAACCCCAACACTCTCATACTCGACCATCATCTCTCTCAGTCCATTACAGTTGTAGCTAACTCCAGGCAGCTAGCAGATTTTAGGAATCAGTTCGAGTTCTCTCCTGTCTGTTTAGTAGACATGGATCTCATGCAGCTGCTACAACTTCACCTCTTGAGTTGTGAAGTGTTATAGTATTGCTAGACGACACTCCGACAGTTCTAACTTCCGATTCTTCTCCTCCCACATATTTCAGGCTTACGACGATTGTTGTAGGAAGCGCGCGGAGTCAAACAAATGCTCATATCAATTTTGTACCCGTGTGCTCCTCCAAACGGGCTCTATCTTCCAGCCCAGCTTGCTAGCTCACTCTTTCGCAACATAAAAAACTACAACAGATGGTTGTCCCACTGTTGTGTTTTTTGATGTTGATGTACGTTTCTATGGAAGGATTTGCATGCAGCTGGCACTGGTCTTTTGTGGATGAGTTTGTCTGAAGGAGTTCACTGGTACACAAATGTGAAGAGCACCGTGGATTGAGTCGAAGAATATGAAAGGCTCCGCGCGCGGGGCATGGCCGGATCATATGTCTCATCATTTGGTCTTGTCACTGCTAATATACAGTATACTTGTGTTTGGAATCGCTGCAGGAAAAAAGTTTCAAAATGTTCTCTGATTTGTCGTGTAGGGATCTGAAGTCGCGGTTCGGCACTGACTTTCTGTGCGTGTTTGAATCATTGGTTGGGCATTACTACTTGTTAATTTAATTACGTGCATGACTAACATACATCCAGGTGTTAGGATAATATCTAAGTTAGTCTGTCTCAGTTTCTATAGCCTGAGTGTTCATTAATGGCAGTGGGCGCTGCACATGCATACTGTATATATCGGGGCATTTCACTATGACAGTTGCAACCTGAGCAATAGAAAATGTGTTCATATGGTCTTTACCATGTGCCTTATGCCAAATACTTATTGGGGCAATTAAACCTTGCCTGTCTTGTAGTGGAAATGCAGAATTACACAACAGAGTCCCAGTTTGGGGATTGTGCCATATACGTGATCTTCTTTTAACTCTCAGTTCGCCTTCCATGCATTGGGACTCTTTTTACTGTTGAATCTCTTGAATTCAGACTTATCTACGACTTGCGATTCCACTGTACCTGAAACTGTTCATGTACAGCGACAGTGTAGAACAGATATTTCGTTATTTAAATGGCATATTCCATATGCAATTTTTCATTCATTTTCTACGACTGGTCTAAACTCTAAGATCGGTACACATTTCACACTACATGGTCTAAACGTAAAGTGGCAAGTTTGTAGAATACTGACATTTTAACAAAATATCTGTTGTAGAAGGACCCAACCTTGTTACTCATCTCTCACCGCCCAAGGGGACCAATTGTGTCCTCCATAGTTTGGAAGGCCAATTCAAGGTGCTTTAACTTCTGCATCCGATGTCCAAATTCAATAAAACTTGTTGGAAAATCTGCGCTTTGTCTTATAGTTTGTGTGATAAAATTTTGATATCAACCCAAGACGTACTGATTTTTTGGAAGCCATTCAAAGTTCACATGTTCAATTTGAATTCGCCAAACTGCATTTGATGGCTGCAACTTTGGGGGCTTCTATCACCTTCATCCAATCTTTATTTTCAGTAAAAATTTGTTGTATTATGTTCCCATTGTAGTCTAGTTATTGTGGTAAAATTTTCATGCCAATTCAAGGTATTTTGAATGTTTGGGAGCAATTTAAAGTTCAAAGTCTAGACATTTTTGGATTATAATGACTTCGGTAGCCTGTTTTTTCTTCATACAATGTCCATTTTCAATATATAAAAATTTAGAAAAGTTGTGCATACTAGTCTAATTTGTGTGGTTAAAATATCAATACAATAAGTTATGAGTGACTGAAAAGTGTTTTATTACAAGAAGTTATACCCTTCGATGTATTTTTTGCAATTGTTCTTGCTAATTTTTGACATTTTTAAGTCACTCAATAGACTCAAATCTCAATGACTCAAAATGAATGATATATTTTCAATCACCAATGTGTCTATATGCTGGTTTTGAAGCACTTCATAGTTTCAATTTTCTTCATTTGAGTAGGTTTAGAAATTGAATTTCACCTCCAAATGTATTGCTAGGAAAATTTAGCATCTCTTTTTGACACTAAAATATTATAATCTTGCAAATTCTATGGCGAAATGACTCAAAATTTGATTCATATCATTTACAACACATACACTAGTACAACATTGTATGGTTGAGATTTCTATACCTAGGTGACATTTTGGACTATAACACTTCAAAAGCGATGATGTTGTTAAATCCAAAAAGGCCTTGGGCCTTAAGGGATTAAAGGATGGTGGATGATTGCAAAAAAGGGTGTTTGTTTTTGGTAGTGTTTTGCAAAACCAATTTTTGTCCAAGCTATAACTTTTGAATTTAGTGGTCAAAACAAGAAAAAATTATAGATGTTTTAATTGCAATTGTATCACTTCTTTTTCAAAAAAATTCAAAACTAATTTTATATTTAAAAGTCAATTTCTCTAATTTGTCACACTTTCAACATTTTTTGTTTTTTGTACCGAAGAATATCCAAATTTAATGATGTAGAATTGAAATTTTGGTGGTTTATTTCCAACCTAGTTGGACATGTTTCATGTGAAGTGCATCAAAAAATACATTATTTTATGTCCTCCATGTTTGTCCAAATAGGCCAAAAAAGGGATTCCATGGCGCATACACTTTTAAACACAGAAGATGGTTTGAAGTTCATTCTTTTGGTGAAATCTCATCACCATCATGTCCCTATCAATGAACAGTTTCTAGATTTTTTTATTTCACTATAATTAATTAATAAATTAATAATACAAACATTGAAATACCCCTTTTCTACCCACAACTCTATATGTCCTAGAAAAGGTGTATTTCAAATTTTGTATTTTTGATTAATTAATATAGTGAAATAAATAAATAAATTTAAATTCCATTCAAAACAATTGCAATCAAAACATCTGGAAATAGATTTTTTGTTTTTGCCATTAGGTTTTTAATTCAAAAGTTATAGCTTGGACAAAAACCGGTTTTGCAAAACACTACAAAAAACACCCTTTCTTGTAACTACCTTGGTATGCATCACATTCAATGGAAGCCCTATATCTATATATACACACATCTCGATACCTTTCTATTATTATTTCTTTAGTTATAAGTTTTGAATTATTACTAAACCGCATATTGATTAATATGTATTCCTATTTCTAAGAGATATAACTTTCAATCAATTGTATAACCATTTCCAAATATTATGATTCTTGATGAGTAACAATTGATTTTAATCTAGATGAAGGAATGACATGTGTTAATTTATTTCATAGCCAAATAAAAGAAATGCATGTTGAAATAGAAGTAAAGAACTTGGGTCTAAAATGGAGAGATATTTACTTCTAAATTAATCAAGATAGAGTAAGTGCCAATGATTAATAGTATGGCCACCTACTAATCAAGCGCAAACACACAAGATGACAAATTGTCAAATGACAATTTCTTCAATGACTTCTTCCAATTTCTTCTATGGTCAATTTCATTAAAATCGTGGTATTCCATTAATTTGGCACTTTTAGTAATTCACTTTAAATTGGGTTTTTTTTGTACTAAGATCTATGCTACTACTAGATTTTTGAAATCTACATATATTCTAAATATCTAAAATCTTTACCAATCCTAGATTGTTTAGACTACTCTATTTGATATCTATATTTGTCCTAGATTTTCAAAATCTAAAATTAATCTAAATGTTAGCAATGTATATTTGTCCCAAATGTCAAGGTGTGAAAATGGCACATGGAATACCACCATTTTAATGAAATTTGCCATTTCTTTTATTTACAATTTACTATGTCAACTAAGTTCACCATTCATTCTCATATTTTGGGTGGCTATTGGCATTTAGGTTGGTTCAACATCTTGCAAACTAGTATTAAATTGGAACATCAAAAAGTCATGTTTTATGAGACTAAGAATCATAGGAAAAGCTACTTGTCTTCTTCAATTTTAGCAATTAGAAACTTGCCAATTTAATTTATTAAAGACAAATTAATTGCAACTCCTCCTACATTCTAGTTGTGACTAAGAATTTGAAAGTGGAAGAAATTGGACCACTATAGATTGTGTTTTTGTCCTTACACATCTTATTATGTACTATATATCCTACCCACCTCACTAAAACTAACCTACTAATATTTCTGCTATCAATAAGAACATTGTAAGAATTATTAAGATTCATAATTTTAATAATTTACCAATCCCTAAAGATCCTAATTTCCAAAGGGGTGACTATTTTGATTTCATCCAAATATTGAAAGGTTTTGTATATCTATTTGACTTGTATCGTTTTTTTGAAGTGATAAAATTTGCTGCAAAACCCCAAAAGTCTAAGAAGCCCAATTTGGATTGTAGTATGGTGTTTTTCATGTATTTGACATACAAGATGCATGAATTGACATATACAATAGTCTAAAAAGTTTGTATCCATGGTGCATCAAATTCACATAGTACTTCCAATTTAGATCAATACTACACCTTCCACATATTTGGTAAGCTAAAAAATAGCCACATATCCTACATATGTGGTAACTTATTTGAACATGATAAGGTTTAGATTTTAAAAGATCTTTGACATGAAAGACATGAGTAGTTGAATTTTTAATCCAACACTCTACATCTTAGCATATTTTAGCATATATTTTGTATTTTAAGAATAAAATATAAAATCATACAATTAGTCTTTACCATACCTATAATAAAGCTATTTAAGGTTCACATATAGATGTAGATGCATATGCCCTAAATCACATGTTTATAAAGATGTCTACCAATTTTGAAGTTTTTGGTAAAAAAAATTAAATATTAATGCCAATATAGTAATAAAGAGAGGTGTTGCTTCAATAAAACTTCATATAAATCAATCCCTAAAGTTCGTCCATCTTTAGAGTCACAAAAGTGCTTTCAGAGACAAGTCTTCAACACAAGGCTAAAACCTTCATTTATAATTATTTTTTAACAAATACAAGTATAGGATCCTTTAGTTAACTTGTTAGAATATACCCTCCTAAAATTTCAAAATAAAAAAACCTTACCAATTGCAAGATCATAATGCTTGAATTCAAAAAGAGGTTTTTTTAATTTTTTTCAAATGGTTAGGTGTCATCTTTCAATATTTTTGCCCCAAAGTATATAGATCCTATAGCTTAAAAATCTCCATAATATGTGGAAAAAATTAGTGAGTAATACATTTTAAAATTTTCATAAGAAGAATTTCATATTCATATATGAAAAAAATAGTAAGTAGAAAAAATAGAAAATGATTTAAAATACTAAATTGTTAAGAATTTTATTATGGAATAGAAAAATTCCAATTCCAATAGTTGTAATGTTGTAATAATAAATGTACATCCTATAATTTTATTTTATTCTTTTAAAATCCACTAAAAATTGTTTAAAATCCACTAAAAAATCCACTAAAAAACCTTTTATTCATTAAAATCCACTAAAAATTGTCATTTCTTTTGTGAGGAGCAAAAAACTTTGCAAATTGATTTTTTGCATATTTAATTGTAATATATTTTACTAAACTAATTTATAAATGTGTAGGAAAAATTTCAGAAAATTTCACACCATAGATTGCAAGAAATCTATATTTAAAGTAAAGAAATTGGATATTTGTGCACATTCCATGACCACATTATTTGACTTTGAATCTTCTATACTTAAAATTTTTGTACTACATATTTTGAATTTTTCAAAATTATAGAAAAAATTGAATCAACATTCTAGGGAAAAAAAAGTCCCCAAAAAATAATGTGATTTTTATTTAGGTTTAAAACTATTAAGTAGAAGTAGGTACAAGATAGAGGGAAAAACTAAAATGTTAATAGCTCTAAGATAGAATTAGAACACACTAATCCTAATAAAAGGATTTTTCTAAAAATCAAAGTTATATTTGTGTAATTATTTATTTTGAAAAAAATGTGAAATTGAATTCATAAATGAATCCTATATATTCTTTTCAAGACCATATTTTGACTGCTCGCAAAACAAAAAGCCCCATAATTTTTACATCACTAATTCAAATGGAATGAATCAAAGCTTTTTGTATATACAAAAATAGAATCTAATTATGAGAAAAAAAAATTATTTCAATTTTTTTTGGATTTTTTTGTTTACTTACCCTACTCTCTTCCATTTTGAGGTTATTATAGCACAACTTTTGTTCTTGGGCACCAATTGAAATAAAAATTATATTTCTTGAAATATAATGTGCTTTTCTATATTACAAAAGAGTTTAAGAAAATTATATCAAAAATTAAAGTGACACGAGCCTACTCATAATTCATTTTGTTTCTTGCAGGGACAATAGGACTTTAAGAGTTAAATAAAAGATTGTATAATTTATTTTAGAGTAGAGATTCTATAACTCCGCAATCTGAAATTCTTCAAAACTTTCATCTCATTAAACAAAATGGAATGATACAAATTTTTCTACATATATGTAAATCTAAAAAATCAATTTTAATTTCTTTAAAAAGAGATTTTTTTGAGTTGTCCGGGTTGCCTATGTTTAAAAAGTTACTACATATCACACAATAGCTTTTTAACTATGTAATAAAAAAATTATAAAAATTGTTGTACCATAAAGCTACTCTTCAACCACAATCATGTAGTTTGTGAAATTTTCAAAGTAAAAAATAAAAATTCCATTTATAAATGGATGACCAAAAACTCTATGTTGCTAAAAAATGCTACTCAGTCTTTTGGGGATTAAAGTGAACAAGAAAGGGCAAATAAATGCCAATAATAGTTCTAAAATCATTGTGAATTGTGAATTGAACAATCCCATATTTTAGAAAGTTTTTTCATTTTCATCTTCCTCCTACATTAATCACCTCTTTAATCTAGTAAATGACTTAGCTTTCCATTTATTTTATAATTTTAAACAAAATCATGTGTTTATTTATGAAATTTTCTTCTCTATTCTCAGAAATTTCTCTCTAGTATAATGCATTTATACCTAGTATTCATTATTGACCCAAAAGTGGTGTTACAAATGAACATCCACATATAGGCTCAAGATCTTTACTCATAGTACTTGTAGTATTAAGCCACAATCTTTCTATGATGCAACTTATCATATAAGTCACTCTTTACTCAAACCAAATAATATATACCCTTAATAACATGTTTCTAGTGTCACAAACTGTATGGAATAACTCTTGCTTTGGTGTCTTGCATTCCCAAAGACCTATATCATAGTACCAAATTATACCTTGACTCAATGTATGCTTGTGGGTCAAGTGGGATTGCCTCTGTCATTGCCCCTCGCTTGGAGGGAGGGGATCTATTCCTTGTCTCATCATTGTTATGTTCAATAATTTTGCCGCCTTCTAAGCTACTTTTACTCCACTTTGATTTGTTCCCGCCCCCTTCCAAGTCTTCTTTTTTTAATCCTTCTGGATTGTTCTAAACTTAGCTCAAATAATACATTGGTCTTCAAGCAACCAATTATAGTGCAAAATTGTTTGTGTCATACTTAGATCCAAGTCACCCATTGCATTCTCATGG
Organism: Pseudoscleropodium purum; assembly: GCA_963969395.1. NCBI lineage: Eukaryota > Viridiplantae > Streptophyta > Bryopsida > Hypnales > Brachytheciaceae > Pseudoscleropodium > Pseudoscleropodium purum. The sequence continues at coordinate 1,938,337 of OZ017802.1, forward strand.
AGACAAAGAAAGTTGTTTTAGTCCTTGAGATCCTCTATCAAAACTTGATCTTAGGTTGATATCACAGTGATAATATCAAGCTTCTCTCTAGCCTTCACAATTTCACTTTTAGGATTAGCAATAGTAGATTAATGTTATTTTTTACTACTTACATTTATTAATTGTTTCTTAAAATTTAAGCAAAAAGAATTCTTGTTTGATGACTATTGTTTAAATTTGGGTGTGGTTTGACTCCTACCATAGCTATTTCAACATAGTATTTTTGATGATGAAATCAACAAAATGGAGGTCTACTAGGGATTTTCAAAGATAATGTTGCCTTAATTAATGATATCATCATTGGTGTCTTTGTAATTAGACATAGCACAGATCAACATTGAACTGTTGTTACTTTTACCACCTGAACTAAGCTATGAGGCAACAATGCTAGTGTGTTCAAGAGTATGAAAATGCAAGTATGCAAGCCTTGATCATATGGATAAGTAGATATCCTACAACCATTGAAGGTGCTTATATCATAAATACCTATAACATAGGAATCTATTACATAGTTATGTAAGGTTTCTATAATATAGACACCTATAACATAGGTGTATAGTATTCTAGGCTCATGGGCGTATGAGTTTAGGCTCAATAGCAACCCTTAGCTACAAGGTAAGGGTGGTCCTAATGAAAGAAGCTTGGACACTCTTGACATCTATTTGTTGTTAGTTTTGTCTCTACAATAATTTGCTTAAAGTTAAGGTTCTTCTATTCTGGTGTATAATTGACCTTGTAGTAAGTTTTTCATCTATGTAGAGAAGAATTTGAGTGTTGCAACTCTATTCAATGAAATTATTTTTGGAATATAAATTTAAATTTCTTGCTCCTTATAGTTTAAGCTCCTGTCTACACCCCACAATTCATCTAGCTATCATCCTTGCAACTCCATCTACACTTCATGTATTCTAAAAATATTTATGAAATTTCCTTTTTTTGATGACTTGAATTATTTTGCTATTTTTATTTATTTATTTATGCAATTTTCAATGCTTCTCTTTTGTTTTTGTTTTGATTGATTCTAATTTTTGTTTCTATTATGATTGGAATTCTTGAGGTTTCCAAATTTAAAATATGATTATAGATTTGACAATTACAAAATTTGGTCACAAGGGGTCCTTCTCTATAGATGCTATATATAGTACAAATATTCCAAATTATCAATTGTGGTCTTTGCTTGTATTTGATGATTGAAATAATTGCATTCCTATTATTTGGACTTTATCTAGGCGATCAACTAAAGAAAACTTGCCTATATAAATGGAGACTTTGAGGGGATATATTATGAAAAATATGCCCATACTATCATCTTTCCTCACAAATTTTGTTGAGGTAAGATATGTTTTAAAAATGGACATAGTTGAAAATGATGTTGTAGTGTATTTGCTTGCTTTATATATAATTAAAAACTAGAAAATAAAAATCATTATATTTATTTCAAAATTATTATAAATAATTAATGATATTTCTTGTTTTTATTTTCATATGCAATAAATTTTGTTGGCAATGTAAAATATTATTATGACCATCAAAAATTTGTTTTTTTAGTTCTTCTATAGAATTGTATGTTATTGGTCATTTTTAATATTATCATTTCAATCTAGTTTGTCAATTAAACATTGAAATTTATTGTGGAATACTAAAACAATACATCTATGCTAGTTGACAATTAGAATAAGCAATGTAAAAGAATTGATTTTCTTGTTTGGTTCCTTACAACCTCAATGGTAAATCATTACATGTGCATGTAGGAAAGGAAATTGAATGGCTTCGTTTTGAACAAATTTATTCAAAATATTGTAGAGAATGGAATTAAGCAAGCCAAAGAAATTCAAGTAGAAGGCATTATACAATCAATATATGAATAAAATCTATAGAAAATAAAGCCTCAAACTATACAAAATTAGTGGTACAATACTACCAAATTGTATATCCAATACATTTGTTACTAATATAAATGGAGTATTAATGGAAATTTCTACAAGCATCAACTAGCTATTCTAAAAGTTTTTATAGACTTATCTTGGAATAATATTCTTAAGAGATTAGAGCTTTAGAGACCCAATATAACATCCCTATAAATCATAATTGTACACGTGAAATTAAACATGAGGAATCTAAAACACCCATTAGAAGGTCATTAGCACTAATTCAAAAATGAGTGAAGGATGCTAGAAAAGAAGCCATTGCCGGCAATATTAAACTATTAAACCACATCTACTCTATGATGACTAAAATGGTAGCCAACATTTGATGTATCTTGGAGCTAGAAATCTTTCACATCCTTGTGCAATGTTTGAAGTTGTAAGAAATGGTGATGGAAATATGGTACATAGAAAGAAATATTGGAGAGATCGACTTATAGGAGCAAGGAAGAGGAAGAAGAATCCTACCTCAAACTAGTGAAACTTGAATGGTGTTTTTGTTTCTTACTTGAAAGATTGATGTAATCTTCATGTAATGCAATATTAATAAAGTAAAGTATATGCATTTTTTTTTAATATCTCTTGAGTTATAATTACATATGCATAGTTGTTTCTTCCAAAAATATTGAAAAATTTGGAAATATTGTCAAGCACAAATATTGGAAGGTTTAGTAGAAAATGATACACAATTGCATAAGGATAAATACATGCTCATATACAAATGCTAAAACTAATTCCTCCAAAATTACAATGTTGATCTAATAAGAGATATCAAATAAGAGATGTAGGGTAATAGATGAAGGATTCAAAAAAGATAACTAACTTTCATTTAGCTATCTAATGAAACGATGACATTGTTGAGTCAAACCTTGGTTGACCACCAAAGATTCTAATCACCTTTTCAACCACTAGCTTCAAAACCATGCATCGACTGGCATCATAAATTGTTATTGTTTCTAATTGTTGTTGTAATTAAACTAAATAATGGTATATAAAACAATCATAGTTACAATTATCTAAATAAGCATTTGAATATAATTCCTGTTAATAAAATATTGTTGTTTTTATTGAATCTTGTTGGCAATTGAAAGGTCAATCTGCATTTCTATTTTAGATAACTTGTAAATGAATTTTTTGTTTTCAAAATGATGTCGACCCTCCTTGTATAGATAATTGAGTTTTTAAATGGGCCTATTTGGCCCACTCACATTGAAAGAAGAATAAGGCCTTCGGTACTTGATGTCATTATAACAAACTCTTATTTCCTCACACATGGTTCTTTTCATATACAATATAAAATCAAATCAAAATATAGGCTCTATAAATGAAAGATCATATAACATTGCAAAGGATTCAATAACATATAAACCTTGAAATAATGCTAAGGGTAGAAGGTGTCCAATGGATGATTATCTCTATTATGATAGAAACAAAGAATGCACTTTATACATTTGGCACAAAAAATGCGCATTGGATGGAAGGCAAAAAATTCTTCAAAATTACAACAAGCCAAAAGTGTAAAAATGCACTATGGAAAATTATTTTAAAAATTCTATGTACTAAAATTATCTCCAAATTTCATTACAGCTTTGATTGATTGGAGTTTTGAATCACAAAAACTAGACTGGTAAAGGTATTTAATCAAACATATTTTAAATTGAAATTATACATTGAATGTAGTTGTTCCAAAATGCCTAGAATATAGACATTGGATCCATTAGGGTTGGCTTTTATAATACATTTTATAATTTAAAGTCCAAATTTTCTCTACACTACATACTTCATTTGTTATATCTATACCTTCATTTTACATCATAATCAATTTTTTTGATTTATTAAACAAAGCCCTCATTCGCTTGCACAAATGTTTTAATCCTTGTATACTCAAGAGCGGTAATAGCTTTGGTGTACTAAAAAGAATAAGGTTCAAACTACCAAAATACTAAATTTTTTACTATAAATTGAAAAAATCTATGATATAAATTTTTGGTTATACTTCCATTTCTCAAAGGTTGAGGCGTCATGTTGCATCTCTCAATTAGAAACATATTAGCCAAAACACCAATTCTCATCTATACCTAAATTTCATTAGGGAAAGTTTTTAAATTAAAATAATAGGTTTCAAATATGAAATGGATAAAGATGAAACAACAGATAATGAAGTAATTTAAAGAAGTTAACAATGAATATAAAAAATAGACTTGCTTTGAATTTGAGGGCACATTTTCCTCCCCTTTGTAGTCCACTGCACTTGATAGAACTAATACTGCTTTTAATGCTTATAAGTGTGGTTAAAAATGTTTGAAATTCTTTATACTATTTTTGTGTATTTGATCAAATAGAGTAAATCAAACTACAAGGATAATCTTTTTTTATATCTTATTTTGAATTGCAACTATCCCATAATTAATATGCAAATAATCTTGAAAAATAATCCAAAGACACTCCTCAAAGCTTTTCATGGCATTATTATCTTACAGTAACAAATCCACCTACATTTCATTATTTTAATTATTAATACAAGGATAAGAAAGAAACAAAGAAACCAAAAAATAAAAATAAAACAATCAAAATGGAAAAAAAGGGGAAAAAAAAGGTAGGAAAGAAAAAAAATTCAAAAATTCAAAATATATAGAAAAAACAAAAAGAATAAGAGGAAAAAAAATGACAAAAGATACAATCTAAAAGGTATAAGAATATCTAAAAATAAAATGCATAAGATAAAATACAATATAAAAACATTAGAAAAAATACTTCTAATTTTTGTTTGAAGTACATCTTCAAATTCTCTTATCTACTTGATCTTAAATTTGCAAGCTTTAGAAGAGCCTTACTGTTATTGCTTAATTTGACCATTTTTAGTCATTTTTTGGAAAATATATTAAAATATTAAATTATTTTAGTGAATATCTTTGGTAGATGTCATAAATTACAAAGATCGTTTTTATTTTATGAATTGATAATTAATAAGTATTTTTTTTTTTAATTATAAATATTTTAGATGATGGAAACATTCTTCTTTTTCAGCCAATCCATATTTTTTTTCTAAATAATGGCCGCTTTATATTTGGAAGCTGAGTCAATTTACTATACCAAAGGCCAAGAATCCTCACTTGTGATTGGATTAAATGCTGAAATTGGTGCCAACTTCTTTATACCTAGAGGCCAGGCCAATTTGGTACAATAAATTTTTTAATCAAAAAGGACATGATCTACTACAGCCCGAGCTTACTGAATTAGGTACACCAAAAATGGGAGGTTATTCTTGGCTCAAGGAGCAATGTCAAATTTCAATTAAAAAAACTGTTTTTTTTTTAATTATTTTTTTCAACAAATCAAATCTGTTGGATTTGTGGAGCAATCATCCTCTAGGTATAAAGTGGTTCTAAAAATTTTAGCCCTCCTCTATCTCCCTTTTAGTCTTTTTTAAATTGGTTGGGGTTCTTGGCCTCAAGGCCTTTACACTTAGGAGAATCAGCCCCCATTATAATCTTATTATAGTGAGTAGTTGAAGCTAGTCTCTAGTCCAAAAAGTGTTGAAATTTGGTGCAATCAGCCTGAGGAAAAATTGGCTTGGCCTCTAGGTATAAAGCGACCCTAACTTTATATTACTGAACAAATAAGAGTCATCAATCATCTAATTATAACCATTACCTAGTAAGCCGGTAGAAGTAAGTTGGAGCAAAGCAGGGGCAACGTGATTATTGCTCCTATTAACTTCTAAAGGACTAGCTTGCTTTTTTTGGTTGTATAGAAATTTTGGGCAGGTAATTGTGACCAGAAATTTCTATATTTTAGGCTAAAATTTTAATAGAAGGTGTAGACAAGGAATATCTTTCATATGCAACAAATTTCATGACATTTGGAAATAGGAGTCCAAAGTAATAGCCTAATATATTACTTTTTTTCGTAATTGGGCAATTTGGGCAGATTAGAAAAATCACTTTTTTCATAAACCAAAATTTGAAATTGATTTTCTAGACTTATATACAAGGAAAGCTTTGAATCATTCCATTTTGATCTATGAGTCAAAATTTATGAGGATTTTTTGTTTGTGAGTAGTTATAGATTCCCTACTCTAAAATAAACTGTGAAATCTTTTACCTTAGCCAATTTTCAATATTTTTGAAAAAAAAAAATCCTAGGATGTGAATTGTTTATTACAACATTCAACCATTGGAATTGTCATTTTTCAATTCCATATTTTTTTCAATAATTTAGTATTTTGAATCATTGTCTACTACTACCTACTTACTATTTTTTCCTATATGTTGTACAATTCCAAATGATCTAAAATTTTTTAAGCATGTGGAAAACTTGTCTAGAAAAAAGAATCCAAAGAATCACCATCATTTTGGTCATTTTTTAATAGAAAAGTGAGCTTGTGAAGTACAACTGCTTGATTTTTTGTAGGGCAAAAAAAATGATTTTAGTGAATTTAAATGCTTATATCTAGCAATCCACGTGATGGAAATGTCCAAAATTTTTACCACATATTTTTGATACTACATAATACAAGAACCTATGATTACACATGTCAAAAAAAAAATTTCAAAAATTTACCACTTGTACTAAAAATGTCAGTTTTTGAGCTTTTTCGGTGAAAACATAGTCATGGAATTTTAGGAGTTAACGGCAAATCATAGAATGGAAACCAACCCCCCACCCCACCCCACCCCCATCCATGCAAAGGATGGGCAATGTAAGGTCAATCCGTGTTAGCCGTACTGGTGCAAAATTACTGACAATTACATGGTTCAATTGTTGGGGTTAAGTTAGTAGGTAGATTTGTCTAGTTGGCTCCAACTTTGTATAGAAAAGCAACACCTACTTCAAACTCATGTAGTGTCATTTGCCATAACATTGTATAACTAGACAATGGTCTTCTCTATGCTGAAAAGGTATTATGCTTTGTTAGATACTTGGGAGGAATTAGTTATTAACTCAGAAGTTGTGGTTAGTTGAATATGTATTTAAGATAATTTTGTTCAATTTAAGGGTTTCCTTTCAAGAATGAAAAAGGCCCCTACCTTATTGGTAACAATGTTGCATATACGAATTGATTTGTTGAATGAGATCCTTGCTTAACCTCTAAAGTCCAAACACTTTTTTTCATTAAATTTGAATCAAAACTGCCATATCTATTGCAAAATGCATAAACACTAAAAATTGTTTTTTTTTTATATCTAACCATAGGATCTTATATTACACTAGTATAAAAATGTGTGGAATTTTTTTTTAGAAACTTTCATCTTGTGGATTGCAAGATATTTGCATTCGAAGAGAAGAAAATCTTTTTTTGTGCTTTCTTGCCTACATTTTAAGGCTTTAAATCTTCTTAGATTAAAATTTTTGTACTACATATGCTAAATTTAAAAAATATAATTTGGTAAATTGAATTGGAAAAAAAATTCAAAGAAAACACACTAGGTTTTCATTCTTAAAAAAATTGTTAAGTGCGAGATTGAATGTAAACTAAATTGTTTATAGATCCAAGATGGAATCGAAACACAATAATTCCAATAGTAAGATTGTTCTAGCAAGAAAATTTGACCTTGTCAAACAATTATTTTGAAAACTTGTGAATATTGCATTCACAAATGAATCCTATTAGTTATTTTTCAAGAAGACCCTTAGATTGCCTAAAAAATAAGATTGTCCAAGACTTTCTCATCACTAGTCCTAAAAGAATGAATCAAATTTTCCTATATAGACAAAAGTGCTTTCTATGAGAAATTAAAATTTTAAAATTTTATTTTGACTTTTCATGATTTTTTTATATTGCCCAACAATGGTTGTTTTGGGCTTATAGTGGCATAATTTTTGCTTTTGGGCTCTAATTGAAATAAAAATTATATTCCTAGAAAGCTCATATATTTTTTCTATCTTAAAAAAAATTCAAAAAATTATAGTGTAAATTGAGTCCATAAGAGCCTACCCAAAATCTATTGTGTCCCTGAAGGGAACAAAAGGACTTTAGAATAAATATTAACCAGTAAAGTTCCAAGGTCTTTTTTCCATCAAAAACCACTCAAAACTATCATTTCTAGTGCTACAGACAAAAAATATTTAAATGTTATTTTTAGCATATTTAACCATAGGATCTAATAGTAGACTAGCATGGAAACGTGTGGGAAAATTTTATACACTTTGATTGCATAGATTGCAAGATAAATGCATTCAAAGTGAAGAAACCATATTTTTGACACCATGGCAAACTAGTTTATGAGACTTTGAATCTTCTTTAACTTAAAAAAAATTCACTATAGATTTTGAGTTTAAATTTATTTATTATGAAGATTATTATTATTTAGGTTGAGGATATAGAAAAAATAGAATTGAAAAAATAACACAATTTCCATTCTTCAAGAAATCGTTAAGTTTAAGAAAGTAAATGATAGAGGAAAAAATTAAATCATGAATAGCTCTAAAATGGAATTAAAATATACTAATTCCAACGGTGAGATCGATTTAATAATCATAGTTAATTTTATAGGAATTTTTTTTATAAATGTGAAAATCAAAGCTCAAAAACAAATCATGTAGATTATTTTTTTTCAAAAGGATGCTCTAATTGCCCACAAAATAAGAAACTCCATAATTTTCACATCAAGTATCCAAAAGGATTAAAGGAGTGAATAAAAGTTTTCCATGTAGTAAAAAGTACAATATATGAGAAACAAATTTTTTAATTCTTTATTTCAAAATTTTATGGATTTTTATTCCACTTGTTGAATTTAGTTATGGGCTTATTATAGTATAATTTTTGCTACCATATACCAATTGAAATATTAAATATACTCCAAAAAAGCTAGTAAGTTTTTTCTATATTATGAGAAAGTTTCAAAAAGTTTTACCAAAAATTGAGCTACCTACAATCCATTTTTTCTTCAAGGAAACAATGGAACTTTATGGGTTAACCTCTCTATTGTAACAAGTTGACTATATAAAGATGAAAACTGCGTTTCCAAATTACTACACTCTTGTGCCAAATTTCATGAAGAAGATGCAAGAAATGGAGTGGATCTTCTTATCTGGTCTTCAAAACACTTGTTTGTAGTAGTAATATACAAAATCACACATTCATATTCTAATTCAAATACAAAACTCAACTTGGTAAATGCATTTCTTGAAGATAGAAATAATGATATCAAAAGTTAGATTGTAGTTGAGAATTGGAAATGCTATCTTTAAAGAAGACCCTAAAATACCAAGTCTCGTAAGGGGGATTGCAAAAAGCTTCTATACTATTTTCTATAATGTAATGTATTCTGATTTTTCTTTTGGCCATAAATTTTGTGTTATTTCTTCAAAAGACTCAATATTCATAAGTAAGGATCTCATTACTATTATACACTTTTGATAATTTTTTCACATTTTTCAAAAATGTTTAATTGTCTACAAATAGCCTCCAATTTTTGTCACATTTATCAATTGGGGGTGGAGGTGGGTAGTACTATTTAGTATCTAAAAAAATGAATTTGGAGCTAAAATTTAGAAAAAAGGTCTTCAATTATATTTGCAACTATATTTCAAAGAAATTCTAATAATAATTAATTGAATGTTGTATAAAAGTTCACAAAGTGAACTTCTTTTTGTATGCATTTCAAAACATGTAATATATTATTTTGGTGGTTCTTTTGGATAATGACCATCTCCATTGGGTTGTTACAAGTGGCCTATTTATTTATTTATTTATTTATTATTATTTATTTTTTAAATTAAATCTTCAAAATATCTATTTTCTTGAGATTTAGCGCTTTTCAATTCTCATACTTAGAGAGTTTTTCTATGCTTTATCTTCCTAAAGTACAATCTCCTTATAATTGTATACATTGGCCATACTTTTAAAATTTTAAGGAAATTATTTTTCTAATTTTAAAGTATTCTAAAAATCTAAGCATGAGTGTTGTAAAAATGCAACAAAATCAATAGGTGTTTCTTACAATCATCCTTGGGCTCAATATGAAGCTAAAAGTAAAGAAAAAATAGTTTATTTAATTAATTCGGTGTGAATAAAATCACCATACAACTAGTTGTCAGCTTTTGGCTCTCCTTCTAACTTAGGCTAAAATTTGATATTCTACTAGAGTGAGTTTTCCAAATCTATTTTGTTACATATCTAAGATATCTTCATCCACAATTGTCACCAACTAGAATATGAAATTTATATTGAATAAAAAATTGACTATTAAACCCAAAAATATTTATGACACAAGTGCACAATATAAGAGCTTAGAAAAGCCTAGTGTTGATTTTGGTACACCTACAAACAATACCTTAAAATTTTATACCTTATTTATAAGGTGTCCAAATGATGCATGCTAAAGTGTCTTAGAATCTCTTTTGACTTGCCAATAGATTGAATAAGAATAATCTATGTTTAACCTCTAAAGTATTGGGCCACATTCTAGGCATAAATTGTCAAAAACTCCAAACTTTAAAGGTAATGAGAAAAAAATGGAAAAAATTCTTTTATGAAATTTTACTATGAAAATTTGTAGTAGAATATTATGGAAATTAGTGGAAAAAATTTCAAAAACTTTAACCACATAGATTGAAAGATTGTAGCATTTTCAAGAAAAAGTTATTTTCTAACCTTGTTCAAGAATGCCAATAGACTTAAACTCCTCCTAGAGTGTGATTTTTGCACTTCAAATGGTATTTTTTTTAAATCTCATATTTTATTGTGCTTCTTACATACCTTCCAAATTAAAAAAAGAAAAGAAAAATCTTACATATGCTACTTAAAGCGGCGTGCCTTGCATAAGTAACTTCAACAACATAGCTTTTGATTTGGGCTTCGTATCGGAAAAATAATTATATTCTTGACAAATTTAATATATCTACACGTTTTGTTAAATTTTTATAAAAATCTATTCAAAATTGCTACAATGAGAACCTATCTAAGTTTTCAATTAATTCTTCAATGACTACTTGATCTTTTAGAGGTTACCAGTAGTAATTATGCTCAATTGCTACTAATGTCCATATTAAGTACGCTTATCTTAGTCCCTATCAACAACAAAACAATCTATCTCATTCTTTGGACTTTGACCAATTACCCTAGTTCAAAATGTGATGTGATAATTTATATATAGAAATGAATTTATCTTTCAATTTTGTTTTATAAAAAATTCAATATTTGAAAGCATTACCAAAAAAATATTATTTTTTCTTGAATTCACGTTTGTCAAAAATTAATAATATTTTTTTGAAGCCAAATGGTTTTGGAAATTAATAATAAGTCACTTTGTTGAATTCAAGGAATTAAACATAATGCAAGTTAAAATCTTGGAAAAGATTTATCTACAACTTGGTCTCAAAACGTTTCCTCTAAATAACACAAAATCCAAATTCAATCTTCTAACTTTACAAAATAGGAATACAATGAAAAGTAACGATTTCATTGAAAGCCATGACTATTGCTTTCTTATGCAAGGAAGAAAGTTGTTCCACTTCTCAAATTTTTTGAAGGGTGTCCCAAAGTTAAGAAAAAATATTTAATATTTGCCAAATAATTATTACTAAAAAAATAAAATTGTCAAACCAGCCTTTTAAATTTTAAATAATTACTTGACAAAAATGAGCCAAAAATGACCTCATGCTATGGTAGTGAAATATATAGTACCCTCTAGAAAATGAGATAAATTAATTGCTATGACTATCATGTTGCATGGTGATCTTTTCACATTCTATTGTCCAACTCAAATGAGCAATCTGATTTTGTAGATTCAGGAAGATGATATTTTTGAGGATTATAATTATGATTCACTTTCTCAAAAATTATTAACCCCTAGAGGATAGGACTGCGTTTTTTTGGCTGTATAGAATTTTTGGGCATGTCATTGTGACTAGGAATTTCCATATTTTAGGCTTAAATTTTAAAAGAAGGTGTGGAAAAGGAATATCTTTCATATGCATCAAATTTCATGACATTTGGAAATAAGAGTCAAAAGTTATGGCCCAATATGTTGTTTGTTTCTCAACTCAGGCAGTCCGGGCAGATCTGAAAATTTCACTTTTTTCAAAAGTAAAAATTTGAAGTTGATTTTCTATATTTATATATGTGTGAAAAGCTTTGAATCATTCCATTTCAATCAATGAATAAAAAATTATGAGGAATTTTTGTTTGTGGGCAATTATGGCTTTTGTACTCTAAAATAAACTTTGAAGTTGTTTATTTCACTCAATTTTCAATATTTTTTGAAAAAAATAAAATCATAGGATGTACATTGCTTGTAAGAATATTACAACCATTGGTGATTGACATTCTTCAATTCCATAATTAAATTCTTAACAATTTAGTATTTTTTTAATCATTCTCTATCTCTTTCTACTTACTATTTTTTTCCTATATGTTGTACAATTCCAAATGACTTGAAAATTTTCAAGCATGTAAACAACTTGCTTAGAAAAACGAATCCAAAGAAGCCCCATCATTTTGAACATTTTTTCATAGAAAAGTGAGCTTGTAAAGTGAAGTTGCCTAATTTTTTGCAAGGTTAAAAAAAGGATTTTTGTCAATTCAAATGCTAAAATCTTGCATTTGAGTGGTTTCAAGGAAAATAGAGTCATGGAACTTTAGTGGTTAAATAAGCTAATGGGTTTTAAGGTATGGGGTCCATAAAGCACTCAGAATCTAAAATTGCCCACTTGTTCAAATGTACATTAGTTGTGTGCATGTTGCTCTTGCATTGTACCAACAATGTACAGTACAATGCAAATAGTTTACATTTCAAGAGATGGGCGACATTCGAGCCCACTACACTTCAACTTCAAAAATCCATAACTAATTCCACAAAGCTCCAAAACATATGAAACAACTTGGTTTAGATGCCAATTTCATTTATCTTTCAAGGAAGATTTGCTGATAAATACTTCAGGAAGTTTCACCTCCCCAAATTTAGTTTCCGCTCGTGAATGGGTGTGTTATGGCCCTCCTACCTTAGCGGGGGTTTCCAGTTGGATCCAAACTGACTTTGTAGAGGTTACCCACAAGTGACCTCTAGAGGGCACTGAAAGCTTTACAGAAATATTTGGGGAGGCGAGATGAGCTCAGAACGTACTCCTTCTCCCTCGAAACTAATTCTGCTGTTTGGAGTCAGTCGCAAAGGCGAGCATCCCAGAGAGAGGCCTGATCATGCACCAAATCCTTGTCGGAGCGGTCAACTTTCTCGGCGAGGACTCTTGTTTTTAAATTTTCCAGTTGGTTGCAAGGCTTCTCTTTCTTCAGACACGTTGGCACTGCGCCTCAGCTTTTCTCCTGGAACGATTTGCTCGCAGTCTACGGTGACCTTCACTTATCCCCAACAAGAAGACGATTGACATTCCCTGAGCTCCATGTGCATTTGCTCTTGCTCTGTGAATAACAACTGCACCTCTGACGTGCATGTCTGTTTGGGGCTTCGGGAGGACCATTGGCATCAACCCCAATCGCCGAATCGATCTCCTTGCTTGCTTCCTTCCTTCCCCAGCCTCCACACGGCACACGGCACACGCCCCCCCCGCCCCCGCCCCCTCCTAAAAGATAGAATGATGAGTGGCAATGATTTTTTTAGTCCTCCCAGGCACTGCTGAAAGTAAGCCAGGAAACTTCAGGATGATACCGATTGACGTTTCACTTCAGATCGACTTCAGAAGCGAAGCTACGGTAGGGACGGAGGACCTATGTGATCACGACGATCACCCATTTCCGATCACTTAAACAGTTTAGCCTATCTGCGGCATGGGGAGGTTGAGGAGAAAATTTCTCCGTGTAGAGAAATAGACTTTAGAAGGATTTCATAATTTTTGACATTTTTCCGCTCAAGAACGAAATTATAATAAAAAAAATTTAGTGAAAATTCTCTTTGTCCCATTTCCGATCAGTAGGCAAACCAATGTCCAACCATAGACCGGTTACAAAAGCGATATAGGTGATCATCGTGGCTTTCATGTACATATTGTGATCATTTTATGGTTTCAATGTATACCTACCGAACATTCTACTGCTCCTGTTGTACGTGACCTGCCACCTACGGCACAGCTGATCGGAAATGCAGCACTCTATACTGTGAAAATGGGATGCTGATCGGAAATGGGTCCACTCCTTTACAACCCGATACTTAGGTCATACAGACAGGCGTTGGTACAGTTTTTGTACAGTTTTTTTAGCTTTACCAGCTCTCTTCTCTTAAGGTACGAGACAAGCATGTTTATCACTGTGATTAGCAATCTGAATATTTTGGGACCAACCCCGAGAGGGAATCAGATTTTAGAGAGGTGTGTATATTTTGGGACCAACCCAAGAGGGAAACAGATTTTACAGAGGTGTGTGCATGCTTGTTTCACGAATCAAACCCAAGTGGAATTACACTTTTAGAACAACAATTTACTGAGGCACTTCATCTTTGACCTGTAATATCTTTCGCTGTCGTACTTGAATATTGTTAGTGGACTTCTTCATCTACCTTGAGGCCCAACGAACTTGTCCGTGAGTGATTAGAAAATGGATAACTCCCTGCCACGCACGAGCGGTTGTCAGACAGATCCGCCCCGTTGGAAGCGATACCATCAAATCTGGTAGATTTTCGAACGACGATTCGTTGGTTGAATGCTTGGCTCGAATGGTCCCAATCCCAACGGCCGGGAATGGGCACAAGGCCTCGATTCCTCGGATGGGCCTTGGGCCTTTCCTACAGGCAGATTTTTTCATCAATCCCCAGTTCCCAACAAGAACAACGAAGCAGACGGCGTCTACGCCATGCAGTATCATTGTACGTCGGACCGCAACTGCTTCAACTTGGCTACGGAACTGGTGAAACAACTTACAACTTACAGACGCTTCCCCTTCCATGCATCTCCGCCCAAACTCGCGCAAGCAGGCTTTGCCAGTCGCGAAAGCATTCACGCGCTGCCTTCCGGACCCGGCTGGCGAAGCTCCTCGGTGTTGCCTGCGGGCCAGACAAGCCTACCAGTAGGCTCAGGCAGTGGCTGTCCTTTTCGGATTGTTAGTTTGTCTTAAGCTTTGGATAGAATGAAAAGAGGGAATAGTACTGCACAACAATCCACCACTTCCACTTTCAAGGGGAAGGGAGCCCGAGTATCTAGGAAAGAATGACTGATTAATGGAAGTCGATCGTGCACGGTTACGCCATGCATGCATATACATGTGCGAGTACCTCTGTTTCTGAAAAAAATCACTATAACCTTCGAGGGTCGCAGCAAGGACTGACACGACACATCCATGGCAACCAAAAGATTAGTATTTTCTTTGTAAAACAGGTAGGAAACACATTGGGTCTTTCTGAGAAACAAAGGGAGTATTAATTAGGGTTTATTTCACATGTATTTGAGTCAACTTATTTTTGGGAAAAAAATGATTCATTACGGGCAGTCAAAGCAAAAGCATATAGCTTCTCATCATGGTCCTTAGGAAGAGACTCTATTCTTGCTCTTTGGGATTCTAATGCAATGGGAGTCCATTGTCTCTTGTAAAGGTGGCAAGGATGTGGGTGAATGCATTAATTTCATGTTCTTGTACGATGTACATAGCAATATATAACATTCTTGATTCTTGCATATGAAGGCTATTGTAGGGTGTTCTTCTATTAGGGCAATATAGGTGGAATAATACCATCTACAATACAATAAGATCTATAGGAGAATTTTAAGTTTCTTTGCACTCTCAACGAGGAGTCTTAGATGATTTAGTCCTAGATTTTTTGGGCAAAATATTCTTAATAGCAAAAGTACATTGCCAATACAATCTTAGTTGGTAGCATCTTATTAATTGCAATTTAACAAAACTTATAGCGATTTGGATGAAGGAATAATCTCTATTTGTTAGCAATCAAGAGAACAAATGTATTGAAGTGAAAAAAGGTAACTTCTTTTTCCAAACAAAGATATACTTGCTTATAAAGTCCAACTTAATAGAATACCAATAATTGATAACAAGACCACCTCATCTATAAAACAATCACAAAACATATTGAAAAGATTCCAATGCACTCTCTTGTGGAGAATTTGTGTAATGATACTTGTTTATTGATTTCACCCAATGGCTTCGTTCATTGACAATTTGGCATATGTCCCTTCTCCAATCATGCTCATAATTATTTGAAGTATGGATATTTTGGTAGATTTGATGATGGGCACTCATATTTTACTTACAACAAGAGTTCTATGTTGGAAATTCCAATATAAGAAAATTCCTCATTCATATATTATACATTTTTTGGATACCACCTGAAAAAACAATGATTTTTTCTAAGTACTGTAAAGAACTGCATCTAAATCGATCTTTTGATTCCATGAACAAAGGTTTTACATTCCAAACAAGAGTACACAAAGATTTGGTTTAGAAATAGGTTGCTATGATTATGTACAATTACAATAGTACCTAATTAATTTCAGACCCCACTGCCAAATATTTTTTTAAATCTAACTAAACTTCAGGAATTAAAAAAATATTTACTGCATTTTTCATCATCCTAAATATTGCTTTAATGAAGTAATTGGCATTTAGCTCCAAAAGCAACTTACCAATGGTTATGAAGTTGAGAAAGACAAGCTCTTTATACAAATTGAATGATAAGAGGTAAAACAATCCATGTAGGATATATAAATAGTTAGGAATAGTAGAAGCTTAACTACTTATAGTTAACTTTTAAAGTCCCAAGGCCATTTTTCTATCAAAAATCACTCAAAACTGCCATTTTGATGTGTTCGTACAAGAAAACCAAAAAAAATTAATTTTTTACAAATCTAACCATAGGATCTTGTACTTCATTTGTCTTAACTCATGTAATAAAAATTTCATGAAGTTTGACTGTATAGATTGGAAGATATTAGCATTCAAAGTTGAAAAAGAAAGTTTTTTTGAACACTCGCCTACAATTTCAAATGACTTTGATCACCAATTGTGGAATTTTTTTGTACTATAGACTTTGAATTTAAAATAATTTATGTTGAAGAATTGAGTTGAAAGTCTAGGAAAAATTTCCAAAAAGAAACACTTGATTTTCATTCCTTGCAATTGTCAAGTAGAAGTAGGTTCAAAATTGAAAAAGAAATTTGAATCGTTAATAGCTCCAAGATGGGATTGAAAGACAATAATCTCAATGGTGAGATTGTTTTAGCAAGCAAACAAAAAATTCTCAAAAGAAAATTGTGAAAATTGGATTCAAAATTGAATCCTACAAGTTATTTTTTCTAAAAGATGCTTAAATTGGCCAAAAAACAAGATTGTCTTTAACCCTAGAAGGCCTAAGGCTGTTGTGGGTTCAAAAACATCATTGCTTTTGAAGTGATATAGATCTAAATGTCATTAAGCTATAGAGATCTTAACCATGCAATCTTATAGTGTACATGTTGTTAATGAAGTATATAAAATTTGAAGTCATTTGACCGCATAGATTGCGAGATTATAATATTTTAGTGTTGAAAAAAAATGCTGAAATTTTCCTAAAAACACATTTAGAGGCGAAATTTGATTTCTAAACCTAATCAAATGAAAAAACTTTAAACTACAAAGTGATCCAAAACCAGCACACAAACACATTGGTGAAAAAAAATATCAATCATTTAACTCAATGTGTTTGCAAAATGGCTTGCAATGTCAAAAAATAGGCAAGAAAAGTTGCAAAAAACACCTCTAGGGCTGAACCTCCTACTAAAATGCTTTTCAATAATTCATTAATTTTTGGATTGATATGAAATTTTATCCACACAAACTAGATTAATATGCACAACTTTTCCAAAAAATTTATTGGAAACAAACACTATATGAAGAAGATACAAGCTGCTGAAGTTCACTATAGTCCATAAATGGTCGGATTTCGAATTTCGAATTGCTCCCAAACATTCAAAACAACTTAGATTGACATGGAAATTTTACCACAATAACTAGACTTCAAGGAAAAAATAACTCAACAAATTTTATTGAAATCTAACATTGGATGAAGAAGATACAAGCCTCCGAAGTTGCAGCCATGAAGTGCGCTTTGGTGAATCAAATTGAACCTGTGAACTTCAATTGGCTTCCAGAAAATCATTACCTCTTGGATTGATCTGAAAATTTTACCACACAAACTAGAAAAAAAGGTGAAAATTTTCCAATAAGTTTTATTGAATTTGGACATGGGATGCAAAAGTTACAGTACTTTGAATTGAACTTAAAACTATGTAAGGATACTTTTTGTCCTCTTGGGCGGTCTAGGGTTAACCCCTAAAGGACCGAGGCCTTTTTTCTGCCAAAAAACATTGAAAACTGCCATTTCTATAGCAAAGAGTAAAAAAAAATTTAATTGTTTTTTTTTCACATCTAACTATAGGATCTTACACTTCACTAGTATAAAAAAGTGTGGAAAAAATTTCAGAATTTTTCACTACACAAATTGCAAGATATTTGCGTTTAAAGTGGAAAAAACAAGTTTTTCAGCACATTGCGGGACTGGATTTTATGACTTTGAACATTTTTAACTGAAATTTTTTGCACTACAAAGTTTTGAGCTTTAAAATCTTCATAGTAGAGAATTGAGTTGAGAATTTGGGAAAAAAAAGAAATTCAAAAAAACTTAATTTTCATTCTTAAATAAATTGTTAAATAAAAGTAGATACAAGATAGAAGGAAAATCTAAAATATTCATATACTTTAGATGGAATTAAAATACACTAATCCCAAAGGCGAGATTGTTCTAGCAAGTAAACTAAACCATGCAAAATAAAAAAATTTGAAAAATTTGAAAAATTGCATTCAGAAATGAATCCTAGAAGTTATTTTTTTCAAGAAGATGCTCTAACTATCCAAAAAACAAGAATG
This sequence comes from Pseudoscleropodium purum, assembly GCA_963969395.1. Classification (NCBI taxonomy): domain Eukaryota; kingdom Viridiplantae; phylum Streptophyta; class Bryopsida; order Hypnales; family Brachytheciaceae; genus Pseudoscleropodium; species Pseudoscleropodium purum. The sequence goes on from OZ017802.1 coordinate 1,957,108, forward strand.
TCCATAACTTTCTCATAACAAATACAAATGAAATGAGTTAAAGCTTTTCAGATAGACAAAAATATAATCTATGAGTAAAAAAAAATACTAAAAAGAAAATTCAGTTTTTTGCAAAAAAAAATTTTGCTGCCCGGACTGCCCCCATCCCTTCATTTGATTTTGGCAATTTTTTTTGTGTTGCTTGCTGAGTTTAGTTTTAGGCTTTTTGTGGTATAACTTTTTCTCCCGGGCACCAATTTAAATTAAATATGTATTTCCACATAGCTAATCAGTTTTTCTATCTTACGAGAAAGTTTCAAAAAAATTCACTGAAAATTGAAGTCACAATAACCTATCCAAAATCTGATTTGTTATCGAGGGGACATTGGGACTTAGGGGTTAAGTCAAAAATAGGAAATGTGTTCAAAGTAGAATTTCAGACCTCATTTAGGCATAGTTGAATAACTTTTTTCAAAAAAATTTGAACTAAATTAATGCGTAAATGAAAGTAGCTTTCATCTCAAAAAATTGTTTTGAGATTTTGAGCTTTCAATCAAAAGTTATGGACAAATTTTTAAGGGAGAGTTGGAATGAACATTTTTTTTAACATTTTCAAACATTCCCTTTGAATTTGTCCATAACTTTTGTTTGGAGTTCATAATCACAATGGCTTTTTGAAGATAAAAGTTAGATTTGTTTTTCAACTTTTTTTAGATCAATTTTTTTTAAATGTTATTTTACTATGCCAAAATGAAGTCTAAAATTCTACTTTGAAAACAATTATTTCATACTATTTTTTGACAATGAGAGGTCAAGCTCTCATCTTCAAATTATCCCACATCTTTTAAGGGTTTACAAGAGACAATGGATTCCATCATAAAAATAACCCCCCTACCCTTCAATCTCTCAAAATTTTATTGAAGAAATTCCTTCATGATCCTATCAAAAAATTTCTTGATGGTGGATGATCTCTTGACTATACATTGAACCTTCTTACTAACATTGGATATTTTTTTAATACAACTTGGTCATTTTATTTTGCTAAATTTGGCAAGATAACTAATCCTAAAAACTCACACATTTCCATTATTTTGACAATTGGCATTGTCAATTTTAAAGATTTTTGACAATTATCATTATAATTTCTTGAGTTTAGTATATCTTCAAAAAACAATTAATTTTTGACAAAATTAAAAAGAGACTACAATATCTTGGATTGAATTTCTAATCCATACCTTAAATTAGACTATTGGTTTTGTTTGTTTTGTTTCTTAAGGCAAGATCTCCAAAATCATGTGTCCCTTGGACATGTTCTTTGTATTGTTGGAAAGCTCTCCACATGGAGGGGTGCATGGGCTTTATTTTGTTGCATTTGGACCTACATAATGGCCTACAAATATTGAATTCCAAAATTTTTATAAATTAAAAAATTAAAAAATTACATTTATTTTTATTTTGGATGTGGCAACAATACAAGGCTTACAAGTGTAAGCTTAAATTAAACCTAAGTTTCCCATTGCCCCAAATATGGCCTCTCAAAATTGAAAGATTTTTTTGCTTGATTATTATAATCTTTTCAACAATACGGTCAAAGGAGATGTGTCCTTTTCTCTATAGCTCCGGGCCTATCTCCACTACCAATTGGTATGGTCAATTTTGTAGATGTCTTTTTAAGGAGATAGTTTGATTGAATTGAATTAAAAACGGTCTCAATCTTAGCAAACATGCGTTGGGTACTCAAGGATTAACCCCTAAAGTTCTTTGACTATGTTTTTGCCAAAAATGCTCCAAATTTGCCATTTCTTGTTCAAGCTTCAAATTTTAGAAAAGAAACATTTTTGGACACATATAATTGTAGGATCTTGTAGTACACTAGTTTGAAAATATGTGGAAATTTTTTTAGAAATTTCCACCATGTAGATTGCAAGATTTTAGCATTTAAAGTGACAAAAATCATTTTTTTGTCCCTGCAAAAAATCGGGTAGCTGCACTTCACAAGGTTACACTTGTATGAAAAAACATCCAAAATGGTGGTGCTTCCTTGGATTCATTATTCAAGGCATGATGCTTGAAATTATATAATACATAGGAAAAAAATAATAAGTAGAAAGAAGTAGAGAATGCTTCAAAATACTAAACTGTTAACAATTTAGTTACGGAATTGAAAGATGACAATCCCAATGGTTGGAATGTTGTAATAAATAGTCTTCACCAGTAATATTTTTATTTTTTTCCAAAAATATTGAAAATTGAATTCAATAAAAGACTTCAAAGTTTATTTTGGAGTAGAAAATCCATAACTACCCGCAAATTGAAATACCTCATAACTTTTGACTCATTGATCAAAATAAAATGATTCAAAGCTTTTTATGTATATACACTAATATAGAAAAACCAATTTCAAATTTGGATTTTTGCAAAAAATGATTTTTTTCAGATCTACCTAGATTGCCCAAGTTGAGAAGCAAACTACTTATTAGGCCATAACTTTTGACTCATATTTCCAAATGCCTTGAAATTGAGTGCACATGAAAAATATTCCTCGTCCACACCTCCTACAATTTGGGCTAGAAACATGAAAATCTCTAGTCACATGCACGTGCCCAAATTTTCTATGTTGCCAAAAATGCAGCTTGGTCCTTTAGGGCTTACGTTCTTCAGAGCAGCTCAGTCAAGCTTCCAATTTCTGATTCCTTAAAAAACTCATACGCCAGTCAAATGGAAAACGAAAACCCAAATACCGAAAGTCCTTGGAAGTCGTTGCAAACCCAAATGCCGAAAGTCCTTGGAAGTCGTTGCAAGTCCTTGCAAACCGTGCCATTGTCTCTCTTGTGTCTATAAAGAGTTGAAGACAATCTAACGTGCCCAGGGCCCCATTGCTAGTCTGAATCATGAGCCTGCGAAGCATTGGCCGCTTTGGCATGTGCGAATGTCTCTCTCTCTTTAGAGAGGATAAGGCAGACAAGCCTATTGCCGCCATGATTAGCAATCTGAATATCTTGGATCGAATTTCGAAGGGTGGGCCACTTGTTTCAAGAATCAAATCCAAGTGGAATTATAATTTTTCCATAAACTCCTAAAGTTCTTAGACAACAATGATGAACAAAAGTGAGTACAAATTTTAAAACGTTTTCATTCAAACACTTATACTGTGAGTATTAATGGACAAAGTCCAAAAAAGAGTCAAATATACAAAAGTTGTAGTGTGCAACATAGTGTCTACAACGTTTCTTTTTTGGAATTGTAGCGCTATAGTGAAGGCCTACATGCCCTCCCACCAAAGGTGAATTTTGGGAGGGAGCTAAGCACAATGGCTTACAAGATTGACAATCTAGCAATAAATCACCAGAAAAAGAAACCCTAACTGTCTACACATTATCATAGAAGCCTATTACAACCATAATTAGTAATTTGAATATCTTGGATCGAATTTCAAGAAGGGCCGATATTCTTCAAAGATGGACCACTTGTTTCAAGAATCAAATCCACGTGGAATTATAATTTTTCTACAAACTCCTAAAGTTCTTTATACTATAGTGATGAACAGAACTTGTAGAAGTGAATACAAATTTGAAATGTTTTCATTCAAACAACCATACCATTAGCATCAATGGATAAAGTCTTAAAAGTAGTCAAATACATGAAAGTTGTAGCGTGCAACATACTACACATTATTATGGAAGTCTGAACAAAAAATTTGTTGTGATTTGAAAAAGAAAATTATTTTCAAAATTAGCCATGCCTAAAACTCAACTTTGTTTAACACCTAAAGTTCCATGACTATGTTTTTACCGAAAAAGCCCCAAAACTGCCATTTTTAGTACAAGTAGCAAATTTTTGAAATTTTTTTTTGACATATGTAATCATAGGATCTTGTACTATGAAATATCAATAACAGGGAGTAAAACTTTCAAACATTTTCACCATGTGGATTGCAAAATATAAGCATTCAAATTCACTAAAATCATTTTTTTTGCCTTGTGAAAAGCCGGGCAGCCGCACTTCACAAGCTCACTTTTCTATGAAAAAGAACCAAAACGATGGTGCTTCTTTGGATTCTTTTTCCTAGACAAGTTTTCCACATGCCTAAAAAATTTCTAATCATTTGGAATTGTACAACATATAGGAAAAAAATAGTAAGTAGGTAGTAGTAGACAATGCTTCAAAATACTAAATTATTTGAGAATTTAAATATGGAATTGAAAAATGTCAATCCCAATGGTCAAAATGTTGTAATCAACAATTTACATTCTAGGATTTTCTTTTTTCAAAAATATTGAAAATTGGATAAGATAAAGGATTTCAAAGTTTATTTTAGAATAGGGAATCTATAACTATACGCAAACAAAAAATTCTCATAACTTTTGACTTGTTGATCAAAATGGAATGATTCAAAGATTTCCTTGTATATATAAGTCTAAAAAACCAATTTCAAATTTTGGTTTCTGAAAAAAGTGATTTTTTCTAATCTGCCCAAACTTCCTAGTTACAAAAAAAGGAACATATTAGGCTATAACTTTTGACTCCTATTTCCAAATTTCATGAAATTTGTTGTATATAAAAGATATTCTTTGTCCACACCTTTTCTTAAAATTTTAGCCTAAAATACGCAAATTTCTGGTCACAGTGACCTGCCTAAAAATCTATACATCCAAAAAACACAGGCCGGTCCTTTAGGGGTTAAGATGGTTTGGAATTACCTTCTTTTTTTTTAATCTTTAGTCACTTCTTCTTAGAACTTTGAAAAAACTTTTTGTGCCTTGTTATGTTGGTATACACCATTTTAGATTGTTGTACACAAAAATCAAAGGAAATTGACAATTATAGACTTAAAAATATCAATAATTTGGCAAATATGCAAATGATGTTGGTTCTCACAATATTTGAATTTTTCTTAATTAAGAGCATGGGATAGCATTAGCCATTGTAGAAAGAATATATGTTGCAATATAGATTGTTATTACACCTTAATTCTTTTGCGCTTGAAATATTTGTTGAGTTGGATAATGGATCCAATTTAAATTTTACAATCATATAATGCATTTTTAGGTTCAAATTTTTAATCCAAAGACTATACTTTATAATGCACATAATTTATCCAACAAATTAAAAGAAATTCAGTTAACATTTTTAATATCATCAAAAAGTTGAAAATTGCCAAAAATTACACTAATTTTCATAAAATTGGTAGTTTTTCTTTACAATATTGATAATACTAGTTTAATTTCTTTCAATTTGTTGAATCAATTATGTGAATTTTGAATTGTAGGCATTGGATTAAAAAATTGAACCTAAAAATGCATTATATGATCATAAAATATAAATTGAGCACATTGTCTAATGCAACAAATATTCCAAACGCAAATGAATTAAGGTGTAATAATGGTCTATATTGCAACCTATATTCTCTCTACAATGACTAATGCTATCCCATGTTCTTAATTTAAAAAATTCAAATCACAACAAATTTTTTTCTTGGACTTCCATTATAATGTGTAGTATGTTGCATACTATAACTTTCATATATCTACTTTTAGACTTTGTCCATTGATGTTGATGGTATGGTTGTTTGAATGAAAATGTTTCAAATATTTTACTCACTTTGATTCATCATTGTGTGTTTCACCAAAAAAACATTTTAAATGGGTTGTTTTGAGGCAAAGGCCCCTATAAATGACAAATGCAATCTTGTTGCATCTCACTATAAGATCTAATAGACAACTTCATTATATTGTAATAAAAAAGTGGGAGGTTTTGATTGTACAAATTGTGAGATTATAGCATTTGAAGTTGAAAAGAATGTTTTTGGAGGGCATCCAAATTCCAAGTAGCTTTGATTCATGGAGGCTTTTGTACAAGTTAATTTCACTTTTTTGCTTAAACTTTTTTTTAACTTCTTGATAAACCATTGAAATAAACTATAAATATATAAGTTTTTAATTTATAAACAAGAAATTGTCTAAATAAACTAATCATCTTGAAGGCTTTTTATTTATTTTTGTTTACACAATTTTGAATGCTGAAAAATTTGTAGTTCAAAACCCCATTATCAATTTTTTTTCCATAAAACTTAGGATGCACTTGAATTATACCACGATACATAATGTTTGTTTTTTAAATGTAATGTATTTGTGATTATTTAATGACCATCTTTTGAAATTCTTAATAATGACATCTAAAGACAAATGTTCTAAGACATTCTAAAATTAATTTTTTTCACTAATAAATCTTCTACTTTCATCTATGAATTTTTATAAGTATCAAAAGTTGTTCATTCATTGTATTCAAAATTTTTTTTTTAAAGATTGAACATACTATACATTCATCCCTTAACCCTTCATATTGTATCTATGTTATATGTATAATTTTTTATGCCTCTTATATTTAATCAATATAAAGCCTTTGTATTACATATGTGTATTGTCTTGAGGTGTGATCTCACTTTGTGTTAAGATTTTGAATTAGATAGGTTCTTAAAAATGAATTCAAATATGGTACATCCTTGAATAAATGTCTTTTTGCTAACACAATGTAGATAAGCGATTAGGATTTAAATTTGTAAATTTTTGAGTTATTTTTGGGTGTAATGTGAGAGTTTTTGGTAATATTTTGGTTGTTATGTTGTCCAAATTGGGTATTTTAGTCATTGATGTAGTTCCAAATGGGAATCTTTTTGCTGTCTAGTAAGTGGTTGGTTAAGTCCCAAGTCGAAAGTCCAGTTAATGTTTGGTTGGTGGAAGATGGTGAATTCCAATTAGATAAGTAGTAGTTGATTGTTTAGTTTGTCAGTCAAATTGAATGAATGGCCAATCGTTGGTTTTGAATGTATGAATTGAGTGAATATCCAATGTGCGTCCTAATCGGTCAAGGTTGTGTATATGTTTGTGTTTGTGTGTATGTTTTTATGTTTCTTTTGTGTGTTCTTGAATGTGTGATTTAACGTGGGTGATTTCTGAGTGGGAAATGCGTCACTGTGATCCAAGGTCGAGTCAATCAGTTTGAGTGAGTATGTGTCCAAATAGGAGATGTGTATGTGTCGTGGTGTGGTAGTGCGTATGCAAAGTATGAAAATGTAGTGATCGAAATTTAACCAAGTTAGTGGTGGATTTTGAGAAGATTTGCAAATTCTAGTTGGAATTTGTAGAATTTGGACATTAGAATTTACTAATTGGAGAGTTGATTAGAGCTTAATAGATAGATTATGAATTTTGATGACAAACAAAAGTGTAAAAATTTGTAACGGTGATCTAATCACCAATTCAGAATTTAAATGAAAATGTATTTCAATGGAATTAGTGTGGATTGTGATGTGGAGTGATTAATGATTGATTCAAAATGTATATGTAAATATCGTTGTAATATTATTTCAGAGTGCCCAAATTGTAAATCTATTGAGTGAATTAAATTTGTGTTTGAATTTTAGTCGAGATGTTTACAGTTAGAATTGCAATAGTCTAAGTCGACATGTGAATAAAGTTTGAATATTGTCTTGTGATTGCCTAGTCAGTTTATAATCTGTGAATGAATTATGTGTGGAAATTGAATTGGAAATGTTTGTGCTTGAATCCAAGTTTTGTTGTGAGTGCTTAAAGATTACTGAGTAGGAGTGTAAGTTTTTTGTGTGTATGAAGTAACAATTTGAAGGAGCAAGTTGGAGAAATCAAATGCCTTGTTTTCCCATTTGGAAACAAGGATCCCATCAATTAGATTGAGTCTAATTTGGTAGTGCAAGGCCTTATTAATTGATTCCAATTTGAACCCAATTTGGAAGCAGAAACACTATTGCTGACCTGTTGCGGTGTTGTGACGATAGTCTTGTCCTATTTGGAAGTAAAGAATTAATTCCAAGTCAGAAAAGGAGAAAATAAATAAATAAATAAAGACAAAGGATGAAAGCTAAAAAGAATGTAAAAGATAAAAGAAAGTAAAGAATTTAAAGAATAAAGATAAAGAATCAAATTGGGAGATTTTCTTGACCCTTATGGCCTTTAAGAGGGGAGTGGCAAATTTAGTAATTAGCTTCATTGCGTGAAGAGAATTATTTATGTATGTAGTTAAAGAACATATTTCCTATAATATTCTACAATTGCAATGACTTTATTAAGAATTCAAATAGAAGTAATCCTATTATATTAATCTCCCTAGGAATGAACTTTTACTATTTTTAAACCACATCTTATTCCCTTCATTTTTAAAAACCAATCACCCTATATTGTGCAAATGGAGACACTACTTGAAATAGGTGGAATTCTTTAGGGAGGATTCTTTAAATGAAATTCACACAAATAAGAAAAACGGACTCTCATGCCAAGGCCTCACTATCTCCTAAAAAGACACACAATTTTTGACAATTAATTAACTACACACTACAAATAAAAATATCTCATTTGTCTCCCCCCCTCCAAAAAGAAAACCCAAAACCAAAGCAACTTTGATGTAGATACTTAGGTACATATAGTATGCTGTATAGAAGATGGATTTTTGATATGGAATGTTTACATAGTGTAGTGTATGGATACATACAGAAGATATGGGATATAGAGATATATTAAAATTGGATGTATTAAGTAGAATATTAATATAGTACAATATATAGATGGATGTATAGGAAATGGAATATGGTTGTTAAAACCAAAATTAAACAATTCAATGTTTCTTAATCTAAAATTGCTTCAAAGTATTCAAATCCAAAACGAAGTGAACATCTTTATCTATAATTATTTATTATATTAATAAATCTAACTCTAAGATACTTAACTTAATTTTTTAAAGTAAAAACTTCATAATTAAAAACCTTACCAATTACAGGATCATGATGCTTAAGTTTCAAAATAAAGTATTTTTCAACTCCTCCCAAATTGTTAGGTTTCATCTTTCAAATTTTTATACAAAATATATAGATCCTACAACTTGTAATTTTCTTTAATATGTTGAAGAAATAAGTTGGTATTTCATACTAAAATTTGAACAAAATATATTTCATATTCATGCTTGAAAAACAAATAATTAATAGAAGAAGTAGAGTGTGATTTAGAATACTAAATTATGAAGATTTTTGTTATGGAATTAAAAAAAACTCCAATCCAAATGGTTGGTATGTTGTAATAAACATTCTACATCCAAAAAACTGATTTAATTTTTCCAAAAATATTAAAATTTGAGTTAAATGAAGACTTCAAAGTTTATTATAGAGTTGAGATTCTATAATAACCTACTAACTAAAACTCCTCATAACTTTCATCTTGTTAATTAAAATGGAATGATTTAAAGTTTTTTCACATATATATAAATCTAAAAAACCAAGTTCAAATTTTTATTTCTTAACTCCTAAAGGACCAGGGTCTTTTTTCTGCCAAAAAAACACTCAAAACTGCCATTTCTAAAGCAAATTTAAAATAATAATAATAATAATAATAATTTAAATTTAAAAAAAAATTAATTTAAAAATAAAAATAAAAATAAATAAATAAAATAAAATAAAATAAATAAAAAAATATATATATATATATACATACACACATTGTTTTTTTTCACATCTAACCATAGGATATTACACCTAACTAATATTAAAATGTGTCAAGAAAAATTCAGAATTTTTGACCGTATAGATTCCAAGATATCTGCTTTTAACCCCTAAAGGACTGAAGCCTTTTTCTTTTTTTCCAAAAAACACTGAGAACTGCAATTTCTATAGCAAAGAGTGAAAGAAATTTAACTTTTTTTTTTTACATGTAACCATAGGATCTTACACCTCAATGGAATAAAAAAGTGTGGAAAAAATTTCAGAATTTTTCACTACACAAATTGCAAGATATTTGCGTTTAAAGTGGAAAAAACAAGTTTTTCAACACATTGCAGGATTGGATTTTTTGACTTTGAACATTTTTAACTGAAAATTTTTGCACTACAGAGTTTTGAGCTTTAAATCTTTATAGTGAAGAATTGAGTTGAGAGTCTAGGAAAAAAAAAGAAACTCAAAAAAACTTAATTTTCATTCTTAAGAAAATTGTTGAGTAGAAGTAGGTATGAGATAGAAGGAAAATCTAAAATATTCATATATTTTAGATGGAATTAAAATACACTAATCCCAATGGTGAGATTGTTCTAGCAAGTAAACTAAACCATGAAAAATAAAAAAATTTGAAAAATTTGAAAAATTGCATTCATAAATGAATCCTACAAGTTATTTTTTTCAAGAAGATGCTCTAACTACCCGAAAAACAAGAATGTCCATAACTTTCTCATAACAAATCCAAATCCAATGAATCAAAGCTTTTCGGGTAGACGAAAACATAATCTGTGAGGAAAAAATATTTCAAAAAAAATTCAAGTTTTTGAAAATTTTTTTTGCTGCCCGGACTGCCTCCCGTCCCCTCGTTTGAGCTTATTTGGTAATAACTATTGTTCCTGGGCACCTATTGTGAAGAAAATTATACTCTCATTAAGCTTATCAGTTTTTCTATCTTCAAAAAAAGTATCAAAAAATCACAACAAAAATTCAGCCCATAGATACCTGCCTGAAATCCCATTTGTCCCTCAGGGATTAAAGTAGAGAAAAACAAGTTTTTCAACACATTGTAGGATTAGATTTTTTGACTTTGAAAATTTTTAACTTTAATTTTTTTGCACTACAGAGGGTTGAGCTTTAAATCTTTATGGTATAGAATTGAATTGAGAGTCTAGGAAAAAAAATAATAATTCAAAAAAACTTAACTTTTATTCTTTAAAAAATTGTTGAGAAGAAATAGGAATGTGATAGAAGGAAAATCTAAATTATTAATATATCTTAAATGGAATTAAAATGCACTAATCTCAATGGTGAGATTGTTCTAGCAAGAAAGATAAACCATATGAAATTTTTTTTAGAAAAATTGTAAAAATTGCATTCAAAAATGAATCCCACAAGTTTTTTTTAAAAAAAAGATGCTCTAATTGCCCAAAAAACAAGATTGTCTGTAATTTTATCATAAAGAATCCAAATGTAATAAATCAAAGCTTTCCATGTACACAAGGAAAAAAAAAATTTCTGTCTACAAGGAAAAAAAAATTTTAATTTTAAAATTCAAATTCAAAATTTTTTTTTAATTGCCACCTGTCCCTTGTTTTGAGCTTATTTGAGTATAACTTTTGTTCCCAGGCACCAATTGGAAAAAAATTATATTCCTGTAAAACTAATCAATTTTCCTATCTTCAAAAAAAATTTCAAAAAATTGGGAAATAATTTCTGCCCATAGGTACCTGCCCAAAATTCTATTTGGCCCCCAAAGGGACAATGGTACTTTAGGGGTTGAAAACGTCATTCTATTGAGATACCTAGGGAGCAACAAAAACTTCATATCATACAATAACTTTTTAACCATGTAGTCAAAAGTTATAAAAGCTACTTTTTGACTACATTTCATGTGAAAATTTTAAAGAAAAAAAATGAAAATTCCGTTTGTAAATGGATGACCAAAAACACTATGTCGCCAATAAATGCTACTTGGTCCTTTAGGATTTAATCCCATATTGATTGCAATTTAGCATGTTTAAGAAAAATATAGATATGGAGGGTAATGAAAATATAAACATGAGATAATGAAAATTCAAATATAAAAATTCACTCACTTATTAAATGAGTGGGTGACATTCCTTCACTATTGTAGTAGACAAGCCCATTTCTACAAGTTGTCGAATTCTATCATCCTACTTTGATCCCAATCTATCCAAAAATTCATGCAAATCCGTTAGTTTCTTGATAAAATCATTGCATTAATGCCAACAAGGGATAAAGTGTCGAACCTTTAATCCTCAAGTCCCAACCCCCAAGGTCTTTTTTCAATAATAAAGCACTCAAAATTGCCATTTCTATTGCAAAGAGTAAAAAACTAGCTTTAAATTTTATTTCTTGGCACATCTAACTAAAGGATCTTGTACTAGACTACTGTAAAATATGTTGGAAGAAATTTTAGAAACTTCGACCTTGTAGATTGCAAAATAATGCATTTAAAGTAATGAAAACAAATATTTATACACCTTGCTTAACTATATTTTTGGCTTTGAACCTTCTTAACTTCAAATTTTTGTAAAATTTATTTTGAACTTCTAAATTTCTATGTTGAAGAATTGACTTGAGAGTTGAGGATTTAAGAAAAATAAATTACACTTAATTTTCACTAATTTAAGAATTATTAAGTAGAAGTAGGTTTATGATTGAAGGAAAAACTAAGCCACTAATAGCTTAGAAAAAGATCTGAAACACACTAATCTCAATAGTAAGATTATTCTAGTAAAAAAATTTAACCTTGTGAAATTTGTTTGTTGAAAAATTATGAAAATTTAGTTCATAAATGAATTCTACAAGTTATTTTTTCAAGAAGATGGTATAGGCCTATGGTTGCCTAAAAAACAAGATTGTCCACAATTTTTTTTATAAAAGAAACCAAATAGAATGAATCAAAGCTTTCTATGTAGATTAAAATATAACATACAAGGGAAAAAAAAATTCATTTTAGAGTTTTGTGAGGTTTTTCTATTTGCCAAACTAAAATTTGAATTATTGTGCAATAATTTTTTATCCTAGGCACCAATTGAAATAAAAATTATATTCTCCAAAAGCTCATGTATTTTTTTTATCTTTTCAAGAAGTTGTTAAAATTTACAACAAATATTAAGACTGTAAAATCCTATCGAAAATCCATTTTGTCTCCCAAGAGGACAATGGGATTTTTGGGGTTAATGGTAAACACTTATGTACCAAATCTTGGATACATGGAAGAGTGGTTATGGATTGTTTATAGGATGTTCATGACTCCACTTTGCAAACAATTTTGTAACTTCAAGGCAATCCACTTCAAAAATTTATAGAAGATACAATTTAACTTTACTACAAGAAAAGAGGGTGTTTTAAGTGAGTTTTAAACTATATTTCTAGATATAAGATTATAAATAATGACCTTGCAGGAGATTTTGAGCAAAATTTTACTTGAAATATATGTATTTTTAATGACTTTTTGTTGAAAATCTCTTTAAAAGTCATTACTTATAATCTTATGTTTAGGACTATACTTAAAAACTCACTGAAAACACCCCTTTCTCTTGAAGTGCCTTTAAATGACCAATTAATGTTTATTTGGCAACAAAGCAATTTTGGACAACTCACTACAAACAAAAAAATTAATAATATTTTTTGATTTTTTTAATGTAAGAATGAACTACTCTACCAATTTCTTTACAATTGGATGGGCTCATGAGGAGTTGTTATAGAAATTTTTGTTTTTCATAGACGGGGGTAGCACAAGTACGGTAATTTGCACTAGAGCAAAATTTGCATTGCAATGCCCAAAAGAGCTTAGGTGAAGCTTTGTGTAGCTTCTTGTCTTAGTTTTAGACTAGGATACTTCTATGACATTTTTCTAGACTCATAAATTTGCTAGAATGTACAATTAAATGGTGGTAGGGAGTTGGTTGCTCTATGGCTTCCTTTGGCTTAACAAAATAGTTATCCCTTACTACTTCATTTGAAAATAAAAGAATTCAAAAGCTCAAAGAATTCATTGAGTCAAATACAAACTTGTCATTTGAAAAACCACCATCCAAAAAAAGTTTGATGAAAAAATGAAGAAATTGTTTCATTGACAATTATCAAAACGTTGAGTGGAGAAGTAATTTTTATAGTCAAATCTATTGTCTGTCATAAATCCTCAAAGAATATGGGATAATTTGAAGATGGGAGCTTAACCACTCAATGTCAAAGTAGAAAAATTGCATTAAAAGTAAAATTTCAACCCCTATTTTGGCATAGTAGAACAACTTTTTTTTAAGAATCTTTGAACTCAAAAAAAGTAGAAAAGAAAACTAACTTTCATCCACCCAAACCTATTTGAGTGGATGCATGGTTGAGTGGCTCATTTTTGGCAAAAGTCTAAGTCCAAAAACTATTTTTTTGTGAGTAAAATGTTTGAGAGTGAAATGCTTGGGAGTGAATTCTACACAAAAAAAATTCTAAGAAAATTCTAAAAGTACCTAGCTAGCTTTTCAAGCACTTGTAGACCTTAAAAATTATTATGCTTTGGTAAAACATCATTTAAAAAAAAATATTGGCTAGAAAAAGGTGTTTGGTGTTTGAAAAGTTGTTAAAAATTATTTAGCAAATTAATACATAGAGAAGATCTACATTAGAAGCCACTGGTTTCTGGGAAACATTAGTTCAAATTCTATTAGAAACATAGTACCTACAATTCATTTAATTAATGCAAAGGAGTTTAAAAAGTCCTTTTCAATTTTGTTGACAACCAATTTGTCACATTTGCTTTTATTCAAAAGTCCCTAGTGCTCAGATACAATATACAAAAAAAAATGAAGAAATCATAGGATATTGGACATCAAATTAATCTACCTAAACCAAGTTATTTAATAGGAATAAATAAATTTAAGTGCCCTATAGGTTAATTTGAAATTGAGTTGTTTGCAATTTTCAAGAATGTAACAAGAAGTCAAATTTGTCAACCATGCATCTATCCGTTTGTTATTTTAGACCTCCAAAAAAATTTTATGGAAAAAATTTGGAGAGGACATTTGAATATATCAAAGAATATCTCCCTTCCAACCCTTTTCTGAGACAAGATAATACTTTGAAAATAATACACATAATTCCTTAATTAAATCTTTTTATATTTAAGGCAATTGGTCCAGTAAGTGCTCGCCATGAGCAAATCCTAATGCAAAATGTCTATGTTTGTCCCTGTAGGGCAATTTGTCCAATTAATACAAAGAATGGAAGTTTAGGTATTTTACCAAAGTTTTGTCTTTTCCTTAAGCTTTTCTTTAGCTTTTAGGGCAATTAGCCAATTGGCAATTTGTCCAAACCATTGTTAATATACAAACAAAATATTGGAACAATTCACAACATGGACCAAACTTAGGAAACCTAAAATCAAATACTTATTATTTATAAGATAATAATAAAACGACTTAAAATCGTAATCTATAGACCTAAGACCAAATATATCAGCCCTATGGCCATGCAATGGACCCAAAACCACGAAAATAAACTCAAAATCCAGAAACAGGCCCTAAAAACGTTGAAATTTACAATTTAATAATCAAATGGCCTACAATCGCGGACTGTAGACCCTATAACCGCGCGGCACACCCTATCACCGTGTGGCCAGACCTATGTCCGTGGATTTTGAACCTTGTGACTGTGAAGTCAAATCCCTAATTTTGTTGGAGTCACTCTGCTTTGTTGTTCCAACGTGGGTTTCCACGCTTGCTTTGTCGCAATCACAAATTTTTGTTCATCAATTCAAATTTGTTGCATTCAAGTTTTGATTCTCACTCAGTTAATCAATCAAGATCTAAGCGACCTCTTCTAGTTACACATTTGCACAATTTTGTAAAATTTTGTTTCTCGATGAAGAAGACCAAGTGCTGCAATTCTAACTTTAGACTCTCGAATTTGATTTGGAATTCAACTTCAATGATCAATCAATCATACACAACGATTATCACAGACCGTAATCAACAATTGAAGGAAAACAAAAATTAAGGTGGCTACTCGCACGTCGAAATTGCCGAATCCAAGGAGTTGCCGATTCTTCTTTCAGGCACCTTCAGCAATCAATTCACCTGCACATGGAGTCGCGTAAATCTTCCAATTTTGATTTTGGTTCGTGATTGTGAGACTGTTTAAACGATAGAAAATCTTGGTTGCCGCAACACCTCGTCAATGGATCGCCACCAAGCTCCGCTTCTTGTTTGCAATGTTGACAATCTTTTTGGTTGCTTCTCACTTCTAGTCTCAAATTTTCAGTTGCAATTGGTCGCACTCCTCCTGGATTATGAAGCCTCTGGATTGTGATTCCACCACTTCTGCTTCTCATCTGATCACTGATTTCCGAATTACTTCTCAAATTAGGGTTTTTTGTAATTCACCTCTGCTCAAATTACAAGTTCTTCAGTGTCTTCTTTATGTTGATCTCGGCTTTAGTGTTGGCTCCCTATACTCTAATTTCTTAGTACCGCAATCACTAGCTTGTCCCGAATTTTCTTTTTCTTTGTCAATCTAATTCTTCTTCTCGCTCACAGTGATTGACAAAATACTCTCTTTGCTAATCTTATGATTTATTTAAATCTCTTTTCCATTACTTCTTATATAATTTTCTCACTTTTATGTGCAGAAACTCTCAACAATACTAACAATACATAAACATAATTTCACCACTTACAACACAACGTAATTGCAAACAAACACATATAATAAATTATATATATTAAAATTTGTGGGTCTTACAATGCCAATTTTTTTATTGTTTTTAATATCTATTTATAGTTTTTTTGGCACCCCCTTCCAAAGGGTGTGTTTTTCTAATTTTTACTTTTATTATTTTTAGTTTTTAGTTTTAATTAATTACTTAATTAATTAAATCCTATTCATACTATAACATATAAATTAACTTTATTTTAAAAGTTTTTTCTACTTTTATCTAGTAAGGGGCCCCTAATGGCTCCTAATAATCTAAATTTGCTATTTTAAATTTAAAATCTTGTTTACACTACCCCACTTGTAAAAAAAGCTTCTCTTCTCATCCCCATGCATACAATATAAGTGGATTTAGAAGCTATGGGAGATACTTGCCAAATATTTTTGTTTCATTGAAATTTAATGTCAATTATCCTAAAATTACAGTTCATAGAGAAGGAAACATCTTCAAAATTTAGGAAAAGGAAAGAATCTTCAAAATGAAGGAGTACATGATCTAGTGTTAGTGATTCAAGATGATTTGGGCTTCACTAATCTTGACTTAGCCTCCTCCTATGGCAATTTCAATATGCCCAATTGTCCTTTACTTCAACTTGGATATAGATTGATCAAGCTTGCCAAAGTAGGATATTTTAAGGAATTTTCTTCATCTTCCAGATCTAGCTAAAACTTTAAACTCCATTGTTTGAATTTTGAAGAAATTCCTATATATACAACCCATAAATTGTTTAAAAGAAGGCTTTGTAAGAAACTTTTCTTGAAGTTGGTTCCTAATTGGAATTTTTTGATACATATTTTCCAATTTGAAATGTTATAAAATTTTTGAACATATGGTCAATTTTATCAGGAAGTGAAAAAAAAAAGTTTAAGCAAAAAAGTGAAATTAACTTGTACAAAAGCCTCCATGAATCAAAGCTACTTGGAATTTGGATGCCCTCCAAAAACATTCTTTTCAACTTCAAATGCTATAATCTCACAATTTGTACAATCAAAACCTCCCACTTTTTTATTACAATATAATGAAGTTGTCTATTAGATCTTATAGTGAGATGCAACAAGATTGCATTTGTCATTTATAGGGGCCTTTGCCTCAAAACAACCCATTTAAAATGTTTTTTTGGTGAAACACACAATGATGAATCAAAGTGAGTAAAATATTTGAAACATTTTCATTCAAACAACCATACCATCAACATCAATGGACAAAGTCTAAAAGTAGATATATGAAAGTTATAGTATGCAACATACTACACATTATAATGGAAGTCCAAGAAAAAAATTTGTTGTGATTTGAATTTTTTAAATTAAGAACATGGGATAGCATTAGTCATTGTAGAGAGAATATAGGTTGCAATATAGACCATTATTACACCTTAATTCATTTGCGTTTGGAATATTTGTTGCATTAGACAATGTGCTCAATTTATATTTTATGATCATATAATGCATTTTTAGGTTCAATTTTTTAATCCAATGCCTACAATTCAAAATTCACATAATTGATTCAACAAATTGAAAGAAATTAAACTAGTATTATCAATATTGTAAAGAAAAACTACCAATTTTATGAAAATTAGTGTAATTTTTGGCAATTTTCAACTTTTTGATGATATTAAAAATGTTAACTGAATTTCTTTTAATTTGTTGGATAAATTATGTGCATTATAAAGTATAGTCTTTGGATTAAAAATTTGAACCTAAAAATGCATTATATGATTGTAAAATTTAAATTGGATCCATTATCCAACTCAACAAATATTTCAAGCGCAAAAGAATTAAGGTGTAATAACAATCTATATTGCAACATATATTCTTTCTACAATGGCTAATGCTATCCCATGCTCTTAATTAAGAAAAATTCAAATATTGTGAGAACCAACATCATTTGCATATTTGCCAAATTATTGATATTTTTAAGTCTATAATTGTCAATTTCCTTTGATTTTTGTGTACAACAATCTAAAATGGTGTATACCAACATAACAAGGCACAAAAAGTTTTTTCAAAGTTCTAAGAAGAAGTGACTAAAGATTAAAAAAAAAGAAGGTAATTCCAAACCATCTTAACCCCTAAAGGACCGGCCTGTGTTTTTTGGATGTATAGATTTTTAGGCAGGTCACTGTGACCAGAAATTTGCGTATTTTAGGCTAAAATTTTAAGAAAAGGTGTGGACAAAGAATATCTTTTATATACAACAAATTTCATGAAATTTGGAAATAGGAGTCAAAAGTTATAGCCTAATATGTTCCTTTTTTTGTAACTAGGAAGTTTGGGCAGATTAGAAAAAATCACTTTTTTCAGAAACCAAAATTTGAAATTGGTTTTTTAGACTTATATATACAAGGAAATCTTTGAATCATTCCATTTTGATCAACAAGTCAAAAGTTATGAGAATTTTTTGTTTGCGTATAGTTATAGATTCCCTATTCTAAAATAAACTTTGAAATCCTTTATCTTATCCAATTTTCAATATTTTTGAAAAAAGAAAATCCTAGAATGTAAATTGTTGATTACAACATTTTGACCATTGGGATTGACATTTTTCAATTCCATATTTAAATTCTCAAATAATTTAGTATTTTGAAGCATTGTCTACTACTACCTACTTACTATTTTTTTCCTATATGTTGTACAATTCCAAATGATTAGAAATTTTTTAGGCATGTGGAAAACTTGTCTAGGAAAAAGAATCCAAAGAAGCACCATCGTTTTGGTTCTTTTTTCATAGAAAAGTGAGCTTGTGAAGTGCGGCTGCTCGGCTTTTCACAAGGCAAAAAAAATGATTTTAGTGAATTTGAATGCTTATATCTTGCAATCCGTACAGTGGAAATGTCTAAAATTCTTACTATAGATTTTTTTTTTCCTCGTAGATTATAGTTTCGTGTACATGTAAAATATTATTTACATTTTGTTGTCAATGTAAATATTATTAAAACCATCAAAATTTTGTCTACCTTTAGAAAAATATATGAATTTTTTTTCTAGGCATGCTTGAAATGAATTTTAAAGGTGAGAATTTCAATGAATTTTTATATCTAAGATTAAAATGAGATTTCTTTTATAATAAAATTGTGGAGTGAATACAATAAATCTAATATTAATTTGCAATTTTAACATTTCTATTGACAAAATCAATGCTTTTTGATTACTATAGCAACTATGTAGGAAGTTCAATGAACAAGTATAGTCCCTCTTAAGGAACAATAATAGGAAGCTATATATTTTTGATTTGACCACCTATGAATAGTATTCTTTTTTTTTAATCAAAATTGAATTGACCAAAATATACTCGAAAAAATCTCTAATCTATTGTTGTTATGATGTAGGCCATCAACTAGTTGAAAGTAGTCACCTATTTGTGTTGAGTGTGTGTAGTGTTAGTAAGTTCATGATAATTGTTGGTTGTTTATTAAGTTGGTTAATAGTTTAGATTAAGGTTAAGGGGTGTTATTGGTACATGGTGGCTAGGCATCAAATTAGAAGGGTACATCTAGAATCCAAAGCAATTAAGAGGGAGTTCTATGCAAGCTTAGATCTTATTGAAAATTAATAACTTGGATATGAATTTGGAAGGTATCTTTCTACACTTATCTTCTATATTGTATCAAAATTGTAATTCCAATGGACTTTGTATTTATGACCCATAGTCACAAATGCAAGCAAGATTTGAAGCTATGACTAAGTAAAAAGTCAATAGTAGTAAAATATTCACCACAATTGAAGTGTTGGATAATATCTTAATGGAATTTAAAATTTAGTATGTGAACTTTTGACATGTTAAATAATATAGTGGCAAAATCTTAAATGATTTAAAGTGAGCATCTATGAGCTTCTAAATGAGTATCTGGATCAAAATTGATTTTAACCAACTTTGGGAATTATAGGTTTGCAATTTGGATAAAAGAAAAATTTAGAATAAGGTTAAGATTATCTAGGAATCAAAGATATAAAAGACTTATAAGCAAGACATATTCAAAGCAAAGGTTTTGTGTTATTTTGTGTACAATCTACAAAATACTTTATTGTAAAAAATTAATTTTGAATTTGAGTAGTTTAAATATGTTCAAGGACTAAAAGGTCAACAATAAAAGATAATGATTGATATTTTTGAGTTATTCATGTGCCTTAGTTAATAAATTTGAAGTTAGGTATCCTTGTCCAAATTTTTGATTTATTTTAAAGTTTTGGAGTTCAAACATTAGTATTAATTTAAGTGTTATCAAATAATATAAGACAAATGGTACTTATATGTACATCCGTATCTTTCTTTGTATCAATATGTATATTTATCCATATCTTGCAATAGATTGAGGTTCATTGAAAATTCAAGTATTTTGTTAGAAATGAGATTGTTGTAGTCTTTTGAAGTTTGCAATTTTTGACAATTTGTTGTGAATAGTGTGAATAGAGATAAATTGACGAAGAGTTCACACAATAGAGTAGAAATATAGACAAATTGCCAGATTAGAAAGGATTTAGAAAGAAAAACATAAAAGTTTTGAGATGGCAAAAGACAAGTTGACTCTACACTTCGGGTTTGAATAGTTGTCTTTAGTTTTGCATATAGCCAAGCAATTTGTCATTTTGTCTCTCACTTTCTCGGTTATCAAATAGCTTTTGTAAAATTGTCACGTTTTCATGTACTTTGAACTTCTTCAATAATAAAATATTTCTTATAAACAATTTGTCTTATAAGCTTTGAATTTAGATCCAGTGATTGGACTAAATCAAGCATTTTATAAATTACAGTTAAGATCCAGTGATTGGATCCTTTGAATTGTAAATCAACTTGACAAATTGTCTTGAGTATCCAGTGATTGGATCTCTTCATTTATTTGTGACTAATTGTATTTTTGGTGGTGTTGTCTTGGTTGTGTAAATTATAAAATTAACAATTTGTATGTTTTGCTCTAGTGAGTGGATAGCAATACTTAGCAATTTGTCAAATACTATTCCGATCCTGTGACTGGACAGAACTGGGGTGTGAGCATTGAGTATGTGTGTGGTCTTTTTGTAAAAGATGCATGCAGTTTGATTATGATGAATTCGTGGTTGTTTGAATGAGTCGTGTGACAAGTTGTCTGTGAATTACTGTGTGCTGTTAAACTATGTTTTGTGTGAATCTGTGGGAATTGAGTAGTGGTGGATTAATGTTTAGACAAATTGACTGGTTTAGTTTGGTATCATGAACGTATGAGTCAAATTGTTGGAGTGTTACTATGAGGAATCGGATAGCAATTTGTCTGTATGTCTTTCGTAAATCGAACGAAGTAGACGATTTGCCAACTAGTTGATGATGCGGATGCTATGGAGTCAGGCCGTAGACTAAGACAATTTGCCAGAACCAGTGATGCAGATCGACTAACTTACAAATAAGTTCTTGTATCATTTTAATTTGTACTTTCGACCAATTGTCTTGTTAAGTTCATTTATAATCTTTGTGATGTTCAGACTGCTTCAATTCTATGAATTATGTAATAAAAGAGGAGTATCAGAGATTTAGCATATGGCGGTAAGTAGACAAATTGTCAAAGTAATAACTGTAAACTATAATAAAGAATTAGAACTAGTTTCTAAGGATTAGAAGAAATTAGAGACAAGTTGACTAAAGAATTCCAACAATGAATTGTCCAGTGGTGTATGCTATATATATTTTAAATTGTTTTGTGTAAAAATTGGGAGATTGAAGAACTGGATGCTGAAAGAACGGATCCAGGTATGACAATTTGACTTATTCTTATGCTGTTGATGTATGAAGTCAAATTGTCCTGAGTATGTATATGTGTGATTGAATCCTGGGTTATGTGTGGATAGACCAGTTGTCCAAAATAAAATTAAGTTAATTTATTTCACGGTTGAACTTCTGAAATGATAATACAGTCAGTAGAATAGAAGCAAATTGTCTTAATTCTTGGTTGTTAGACTGGATAACAACCGGGTTTCTAACTAACAATTTGTCTTGGGCCAGTTGATGTTGTTGACATAGTTCAGTCACAGTAGGTCGGTGTTACAGACGAATTGCCGCAATGTTAAAATTTCACTGTAGACAGTGTATAGACAAATTGTCCTTATCAATTTAATTACTGAAAAGGGTATTTTGCCTGAAATTAGTAAAAGCAATAGATATTTGGTGAGACGAATTGACTAAGTAATGGATGGAGTATACTATATGACAAATGGTCTTTATTGATAATTAGGTCAAATTGTAGGAGTAGCAGTGATTATTAAAATGTTGTCGTTACATGAATAGTGTGTTGGATAAATTATCTTGTTGATGTCAATGTTGTAAATTGTATTGCATCACACACTCATACCCATTGCATTCGATAGAGACAATTTGTTGTAGAGGACTGGGACTTGGTGATACTCATCTAACTTAGTAATTTGGCTAGCTAAGTAGTGACTGGACAAATTATTTTGGTAAAAAGCTTCACGGTAATTAATGAATTGATATTATATATATATATATATATATATATGAATTGTTGCATTTAAAAGTCTAGATCATGCATGACAAATTGCTCTTAGAAACCTGCCAAATTGTCTTGAAAATACCCCTAGAATACTAGGCAGGACCGGGACAGCACTCATGCATCCATAGCATTATTTAATGGACAGGACTCCAAATTCACACTTGGGATATAAGAGGTTTTTACAATTGGTTTCTATAGTAAAGTTGTTGAGTAAATCCCATAACAATTTAGCATACAAGTGACTTCTAGCTGCAAAACATTAGACTATTTGACCATTCCCTTTGATTTTAGGACCCCTATACTTAGTCCTGGGTTTTGGGAAATAGACAAAATCTAAACTACAATTGTCCATGAACTCTCCAATAGATTAATTATGGAATGCAGTCCAACCAATCATGTTGTTGTCCAATTGCCATGCCATAGAATATTGATGATAAGAACCAATGATCATTTTTCTATTTTTCTATTTATTTTTGGTTCAATTAGCAAAATATTTACACAACGTCTTAGGGATTACTTGTAGAAACAAAGTACCATTTGCAATGTTAATCCCTAAAAGATTGTGGTGTTTTAAGGCCAAAATTAAACTATTGCTAAATACATGTATCCAAAGAAAACTTTAAGAAAGGCTAAATTCTCCATCTATATTTATTCTTCAACAAAACCAATAGTAGAATACTCTAATTAACTTGTTTAAGTACATCATTCCCAAAAAATCTAATAAAAATCTCCACCAATTGGAAGTTCAATGTGCTAGAACTTCAAAAAAGTAGTTTTTTTTGCCCTTTCTAAAGGTGAATTTTGTCTTTCAACATTTTAAGGAAAAAACATGTGAATCCATAACTTGAAAAATATACTCAATTTTTGGAAAATTTATTGAGAAATTATGGGAAAAAATGAAACAAAAAACTTTCACAATTTTCTTTAAATAAATTATAAAGTCAAAGGTGGTACTTGATGAAAGAAAAAACTAAACCACTAGTATTTTTTTTAATTTTTTTATCAAAAATTGAAAATTTTCATTTCCAATGGTGGAAATATTCTAGTAAACAATAGATTTTTGTTTTCAATATGGAAATTTTCAATATTGAAGTCAAAATGACATTCTCTTTTTATTCTACCTTCATTACTTGCAAAATAAAACTCCTCATAACTATCACCACATCATTTAGAATTTAGCGATTTAAATATTTTTGAGTATATATCAATCTAAAAAATAAAATAAAATAGATTAAAACTCCTGATTTGACATTAAAATCAAAAAAATTATTATAACTTTTGCAATATTTATTGGAATGACAGAAATAAAGTTTTACAAGTAGATTAGAGAATTAGCATCCATTCTAGAAGGTTTCATTAAAAAATATTATTTATGAAGTCAAGAGGTCTTTCTCAAGTTCTCAAAATATCCAAAGTAGTTCCTTTAGTCCTGTCAATCTTTTATGTACTAAAAAGCTCAAATTTGGTCTCATGGTTTTTTAGCAATTTTGAAGGGTTTATATAGGGATTTTTTCAATTTATTATCATAGTATTTTTCTTAAAACCAATGCATGCAATGTTTTTTACTCAAGATAATGATATAATAAAGTTTTCCATTTAGATTATACTTCCTAAAATATAATCAATCAAAGCCGACAACTTCAAATCATGAATTCTTAGTATGTAAAGGGTTAAAGGTTAAACAATGTAGAAAAATATATATATGTTTCTCAATATTCTAGAAATATTAGCTCTCTTTGAATATATATATATATATATATATATATATATATATATATATATATACTACTACTACTACTACTACTATTAATGACCAATTTGAGGCATTAACTTTGAGATTTTTAGAGAAAAAATATTCTATATGCCATACAAAAATCAAGGTTTGGAAAGAATCATTGTCAAATGCACTTATGGGACGTGTGTGCATCCTCATCATGTGTGAAGGTTCCGAAGGTTCAAGTGAGGTGCAAAGTGTGATGTCTATAGACACAATCATCCTTGGTGTGAATGTCTCAATATGAAGTCATCCTTAGTTTCAATTTTAGGACACAACTATATTGTATGCAACACCAATAAGACATTGTTGGTGCATGGATTTGCAAGCATTTTGAGTGGGCAATGTAGATGAGGATCCAATGGGTTCTCACTTTCACATAGCCTCAATCCCAACCTCAAACATTGAATCTTTGTAACAATGCACAAAGTTCAAGAATGCATTATCTACAAGTATAAAAAACACCTATCAAGGCAAATTCAAAGTGTAAAATCTTCATATACAAAATTGATACCAAAAAAATAGAAATCATGTAAGAACAATTGATGATAAAAGTACACTAAAGAAGTGGTGATTTATAAATTGCTCATTGATAGTAATTTGTAATTCTATAATAAATATTATTTGAATAAGTTTGTGTTTCAAAAACCTCTTCACCTCTTGTTCATTGATCTAAGAACTTATAGTGATTCTTGGTGGTATAAGTGATTATTTAAATGGATGAAAAGATAGAGAAAAATGGTTGTAAAATAGTCGTAGCTTCATTTATAATGCTTTAGTTGGGACACAATGACATCCATGGGTGTCTTCTCAACTAACGATATGGAACATCGAAGCTAGGAAGAGAGCTTGGAAGTACAAGCCTAGATACTTGAGAGCGTAGGAGTGCAAGGCCGTAAGCAAACACTTTTCTTTGATAGAAAATTGAACTTTCTTCTTATATACAAATTCAAATATTGATTACATGAAAAATAATATGGAACTTCTTATTTTAATTTTTACACAAATTGTCTATTATTGTAGACCTAATATAGTGGTTTCAAATTGAAAATATTCATAGACTTGCTTTCCATCAAACTATCCCACTCCCATCATACAAATGACAACTTTCCATATCACAAGTATGGTACTATTGAGAAAAGATCATTGCAAGCATTTAAGTTTTTTCCATCAAAACTTTTCTACAACTGAAGAGGATTTGGCCCCAAAATCAACCCATCCGCCCAATCAAAGTTGATCAATGTGATAAGACATTATTATATACAAGCAAGCAATATATTTGACAATTTCTTGCCAAATAATTAATTAAAATGTAAAAATAGGTCTGCCATCTAATTTTTTTATTTTTAAATTAATTAATTTTTAACTCAATTAATATAGACTTTGGTAGGTTGCTTAGTCCATGAGTACTCCAAACAAGTTCTTTAACAATTTTATGATTGAATTGTGGTGAGAAAGAAAACCTTTTATAGTAGTGAGAAGATAGGAGGTACAAGAATCTATGTGGGATATATAAATTAGGATATGAAAGAGCTCAATTGTTTGGTCATGTAGGCATTCATGTAGGCTGTCTTTTGAGTGAATAGTGTAAAATCATGTACAAGCCTAATAGTAGGGTAGTCACTAAATAATTTTTATACACATGGCATATAGCAATTGAATAAAAATCATTTTCATTTCCCTACATTAAAACACTCAATGTCCGAATTCACTTCCTTCCTCCTCAATTGCCTTTTTTGTGCAACAAACACTACATTATATTAAAAAAAATTCAATTCTTCATTTTTGCATTTCATGTACAACTTTTACATTCAATCCTAAATCCTAATCTCTTAAACATTTTTGTCTTCAATCTCATGTCTCTTTCTCTTTCTTTGTCTCCATGCTACTAAAATTCTCTCAAATGAATTAGTTTGAATTCATTATGTGAAATGAATGAATTTGAATGAATTTGAATTCATTCTTTGAACTTAGTTAATTTGAATTTATTCTTCAAAATTAATTGTACAAAAATTTAATTAAATCCTTCAATAAATTTAGATTCAATTATTTCTCTACAACCAATTACATTTTTTAAAGTCAATCATAGTGTATTATTCATAAATCAAAGAAATGAATTAATTTGAACATGTGATTTACATGTTACATCATTTACATGTTTATATGAAGAAGCATAAACAAAGTCCTATTGTCACTACCACATACATATGTTACATGACCAAATCACACCACTTTAGACTTTTCAAATTTTTTTTTTTTTTTTTTCAAATCACATAGTTGGTACAACTTCAATGGCATTATTTTTTGTTAATTTACATCGCATGTCAATGTTTGGAGGGGAGGGATACGTTACCTAACTATCTCTTACAATTTTCAAGAGACAGTCAATTGCATGAATTGTTTTCATGGCTTCATTTCAAACCTCATTTAAGCATCATAAACTAACTTTTTTTTCAAAACTTGATGAACTTGTAAATTGTGAGAAATCAAATCAAAAACTCTATTTGTAATTTGGATCCTCCAATAAAAAATTATAGACAAAGTTCTTAGATATTTTTAGAAGAATATTGTCATTGAAGTCTCATTTCCAAAAGTAGCAGATTAGTTAGATGCTTAGAATTTAAATGCATAGGGGTGAGAACTTTTTACAATAAAAAAATTTTCTTGCCCAAATCTTCAAATGCAAATGGATAACAGAATCCCAATACTTGCTTTCGAGTCTGGTAAAATGACATCACAGAGAAGAGTCGCATAATTGGCGATGTGAGCATTTCAGTTCAGACAGGTTGTCAGTTGATGTTAGCTTGGTTTTTCGAAGTCAGATATTTTTTTATCTCATTGCGTCTAAAGCCAAACGTATTCGTTTCTATAGGCATGCGTTTCAAAACCAAGTCTGCGGTTGTAAATCACAGAAACCCCAAGTTTCAAAGCTGCCTCCAAGACTTTGGATCTAGCTGCGAGGAGAGGAAACACACTCGTCGCTTCAGAGAAGCCAGTGGATTCCCTGTCTGTATTTGAATGGTTGGAGGGTGATGCATCTGAAGTGGGTGCACTAGATGTCCAATCTGCCCTTGCAACAGTCTCTGGCTGTGAGCCCAAATAAGTTAATACTATCATTATGTTTTACCTCGTTTGTTATCCTTGAAAAGGCCTTGTTATTTTAGACTTCCTAGAGCGGTTATTTTAAGATTGAGTAATCTTTACAAGGTAGTTGTCAGTAGGCCATAATCCTAATATTGAGAAATTAAAAAAGAAATTAAAAAAAACTCTCACCTAGAATCCAATGTGAATGCTGAATCTAATGAAAAAGGTTCTATCAACTACACCACACGGACTTCATTAAAAAAAGACTTTGATACAAAAGACGAGTGTGAATGAAGAGTCTGTTGGAAAAAGTTCCTCTAACTATTCCACATGGACAGTTACAAAAAAACTTCACTCAAAGAAACAATGTGAATGAAGAGTTTGTTGAGAAGAAGTTCCTCTAACTATGCCACATGAACACAAATCTCAGGTGCTAACCTCGCTGCCGTCTCGTCAAAATGTAGACTCTAGCCTTGCAGAACACTGAGGGTCTCAGTAATGTGCTTCTCCGGCTCAAATTGGTTGTTGAAGATCAACTGCACTCGGCCGTCCTTGTCAATCACATACGTCTGTCGCCCCGCCAGAGCACCGAACAGATCACTGGGCACCCCCCAGTCCTTGCGCAGCTTGTTGCCCTCGTCACTCAGCAAAGTGAACGGCAGCCTGTATTTTGCTTTGAAAGCCTGCAAGTCCTCATCATGGTCACAAAACTTCGGGGCACAACGATAAGGATTGAACTGGGAGCCTATCAAGTTTTTCTTCTGCATACTACTGGAGCTTACCAATAGAAGATTGAAATAAATCAAGGAGAAATATGAGTGTCTAACCCCTAAACGACGAAGGATTCCAGGTACGAAAACGGTCACTTCAATTGATCATACCGTGACAAATATAATTCAGATGAGGCCATATTTTGTGTCACCAGAATTAGTAGACATTATACGTGTTGGTAAAAAATAAAATTGAACAAAAAAAAGTTCACAAATGACCAACTCAAACTGGCTCAAAAAGACATGAGCCCCAATTTGGACCTCTCGGACCCTTAGGGTTTAACAAAATACAGCTTTCAAACATCGACTGTCCATAAATTCATGAGGTTTGTACAACTATGATGGTCCTCATTCGAAGTTTATCAAATGCATTAGTTTCTATGTATGTTATTCCAAAAACTTCGATTTCCCTTGTCATTTGTCATCAAGAACAAGCGAATTTGAAAGTCAAGGTCTGATGTCAAGCAATAGCAAATGTCAATAATCAAAGCAATTGTCAAGAAAAAAATTACTCTATTGACTCATATTGGTATAATCTGTATGAGGTTTAAGAAAATATAAGGAGAAAGAGGTAGGAATGCATGACGCTTCAGGGGTAAGTCTTAAAAAAATTCAGTCTTAAAAGGATTGCGTTGTTGTACCTTGTGCGACACGGGCGGATCACCGCTCACTCCCACAACCTCCGCACCAGCCTTCGTGAACTTCTCGTAGGAATCTCGGAATGCACAAGCCTGCTTGGTGCATCCCGGCGACTCGTCGGCCGGGTAGAAGTAGAGCACCAAGGGCTTGCCCCTGAACTTGTCCAAGTTCACCAGTTTCCCATCTTGGTCCTTGAGACCCACAGGGGGTACGATATCGCCCTTCGAAATCTGTTCAATATTTCATCAAAACTTCGGCATCTCGCTTCCAAACAACCAAACCCTCGACCTGACGCAAAACCTTTCCAAAAATTCAAATTCTCGACCTCACAGCAGCAATGACAGTAATTAACCAAAGCAATTCGATATCTGTTCAACATTTCATCAAAACTTCAACATCTCAATTCCAAACAACCAAACATTCGCCCTGACGCTAAATCTTTCCACAAATTCAAATCCTCGACCTAACAGCTGCAAAGAATTCATTCAATGCTGCAAACTCTTACAGCATTCACAGTGACCCCATATTTTATGACCCCATATTTGACGCAAAATCTTTCCACAACTTCAAATCCTCGACCTCACAGCAGCCAAAAATTCAGCAATGCGGCAAGTTTAAGCAGCGGGCCATGAAAACTTCCACAGTCCTTCACAAGAACCCAATACTTGCGACCCCATATTTGACGCAAACTCTTTCCACAAATTCAAATCCTCGACCTCACAACAGTTGAAAGTGCACCAATCCGGCAAGTTCAAGTAGCGGACCATGAAACCTTCCACAATCCTTCCCAGCGATCCAATCTTTTACCCCATCTTTCAACCTTTCAGAACCGCGCAAATGCTATGTGAGCATTCCACGAGGTCAATGATAATGAGTCGAAATTGAAATGCAGCCCAATATCTGAGTTTTTGAATCCCTCCACCGACCCCAATGCTACTCAAATTTCGTCCTGCGTACCTTGCAAACGGTGAGAGCTGAGGCACGGCGCGAGGGAACAGGGCGCGTGGAAGTCGACGCTCCAATTCTGAGAGCAGCTTGATGGGTTGAGAAAAACTCCGAGTTCACGAAGGCAGCGTTTCTAGGTCTTGAAGCTCCGCCATGGCGAGAGGCGATAACAGCAGCAGCAGCAGAGGTGGCTAGAGTGCAGCTGGTGGCGGTGGTCGCCATTGTAAACATCAAAAGAATCGCAAACCCAAATATTCTCAAGAGAACTGTAAGCCCAGGAATTTTCAAGAGAATTGCAAACTCTAAGAAATTTCGAGAGAATTGTAATGCCAAAGCTCGATATTCGCAATGCTGGTTGGGTTTTGGGAGAGTCTCATCTGCGAGCTGGCTGTCGCACGCGTCGCGAATGTGGAGCGTGGATTGTGGATTTCGGATGGCGGGTGTCGGGTGGCATCGCGGGCGCGGGTGTGGTAGCCGATGGGTGAACGTGGATGCGCCACCATGATCCCCATCCGACCGTTGAAGATTCCTCAAATTCCATTACTTTTGTTAATCCTTTGAAGGGTGGCTTCTATGCCATGTCGCAATGGAATTGGTTTTGTAAAGTTTCATAAGGTTTATATTTCTATGTGAATAGGAGGAAAACTACATTTTAGGAGTAGTTTTGCATTGTTGTTAGACTAAAAACAATCAAAAATTTCAAATTTAATGTTATTATTAATATTATGATAGTTTGAAAATTGCCTCATTTATCTTTTATAGTCCAAATAACAGTTCTAATTCTTGTCTTGCAAATGTTGCACATTTCTATGTAGAATTCTTGAAATTTTTTTTATCTTTGCCTCAAAGTTTGGCTAATCTTTGTATGTGGCAGTCTATCTTAAAGACTATAACTGTTTTGTTTGATTGTATTGAAGAAAGTATAATTTGAATGTAGACAAATTTATCTTGCTAAAAGATAGGGTGAAGAAGATCGCTTGTGTTAGTTATTATAATTAATTTTTGGTACAAATGGAAATCCATGTATGAACTTTTCAAAATTGCTTAAAAAAATAAAAAAACAAATATAGCTTCTCAATCCTTCAAGGATTAACTCCTAAGTGTTCAAATTAAATATAATAAGATTATTTTTGAAAATTTACAATGAACTAGATTGATGTATGACACCAAAAAGGTTTCAGTAAGCTAGAGGGATTTTAGTGAATTATAGGATTTCATTGAGAAATTGTCTTGATGTCCTTTGAATTCACCAATAATAAATGAATGAAAAATGATAGATATGAAAATATAACAAAAATCAAGACAAGTGCAATCATAACATAGTTTATATTTAATATAACAAATAATAAAAATTCCTACAATATATCTTTATCATTGATTTATGTAGAGCATTCATTCTTTTTTTCTTTGATATATTTAGCAATTTATTTATTTAGTATAAAAATTTGAATAGTGTATGACCCTTTATAATAATTGGGATGAAGGTTTGGGTGGTAGTTAATGAAGGTTGGATATAAGTTGGATGAGAATTATATTATTTGAGATTGTATGAAAATAGTTTGTCAATATTGTTTTGATTTTAATTGTTTGATATACTAGAAACTATTATATTAGTATACACTATATAACTTGTTCATTTGTGTAATTTTTGAATTAGTGTGAATTAGTACATGTTATTTCTTATTAGTCAATGTAGAGGCGCAATAATTAAATTAAGCTATGTAGTAATAACATTGATTTACTTGTTTGAAAACTATGCAAATTCATGAGGTATAGTAATATGGAAGTTCATAGTATTTTAGATGGAATTTAGATGAAGGTAGTCTACACTATTTTCATGCTACATCACATGGTGTAAATCATGGTTTTGTCTAAATTTTGTCTCAAATTCATCTACATTCATCTATATTTCATCTTTCAAGATCATCCAATTTAGCTTGAGGAAAATGGTGACTAATTAAATTTTTATTCTAGTTGAATTAAATTGTGGACTAATAATTGGAGGCTTGCTAATGGCTATGTATGCTCATTACACTATCTTCTCACTATCTTCTCAAAAGATGGCTCCCCCTCGGTTTGCATTAGTTGTCCCCCCTTTCTCAAAAAATTTACAAGCTATTGATTTTTTTTAAGAAAAAATGTTTACCCTTGAAATTGCCATTGATTTCTCAAAAAATCACAAGCTATTGATCTTGTGAGATTTAATCTAAGCTGTCCAAATATGGAATACAAAATGAATACTGGATATGGCACTCACTATCCACCCAAAAGATGGCACACACTATTGGGCATCAAGACTGGATGCTAGAGTGGGATTTTAGTTTGTTGGTTTGACATGTGGAAAGGAAAAGCCAAAGTTGAAGCTTTGACATTCATACAATAGATTTCGTAGTCATTCTTGAATTGCAAATAAGACATTCATTTTTTTTACAATGTCTTGTACTCTTCTACCTAATAGATGGTCATAAATTTCTTAGACAAATGATCATATTTGATTAACAAGCTATTGTAATACAAGTATATACTTGTTATAATGGTGTTGAGGCAAAGGGGCTTGAAAGCCTTAGCATTAAATAATCTTGTAATAGATATTAAGACAATGAATTTGGATTTTTGAATTCCAATTAACTACTTTCAAGGTCAATACTTTAGAAAATTTTAATTTTTACAAAATCCAACTATAAGGGTAAGGTTTTAGCATCTTCTTGAGTTTGAGCACCTTCATATATTTCTTCATGTCACCTCAACTTCCTATGGTTTTTTCTTATGTTAGTTGAAGATTGGGTCTTTGGAAATGTCAAAGTTTAAATTTAGGTTTTCTTCATGATCTAAAATTTGTCGAAATCCTAATATTTGATTGATCATGACATTCACTAATCATCAAGTTTCACAAGAAAAATAAGGAGGTATAAAGATGCTGCTAGGATGAGATGGGAAAAGAAGTCAAGTCTTATGGATATGCTTGAAATCCAATTGTCTCTTAAGAATTGTTTTGCTAAAGCCTACTTTTAAAAAGTGTTAGTGTTGACCAAAATCATTAAGAATCCTAATAACAAGTATTCAAGAAGTCAAATTTAGCATCATGTCTTGATGCCTTCTATTATTAAGGTAGACCTTTGATGCAAAACAGTAGAATGTAAGCCATTAATATATAAAGGTGGAATTGTTAAACAAATAATAATAGATTTGTTTACTTTAAGCAATAGATATTAGGTTTCAATGGGTGTTAGAGCATTTACACAACTTTCTAAAATAACTTCATCTAGTTGTGAGATTATATGAATTGAACATGAGTTTCTAGCTATCATTGAAAATGATTGATTTCAAATTGCCTTACCAACAAATAAAAAAGGTACTTAATTCTTCATTCCATTTATATAAGGTTGATATATAATATTGTATATAACATTCCATTCAAAGTCAAAAGGAATAGAATAGAATACCCCTATACAATAATGTTATGCCTAATTTAAATACATTAGAATCTATTGTGATAATTTGATAATGTTGTTACAACAAATGAACCAAATCAAAAACTTCATGTACAAAAATTGTAAGGCATGAAGTAGTAAATAATTCCAATTTATATGTATAATAGATTGCAAGATACAAAATTGAATGTATAATTATTCCCAATTCAATTTATGTTTTTTGGAAGCTTATTGAATTAGTTATGAATTTTTGAAGTTGAAATTTTGGAGTGCTCTAGAATCATCCTCACCCTAATATGTTCATTATGGATACCTTGAAAAGTCCAATATGTAGGCATTGTTAAGAGTAGACATTTACAGCATGGGCAGTTCAGCACACCAGTAACAAAAACGCATGTACTCCAATTCACATGAATCCAAATAGTTGATCATTGGCTAGAAATTGCTTTTACATATCATCCATCGTTCATTCAGAGCGTCAGCCACATTCTATATTGTAAGATCACCCATGACTTGGGTGGAAGCCCAGTGATCAATACGATTTTTGCTGCTTCAGCTCTATCTACACGACATTTTAGCCATCAAATTTACAACGGTTTAGCTGAAAGGAAACGCTGGAAGAATGCCAATGCTTCCTCTGGTTTGTACTCCGGAACAGTGTGCCCGGATCCCTGTAAAACACAAGATGCACTACATCATTTAAATTTCTACAAATCACTCTAATTCTACTGCATGCTCTTGGTTCCTTGCTGCCACCCATAAATGACGATGCAATATATTGACAAAGATTTAACGATTAGTTAATAGGCACAGGCATAAGATTCATAGTCACACTGAAATTGGATTTACTGTTAAAAAAATCTGGTTTCATTTGGATGTTCGTGGCATTGGCATTAAAATTGATATTATATAGAAAAAACATTTAGTAAACATTAATATCCTATTATCTTGATTCTATTCTGAGTTCAATGATATAACCGTCCGAGCATATTAACTTCGTGAATCTGAAAGGGGATGTTTTGACATGCTGTTCAAAAACTAAGGAGCAACACTTTGTGTAGCATTTCTCCAAAAAGAGACCTTGAAATTCTAGCAATTCTCAAGAGAAAAATAATCACAACTCAGGATATTACACGCTCTGCGTTGTTTGCTGTTGCAGTTCAAAAATCTAAAGGTGGATAGCAGTTTGAAAATCATTCCTCAAAAGAGGGTTCAGAGGATGATAGATCACCTTGATAGTTGCAAATGTCAGATTGTTGGCAAATCCCTGGGTATATCTGCAATGTACATGATCACCGAGCTTAGGAAATGCCCCCCCAAAAGGTAGAACACAAACTGGATATTATATGAAGGAACAGGATCCAAAAGTCAAGAGTAGAAAACTATCCCCCCGAGGTACTCTAGAAAATCATATTAAAACCATATCAATTGCAAAACCCCATACGCAGCTCTAATGCACACCTTAATTTTAATGCACAAACCCAGTTTCTAAAATATCTCTAGTGGATGGGTTTCCTACTATTGAATGAAGCACTGTGAACTCACCCAGCAACTTGGGGTCCAACAAACCAAGGCCTCCATTTATCTGTGACCTTGTAACCAAGTGAGGATGTCCAAGCCTCGGACCCCGTGTAAGGGACACACATATCGTGATCACCACTGCAAGCAGGTTACATTCCAAAATGTCAAACATTGAGCTTCATGACCGATTCACATTCAAAGAAACATTCGAAGAAAAAATTGCAGATTTGGACGCTGAATTCCATTCAGATCCCAACTAGTTGACCATCCATGTGTCAAAAAAGCATGCACCGCAAAAAGGTTACGAGATTGTATCAACAAAAAGATGCTCTGCTAACGTAGAACATTTGTCATCTCCAAAAACCAAATAAACTCCATGAATTGAGCAATAGTGAATACAAGGAACTCAAAGTCTTGGACGCCAAATGACAATGGAATATCTTCTACTGTAACAAGGGAATGGAAAGATAGAAACCTGTAGATGAGAGCACGATAACCGCTGGTTGTAAGCTCCCGATGAATTGGTATCATGCTGCCAGCATCATGATAGAATATGATATTGTTTGTACAGAGGTCCCAAGGACCAATGTCTGCAGCCTGGAAATGAACAAGTAGATCACCAATTTAGCATTCGCTCCAGTTGGCTTGCTTGTACTAAAGAGCACCCGGAGGAGGAAACCCAAAATATAAAAAGATTCTTTTCGTCTAGACCCAATGCTTTAAAGACCTGCAAACGAAGACCCCTCAAAAAAACCCTGCTTAGGGTGCTCTTTAAAGACCCAAGAGAATCTCGAACCCCATAGAGTATAGCGAGAAGAGTATGTGATTAGGCCAGAAGGCCGTCATGCATAGAATCTAACAAAAATTCCCCCAAAAGATCCCCTACAAGTTGATCTCATTGAAACTTGATTTTAGAAATACACTAAGATCCCTTATACTTCAAATTGGACTTTGTTGCCTTCAATACCATATACAGCACCAGATCCAGCTCTATTCCGTATTGAAGAATTGGAGGTCATCCAATGTCAGCAATAGTCTTCATAATTTCACATTAAGGAATGAAATAGGCACTGACCGGCTTAGCATGAAGGGCAGTTCTCACGGAAGGGTTGTTCAGCCAAGTGTCAGCGATTCGATCATCCTGTACAAAGAGGGCCAAATAAGAGTACACTATCAATTTTTAAGAAGCAACAAAAATCTAGTTTAGGACCTAGGAAATAAAAAACAATGCAAATTTGAAAGTTCAAGTTATGTATCTATTAAAACAACACGTGGAAATTCGTGAATAAAACCGGGAAAAATGTATGCGACAGATGTAATCAATAGCCAGTAAAATTCTTTTCACCCCTTAATGACCAAGTTTCAGGGTTCTAAAATTTCCAATTTTATTGACCATATTGAGAAAAATATAATTCAGACACAGCCAAGTATTATCTGTGAATAATATTGCATATGTGATAAAAAAACAATTGTACTAAACTGAACCAAAGAAAGTCCCAATATGACCAACTCAAAAGAGCCAAAAAAAAGAGGCCCAAGATCCAAGTGTTGTTTCACCAATTTGGAGACTTCCTTCTAGTTCGTTGAATTTATTTATTATTTGACCAAAACCTGCAATGACTGTCATTGACTTTAATGATGTACAACTCGGCCCTATCAGAATTTTAGTTTTTTACAGTATGACCAATCGAACCGGTCATTTAAAATCACAAATTCTTCGTCGTTTAGGTAAAGTAGACTGCGGTATCTCAGAACCATCAATTTGCCAAAGGAAGGCAACAGATGAGGAGATCATACCGTGCACGGCACATTTTCAGAATCAAACAAGGCATGGGAAAGGCTGGGCCAAGAGGGAACACGCCCAGCTCGGAGGGGAAGTCGCAGGGGATACGCTCGACCAAACTGGCGTTTCCTGATTTGGTGAGGCCCCTTGGTTTCACCCAACCTGCGGAAGCTTTGAGGCAACCTGGAGTTGCTTCGAAGAGAACTGCTGTCAGGATAGTAGCAGGGCTCCAAAATGTCATATACATTGATTTTGGCAACGTCCTGCAGTTGAATAGTATCGTCAAATTAGGAAATACATGAGGAAGAAAACTCTGTCACAGCGCAAGGCAGTTGCCGAAACTTACAAATAAAATGGAGATATGATCCGATCTCAAGTAGCAAATCTGCTAACAGCATTTGATATTCGACAGAGAAAGAGGTGCAAAATTCCAGAGGAAGGCTTCAAAGATTCGGAAAAGGCTAGATATTCTGTGGTAAGAAAAACGTGGAACTGGGAAAAAGTTTCTGAGCAACCAAGGTCAATAGGGCCTAGATATTAACCCCCAAGTCCTTGAGCTAAAAACAGAAAGCCCACTTTGAAAGTTAATAGTTGAATACAGTAACTTTCAAAATATTTTAGTGTAGTTACGAATTTTAAGTCATAATTTTTTTCTTTTTATTGGAACATTCTATTGCCTTCATCGAAGTTTCTTAAATGATTTATTTCAACTCCTACAGATATGGAAGCAGACACTTTTGGCCATTTTGGCAAGTAAGGATTAGGGCAGAAATACATGCATTATCCCGGTACTCAAAGCAATCAGAAGATAATTGACCGAAGAAAAAGTGCATACCGCATAGACATCTTGGAGCTGTGCAAGGCAGGCTTTGTCGGTAGCATTCCAGTATGATCCATTGCAAGCTTTATTTACACCCTGAAAACCATTCAACAATTTAGTAAACACCAATTCAACACAACATCAAATAGATCTCCTCTCATGACAATACAAATTAAAATTAAAACATAGATTGGGATGACCAATTTCGTTACAAAACTTGGAAGTATGAATTATCTAGCTAAACAGATCCGTCTTCCCCATCACTGCCAATTGAAATTTCACCCAAAGACTCACCTTATACATATCGTTAGAGATGAGACCCATGCCGTAAACGAACGGAATAATCGCATCCCCATCAAACTGGTCGTCCGTGCAACCATTACCGACCAAATAGCCCTGCAAATGCCAAATACCGGTACACATAATTATATCGTCCCTGGTAACAACAGAAGACAAGTCTTTGATAATAGAGAACCAATCACAGCTTCAGGATATTTCTGAAAAACAGTATAATTTCCATATTAGCTAGCAGTAGGGGTTAAGAAAATGTGAACAATATAGGTGAGTTGACAACTAGGTTTTAAAACTGCCACTATCAATTAAAACTCTATAAGCTGATTTATGTCCCCAACATCCCTTTTCATCCAGAAGGTTCAATTTTCATTCTATTATACCCTAAAATATGATCGTTTAATTTACATCCAAACGTCACATTGGCCGGGTCACAAAAAGTCTAACCACTTACCTATTTCCTTTGTATATTTTTTGTAAGAGTACCATAAATAGAACTAATGCAGATGTTTTAATTAATAGTGGGATAACCAATATGGAGGCTGGACTGTACCTTGAAATTTAGCACAGGCTTTACTCCAGCCTTTATCCCTGTCGAGCACCAAAACGGAGAAGAAAAAAGGTTAAGATGAAGTTATGTTGAAGTAAGTACTTCAGATGGAACAGTGGAACTATACTGAACCCTCAAAACAGTCCATCAATATTCAAGCCTAAGAACAGCGCCGAGAATCCTTTGCTTCTCATGCCATAAATTATTTCTTACTGGACTTCAACATCAAAGAGCAAGAAACTAGTCAATCGCAGACACATGCAGCGAGCTTGATCAGGGTCAAACATACCATGAGCGACATTTCGGCTCAGAGTTGGCACATAAATGCCAGCATACGATTCACCAGAGATGAAGAAAGGATTCTTCTGAAACTCTGGATACTCTTGAAACCACTGAAAATAAAAATATGGAATGCAACGGTAATCAGAGATGAAGTAATCAATAATTGCACTGAAACTGACATTTCGTGCTCAATTCTCAACCTCTAATTTAAGTGATGGAAAGATACCAAACATGCGCTCGTAATGAGTTATGATATGCCTCCCAAATGTAGATGCACGACGAATATGACAGCAGTCTATAAACAGAGCCACTAACAAGAGTTCAATTTTCTGAGATTTCTTGTTCATCTCTGAGTCAAATCTTGTGAGTAATATCTTGTTTGAAAGCTATGAACAGTGCGCACCTGACAAGCATTCTGATTCTCTCTTTTTTGTAACAAGCATTCTAATTTTCAGTATATTGAGATGGTGACAGCCAATTGACGTTGCCTAGGGTTTAAAATCACATCAGCCTCACGTTCATACCCAAAGTTCTGGTTTGAGAAGAGATAGTTCCATGCAAGAGAACTCACAATTCAAAGATCTCCTCAAATCAACGGACACTTTAATCTCTTTAAATCTTCCTACCTGGTGTCCCAATTTTTCATTATGACATAGTTTAAATGTGTTACAAGTATGCTAAATTCAATGACATGGTGACAGGTGTGCAGAATATTCTAAATGACATTTTTAGAGAAGAGAGGTTTGATTGTAGCAGTAGCCTCATTCAGAACTAATGCAAAGCCAATGAAACAAAATTCTAAACGAAATTCTAAACAAGAAACGAACTGACCTTCAGCAGAAAGGCATGCGTGTCTCTCGCAGTTTGCAGGTCACCAGTGATATAGTCGGCGCGTGTCTTAGAGAACGAGTATCCAACTCCTGCTGGTGAATCTACATACAACACACTTGCAGCCTGGAAAGGCACTCCCATTAAGAAATAGCACAGAATAATACAGTAAGGCAGAGGATGCTACTGTGAACTGTTATAGGACCTAATTCCCTCTTCTTATACACATCTAACACTCGGTTGGCCTTCAATTAGCAAGTTGGGTGTAAGCATGATTAGGTCAATAGCGACTCATCTTTGACTGGACATGGGGTTATCCATTACCACTAATAGTAGTCTACAACCTCCCACTTTGAATAATTGCATAAGAAACCATCATAAAGAATACTTAAATTTGGGACTTGTACTCAGTGATTCGGTCAGTAAGCTCCACTGGTAATATTTTCATGAAAAACACACTCCTACAAATTGGTTCAAATGCTCAAAGTGACGGACAATGCATTCTGCAAAAGGTTGGGAAAAAGCACCTTATTCCAGGAGTACGGATTCAACGTGAGCTTGGGTAAACCGTTGGATTCGGCAGCAGGCTCAAATTTGAACGGCCCTGTATCAAAGCCGTGGGGTTAATTAATGGTACATTCTAGATTCCAATTTGCGTTTCTCTCTGTTCATAATCAACATCTTGTGTTCATGAGCTTCAACCTCTCAGACGCAATTAAAGCAACGTTGGGTAAACTCTGAGCTACAAAGCAGAAACGCCGTTTGAAGCTTTTGGGTGAACCTGTTTTGGTTAAGGAATGATGAGCACCAAAACAAGCTTAACCTAATCAAGAGAACAAGGCGTGTACCATGCTCGTAGATGAAGCCATCGAAACTAGAGCAGCCAGGACCGCCATTAAGCCACAAAACCACCGGATCAGTAGACGGATGCCCTTCCGATTCCACAAAATAGTAGAAAAGCTCTCTCCCATGAGTCTCGTTCACCGAAACATACCTGCGTGGGTCACCAATTCCAATTCCAACACAAAAATGTAAACAAGAACGTGGATACAAATATAACAAAATATATACAAAATGTAAACCCTAACTGAAAAGAACTGAGTGCGAGCCTTTCATGCATACTCTGAAAACCTTAACTCACCCAGCATAGTGTTTGGACGGCAGAGTGCCGGAGAATCCCGGCACCGACTCCACCACTGCGCCGGAAGGGGCGCCGAAAACTCCCAACGGCACAATCGCAACAGAAATGCAGGCAAGCCACAACATCCGCAACCCCGCCATTGTTGCAGCAGCGGAAGCTCAACACCAAAACACAACAAAATCTAGAAATGATCAGCGTTTATAGGTTGTGACCAGGAAAATAGGGATTCCTCATTCCGCAAGATACCTTATGAAAAGTACTTTCTTTTCTTCTTTACGAAGTGTCTGTCTGTATGACAAACGCCTGTGTGACTTGCAAAACGCAAGCTGATGTCCTGAGTTAGGACCCCTGACACGATGGTAGAGTGCAAATGGTTCCATGCATGTGGTCTGGAAATATCGTGACCTCTCATCCATGCTCTCATCCATCGCAGGCGGTCTGACGCTTTTCTCCTCGTGCATCAGTGACGTAGAATGTTCTTCAAACTTTAAGCTCTCAAGGTCTTATTCTCTGTTATTTTATTCCAGTTGTTCAGCTGGGGTCGCGTGCAGTATTTCCCTCTGGATTCTCTGATTCTGGGAAGGCAGGGTTTGATTGGGTTTGCAAGTCTTTGATCCAAGAAAATTTGTTGAACCTACAGTAGATTACGAAACACGCGATGTCGATGGCGAACCCTGAGGTTCTACTCCATTTACAGATGCAGAAAACCTCGCGTGACTCTTCAATGCGCATTTGAAACCCTAAACCCTGTACTTCTGAGTAGAGTGTTCTTCAAACTCGGAGCTCTCAAGAGCTGTTTTTTACTGTTTTTTTTTTACTCAATCATTCGGTTCCGTGCTAGAATGGGCGAAATTGGCTGTAATTTTCCTCCTGTTCTTTGCTTTTTAGGTGGAATTCCCTGATTTCGGGATGACAGGGTTTGATTGGATTTTCAAATTTCGTATTCCACGACAACTTCAATCACGAAACGGGCGACAGTGATGGCGATGGCGAGCCCTGATGTAATGCTTCATTTACAGAAGCAGAAAACCTCGCGTGGTTTTTCAATGCTCCATTCAATAGCAGTCAACTCCTAAACCCTAAACCCTGATCCCTCTCTGAATCTCCCCGTGATTATCATTCGCGTCTCTCAAATGCTCACGAGACCATTAACTCGATCTTCATTCACGATGAGGACTATAATACAGCCTCCATGGAACTCCAACATCACCACAGCTTCGGATCACACATACAGCGCAACTCTCTCTTCACCATGGCAAGAACTTTTGCTCTGACGGTGTTCACGATCACGCTCGTTTTCCCAGTG
This sequence comes from Pseudoscleropodium purum, assembly GCA_963969395.1. Lineage (NCBI taxonomy): Eukaryota > Viridiplantae > Streptophyta > Bryopsida > Hypnales > Brachytheciaceae > Pseudoscleropodium > Pseudoscleropodium purum. Next base: position 1,998,968 of record OZ017802.1, read on the forward strand.
GCGATGAGCCGCTTGTTCGCTACTGCGAATGCTCAGAGTCTCTCACCAGCGGGTTCACATGAAAGTGATCCAGGGGGCCAGTTGTTCAAGGGGACGATGAGCTTCGATGAGGATTGGAAGTCGGATGCAGCTCCTTCGACATGCACTTGCACTTGCACTTACCCAGGAAATTCACCCAAGGCGCCGTCCCAGCGATCTCCTGTTGAGAGGAAGAGGTCGCCACCTCGTTCGCCATTGGCTCCATATTGGCCTTCTCCCAGCAGTGATGCACCGAGCTCCAAGTCTCCCGTGTCGTTCACATCTCCTCCACCTAAGACCCCGTATGGTGCTGTTCCCAGCTACGAGCAACCTTCGCCTGTCGTAGGCACTTCGCCTCAAACCTTCGTTCCTTCTCCTCCACCACCACCAGTTTACTGAGGTACTTCACTTGGCCCTCCTCTCCATCCATTCTTGCTCTGATCATGGAGTTTAGGGTACCTCGCACAATTTTGATCATATTTTACATTCTTGTGATTCAAGTACTTGTACATACTCTGATGTAAATATTTGAGAATTTGTAGCAAGTACATCGTAACTCATGCACTGGAATATTTGAATGTCAGCTAATACTCTGTAATGCTAACCTTCATGTTTGAGCTCATGGGAAATGGCAGGTGGGTGAGTGCATATGCTTATTACAGATGGGGACATAAATAAGCTGCATCAAGAGTGAGGACATCATTCAACATCATGTGCAAAATCATTGACATGTTTTTTCCTTAAGTCCTATAGCAGCCTTTGATTCTTACAAGTGCTGAAGGATAGAATTGTCATGGTTCTGTATGCATTTCATAGGAAATATGCGATACAGTAGCAGCAGAGCATATATAGATACTAGGGTTCCCAGTAGTTTCATATGTACTTGATTATCAATTGTGTAACTTGACAGGATAATTGTCATGTATACTTCAATACATAAAAACTATTCATTTCTACTATTCATTGCACAGAAGTAAATTGGAATATATCCTATTTCACCAAAAATCCAAGTCTCTTTCTTCGTCTTTGTAAGGTAGTATGATAAGCTTATTTCCTTTTTCTCGTTGGAAATCTTTGCCATGAGCAGTTCGCAATTAAGCCACATGTGCAGTAAATGTACTATAAGTGAGAAGTATATTTCGTGATTATAACAACATGCAGAAGCGGAAGAGTGAAAGCCAACCTCAGGTTTCACTCATTTGTGCAGATTCATAATTTGATCATACAATATCCAAACAATACGAATTCTAATAAACGGGACATTAAGGAGTACAAATTTATTTCAAAAATCACTCTGAAAAGAAAATCTTCTCGAAAACAGCTGGTAGCCACGGCAATAAGTTTCCGACCGTCATTCCTACCTCATAAACAAAAACGAAGATACAAATTTTCCATTGATTGCAACGTCCAGAGGAGTAACAAAAAATGCGCCAATGATGTTCACGTAATCTCAAACATTAAAAAGAATCATAAGCAGAATGGATGACAACGTTTCATTGGATGAGGAGGTACATTCTTTTCTTTGAAGGTCAAGCTCCTTTAGCATTAACTTCATTCTTTCTAGACGTTTGATTGTGCATGGCTGACCAAGATCCAACCATCCAACATTGAGATTATGTCTACTATTAAGCAAAGGTTCATTATGAGAAATAACATCCCTCAGTCACACCCATGGCCTGTTTTCTCATAGTGAAGCTCTTTTTTCACATTCCCTAGTTCATAAGTTTCACACCTTCACTGAAAAATTCATACATAAGACATTCAACATATTTTGCTGGAAAGATTACTCCGCACAATCATTACGGGAATCAAACACGTCCAAACAATCAGACAAAGAGCAACAGGAATATGTGCGATTACTGTTCAAATAGCCATTGAAATTGAAGAAAATACAGTCTTTACACACTGACTTTGATGCCAAAATCCGCATATACAAGGACAACAAACCCTCAGTCTGTACAGTACCGTCACTACATATAATAAAAGAGTGAATCCTCTAAAACAAGTCGGACAAGGTGGGCAGCTTGAGCGTGCCCTTCTTGTGAAGAGGGATGGTGAAGGTGTGGATGATGGGGAGCTTGACCTTCACACCCACGTCGAAGTCGTAGTCGATGTCCCAGTCGGCACCGATGTCACGAAGCAAGTTCATGAGGAAGCTGTACCCCACCTTGGAGCCCACTGCGATACGGTTGTCCGAGTTCGCTTGCACCGCGTCCGCGTCAGTCACAGTGCCCGACGTAATCTCCCTACACAACACAACACAAAAAAATAATTAAAAACAATAATCCATACTTCATTCGCAACTTAAGAAAAAACATCAATACATCACGACAACCCCATGGTGCGGCTGATTACATTCTCACAAATGTTAGGCTCTGCAAAAAAGTTCGAAAAAGTTGCAAAAAAGTTGCAAAAAAGTTTAACTGCAAGAGAGCATCCGTTTCTTAAACAAAATGGCACCACATCACAACACCAAACAACTCAAAATCACAAATAGTACTCAAATTACACTACGCTTGATCCTCACAAATGGTAAATCGTTGACAAAGGTTTGTTATGAATCATGCAAGAAAACGTCATAACGTTCCTTTAACCAAATGACACCACACCAGAACAACAGAAACCAAACCTCGCCTCCTAAACAGATACTATAAACCATCATATCACCGACAAGGCGGGCGACAAGGTGTGCAACTTCCATTTCGCTTGCAACTCCTAAATGTTAGGAGTCTTCGCTCACCACCGACAAAGGCTTTGTTACAACAAGCAAAAAGAATGTGTTACAGTCAGATTTTAAACCCTAAATAGATAGGAAGGAAGTACCTGTCGCCGCAGCGGAGACGGTAGGTGATCTCAATAATGGGCAAATCGTGGTCATATGGGTTGTGGATTATCACATCGCTCATGAGCCCCACGGAGTCGCGCGACACGTCCTTGACGTCCACGTCGGTCAAGTCGGCAGTCGGCTTCTCCATGCGCGCGATCTTGTCCGCCACAACTCCCTTCGCCTTGTCCATCAACCCCGCCATCGCAAAACACAAAGAACAACCTCCAACTAACAATCTTCGTAACTCTCAATCAAACAATCTCCACAACAAGAAATCTTCACAGCAAGAAATCTCCACGGCAAACTTCTGATCAATTCTCTCAAAAACACTTCCAATTCTGCAAATGTCGAATGAACATGGAAACTCGAGTAGCTGTCCATCAATATATACCAAACTCGAGTCATCGCTCACCACCTCGCACCTTCCTTCCCTGACATAACCCACTTGGCAACCGACCACTTTGGTGCAGGGATGGGGATTTACAACATTACAGTACGACCCGAAAAACAGCGCACTGTTTCAAAGTTCAGTGTAATTGGTTGAAATTTCAGATTAGTTGGTGGAATTTCAGTGAAATTGGCTCATATTTCGGAATAATTCGTGCAATTTCAGAATAAGAAAACTTTGTTAAATTTTGGAATCGTTGGGTTGCGGATTTTCAACGCTGTTCCGAAGGGGGAGGATACGATTTGTCGAAGTTCTGTAAAAGCGCGCTTTGATGCTTGAAGTACCACGTTCTGCGACTTTGTGTACTTCGAAGCTGGCGGGATTCATGCAGCTGGGATTGTTTCAGTTTGTTGTAGCTGGGACGTCGGTGGGTGTCAAGGACGGGACACGTCAGCTGACACGTGTCTGTCCGAGAAGGGGTCTGTTGAGACTCTGCGGTGTCCAAATGGCTTGAGCTTGGATGCCCATGTGGCCGGTTATCCGTACTTCGTCAACACGAGTCTCTACTGACATTGAAGCTGTCCTCACCAGAACCCCTTACCGAACAGACACGTGTCAACACTCGAAATGGTCCGAGTAAGGTTCAGTCAAATTGGGTTTTTTTCCTTTTTACCGTACAATGGTCAGATTCGGCAGGAACTAAGTCATTTTTGTAAAAAGAGGTTCCACATGTCATCTTGTGAATGATGTGTGGTGACATGGACCTTTGAGTATATGACATAGAAATACAGAGTACAATTTTGGCACCTAAGTGTCAAATTAGATCTTCACATACTGTATTCAAGCTTAGGATAAAATAATATTTACCCCCAAGTAGTGATTAATGTGTCTTTTTATTTTTCAAAAAATGTTTCAAAAATTTATATCAAAAATTGGAAAAATAGGAACCTACAATGAAAATCTTGAAGTGTCCCTAAAAAGAGTAAGAAGTTAAAAGCTCTCCAATACTACTACATGACTAAATTACCTTATACTATTGTAATCCCTAATAGTCCTTTTGAGTAAATAAATAGACCATACAAAGTCTTGATTTTGCAATGAAATTTGAATATGTATTTCAATTTATTTGTAAATTATAGTATAAAGATATGCATAAGTATAATAATGTACACAAGTCCAATAGTATCAAAGAAAACATATGACCTAAAAGGACTGCATAGACCTCAATTGGATACCAATTAATCCCTAAATGTCCGAGGCACCAAATTCTAGTATTGACAATATTTTGAAGTTAAGTAAAATCTATCCAATTTTCTAATTTTAGTAATTTCTTTTTTTGAAAAAAATTCTTTTTGGATTCTATTTTTAGCATCAAAAATTCAATTTTGAAAATAACTAATTATGATTTTTCTATTCAAGACTTTGTGCAAGGGTGTTCATTGCAATCTTGACTTTCTATAATGTTTAGAGCCCTTGGAAATGAGCCTCAAATACATTAGATCTTGGAGAAAAATTCACATTACAAATTCAATTTAAAAAATTTTACAAGAAATTTTGAGAAGTTGTATATTGATTGGGGTTATGCATGTTATGTTTTTTAACCTGTAAAGTTTCAAGGCCATTTTTTTGTCAAAAACCATGCAAAACTAACATTCTTGCTACACTCATCAAAGAAAACAAAAGAAATTATTTTTTTAGAATCTAACCCTAAGACATTGTGCTTTACTTGTCTAAGATTGTGTGGGAAAAATTTCAAGAACTTTGATTGTATAGATTGGAAGATAGTTTCATTTAAAGTTGGAAAAAAAAATTCTTTTGAACGTTAGCCTACAATTTTAGATGGCTATAACTGATATACATAGAAAAAAGTTACACTGCACACTCTGAATTTTTAAAATCTTGTGTTGAAAAATTACATTGAAAGTCTAAGAAAAAAATATTAAAAAAAACACTTGATTTTCACTCTTTAAAAAATTATTAAGAAGAAGTAGGTTCAAGATTGGGAAAAAAAATTGAATAGTTAATAGCTCTAAGATGGGATTGAAGCACTTTAATCCCAATGGTGAGATTGTTTTAGCAATCAAACTTAACCTTGCCAAACAATTTTTTTTTAAATTTGTGAAAATTGCATTTGAAATGAATCCTATAAGTCAATTTTTTAAGAAAATGCCCTAATTGCCCCTAAACTAAGATTGTTCATAACTTTCACAAAACAAGTCCAAATGGAATGTATCAAAGCTTTCTATATATGTACAATTGCAATATATGAGAAACAACTTTGTAAAAAATTTCTAAAATTTTTTGTATGTGGAGAAATTTCTACCCTCCGTACAAAATAAAATGACCTTTTGTCCCATAAATTTTGCTCCCAATCACAAATTGAAATAAAAATTATATTCTTGGAAAGCTAATGTATTTTTTTTATCTTTACAAAATGTTTCAAAAAATCATGATGAATATTGAAATTGTAAGAGCTTGCCCAAAATCCATTTTTTTTCCTTGAGAGAATTTTAGGGGTTAACTTCATATTTTTTTGGTGACCAATTTTTTAGATTTGACATATGAAAAGAAGATTGAAAGACTTCAAATCAATTTTACAATAATAACATGTCCATAATCAAACATTCTAATCTTTCAATCTATAAGTGATATTGTTGTGTTTTCTTTTCCTATGTCATTTCTAACATATCTAATTTGAATTTGCATATATGGTTACAATTCAAAAAAAATTGATACAACTTATGAAAACGTTGGCTTTATATTCAATTTAGTGGAAATTCCTAGAAGCTTGCAAAATCTTAAAGTCTAAAAGATCCTTAATTGGTTTGTTTTGTCTTCAATCAAACAAATCAAGCAAAATTTGTTAAAGACAAATTCTAGTTGGCACATGCAACTATAGATTTGCAATTGCACAATTTTGCCAAGGTGAGCAAGGACAATCCAAATTGCTTGATGGATCACAATCTGGAATTAGATGGGGGATTGGAAATAGAAAGGTAGAGTTTGAGTCACCTGATGGATGGCAATGGATGTGGGATCTAGGATTGGAAATCGAAATGGATTAGGAAATAGGCCATGTTTGTCCAAGTCAAGTAGGGTTGTGGCAAGATTATGTTGTGGTTTAGACACATCCAAGCTTGTTGGCACTATTGGTAAAGTTCTAATTGGAGTAGGAAATGGAAGTAGATGGGATTCTACAAGGTTATATTTTTGGAAGTGCAATGGAGCCCAAGCAACATTGCTTTGTATTTTGCTACTTTTGAACACCACTACTAAAATGAATGGAAAAGAAATTATCAATGCAAGAACTACAAAGATTTTTAGAAGGTTTTTTTAATGCCATTGGAAATGCTTGTGATGTGAAAGATAATAACGTATAGGGAAGAAATGAGATTTTTAAGAAAATAAAGGGAAAGACAAAGCAAGTGAGAATTGTGAATTAAAACCCAAAGCAATTTCTTGTACCATAGTATGACATGACTTTTATTTTTTCTATTAATTTGTTAATGTCAAATTCAAATTTTTGTAAAAATGTTAAGAAACAAATAGCAAAATTTGTAGAAAATAAGTTAGAACTCTATCAAAAACTTCACTAATAAAGGGTCATTTGGTTGGAAGGGTTTAGAATTGGTGACCATCATGACTACAATAGTATGTAAAAGTGTGCAACCCTTTTATTATGCAACACACGAATCACACCATTTGACATTCATATTCACAAATATCAAAAGGGTCTTAATTGAACCATTGTTAATAAATAATTGAACCACTACCTTGAATAGTTTCAAAGTCCTACTGCTTCTATGTATGCATATAACTTGGTAAACAAAATTATAATAATTACATTATTTCTATGCTTTTATGATTATTTTAAATTTGAAAAGACATAACATTTCATTCACAATGAAGAAATGATGAATTGTGATTGAATAATTACAAGACTACAAAACTAAAATCATCATTGATTAATTTAAATGTAAATGAACCACTTTGGGTGAAAAAAACATTTTTCATTTTATCATTGCAAAGACAAAAGCCATGTCACACTTGGTATATTGTTAGTGAAGTTCATAACTTTTACATTTTACCTTTATCTTTTATTTTTTGACATTTGTTTTTACATTAACATTCTAATTTTTTTTACATTGAAAATAGCTTTGTGTTGTCCTTTACTTTAGATTACTTCTAGATTGTCTTAGGGTATGTCTCAAGGATTTCCTTTTTTGAAAGCATTATATATCATTGTTTTTTAAGTAATTCAAATTTTTCTAGATAGCACTATTTGGTAGGGACCTACTTTTATATTGAGACCCATACAATTCAAAAACTTTGTATGCATAGAAATCAACTAACTTTCTAGTTCAAAGAACTTGGAATAAATTTAAGATGAAGCTCCTTTTGGTGCAAACAATACTTTTATACCTATGAAACATTGAAAACACCTACCATGAACTAGCATCCATATTGATGATCATAAATAAGCTTGGGATCTCATTTTGACCACTTATTTGAATGACTATATCTAAAAAAAATTTTGATGGTGGTCCCAATAAATACAATTTAACAAAAAAATAATCCATTTATTCTGTGGCACAATGTTTGGGTACTATAGTAAATCATAGATCACATTAAATAGAATAAAAAATACAACTACCTAAGTACAAGAAAATGAATGATGTAGGGATCACACACCTAAATGTTTTGGGAGGATTCCCAATTAGTTCATTGATAGGCGGTGCCTTTCAAAAAATAAGTAGTTGGAGTGTGAAAATAGAGGATCTAAAATCAAATAAAAAAATTGATAGGATTGACAATCAACTCATTATCCAAAATAAAAGGTAGATATTTAGCTATTGTTTTCATAAAATCATCAACTTCTTGTAGCCACTTTTCATTTTGAATCCAAGGTTGATACCTAGGGTGCTCGAGGCAATTATGTACTTCAACAAAGCACGTATCACTTTAGGGTTAGTCATGGCTATCAACCCCTAATTCATCATTCATAATTGCTCAATGTAATGAAATTTGGAATTCAATTTCAAAAAATTGATATGTTTTTGAAAGAGGAAAATTTTAACTTTTTAAAATTTGAAGTTGAAGTAAAATGGCTAGTAAGAATTTAATACTAGAGGACACAAACTAGGAGATTTTGATAATAAATAAATAAATAAATTTAAAGATGCAATAAGTGCCCTTGGAAAAAAAAACCAACTCCTACAAAGTGGAGTTGCTCATGGTTGGAACATCTATTACTTTGTGTGTTTATAATGTGACATCTGGCAATATAGATCCTAATGTACTTGAAATTTGGATCCTCAAAATCAATATCTACAAAAGATTCCATGCAAATCGATTCTTTTTTTTAAGTGAAATAGCTTTAACAAAAAGAAGCTATGGTAGCCAACTAGCATTCTTGACTAATGCCCCATTTTGGCAATGTATTTTTTTCTCTTTGTGTATAGAAGAAATGAGCACTAATTAATTATGACACGGTTCCCAACACAGTTGTGGTACATTATGATTAGCTAAGAAGACTCTCAATATTGCCACCAACGCTTGGTGGATTTGCAACTAGCCCTTGGTTGGAAAGAGAAAGATTTATACCACCAAAATAAAAGAAAGTCCATCTTCTATTAAAAAATTCATAATAATTTTGTTCCACAAAAAAATTAAGATAATTATAGAAACCTTCTAATGTCTATTTCTTTGCATGAAAAAATTTATTAACTGAAGAAATCCACCTTCCAAATATGTGAAATTTCTTAAATGATTAAAAATGGGTTGCCACATTTATTATATTGATGTCCCTCCAAATTTAATTCAATAATATATTGGTAGAAATTCTAGAGTTCATGAAACTTTTTAAAAAAGAAAACATTGGTGCAAACAAAGTGAGTAACCCCTAATAGCTTTCTAGAAGTCTCCATTTATTCACACACAACATTAACCCCTAAAGGATGGAACCTCCGACTATGTAGTCAAACTTGAAAGTTGGCTTCACTTTGTATCCTATATTTCTATGCTATTTATGAGTGAAATTTTTCTGGTTTTATTTCTTAGAGATGAAATCACATGTCTGGTGTTTGTGATAAAATTTTCAAATTTTGGGGTGGAAATTTCAAATTATCATTAATTTTTGAAGAAAAAATGAAAAAAATCATATCAAATACAACTCATCTTCAAAAAAAATTGAACTTTCAAAATAAAAGTACATTATATTGCATATCATTGTGGTATAAAGAAAAGTTCCATGTCACTCCATATTTAGAAACAAAGTTGGAGATCCTCAACTTCAAACTTCACTAAAATGCTTATTTTTCAATAAAATTCAAAATTTCCAAGTGAACAAGTGCACATCAAAAGTTACATAAACTACACTTCAAAAGTTTCATTTTGTTACTTTTAGGCAAAAGCAAAAAAAATTGTTTTGAATATCAAAATCAAATTTTAAAGAAAAAAAATCTTCATATTGAAACACACTAAAGGAAGTACCATTTATTTTTAATAAAATATCCCATATAAAATTTAAAAAAATAACTTAAATGTCTTGAACTTAACTCAATGATATGACTACACTATTGGTAAAGTTGCACACAAAAAATCAAATGAAAATTGTCCATTCTTCAATAATTATGCATAAAGTCTTCTTAACCATCCAAAGGATACAAAGCGTTGTTAATGTCCTTTCAAGATTAAAAAGAGAGATGGAAGAGCTTGGAAATCTAAAACCTAAAATTCACAACACATAACATTCTAAAGGAAAGTATAATAATGTTGGACTCTAGTTATAAAACCAACCCATGTGAGATGCTTGCCTTAACCACTAAAGTACCAAGTGTCTATTCAACATATTCAAGGAATCTCAGGTAGGTTTCTACAAAATCATTTTTCGTCAAATATTCGTGAAATTTGGATACAATGTGTAAACATTGTAATTCCTTAGTGAATAAACTAATATTTTTTTTCCAATTGAGTGCTGGGATCAAAAGTTATGCTATCCTAAACTTTTGGGGCAACTTGGGCAAATTTGAAAATCTTTTGCAAGTAAGGTCATCCACTTTCAAAATTTGGCATGTATATAACTAATAAAATATGGCCAACAATTGTCCAAAAAAAGCTTATTTTATTCCTCAGATCACATTCTAAGAAGAGTCCAACTTTGTTAAATTTGTTGTGGCGGTTTCAAGGAAAAACATTCAATCAGGTTTCAAGAAAACACCATTGCCATTCCAAAACAACCATTCAGCTGTAGCAGAAAGAGTATATTAAGCAGGAAGGAGAATTTTACTTCGAACGAATTGTACAGTACATCAAAAGTGTCCACATCTAATTCAGTTGCTGATGATTACATTCTCAAGATGTTCTGGTTTGGGCCACTTTAATTTGAGCAATATATTTACTGCACTAATCATCTTACTTACAGCGATTAAGTGTTTAATAATCGCTTAATTTCAAACCATTTTACACTCTTACGGTTCGATGACAAGCAGGGTACCACCTCTTATTGGAACCCACAATAAGTAGACAGAAGAGTGCTAGCTAGAAGGCTGAATTTGGAGTATGTTGTGCTTGCAGACATCGTTTCCGTCCATGTGGCATTCGAATGACACTGGTCCGTCCGTTTCCAACCACTTTCTCTGTCAAAACAAAAACTCCTGTTGAAGCTCTGAGTGTGACAGATATCCTCCTCCAGATCCTCTGCAGTACAAACGAAACCAGGAAGAAAAAAGCAATTAGCTTTAGGAATTTCACCTTCATGTCCTTGACCTCCAAGAAAACTCCACCGGAATCTTATGCCTAACTGCAACTTCAGTGGCAATGTAGCCAGGAATTGCGTCTAGGGGCATAGCATTCAGAGCATTTATCTGTCCCAAGGATTATGCATTTTCGGGGTCCAGTTCAGTTCTGTTTAACACACTTTCCACAGGCCTCAGCCAATTGAAAACCATGAAACAATCATGAACCGGAAGAAATCATTGATGCTGTCACTATCAATGTGTCGGCAGCAAGTTGGAGGTAATAGAAGTGAAATTGATTTCAGATTCAATGCAACGACGATACTAGTCTAAACTGAAAGAAATTAAGGGCGTTGTCGGTACTAGTGTGCCGGTGACAAGTCAATTACAGTTATCGGAAAGAGAAATGGCTAAATAAACTCAGCAGAACGACGCAACTATTCTAAACTTGGAGAAATCATGAATGCTTTCGGCACTAATGTGTCGGTAACAATACAGGTGGTGAAGGGCCCGTTGAAGTGCAACAGCTTATTGACTCCAGGCTCTGACCAGAACGACGAAATTAATATCAACCAGACGAAATTTTTGATAATGCCGGTGTCAATTAATGTGTCGGTAACAAGTTGCAGTAACTTACTGGCTCAAGGCGCTGAGCAGTCTTGAGCTTACGATGAACTTGCGAAAATCCAGCCTCCTCAACGTAGCTTGCTCCAGGGTCAAGCTCTGCCTCAGACACTCGAAGCGCTCTTCCGTCTCATTTGGGTATCTGCGATCCCAGGCCCTGACGAAAGCCTCCAGTTTCCCCTGTTTCTGCAACTGCGTCTCTTTCAGCCCCCCTCTCGTGGTCACCCCTGAAATTCAATGGCGAACAATAAGTTAGTGGGTTTCCAAGCAGTTTTGGAGGTAAACTATGTTCAAAGTTGGATGATTTGAAGTGACGAGTGGGAAGTCAAAAAGCCAACAGTAGAAAGGAGTTGTACATAAATAATTACATTTAATAAATGTCTTTTTTCAGATTGAAGTGTCATGTTCGTAACATGTCTAGTCTCACAGATGCAGCGTATACGTACGGATCGACCCCTTCGTTTCTGGCATAAATCTCGCAAAGATAGGTTCCTGCAATTGAAAATGCACCAAACATGGATGGAGTATACTTTGAGCCCAAGAATCTACGGGCATGTTCGAAGTTGATATGATACAAAGCGGATGCTTCCTCCCAAATTTGATGGAGTGGTTTCCTTTCTCCTTTCAAAATCTGTAGAAGGGAGAAACATAATCAAATCTAAGGCGTGAAAACATGTTAGAGTATTTCACTTTTCTTGAAAGGATGTAAAATTATGTTGATTGAATCAAAATTCAAGGAAAAAGATTAGCACCTCTTGATATTTTGCTATTACACGGTGTCTTCTGTCTTTGTCACTCTCCTCGTCGTTGATTTGTTGGTTGATATTTAGCAGTTTCATATCTTCATTGTACTGTTGGAACAACACCTTCCACTTGGCTGTGTAGTTCTCAAAACCCTCAAACTGAAATTTGGGGTCGTAGTCCATGATATCTGCAATCAACAACAACAGTTACTGATACACATGACTTGTAATAAGCATACAAATAGCAACAATAACATGACTGAGGAAAGAACGAGAGTTGTATTGTGTGAAAGATCATTGAACCATTTAAATACCGTATGCATGTTTCAGCAAGTCGATAGTGTATGTATTGAATATCTAACAAGTTTGATCGTTATCCAGATGGATTTAAAATGTAACGTGATTGTAGTATGACAAGTATAAAGACTCTGCACAATATATTTCTGAAAGTTCAAGCAAGCATCTCGAAAGTATATATGCTCCAAGGGTAAGCATTATAACAGCAATTTTGTTACAAGGAGAAATGTCAAAAGAACATTTCAAAATATGTCACTTAACAAATATACTAATGACTTTCATCAAGATGTGAGAAAGAAACCTTCAACTGCGTGACCGAAGTTATTGGCATCCACACAAGCCATGTCGTGTAATTGACCAACTATGCTTGTTGATTGGTAATATTTTCGATTCTTGACATTTGGTTTCTTCATGTAGTGGGGCCACATCTCAGGCCTCAACCTCCAAGATAAAATAACCTGTGCACTAATACAATCAGTACATGCATACAATCTAAAAACCAACTATTTTCAATAATGCACAAGGCAAATGATAGAATTATACCACTTCGCCTGATTTCTCAGCATCCAAGGCCCTGTAGAAGATGTTGATCAATTCATCAATCTTCTTTTTCACAACACCCAACTCAATCGAAGGGTGCACAGCATCTCTCATAGTGAGATACTGGTCCATATGAGCCAGCCAATATGTAGCTGCCAAAGGCATAGAAGGCGCAAAATTCCTAATACAAACATTTAACATAAAACAGTCAATCATCACGTCAGATCAAACTGAAGAGCGAAGATAGGCAATGATCTTGAACTTATTTGTACTGTCTGATTGAGGTTTGAATCCATACCCGTTTGCAAAACGAGCCTTCAAGAACCTATCGAAAAGAGCAATCTCAAGTTCGTTGGGTGACATTTGGGTGGGAGATTTGACTGCTAGGCTTCTCCCTGTGCTAGTTGGTCTCTCCCATGGAAGGTTGGGCGTGAATAAAGAAATCAGCTGTGAAGAATCAGTCTCAATTAGGGCAATTGAGAACATTAAAGTTCCTAGACCCTACAGAATAACAATATGCAACTAACTATGTGATAAACTCAAGCACACAAATATAATGAAAATATATAAAAATGCTTTGAATAGATTATGAATTGTAGAAATTTTCAATACCTCTGCATTGTCACAAACCCAATAGAGGTCACCATCTAAGTCGCTGTTGGCAATTTCATCTACAATGGGTCGATCACCATTAGTGGAGAAAAATATTGTATATTTGCTAGGCCCAACATGAGGATTCAGTCGCTCATCCCACACAGCATCAAAGACATGAACATCGCCCCAGTGTTTCCCGGGGTTCTTGTAGACTAGAACTTTACCACAAATCCGTCCATCACCCCTGCATTTGAAACTAGTCAAGGTTATGAAGATATAGTTAATAAGGGTATGGATAATAAGACAGACATTGTGAAGTTCGTAACCATTTAATTTGATTGAAAAAAAACAAGGAGAATTGGCCATTGAGGTGAGCAAACGTACATAGCAATGGCAACTTGATTCCTCTTAAGGATCCTCTCTTTTGTTGGATCACAAGTCCCCATCAAGTAACGACTTTGGGGAAGAGGTACACAACCTCGACGAAGGTTTTTTAGCTTGTCTAGTGTGATCCTCCGAAGATTATTCTGCATATGAACATGAATCAACGGAATGCCTGCAATGAGCATTCTCAATGTCTGGTCGCGAATGCCGTACTCAGCAGTGCTCCCTCTCACTTCTGCAAAGAGCAAATGAGCGCTTAGTTTGATACAGTTTGAAAGTCATCTAATGCTACATGAAGTCCAAAACATGTCTGGAATAGAATGAAAGACTGCACCCTTGATTGCGGCATTCCGATTGGTGAATAAAGCCTGAATGTTGTCCATGGTTGTCTTCAAAAGATTCAGAAAGAAAGTAGGCGGCACTCTGCCTAGTGACAGAAGAACGATCAAATCTTGAGACAGTTTTGCTTCATGTGGTTCGCGGCTGACAAAAAAGCAAAATCACACAGAAGAAGTCAATTGGTGACTGACTAAGCTCAATACTATTGAGGCTGAGACAATGCAACGAGCCCTAAAAGACCAAGGATCCATGCCAATCAAATTCAACGATTCATTTAGTTATTTTATTAAAAATTAAATTTAGAAGTCCCAAAATTTTATATCAATAGAATCAATGAATGATGAACTTTGCACAATTAGATCAAAAACTTTCCTAAATTTAGCAACAAAAAATTCCCATATGACCTACTCAAAACTACTGAATAACATATGAGGCCCAATTGGGGTTTTCTTGGTCCTATAGAGTTCAGAGAAGATTTGAAGACCTACCAAGTGTTCAACACCTCCAAGGCATTAACCGACCGGAAGTTTTTCAAAATGATACTACGATCCACCTTCACCATCGATCGCCGATAATGGATCCGCTTCTTATCCAGCTGTAACCATAAAGATCAGCAACACCAACTTAACAAAACCAATTTGAGTCCCAACATAAAGGACAACTTGCTTCAATCCGATACTTACCTTGTGATTCACTAAGACGGTCCCCTTGATTGCCATGCCTTCCCAGAACATGCGAATCTGCACCAACGTGGGGTAGCCCTATGGAGAAAAAAACATCAATTTTCATAAGAATAATCCGTATCGTCATTAACACATAAAATAAGCTCATAAAATAACTGTACATCTAAAGCAATCAAAATGTGCACCTCTTTATTGTCTATGTTCCCTTTGAACACAGAAGTGGGTAACATCCGTGCCACTTCAGGTGAAATTTCCCCTGTTCCATCTGTGTGCGACATTTGCTTCCCTGAGTCATCCAAAGTCTGCACTTGCAAACCAGCACAGTTGCCTTCACCGTGTAAACAGAACAAACGCAAAAGACAAACTAGATGCCTCTGAAAGCCCATGCAAAAGGGGAAAACAAACCACCTAAAGGAACCTGAAACTACTCTAAAGATATAGAACCTTTGAAAGTGTCAAGCCTAGCACTTGTGAGGCATTATAAATCGAAAGAACAAGAGAAAGGTTGCAATACAATTATATAAAGAGCCTCAAGATTTACAAACCTTGCAATAGATATCATCAATCTCTTTGATCTCGTCCATCGTTCGTAAATCGATGTCTGCTGTCGTGGATTTTGACAAGGCCAACTGCGATCTGTTGCAAAAAGAGTAGCTCTTTCAAATTACTAACGTCTCGAACTACTGGACCTGAGTATTACTGACACAGAAGTGTTGGTGGACACAAAATAACTGTTCAATCGACAAGATTGAAGATCAGTACGAGTGTCGGTATCGAGTCAACTCACCTAGAGGAATATTTGAAAATAGACGAAGCGGTGTTAATGTGCATAATATGGCATCTTGCTGCATGTATATGCACAAAGTACTTGTAATAGGGATCGTCAAGGTCCACATCTGCCAGTGATTCTGTGCAAATGAAGAAGCACCTTATTGCTCTCTGGTAATCCACATCTGGCAAATGTCACAATGGCTCACACAATTAGAATAAACTTTTCAATTTCTAACTTAAAAAGTTCAAATTCATAAAAATCCTTGAGATAATAGTGAAAGACTAAGCATCAACACAGTCTGTCTCCACAACTTTCTGGAGGTCAAGCAACAAGATATCACCGCTGGCCTTCAGAAAACGACACAAGGAAACACATCAATTTTGGAAAGTCAAATACAAATCGCTTCAGTGACATTCTGATCGCTCCAGGATCCAAAGAAATTTCCTTTCGTGTAAATATATTAGACATCATCACTGCACTCCATCTCGCTATTGGGTTGGAACATAGAAATGAAATTACGCACACCTTTGGACTCGTTCTTCTTTTGAAAATCTTCCTTTCCAGAATTTTTAAAAGCTGCTCGATCAGATCGCACCACATAGCTCACATCGGTCAATTCATGGAGATTCACACTAGAATTTGTATCAATTCATATCGAAAAATAATGTATCCTTATACACTAGAATTTGTATCATGGAAATTGTCTAAAGATGAGCTACCTGTCCAGAGATAACTACGAATTCAAAAAGACCATAGAGGACATTTAAAAGTTAAAGTTAAAGTACTTACTCCATAAGCGATAGCGCCGAAGACCAACAATTATACCGTTTTGAGCAATCATCGGTGCATCATCCGGCATTTCATTAATAAAGACGGGCATGATCCTATCTTCTCCAAACGTGCGGTGCAACAAGGTTTGGGCAGATTTCGGCTGCACAATCTGTCAAATTCAATGCAACACTTTCAAAATACAACTGATCTGGCATAATTAATTAATAGTAGAAAGTAAAAACTTGACCCTAAACTAGAGGCTCTAATGACAACAACAAAAACAGGAACTAGGAGAATGATTGGTACCTTAATAATATAAGAACCAGATTTATCAACATGGCACTCGTATGAAACCCTTTGGTCCTTCAACCATGACTTCTGAATACACCGTAACATTTACTTGGGTTTAGAAATAAGTAGAAAGCAGTAAAGAAATCCACATTTAATCCAACTTGATCTCAATGCAGGGAGACATCATCTTGGAAAGTTAGGATGCAAACCTTGATGTGTGAAACTCGATCATTTTGAACACCCTTGCTTATAGCAATTTCATGGTTCAAAAAACTTTCAATTTCTTCTAAAGGTATTTGATGGAGAGTGCGTATTTGATCCATGGTAAGTGCACTCTCCGGTTGTGATTGCCATCTGCACAATGTATACAAACAAAAATAAACAGAGGAAAAATCATTGGAGTTGACAAGAGGGGCACTATGTAGAGAATCAATCCAACAATACAAGCCAACAACAGAACATCAAAACTTACGGAAAATTATCTCCAACACATACCTTTGACAACAGCTCAGCACCACAATGAACTTGTTGAACTCTAGCTTCCCCAGTGCAACTTGTTGTTCCGTGACCGTCTCCCAAGGCCACAAAAAAAAATTCTCCAGCTTGTCAGGCAGCAAGTAGCCCCAGTCTTTGTCAAATCGGTTCAGACTGTGAAGCTTCTGGATTTGAATCGTTTTCAGATCCATTACACCCGTGGAGGAAGACGCTTCAAATCCACCACGAAGTCTTCCTGCAAAGAGCGGAAGGATTGAAAAAATAAGTTCGCTCATCAACGTGGCGAGTCCAGCTGAATAAAATGCATGCCTAGAAGCACCAGATTGTTGGCTCCACCAACAGGTATGGACGAAAATGAAATCTGCACTAATTGGAGCAAAACAGGCGATTACAGTAGTTTTACAAAGTCATAGACAGTCTAGTCAGAGAGCGCAACCAGAAAATTAATGAGAGCAAATGAACCTCTAGTCTTCAACAAAACGAGACAGTAAAACCAAACTAATTATTACAATTTTCGTCTTGAAACAATGGATGATCCTACTGGAAAAATCAGCCTTGAAATTGAAAGCTCCAAATTAACAAATTATTCAAGCAGGGATGAAAACCCTACCAGTTTTCTGCAACCGATCTTCTTCAGGAGCAATAACCTCATTGTCCAGCGTCAACTGTCGGGATCGAGAAACAACCTCTCCCAAACACTCGTCTTGTATCCCAGGAACAGAATAGTTCTTACTCCAACGTGACGATCGCTTCATCCTCGAATTCCTCCGCGGATGCCACGAAGTTGTCGACGCCGCACTGTCGCTCCCGTTCGGCCCGTAATAACGAACGTTAAAGCCTGCTCGCTCCGCGACACAGTTCGTCGAGGGATCAATCTCGCTGTCGCTCTCTGTCGTCGTGCCATGGAAATTGTCGAGCTCATCCGCCCCCGGCTCAGCTGAATGCCACGAAGATTCGGAGTCGGACGAAGAGCGACACGACGATCCTGAGCAATTCTCCTCGCCCCTCTCATCTCGACCAACCCCTAACACTCCAAGGACCTTCTTGAACATTGCGAAAATCGATTCTCACAGACTGATCGAGCACATGACAACAATCGCAGTGTCAATTCTCAAAGGAATTGCGCCATTTGCAGGAAAACGCATCAAATCCTAAACCCTGCGGAGCTTCCTCTGGCGTTTAAACTCACTGCCCTTGAGGCCTTGACTCTCTTCTGACAGCTGCGACAACAAGACAGGAAACGAATGAAAGATGGAGATGGGAAGTTTCATCCGCTGTCGTGCCGACAGACCAGATTCTACTTCCCGCCTGTTGAACGAATTTGAATTCCAGAACCCACGCGTGCGTTATTGACACTCTGAACACAATTACCGACCAGTGTTTCATTTTTTTTATTTTTTTATTTTTGGAAACAAACCAGTGTTTCGTTTTCATTTTCGGCACAGTGAGTTGACAATGATTTCAGTAAATAAGTTCAGCAACAGTTAGTTTGCCATGTTTCAAATGATACAAGGTAGTCTGCTCTTAAAGTGACCATTTAAGACATGATTGTCTTTTCAGGAAAACTAAACTTTTTTAAATGATTTTCAGCAAACTTCTTTAGGATGACAAATGAAATTGGCATCTAACCCAAGTCATTTTATATTTTTTGGACCTTCTTGGAATTAGTTATGAATTTTTGAAGTTGAAAGACAATGGGCTCTAAAAGCGACCACCTCCTGAAATGTACTTTGTTGGTACACTATAGAAAGCAAAATTTACCTTTACATCATGTTCGCTTATAGAACATATTACCTTAGTAGATGGAAGGACGAAAGGTGATGTCCAATTTTGATGTATTATAGATGTAAGGTAGAATCATCTCAAATTCTTAATAATTTTGTTGTTCAATATAGAGCTTTTTCATATTTTGAAACACAAATTAATTTAATTAGTGTGAGACTTTGAATAGAGTAAGATTTTTCACACTAATTTGGATTAATGTGGTTGAATTAGAATCAACATTGGGATGAATTTTAGATGAAAGATGGGTGACAATCACACTACATTGTGAACTACCGATTGTATTAATTTATTTTAAAATCTATCAATTTTTCATCAAATAATTCTCTTTACAAATCTACATAGTTCTATTACAATTAATGCTAATTAGTGTTGTAACTATAGGGCACACTAATTAAATCAATTTGAATTCTCAATTTATTATATGCACTTGTTGGTGAACAAAAAAAAGCCTTATATTATTAAACTAGTAGAAATGGTTCATAGCAATGATTGGGTAGAGGTTTAATATTTTGAAATCATTATGTTTTTCTTTGCAAGAAAAATGAGACTAACATGCTATACTTGGTTCACTACTTTTTTCAACAAAAGAAATACTAAGCAACAACAACAATTTTAATACATATAGGTTACATCATTAATCCCAAAAGGACCAAGTAACCATTCAATGTACATAAAAAGTCTTAGGTAGTTGTGTACAATTTTAGACAATTTTACCGGGATGTTCAAAAAATTTGGCCCAAAATATTAATAAGTTACCCCTTAGTGGGAATATGATTTTTTCCTAATTATACACCTAAATATTAAATTATGCTATCCAAAATTTTTGTGCAACTTTAGATAGAATGACTAAATTCCTTCTCTACTTTTGAAATTTGGTAGGTATATAACTCACATGATAGGGGATGCAATTGTCTCAGAAATTCAAATGTAGTGCAAAAATCTCAGAGTCAAAGTTTGTTGACATGATCATTAAAAGGAAACAAAAACTCTTTATTCTAATGCAAATGTAATAATCTTTTAATATGTGAGGTAAAAATTTCTATAACTTTTTCCTCACATTTCTATAGTACCAATAGTCTAGTGACAAATTTTTATGGTTGAATTATATATATAATTTATTTTCTTATTGCCCTATAATTCTATAAAGTGGTAGTCTTTTACAATTTCCATTGAAAATATACCTCAATCCTTTAAGGCTTAATGCAACAATCATGTTGTATCAAAGCATTGATACATGCTCTAATGATGTTTCTTTTGACATTTGTTACTTATTGTCAAGGGAATGAAACCATCAATAACATTTAATTAGTTGAGTATTTAATCATTTGTTACTTTTGGATCCCTACATTAGAGGAGATTCACTTGGTTTGGAGGGTTGTGAGTTCCTCAGGATTCTCAACTTGTTGAAATTCACGGCAACTGTTGCTTGGTGTGGTAGAACAACTACCATGACATTTTTAAATAATTTTTTTTCAACATTTTTCATTTTGGCATTCTTTAATTGCAAGGGGGGGGGACTACAAGAGAACATACCTTGAAACAGCCCTCCCCCCCTAAACTTTTGACAATTTTGGATATCCCTTTGTAACCTTCCATTCTTCCAACTCTAATCTACATAAAGACCTCCCATGATGGAATATGAAGGAAAAAAACTTGCAAGGTACAAATTATTATAATAAAAATATTTTGCCATCAAAGGACAAAATTCAGTATCCATCCAAATTTTAGATGAAATGCTATGAAATGTTGTAAGAAGTCTTCATTGGAGGAAGATTGTTTTCATAAGAATTTCTTTGAGTGCTTACGTTTAGTAATAATTATCTAGAAAACAATCTTCATCCTATACCTTCTCTTTAAGGTATCCATATCTTACATACACTAAATAGTAAATGAGGTTGCTTGAATAATTAGGTTGCGTCACTCCAAGATCGTTACTTTACAAGTCAACAAAATCAACAAATATTTCTATAGATATTTTCATTTATACACATGGAAGTTCATGAGTCCCAATTACAACAACACGATATCTAATTTAAAAGTAGTGCATTCTTGTACAATAACAATAAATATTCATATAGTGTCAAATGTCAAGAAATTAGTGTGGGGGGAATCTGAGATGAAATAGTAAATTTAGGTTGTCTTAATAATTACATTGCCTATCCCATAAAAATTACTTTGTGACTCACCTTTTATCCACAAGGACATAACATTGTTGACCAATTTGGAAGGATCTTTTTTGCCTCTACAAGAAGTAGGAGCCTTTAGTTTGCGACAACTTCTAAGCTAGTCAATATCTTTTTTTGCAACTTTCCATTTATCCAATGATACTAGCTTTGCAACTTCTCATCTATCCAATGATTCTTTGCAAATTATAGCTAAGTTCACTCCTAGGCATACAAGGAGACATTATCCCTCTTCAAAAGGGACAATGGCTTAGGTTGTTTAACCCCTAAAGGACCAATTAGCACTTTTGGCAACATAGCAATTATAGGCAACTTACTATGAATGAAATTTTCACATAATATGTGCCCAAAAAATAGCTTTAAGGTACAACAACTTTCATAACTTTTGACTATATAGTTAAAAAGTTATTGTATGATATGTAATTTTCATTGCTTCATAGATAGCTAATTTTTTTCCTTGAAAATCATTTTTTTAAGAAATAAAAATTTATGAACTGGTTTTGTAGATTTGTGTGTGTGTGTATGTGTGTATATGAAAAACTTTGAATCATTCCGTTTTCATCAACGAAATGACAGTTATGTGGAGTTGTAATTTTTGGGTAGTTATGGAATCTCTACACTATGATAAACTTTGAAGTCTTTTATTTAATTCAATTTTCAATATTTTTGAAAAAAAAATTATATAAGGTATAGATTTTTTATTAAAACATTACAAACATTGGGATTGGCATTTTCAACTCCATAAATACAATTTAGTATTTTGGATCATTCCCTATTTCTTTCTAATTTCTATTTTTATCCTATATAATTTCAAGCATATAGCCAACTAGTCTTGAATAATGAATTCAAAGAAGCACCACCATTTTGAACATTTTTTCATAAAAATATGACCTTGAGAAGTGCACCTGCCTAGTTTTTTTACAAGGCCAAAAAAGGATTTTTGTCAATTCAAATGCTAACATCTTACAATCTACATGGTATAAATTTCTGAAATTTTTTCTACATCTTCTCGTATCAAAGTACTACAAGAACCTATGGTTATATGTGTTTAAAAAAAAAAAAAATTCTAATTTTGAATACTTGAACTAGAAATAGCAATTTGGGAGTGTTTTTGGTGAAAACATAGTATAGAATCTATAGGAGTTAACTTTGTTATGAAGGTGCATGCAACTCTTTGAACTAGTGCATCAACCTATCCGACACACATAGTTCTAAGGTTACTACATATAAAATCACACAAATAAGCTATGTGGCATAACCAATGTCCTTGAGAAAATGAACAACAAATTTTATGCATTGCTAAAGGATAATGAATCAAAATGCAAGTAGTTCCATAATTTTTGGATGCATTGTGAATTAGTTACAAATTTTCAAAGATGCAAGGTATAATCTGCTAAAAGTGTCATGTAGGTGATGCTAAACTAAATTTGATGCATGTCAAAAATTGACACCAGAAAGAAGTTAAAATAGAAAGTGCACCTAAAATCGACCACTTGTAAGATTGCCACCTTCATAGTACTATTAATAAAGTTGCACAGTAGTCAAAATTCACTTTACATTTGTCCATGTCATGCACACTATTTTGATTATCCTCCATGTTTATTTTCCCTTCCAAAATAGGGGTTGATTTTGTGTAGTGGTTCATTTTAGGCATAATTACTATAGAATGATGAAAACTACTGCATCCTTGTACAATAACAATAAGTATTTATATATAGTTAAAAATATCAAGAAACTAATGAGGGATAAGACTATTTAGTGTAGTTCATTTTCTTTTCAGCAGAGGTTGGAAGAAAGCATCCATCAACAAAAGGGGATAAAATTTGGACATAATATTTCTAAATAAATTAATCTACAAACGCAGGTACAACCATTTTTTAGTTGGTGAATGATAAAGAATCTAGTTGTGTAGGACAGAAGTACAACTATTCATCCTCCAAATTTTGTGGAAAAAGAGAAGGTGTTCTACAATAGCTCAACTTCCAACCATTGCTTTTTCATTTTTCTAAAAATGCATATGATATCAAAACAGATGATTTCCACAAAAGCCCCCACTCACCATTTATTTGAGGGTTAGAATTTAACCATAAAATATCCCCCAAACTACGGGCGACTTTGACAACTATATTACTATACACAGTGTGCGATACGATGCACTTTGCTCAATTAAAGGAGACGCACCTATTTCCACTCTGTACCCAATTCCATCTCCCATGTATCAATGGAGTAGATTCTAGAAAGCAAATGTGCACCATTGGCACACGAGGCACAAATTCTTAAAGAGACAAGTGTGGGTTTGTCTACCGTCAAACACCTCCATTGATCGCCTTGCTGGGCATCCTGCAAAGCTTCGTGTGGAAGGCTCCCGTTGCTTTCCATTCACGGAGAAAGATTGGGGGCAGCCAGGCCGTTATCCAACACAATCCTTCTCCTCCTCAGTTCTCCGTGCATGGATTCCATGGAATGTGGTTTCCTTTCGATTCCTTCCTGCATGAAGCTTGAAAACGGAAGCTGTCAGTGCGGCACTGCATCGGCTTGTGAATCCCAAGACGTGACGGTCTGACAACACAGCATCAGGCAGCAAAGTCAAGGTCACGGAATGAGTGAGGTCGACCCCACAAACATGATTCCCTCCAAGTCTCCACACTGGCAGCGCTGACAACGCTATTACTGTTCAGTACGATGCGCCGGGCTTTGCACAATTAACGTCGAGCTCCTCATTGATCGGCGGGCACTCCGCAAAGCTTCCTGTCGAAGGCTCCCGTAAGTCCCGTTTCCATGCACGGATCGGAGAAGGATTTGGGATTTCGGACAGCCAGGCCGTTATCCAACACAATCCTTCAGTTCAGTTCTCCGTGCATTGTGGAATGGGAATTGGGTTTCCTTTCATTTTGGCTTTCCTTTTAGAACTAAACTTAGAATTATATTATCATTTGAAAAAGGAACCTGTCAGTGCAGCCTTCAGTTCCTGTAGTCGTGGGAATTCGGTATGACAGCACGACCCATCAGGACCTTAACCCTTAAATGACGAGGCTGACAGTTTTTGTCCGATGGATGACAGAGAATCTTTGTATGTAGGACGAACGTGCAACTATTCAGCTTCCCAATTTTGTGTGAAAAGGGAAATTTAATCTTCAATAGTTTGTCTTCCAATGAATACTTTTGCATTATTTTAATTCAACAATTCACACGGTGACAAAATAGATGATTTCCATGGTGACCCACCCGGCATTCAAGAGTCAAAGGCATGGAAGGAGTGAAGACAATTGACCCCACAAACATGATTCTCTTGTCCGTCTCAAACCCGTGCAAACAATACCAAGCATTTTAAAAAAAATTCTCTCTACGTTAAGGTAGGTGCACCCAAACATGCCACTGATCTTAAACCACCATCTATACTATGTGTATATCTCCAAAAGTCAATTTAGTACCTACATGGAGGAAATGCTTTTAAAACCAAACTTTGTTCCTTCATAACTTTTGTGTATAATATCCAAATGCCACATTCTCTAGTGTGTTGGAACCTCTTTTCACTTGCCAACAAAAACATATGAAAATTTGACCAATCTAATAATAGCAAATAGGCTCAATAGCAAAAAGTGGCAGTTTGGGGAGTATTTACCTTAATTGGAGAATTTTTGGATGTGCTTCTAATGATAGTAATCATAAGTTTATATTTTACATTAAATAAATTTTGAATTGGATTTGAGGACATTCTTAAAAAGTTGTTGATCAAGGCCCAAAATAGCCCATGGATGACATTACCAAATAAATGGTATTAGTTGTTTTTGACACGGCTAAAGCGTCGTTCAAATTGTTGAGTCATTATTAAAAAGAGTGTTGGAAGGAGTATGGTTGGAAGTGTCTTTTGTATCCATGTTGAAAAAAATTTGTCAAAATTGACAAATTAGAAAACTAATGTTCAATAGTTATTGGACCAAACTTCAAACAACAATGTAATTTTGAATTTGAATTTTGGGACCTTTTTTCAATTTCTAATTGGAATAGTGGATCTAAACTTGATTAGATTCACTTTGGGAGTTTGCCTCTAATAAATCGAAAAAGTTGATGAAAATTATTGCATCCTTGTACCAAAAGGAAATATTTATACAATGTCAAGTGCCAAGAAATTACTGAGGAACAACCTAATTTTACTATTTGATGTATCGATGTATCAATAGAGTTCATTTTCTTTTTAGTGGTGGACATTGGAAGAAAGCATCCACTAGAGAAGTCAAATTTTGACAAAATATTAATCCTATAAGAATGGTTGCTCTTCGAAGAAATCATCATTTTCTAATACCGTGGGAATAACCCTGAAACACCTGGGCCTATGGCCAATGGTTTCATATGGCATTGTCCTCACTTAGTTTGTTGCTACTTTGTATGTAGATGTGTATGGAAATTTTTATTTTTATTTTTTTAGAGATGAAGCTACATGTTTTCTATACTTCATAAAAATTTTAAATTTTTTTGAGAATTTTTCTGTTTATGCAAATTTTTGAAGAAAAAGTGAAAAAAAATAATATCAAATAAAAAATTATCTCAAAAAATATGAAAATTTCACAATGTGTGTACATTATAGTGAAAAACATCATGGTGTAAATTCAGTTTCCGTGTCATTATATAATTCTCATTTAATTCTCATTAAAAATACAATTGAAGTTCAAATTACAATAAAATATTCAATTTTACGAATTTAAAAAAAATTCAAATTGGAGTAGAAACTAGAGTAGAAGACCTTCATTTCATTAGTTGGACTCAAACTCAAAAAAAGTCATTTTCAAGGAGAAATTTTAGATTTACTCAATTTTCCAAAATACACTGAAATGGCAAATTTTGCCATCCGTTTTTTTTCATTACTTCTCAATTATATGGAAATAAACATCAAATAGATCCAAAACTCCATTGGACACTCTTTGTAACTCAACATACAAGGTCATTAAAAAAAAAGAATGGATGAAAAATCTATTGTTGAGATCTTCTTATGACCACTTGAAATCATCCAGAAGCCACAAAATGGCTCCCTAGGTGTTCCAGGGTTAAAAAAATGGAAAAGTATTAATTGGAAGTCAAACTACTATAGAAGATGATCCCTTTTCACAATAAAATTCCAAGAATGAATGGTTGCACTTTTGTCTTATTTAGGGGCATTGATTAGACACTTAGTATCTGCGGCAACATTAGAGGGTTAATCCTTGAACATTGAATTGGTCTTTGGGGAAATCATTTATTTTGCTACTATGTACATTTTGGGATTAAAAAAATGAAAGAATATTTGTTGGAAGTCAAGCTATTGTAGAAGACCTTCCCTTTTTCCCACCAAATTTGGAAGATGAATAGTTGCACTTATGTCCTATATAACAAGATTCTTTGTCATTCAATGACTAAAAAATGGCCATGGTGTCCTTACCGGGTTAACCCTCTAAGGTTGCTGCAGACACTAAGTGTTCAATGGTAGACAAAGAGTTCTTCTATATAAGACAAAAGTGCAACTATTCACCCCAGTGAAAAAGGGACATCTTCTACGGTAGTTTGACTTTCAATAAATATTTTTCCATTTTTTTGAAGTGATTGATTCCCACAGTATAAGAAAATGATGATTTCAGCGGAGACCAGCCCGTCTTCACAAAATTAACTTGGAACACCTCAATATTGAATCGTCGTGCATCACTGAGCCAACTGAAGCTTCCCTCCGAAGACTCCAGTTTTCTATTCGCTGCTGGACTGCAGGACAGCTTGGCCGTTATCCCAAATCCAAAGCCTTCTCCTTCTCCGTGGTAAAGGCATCTGCAATCGTCCCTGCACACCCCAATGGCGTCCCTTTCTAGGAAGGAAGGGGCGTCATTTCAGAACTTAAGTGCCAGTGATTCCATACATGGCTTAACAGTGTTGGTCAACAATTAATAAGCTCTGTCTACTATGTGCACATTTCAGTTCTGAAATGACGCCCCTTCTTAGAAAGGGACGCCATTGGGGTGCAGGGACGGTTTCAGATGCCTCTACCTTATCATTTCATAAATGGAGCCTAGCCTGTCTGTGGCTTTCACTCTTCCTGCAGCATTCCTGGATTTGCTGCTCTTTTGTGAATTCCAAGATACGGTCCGACAATCAAAACAATCACAAGTTCTACTTTTACACCAAACGGAAGATTGATAAAAGGAAGGGCCAACAAGGTAATGTAGTTAAATCCTCCATTTGAAGTGGGCCCAGTAGCTTGGATTTACCCCGGGGAAAAAGTTGAATATTTTTAGTTCCTTCAAAAATTTTTTTTGGCAAATTTTGAATTCATATTTGCAATTAAAGACCCCAATTTGCCTAGGAAAGGTTTAGAACATACCTTAGATATAGTTCAGAACAAGGTTTTTTATTTTTTATTTTTACCTCTGGAGAATCTCAAAATTACCTTGATGGCCCTACTTTGAATGGAGGATTTAATGTCATGTATAGTTAGATAGCCTAGTCCTAGAATGTTGTTGAGATCAAAAGTAGTTGTTGGATGACGCTTCAATAAAAAATAAAATTGTTTTAGACACTTTTCTCAATAGGTTTTCGACACTTTTCACAACAAGTTTTTGACTTTGAAGTGTTCAAAAAATTGTTGAAAAAATGTCAAAAGGAATGTTGACAAAAGTATCTTTTGTGGTTGTGTTCATATGTTTATTTTTGTCAAAATTGAAAAAATTATAAAATGAGAATTCAATAGTTATTAAATCAAAGTTCAAATAAAAATAATCTACTTTATCTTTCATTTTTATTTTTTTAAATTCAAAATTTTCAATTGCAATAGAATATAGACTTGATGATAAAAGATTCATTTTGATAGATAGTTTGTTTCAAAACAATTTATTTTTTGGCTTAAATTTTGATAAGGAGAAAGAAAAAAATTGAAAAATTCGCAACATGGATATCCATGGATTCACCATTCTTTCCATATTTAAGTCCTTTGAAAATCATTCAAGTGGATACAAAACGTCCTCTTGTTGTGTCAAAGCTAAGTTGTAGAGAAGCTTTGACTTTACTGATTAGCCTCAATCTTACATAGAAATGGTGAACATTACTTTACATTTCTAGAAATACTAAATGATGAATTTTATTGGTAAAGTGTCTTAAATTTTTTATAACTGAGAGCGATTGTAACAACAATTGTTTTTACCTTCTCAAGAAATAAGACAATTCAAAAATATAGAATTGAAGTACAATGATACCAAATTTTGAATTATGTTAAATATGTATTTCTAATTCAAACCCAATAATTTATTAAAGCAAAAAATACATTTTTCCAATATGCTAGAGAGTAAAAATCATATATTTGGTCAAATATTAATATGTATGTATTATAGAAACAAAATTATGATACATCAAAATTTTGTTTTCGCATTGTTGTTGTCGTATCATATCAAAATACCTATAATCTAAATAAATGTACTATTTATTCAATGCCCTTATTAAAAAACTTATTGAATTCAAAAAGATTGCATTGAAAAAATAGGGTTGGTTGCTAAATAAAAATAAAAATAAATTGTATTAACCCCTAAATGCTTGAGGGCACCAAAATTTGGTGTTAACAAAACCTTGAAGTTAAATAAAACCTTATAAAGTCACAAATTTTAGTAGTTTATAGTTTTTAAGAATTATTTTTGAAGTATAGTTTTAGCATCAAAAAAACAATTTTGAAAATGAATGATTATGATTTTTCTATTTAAGATTTTGTACAAGTGTGTACTTTGCAAACCTTGATTTTTTAATGTTGAAGGCTCTTGGAAATGAGCCCCATATCATACCTTAGAACTTAGAAGAAAAATCACATTAAAAATTCATTTAAAAAGAATGTGGAGTAGATTGAGAAAAGTTGTAAATTGATTAGACTTATGTAGGTTTTTCTTTTTAACCTCTATAGGACCAACATACATTTTTTGGCTACATAGCAATTTTGATAGGTATGTATCTAGAGATTTTGTACCTAAATTTTATTAGAAGGTGGAGATGAAGAATTTCGTTCATAAGCACAAAATTTCATAACATTTGGAAATATAAGTCCAAATTTATAGCTTGCTATATTTTTTTTGTAAATGGGAAATCTAGGCACATTAAAAAGAATCCATTTTTTCCAAAAACAAAAATTTGAAATTGATTTTTTAGAATAATATATATGTGGAAAGATTTGAATCATTTCATTTTGATCAATGAATAAAAAGTTTTGAGGATTTTTTGTTTGTGGGTAGTTATAGATTCTCTATTCTAAAATAAACTTTGAAGTCCCTTATCTTCTTCAATTTTCAATATTTTGGAAAAAAAAATAGGATGTATATTATTTATTACAACATTGCAACCATGGGGATTGACATTTTTCAATTCAAATTTCAATTTTTAACAATTTAGTATTTTGAATCATTTTTTTACTACTGTCCACTTATCATTTTTTTTTCTATATGTTGTACAATTCCAAATGATCCAAACCTTTTCAAAATAGGAGACCAATATGTCTAAGAAAAAGAATGAAAAGAAGCACCACCATTTTGAACATTTTTCATAGAATAATAAGCTTGTCAAATGTAGCTGCCCTGCTTTTTACAAGGCCCCAAAAATGATTTTAGTGAATTTGAATGCTCATATCTTGCAATCTACTCACTGGAATTTTTTTGAATTTTATACCACATGTTCTCAATTTAACATATTGCAAATCTTACAATTACATGTGTCAAAAAAATTTAATACTTCTCCCCCAAATGGTAATTTTTTGGTGTTTTAGGTGAAAATATAGTCATAAAATTTTAGGGGTGAAGAATTTTCAAATTCCATTCAAATCAATGATATCTACACTACTTTTTTTTCCCTCTTTTTCTTAAATGTTATATTTGCTAGAAAAATGAAAAAATGAAAAAAAATTACATGATTCCATATTTGTGTATAGAATGGTGAAGCACATATTAACCAAGGATATGGTCATCACAAACTATATACAATTGAATGGCAACAAAAATATTTTTTTGCCAAAAGATACATCAATATACAATAATCATGGTTGAACTTACCAAGGATAATAAATGTCCTATGAATGACTTTTTTAATTATTGTAGGAGCAACATCACAAAGGCACCTAAGGTACAGGCACCTGAAAGCATCCTTGTACCCAATGGCATCCTTTTTTAGGAAGGGGAGTCATTTCAAAATATAAATGTAGAAATACTAAACAAAGCTTATTAATTGTTACCCGACATGATAAGCCATGTATGAATCACCTAGATTTATGTTTTAGAATGACTTCCTATCCTAGAACGGGCCGCCATTGTACAAGTACTCCTTCGGTTCCTTCTATTTTAGCCTATCTATCCAAAAATCTAACCATTTTGGGATTCACTACCTTAGTAATATGCCTTGTCCTTCTAAGCTTAATGCTTAAAGGACACTTTGGCTGTTTTTTGGCCAATGAATGACATCAAATTCTTCTATGTAAGAAAGAACAATGCAACTATTCATCTTTTAAATTTGGTGTGAATTGAAAAGGGGAGGTCTTGTATTATAGTTTGACTTCCAACGAGTTTTATTTTATTTATTTTTAAACTAATGATTTATATAGTACCAAAAGCAATCAAATTACTACAATGACAAGCCCATTCTATAAAGGTTAAATGACTACAAGTAAATTTACCTCAAAAAGAAGTGGTAGCCCACTAAACTACAAACACAAATAGTATATAATCAAAGTACTCATCATACCACTAAGTGGACGGTTAACCACTAAAGTTCCTTGATTATGTTTCACCAAAAAAGCTCCAAAACTGCCATTTCTTGTCTAAATTTCAGATTTTAGAAAAGAAACATTTTTGAACACATATAGCCATAGGATCTTGTATTACACTAGTTTAGAAATATGTAGAAAAAATTTCAGAAATTTCTACCTTGTAAATTGCAAGATATTAGCATTTGAAGTGACAAAAATCATTTTTTTGTTCCTACAAAAAATCGGGCAGTTGCACTTCATAAGGTTTCATTTTTATAAAAAAAATGTTCAAAGTGGTGGTGCTTCTTTGGATTCATTTTTCAAAGTATGATGGCCACATGCTTCAAAATTTTCAGATCATTTGAATTTGTATGACATATAAGAAAAAAATAGTAAGTAAAAAGATATAGAGAATGATTCAAAATACTAAATTGTTAACAATTTATTTATGGAATTGAAAAATGTCAATCTAAATGGTTTTAATTTTGTAATAAACAATCTTCACTTAATGTTTTCATTTTTTTTTCAAAAATATTGAAAATTGAGTAAGATAAAGGACTTCAAAGTTTATTTTAGAATATAGAATTTGTAATTGCTTGCAAACAAAAGATTCTATTAACTTTTGACCCTTTAATCAAAATAGAATGATTCAAAGTTTTCCACATATATATAACTCTAGGAAACCAATTTCAAATTTTTGTTTCTAAAAATAGTGATTTTTTCTTATCTACCTAAACTAATCATTTACAAAAAAAATAACATACTAGACATTTTAATAACTTTTGACTCATATTCAACACCTTCTATTAAAACTTGGGCCCAAAACATGGAAATCTTTAGTCACACGTACTTGCCCAAAAATTTCAATGTTGCCTAAAAAAACACAACTTGGTCCTTTAGGGGTTAAGAAAAAGACAATAATCACTTGTCAAAACAATGTTGATATACGATATAACTTTTTTTTTCTAGTTTTTTATGAAGTATTTGAGTGGTAGTATAAAATGTTATGGTGGTGCTCCAAATTTCAACATTCATATTGGGTAGAAAATATCACATTAGCATTGTTAACCCAATGTTAAAACACTCATGTAAAATGGAAGAAGATATGATTAACTAGCCTACTTTAGACTTCTAAAAATAATTATTAATATTATAGAAATCTCAAAATATTTAGATTAGAAGATAAAGTATATTAGAAAAAAAGGACTATAAACAATCATATGTATAAAAATACTAATATACAAAAGTTATTAATTTCTGGAAATGACAAATTATATTGAGTCCTGTATTTTTGGAGCGATTTCAAGAATTAATTAAGATAAGAAAAACAAAAAGTATTGGATATAATAATGCAAAATCTTAAATTATATACTTCAGAATACAAGATTATCAAATTAAATATGAGGAAAAATATATTAATTCAGAAGTTATTAATTTCACAAATTACCATTTTTATACCAAAGGAAATAATAGAAGACTACTTGGGAGTTTTAGTTAGATAGCAATTACTACATACTAGGCTACTTTCTAGGAAAGAATGGTTGAGGAAAAAGTAGTTTTCGGTTAGGAAGTTGTTAATGGAAATAGGTATATAGTCTAATACCATGGGCCAATAGGAAAAACACACCCTATCACCGGGGTCCGGGGAAGACTATATAAAGGGACAATTTTCTCATTCAAGGGGGGAATAAAAGGAAAAAAGAACTTGAAGGCTTACAACAAAATAAAAGACAATAAAAGACATTCCAACAACAACTAAAGATCGATTCTCCCAAAGATAAAAGACTCAAAGATTAAAGGTTCCACAGACCAAAGAGCAAAGACTCAAAGACATGAAAGACTCGAAGACAAGATATATTTATCCAACCAATGATACAAAAGACCAAGCGACATAAAGAGAAGAACAAAAGACAAAGACACAACTCTATACAAAATCCATGCTGAATTGAATTTCTACATACAAAGTAGAGATAGTACTTAGGATGACATTGGCACTATTGGAAATTGTAAAGGAAATAATTTCATCTTAATACAAGGAATTTACATTGAAGAGGAAAACGTGTTTCCAAGCATATATCACATATCTGTAATTATGTTTCCATCCATGATTTGATGATTTCATCCAAGATGTTTTTTAATTTGAAGTTTCCTAGTGAAAAACTTCTTGGT
The DNA here is from genome assembly GCA_963969395.1 of Pseudoscleropodium purum. Taxonomy (NCBI): domain Eukaryota; kingdom Viridiplantae; phylum Streptophyta; class Bryopsida; order Hypnales; family Brachytheciaceae; genus Pseudoscleropodium; species Pseudoscleropodium purum. The sequence continues at coordinate 2,032,331 of OZ017802.1, forward strand.
TTGTCATCATTTTTTAGCCCCTTTTTTTCTAGGACAATCTAGCACTTTAAGTCCCCCTAGTAGCCCTAGTAAAGTACCCACCAACAAGTTTACGTTCACAACAATCATTCTGCAAAAACAAGGCACATATCTCCAATTTCAAATTGCTCAAAAATGATCCAAATCACAAACCACAAAGTGTGTTGGAGAGATGATGAAATCTACTTTATTAATATATTGGGCGTTTACAAAAAAAACTTACAGATTTATATGTAAATATAGCATTTTTTGACAAACTATCTATCATTTAGTGCTACCACCATTAGCTTTGATTATAGCCTTCATACGGTGGATATGAAGCATGCTAGCAAGGAGAACTTCAATCATCTCTAAAGACACCTCTTCCCATGCCTTTTGAATGGTGTTGATTAATTCTTCTTTGTTTTGTGGTAGCTCTTCCTTTTGGATAGTATCTTTCACAATCTTTCATAGGTTTAGCTATCCAAGACCATTTGAATTGACAATTGGAGCATGAGCACTTACAAATTTGAGTGAATTCTTTTCTTCTAGTTGATCTTATGCCCACCAAAATCCTAAAGAAGTAATGAATCCTTCCAATTTTACTATTTGTGCAAAGTTGCAAGCTCAAAAAACAAAACCACTAGAATTGCAACTATTCACCAAGAACACTCACACAATGTATCCACAAGCTACCACATTGCTTGAACAAAGTACATTTTTTGTTGAAAGGTTGCTAGAGATCCATATGTGAAGCTCAAACTCACAAAAATCTGAAGTGTGTTGGCTCAAGAAGGAAGGATGTTTTCTTCATGTGTAGGAGCTACAAACACAACTTGGAGTGCAATTAATGCAATCTGATTTTCCTTAGACACATGACTCAAATTTGCATACTAATGACACCTAGAATGTAATTAAATTAACTTGTTTCTAAACAAACATGTGGCAGTTTTGTGAAGTTTGGAGTTGTAAATTGGGAGATATGATTTTTCAAAGTTGCACTTTTTTTTCATTTGCACTTGGAGTTCGAAAATTTGAACGTAAACTTGTTGGTGGGTACTGTACACAGTAAATTACTAACTTCTTCCTGGTTGTAGGGACAAGCACCACTTGAGAAGAATTCTATTGTGAGAATTCTTGAAAACATCTAATTATTGTTTTGCTTTGGGACAATCAACACATGGGATGGGTAAGCTTAGTACAAAAGAAATTCTTGTAAAATTCTTAACATTGACTAACTGGGAATAATCAATTTTAATTAAGGATGCACATCAGCCTGCCTAAACCATGATGCATAGGATAGCAACATCTTAACTCTGGAAGGACAGGATGCTAAGGGGCGCTTCTCGCATGGGCCGACCAAGTTGAGAGGCCATGGGAGTTCATAGTCAAACTTTGGGTGAGAGTCCAAAGAAATGGGCAATAAATGGGCAATTCGATGAACTCTCGACCAAAGTTTGGGTTGTCACAAAATGGCGACTGAAACTTTGGTCGAGAGTCCATCATGAGGCCATTGCCAAGTAGGAGTTTGGGCTTTCATATAGACACTTTGGAGGGTGATGGACTTTGGATTGTGCCACCTTGTGTGAAAGGTCGAGAGGCCAAAGTCGGGGTTTTCTGAAATTTGATTGGTGGAGGTTGATGGACTCTCAACCTTGGGCCCATGTGTGAAGCAGCCCTAAACCTATCGCGGGATTTTTACCCTTGGAAAAATTGACAGGAACTTTATTTACTTTTCTCACATGAAAAAAATTGCAAATTTTAAATTCATACTTGCAATCAGAGGCTTCAAATGAGTTAGAAATGTTGGTGTAGAAAATAGGATTAACTTCTAAAGTCCCATTGTCCCCTTGAGGGACAAATCAAATTTCAGGTAGGTTCTTGTGACCTCAATTTTTGGTGAATTGTTTTGAAACTTCCCTGTAAGATAGAAAAACTAATTATCTATATGGGAATATAATTATTATTTCAATTGGTGCCCAGTAGGAAAAGTTATATCACAAAAAGCTTGAAACTGAATTTGGCGGGTAAAACAAAAAAGATCACAAAAATCAAAATATATAAAAAAAAAATTCCCTGAAATTTTTTATTTTTGTCTACATGTGAAGCTTTGATTCATTCTATTTGGACTAATAATGAGAAAGTTAAGGACAATCTTGTTTTTCGGGCAATTTCAACATCTTCTTGAAAAAATAACTTGTAGGATTCATTTCTGAATACAATTTTCACAATTTTCCACAATTTCTTTTTCAAAAATGTTGTGTTTGCTTGCTAAAACAATCTCACCATTGGGATTATCATCTTTCAATCCTATCTTAAAGTTACCAACAATTTAGTTTTTTTTCTAATCTTGAACCTACTTCTACTTAGCATTTTTTGAAAGAATGATAATCAAGTGTTCTTTTTTTGAATTTTTTCCCCTAACTTTCAACTCAATTCTTCAACATAATTTTTTTGTAATTCAAAGTCTATAGTGCAAAAAAAATCCACAATTGGCGGTCAAAGTCATTTGAAATTGCAGGCTAGTGTTCACAAAAACTTTCTTTTTCAATTTTGAATGCTAATATCTTCCAATTGAAACGGTCAAACTTCATGAAATTTTTACTATATAAGCTAAGACAAGTGAAGTATAGGATCCTATGGTTAGATTCTAAAATTTTTTGTTTTTTGTTTTTTTGGGTGAACACAACAAAAATGTCAGTTTTGAGCGGTTTTTGATAGAAAAATGGCCTTGGGACTTTAGGGGTTAAGATGTCACAAAATAGGGGGCTTTTTTTTCTTACATTTAACCCATATAATTACATTTCACCTTGCTAGTCCTATTTCGTGTGATAAGTTTTAGTGTGTTGCCCAAAAGATGGGCTAGTGACCACGGAAATTATTCCTTTTGGTATTACATGAATCATTGGTTAAAAGAATAGAATCCAAAAGCATTCATTGGAAGTTGAACTATTGTATAAGACCTCTTTTTTCCACATACACTAAATTCTAAGGATGATTAGTTGCACTTTTGTCCTACATAGAAGGATATTTTTATCAATCATCAATCAAAGAATGGCCACAATGTCCTTTGAGGGTTAACCCCTAAATGCCCAAGTCTTTTCAAGTGTGTTTTGACTATGAGAAAAGAGCATGGGTACCTAGTTAACCTTAACAAAGCAAAAAAATAAATTTCTTCAAAATCTAACCATTCAAATGTTTAATGATAAAAAGAAACAGAACAAAGAACTAGAGGGCAAGTCCCTAATGAATTATTTTTAGCTTTTCAACAATTCAATGAGAAAGTACCCAGTAGCTAAAACACAACGTCAAGCTCCAACTCCCAACCAATCACTAAGTCCATCTAAGGAGAAAATTATGTCAAAATCCATGTCACCAATATAAGGTAAAACAACCCATCATGGTCAGAATTTTGGGTTTGCACACATGCCATGGCTGAATTTTTTCAAATTTTTTCCCACATGAAGATAAGTGTGAGAGATAGTGAGGACATTTGAAATTATATTTTTTGGACCAAGTATGAATTAGTTCTGAATTTTTGAAGTGATCAGCCCATAGGGGGCTGTAGGCTACCTCATGACTAACAAAATCTGAATCTAATATGGTCATCTTCCTATCCAATGCAGTCACAACATTTTCAAACATGAAAGACCTAAAAAATCAGTTTTGACAAAGAATTTTCCACTGAAAGTTGGAAGTACCTATTGAGGTCACTAATTACTCCATAACTACCATGTAAGGCATTGATTGTGGTCTGAAAAACCACAATGGGGTCATCAGGTGTCCATCATGGGCCATTTGACTGCCATGGGGTCTTTTACCATAGTGACAATCAAACAATAATTGATGGGTCAACCCAATGTTATGTGAAGGCATCCATCTTTGGGAGAGCCAAATCCCATCGCATTTGCTTATATGATCGCTCCCTCCGCACATTGGTTTGGAGTGAGATGTTGTCAAACTTATTAAGGAAGTTGCCTTCCTTGTCAGGATAGAAAGCACACCTCCTTACAATGTTTCATAAATTTGCATATAATTTTTCTTTGGAATTCGAGGTGATATGAATAAATAGAAATTGTGTTAGCACACTAAAATGTATTTTCAAAAAAATTAATTTCACATGAAAAGCATCAATTCATTAAACAATCTACCTTGCAATTGTTGAAATGCAATTTTTTTTATAAGTATAAATTGCAAATAACTCCAAATCAGCACTTGCATGTTTAAATTTTCAATGGTAAAAATCATGAAAACACTTTACTCTTTCCCTTGGAACCATTTTAAAAGCAAAAGGATAAATATAAGTTTTCAAATCTCAAATCAAGTGAAATTAGCAAATTTTGCTCAAAGTTGGATAATGAAGTAAAATTAGGAAGCTTCAGTCTTCCACTAATGGACATATACGGCTTTGAAAACCTCTCAAAAATCACATGTTTACCTTTTTTTTAGTGAAAAATGAAAGTTAATTCTAAAAATCGTCCAAATTCTTTTTTGAAATGGTTAAACAAATTTAACTGCCCATCCCAAAATGAGCTTGAAATTTTAGATTGACCATATATGATCAATTGGACATTTAGGGGTTAAAATTCTATACATATATAATCTTTGGAACCAATGTTTGAAGGAAAAACACAAGTTCATCTATTATTAGCTAATGGAATTGGGAAAAATGTGGTTGCAATTTGAAACATTAGAAAAACCTCTGGTGAAAACATCTATTAAATTTCTATTTGGAGTAGAAAATAGAAAAACAACAAATAGATTTGGTCATTGAAAAAATGGTTCAACATGGGAATTGGAAGAAAGGAGATAGTAAAACTTAAAAGAAAAATCCTAAATGCTATCTAAAACTTTTTAGAACTATAGCATAGTATACTACTATACTAGATACATCAGATAGGTACTTCAATCAAACTCATGTACAATTGATGTCTTAGGCCGTATTGCATCAAGAATGTATGATTATACACACAAGCCTACATGAAACCTAAAAACTTCTAAACTTCCTTGGGTTATTGTAAGCTTAGTTTGCAATGTGTAGTATTGTGGTGTACAAGTTATAGTGCCAATGAGCATATGTTGTAAGGCTGAGCTGAGAAGTTCTACAAAATTGTGGATTATATTGAATAGTGCTTTGCTATGGAGAATATAGAATTTTAGTGCCAAAATTCAAAAACCTTGGTGTACACTTTAGTAATATCCGTGAACCACTTCAATGAGAACAATGATTGACAAGGTTTGTCAAGAGAGATGATAATATTTTGAGTGACTTATTCCTCGCTTTTATCTTGTCTTTTGTAGTATGATTTGGTTTATGAAAAGGATAACAATTGGTCTTTGGTTGTAGACACTTGGTGTGCACATCTAATTGACTATTTGTTTGTTTGGAATGTATGGGCATATGTGAGGTTAAGACCTTCAAGCTCTATGTTAAGCATTTTACAAGGAATCTAGATATTTGCCTTTTTAAAGTTTGCTCGTTTTTGTTGCTACATTAGGCATTAAGCACATGGCATGGACTTTATTTTTTCTTTTTTTTCATAGACAGTACTCATCTTGTTATTCAAAAGAAAAAGAAAATAATCTTGCCTTCACATGACGTGAACTCTATTCTTGCTTTTTATTTCTAGAGAAAGTACTCATCTTGTTATTAGGAAGACAAAGTACAATGATCTTGCCTTCCCACTTAGCTTTAGCATGTGCTAAATAGAGCACATGATAATGGAGATTATAACATGTGTTTTTTCATTTAAAAAAAATTCTTTGAGGAAGGATTTTGTGCAAAAGAAATTTCCAACAAATTATGCTGCATGCCTAAACTTGTTAAGAATTTTTTAGAAAGTCGCCATCTTGACAAAGTCATGATTCAATCTTCTCTCTAATATGAAGCAAACTGATATGTCAACTTTTTACAATACCAATGGGGGTGGGTCTAAATTGATGAATAACATGCAATAAAATACTGAAGTTATTGTGACCCACAAAAGAACATTGACAATTTTTTGAGTGATTATGGAAACCAATCAGAAACAGTAGAGTATACATGGGCAGTTGAACTTTGAAATTCTTTCACTTCCAAACTGCAATTGCTTTTGCTTCAAGTTTTTTTAGGACTGCAGCATGCACATGATACTTCAACATTCATACACTCGTTGGATTATGCCCACACATTTTCAAAGTGTCGCAGATAGAGAAACTGAACATAGACTCAATTTTTGGAGTCACTGCATAATCTTCAAATCAGTCACTTTTCTGAGACAGTTACATACTCATTATTTGAAGTCACTGTACTAGTGTTTTATAACATTGAACTGTCAAGAGCCGACAATCGTAGCTAGGTAGACACATGAATTTGAAGGACGACTCTTCAAACAAAATTCAATCAGAGTTCATCTTCAAACTAGATGATGGTAACAGTTGGGAGTAGCATTTACACGCAGAGACGAACAAATCACATGAAGCATGTCGCAAGTAGACAAAATCATGGTGTAGAAGATGCTTAGAAAAGTAAGTTAGAAAATAGGTACCAAACTCATTTATTGATATAAGGAACACATTAACAATAATTTATCCTTGCCCAGCTTTTCCTGCAAAGTTTCTCAGACATTGTTTGATTGTCTGCATTTGAACACGCACATCACTCAGTATACAGCAATCTTCGATACAATATAGATCGAGCTGGACGGAAAAGTAGATGATCAAAATTATCACTTAAAAAAAATTTGACTAATCGATGTCAATAAATATTATTACACTTGAGAAACTCAGTCCAGATCAAAACTGTTGAACTGAAGGACGTGCAGCAAAGTGACAAAAATTGATTAGGTACACAAGTTGTGGAATCTTCGGTGCTCGGTTAGTTGAGCCATTATCAGATAACTACGAAAGAAAATGGAAACTTTTGAAGAAAGGATGATATCTGACCTGGAGTTCATCATGCAAGATGTTGAAGGTCTTCTGCATACGTTTGAATTCCTGAATACCAAGAAAATACCAGACTACGATTAGGGGAAAACATACCTCAGTCACACCGCACAAACCTTAGTTGGACTAATGCAAAATGGAAACTCGTGTTCAATACGAGCTACTTTAAAACAAGGATCAAAGCCTTGGAACACCCCAAATTACAAGCTCACCTTCCTAATGGCGTGAAATTCCCTCCGCACTCTAGAACTGATCTGTTGCAGTTTATCAGGGTGGCTAGTTGCCTGCAACATCTCTCGCTTCAAGGAATGAAAATTCCCTCTGCAATTGAACGTTACATTCAGCGAATTAAGGTCAGCACATTTGACACTGAAAGTCATGAAGCCGAGGAAAGCTAGGTAAGGCAGGCAAAGACAGGACATAGAACACTTGTGACACATCTGTACAGTACAGTACAGTATTTCATTTCACTAGGTGAGAACCTGCCGTCTCACTTTTGAGCGATAGTTGATCATTTCATGTTCAAAATAGTTGCACGTAAATTCCCAGGAAGACGTTTTACAAGACAGTCTCTTGATCTGTGATAATAAGCCAGATAAAAATCAAATTTCAGCAACAAGTCACAAACACCAATACATGAGAATCAGTCACGCATTTGGGACAAAAAACTCACCCGTTTTTATCAAGGTCAGTGTAGAGGCGAGTATAGACGTTGTACTTGATTTGATATTCCTTCTTATATGATTCAGCCCTGCAAACATATTAAATGAGAACTAGTAAGATTCATTGGTTCGCGAAACTTATCGAATCCATTATCTTACTTCATAAAAATCAATAAATAAAACTAAATCAGATCTCAGGGTAAGTAGCACCTACATTTAAATGCAATGAACGGCGAAACAGAAAACAACATCTGAGAAAGCGAATATTACTGAAGGTAACGAGAGTATATGACGTTCTTAAATAGTTCAATTTGTAAAGCTTCACTGACATTTAAAGAGTAACTACTTACTCTTCAGGAGATCGGATGGGCCCTCGCAAATCTGGAGCATCCTTCTCATACTTAGCAAAATATGACTTCCCAGAAACTTCTTCCGGACTTGATGACGGCTTCAGACGTTTGCCGTTGCTCAGTCTTGGGTCAGATTGAAGATTATCATTCTTCTTTTCACCTCCGGGACCAAGCAAACCAGCACTGACCTTACCTTTCCAATCGCGACCTCTTGGCGGTTCCATGGCTTGCTTAGCAGAAGATTTCAGGGTTTTACCCAATAGTCTCTGTTTGTGGTCATTTGCTCCACCAGGTCCTTTTGCACTAGGACCTGCTAAATTAGTCGAACCTTCTAAAGAACCTGCCCTGTCTGCCTCAGAATTCTGAGGCTTATGAACATTAGGACTGACTTGTTTTCTCTCTGTCGGCTTTGCAGCACCCAGGTCTGCGACGCCGCGGTTAATAGATGATGAAGCAGCAACAGAAACAATAGTGGATTTCTTGTACACTCTCGGACGTTCACTGCTGCCATCATCCAGTTGCCGTTTAACACCCCGGGATTCCACTGGCCTCTCAAAGGTTTCATTAGAAGCTCTACCATTTCGACTTGAGCCACCCTCTTGCCTCTCCTCTGCTTGGCTAGAAGACAAAGGTTTGGTCAGACCAGAAACGGCACGATTACTCTCCCTGGCAACAACTTGATCAAATCTCTGTGGCTCTTTCTGAGCAGCCTGGACCAGCTTTTGGGCATTTGAAGTTACAGGTGAAGGTTTTCTTGTATCACCAGCGGCCTTCGCAGGAGAACGATTTCTCAAATCTCCAACTGCGTTTACAGGAGATGGCTTTCTCAAATCACCAGCAGCAACTCCTGGAGACGGTTTTCTGAAATCTGCAACTGGCCTAATAGGAGAAATCCTCTTACTGAAGTCCCCGGCTCCCTTTCCAGGAGAAGGATTTCTCAGCTCTCTGTTTTGAGATTTGTTCAAAGTCAGTCTAGAAACAGCCGCTGCATCTACACTCCTAAATTTCCCCTTAATATCCAACTGCTCTATACCAGATGTACTTTCTCTCCACTCACCAGACTCTCTATCTTGACACTGTCCAATTTTTTTCTCATTTTCTCTGCTCAAACGAACAGGTAAGGACGCTTTCAGACCTTCCGACCCAGTCAACTCCTTTCTAAACCTGTTAAAAATTACATCACTATCATTTCCTAGCTTCGTCCCGTCCAGATCTCTTGTTGACTTCCCCCACGAGTCAGGATCGTTCATTGATTCATTTCTCCGAGCAGCGTCCAATTCATTCTTGGCTCTCCGGATGTGCTTGAGCTGCTTGCTGGTCGGCACACTGGCCTCTGTTTCCCTACCTTGTGATCGTCCAAGATTTCCAGGCTTTCCGAGCAATCCCGGCCCATCTGAATTCTGTCGCCAAGGTCCATCAACAAGAGGCCTGGAGGCACTGGGTAATACCTCAGCTTCAGTCTCCCTACCTGGAAACCCTGACCCTTCACCGTCTCTAGATCCTCTGGCACCAGACGCCGGAGTTGCATCTACGCGCAAAGACTGAGAAGCATCAACATGCTTGGTGATGCGATTGACCTCCGCCAACTTAGCAGGTCTGGGCCCCTCCACAAGCATATCCACAAGTTCCTCGCTTTCAGTTTTAACCTCCATGGAATTGGACTTCCGAACTTCGGAATTAGCCCTTCTTCTCGCAGTATGTTCCGTCGCTAATCGAGGAATATTATCTGCTGTATCTTTCTTCAATGCAGGAGAACCTGACAAGGATTGAGTACCAGTTTCTACTCTTGAAGGGGAGGAACTCTGTGCAAGAGAATTCCTAGAAATTGGCTTAATATTGGTCTCTGAGGAAGGAGACCCCTTCGCTCGAACTCTAGATCTGATCTTTGGAGAGTTTTTCTTCGCAATCATCCGATTATTAGCCACGCTATTCATAGATCCTTTCAAAGTACTGTCTTTCGGTTTTCCTAACTCTGTACGGTTTCTCATAACAGTATCCTTCTGAGCCCCAGATTCACCGGTCTCGGTTAGTTCTTCAATTGACAGTACAGAACTGTTTCCTCTTGCACCAGATTTCTGTAATAATTCTCTGTTGTCTTCTACAGCAGGTGCACTTACAACCTCTCTTCTTCTCTCTTCCATTCGCTGTTCAGGGACAACTGGAGACACAGAGCCCGTGATCTGTGGTGAGTCGCCACCACCTACAGATACTACATCTACCTCCAAGTCATCAATGTCCAGATTTTCCACCACCTGATCGACCACAGGGTGAACTGCTGCATTGTCACCTCCAATGTCGGTCTCTTCTGATTCCCGTGTCTGAAACTCCTCAGAAGGTTTCAACTTAGCACGTTTTGCTTCTTTCGACTGATGAGATGCCTGTGTCATGATGATAACAGGTGAATAAGAGGCAACTAGTTTACTTGAACAGATGCATTCGGCAGGCATTTGGTAAAATGGTCATCCAGAACACAGTACAGCCATGAAATCCATGCACTGATGTCAAAATTGCATACTGGACAGACAAAAAAAGAAACGCAAACTTCATCAGGCTCGAGAAACTTTTAAATACCCACCAAACATGATACAGCTGATTCGTCTGAAATATGTCAACGAAAAACCAATGCAATGAGACAAGACCATGACAAAATGCCAAGATGACAGATGCAAAGCAATCTCAGGTCATGAAATTTAAACAATTTATCATTAATATCTTAACTTCGGACGGATATCACTATCTTTATTCAGAATCGGTAACTTTTTAAGTTTTTTACCTTTCTTTTGTCATTCGCTCTATGTTTCTGATGCGGTGGATCTCCACCCTCGTCATCGCTCACTATCTCGACATCTTCATCCATGTTCTCGTCGTCACTGTCACTGCTGCTCCCGTCACTGTCACTGTCACTCCCATTTCCACTGTCACAACCAGTAATAATAACTTTCATCAGTAACTCCAGAAATCTACATCAACTGAAGATGATGGAAGAAAAGGCACTCAGTGCTACTAATATAGAAGTACAAAGAGAAGAAACGACAAAGAGAAGATGCAATCAAGAGGTCGTCTTATAGATGAGAAATTGTTCACCTAGTCCCACTGCGACTATCACCACTATCCGAACTTTCCGAATCACTATCACTGGAGCCGCTGGAGCTGCTACTTTCGCTACCACCACTATTTGCCTTCTCCTTCGATGAGGTTGGAACAGACTCAGCTGCTCCATTCAAATTTTCAAATTCAGTGTCACCATTCATATCTGGACGACCTCCACCTTCAATTATTTCTATCCCTCCACTTTCATCACCACCATCGCTGATTTTCTCTGTTTCAACCACTACATCAACCTTCTTAAGTTTGCCTTCAATTTTTTGAGGATAGGAATCTGTAGTTGGTCTAACATGATCTGGCTGAGAATGAGGCTGGGACTTCTGATAACTCTCACTAGCTTTCCGTATTGCACGACTAACAGCATTTTCATTGCTCTTCTGAACAATTGATGGGACTTTTCCGGTCACCGAGGAATTTAAGGAACTGAGCTTGTCTCCAAGTGAACCAGATTCGTTAAGGCGAGCACCACCAGATACTTCATCATGAATTATGCTTTCGACAGTCATATCAGGCAGCGCTGGAGAGTCAACGAGTGGTGGAGATTCAACATCTGCATTCTCAGGGGAGCTGGCGACACAGCAGAAAGACATGTAATCCTGAGTCTCAGTCAGATGCAGGTGCAGTGCACGACTAAAAACCCTTTCACATCCAATCAATTAATGATTCAACATGAAAATCATGAGTAGGTCATTCCCAGCATGGTGCCGAAAATTCACATTTGCAAATAAAGAATCTTAAAGTACATAAAAAGTGAAATGATGTCTTCAGTATCGACTCACCTTCCACTGTTTGGTGAGGGTTTTGCAAATGCCACTCCCTCCTTCAAAATATATTTTCCCGGTGCATGATATGATGCAATCTACAAACAATCAGCTTAAGTTGAATCAGATCACAATGCAACTACAAATAATAAGACATGAACCGAGACAGGAATCGAATTCCAACATGCTAGCAAATAACACACTCAGCTCAAAACATACAATGGCATGCATAAGGAACCCCTAATTTTTACTGATGGGATTGAAATCTCACTATAAAGACGGTAGATTATACTTACAGCTCTAATCGCCTTCTCAATAGTTTTTTTCTCAGGTTTGACATGGAGCATTGAATCTCCAAGACATTTCTCCACCGCCTAAAGAAGAACCCATAGAATCAGAGATCTCGAACTTCTGAGAGCAGTCATATAGATATAAAAAATCTTGTGCAAATCAGAACCAAACGAGAGTTAAGAAAAACTGTAGACTTACCTTGAGCGTCATACCTTTCGGATTCTCTGTAAGCAATGTAATGAGGCAATTCCGCAGCTCAGTTGGACCCACTAAGACACCTAGTTTGGTAGGGCCAACAACATCTGGTGTGGCCGCTGTAGGACTTGATGTGCTATCCATCTGAACAGAAGACATGCTGGGAGTAGCACCCTCTTCTGCAACTGGCTTCCCATTAGGAAATGTCGGTGGAAGAGAAGCTACTTTCCCAGGCTGAGGAAGCTCCGGAGAAGCCACTGACGCTGCTTTAGCAGACTTTGCACTTGCGATAGCTGCTGCTGTAGACATCATTGGCTTCCGCACTGGAACGGGTGCAACAGCAGGAACAGGACTACGAACTGTGAGCAATATCCACAAAGCAAGAGATTGGTATCAATAGGTTGAAATTCAAGACGATTTACAAGATCTGAGACAACATATGAGCTCACAAAAGAGCACACTTCAAGAGATGCTCTTAAACCAGTTTTTTAGGAGTAACTTTGTTGTTCAGTTGATATCATTGGACCTGAAGCATAACATGCGTGCTTACACATACTATGACGACAAGAACTAATAGCCGAGTATGACATAGAGGTGATTAATCGGAAGTGACTTCAAAAAATCAACACCATTTTTGACTAGCATAAACAGTCATCTAAAGGAAGACAAAAAAAGATTTCTAAAAACGATCACGACTAACGACGTAGTTACGGACTCATGTTCAAACTAACACACCTGGTAAATGAAAAGGGAGTTGTTGACAAAAACAATATCTACTGTCCGTGAGTAAACAATTTACAGATGAATCCTTCTCAGGTAACGACCCTAACCCCAAAATGTTACAGATTAACCAGGTCTAGCAAACACAGTTGTTTGACACAACGAGCCATGGAACTCCCTTATCTGCAAGTCCACAAATGCACTTGAATCAGAACGTGACTCCATGGTTCACAACGTTTCAAAGTCAGAAGTTCAAAAGTCAGAATTTACCAAGGCTGTTTGGCTTGCACTTCTTCTTAGGCGGCTGAACCTTTGTCTTCATGAGCGGCCTCCTACCAACGGCTGCTCAAAACCATGAAACCTTATTAGATACAACAATTCATAGCAACACTTCTACAAAAATGACAATTTCTACCGGCAAATAAAAAATGATAATAGGATGCTGAGTTCCAATAATTAAGATTTAAAAAAAGGGAAACTGGCTATGTAGAAGTGATGAATTAGGTTTATGTGGGACGTTCAGGATCATATAGAAGAACCGAAAATTGAACAGCTCCAGCATCTACATTCAAAATACCACTTAACCCCTTATTGCCTACAGGTTTTAGACAAAACTTAAATGTGCTGATATACAAGGCTTCGACAATTATTTACAAGCTGATATTGAAAACGATGATAGGCACGATGATAGACACATTTGAACTTAAATAAGAAATAATAAGTCGTTGCCAAATGAATGAAGACGCTTTTCACAGTGAAAATTCACGAAGACTACAATTTTGGTTTTAGTAATTAAATCTTATTATGATAGGCTAGTATTCTGAAATTATCAACCTGGTAATAAGCCCATTAAAGTACTTGTTTAATAATATCTTCAAAATATGATAAATTTTTACCAACGAGAAAATTTAGACTAGACATACTTGATAAAATCTCGATTGTTCGATATTTCAGAGAGCATTCATCGCAGTACATACTGATACCCAAGGAAAGTCAACTTCATCCTGCTTCTGAGGATACCAGATGCATCTTTCCAGAATCTTCCTAATAGAAGAAAACGGAAGAGCAGAACATATATTTCCTCCTAGGCACTTAAGGTTAGAAAAGATTCCAAACTTGCTCACCATCCCCAGCAATTGAAGAATTCTGAGTCAGATTCTGCGAATGGGTTGGATCCAAGATAATCGCCCTGCAGGCATCCAAAACAATCTTTAGGTACACCTTAAACCACATTATTTCCAATAACCGATATCTCAAATGCTCTGATCAGTTTCATAAAACAACACATTTGACCCAGTATAACTTTGCTTTCCTCATGTTGCTGCTCATCTTTTTGACAACATTGATGCCAACATTAATCCTTAACAAGTTACCAGGAACTACAGTCCAACAACACATAATCGAAAGCATATATACAACAAATGCGATGCGGAGGAACAGCATTTTCGAATCAGAAATTGGTGCATAAGGAGACAGCAAGATTTTGGGCATTAATTTAGCCTCAGCTTCGCCATATATTTTCATAATAAAGATATAAGAAATTCAGTTCACTGCAGCAATTCCGCACAAGTATCAATCCGGAATAGTAGTTCTCTGGTGAGTCATTCAACTGATAAAATGAGGTCAATAAACCAGGAACTCATTAAACCAGTAAGGACGCCGAGCGTCGAGTACTAGAGGAGGCCGATGAACGACGTTCACGAAAATGTAAGACGAAGAATGCACCTGTTCAGTCAGGACTGCGTCCTTCGAAGATTGACCAACGGGTCAGAGATAGAAGAATACGAGTCTTCACTGACACCAAGGAACAAATGAGAAAGAACAAAGCAGAAGAAAAGCACCACAAAGGTAATATTAATGGTCAATTGTCTGCAAGAGAATTTTACGTCATGTACTTACTTGCGCGACTTTTGCTGTTGTTGAGCCTCCACGGATCGTTTCTTGACACGATCCTTCTCACTTGCATTCAAAGTTCGAAGAACAGAGAGTTTGCGCCACACTGATCCAGCATCCTTAAGTAAACCATTCCCATCTTCCCCGCGGCGTTGCTCCTCCAAAATATCACACAAATTTCCGTCTTCACGAGCTGAATTAAATTGAAATTCCTCATCTCCAATTTTCAAAACCTAATGAAACAGGCCCCATAATATCACAGTGAGAAGAGTTAGCTATGTCCGAAGAAAGACTACAAAATCTGACATGACCCAATGACTAATACTTTACTCTGGAATGTGAAGAACTTAATACACAGAGCCTGAAGATAGTGCAGACAAGTGATATTGAACTTTTCAACCCAGACTAGCGTACTCCAGTGAATTCTCTACTCCATCCCAGACCGATTATGAAATCAAATGCATTTGAATAAAAGCAGCTCGGAGCAGAATTGATTAGTGATCATAAGGCATACACACTAGTAAACGAACTGCAGCGTATTCAAAAGTAAACTAGCCGAACACCCTCACTTCAGGAATCGGTCAGTTCTGAGAGCATATCAATTGCGTGGGGACTGCGACCAGGACATCTCTCTCATTCTCCCTGCGTCCCCTAAAGTTACAATAATGTAGTCAACAATTTAAAGATACAGAACCCGCATACGAAGTCGCGTCTCACTCACTATATGCGACGCGTCATAGCCAGAAAGGCACATCTCTCGGGATTCTTATACAACCTTGTGAAAAAATAAAAACTACTGCGCCGGCGCATTTTGAGATCACCCACTGAATTGTGCGAGGGGGAGAAGAGGGGTCACTGAATCCTAAATTTGAACAAAGGGATAATTACGATCATTCCGTGAATATTGGACAGCCCACCAAGCAGGTCATCTATGACCACGAACTTATTAGCAGAGAAGAAGTTAGCCATCAAAGTGAACTCCAAGAACTACAGGAGTCTGATATGCTGAGGAGAATCGACAAGTTCCCGCTTTCAGGATCGTCGAACCAAATTAAACTAAACTTCATCCTGAACTCCAAATTCCTCCATCAATTCTCGACCAACTCTACCTTCCATCATTATGCCCAAGTTCCATTTCCACTTACATGCCCGGTCGCAGTGCTCCCGAACTTCATCCAGCATGCTGCCCCCTCGCCCTCTGCACGCTTCAAATCGTGAAGAAGCTCCGGCGTGAGGCGAATCGCCATGGCAAACGGCCGAACGGCTCCCATCTCCAACTGCTGCAGCTGGAACTTTTCAGGTCCAGCCCCCCTCCCCCGGGGCCCCAATGGCGGAGGCCCCGGCGTCTCCTTCCTGCCCCGCCCAGGGACCCCGACCCTCCCGAACTTGGAGTTCATGGTTGCTAGGGTTTGGCGCTCGGGGTCCGGCCCGTGCAATCCTTCGCTTAAGTTGGCATGGATTGTACTCCTTTCCAAACCCTAGCGATCACTTCCTTCCTCACGACTGACTTGGTCGCAAACCCCAGCCGTTGCACAGGAACTATACCCGGATCCCGCAGACAGCACAAGTCGGTGGGGTCCAAGAATCGCACGCAAACCACCACCACAAATTTGCAGTGTCGTTGCAGGAGGGTTTATGTCGCGCAATTAGGGTTTCAATTTGGAATTACGCGCAATCGGGGATTAGTACGAGCGAGTTTCATCATCCATCTCGGATTCTTCATCCACAAGAAATCTTTCCGGGGCAAAATTTGCCGCTTGCGTTGTATGTCGGGCCAATGCCGCGCTCATCATCGGATATGACCCCAGAAAGATTTCATCCACAAAAAAGATGATCCAGAAAGATTTCATCCACAAAAATCTTTTGGGGTCAATGCCGCTCATCATTGGATAGTGCCTTGGATAGTGCCCTAGAAAGATTTCATCAAAAAATGGATCCTCAAAGATTTCATCTACAAAAAAGATGATCCAAAAAGATTTCATTCACAAGAAAAATGACTTAGAAAGATTTCTTCCACAAAAAAGATGATCCAAAAAGATTTCATCCACAATAAATCTTTTTGGGCCAATGCCACTCATCACCCATTCATCATCAAATATTGCAGGGAAAAAGAAATATATTTGCCATCTTCATAAAAAAAAAACTTCCACAATATCCTTTTCCTCAAGCATTATCTTATATAAAATGTTTGAGAAAGAGAGCAAAGACAATAATAAATATACATCATATACATGCCAATGATTGGTCACATATGATTTAGAATACTAAATATCAGCATGAACATTCATTGTTAACTAAATGAGAATTGAAGTGAGTTACTTGATAGGATAAATAATACTATAGATACAATAATACTAAATTTCATTATTAGTTTGTGTATATAGGTACTATTGGATCTTATTATCTTGGAAATGTTGAATAAACATAGAGTTGGCTCTCATATACAACAAAAAAATGATCATTTTGTGAGAAAAATTGCAACCTTCTTCAACTTGAGTTCACATAGATTTATAGTTAGTATGAGAAAAAAACACTATTGCCCTTTACTTGACAATTCAATGTGCCTCTTATTTTCTATATTCATTGAATATTTTTTGTTATACTATGTGCCTAATGTGTTGCCTAGTTATTGCAAGTGTTTGTTTATTAGCATGTGCATGTACACTACAAGAGAAAGAAGTGCTTCAAGTGAGTTTTTAAGTATAGTTTAAACATAAGATTTTATGTAATGACCTTTATGGAGATTTTTTAGCAAAATTTTACTAAAAACACGTGTATTTCTAGTTAATTTTTGCTGAAAATCTCCTTAAAGGTCATTACTTAAAATCTTATATCTAGGACTATACTTAAAAACTCACTTAAAAAACCCCTTTCTCTTGTAGTGGTACTACTCTATATTCTTCACTATATATCTTGTTTTGTTGAGTTCAAAAGGTAGGTGGTTAAGACAAAAAGAGTGATTAAGGATCTCCAAATGATATGCATCCCCAATTGAAGCTACAAAGCCTCTAGCATCCAACTAGTTGAAACTTAACCTTGTAGGTTTGAAGGTAGTTTTAGCTACAATAGATAAGAATATTTATTGGAGGAATATTTTTGAGATCATTAGTTTAAGAAGAAATCTAGATGTATGTGTACAATTCTCCAACCTCATATACAATGAAGAGTAGGGAGATGGACATGTCAAGTGTAAAACATGATCAAAATCCATCATCTACATTGAAAAAAATTCATAATGAAAGTAAATATATAGATGTCTTGTCTTGTGATTTATAAAAAAAGTGTCAAATATAAGGTCTTATTAGAGTCACAAACCAAAAAAGGAAAGAATGAGACATTTTGGCTTACAAACATATAGTGGTAATGTTGTAAATAAAAAATAAACACATGCAATTATGGATATTACACCAAGCATTATACATGAAACAACTAGATTTTGGGTATGTGTGTAGAATCTATTATAAAAAATGCCTATAAATTCTTGAATGTAATATTTTTCATTTATCAAAGCATATAACAACAAAGGTATCAATAGTAAGTACTACTTTGTAAGTGAATACATAGGAAAATATCATAAATTCCTACAAAAACTTTGATTATATTCAAAACCCTATTTTGCAAAGATGAAGAGAAGATATTTCTTTGAGCCCTCCTCTTTTGCAAGTGGATGCCAATTAAACATTCTTTAGTAATTGTTACTCCCAGCATGCTCCTCAAATTATTATTTGTTGTACAATACATATGGCTTCTATATTTATTTTCTTTTGTGCTTCTTTTGATATAGTCTATGATGAATTTTTACATGGTCATGTGTAATTTTCTATAACTTCTATATATATTTGATCTATATTCTTTATATTTGACTTTTATAAATAATGCTTTACCAAAAATATAAGAGACCATTTTTTCTAATCAGACTCCACATTCTTTTTGGATTTTCATTTACTTTTGTACCACACAATTTTGCAAGTACTTTTGGATCTTGTGGAATCTAAAGATTATATCACTATTTGGAAATTTGAGACCAAAACAACCAAAAATTGTTGTTCAAATGCACCTATGATGTGCGTCATGTTGTCTTAGTCAAAATGAGGGAAATGCTATTATATGAGCGTAGAATGTAGAGCTTAGAGCATAAAGCTTAGGTTTGGTGAGCCTAGAGTTTGTTTTGGAGGTTATTCTTAAAAACATAGGTACCTTTGAAAAGGTGTAAGTAGATATCATATAACCATTGAAGGTACCCCTTTAACATAAAATACCTTATAGATAATGTTACATATACCTATAACATGGTTATCATACACTTTAAAAAAACAATGTTTTAGGTGACTGACTTTAGGTGACATCCAATGTGATTACCTATGTTTGTATATCAATAATAATGTCCTTTATACCATTGAGGTTTGATTCAATTAATGACCTTGGTCTACCAAATCACTTCCCTCATTCACCATGTGTACCATGGTTGAATTTGCATATATACATATACAATATACAAATTGCTATTTATAAAATCTACTAGATTTCTCTTGATTTGGTCAAAAAAAGTTTTGTAGTGCCTTAAACAACATAATGTAGGTGGTATCATTATAAGAATCTATTGATAAAGTTAAGTCATGACCACTAGTGCCTAAAACAACAAAAAAATGTTGATTTTCTATTGTTTTGGTCATAGTTTTTCTATTAGTGAATCTATTGGTCTTCATTTTGAAACCTTTCGGTATATTATTTCTATTCTAGGAATTAAATAAAATACAATTTAATTACAAACCTACATTCTTTTAAGGATTAACCCCTAATAGGTCTTCAATACATTTATCTCCCACATATAGAAAGTGTTTTGGGATACTAAGATGTATTTGAATGGGATTGAAGTTCAAAATGATTTGAAATCTTCTATGAACACAAAAGTGTTGACATTTTTTGGATGTATGAGAGTTTTTCACATCATGGAAAAAAAACCTTATAGTTGATTGGTGGGAAGTGTATTAGCTTCTAACCTAGTTGCCTTTTAAGCAATATACTCCTAAATTACTATCTTCCAAATTGTCCAAATTTGCTCATACAAGATAAGAGCAACCCCATTAAGTCCTTAATTCCTAAAGCAGCGGTGCTATTTTGTGAGCATGAGCTTGTGAGTGTTGAATAGGGATTATGTAAGCATTGAGCTTAGAAATT
The DNA here is from genome assembly GCA_963969395.1 of Pseudoscleropodium purum. Lineage (NCBI taxonomy): Eukaryota > Viridiplantae > Streptophyta > Bryopsida > Hypnales > Brachytheciaceae > Pseudoscleropodium > Pseudoscleropodium purum. Next base: position 2,052,407 of record OZ017802.1, read on the forward strand.
TAAAAAAACATTAGAAAATTTAATAATATTTTAAAAATAGATTCCATCTAAAATTTTTAATTAAAATTTACTATTTTTAGTACATTTTTGTACCTATTACTATATACCTATTACCGTGGATCTATTACCATAGTTATGTAAAATTCAAATGAAAATTATAATTTTTCGTGTTGTTTAAAATATTAGAAGTATACATTATGAAAATGATGAATTCAATTGATGTGAAAGATGGATGGAGATGGAAATAAGTTTGTACATAAAATTGGTTGATCATTGTTCTATAGCAACATGGATCTTTTTAGAATTGATAAGAGGTTACCAATAATTTTCTCTTGATGCATTGTTGTTGGACTTGATTAGATTTTAGAAAAGAAATTGTTGATGAGAATTATTTTTACATCTAATGATCTGTCATAGTGAATTTTATTTGGTTGATCATCGTCTAGTAACATCATGGATCTTCTTAAGGTCAATAAAAAAGTACCAACACTTCCTTCTTGATTTGCAAGTATGTGGACTCTTTTAGATTTTAGAAGATAAAATTTGGTAATAGGAATTCATTATATGTAGAAAGATTTGAGCTTGCTCCTAATTTTATTTTTATTGATTACTATATTATTATAGCATGGGTCCTCTTGGGGCCAATGGTAGGTACCTATACTTTTGTCTTCATGTGTTGATAATCGAACTTGTTAAGATTTTGGAAGAAAATACTTAGTTGATAGGGATTATTTATATAAAGAATGAACTCAATTATACCAAATTATTGATTAGTTGATCATTGTCCTCTTGTAAGACCTCCCAAGGTCCAATTCTTCCATCTTTGATCACATGGTCATTTGGTTAATCATTCCCCTTTTATTGCTTGGGACCTCTCAGTGCTGAAAAGAGGATTGGGTAAGAGGATTACTAAAAAGAAGATTGGGTACTTGCCATCTTAATGTGTTAATTACTAGACTTTGTGAAATTTTAAGAAAATAATTGGTTAATAATTAGGATTTGTTTGAAATTGAATGAGGTTGTTGAATACCTTTTAGCACCGAGAATAGATACCTAGTTGCAAGGAAGAGATTTTTTTTCCCCCCCTCCTTTTCTTCCTTGTAGATAGGGGTCTCCTCTTGGTGTTGAGAGATACCCATAATAAGAAGAAAGTGATTATAAAAATCAAAATCTCAATGCAACAACCTCAATTGATTTCAAACAAATTTTAATTAATCACCAATTTGTTTTTCTTAAAATTTTGCAAAATTCAATAAGTACCACATCAAGATTGTTTAATGAACCATAGTGATAGGTTCATGGTAATAGGTCCACAATAATAGGTACTAAAATTTACCAAAATTAATAGATTTTGACTAAAATTTTTAGATGGAATCTCTTAAAAATTATATGCTCACAAGCTCACGCTCACACTCACAAAATAACAACCTTGGCCCCTAAGGACCAATATGTTTTTTTTTTGGCTACATAGTAATTTTGGGCAAGTACATGTGATTGGAGAATTCCATATTTCTAGTCCAAATTTTAATAGAAGATGTAAACAAGGAATATCTTTCATATGCAATAAAGTTCATGACATTTGAAAATATGAGCCAAAAGTTATGGTCTAATATATATATTTTTTGTAATTGGGCAATTTGGGTAGATCTTAAAAAATCACTTTTTCCAAAAACTAAAATTTGAAATTGGTTTTCTAAAGTTATACATATTTGAAAAGCTTTTAATCATTCCATTTTGATCAATGAATCAAAAAATTATGAGGATTTTTTTATTTATAGGCAATTATGGATTTTCTATTCTAAAATAAACTTTGAAGTCCTTTATCTTACTCAATTTTCAGTATTTTTGGAAAAAATATATACTCATAGGATGTAGATTGTTTATTAGAACATAGCAACCAATTGGCATTTTTCAATCCCATAATTAAATTCTTAACAATTTAGTATTTTGAATCATTCTCTACTACTATCTACTTATTATTTTTTTCCTATATGTTGTACAATTCCAAATTATCTAAATTTTTTTAAACATGTGGCTGAAGTGTCTAGAAAAAAGAATCCAAAGAAGTAACATCATTTTGGACACATTTTCAAAAAAAGTGAGCTTGTGAAGTGTAGTTGCCTTGTTTTTTACAAGGCAAAAAAATTATTTCAATGAATTTGAATGCTTATATCTTGCCAACTATCTTGTGGAAATTTTAGAAATTCTTACCACATGTTTTTAAGTTAGTATACTACAAGATCCTATGATTATATGTGTCAAAAATAGTTTTTTTTCAAAAAATTGGAACTTGGACTAAAGTAGTAGTTTTTGAGCATTTTTGTTAAAAACATAGGTACAAAACTTTACTGGTTATCACCCAAATTCCCTTCCTATGATTCCATAATCACCTAATTAAGCATTCAAATAGATTAGGGCAATCTCTTATGCCAAAATTTCAATAGAATGCACAAATAAGACCCCAAAGTAGGTCAAAATGGGCCTATCAAATAACTACAACACTCTTTCATTCACATTGATACATAATTTTTTATCATGCAATTGTGCAATCATGCACACCTTTACAAAGTAGTGGCCATTGCTTTCCAATGAACTAGTGTAATAGTCATGAATTTGCACACATTCTATTTTTTTAGGCTTGTATGTATCAAAACCAATTTTCTATGCTTGAATCAAAGCCAACGTATGTGGTAAGCTCCATCTTCCTTGCTTATAAACCTTCCCATCTTTTTGTCCTTGGACATCTTCAAACTCTACCTCATTTTAAAGATTGATTGCCTTTAGATTCCAATTCACATCAATAAATGTCCTTGGAGAGGCCATTTGAAGCTAAACATATTATCATATGATTTAATATTATATTGATTAATGAATAGCATATTAAATTAGATTCACAAAATCTAATATACAAAAATATCATTATTGCATAATGAATAAACAGTTTTTAAAATTAAAGAATCCTTTGTTTAGAATAAGTAGAAAGGAACCAAAGAGCCATTTCAAATAGTAAATTATTAGTAATTAAAAGGTAAGAATAAATATAAAATGATTAAAATAGCCATTTCGAATAATGAAACCAAATAAACAATTCATACGGTTCTTTAGCACAATAGTTCAACAATAGTATAGTAAGAAAATCAATAGTGTCTCACCACCCAAATTCCATCCATTTATATAACCAAAGTATGTATTCCAACATGTGATAAGATCAATTCTTGTGAATTGATTCTTACTAGAAAAATCTTTATATTAATAAACATTCATGAATTTTTTTGGAAAACTAATTATTTTTTAAACCAATTCTCAAAAATAAAAAATAAAACCTCAAAGCTAGAATTGAAGAGAATCAATTGTAGTAACCAAATAATTATTCAAAAAGATTGCATCTAATTATGTACAAAATAAAATTGCACATAGTTATGAAGTCTATATAAATACAAATAGACTATTACAACTAATATTGGTTACATTTAGTTACACAAAGATATTGGTTACAAAATTGTGCAAATCATACAGCTAACAAACTATATAATTGTTCCAAACTATTTAGGTTATGGAATTGACTAACTTGAAATTAATGACACTTTCCATTTCTAATATTTTATACAAACATTAATATTCATAATATAACACAAATATTTATATTCATACACTTATAAATTTTGAAGGTTATGACACTAACTGAACAATATTTTTCAATTTCTATTTTAACAAGATCATTATATTTTGAAATAACAATGGAAAGATGTGTAACAACAAAACAAAGCTAACTAATTAGCATAGAATTGTGACAATATAGCACAACTAACTAATCTACTATAATTTATTAAACCAATCATTAGAGGATTTTGGGGGAGATTGCAAGGGCTATTTCAAGTTGGTGCGCCAAGCACTTCCCCCCTATAGTTCTGGTGAATGGTTGTTTCTAATAATTTTTTTATTTTTTATTTTTTATTTTTTAAATTAAATTAAATCTTGAAATGAAGAAAAAAGTTGAAAAAAAATTCATTTTTTTTTGAAATTTTTTTCTAGATGTGGTAGTCGCTGTGCCACATCAACAAGTTGCCTAAGCCATCTACAAGATAGTTCTCATAGTTTGGAAACTAACAGCCTTCCCAAGGGCGGAAAACTCTTTTGATGCCTACAATTTTATTGATTCAAATTCCAACTAATTCACAAACATTTGAGCCAACAAGGACTACTAAATTAACATTTGTACTAATACAAACTTTGAAGTTCTTCACAACAACACTCTTTAGTTTTAGTGTTAAAAAGCCAGATTGCACTCACTTGCAAACCCTAGCAAACTTCATATAACAAATTGGGAGCCAGAAAGTGCCAACGTTTGCCATCTTGGCGGTTGAATGTGACTCCTTGGGGCCAAATCGGCACCTATTAAGGCTTCAAAATAGGGTTTTGTCGCCAGCATTTTCTCCCTTTGGCGCCCACTTCTATTGGAGTTATCACCACTACATTCCCATTTCGTGCTTAACCTGCTCTGCTTTCAATTAAGGTGTCGCCACTCCCTCCTCCACATTACGTCTTTATTGAATTGTGGATTGCTAGCAAACATTGTTGGTGAATGATGTTTTCGCCATGATTGCTTCTTAATTTCTAGGGTTCGCCTGTCATTGTAGTTGTAATGAAGCACTAATTTTGCAAGGCTCTTTTAGATTGTACGTTTGTGAATTTGTGCTCCACTTCTTGCAATTTCAATGTTGCTCATCAATTGTGGTCCTAGTGGTTTGAGTTGGTAGAAATGGCATCCTTGCACCTTCATGCACATAATATTTTGCACATGCATATTAAATTGTTGTTCTTCCCTTGTTTTTGTCATGGTTGAAGTGTTCATCAACTAGGTTTGGAAACTATGCCACTGTTGTTTGTCTTTGTGTTTGACATTTGCTTTTCCATATGCACACCCTGAAATTTGCTTCGTATACTAACAATTGTGTTTCATGGAGTTTGGAGGACAAGTATTTTAGTCAAGATGCATGCGTAGGTCAATTTGCACTTCTATGCAAATCAAACTATGTAAGAATTTCGGATGTATTTACAAGTGTGATGTGTGATGCTATAGATAGTCTGGACATTGTGTTACTATTGAGGATATTAGCCTAGAACTTTCAAACTACAATGGAGGAGAGCTTAGTGTTGAAGATGGTGGCTTAGGGCTTCGAAGCGACAGAGAGGAGCTTGTTGTTAGCTTAGAAGGTGATACTTTATCATGTTCGTGATGTTTATATCGTATATTTATGTTGAAAGAATTAATAATCAAGTCATTCATAATTCTGTACAAATACTCTAAACTCCAAAATGCTCTTTAGGTCTTGTAATCCTACACTTTTGTCTAGAAAAATTGGGATGGATATTACATTATAGTTTCAAAGTGAATGTGATTTCAATATTTTGTTCTACAGTTTTGTAAAGGGGCTTTATTAGCAATTCGAGGAAAATAGAATTGCATTATCCTCAAAACAATAACAAATCTTGAATTGCAGAGCAAGAATTGGACCTACCCTACATAATCACATGATTGATCTAAGATTGTTGGCTTCGGTATTTGAATTTGGTTTAGCATCCTTTTGCTTCTACTTCCATTGGCTCTCTATTAGTCTATTAATGGCAACAAATTAGTTACAATGGTTACAACCTTTATATCATCGTTTAATATATTCAAAATGATCGTTTCAGGTTTATGACTCAAGAACTCAATTCCAATTAAATTGTCATTTTTGAAATTGGATCAAGTTTAAGTACTTTAAGCATTTTTGCAAGTAGAGTTTGATATTCAAGAGATTTCTATGAAGCTTTGAGGAGATCTTTGGGTAAGAATAGAGTTTTATTCAGATCAAATTGTGTATGAATATGTAAAAATTTCTGATGTGTATACATATGTATATTCCTACAACTTTGCCTATGATTGTTAGCTAGACTTAGTAGAATGTATGGTTGATCACTAAATTCTTGCATATATTTAAGCCATTGCTATACTTTAGCTAATAAGGTAAATCAGCTCTCATGTGAATACTTGTTTGTGTTGTGTAATGGGTTTGTTTGCTCATTTGTAGAGGCTTCTAAACCTTGACATTCCATTTTTGTCCACTTGTACAGTTGTCAATGTCTAATTTTTGTGATGTATGTAACTTGGACGACATGTTTTTGACTTTGGCATCGGAAGGTTGTTGGATTGGATGCAAGTTATTGTATTTCATATTTTTGACTGTAGTTTTGAGAATTGTATTGATTTTGCTAATGGAAACTAACTAAGCTTTGCAATGCCGTATCCTAGTGTCCCAAAAAATATGATGCTACAAAAACATTTGTTTGCCTAATTCTCCGAGGCAACATTTACCCATTTTTCCAATTAAGCTACACAAAAATTTTAAGTTTACTCAAAGTGTGTTTGCTCCAAGAATTGGTTTGCCCAGAAAAATGTAAAACCCACTATGAATTTGCCAAATACTTAATAAAAAATTTCTTAGGATTGCTAGTCTAAAACTCCCCCAAATTAGAAAAAGTTGCCAATTGAACGTAGACAAAGTATTCAATATCGCCTTTTCATCCATTCCTAAAATATGAAAAAAAAAGCCCTGAAGTGAATGCATGTAAATAGCTTGCATAGGGCTGAATAACTTCTTTGATGATTGACAAAATGGAAAAAAGAAGAACATACGAGCTCTAATATAGCCAACTTGTGCATTGAGGGAAAGTCACAAAGATAACCTAATTCTAAAGCCACTTCCATGACCATTGATTGGGGGACTATTTGTCTTCTAGTGGTCACATTGATCACCAATCCAACATGGAAGCTTGCCCTTAGAGACTTCCCTATTATTATTCATATCTTGAAAAATATTAAAAAAAATAATCCTTGATGCCTTTTACCTTATGAAGGATGAAGTTTATGCTACAATAGGAAGTATTAGGGTTGAATTTAGGATAATCCCAAAGTTAGAGGCATCATTTGGTGACTCTTTTCAAAGCAAGGAAAAACTTAGGTTTTCTTCAAATCTAACCTAATGCTTTATAATATCATTTTAAACCCTTGATGACCAAAGTGACCATTTTTTGGTTGTTGTTCCTTTTTTTTTTTGAATTGCTTATTTTCAAATTTTGAGGATTTTTTTCAATCACAACTGTTCAAAAATATGGACTAAGTTATAATCCAATGGGAGTAGTTTCATCAAATTATTATGAATCAAAATTTTCTTGCCTTATAGAACTTTTTAAAAGTTGAATGGTGTAGTGTAGTTAATGACTCATGCTTTGGGGTTCAACTTTGGTATGGACTAAAAAGTTAGCCAACTAGTGAAATTGTTGCCTATCTAAAATAGGACAAATCCATGGAGCTCAAGGAAAAAACAAGTGTGCCCATTCTTGTTTACTCTTTTCATTTCATTGACCTCTATACATAATAAGCTTCATCCAAAATTGCAAAATAACTAGAATGTTGCAAAAATTTATAAGAGCATTCTCAATTTTTTTGTCTTTCACTGAGTACAAAAAGGTTGTCATTTCAAAATATTCTCACTAATATATGCTCCTTCAAAGTACATTACTATGTTTTTCTATTGACCCAAATAAAACTTCAAATTTAAATATCTATTAAATTGGTGCAATCAAATAATCTGAATTTTTTTGCGGTGCTCATCTTCAATGTGAACTTCAAGAAAAATGAGCAAACAAATTGCTCAAGTTCTCAATGATGCTAGTGTGCAAGCATGAAAATGCAAGCATTTGAGCCTTGTGTGTATACATATATATTCTACTTACAATACAAACATCTATAATATAGTTATCTATAATATAGGTATCTATAATATAGTTATCTATAATATAGGTATCTATAATATAGTAATACTATAATTATGGAAGATTTCTATGATATAGACACCTATATCATACTTAGGTATGTAGTCTTCTAAACTCATAGGCTCAGGGTTGACGAATCTCTACGTCCGTCCGAAAAAAGCATCCGTAACCCGGACGTCCGGACGCACAGACGCCGGTGGACGCAACGTCCAGATCGCCGTCGGAAAGCGGACGGGCTGGGCGGGGCGGACGGACGGGGCGGACGCCTAGATCGTGCGGTCCACATCGGTCCGCGTGTTGATCGGACGGTCGTAATCGGGCGGACGGGGCGGATGGGGCAGACGAGCGGACAGGCAGACGGGGGACAGGCAGACGTTGCGTCCGCCGGGACCGCGAATGTCAGCGGACGCTGCGGACACAGCGTCCGCGTCCGGACGTCTCGAACGTCCGGATGTCGTGTCAACCCTGCATAGGCTTACACTCCTAGGTTCACATACTAGCTTTTCTTCAAATTCTTGGTAGTTTTGTTTTCATTTGGAAAATACATCCCTCTTGGATCATTTGAAGTTAAGTGATTTTCTTTTGGAATTGGAATTCATAAAGATTTTGTATCAAAGCAATCTTTTAAATTTTAGAAAGCCAAAAGTCACCCAATGTTGTCTTTTTTTTAGCTAGCAATATATTGCCAAATGAAAAAATCTATATAATTTACAAATTACAAATGCTTGGTTTGCACTAAAATTTTATTTTCTTCTACCTAAAATTTTCATCCACATTGAATGATATTTCATCTCATTCCATGCCTTTCATCTAATTTCAACTAAAAAACAAAACAATATGATTGATTGCCACCATGTTCAAATTGAATTGCAGGAAATCCTCGCACCTTGCCACGTTGAGAAGCGGATTGTGCCTTTACTTATTCTCAGCCCTTCGATTGTCAAATGTCTGCTTCGACAGACAAAGCACTCCAATCATTAGCGCGCAATTGGTGCCGGATTCTTGCTTGAAGGCCAAGATATGTACAATCAAGTCCACTTCATTTACAAATTCTAGACCACAGTCAATTTTCACTGAAAAGTTGAAGAACTTCAAAAAGCCATATCTTGGCCAAAAACAAATGTAATTTTGAGATCGCAAGGCGTGTTGATATCCTACTGAAGAGTAGTTTACAGTCCATATAAATATATACATGTAACATACGTTATCATAGAATGTTTTTGATTCATTGAACCTAGTACCTACCATCTAGTGCTTCCCCCCCTCGCTGAAATGACAGCTTGAATTCGATGAGGCATGTTAGCTATCAAGTTTTGCAATTGCTCAAGATAGACATCCTCCCAAACCACTTTGATGGTTTTGATCATCTCTTTTTTTTTTTTTTTTTTTTGTGGTGGCGTAGCAAATCTTTAATGATCTTCTACAAGTTTTCTATCGGGTTCAAGTCTAGGGAATTTGGAGGCCATTCTAGTTTTGAGATCCCGTGAGCTTGCCTCCAAAACTCTAGAGCTTTGCCACAATGCACAAGAGCTCCATCTTCCATGAGAAGAAGTTGTTTTGGCAATTCATGCACGAAATAAAATCCACTTAGAGTACCTTCATAGACATGATTTACAAAAAGAGTAGTAGTTCGCTCACCTTGTGGCATAAGACAAGTGGAGATTTGTCAAATCCAGTGAAAGCACCCCAAACCATGACCAATGTTCTCCCTGACTTAAAAGTAGGCACCAAGCAGTGATCAACATACTTTTCATGCACTTTTTGCCAAACCCGGATGCAGCAACTCTCTTTGCCTAGCTCGAAAGAAGACTCATCAGTCTAGATGATGTTTTTCCAATTATCGGCATCCTAATGTCTAAACTTTTGAGCAAATGCCAACCTCCGCATCCTATGTACAAAATTTAAATAGGGTTTCCTTGGAGCAATGCGATTTCCAAAACCAAGATGCTAAATGTACTTACGGATGGTGTTTCAGTGAACACCAAATGTTTCAGCAAGATTCACCAATGTGATGCGTTGATCGGACATGATGAGCCGTATTAGGTCTTGAAGAGAACGATTGGAGAGTTTTGGTGGCCGTGGTTTCGGTTTACCTGTAGTAACGCACCCAAATGACTTCTATTTTGTTAAGATTGTTGAAATAGTGGAATGGGGCATTCCAATAATGAGAGCAATGCGGCTTGATTTCATGCCACCTTCATGCATTCTAACAATGAGAGCCCTCTCATGATTGTTCAATGTCTGTGTGCACATGGCAATCTGAAAAAAATGACATGGGAAATGTTTGATGTTGATGGAAATGCTTGGAATGATAGCACAAAATGCATTAAAAAAACAAACTGAAAACCATCAAGAAGAAGTCAATAGGCACCCCAACATTCAGAAACTAAAAATCAAAATGGAAATCGAAAAAGATTTGAATTAGAACGGATGAGCATGTAGATCAGATGGGGTGTAGGAAGAATTGAATCATAAGGTTTGGTCCACGAGGGTGATCCCCCCCCCACCCCCAAAGAAAAATTGGCCCAACTTGTGAGATCGCGGTGGAGAGCGCGATGCAAAGCGTAAGCAATGAGAAAATGAAATGTGGTGCGCAAGGAAGAGTAGAAATGGAAGTGAACACAAGAATGGAAAATTGAAAGTTGGAAGGAAGGCCAATGCCAATGGGGAGTGGGTCCGTCATGAAGAAAGTGCCGTCGTTGCCAACGTTTGGAGCACTAATGGAATGAGAATTTTTTAGTGGAGAATGGGGAATGCGACATGTTGATGATGATGAGGGACTAGACTAGGAGGAGTAATACAGAAGTAGGGACCTGGAGACCCATTGTTGCACCGGCATGGAGGGCTAGAAGAGTAGACATAGTCGTTGTCGAGGAAAAGGGGGAGGTCCAGAATTCATAAATAAAGTAGACCTAACTATACAGTATGTGTTGGAACATGATACAGATTCCTTAATTTGGTAATACAGTATGTTGCTTCGTCTTGAAGCTCTTCTTCTTCAGTTGACAATATATATACGTGGTGCCCCTTTGTGTGATTCCTTTGTGAAGAACTTCTTTTTGAATGCTTGCTAGCTATATACGGGCTTATAAGGATTGGGACTTTTCTTCAGTTTGAGGTTCACAGTCGGGCGGAAGAAGCTTCAAAGTTCATGTACCAAAGTTGCTTGAGTCAAGGTTCTTGGTATTGTCGACGATTCAGATATTTGCTTAATGGGAACCGACATATGGGTACATCAATCACTCATATGGCGTTTTTCGTTGTTTGTACATGAGCTTTGTTTGTTCATTTTGTTACTAGTTTTCATGGAGCTTAATTATACTTCTAAGGTCTTGATTGTGTTGACGAAACCCGAAACCCTTCTTGTGACATTTAATTGGTAGAGCTAGCTAGCTGTCAAATTAAATGTGGAGTGTAGCATACCTAGCTTTTTTCTTATACTAATGTTTGTCGGAGTATTATTGGGATGACTTTCAATTAGGATTGGTATTCGTTTCTTGTGGTTGGAAAAACCTACCTTATTTGTTAGCATGTCATGGTAAGATAGTGCGTACCCACGTAGGTGTTCATCTCAGCTAGCATATCTATTCTTATAGACCTACAGTATATGTGAACTTGTATTTTGGTCTTGTGAATGGCTATGGGTATTTACTTCCTGAGTTTGAGATTCAGACTGATTGTTAATTCATAAAGTAGCTCGGTTGTGCTGTAATTCATGTGAGGCGCTTCATATTACCCTCACATGCATTCTCTAGAATTTAAGCTATTGTTTGGTCTCTTCATTTTTTAAGGAATCATTACAATGTGAAAATCAACGTTGTGTATGTTGATACATGGTTCATGCTTTCTCATTTTTGATCAATAGACTACATTAGATTGTTGAATTTCTTAACTATATTATTTGATCTGACGACAATGACTACATCAGGGTTGACACGACGTCCGGACGCGGACGCTGTGTCCGCAACGTCCGCTGACATTCGCGGTCCCGGCGGACGCAGCGTCCGCCGGGACCGCCCCGTCCGCCCTGTTCGTCCACCCTGTTCGCCCCGTCCGCCCAGACGGCCCTATTTCCCCCGACCGCCCTATCCAAACTGCCCCGCGGTCACTCCCTTAATCTTTAAACAATTAAATGTTAAATGAAGTGCAATGGTTCGCGATTTGTTATTAAAACAATGTCTCTCATAAGTTGAAAGATTATAAAGTTTGACCACGAGTCCATGATAGTCTTGAAAGTATGAAAAAATTCCAATTCATTTTCAAAAGGCAAACTAAAAAAATTTGTGACTTCAAATATATATATATATATATATATATATATATATATACTATTTAAAAAATCAAGATCAACACAAATACAAACATAATCAATATGGGCAAAATGTATTCAATTTAATGTAGAATACCATACATTGTGCACATTTGGCTAATTGCACATATAATTTTTTTCATTCCAACTTTATATTTCTAAACTAATTTTTAATACCTATATAACCTATTCAAGTATTCAACTACTACTTCTGCACTACCAATCTAATATAAATGGCGGAAATGTTCATCTGGCATCGGCCAACGATATGTATTAGAAAATCGCGTAATCACATGGGCCAAACTAGTATTTTCATCGTCAGTCTTCGAAGAAATGCGCTTCAAGTAAGCATAAAACACTTTTGCAAAGTCATGAAAGGCAAATTGTGTCGCACTAGGTGTTTTAAGTAGCACGTTGAAATACGCCTCTGACATGTTGTTTCCATTCATCCGCCGAGCAATTTTTCGGACGGCATACTCTTCCGACTTACGTGAATACATCGGAATGACTTCCACATCTGCAAAGGTGTTGACAGGACGTCCGGACGCGGACGCTGTGTCCGCAGTGTCCGCTGACATTCGCGTCCTGGCGGATGCAGCGTCTGCTTGTTCCCCATCCACCTGTCTGCCCGTCCGCCCGCCCGTCTGCCCGATTACGGCCGTCCAATCAACGCGCGGACTGATTTGGTCCGCATGATCTGGGTGTCCGCCCCGCCCGTCCGCTTTCCGACGGCGGTCGGAACACTGCGTCCGGACGTCCGGAAAACGGACGCTATTTTGGGGCGGACGTTGAAATTTGTCAACCCTGCATCTGCACCTGCTTTATGCAAATATGCAATACATGGATCCACCCACCATCTCCTCTGCAAAGTTTGTTTCATCTCATCTGCTGATGTGAATGTGTACAAAGACTTCATTGGCTGAGAAGCTAAGGTGGTCATGCCCCAATCACAAACTCCAATATACACACGTGACTCATCCTCTGGAAAATGCAACAAGATGTTGTCCGGAGAAAGATCATTGTGCAAATGTCTAGCAAGATGCACTGCATACATTATATGCATAAACGCCCATGTCAACTCCGTGCGCTTCTTCCGATATTGCCCTAAACGGTGAGCTTTTACAACCACCTCTTCGGTTGGATTTGTATACATCAAACGGATTTGAATGTTGTCTAGATAGTCCTTATCCATATTTAACATTTGTCGAAGAGTTCCACCATTTCACCAATACGCATAACCTTCACACATCGTTCCGTGCACTACAGCAAATCGTATCACACCCGCGTGTGGAATTCGAACAGCCATTGATTTGTTTTGATGCTCTAACTTTGCAAGATCGGGTCGAGTTTGGTGGTGAATGGATTTCTTTGCCGCAAACTCCCAATAAGGAAGTATTCCTGGACATCCTTCAATACAAACCTTTCGAATCGTTGCATATCCACCTCTCATCGTTCTATCATCAACAGCAATCACGCGTGTTGTATCTGGAAGTGCTATGAGGTGCCGTTTGTTCCTTTCCGCTTCAGCAACTCCATCATTGCTTTTCCACCAACCAATTGAACCAACTCGATTGTGCTTTTTGGCGAATGGAGCACATCGCCCCCTAAACAAGTCCGCTTTCAGAATCACTTCTTCAAACTGGGCGTCATTGGGTCGATATTCCTTGCCATATTTAACCAAAATGACTTTGGAATTCCACAAAGCGTCATGAACCTTGTTCTCCAAACATTTGGTGAAGTACGTTTTATGCATTTCGTCATACCACTTCGCCACATTCAATGCATCCAACAACATCTGTGTCATGTCTACCTTGAATTTAGACACGCACTCCTCTTGATATCTAATATACTTATTGTCTAAAGACAATGTTGTTTTCGATTCATAAAATTAAACGATGCGCTCAATCATGAATTTCTTGCATTCTTCCGAAGGACTTTGGCGAGCTACTTCTAAGTTCGATGGTCCCTCTCCATGTTTAAGCTTCGCAACCTTCTTCTTCCCGTTCGGCATCGTGACAAATGAAATTGATATAGATCAAATTTTTTAATTTGAAATTGAATTCACGTGCAAGTGTCCAAAAAATTGGCAACAAGGGGGTCCCAATAAACCACTCTTGCCTTGCCTCGGAAAAGAGCCAATGGAGGATGAACCACTAAGCTCTCCGCTCCACCTTGCATTCACAAGGGGCAAAGCAAAAGTGACAATGCGGACGGCCCGTCTGCCCCATCGAACGGCCCCAAACCGTCCGCCCGATCGGACGGGCACGGGCGGACAAATCAAGCGTCCGCCCAATCCGATTTATTTTTCATATTTGAAAATAGAATCTAAAGAAGAACCACTAATTGTCTAATTTGGGCATTTCTTCATACGAATAAGAAATCATTTTAATTTTTAGCAATCGTTGAATGAAAAATAAAAAAATTTCAAATATTCAAATAATTTAATCTTTCATAAATTAATTAGAAATACATTTATATCATTTACGAGTTTCTAAATGTAATAAACACACAACAATAATTTCAAAATACACACCATGCTAGTACATATTTAACCTCGAATGCTAAATTCAAAAATAAACATAATATGGCTCTTACAAAATTACATTTCTTCTTCATATTTTTATTATTTATCAAAGTCGCTTATAGCCGTATATATCAACGCTATTATAAAATAATACAATGATGTCTTCAACAATATGCTTGCCTACATACATACTTGGTGTACACTATTACACAACACTTTTTGAAAAAGTGAACAAAATTGTTGTTCAAAATTGTTCTATTCATTTAAAATTTTGTACTACTTCTACCAATCTAGTGCTCTATATTTGTCGTGAGAGTAAAAATGAGAAAATTGAGCAAATACATGCTTACTATATACTTGCATGTTTTTTTTATTCGGAATCTGAATCAGACTCAAATTGTTGACTGCTGCCTCTTTTTTGTACTCCAATGAACGGACCACCTCCGTAGTTTCCGTGATATCCACTCGGTGCACCTCCTTGTCTATAATTTGAACCTCCAAAAGTGGGAGGAGGAACCGGAGTAGTAGGCTCTGATCCTCTTTCATTTGAAGCCCCGTCATAAGAGGCCCCATGATGCCCGTATGAATCACTTCTAGTTGATCCCGGATAGTAGTGGGCGCTTCCGTGAAGAGAGCAACTATACTGCGGGGTTACATGGCTTCCTCCACTACCTTCAGAGCCCACTTGAGTGGGCGTCGTATAATATGAACCAGATTCAGTAGACCTACTATAGTGCGTGTTGCCATAACTACCTGTCCCACCTAGAGAGCCAATTTCAGAGGGAGTGCCATAACGAGAACCAACTGCACTTGAACCACCATAATGCGTGGATCCATAGCTCCCTCTTCCACCTTCATATCTATTTTGAGGATCGTAACCAGAGTATGAACCACCTCTTCCATGTTCAGATTCTCACGTTCCATGTTCATGTCCGTAGGACCCACCATGCCTATCTTGCCGTCCACGATCTTGAAGGCTTCTGCATGTTGCTTCTTGCATTTGTTGCTCGAATTCAATTCGTTCTCGTTCTTCTACCCGCTCGCGTCTAACTCCAAATGTGACAAGCGCTTGCATATCATCGTCATCATCGTCATCTGTCCACACATCTTCAGCATCTCGTAGAACAATTGAAGGTTGTTGTAGATAACCTCGATTAGACTACTCTAGCATGCAATCGCTTGCGCCCCTCCATTGTGTGTCTATAACGGCATCCGTGCGCGTACAGTTCTCTACATTGCGACCTGTAGCAGTACGCCAGTCCACGTCCTTGTGGAGTACAATCTCTGCCCAAACCATTGCCATAACATTATAATTCATTATATTTGGTTTGGCGCTTTTAATGCCAAGAACTCGATGCACTTGTGTGTATCGTTGTTTGAAGTGCTCACTTTGGCACGTAGACATTTGTCCTTCCCAACGTGGCGCTTGGTGCTCTACACGTTCACGTCGCCAAAGTTTTTGAATGTGAGTCATTTTTACATACTTCTTGCACATTGAACAATCCCACACTCTTGTTGGTTCTTTTTCTCATCCCGGTTCACCCACGCACAATGGATCTGCCCAAGCATCCCAATCGAACAATTGGGGTCTTCCCTTTCGACTACTTTTTTTGGGTGTTCTATCTTTCGGCATGATGAAGCTGAAGCAAAGAGAATGAAACAATTAGAAAGCTTAAGAACCAAAATTTTGATTTAATTAATTCATTAAAATTTTACAAGTGTGAACTTTGTGAAAATTTGTAACAATGCCACAACAATCGTTCACTCAAAGCGGAAGGGGCGCGCAGAGCTTCCAATGCACTGGTCCGCCCACTCCAAAAGAGAACGATTGTTCGGAATGAGCTGTCCGCCTCCCCATATATATATGCGGACGCCCCGAGGCGGACGTTCAGATCATGCGGACCACATCAGTCCGCGTGTCAATCGGACGGCCGTACCGGGGCGGACAGGGCGGACTCCGGATCGGGCGAATAGGGCGGACGGAGGACGGGCGGACGGATATCGCGGCGGACGGGGTGGACAGGGCGGACGGGTATTGGGACGGACAGGGCGGACGGCTCATCTTGAACCCTAAACCTAATGAAGGAAATTGTTCTTTTTTCAAAATCTCACAGTAGAGATGTTTAACCCGTAAAGTTCTTTTCACTAAAAACACTTCAAAACTCCCAATAGTAGTACAAATATCAAGTCTTAGAAGAAAAATACTTTGGGGCATATGTAACCGTAGGATCTTGTAGTAAATTAGTTGGAAAAAATATGGAAAAAATTTTAGACAAATCCACCATTTGGATTGTAAGATATTAGATATTGAATGTTTCATTTAAAGGGGCTACTCAATTATGTCTATTAATGAACAATTGGTAGGCTAACAAACCTAACTTAGCATGTATTTTAATATTTGTTGCAATTGTTTTAGGAATATTATAACATAACACTATTATAATATTCTTATAAATGATATAATACTAAATCATTTCAAAATCAACAACATTCGAACACAATCTGTCAATCTTGTCTTTCATACTCCTTTAATGATATATATATATATATATAAATATATATACATACATAAAATATATTAGATAAATCAACATGAACAAATCAATGATTATATATTTCATAGATCTATTCTTCATCAATCAAATAAGAGTGCATGTGCAAATATAGACAAAGATGGTTTCTCCATTTGTTGCTAAAAAATAGATAAACAAATAGAGAAAGATATGAAGTAAATGTTACTTAGAGAATTGAAAAGAAAGAAATTGAAGTACTCAATTGCATTTTATTAAATTGGAAAATTGCATGTGGATGACATGAATTAATCTTCATAGATGCTAAACTTATACGAGTTGCATTTTAACATTTATGATTTATGCAATTGATTGAATTGAAAGCTCTTGTAATTACATTTTCAAATTTTCGATTCAATCATTCAAATTTGCAAGAGTGATTTATGATAGATTTATAACTTTAAATGTGAAAGCATTCAATGCCTTTATGCGTTTGTTCATCAATATATTAATTTTAGATAAATAATATATATTTTTTATAACATATGCATAAACCATTACATTAAAAAAAACTAAAAACTAAAAGCCAAGCCAAATAGGCTAGTCCAATGAAGAGAACAAGATAATAAGAGCCTTACGAGACAGAAAACAAAGGAAAAAAAAGAAATATCAAAAGGATTCAAAGGAAGAAACAAGATGCATTCTTGCAAGACCGTAGAATACATAATGATTTCAAAATCCAAATACAAATATATTTTCTATTTCAATGAGAGCCAAAAATGAACTACCTTGCTCTCAAAGATTGTATAATGTACATGTTATACAAAACGAACAAATAACAGAAAGAGTAGAAGACATCGTTTATCATGATTGAAAACTGAAATGATTTTTTTTTTCTATGTAGAATATTTTATGAAATGTAACAATGTATTTAATTATCATAGTAATTGGTAGAAATCTTTGTGCAATACATAGAAACATTTCATTCATGTGGAATGTTTTCATTTATTTAGGATTAAAATGGAAATATTATACTCTACAAAGTACAAACCAAAAACAATACCATATACCTAAGTTCAAAAGTTTGCAATTGTTTCGTGAATTCATTTTGAAAACTCAAACAAAGAAATATTTTATAATCAATATCTTGTTCATTTGAATCATTTCAAAAATCGAATTCCGAATTCAATTCCTATTTATAATAGAAATTATATTTGTCAATTTTTTAGATCTCTAAACAATGAACCCTCTTTTTTAAAATTAATATTTAAAAACATCTGAAATAAAAATATTGGAATTACCCTTCAAAATAAATATAGCACATGTATAATGTATTCTACTCCACCAACTCAAGTAATGAATTTTTCTATGTTTTTAAGAAAAAATATATCCATACATGATTTGAAAGTTAAAACATTGATTCTTTTTCTTTGTTTTCAAATCTAATCA
This sequence comes from Pseudoscleropodium purum, assembly GCA_963969395.1. Classification (NCBI taxonomy): domain Eukaryota; kingdom Viridiplantae; phylum Streptophyta; class Bryopsida; order Hypnales; family Brachytheciaceae; genus Pseudoscleropodium; species Pseudoscleropodium purum. The sequence goes on from OZ017802.1 coordinate 2,071,014, forward strand.
AAATTTCATTAAAAAATATGAAAGACTCGATGTTCATTTGAAGATCGTGATGCACTTTTAATGAGAAATCACAACCTTTCATTAAATATCATGAGGTTGAAATCCATTAAACTGTTATTCTAATTATGTATTGGGGCCTTTTTTTAAAATTTCATTTGCTTACAATGAAAATGGAATTGATTATTTTTGCAAAACATTTGATTTCCTAATGAACTTTAAAAAAATCCCCACCATCTTTAGATCTTCTCAAAACCTATTTAGAGGAATAATATCAGTAAATAATTCAAACATATTCAACTTAACCACATTCCCCTCATTCGTAAAACAATTTAGGGGAGAAAAGAAAAGGTTTAGGGTAATTAGGGTATAAGGTTTAGGGTTTACATTTTAAGAAAAAAAAAAATGACAAACTAATTACATTGATCCTCATTTAGCAGTGATTATTAGGCTGTTTTATTTTTGAAATGTTACCGCTCTTTTTGAATAATAATGGCCTCATAGGATGCACCAATTGACAGCTAGGCGGACGCCGTCGGCGGTCAGTGTTTAAGTGGGGCGGTCGGCGTGTCCAAAGCGCGGACGGCGTCGGAAGGCGGACAGTGCGGACAATCCGGTCGGACGGGGCGGTCGGACGGGGCGACGGGCGAAAGGCGCGTCCCCTACCGAAGCGAACGTCGTCGGTCCGCGCGGCGGACACGAGGTTCGAGGCCGCTTCGCGCGGTCCGGGGCAGGTCCGGCGGCGGACGGCTATAAGGGTGGAGTGACTTTTCATTTCTTCTCACTTCAATTCTCCTTCGGTGCCAAGTTGGATGTGCTACTATTGCTTTATGCGCTAGTTGCTCCTATGGGGTGGAGAATTGAGGTCCTCTATCTTGTGTTACTGTGTTGCGGTTGATGCCATCACTTTTGACTATCACGTGAGATTTTTTTATTCACTTCAATTGGTTATTGAATCCAATTGACAATCATGAACGGCGAAGGTGATCGAAATATGGATGGGGTGACTCCGGAAAGCGAAGTGAAGAAAAAAAGCAAAGTGAAGGGGGCTACGCATGACCTTCCGCTGGACATTTTAAATGATCCTACAATTAAAGCAGAGAGCGGGTGGGAAGATGAAGATGTGGAGTATTGGACATCAAAAATGTACAGGACCTATGTTAAAATGTACCACATTGACAAGTTGTGGCCTCAGAAGTCGCACATGAGTCATACACGGGATTTTTGTTGTAAACCATGGACTTGCAACAACAAACATTTTGTCCATCGATCTGAGGAGGTGTGGCGTGTTCTATTTGGAAACAAGCGCAGAAGTAAAAGCTATATTAATTATAGCGTGGCGTGTATGGTTTATGCGGAACTTATATTAGAGCGCAAGATCGATTGGAGCACGTTTCCGACGACAACAGCTTGCCCACTTCTACTTGAAGCCAATCAAAAGGACATTCCCGACTTGTACAATTCAGAGGGAGAAACAGAAAAAGTATTAAAAAATACTATTGAGGTGAAAATAGATGGTGTGGAGAAAGCCTCAAATGTTGAAGAATTACGGTCTGTACAATCTCCAACAAAAGCAATCAATGAAAGCTCTTCGAAAAATGTGGGGAAAGATGTGGAGAAAGATGTAGAGGCGCAGGAAGGTGAAGTCTTTTCCACAGCTCCAACGCATTTGACCTTTACACCAAATGTTGCAGCACAAACGCAAACGGAGTTTGTAAACAAAGGCAAGGTTTGCACGGAACGCGGAGAAACTTCAAAAAGTAAAGTAGACGAAGTCTTGGCGGAGAAAGTGGCAAAGGCTAATGCTACAATTGATAGTCTGATAGCCAACAATTGTTTTGATAGTTTGGTCTACAAATCTCTGCCTGTGCATCAAGGCGTTGAATCTAGTCCAGCGTTAAGTTTAGAAGACAAAGTACATACGCCTCGTGAACAAGGCGTGACGATTGATAATATATCGTCATTATGGAGTTCCGAGCGTAAAAGGCGGGCGGAGGAGTTTTCAATTACATCGGCATTGCCAAGTCCTCTACATCGAACCTTGCAAGACATGTCCAATCCAAAACAATTGGAAAATCTTTTGAAGCTCTCGGTTCAGTTTGCTAACCTTCATGAAGAAATAGGCGGATCGTCGAACCCCGATGATAGTGCTACTACTGTTCCAATGAGTCCACTTGCAGATCCAAAGGATGTTGCACATATACTTGATACAGCTTTCAAGATAACGATGTCAACTGAATTTTTAGCGCAAGCTACTCCGACTTTTATGAATTTGGCCAAGGAGTTTTCTTTAATAGCACCAGAGATGTTGAAAGGTGCTATAGCATTTCAGAATCTCACGAAGACTTTCGGACCACTTTTCGAAGAAAGAGATGTTCATATACTACAATTGGTGGAATATGAGAAGAAAATTGCTGACCTTGAAGGAGTGGAAGCAAGGTACAAAGTGTTGGAGTTGAAATTAAAAACTTCGGAGAGTGAGGTTGAACATTTAAATCAACAATCATCGAGGCAAATGGAGGAGTTGATGAAGATGCGTAAACGGATTGCAGAATTGCAAGGGACCTCCAAAAATCCAAATGAGGTTGCAATCTCACCAGTGATTGTACTCGGAGACAGTCAAGAGACTCAAGAGAGTGAAGAGAAGCTCTCTCTTCCTTTTGATAAAGCCGAAGCAAGCGACAATCCTGCCATTCTGAATGTACAAGAAAGTCACGACATGAGTATGTTAAAAGCGACACAATAACCATCAATGGAAAAGATTTCATCCGTTTACGTGAATGCGGAGACGCAAACGGAGAGTTGTGACTTTGAAGAGTTGAAGCATAAATTGGAGGAGGCAATTGAAGCAAAAGAAATCGTTGAATCCAAGTTGAATCGATTGCAATTGTCCTTGGATTTGAAGAAGTTTATGCCATCTAACGGCTTGGAGTCTCGATGGTTAGCATGGGTACAAAGACTCCAAGACAGACCCTCTGTAGTATCTCGTCCAATGGCAGGTCTTCAAACATTGGCAATGGAGTCAAATGAAAATTGTGATGCCATTCAAAGCTCTTTGAGTTGGTTCAAGACTATGTTTGACCAACATCCTTCTAAGGGATATACGGAGATCACATGTTGGGGAGACATGGATGCCATGTTTGAGCGGTTAAACCACACAAAGAAGGACCAAGCTCCACCCATCAATTGGGCCTTGGAAGTAAAGGAAGGATGGGTCCTTTACAACACACTTTCAACACACATCAATGTGAAAGACAAGCAAGTGGTGCATGCTTGTGATCCAGCCTCTCCAATCTTGGATGGTTGTTGTAGCCTTTGCCAAGGCCTCTTTGGACCGGAAGGTGCAGTAACCATGGGCCAATGTCGCCACACTTTCCATGTCACTTGCATTGTGAAAGCATCACTCATTCATTTGGTGTGTGCCGAGTGTCGTAGTCCATTGAGTGCTAGGTTCTACGAAATGTTTGGTATCTTGGAAGCTATGCCTCCAGGCCACGAGTACAATCGTTGGAATCTTCTTCTTGATCAAGCGCCGTACAAATTTCAAAATTATCAACATTGAGGGAAGCCAATCCGGTGGAATGCAAATGAACAGAGGCATGATTTGTACGAGGAATCTCAGCAACCATTGGATTTGGATGTGTGGATGACTTACAATAGAGAGGTGGAATTGCGGGCTCGAGGAATCGTAGATGACGCGGCCCGTGAAATGTTTTGTCGCAACATGGGGGGACTTTGGAGCTTGCACACGAAAAGTTCTTTCGTTTTCTAGATAAAAAAGTGGAGAGAGGACCAGAAGACAGTTGGGTGGAGGTGAACCATGGAAAAGAGTTCGATGAGTAGTATAAGGCATATGACCACACCCTCGTAGGTAGGGCCCTTCTATTGTCGAAGTTGGAAGAGGCTGCAAAAGTTCGTACTGTCTACGATACAAATGGACTAACAAGCATAGGACATTCATCTGTAGATGTGGCAGCAGCATTTGATAGGCGCATTGGCGATATTATAGGGCATTGGAAGGCTTTCCTATTGGATGGAGACTGCCTCACAGTATGGCAAGGGAAAGGAGATGATGAAGTTGTTCAAGCGATGGTAGATCGTGTGGAGAGCAACTTGAGAACCTTGGAGGCAAACGAAGTCGATTTATCACCGAAAAGAAAACAAAAAAGGAAGCGTGAAGAGGACGATGACTTCTCTCCAGAAACCAAGAAACAATTTCATAAGGTGGACATCGAAGTTCAATCTGGAGGGCGAATAGTCCGTCCAAGTCAACAACGGTCAACTCGTCAATCATCTGCTAAACTCCTCGGTACAGCAGATTTTCCTTTTGTTTTGGGAGAAGGTAGTGGTCCATCCGGTGGAAAGTAGGATTTGAGGAGAATTTTGTTTTTTAAAAACAATGGTCCTTTCATTGTTTAAAAACAAAAAAGAATGTGAAAGATTTAGATCTTAAAAAGATCGTATAGGATTCAATAGTGATATTGGAACTATGTTTTCATGTATTTTGTTTATACATATATATTTATATATAAAGATGCTATATTTTCATTTGCGTATAAAAATATTTTTATATGTATATCTTATTTCACGTGGATGCATTCATTTGTGATTGTGTAACTTTCAAATTACATAACAATATAAAATTTTCTAATGACTAATGGCAATGCGAAGTCCGCCCCGTCCGCCCTGTCCGTCCGCCCCGTCTGCTCTGTACGCCCGACCGCCTCGGCCGGCCGCCTCCCATTCGCCCCGCCCCGCGCGTCCACCTTCCGACGGCAGGAGGGACGCTGCGTCCGCTAGCGTCCGTGCGTCCGGACGTCCGGAAAACGGACGCTATTTTGGGGCGGACGTTGAGATTCGTCAACCTTGGACTACATCTATTGCTTTGCAACTAGTCACCATTCATTACGGGTATATATTGTACCAAAATTTTCATTAACAAACCTCTATTAGCCAAATTGGTCTTTACTTCCAGTGGCACCTCTAATACCAGCTAGTTGTGGTTTTCAAGAGAAAGAATTTCGTGGAGGAAATTTATTTGAGCAGCGGTACATTGAACTTCTAAAGCATTGCAAAGTTTATTCATGCGACACTTTTCAAAAAGCCTTTCTTTGTATCTATTGTACAAGGATGACTTGAAGAGTCTCTTGCAAAGATTATTTTTGTCGTCATTGCTACAATAGTGTTGTTATGCTGCTCAGCTGCTCATATTAGTACTTCAATTCAATTCAATCATGTTGAAGAGTATTCATTGGTTATTGACTGTTTCTACAAATCACATTTGTTCAAGACGAGAGTGGAAGAAATTGTGGTGTTATTGTGGTGCACGGCCATACATTACTTAGGACTGTGGGAGAGGAGAGAATAGCAAGGAGGTAGTTTGCAAGGGACGTTGTGGCATCAATGGGGTGGTCATGTTTGATCATTTTAGCCATTAGAGGATGTTGCAGAGTGTTGGCTGATGACTCTACTACAATGCAACCGAGTGCCGCAGTGGCACTTGAGGAGGAGGGAGGATGCTATTGTCCATTGTCAGATGTCATTTGGGGATTTCTGGTTACTTTTCTTGCCTTGACCATTTTCTTGTGGGGCTCAATGAAACATAGAGGTGGTGATACAACAACGTGCACTATGTTTTGTATTGGTGTATTTGTTCCACTTTTAGATCTTATACAAATTGTTGAATGTTCATCGCGATGTGTTTCATTGTTATGGAATTGTCACAAAATGGAACACCCCAATTCATACATTATGAGTTGCTCATGGCTCAAGTTTTTGTGCTCATCACTATTTCCATGGTTGAAGTCCCATGTACGAATCCTTGCCTCTTGTGATATTGTGGTGTACGTAACAAATGAGTCGCCATTACTCCAACAGACATGGTTATGGAGCTCTCAACGCCATGTGATGGATGAATTTGAGGCAATGGTAGTTGGAGAAAATAGGGCAAGAGCAACCTGAAATCACCAACATGAAGTAAAGGAACTTAGTTGTGAAGAATTAGGATTGTTGCTTTGGAAAGAGGTGTTCTTTCCAGTAGAAGCAGAAGAATCCAAGTGCTTGCCTAAGTATAATGAACTGAAGTATTTGCGTGGCAATTCCGGATTTGTAGTCATTGCTATTGCAGTGCAAGTCTTTGAGTATATTTATGCGGTTGGTTTTCAATTGGCTAAGAATTTGAAAATATCTCCCCTTGAAGTTTTTGGATTAGTTTTCAACATCACCTTGTTGATTAAAGTATTTTTCTATAGCACTTGCAATCGTTGCTATAGGCCATTGGTTTTTAATATGGACTAAGATTGGGAATATGAAGTTAGTGGATATAACAACAACCAAAATGAGTTTGAACTCTATGATTCAAGCAAAGTCAAAGCAATCATATTCTTTGGTATATTTGTTGGTTTAAACACTTTGTTGATATATTGTATTGTCTAAATAATAGAAGCTACAAATGTCATGGTAGTATTACCTACTATAACCTTTTCATTAGGACTTTGTTTAGAGTTTGTAGGATTACTAATTTCACACGAGAATAGTGGTTACATTTTATTGGTTAGACATCTAATGAATGTGATTGCTTATATTTGGGCTATAGTAGGAACAATCTTGTATTGGAGAATCATGCACTTCAATTCTTAGGCAAATCTTATGAGCTTTTCTCAAATCAACCCTTTCATTGGTTAGGATTTGATCTACTTAGAGATGTTTCTTGTGTAAAAAATACACTTAATTTTATAAAGCTTTTTTTCATGTTTTTTATTTAAATGTCAGTACCTTCTTGTTTTTGAGATGAAAAATTTACTATCCTATATATTTGAATGTCCTTGAGCATTTTAAAGGTTTGCAAATCACTATAAATCCTTTTTGAAACAAGCTTATGCTGTTTTGGAAATCATTTGATGAAAAGCTTTTTAACATAGCATTTCAAGTGATTTTAAATGAAGATGTTGGTGATTGTTTTGATCCTCATGGCTTGTGAGGTTTTGCAAAGCTAAACAATGTCAAGACCATTTTTTACTCAAAAAACACTCAATAGTGTCATTTCTAATGCATTAAGTCATGTAGATATGAATTTGTATTTTTTAGAAATCCAATTGCATGATCTTATAATCCATTTGTATGAGACCACATGAAGTTTTTATGAGATTACACCACATAGATTAGAAGATATTTGCTAGTGTTCAAGTTACAAGAGAAGTTTTTTTACCCTATCTAAGAAGTTCAAATGACTTTGATTGCCTTTCTGTAGGAAATTTTTGAATTGCAGATTTGAATTTAAAAAATCTATCATAGTAAAAACCATGTTGGGTATACTTCCACTTATTTTCATGTCTAACTAAGACATGAATCACAATAAAATCTTGCACTCTAATTATGTGTTTGAAAACCACAATACACTAGAATATTTTTGTAAATAGTTTTTTCATGGCATTATTTGTCCAAAGAAGAATCTACACAATAGATTGAAAGACTTAAAAACCTTTAAAAAGTAAAAAAAAACAAGAGAAAAATAAACAAATAACTTCAATAGCTATAATAATTAGAATGCTAATACATTCACCCTAACAAGTAAAACATTTGGGAAAGCCAAATGAAGTGTTTCAATATATTCCCTCTACGTTCCCATCATAACATCATGTTCCCATCACATATAGGTGGACTAATCATCCTACTTATAATTCATGGATGAATTGCAAATTATTTGGTTCGTTTATTGTAGCATTCAAAATAAATTAGCCACCCATAAAGCACTTGCCATGTACCACTTGAACCTCATTAGCCATCTCTCATGCCTCCATACCATGCTTGCATTCTAAATTGAATTTGGACAATACAACTTGTCTCTCAAGTTTGGTTTTGCAAAAAAATGCCTTAAGCTTCTTCATTGGTAACTTGATTGTAATCAAAACTATATATCCATACAGCTTGTGTAGATCTATACGTCCTAAAAAAAGTTTCAAAAAAATGCAATATAAATTGAGACAATAGGAAACTACCTAAACTCCATTTTGTCTCCTAAAGAGAAATGGGACTTTAAGATTTAATATTCGGAAACAAGAGTGATATATTTGAAAATAATGTTGCATCCTCTTTGTAATTAATATTTTTAGGATTTTTTAGAAATTCATACAATACTTATGATCCAATTTCTATAATTTGTTAGGTTTTGTGGTTATTTTGAATTTTAGTATTATTGAGATCACAAATTTAATGAATCTCAATTGGAAATTTTGAATACATGTTCTTTTACTAAGGTTGCATCCACTCATCAACAACCATCCAAAAATAGTTAATTCCTTGTCTTCTATAGGCCTACAAATAAGGATGCCCTGTGAAAATATTTCTAGACTTTTGAAATTAGTTTTCTATCACTTCTTTGGTGGCATTTCATCTCTATCAAGTTATTAATCCTTAAAGTCTCCAACTTGCATATAGTTGTTGCCAAAGCACTCTTTTACATTGTCTTGGTTTGAACTTTGCTCCCTCATCTCTAGCTCCTCCATTGTTGCATGCAACTCCACAAATTATTGTGCTTTTTTTTGGCATTTTGCCCAATTAAATACCTCATCATTCTTCTCCTCCCTATACTCATTCATCATCATCTCTATAGAAATTAGATTGACTACTCCCCCAACTCCTCTACTTTTGCCAATTACATGCATCTTCCTTGCTTCCATCATTTAAGACATTGTCACTACTTATTTTACTACTGCTAAAGTTGTGCTATCTCAATTGTAGCTTGATGTTGCACCAACACCTCCACTACATTTTTAGCTAAACTATTGGAAGTGCAAGCCTCTTACCATAGAATTCCACCATTCTTCCTTCTTCCTCTTGCAAAAATAGAGGCCCAACGGCCATATCATGGGACTTTTTTTTTAATATAATTGATTTGATTTAATTAGCCTTCATGAAGACTAATCATTGCCATTTCAAAATATGAGGGTTACTACACCTAAAGCAATCTATTGCAATTGATAACTGCTTTGTAAATGTCATTTAATCAATTACACATGACTTCCAAATTAATCTCTCTATATTTTGGTAGTTAGAGATGGAATGATCTAGGATGGACTTTTATTTAATACTACTTAACAAGAATCATTTTTTTTCATAGAGGGAATTAAGAATACAATTATGAGTAAAAAGCACACTCAACAATAGTCCCTATCACTTGGTCAATATCCTAAAATCACGCATATAGGACATCAATTTCTCACCACACAAATTGAGATCCATTTTTGAAACTATCTACATTATTTTGGATAATTTTGTAGGGGCAATTCTAATTATCTAGGTCGAATTCAAGCCTCTTGCCTTAGTGTAAAGTCCAATTGTCGGTTTTCAAAACTAAAGAATCTTGCATTGGCAATTGAAGGTTTATTACATAGAAAGGTGCAACTACATAAGCAATGATTGACTAGCTCTATGCAACATTTAATTACTTTTAGACTTTTGAAAGTCTAGAAATAATAATGGTCATCAAGAAAAAAAAAATGATCATCAAGAGGTAATGCAAAACATCGGAAAATCTATGCAAAACCTTTGGATATCTAAACAAACATCGTGAGATCTTGCAATCTTTGTCTAAAATTCACTAAATAGTTCAAAAGTAGTTAAATGTGGCATCTTTGTCAATCATGTAGCTTTACAATGAAAAGTAGGGACAAATTGTCAATGAATTTGTAATCACCTATATGTGATTGGTGATCACATTTGATGAAATCATCTTAATGTAGTGACATTAAAAAAATTGGGTTTTTGATAGTTTTTGAGACTAAGAGTTGATATATATATATATATATATATATATATATATATATATAGTGGAATGCAAATGTAGACAAATGAGTAGGGTGGTATATTTGAGTGCATTATAAACAAAAATGCACCATCTAAAGCTAATTTTCAACATATATTCAAAGGGAGGTCATATGTCAAATTTTTTTTGGTGATCAATTTTTCCAAAGAAAAATTGTAGTTCCTACAATTTGAATGAAAATTCTTTAGAATTGATCATATATTACAATCTCTCATTTCAATATATCAAACTAGAATCTTCACTTCAACAAATAATATAGGATTAAAAATTAATATTCTTTTTCATATTTGTATTTATATATGTATGTACACATACCATAACGACTATAATTATATTTTTTTAATTTGTATATTGACAAGACAATTCTTAATTTTTCTCCTTGTTTTTAGGAGCAAGTGTGTAATTTGAATTTTGGTTGTATAGTAGCAAATGCATTTGCTCAACCAACTCTTAGGCAAAGATTTTACTACTAGAAAAAATAATGTTCAAACTGACATGATATTTAACTCAGATATAGTCGTTACAACATTTTGATTTTGATAACAATCAATAGTTATGTGTTGATTTTATTTCTTAATTTAATCAAATTTTGAAAAAAAAATTATTATTCAAGGATCAACCATATAAATTGCTACATAGGCAGAATTTACCACATCAATAGAAATGCCATATAGGTAGTTTTACCTGATCAACAACTGCCATACAAACAAGGCTATTAGCACTATAAGAAACCTGCGTTTATTTGTAACAAGCAGAAAAATATGGTAAGTACATCAATTTGAATGTCAACCATGTTAATAAGGATGTTTAAAAAAGTGCATCAAGTTGAACATGCCAAAAAACATGGAAATTTTTTTAAAAACCTGATCTGATTTCAAGAAAATTTTGGAAGACGTCACAGAAATCATGGTCTTTGAAGGCCATGAAAAGTTACCATGTGCCTTCTACTTAGCCTCCACTTCAGCGCCAATGGGACAAGCAATCCTACATCAACAAATTTGCATCTAGGCCTTTGCCAATGCCATCAATGCATTCGGTCCTAAGTCTTATCAATTTAGACGTTTATTGTAACATGCATATGTTTTTTCAAACGTCAATAGTAATATGAGAATAATTTATTTAAACATCATGTAGCATCCACCTTGTGTTGTGGCATATCTACAAAGATATGAAAACATCGCGAACAATATCTTCTTGGACATGCTTGATGAATATGTCTCAAATTTTTGCCTGAGTGCTATTTTTATTTCATTTTTTTCAAAAAAATACCATGTGGCTGCCCTTATCCTATTTTTTTCCAACTTTAGTCAATGTTTTACATCACTTCCAAGAAACCTCTACAAATTTATCTATAGTCAAGCCATAAACTCTTTTTGATATTACATTGTTACGTTCTTTTGAATGTGACAAAAAACATGTTGATGTTTTTTTGGATGTCTCACAAAATATATATTTTTTTCCTAACATATTGTTGTTTTCTACTAACATGCACACATTCACTATGATGTTCACTCCAATTTTGCCACCCAGTGCCTCTTAATCTTTGACGTCTTCTTGTTCACAAAAAACATGTTGCGTTTAAAGTTTGATATAACAACAAACATGGGTTTCTTATAGTGTAATTATCCAACATCCAACTTTGTGGATGAATAAGTTGTTGGGTCCTTTTTACTACATTATTGAAAATAGATTCATTACTAGTGTGAATTCTAGGAAACAGTCTAAAGTCACTAAAATAAAATAAAATCCATTAAGTGCGCCTCATGGCTCTAACCTCACAATCACAATTTTCTTTAAGCGATGTTTTTATTTTGGACCAAATTCTTTTAGATTCTTTACTTTTATCTTTGGCAAAATTGGCTTCTGTTATGAGGCTATCAAGATTTGACACTAGGCTAGAATAGAAAGAATGCGTCAAACCTATGTATGTAGGCAATACAATGACAATGAGCTGAAAAGAAATCTACCAAATTAGTGAATTAATTAACCAGCCCCCATCTGTGCAAAAAAACGAGAGCCGTTGATTTTTTTTTAAATTACGAATCCCCCTCCTAACCGTTGATCTCCAAAAAAATGAGAGATATAGATACGATACTTTGATATAGATACATATATGATATTGCAATATAGAAAATATGTGTACAATACAATACGGTTACATATACGTATTGAGATACATACTTGGAAAATATATATCCCATATTCATTGGCAAGCAACCTGACTTTCAAAATTATAAAGAGGGGAAGGGGAGGGAGGATTTACCAGAAAAAAATTTAATTTAAATTATTTTCAATTGATTATATGAAGGAGGGGATATTGAAAAAAAATTAATTTTAATTATTTATCAACTAATTATGGGGGGAAAGGGGGGGGTGAATAAAAGGAACAAATTTTGAGCTCATTGTGACAGTTTGTCACAATGACTATGACAATGAACTCAAAAGAGACACTAAGTGTCTCACAATTGGAATGAATTCTTCATTTTGAATTTTTGTTTTTGGTGACATGTAGAGAAACTTAAACAATGCTAGTGGAGAAATTTAAACAAAACCAATCCAATTGAATTATTTAAAGTTTTCAGTTGAGATTTTCTTTATGAATATGTGTCTACTATTCCATGTACTTTAGTTATTATGAAATATCAACTGAATTCTTTACCTAAAGTTTTGATTTTCAACTAATAATTTGAAAACTAAATTGGCTCAGTTTACAATTGTATTAAAATGACCACTTCACACATTAGACACTGAGATGACAATATTATTAATAAGGAATAAATTTGACACCCACAATTAATAAAAGTCATCTGAGATGATTCTCATAATCTATGTCAAACATACACAAAATGAAAATGGCCTTAGAAACAATGTCATTTTACCTTCTTCCTTCAATATTAAGGTGTGCCTTTTATACCTATTGGTACAATGTTGTCTTTTCTACAAAAGGGGTTAAGAAGCAAAGAATATGGAAGCCCTACACTGAATGGAATTCCACAAAAATTGTGAACTCTTAGCATGCACCTTTCCTAGGGCAATAATATTTATCATTTACAATAGCCTTCATGGATGTAAGATAGTCTCAAAAACCTTTAGTGCATTTTGTCTTAAATATGAAAATTTTCTTTGTAACTACTTCGAGAATATTTGTAATTGCAATTCTTTTTAAAATGGCAAGAAATTCTTAAAAATAATTGAATACATGTGATTTCATCTTTGAAAATCAATACTAAATTTTTTTGGTTTACACATAATAGCAAACCTTCATTAATACAAAGTGAAGGACTAAAAAGTTTAAAAAAGAGGATACATGACTTTGTTTTAGAGTTAAAATGAATGGATTTTTCTATCCTCGAGGCTTTCTTGAAATAATCCAAAGGACTCAAAATATCCTTATAGATGTTTTAAAGATAATATTTCAAAATAATTTCTTTGGCTTTTGAAAAAAATTAACAATATTATATATAGAGTTTAAGTAATTTAGATTCTACTCTATCTAATTTTTTTGAAAATGTCCTAAAAATGTAGGCATTTTATTGAAGTTTAAGGTGAAGATCAACAATCACATTTCCAATGTAGATTGCCTTATAACTTTTCCTTATATTATTATGATTTCTACAATAATGCACTTATAGTTTGAAATTTTCATATTTTAAAAGTATATTTTATATTTAATAAGAATTTTTCTCAGTTTTATTCAAAAATTTCTAAAAATTTCAAATTTACAAAAAATGGAGTTGTCTATGACTTCTATAAGACATTTGATTACATCTCCAAAAAATAAATTTAAAAGTCATTCATTTATATATGGTTGCAAATTTGAAATATACAAAGAAAAGGATTTTTAATTTTGAAAAATGATCATTGGCTTGTCTTTTGAGTGTTTGAATGAAAAAAAATCAAAAGACCTAAAATACATTGTGTAGGTTGTCTATGACTTATATGATAAAGTGACCCATAGGAATTTTTTCTTAAATGGTATAACTTGAATTTCACTCAATAATATAGATAGAACATTAATAAAAGTGTATACAAAAATTGGATGAAAACTAGTTATTTTCAGTATAAAAAAAAGATTGACCTTCCAAAAGACACATTTAGTCCTCAACATTCCTTCAAGATCATAAGGTATAGACATCTATAATAATGTCTTTTCTAGTGCTCAATTGATCCTTTGTTGTCTTTACTATATTCAAGAATATATCAAAAGATGTTACTCTCTTTGTCCCAATCTATTAGATATATCCTAATTGCAACTCCTATATTTATACTAGAAAGTAACTTTGAAATCTAAATACTAATTTTACAAGATGTATAATCTAGTATAATGATCTTACAACCAACCTATTTGAACCATTCAATTTGTTTGCACAAGGTAGAGTTTAATTGGTATCTTTTGGTAAAGACAATTATCATTGCATCCTTACACAATCCTAATTAAGCATACCCAATTTGGATTTCAAAAAATCAAAACTCCATTTTGGGTGAATTTTTAAAGATGATTTTTATGGTTTCACAAGATATTTTATTAAAACAATTGGTGATGAATTTTTTTAATTTGATTGTGGAGATATCTAGGAAGCATCTATATGCACATCTTCCATCAACAAGCATCTCCAAAAAAGTTTCACAGTTCCTTCTATAGAAATTTCAATGCGAGGTGTTGTATGACCAAATTTTTGTAAGATAGATATCTCTATAGATTTTAGCAAAGTAATTGTACCATCATGGTCAAATGTATGAAATTAGTTGTTAAGTGAGGGGCAAATAGAAAAATCTAATTATAATAAAGAAATATCTAGTTTTACAAAATTTGAGCATTATCAATCTAACATTGAAATCTCTATAGAGATATCAATGTGAAACTTTTTTGGAGATGCTCATTGAAAGGAAGATGTGTATATAGATGCTCCCTATATATTTATACAATCAAAAATTCATCGCCAATTGTTTTAATAAAACGTCATGTAAACCTATGAAAATTGACTTAAAAAATTCACCGTAATAAAAATGTCATGTTTTGAAACTGAAATTTGGTATGCTTGATTGGGATGGTGCAAGGATGTCATGACAATTATCCTTACCAAAAGGTACTAATTAAATTCCATATCGTACAAAAGAATTTGAATGGCTCGAATAGGTTGGTTGTAAGATTGTTGTACTACACTGCACCAAGCACCATCAAATCATGAGAGCCAAGTCTTGAATTTTAGTGTCCCTGTACACAAACCATTTTTTGAAACCTCATAACTTATTCGTGGAATGTCCATATCATGCATGCTAAAGTGTGTTGAAATCCTCTTTTCCTTGCCAATAAGATCCAATCAAAGTAGTCTCTGTTTCATGATAGTAAATACACTCAGATGCAATTACCAATTAGTGCAGTCTCTACAGCCTAATAAGTCATCCATCAATTGTCAACGCGGAGCCTCCTCCCAGCTGTGGCGGAGATGCTCCCAACCTCTTCCGGTGAAGCTACAGTCTACAAGGCGCGTGCAACCGCCCTCATCGTAGCCCTTCAATTGACGGCTACGAGCGCCTCCTCCTCCACAATTCGCGATGACCATGTGGTAGCGGAAGTTTCAAAATGCATGAATAGAAGGGTAGCGGCATCTTCCTCGACGGAGCTCTCTTGGTGTCGACGCGGTGCCCCATCAATTGCATTTAAGCCCATCGTAAACTCGACAAAGCTTACTCGATCTGAGAGAGCGAGCGAGCGAGCTTCAGTCTGTTTCGTGAGGTAGAGGATGTATAGTCTTTTCAACTGGATGGGTGCCACTCCCTCCGACCAGTGATTAGAAGAACTTGCTGAACGGCGGCACTCATCTTTGAAGCAATCGGGAATTTCCTTCGGTGGCTTCCAAGCAGGCGGAAGAAGCTTTTGTTCTGGAGCTCTGATCGAGTGCGAGTGACTACCGACACTTATACTCCACTCGCCGGGCTGGTTCAGGTAAATACTCGATCCGTCGCTTTGATCTGATTTGACACTCTCCTGTTAATTCGTCTTTGATTATCTCTGACCTAGCTGTGTTGCTTAGTTGGGATGCTTCACGTCGTAACGGGTTTTGAAAGAGTTTATTAGAGATCTGAAATCTAGACTTAGACTTACCTGCTTAATGAATTCAGGTTTAGATTTGCGTTTGACTTCGTACCTGTACGTGGACTCCTCGCTACGTGGTGGTCGCGGTCTAGAATGTTCTTGTGGCCTTTGACACTGTCGGAACGGAACTTTCAAGCGTAATGTGTCAAATCGTATGTACTTTTTCGGATATTGCTTGTTGGACAACTCCATGGAGGGTAGTACCTCATTGTAGCTTACTCTAGTAGATTAATTACGTGTGGGATTGGTTTTCTTGTTGCTGGAGAATGAATTTTAGCATCTCGTGGGCAGACGGTGCGCGTGTGTTCATCTAATCTCATCTGTTCTCGCAGCTCTATACATGTCGTCTCGTATTTTGATCTGATGGCTGTCAGTCGGTATTGATTCCGAGTTAGAAAATCCACTTATTATGAAATCTTGCTTACACATGGTCGTTCATTTGTGTTCAAGTGAAGCCTTCATCATCCTTCACGTGCATCCTCTTCAATTTTAAGCTACTTTTGGTTCACTATTGGATGTAAATCATGTAATCTATGTGCGAAAATGAAGATAGTGTTGGGTTCATCCTGGAAGCAGCTGTTCTATACTGATCGACTAGCTAATTGTTAGATTTCGTGGCCTAATTATTGGATCTGATGACGATGACCACATGCATTGCTTTGCAGCTGATCAGCATTCCATCCACGTATTTTGTCAAAATCGTCTCAAAGCCGAATTGGTCATTATCACCTATTCCTACAACTGAAACAATCCCGGCGCGTCTCTATTAACAGCTACCGGCCTGTGGCCTTGAAGCGAAGAAATTCGGCGTAAGGGAACAAATTGAGCTGCAGTATTGGATTTCTGCAGCATTGCAACGTTGATCTAATAAGGAGCTTTCAAAAAGCATTTCTCTGTATCTACAAGGATAACTTGAAGGGTCCCTTGCAAGGGATGCTGTGGCATCAATAGGGTGGTGGTGTTTGATCATTTTGGCCATTGGAGGAGGATGTTGTGGAGTGTTGGCTGCTGACTCTGCTGCAATGGAGCCCAGTGCCACAGTGGCACGTGGGGGGAGGAGGGAGGATGCTATCGTCCATTGTCGGATGTCATTTGGGGATTCTTGGTCACTCTTCTTGCCTTGACCGTCTCCTTGTGGGGCTCATTGAAATATACAACTGAGGGTACATCAACAGTGGGTTTCACGATTTTTATTGGTGTATTTGCTCCACTTTTTGATCTTGGATACATTGTTCAAAGATCATTGGCATGTGTTTCATTGTTGTGGAATTGTCACAAAATGGGGTACCCTGATTCGTGCATTACTAGTTCTTCTTGGCTGAAGTTTTTGTGCTCATCACTGTTTCCATGGTCAAAGTCCCCTGCAAGAATCTTGGCTTCTTGTGATATTGTGCTATATGTATCAAAAGTGTCACCGTTACTTAAAAAAGAATGGTTATGGTAAGATATGCTTGTTGTGGAGGATGAATCTGAGGCAATGGTAGTTGGAGAGAGTGGGACAAGAGCAATTCGAAATGATCAATATGCAAGAAAGCAACTTAGTCGAGAAGGAATTGGGTGGTTGGTATGGAAAGAGGTTTTGTATGGAGCAAAAGACTCCAAGCACTTGCCCAAGTATGATGAATTGAAGTATTTGTGTGCCAATTCCGGATATGCAGTCATTGCTATTGCAATTCAAGCCTTTGGGTATATATATGCAGTTGGTTTTCAGGGTGCCAAGAATTTGAGAATATCTCCCCTTGAAGTTATTGGATTGATTTTCAACATCATCTTATTGATGAAAGTATTTTTTTATAGCACTTGCAATTGTTGCCATAGGTCATTGGTTATTTATATAGACAGAGATTGGGAACATGAAATTGGTGAATTTAACAACAATGATAAAGAAAAGTTCGAGCATTATGATGCAAAAAAACTCCTCGCAGTCATAGTCTTTGGTATATTTGTTGTTTTCAATACTTTGTTGATATACTATATTGTCCATATAGTAAAAGCTACAAATGTAATGGTAGGAGTACCTATAATATTGTTTTTATCACGACTTGGATTAGAGCTTTTAGGGGCTATAGTTTTTCTAAAGTATTTTTCTATGGGATATTGCATTGCTATTTTTGGATGTCTATTGACTGTGGTGGCTTACATTTGGACTCTAGTAGTAACAGTGTTGTATTAAAGAACCATGCACTTCAATATGTGGGGAGATCTTATCAACCTTTCTCAGATTATTCCGTTCATTGGTTAAGGTTTGATCTAGTTGGACATATTTTTAGTGTAATTAATGGATTTCTTTCAATAAAGCTTCTTTTTATGCTTTTGTATTAAATACTGATATTTTTCATTCCAAAGGTGGTATTTGTAATATTCTTTCTTGAGTGTTCCTAAATATTTCATAGAATTTGGAAATCACTAATAACTCTTTGAATTAAGGATGAATGGTTTTTGCAATCACTTGATGAAAATCTTTTTAATCCCTAAAGGCCCGAAGCACCAAATTTGGGTGTCAATAATATCTTGAAGTTAAATAAAACCTTACCAAATTTTTATTTTTTCTATAGTTTATATTATTTTTTGAAAAGTTTTATTTTGAAGTCTTCATTTTAGACTTGTAGCATTAATAATCCAATTTTAAAAATGATGGTTTATGATTTTTCTACTTGCAAATTTTATGCAAGGTTGTCCATTGAGAAATGCATTTAAAAAAATTATTGAGTAGATTTTGAGAACTTGAAAAGCCATTAATTGATTGGGGATATGCATGTTCGGCCCTTTAACCCTATATTTTTTTGGTGACCAATCTTTTAGATTTGACATATGAAAAGAAAATTGAAATACTTTAAATCACTTTTCTAGTTTTAACACCCTCATGATCAAATATTATTATCTTTCAATTCATAAGAAATATTATTGTGTCCTATTTTCTAATGCAATCTCTAACATGTGAAGTAGTTGAATTTTTATGGGTATAATTCAAAAAGAATTGATATAACTTATCAAAATGTTGTCTTTTTGTTCAATTTAGGGCAAATTCCTAGAAGCTCAAATAAGGTCTTGGGCATTTAGGGGTTAACATCCATGGTATTTCAAGTGATTTTAAACACAATGTTGGTGATTATTTAAATCTTCACAAATAGTGATGTAAGATAGAACATTCATTATGAAACCCTACTTTTTGACCCTAAAAATCAGCATGTTTATAATCCAATTCTAATTACTTTAGTCTACTTACCCTTATGATATATTGATGGACTCTCATTCCTTGGATTTATTACTTTTTGAAGAATGTATTTTATACAAAGCACATATCTATGGACAATAATAGGTACTAACTAACCTTTCTCTTCAAATATTCATCGAAATGAAAAAAATGTTATTTAGATAAAAAGAACTTTAGTTGATATTTTCTCCACAAGGTAATCAATTAGGACTCTTGATAGTTAAAGAAGACAATTTTTTTCAAAGGTCAGAAGTAGATTTGGTCCACTTAGTCCAAATCTCTATAATGCCAAGACTTGGTATTTCAATATAGGCAACACCAAGATTATTTGATGATGATATTTAATAAAAGTTGTAAACTTTGAGTTGTAAAGTGTATGAGTTTAATTGATCTCTTGACATCCCACCAATCAATATTTGTCCATAGAATGTAAGGTGATACATGTGATGAGCTCATTGACCTTTATCAACTAATACCATTATAAAAAATCCGTATTTTTTTTGATGAATTTTTCTAAACATCCAAAGGTTTTCATACTAACAATAATATCAACTAATATCAACTATAACCTCTTGATGTTATAGTTGATGTTATTATTAACCTGAAAACATGTGGATGTCTAAAAAAATATAGGTTTCTTATAGTATACCATCCCTTGACTAAGGTCTCAATCTAACATGAAAGCAAGAAACACTTGTATTGTTTTGAAGTTGAATATTATGGGTCTTTCTCAAATGCAAGCTTAACGATAAACTAAGAAAAACTTGCAGCAGTCCCATCAAGTAAAAAAGATTATCAAGCCTGCGGTAACAGTATACCACTTGGTGCATACTGTGTGCTTTTGAACTTAGCCTATTTGTTGCCCACGATAGTGATGAGGTAAGGGCGCTCCAACGGAGCCTTGCAAGTCAGCAGGTGGCCTTTCAGTCGAGGCATGTTGGGCTGTGCGCTCCGGCACCGGTGGCAACGAAGCTCCATCCTCAAAAACCTTTCCTCTATGTCCGGACCACAAGGCAGAACTCGCCCCTTCTCTGCCACTTCAGCCATAACATCCTGCGAGTCCCGGAAAAATCCAGTGGTGAAGGTGTTCCAGTGCTTCTTGTTCTTCAGATTCGGAGAGTCGAAGTCTTGACTTATGACATGCATGTGCAGTTGTCGCATCGACGGTACCTGAAGAAAGCGAAAACTGAGTTAAACATGGAAAGAGACTGTTCGACGGACAGCATGATGCAACGTAGAGGATTCTAAAACTGCAAAGGACGTGAACCCTCAACCCCTCTCCTGTGCTAACTGCAACTCACCTATTCATACACCTGGTTGGCCTTCAATGGAGCCAAATTAAGTTGGATACACTAAAGCATGACTTTTGGCTGAAGGAATGAATAATCACTCATCTTTGCAAGGATATCGATTTGTCTACTTTCCCATCAATATGGTCTACAAGCTCCCAATTTGAATGATAGCATAAAAAATTAATAAATAGTGACAAAAACTCTGATCTCAACAGATTTGGCTGTCGAGCTTAAAAATCTCTCTACAGTGCTGCAGTGATCTCCCAAACAACACTTACATATGTTAGAATTCTTAAAGTGACGCAAATGGTATTCCCCTACCTTACATGCAAGGCAATTGTCCACCTTGCAAGCTCCTCAAGAAGATGAAGGACCGAATCCAAGATGTTGAGAAAGTAGCATATGAAATACAAACAGCATTCCACAGAATTTTCAGAGGTGATTTGAATATGGCTTACCCAGTGGTATCCAAGGCGAAACACTAGCGAAGGGTCCTCGTCGAAATACCGCCTTGCCCAAGTCTCACCAAGTGCATGCATATGCTTTAGAACAGGCAGATGCAGAGAACGGACATCCTCGATCGAGTCCAATCCGTCTCTTCTTGCAATGACCAGTAAATGCTTCTTACCCTGTCAAATTACCGTTTCGTAAGAAACTTATGCACAATACCATCCATGTACTTATTCTCCTACTGAACTTGAATCAATCATGTAGAGAAAACTATCCAATCAGAGTCGACATGGTTAGACATCATGACTTAAATCGCGGTTCTCAAAACAAGTCAATTCTACTGCACGAGAGATAACGGAGGCACTAATATATAATCCTCCAAACCTGAGGGTTAACTTGGCGGCTAAGATAGATGGTATTTACCTTTGCAAACTTGTCGGCGATGACAACTGCTTCATTTGTGACTTCCAGAGCAGCAGGAGAATGTTGCTCGGGATGCAATGCGATATTCCGCAATTCCTGAGCCCATGCTCCCCATTTTCCAGCTGTTCTCTCGTTGGTGGCTTTCTTGAATGTGGTCTCCAGACTCCCCAAAGTCTTCTCTTCCCTGCATGCCACCTTCAAAAGTCAAAATCACCATAACCCCTACTGAAGGCAAAATAGGGGCATCTAAAGTCACCAAAAAAACTCAATTTAGTGATACAACGAAAATTTCAGTCAATTCATAGAACAGGTACCCCTATCACAATCTTGTAATTGAAAGATTCTACTGGAGTTGTCCAATCAGAAAGGCAATAAAAGCAAGATAAGAGCATACGAAATGCAGGTATCAAAAAGTTTACTATATTTGATTGCTCCTAAATTTATGAGGTTTTGTTCAGTCATATCAGTTTTTCATTCTAATTGTGCCATATGCATGTTTCTGTGGCAGGTACTTAAGAGGAATCAAACTGTTAGATTAATCTCCTCATTCGAAATCATGAAACACCGAAAACAAGCTTGTACTTCAATTGTGTTATCAATTGTGATATCCTAATTTGAAGCAATGGTAAAAATAAAAAAACCAGGTCAATTGACAAAAACATGACACATTTCAATTCACATTGGGTATAATCTGAAAATTTGAAGCAAGAAACTTTGTAAAATACGAGGAAAAAAAAGGATTCGAAAAGTCCTTCAAAAGAGAAATATTGCATGACGTCCAAGGATGAATCATTTTAACTCTCTGCACGATTGCAGTTTCGGTCAAATTAGATATTAATACTGGGAAAAGAATGCGAAGGAGATACATAGAATGTTGCACAGCCAGGCCGCTATTGTCTGTCATGTCGATGTCGGAGTCCGTCTTAGTGCTTTCCTTCTTGACATTTTCATCAGTCTTCATACTTTCATCCCCAACAGGTCGATCCCGTTTCTGATGACGATCCATATCCCCTGGACCTTTCCGCTTGGCAGATTGCATCAAGAATGTGAAGGCATTCTTAGGTGCCGCTTTGAGAGAGTTCTTTGTTTCAGGTGAACCTCGAACATCAGCCCCCGCACTTTCACCACCAACTTGCTGCTCAACCAATGGCTTGTGGAGAGCGTTCAACGAATTGTTCTCTTTCAGCGCCATCGTGGAGAAGGCCGTAAAAAGTTTACAGTATGCATTGCGTAATATTCGGCAACCTTGTGTATAATCTCCAGCAAGGGAATTTGGTCTCAGTGGATTCATATTGGGACCGAGCACATGGATGACATGAGTCACTCCTTCAATTCTGCGTAGAGGGCTCGTAGCAGGTAAAGCAACTGCCACAGCGTCCCCAGGTTGGAGCGTCTTTGCAACTTCTTTGGTTGCAAACTCCAACTCGAAACCGGCAGCCTCGAATATGGCTGCATTCACACCACCACCACCTGGTTTCAGCCGCCTGAAAATGCAGACAATCATGTTGACTCAATCATCTAGAAGTTACAAGAAATCTGCGTCAAACTGGAGTAGACAATTTTGAAGCAATCAGTGCTGACAGATATAGATATGAAATCAGGCCATGCTCACCAATTCGTTGCATTTGCAATGAATCTGCACTTGGGACCTCCAGATGAATGCAGTTTCGTAATATCTCCAGCATGTATGAGCAGCTGCAGTGATGAGAGTCCAGCTGCAGCAGCCTTTTTCGAAACCCGACCTAGCATGTCTGAATTTGCAGAGAGATCTACAAATACGAGTCTCAGATCAGCATGGTTTGGGTTATGGAAAAACTCCGTAACCATTGCCACGATGATATCTGCTGCCATTTCATGATCAAACTGGAAGTCTGCTGTTGAAATAGATGGAAACGCTAGCGATCGAGACCCATCAATATCATCGTCCTTATTCATCATATTTACAATGTTTGCATCTGTTCTCCTGTCTCCAAAATTCAAATGAGGGCTACTAATTGATACTCGCACGCTCTGTGAGGACGAACTTATATGTTCATCAACGGAAGATTTAGACTTCCAATCCTTGCCGAAAAGTGACTGTAAAGTCCCCTTCCCTTCCTGAACACTGGCACCGAACACACCCAAAGGTAGACGACCCCCACTGTCCAGCTGTGAGTAAAGAGCTACAGCTTTCTCAATCTCGGTGTCTGTCCGGCAGTAGGTAATCCGAACAAATCCTTCTTCCAGAGTCGGTGGAATTCGTGACCGTGAAACGCGGGACACCACTCCTCCAACACCTGAGCCCTGTAATCCTCCCTCGTGCTCAATACGTTGGGAAGCCCGCTGGATGCACACGCTCAATGGAAGATTAATAACCAATGCATGAGCTTCTACCCCCCTCTCCTTGGCTAGTAGGAGGAACTCTTTACGTTGTTCAAGGTCAATGTTGCAACGGTCTATAAGCACACAGCGCCATGTAGACAGTGCAGTCCCCGCTATCTTCAGACACTGTACTTTGGTGCCACGTTTACCATTTGAAATTACATCCTGCAAAATTACATTTATGGTAATATGAAACTAGCAAGCCCGTAAGTATTACCCAAATGCCATTAAGAGATTTGCTATAAAAAAAACAGGGCATGTCAAATCCATGTATAGAAATTTCCATTTGCTTCCAGTTATATGTATGGCAGAATTTAAAACTTCTAGTTTGAGTTATCCATATTACTCAATTCCTTGCAGAGGAGATGATTCTTACTGCAAAGCTAACCAAGATAGTCCCAATCCTACCATCACACCATCGCCATCTTGAGTCTCAAAAATCTGCGAAAGATCTATGCTTCATCTTCAGAATAATCAAAGTCAAGAATAACAGCTATTTCTTACGAAACTTCAATTGCTATATGAGAATCATTCAACAAACCTGGCAGATACGAGTCCAAGGCCGAGCTGCATTTTGAACAATTTTCTGACAAACCGTGCTTTTGCCAGACCCTGGCGGACCGACTAGCATTAAAAGCACCAAGTCCTTGCTGTCATTTGGCCGCTGTAAAGTCGAAGCTGCAGACGCTGCTGATTAGTGCATGTTAAGAAAATATAACTCCCTCAATTGAGAGCATACTTCCAACTGATCATAAACTCTTCAACTATATCTAGTAACCCCTAAAGGATCAAGAATTCTTGGTTTGAAAATGAGAAGTTTGATTGATCGTATTTCCAAAAATATATTTGAGATGGGACAGTTTCACCCAAATTAGTGAAGAACATTGCATGTGTTGGTCAACAATTAGGATTAGATACAAGAAAGTTCACATAAGACCTACTCAAAACTGCTCAGAAAAACATTTAGGGGGGTAAAGATACTTATCAATACACAAAACCAGGGTCTGCCCTACCCTACGACGAGTCCCTCTTCTTGATTTTCGTTACTTAAAGTGAATGGAGGATTTCGTGTTGTTCGAAGTAGAAAAACTGTCGTAAAAGTTATAAAAATTAAAATACCTGGCAGCTTAGGTGGTGTAGTCTCCTCATGAAATTTTACGCGATTGATCTCTGAAGGATGTCGAAACTCCAGCAAGTGCTCAGGATTTGTTCTATAGCATGCAGCACCCCACTTGCAGTCCGGTAAGTGAATTTTTCTGTCCATTAAATAGCATCTGCGTCAATCACAGCATCGCTCAGTGAAACATTTGCATCCTAAGTTGCGGCGAATGTCAGCTTCAATTAGCACTATATCGTCGCCTACGCAAACTTGCATCGAGATACTCCGTCAAAGAAGGCAAAAGAAGTGAGAAAACGAGAGAAAACTCCCTATCTCTACGATCACAACAATCTATAGAAATTCACACTAAAAATAAACTGTCAATGACCTTCAAGAAGAGGCGCGACAACATCAAATCGTACGGATGCAATCCATCAAAAGGATGCATAGCATTGCCGAGAGCCTACCGACAATATCGATTTCAGCCACAAATTCACATGAACATCAAAAGTTACAAACGAAATTATACTAGTCCAGGGCTCCCAAAAGGACAAAATCGGAAAAAAAAATTAAAGAAATCAAAGTTCGGATGCGAGCTCTTACCGATTGACAAATTTCGGTAAAGAAATGATGCGACGACGCAGCGACCTTGACGCTTTGGCTCATCACCACGAGCTTCCCGATCAATGGCATTACGAACGTGCTCAACTAGGAAACCTAATTTCAAGGAAGAAACCCTACAATCCTATCGCAGCTCTCACTGTGGCAGAATTCACGGCCCGAACACGATGAGGATGCAATTGCTGTGGATGATGTGCAAAACCCTAAATCTTCGGAGTTGTACATTGAATCACATATAATTCCTTAAACCCTAGACTCACGATGGGGACGATGAATGCTTTGAAGAGCTCGCTTCCTTTAATTGATAATCATAAAGAATTTATTCACCCCCACCGTGCTCAAATAAAATAACACTTTAGTTCTAATAGTATTAGTAGGTTAGTGGGAGACGCATTTAATGTATAGATATCACATTTTCCTATTTGAACAAAATTTATTTTAAAAAGTTTTAAGACTTCTAAGCTAGAGAGATACTGAATAAATAAAAATAAAAATATTTTTTTATAAAAAAATTATAATATAAATCAATGAATGTGTGTACCACTTTTTGCAATTAATTTGAGTAATAAAGTCTCTTTAAAGAAATCTAAATAAATAATGGTAACTCATCATAAATGTTTATATCATTAGAATATCCTAAAAAGACATAAAATATCACCTTTCATTTGATTCTTCTTTCATTTCATATTTTGAATTGTATTTGAATTTTTATGCAATTTGTGTTTTTTGGGAATGACAAGATTTGGGGGGAAAAGATTCAAAATTATCTTTCATTTCTTAAAAAAAAGAGAACAAAATTAATGTCAAATACAAAATTTTCTTCAAAAATCTTAATTTTGAACCATTGGTTTCTACAATGGCATAAATCATTGTAGTGTTATCCAAACTTTTGTATCCTTCTATAGTTTAAAAAAAAAGGATATATAAAAACAATGTTATATACTCTCATCTCAATATATAATGAAATACATCATTTTGAGATCTATTTGAAGCTTTCTAGCATTGTAGTAATTAGACTTTAGAAGCTTCATATTGATTGTTAGTTACGGTCTAACACAAAAAAAAATCATTTGAATGTCAAAATCAAGTTTCACACTTAAAAAACCAAAGTGTTAATGACATGTTCCTCCAACTCATGGTTGAATAGCTAAATTTGCTACAAATTCCTATGACAATATTATTCTTGAAGGGATGCATATCCATGTGCATAGATGAACAAAAGAAAATTCTCATGTATTTTTCATATTTCATCTCTCTTCACATATGAAAATAGCTCCAAAACACCAAATCTTTTTTATTCTACAAAAACTACATTGATTTGTTCTAAATACAATAGTGTGCATAACACTAATTTATCAAAAGTCATATTATTTTAAAATTAGTGTGATATATAATTTCCCATATCTAACTACCATTGGTAGATTGTTGATTCTTTGGATTTCAATATTATGACCAAACTATGTGATGGGTTTTGTTTTTTTAAACACATGTGACTATTTCAATGGCCTAGAGAGTTCCACTTTGAAAACTCATAAGAAATACATGTCTTATCCAAAAATTCTAATTTTTTTTCTAGAAAAAGGTGCCCCTAACTGGTTTGCGTATTTCGACATTTTTGGGTATTTTCACCACAGCTGAAACATTACGGGTGCCCTTTTCCTGCATGGACGAATGACCCAGGTGGACTGCCACGTGGTTGTCCACTTGGCCCAAGCCCTGACCCCTTCCCAAGTTCCCATCAAGCTATCCCTCCCCGGGGGATAAGGTGCCCTCGTCCCCCCCAATCCCCCACTTCGCACTTTGCCCTTTCCCCGCCATCTCCTCACAAGACTCTGCCTTCACAGCCTTCACTTCACTTGTGTGCGTTTGCTCATCCCTTCCCTCTCAAAGCCTTAACTCTTCACCATCTCTTCTTCAGGCTAAGGTCCGTTGAGCATTGTTTCAGGGTTGTTTTCCCTTTGCTTCGGCGTGTCAATGATGTTTGGATTTGGGATTTGAGTGTCGGGCTTTTGGAGATTTTGATTTGGCATGGGTAAAGGTGGATCTGGGTTTGGCATATTGGGGAGCTGGGAATAGCGTTTCAGGAGTTTCGCTTTGCTTTCGTGGATCAGTTGCAGCAGTACGTTGTTTGAAGAATATGCCTTATGGACATGTAATTTGTGTATGGTGGTTTTGTGAATACCCGTTTTGTGCATTTCCAGAATGTGAGGTACAAATGTTGAGTTCATGTTTAGAGCATTTTTTGTGGGTTTTCTCTTTTCGTTGGTTTGTCCGTTGCAGTACCATGTTGTTTGCTGCTTAGATTCGAGTGTAGGGCTTGGAGATTGCGATTTCCGCATGTTTGGATTGGGGGTTTTCACATCGGGGAGCTTGGAGTAGTGTTTCGCGGTTGTCACTATTCTTTCGTGTATCAGTTGCAGTAATATGTTGTTTTAGGGATATGCTTGATGGTTATATAATTTGTGTATGATGTTTTAATAAATACCCTTTTTGCACTCGTAGTCACAAAGATCATGAGGCACAAAGATTGAATCCGTTAGCACAGTTTCAGGGTTTCCTCTTTTTCTTTGGTGTGTCAGTTGTAGTACAATGTCGTTTGTGTTCCAGATTCGAGCGCAGGAATTCGGTGATTATGACTCTCTACGTTTGGATTTGGGTCTCGCATGCTGGGCCAGTATTTCAGGCATGAAGGGTCAGTTGTAATAGTATGCATTGTGTGTTCCTCATTTTGAGCATAAGAAATCGGTGTACCTGTCCATATGGGCTTGACCTAATGGAAAAGACGTGGTGCTGTTTGCATCAGTTCGTGATTTTGCATGCAAGCACTAGTAGCAGCGATGGCAGCGACCGCAATGACAATGTCCACCTTGTCGACGTCGCTGGTAACTCCTACAGTGGCAGCCTCGCAGTCCACGTTCCAAGGGGTATCAGTGCGTGTGAGCCGCATGCCAATGTTGGCTATGGCCAAGGGACGCTCTCTCACCATTACGGCTGCCACTCAGAAGGCAGTGGCTGTGCTCAAGGGCACCTCCAACGTGGAAGGCGTTGTCACTCTCCTCCAGGAAGATAATGGTCAGTGCTCTTTCCTTCGTATTCCCCCATTCTATCTTTCCAGAAAATATTTCTATAGCTGCAGTCATTATGCAGTCTACAGCTTATGAGGGTAACTTCGTTGGTACGTTTTTTCGAATGGAAATTCGAGTGGTGATTCATCACGGTTGGTTTCTGAGTTTAAATCTCTAAAACCCTTCACCGAGTTGAGTCTTTTTACTAAGTATTTCTGGATGTTCTCAATTTGTAGGGGACTCCAAAGCACAAGAAATTGTATTAGTTGGAGTCTGTATGAATGAGTTATGAATCTTTGAAGTTTTGCTTATAGCCAAGTAAAATCGTGGGTAGGCTTAGACTCTTCGGGTGCTAAACATTGTTGTTCACATATATGTGTTTGGAACTTTTTATGGAACCTTTGAGCCTATTTTTAAGGGTCCCTAATTTGGGGTCCTTGTTTGTGCAGGACCGACGAAAGTCAGTGTGAAGATCACTGGTCTCGTTCCCGGCAAGCATGGGTTCCATCTTGTACGTCCCTTGTTCTTCGGGCTTACTGTCTTGTAGATACTAGAAGGACTTAGTTTTCTTTTCGGATCTTCTTCTTGCCATAAATGCTGAGAAGGAGATTTGAACGAATGTTTTAGAGCGAGTTTGAACTTTATAAGATTTTATTGTTTGTGTACTTTCCTATAGCTTCTAGCTCTTCAGCATTTAAATTTTCTGGGAGTTCTTCTTCTCTTTCACTCGTATCTGATTTCTTATGGTATTTGTTGTGTGTGCAATTTGTGTGCTTTGCACTAGTCAGACAGTTTTCGCTGATGTGATCTTTGTCGTGATGCAGCATGAGTTCGGTGACACAACTAATGGCTGCATGTCCACTGGTATATTTATTTGCATTTCTGATCAAGTCCTCTAAGCTCCATTCAAAATAGTGAGACTCTTGTAAAAGATTTGTGATTATTGAAACAGTCGAATTTTTTTTTCAAAATACTGATAACTTCATTAGAAACATTCTCTCAGATATCTTTCCAATTATTAGGACTCTGGTAATAGTGTTAAGGAGGAGGCGTATTTTTTCATCTGCGCTGAGCTATTTCCTTCATTTTACTTTTACTCTACGTAAAAATTCTCTGATGAGTCTTTTGGGAAACGGTGGTTCAGGTCCTCATTTCAATCCCGAGGGCAAGACACACGGTGCCCCAGAAGATAACAACCGCCATGCGGGAGACTTGGGCAATGTGGTGGCTGGCTCAGATGGTAAAGTTATAAACTGGAATAGATTTTGTTTGTTTGTATTGTCAAATTTCCTTTTGATAATATAATTCCTTCACGTCGTTTATGTGTGGATTTCTAAGGTATTTGGCATCTGGACATGACGGATTGTATTTTGGGTGGATAATTGCAGGTGTTGTAGAGATAGAACTCTCGGATACCCAGATCCCTCTGACTGGTCCTAACTCTGTTGTCGGACGAGCACTTGTCATTCACGAACTCGAAGATGATCTTGGAAAGGGTAAGTATCAAAAAACCAATCTTGCAATGCCTTAGTTATTGAATGCCTCCAGGGGTGTCACATCCGTAGCAGTATTAATGTAATACAGCATCTGCATAAACATCTTATTCTCCACCGTGAAATAGATAAGGGGTATTTGATGAGCTTTATTGACCTTGTTTTCTTCGAGATTTTACTTTCTCCCGTGCATGTAGGAGATGAGACCCACAGTACGAAATTAGGAATCTCAGACTTTGACGAGGACAATGCATAACAGTTTCACTCTGTAATTTGACAGGGGGCCATGAGCTCAGCTCTACAACAGGGAATGCAGGAGGCCGTCTGGCTTGCGGTACAGCTTCTCTCACTTTTTTCCCTCTTTGGTAAATGCAGCCCTTGCAAAACTGCCACCATCCACTGGTGTTTGGAACATGCCTCTATATTGTGACAGTTTTGCAAACACTATCGATCCTTTCATGCACAGACCTTAGTTGATAGATCACATGTAAGACATAGAATTGTAGGTGGACCAGTTTTTTCCTACTTGGTATTTTGCCTTTTCATGCAAGCTAATTTTCGAGCACATCTGGACCCGCAGAATTCTGAGTTTTCCCTTGTGTTGTGTGTGCAGGTGTTGTGGGACTAACGCCACTGTAAGCACTTCAGTTTGTAAGGGTCTACTTCAACTCAGCTTTCTTACATATGACTGGGGAGTTACGTCGTTGGGTGGCATGTACAATGTGGATGGAGGTCGCATGGAGTCAGTAATCTCCACCTTTTTGCCGGAGTTTAGGCTGCATCGTTACACAGCTTGAATGAAATGCTGACTTCACCGAGGAAGGGAGTGATGTTAGGCCTGCAATGTAGAAATTGGCAAGTATTGACTCTGTTCTTTCAACGTGAACGTCAATATCATTCATTTTGTTCAGTTGCTTGCGTTCCAAAATGTTCTCACTTTTGTCAACGTCTTTGTCGAACATCCACCTCGCTCAATGCTTTCTTTGCTGAGTGTTTGCATTTTGCCTTCTTACTGATAGGCTGGGAAGAAGTCTTGTCGACTTTGTGAATCGATGTCTACTTCTAGATTATGTCCATTAAATTTTAAATCCACGTTTAACCCTTAACCCTTAAACGTCGAGGCAGACGTTTTGTGTCCAATGGATGACAAGGAATCAAATTGTGTAGGACTGAAGTACAACTAATCATCCTCAAATTTGTTTTGGAAAGGGAAGATCTTCTACAGTAGTTTGACTTGCAATGATTGCATTTGAAATTTTGAAAGCTAGTGATTCACATGGTAATAGAAAAGGATGATTTCAAGGATCACCCCTTTGGTGTTTAAAGGTTAAAGGATGAAGGCGATCTTGGAAATCATTATTTTTCATTACCATGTGGATCATTGGCTTAAAATATTGCAAAAGTACTCATTGGAAGTTAGTATTGTTAAAGACCTTTTTTTTTTCACAACAAGATTATGAGGATGAATAGTTGAACTTTTGTCTTACTAGAAGAATTCCTTATCATCCGTCAAATGCCAAACATCTTTGTCGATGTTTAAAGGTTAATGTTTTGAATTTTGAAAGAAATATTTGAGTTTATTTGCAAAAGTGCCATAGCAAGTGAATTTGTTTTTGAATTTGTAGTTTTAGACTTTGCTTGTAAATATTCGTAGCAGAAATAGTAAATATCCCTATATAAGAGCATTCTTACGTGTCCTATAAAATGAATGACTTTATAAGGAAGGCTAGCAAAATTGCTCCACCTATCCTACAAAAGAGATGACTTGTTTAGCAGTTGGTTGGCAAACAATGAGATGGCTTCTAGAAGGGGGCTATTTTGCTAGCGAAAGCTTGGCCTACTTGTGATTGGCATAACTCAATACAACAAAATCCCCTTCTTGATCTTTGGTACTTATTGCAAATAGATCCACTTGTTGTGGCATTTTTGCAAATGAGATACAATTGTTGTAGCACTTGTTTCAAGCTTCCTCAACATGTCTACAATTCGTTTGATGTAGGAGCCTCAATTCTAGTACTTCCTTGATTTTCGATCTTAACGTACTCAAATGCATTAGCTTGTTAAGAGTGAATGGGTGTACCACCTAGCTTGCAAAATGGATGGCTTTGCATTTTGCAAGCCAAAAATCCACCACATTTTGCAAAGTAGGTGGTAATGCTCTAAGGTAACCAAACCCACTATGGATTGGAGCCCAATATGGTCCTCGATCCAATTTTGATCTCTTGCATCCTAGAGTAGTAGATATTGCACACTAGATGGAATTGGAGTTCAAATGGTTGGAATTAAGGTAAATAGTCACCATTTCATGAATTCAATGAATATCACTTTCATTATTCCACAAATATTGGAGAGGCATGTTTGCAACCAAAACAGTAAGAGTAGTTTCTAATCTCTATAACTGTGTGCCTTTCTTTTTTCCAAAATGAGTTGACCGAAGAAATTATGAAATTTAGTACGTGGAACCATAGGCAATGATCAAATGATCTACAATGAGCTACCTACCTTAGATGTTATTCTTTGTTCAAGCTTGAACATAGCTTCATTGGGTCTACAAATTCTTCATTAGAGTCCATGGTATTTTAAAATATATCATGTTATATAGACTACCCCTAATTATATAGAGTTATATAGAGACCATCCATTGACTAGTGGTTTTGGGTGAAGTTCAAGATATGACAAATTGAAGAATTTGACATTATTATGAATCTTTGATATATTTTCAAAAAACAATACTATTTGACTTTGAAATTTCATATTGAACTAAAAGCTTTATAATGACATATGTGTATAGTGTAATTTCCTTCCATGATTCTCTATACAAACTAGGGACTTTTATACAATCGCACATTTTTGGATGTTAAATGCTACCAATTATTCAAAAAATCCTTTGTAAATATACTTTGCTATGTGTTAGATTAGCCTAAAAGTTGATAAGTTAAATAAATATTATTTGTTAATAGCCAAAGAGCAAAACATATATTATTTGGTACTTGTTATAATGTTGTATTTCTTAGAAGTCTTCTAAAGTAGTAATACCCTTCATTGACTCCTCCCTTACTCTTGTCAAATAGATATTCATTGAAGTGTCACCAATATGATTGCAAACCATTTGCTTTGAATGGCTCTTTTTTAGCAAATAAAGTTTCAAGGTTGTCAAGTACCAAGCTTTTAGCAAATGGTCTAAAGTCTTTTACAACATGCTAAATAGAAGTACCTACTGAACATTTCCAAATTTCTTCCAATCTTAACTTTGAAAATTCACAAAAAATACTTAAATTCTCCAAATTTTATTTTATTCTAAATATTATTCATTTCCATTTGTCTACATGGCAAAAAAGTACCTAATTGTCATTTTAGTCATTCTCTCTATATACACTAGCTTAAATGAATGATAATAGATGTTTCTACCTTATTCTCTATTTGTAACATATATAGAAGTTCAAGTGTAAAGTCCAACCATTTTCTCCTCTTTCCAAAATTTTACTTCTTTTGAGTTGTAATAGTTGTTGTTTTTCTACCCACATGATAAAATCTTATGTACAAAGGTTAGAACCAATGTTGGGTTTGGGAGTCATTGTAATCTGGGTATCATTTTGGTTCTAAACACTATTATTCTAACCCCAAACTAGGTTGATTTCTAGTTTATCATACCACCTTTCATACAAGTGTTGCAACATTAACATTCAATTGAAGTACCATGGCTAATGAATCTTGGAGGTTTCAATTTCTTAAACCTAACTTTATACAAATACTACAAGTGCAATTTAAAATGCTATAAGAGTATTATTAACATCATTCAAGAACTTGGAATTGTTGGTATAGATCTATAGTAGCAATTACATATACAACTTTAACAATTTCAGAGATTCCAATCGAAGTGGGAGAAATGCAATAAGTAATTTAATTTTTTTAACATTTGAAGTTTTAAAAATTAAAGTGTACAACCTATTTCCAACTAGGGACCCATTTGTATAGAATAGGGTGATCCTATTTTTTGGAATGAGGGGAATATGATGTTGATGAAGGCCTTCATGATTGTGTAACAAATAACAAATTAAATGATACTTAATGAAGTTGTTAACCCCTAAGGGTTGGAGACTATGTTTTCACCAAAAACCTTCCAAAACTGCCATTTGTGATACAAGCACCAAATTTTAGATGAAAAACTTTTTTGGACTTATGTAACTATAGGATCTTGTAGTAAACTAGTTTTAAATATGTGGAAAAAATTTCAGAATTTTCCACCATATAGATTGCAAGATATTAACATTTGAAGTGACAAAAATCATTTTTTGGGCCCTATAAAAATACAGGCAGCTACACTTCACAAGGTCACATTTGTATGAAAAAATGTCAAAATGGTGGTGCTTCTTTGGATTCATTCTTCAAGGCAAGTTGTCTATATACTTAAAAACTTTTAAATCATTTGGAATTGCACAACATATAGAAAAAAAATAGTAAGTAGAAAGAAGTACAAAGTGATTCAAAACACTAAATTGTTAAGAATTTAATTTTAAAGTTTTAAAATTCCAATTCCAATGGTGGTAATATAGTAAAAAACAATCTACATTATACATTTTTATTTTATTTTTTAAATATTAAAATTTGAATTAAACAAAAGACTCCAAAGTTTATTTTCAAGTAGGGAATCCATAACTACTTGCAAACTAGAACCCCTCATAACTTTCATCTCATATATCAAAATGGAATAATTCAAAGCTTTCCATGTACATATAAATCTAGAAAAACAATTTCAAATTTTTATTTTTGAAATAAATGATTTTCTAAAAAAATTTGGAGTTGCTTACTGAACATTGAAAATTACATGGCATGCAATTACTTTTGAACCATATAGTCAAAAGTTATGAAAATCATTGGGCCTTAAAGCTACTCCTTGGGCACATGTTGTATGAAAATTTCAGCAAAAAAAATAGAAACTCCATTCATAGTGACTTGCCCAAAATCGGTATGTTGTCCCAAAACACAGTTTTGACCTTTAGGGGTTAAATCCAATTTATAGTTTTGCACTTCTCAAAAATAGGTTTGCCTATACATCAAGAAGAAGTCAAACTATAAGCTACACTTTCTTAATTTCTACTAATTCCAAACTTGATGGATCATTAGCAAAAATAGTGCAATCTTCATTATTTCTATTCACTAACCAAAGAAAATTATCCATTCACCATCAATCAATTGGACATATGCTAAAATTCTTAGTATTGTAAGAAATAGGTCATATACTTTATAAAATCATTCTTTTTTATAATCCTATGTCAAGTTCTTAAGCTATATATGGTAGAAGTACCTATTTATGATAACTTAAGCATTTTAGCTTGTAGAATATGGAAAATTTGTTGAAAAATTGAATTGAATTTGTACAAATACAAGGATGAAAAAGAATGAAAACAAAAAACGGATTTTTTCCTCAAGAATGAATATCTTATTCAATATAAATGGGGATTCTTCATTTGAACCCATTCTAGTCTCATAGACTCACTTGCTACAAATAGTTTTGGCATTTCTCTTGAAGCCAAGAAAGAAGAGAGATGAATGAACGAGAAGGTACAAACAAAGAATCTTTTTCAAAGAATTGTGCATCCAATTCTTGTCCACAATAGGTCACCCTGTAAAGTCATCATTGAAGAGCTATCATATATAGGTACTTTTATATTATACGACTACCAAATTTTCTATAGTTCATTCATGTACTAAGGTAGCTTGAGTCCCAACATGCATGAATTAAAAATTTGCATCAACCATTAAACAATTGGACAATCTTCTTGGTATGCATTTTCAAAAACTTAAACTCATAACGGTAATGTATATAAGTCATTTCTTGATGAGTTAAGGTAACTAAGGTAGTGTACTCATAAAGCATCTTTTTAAGGGCTAGTTAGGCCTTTTTATGGGTTTTTGATGCTTGAAGGCATTTTTAATTATTTTCATTTCAAGAGAAACTAATGTGGGATCTATCTCATACAAGTGGTTTCATATTTTTCAGAGCATTTATAAATTACTTATAAATCTTCAAAGAATTTTGCCAAAGTACCTATTCTTGATTGTAGGCCTTCCAAATCTACACATACCCAATCTGAAAAATGATATAGATTGACCAAAAAACAAGCATTGTGGCATGCAAAAAAGTAGTACACAAGGTTCCAAAATGAGATCATTACTAAACTTAAACAAACCCTAACTAATTCTTTAACATTTGTAAAAAGGCAATTAGATAGTCAATTTTCATTTAAGAAAATTAAGTGGACAAACCTTGGCTTTGAAATGGACACATCTTGGCTCTTATTCCATCTATTGGCAAAATATGAGCCAATACCTAACAAATCTTATTATACTTTCACATTATCAACAATCTATTTCAAAACCACTTATTATCCATTTTGACAACTTCTTGTAGGGACTATTTGAAGAAGAGGGTCGCAATAAGAGCCCTCTACTATACACCTAATTTCAACCAATTTCTTAAATTACACCGTTTAGATTCTTGCCTAAAATATACTTTCACTATTTATGAGAATCTATGATTGATTTTAGAAACACCTCTTTCCAATACTTTGAAATTTTGTAGTTTATTTATACAATGTCCAAAAAATGCATTCTAAGACAATCTAAAATCCCCTTTTGACTACCACTAGGACTCCACAAAAAAATTCAATATATGAGTAGGACCACCCATTACCAACTAGGGACACATACCCAATTTGTATGGCTAAAAATAATTCCAACCAAGGCCGAAACAAATTTCCAAACAAAGTGTAGAATGTGTTTTTCATCCTTTCAAAGTTGGGACTAATCAAATCATGAAAATGTTCGATACCTTTTACTGCTCCAAAACATCTCTGAAATCCCTAAAGTGGTCAACTATGAGTGGTTCTACCATACTAGTGGGAATCATGCTGAATTGCTTATTTGTGCGAATTTAGGTGTAGTTCCCCGACCTTTGTTTTCGTACATCAAGTACATTCTGGACACGTGTCAGAATCTTTCCTTGCCATCTGGATCCGACACCAGCACCTCTGCAATTGTGCCATAAGCTTAGAGGTTCAGTTCCGCTGTGGTCTTCTCCGCTCAACGAGATTCATGTGCTGGAGCGGCTCCGCGCGCCTCCAAGCTGCAAAGTGTATCTGACTAATGAGCTCAAGATCGTGCACAAAAGGAATCTGGATGTCTTTTCCAAGGGCATTACCGCAACCCCCGCAAGAATGTCAGTACTTAGCAAGAACGTACTCTGTGCCAGGAATAATTGCGAGGTTTCAAGGGAAACCTGCACTCAGCCCCATATTCAAGCTTGGAGTTGGGGTCACCCAGCTCATGTAGATCAACATTTTTGATGCAATCGGTGCTGCTTTCGTCTGTAAGCTAGTTAGGGTTTAGGACCTGCTGTTTTTTCACTGCAATCTGTCATTGCTTCATCAAAGCGCAGTGTGCATTGGTGGACTGGTAAGCTCTTCCTCAAGACTGATGAGCTCTTGAACCTTGAAGAAGTCTGGGAAATGTCTGTTTCTATTCTAAGCCGGCTTGCTTGTGTGAATCCTATGTGATGTTGTGTAGCAGTTGCTTGTGTGTCGTGAATTGCATTACATAGTAGATTTCATTTTATAAAATTCTTCGTAGTTCTAAGCAACCAGGGCGCAGTGCTCCACTGTAGCAAGTACTCACCAACGTTATTGCCATGGAGTACCTTACCTTAGTTGCGTAACCTACCCACAATTTTTTTTGATGGACTGGATTGCAGGCTTGTTTTACCAGTTATGTGGACACTTGAAAGTGAACACGCGCTATATTTGAACAGGGTTCGTGTGGCAGTTCTTCATCGAGTGCTACAACACCGTGCTAGAAGGGTTGAGCCTTGGATTACTGGATGAGGCCATACTTTGAAGCATTTGATCATTTCTTGGGTAAGCATTTGAAGCATTTACACCTGGCCAGTGGAAACGCTATTTAAGGCAGCTTTAATATAAGCCCTACGAATTGCACCTGGCTAGGTTTTCTAGAACAGATCTGGTGGGTGGTTTTCCAACTATTTAGGGACTCACAAACTGGTGTGCGTAGGAGCAGTTGATGGCTATTTGTGGTAGAGACAACTTGTGTGGTTGTCAACCTATTTTGATTCTTTTCTGCACTGAAAGAGAATGCTATCATTAATGACCTAATTAGCTTAATTTGAAATAGAAACATGAATCTTTCATGTTTGACTAGAAACGCACATGGAGCTCCTAAATGAGTTTAATCGGACCTTCGTCAAGAAAACCTATCCATCAAAGACTTATGCATAACTTAAGTACTCCTGTAAGCCCTAAAATTTTGTAGAACCCAGCAGACCTGTTGCAACTGCTGGTCAGAACACCATGACTCATTTACGTCAAGGTTCATGGACTCTATACAACTTTCCAGGCTGGTAAGTCTTGTTTCTGAAAACTGAACTTGCATGGCATTGCAGGTTGCAATTCGCAAGAGAGGTCTGTTGTGGGAGTCTTTCGAGTTATTCAAAGATTTGCAGCATCACTAAGCTATACTTTTGCCACTAGAAATTAAGCGGCACTTCATCAGAAAATTTTGTATTCGTTCCAATGTTGCTAATTCGATGTTGTTTCAACGTTGGGCTGCACTAGAGTCGTGATTGGAAAGCTCAGCAGGAGTGTGTACATATAAGACCATGGAGGCGGCTATGGAGATGGTTGCTCGCGTCACCAGGACATGCAGCTCGGTGAAGATCAATGAACACCAATGCAAAAGGCTCGCCCAAGTGTATGAAGAGATAGGGTCGCACTTGTCCCTGAAAAGGATTCAATCACCTGTCAACATGGAGCCGCTGCTGAAAGTGATGGAAGCAGGGGAGCTTCTCGTCTCGCAGTGTGCTGGTCCAGACTGGTTTCGGACTGCGCTCGTCTACTCAGAAAACAAAGAGGCTTTTGAGGAGCTCCATGGTGACCTTCACCTGTGGTTTGGGACCATCTTTTCTATCGAGCTTATGACCTTCGAATTTGATCTTATCTACGACGCCATCCATGACGCAAAGGCCATGCTGGAGACCTTAGAA
This sequence comes from Pseudoscleropodium purum, assembly GCA_963969395.1. Lineage (NCBI taxonomy): Eukaryota > Viridiplantae > Streptophyta > Bryopsida > Hypnales > Brachytheciaceae > Pseudoscleropodium > Pseudoscleropodium purum. The sequence goes on from OZ017802.1 coordinate 2,110,004, forward strand.
AACATCCAAAGGAAGGGAGGGCAAAAGGAGCCCCCCCTAACTTTAGCTATCTGCAGGGTAAATAAATGAGGCCTGACCAAATTTTTGTAGCACATCCATTACTTTTGGCTTTGAAATCTGGCATGGTCATATTTTGTTAAAATGTCTTGTTTTGTACTGCCAAATTTGTGACGTTCAAGCGGCCAGAGCGTCTGAAAACTAGGACTAGGTAACTGCAACTGCACCGCATTCACTGATGTCCGACATTTTGACAAATATTAGGTTTAGTAATTGGGGTAATTGATTCCACGTCTTTTGAAGTAAGGTCTGTTTTTATTATACATTTTTCAGTGACTGTATAGCTTGATTCTCTTTGTGTAGGTAATTAGACGAACTCGGTTGTTGGAAGAGGAAGCTTCAGCCAAGCCACAAGCCTATTTTTCCGCAAGCTCCAGCTGTTCGGCGGATCAAGCTGCAGCCCCTGTTGAAAAACCTAATCTGCGGATTCCTGAGACGCGGGCTGCGTTTTCCGTTAGTGTACCACCGGAATTATGCATAAAAATGAATGAAATACATGTGAGAGGAGAACCTTTGATAGGCCAAGGAAGCACTGCAGAAGTCAAGAAGGCTGACTGGCTTGGGACCCCGTGTGCTGTGAAGATTTTTACAAACCACAATGGGACATTGGCCCAGACAGAATTGATGCTGCATCAGAAGCTACGGAGTGTCTATGTGGTGAAACTATATGGGCTTGCAGTGGAAGGAAACACGTGCATGGTTCTCATGGAGCTCATGGACTTCAATCTACACGACCTCATTCTTAAGAAGCGAAGAAAGCTTCAAAGCGGGTTTTCTAAGTTGGTTTTCAAAGGCCAGTCACCTTTCCCGCTTCAGGTATGTTTACCCGAAAATCATAAGTTATATTTTCAAACTTCTGGAACTTTTGAGAACTTTTTATCCCTGAAGGACCAAGAAGCCAGGGAATTGCCATTGCAGTTTTGAGTAGGTCACATGAGGACTTTCTTCCGTCAAATTTTGATACTTATTGACCATCCCAGTGCTATGTCTTCACTGGCTCTAGTTGTATAAAGTTTGACCTCTTCTGGGTCGTATCTTCATCAATTTAATATATTCAGTCAAATCGGTCATATGACCTTTGGTTCTTTCGAGGCTAAACCTTTAAGACTATCTTTGGTTCAGTGCAAAAGAACACAGGTGAATCTGATGATGATGCTGTGAATAGCTGTTGTCAACATTTTGTAGTGATTCAATCATGAATCTGAAGTAGCCTTGATTTCAACAATAACTCTGAAATTTTAACCTTGCTGTGGTAACTATCATTCATTATTTAGCAATCGGGTTGGGGTGCGCACTATAGGAAGCCTATCACCCTATTGTCACTGCACCCTATGTCCTTACCTCTTGACCTTGTCCACTGCCAATCATCTGCTGCCATATCCCTCTGTTCTCCCGTCTGTTTATTCTTAGTCCGTCACGTTTTGTTCTCCCTTGTTTGCACTTAAGGATCAGTTCTGATCTACTCAATACTCCCTCCGTCCCCGTATAAGTGTCGTGTTTGGACCTCATGTTTTATAACATTGTTTAGAGTCCTAGATCATATGGAAGCTTTTCTCTTGTTCCATTTCATTTAGGTTGCAATGAACACCTCCAGTGTTCTTCGTCGATTCTGGTGATACAAAATTGGACCCTTCTGCAAGTATGCTTTTCTTAACCTACTCCATGAAATTGGAACCAAATGTTTCCAACAAAACTGTGGACGCTTATTTCGAGACGGAAGAAGTACTAATGTCATGTGTGTCTCCAGGACGCAGTTGGGTTGATGCTGCAAATAGCCAAGGGCATGAACTACTTGCACGACGTTCACCACGTCCTCCACGGCGACCTCAAAACCGACAACATCCTAGGGCAACGTATTGGCAAAGACAACTACCGACTCAAGATCTCCGATTTCGGCATTTCAGAGAAGCTGTCCACCGAGAAGCCCACTGTTTCCGGAAACAGGGGCTCCAGTTACTTTCGAGCACCTGAGGTTCTTCTGGGGACGGTGGCCTACTCCTTGGGAGCCGACGTGTACAGCTTCGCCATGATCTCTTACGAGATTTTGATAGGACGGAGACCCTTCGAAGGTGAGACACCGAACTCGCGGGTGATTAAAGAAGTGATCAATGGAAGGAGACCTCCGTTGCCTGGGAATCTGCACAAAGGGCTCAGGGATCTGGTGCAACGGTGTTGGCATGAGAATCAGCACATGAGACCAACTTTTTCTGAAATTTGTCAAGGATTGGAGGGCATTGGGAAGGAGCTTGTTTGTGAACCGAAGAGGCGGGAGGGCGTCTGGGAGGTTCGGGGTTTTCTGGTGTCGGTAATGCTGGGATTCATTGCGTTTTTGTGGTGGTGCAGATTCAACTCGAAGGTTTAGAATGAATTTTAGGAGTTTTCTGAGCGTGAGGTTTTGTTCTGCAATAAGCGGCAATTCTCAAACGCGATTTGTGAAGTCGAGACGCATTACATTGAAGAGCATTGCATTCAGAGCGTTTTTGTGGTGGTGCAGATTCAACTCTAGGTGATGAAGGTTCGGAATCCTTTGAAGTTACGTTGCCTTTAATCTCAGCAGGAAGAAATGAGTCTCATCTAGAGATGGCTCAACAATGGAAATCAACACATGTAGTGATCGAGGGAAAATGAATTTCAAGGATTTGTGTGAGGAATGTTGAGATTCACAGCAGCTCGTTTTCCTGGTCTCCTGCCCTCATCCGAATACGAAATGCAGAACCAATCTCAGTGAAGTTAGATTGCTTGGCCAGTCTGTCATTAGAAATGTTTGGGATGCATTGCAACATGTCCCCAGTTGTACCACCACATGCGAAGGCAGCCTTCCTTTCTAAAATTTGCAGAACACGAAGCAACTGCAGTGGTCCATAATATGGTCAATCTGAATCTGATGAAGAGCAAAGAATTGATTTTCTTTCATTTCCGCCTCATGTACCTGGAATATAGTCTGCATATTTTGTAACAGTCATTCCAATGGATAATTTGTCATGGTGGCAAGTCAACCATTATATGTGCAATTGGGTCATCCACCTTATAACCATTATGTATGCAATTGGATCGTCCACCTTAGATATTACATGTGCAAATTATTGTAGAGATTGATGGAGGATTCAAGCACTTGATTTTTTCTTCTTGTAAGAATATTGGGCCTAGTATCATTCAAGATTATAATAGAAGAAGAATTATAAATATCCAAGGAAATTCATGACTACCTCCAAGAATCTAATATAATATAAGTCTAATATAAGTTATATATAATATAATATAATATATAAGGAAAGGCAAGTAGTAATTTATACAACCTCATGCTCTCATTTTTCCTCATAAGTTGCAATTTCGTTTCAAATGCATTATTTAAACCCTTAACATTTAAAGGATATTTTATATTCGAATTTAATCAAACTCCATTACATTTCTACCTAAAATATGATATTTTTTACATGTAATAAATGTCTAGAATTTAATTTTTTTTCATAATTAAGAACAAGAAATTGAATTTTTAAAGAATTTTTAAAGAATTTTTTTTATAAAAATCAGGAAAATTACAAAATGCTTAAAATAATAACATTTAGTAAAAATTGAAATATTAGTGATAAGCATTATGGTGTAATAGAAGTACTCCTTGAACTTACGCCGATTGAAATTTGATGGACAAGGTTCAAAAGTAGTGTATATTGATCTTTGAAGAATCTATATTCAAAATATCACAAAAATTACAATTTCAGCAATTTTGAAAAAATTTAGATGAATAAAAATAAAAATTATTGGAACTAAATTTTCTTAGTTAAGCTAAAAACATTTAAAATCAAGAATTATGTAAAACATTTGGTTTTCATTTTCAAAAAATTTTGTAGCACTGAAATTGTCTCTCTTAAAGTTTAAGGCTTAAGGACCAAATTTCCAAAATTATGAAGATGTACAATAAAATGAAACTTAGAATAATAGTTGTAAAATATAGTCTATAGATCATATCCATATAACTAGGTCAATTAGCAATGAAACCAATACTTTTCAATAAAATTTGAAATCAAAAATTGAACATTCCATCTAAAATCAATTAATTATACTTTGAATATTTGTGATTTTTAAAAGAATTTTTTTCTTTTAAATTCAAAATATTAAGTTCCCATCATAGTGGTTTCTGAAGATTTTTTTTATTCAAGTCATTCTTGAAGGGTTATTTTTGAACTAAAAAAGTTACTCTTGAGGCCAAACCTACAAATCTTCTTTGAATTATAGAATATTTACAAAGCAAAGTCTTCATAGTCTATACTCTTTTGATTCAAAATAATTGTGTGGTTTGAGAAAATTAGTTAAAATAAGCCTCAAATTTTGTCAAAATAAACAATGGAACTATGTGCTTACAATATGTGTTATGGTTTCATGTGCTTGTAGTTGTAATATGTGTACCATTACAATACTATACTACTAGTTATCTGCATATTCATTTCTTCTAGTCCATTCCAATCAAGTTTATTTTAACTAATGTTCTCAAACCACACAATGATCTTAGAGCAAAGGATTTAGGGTACAAATATTAAAAAAGCATACACAAGAATCTTAGAAAAATCATTGGATGATAAAATACATTAATTTTTTCTATGCTTGAGATGTATTTTCATTCTTCCATTGTTCAAATTTTGAGTGCTTGGTCTTTAAAAGGTTCAAACTATTTGAAATATCCCAATGGTTTTTAAAAGCTGTGAACTTTGTAGCCATGGTGACTTCATTTTGGTACTTTCTACAAAAATCTTGCAAATAATTAAGGATTCCAAAAGCCTGCCACTTTTGGAGAGAAGCTCTCTTACATAGAAAAATGCTTCAAAATTGAGTATGAAAAAAAATAAAAAAATAAAAAAATTTATATATAATTCATATTCCAATTGTACTATAACTTTGTGTTTTGGAGGCACTCAGAATTCTTAAGTAAACAAATTCACTAAAGTAACTTAAGATAAATCAACCTATGATAGTCCAAATGCCAGTCAATCCATCACTTGCAACAAAAGTCTAGTGATGCACATTTTAAAAACTAGAATATACACCATAGGTACAATTTTGCATGTCATGGATTGGCTCTCATTTGGGTTGTCATAGGCAAAGTTGCTTTAATAGGTCCAAGAAGCAACCCTTCACCAAGGGAATTGAAATTGAGGTCGATTGGTATAATTACTTAGTGCATACTCAATAGAATTTTAAACTTGAGGTCAAATGTAGAAAAGATTATACTACCTTTGTCTCAAAATGATCTTGTTGGACAAAATGTTCCGGATTAAGGCTAGAAATAACATTTTAAAGACCTGCTTCACATTGTAAGTAGAGTTTGATGCACTCTTGGTATCCCAAAAAAATTGAGTTTTAGAGCCTTTTTCAAAGTGCAATTTTGAAATATGGAGAAGTGGAATTTTTTGATCATTTCTAAAGAACACCATTGGGCATTCAATTGTTGAGTGTGAAGTTGTCATTTAATGGGCATTCAGTATGGATCCAAGTCCATGTGTTGACCTTTGTTTTGCCTTCCAAAGCTTCATCTTCTTCAATCAAGCAATACTCAATGAGATGCAACTTTTTTTTAAAAACAACAATGTTGATTGACCCCTTCAATCATTTCATTTGTCTTTCAATTGATGACTCTATGAATAGAGGGGGAACCAATGCTTAAAGTTGTTTTGTTGGTCTTAGATAACAATCGAAAGACAAAATTTGACCAATTTGCAATGCCACAAGTATAACAAGAAGATCATTTTGGGACAAAAACTTAAAGTCAATAAGAAGATCATTATGGGATGGAGGGAATAAATACTATCATTGGAGATTACAAGCTTAGAAACAGTCCAAGCTTTACTAGAAGTAAAAAATTTCTTGCCTTTTTTTTTTCTTAGCCCCACATATAAAGGCATTTAGGGGGGACTTTCTATATAAAGTGGTAGAAAAAGACAATACAAGAAGATTACTTAGGAAAAGAACATGATCAAACTAAACAAAGCATGCAATTGAATATAGCTTCATTTGATTTTGAGTGTTAAGTTTCATATTTGTTTGTTTTTTAATCTTACTTTCTTGGTCAAAAGATGGATTATGAAGGAATCTTATTTACCAAGAGGTTTTTGAAATTAGATGTATACTTGAACTTGTAAATTTGTAACAATCAAGTTGGTGTAACAAATGAATCTTCTATAACCTACGCTCATACAACAATTGGGAGGATCTTCAAGTATTGAGTGGGTGGGCTTAATTTTAAAGAAACCATGGTGCTTGTTTTTGTAGCCTACGTAACATTGGAGTACAAATTTTGCCAAAGGCTCACCAAGAGTCATTGAAACCACATTGAAGGCCTCAAGGTGCAAGTGCTCAAATATTATTGGAAAAGTGTCTAGAAATGTCATGAGGGGCCATCGGATCAAGAAGTTCTTTTTGAACAAAAGTTTGCACACTTTGAAACTATCTATCAAACCCCATCTTCCAATAATTGCACCAATGTTGTGACGGCTTGTAGCAAATATTGTTAAAAAACACCTTGTAATGTATTTGTTGACCCAACACTTCAAATTGAATTTCAAGAGGGACAAAGAAGAGGGTGGTAAGCTAATTACACCTAAAATCGCACAAATAATTAATTAAGCATGGTTCCCATTAAGGTAAACTAGCTTATAACATATAGAATGGTTGGTTTGCCATGTTCACATTTTTGAAAAAAATTAAATTCTTTTTTATATAAAGATAAACTATGAATTTTCAAAGTGTTGAAAAACAAGTGCTTCCAAAACTGATTATACAGTCTTATGAATAGTAGGGGAGTACATTTCAGGCAAGAATCTCTAGTGTTTTAGGTTTTAAAAAGCCGTCCAAATTAGGTATACTTAAGTTAGTTTAACCCTTGAACATCGAGGCAAACATTTTGTGTCCGATGGATGACAGGAATCAAACTATATAGGATAGAAGTGCAACTATTCATCTTTAAAATTGGTTTTGAAAAGGGAAGATCTTCTACAGTAGTTTGACTTGCAATAACTACTTTTGCAATTTTGGAGGCTATACAAAATAGTGAAATTAGGTTGCCTTCCCAATCATGTTGCCTTACTTCACATAAATTACCTCATGGATCAATGCTTGTACACATGGAGGCACATGCAACTAAGTCAATGGAGCTTTGAACTTGGTGCACTAATCTATGCCATACATATGACTTTAGATTGAATGTATCATTGTATATTAACAATGAATATTTATATAGTATGGATTGTCGAGAAACTAGTGAGGGGCAACCTAATTTCACTATTTTGTGTAGTGATTCACGCGGTAATAGAAAAGGATGATTTCGAGGGTCACCCCTTCGGCGTTTAAGGGTTAACTTATTGCTGGTAAATACAGTCCCACATACTAATTGACCCATTAATGATGCTTCTCACTGCCAATATCTTAGCACCACATGGCACTTGCTGATTTGTGAAATATCAAGAAAGAAAGATGTCAAATGGGATGCATTGGGTCCACATCAGATGCCATCAATCCACATCAGCTATTTTTAAGCAATTCCATCTCGACTTGTTCCATGTTCATGTTCTCCAACTTATTAGGACTCATTGGCATGGCAGTAGCATGAGCAGCATTGTCCAAAACACATGAAATCTGTCAAAGTTTATAGCCTACAAAATTGTATGGAATTAGGTACTCCCATAACTGCCACTTTTTGCTACTGAGACTATTTGCTATTATTATACTGTTCAGGTTTTCATGTTGTTGTTGGGAAGTAAAAGGAGGTTTTAACACAGCAGAGAACGTGGCATTTGGATATTGTATGCAAAAGTTATTAAGGAACAAAGTTTGGTTCTAAAAGCATTTCTTTCACGTAGGTATAAAACTGACTTTGGAGATGTACACATAGTATAGATGGTGGTTTAACCCCTAAATTCCCATTGTCCCCAAGGGGGACAAATCAGATTTTGAGTAGGTTCCTGTGATCTCAATTGTTGGTGAATTGTTTTGAAACTTTCCCATAAGATAGAAAAAATGATTATCTACGTGGGAATACAATTTTTATTTCAATTGGTGCCCAGGAGCAAAAGTTATACTACAAAAAGCCTGAAACTAAACTCGGCAAGTAGCACAAAAAAATTGCAAAAAATCAAAATAAATTTTAATTCTTTTTTCTCCTGAAATTTTTTCTTTTTGTTTACATGTGAAGCTTTAATTCATTCTATTTGGACTAATATTGAGAAAGTTAAAGACAATTTTGTTTTTCGGGCAATTTCAGCATCTTCTTGAAAAAATAACTTGTAGGGCTCATTTCTTAATGCAATTTTCACAATTTTTCACAATTTTTTTTTTGAGAATGTTGTGTTCAATTGCTAAAACAATCTTACCATTGGGATTATTGTCTTTCAATCCCATCTTGGAGTTATTAATGATTTAGTTTCTTTTCCAATCTTGGACCTATTTCTACTTAGCATTTTTTTAAAGAATGAAAATCAAGTGTTCTTTTTTTGGAATTTTTTTCTCTAGACTTTCAACTCAATTCTTCAACATAAAATTTTCTTCATTCAAAGTCCGTAGTGCAAAAAAAATTGGCAATCAAAGTCAATTGAAATTGCAGGCCAGTGTTCAAAAAAACTTTCTTTTTCAACTTTGAATGCTAATATCTTCCAATCTATACAGTCAAACTTCATGAAATTTTTACCACATGAGCTAAGACAAGTAAAGTACAAGATCTTATAGTTAGATTCTAAGAAAATGATTTTTTTTTGTATTCTTGAATGAACACAGCAAAAATGGCAGCTTTGAGTGGTTTTTGACAGAAAAATGGCCTTGGGAATTTAGGGGTTAAGGTCAATGGCACATTTGGGTGTTCCTACCTTAATCATAATAAAAATAGGGGTGATTATTAAAGTAGATATACAAAAGAAAAACTAAGGTAGTCTGCTTTTAAAGTGACCATTTAACCCCTAAAGTTTTTTTTGACTATATTATCAACAAAAAAACACTCCAAAACTGTCATTTCTAGTGCAAGTACCAAATTTTGGAAAAAAAAACCATTTTTAAACACATGCAACTATAGGATCTTGTAGTACACTAGTTTGAGAAGATGTGAAAAAAACTTCAGAAATTTTCACAGTGTACATTGCAGGATATTAGTGTTTGAATTGACAAAAATCCTTTTTTGGGCCTTATAAAAATACAGGCAATTGGACTTCACAAGGTCACATTTGTATGAAAAATGTCCAAAATGGTGGTGTTTCTTTGGATTCAATCTTCAAGTCAAGTTGGCTACATGCTTGAGAAATTTCAGATCATTTGGAATTGTACAACATACAACAAAAGTATAGTAAATAGAAAGCAATAGAGAATGATTCAAAATACTAAATTGTTAAGAATTTAGTTATGGAATTGAAAAATGCCCATCCCAATAGTTGTAATGCTGTAATAAAAAAAATCTTCATCTTATGATTTTATTTTTTCCAAATATGTTGAGAATTGAATTAAATAAAGGACTTCAAAGTGATGAATCGATAATTGTTTGCAAACTAAAACTCTTCATACCTTTCATGCCATTAATCCAAATCAAAGGATTAAAAGCTTTCTATGTATATATAAATCTAGAAAACCAATTTCCATTTTTATTTTTTAAAGTGATTTTTCAAAAAATTATTTAGTTGCCCACCAAGCAATGAAACTATATACCATGCAATAAGTTTTTATCCATGTATTCAAAAGTTATGAAAATTGTTGGGCCTTAAAGCTACTCTTTGACTACATGTTCTATGAAAAAAAATGAAAATTTCATTTGTAGTAAGCTGCCCAAATATCTATGTTGCTAGAAAACATTGTTTGGGACTTTAGGAGTTATAAGTTGTTTGCCTCTTAGGAAAGCTAAATCCTTTGAAAAAAATTTCAATAAGTTTTGTAAGTAAAAAGATAGAATTGACACCTAATTCAAGTCATTTTATATTTTTTGGACCTAATCCAAGTCATTTCATATTTTTCAGAATTAATTACAAATTTTTTTAAGTTAAAACATAGTGGTCACTATAAGCAACCACCTCCTCAAATGTTGGTACATTGAAGAAAGCAAAATGTACCTTTGTACTATGATTGCTTTTAGAGCATGGCATTTAAAAATAGAATATTGTATTGAATGTAGCACTAGTAGAAACAAGGGCTATGTAGGTGAAGAATAAAACTAGAAGAAGATCCACCAATGGTCCAAATTTATCATGTGGATCTTCTTGTGGATCATTTCTTTAGTCTTTGCAACCCAACTTTCTACTAACTTAGTGCATAGAATAAAAAAATATTTATTGACAAATACCAAACATTGAAGTTCCTTGAATGTTTGTCATATATTTAAAGGAGTAACTTTTACAAAAGAAATATCACATTAGATACCTTACTCCTAAGGATTAATAATAGGGTAGTCACACCTTTGAGAAGCAAATTTCTATGATCTCCAAGAAGTTGGTGAGGGAAAAAAAAAGTGAATAGGGCTAGTCACACCTCATTTGGCCCCTATACAATTCTCAAAGATTGGATGTATGGCACTCTATGTGTGGTTTTCCACAACTTGTGGAGCTTCATTAAAAAAATCTGAACCCTAGAGAGGGTCGCTAAAGATTCATTTTTTAGTGCCTCGCAATGCAAGTATAAAAAAATAAAATAAAAAATTTGACGTGGTACTAATGTGGCACAAACAGTGCCACATCAGAAACATTCATTCAAATTTAAAAAAAAACAGTTGAATTCCTTTCTAATTGCACCAAGGGGTTCAAAACTCACAGCCTTTTCAAAGGCTGAAATTTTTCCTAATGTCAACCTCTGAGGTTTTGGAAGTGCCATTCTTCTACTTCAAAGGTGAAGAAACATTTTCTAAGAAAATTTTCTTGAAATTGTTTTCAGTTTCATTGACTATACTTGACTTGCAGAGCTCCCATCTAGCTTTGTAGGTAATGCATTCTCCAATAATTGCTCCAAACAACAGAAAGGGGGTCACACCTTCTTCACACAAAACATCTCACCATTTGCTCCTCTTTCCTCTCACGAATTTCTTTGACTTCGTAGAATTTTGCTTCTCAGAAAAGGTGTGACTCTCCCTAACGAGGAGTCATTGTACATGAAGGCGTGACGATCTTTTTGTAGTTTCACTGTAAGGAGAATAAAAACTGGAGAACATAAGTGGCAGAATGTAGGTGGTGCAGGCAACATAGAACTCAGACATAACTTTGACTTAAAGTTCTCTGACAAATTTCTTCAAGCCAGTTTTTTCATCTCCAAAAGAGAAAAAACAACACTCTCCATCCTCAGAGAATGAGAGCTCCGTAACTCACAGACACCCAATCAAAAAAAGCCATGTCGCAATCCTCCAACAATTAAACTCAAGTTGAAGAAGGTATGACTACCCCTAATGTTATGAGATAGACTCTACGGATCTTTCCTCGGTGAACTCATCCATCCATCACGCATCAAAATTTTCCACAATCAGTTGGTCGGTCCACTCATCCATCCATTCAAAAATATCTTGAATGGGGCCTATCCCCTTTAAAGAATCCCTTCTTTTCATTGGCTCAGGTGGGCCTCATCTGAGTTGGCAAAAGTAGTACCATAATACGCCTCAGATATGGGGACCAATAGGGAGTCTTGGGCAGTTGTTGTGGCTGAGCATGTGCCATGAACACGAGTTATAACAGGTTGAAGCTTTGTCAGCTTTTTTTTTTCCAGTGAGGAGCATAACTTATTACTTGCCTGGTCTTTTTTTTTTTTCGGAAGGTGGGACTTGAAATTTGTCCCTTTTTGCCGCACAAGAGCATGTGGGTTTTGGAGATGTATGAATTTTTATTAGTTATTGGGAGTCAGATACACTATGGGCATTTGTAAAGCAGCTCAATCATACTTATCAGCTTCTCATTGGTGAAGTGTAAAAAAATTGACAACAAAGGTTAGTACAAGTGGAATCCATTGTACATAACATTGTTTACAAATGAGGCAGGGGGGTCACTTTTGCATTCTTGGAAAGGAGATCCGTACCATGAACAAAATTGCCTTGTATAGCCCTGTAGCCAACCACAATTCTTAAAGTAATTAATAAGTTTTTCTTTGGTATCTAACAAAGCATCATATTTTTCTAGTGAAAGAAAGGCCACCATAATTCTTGAATTGTTTAATAAATATTTCCTAAGCATCTAGCAAAGTATAATACCTTCCTAACTAAGAGAAGCCCGATATTGAATATACAATATTGTTTAACCCCTAAAGGACTACAGTCTTTTTTCTGCCAAAACACACTCAAAACTGCCATTTCTATAGCAAAAGTTTAAAAAAAATTTAATTATTATTTTTGCACATATAACCATAGGATCTTACACCTAACTAGTATGAGAATGTGTGAAAAAAAAATTTAGAATTTTTGACTGCATAGATTGCAAGATATTTGCATTTGAAATAGAAAAAAACAAGTTTTTCAGCACTTTGTGGGACTAGATTTTTTGACTTTGAACATTTTTAACTTAAATTTTTTGCACTACAAAGTTTTGAGCTTTTAATTTTTATGGTACAAAATTGAGTTGAGAGTCTAAGGAAAAAAATAATAATTCAAAAAAACTTAATTTTTATTCTTTAAAAAATTGTTGAGTAGAAGTAGGTATGGGATAGAAGGAAAATCTAAATTATTAATATCTCTAAAATGAAATTCAAATGCACTAATTCCTATAGTGAGATTGTTCTAGTAAACAAGATAAACCATGTGAAACTTTTTTTCTGGAGAGTTTGTAAAAATTGCATTTAGAAATGAATCCTACAAGTTATTTTTTCAAGAAGATGCTCTAATTGCTGAAAAAACAAGATTGTCTATAACTTTCTCATAAAGAATCCAAACGTAATGAAACAAAGCTTTCCACGTATACAAAAATATAATCTATGAGGAAAAAAAAATTAATTTTGAATTTTGAATTTTGAATTTTGAATTTTTTTTGTTGCCCCCATCCCTTTTTTTGAACTTATTTGGGCATGACTTTTGTTCCCAGGCATCGATTGGAAAAAAAATTATATTCACATGAAGCTAATCAATTTTCCTATCTTCAAAAAAAGTTTCAAAAAATCAGGAAATAATTTCAGCCCATAGGTACCTGCCCAAAATCCCATTTGTCCCCTGAAGGGACAATGGTCCTTAGGGGTTAAAGTATGTGCACGTATAATTGTTACAGATGATACTCTATTAAGTTATTGTCTTATCTAATGGTTGGATTTGGTGTTACTAGAATACTAATTTTTCTAAAATTACAAATGCAGAAGTATATCAAATGGTCAAATTGCATTGACTCTAGTTCAAAACCAGGTTAGCAAAAATGAGGTCCTCGATGTAATGAACACAAAAATTTCAAAAAATTACCATATCAAGATAACCTCATTTCAAATCTATTCCAACAAGTTTTACTCAAAAAATGATAATAGTTTGCTTGTCATTGAATTTAGAATGAATTCAGAAATTCCCCTTTCAACATTTATAGAAAAATATTGGTGATAGCACTAGTGAATCTAACCATATAGATAGAATCTAAAATTCAAAATCTACAACTTTCATTTGTACATCAATTCCAAAATATTCTTCCAATAACACTTTATAACAGTTTTTCCCGAATTGTCAAATTTGGAAATGGATCCAGACGTTTAGGGGATAAATACCTGATCCATGCTGTAAAAAACATGAAAACCTGGGCACATCATTGGGATCCTCACAACTAACAACCAAATCATTTTGTAACCTTGGCAAAATTGTCTTGCTAGAAGTAAGTTAAGCTTAGTTTAGAGGAGAATTTCAACTTTCAATTCTTCACGTGAATTCAAGTGTGCCACGTGGCATGCCAAGACGCACGATACAAGTAAGGATGACGAGGATGATAGCTTTGCTTCTTAAAGTAAGAGTAATAACATATGATCAGTGTGGTGATAAGATAAGCACAGTCAGGTCGACATGCTCTTTGGTTCCCATTTGCTGGCACACAACTGAGTGAATGGGTTGTTTCTTACGTTGCCGGCTACTGTAGACTTTCATTTAACTTACTCGAAGAAACTAAGAGAGCTCCCACTGTCCGACCAAGTTCACCAAATTTTGCACTGCATGGGATTCAATTGGTTTCCTTGTATGTATGTATTGATGTAATTATCACCCTTTTCTCCACACCACAATTGAAACCCGCCTACTAACTGACAATCAATGGCAAAAAATTTAAGAACTTGCATACTCCTACAGTAGTCAACACAATTGAAATGATGCTGCTGCAACAGGACTCCAGGAGGAGCACCGATGCAAAATAAGTTCCTGCTTATCACCATCCGTCGCCTCCGACAAAGTTGGATGACTTGGCTGGCTGTCGCCGTTGTTATCCACGCACGCACCTGCGCAGGACTGCAGGTGCAGGTCCGGTACATTCTATCATTCTGATACAAAAACATTCCTGCTTATCTTCTTCACTGATTTCCTGACCAACTAACTACGGACACTTCAATCTCTTCCGTCCCTCCTTGCTGGCACTCACGACTCCTTTCTCTCTCTCTCTCTCTCTCTCTCTCTATGCACACCCAGACACAGTCACTCCCTCCTCTCTTTCTCTCTCTATGTACACGCTCCGCGAATCAAATTCATCTTATCTCCTTTGCAATTGGACCTTCCGTCGTGGAATGCGAAGCATCAGTTACGACTGACTTGCAACAGTCAGTGCCTGCCTGGTCTGTGTCACACAACGTAGAAATGAAGTGATAATTGGTGGCCTCATCGTCATCATCGATCCACTATTCCTTCCCATCCGCAGGAAAGATTTTCAAATAGTGCAGCAGCCCGTTTTAAGCGTGCTTGCCAACTCATGTGGGACCCTGCTAACGCTTATCACCAACTGCCAATGCGAGCCGGCAGATCGAATTGGTTCCAGCAACCGACGTGGTCACTGAAAGCCATGGCGTTTTACCGAGAACTGGGTCCGTTTTTGGTTACTCCTGATCGAAACTTTACAGATTTCAAACTTCCACCAGGATACTTTCCTGATGTTTTTCCAAATTGCAACTGGGTTTTTTCCCAATTCCACCGGCTTATGACACTGAACTAACCGGCGATTCTCCCGGAACATTGGTTCCTCAATTGATCTCATTGGCACGGCAGCGTTGATTTGACTTCCGTTCGTACAGTATGCTGAATGAATTTACAAGAGTGTAATAAGTTGATTGGTTTGCATTTCTGTGGCTGTGGCTGTGGCTGTGGCTCTGTTCTGCAGAAAGGATTTGATATACAGGTTAGAATAGGAATATGACAGAGCGAGAGGATGTTCTTTGTGTGCGGGTACGTTACGGAAGTTGCAAATCAGCGGGTTGCTGAGTCACATGTCTGACACTCTGGAGTCTGGACCATTCAAAGCTCATGCACCAGATGAGGTGACAAGGCTCGCAGCGATTCCGCAAACTGAAAGAAGCATAAACCAAGGTCGCATATGCCGCAACAGCACCTCAGTGAGAAGCTACAATTTTTCTAGTCCCAGTACCTCAATGCTTGTCCATGTGTTTCAAGAGAAAAAAAAAGGTTGAAGGAACCAAAATATTTGATGAAATCAATAGCAAATAGGCAAGAGAAATCAGTAATTCAAGTGGGTTTGTAGTTTTTGACATTCTAGTAATATTTTACAAATTTTCAAAATTGAAAACATAGGGTAGTCTATACTAAAAACATGAGACTCACTTTGAATGAACACCCTTGAAGTACAAATTGTCTCAACTTTCATTGGTTGCTTCAAGAAACTCCTCACCTCTCATTAGTTGTTTTCAAAAAGTTGCAGCAATTTCTAGTTATAAAAGTGTTCATTCAAGACCAATTTTTAAGTGTTGGAAAATGGAAGGAGTTGCAGATAGGTGCTTCTACCTTAACCCCTAAATCACAAGGCATCGGGTTTTTTTTACAACATAGCAATTTTGGATAGTTCATTATGAATGATTTTTTTTTTCTTTGAAATTTTTACGGAGCATGTGTCCAAGGAGTAGCTTTAAGGCTCAACAATTTTCATAACTTTTGACTACATGGTCAAAAAGTTATTTTATGATATATATATTTGTGTGTGTGTGTGTGTAAAGCTTTAAATCATTCCATTTTGATGAATAAAAATCAAACTTATGAAGTGTTTCAATTTGCAAGTAGATATGGAATCTCTATTCTAAGATAAACTTTGAAGTCCTTTATTTAACTCAATTTTCAACATTTTTGAAATGAAAATAAAAATATTGGATGTAAATTGCTTGTTACAACATTATCACAATTAGATTTGGCATTTTTCAATTCCATAACTAAATTCTTAACAATTTAATATTTTGAATCATTATCTACTTCTTTCTACTTACTATTTTTTTTCCTATATGTTGTACAATTCCAAATTATCTAAATTCTTTCAAGCATGTTGCCAACTTGCCTTAAAGAATGGATTAAAAAAAGCACCACCATTTGAGAGTTTTTTTTTAATATAAATGTAACCTTGTGAAGTGTAGTTGCTAGATTTTTTGCAGGGTTCCAAAAGAAGATTTTTGTCAATTCAAATACTAATATCTTGCACTCTATTCAATGGAAATTTATAAATTTTGTTCCACATCTTTTTAAACCAGCATGATACAAGTTCTTGTGGTTACATGTGTTGAAGAATGGGGATTCTTCAAAAATTTGGTGAAAACATCTTCAAAAACCTTTAGGGTCTAATTAATTAGAGTGCATGCTTAGTAGAGCTTTATACTTGAAGTTAAGTGTAGAAAATTAAAGATTATAAGTATTGTCATTTGGGATACAAGTTCAGAAATGGTCCAAGCTATACTAAAAGTAAAAAAAAATAATAGCCTTTTTTTTGCTTGGCCCCAAGTATAATGGCATTTATAGGTTGCTTTCTATATAGAGTAGTAGAGAAGGGCAATACAAGAGGATTCAAAAATTTTGACCACATAGATTGAATGATTATAACATTTGACTTTAGAAAAAAAATTCTAACCTTTTTTGATATAATTAGCAAATTTTAACTCATAGAGTAAATTTTTTGCACACTACATCATATTAGTTACATACTTGTCAAATTTTAGAAGTAGAAGAGGCATTTTGCAAAATATGCCAAGATTGCCCTAATTGCCAAGATTTTTTCAAGTAGCATAACTTTTAATCTAGATTACCAATTGGAAATTTTCTTACACACCCACAAGGGGGTGAATGTGCTTTTAAAATGCGCAAAATTACCAAGAAGTTAAGCAGTTTTTTTATTCATTTTTTTTTGAGATCAAATACAATGTTATTGTAGGATCTTATAACTTACATTATTGGAGAGTGAGTATTCCAAAAAAATTCAGATTATTTGACTTCACAATTTAGTAGATATTTATTTTTGAAGTTTTATTTGAATCAATGGAAAAACAGCAGTCCACTTTGATTCTTTGAACTAGCATATATTAGTAAAAAAATATTGAAATGATGGCCTTTTGTGCTTAGTGAAAGATAAGACATTTGAGAATTTTCATCTAAGATTTCACAACATTCTAGTTATTTTGCAATTTTGGATTGATCTTGCAATGCATGGTGGTCACTAAAATGAAAGTAGTATTTGTAAAAAAAACAAGAATGAGCATACTTGTCTTTTCCTTGAGCTCCTTGGATCTGCCCTTTTTGAGGTGGGCAAAAATTGCATTGGTTAGTTGACTTTTCAGTCCATGCACAAACTCACCCCCCTAAAATGAGCCACGAACTATACTATGCCATTTAACTTTGAAAATTTCTATGAGGAGTTTAACTTCAAATTTGATGAAACTACTGCCATTGGATTCATAATGTACTTTATTTTGTAGAAATAATTTTTATTGAAAAAATTCTTAAGCTGCGAAAGGAAGGGCAGCAACTAGAAAATGTTCAATTGGATCATTATTGGTTAAGCCGTAAAGCCCAAAGGCCTTTTTTTGGGGGGTGGGGGGGTGGGGGTGGCAAAAAACATTCAAAACTACCATTTCTAGTATGAAGAGCAAAATATTTTAAAATGATATTTAAAAAAAAAAATTTAACTGTTGGATCTTGCAATAGACTTGTATAAGAGTGCATGGAAGAAATTTTAGAAAGTTTTATTGCATAGATTGCAATATAAAAGCATTCAAAGTGGAAAAAAAATGTTTTATTGGTACTATGGCAAACTAGTTTTGAGACTTTAAATCCTCTTTATTTAAAATTACACACTATATAATTTGAATTAAAAAAAAATTATCTTCTAGAATGGAGTTAAGAGTCTAAGAAAATATCACTTGTTATAAAAATAAATAAATAAATTGTTAAATAGAAGCAAATACAAGATAGAGGGAAAAATTCTATTGTTCAGAGCTCTAAGATGGAATTAGTACAAACTAATTCCAATGGTGAGATGAAATTTCTTTAAACTCAAATTTAATCCTATCATATTTTTTATTTTGAAAAAAATATAAAAATTGAGCTAAAATAAAATCCCACATATATAAAAACATAGTCTATGTAGACATGAAAACTATACACAATAAGACCCACATGATGAAATAGACTATTTTAAAGATTTTTTCATGGTCATTTGCTCTACATAAACCATGTTTCTACTACTTTGATTTATCTTAATAATGCTTGTGACACTAATATACCCAAATCACATTAGTGCAAGTTGAAATATTCATTAGAAGATTTTTGGGGGCTCCAAAAGCTTGTTTTGAGCTTGTTCCTCCGCAACTGGTCCCCGCAATGAAGGGAATAGCCTAGTGTCAGAAAAAAATATTCAAAATATTCAAAAAATAAATAAATTCTTCAAATGTAAAAAAAGTTGAAAAAAAATTTGGACAATGACCTGGCAAGGGCTCGGCTACATCATTCCATTGTATCAATATTGTTCTCTACATTCACAGGCCCTAATAACTCACAAGCATTTGGAGACCCCAAAAATCTTCTAATGACTACTATATTGTACCAATTTCCACAAAAATAGATTTTTGTGGTAACACTAATTTTTTAGATGAAGCTACCCACATACCCATAGGGCAAATTAGTGCACCATAGTACCTTCTTAATTTCAACAACCTCTACCAAATATTTAATAAAATTTAACTTTTCAACTTCAATAGTTAAAAAGGAATTTCAACAATTTTCATCATCTAAAATATTGAATTAATAAAATATTTGATAGTTGTACAAGTATATAACATGCTACTAAGTATTGTACTAAATATTATATGTGCTACAATATTATATTGGTATCCTCTCCATATAATAATTTACTTTTGGTGTACTAAATTAATAGTACCCTCTCTCCACATAATCATCAGTTACATTGATTATCGCTATTGTGATGGCCCAATGGTACATATAATGACACTGGTTTCTTGAACTCTCTCCCTACAAGCTTACCATTCTTATAAAGTTTAGATTTCTTTTATAAAAGAATCATTTATACATAGTCTAAACAATCTAATGGGGATTTTCAAGTAACCTTCAACTAAAAAAATATTGTATATATGATTTCATTATTATAAAAAACACACAAAGGATCAAGTAAAGCTTCCTTTCATTTTAGTAGTTGTAAGCAAATTAAGTTAACCCCTAAAGGCCCAAGGTCTTTTTGGGTTTAAAAACACCATTGCTTTTGAAGTGTTATAGATGTAAATTTCACTAAAGAATAGAAATCTCAACCATAAAATCTTATAGTGTATGTGTTGCAAATGGTGTGAATCAAATTTGTAGCCATTTGGCTACATAGATTGCAAGATTGTTATGTTTTAGTGTTGAAAAAGGATATTGGGATTTTCCTAGTGATTTATTTGGAGGTGAAATTTGATTTCTAAACCTACTCAAAATGAAAAAACTTGAAACTATAAAGTGATTCAAAACTTGAATACAAACACTTTGGTGGAAAAAAAATCATTCAATAGACTCACATAAGGTTGAACCTCCTTCTACTAAAATGATTTTCATTTACTTATTATTTCTTCAATTGATATGAGATTTTAGACACAAAAAATAGATTGGTATGCACGACTTTTCTAAAAAAATTATTTGGAAACTAACACTATGAAGAAGAAACAAGTTGTTGAAGTTCATTGTAATCCAAAAATGTCTGGATTTTGAACTTTGAATTGCTCCCAAACATTCAAAACAACTTGGATTGAATTGATATGAAAATTGTACCACATTAAATAGACTGAAAAGAAAACATACCCAACAAATTATATTGAAAATGAACATTGGGTGAAAAAAATACAAGCTCCCAAAGTTGCAACCATCAAATGCAATATGATGGACTCAAATTGAACTTGTGGACTTTGATTGGCTTACAAAAAATCATTACATCTTGGATTGATTTAAAAATATTACCATACAAACTAAAAGAGAGAGTGCAAATTTCTTCAACAAGTTTTATTGAATTCAGACAACAAAATGCATAAGTTATAGCACTTTGAATTTGACTTGAAACTATGTGAGGATACTTTTGATCCCTTGGAGTGTTTAGGGGTTAAATATGTGTCCATACCTCAAATTGTGTTCAGGTTCATTGAAAGCGTGTTAAAAACAACATGTTAGGGTAGGAGGTTCTAAAAGCGTCCACCACCTTAAATGTACAGTGCATGTACATGTTGCTTTTTGTAGTCTTTAGTCATGTACAAACAATGTACATTTTAGGAGGTGGACGCTATTAGAACCTTTTGTCACTTTAGCTTCAAAATTTCATAACTAATTCCACAAAGCTCTAAAAAAATATAAAACGACTTGTGTTACATGCTAATTCTATTTGCCTTTCAAGGAAAATTTATTGAAAAATATTTGAAGAAGTTTCACCTACCCAAAAATGAGTTCCAACTCTCAAATGGTCAGTTTATGGACCTCCTATCTTAAATTGGATGGATTTTGACAATAGGTGATAACAATTTTCAAGATTTTTGACAATTATCATTATAATTTCCTAAAATTATGAATTCCTTTGAAAACAATTAGTTTTTGTATAAATTGAAAAGGTACTACGGTAGTGCACCCAATTAGTCAAACTAGGATTTGTTCCAAAGCAACTCTATGAATTCGATTTGTTCCGTACAAAGAAACAAAGGAATAAAGGCTATAAAAGCAATAAAAGCAGCTGAGTCACAAAGCACTCACCTGATGAGTCAGCACATGCCTGTAATGAAAGTGAGTCACATGACCTCTAACTTAACTTATTTGTTTTTCCTCATTTCCAGGAAAGCAAGACAAAGTTGGTGCAAGTTGCCGTTTCTAATAGGGGATTCCGAGTCCAAAATGTTACGGAGTACTAAGGTAGACAAGCTTATTTGCACTCTGATTTTGAATTTGAACATATTGGGGTAATTCCGAGAGGGGCACATATTTTTCAAAGATAGGAGCATGTGTTTTACAAATCAAATCTAAGTGGAATTACTATTTTTCAATTAAAATTGTATTTCATGTGAATTTTTGAAGTAGTGTGCCCTCAAATTATAAATCTGTCCAAAAAGTGTAGTCGTAAACACCCCATAACAATCCCATAATTGCCTTTTCATGTATTTAATGGCACTTAAGTACTGTACTTACGGATTGACACGTTATCCTATATTGAAATTAATGTATTAATTTTGTCACAAAATGAATGGATTTGGATTTGGGCCAAAAGTAGGATGATAAAAGTGGGCAATAAACAAAATTGGGTTGGTTTACTTTAAATTAACTCTACCCATTAACATATAGCAAGGCTTCTTAAAGGTGGCTTACATGTGAGTGGGTGGGCAACTCTATGCTAATTAAAAGAATAAAATAGAATAGGAAGGACTAATTGTCTAGCCAATCATTGATAGTAGAGAAAGATGAATTCGATGTTTCATTGATATTGGCAGACAACCCCATTGGTTGAGATTGGTCAATCTTGAAAGAATCAATATGTGTGAAATTCTTAATGCACCTCTCTCCATCCATTAGATCCATATGAAAGTGCAATTGCTACTTGAACCTATAGCACCTCTTGCAAAGTTTTAAAAAAAATCATTTTTAGACACATAACCACAACGTCATGTAGTACACTTGTTTGAAAAGATGTAGAAAAAATTTCAAAATTTTTCACTGAGTAGATTGCAAGATATTAGCGTTTGAATTGACAAAAATCCTTTATTTTATTGTCAATGTGAAAAACAAGGCAACTATACTAGTTAAAACAAATTGATTTCATCCAAAATTCAATTGAATGGTGTGAGGAGGATTTGTACTATTCAAAATCACAATCTCACATAATTCTAAATAATTGAATTAACTTGAATAGAACAATTCAAAATTAAAGATAGTTATTATAGTTTCAAAAGATTGAGAATACTTTGTAACTAATTCAACTTTCTTTGCCTTTAGTTATAGGATCAAACACTTGGAAAAACACCTAAATATCAAGCAAAGTCATATTTTGAATTCTTAAATACTAATTACTTATTCTATTAGTAAGGGTACAAAATTATTGTCACCAACAAAAATTTTGTAGCTACAAACAAGTTTTTAGTGTCCAGAATTGATTAGAATAATGAAGTCGTATTTTTACATACATCTACATAACATCCTTTCCAATATGGATTTCATCCCGTTGCATGATTCCAATGAAGAGGTGGAATATACCTTCCTATTATACTTGATTAGAGGGTTAGATTAGCAACTTGTTATTTGCCAATTGCTACCCCATATTGTCCACTATTTTCATTATTATATTATGAAATGGTACCTAGTATATTTGGAAAGCAAAGCGCACATATGCTTATCAAAGTATTAACTTTGAAGGATCATGGTATATTTAAGGTAGAAATCCCCAAGAATTGCCATTTTTTAGGGAATTGAAAAAAGTAGAAAAAAGTTCAAAAATTCAACTATATAAATTTGTACTAGATGATTATTGCAAAAGAAATTTAAGAAATTTAACCATGTACATCAAAATATTTTAGAGTTTGAAATAAGTAGTTAGTTTTAGAAAAAAAATTGACCTAACTTTATAGGGTTAGCATACTATAACTCTATATAGAATGAGATTTTCTAATATACATACATACATACATAATTTTTTATTATTGTATTACAATAGTTACATACTTGCCAAATTTTAGAAGAAAAAAAATGTTTTGCACATACTACTTGAAGTTACATGCCTTGCTCAAAAACTTTCAACAACATAACTTTTAAATTCAATATAGGATTGAAAAAATAATTATATTCTCACGTAAAGTTTAACCCCTAAATGCCTCAAGTCATTTTTTGAACTACTTAAAGGCTGTTCAAAATTAAACTTAAAGCCCAAATTTTGATAAGTTTCATCAATTTCTTTTTTTATTGTAATCATACAAATTCAAACTAGAGATGTTATAGATTACATAAGAAAAGAAAACACAACAATTTCACTCATAGATTGAAAGATTATAATGTTTAATCATGGTGGTTTTTAAATTGTGAAATTAATTTGAAGTCTTTGAATCCATTTTTTACTTGTCGAATCTAAAATTGAGGTCATTAAAAAAATATGAGGGTAAAAGACATAACATGCATGCATATCCATAATTGATTTACAACTTCTAAAAATCCATACTACTAAAAAAATTTAAATTTCTTTTTAATGTGATTCATTTTTCCCTCCCTCCAAGTTCTATTGCATTTGAGGCTCATCTTTAAGAGCCTCTACTGACACTAAAAAAACAAGATTTAAATAGACACCCTTGTACAAAATCTTCAAAAGAAAAATCATTAATGATTTTTTTTCCAAAATCTATTTTTTTAATAATTTAAACAAATTCTAAAGAATGCTCAACTACAAAAGAAAATACTAAAAATAATACTTTAATAAGGTTTTCTTTAACTTCAAAGTTTAGTGGACATCTAAATATGATGCCTTCATTTGGGCATTTCGAAGTTAAATGACCATACTTTATATCAAAATTTCAAAATTGAATTCATAGAAACTTATTCAAACTTTCAATTCGTCATTCAATAACCAACTTAAGTTGTTTTGTATTGGATAGAATATGTTGTATTTAAAATAGTGACACTTTCAATTTGATACATTAGTTTGCACACACATAGTTAGAGTATTAATCAATAAGTGTAGGTCTTATGACATTGACAAGGCCATAGCCTCTAAGTTAGACCTATCCAATTCCATTTGTTGTACAATTCCATCATCCTACTTTTGGCCCCAATTCCGTCCAAAAAAACATCCAAATCTATTCATTTTCTAATAAAATCATTCCAGTATACCAACAAAGGGTAATGTGTCAATTCTTTCATGGTGAATTCTTAAGTACCATTGAATAGATGGAAAGGCGATTATGAGTTGTTTATAGAATGTTTATGATTCCATTGTATGAATACTTTTTTAATTTCAGTGCAAACCATTTCAAAAGTTCTCAAAAATTACAATTTTAATTGAAAAATTATAATTACACTTGGATTTGATTCATGAAACAAGTGCACACCTTTGGAAAATATGTGCATCTCTTGGAATTGACCCCAAGATATTCAGATTGCAAATCAAGGTGAAAATAGGCTTCTCAACTTGAGTATAGTTGCGAGAGAACTAAATTTTTTTAGCACTTTGTACACACAAAACTATTCAATTTCTGTACAAGGTTCTGGTAGTTGACTCCCAGCATGTTTAGACTCTCAAAGCTAGAATTGCATACCGTACATGTAGGTCAATTTTAGAAATAATTAGGGAAATTTTGGATTGTGTTTAAAATTTAAAAAAAAGGTACTACTATTTCTAAAAATCTGAAAAAATTAGTTGTTGCTAATTTTGAATTTCCAAAAATTATTCTTGAGAAAATTTAGATAAAAGAACACATTTACAGATGAATAGAAAAATCAATTGAAGATTAGGAGTGTTAAAAAATTAGAAAAATCAAAGTGTTGAAAGCCATGAAATCCAAATCAAGCTACCAAATTGTTGAACTCCAAAAACTAAATTATTTCGATAGCAAAGTGCTGAAATTGACCTACAAGTACAGTACCTATCACAGTGCAATGTGCCCAAGAATCTCAATATTTGTTCCATATAAGATGCACTCATTTACAATCTAATTAAACAAATACCAAGTTACTTCAAGCGAAGCGGCACCTCAAATTGTTGCCCCATTCCCTTTGTTGCAGTGGTTGGAATATAATTTTTTGAGTTTTATCAACCATTTTTTCAAGGTCAGTCTACATCTGATTTTTTTTCACTATTTTTTTCACTCTTAATAGAAGTTTTATAAACTTCTTTTACCATTTTTGTTCCAATGTTTCAAATGGAAAACTGTTTTTTTCCCAATTCCATCAAGTAATAAGGGATTAACTTAACCCCTAAAATGTCCAAGGCTTTTTTTGAGCTCCTTGAAATTTATTCTAATTGTACAAAAAGCCAACATTTTGATAAGTTGTATCAATTCTTTTTGAATTGTAATCGTTTAAATTCAAACTAGACATATTAGAGATCACATACGAAAAAGAAAACACAACACTATTACTTATAGAATGAAAGAATATAATGTTGATCATAAGGGTGTTAAAACTACAAAAGTGATTTGAAGTCTTTCAATCCTCTTTTTACATGTCAAATTTAAAAAGCTAATCACCAAAAAAATATAAGGTTAAAGGGCCTAACCAATATAACTCTGATCAATTTATAGCTTCCCCCAAAACAATCTACAATTTTTTTTAAATGATTGATATCTAATGTAATTTTTTCTCCAAGATCTATAGAAGTGTATTTGAGACTCATTCCCAAGAGACCTTAACATTGTTGAAAGTCAAAATTGCAATGGACACCTTTGCACAAAATCTTGAATAGAAAAATCATCATCAATCATTTTCAAAATTAGATTTTTGATGCTGAAGTTAGACTTAAAAAAAAACTTTTCAAAAATATAAACTATTAAAAATAGCAATTTGGTTCGATTTTATTTAATTGAAAGTTTTATTAGCACAAGAATTTGGTGCCTCAGGCATTTAGGGGCTAATTCCCATATTGAACCATTTTTTAAGGGCTAATTCCAAAAAATTTCACTATGTTTTACTCCCCGAAGAATTTTCTTACAGAATTTTTTACTAGTTTTGCAAATTGCAACTGTTTTTTTTCCAAATTCCATCGCCATTACAGAAAAAATCAGCCCTTGGGAGGTTTGCGAGTTTTGAACCCCCTAAGTGCAATCAAAGAGGAATTAATATTGTCTTTTGATTTTTTGATTTTTTAATGAAAGCATTTGATTCTGTGGCAAAGCTTCTATTTGCCATAGCGCCACATCAGGTTTTTAATATTTCAAAAAAAAAAAATTTCAAAAAAAACTTATTTTTTTATTTTTTTTGTACTTGCAATGCAGGGGGCCGAAAAATGAAACCTTAATGACCCTCCTAGGGGTTTACATTTTTCCTAATGGTAACAATGAACTCTCCCTGAACATTGCTTTGTTGCTTGCCAAATTAAATTGCTAGCCAGGCCACTCAGATTCTCCCACATGGGCCTCCTGGAAATTTGAAGCAAACCATCATGAACCAATCATTGCTTGGAGAGTCGTGCTAGCCAGTGACGGATCTCCACGTCATGTTATGCCACATTCCTTCCGAGGGCTGGCTGTGGCAAATAGAAGCCGTTCGTGTACCAATTCCGGGTGTTCACTGGAGACTGGAAAAGTGGAGTTGATACATCTCCCTTAACCCTGGAACTCCTTTTTACTTTTGAATGCCGATGGAAGCCTTTTAGAGGATGCCTGTAAATCAAATTTTTTTCATCCAATATTTTTGGAGTGGTCCACATGTTTCTCTTCACTTGACAATGTCATGTGCTGAAAAATATCATCATGGGGGGCTTGCATAATTTTTAACCCTGTAAGGATGGGTTGGTCTCCGAAGAAATCATCATTTTCTAATACCGTGGGAATCAATGGCTTAAAAAAATGGAAAAGTAATAATTGGACGTCAACTATCATAGAAGATGTTCCCTTTTCATGAAAAAAAACTCCAAGAATGAATAGTTGCACTTCTGTTCTATACAAGAGAAATTTCTATCATCCACCAAATACTTAGTGTCTGTGGTAGGGTTATAGGGTTAACACATGAATTGAAGGATGCAACCTCCCATGACCCAGGTAGTCATCAAAATGTTCCAATTATTGGACCAATTAATGCATTCTTTGTTTTTATAATAAATAGGGAAGTCATCTATCGGATGTTTTTTGGCCTGAACATTGTTGAACCCTCAGAGGACGAAGGGGTGACCTTCAAAATCATTTGTTTTCATTATCGTGTAAATTTTTGGCTTAAAATATTGCAAAAATATTCATTGGAAGTCAAACTACTGTAGAAGACCTCCCTTTTTCACAGCAAAGTTTTAAAGATGAATAGTTGAACTTCTATCCTATTAGAAGAAATCCTTGTCATCCATCAAACGCCAAACGTATGTGTCGACGTTTAAGGATTAGAGATTACTCAATTTAGATTTATGTGCCTTGGTCATAGGCCCCTTTCCTTCTAGGGTTGATCCCTTAACACTCTGGTGTCCCAAATTTGGGTGATGAATATAAAAGTCCCAAGTTTTTTTTTCTCATTCATCCACATCTATGCTTGACTTTTTAAACAATTTTTTTTTTGTATTATGAATTTGGTGAAATTGGAGTAATTAAGATATATTAATAAAAATATAAGCAAAAATATGCAGAAAATTCATGAAAGGATTTTTGACTAGAAACTCTCATCCCTAATCCAACTGACCTTTCTCATATGGTCAATATTAACCAATTTTTTTATCATTTAATTCAAAGCAATGTAAACAATACAACAAATGATTATAGATTGCACTACTAGGAAAAGGGATTTCAATTTACTCCTTTCAATTTTTGAATTGCATTGCTTTTGTTTTTGTTTTTGTGGGTTGTGTATTTATTCCAAGATGACTTAAATAGTCCAATGTATGCTTAGCCCATTGCAGCTCTTACTGGATCAGGTTCATTTTTATTTTCAATAATTATGAGCTCCTAATTCACAAAGACATTGTATTTCACTCTTCAAGAATATCCAAATTGGAAAAAAAAAGAAAAAGTGATGTAACCTAGATCTTCACTTTGGCATAATATGGGTTTTCACAAAGGTGAGGTGAAAACACCCAAAAACATCAAAATAAGCAATTCAACATACTTGAAGGCACATTTTTCAAGAATTTCTTTTTGAAGTATTAGCAATTGAAAGTCATAAATTTTTAAAAAATAAACTATAATTTTTGGATGAGATATGTAATTACTATGAATTTTCAAAGTGGAAGCACCTTAGGCCTTTGAAATCATCACATACAAAGTTGGGTCATAAAATCAAAATCTAGAGAATGAATAATTAATAACTTATCACAATTAAGGGCATGTTTTAATGGCACTTAGAGGGACATTTTCAATGTAAGTCTACTTGCCAAGATTGGGTAGAGGGACAATTTTGGATCTTTTCACTTTACACTGATCAACAATTGGCACTTGAAATGGATGTTGTCTAAACATTTAAGCAATGATATTGGTTGCATATGCTTCAATGACTCTATTAGAATTATACTTGCCATTTTTTTAACCCTTGAATGCCAAATTGGTATCCATGAAAATCAATTGTTTTGATACCTTGTGCATTTTTGGATTAAAAACATGAAAACTTGTTGGAAGTCAAGCTATTGTAGAAGACCTTTCCTTTTTCCACAAAATTTGGAGGATGTATGGTTGCACTTCTGTCCTATATAACAAGATTCTATATCATTTGTGGACCAAAAAATGGCCACAACTTTGTTTATGGGGTTAACCCCTAAATGTTTTTGACTATGTTTTTATCAAAACCACTGCCAAATTGCCATTTCTAGGACATATACCAAAATTTAGAAAAAAAACACTTTTAGACACATGTAAACATAGGATCTTGTAGTAAGCTTGTTTGAAAATAAGTGAAAAAAAATTTCAGAAATTTCCACTATGTAGATTGCAAGATATTAGCATTTGAAGTGACAAATTTCCTTTATTTGGCCCTGCAAAAATTCGGGCAGCTGCACTTCAGGTCACATTTGTATGAAAAAATGTCCAAAATGGTTGCAACTGTTTGGATTCATTTTTCAAGTCAAGTTGGCTACATGCTCAAAAAAATTCGAATCATTCCAAATTATACAATATATAGGAAAAGAATAGTAAGTAGAAAGGAGTAGAGAATAATTCAAAATACTAAATTGTTAACAATTTATTTATGGAATTGAAAAATACCAATCCCAATGGTCGTAATGTTGTAATAAACAATGTACACCCGATGTTTTTATTTTTTTCCAAAAATATTGAAAATTGAGTTAAATAAGGGACTTCAAAGTTTGTCTTAGAGTAGAAATTTAATAGCAACCCGGAAACTCCAGCAAACTAAAATTCCTCATAATTTTTGACTTATTCATAAAAATGGAATGCCTCAAAACTTACCAAGTATATATAAATCTAAAGAACCAATTTCAAATTTTAATTCTTAAAAAAATGATTTTTGAAGAAGTTTTTTTTGTTGCCCAAGCTGCCCTTTGAGCAATGAAAAGTACATATCATACTATAACTTTTTGAGCATGTAGTCAAAAGTTATGAAATTTTTTGGGGCCTTAAAAGCTACTCCTTGGGCACATATTGTATTAAAATTTCAGCAAAAAAAAATGAAAACTCCATATGTGATGAGCGGCCCAAATTTTCTATATTGCCAAAAAATGGAGTTTAGGTGTTTAGGGGTTAAAGGACAATGAATAGAACTCAATCTCATTCCTGAGGGAGGGTCTCCAGGGGGGGATGATGCTTATTACCATTTGAAATGTGTAAATTAACCTTGTTTCCAAGCATTGGGGTATTGCATACTTGTAATATATGCTACCATTAACC
This sequence comes from Pseudoscleropodium purum, assembly GCA_963969395.1. NCBI lineage: Eukaryota > Viridiplantae > Streptophyta > Bryopsida > Hypnales > Brachytheciaceae > Pseudoscleropodium > Pseudoscleropodium purum. The sequence goes on from OZ017802.1 coordinate 2,139,941, forward strand.
CCTTCATGACTAAATCTCTTTTTTGAGTTTTTGCACAGTTTTGTTTACATCTTTGTACGAAAATATTAGTTACCACAATTTCATTAAATTCTTCATTAAGGAAGGTTGTCTCCTCAAGATTCGAATATGACATTGGATGAATAAGAAGTTAGTTAGTTGGTTAAACAACGCCTACAAGTCCTCTGTTCATCATTCAAAATATGGACATCATTCAGAGTGCTTAAGGATTACATTAGAGTTGCGAGAGCTCCTCATGCTCACGAAAGTCTATTACTGTGTTTAGATCTGCATTCCCTCAACATTGTCATAACTTCAACAAGACCATTTGGCCTCTCCTCTGCGGTTCGTCCTTATGGATTATCTAGGTTTCTCGCAATAGTAAAGTTTTTAATCAACATAGGTGGCCTCTAGAATTTACTCAATCTTCTTTATGGGAGGCTCTTTTTAGATTCTGGTCATGCAGTGCAATTGAAGGCACACCTTGCTTCTAGACTTCAACCTCAACATGCACATAATATTTGGCAGAAATTTGATAGCATTTGCACTTTCTCTCCTGCCTTAGCTTATAGGAACAGGACTCATATCACTTGGACCAAGAGTCCTCCCCCTCCTTGTACCTTTTTGTAGTTCTTCTCGGTTTCTCCTTAGTCAGTGCTCGCCTCTCTTCATTGTCCGGCCTTTGGCTTGGCTGTTGTTCTGTTTGGTTCTTTTTTTTAATGCAATGGTTCTTCCATTCATTAAGAAAAACCAAAAAAAACCAGAAAGAAAGTCCGTTACTGGAGGCTTTAAATGGTTCACTCTAAATCACAATAAGTTATGCGATAAGAAAGAACTTGGAATGTTGAGCAGAACCTCAAAAAATGCAGGAATGTGAGGAGGATAGTGCATCACATGTTCTGCATAATCCTCTCATCAGTTGATTGTGGATGGATAGCTCACTGTTGCTTCTTCATGTGGTCAGTTTAGGGTCTATGAATACCAAGTACATAGGTTAGTCTTGGCAAAGAAGTGTCCAAGACACTTTAAACCGACCACAAGAGGAGTTGTGGCAAATTTTGATAAAAATTACTACTACTTAATTGATGCCCAATTTGTAGGATAAATGATATATTTTAGCATACATGGTATATGGTGGAGTACATAGTTGGAACCATTGATAGTTCTTGTTTTGGAGGATAGGCATTGAGTTACCTTGCACTTCCAAGGACTTTAGAAGTTCTCTACATGGGTTGGTTTGGAGCATCTCTACCACCAAAAGTGTATTTGCCCTTCATTAAATTCTAAAACAAGGTATGACTTTTAAAATAACTCCAATATGTATAAAATGTTCACATGATTATAAGGCATTTTATCCATAAGATATCATTTACAACCATCTAAAGAATTGTTTACAAGTTTTTAAAGTTTAGATTTAGTTATATAGATACCAAGTTTAATTAGATAGATTGAATCTTATGTCGTGATTTAAACAATTTGGCCCCATTATGCCTTTCAAAGGAAATTTATTGAAATTTTTTGGTGGGTCCTACATCTTCAAAACGAGAAATCAATAGTACAAAAATGCTACATTGATACCTCATTTTATATAAGTAACAAAATCTTCAATTTCACACTTGAAGCCAAATGCAAAAAAAGTCCCACCAATGGTTTGGTGAGGGACTCAAACTCCATATCTTGAAGCAATAATTCAATGGGCTAGTCATGAAGTACCAACACAAAAAGGTGGTCATACAAACCCTTTAAAGTTTATAAAAAAATTATTATTTATTTTTCCATTTTGACATTCTTTTGAATATTCTTTCATATATATAAGGTTCCACACTTTTTTCAATATTAGAGTGTTGAAACATATTCGTTGGGGTAATGTTTTTTTTTGATACTTTATTGTCAAAAATTTGCTCAGAAGGTGTTGAAACAACTCCTAGCATTTTGGATGTGCAAAACTGAGTGCAAATTTATTTGTGTTCTTTAAACCAAATCATGGTTAGAAGGGAAATTTCTTCTCTAATTTCATATAATTGTTAAAGAACTTCCTTGAACCACTAAGGTAGTCAATTTGTTACATTAAATGAGCCACAATTGTACCAAATACAATTATTCACTACAATTAAAACAGGATCTGCAATATTCTATTCTACTATTTCTAAAATTCTAAACTATTCTGAAATCTGAAATCTCTTTTCAAAAATCAATGGCAATTTTCTAATTTTGGAACAGTTTCAAAAAAGCCCACTGCCACAGTCATTGCATTGAATAATAATAAGTTAACCCTATCCTGAGTTCCTGACCCAGCCAGAGTCAACAACTCCTCATCCAAACTGTCAACCGCCACCATTAGTAGATAACCCCAACCAGAGCCCCAAAAAAGAAAAGGAAAAGGAAAAGGAAAAAGAAAAAGAAAAAGAAACCGTCCGTCAATCCCTCCGTCCTCTTTCTCCCTCTCCGTCGGTCGACTGCCGGTCAACCCAGCCCCCACCAAACCAACAAAAGAAACGCGATAGACGGATTGCTCCAGATGTCCGAGAGTTTCATCATGACCCACGCGGTAGATTCATGACGATCGATTTTCAGTGCGATCAGATTGGAGGTCCGATGTGGCGTGGTCATCATCTTCTTCTTCTCAAAAGAATCTCCTCTAAATTTTGATACAGCTGTTTTGCACATCATAAAATGGAACTCAGTTGCTCATGAGCTCATCCTCAAACAGATGTGCAATCCCAGTGTCATCACAGCAAGCGGCACCAAACGATGGGGTATGGCGTTTCACTCGGCGGTGGCCATGGTTGTAGCACCTAAGCTCCGCTTGAAAGTGGTGTAGACGGTGTTGGGTGTGCTCTTGGACGTGGTTTTTTGGAAATTGAAGGAGTTTGGTGGAGCTATGGCGTCCATGAGCTGCTTGGTGCATTCGTCTGGTGTGGTGGTTGCGAGAGGGCGGAGTGGTTTATCAGGGGATTTGGGGAAGAGGGTGTGCTTTCCTGATGTAAAGCTTGCTGTGGGATCGCGGGGATTGTACTCTGTTTCTCGCCATGGCCAGATTCGCTGCGAGGCTGCCGGGGGGATGTCTGAGCCTGCGTTTTTGGCGACCCTGACTGTGCCGGAGACTGGGACTGGGACTGGGACTGGCAATGCGGTCGTGGTGGCTCATGAGAGCAGTGGATTCGACCAGCTCAGCGTGCAGCTCGTGGAGGAGGAGCATGCTTGGGTGGGAGTGGCGGAGTCGAGCCAACATGGCACTCGAGTAGTGGAGAAAGAGACTTCGGCGCAAGTGGTGCAGTTGGCGGAAGAGGCCTTGTCTGCGGAGCAGCTGAAGCAAGCGAGCGCCAGCAACGGCGGCATGCGCTGGAACATGCTGCTCAGCACGGAAGCGCTGGAGGATGCGCATCTGTTCCGCGCTTCCAGCGTCACGGACGCGCACGTTCTTCGACGGAAGGGTCGCCTGAAAGAGCAGGACGGGCTGATCGAATTCATCATTTCCATGCACGCCACGCATTCGCCGTTTCAAGTGATGGAGAAGGTGGAGCGTTGGGTGCGTGAGCACGTCGCGGATCCCAATCGCAGCACGCTGAACCGTTTGATCCCACACTTGGGGCCGCGATTTCACACGCCATTACCTCTCGTCCGCGCGCTTCATGAGTACGATGAGTTCGCGTCCTTGTCGCGCCGGAAATACGTGCCTCCCAATTTTGCCGAGGTTCGTCATGTGCTGAACATCGCGCAAGTGCACGCGATTGCGGAGAAACTGTCGCTGATCACCTTCGACGCCGACGGGACCATTTACGCGGACGGGCATCACATCCGCGGTGACAACAAGATGATCGGCCACATTGTCAAGCTCATGAAAGAGGGCATCCAAGTGGCGATTGTCACCGCCGCGGGCTACCCTGGGAACGCCGCGAAATTTGAAGGAAGACTCGCGGGGTTGCTGGAAGCGTTCCAAGGGCTGCAGTTGCCGCCACACGTGACGCGATTGTTTCATGTCATGGGCGGGGAGTGCAATTACTTGCTGCGCGTGAATTCGCAGTACAAGCTCGAGTTCGTCCCCGATGAGCTTTGGAAGTCGCCGGATATGCTGGCGTGGGGCGAGGACGACGTGACGGAGCTACTCGACAACGCTGAGCGCTCGCTGAAATCCGCCGCCGCGCGCCTGCGCGTCCCGATCGATATTATCCGCAAGCCCCGCGCCGTGGGGGCGGTACCCAAGGACCCCACCATCTACGAAGTTTTGGAGGAGATGGCGCTCACGGTGCAAGTTCAGCTCATGCAGTCGGGCTTGCCATTTTGTGCATTTAACGGCGGCAACGACGTCTTCGTGGACGTCGGCAACAAGTCCGTCGGGCTGCGGGCACTCATGAAGTATCTTGGCACCAGGTGCTGCGAGACGCTGCACGTCGGCGACCGGTTTACAATGAGCGGCAACGACGCCGCCACGCGCTCGCAATGCTCCATCCTCTGGGTCGCCAATCCCGAGGAAACGGCGTTCTTTGCCCGTCTCCTCCTTCGCGACATTCGACTGGCGAAACTGCACAAATACATCGAATAAATATTCAAAATTCAAATTGCGGTCACGATCATCGCGCCCCCCGCCAACGCGGACGTCGGCCACTGCGGAGATAGAGACATCGGGACCTCTTCTTCGTGATCGATCTCGCTGGAGTACAATTGTACAGGAAATTTGTTATAAAGACCAGAGGAGAGCGCGCGCGCGCGAGGGAGAGAGGGAGGGAGGGAGAGAGGCGATCGGTAGATTTGTGTTTTTCTTTTGGTTTCCATTATTTTGGCTCAGTTTGCTTTGCTACCATACCATACATATTCGCCCCGATCATAGGCGCCCCCCGAAAGCTCGGATGTCGGCCAGCGCAGAGAAAAACTACTCTGTTTCGTTTTCTCTCTGCCATGATCGCTTGGGATTCTAGTTTATGTTTCGATAGAGAAACTTGGTACATAGCTAACCAGTCTAACCAGGTGCGCGCGAGGTCGCCATAGCCTGGTGTGCTTCCTTCGTGTGTTTTTAGATTTTTGGTTGAATCTGTTTGTTGTTCTGATCATACGCGCCCCCCGTCAAGTCGGATGTCGGCCAGCGCGGAGAGGGTCTTCACAACATCGATCTCTCCGCCATGATCCAGCTTATAGTTGATCTGTTGTGACTTAAGTTTGCCATCTTTGTCAAGATCATAGCGCCCCCCGCAAACTGGAAGCCGGCCAGCGCAGAGAGAAAGCTAAATATTACTCTCTGCCATGATCACTAGGACACTAGACGAGGTATTATGTAGTGGTGGTAGTCATGACTCATGAGACAGTTAATGAAGAAGAGCTAGTGTTCACAGATACTGTGAAAGGGCGGAGTTCACCGGCCCATACGAGAGATCGAGGATGTAAGTATGTGTACCATGAGGTTTTCGATACTTTGCACCCCAAGAACAGGAAGTTTTATCAATATACATATGTGCATCATTTCTGCGTACATCATTTTCATGATTCAGTTGGTGTATTGGTCCTTCACGAGCAAGCTGTGTGTATGAAACACTTTCAACATTGCTGCATTTGAATCAGATCTTCCTTGTGGGTCGAAGAGATAAGAAGAGTTCAAAGAGGCCTGCTTCTGTGACTTTGATTCCGTGTTGCAGATTGTGTCGATCGACATAGTTCGTGTGATGCAAGCCTGTGTCAAGAGCGGAGCTAGTTCACCTGCCTGTGCGTACGAGATCTCTCAACTCTGTCAAGGATGCAAGTATGTGTACCATGAAGTTTCTGATACATTGCACCCCAAGTTAAGAGAGGAATTACATCAATACACATTACATCAGTGTGCATCATTTCTATTTACATCATTTCAGTATGCATTAGCACGGGCTTCAGTATGCATTTGCTTGATTCACGACAAGCAAGCTGTACATACTCTATGTTTGATTTCGTCTCAACTTGCTGCATTACATCTTCCTGTTGAGTCCGGAAAAAAAATTAGGTGCGTGTTGCAGCTTGTGTCGATCGACATTTTTCGTGTGTTGCAGTCTGTGTCAAACAGGTTTTGTGTGTTATTGCTTGTGTCATCATGCTTGTACTGCACAGTTGGCTGAACGTGGTGGAATGCAACGTGGAACGGATTTGTTTATCTGAACCGCTGCACTGTGATTTGTGGGACTGTCCATTTTCAAAGAAAGCTGGATCAGTGTTACCTCTGTAGCTGCTGAGTGTCCAGTAGTGTAGCAACATGTTGTGTCTATCTCTGTGACTCGTTATTGTAAAGGTCTTTTTGCACAGGAAAGGCCTGTCAGCAAAGTGAATCTAGTCCATATCTGCTCCTCTATTCATTCCAAGCATCCTTAATTCGTTCCAAGCATCCTAAGTAGGAATACCATGGTAAGTCCATTGTGGGGAATGTAGTTGTGGGTGTGCAACGCAAAACATGCCTCCTATTTTGGGCAGTGAGTAGGTCTTGGAATTCCAAGGCCAATGCTGCATTATTGCTTGCACCTTCCAACTACGCACCCAAAGAAAAACAATCTTAAGCATTGCCACCATTGTTGCAAAACTTCATCACACCTAAGGTAGACGTACCCAACATGGAAGAGAGCCAAATTGAAATTTTCAGTCTTGAACCCAATTTGGTTCTCTTGCATTTTAATGTAGTAGAAATTGTAGAAATTGTTAAATTGGGGTTCAAACCTGGGTTTTTTTAATTTTATTTTTTATAAAATGCCAAAGTGGTAATATAAAATGTTAAGATATTATGGCAATTTTGTCCAATTTTTTTTTTAATTTGAAGTTTTTTAGCAAAAAACCTCATAGTTTGTTGTCATTTTTTAGCCAAATTATTTTTTCTAGTGCAATCTAGCACTAGAAAGTTGGGGGAAAAAGCTATGGTTCAAACATGTGGACTTAGGACTTGAAGGGTTGGAAATGGATTGAAGAGTCACCATTTCATGGATTCAATGATCACCACTATGTGACTTCTACACAAGACAAAAGATTCCTACATTATTCTACAATGTGAGGGGTACATTTGAATTGTCATTGGACCCATGAAGGGAATTAATTAAGAGAGCCTCACCAACATCCAAAAGACTATGAATAGTCCTTCCAAAGGTTTACAACAGGAAGCTTTGTGATTTTGCTTTGACTATTGTATCTTTTTTCCTACATAAATGTGTATACCAAAATAATTTTGGAATATTTCCTAATTTGTTGATCTTTTTCTAATAGATATTTTTGAATACAATAAATAGAACTACACATAATGACTGAATGGTCTACACTGAACTTCCTACCTTGATTAAAAGGTGGGACAATTCTTTTGGATTAGGAAGGATGAACCTTCAATGCCTCAACCAAATTTTCAACACAATAGATGAAAACTTTGTCTACTATTTTATGATTCATTACCATTGTCATTCTTGATATTTCATAACTATTAAGGATCATTGCTTATAATCTTATATCTAGAACTATACTCAAAAACTCACTTAAAACCCCTCTTTTTTCTAGTAGTGCCTAGGTTTCAATTTCTAAGATTTCTAATCAATCATATTTAGAAATGGGGCAAAATGAGAAGTTCAATAACTTTGTCTTATGTCCACTTTCTTACATCTACATTTTGTTACTACAAACTTGTTTTAAGTTTAGACACTTAATTTGAAAATTTTCCCATGCACCAAAAGTTCCTTGCCTACTTTTACATGCACTTGCAAATAATTGATGGACACTTCTAATACTAGATAGTTGAATTGTAAGATGATCAAATAAGAAAAAATTCTCAATGAGTATAGAAAATAAGAAGGTAAATTGAATTGTTAGTGAAAGGCAAAAGCATTGCCTTATAATAGCTACAAACCTATGTGAACTCAAATTAAGAAATGCTAAAATTTTATCCACAATACCATTGTCAAATATGGAGGCAAATGCATCTACAAAGTTTAAGATGGTCGATGGATAAGCCTACCTACGTTGTTTCAAAATGTGACAACCACGACTCCCATAGGTCTTGGACATTTCTCATTATATGTTGGCTATTCACTAGGTTAGCTTCTTAGACTTAGAAAGATATTATAGGAAATTTGGACCAAATAGTAGGCCGTTTGATTGCATGTAAATGTATAAATACAAAAAAAAAACTTTAAAACTTAAAATTTATTTATTTTAATTATTTCATGTCATCATGGTGTGTGCTATATAGGACTAAGGACTGATTTTTTTTCCAAAAAAAACAACACTTTTTTATCCCTCTAGATTTGCAGATTTCCAAAAGGTCAAACAATCCACTTGGCTAGGTCCAAATTTTCCGTAATGAAGTCCACATTTGTAAAAAATTGCCCTTTCCGTAGTAATAGGCTCAATCATCTAAATTTGCAAAGCATCAACATTAATTATATGATATTTGTGACTTACTCATAACTTTTGATTAGTTCTAAAATTAAAACTTCTTGAATGTAGACTTCACAAAGCTAACTGTTGTTTCGCAATGTTTATTGCTTCTGAATCCTATGGGCCGCAACAACTAGCTTAGGAGTCACTAGTAGAGTAGACTTGGTCCATCTAATGCAACATAGTGGTAATCTTGAGAATATGTGGTTGATGTGGGATCATTTAAAGTGTGCAAGACTAAATGAGAATGACTTGCCACATCTATGACTCAATTTATTCTAAGGTTCAAACAAATTCCATGTGCAACATGCAATTAGATGACATGAAGGTGTAGTACATCATAAGGAGATACTTGATAGTTGTCATGAAATAATACAAAGTGGGAAATCCAAATTTAAGAAGTACATGGCAAATTGTACAATGGCAAACTAGAATGCCGTGAAGATTGTAATCAAATTGGACAATCACAATAACCCCATGGAGAATTGCAAATTCACATATCTATTGAATTGGACTAGTTTGCTCCACAAGCATACTTAGAAACTTAGAAAGCCAAACTTGCAACAATAATACAATCAACTTTTTAGGTAGTACAAGGTGACACCAAGACATAGGAAGAAATGGAGACATGGTACTTTAACAATTTTAGCATGGTAGCTATCATCTAGAGTAGCTTCAAAAGATGGGATCCAAGATTCATTTAGATCTTTGGTTGGCTCTTTGGCTTTATAGATATTAGTAGTGGGATTGTTTTTGGCAAAGAATAAGTCTTTCTTGTTAGGACTATCTAAGTTGTGTTTGTCATAATGTTTGAATTTAATAAAATGGGTTGTGCGCTAAAATTTGGACTACTAGAATTGACAAAAATAAAAAAATTGATAGTTGATTAAAAGGCAAGCATGCCATCATGCAATCTATTCAAGATAAGTCACAACAAGTGGTTGCAGTAGTCAAGAAATTTTTAAAATGACTTGAAGACAACAACATGTGACTATAGCATCCATGCTTTTGTACAAATGACAAATTACTAGGTGTTTTTAAAAACAAATCAACATTTGGGACTAGGCCTTCAAAGCAAGAGTTGAAATTAAGAGTTGCTTTTCAAAGCAGAGATTTCAAGAAGCTAATGCTAGCCCTCAATCAATTAGAGGGGTTTATAAAATGAACACTCATGTCCTACACCTCAAGGAAGAAGAAGTGTTTCAAAATTTGAAAAAGTTCTACTTCTAGTTTTGTTTGGATGGGATTTTTAAACAATCTAATAGGCACAAATTTGACCAAACAAGAATTGCTTCTTATACAACATGTGAGCTTCGTCTTCAAGCATGTGACGCTATGTCTCTATATTCTCTATTTACCATGTCAAGATTTTTTGAGCCTATTACATTCAAGGGTGATGGTCTTACAAATCCAGAATAATATTTGATGGCTTAGAAGGGAAAGAATATTCAAAGAATTTAAAGCACACCAACAACTAAACATCAAAATAAATAGAAGAACTTTTAAAATATGACTAAAAAAACATTATTGGTATTATCCTATTAACATTTCCAAGTTTTGGAGCCCTAATATGTTTAGAAATTAGAATTGACGCTTTTCATGTGTACCACATTCTGTCAACATCTGAGAATGCTTATGTCCTAGTTTTGTTGACATCACTATGGTTGTACTTGGTGGTCAACCATTGTTTATGACCTTCAAGCACCTATATTACCTTTTCAAATATTTTTGCAAAATGAATCTTGAGGAAGAGAAGTTCATTCATACCTTTAGCTTTAGCTTCAATGAAGTGAAGTTGCTCCTTTCTAGGGCTAGAATTCTCAAAGTGGAGAACTAGAGAGACTCATAATTCTAGTAGTATTGTAGTTGCTTTGTCATTTTTCTTAGAATATGTCTTCACATGTTGATGTGATTCAAGTAGTCTATTTTGAGGTTAATAATACAAGACATATTGTTGAGGATTGGTTTAAGAGGCCAAGAATGGCAAGGTTTTGTAATTTTGTATTTATTAATGAATGCAAAGACTTTTAGTCCTAATCTAAAAAATTTAAATGACATGGTTTGAACAAATAAATGTTGAAGTAATATTTAGGTTGTTTGAATGAGTTAAATCAAAACTTTCTTAAAATTTTCTAGATTCTAAAAGATTAGATTATTTTCCATGGTTATATGATACTAATGTTTCTCATTGCTTTAGATAAGAATTTTTTTTAAATAGTCATTTAATCTACAATTAGACATTTTTTTTTCAAACTTTAAGAAAGTAATTTTAAAATTCACAGTCTTTTTTGGCACCAAACTCTAGGTTTACAAAACCTATATTCAACGCTTGGAGGCTTGCATTTCTAGGCTCACATTCTAGCATTGTTGTATCTAGGGGCCAACTCCATTAGTATCTAACATTTCCAAAATAGTAAAATTTCAATAATACCCATAGACAAAGAAAGTAGTAGTCAATATTAAAAATAAAAAGCCTATTATGGATTGTTTGGTCATTGCATATAGATACAAATATTAGATTCATAATTTTTTTACAAAAGAACAACAAATTAGGTTTTATTCCACATATAATTTGGTCTATTTATTTTTTGGAAAAAATGATTCAATATAGGTTGTCAAAGCAAAAACATATGGTATACCTTCCCATTGTGGTCCATAGGAAAGACTATTCTTGCCCTTTTAGATTCTGATGTGACTCTCTTACATCCTTATATGGTTCTAGGGAAATCCCAAAATCACACTTTTGTACAGTAAAACAATGAATGAAGCTTTTGTCTTTTACAGAACTACGCAGTTGAGTTCAATAATGGCAACTTTCCAACCCAATTGTAACTCTCTCATCCCCAATTAAAAAAATTTTGGTCTCAATTATATACTTAGGGTACTAAAAACTTTAGTAGAATGCAACAAAACTTACTTGGATTCAAAAGTAGAGCTTTGAATTGGCCTTAGAAGATTCTTTGGGGTCTGGGAGGGTTGCAAGTTCCCAAACATTCTCTAACACTGCAAACTAGCTGAAACCTGTTGCCTAACATGGAGAAGCGACTGCCGTGTTGTTTTAAAAAAAAATCAACTTTGCTTTTCATTTTAAGAAATTTAAAAAAAAAAATCATTTTTTTTTCCAGATAACATGGCATTATCTTCACTGTAGGGGGAATTGCACGGCATAGCTGCTTGAAATGTAACTCCTCGACCCTAGAAAATCCTCTAATGGTTGCAATCCTTACCATAAGCCCTAAATGCCCAAACTATGGGATTTTTGGACAACTCACTATGACTGGAATTTTTCTTTTTTTTTCCTTTGAAATATTTACATATGTGTCCAAGGAGTAGCTTTAAGGTACAGAAATTTTCAGAACTTTTGACCAAATGGTTAAAAAGTAATTGTATGATATATAATTTTCAATGCTCAACGGTTAGCCCAAAAACTTCTTAAAAAATCATTTTTTTCAAAAATTTAAAATCAAAATTGATTTTTTATATTGAAATATATATGGAAAGATTTGAATCATTCCATTTTGATTAATGAAACAAAAGTTATGAGGAATTTTAGTTTGTAGGTAATTATAAATTCTCTACTTTGAAATAATATTTGAAGTCCTTTATTTAACTCAATTTTCAATTTTTTGGAAATAAATAAAATTCTAGTATGTAGATTGTTTATTACAACATTACAACCATTGGGATTGGAATTTTTCAATTGGGTAACAAAATTCTTAACAATTTAGTATTTTAAATCATTCTTTATTTGTTTCTATTTGCTATCTTTTCCTATATCTTGTACAATTCCAAACAACCTAAAACATTTTAAGCTTTTAAGTAACTTGCCTTGAATAATGAATTCAAAGAAGCACCACCATTTTGAACATTTTTTCATGCAAATGTGACCTTGTAAAGTGTAGCTACTTGATTTTTCACAAGGCTCAAGAAAGGATTTCTATCACTTCAAATGCTAATATCTTGCAATATATATAGTGGAAAATTTTGAAATTTTTTCCACATCTTTGCAAATCAGATTACTAAAAGATCCTTGTATTAGATTTGTCCAAAAATGTTTTTTTTTCCCTAAAATATTGTATTTGTACTAGAATTGGTAGTTTTGGAGTGTTTTAGGTGAAAACATAGTCCAAAACATTTTGGGGTTAATTCATAAGTGACCTATCATTGGCGTATGTACAATAGGAGATAGAGATGCTTTTACATGTTTTTGACAACTTCAAGAATAATATGCATATATTTTGGGACTAATTTGATTCCTAATAAATGTTTTAGATGAAGAAGACATATGAACAAGTGTGAAATATGTTGGAAGAACATGCACAATCTTTCAAAATTGTGCTAGCCTTTTTGGTTGATTTTTGTATTGATGAATAAAATCTAAAAGAAATCGTATTACATAGATCCAAAATTTAAAAAGAGAAAGTTGACATTATTATTGAACTACTCAAAGTATGAATCATTCTTGAATGGGAAGGAAGAGGAAGCTTTCAACAATAGTACTATAACAAGAATATATTTGTATTATAGTATCTTGTAATATATAGGTGAGTTGCATTCAAGATGTTCTACAATGAAAAGAGCCTTGATTTACAAAAAATATAGGATCTTTGTCTAAAGTTCAAGAATGTTATGTAGTTCAATTAGTATTACATCAAAATTTTGGATATGGAGTTTGGGTCTTTCTAAAATGTCATCGATTATTAAATAAGGCATTTGTAGTCTTGGGCTCAATGGTTTTGGCCTTAGTATACTTGTGAGGTGATCATGAATTTAACTCCACAAGTTGGTGGAGTACTCACCATTGTTAGTGCATCCAACTCTATTGTGTGGGAGGGGGATAAATGACCTTGTTGTCATATAGGGACTTGATAATTTCTCGGGTATAGGAATATATCAATTCTTTATAGTGGATACTTCCTAGAAAAAGCATCAAGGATGGAATTCATTTTCTTTTTTAATTAACATTTTTTACTAAGGTACTAGCAAAATAGAGAGTGGTCAACCCTTAAAAGTTCCATTGTTCTTACAAGGGACAAAATTGATTTTGGGCAGGCTTGTGTAACCTCAATTTTTGATATGTTTTTTTGAATTTTTTTTCTTAAGATAGAAAATCACATTAGCATTTTAGGAGTATAATTTTTATTTCAATGGATGCTTGGGAAAAGAAGTTATACCATAACAAGCTCTGCACAGGACCAAGCAATAAAAAAATTCACAAAAATTTGAAAATAATTTTTTTTTCTAGATTATATTATTGTTAAAATGGAAATTTTAGATTCATTACATTTGAATTAGTGATGTAAAAATTACAGAACTTCTTATTTTGCATGCAATTATAAAAACATCTTGAGAAAATAATGTATCAAATTCGTTTTTGAACTCAATATTTACAATTTGAAAAAATGAGTTATGTAGTTATAAATATGCTTGTTGGAACAACCTTACCATTGGAATTAATGTCTTTTAGTTTTATCTTAAAGCTATTAAAAATTTCATATTTCCTTCAATTTATGTTTTACAATACTTTGTAGTAAGTATGCTTACAATAGCCGACCCATTTCTTATCACCCCCCTATTTTGGTTATACAGGCTTCTCTCTTTCTAATCAATTGGAGATGAGCAATGATTAATTATGGCATGTTTCTTGATGCAGTTGTATTGTACTACTATTGGCTGTCAAATTTGCAGTATTGGAACTAGTCTTTAGTTGATTTTGCAACCAGATTGTGGTTGAAAATAGGAAGGGTCTATATGACAAAAATAGGTTGAATACAATCTTCAACTAAGAAATTCATGGTAATTATGTTTTGAAAAATAAAATTCTGGAAAATTATAAAATCCTTCCAAATTTTGTTTTTGAAAATTACACTCTAGATATGTGTAATTGCTTAAGTAGTTGAAAATAGGTGGTAATTGCTTAAGTGGTTAGAAATTGAGTCCCATCAATGGTTGACTTTGTTTTTGTTTATGAGCACAAGCCACTCCAAAGTTCATGTCCCCCTTTCAATGAAATTTTGTTTCATTTGTATAAAAAAAAAATTCACTTCTTCTTACAATTGTAGATCACTACAATAGCTCCATCTCAAAGAATGAAGCCTGCCTGGGTTGGTTTGAATGGGATGAATTTGCTTGCAAGCAGTGTACTAAGGCTTATGTATGGGATGACAACCCATTTCTGACCACTTAAGGAATTTAGCATAGCTGCTGGATGGGTGTACTCCAGGAAATATTTTTCCCATATAGGGAAATCAATTTAACCCTGGAGCGCTCCGATGTCCATTTTTTGGACGAGGAACAGATTGAAGTTCTTGTTTCTGTCTCGTTCCTGTTTGGATGAAAGTCATCCTAATATTTTGTGATATTTTATTAAGTTCTTGTCTTATCTAATGGTTGGATTTGCATCGACTCTAGTTCAAAATTAGATTAGCAAATATGAGGTCCTAGATATAAGGAACATAAAAATTTTAAAAAATCACCATGTCAAGAGAACCTCATTTTGAATCCATTCCAATAAGTTTTGCTCAAAAAATCATAATATTTTGCTTGTAATCAAATTTGAAGGAATTTTGAAAATTTCCTTTCCAAATTTGCAGAAAAATATTCGTGATAGCATTGGTGAATCTAACCATACAGATGGAATCTGAAATTCAAAATCTACAACTTTCCTTTGTATATCACTTCTAAAATATTCTTCCAAATAGCACTTTATAATGATTTTCACCAAATCATCAATTCTGAAGAAGAGTCTAGATGCTCTAGGGTTAAGAAAGATTTTTTTTTAAATTACATTTTTTTGGTTCAAATTGAAATTATTTTGAATTTTTTCCCTAAAGATTCTCTCCAGCCTATTCTTGTTATATAGACCACTAAATTTTGACCTTATGCTTGTTACAAAATTGATGTAAGTAATAATTATCTACATGCCGTTGTCATTCTATACTTTCAATGTATACTTCTTGGACATTTTTGTAGTTTTTGTAGGTCTTGTCATAAGTGAGCTGTAATGTAAACATAGCTATAATTGAAAATAGAGTAGCCTATACTATGGAAATGTGTGTGTGTGTGTGTGTGTGTGGAAATGGGTTGCTTGCTCTATGTGATTGGTGGACTATTGTGCCATGGGAGAGGTAAGGTAGGAAGTTCATAAATGGACCATCTAAGGGTGGGAATTGAATTTTGGGGAGGCTAAACCTTGAAAAAAATTTCAGTAAAATTTCCTTGTAAGACAAGTGGAATTGACATCTAATTCCAGTCATTTCATATTTTTTGAACCTTTGTGGAATTAGTTACAAATTTTTGAAGTTGGAAAAAAGTAGTCATTTGTGGTCACCATTGGTGGAACAACCTGAGATGGAATTGCTTTAAAGTAGCTAATGCAAATTGATGGCATATAATGTGGACCCAATGCAATCCATTAATCAAAATGGAATGATTCAAAGCTTCCCACATGTATATAAATCTGATAAAATCAATTTTAAATCTTCATTTCTTAAAAAGGTAATTTTAAAGAAGTTTATTGAGTTGCCTAGGCTATCCACTGAGCAATGAAAATTACGTATCATGCAATAATTTTTGAACCATGTAGTCAAAAGTTACCAAAAATTTTTGGGCCTTGAAGCTACTCCTCAAGCACATATTGTGTGAATATATATTTTTTAAATTAAAATTTTCATTTGTAGTGAATTGCTCAAAATTGCTATAATGCCAAAGAAAATGCAATTTTGACATTTAGGGATATCCAAAAAATGTATTCATAGAGAATGTAGAATCTTTTTTGACTAAAAACGAGAATCCACCAAAAGAAATTCAATATAGTGATGGAAAGCGTGCTGAATTATTTATTTGTACGATTTTAGGTGTGGTTAACTTACTACCTTTTATCTTATCACTCTTGAAATGCAATGTGGATTGTTGGGTTAGCACACCTAATACAATTTTTTTTAATAATATTTGCCACAAACCTTCACAACATTAGCACAATTATGGAAGAATAGAGTTTGACACACTAAAACATGTCAAAGTGTACAATTTTTTTAGTCAAAAAGAAAACCTTGATCTAATAGACCTTTACAACATTTTTAGCTATTTTTCCAACAATATTAGAGCATTTGCATCCTAGCATGTCTAATGTAGTCTCAATGACTCTTGATAGGCCTTTAGCCAAAAATCCATGCCCTATTATTACTAATGCAATGGAAATAAGTTCCCTAGTTTCTTCAAAATTAAGTCCGGCTACTCAACAATTGAGGGCCCTCTCAATTGTTGCAAGAACGTAGATTCCAAACGCTCCCATTATGAGACCAACCTCATCCAATTGCTTGCTTGTGAAACCAAGTAGCCTTGCAACTGAGTAGCTTATGAAGTCAAATATAATAGCCATATTGCTAGAGAAGCATGAAATAGTACTAGTAGGTCCAAACAAGGGGAGCTCTAACCTAGAAAATATATTGTAGTGGGCCTCAACAATGTAGAATGGTGGTTTTTGTTGCTTGTTGATTGGGACATGTGATGGACTTTTAGCAATCCTATTGTGCATCCTTGCACCAAGGTGTAAGTGCCCTCTTGTTTTCCATTCATCTTTCTACTCTTCCCATAAGAATTCATTGACAAATCCTTGTCATTAATGACTTAAAAATAGTATGGTAACTACACCTAATTTTTATTTCTTTTTAAATCCAACCACTACAACTTCTTGCCTAAAATGTATTTCCATTGTTTACGAGAGTTCATAGTTGGTTTTAGAAACACCTCTTCTTAGTACTTTGAAAATTTGTCATTTATTCTTATAGTATCCAAAAGATACATTTTAAGAGAATCTAAAATCTCTTTTTGACTACCAACATGCAAGACCCTACAAAAATTCAATATAATAATGGAAACCATGCTAAATTGCATATTTTTGGGATTTCTTGGTAATTAGAATCTCGGTAGTTGATCACCATTAGAACAAACATTTGTTCATTTTCTTGGCTGACCTTTTATTATTTGATGATGTTGCGTCATTACATGCGTGCCATTGGTGATGCTATTTGGGAAGTATGAGGATCTTTTGGTGAAGTGAGAATAGAAACATAAAGCATCTCTAGTACTATGGAAAAACATTGTTTCCATGAGATATAGAGACACTATTTTGTTACAATAAATTTCTATCTATCCCAATTTTTCAATTTGTTATTTTGCCCTTCAATCAAATACAAGGCTATTAGTGGCCCAAAGCAAAATAGAATATTTATCCATTACAAGAAAAGGGGTGTTTTAAGTGTAGTCCTAGTAATACAGTCCTATAAATATTGACCTTTTAAAAGATTTTTAGATTTTTCTTTTTTTAAAACACATTTATTTCTCATAAATTTTTATTGAAAATCTCCAAAAAGGTCATTAGTTGTAGGACTATACTATTGGGACTATACTTAAAACACCCCTTTTCCTTGTAATCTTTCCTTGTTGGCATCCGTGGAGAATGGAGCTCCGACAATCTCCAAGGATGCCCCTTTACAACGGATAAAGAGGTTGGAGAAGCCCAACAAGAGTGAATTTGAGGAGACCTTGGGAAAGCTTCATGTAGAAATGGGTGTTCTCAATCTCCGTGTGCGGGGAGATCAAGACAACAAGCAACAAAGTAGAGGCGTGCAATCACCGGTAGAGAGACTGGACTCTTTTCCTTTTTCTTTGTCACTTGATCTGTGAACCGAGCTCATTTTTTGTTGTTATCTCTGAAATTTCACGGTAATAGGGTCCTTTTCTCCGCGGTCATAGGGCTGAAGTTTGTGGTTATAGGTCATTTGACCATTAAATTCCAAATTTCAGCATTTTTAGGGCCTGTTTTTGGATTTTGAGTTTATTTCCGTGATTTTGGGTCGATTGCATGGCTATAGGGCTGATATATTTGGTCTTAGGTCTATAGATTACGATTTTAAGTCGTTTTATTATTATTTTATAAATAATAAGTATTTGGTTTTAGGTTTCCTAAGTTTGGTCCATGTTGTGAATTGTTTCAATATTTTGTTTGTGTATTAACAGTGGTTTGGACAAATTGCCAATTGACTAATTGCCCTAAAAGCATGAGAAAAGCTTAAGGAAAAGACAAAACTTTGCTAAAATACCTAAACTCTCATTCTTTGTATTAACTGGACAAATTGCCCTAAATATAAAAAGGTTTTATTAAGGAATTACGTGTATTATTTTCAAAGTATTACCTTGTATAATTAGGTCTAGTGCATGCATTGCATAAGACAAATTGCCCAACCTGACTTATTGCCCAGATTCATTGCCCACCTTTAGGACACTATATAGAACTGTGACATCATTCATTGTGTCTGCATACATATGTAAAGGACTGTCAACAAAATTTAAATCCCTGGGAATAAGAGTGAAAAACCTAATTTTACAAACTAAACAACTTATACATATACATATATACATATTTCCCTAGATTTAATATACATGTGACTTTAGCCACAAAACAATAGACGATTTGACCATTCCCCTAGAAATTTGGAACCCCTATACTTAGTCCTGGATTTTGGTAAACTAGACAAAACCTAGACTACAATTCACCTAACTTTTTAGATTGATGTTTGTGACTCCCCTTAAGACCATCCATAATAATTTTAGAAAACACCTCACTCCACACTATATTCATATTATAAGAAAAATTTACTTGAAAGAAGGTGCATATCCAAATTACTGTTATCTTGATATAAAACTAGAAATTTTGATTCCAATTGTCAAAATATTCTTCTAACTATAAAGTATTCTATGATTTTATTTTTATCTCCAAATATTAAAAATTGAGTTCTAAAAGAACTTCATATGTTTATTTTTTAATATAATACCAACAAAATAAGGTCCTTCACAACTTTCATCTTATTAATTGGAATACAATGATTCAAAACTTTATGCATAGATGTCAAATAATTTATTTCAATTCAATGCAATCAATTCAATTAAAAAAGATGGTTAGGTATTTATAGCATTATGTTTTGAGACTTATAGCATTACATGAAGAAGGCCTTTTTGTTGTACTTACAAAATGGCATGAAACAAAGCTTCACATGTGGAAAATATTAATTAGAAGCTACTTTGAACATTTCATGCAATGACTACAAGTAATTTAAAGTCACTAAAGTTTGCTTGAATTTCTAAAAAATATTCAAAATGGACTAAATAAAAATGTAGAACAAATAAGAAATAGAGTCCAATATGCTTCAAATACCCTTTGCTATATTGTTTAATAAAAACACCTTACTTGTATGGATAGATAACATTATGAATCAAACAATCACTCATTGTTTTTTTGATTGAAAATTTACTTGATATAATGTACAAAAACAATGGAAAATGATAATACTCAAAATATATATCTTTCTTTTTCATTGGATGAAATAGCTAAATTAACTCAATGTAATTGAATTGTGTAATCCAATGTGGTGCAACACAATTCATGCAAATCTAATTTGTATAATCTACTACATACCTAAGTATGACAAGAAAAATAGGACAAGTGTAAGGTATCCCTCTTAAAGGTATTTAGTTTGGTTTGGTGTCATTGAAATGCTTTGTTGCTATGTTATTCTTTCATTGCCTTGAAAGTAAGTTAGTTGCCTCTATTTTGACCATCAATCTCAATATGTGTCTTTGGGTTCTAAATTGACAATTGTTTGGTATTCAATTGAATCTAATTATAGACTACATATCTTTCAAAAAAATAATAAAAATATCTAAATTACTACAAAATTATTTGACTTTAAAATGAATGCACAAAATTTTGGATGAACAATTGAAACATCCTTGTAGTAGTAACTACTTGAAATATCTTCATTTTTGCAAGGAGGGTACTTGACTACTTGTGTAGTGCAAACTCTTGAGTTAATTATCTTTTTTAGGATAATAATACAGATTTATTGTAATAGGAGTCCAAATTATTGACTTGAGAGTTAAAGCATATATATATTTTGGATGCAATTGGAAGTAAATTATAGAATCAAGACAATTTTTTTGGCAATTATTTACTATACCAATTGTATAAATGTGATCAAATTTTAACTATTCAACTTTTCAAAAAATTGAAAGGTAAATACAAAACAAATTCTATTGAACTAGATATAACTACAATTTGTATCATTTCAAATCACTTGTACAAACAACAATTGTTTTTTAATTGAAATAAGATTCCTCTCTATCCAACATAAGGTAAGAGGTTCCTAAATAAACCATTTAAGAGCTAGAACTAATTATTAGAGAGGTGAAACTTCACAAAATATTTTTTTGTAAATTTTCCTTGGAAAAAAAAGTAAAATTGACATCTAAGAAGAACTTGACTCAGGCATGCATGCTCCACAAGATTTCAACGTATCAAAACAAAACAAACTAAATAACTAACTAACTTCAAAGTAGGGATGTTTGTGTATCTTAACCCTTAAATGCTCGGCACTTACAATACATATCATTCAATAGCCTTCGCGGAGATTGCCTTTTCCTCTTTGGACCCTCGCTAAATGAAAAACAGTCCTAACAGCTGACTTGCGACTAGGGTGGAGCTTCACTCCTTCTCCCCTACTCCATGGCTGAAGCACCAACCAAAGGGACCAAATAAAAATCTTCATGGTTCAATTAATTTTAATTCTTTATTAGAGTTGCTTTGCCTAGTTCCCTAAAATGTAAAGAAAAAATAATATACTTGTGTTGTAAACATTGAGAAATTGTTCATCAATTTCTATTGACAAATAAAGTAAATTTCATTACAATTGTAATGAAGCTCACTTTACTTGTAACAACACAAATTCATAGACAAATACTTTCATCTTCCTCATAGTATGTAGAGGAATGAGAAGCTCATTATATTCACAAGGGTGGTAGTAGATAGAGCAAACCATGTGGGATATCTAAATTAGAAGGACTATGAGCTTTATATAGCAAAGTGAAATTTAGGAATTGTGTTCATCCCTAAAGGACGAGATTGTTGTTTTGGGCATTATAGACTTTTTGGGCAGGTACCTGTGAGCAGAGATTTGGTTTATTTTGGTTCAAATTTTAATAGAAGGCATGGACAAGGATTATCTTTGAATGCATCAAATTTCAAGACATTTGGAAATATGAGTCAAACGTTATTAAGCAATATGTTGTTTGCATGTCAACTCAAGCAACCCTAAAAAATTACTTTTTTCAAAAGTTAGAATTTGAAATTGGTTTGTTATATGTTTGTATGCATGAAAAGCTTTGAATCATTCCATTTCAATAAGTGAGTCAAAAGTTATGAGGATTTTTAGTTTGCGGGCAACTTTGGGCTTTCTACTCTAAAATAAACTTTGAAGTCCTACATTTAATTCAATTTTCAATATTTTTGGAAAAAAAACAAACTGATAGAATGTAGATTGTTTATTTCAACATTTCAACCATTGAGATTGGCATTTTTCAATTATGTAAATTAATTGTTAATAATTTATTATTTTGCATCATTCCCTACTTCATTCTACTTACTCATTTTTTTCTATATGTTAAACAACTCAAAATGATTTGAAAATTTTCAAGCATGAAAACAACTTGTCATCATCAAAAAAAGTCCAAAGTTACAATCATTTTGTCTTTTTTTTCAAGCAAATCTGACCTTCTGAACTGTAGCTGCCCGATTTCAGCAGCTTCAAAAAATGGCACTTTTGCAAGTTCAAACACTAAGATCTTGCAATCCACACAATGGATTCTTCTGAAATTTTTTACACATCTTTTTAAACTACTATACTACAAGATCCTACAGTTAAATGTGTTCAAAATTTTTTTTTTCAAAACTTCGATACTTGTACTAAAAATGACAATTTTGGAGCATTTATAGTGAAAACATAGTCTTGTCCTTTAGAGGTTAAAATTAGAATTTCAGACCACATTTAGGCATAGTAAAACATCCTATTTCAGAAATCTTTGAACTAAGAAAAGTTGTAAAATCAATATATTTTTCATCTTCAAAAATCTGTTTGAGATTTTGAGACTCCATTCAAATGTTATGAACAAACATTAGAGAGGGATTGGAAAAGGAGTCTTTTTTGACATTTTCAAGCATGCATTCAAGAAGAAAAAAATGTCATCAAATATTTCATCTTCTACAATTTAGAATCACATTTTAGCAATACCATGCTCTAAAAAAGTATATTTCAATAAATAAATTTGAAAATATTGTCATGATTGAATTTGAATCAATGAATTATAGAACTCTTTGGATTTGGCATACATAATTTCATGAGGATGCAAACAACTAAAAGTTAGTTTGAAATGTAGAAATCTAAAGTTTTGTAGTTAAAAAATGAATTCTTTTTTTTGTAAATGATTAGAAGTGGTTAGTCAATGCTTTCAAGAGTGTGAGTTTATATTTTTCAATGCTTGAATTCATGACCACTTTGATTTATTATATTAGGATTCTTAAGACATATAAAGAGCAAAGCATGTGTAGGACAAGAAATATGGAAATTATAAGAACATTTTCCTTGTACAAAGCACCATTGAATTAGGCACAAAGTGTTATATCATCCATATTTAGTCGATAGCATTGCATGCATTGCTTTAAAATACTAGTTGCTCAACTTCCTAAAAAATTCCATTCAAAATCCTTAAAGTTATAAGACCAAAAAGCAATATTTTGGTCTTTAAAGAATCGAGGCATTAGGAAATTTCAGAGGCCTACAAAAGGCTGCCAGTTTTGAGCCCCCCCCCCCCCCCCGCTGCAATAATAGAGGAATTCTGTAGTTTTTTAATTTTTAATGAATACTGCTGATGTGGCACTACTTGTGCCATGTCAGTGCCACATCAGAATTATTATTATTATTATTATTTATTTTTATATTATTTTTATTTTAAAAAATATTTTTTTAATGTTCTGGAATTGCACTGTGGGACTCCAAAAAAAAGGTTCTTAATGGCCCTTTGTAGGCCTCAAAATTTTCCTAATGTTCCACAAACAATTGCACTTCAAATTTCCATACATATTTCAACCATCCCTTCTATGTAGCACTCATACAATTAAATTTCATTTTCATTCAAATATGTGTTCAACATAGATCGACTTCTTTAAAGATCTAACAAAAAGGGAATGATTCTTCAAATATGTGGATAGAATTTTTCTAGTCTCTTTAAAATTGCCATATAAATATTGAAACTCTCCAATCTAAAAACAAATTACATCCTTGCTTCTTACTATTTTGTTTAGAATTTTATTGCTTTGATTTTCTAAGATATAAAAAATAATTGCAATTCACCCAAAAGTGATGATCTTCTTACATTTTTACAAATACATGCATCACTTTTGCACCTTTGCAAAACTAAGATCCTTTGATGTACCTCTAATACATGCTAATAATATGACTATAAGTTATTTCAAAATATCAGAAATGGAAAAAAAATCTTTCAAGTGAATTGAATATGGAAAATGAATCTCTTAGTTTAATGGTTGAACATTATGAACTATGCATGAAGAAAACAAATCTCTTAGACATTTAACCCCTAAAGGACCATTGTCCCTTTGGGGGACAAATGCGTTTTGGGGCTGGTACCTATGGGCTGAAATTTTGTCATGATTTTTGGAAACTTTTTTTGGAAATAGAAAAACTGACCATCTTCGTGGAAATATAACTTTTTTCACAATCAGTGCCCTGGAAAAAAAGTTACGACCAAATAAACTCAAACGTAGGGACGAGGGGCAATCCAGGTAGAAAATTTACAAACTTTATTTGTTTATTTTTTAATATTTTTTCCTTCATAGAATATACCTTTGTCTATCAAAAAAACTTTGATTCATTTCATTTGGATTTGTTATGAGAAAGTTATGGACATTCTTGTTTTTCGGGTAGTTAGAGTATCTTCCTGAAAAAAATAACTTGTAGGATTCATTCCTGAATGCAAATTTCCAAACTTTTCAAATTTTTTTATTTTTCATGGTTTAGTTTACTTGCTAGAACAATCTCACCATTGGAATTAGTGTGTTTTAATTGTATATGAATATTTTAGATTTTCCTTCTAGCTTGTACCTACTACTACTTAACAATTTTTTTAGAATGAAAATTAAGTTTTTCTTAATTTCTTTTTTTCCCCAAACTCTTAGCTCAATTTTCTACTACAAAGATTTAAAGCTCAAAACTTCGTAGTGCAAAAAATTTCAGTTAAAAATGTTCAAAGTCAAGAAATCTAGTCCCGCAATGTGTTGAAAATTTGTTTTTTCCTTTTTAAACGCAAATATCTTGCAATTTGTGTGGTCAAAATTTTGTTTTTTCCTTTTTAAATGCAAATATCTTACAATTTGTCTGGTCAAAAATTTTGAAGTTTTTTCCACACACTTTTATTCTAGTTAGGTGTAAGATCCTATGGTTATATGTGAAAGAAAAGAAATTTTCAATTTTTTCTACTCTTTGCTATAGATATGGGAGTTTTGAGTGTTTTTTGGAAAAAAAAAAAGGCCTTGGTTCTTTAGGGGTTAATAGAAAAATTATCAAAAATACAATTTCTATCTTTAGCATCTGAATTTTTTTGATTGGTTAAAATTGCAAATTCTATTGATTTATATAAAATGCGTACAATTTAGTAATGTGAACACCAATACTTTTCCAAAATAATAAGTTTTTAATATTATCAAATTCACCTTGAACTATCTTCCTTATAATTTTGGTTTGCTTATAGCGATCTTACTTTGGAGTATAAATATTGAAAGACAACCCAATATTTTCAAAGAATAAAAGATGAAAGTTTTGAAAAAAAAATTTGCTTGAAAAAACTACCCAAAGTTGGGCAACGACCAAAAAATGGTTGTTTGAGCTCTTAGGGATTAAGATAGGCAATCCCAAAAACACTCATTCAAGAGCTAAAAACTAAATTTGAAGAGGTTAAATTTATCAAAATGTTTTTTTGTTAAATTTTCCTTTGAAAGACAAGATGAATTCACATTCAACACTATCAGTCATTTCATATTTTTTGAATCTTTGAAAAATTACTTATGAGTTCTTAAAGTTGAAATGGTATAGGTTTTTGTAGTTGCCCACCTCTTCAAAATGTACACTATTTGTACATTGTTGATATAGTTAAAAAAAACATGTACAAATAGTGTACATTTGAGAAGGTGGACAATTTGAAAGCTAGAGCATTTTTCACAAATCCTTCCTTAGTTCTTCAAACCTGTAAACGCAACCTTTTCAATTCACTTGAAATGAAATTCTATTTCGTTTCCAAAAAAAATCTTAAGAAAGGAGGGAGGCTAATCAGATTTAATGAAGGTCCAAATGAGTAAATGGAGGAATGAGCCATCCATTCAAAATTAGCCACCTCAAACCATGGTACAGAAACTACATTAACCCCTAAAGGACCAAATGTTGATTTGGGTAAGGGATCAATTTTGGGTAGGTGCATGTGAGTGGAGATTTTCATATTTTGGGCTGAAATTTTAATAGAATGTGGGGACAAGGAGTATCTTTCATATGCACAAATTTCATGACATTTGAAAATATGAATCAAAAGTAATTGCATAATATGTTGTTTGTTTCCCAACTGGGGCAGTCCAAGCAGATTTGAAAAAATCACTTTTTTAGGAAATAAAAATTTGAAATTTGTTCTTTAGATTTATATGTACTCAAAAAGCTTTGAATCATTGCATTTCAATAGTTGAGATGAAAGTTATGAGACTTTTTAATTTGTGGGTAGTTATGGAATCCCTACACCAAAAAAAAATTTGAAGTCATTTAATTTATTGAGATTTCAATATTTTTGAAAAAAAATAATTCTACTGAAGTGTAGATTATTTATAACAACAATTCCACCATTTGGATTGGAATTTTTTTAATTTTTTAATTAATTTATTAACAATTTAGTATTTTGAGTCATTCTCTACTTGTTTCTACTTACTATTTTTTTCCTATATGTTGTACAACTCCAAATGATTTGAAAATTTTCATGTATATAGCCAACTTGCCCTAAAGAATGAATCCAAAGAAGCACAACCATTTTGGACATTTTTTCATAGTGATTTGACCTTGTGAAGTGCAGCTGCCCAGTTTTTTGCAGGGCCAAAAAAAGGATTTTGCCACTTCAAATGCTAATATCTTGCAATCTACATGGTGGAAGTTTCTGAAATTTTTTCCACATATTTTCAAACTAGAGTACTACAAGATCCTACAGTTACATGTATCAAAAAATGATATTTTTCAAAAATTTGGTACTTGCAGTACAGCAGTAGAAATGGCAGTTTTAGAGCATTTTTGGTGAGAACATAGTCAAGGAACTTTAGGGGTTAATCTTACTACACAATTAATGAACAACCAAAAAGCTAAACAATGAATTTCATTGAGACCAAACATATTGTATCGTATTAGAAACCATAGGCCATTTTGGGTTGCTCTAAGCATTCAAAGATTAATCTAGTTGTTTTTGGACATAGATGTTGATTTCAAACTTATGTCCATGTGTCTCAACATGTGATGTGTTCTTCTTCTAGTCTTATTTTGCAATATAGATGGTAAATTTATGTTTGTGCATTTAAATGTTTACAATAATTTTGAATGTTTAAATTCAAAAACAAATTTTTCTAGTATTTCATTTTTGCTTTATACATTTGAAAATGATGGAAGTTTAGACAATCTTTGATAAAATATATTCTCATGTTTAATGCAATGCTATAAATGCCCTTATAAAGCTCATGTAGATTTCACACTTGCCTTGAAGGGGTTAAAAATAGTCACTTCCATTATTGTTGGTTTATTGTCATTGAACAAACAAGCTATGTAAGGACTTTCATTCATCATTAACTACTCTTCTAACATTGCAAATTGTCACCCATCCCAACAAAGTTGGTAACAATTTGCAAAATAAAATAAAAAATCATTTTGAGAGACTTGTCTTTATAATGCCAATTATGACAATAATTCAAAGTTCTATCCTTCCTTTAATTAGAAGATGGACAGAAGACAAGTTCTATAATGTATTTAATACTTTCAATTGACCTTGATTGGGTGTCTATTACGGCCATTAAGGGGGTAGTCCTATTTTTGACCCCAAAATGCAAATTTGAAGCTACAAAGGAAATTTTTTGAAGGTTTTATTACTAGTATTGTAAGGATTAACAATGAATTTTTATAAAAATGACAACATGTCAACTATGTATATAAGGTCAAAATGACCTTGCTTTCTACAAAAGCTAGGAAGAGGGGAAAAATTTCCCATATGAATTTGTTGGTGCAATGTGGGTGCAATTTTGCAAAATGGATTGTTAATGGAATTTTTTTGAATTACTAAGAATGAAAAGATCCATAGATCCCTTTTCTACTATATTCTGCTTCCAATGTCTTTTCTAGTATTCTATATTAGTTTACAATATTACATAGTGTTGAATTCACGGTTTAGATATATAGGGACAATACTAACACATAGTACTATCAATTCTAAAGCCAAACACTATGTTTTTGAGTAAAAAATGTGAAGTATTTCTTGCAATTACTTCTAAGTGGAATGTTGGGCAAAACTATTATCAAAATTTTGCACCAACACAAAGGTGAAGAGGTGCCAAAGTAAATTTATAGAGTTGCAAAGGAAGACATAACATTGTATAACCAAAAAATGGTCCTTTCTACATTTGGAAGGTATTATTATGCTTTGTTAGATTTGCCATTTGTAGGAAGGACTTATTAGTTGATTCCAAGATTGGGGGTGGTTGAGCCATATAAGACAATTTTGTTCATTCCACGTGTGTTTTTTTCAAAGATGTAAAAGGGACCCAGGGCTTTTTCTTTGGCTTTTTGGTGCCAGATTGCACCAGGAAAAAAATCTAGCTAAAAAACACCTAAAAAATGCCAAAAAACTTGGATCAAATTGCCAAAAAGTTCTACTTAAAAAAAACTTGGATGAAAATTGCCAAATTGTGGATGAAAATTAAATTATGGACATGTAATATACACTAATGTGATAATTTGGAGCACAACGTAACATTTGGTATCGCCATTGTGGCTATTCATAAGAAATAAAAATAAAAAGCCTTGAAGGGACCCCTACTTTATTGGTTGTGGAAAATAGTGAGATTGAAGCAAGGGCTCCAAAAACACACATCTAAGGGGGCCATCTAAACAAGACCAATGTGACCGTAAGGCTTTGTCTACTCTAACCAAACTATAATTACATTGTACAATGTGAATGTGGTTGTAAATAGAATTTGGACACTTGAACTTAAAAACAAGAGAGTTGATGTCAATGTTTGGAAAAAATTGTGGGCTAGTTCAAAGTTAGAAGGTGGAATTAGGGGGAAAAAAACCATTGAAATTTGAAAAGATTGGCAAAAAAAATAGTGAAAAAATCTATACATTTCCTAGAGAAAATAATTACACTTCCTACTTGAAAAGAGTTTGATTTGGGAACTTAAGAAAAACAGCTGGTAAAACTCCAAAAAATTTCTAAACATTGGTTAATGCTATAGTCTTTGGATCATGGAGGATTGACCCCTATATTGCTCCATAAAAAGGATAAATGTAAAAATTGTCCCCTATTTTGTGCTCTTTAAATTTTAAATTTCTTCAAGTCCCCATGCTAATTTTGAGCCTTCAATTGCAAATATAAATTTAGAATTTTCCAATTTTATCAAATAAGAAATTCATGTGTTTTCTACAAGGATAAATTATGAGGCAATACATGGGTTAACCCTTAAACGACCTGACTCATTGGAGAAGAAAGGAGCGGCCTGCAAAGTGCAAGTATTTGCAAGAGCGATTGAAGAAAATTAGCCTTCTGTCTGCCAGAAATTGCCGTAGGATGCAGAAGATGAACTTGCTCGAAGCTTGTATCTACTGTGAATTCAATGTGGAGTGCGTTCCATTTGAAGATCAAGCAGTTTGAGCAAAAAGGAATCAACGTTGACCCTAACAGGAAGCTCTTCCGTGCAAATCGTTTCATGTCACACAGTTCATGGAAATGCAGCAAATTGTTTCGAGTTTTACGTGCGCGACTGACATGTTGTTGGGATCTGTGCGCCACAGTTACTGTTGTAGCCGTATCTGACTTTCTCGGCTCTTTGGTCCAAATTCTTGCTTCTACTTGTTGGAAACGAGGTGAAGCTTTCTTCTACGTCGCATCATGGGCATGAAGGGAAATGCGTAGCCACGAAGATCCATGCACAAAGATCTAGAGCCAGAACTTGGGGACAATGCAAGGTAATAATCAGAGCTATGGAAGGTTTGTTCAACAGGGTACCTGCTACTGTTTGATAATAGCAATGAGATTCAAATTTAAAAGTGAAAGAACTTTGTTTTTTCTACGGAATTTGAGTACAGTAACACAGTTACAAATTAAGTTTGTTTTGTTGATGCATATAATAGTTAACTAAAGAGATTCTTTCACCTTTAGCTCTTGTTTATTATCACTATCGTTTGTCCTCTCCTCGGAGTCTGTGGAACACATTCATATACCATCGGGTGTATCAATGTCACAGTCTATAATCTTGCGGACAATTTCTCATTGAAACTTCATAGTTATGAGCTGAGCAAGCTCGAAATACGGTGAACTCCAGACTTCCATAATTCCAGACTCATGAAACTTGATAATTTCCTGACATTGTGATTGTCATGGAATTCCATTTAATCACAAGCATTTAGGGTGCCTGGGTTGTGACAAGAAGGGTGTACAATAAAATAGAGTGGCATGTGCAATGAAAACTAACACAAAAGCAGAAACATTATAATCATATTCGACACCAAACTATGTACTTATCACAAACCCACTTCCATTACAAAGCTTCCATTTATGCAAAATACAACCTGTTGTTGATAGTGAGTCTCAAAGCATTCAATCTCAATTGAGCCAGAAAAAAGTACCAGGCATTGTTCAGCTACCCTAAAACTTTGGAACAGTACCCCTCCGCTGACCATTCTAGATTGGCCAAATGAGAAAGCAAACTCACCAATTTGAATTCCAAGTTTCCAAATATGAAGTCCTACCAATTTGCCATGCATCAAAACAGAACGCAGATTGAATCTAGAATGAGTTCACGTAGCACTGGAGCTTAGTCGAAGCATGCGGTGAGTCCACGTGTACAATAAAACGGATCGTCACAAAACTAGGGAAATCAAAATCATATCCAACACCAAACAACGTACATAGCACAAAACCAGCTTCGGTTTCCGAAGCTTCAATATATTCAATTATAGAACCTCTAGACAATAATAATTCTCAAAGATACCAAGCTCAATGGAGCGAAAAAACATGTACATAATAGGCAGTGTTCAATTCACTGTCCGAAACCTCTGACGGAACAGTACCACTAGTTCCGACACTCCCTTGTGACCATTCAAGGTGGTCCAAATGAAGAAGAAAACTCAGCATTCAATCCCAAGTTTCCCGAGTGCGGGTGCGAATCGGGATCGGGGTGGGATCCAGTGCCTCCCAAAGAGAGAAATTAGGTCCAAAGAAGAAGACAGAACACTCACATGTGAGGAGCAGTGTTCACAGATGTAGCTAAAATTTTAGAAATGATATATATTTATATTATCCTTTAAGAATGTTTTTGTACATTTCAAAGTTTTTGCAAATCACTAGGAAATCCTTCTATGAAACAAGTATAAGTGATTTTGCAATCATTTGATGAAAAGCATGAAATTTCATATGATTGTAGCCTCTAAAGTCCCAAGGCATTTTTTGGGGCTCAAAAACCATTGAAAATTGCCATTTTTATTGCATTGATTGAAAAAGTTTACAAGATGGATTTTTGGAAAATTTAAGTGTAGGATCTTGTACTTTAATTACATGAGATCATGTAAAAATTTCCATGAAGTTTGACTATACAGATTGAAAGATATTTGCACTCAAAATAATTTTTTTTTCTATGCTGGAGAATTTTAGATGGCTTTGATTGTGATTTATTGAATTTTTTTGCAATACAACCTTTCAGGTTAAATTTTTTTCTTGTACATAATCATGTTAGACATATGCATGTAATTTTTGAAGGCAATCCAAGACACTGAATGATTTCAATAAAATTTTGCAATGCCACAATGTCCCAAGAATTAACAGACACTAGGCAATTTTTTAATCAATTTTCCTACCTCATATAGTATGGAAAATAAAAATCTGAATGGTGGTTTCAAAGATGCACTCATACTTGAGAAGTAGGACTTTTTTTGCAAAACTTCAAAACTTCTAATTTTGACAAGCATCTAATACCTACTACAACCTCACAACAAGTAAATAAAGTGGGCAACTCTTGTAAAAAGGGCCCCTAGTTGTACCTAAATAGTTCTTCGTTAGTTCCTATGTTGCTCTATTGTTGGGAGACAGGTTCCCATGTTGTATGAGACATTTAGATTTTGGAATCTGTATTGAAGACAAATACATTCATTTGTGCCAAGATCCCATCATGCCAACATGAAAGCTAGATAGTGTGCCACTAGTCAACAAGAAGCTCTATAATTGGCTAGAAACCTAACCACACCAAGATTCAATATATAGCTCCTAGCCAATGGTGAATACTATGTCCGTAGGGAAAACACCACCTAAATTGTGATGTATGTCACAATCACAACAAAATCCTATAAGTAATGACAACAATGCAAAAAATATCCTATCACTACAAGCACTTAACTTTGGCAACATCCATAATAGAGCAAAGGAAATAAATACCTATGATACAAAAGCACACTAGATGTAATAAGTGGGATTACAACCACTTCTTTACCCACCCTCTTTGCCATTGTTGTAGCTCCTTTCATACTAGCAAATTTAAGTAGTGGTCTTTTTCAAAGAACCAACAATCACTAGAAGAAACTTGCGTTTAAATTGACAAATTTTTCTAGACATTTAATATAATAAGTTGTATTTCTATATCAACAATTACATCCACCATAACATCTTCATGTTATGGTGGATGTAATTGTTGACATAAAAACATGGCTTGTTACATTAGATGTCTAGAAAAATACGTCAACTTAGCCATGGGTTTCTTCTAGTGAATAACCTTGTAAAAAACATTGCAAGGATGAAGATGCTTGTCTACACCCCAATGCACATTTGAGATAAATCTACCGGTCCACTATTACCTCTTGCAATGATGAACTCAAACAATCTGTGTGGCATCTAGTAGAACAAACATTGCATAAAACCATAGTATGTGATAATGCGCTTGGCAACTTCATATCCAATCATACAACACACATATGTTTAATTATT
The DNA here is from genome assembly GCA_963969395.1 of Pseudoscleropodium purum. NCBI lineage: Eukaryota > Viridiplantae > Streptophyta > Bryopsida > Hypnales > Brachytheciaceae > Pseudoscleropodium > Pseudoscleropodium purum. The sequence goes on from OZ017802.1 coordinate 2,172,464, forward strand.
TTTCATTTCATATATTATTTAAAAAATTTCCTATATATTATATATTTGTCTATGTGGAAAGTTTTGATTCACTCCATTTTAATTAGAGATGTAAAAGTTATGGGGCTTCTTTTTTTGCATGCCATCACAGAAACTTCTTGAGAACATAACATGTTGGATCATTTTTTAACTCAGTTTAAATTATAATTTCCTAAAAAAAAAGTTTAAAGGGGTTAAGTATATTTGGTAGAAGAATCTCACCAATGGAATGAGTTTATTTTAATTCCATCTTAGAGCTATAATTAATGATTTATTTCTTCCTTCAATCTCAAACAAACTTCTCCCTAACAATTTTTTAAAGAATAAAAAGCAAGATTTTTGGAGAATTTTTTCCCTATATTTTCAACAAAAATTTTCAACTTGAAAAAATCTAAAATTGAATTTTTTCATGCAAAATATTTTAAGTCAAGAAGATTCAAAGTCATATAATCTAGTTAAAGAACTTGTTGAAAACCGTTTTCCCTTCATTTTAAATGAAAAGATCTTACAATCTATATTGTAAAAGTTTTTGAAATTTCTTGCCGACAATATTATATTAGTCTGGTACAAGATTTTATAATTAGATATGCAAACAGATAAATTATTAATTTTTTTGCTCTTTGTAATAGAAATGTTAGTTTTGAGCAATTTTTGATGATAAAAGGGCCTTGTGACTTAAAAGATTAAATGCCCCTCATTTTTAGAATGGACCCTATAAAATTATGTAGAAGAGTCATTGTAAATTCCTAAAATGGTCTTTTTTTCACATAATGATTCATTTGAATACATTCATGGTGGAAATAAAGATACATGGAGTCTTATATAGGTTCAAAATTGTTTGTTTAAAAATTCGTCTCTCTTAATAAGGAAAGAAGTATGTGAGCTACCAAAAAAGTGAATATTGATTGATAAATTCTAGGATGTTGAATAAAATAAATGCAAGGGACCATATTAAAAATACAAAGAGTTATGTATTCTCCCTTTTAGTGAACATAAATAGGACCACTTTCTTCTTACTTCAAAAAATCATTACTAATTCTGTATGACTTTGAAAATTATAAAATGAAGTTTCATCTTTATCAATCCAATTTGTCTTACAATTAAAGTCCATTTCACATTTTTCAAGTGGGACCAGTTAACCTTCCACAACCTCATGTATTTCCATAATCATTATAATCAAAGATGATGGATGTTTAAGAAAGTCTAGTGTCAATTTTTGATACACTTATATAAATTCTTTAAAAAAAGATTTCATAATTTATTCATATGGTGTCCACATAATGAATGCCGAAGGATGTTGGATTCTCATTCACTTCCCCATAAATTCTAATGAAAATGATTTATATTTTATAATGAATGTGGTGTGCTTAGTTGCTAATAGTGTTCATTTAGATACACTTACCTTTCCCATCTTTCCCATAGATTAATTCTACTCGTCACTTATACTACGTACTAGCAAATTCATCCCATTCAACCAACCCAGGCTTCTTTGAAATCTGCTCTCACCTTGTAACAATTAATCTAGATCGCATAATTTGATTGCATAACTCTTATCATGCTTACATTAGGGATAACTGTCAGTAGTCACACCTTTTTTGAAAACAAAATGTTTATAAAGAATGGAATGTAGTGAACGGCAAATGAAAAATTCTTCAAGAAAACTTCTTCACGTCCATTCTCTTGCTTCAAAGGAAAAAAATGGGCATTTTGATTATCAGAGAAGGGGAGTTCTGCAAGTCATGGACAGTCAACTAAAGAACACCAGGCATTCCCATTCTAGGAGAATTGGAACTGAAGTGAAGAAGTGTGACCACCCCTTCTTCAACGAGCAAAATTTCTTCAAGAATGAGGAAGTGGTGAAAGAAAAAGGGAGTCAATGGGGAGCCCTTGTGCATGAAGAAGGTGTGACACTCCTTTCTGAATATGCTCCGAAAACTGAAGAAAATTGAGACGTCTCTTAAGCAGCAACGGCGATGATGAAGTGGGATGAAATCAACAACGCAAGGATCAAAAATTAACAGGGAAAACTTCCAGACGCCGATTTCTTCGTCAGGGTCGGAGGAGAAGAATGAGACCAGGAGATTAATGGGGAATGGGAGCTCCGCAAGACGTGGGCGCCCAATGGGGAAGTGCCGAGTGGAACCTCTCCGTTAATTGAACCCGGAATGGAGAAGGTGTGCCTACCCTTACTGTTTCACAGACAAGATTGATTCCACAGAGCATAAAAATGATGCCCCACTCGGCCAGTCCTCGGGAGCATTTTCTCCGCCGTGCATCTGAGTTTCGGATTCAAGCACTTTGCTGCCCGCATCTATTTGACACTTCCAGCACAGATTAAGCTACATGCTTCTCCCACGACGACGGAGCTACCGTAGTGATCTACAGTAGGATTTCGCATGATTAGGGTTTCGCTTCTGGAGACGGAGTTATTATAAGTTAGTGGGTTCTCTACTTTTGATATTCTTGGCGACTTGGTTTGACCAAATCTTCTTCTGCAACTGTGACATCTAAGGCACATGGGATTCTGATTCACTTCATCGCCGAAGTCTTGTTGGAATTTCGATGAGCTGACAGGTGGAAGTTCCGACTTGGCAAGCCACGAGGGCATGCAGCAACAGCGAGTGATGAGTGCCGTGGGCTTGGAGGAATTCGGAATTGTCGGTGTTGTCGAGGTGCTACGATGTGGAAAGGTTCAGTTGAATTCGTGGTAGAGTTAGGGATGGATTCTTTCTTTTTGAGCTGCCGTGTGGTCAGAGATTTCGATGCTTGAGCTCGCCAGTGTCGGGCATTGGAGGTGAGCGGTGCGGAATTTGGGCCCTTGCGGTGGATTCCATTTCGTTGTGATTTCTATTGAGCTTCTTGGAGTCTGGATGTTGGGTGTGCGAACACGATCTCCGCGTTTGACAATCTGTGCAAGTGTTTGCATAATTTGCTTTGAATTAGGTTTTATTGAGTTTCGTATCAATTTATACGTTTGAGTTTATTCGGTAACTTTCGTCTGACTAATGATTGCATTTGCATAGTGTTGAGAATCAAGGCGTTGCACGTTTTGTGATAGGAAGGGGAATCTAATTGGTGCGAACTGTTTGTGAGGTGCAGGATCTTGAACAAGGACATGTACAAGAAATTTTACTCAGCGTTGTTTCCGAATTGCACGTGGATTTTGTGTTTTGTCATGAGTTTTTGAGGAATCGGATCCTGGAGGAAGATGGAGGCCGGCTATGTTGAGTCATTGTAAGGATTCATAGGGGTGAAGTGCTGGATCGGAGATGGCCAGGATGCATTGGTGGCGATCAGCCAGCACATTCATTTTCAGCCGATGTGCTGGGGCTCAGGGTTATGACATAACTTCGGGGATGTTGCATTCATCCAGTCAGACTCTCATTAGGCCTACAATCCCTTGGTTGAACAAATATCCTTCATGGAGCGCTACAGTCGCGACTTCAACTCAATTCAATCCCATTTTAATTCCACATAATCAAGCTTGGTCGAATTCCTATAGGTCGAGGTCTTATTGCATGAAGAGGATCAATGGCGAAGGTGACGAGGTGTCTGTGCCCAAGGACGGGGCAACAGCAGGTAATAAACCCTCGGTCAAGAAGGCGCTGGACGGGGGTGCAAAATTCCATGTCGCCCGAGTGAATGATGACGGATCATGGCATCATCTTTCTCTCAGGATCTCTGACCTTGTGAGCGCTGTATCCTTTTCATTGTTCACTCTTTCACTTTGCCAGCAGCATAGTTTCTGTCAGTTTAGTACAGCAGCATTGTTTTTTGAATGTTTCGGAGCTTGTTGAACGGTTCTGTCGGATGGTTTTGCGGGTTACGGGACCTGAAGGGAGTTAATTTTCGTAGGAGATACATCCGAGGGACGTCGAAGTGTTGACAAGATCGACATCCTTTGTGCCGCAACGAGCCACGATATCTGTTCGCAGTGAGAAGGTACCGTTCTTAGGTTTTATTGGTTTCCTCAGTTGTTTTAGGAAAGAGTCCATCAGTCTTCCAAAATTTAGAAAAATTTTAGCCTCTTTTTCATATACATAATCATATCGTACTTGGCATTTGTAAATCAGGTGATGGTGCGGATGGAGAATGTGAGAGCACTGGTTTGCAAGGATCATGCCCTACTCTTTGAAGCTCGCCGTCCTCCGTACGTCCCCCCAACCCTAACTCCTTTCTGTATAAGCCCTTCAAGCGGCGGATGGATCGCATTGTATTTCAGCTCCTCTACTTTTGCATTTCAATTGTAGTATTCGGTGTCATCGTCTTTTGCACTTCGCATTCAGATTTGCTCCACCAGGTAAATGCCATGCCAATTTGTTTTATGTACTATAACTTTGAGTATGCGGAGTAAGGGGTACTTCATCTCATAAGGAGGGGGGTATGCTCTTTGTTTCGGCAAGACGTGTGAATAGCTATATGTAGATACGACTAGGTTTAATGCGAGACCGTTGAAAATGGGAATCGGCAGATTTCCACTGGTGTTTATTAGTAGTCATGTGCTCTCTTTTATAGAGACCCCTAGCTGATTACCATCACTGGCATCTGACAATGGAAACAGGATTGGTAAAGTAGGTGGAGCTGTGGCGACTCTGTCGAGCAAGAAAAGAGCTTTCACTGAACTGATGGACAGGTACATATTAGTTACATCATATAGAACCCATTGTGTTGCATTTTCTTTTCACGAAGAGTATGATTTTCTCTTTGAGTAGGTATCTACATTTTACCCTCGGCAATCACGTGTCTCGAATCTGATGATATCTTAATTAAATATGATACCCCCCTCCTATGAAGGGGTCAGTGTATAGTGCATGTCATGCTTGTTCTGAACAAGCTTGGAGACCGCAGTCATATGTTAGCTCTTCGAAATAGCATATTCTTTCCCCTGAAAGTCTTAAAACCGATGTTCTTCCATAATAAGCATAGAATTCGCTTGAAGTCCGAATGAGGTTGTTGATTCGTGATGTTTCCAGGGCACGAGAATTTTTTGCAATTTCTATGGCAGAGCAAGTGAAGAATCCATCAGGATACACTTATGAGGTGATGCCGTTTCATCTGAAAATGGTTGAGTGCTTGCTTGAGGAGACCAGCAGTTTCTTTAATCAGAAAGTTGAAAGGTGATAAAACACTTCCATTCTTCTGTAAACCTCGAGTTAACAACATTCTGCTGGCAATTCCATCCCAAATTATCTTGGTGACATATTGAACATGGCACTCTTATGTGCGCTGGCGTGAGATTAGAAACCGTAATGCTTGTCTACTCAGATTTGAGCACAAATATTCTTATATGGCTGTCTGCAAAGGTTGAAGGTGCTGGTGGAGCGCGTGCTGGAGGAGCTTACGTCAGATGTTAACATGGGAGGGTGCATTATTCTGTCCCTTGATGTCGTTAAACAATTTCTTATTAACGTCTGCTGCCCATGATGAAGCAAACAGGAAATAGTAAACTATAATGACTAGTGAACCATTGCTGCAATGCAGGCTCCAACGGTTGTTACCCCTGAAGAGGGCTCTCACTGAGCTGGAGCATGATATTCGTGATGCCCATAATGCTATGGAGCAGGTTATTTCTAGATCTCCTAGCAATCTGTTGAGTGTACAGGGCCTTGCAAGTCCTCATTCAGCTCATAACAGTCCTCTTATCTGTTAATCAGATCAATCTTATTCTGAAATTCTTCATAAGCTACCACTACTTGGCAATATAATGTAAATGTTCTGCATGCTTCCTGTTGTGCGCATGTCCCAAGGTGTAGATCTCCATAGGCCAGAGTCACTAGTGCTTAGTCATGGTTCCTACTTGAGATTTTCTATACTCAGATACTCAGTGTAGACAATCTTGTCAGAGCTGTGTCAAGATTGCATCCTCAGAGTGTGAGAATTCTTCACATGTTTGAAATTTCAGGTGTTGAGCAGTGATGAGAATCTGCAAGCTCTTTGTTTTCAAACTAGGACGCCGTGGTCAACTACTTTGAACTCCTTTCCCGAAGAGTACATTCTTGTCCCTATATTTTCTGAAATCGCAATTGGTTTTAGACGTAGATTGTACACAGAGATGTCATCATATCTGGAATGAAGGTTATCTCCCTGTTGACGTTAATTGCACGCTTTGGATTGATTCGACAATGGTTGGTAGTTCTTATACCTTTTCCTATGCTGCTTTATTTAGCACATGTGTTTCTGGTAACCTGGCTTGGTCTTTTTGACATGGTAGAGATAAAGAGGGAGCATTACAGCACATGAACCTACGACAGGCAGCAGCTGACATGCTTCTGACTTATCAGCGTGAGGTATACACCCAGATAACCTGAGTGAAAGCCGAGAAAGCTAATGTTTCGTGTTTCAAAGAATGACACTAGGTAGAAACGAAAGGTTCTCATTGTACCCTGTGATTGAGCAGTTTGACGATGCTGGTGGTGCCCTAGAGGAGCTGCGAAAAGACTTGAACGCAGCTCAGGAGGTAATTTTATAATCACCAATGCTGTGGTAAATCAAATCTTAGGTGCACTCGTTGACAAGTGGTACTGAGAAAGTGATGGGTGCAGATATGGGAATTGGGGTTGGACACAACTCGAAACCGCATCATTCGCTCAGAGCTGATGATGAGCATGGGAACCCTATCCGTAAGCTTGTATGCACTCATCATATTGTCTCTCTTTCTTTCTTGTTTATGAAATACTTTGAAGTTCAATGTTTTTGGAAGAAATTAGTTAACGGAACACTGTTTTTCACCAGCTTCATAAGTTTTGGGTGTTATGAAAATTGTTTATTAATACGTTCTTAAGAAATCACGTTTCAAAATGTTTTTGTGTGTAGAGTAGATGGATATTAGGGAATGCTTCGCGGCGATGCAGATGAATGTTAGATAGTGTGCGGTTTGAGGAATTTAGTCATTGGTATATTTGTTTAGGTCTATCTGGACAAATTCCTCGTTCTTCTTGACAGTCATTGACTGTTAAATTCTTGTTTACCGCTGTAATGGTACTTATCACCAGTTTTTATGGACCTTGATAATCACAGAGCTGCAGTCGTCGGTGCATTTTTCGGCATGAATCTTCAGAGGTTGGTACTTCGCTTTTCACCTTTTTTGTGTTCGGCAGCACATGTTAAATTGCCATGGACCGCTCTACTAATGGCCACAATATTATTTTGCAGTGGGTTAGAAGATCATCCTACTCTCTTTTGGTGGGTAACAGGTTGTTCAACTGTCACATCTGTAGTTGTCGCTGCTGGACTGTTTACTCTATGTCGCGCTCGTCCCCGAATTGATGACAAACGGCGTGCTCAGGTCACTTGTCTAGAACATTTTCAAAGATGATTCGAAGTTGGTATTGACTATTTGACGGCATCATTAGCTCTGCAAAATTCTTGGGGCATTAGTTTATATTCACTTCATTTGTTAATTTTCTTTTTTGTCATCTCTTATAGGACTTGGCAGGGCTGCAAAATCTCCTACAACATTTAGATGACCTTGACGACATTTTTCAAGTGGTCATCACTGAAGGTTTGACCTAATTACTATTAAGCAACGTTGGTTTCTTTGATTCCTTTTGCTTGTTTTCTGTTATGGTTCAGCTTCACCCTCTAATTCAAGCAATTTTTTGGTATTCCAGTGGCCGGAAAACCTGTCACACAATATGAATTTTTGAAGATTGCGCGGAAGCATCCCTTTGCTGAACATATGAGTCAGGTTCGATTATCTACAGCTTGATGTTTTTTTGACAAGTTATTGTTTCCCGTCCAACTTCTTTGAATCATACAAATGATATGTGCTTGAAGTTATGGGGACTGTGATATGCTTTAGGAATGTGATAAGCAGCCTTGTGTGTAAACTTGGCGGAAGAAAATGCTCTGATTTTACTGACACGCGAACAAAATCTGCACTTGCAAAGACGACTTAGAGTTCAATTGTCAATACTCTGCTCATGCTTTGGCGTGTAGGCTACCATTGTCGACTACCATCCTAATTCAATGCTATTTCCTTGGATCATTTTTGATATCCATGTGCAGAGTGAGCTGGACCTTATGTTCCGTCTCTTCGATGTCAATCGGAATCGTGTCCTGGAGGTCTGTCTTCAACATTCTCTTTTGAGATATACTGAAGCTTGTCCATGTGCTATCTAAAAGCAGTTTCTTGTTCTTTCTACAAGTTACAATTAACTCAAATGTTCTGCTCTTGCAGCTGAAGGAGTTCCATATGCAACACTCTCGGTAATTATTGACGACCAGTTCAATCGCACATTCAAACTGAAAGTTTGACTGTTTCTCTGCTCACCTTGTCTGCAATAATTTTTATCTTGAGCGCATGCTTGAACAGAGTAGAAGAGCTGGGTATTCCATCAAGATCTAGATTCCTAGGATTTCTGACTGATCCTTCAAGGTTAGTCTTCAGTATCCACTTCAACCTTACTTCGCCCATTCTAGCTGGAATGAAGCTATTTCTTTGTAGCAGCGTCACCCGGAACTTATAGCATCCACTTTCACCTGCAGCTGAAGCTGTTGAATCTATGTAAACGATTGGAACCTGTTGGGATTCTGTTCAGTCATTTGCTCTGCCCAAAGTCTCAAGGCTTGGGGGAACGATTCTTACTTTCTGTTGTAAGACTTTTGGGGGCAGTATGCTGCAGCTTTGGATGAGTAATTCAGCTACCGCTTGGAGGACTTTTTGGTGCAGGATCCACCAGATTGTGATTTGTGATTTCGCTTCCAATTGAAACAGGTTTGGTTCTCGTCAGCAACTGCGTTGATAGCGGAGGCCTTTTTTCCCCTCCTGGTTATCTTCCCTGGAGTCATGCTTTGCCCAATAGCAGCTACCTTTCCCCTTTTTTGGTCTTCACAGGTGCCTTTCCGAAACATTGTTAACCTTTTGCATTCCTCAAATGTGGGAGGGGCCCCTGGAACTCCCAACTCCATTGGGCCACCTGTCCCAGCGGGGAACAGTGAACCAATCCTGAACGTCCAATTAGGCTTAATTGGACCCGCAGGAAGGTATCCTGGATGGGATCTGGGAGAGACTTCGCAGAGGAGCAATGATATGTCATTCCGCATTTAGGTGGTTTGCTCTAAAAGTGATCGTGCTCTAAAAGCTATCATGACTCATAGAGGTCCATTTTGCTTTCTTCAATGCACCAATATTTTACATTTCAGGAGGTGGTCACTTTTAGTGATCACTGTTTTTCAACTTCAAAAATTCATAACTAATTCTACAAAGGTCCATGAAATATGAAATGACTTGGGTTAGATGCCAATCCCATTTTTCTTCCTACAAAAATTTATTGAAAAGTGACTTTTTCATAAAGGCAATCAACTCTTAATTCTTAAATGGTTGTTCTAAACCCTAAGTGTCCAAGGCACCAAATTTTGGTATCAACAATATTTTGAGGTTAAATGAAACCTAACCAAGTTTTTATTTTAAGTAGTTTATATTTTTGAAAAATTATTTTTGAAGTCTATTTTTGGCATTACAAATCCAATTTTGAAAATAATTGATTATGATTTTTCTATTCAAGATTTTGTGCAATGGTGTCCATTGTAATCTTGACTTTATATAGTGTTGAGGGTTCTTGGAAATGAGCCTTAAATACACTAGATTGTGGAAGAAAAATCATATTAGAATTTCATATAAAAAAATTGTAGAGTAGATTTTGAGAAGCTATAAATTGATTGGGGTTATGCATGTCAGGCTTTTTAATCTCATATTTTTTTGGTGATTAACTTTTAGATTTGATATGTGAAAAGAAGATTGAAAGACTTTAAATCACTTTTATAATTTTAACGCCTTCAAAATCAAACATTTTAACTTTTTAATTTGTTAGTGATATTGTGGTATTTTTTCTTCCTATGTGACCTCTTACTTGTCTAGTTTGAATTTGAATGGTTACAATTAAAAAAAAACCAATAAAATTGATCAAAATGTTGGTTTTTGTTCAATTCAGAGCAAATTATTAGAAGCTCAAAAAAGGCCTTGGGCATTTAGGGATTAAGAGTAGACTACCTTTCTTGTTGAGGTCTTCAATTTGATACTCAAGGCCTTGGCTTTGAAAGGACTAGGGGAGTAATTATTTGCTCATGTTTAGCATGATCTAGAGTAGATGTGTCAATCTCCACATAGGTAGAATTCAAATCCTTCTCTACAATACAATTATAGGAATTTTCAATCTATGAAACTTGGCAGGATTATTCAATGTTGTGTTAAGATTCACTTCTAAAAAAGATATGGAAAATGATTTTCTCTTGCAAATTTCATTCCAAATTAAAAGTAATAAAGCTAAAATCTTCTTAAAAAAACCATACAACCCTTTACCACATATTCTATGGTTAATGTGTGGTAGTGCAAATTCACGTTGTACCACTTAGTTGTTTGAAGCTTGCTTATGTGCAACAACTATACAATGCGTGTTTGGTTTCAGAAAGGGTATAGTCAATGGGAGGCTTACCTTAGTAGCCATATTGGCAACAAAGAAGAAATTTGTCTGAAGACGAGCCAAGAAACGTTAAAATTTTCACAATGCATTGCATTTGATGTGGAAACCAAAGAGATTGAGAGCTTTTCACACCTCAACATTACTTGATAAGGTGTTGATTTTTAGGGTGCGACCATGCAAATGCTCTAGGGCTAAAGCGAGAATTACCCCTTTTGGAAGCAAATCATTATGCAAGAAGAGAATCTTTTGCGCAAGGAACTGAACTCAAGCACAGCCTCTGGTCAGAAGAGGTTCGTTAAAACTGAACTTTTACATCTCAGCAGCAATTTGATACCTAGTCTACGCACTCCCAAAGAAAAAGAAAAAGCTGACCACATAACTTAACGCCAGCTTGCTTTCTGCCAGATCGGACAGCCCTCCCATTAATGGCTCGCCAAGTGGAGCATCCCTTCACGCCACATGGCACGCCCTCGGTGGCGAAACGGGAAACACGCGACTCCCTTCGACTGGGAACTCCACGTGTCAGCCCAAGGGCCCTCCCGGGAAGTGTGCGCTACCCGCCAAAGTCTCCACCTTGTCCGCTTCCCAGTCAAAAAATGCCCCAGTTCCCATGCAGATCGATCAAGGAATGTACGTTTGGATCAAGTTCAGAAGCAGCTCCCTGGCGATCTAGACCCTATATGCCCTTCCTTACGATCCAACCTTCACTCATCATGCACAGCCCAGATGCGAAGAGCTACATGTCGTGTTGCAAAACTGCCCTGCGTGTCATTCAGTACTGATCGAGCGAGCGAGGAGTGCAAGCTAGCTAGCATTGGCAGGATCGAGGCCTGGAAGGTTGATCACGATCTATCCAACCAAGGTTGTTTACAGTTCGATCGTGCGAAGAGTTGGTTTCTTGGCAGGTATGGTGACTCTGTAATATGATCGGAGGTCGTATGAATTCTCTTGCGTATCTGGTTGACAAGTAGCTAGAAATGTTTAAGACTTGAATCCATGACGATCGGTACTGATCGATCGATCGATCCAGAGTTAGTAATTAATAGTTGTGGCGTTTGCTGTGGTGTGATCGATCGATCGGTCGGTCGATAATTCTGTTATTGCAGTAGATTCGATTGAGATTTAGCTGGAAGATTACTAGCACAGGAGAACTGAATTCAAAATGTCCATCTACAGATTTTTGGAAGAGCTCCATAGTCAATGTTAAGCGATGATAGAATAGCTAGGATACACTCGGCATGGAATTTGGACACAACTCAAGGACATTCGTCCAATTTCCCGTAGTGAATTTCTCCTGGGTTGAAAAATTGAGTAAGCGTGAAATCGATCGAGTTGAATTGTTTGCAGTTCACGATCGAGAAGATCGATTTCAGATTTCGGTTTCGATCTTAGCAGGAGTTTGTGTTGATCGGGGATGCTGTACGTACAGAATTACTTGCACAGTTAGTAAGCTTGAGATTGAGAGGAGCACCGCTAGCTGCAGACGATCGATCGTTTGCTCTAGTTGAATTGTTCGCACTTCTTGAGAATGATCGATGCTTTGTGTTTAGAAATTAATTTTCAGCAGGTGGCTGCAGGTGTCGATCGGAAGTTTAGTCTCTTCAGTTTCTGATTGTGTAAATTATGGACTAGTAGGGCTCAAGAGCAAGCGAGGAGTCTCGAGAGCAATTTAATTAGGACATAATCGTGCCACGTCAGTTTCCTCAGATTTTCACTTTTGGGTTGTTCTAAGCCATCTAAGGGCTTAGATTGAGGGTTGATTTTAGAGCTCGTGGTGGGATTCTGTGCGTGTGGAATGCGTGTTGTGATTTGATTTTAAGTTCCGGTGAAATGACCAAAGAAATTGGGACAAAATCCATTTTGTCCTTTCTGCCAAAAGTGTCCAGAAGTAGACAAATTGGGGTCTGGAATGCCTTAAAATTTTGTTCTGCAGCGAAGACAAATGTATGTTCCTTGTGTTTGGATTTAATTAATTCTGACTTTGAGGCCCAGTTTTGCTAACAATTGGGCGTTTTCAATATTGCCGTGGCGCAGAATTCTGGTCGAGTGCGCGCCATGGATACGTTAGGCGAATCCGAGGTGATCACTCCTTGGAGTCACATGGTTGCCAGGTGTGCAAAAAATTTCACCTCTGTCACGTTGAAAGAAATTCGTTCTCTTCCTGAGGACAAAATCATCTTAACTTCTTCACAAGGGAATTTCCATTAAATTGCCAGTTTTCTGTTAAAACGGCAAAGATTTGAGTTGCTGTAAAAACCACAACTCTAAATCTAGGCCTCTCCTACTTAGCTTTTAAAAGTTTCAGAACCACATGCACACACGTTTTGGCAATCAGAAATTCACCAATTTTATTAATGAATATTGTGTCATATAGGGGAGACTATCACTGACTGCACGTTTTTGCGAAAGCATCATATTCGCATATGAAGTACTTTTGAAGACCAATTCAACCAACTTGACCATGTATAGGATGGATATGGTCGTTCATAATTATGCTAAAAAATCTCTATCATTGTTAACATCAATGGATAGTCTCAACCGCCACAAGCTTTTCCATAAATCAAAATGTAATTCACATTGTCCCAAATTGTGACTGCCTTGAACTCACAAACCAATCACTTATGATGTTCTTGCAAATTCTGTTAATAGTGGTTTTAATTCTTGGATGTATGCATTGGTTGCAGTGGAATGGAGCTCCTGCGCAGTCCCCGGTACAACAAGGGATTGGCCTTCACAGAGGAGGAGCGACGTGACCACTACTTGACCGGCCTTCTCCCACCGGCTGTTGAGACTCAAGAGCTTCAGGTATGTGATGTGCACCTCAACTTCATTTTGAAAATTTAATTCAAACGCAAATCTTATTATTCCATGTATGGTCTATCTTCTAAAGAAGTGTTCTTCTAACTTCGAAATAAGGGTTTGGCCATCTGAAGGTAACATCATCTTGTTTATGTGATTTTATATTAGAAGGCTTGAAACGAAGCTTTGGATGTTGGATGCAGGTGAAGAGAATCATGAGGAATATCCGCAAGTTCAAGGAACCTATGGATAAATATACTTGCATCATGGACCTTCAGGTACGTCAAGTCTTAACTTCTTTGTACGTCATTCCATTAAATTCGTTGAGGGATACTTTACAACGCCTTGAACTCTGTCATGATGCTTTGAATCTCGACTAAATATCCGTCATGTCCACATTGAAAGAAGGTGGAGGAATGTGAAAAAATAACATGATGCAACTCTGAGTGATTTTAGAACCAAGCAAGAATAGGACTATGTTCGTTATCTTAGCATCTGTATAAGCCGAAAGAATCAGCAGTGCTTCAACAGCTAATGAATGAATGAATGTGATGTGAAATCAACCTGTTTTGTTTTGTTTTGTTTTCTCTTTTTTTTTTTCCGTGAATCGAAAGAAGTAGCTAGCATGGAAATATTGAGACATTGTGTATTGACTTGTGCACAGGTGAGGAACGAGAGGCTGTTCTACAAGGTGCTCATTGAAAATGTGGAGGAGTTGCTTCCCATTGTGTACACGCCCATTGAAGGGGACGCCTGTGAGGGTTACAGTGAAATCTTCCACAATCCCAATGGCGTGTTCATCTCGATTAAAGAAAAGTATATCTATCTCACTCCTCGCACCGTGGGTACCACTTGTTGTCTAAGTAGAACTAGACTCTCCAACAAAGCTTTTTGATTTTCCTCGCTTTACGACCAAAGTCATTTTCTTGATGTCGCACGCACTCCGCCTTAACTTGCGCCGAGGTTAGCACCTGTTCTTTGTGTCCATGTGGCGAAATTAGTAAAACGATCTCCAACGAATTTTTCATTTGTTTTGGTCTTAGGACCAAAGTTATTCTTCTCAGATCTCGTTACTTGGGTTCCTGCTGTGATTGCAGGGGAAGAATTCTAGATTGCCTGAAGAACTATCCAAACCAGGGTGTCCAAGCCATTGTGGTGACAGATGGGGAGCGCATTCTCGGCCTTGGAGATTTGGGCTGCCAGGTACTTGTGACTTATGTTTTTTGTATTCGAATCTCATTGCTTTTGGGGGTGTTTAGTTTTCGACATATCTGCACTACATTATGATCAGTCAAATTGGTCATTATGAAACCATGAAAAGGCTGTCTTTCATGGGTGGTTTGCAGTACAACTGGAATCTCTGAGCTGCAATTCAGATAGTAGCTTATTTTGGGTTTAGGGTTTTAGGGTTTAGGGTTTAGCTTTTGGAATTATTGATGAATATTCTTGACTATGAAAACAGGGGATGGGGATCCCTGTTGGCAAGTTGGCATTGTACACAGCACTGGGTGGAGTCCGACCATCAGTTGTAAGCGGCTGCACTCACCCAGTTTATTATTGTTTTCCTTTTTGAAATTAGGGTTTCTTTCGTAACTGAAGGGAGTTTGTGATGTGAATTTTTCTTCGGGCTGCAAGATAGACCTCTAAAATACTCAGTGTTTTTGTTGCAGACACTCCCTATTACACTTGATGTGGGCACCAACAACCCGGATCTCCTGGACGATGAATTCTACCTGGGGCTTCGCCACAAGCGTGTCACTGGCAAGGTTAGCATTTAATCAGCTTTTTTCATGTCTTTGCATGTTAGTAGCTTTGTAGGTAATTGTTAAGGAGATGTTATTTTTTGAAGTTTTTGGTGTGGAGGTTTCTCTTACTCTGATCACGTCCATGTTAATTATTTGTGCAGGAATACGATGACTTCATTGAGGAGTTCATGGATGCTGTCAAACTAGCTTATGGGGAGAAAATCCTTGTCCAGGTGCGAGTACTAAGAATTAGCTCATTATCATCATAGTTGTTAAAATGGAAAAATTTTAAGGAAATTTGCACTTTTCTAGACCCTCAGATCAGTACCAATTCTTGTTTTAAGAGCTTATTAATGCACTGAATGTCTCCGTTTTGGCTCTTGAAACTGGCCGTTTAACATAATTATCCATTCCTTAGGTGGAGATTGATTTAAACTTCTGCTACTTCTTCAAATTCTATGTGAGAATTCTGGAGAAAGCTAATTCCCGTGTAATCACGACTTCGGGGATCTAATAGAGACGGACAATTCTAATCTTTCAACTCATTGGGCATTTGTAATTGCATAGGTTGAATGTTTCTGACTTCACTGACTCAGATACACCTGTGTACAGTTTGAGGATTTCGCCAACCACAATGCATTTAGGCTGCTTGAGAAATACAACAAAACACATCTTGTGTTCGATGATGATATTCAGGTAAACTATTGATCAGTGTTTAAAGTTTTTACCGCTTTCAAGGAACTTTTTTACTTGGAGGCTCGTTTTGTAGACATTTAACTTACCTAATGAGGCGTCATGTTTTGTTTAGCACTTTTGACTGGCTCATATGGGGACGTTCTTCTGTTAGATTTTCCTTTTTCTTCTGACCAATAGATGCAGCATGCTTCACTGATTCTGATGGCATAAAATGTGGCCCCATCTGAAGTAGGTTTTCACAATATGATCAATCAAATTGATAATTTCAAAACTGTAGCAAAGTCATATACATGCTGAATCATTGCAGCTGAAAAATTAAAGCTAATATGGAGTGCGCAACACCAAGAATCTGAAGTACGCACGTGTGAGTATTTGTTTCTTGCAGGGCACTGCTTCAGTGACGCTTGCAGGGTTATTGGCAGCACTCCCCATCACTGGCGGAACTCTTGCTGATCACCAGTTTCTCTTCTTTGGTGCTGGGGAGGTAATTAAAACCTTTTCATGGTCTTACATGAATGGCATTTTCATGAGTTATTGAAGTTATTGTCGTTAAATCTGCCTCTAATGTTACCAGTTTCGAGTGTATGTACAACGCTGGAGGATTTTTTGACCTCGATTTGCTGATCAGAGTTGTAAAAACTGTGATCAAATCCCAGTTTAAAGAGATGACAACTCCATATTAATAAATTTCAGATAACTGTCTTTGTTGTCATTTCAATGGCAACATAATTATAAATGCAATGTAGAAAAAGAGTTGAAAGAGTGGTCAAATGAAATGAAGGGTCAT
Organism: Pseudoscleropodium purum; assembly: GCA_963969395.1. Classification (NCBI taxonomy): domain Eukaryota; kingdom Viridiplantae; phylum Streptophyta; class Bryopsida; order Hypnales; family Brachytheciaceae; genus Pseudoscleropodium; species Pseudoscleropodium purum. The sequence goes on from OZ017802.1 coordinate 2,188,930, forward strand.
AGGATAAGTCTCTTAATCAATTTAACTTGAATCTTTTTTCAATCGAATTTGACTCTTTGGACAACACCATAAAGATAATCTTCTCCATGATTCATGGACAGGCCTCCATTTGATCATTCTGACCGTAAGGAGACCTCTTTATGAACCATCGATAGGGAACATTTTCAATGTGATGTTATCTAAAAATTCCCAAGAACAATCTAATTTTTCTAGAAGTGATGAGGACCATCTTTCAAGTTCCCAGATTGTATTCAAAGATGACCTTTTACATTCTCCTGCAGGCAGGAACTGGAATTGCAGAGTTGGTTGCCCAGGAAATCGCGAAACAGGTAAATTTAAAAAACATTTAAATTTATGGGACTCCATTCATATTACAAATGCAGTAATTTTTTTGAGCCAGTTTCGGTTTGATATTAATACCAAGTTAGTGAAATGTCAAGAGATAGTGAAACTTGTCTGTATATTGAACTCGTATTTAAGGAATCTGATACCGTGAATTCTTATGATGATAATAGGGGAAAATATCACTGGATGATGCTCGGAAAAAGACTTGGCTTTTCGACACCCATGTAAGCTTCTAATGACCTTGTATTCCAATTCCTGAACTCTATGCTAGATATCTTAGATTGTGTAACTAATAAATACTGAATAGATTGTGACTATTCTAGCTCAATTATAAGGAAGTTAATGAACCCAGACTGCACAAAAAAAATGCTCTTAACTTGGCTTTCGTACTCCATACACTGATAAAAGTTTAATGTGATTTTTGTGACAGGGATTAGTCACCAAGTCACGCAAAGAAGACATGATGGACTACAAGTTAAATTTTGCCCATGAACATGAGCCTGTTAAGGACTTGTTATCGGTCGTAAAGGTTTGTTTTGTTTTGTTGCTCTCGTGAATCTCCTGTTCTAGAGCCCAACTTTGTGTTGATCTCATCTGCAATTGACAGTGCACAACTTTTGTTACAAGTTGGTAACAGAGAAAACCAAATGGGGCGTATTTATTTTATAAGTTGAAATTGAAGTTCATTTCATGCGTTTGCGGATGTGAACAGAAATTGAAGCCCTCGGTGCTGGTGGGGACTTCAACAGTTGGAGGCACCTTCACCAAGGAAGTTTTGGAGGCCCTGTGTGAGAATCATAAGGTATTGTTAGTAGCCCCTTGCATCTACTTGTAAAAGCTCTTGCATAACGTTTTAATATTTCATTAAAGCATTACAATTACTGAAGCATTTATGTACCATGGAGCTCATATGAAGGTCTGAGTAAATGAGGTGGATGGATGTTGGCAGACGCCTATTGTTTTTGCACTCTCCAACCCCACCAGGAAAGCTGAGTGCACTGCGGAAGATTGTTTCAAATACACCAAGGTAATGCAAAATTCTTCTGATAGAAAATCCTGTGGTCATCTATTATTGAGTTCTTAAACTGCTGCACTTTTTAACACCGAGATATTGTTTTTGTCTCTTTAAATCCAGCGTATCTACCCTTATGGTAGTGCAGCTGCTTTTGACGGGTGTCATGCTTGGCGTAGCCTACTTAAACCCTAAACCCATGAGTGGCATCCTTCCATTGTTGCATTTTGTGATATATTATGATTTTTTAGCTATTAGAAAGCTGGCGTTGTTTACGCATTTTTAACATATGTAGGACTGATTTCTTGGGGATCAGTATAGAGCTGCGGAGAGATCACTTTGAGTACAAGAGTCAAATCTTTTGAGCCAAAATTTGAGATCAATTTTTTTATCACTTCGTATGATAATTTTTTTTCCAATCATTCAAGCTAAGAGGTTGTAGACAGCTATTGAACGGAAAGGAGACCTACCCCATTTATCCAATTCATGTACACCCAACTTGGTTGGTCCAACAAAGAGTCTGCGTTTATTAGTTATTGTTGGTAACAAGGTCAGTGTAGGAGACTGGATCAAGTCCCTTCCATTTTAGTGTTTCATGGCATATTTCCTGCTCCTCTCACTCTTTCTCTTCAGACGCCTTGAATTGAACTTCTGGGGTGCTCTCATTTTATGCAGGGAAAGGCATTGTATGCAAGCGGCAGCCCCTTCCCTCCTGTAAAGTATGAGGGAAAGGAATATATTATTGGAGAGGTAATCAATTTTACACATCCCTAACATTTATGCTACTAATTTTGACTCGTTCCATAATTGTCTTGTTTTTTGTCATAATATTTCCTTGCTAAACACAGATTCCAAGAGAATTGTCATTGAGGAATTAACAGGAGTAAAACTTTTGAGTCAATTGTGGAGATCACCCTTGTTGGAAGAAATCATATTCATATGAGGTGTATTGTAGTCGTAATATTGAATGAGGGCGAGAGTCATGGAGAAGATGGTGGAACAATCAAATGATGGGTATAATGAGAGGAAAATTTTCAGGAGCCAAAAAGGTGTCTTTCTGCATGAAAACATTCCTTACCCTATTTTCAGTTTAAGGTTAGTGGAAAATATTTTTTTAAATAGATGTCAATATTTAAGGAAAATTCTTCTTACAAACAGTTTTGCATGGGGAAATGACTTGGCATGTTTTCAGTTTTGATATTTGTTGAACCTTCTTTTTCTAAGAAGAAATAAATATTCAATAGGAATGTATTCACCCTGCACTTCACTTATGAAATTTACAAATATTTGTGACATAAATGTGCAGGCAAACAATTGCTACATATTTCCTGGTGTGGCCCTCGGCTGCCTTGTCGCAGGCTCCACCCGCTGCAACGATGAAATGTTCTTGAGAGCTGGTAATGTCAACAAGCATACATCCTTGGGCATGCACGATTTAACATAAATCTTGTGCTAAAAATTCTTCTCTTGAATCCAGCAACAAACATGCCAAGTCCTTCCTCCAAATTACGAAATTGATGGTCATGTTTACAATATTTGCATAGATTCACAAAACTGCAACATCCAGAAACGGACTGACTCTCAATTAGGGACCCGAGCAATTTGAGATTTACTCCTGTGAAATCTCATAACGAAGTACACTTTATATTAAACAAAGATTCTAGAGCTTTAAGGTTTCAGTTGGGGCAATTTAAAAACTCGTCCGAGCACTTGAAAGTTGTTGTACCTTGCTCAAATAAAAATATATGAGATTAGTATTGTTGTTCAACAAAGCTTGTGTTCCAAAGAAATGCTAATTTTTTGTGGTGGTGGGAGCTGCAGCTGAAGCATTGGCAAGCACGGTGACAAAGGAGGATCTGGCGAGAAAGCAGTTGTATCCCGCTTTCCCCCAAATTCGTGACATCTCTGCTCGGGTTGCCGCTGCTGTGGCCGAGGTGGCTTACGAAAAGGGTGAGCATTATCGTTTGCATGTGAACTCCCATTATTTTATTTTCCTTCAATTTTTAATTTAAACATCTTAATACATTAATTATCAAGTTCAATTATGGGTTTGGAACTTGTGAACTCTACTCAACCCTCTCTAATTGCACTGCTGCCTTTTGGGGACCAAATGGATTAATCCAATATGCTCATATGAAAGTTGTCCAATGAAATATGTGAACATAACATGATACATTCGCAAGATATATTGGGAATGTGGAATTACAAAGTGTGCAATTACAAAGTGGGCTTACAAAGTGGGCTTACAAAATTGCATCGTATAGGCAACGCCTGAGATTGTGTGGTTTTTTTGTTGATTTGGGGCAGGTTTGGCAACCAACCTGCCAAAGCCGAAAGACATGCTTGAGCATGTGAAAGCCAGCATGTATAGTCCTGACTATCGTAAATACCGGTAGATCTGTGGAATTATCTACAACGATCTGAGTTCAAAATGCCTCTAGTAATCCGCCTCCTCCGTAGCAAATTGGTGTAGTTAAATGTATCGGTATGTTGTTTTGATTTTGATTTCTGTGTCCATAGAAAACTAATTTGATAGGTGTAGAAAAAAGGTAAACTGGACACCACCAATGTGTGGTGGTTTGGGAATGTATATTTTTTGAGCCATGGCAGCTTGACTGGTTTGAAGTTGCACGACAAGAGTGGACCTGCTCATTGTATGCCTCTTACATATGTATCGAATAAAGTGCCTGCAATATCAAGGTTTTGGAAGCTACCTTTTGCAAATTGCTCTAACTGGACAGTTTAATGTGTCGGGTCCTATCTATTGGGCAGTGCTCAAGGGCTAGAAAGTTGGAGATGTGAAGAAGTTGTAGCTTACATGTTGTCCCTATACTTCTGTATTTCAATGTTGCAACCTTCAAGTGAATTTGGTCGAGGAAATCTTTAGTTTCATATGTTGCCACCTCTTAAGCTTAGTGCATCTGTTAATAATTACATAAAATCAAATTAAGTTCTCCAAAACCTTTGCACTCGTGAATGCAAGTAACCAATAATCTTGGCAACAAATGACGAAAAGGAATTCCTCATAATGATAAAAAGCATCTACTTTAAGAGAGGTCGTGTTCGTATAGTTGGCTTTCGATAAAGGTTTTACACAAACTTCCTCACAATAACTTCTGTCACTGCAAAGCCTCCCCAGTCACCCCTTCAGTCGAGACTCCAGAGCCAACAAATCCGCCAACAAATTCATTTGATAACGATTCTGATAACAAATGGTTACAAAATGAGAAGTTCTGCTAACCCAATCTACGCAGAGTCGACTATTAAATTATGCCGAGTAAAGCTCTCATCCGAGTATTTACAATCTGTCTACCCAAATCTCAGCAGCGAAGTAAACCCCTAAACCCTGCAATTCAACTCTCTTTGTTGCCCTTCCAACACTCAACTCACCAACGGAATCGAGGTACTCGATTTCCAATGCGGAAACTGAACAAACAATGGACAGTCTCTAAGCTAGAGACACCCAAATAGCCACTTGCTTAAGATGCTCAGCAAGTGTACATCCCTTCATCAATTCTCACCTATTTCCAAAGAAACAATTGTAGAACATCATCCCAAAGTTAGAACATCACCATAAATCTTTTACCCTTGCATAGAGTATTCAAATAACACATTCGACTTTAATGCATTGACCAAAATCCTCTTTCACTAAACAACAAAAAAATAAAACGAATCGTTGTACCTATCTAATAGACTAACAGGAATTACGTTCAATTACCCAAGAATGGCAATTTTGGGTGTCTCCACCTTGAAACAAAGAAAACCTATGCCCTTCATGATTGCTGCGTATAGGATCCAAATAACACATTCTTTCGTGCATTTAAATCCTCTTTCAATCACCAACAAGAAGGTTAATTAAAAAATTTGCCAATCTAATACCAAGGATTCAGTTTAACAGCCTCAACGACAATTTTGGGTGACCCTACTTTGAAACAAGAAAACGAAGACCCAGTGTAACTTTTTGCATCCAGTATCCCAAGAACACATTCTTCGGTGAATAAGAATCCTTCACTCCAACAAGAACGAAAATAAACTAATTTGACCAGCAGTCCAACAACAGGAACTATGATCAGTCACAAAATCGTTAAAATCGTTTTTAGGGTTTAGGGGTTAGGGGTTAGGGTTTACCTTCTCAAGCTCGCACTGCACCCACTGGCTTGGAATCCACGACCGGAGCAGCTACAGCTTCTGTGATTCCGTTGCTGGCGTTTTGGTGCACCCGCAGTTGGAAATTGGCCATCACGTGATCAATGGTGGTGTCGAACGCGTCCCGGAACTTCACCAGCCCTTGCGCGTACACCAGGCGCGGAATCATTTCGATGACCGTCTCTTGCAGCTGCCGCACTTGGGCGGGTGGAAGCTTGGAAAGCACGTCTTCGATCTGGACGCCCGCTAGGATGTCTTGCTTGGGGATGAAGACGGAGTAGGAGCGGTGATCGGATGGGAAGTGCCAGCGGTATTGGAGGTACGCACTCTTGCTCCAGAAAAAGACGGGGATGCAGCCCGCCACGAGGGCGTCGAAGATCGAGCGGCGCGTGAAGCTGTCGCCGCGTGGTTGCAAACAGAACGTCGACCTGCACAGAAAATAAATGTAACGCGAGTCATGGCAACGCCGTCTCCAGGGTTTAGGGTTTAGGGGGGGGCGGAAAATTTCTATGTAGGATATTGATGGTCACTGGTGGCAATGGTTGAGAGGAGGAAGATTTTAATGATAGCTAGCTCTTCTTTAATTGTGTTCATAAACCCCTAAAGAATCTGACTTAAAAGATATGAATTAAACCAAGCGCATAATGTTACCTTTCATGACTAAGTGCAGTGTTCAATTTTGAGGTTCAAGCCTTGGATCTTTCAACATACTTAAAACCATAGACCAAGAAATGGAGGGCAGGTCAACCGAGCATCATCATAATCAGATTCTGCACTTGGATTTTGCAAACTAGGTGTCAAATCTATTTTCAAAAAGGGAGTTTGGCTGTGTGTTGAAAATGCCATTTGAATTCTCATTATGTATTGCAATGGCAATCGAGGATAGAGTTTGCATACTGTAGCCTTGATTGCCATTATTTGTTCCATATTAGGGATTTCCTGTTTCCTGTTCTACAATTCTTGCAACAGATTGCCAAAGCAGTCGTCACATCAAGCGATCAACAATTTGATCCTGTGACTGGTTTGCGTCGCTTACCTCATGAACAGCTTGGTCGTAGCGAGCGCGTCCTCCTCCAGGCACTTCCCTTCCGAACAATCCAGCACCGCGCAACTCTCCGCTTTCTCACACTGCTCAGACAACGCCACCCGAAAATCATTCGAAAACTTGCTCCGCTTCCCTCCCGCGAAGCTAAACAGCAGATCCCTCTTCCTCCCCCGAACCTCATTCTGCCACTCCACCACTTCGCTATCATTCCTCGGATGAAACGCCGTCGGGTAGGGAATAGCCGTCTCAGACTCATCCCATGGATTCCTTTCCAACGCCAGCTTCGTCACGTTCGCCATCTCCGCCATATTAATCAACCCGGAGCCCCAGCCATGGTCGCTTTTGCGACGAAAGTCCCACGTGATTCTCCCCAGAAACAGGAAATGGTCTAGACCCTGGCGACGCTTCCAGTATGGACTGCGGGAGAGCCACGCCACGAGCTCCTTCCCGAGCCTGTCTCTGTCAAGGGGAGTGAATATCGTATCGTTGAAGAGGAAGCGAGCGACGTCGAGGCCGCCGTAGTAAGGGATGAAAAACGCCTTCGCGAGCTCCGGGTTGTGAGTGCGGCAAGGGTGCGTGAGGATGCGCTTGTGGAAGATGACCTCACCGTTGAATTGGTCGGTGGCGTACCAGGGGCCGGAAGAGGCGTTTTGCTGGTTCTGGAGGGGGGACGACTTGAGATGTGTCCCGAGGCCGGAATTCGAAAGCTCCTCGCAGCGGTCGCCCCAGGCGAGTAACTGAGAGCAATTCTCGAGTAATTCGGTGTTGAATTTTTTAGGTAATATGTAGACGTACAGCAAGCCTTGTGGACATGTCGTGTTGTTGCTGGCTCTGGCGGCCGTTGCATTCCGGAGGGTGGCATTCTGTGCTGCTACTGATGGCACGCTTAGCGGACTCGCCGCCTGCTCGAACACGACCAAGCTTGTCGAATTTCTCGCCAGAGATTCTGAGGGTTGATCCAAGCTCGTGTTCCTAGAAGAGATTTCCAAGCTCGAGTTCCTCATTGAGATTCCCAAGCTCGTGTTCCCCGACGAGATTTCAACCAAGCTTGAGTTCCCTGATGAGCTTCCAGCCAAGCTTGAGTTCCCTGATGAGATATCAGCCAAGCTTGAGTTCCCTAATGAGATTTCAGCCAAGCTCATGTTCCTTGACGAGATTTCCAAGCTCGTGCTCACCGGCGAAATCTCCAAGCTCTTGTTACTCCTCGTCGAGATTTCCAAGCTGGTGTTACTCCTGCCTGCATTGAAACCAGGAAGAGGTCCTCGTCGAGTTTCGAAGCTCACTTCCGAACGCGGTACGGTGACTTCGGGATCCACCTCAGCGAGCTCATCGACTTCGGGCTCCTCCTCGTCAGGTTGCTCATCGTCGAGAACAGGTGTTGGTGGTCGAATTCTCGCAACAGGCGCTATGGAATCACTCACATTCGACCTGATTCTCGCAACAGGCGCAACGAAATCACTCACATTCGCTGCAACGCTCGCAACCGAATCACTCACATTCGGTGTAATTCTCGCCCCTGGAGCAATGGTAGCACTCACATTCGAAGCATGAACTCTCGCAATGACACCACTCGCATTTTTCCCCTCGCGAGCCCGCGCATATCCTTCTCTACTCCGCTGCCTCAGATCGCCATAGCCAACGGTTCGGGCACGGAACCGAATACTATCTCTCTCGAGTGAGGATCTTAGATTCGCGGCGAACTCTTTCCTTATTCGCCACGAAGCGCCCTTCGTCCCTCTCGCTGCTTCGATATCACTCGCTATGGCGGCAACCCCTGTCGCCGGAAGATCACGTCCCATCTGAACCCGCTCCTGTCGCAAACCTCCCACCACACTCGAGCTGTTGCGCGCATCACCAATGGCTCTACCTCTTCGAAGACGGCTGCGTCCCTCGCGTAATCCTGCATTGGCGCCATGACTGTTCCTGAAAACCGTAGTAGCGTTCACCTTACGAAGCGCAGGTCCTCTTGCCGTTGCAAGTGGACTCGCCACTCCCCGTTTTGTTCCCCGTTGCGGTTTCCGTTTCGGTTCAATCCACTTGACGCGCAAGAGCGCGCTTCGATCGCTACACCTGATGGTGCTTCCTTTCACGACTTCGGTCACCACTCGGCCGTTAGCGTCGATACAGTTCGGGGAAGTGGTGGAAATTCCAAACATCCGCCATAACCAGGAACCGCTGCTCACAGCAGGTGCAGCTTTGTCTAGCGCGCCCGAGGCATCGATTTCTGCTTGTGTGGAGCTCCACGGCGCTTTCATGAGGCACACGACGAGCACGAGCTGCAGCACGAGCACGGCCACGAGAATGACGCGGCCGCGGCTCATGAGAGCGCCGCCTCCATTCGACCCGCCTCGCTTCGGCGATCCCCCCATTGCAACTCTTCACCACAATCGACCACCGAAAACAGGTTTGCAAATTTTCACAAGCGCATTCTCCTTCTAAGCTACTCAATTGGGTCCATTCTTCGGCATTCCCGGATCATTCCGTGCGCTACTCGTGACCGATTGTAGCATTCTACCGTTAGTGACGCTCAATTGACGACAAGCTTCAAAATTTCAGAAAGTGCATTCTACTTTCTAATCTAATCTAATAACTCCAGCCATTCTTCGGCCTTCTCTGATAGTTAGATCCAAGATCTACTCGTGATCTCTCCTAGTATTCTACCACCAGTGACGATGAATCAATCGAAAACAAGCTTCCAAGAATTCAGAATTGCATTTCTTCCTTGCGATCCAAAATCACTCTAGCAATTATTCCATTTCTGTGATTGCTAGATACAACATCTGCTCGTGATCGATTCTAGCATACTACCGTTAGTGAACTTTCAAATGTGGGTTCCTCTCCTTTTAAGCATTGGACCTGCCCCTTCTCGATCTACCCCCAAAAATCGAATGTCGCACTCGAAACTGGCGCAGGGGTGGCATTTGCAGTTGCATTTTTTTTTTTGGGGGGGGGGCGGGATTGAATCCAATAATTTGGAATTGAAGGACTGTGTTCGAAGGGAAGCCAGGCACTCAAGGGCAGCCTTACTACCTTACCTTTGGATTCCACAATCATTTGGATTAATCATCGTTTTCGCCAACTGGATCAAAACTTTAAAAGCCCCCATAATGGGACTGGGCTCCTGTGCAACGGTGTGTCGGGTGTGCGCAGGCCCCAGGTTTCGCATTCAATCTGCTCATCAGGGAGTGGGTGTGCAAAAGCAAGGGCAATCAATAACTTCAAGCACTGGTCCGGACTTCAGTCCGCTGATTCAAGGACGGGTTGTTTGGTTTTGTTTTTGTTTTCTGAACAAATGGAAAAGATCCATTCATTTGCATTAAAAAACAGCGGACAAAGACAACGATTCCAGGACGGTTTGGGGACACTTGTGTATCATGGTCTAGCTTGGGAGCAATCAGTGAAATCAGTGGGTAATAATATATAATACGGAAAATGCGCAACCCATATGCTACGAGGAATGTCGGTGTTACCGAGGAATCAGTGGCACGGGAACTTTGACAGAATCTCTTCAAGAAGTGACCTGGTGCCCCGCCTGGTGCTTCGAAGTGCACACAATATGTTTTACGCTTGGCACAGGAAGGAGCACGTTGATTGTAGCACGCTGGGAACGCATTCTGGGAATCGAACAGTGAAAAACTTGGAATCCCAGGTGGTCAAATTAAATAATGAGTTCACGAGTTCATGCGCTGGACTTGATCTAATAAGTGAAGAAGATCAAGTCTATTACTTCCAGAATTAGAAGTCCACCCTCGGGTACCTGAGATGTTCATTTTCGTTCTGAAATGTCGCCCATGGATACATAAGAGCAGAAGTGATATGGGAGTGGTAATAGGCTGGTTTACCTTAGTGTTACTACTACGCAGGTGTATTAGTCATAAGACTCAAGCTACAGTAGCTTTTGAAGTACACGAAAGAGTGAAATTAAGTTGCTCCGCATTACTTTCTCAATATTTTACACTATATCAAATATTTACTACTACTACATAGGAGTGCACCTATTTTTTCGGTGTTGTTGTAATTGGGACTTATGAACCTCCATGTGTATAAATGAAAATATTTGTAAAAATATTTGTTGGCTTTGATGGATTGTAAAGTAACTATTTTGGAGTAAGGCAACTTAATTACTTGAGCAATATAATTTCAATTTTTAGTGTAGATGAACTAAATAGCATGTTCCCTCGACCTTTAAAGGATGTGGCCCCCTATAAACAAAGTAATCACCTAAATGCTTTGATTATGGAACCAATGTATACCTTTTTTGTTTCTACACTAAACAATTAAGTCATCCATGAGAGTTTTTTCATCCTTAATGTCTTTTGAGGATTAATAAGTTATCTTAAAAGTCACTCAATCAGTTTATCTTGTTGTATAATAGAAGCTATCCTATTTATTCCATGTTTCAATACAAGATCTACTCCACTAGTACATAGTGGCTATAATAGAGTTCAACCATATTGTGGTATAGTAATTACACTTAAAATAGTCCACTTTTCAAAATTGACCCCTATTGTTGAAGGAAAATTGAATAGAGAAAATATCCAAAATGGTATGTATGACAAGGACAAATGTAAGGTGAATTTTGAATAGTGTATAATTCTATTAATAGTACAATGGAAGTGGCTCCCTTACAAATGGTCAATTTTGGATACATTTTCTATTGTTTTAACTTTTGTCTTTTGTAATATCTTTTCTTCATGGACATCAAATGCATTTTGGCATCACCTACAAGACACTTTTAGCACACTACACATTGCATTTTTGAAATTTTGTAACTAATTTACAATGCATTCAAAAATTATAGAACCACTTACATTTTGATTCTTAGCTAAGGGAGTTGACCCATTTCCAACCACTCAAGCAATTACAGGCATGTGGAGTGCAAATTTCATGAGTGCAAATTTTTTATCTAATGTAAAAATAGAGATTGGAAAGATTATATAAATTTTCAGAATTTTTTAACTAAAAATATAATTATCATAAATTTTAAAGCTAAATTGTATTGTATGACCTATATTGGTCATATAGACTTTTCTATTTTCAATCATGGGCTAGTTGTAGAATCAACCAAGGGCCAGTTGCAATGTTGAAAGCGTGATAATCAATGATAATGTGCCACAACTACTTTGGGAACTGCACCACAATTTTATAGAAAGAGATCAATCTATAGGCTAGAAATGGAGGGAGGGGTGATCAAAAGTGGGTGGGCTCCTATAGTCCCTCAACTATATGCAAAAATTGTTCATTTCTTAAAACATATTGATTATGCCACAAAGCTTATTTGTACAATTTTAGGTGTAAGGTAGACATACCCAATACCAACCGTTGACCTAACACCACCTAAATGTACAGTTGTCATTGATTTTAGAGTGAGAATTTATGATGATACTACATGCCTTAACTTCACAATAAGTAAAGTTAAGGCATGTACTTCTGTTATAGATTTTCATTCTAAAATCAACAAGTATCCTACATTTGGGTGGTATTGGTTTAGCCGTTGATATTGGGTATGTCAATCTTAGTTACCTTGCCTTAACTCAGGAAGGCTGAGCTAATAAATAAAATTCGGTGAACTTTCACATGTCAGGTTGTTGTGAACACATGAAAGAGCATTTGGAAGCCATTCTTCAATACAGTAGAGAACATTCATTAAATAAGTGACCCCAGTTTTTGTCATTTAATAACATTGAATCCAGTCTTATTATTGTGCTGCCAGTTCTGTTTTCATTGTCCCATAACAGAATCATGAACTGTCCACCAGCTCCACTGCACTACAGTAAGTAGTCAGGCGACCAAATACGTAGATACGCCAATAAATACGTAGATACAGAACAAATATGAAGTGAATAATACGGTACTCCCTGCTTTTGTGGTGCACTGCTCATAATAATTCATTCAAGACTTTTCCCAAGTCGAATCAATTGCAAACGCAGTGGGCTTAATAAATGAGCTACATACACTAAATAAATTGAAACTGAAATTCGGTTGCCTGAGTAATCAATTAATAATTAATTAGGTTGCTTGAATAATTCAGTTGCCTTACCTCAAGAAAGTTACTTTATAAACCATCAAAGTCAACAAATATTTGTACAGATATCTCCATTTGTACACCGCTTGGAGATTCATGAGTCCTAATTACAATAATATAATAGTAGTGCATTCTTGTGTAGTAACAACAATAAATATTTGTATAGTATCAAATGCTGAGAAATTAGTGTGTGCAATCTAATTTCAATATTTAGCGTTGCTAATGTATTGTTCATTCAATAGCAAGAGAATCTTTATTGGGGTTGGGGTGAAAATCAATAATTAGTTGTTCAAAATCCTACACCGCAATTAATTGAGTTAATTTATATCAATGTCACTAAATCAACAACCATGTCATAAGTATTCTATACTTTACTCCTATGTGAATGGGATACGTTTTAAGTAGAAATCATCGAAAACCATCATCACTTTGAGCTTTGAGAAAAAATGAAAAAATTAGAAATTTACAATTAATATTAAAACAGAAAGTATCTAATATTGAACTAGATTAATATAAGGATGCGTAGGAAAAAATTGGAAACTTTAGCCATATAAGATAATAGTGTTTGAAGTTAGAAGAAAAGATTTTTTTTTAGCCTTTCTTGATAGGCTTAGTAAACTTCTACTTCTACTCATTTTGGGATGGCATTTTTGCAACACAAATAATTATTTTGGATAATTGCATATTGCATCACGTTAGTTACATACATTCCAACTTTTTAAAGTAGAGTAGGTGCTTAGAACAAATTGATTGAAAGTTGCTTGCATTAGTAAAAATTTGAACCCTAAACCCCCATAGTGCAAGTACAAAAAAAATAAAAAATACTTTTTTGAAAAAAAATGATAATTTAACATAATAATAATGATGATGATGATGATGATGATGATGATAATAAAACATAATTAAAAAATAGTAAGACCTAATGTAGTTCAAACATGGCATCAATAGTGTCACATCAAATGCTTTCATTAAATAATAATAAATAATAATAATAAATATTCTTATTTCTTCTTTAATTGCATAGGGGTCAAAACTCGCTGAAATTTTTCCTAATGCCCTTGGTAAAAAACTTCATCACAACATCACTTTTTATTTTGGGGACTAAATTCTTACGAAGAGGGTGCATTTTGCTTGGGTGTCAATTCAATAGAATCCACTCAAAATTGTAAGAATTCAAATTTTCCAATATTTTCTTTGACAAACATCTTCCTTGTGCATGTTGGGTCATCCAAGTGTCTCCAATTTCTATGCATAAAAAACTTAGTTGTAACGCAAGCAACTAATATATAAAATTTAATCCTTATAATGTACACAATCTTAACAAAATAGTCTAGTAAGAGTCAAGTTTAGGCGCACCATAATTTGAAAGGTACATGGGTCATTGCAAGAAACAATGACGGTTTTTTCTCACATTGAAAGTGACTATGTTGTCATCTACTATAACTTTTGAATTATGAACCCAATGCCCCAAACAAAACATATATTTTTATAGTTTTTGGTTGTAATTGTACCCCTTATTTTTTTTAATTTAAAAAAAATCATTTTTTATTCAAAAATCAATTTTGTTAATTAGTCATGCTTTTGAATTTGGGTTTTTTTATACTAAATACCAATTCAAATGAATGCTTTGGGGTTGAAATTTTTGTGGTATATTTCTATAGTAGGTAGACATGTTTCTACCAAAGGGCATCTAAAAAAACATTATTTTATATTCTCTATATTTGTGCATATAGGCTTCCCTTGTGAGTACACTTGTAAACATTAGAAATGGTTTTAATCTCATTTTTTTTTTGGTCAAATATCATCACTATGAAGTCTTTTCTAATGTTCAATTTTAATTTTATTAAGAATTATTTTTTCTATTTTCTACAAATTAAAATTTCCAAATATATACCCTTTGGGATATATTCTTGGATATTAAATTCTGGATGAAGAAAATACATACTTGGACATTTTTATTTGTAAAGAAAAGGAAAATCAATTTTCCATGAAATAAAAAATTGGACATTTGGAAGGACTTGTTGGTCATGAGATTTGACCAAAACTATTAGGTCAATACCATTTTTAATGTTCAAAAGTGAGTGTGTAAGGGAGACTTATTTGCACAAATGTAGAGAATATAAAATAATAGTTTCTTAGATGCCTTTGGTAGGGACATGTCTACCTACTATAGGAATATACCACAAAATTTCAACTAAAAATCATTAAGTTGAACCAATATTTAGTTTTAAAAACCCTAATCCAAAAATATGACTAATTAACAAAATAAATAAATAAATAAATTTTAAAAAAAAAAATTAAAAAAAATTAAAAAAAAAAAAATTAAAAAAAAAAAAAAAAAAAAAAAAAAAATATATATATATATATATATATATATATATATATATATATATATATATATATATATATATATAATGATTTTAAAATTTTCTGAAAATTAATGGGTACAATTACAATAAAAAACTTTAGAAACCAATTTTTGGTTTGGAGCATTGAGTTCATAATTCAAAAGTTATAGCATTGGACAAAAACAATTTTAAAAAATGATACCAAAATGGTTGATGTTTCTTGCAATCACCCTATACTTTATTTATAATTATAATGTTCAAAAAATATATACATAAGGTGAAAACACCCCAAACCATTCGTATTTAAGTAGAATTCTACTAAAAGTGTCTTTAGAAGTGCAATTAAACCATTCAAATACTTAACTACAATTTTTATTTTTAAAAATTAAAAATTTTTAGTATTATAACCAAGCTATGTAATAGTTCTGGTGGCCTAAAGAGTTTCACCTTAAAAATTTATTGTAGTTACATGTCTTATCCAAAAACATAATTTAATTTTTTGAAAATTTATAATTTTCAATTGCTATTACTATGGAAATGTCTATTTTTTCTAAAAAGGTTGCCTCCAACTATGATAAATTGTTTGAGATTTTGACAATTTGGGATTTTTTCACCTTAATTAGTTGCCTTGAAATTGACTTACAATGTCCATCTTCTAAAGATGGACTTTTACATGGAGTCATGGGCTAGTAATGCCCACTAATGATCGGTGGATGGGGACACCAAGAAAATCAAATTTCCATTCGACCAATCATTAGTAAACTTTAGCAGTCCCAACTCCACATATATAGAAGAAGACCCAAAGAACATCCTAAATCTTGCACCAGAATCTTGTATTAGTACCTGGGGTACTATGATACATGCAGTGCTACTTCATGTCCCATTTTTTTCATTGTTTCACTTCTTGATGTATGCGCCTCAATCCTTTGATGGTACTTGAATTGATCCCTAAACCACCTAACACTTTCCATTCATTGGTCTTTTTGCTCCCTCATTGGCTTAAGATGATAACTATGATTATATTGTCAAAGGATTGCTAGCTCATTTAGAGTGGGAGGGCATTGAAAAGAGAAAAAAAAAAAAATACCGTGCCAAAGCCAAGAAACGGTGTGCTCGTGAAGGTAACATGGCAGGCGCGTTGGGGCAAATCTTTTTGGACCCACACAGGGCTTGCCGTTGCCGTTGCCGCTGCCGATGCCTTCGTGAAGTGTGGACTGAGGATGCTCTGAGCCCCCTCCCTCTTTGGACTCTTTTCCATGGCCCTCCCTCCCTGCCTGCCATTTTTGCACCATAAATGAGGAACGAAAGCAAGGTGCTTAGCAGGTCCCCAAACCAACAAACCCAGACTCCCTGAGTTGCTCAGTTTGGTCAGACATGCAGGCGGGGGAGCATGATCATCCCCGTCATAAGTTTCGGTAAGAGTTAAGCGTACAGTCCGTTCCCAACACGAGCTTTGCTGGGCAGAGGACCACCAGAAGTGCGACCAGAAGGTCAGTTTCGAGGCCAGTGTGACCCGGCCTCCGTCCGATCCGTCCTCCTCCCGTTGTCAACTCTTTGTTTGCAGCAGCTTGTTCATCCCTTTGCCTGGTCAGTGCCAAATTATTTCGACACTGTCTGGCTAGAGTTTCTGATGACTGAGCGACCAAATAATTGTGTACGTAAAGAGCAGAAACTCTGGAAATGAGTAATAAGTTACATGTGCATCGATCACCCGGCCGCAGGGAGACCTGGTGAATCTGTGACCACAGACCGACTGCGATCGACTGAGTGAGAGTCAGTCGATCAGGTCAGCCTGGCTGGCGAGACGTTAAGTATGCTTACGCCCCCACCCCCACCCCCACCCTCCCACCCCATTGAGGTATTCACGCAGGCTGGGTCACAGCACTGTTGCGCACCCGGGCTGCCCGAACTCCAGCTGCCCCAGGAAGTTGGAACTTATTCTTCCCACCCTTGCCTGTCCTCGTCGCTCGCTTGGTTGTAAATCTATTGCAATTCTCAGTTCTCACCTCCGAGATTGATGAGAGACTCGAAGAAAGTGCGGTGACAACAACTCCGACGGAAGAACGAAGAATGAGTGTTCTTGACATTGCGGATGGAGGCGTTTGAGTGTTCCCAGATACAGGTTGCTTTCATTTGCAAAGTGAATTCATCTTTCTAATTGCCAAAAGAGAAGAAAACATGTCACGGTCTTCCATCTGGACTTCCCTGCTCACACTTCATTTCAATGAGAAGAAATTAATCATAACCGCATGAATTGAACAATCAACAATGCATTCAATCATTGCAACAGGGGTTTGATAAATGAATAATCGTAACTGAACGGTGCTCTCAATGGAAACATGCTCAGTCAAGAACCTTGTAGTTGTGGTTGCCACACCAAGTTAAGTTGGAAAAAACAATAAACTTAGAATCAAGCATTAGAAACCAACAACAGTCATTTGTGTAAGAAACAATCTCAGTCCCTGGGACCAAGACGTGCAATTTGTTACCCAGATGTGGTCTTGTAGGGTTTGAGAATTTCCTCATAAACAAAGTGACGAAAGTTAGGACCCAACTCCGTTTCTGAATGGCTTCCATCTAGCAATTGAATCTTGTGTACTTTTATTGCTCTCTTTCCAAAAGATTTCCAAAAGGCCCTTCAGCACATTGCAATTGCAGCACAACAAGTTGCATTGCTCCTGCTACTGGGCTGTCGCAACTTCCTCAGATTCAGTATCTCCAGCTGGAGATACTTCAGTACTTTTGCTCAAATGAAAGGAGGTAAACTGACCTCGAATTCGAGATGGAGTAGGATTGCGTAACAAACAGAAAAGGAGAACGCTCGTCACATGTAACGAACAGGGGAGCGGAGGTAGGTGACGAAAGAAGATTCAGAGCTCTGGGCAACGCTCTGGGCAGCTGGAGCTCGGGCAGCCTGGGTGCGCAACAGTGCTGGGGCTCAGCCTGCTTGAATTGAATAGCTCGAGCGGGGAGTACTGAACCTCTCGCGCCTGGTTGAGTGAGTGGCTTTTCTTCAGGAGGCGAAAAATTAATCGGGGTTTGGAAATCAGCTAGGTTTAGAGTTCAATTGTCGTTTCTTGTCATGTTGCGGAGAATGATTCCTCCAATTCGGTGCAATTAGTTGCATCCATCTGATGTGATTCCATCTACTCAGTTTGTGTCATTTTGTCTTCGTTACTGTAGTCGGAGTGCAGAAACTCTGAACAGTTACATGTGCAACACCCGCCAGTGAGACCTGGTGAATCTGGCAACACAGACCAACTGTGAAAAGGACGGTCAGTCGATCAGGTCAGCTTGGCGGAGGGTGACTTTTTCTTCACGGAAGCGAAGAATCTGGGTTTCGAAATGCTAAATTTAGAGTCAAATTGGAGTTCTTCATCTGCCGCTGTACGTGGAGAATGATTCCTCCAATTTGATGCAATTAGTTGCATCCATCGATTCCATCTAAATCAAGTTCGTTTGTGTGGTTTTGTCTTCGGTGGCTAGTTGCGGAGAGAGTTTTCCTTTCACCTTGCATCTACTCCGTAGTTTACAACTGTGTAAATTATACTGTGTTATGGACTGTCGCTCTGGTCTGGCATTAGTCCAGAGTTTGCTAAAAAGAAACTCTAGGGAAACTATTGTGCGTTAGTTGTATTTTATGACATGTGAAAATGGGCAAACTTATATCATATTGAGAGAATTGTAGTGAAAAAAGGTTGCTCACTTAATACATGAGTGAATTTTCATTATCCCCTATTTGTGTTGTCTAATATATCCCCATATCTAAATATTTTTTTGAAAATATATGGCTGCAATTGATATGGAATTAGCAACATACACATACACAACATATTTGTATTCTGTATAATCCAATATTCTATACCTATATCTATGTATTGTACCATATCGATATTCTTTGTTAACCATCCATATTCTATATATCATATTTTGTATGTGTTATGTATATATTGGCTGTATATTATATCCATAGCAAAGTTTTTTTTAGTTTTTTTTTGGAAATGAATCATGTGTTTTATTTTTATAATTTAGTTGAGGAGGAGGAAATAAGACATCTCTTTTCAAGGGATAGTCATGCACTAATGCTGGTAGTCGAGTTTTCCTTTGGAAATCCAAATGTATATTTAGTAATATGAATTTTACCCTTTGAAAATAGATGCACATTAATTAATTTTATGGAATGCACATGTATCTTATAAATACTTGAATGATGTAAATTAATTAATTAATATTGTGATAAATGACTAGTAAATTTGTTTGATGAAGGCTCTTTATGTTGGCTTTGTTATTCAAGTATAAAATACTAGCAAAAAAATTTAGTTTGAAGTTGAAATATTGGTCAAGATCCTTAAGTTTGCAACCTCTAACTCTTGTTATTACTCCCTTTGTCCTACTAAAAACATGTAAACTAGACACATTTCGTGTTGTACTAAAAAATTTTATTTATTGATTTTGACCATTGAGTAAGCATTCATTGTGTTGAATGACCTTTATAGAGGCATGTGAAATGATATGGAAACATTCCTCTCCTAGTATGCTCAATCTTGCCCATCTGAAGCACCTTATACTTGTTACTTCCTCAAGCAATAGTCTTGGCAATGGATTTAGTAACAATTTGGTTGCTATTAAGATTTATTCATGAAGTAAGCCAAGTTTCCTTGTTGCAAGTATTTAGGTTGTAGTACATATATCTTGAATCCCATTATTGTCACCAACCTTTAAATCATCAAGAAGGACAAGCTGACAACATTCATGAACTATGCTCATACTATAAGAAATTCATGTTTTGGATTGTATTTGAACACTAACGTATAATGTCAAACAAAACCTGACAAGATAGATTTTCATGGACACTATAGAGAAAGTTGGCGTAATACTGTACATCCAAATTGATGTTATCATTGATGTTGAAGTTTTATTTGATATGATTGAAGTTATACTAATGTTTTTTAGAACATCCAAAAAAATAGACTTCCACGTCAACAAGTAGACCCATTTTGACTATGAATAAGTTAGTAAATTACTATGGTCTATAGTAAAATGATAACTATATGTAAAAAATTTAGAAAAATGACAACCACACAATATACTTTGTAAAAGAAAATGAATAGATGAGCACTTTGGATGAAAAGAGATGATCTTTATACAAGTAGGGTAGTAAGACGTGAAACAATCCATATGGGATATATAGAATTAGAATTGTGTTTAATGTAACATGTCTAAAACAACATGATCCAAATGTTAGAAACAATATTGAAATGTCTAAAACAACATTAAAACATTTGAAACAATTTCAAGATGCACGATGGCCAAGTTTTTATATTCTAGTTATTCCATATATCTTGTCTCATAGTGAATAGAGAATGGATACAAATATGACCTTTATAATCTTCATTCTCACTAATTTTCAATGAAGGAATTCCTTCATTTGCCATAAAAAATTCTCTTGATGGTGGATGGTAAGTTTGTTTCAATTCTTGGTGAATTTAACAATTTTTCTTGTTTATTTCCTTTTCCTTTTTTAATTTATTTTAAATAATTAATTTATTGTTGATTTTGCCTCATGGGTAGGATATGCACCAATTGATGTCTCAATAAACGTCTAAATTGACATCTCAAAAAGCAATCAAAATTTTTTCAAATAACTTAAAAAGTATGTTGACTAAGCATGCTATGTCATCATTTTCCAACCACCACATCAAGTGCCATATCATAGATGGATTGGATGAAAAAAAAATTCTATGTAGTTCTCCTCACCCATATGGTGCTTACATGGCGTCTAGATGTTGCATTTTGAAGAGCTTCGAAGACCACGTTTTTTGTGATGTTAGAAAAATAAGCTAAAATTAGGCTTGTTTTTTGTGATTTTACCATGTTTTGGGCTTGTTAGTTATAGTGGATTTCAAGTATTATCAATGTTGATTCCTTTCTTGCATGATTTGACATTTGAGAATGTTTCTACAATGTTAAAAAAACCCATTGATTTCATATTTGATCAAATATGATACTTTCTACATGATTTTTGGGTTTCTACATAAAAATGTTTAAACTAGAAATTTTGCATAGATTTGAAAATGGATTACTAGTTTTTGAATGCATATATCATTTGCATAGATTAAAAATACAATTAATCCCTTGTATAGATTTTTTTGGACACAAAGATTGAAAATATAATTAATTGTTTGTTTGCTTGTGATGACATTAGGATTTGAGTGATCTTCTAAACAATTAGAACATGCTTGGTACTATTGGAAAATGCTTAGAGAGGATACATGCACAAAGCAAATCACGATGCAAAATGTATTAAATTTTGAAGTTTTTATGAAATAATCCTTGGAAGGAATGTAGCCATTTTTCATCAAAAAACACTCAAAACTGCCATTTCTATTGCAAAGAGCCAAAAGCTATGCATTTTTTTGAATTTTTTTGCACATCTAACAATAGGGTCTTGCACTACACTAGTGAGAAAATGCATGGAAGAAATTTTAGAAACTATGACTTCACAAATTACAAGATATTTGCATTTAAAGTGAAGTGATTAATTTTTTTTTGCATGTTTCTATATGACTAGATTACTTGACTTTGAACTTTCTTAACTTCATTTTTTTACACTAGAGATTTTTGAGGTTTTAAATATTTGTAGTGGATAATTGAGTTGAGAGTTTTGGAAAATAGAATGAAATAAAAAAATATTTAATTTTTATTCTTAAAAAAATTATTAAGTAGAAGCAAGTACAAGATAGAGGGAAGATATACATTGTTAATATCTCTAAGATGGAATTGAAAATACACTAATCCCAATTGGGAGATTTTTTCTAGCAAGAAACTAAACCATATGAAACTTTTCTTTTTGAAAAATTGTGAAAATTGAGTTTAAAAACAAATCCAAATATGGAAAATATTATTTTCTTAAGAAGATGCTATGATTGCCTAGAAAACAAGATACTCTATAACTTTCACATCACCAATCTAAATTGAATAAATCAAAGCTTTCTATGTAACAAAAATATAATCAATGAGAAAAAAGTTTTATGCTAAAAAAAAAATTTAGAATTTTTTATTCTACATAGTCTCTCCCATTTGAGCCTACGTGGCATAATTTTTTCTCTCAAATATTGATTAAATAAAAATTATATTCCTAGAAAGCTGATAAGTCTTTTTATATATTTTTTAAATTAAAAAAATCTTTCCAAGAATTAAGCTCATAGGTACCTACTCAGAATCCAATATGTTTCTCAAGAAAACAATGGTTCTTTAGAGGTGTAGTCTAGGTTTTGTCTAGTTTACCAAAAACCCAGGACTAAGTATAGGGGTTCCAAATTTCTAGGGGAATGGTCAAATCGTCTATTGTTCTGTGGCTAAAGTCACATGTATATTAGATTTAGGGAAATATGTATATATATAAGTTGTTTAATTTGTAAAGTTAGGTTATATATATGTATGAATTGTTTAGTTTGTAAAGTTAGGTTTTTCATTCTTATTCCCAGGGATTTAAATTTTGTTGATAGTCCTTTACAATTGTATGCAGACACAATGAATGATGTCATAGTCCTATATAATGTCCTAAAGGTGGGCAATGAGTCTGGGCAATAAGTTAGGTTGGGCAATTTGTCTTATGCAATGCATGTACTAGACCTAATCATACAAGATAATACTTTGAAAATAATACACGTAATTCCTTAATTAAACCTTTTTATATTTAGGGCAATTGGTCTAGTAAGTGCTCGCCATGAGCAAATCCTAATGCAAAATGTTTATGTCTGTCCCTATAGGACAATTTGTCCAATTAATACAAAGAATGGGAGTTTTAGGTATTTTACCAAAGTTTTGTCTTTTCCTTAAGCTTTTCTCCAACTTTTAGGGCAATTATTCAATTGTCAATTTGTCCAAACCACTGTTAATACACAAACAAAATATTGAAACAATTCACAACATGGATCAAACTTAGGAAACCTAAAACCAAATGCTTATTATTTATAAAATAATAATAAAACGACTTAAAATTATAATCTATAGATCTAAGACCAAATATATCAGCCTTATGGTCATGCAATGATCCCAAAACTACAGAAATAAACTCAAAATCCAAAAACAGGCTCTAAAAACACTGAAATTTGGATTTTAATGGTCAAATGACCTATAACCGCAGACTTCAGCCCTATAAATGCGGAGAAAAGGACCCTACTACCGTGCGATTTCAGCTGTGAAGCCTAAATCCCTAATTTCCTCCGACAGCAAGCTTAGTGCCTGTCGTGCCTTCCAATTCAGGTTCCAATTTCGACAGAATTTTGTATTTTTGATTCTGAATACTTGTTGCGCACTTTCAAGCAGGTTTCTATCGATCTTTGCAACTCAATGGCATCAAAATTTCTGATTTCGCAAAAAAATCAAAATTTTATGCACCATCGAGAACTGCAACGTCTGAACTTGCTTCCAATCCAAATTTTGACACAATTTGTGGAATTTATGGAATTTGTGTCGGATTCTTGCTCATTCAATTCCTCTGGTCCACATAATTTCACCAACCATCAATTGATCTAAATTTTTTTTATGAAATTCGGTGCCGTGGAGTCGCTGCCGAATCCCTAATTTCTGCTCCCAAGCTTCCTGCAGCTTCTGTCGCGACTCTGCAATGCCAAATCTTCACCAAATTTGCATGGATTGTCTCCGATTTCTCATTCTTGACTTCAAAACAAGTTCCAATCACAAACCCACAACCCAAGCACTGCTCCTACTAGATTTACCAAAATTTGTAGATTTTTTTCAAACTCCAATCCCCCTTCTCACCCCATTTACCTGGTGGCCAAATTTTGACTCGTGAAACTCCTCCAATGCTCAGAGCTACTGGAGCAACACTGGGACACCAATGATCAACACTAATCACATCATTTTGTTAGGAATTGGTTGATGCTCCGTCAACTACTCACACTTTTTGCAGCGTTCTTAGAGCTCATACTCTTGCAGTTTCAATTTTGCACTGTCATTCATTCACAGACCCATCTCTCTGTCTCGATTTGCAAGACCAAATTTCGGCTGCTTATTTTGATATTCACAGTTTATCACAAACTCTAACTTTGCAATATTCACTCACAAAATTCTAATCTCCTTTAATTGAAATTAATTTCTTCAATCTCACAATTGTAAACTCTCAACAGCCTATTCTCACACGCAAGAGTACAATTCCATGGGAGACAATCTTATTAAAAAATCTCACAAAAGTAATAGTCAACAAGGCAACCCTAAACTCAGCAAACATATGAAGGAATTATACAGGACAATAAACTCAAATATATATATTATAGAACTTATTCACTTACATGTATGGGTCATATAATGAATGCCAATTTTTTTATTGTTTTTAATATCTATTTATAGTCTTCTTGGCACCTCCTCCCAAAGGATGTGTCTTTCTAATTTTTACTTTTAATTAATTAATTAATTAAATCCTATTCATACTATAACATATAAATTAACTTTACTTTTAAAGTTTTTTCTACTTTTATCTAATAAGGGGCCCCTAATGGCTTCTAATAATCTAAATTTGCTATTTTAAATTTAAAATCTTATCTACAAGAGGTTAAAAAATAAGAAAGCTTTGATGGTTGCATTGTTGTTATGATACTTTTTCTCTTACTTTAAAAATTTGTTTGTTAATACTTTACTTTACTTTATTTTCAAATTTTTTCAATACTTTTGTTATTTTTGTATTCAAAATAAATTCAATGAAGACAAGATATAATAAAAAAAAATTGATAGCACACATGGTATTAAACATTGATGCCACTAGTGATTTGTCATATTTAAAGGATTGAAAATGGATATGAAAGAAAATTTAAAAAGGGCTTAGCCATCACTTTTGTTAAGAAACATAGTGTAAATGCTCACTATAATATGGTAAGTAACACGTGTCATAAGGATTAGGTGGAATTCCTTTTGACCAATAGGAGAAGACAACTATTTATTGTCTCTCTCCTTTCTTCCTTTGTATATAATGAAGTTTAATATTCTTTGAAAGTATTTTGGTGCTCTTATATTTTTCAATTTTGTTTCATTTTATATTTTCAACATGTTATGAGCACACTCTCATGCTATCGTTCATATGCTCGTGTACTCTCACAATTTGGTTCAAAGTTTTCATTTCCAATTTTGAATTTTGTTTGTAGGAGGCTTTTTCCAATCCCCTGTCTACCTTCACCTGTTCTCTTCACCTCTCTTGCTCAGTGCTTTAGCCTTTTTTGTCTCCCTCTCTAGACTTTCTTGTTTCCCTCTCTGGCCATCCATCTCTCTTGCTCAACGTTTGATGCTCCCTACTCAACTACCTTTAGTACGCCCCTTTATAGCCTTCCTTTCCTACTGGTCAGCCTTTTCTTTTTCTCCCTATCTATGGCTCTCTTCATTGTAATATTTATATGAAACTTCCTCCTAGTTTTGAAACCACCTACCCAAGTTCATTTATTTTAGGCAAATATTGTAGTGTTAAATTACAACATGCACTGTATAGTCTTAAACAATCTTGATGTATATGGTATCAATGACTATGACAATTTCTTATTGAGCATCATTCTATAAATGATGCATTATTTTCATGTCTCTTTATCAAAAGAAACAAAGATGGATTTTTTATTATCACTATTTACATTGATGATTTGAATCTTGCGGGCACTAAATCTGCATGTACTACAACCATTCAGCTTCTTATTTGTGAATTTGAGATGAAATTACTTGGCAAAACTACATTTTGCATTGGTTTACAAGTTCTTGATATGAAAAATGGCAGCATTTTTCTTTTACAAACCACTTATATCAACCAAATCCTCAAAAGATTCAATATGATTGACGCCTATCTAGTGTCTACACCTATAGTTGGTTATAGTGCAAAAAAAGATGATCTTTATCGCCCTTGCAAGGAGGAGGAGGAACCATTGAGTGAACAATATCTATACTTTGTGGCAATTGGAACACTCTTGTATTTGACTACGTCTACAAAGCTTGATATTGCATTTGTAGTTAGTGTCTTTGCAGAGCATAATTCTTGGTCCACACTTCAACATTGAAATGGCATCAAACATTTTTTTTGTTATTTGAAAGGAACTGAAGATTTGGGACTACATTACACTCGATCAATGGATCCAAAATTGGTTGAATATGCTAATGTTGGATATAGATTTGACCCTGTAACATCCAAATCTCAAATGGACTATGTTTTCTTACGACATGGAGTTGTAATATCTTGGAAGTCAGTAAAACAAAGAATTATTGTAACATCATCCAATCATATAGAAATGATTGCTTTGCATGAAGCATCTCGAGAATGCATTTGGCTAAGGTCAATTGACAAATTTATTTGAACAAATTGTGGATTACTACATGATGATTTTTCAATTGTCTTATATGAAGACAATAGTGCTTGTGTTGCACAAATGTAGGTGGATTTGTTAAGGGTGACTGGACAAAACATATTGATCCAAAATATTTCAGTTTTTTTTATAACTTGATTACAAATAAAGCACTTGAAATCAAAAAAGTTACATCAACTAATAATCTTGCTGAACTTTTCAGTAAGGCTCTTTCATTATGTATCCTTCCATGGATTTTTTCCATTGGATTTTACTATGAAAATGGATTAATAAAGGTATTGTTCTCTTTTTCCTTCATGTGCGATTTTGTCCTTGATTATAATCACGGTTTTCCCACATAAGGTTTTTATGAGGCAACAACCATAAACTTATGAAATTATAGAAATTACGTAGAAAAAGGTGGGGTTCACACTACAGTTTGAGGATCAATGTTGGAGCTAGTTAACCATCTTGGGGTGCTCATGCATCATGTCACATTATAGCTCAAGGATGGGGTAGCAGGTTGGTTGCTTATTCCTACCTCACTAGCCATACCAAGCTATGGGTTCTTTGAATCAGTTGACGAGGTTAATGAGTATTGAACCTTAGACCAATTGGTTGACTGCCAATGTACAAAACCAGCGGACCAAGTCTACGACTTGGCAACAGTGATTGACTTTTAATTGATTTTATAGACTCCATCGACTAGTTCATATCAAATTTTTATTTTATATTATTTTATTCTTATTATGTTGAGTGAGGAGGAGTGTTAAGAAACTTAGTGTGAACACTCATCATAATATGGTGTATGACACATGTCATAAGGATTAGGTGGAATTCCTTTTGATCAATAGGAGAAGATAACTATTCATTGTCTCTCTCCTTTCTTCCTTTATATATACTTCAAACTCTCTAATGAAGTTTAGTATTCTTTAAGTGTATTTTGGTGTTTTTATGTTTTACGATTTTGTTTTGTTTTATATTTTCAACAACTTTTATGGCAATTACAAATGGCATACTAATGGTAGTCGCAACTGCATATGACATTAGTTTTTTGTGCAAATTCAAGTGACTTTTAACAATATTTAACAATGGTAGGAGGGTGCCTTTGGGGTCCATACAAAAAATAAATTATTCACTATCATTGATGGCAAATTAACTCACGAAGAACATTTGCTCTAATGCCAATTCTCCTTCCTTGTAGAAACATGTTTGATATGTTGTATAATGCTAATGTATCTTCTTCAACATACTTTTTTTGTTGAATTTTTAACTTCTAACAACTATAGAATATTATGCCTCCTAATATTAAGAAGAGCCTTTTGTTTTGCCAAATAATATTATAGGAACAAACTAAAGTTGCAAAAAATACAAATATTCCCCTTCCAAAATAAATTTGTAATACAAAATACATTTGTTATAATTCTTCTTAATTACATTGTATTCTCAATCAATAAACTCACCATTCTAAAATATTGACATCTATTTTTAGAAATATTTTTTGCTAGTCCTAATCATTGGATATTGTACTATGAAAGCAATTGGAAATCACAAAAGAATGTTCTTTGAACATGTTTGCTTTAAACCAATGGATTAATCTTGTTTATAAGAGCCAAAATTGTGGTCAAATCTATGAATTGCTTACAAAGTTTTAAAGTGGTAGTGTACATGCTATTATATAGAGAGAAGACAACTTCAAACTTCTTCAAAGATAACAATTATATACATTTAGTTGAATCATGATTACTAATAAGTCCAACTTAAGAGCATGGCTCAACAAGTTGCTACTACTACTAATAGTAGTACAAGGTAGTTTGTTCATAAACTGACCATTTAAGAGTTGATTGCCTTTGGGGGGGAGCTAAAGTCCTTGAAACAATTTTTAGCAAATTTCCAAAGGAAAAAAAATGGAAATGGCATCTAAATCAAGTTGTTTCATATTTTTTGGACCTTTTGTAGAATTGGTTACAAATTTTTGAAGTTGAAATGCATTGATCACTAAAAGTGACCACCTCCTGAAATGTACACTATTGGTACATTGAAAAAACAAAATGTACCTCTGTGTTATGATCACTTTTACAACATGGGTGCATTTAGAGAAAACTACTATAGACGAAGGGGTGCAAGTGTGCAAAGCATATGGTAGTGTGCTCTAAAATTGACCCCTTTTTTCAAACCATCCTCTAGGTGGCTCAAAAATGGATACATGAAGGATTATTGATTATGTTAGAGAAGAGAAAAAGTTGGTTCATTGTTTTCTAATGGATGGCTCATACTTTTTTAAAGGTTAGTTTAAGAGCCACGGGTGGTCCATTTCTAATTAAGTGGATAGCTGTTCATTAATTTTTTTCAAAATGAAAATTGGCAAGCCAACTAGCTTCTTACATATGCTGAAAAATTTGAAATAATAATAATTAACTCAAACTTCCATTCAAGTTTCAATGAAGGTCGCATTTAAGAACCTTCTCTATTACGTTTTGCATGCTTCAATGCTTGTTTTTGGTAAAGCCATATCTTTTTTCAGACCATTTAAGAGTGGGTTTTGCAAGGGCTACAAGTCACAAATAGGGACCTATAGCAGAATTCTTTGAAAACTCATAACTAATTCATAATAGCTCCAAAAAATATGAAACCACTTGGGTTAGATTCCACAT
This sequence comes from Pseudoscleropodium purum, assembly GCA_963969395.1. NCBI lineage: Eukaryota > Viridiplantae > Streptophyta > Bryopsida > Hypnales > Brachytheciaceae > Pseudoscleropodium > Pseudoscleropodium purum. The sequence goes on from OZ017802.1 coordinate 2,217,841, forward strand.
CAATTTCTCTTCAAGTGAAAAATAATGAAAAATATTTTCAAGCATCTGAAAACCATCAAAAAGGCCCAACAGCCCTTAAAGGGTCGCTTTTATAGCCATCTACCTTATATTGCACAATGCGTTTGAGTTATGTAAACCTGGTAGTTCCCATGGCCAATCACAACTCCTACAGACTCTATAGGTGTGCAAAGCATACACTGCCCAATGCATTTGAATTATGTAGGCCTGCCAGTTCCCATGACCAATCACAACTCCTACAAACTCTAGCGCACCTCCAGAAGTCAGCCTCTTGGAGGCAGTCCCAGGTCCCTAACGGCTTCCTCTACCTTAGTTTCAGTGTCAGGAAAAGGCTGGCGAACTGCCTGGGCAGTAACGGAATACAATACATTGAACTCCAAGAATCGTCACACTGCTGAAGCTGTCATACAAAATGTGAAAGGGTTCGTCCACCACAGGAGACAAACAGCGTGACTAAAAAGCGTGGCTGGTTTGAATTCCATTTGAAATTGCAGGTGAACATTTTGCCTCAACCACTCGAAGCTCCAGATGCTAGATAGAAAACCTTCCCTGGTTACTCATTGCCGTCACGCTGAAGTCTTTTAATCAGGTCGACTACACTACATTAGAGAAGGCGATCTTTTTCATAGATTTGCGGTGATCTAAGAACACAATCTGAGAGAGGAGAGGAGAGCATAAAATTTGAGATTTGAAGTTTGAAATTTTCAGATAAGGATACCGCTCCCTCTAATGATACACCAGCCCACACTCAGGGCTGTACTAAATGAACTCATGCTTAGCCTAAAGTAATGAAAGAGACAAGGAAATGGAAAGAAATTTGCGTGCAGAATGGCAAAACTTGGGTGGTGCAGAGAATCTTGATTAGTTGTCACTGAAAGTACACTGACGAATGGCGTCCTTCATGCTGTCCCGGTCAAGTACCGTTTGCACCAACACCTGCAAAAGAATCACCCAGTAAGTGAAGTGTCATTCGACCATTTAATGAGCTTTGAATCTCGTTGTGACCACTTGGTGAATGGCGACTTGTTGATTGAGTGTCTATTCACCCAAAAGCTTCATGATAGTGGTCCCAAAGAGCACTCTCTAAGTTAACAGAAAGAAAGTTCATTTACTCTATGGCACGATATTTCGGTCACATTAAATCGTGGATGCCACAAAATAGAATAAATAGTGTAGCTGGTGCCCACACTCAAAAGACGACTAACAAGGAATTAGAGTTTCCAACAAGGACTTTCCAAGAGTTTTCAGTTGTCTGACTGACACTACTTAATTGACATTGGCAGGATTAGCACTTTGAACCATTGGAATGGGCAAAAATTAATTTACTAACCCAAAATTGGGAGGATAACTCATGGTAATGAATGCAACTCTAGCGCCAGTTAGTTAGCAAGAAATACAATCATTTTGTTAACTGACACTACTTATGCAGTGTAGGCACAGCACTAATTCCAGTTAGCTAAACCTGCCACTTGGTTGTTGTGGATGAGATCTATTTACCTAGCATGTGATTAGAGAGTCAGCAATCTTCCTAACCAAACCTTCATTAAATTCCAGAAATAATTTCTTTGGAAAAAATCAAGAGTGGATACAAACCTCTTGAACTAGATTCCCAGATCTTGCAAGCAGTTTGAAGCCGTCGTCAAGATGATCTGATAAATACACTTGAAATGTGGGGGCTAATGCATTTCCTTGAAGTCGGCGTCCTATTTGCACACTATCGATGCCCTTGTAAGCTTCCAATCTACTGGTCAACCCAATCAACTCTGGCATCACAGTTGTCTGCAGCCAGCGCAAAATCAATCAATCGTCAAGATACAATAATACAAGACAAGGTCATGAGACACAAATCGACCAGTGGTAGTACAGAGTGGTAATATAGAGGCTCCTCCGTCCATTTATAAAAAACAAATGTCAATGGGATAAAATATACACTAGGCCCTAAACAGGACAGCCAGGACAGCCAGGACAGTCGTATCACCAACCCTGCTTGCTTTGCTCCATAGGGTTTTTGATTTATGACGGTTCCTAAAGTACAAATCAGCCAATTGACCCAAAACTGCAAATGCTTGAAAATAATATAACTGGAACTAAAATCAGTGGACGAATAGGACTCATAAAACAAAGAGCATTGACGATGAAACCGAAATTTATGTACCTCATCGTCTTGGTCATCTATTGCAGTCCCTCGTAAATCGAGAGACTCAAGTGTCTCCCGCAATGGATCCATCTGTCAACCACATGCATGTAATATTTTTTTTATCAAACTCATTCAATAGAAATGAACTTCAAGAAGGCAATACGGTACGTTATGGTCAAATTCGGACACCAGAGTGACGAATTAATTGTTATTGAAGGTGGCACATAGGATTTAATAGCATCGAATTTTGGTAAACACTCTCAACCATTGGCAACATGCCATGTGGCACAGAAAATTTTAGGTACTACTGGGTTGAACTAATTATGTACAAAACTGACCTCAAAGTAGGGTAGTAAAGAAGGGACACGGAAAATGTCAGAGCTGAAGAGATGCCTTACCTGCATTTGCTTCAGAGAAAGGCTAATACGCTGAAGGTATCGGTCAAGCCTGCAAACCTTCACCTCTACCTCCTGTCCAACCTTTAGTATTGTCGAAGGATCTGTGACTCGATTCCATGATAGCTCTGAAATATGAATCAGGGCAGGGACTCCTTGTAGCTGTTTACATTACAGAATCATCAAGACCAACATGGGTATGCTGTTTAAATATTGCCAGAAATGACGAAGTTTCATGGTAACCACATGTCTCAATTATGATAACACAATGACGTTCCTGGACTTCATGGCAACCTGAAGTGTATGTACCTCTACAAATGCACCGAAGTTGGTGACTTTCTTGACAGTGCACTTGACAGCATCTCCAACGTTCAAACTTGTCTGCCAGACCATATATGAATATCAGTACTAATAACATTGGAGTCTTTCAAGAATTTTCAGACTAAAGAAGCAGGGAGAACGATTATAAGGACTAAAGGAAACTATAATGCAATTCCTGGGAAGATCTCTAATCACCTACGTGTTCTTACTTGCAAAGTCCTTTTGTCATTATCTATTAAAAAACTGTTCACCTATTGGATAATTTCAAAGAAATGAATGGGAAGGTCTATATTTGACCAACTTGCCATCTCCCCCATTGCACATCTCCTTGTGATTAAAGTCCAAAAATCACTGAAAAGCATAACTCTACCAAATAAACCTTGTTCAATCTCTTTTCACGGTTACCATCAAGAAATACTCAGTTTCTAGTTCAATGAAAATCTGAGATAAAATAGAAATCTCACAACCATGAAACCCCAGCAGCCAAAGAGCATGACTAATGAGCAAAGAATACCGATACTAGATTTATCGCCATTAGTTGCTAGGTTTCTCTGCAATCTAAGGAAATATTTCGAGTCAAGTGTGCAATCTATTAGTCCTTGCACGGAGAAGGATTTATTCACCACGTTATCAGTGGCTTGCAAAGCCAAACACGGTCCATTCATCAGCAATGCAAAGACAGAAACTATTCAGGCAAGATGTGATCAGGATTGTACGTAAATCATGTTCCCATGGTCAGAAACGAAGGAACTCCTTCATAATATAATCATATAAATTAGCAAAAATTTTGAGAAGTAATAAATGAATTGAGAACTGACCATAAGCTTCGCCCTTTTTTGAGCAAGTTCCTGACCTTCACCTTCTGCCTCTTTTTCTGAAAACCGTAGCTGCTTCCGTTCGCGCTCTACTGCGACAACCACCACCTTTGCAGTCTGCATGCAAAGTAGATTGAGTTTCGGAAAGACAACATCCAGGTAAGTAGTTGACCAGTTGTGATTTTTCATATGACCATAGGTAATTCTAACACGTTAACAATTTACAGTAGTATCATTCAATCTTCATAAGAGTTAGATCTGCATGCGAAAAAAGGAGAGTGACATGGTTTTCAGTAAAATTAGACTGATTTCAAGAAGTTCTCATAAAGAATCTGACCACGGAGAGACAAGTTAAGAACCCTTGCCATAAATCTTAGGAAGCCTCACTATATTCACCTAGTTGCAAGATCTTTAAGTAAACATGTAAAACATTTAATCCAAATGAAATCAATGGAGGAGTCTCCCCATGATTGACCTCCTGAACTATCTCCTCCATTGCACCTCTCTCTCTGTGATTGATGTCCAAAGCTTGCCGAAAAGTAGTGTTTTACTGAAAACATCAATAAAGGTGGTTTTGTGTCAATGAGAACAACCTTTCCAATAAGAGCCGATAGAAGCTCAGTGCGAAACTTTCCGTAGATATCCAACAATCTATTATATTCTTCATCAGCACCCCCAGTCCTTTCTGTCCCCTTGGTGCCTTCAGAATCTGGATCATCATTCTCGGATGCAACCGATGATTTCAACTTTCTATTAATTTTAAAACCGTTCTCTTGTGCCCATGCCGAAAAGGAAGGTGGCCTTCTCCTGCTGGATAGCTCATACGCAGCTAAAAAGCCTACAAGTGATCCAAAGTTTGCCTGTGCAAGACAGTCATGGAAAGAGAGACCAGGTGAGTACTCAAATCAAGCGTGGAACACTATCTGAACAAATTTTCTGCGTAAAATGGAGATGCTGTAAGCTCTATGCAGGTATCAAAGGGATATTCCACAAAGCTGGCCTTCCATGTCCACACTCTATAGTGGAAACAGTATGTTGAATCGATCAATTGATTACTAATCTAAATACAGAAAATACTGTGGGCGTCCAGTGGGATATTAATGTGATCCAATAAGATATGTCAAGGAGGTTGTAAGCTACTTTGCAGTTTCAAGGTGGTAAAATGTCCCATAATAAATTCGAAAATATATATTACTGTGGCCTGTCGTAATTATTGTGGTCGACATCAAATGGCATATTTAGTACAGTGAGGCTCAGGCAATTCCGACAAAGGGGCATGTTGTACCAGCATGCCATTTGAAATGGCCCGGGTAAACACAACTTCCTCCACTGTCTTAGACTCCCGCAATGCTTCTGCGCGAGCCCAATCTTGGTCCTCTTCTTCCTGCAAAGTACAACAATGTTAGTCCATCGGGTGAATGTCGAGACTGTTCTTTCATGTCATTTCACGTCTAGCAGTTTCAGTTCACTATACGCCCTGCCAATGTGCTCAAAAATCACTCACTAAATGAATCCCAGTAGACATGGCCACTAGTACAAAATCCACCCCCAGAGGTTAACAGAGGCACATTGAAATTTTTAACGTAGCTAGTTTTCTAGAATAACTTGTGGGTGGGGTGGGGTGGGGTAGGGTGGGGTCGGGGGCTACTATGTAGATGTGATACTCAGCCGACCATTTAACCCTGAAACGCTGAGGAGGACTCCAAGTGTCCGATTTTCAGAGAAAAAGAAGAACGAAGAATGCACCTATTCATCCAGGATTCTGATAATTATTACCTGACTACCTTGGTGATAGGCCTCGTCCTTCCAGTCTTTAATTGATTACGTCCTTTCAAGTATTCTTTAGTATTTGACTACAGTCTTTCAAATTCAATCTCAATTTCAATCAACAGTCATTTAAGTATTTATCAGAGGTAGTAAGTATGTGCTCTCATTGGTAATTAGCTAGAGAAGGTTAAAATAAGCTCACACCTTGGATGGTATCCTCTTATCAGACAGGAGTACGCCACCTTGTTGTAATACATTCGCTGTTGCAGCACTCCGAGGAGGCTTTGGACTCGGCACTACGGTACGAGAGGAAGCACGTTGTTGCCTGCTGACTTCTGCAGGGTCTGGCAAAATTTCAGGAGTTGGGGGTGGAACAGGCCGCTGTCGCAATCTACAAGAATGACATCCCACTGGCAGGTTATAGAACATTCAGGAAAGAAGGTTTCATGAAACAGTAAAATTATTTATATGTTACAATTGCCTTTTCCTCGACAAGGCATAAAGATTACTCACATAAAGACTTTTAATTCTGGGAAGAGAAAAAATGTGATAGAAAACCTCTAATCAAGTGAACACAACTATTGCACATAAAGACGACCAGATCACTTTTTGCGGCAGTTAAACTTGCCAAATATATCCTGCATGTACAGCGCTCCATGAGTCTATATAAAACACGCGGCATCAAATCGCCTTAACCCCAAAGGACCAAGAAGCCCAATTTTGGTATGATGTATTTATTGGCAGTTTTGAGTAGGTCGTACAGGGACTCTCTTTTGTCCAATTTTTATTTGTTTTTTTGACAATAACATGCAATGTTTTTCTCTGATTCTTGTGATATAAAATTTTGCAACACCTGAATTAAAATTTTCAAAATATGATCAATTGACATGGTCATTCAGGGCTGATATACTATTGGCAACTACAAACGTAGCAGATAGAAATTTGAAAATTGATGAATTACTAGCAAGATGTTTCACATTAAAACATATCAATATCCTCATACTAGAAAGTGATTAGGTAAATTCAACTTACTCAGCTTTCCGTCGCTCGAGCAACTGGTCAAACTCTTTCTCAGAGGGTGTTTGCGTTCCAAGGCTTGGTAGTGCAGCTTCACTCCGCTTGACGGCAGCTTTCACTTCGTCTGACCACCCTGCTAGCCTATCGTCTGCCGATCCTCCCGTGTCAGCAACTTTGGCTTTTATAGCCCCAGGAATAGCCTGGGGGAACCGCCTTGGTGGCCTGACAGGCGTAATACGACTTGCTTTCTTCATAAGCCGCAATATCGATTGCTCTGGATCAGATTGTTTCTCGTCTCCTTTTGCCAAATCCGTCGTTGGATTTTCATTGAAGTCAATGTCTGACTCGGCATCTGCAGATGTTTAAAAAACAAGAAGAGAAAATATACAGGGTGACAATCTGATTTGAGAAGGAAGGGCAGCATCTACAGAATCCAATGGCATCTTCAACTTTACAAGGGCCAGTTTATACTTCTCCAAACAAGCATCGAGTTCAAGCACAAAGTTAAGGCCAAGACAAAGCGATTTGGAACCCACAGGACAAGACGGCAAGACGTTACAAAATAAATAGGCTAAGTTAGGTCACGAGGTCTTCTCTGCGAGATCATTTAGTGAACTGATGATATTTGGAGAAGTTCACAAAATGATCAAACAGACAAGACCACGTACAAAAATTGTTATCATGTAAGTAGTTTATCACCCATTGTCCAGATTCTTTCTCCATGCCCATCCGAACAAAGAGTAAAGCCCTTCAGGATAACTCTCCAATCGCATAGTATAGATTTCTTTATCCTCAAAGCTTGTCCAGACAATTGTCAAAAAACAACCTTAGTACAGACTTCACGTATAAGCACAATAAGCCCACCTGAATCAATTAGCTCTGCGTTCTCCTCTAACCTAGCCGCCTCCACTTCTGCTGCTGCTGCAGAGCTAAGTGAATCCTTCGGTAGGTCACTAGTTAACATGGAGAGGTCTTCGGTTGCAACTTCTCGAATTTCATCTTCTTGAAGTGGGGATTTGGCAGTCAGCACAGGCTTGCGGCCAGCTTTAAGTGTCTTCTTTGGTTTGCTAAGATTGTCCACGGTCGTTGGCATCGAGATCTCGATAGGAACATCCTGCTACATTATAAAAATGAGTGTCATTGACTACTTGCTCTTGTCCAACAAAACCTACCCCACAACGAACTATGCAAATTAAAAGTTGGATTGTTCATGTGCCTTTTTCAGGCGACAACAAGAAACCAGTAAACAATAACTTCTCAATAACAGGATTCTCAGTAAAACTAGACTTTTTCAGGAACCTTCAGACAAGATCAAATAGAGAAGTCTTCTTCATGATTCAAGGTGAAGTTTCCTTGTGGTCACAGCGATCATATGAAGGCTACCTACGTCTCAGAAGAAAGCATCCCCATGAGTCATGAAGAAGAGTCCTCTTTATGATAGTGTCTAAAAGTTTCTGAAAAAGTTTAATTTTGTTTAAACCCTGTTGAAAGCAGTTGCATCACACATGTCTTCAAGAGAAATGGGCTGAGATTGTGCTGACTACAGCATAAACCAAAAGAAATATCAAATTAATCCTGGTTTCCCATACAACTACTAAGGACTTTAAGCGAGAGGTTGATATGAAAGTTGTCACCTGATCTTCTCCAGTTGAACCCGCAAGCTCCAGCAGTTTGGCGAACCGCTCCTCAGAAATATCTGAAGAGGGACTGGCTAGAACCGGACCTGGGCTGGCAGACAACCTTTTACTACTACGCTTCGGTTCAGATGGTTTGCCAGGAGATTTTGAATCTTCACCTGTCCTGGATTCCACATCATTACCTAAATCACCTGAAGATCCAGTCGTGTCTCCAGGCATCGGTCTTCTAAGCAAACTGTCGTCTAAAGATTCTACTGATTTCTTCGATTTTCCTATCAACATTGGGGGAACACTGTCATTTTTGGGCCACGAAGGTTTAATAGAATCTGGAGAAGGAATTGCTGGTTTTTGGACACGATCCATATAGTCACTTTCTACTTCTTTCTTTGATTTACCTAACAACATAGGAGGAACACTATCAATTTTAGGCCAAGAAGGTTTGTAGGAATCTGGAGACGAAATTGCTGGTTTCTGGACAAGATCCATATAGTCATCTTCTTCTGATCGTGGCTTGTTTGTTTGAGCAGCAAACCCGCCAGGTCCGAAGGTGACTAGAGGTACCGCTTTCTTTGCTTGGTTTGTCTTAGCAGAGCTCGCAGAGGGCGGCTGTCGTGGGGCCTGAACCAATGCCAAACGAAATTATGAAATCTAAATACGCTCTTGACAACTGGGCTAATTGAAACTCTATGAAGATGGGGGCAAAACAATTATGTTAACCTGTAAGTTCCCCAAAGTTCAAAATTGACCACTTCAATATCTAGAAGGATTGAAATAAATATCTTGATTTAGGAAGCTTCAAGGAAAGTAACACAAAGTGTCACTGAAAAGAAGAAACCCAATCTTGCACTTTTGAACAGTAGAAATAAGTTACGGAAGTCATAATCATATATATATATTTGTTTCCAAAGTGGGCTTTCTACTTGTAGCTTGGGCACTTACGGTTTAATTAATCGGTCAAAACTAATCGCTTCCATATCCACAGGAGTCATTTAGGGAGCGTCGACGAAGTTATCAAAGTGAATTGGTAAAAGGATAAATCATGTCCTACATTTTTGAGCTGTCGAAATATGTTTTGGAACTTAGTATAATCGATTATTAGCTTCCAGAGTAGACTTTGTGTTTATTAGTTTAAGCACTTATAGAATAAAATAAACACTAACTTGATCCACAAATAGCGATCCGAATCGGCATTGCGGGAGCAATGCACTCCATAAACGATCAGAATTGGCTTACAATGCCAGTACCATAAAATAAACTTTCATGTACAACGAGGGAATCAAGATACATGAGGAAAATGAAGAACCTGAGGTAATGGCTGTCCAGGTCGTGAGGGCGGCTTCACAAGGCCTGGGAGATCCTCTTCTGAAGCAACCTTCTGGGGCTTGTAAACTCCCTCCAGTGGCTGTGCATTCCGCCTGCCTTCCTTACTCAATAACCGGGCAAATTCGGCTTCCGAGAGCTCGCTTGACGAAGAACTCTTGAACTCCTTAATAGGTTTCTTCTCAATGTCTATATAGGATGCGTTCGGATTTGCCTTGCGACCAATGACCTGCAGTCAAAAAAAGCTACTTAAAAGGGTCGGTAATCGCATTCCAGCATCTCAAATTCTGATTTATTGTCCCTACTTCAATCGATAGTTTGAAATATGTAAAAATTTATGGCACCCAAGGAAACGAGGCGTGTTAAAAGCAAAAAAAGCATGTTGGAGCCCAGCATTCCACAGAATGAATTTCTTATGTCTAGTCAAATTGTGACACGTAAAATACACGTGGCTTTAGGAATAGTGACATTCAAGATTGTCAAATGAATTTTAGAATTTATTCAATTCATGAAAAAATTTCGAAGGATTGTACTCAAGATTATAATGAAGGAAATATAAATAAAAACTAAGGCGAGTCGAAGAGCAAGACTTGCATTCTCCAAGAAGAGGCGACTCTAAAAGTCTCTAAAAGAGGACTAGGTTTTGAAACGAGAATTTGGGGTTCAGAATCACGCAGGGCTCAAAAAGGAAAGGCGGAAGAGAATCACGCAGTGGAAGTCGCAAACTCTGAGACCACTATTACACGTTTTCTGTTTAGAGTAGAGGCACCTGCGATTAGAATCTTCTTCATGTCATCATGTACAAAAAGAGGTGCAGAAATTGTAAAGCTGTCACTTTCAGAAACGAATTTTAAGAACATTCTTCACAAAGATGTCAAGAAACCATTCATAATGGTCAATTGGTGAAAGGAAGAGCACCTTGGCCAATGTGGCCTGACGAGGCTCGCCAAGCAGTCTCCCAAATTCAAGCTCCATCAAATCATTGGCTTCAAACTTCAGTTCAGGTTTATCATTCTCGCCATCCTTCCCTGCTGCCTTCTTGCGCCCACCCATGGCCATCACTCTCACAGAGCCCGTCCTCTGAAATCCCCTGTGACACCGTCTCCGCCATGCCAGCAACACCAAAGCTCTTCCACCGAATTTACCACCGGCACCAACCTATACCGTCCATTCTATCAGTCTCATCTATGATTTATGTACCACCAGCATGCCATACAGTAAATGAGCATTTTTCTTTTGCAAAATATTGTACATTGGGACCACCATTGATTGAGAGGAAAGAGACTCGATTGAGAGAACAGAATGGCAATTAACAAATGGCTTGGAAGCTTAGGGTTTTGCTTTCTTTTGCTCATCGATATTCCTATCTTAAGAATCCAAATATACACTACCGAGAACCCATGGTGTCCAATTTAGCATTGAACCTATGAAACTGAGTATCACGCACTATATAGAATAAACAGTGCAGTTATCCAGTGCAAAATCAACACACGACCACAGCAACATCGTACATTGTAGGGTTTTGGAAATTGCTAGCCAATGCCACCGTTGCAAATCCTCAACAATCTTATCATAAAACCACAATGCCAATACAGCACTAATCCATTCACTTATAATCATTAGAGAGAATCACGAAGTCGACCTTCCTATCTCCAGGTGCTTATAAAATTGCATCTCCCACACACCATCCATTTCAATTCATTAAGGGTTTAATTCAGTTTTCGTCGAAACAATGTTGAATTCCAAACAACGTCGCTACTTGAAGAGCAAGTCTCCGAGACTGCATTTCCCATTCCTCATTCTCTTCCAATTCGAATGATAGTGTTTTCACAAACCCTAATTCATTTCTCATTTCATGCTCCCTATCTCGGTGCTTACAAATGCCGTCTCCCCATTCTCGCTTCGGAATTCGCGAATTTCGTTCAGTTCGAATTATAAACACTCTTGAATTTCAAAGAGCATCCTTTCGCTAATTTCGATACGTGGAGAGCAAGTCTCCGAGACTGCATTCCCCATTCTCGTCCGATTCAAATGCCACTGTTTTCACAATCCCTAATTCATTTCTACCAGATGCTCCCCACCTCCAGGTACTTTAAAAATCTCATCTCCCTATTCTCATCTCAGAATTAACGAATTCCGTTCCGTTTGAATTAATCCACACTCTTGAATTTCAAACAGCCTTCCGCTACTTCCACTACTTGAAAAGCAAGTCTCCAAGACTACATTCCCCATTCTCTTCCAATTCGAATGCTAGTGGCTTTCCAAACCCTAATCCATTTCTACCCAATGCTCCCCACCTCCAAATCCCCATAAAATCTCATCTCCCCATTCTCACTTCGGAATCAACGAATATAGTTTCAGTTCGAATTCAAAACACTACCGAATTTCAAACATCCTTTCGCTACTCCCGCTACACGAAGAGCAAGTCACAAAATCACGCTAATACAATGCAAAGCTCCACAACGCAAATGCGCAGAAAATGCCCAGAAAACGCGCCGAAAAGCAAAAAACAAATTGGAAGCGCCACAACAAGAAGATTGACACCCTTTACCTGACGAAGCGTGAGTCCGCGAGACGACGGCCCCGACACAGGACACTGCAAGCTGGAAGTGGGCAGCGCCAAAGCTCCCCCAGCAGCGTCCATGGTGCCCTCGATTCTTCACTCAATCAATCCTGGCACCCCAATTCCAATGGTTCCAAACCTCCAATCGTGCCCTTCATCGAAGCTACTGAAAGGATTGAAATCCAGCCGAGAGAGTGCAATTCAGCCGAGAAAGTGCAATTGGAAGTGCGTCGAACTGGGTAACGCAATGAATTGGGGATTTGGGAAGGAATGTGGGCCTTATTCGGGGAGTTGAGGATGTGAGAGAGTGCGCTAGGCGTGTGTTGGAATTCGCAGGAAGTGTGCGGCCCAGGCGACAGAGGGTGATTTTGCTGTTGGGTCGTGAATTGGGCTCGCGGGGGCCGCGGGCGACGACGGATGTCCGCCCAACGCAAGAGAACACACGGAAGCCGCTTTTCTTTTTCCTCGGCTTCGGTTTCTTTTGTACACTAATAATAATTAATGAAATGAAATTTAGTGTTGGCAACTCAAAAGGAATGGGTTTGTGGGGTTTTGTGTTATAGGGGTCTTGCATAATATAAGGGTGGACTTTCATACACCTAGAATTGGACAAATCTTGCATGAAAGACCAAGAAAATCTGGATTTCTAATTGGAAGTATGAAAAAATTGCATGAAGAAAATTTGAATTGATCAATGTCAAAATATTTGAATTAGGCTTGAAGAAAGCAAGAGAGGCAAGTTTTTAACATCTGAAAACTATTTTGAAAATTGAACTTAAACCTTTTGGGTTGCTTTTAGCTTGACAACAAGGCCAAGTTACATATAAAATGTAGTTTCATCCTATTCATATAAAAGTAAAAGGATCATGAAACTTGACAAAAGTAATTTCAATTAATTTTGACATTACACAAAAGTTCATTCAAAGTGCATTGCCACCTTAATAGAGCTAAATAAAATTGTCGTGGTTTTAGAATTATATATGGCAAGTACATTCGAAGATTTTTAGGGTTTGGGAGGGCTACAAGTTCCCTAACGTTTTTTAACTTTGCAAACTCACTGAACATGATGTCTGATGTGGCAGAACGATTGCCACGTCATTTTAAAATTAATTTAAAAAATCAACTTTATTTTTCATTTAAAGAATTTTCATTTTTTTTTTAATTTGACAGGGTGGCATTCCTTAACTCTGGCAAAAACTGCAAAGAACAAAGGCCTAAAACGATCCTTCCGCCCCCTCCAAACTCTTCTAATTTATTTTTTTATTTTTTTATTTTTTTGAATGGACCAATCACTACATAAAATGAAAAAAAATAAAAATAAATAAATAAATAGATTTGGAATGTCCACTATCAACCAAAAAAAGAATGGGTACTTAGGCTTGAAGTGCTTCTTATCCAATTGGGCCACGTGTCAAACCTTAATCTTCTTCAAAAATCATAGTGTTCACTAGATGGATTATAAATGTTTTCAATAACTTTTAAGGAGAAAAGGATGGAGTATATACAAGTTGTTTGAAAGAACAATTCTTGTCCATTCTTCAACAATGTAACTAATATATCTCAATCCTTCATGATTGCCGTATAAAGTTAGGCCAATTATGGAAAAAAAAAAAAAAAATGTGCAAAAAAAAATATTGCACTTAGATTCTTTATTAGAAATTATTAGTTTTGCCTAAATGATCCAAATCAACACTTGAGGAGTGCTAGCATGTGAGCATAGAAATTATGAGCCTAGGAGTCTATATTATAAGCACTTTCTATTAATATAGGTGTCTAGTATGTTCATACTATAACATAAAGTATAATCACTCATTATCAATACTTATTGCAATTATTCAAAAACTCTTAGTATTGATTTTTGGAATTAAATATTAGAATGATTTGCGTTTTTTGTAAGTAGAAAAGAAAATAAGGCTTGTCAAAGTAAAAATAGGATATTATAGCTCAAAATAGTGAGATATCTACTTCCAAAGTTCATTTGAATAAAGCACCATTAAAACAATAGTAGATTCACCCATAAATTAAAGACACCCACATACACTACAAGAAAACAAGGGTATAAATGACTTGTCTACAATGCCTATAGTCATTGTGGACAAGTCATTTATACCCTTGTTTTCTGGTAGTGATATTAAAAAGATTATGATAAACATTCAAATCAATGGTAAATTCACATATTAAAACTTGTTTCATTACTTCTCCAAATGTTTTCTTCTCTTGAAGGTTTCTTGTGTCTTCATTGAAAGTTGATGGTTTTTCTTTAGGTGCTAATATTTGGATAATAATAATAATGGATGTTGGAGTAACTTGAACACCCTATCATATCTTCAGGTCAAGTTGACGAGAAGTACCATGCATAGATTTGTTCTATATTGAATGCACACACTTTGCATAATAATATCTACTTTGCCAATTAGATATTTGCATTGTTATTAGTTGAGATTTGTTGTAGTAGAAGGATGCAATGAAAGTCAATATATACAATTTTGTTGTATATATCAAGTAATGATCCAGCATCTCGGCTTCATTGGATCAACATCAAATAAAATATAGTTGCAAATACAAAACTAACCAAGAATTCAAACCACCTAGGCTATGGTTGGTGTACCTTATGCAAGGAAATTAGGATGGATTCTCATAGTAGAAGAGTGGGAGGTGAATAGGTTCAATGGTTACTTATATTAAATAAATTACAATGTACTTTAGTTTGGAGTAGTAGGAAACAAAATCCATTTCAAGAGTGTTGAAATAGGGGGCAAGGAGTTGAGATAAATAAGTTGATATCAGTAAGGTTGGGTGCTGTAAAAGCAACCTTTAAAATAGAGGTACATTTTTCTTTCTTCTATATACTAGAGGTGTACATTTCAGTAGGGGGTCGCTTTTAGAGCCCACTATGTTTCAACTTAAAAAATTTGTAACTAATTCTAAGAAGGTCCAAAAAATATGAAACGACATGTTACATGCCAATTCCATTTTTCTTCCTATAAAAATTTACTGAAAATTGTTTCAAGGAGTTTAGCTTCCTCCAGAATACAATCGGCTTTTAAAAGGTCACTTTAAGAACACACTACCTTAGTGCACTTCAATGCAAAGTTTTAAAGTTGAAAATTCTCTTGAAAGCATCAATTTTGCAAGTACAATAAGATAGAAATGTTGTTACAATCAGTGCACCATATAAGCTTAGATAATTTTTCATGAAGAGATTCTCTGATCTAAGAACCTCAAATACTCAACAATTGCAAGAACCAGTTCCCTGCCTGGGTGCTTTTAGCAAGGTGTGAATCACTATCATTTAAAAAATGTGTTCTCGACTAAGTGTTTGGCTTATAGGATCTAAAAACGTCAATGTTAACACATTGCATGTGATTGTGCAATGAACGTGCCGTGTAAGAACTTCGTCCTAAGTTTATGGTAGAACCACCCATTGTTGACTACTTTAGGGATTCTACATATGTTCAAAAGTAGTGTAAGGCAATGTAAATGTCCATGGCTTGATTAGTCCCAACTTTTAAAAGGAGGAAAAAACACAATCTACACTTTGGTTGGAAATTTGTTCCGGGAGTGGTTGCAAAAATTTATAACCATATAGGTTGGGTATGGGTCTTGTTTGGTAATAGGTGGGTTCTATCATAAATTAACAAATTATGATGAATGTGTAGAATGACTAATGTTCCCCCAAAAATATTTTTTGAAATTCCTACTTTTTAACTACATATGGCATGCCCATAAAAAAATGCACAAAGCCTAAAATTAGTTTCCAAGCCTATTGGGATTTTAAAAATTGTATTACTTTCCATTTTCTGAAATTGTTGTTTATGAAACTATCTCTAAACTTTTTTATTCCACCATCTGTTAACTCTTTTATTTTGGTGATTGAAGCGATAGGAATTTAGTCAAAAGTGTAATGTGCCTTTGGTAGAAGCGGGATGTTTAATCCGTTCTACAAAGTGGGCCCTCCCTGACGTGGACAACAAGGTCCAACTTTGGACTTGGTCAACGCCCTGTGGCCTGACACGACTGAATTGCAAGCTCCATGCCCCTAACTTTTAAGTTTCATCTGCCTCTAACTTTCTCGTTTGAATTCCAATTTCAACCTACTTTATATTTTTGGAAAGCTCTAGACTTCTACTATAAGATTCTAGACTCAAATTGAACATGACTCCATGTCTACATAGTCTAACTTGCTTTTAGGCCTCAGTCTTAATTAAAATTCACTAATTAAAAACAAACGGAGATTGAAGAACGTACCTCAAATTGTGCTTCATCATACCGGTTTCATAAGTCCTCCTAAAAATCCTTTGCTTGGGCCATTATCCTTCTCTTCAATTCTTTGTATTTTTTGCTCATTGCTTAACCACTAAAGTTTCTTTATTATATTTTTACCAAAAACGCTCCAAAACTGCCATTTCTAGTAAAAGTACCAAATTTGAGAAAGAAAAAACATTTTTGGACAAACGTAACCATAGGATCTTGTAGTACATTGGTTTGAAAAGATGTGGAAAAAATTTCAGAAATCTCCACCACATAGAATGCAAGGTATTAGCATTTGAATTGACAAAAATCATTTGTGGACCTTGCAAAAAATAAGGAAGTTGCATTATAGTAGGTCACATTTGTATGAAAAAATGTCCTAAATGGTGGTGCTTCTTAGGATTCATTCTTCAAGGCAAGTTGGCTACATACCTAAAAAATCTTAGACCACTTAAAACTGTACAACATATAGGAAAGAAATACGATAGTAAGTAGAAAGAAGTAGAGAATGATTTAAAATACTAATGTTTTAAGATTTTAGTTATGAAATTGAAAAACGCCAATCCTAATAGTTGTAATGTTGTACTAAACAATCTACATCCTATGATTTTATTTTTTTCAAAAAGTATTGAAAATTGAATTCAATAAAGAACTTCAAAGTTTATTTTAGAGTAGAGATTCCATTAGTGCCTGCAAATCCATTTTAAATATTTGTTTCCAAAAATATTGATTATTTCTTATTTGTCCAGATTGCCTAGCCAAGAAAAAAACTAATGTATCATTCAATAACCTTTAAACCATGTAGTCAAAAAATTTGGGCACACTCATTTACTTAGTCATTAGTAGCGATCTCAAAATGGGTTCAGGATAATTAGCCAAATGCTCATTATTAGAAGTTTTTTTTTTAATTTACACTAAGGGTTGAAAATTTCAAGTAGAAATTGAGCGAAATTGAGCCAGTTTTGAGATGTGTTTTTCTCCTTAGATGAGCAATTCCTAAGCCTCCTTCCTTAACTCCTTAATGCCCAAGGCCTTTTTTAGCTTTTAGGAATTTGCTCTAAATTGAACAAAAAGCCAACATTTTGATAAGTTATATCAATTTTTTTTTAATTGTAACCATACAAATTCAAACTAGATGTGTTAGAGATCTTATGGGGAAAAAAAAATATCACTTACGGATTGGAAGATTATAATGTTTGATCGTGAGGGTGCTAAAACTATGAAAGTGATTTGAAGTCTTACATTCCTCTTTTCACATGTCAAATCTAAAAATTTGGGCACCAAAAAAAAATGAGGTCAAAGAACATAACATGCATAACCCAATCAATTTATAGCTTCTCAAGATCTCTTCTACAATTTTTTTAAATGAATTTCTAATGTGAATTTTTCTCCAAGATCTAGTGTATTTGAGGCTCATTTCCAAGAGCTCTCAATACTATGAAAAGTCAAGCTTGCACAAAATCTTGGATAAAAAAATCATAATCAATCATTTTCAAAATCGAATTTTTGATGCTAAAACTAAACTTCAAAAAGAATTTTTTCAAAAATATAAACCACTAAAAACAACAACTTGGTTAGGTTTTATTTAAACTCAAAGTATTGTCAATACAAAAATTGGGTGCCTTGGGCATTTAGGGGTTCATACTACATTCTCACATTCAAACTTGGCATCATGAAAACTCAAGCATCACCATCAGTCTAAACTTGATTCTCACAGCAGCAAAAATTGCTTGCATTGAGATTGTATTGATACATTTGTCCTCGTGAAAAGGTAGGAGGCTCTAAAACAGACATGGCTCTAAAAGCAATCTTAACGCAGAGGTACATTTTACTTTCTGTAATGTACCAATAATGTACATTTCAAGAAGGGTCGCTTTTAGAAACCACTGCATTCCAACTTCAAAAATTTGTAACTAATTGCACAAAGGTCCAAAAAATATGAAACGACTTGGATTAGATGCCAATTCCATTTTTCTTCTTACTAAAATTTACTAAAAATTGTTTCAAGAAGTTTAGATTCCCCAAAGTGCAATCAGCTCTTAAAGGGTCACTTTAAGAGCCTCCTACCTTAATCAAGTTGACAAACCACTCCTCAAAAAACTTTGCATTTAACTTAGCAAAGAATCAACTCAAAATCACAGTTGTCTAATGAATCAGCAAAGTAATATCGGTTACTTTCTGTAATTGTAGACACATTTCAGTTCTCCTTCCAAGGTTGCGGCAATCTAAGATAACTTCAAAAGCACCAAACAGAACAAGTATCACCGCACGACTTGAGAGAGATTTTGATTCTTTCTTACACAAATGGCATTTCGTTGCAGTGCAAATTCCCAAGTACACTTAACACTCCCGAGTCAAGCCAAAACTTCACGCACAAGTACAAATCCCAAGCCACACAAGCGTCCTCAAATAGCAATCAGTAACCTACCTGCAAGAGAATCGACGGCTCAACAAACACTTGGGTCACTGAAACATGTGCAAACCAGGCAAAGCAATAATTCCATGAAATGAGAACCCAAAATTCTTCTCTCCAGAGAAAGAATAACTAAAGGTGCATTGCAACTTTGCAAGGGTACATTTTTGGCCGCCAAAGGTACATGTCCAATTCACAGCAAGTCAGTCACCTTACTTTCAGTACATGTCCAGTACACCTCACGCTTCCAAACAAAACAAAAAGAGAGCTTCATGGTGCACAAATGGAATGACTTTACAAGATGTGCAAGGAATGGCAATAAGTTTCAAGTCTCTTTATTAACATGTACAAATTACGCAAGGGGGAAAAGGGGACAAAAAGAGGACGGAAAGGACCACGGATCGTCATAATACACAAGGTACATGAAAGCTCCTACAGAATGGGAAATGAGAGAACAAAAAACTCGACCCAGAATTCGTGATTTCCAAGTAGAAATGAATCTAAGGTGTCTCCCACCTATCTCCCACCGATTACCAGGTGCTTAGGAACACAATACAGTTGAGACTGCTATTGTAGTTGTAGTTGTAGTAGTAGAATTAGGTCACGTAGTGCTGCTAGACAAAAATCAGCTTGTTGCTCAACTTTGTTATTTCTCAGCATGCTACGAAAAAATGGGGGCTAAGCTAAGCTAAGCTAGGATACGGATAGGGATAGGGATAGGGATGAGTAGAAGAGCTTGCAAATGAGAGCTTGCAAACGACTGCTACCAACCCCTTCCTTCCTTTTTTTCTCAGTGAGCAAAATTTGCTGCCCACTTGTAGAATACACGTACAATTGAAGGGCATCGTTTTCCATGAATCGAGGCAGACGGGTGGATCAATCTGATGGATGATGGGGGTGGGGGAGGGTGGAGTCTGATATCATCAACCTAACCGTTGGAATCAAATCGATCCCAGATTCATACCAATCTGAGGAATGAGACGGGGAGGGATTGAATTGAGCCGTTTCGATCCTATCAGTGTAGCGATCCTGGTGCAATTCACCATGGAAACGACGACGCTCCTGTAAGTTAGTAGTAGCTACTACGAGGTTGTCCAAGCACGTCAGGATTGATGCGAGATGTCAGGATTCATGACCCAGGAGCCTCCGGTTGTTGGATTTTTTATTGCTGCTATTCCTAAGTCGGGTTTCCTGTTGAATCTGATGCTCACAAATGCAACCTGGGAAAGGGTTGGCGTAGAAATTCTCCTCGAGTTTCGGGAACTCGCCGGCCTCACGCCGGTGGGGCGCTCCTATCCTGTCGACGTGGATCTTGCTCACTTCGGTTTGGAACTGCGTCCAGGTCATGTTTTGGCTCTCGAATTGGTCCACCAGTCCCACCAAACTCTCCCTGCCAAACGACAGACACAAATATAAATTAATATATTCAGTAGTTGGAAGTGATCAGCTAGGATCCAACTGCATGTTGCGAAAGGCCAGAACATTAAAGGACAAAGAAAAGGAGGAGAATCGCCCGAAGCAATTATAGCTCGCCTGCAATTCCAGAGAATCTCATTCCAAAACTCGACAACGAGCTCGTACAATGAGGAAAGAATAATCCTATTATTATGCCTATGCAATCACAGCAGGAATGGCTGACGAAGTCGAAACACCCTCTACTAAAGAGAAGAGATCTTAAGCTCAAAATGTCCGAGAGAATTCCACTTTTGAGAGCCCATTCTCAATTATGCAAACTTGCTTTCTATTCGTACATTTGGACACCTTCCCGAAAGCTTCCCAAGTGATTTATTGCAACGCCTGTACGTACTTATGGAAGCATCACCCTTTGGGGATTCAAAACCAAAAGAAAGTAAGAGAAAGCGCAGCTTGATCAGGACAAGGAGTTGGAGCCCACCTGTTGGGGTTGATGGTCCTTCGGTACCCTTCGAACTGCCGGTGCCCTTGCACCGCCTTCGCCATGTTGCCATCATACGTGTACACGAACACATCGCTCTCCAGCGCCAACGTGTAGTCCAACGCCGCCAGTCGATTCTGGAACTTCTTGAGCGGCCCCAGCTCCTGTTCCGTGGCCAGCGTGCTGTGATCGTAAACATTCGGGAAAATCCTTTTGAGAGAGTCCATGGTGCCGTTCCCGTAAATTTCCCCAGCCACGATGTAGATTTTGGTGGAACGAGGGTAGCCCAGGGCCTTGAGGAGAAGGCCGGTCTCGTACGGAGTGGACGGGCAACCGCCTTGCTGTCTTTTGAGTTCGCTGTCGATCTCCTTCTCCTTCCAGTGGGGCACCGCCAAACGCATCTGACGGAGCTCCTCGCCTTCCTGGGGAGAGAGACCGTGGGCGCAGCCGGTAAAAGCCAACATGTCCTTCTCGTACCTGCAGAAGTAACAACCCCTCGTCAATTAAACGCTGGGAGAAGTTGATGGACAGATAAATAAATAGACTTGTTGACAAATCAAAGAGGATTCCAACGCACCAGGGTATGCATTCTTTGAATATCAAATGCAAAAGTTACAACGGTTCAAAGCTAGATTAGTACACGATTTCAAACTAACTGCTGTTGAAGCTGGGAACATTCACAAAAATCTGTATATACCCATTGCGCAAGATTTTGCAGCGTCACATTTAGGTAGGTTTTCAGAATTAGGTCATTGACCTTCTGTGCAAGAAGGGTGAATTTTAATAAAGACCCTAGTGTATATATCACAACCAAAGCTCCATGATTTACCTAATTTCGTACAGCAAAACTACAATCTTAGTGTCATAGCTTATAGCAAGGCAGTTAGGCTTTCAGCACTCGACTCTTGCTTCAGGTTGTGACACCACATAGAATGAAGACTTAAAATCCAAAGCCTAAAGTAACTTGCCTCAATTGATGACCCTAAAATAGAATCCTGAGAATCCTGAGGAAAAAAAACATAACAATACCCCAAGTTTTCAACACGAAACAGTAGCTGTTCCATATTCTGTTGCTCCGTTCTAATCCTCATGAAGATTGGTTTCTTCATGATCCTGTAGGGGAGAGAATGGACAGGCTTGGTGCGTACCGCAAGTGGAGGGCAATGTAAGGGCCACCATCTCTGATTCGCTTGATGAGCGTTTCCGCCAGTTTGCGAATGGGCTCCGCGTACTTGAGAGCCACGTAGTTGGACTTACAACGAAGACGCTGCGTCTCCACAGGCAAGTCGTTGTTGGCCAACCGAGAGTCGGCATGTGTAAACGACAGCACCTTGTGCTGCTTCAGGAGGCCAGCCAACTCATCCTTGTAATACGGGGCCTGAATACATGAAGCCCATGTAGTGATTTAATGCCGGCTACTGGAATGCGATTAAGAGCTTCAACACATTTTCAAGTAGTTAATAGAAGCATGGACCCTTTTGAAAACTAGGGGCTAACTAGAAATTATTAGAGAAATGTCATGCGAGGAAATCAAGCAAACTTTAAGCTGCGACATACTCTCTCATACGTGAATCACACGGACTCACTGGCTTGAGAAGCTCTCTTGTTCACATTGAGCTCTACTTGCAACACAATGAATCAAGAATTCCATATCATGCCAATTCAGAGGGTTCTTTTAGAATGTTAAAATATTCCCAATAGAAGTCATGTAAAATATATGTACATAGAAAAGTACTCACGATTAGAAGAGAGGGAGTTCAGCAGCACCCACCTTGGACCAAGAGACGGGCGCTTTTATCATCGGCTCAATACCAGCCACCGAAGCTGGCAGGGCCTCCACAATGCGAACATCTTCTTGAAGAGACTTGATAAAATGTTGAACATCAAAGATGTCCTTGAATTCACTACAACGCCAGGCAAGGTTGGTAACTTTAGAATGATCACCGCATGTTTCGTAATGCGAAATCCAACCTCCACCGTCAGACATGTTTATATTGATAAAAATAAAGTTTAGTCTACAAATACACGAAATAGCTCGATCAAACGGTAATGCAATCTTTGATTAAACTTAATGCCAAATGTTGGAGCAGTTGAAGTACCTAGGATCAGCCCAGAAGGAGCTATGATCAAGAACAGGCACCACTAGTGTCGCGTTCATCAATCTGGCAACTGCCACCATATCACAAATCTGCAAAATTGGCAGAATAATTATCACTCAGGCGAATTGCACTAAATGGGAGACACACTTGTCCAAATATATAACATCTGAACTGGCAATGCAAAAGAAACAGCAGGTTAAACCACGTACCCCTGCTCGCATTTGATTGAGCCCGCCGTTGGCATTTACTAAAAGATATCCATTGGTGTTATTATCTGGACCTGTATAACGATGCAACTATCAAAAAGAGGTACGCATTCCTGAGGCGACACCACGTACGTTATAAACCTGAAGAAATTACATATACAATGAACCCTGATTCTTTCAAAACTTTCGATCCAGGAAATTTTTAAAACAGGGATCGGGTTCTAAACTACGCAATGCTTACGTTGATAATTCCTGGGACGGTCAATGCATTTTTGATAATTGGTGCTGTTAGGCTTGGCCCACAAATGACTATCCAAAAAGCCTCCATTCTGCACACAAACGATATATATATTTACCAACGTCAGAAGATCCGTCGACAAACTTTCACGAAACAAGAGCAGACTGATGCTAATGGAAAAGATCGAACCAATTCAAACCAGGGTGTACGTGCCTGCGTCAAATTTTTACGCAGCCCAGTATGTTTCTTCTCGGATGGCGAAGGTAAAGTAGTTTCCGGATCTTTGAATACTTGTGATACAAGCTCAGATCGAGCCTCATTAGGCTCAACTTTCACAGCTTGAAGTATCAATTTAGTATCATCTGGCACCTGCAAACCAAAAAAGCAATGCTATAATTAGAAAGCAAGAATATATCGCCACTCATGTGAAGCACACAAAGTAAGCCTCAAAAAACACTAATTAAAATAATACCAATAATACCAAAGCATTACCAATAATACGACTTCTCAGGCCACTGAACCTCTGATTGCACATCAGTCCAATTCGGTTCAATTCGGTTCAATTCAGTGTGAATCAGGGTCTATTGATACTGCTTGCATTCTAATCTGAACTCCAAAGCTACAGAGGGAAGTACGGCATCATTCGTGAGTACCATGGGCGAGGAAGCCGAGTGCGTTTGCACGGCCAGCCATCCGAGCGACGAGATCTTGACCAGCAGGAACATGAAGACCAGAAAAGCGAAGATGTAGAACCCCGTGGACTTGGAGCCGCTGCTGCTGCTACTGCCCTTCTTCCCTTGCACACTGAACTGCCTCGAAAGCTGTGTTACATAATCTTTATAAAGGTCACCCACAGACACAGACGGCTCCAAGCTCATCCTCTTGCTGCTGGGCAGACTCTGAAAGTCGCCGCGGCCATCGTCGCCATTATCCAATACGTCCTCGCCGTCCTCGCAGTCCTCACTACTCTTGAACACATGATCCAAAAACGCGCAAGGCTCCACCATTTCAATGGCCTTCTTCGACGGCATTTTCCGGTTGAGAGGCGACTTGCATCCGCCCATCCGAGGGCTCAGCAGCACATGTGTGACATCGCGGGATTCCGCAGACTGACCCCACAGGACCATCGCCCTGGAAGAGTCACCAGAGATGTCCACATTCACGCTGTCCACATCAAGGTAATACTCTGGCACTTGCACTACTGTGGACGCCAGGCTTGCTGTAGCTTCGGTTTGCACCAGGTTTGTGTTGTGATATGGATTTTCTCAATCAAGTATAACCCGAATTTGGACCTGACCAATCACCTGGATTTCCTCAAACACGCCACATGATGGAGAAAGATGACCTCTTGCCACCATCAATAATCTTCCTGCATTTCCGAATCTGCCGTGCAACGCAGGCTTTCAATCCGATTCTCCTGATTCTCAAATGAAGGAGGAATCTGTGAGCTTTGGAACGTGGAAAATCTCGCTGAATTCCGTCTTCTCTCCTTGTACCCTTTCGGTTCAACCTCAGCATTGACAGCCCTCGGGACTCCACGTTTGACCTAGTAAGAAGCTTCGCTCGGTGTAACGATTCACACTCTGTACCCTGGAAAAACACCAGAAAACACACCCCTGTGTCAGTCCCGGTTGATGCTGTGCGTCAGCATTCTGTCAATGGTTTTGCAAAGCATAAGAATCGGTACAAGCGAGAGAAGACCACCCCAATGCAAGCCATGTACAGGCCAGCATGAAAGGGAAAAAGCAGCGCAGAGTAGGCGTCGGAAAAAGAAAGCTAAAGAAAGCACAGCGAAATATCGGCCCTCACTTCCGCTCCATTATGCAGGCACTCGCCCACTGATTGGACTAAAAGTTCCATTATGCAAGCTCTCGCAAACCTTCGGAATTACCGGAGGCAGAATAAGAGGAGACACCGACCACGGAGGAACCCCAAAAGACTGACACAGCCAAGCTCCGACACGAAACTCTCTTCAAAAGCAAAGCCAGATCGGCAACAGAGCAGTCCGATCGTATGATCCGAGGTTCATGAAGCTCACACTGTCAACAACCACAGGCTTTTTCTCAAACAATGACACAGTGCCAGAATCGCAATACAAACGCCGCGAATCTCACCACGAGCCGCAACCTCCCACCATGCCACAAATCGCACGCGTCCCCAAACACAAATCACGCCAATTCCGCTCCGGAGCAAGCAATTGCACACACCGTCCACTCAACAACGGTTTCCATCACCAGAATTCTAGGGCAGGACCGACATCAGTATTCACTCCACCATCTCACTCCCATTCCCTCTCTCCCACCATAGCCAAAGCGCACACCTCGCAACCAGCAAACTCCCACCTCACCGTCAACCGATCCCCGCCCAACACAGACAGAGACAGACAGACAGACAGACACTGACGCAAATGACATCAATCCTCTCCCTCACACAACACCAGAGACACAATCACACCACCAACGCCATAAACCTCCCGAAATCAGTCACTCATGATACGAGCGCCACCTCCGTCAAAAAGACTGCCACAGGCCTGTCCTGTCCTGTCCTGTCCTGTGCTGTGCTACCCTGTGCGCGCACAGATCAGCTCATACCCATCGCCATAAACGCGCAATCCTAGTGCAACATAGGCGAGACCAACACGACGTGACGGAGGACGCAGCTTCTTCACCTCTCCGTGAAATGCAAAAACGGGAGCGAGAGTGTGAATTGGCAGGTCTGATGAGCGACAGATCGATAATAGTCAACTACTAGCCCAGGCACCTGGCGAGCGTGTCTTCCTTTCAGCAACCCAAGCTCTCGATCACAACTCACCCAATATGTGGAATGCAGAAATGCAGAAACTTGGCAGTGTCACAGAGGTCCGCAGAGCGTCTCTTCTCTTAACCTGGCTGCTGGCTGCTGGTTCTCTATTCCACTGTGCAGCTTTCTCTCTTTCTCTCTCTCTCTTCCACTGTAGCTCTGTTTCCTTAATTTCTCCACAGCTTCGGAGCTTTCTCTGGATCTTCCGTCTCTGGGCCCAAGGTGCAACTTTTTACTGCAGAAAACAATCTGATCTTCACTTGCTGTGAAATGGAAGAGAAATTGAAGTGAAAATCTGTGTCTGTCTGTCTTTCTTCACACGAGGGAGGACGGGCGGGCTCTGGAAATGACTCCCAAAAGCCGGCTTCGTCATTCACGTGACGGAGTTTGCTTGTTGCTTTGGTTCTATGATACACTCTCTGTCTTTTTCCGAGTCTCTCACTAAGAGGTAAAGTTACCAACCAGTTTTTATACTTTGTTGCAGGATTACTACGTGCCTCTCCTCTGCTCTACTCTACGTAGACGCTGGTCACTATGAGGACTACGTTGGACTTTGGGGGTACACGAAGTTTGAGTGCTTTGGGAGAGGAGGGTGGAAGTTGGGAGCAACTGTTTTGGGGTTTGGTTTGGGGTTTGTTTTTTGTTTTTTGTGTTTTTGTAATTTTGTATTTTTGTATTGACAATAATGGTCATCATTCAGGGTACGGTACAGTAGAGTATGTGATTATTACGGTATTTGTTACAATGTACGTATTTTACTAGATGAGGGGGTGAAAGGTGAACTGTATTTTCAATGTGCGATTTTTTTCCTGTAGAGCTTTCAGTGATGAGGTAATTTTAGAGATTTTGTTCAAGTCCAACTCCTACTCCACCCCAACTCTAGTGGTTGTTGGTGTTATCCAAATAAGCAAACTTATCATATTTTATTTTAAATCAAGAATGAAGCATCTAACACAAAGTTAGAGGAATCAAACCTCAATAAAGATTCAAAACACAAAGAAGTAATAGGATGAGTGTCACAAGTAGCCCAAAAAAAAATCAACAAAGAAAGCTTCAACAAGTTTGGAGAATGGTTACTCTTCCTTCTAAACAAGTGCAGTTTCTTCAATGTAAATTGGGGGATAGATGATAGTTATTCAACTAGATTAAGCCACATATAACTTTCACTAAATTAGATGAATGAATTTTTTCTATTTTGACTCCTCTAAAAAAAAACATTGTAGGGAATCCAACATCAATATAGATTCAAACATGGAGAAGTGATAGAATAGGCTACAAGTAGCTCAAAAAAAAGTTGACAAAATAAGCTTCAACGAATTTGGAGAATGGTTATTCTTTCTTTGAGACAAGTGCAATTTCTTCAATGTGAGTTGGGGGAATTGACGATGGTTGTCCAACCAAATTAAGCCACACATAACCTTCACCAAATTAAGGGAACAAGGGTTTTGTTATTCTAGCTCCCCTAAATAAAACAACCATGTTGGAGAAAGCTTAAGTTTCCACCAAACTTATAGCCCTACGAGATTGAAAGCCAAATTTCAACAACATTGATGGGCCCCAATTGTAAAGAGCCTTAAAAAATTTCTCTGAAAATGCTTTAATTGCAATATATAAAGCTACATGGATTTTTATGGATTTTCCCCTAATAGTTTTTGTGATAGAAGACTACCTTAGGTTTGTTTGAATGCCATTTGTCCCCCTTGCATTTGAGGCCTTGGTTGGAATTCTTTGATGAAGGTAAAAACTCTTACAATTGAAAATGATGATAGTCAAAGAATTAAGTAACTTCAAATACCATAAAATTTTTAATTTATTGGTCTAATCAATCTTATTTTTCACATCTAGTTTGAAGTAATGTAGTAAATTGCATCTTTTGAGCTCATTGTCATTGTAAAAAACTAACACAATGAGCTCAAGAAAAATAAATTTGAATTGATTTAATTTTATTCATACCCCCATTCCCAACTCATAGAAAATAGATTTAAATTGAATTAATTTTAGTATCAACCCCCTCCCCCATTTATAATTTTTAGGTGGCATCTCTAAGCCATTCTATATGGCATATATGAAGTACATTTCAAGTGTGTAGCTGTAGCCATATTTTAGTACATATTTGTATTTGAAGATTTTTGAAGATCTACGGCATTAGAAGGGGTAGAGATTTTTTATAATTACAAATTAACAACTCTAGTTTTTTTCCCAAGGAAGTGTGTGTGTTAATTAATTGAAAATGTGTGTTCCTCTCTTTTTGCCTCATTGTCATTGTCACCCTATTGTATTGGATCCCATAGCTACTTGTTCAAAAATCACAACAAAGTTCAAGACATTGAACACATTTTGAAGTGCTTTGATAAGTATTGTAAGCCCTCGTTTCAAACATTGACCCTTCTACCACCACCACCACCCTCTACCTCCCTCTACCCCCCAAAATTCCATTAGAGTGCAATGGTCCCATTTGACTTAGTATTAAGAAGGTCGTTAGCATCAATAACAATCCAATCCACCCCTTCCAGTGATACAAATTCTTCATTTTTTTTCAAAATAAACAAATAACACCAATCCAAAACCAAAGTTGATTTTCATCTATAAGTTTGTTCCTTCAAATATGAATTGCACCCCATGATGTTACCCAAGCAAATTGAAGTCATTCACATTTTTTGTATTTGCAAAACCACTCCTTAACCATGTAAGGATGGGTTGGTCTCCACAGAAATCATCATTTTGTGATATTGTGAGAATCAACGGCTTATAAAAAAAATGGAAAAGTACTCATTGGAAGTCAAACTACTATAGAAGACATTCCCTTCTCACAACAAAATTTTGAGGATTGAAATAGTTGCACTTTTGTCCTATACAAAGGAATTGCCTATCATCCATCGGTGCCAATATTACAAGGTTAATGAGTTCTTAGGCGCATCTTTTTCATTTGCAACCCATTTGACCCATTTGATTGAAAAAGGTCAGTCATGAACTAACTTCGCCACTGAATCAATCCCAACAAAGCCCTTGGGTCCCTTATCATTCTTTTTCCCCCTCCAAGGCAAAGGCAAAAGCTACCATTATTTTGGGGATAATGGAGGTCCCCAAGGATTCCCCCCCAACAACACAGAGGGGATGGTATCTCAATAATTCAGATACTGAGCCCACAGGACAGAGTGACATGACACGACACGACGACGGAGGTCAACTGGTGTTTTTTTCAGGGCAGGGGGCAGAGGGCAGAGGCACAAGGGCGGGCAGACGGGCAGACGGGCAAGGGGGAGAAAAGGCATGAAAAAGTACTGGTGGGTTACTTTTTTTTTATTTAGGGCGGGGGGGAGGCTATTTTCCGTTTCAACTGAATGGTGGTCTTTGCAGAGCCAGTGAGGCGTTGCCCTTTCCAGCGAACTCTCTGTCGTGGGTGGACGGAGAGGAGGGTTTCGATGGGCTTTGGGGGCTGCCTTTTGCTTTTCTATTTTCCCACATTTTATTCCTCCCTCCTGGGCTTGGCTGGCTTGGGTTCAAAATCACTTGGGGGTTAACTTAGCTATCTTTTTCGTGGCAAATGTGAGCGAAAAAAAAATTCATTTTTTATTTTTATTTTTTTGAAAGAAAAAGGGGTACTTTGTTTATTCTAATAGGTATCTAACTTAATGGCTTTGGGATTTGGTGGATGGATGTATAATTAGATACTCTCACTACTTAGTGAATGTAAATTTTCTGAGCAATTTTGGTGAAGGTGAGTGGTAAAAGCATCCCCACTACCAATTCTTCCCTATCGCATCCATATTCTATGTGGATGATGGAGTTGGGGGAGCAAATATGGGGATAGGAAATGAGAGCCTCCACCAATTCTTGTCTATAACTTGAAACATTTTCACTTGTATTGAGTATAAGTAGTAACACAATAAGAGAAAAAAAAATGATCATTTAGTAAGTAGAAATAACAATGTATATTTTATTTTGTACAAAAAAGTTTAGGGATTACCAAAGTTGAGTTTTAGAAACCCCCATCCTTAACTATTTTTGGATATATAGCAATATGTTGGTGGTAGTGGGTCTTCTTTGTGTGGATGAATTTCATCCGAATAAGAAATAGGGATGCTCTAACTAAACTCCTCCAACTTCCTCTCTAACCCTAAGGTCTACTTTGGGATCCATTCCCAACTGATTTATAATCCAATTAAAGTGAAGCCTACTTACATTTTGAGATATTGATGGATTCTCATTTCTTTGATTCCTACTTTTGAAGAACAATTTGGGACAAGTCTTGGAACATTAGTAGGTGCCTATTATCCTTTCATTTCAAATATTCATTAATTTTTAATTTTACATAATTTTACATAATTTTTTTCCACTTGATTTTATTTTGAAAAGGCTAATCAACACAAATTAATCAATTACAACTCTTGATAACAATAGAAGGGCCCTGACAATTTTTCAAAAAGCCTAGGAATGGTCTAATTACTATTAGATGGTCTTCCACTCATAGCATCAACCACATATATTCCTTCGAGCAACTTTAGGGAACAAGGGCTCCTTACCATAAGTCTCCCTATTATTGAGAATAAAACATTAAACCAAAATAGATGAATCGTATATTATTACAGTGCAACAAAGGATAATTAACCACTTAATTCCAAAGTACTCAAACTAATTATAATAAGACTAATTTGAAATTTTATAATACATAATAGAAACTCCTCTAACTTATCTATACTACATTCAAATAGAGCATTCTTTATTTTTTTTTTCACAAATATCTTGTATGATATTTCATGAAGCTTTTTCAATGAATATTGATTGAATAAATTGTACTTTTCACAATATTTATTACTTTCCCAAAGTGTAGATGAGCACTAAAGAATTTGGATTACATTCATATAAAGGAAAAATATCCTATTTTTGATAGGAACAAAATATAACCACTAAGATTGAAGGAGGCAAAATAATTCTACTATAGTTCCATCCAATTTCCAATTTCTATTGTAATAAAGGTTATATTATCTGTTTTATGATTGGGATAGGGCCTCTTGGTGTAAATGATTTTGTTTATTCTTCAATGATGTAACTAACTCAATTACTTGATGTTTCATGCTTTTTTATACGTAGGTTTGAATTACTTCATATAGACATGGGAAGAAAAAAAATTAATTACAAAAGGCTTAAATATTGTTAGAAAATAACCAATATGAATGACCTTATTAAAAAAAGTATAATTCAAATGAGCTCGATTTGATAAGGAATGCTACTCCCTTTGTCCCACTAAAAAAAATCCAAATCATGCAAAATACTTGTCCCATTAAAAAGCTCCACTTCCTAATTTTGATTGTGGAATAAGTTTTGGTGGGATTGGTCAACTTTGTGGGAGCAAGTCAAGCAATGAAGGAGCATTTTTTCTCTTAGAAATATTGGCCTTCCTCATATGAGGCACCTTGTACTTGCTATGCTTCCTGAGACAATAGTATTGACAATGTATTTGGTGACCACTCAGGTGCTACGAAGATTTGTTCATGAAGTGTTTTAAGTTTCTTTGTTGTAGATATTTAAGTTGGGGCACATATTTTTAGAATCCCAATGTTGCCACCAACTTTTAAATCATCAAGAATGATGGAGTTGGCAACATTTACAAAGCATGCTCAAAAATGATACTTTTTGCATGGATTTTGGGTGCTTAGATGATGGTGCCTAAGTTGGAGCTTTTGCATAGATTTAAAAGATGGATTACTAGTTTTTGAATGGATGTATCACTAGCACAAAGACTAAAATTGTAGTTAATCCCTCGTGGGGAAGCTTTTTAGAGGTTATTAGTGGAACGGAGGGAATATATATTGGGGTGTATGGGTGCATAGATAAGTCATTTCTACTTGAAATTGATAATGTAGCTTAAAAGATAAAATTGAGTTAAATTCTCATTCAAAGAAAGAATACAAGTTCCAATTATCAAAATGTATATACAAAATCTGATTTGGACATTCTTTAGACATTAACTCCACAAACACTACCACTAACAAGTATTATATGTTCCACAATCATTTACCCTATGAATTTTTTATATTTTATGTACACAAAAACTTTTAAATATGATAATATAATATCTTGCTATGTATGGAAGCACTTCTACCAATTGTGTATTGGACACCACCACATGTATTTAATCCCTTGAGTTCTTTGAGTATGTTTTCATCTAAAATGCTTAAAAATTGTCATTTTGTTATACAAGTGTTAATTTTTTTTAAAAGGAGTTTTTTTGAAATATGTAGTTATAGGATCTTATAGTATATTGTCTTGAAAACATGTTGAAAACACTTGGTAAAAATTTCAAAAATTTCTAGTGCAAGGATTGTAAGACATAAGCATTCAAATTCACTGAAATCACTTTTTTGGCCTTACAAAAAATAGGGTAGTTGTACTTCACAAGCTCATTTTTCTATGAAAAAATGTCCAAAATGGTGGTGCTTCTTTGGATTCTTTTTCCTAAACAAGTTTGCTGCATGCTTAAGAAATTTTACATCATTTGGAATTGTACAATATGTATGAAAAAAATAATAAGGAGAAAGAAGTAGAAAATGACTTAAAATACTAAGCTGTTAAGAATTTAGTTATAGAATCAAAAAATGCCAATCCAAATAGTTATAATGTTGTAATAAACAATCTACACATTATGATTTTATTTTTTTCAAACAATAATGAAACTTAACCCCTAAAGGACCAAACTACATTTTTTGGCAACATAGAAATTTTGGGCAAGTATGTGACTAAAGATTTCTATATTTTTGGCCCAAATTTTGATAGAAGGTGTGGATAAGGAATATCTTTCATGTGCACTGAATTTCAAGACATTTGAAAATATGAGTCAAAATTATAGCCTAATATGTAGTTTATTTTTCAACTCGGACAGTTTAGGCAAATCTGAAAAAATCATTTTTTCAAAAACTCAAATTTGAAATTGGTTTCCTAGATTTATATATACATTAAGAGCTTTGAATTGTTCCATTTTGATCAATGAGTCAAAAGTTATGAGGTATTTTAGTTTGCGGGCAGTTATAGATTCTCTATCCCAAAATAAATTTTGAAGTCCTTTAATGAACTCAATTTTCAATATTTTTGGAAAAAAATAAAAACATTAGGAGAAGATTGTTTATTAAAACATTACAACCATTGGGATTGGCATTTTTCAATTCCATAAATAAATTGTTAATAATTTAGTATTTTGAACCATTCTCTATATCTTTCTACTTATTATTTTTTTTCTATATGTTGTATAATTATAAATGATCTAAAACTTTTCAAGCATGGAACCATTATGCCTTGAAGATTGAATCCAAAGAGATGCAATCATTTTGAACATTTTTTCATACAAATGTGACCTTGTGAAGTTCAGTTGCTCATTTTTTTGCAAGGACAGAAAAATGATTTTTGTCACTTCAAATGCTAATATCTTACAATCTACACAGTGGGGATTTTTGAATTTTTTACCATATCTTTTAAAACTAGTGTACAACAAGATCCTATGGTTACAAGTATCCAAAAATGTTTTTTTTTCTAAATTTTAAAACTTGTATAAAAAAAATGGCAATTTTGGAGCGTTTTTGGCAAAAACATAGTCAAGGAACTTTAGGGGTTAAGTTAAATAAGGGACTTCAAAGTTTATTTTAGAGTAGAGAATCTATAACTTTCTGCAAATAAAAATTCATAACTTTCATCTCATTGATCAAAATGGAATGATTTAAAGCTTTTCATATACATATAAATCTAGAAAACTAAATTTTCAAATTTTTGTTTTTGAAAGAAGTGATTTTTTTAATCTACTTGGACTACCCATTTACGAAAAACAATGACATATTAGGCCATAACTTTTGACTCATATTTCCAAATGTCATGAAATTTAGTGCATACAATAGTTATTCTCATCCACACCTTCTAACAAATTGTAGCTTAAAATATACAAATCCTCATTCGCAATAAATTGTCCAAAATTGCTATGTTGCCAAAAAACATATGATGGTCTTTTAGAGGTTAAGGACTCTAGCCAAACGTGCAAAGGCACTCCAAACCATCACAAACATTCAACTTAGAGTTAAAAATAAGCTCTTGACAATTTTAGGCACACTTCTTATATACTTTCCACTATACTCTAATTTGTTGAGAATTCTTTCAATCTCAACGATATTCCTAGTCTAAATAACTTTACTTAGTCTTCTAGTTTGTCTAATACAAGTGTTTTGGAGCAAATACTAATCTCTCTGCTATGTATTATGCATTGAGATAGGATTTTATAATTTTGAATTATTAAAATATGTGTTTATAATGATAATAAAAAAAAACTTTAACCCTTCGTAACTTTTACATACAATATCCAAATGTCATGTTCTTTGGAGTGCTGAAATTTCCATTCACTTGCCAACAAGAAAACATGAAAATTGGACCAAATGAATGTAATGATAGTAACTAGGCAGACAGTGCCCCAAAGTGGTGGTTTTGCGGTACCCACCTCAAGGGTTTAAGAGAGACCACATCGCAGCAATGAAGTTTATGAAAAAGCACCCCCTTTCCCACGTCCCCATTGTAAGGAGGCCATTGTTTGGTGTGTGGCATCACACTATCAGAAACAGATCAATGTGACATCCTTGTAAAACTTTTAAATTTTTGTCTTTTTCCAACACAAAAGCTTTCCCTTTCCCTTTCCCTTTTTCTTTCTCTTTTTCGTCTCAAATGACTCAACTTCACTTTACAAATTCGGTACACGGCTTAGCTTTTATGTTGCAAAGATACTACAACAGTAGCCAAACTGAAAGGGTGGGTTGGGTTGGGGTGAGGGGGAATATGGGATGCAAGTGTTGCTTGTACCCACAAGCCATGTCCTTAATGTACAATTTTTGTACATGATAGTAAGGTGAGTATGCAACCCCCCGTGCAAGCAAGTTCCACGGCCAAGCTCCCCAATGTTGGGTTCCTTTATTTTTTGGGGCGCAAATGAAAAAGAGAATGAATTCATTGCCGAGACGGATACTGGGAACCCCACCCAAGCCAGCCAACGCTCCCATGTGTTATTACTGTACTCAGTGATTCTTTACAGCTACAGGCTGCCTCATAATGCTGCCGAGGATGGGCCCCCAACAAACATATCCCAGGCACAATGAATTGATCCATGGGTCGCCCGTCCGTCCGTTGGGTGTTTCATATGCCAACCCAAATAATCACTCGAGGAATATTATAATTTTTCTTCCTTGGGTCGTGGATCCAAACAAAGGGTCAGACCATTAATGATTGACACACTCCAAGCGACAAAAAAGCACGCAAAGGCTCTTTGGATTTGAAAAATGACTGTGCAGAATTTCGAACAGAGAAAACGTGAGTGACACTGTGCCCTTGACCCAGTGAATTCTGGACACGGTGCACAATTGAGACGCGCAGACAACAACAAGCTTATTGCAGTTGGATAAGTTAAGCCTCACTACGGATGGATGGGACGGACAACGAGGGCATATCGGTACTTCTTGCTTCCAAACCGTGTCGGGTAACTCCATCACTCCTTCTCATGTGTAGAAGTTCGAGTTTGAGTTTTTAGTGGCAACTTTATGCTCATCTTTGTGCTATTACATTGTGATTTGTAATTTGGAGCTTAGAATGAGTAGTTTAGTCCTATTGGGAGTTGGATTTTTGCCAAGTAGGCTTAGATGTGCTAGCCATTTGGACTATGGTTGAGAAGCCCATTAGGATTTGAAGTGGTCCAAGTTAAGATGATGGCCACGACTTTTTTTTTTTTTCATTTTTTATGAAGTGCCAAAGTAGCAATATAAAATGTTGTGGTGGTGCTCCAAATTTCATCATTCATCCACATATTGGATAGAAAAGATTACATTTGTACATATCACATGTCCATAATTTTATTTTCATCCACAATCAAGCAATTTCATCCAAGATTTTTTTGTAATTCAAAGTTTTTTGGCAAAAAATTTCAAGATTTGTTGCCATTTTTTAGCCAAATTATTTTTTGGGGTGCAATTTGGCACCCCCCTCAAAAAAAAAGCCTCGATGACAGGCAATCTAGAATTGGTATGGTTCCAATTTGATGATTATTTGTGTGGTTAAGAAGTTGAATTGGGATGGAAGTTCAACCACTAGAGGAGCCTATTAAGGTGTTGGCTTCTAAGATTTTTTTAATCCACTATTGAGAGAGTTCAATGTGAGTTTTGGCCCGAATTAGTTGTGTTTTTTTGTTTTTTGTTTTTTGTATTGAGTAAGATGAAGAAGTATGTTGAAACAAAAGAGAACTAATGAGAAAAAAAATAGTGCAAATCAAAGAATTTACAAGTTGTAAACGGTGATGTGGTCACCAATTAATTGAATGAGAAAAAAATATTATTTTGAAACTAATTGGTTGTGCATCTTTGGTGTGAATGTGATAACATGTGTAACGTGTGTATGAAGAATGCAAATTGGATGTGTAAAACCTTCATGACGTTTGTCTACCAAGTTGGTAGATATTTGATTGAGTAAATGTCTTTGGGTTCAATTTGTTGTGTTAATGAAAGAATTGTTAAGAAACCAATTTGGTCTCAACTTGTGTAGCTATTTATACAATGTAGAGTCAAATGGAAAGTGTGAGTGTGTAGTTTGAATCAATATAATTTCAAGTCAAAATATTAGAATGAGCTAGTGAGTGTATTGATGGAAGATATAAGATTGGTTTAGAAATCAGTAAAATTGAGACTTTTAATTTATCTCCCTTCTTGAATGTTTCCCTTGGATCAAACATTATACTATAGAGGATAATTTCCTAATTGACAATCATTCCTTTTCAACACCATGGGAATTTGATATAGATTTGATGCATTAAAAAAAATGTACGATTGGTTGGAAGGTGTTGTTGCAAAAAAAATATGATTCAAAAAATAGGAGCCAAATTATTTGAGATTTTTTTTTTTCAAAAATAAACTTTTTTGTATAGAAAAATATGTAGTTTATTTATATGTCTAGTTACTCCTACTATGGAACTTGACATAAATTTGATGCACTTGAAACACATATGATTGGTTGGAAGTAGTTGGAAAGGAAATATAATTATGAAAATAGGAGCCAAATTATTTGAGGTTTTTGTATAGGAAAATACTAGTTTAACCCTAAAGGACCATCATGTTCTATTCAGATGCATAGCAATTTTAGGTGAAGATGTATAGGTAAAGATTTTTATATTTTTGGCCCAAATTTTAGTAGAAGGTGGAGACCAAGAATATTTTTCATATGCACTAAATTTCATGACATTTGAAAATATGAGTCAAAAGTTATGGCCTCATATGTTATTTCTTTTTGTAAACGTGTAGTTTTGTCCAATCAAAATAAATCAATTTTTTCATAAACAAAAATTTGAAATTGGATTTCAAACATTATATACACATAGAATTTGTTGGACATAGGTTCGTTGTCATTATGAACATAGACTTTATCCACGCCGGCCTTCTATGAAGATCAAAGTTTTTATTATTATTCTACATGGAAAGCTTTGAGTCATTCCATTTTGATCAATGACTGAAAAGTTATGAAGATTTTTTGTTTGCGGACAATTATGGATTCTCTACTCTAAAATAAACTTTGAAATCTTTTATCTTACTCAATTTTCAATATTTTGGAAAAAAATAAAATCCTAGATTTTACATTGTTTATTCCAACATTGCAACCATTGGGATTGACATTTTTTTATTCTATAATTAAAATTTTAACAATTTAGTATTTTGAATCATTCTCTTATTTACTTACTATTTTTTTTCTATATGTTGTACAATTCTAAAATGATCTAAAATTTTTCAAGCATGTGGTCAACTTGTCTAGGAAAAAGAGAAGAAGCACCACCATTTGAGACATTTTTTCATAGAAAAGTGAGATTGTGAAGTGTAGCTATTCTGTTTTTCCTAGAGTCTAAAAAATGATTTCAATGAATTTGAGTGCTTACACCTTGCAATCCTCACTTTGGAAATTTCTAAAATTTTTACCACATGTTCTTAAGTCAATATACTACAAGATCTTGTTGTTACATGTGTAAAAAAAATTCAAGAATTTGGTACTTGTACTAAAGTTGGCAATTTTTTAACATTTTTGATGAAAACATAATTATAGAACTGTAGGGGTTAAGTCACCATGCTTGAACGTTGAGAAAAGCCACTCATTTTTTTAAAACATTTATGAAGGCAAAGTGAATGGTTTCTAATTTATGCATAATCAACCTGATGAACTTATAGAAGGATTTGCTTGAATCCATCAAGATAAATTTCTAAAGTAAGGGCAAATTCATGATATGAAGAAGTTAGTTTGGCCTCCTAATTCAACAAATCTAAAACCTATAGAGAACCTTGTGTGGTAGCACAAAATCATGCACTACAAGAAAATGAGTGTTTTATGACTAAGCTAAGTGATTTACTTTCAGTCATATAATTAGGCAGTCATATTTGCAATCATATTGATTTGGAAGTATGGAGAACCATTTTTAGTCGTATTTTGCCAACATAGCGTATATGTTGACTTTCCTTGGAGGCTTGACATTTTCATGAGCTGCCCGGACAAAATAAAAAATTCCTACATAGAATGTGACTCATCCCAGTCATATTTTAGTTGATGTGAATTGTGATTGTGGTGAGTCATATTTTAAGTGATATGGAATATGACTACGATGAGTCAAATTTTGAGTCATATTTTTAAGTAATATGGAATATGACTACAATGAGTCTTATTTTAAGTGATATGAAATATGACTATAGTGAATCATATTTTGAGTGATATGAAATATGATTGTGGCGAGTCATATTTTGAGTAATATAGGATATGATTGTAGTGAGTCATATTTTGGTTGATGTAGCATATGATTATAGTGAGTCATTTTTTTGTTCAAGTTAATACTAAAAGATAGTAAGAATTAAAAGCTAAGATATAAAAGAGGCAACAAAAACAAAAACAAAAAACCAATAAGAAGCAAGAATGAGACAACGTAAAGATACAATAAAAGATAATAAGAGGCAAGACTTAACAAACAATAGGAAATAATGTCTAAAAGACAGCAATTAAGCAAAAGTTAAAATTCAACTTGAGGCAACAATCTTAAAACAACAACCTTGAAGTAACAATTTTGAAGCAATAATTAAGAAACAACTAAAAAACAATAACAAACTAGCAACAACTTTGAAGCAACAACAAACCAACAACAACTAGAAATAAAAAAAATTAAGAAACAACAACAAAAAAGCAACAATTAACTAATATCAACTAAGAAACAACAACAAATTACTTAGCAACAACTAATTAACAACAAATTAGTAACAACTATAAAACAACAATAAACTAACAACAAAAAATTAGCAACAATTATAAAGCAACAACAAACTAGCAACAACTATGAAACAACAACAAACTAAGATGCAAGAAGCAACAAGAGATTAGTAACAACTAAGAAATAACAACTAAAACCTCGATAACTAAACAACAACTAAAACATAACAATACAACAATTAGAACTTCAGAAAACAAAAGAAGGAAGAAGAAACAATAATTAAAAAGCAACAATTAAACAACCTAAGCTAAAACACAACAACACAACAATTAAAACTTCAAACAACAAAAGAAGGAAGAAGAAACAAGAGTTAAAAAGCAACAACTAAACAACAACAATTAAAATACAACAACACAACAATTAGAACTTCAAAAAACAAAAGAAACAAGAAGAAACAAGAGTTAAAAAGCAACAACTAAACAACCTAAGCTAAAACACAACATTACAACAATTAGAACTTCAAACAACAAAAGAAGGAAGAAGAAATAAGGGTTAAAAAGCAAAAACCAAACAACAACTAAAACACAACAACACAACAATTAAAACTTCAAACAACAAAAGAAGGAAGAAAAAACAAGAGTTAAAAAGCAACAACTAAAACACAAAATCACAACAATTAAAACTTCAAAAAACAAAAGTAACAAGAAGAAACATGAGTTAGAAAGCAACAAATAAACAACAACAACAACAAAAACACAATAACACAACAATTAGAACTTCAAACAACAAAAGAAGGAAGAAGAAACAAGAGTTAGAAAGCAACAAAAAACAAAGAAGATGAAGCAAATGAAGTGGCAGCTAGGTTTTTAAAACCCTAAAAAATGATGGCTAGGATTTCAAGATCCCCAAAAAACAATGGCTAGGATTTTACAATTTTGAGCAATAATTTATTTACATTTTTTTAGGTTGCCCAAATTTTTAGGAGGTTGCTCGAAAAAAAATTCAAAAAAAATGTGAACCTACAAAAATGTGACTATAGAATATGACTGCACAAAGGACTGAACATAATGATTGGCATTGAAATATGATAGCACTTAGTGAGTGAATTTGCATATTTTTGATGAACTCACATGCTTCATGATTGTATAATATAGGAGACATGAAGATGATATGTCAACTCGTGAACAAGAACACCAACAATATGGGCGTCAAAAACGAAAAAACTAGATACAATATCCAAGGGAATTGTGTGATGAAGAGTTCTATATTTAGTTTCCAAAGGCGGTGTTGCGTGCCCTGGAAGATGAGATTGACGAAGTAAAAGAGGATGTGAGAGCTTTAAAGTTACCTCCATGAGATTGTTACAAACTCGTTCGTAACAAGTGAATGGTTGTAACGGTTAGGGTTAGTTGGTCTCTCCCTTGTCTTTAATAACCATGAGAAGAGGGTTGTTCCTCACTTGACATTTTGCTTAATGAAGATAAGATGATTTCACCACAATGTGTAAGTTTGATTCTTCTTGTCGTTGTTATAATTTAGTTGTAAGTTAGTATTGATTTACTTTGAATGCAATCCAAGTAGAGCATCGACTTCCTTGTTGAATCGATCTATAACATAATGTCAAGTCACTTAAAGTCCATGCTCTAATTTGAATTCCCAAGTTGAAGGTGCATTGATGGCATTGATCCGGGGCCGTTGCAAGGAGGGATTTTGTATGATTATTTGATTCATGAATCTAATATCCTTCAATGGATCAAGAACCACGGGTGGTCAACCCGGGGGAAGAATTGATGGCGGATGGGGTGGGGTTGGAGTGGGCGGCCTTCATCCAACAACAAATTCAAAGTGTTTTCCAAGCCGCAATTCCTCATTTGATGCAAGAGATTTCGAGTAGAGCAGTGCAGGGACCATGACCGGTTGTCTCTCCCATATCCAATAGTGGAGGGATATTAGGAGGGAGGTGTGCGGACTCAAACATTGAACCCAAGGAATCTAAGGTAGCGGAATCGGATAAGTTTTCTGGAAAGAAGGGAAATGAAGTTTATCGATGGTTTGTACAACTCTGTCTTGTATTTCAACGTAAACCACGAACTTATAGCTTTGATGCATATAAAGTAGCTTATACTCTTTCGTATACGACTAGAGCGGCGCAAAATTGGACTATGCCTCTTCTCCAAGCTTTGGACGAGGAATGTGATCACGAGTTGTTGGGCAATTATCATGCTTTTCGGGAATCCGTGATTGCTGTCTATGGGGATATTGATCGTAGGAGCAATGCCGAGGATCGCATTGGGAAGCTTCGACAAACTGGGTCAGTTTCCAATTATATTTCTATGTTTAATGAATATGCGGCTCTACTCAATTGGAATGAATCCAGTTTGGTAGCTCGATTCCGTGGTGGATTTAAGGACGAGATTTTGGATTTGGTGGTGACAGCTGAGACACAACCACGGCGACTACAAGACTAGATGTCAATGTCGTCACGGATCGATGAGAGATTATGGGGTCAACGTCAAAACCAATGTTCACAATTTGAGGCTCTAAGTTTCCGATCTCCAATAATATTGCTACGGGATGCCGTAGGAAAATTCCAATCTAACTCGAATAACTCTGGTCCGGTGCTAATGGAACTTGGGGCGGTGCATACTCCTACTATAGCCTTGGCAAAGACAGCGGTGGAACGGTAGGAATATCAACGTCAAGGACGTTGTTGGGGTTGCGGTGAAGTAGGTCATATTCGATTGCGTTGCCCTACGAATCCCTCCAAGCCATTGTCTATCTTTGCTATCATTGGAGCGGAAGGCACTTCTTCGGGAAAAGAGAAAGCCCGGGACTAAAGGAAAATTTTCAATACCCGAGCACTGTGCAAACTGCCGCTGCCATCATCCACAAGACACCCACGTTGGAAGCAACAAGGAAGGTGGACAATATGAGGGAGCAACACCTTGAGTCGGCTCCTTGGAAGAATTTGCAATGGGGTTACATATGGTCAAATAATGTTGCAGAGATTTTGAAGCAAGTAGAAGGCGAATTAGATTCATTATATTTACGTGCCACTATTGATCCTAGTGCACATGTGACGTTGAATGCAATGCTCAATTCTGTCCCAGGCCTCACATTAGTGGATTCGGGGGCCACGGGAATATTTATGCATCCTAGGTTTGCTGAGCAATGTAATGCAGTGCTACAACTAAAGCCGGTGCCACGTGAAGTTAGGGTAATTGATGGACGAATGACCAGTTCTGGGCTTATAACCCATGAGGCTATGGTAGAAATTATAATTGGAAATCATCGTGAAAGATTGGTAGCGGATGTTACGAATACATTTAAGTATCCATGTATCTTAGGCATTCAATGGTTGATCCGCCATGATCTGACTATTTGGTGGTCTCAACAAAGTGTGGTATTTGATTCTCTATATTGTCAGGCTTTGTGCATGATGCATGGGGTGCAAGGAGAAAGAAAAAATGACGAAGCTATTGAATGCCAAGAAAATGGAGGAAAAAAAATTTTCAGCCCCGTAGGCGCAGGCAATCCAAGCACCTGGCAAGGCTGGCCCAGTGTACCAGCTTGCCGAGGCGGGCCCGGTGCCAACGACTGCGCTTGGCGTCTACCGAGGCCTGCCCGCCAGGCAGTAGTGGCTGGGTTGCTTGGCAGCCCATAGGGAAAGGGGCCCCCCCAAAAAAATATGATTTGAATGTCAAGGAGGGGAAGGAAATTTTTTTTAGTTGTTCCAAAGCATGCATTGGTGTCTGCAGCAGCTTTTCATCTTTCGGCAAAAGAAGCAAAAATTTATGCGCTTGAGGTTTCCAAAGTTGATACCCCATTATCTTCCTCTATTCCAGAAGAATATCACGATTTAAAGGCAGCTTTAGTGAGGTGGCATCAAATGAGTTGCCAACCCATGGTGCTTGTGATATAAAGATTGAATTTAAAGAAGGACAAGAGCCCTGTAACACTAGGTTGTGACCAATGTCTCCAGTGGAATTGGAAGAACTTCAAAGATATTTAGACGAAAATTTAGGCAAGGGCTGGGTTCAAAGATCCAAGTCTCCCGTTTTGGCACCTATTGTATTCGCTCGGAAAAAAGATGGTTCAATTTAGGTTTGTGTAGATTATCGGAATCTTAATAAGGTCATTGTGCAAAACTGTTATCCCCTACCCCTTATCCTCGAGCTCAATGACCGGTTGGTAGGGGCTACAATTTTCTCCAAATTGGACATTCGACAAGCTTATCATTGAGTTCGTATGGCCACAGGTCACGAATTCAAAACAACTTTCAAAACGCAGTACGAGTTATTTGAATATTTAGTTATGCCATTTGGGTTGACTAATGCCTCGGCTCAATTCCAATCTTTAATGCAAAATATTTTTAAGGACCTTTTGGACATATCCGTCGTTATATATTTAAATGACATCTTAATTTTTTCAAAGAATCTTGAAGAGCATCAGCAAGTGGTAAGGGACATGTTACAAAGATTACAGGAATATGGGCTATATACTAAGGAATCCAAATGTCAATTCCATCGGCATTCCATTGAATTTTTGGGAATGATTGTCTCGGCTAAAGGACTTGAAATGTGTCTAGACAAGGTGCAAACTATTAAAGATTGGCCTATTCCAAAGTCTGTTAAGGAGATTCAAGCTTTCCTTGGATTTGCGAATTTTTACCACCAGTTCATATGTGATTATTCCAAGATCACCGTTCCTCTCACTATTTTGATCCAAAAGAATAAACAATTTGAATGGAACCTACAAGCAAGTCAAACATTCATGGACCTCCGATCAAGATTTCTTTAAGCACTGGTACTACTCCATCCTGACTTTGTACGGCCTTTTATAGTTGAAACGAATGCGTCGGACATGGCAACAGGTGCAATTCTGTCGCAGCATGGGGATGATGGTCATTTACATCCATGTGCTTATAGGAGTTCTAAAATGTCTCCAGCCAAATAGAACTACGACATTTATGACAAAGAACTCCTAAGTATTATTCTAGCGTTTCAGGATTGGTGGGTGTATTTAGAAGGGTCACCTCATCAAGTCCGGGTAATTTCGGATCATAAAAATTTGGAGTATTTTTTGACTACAAAGCAATTAAATAGGCGACAGGCCCAATGGTCAGAATTTTTATCCGCGTTCGATTTTGATATCCAACATCGGCCAGGTTCATTAAATGGGTGTGCAAATGCCCTCTCAAGAAGAGTTGATCTCATGGAAGGCCGAAATGAGGAAAATCGTCCCTTTTTGTGTTTGGGAGCATTAGAGGATTGTGAACCCGTTTGGAATGATGCCTGTATTATAGAACAAATAAAACTATGCATCGACAAAGATCCCACATTGCAACCAATATTGGCATTTTTAAAAGGGGGATTAAAAAAGAGTTTGCATGACATCTGCCGTCGATTTCAAGAATATAACCTTATAGATGGAATTCTTTGGTTCAAAACATGATATATGTACCAAACGATGATGAACTCCGATGACAAATATTGCGATTGAGGCATGATGCTCTTGCTGCGGGACATTAAGGTCAAGCTAAAACTTTAGAATTGGTAACTAGAATTTTTTACTGGCCAACTATTTGTCGT
Source organism: Pseudoscleropodium purum (assembly GCA_963969395.1). Taxonomy (NCBI): domain Eukaryota; kingdom Viridiplantae; phylum Streptophyta; class Bryopsida; order Hypnales; family Brachytheciaceae; genus Pseudoscleropodium; species Pseudoscleropodium purum. Next base: position 2,262,562 of record OZ017802.1, read on the forward strand.
TGTATTCATCGATATGTTGATGGGTGCGATTTGTGCCAGAGGTCAAAAGCAACACGTCATCCTCACTATGGCCTACTACAACCAATTTCAACCGCTCATGCTCCATGGAAACGTGTTTCCACTGACTTCATCATTAAACTACTCTAAATCAAAGGATATGATTCTATCCTTGTGGTTGTTGATAAAAATACTAAACTAGCTCATTTTGTCCCTACAAAAGAGACCATTGACTCTAATGATATTGTATCTTTATATTTAAACAATGTGTGGAAATATCACAGCATGCCGGATGAGGTCATATCAGATAGGGGCTCCGTTTTTGTGTCAAAGTTTATGCGTAGACTATGTGAACTTCTCAAGATCCAGCCTTCACCAACGACGGCTTTTCATCCCCAAGGGGATGGACAAACAAAGACGGTGAACCAAGTAATTGAACAATTTCTTCGAATGTTTATCACAAAACGTCAAGACAATTGGGTTGATCTCTTGCCATTAGCAGAGTTTGCCTACAACAACACATGCCACTCTGCAACAAGATTTTCTCCATTCTATATCACTTATGGTTACCATCTGGCTTTATCATTTTCTATACCTACAACATCCACTATTCCGACAGCCGAGGACCGGATTCGACATCTACAACAAGTTCATGAAGAACTCAAGACTATGATTATAATTGCAGGGGAACAAGCTAAGCGAAATTACGATCAGGGGGTACAACTACAACCAAACTTTCAACTAGGTGACAAAGTCCTCTTGCGCCATGAGAATATTGCAACTACAGAGCCCTCTCATAAATTAGCTTCTAAGTTTCTTGGGCCGTTTCCAATAATAGATAAACTCTCCGATCTTGTTTATTGGTTGAAACTACCTAAGACATTATATATTCACAACGTCTTCCATGTTTCTCTACTTGAAAAATACCATGAAGATACCATTCCCGGGCATCGCCATATACCACCACCACCAATTATTACCCCAATTGGAGATGTGGAGTAGGAGGTGCACAAGGTTATTGATTCATGTTTATTCGGCCGATGGAAAAAACTACACTATTTGGTGTCATGGGAGGGCTATGGCCTAGAGGAGAACTTGTAGAAGCCGGCAGACAATCTTGAAAACGCATCGGAGGCTATTGCAAATTTCCATAAACTTCATCCAACGACACCGGGGTCCCAATCTAGAAGGGGGGGTAATGTTATGAACCCGTTCATAACAAGTGAATGGTTGTAACGGTTAGGGTTAGTTGGTCTCTCCCTTGTCTTTAATAACGATAAGAGGAGGGTTGTTCTTCACTTGACATTTTGCTTAATGAAGATAAGATGATTTCACCACAATGTGTAAGTTTGATTCTTCTTGTCGTTGTTGTAATTTAGTTGTAATTTAGTATTGATTTACTTTGAATGCAATCCAAGTAGAGCATCAACTTCCTTGTTGAATCAATCCGTAACAGAGATCGAGCCAAGACATATCCTTCCATGTATACGTTTGGAAACCACATTCGTGTCCGGAGTTGTGAGAAACAATTGACAATAATGGATTCAGGAATAGCTACAACCTTTCAACAATTGTGTCGAGCAAGCGTGAAGGATACAAACATGAAGGCTGTAGAATTGGAGTATGTGGGGTAGGTGGAAGAATTCCTCTCCATAGACTGGCTACTTTGAGGTTGTAGTCCTCTATTGCAATTGAGTGGTTGCTAATACAAAAGGTGATGGGGCCACTATGAAGCGAGATGAATATGGATTCACCAACGTCAATATTGACAAATTGATTCCTTACTCAACATAGTTATTTGTTTTTCCTCTACATATTGAATAAGTATTCTTTGCACCTGACAAGGGCAAGAGTGGATGGGAAATTGTGCTTTGAAAGGAACCAAGAGGTGTTCAATTATTCTCCGCACATTAAGCAACGCCTAAAGTAGAATGCATGTCCTTGAGGAAGACGACATATTTTTACGGATTGGGAGCCACAAACTTGTACAAAGATCTCCTTCTGAAAACACCCATCTTGTATGAAGCAGTGGAAGTAGATGTCAACATAGTTGCAACTACATTACAACGTCTTAGGCAAGATGACATAATAGTGGATGACCTACAATACAACGATGCAGATTCAGAGTGAGTCTCCCTATATGACAAAGAATAATACATAGAATATAGTCTACAATATTTTATATAGAGGATTCTATACAACAGTGCCTTTGGTGTATAACACAGAAGCAAAGAATGTAAGTATGTTTGTCTTGGGTGAACATGTAGTCTAGCTTTTCAGCTTTTTATAGAACTTTTTCGATTTTCTATGACATTTCCTATATTATTTATATATATATTGAGTATTTAGTGTTAAAGTAGTCCAAAGTACATTAAAAGTTCCAAAAAGTACAAAGATATTTTAGTAAGTAGCTACAAATTACTAGAAAAGGGCAAAAAGGCAAAGAAAAAGTTAAAGTTAAAGTTCTAGAAAGAAAAAGATAAAAATTAAAGAAAAAGGAGAAAGATAAGGAAAAAGACAAAGAAACGGAAAAGACAAGGAACCTAGGGTTTCAAGAGGTGCACAGAGAAGTCGCACCGACCGCGAAGCATTTCACAGCTTTTCTGATCACCCCCGAATTCAACCTATATTTTTGTTGTTCCTTGCAATCTCTTCTCTCTTGTGTTTTTGTTCGTTCTCCTATGTTGTGTGTTTCTTGGTGCGCTGAAATTGTGCTGTAAATCTTAATGCTTAATAAAAAAATAAAATAAAAAATTGTTGTTTGTTCTCGAATTGTGCTGAATTTGTCAAGAGTGCGGTGTGATCAATTGTTGATGTGATGTTTCAATGCTGCTATCTTGCCAATGTAATTGAAAGTGCTGGGAGGGTGTACAAATCAGGCATTTCGTCTTGTGTTTTTCAAATTATTATTTCTGTTTATTTAATTAAAATTATGATGTTTGGTGATTCATTATAGTAAAGATTCTCTAATCGTGTTTAGAATACTGAATTTGGTCATTGTATGTAAAAATTATGCATTTTAATATTTGACTAAGTTTTACAGCCAGAGGACTTATTGTCACATAATTGAAAGATGTTGGGTGCTGTGTACTTTAAAATTTTGATCTCCATGATTTGAAGTTATTAATATAAATTTTTTTTTTTTTTTTTTTTGATTAGTTATTGAAATCTGGTGACACATTATAGAATAAGGTTCTTAATGGACTTTAGTTTACTGATTTTGTACATCATGTGTCAAAGGGATTGATTTCTGAATTTGCCCAATTTTTACAGCTAATGACCTCTTGTTTCAAGTTTAAGTTAGAGATTTAGCTGTAAATTTAGGAGTTTTAGTTTGCATTTTGAATTTTTATAATAATTCAATTTATTAAAATTTGATTCTATATAATAAAATATAGAATATATGGGCTGCTGGAATTTAAAATTATTGAAATTATTGGGTTCATTACAAGTTATCAATTTCCAAATATGACCAATTCTTACAGTTAAAAGTCATTGTTACACAATTAGGGATTCAGTGATAAATTGAGGATATTTGCCCTTATACTTTAAATTCATATTACAAAATATCTAGTTAAGTTTTGATTATTTATCATAGATTATAGAATATTTTATCTATTGGTTTTGAAATTACAGTAATCAAAATCTACAGTAAAAAGTTATTAATTTTCAAAAATACCCAATTGATATAAATTTAAAAAGGAACCTATTGTCGTTTGTAAATGATCTAAGTTTCAATTTAAGAAATTGAATTTACATTTAAAACTTAACTTAAATTTTGGTAATTTAAAGAATTGGAATTTAGGAAACTTATTTTAATCTTTTAAATAATTAAGTTATAATTGAATAATCAAAAGACCATATTGTCTTCCTAGTAAGGTTTAGAGTCTTAGGGTTTAGATTAGGGTAACTTAGGATTTGGTTATAAGTCTAGATTATAGGTGGGAGTAATAGGGACTTGTTTAAGTATTTTAAAAAGAAGGTTAGAAAGGAAAGAGACTTCTTATACATGGTAGACCTATTGTCCAATAAAAGAGATAACATTAAGGGAAGAGAGTGTTTAGGTTCATTGGTGGAGTAAGGATGAGGTTACTAGTGAGTTATTAGTAAAACAGTAAGTATCTTGCTTGACTTATTGTGATTTTGGGGTTGTAGGTCGTACTAACCCTTGATATTGGCCATATTGTCCTAGAGCCTTGGGGTGACTTATTGTAAGCCTTTCCAAACCCTTAATTCTACTTTGTTTTGAAATATTGAATACATATATTTGTACTATTTTCAAAGTACTATAGTGGGTTGTACTAAAGTCTAAGTCCTGCACTGCATTCATACACAAGTCAGTCCACATTGAACTATTGTCCTAGAACTATTGTCACGAGTCAGTAGTACACTAGACAGGACAGGGACATGCATGCTGAGTCTTTTTATCTTATAATGGACTGTTGAGTGTTTCTTGGGCTATTTAGTGGGAATAAAAAGGAATTTTTATTCTATCTTCAAAACTTAAGTACAAAGTTACATTTGAACACACTACACTAACCTTACATAGATCATTCCCTGGTGTTCGAACTTGGTAACGTTTGGAATAGGGATTCCAAAAACCTAACTACAAAACAGCACGATTGCAATAGACTATATTTGTCATACAATCTTTCTACATACAAAGAGGAGATGACGTCACATCTTCTTGGCCTTAGTTGTTCTCAAAGTAAATTAGAAAACCATCTTAATTTGTAATAAAAAAAACAACTAATTGCCTTCATATTTGAAGTACTTTTTGTTTTGTATGTGTCTTTAGCAAATGTATATGTTAATGAACTTCAGAATGAAACTGTTGTGAGGAACCAAACCATGTTGCATGTATTAAAAGACATTCAAAATATTCAAAAGCTTTCCAATGTCCACCCCTTCCAATGGAATAGGCAAGAAAAAAGTCCATTTGAAATGTCATGTTTGTAATGCTTTCTTCCTTTTGGGACTTCCTTCATTAATACATTGAAATATGTAATTTAAGTAATTTGAATACAAATATGTGGCCACCCTAGCCTAATTGTTTCACACGTATTTTATAATAGGTGAAGCTTAGAAAAAATTCAATGCATGCACTAAATGAAGTCATGTCTATATCCGAAGGAATGACTCCTATGACTAAAATACAAGAGGTCTACCTACATTCGAGCACATCTTCCATATATGGCCCAAAAATTGAAATGCACTTCGGTTGCCACTCAAAAAAAAATTATAAAAATTGTAAAAATATGACTGCAAAATATGATTGGAGAAAAATATGACTATCAAATTTGAATGGGCATTCTTGAAATACGTTCCCGAAAGTTTCCTATTAAGTGTTTTGCCATTCTCAATAGATGAATCCTATACGTCTATGAAGTTTAAAGCAAAAATGTGACTGGCAATCATATTTGCAATCATTTTTTTTTGCACAATTTTAGACTACCAAAATATGATTGCAAGCAGTCACCATTCATCCCCAGTCATATTTTTGCAATCATAAAATGCTCATATTCTTGTAGTGATGGTAGATAGCACATAGAAGAATTTTAAATTGTTGGATGATTTTGAATTATACATATATACATTTGTTACAATATTCAAGCACACTTTATTACAATTTCAATACAATTTGTTATTTGAAAATCTATACATTTTCAAACATGTAAGAGCATCTTGAAGTTCATAAACTTTTTTTGAATTGGCCTAGGAATTAAAAATTCATAAGATTATTGTACTCTACTATACAACTAATGTTGAATAAACCTAGTAGTGTCCAAATAAGCATCTAAGTATGGTTGCTATCATTAATCCATAAATGCCCAACTAATTATACATGGTTGATCTATAATTCCAAGCTCACTTTTTTTTTTTGGAAAACAAATGGGAGGCCCATTGCATTAAAAAAACCACAGTGAAACAACCAAGCCTAAAAGGCTAGACATGAAGAGATAAGAGCATTAGAGAACTAGAACAGAACCTAAGTAAAGCTACACATATTAAGGGCTTGCTTTTGCCAAATAATTTTCAAATTAAGCCTATAAACCATCACTGAAGATTTCAGGTTCATTTTGGTGTAGGTAGATAAATTCCTTTGACCATTTTTAAAAAAAATTGGGCTATTTCGAAGGTTAACTATTGAAAATTTTCATTTTTCACTCAAATAAATACACAATTGATTTGTAAGAGGTCTTCGAAGCCATGTATATCCATTCATAAATGAGCAAAGCTTGCTAATTTTACTTCATTTTCCAACTTTGAGCAAAGTTTGCCAATTTCACTTGATTTGAGATTAAAAAATTTGTATTTATTCATTTGCTTTGAAAATGATCCCAATGGAAAGAATAAAGTGTTTTCATGATTTTCACCTTTGAAAATTTAAACATGCACGTGTATAGAGTTATTTGTGATTTATACTTATTAAAAAAATTGCATTTCAACAATTGCAAGTGATTTAGGTAATGAGTTTGACAGCTCTTCATTTAAACGTAAGGTTTTTGGAAGTACATTTTAGCATGCTACCACAATTTGTAGTTGTTTTTGTTACCTCTAATCCTAAAAAACTTTATATGCAAATTTCTAAAACATTGTGGAGAAAAAAACTTTAAAAAAATAGAAATGAATATTTTTTTTGTTATAATTTCACAATTTTTATTCAATTTTGCACTCAAAATTGGTAGGCATGCTCCTAAATAAGCTCTTTAAATATCTATATGGTTAGATTTTGAAAAAAAAAATTTGCTTCATTAGAGATAACTATAAACAACCCATGTTCTTTCTTTATAGTCAAAGCACTCTTGAAAAGGCTTAGGCATTTAGTGGTCAAACAACATTTATTATGATCGATTCTTGTTGAGAAGTGAAAAAAAATTAGAAACTGGCTAAGATAAAAAAATTAAATAAAATCCAAAACAAGCGGAAACCTAAAAAGAGAAAACATAAATGTGCATTCTGTCTACATTTTAGCCCAGCATCTTTACAGGTCAATTTTTGGTCAATTCTGGGTTCACGGGCAGTGAAGTGAAAAAATAAGGGGCAGTAGAGGAAAGTCTTTTGTATAATAATAGACACAGTCTTTTAATTTGAGGCGGGCAATCAAAGGACGCCATTGAGATCAATTGAGTTCACGTAAAATTAATTTTGGGGTCTGCAACAAACTGAAGCTTCTATTTCTTAGTTCCGAACAATATCTTAAAACTTTATTTTGATACAAAAGTACCCGGATATGCCATTTTGGGGTACTCATAAGTACAATGAATCTCTGGAACTCCCAATGACAGACTGCCATTAAATTACTACTGTTTAATGCAATGGTTCTTCCATTTGTTCAAGAAAAAATTAAAAAAATTAAAAATTAAAAATTAAAAATTACTACGGCAACCTGATGATGTTTAGTGGAGAGAGCCCAAATTAGTATTGGTTGCAATTCTTTAAGCCATCATTTGGTACGCCAAATTCTACTTTGTTCTTCCCATTTTTACCAATTTTTTATTTTTATTTTTTATTATCATATCAAATAGAGAACCATTGCATTCTATTTTTACCAATTTGCCATTGCAAAACGCTATTTTAAAAGGAAAGCGAATTCCTAACATTTACGGCCAGGGTGGTAGTTGCACTTTTTTTTTCCAATAATTCATTTGGGGAAAAAAAAAGGAAAAAAAAAAAAGAATGCTGATACTGTATCTGTTGCTTGTATTAAAAATAGCTAAACCACTAACCAAATGGAATCTGAATAAACTCTTAGTGCCAGAATCGTTTCTTGATTTTTTTTCATAATTTTTTTTCGTTATATCTTTATAGATGTATATTATTTATTTCAGTTTCATCAAATTCTTTGGACACAAAGTGTGAATTTTTAAAAGTCAAATAGTACTTTGGACAAATGAGAAGTTTTGGGGTCTCAAAAGTCCTTGGAATCTCTTGGATCATTATCAAGAATTAGGAGGTTTGAGCATTGAAGAATTACGAACAAATAATATATTATTATAATTATTATAATTATTTTGATACAATAGGAGAGATTCCATTACAATGGAGATTAACCCCTAAATGCATGAGGCTTTTATTGAACTTATTTATGATTGCTTTAAACAAATCAATAAGATGAACTTTTTATCAAGTTTACTATTCTTTTGAATTGTGTTGTAGAATCTTAAACAAAGATTCTTAGGAAATTCTTTTTTTTATCAAATGTGGATTGATTAATTATAATATTTGATCATATAGGAGATAAAATTTGAAAATCAATGGAAGTCTTTAGATCCTCTTTTTACGTGTCTAATTTAAGATAGAAATCTTGAAAAAAAATATGAGGTCAAAGGACATAACATATATAACCATAAACAACTTAAGCCTTTTCAAAATCTATAATTTCTACAATTTTTTTAAATGAGTTTTCAAAGATCTTTTCTTCTAAAATTTAGGATTTTTGAAGATCATTTCTAAAGTTTTTTAACATTGAAAAGTCAAGATCGATTTGGAATGAACACTTATACATGAAATTTTTAAAAGAAGTTTCATGAAAATGTTTTTCCTTGAAAAAAAAATTGGTCCTAAGAAATCAACTTTAAAGTAGGTATTCTTCTATAACTGCTAAAAAAGCATAAACTACCTAGCTAACACTACTAAAACTAATAATTTGATAAAATTCTATTTAACTTCAAAATTTGTTGAAAAAAAAATGTTGTGCCTTGTGCATTTAGGGGTTAAATCCTAAAGGACTAAAGAGATGACTTTGCATTCTTTTTAGATCTAAAGCATGCTCTCTTGAATTTATAATTTGGAATTTTTGGGTGAATTCTTCATAATAGATGTCAATCATCCCAATATAGGTGTGAAGCTTTGTTTATGGTCGTTCCAATAAATACTACAAAAGTTAGAAGTTTTTTCAATTTTCATGTCAAAATGCATAGCTATAAATATGTCCTAAAAAACATTTTGAAAGAGTTTTGGGCCTCTAAACACCAAAAAACTTTTAAAATTAATATACCATTCTATATAGAAGTTTTATGGACCAAATTTTGATGGTGAAACTAATACTAATCATGCTCAATAAATTGAATAAGCAATCTTCCATCTAGTAGTCTCATAAATTAATTTTTCTTATATTTATTTTCACCATTAAAAAAAATATTAGTAAATGAAATCTCAAACATAAATAAATAGATATAATTGCTATTATGATGATGATAGAAAGTAATATGATAATAAAAGTCTATTGCAAACAAGAGCACACCACCATATTTAGAAGACTTAAAGATTAAAACCAACATGTGGAAAAAGATAAAAATTGATAAAACTTTAAATAATCATCTATCTAGGCAATTCTATGAAATATTGATTTTTTTACAAAAAGAATAAATACAACACTTCTAGTCCTATTTAAAGGCCTATGTGAACCAAGAATGCATTTGCTCAACCCCACACCAAATCCTCATAGTGCATAGAGGTATGATTTATCAAATTTATAGTTGATGTTGCAAACATACCACTCCCTTTTTGTAATATTTTGATAACATTACAAACAAACAAAACATCTTTGAAGATAAGGGGCTACAAAAAGTCAACCTAATAATTTAATAATAAAAAATTGTGATCTTCTCATTAAAAAAACTCGTTAAGAAATTTATTTATAAAGTTCTTTAAGAATATACCTACAAAGTCTATACAATGGCATAATCATCACATTGCAAGGGAGAATTTTCCAACACCATCTAGGATGATTACTATGGTTGAACTTGCACAATTATTGAACAAATTTGATTGAAGACATTTTTTTAAGATCAATTGGAAATATGATACAAAATTTTCAACTTGGTATAGGTACTAATTATAATTGAGAATTTTTACTCATAATCCTACACCTTACAATATTATCCATCAAGGTGCTTGTTTCCTATATTTAAAGGAAAAGGTTGAATATTTGACTTTTGTTAATGACAAAAACCTTAACAAATGGATTTCTAAGATTAAAAAAATGACTTTTTATTGATTCTCAAACATTAAACTAAATTAGAAGGAGAGTAGAAATTGATACTTAAATGCATTGTGATTTGGTACATTTAATATCAACAAAATTATCTATAAACCTTAAATGACGCCTAAAGACATTTATAGTTCATTGTTCAATAATATTATGTTTTAAAAAAGAAAAGACAATAAATTTTTGCTACTTCAAACAATAGAGCTAAATAATGTCATTGGAGCAACCATGCTTCTATGCAAAGCCAGGGTCAAGCAATATATGTAATATTTGCTAAATTGCATCTACTATATTCAAAGTTTTTACAACATTAGACATGCCCCATGGATTCTTGACCTTTCTTTGATGAAATCTCACTATACTTTAGAGACAAATTAATATCATTTCCATTGAAAAGAAAAAACTATACATAGAGAGAGAAAGAGATGAATGAAGTGGACCAAATTTTATTTTTTTAATTAATTATCCATTTTGTACAAGGATAAATTTTCTTTAAAATATTGTTCAAATAGGTTCAAACCAAAAGCAAAATGTTTTTACAATTGTAAAACACCCAAAATAAAACCAATAAGGAAATTATAGAAGATACCCCGTTATCATGTAATCAACAAAAATATTTAATAAGGAAGGAATATTCAAGTATATTAGAAAACAACTTTTGTCTATTTTTCAAATTTGTGAATAGCTTGGTCACTCAAATGCTTCATTATTGTGTGGTTTTGAACTAGCTCTTGTCAAGACGATGAAAAATGAAAAAAATTGCTTGAATGAAGATTTGATGTGTAAATTTTAGTGAAGACAAATTTTATTTTGCTTTGAAAGCTAAAGATGTACATTCTTCCCATGTTCCCTAGGCTCTTTTCATGGTCAACTTTGAAATAAATAACCTATAATGAGACCTAGCTTTGATATAGATTAATGAAAAAAATATGTGATGCCAGATTGAATAGTTGCATCCCTTATTTGTATACAAATTCTGAAAGTCATTAGTTGATCGATTTTTGTCTTCCATGGCATTATAAGATTAAGCATTACTTTGAAGAAAGATTACCTTTCTCTTCTCTATCCATCATTTAAGAAATAGACTTTAGGGCATTTATTCCCTAAAGGAACTTGAATACAATTGGCCCTTAGGTGTCGAAGGTGGGTTTTTTGAATGAAAAGTTGTGATTATATGGGAAAGAAGTTTAAAGTGGTTTAAATTTTTTTGAAGATGAATGCATTGATGAGTGTCTCAAAAGCAGTACATCTAACCTCATTATAAGTCACAAAAGCCAAAAGTTGTTTTCTTTGATGACTACTACTAACATTGAAAATAGGAAAGAAATTTTTTTAAGTGAAAGGCAACCTACATTAATCCTCTACAATAAAACACAATAGAAAAATGATGATGATAAGAACAATTACTTGTCAAAAAAACATCTCCAAAATTTGACCTTCATTTTAACTATTAAAAAGTTCTTATTTCTATATTTAAAAAAGTTCTTATAATATAAAAAAACATTTCATTCAAGCAAAACCTTTGAAGCTCTTATAAAAAAGTCACTAGGAAACATTTAAATATATCTATATCCTCAAAAATGTTCATATGTCATGGTTTGTTCACTTGGAATAGGCCATATACTACACCTCAAAAGTCCTATATTCCTATTAGAAATTAAAAGTTCCTAAACCAACTACATAAAAATCTTCATAATCAAGTTTTCAAGTATTTTGTGCAAAAAAATTTGAAAAGATGTGACCATTTGTGGCCTAAAGCTTATATAATGTTAACATTTCTTAAAACATCTTTGTGACCAATTTATTGAGACACCCAACCATGCATTCACCGTTGTAAATTCAAAAATTGTGGATATTTTTACTATATAGAATTCAATAATGTTTAAAATAATAGGAATTATTATGTAGAAATTATTTTATGCTTAGAGTAGGGAGAAATGGTGCAATTTCTTGAATATAGTAACTAGTAGGGTGTTGACAATGGACAAAAGTTTCAAATGCAATGCTAATTTTTTTTGTACGTATTGACATACAAAGGAAGAATATTGTTGTGGTATAAACATTTTACTAAATGTTCTGTAGAATCCTTGAAAAATGCTTATACAAGGATTAAAAAACAAGAATATATTTGTTTTGTATTGATGGAAAGGGTTGTACATATATATTTCTAGTCATCACACGTACAAATAAGGCATGATCACCTATACTTGCTATTGATTGCAATTGAACATAATTATCATTATTAACCCCTAAAGGTCAGAGACTATATTTTCACCAAAATCTCTCCAAAACTGCCATTTTTTATACAAGCATCAAATTTGAAATGAAAAACACTTTTGGACACATAGAACCATCGGATCTTGTAGTAAACTAGTTTAAAAAGATGTGGAAAAAATTTCAGAATTTTCAACCATGTAGATTGCAAGATATTAATGTTTGAAGTGACAAAAACCATTTTTTTGACCCTATGAAAATACGGGCAGATGCACTTCACAAGGTTATATTTGTATGAAAAAATGTCCAAAATGATGGTATCTCTTGGATTCATTCTTCAAGTCAAGTTAAATACATGCTTGAAAATTTTTAGATCATTTGGAATTGCACAACATATAGGAAAAAAATAGTAAGTAGAAAGAAGTACAAAGTGATTCAAAACACTAAATTGTTAAGAATTTAATTATGGAATTGAAAAATTCCAATCCTAATAGTGCTAATGTATTAATAAACAATTTACATCATATTTTTTTATTTTTTTCAAAAAATATTAAAAATTGAGTTAAATAAAGGACTCCAAAGTTTATATTTGAGTAGGGAATCCATGACTACCCACAAACTAGAGCACCTCATAACTTTCATCACGTAAATCAAAATGGAATGATTTGAAGCTTTCCATATATATGTAAATCTAAAAAAAAAAGGTTTCAAATTTTTATTTTCAAAAAAAGTGATTTTTTAAGAAATTTTTGGGTTGCTCGTTGAGCATTGAAAATTACATATCATGTGATAACTTTTGAACTATGTAGTCAAAAGTTATGAAAATTGTTGGGCCTTAAAGCTACTCCTTGGGCACATGTTGTGTGAAAGTTTCACCAAAAAAAAAAAAAAAAAAAAAAAAACTCCATTCTTAGTGAGTTGCCCAAAATTGCTATATTGCCAAAAAACACAGTTTTGACCTTTAGGGGTTAAATAAAGATTCTTTCTATCAAATTATATTGGCAATTGAAAAGAAACTCCAACACAACTGAATAACATGCATTATTTAGATACAATATGAATAAGTTATGAATTTTCCAAATATTGTCTCCTAATGTACCAAAAATCAATAACATACTCTCATAGACTTTCTTGATTGTATACATCTTGTATAATCATCTAGGAAAAAGTTAATTTTCTTTGGTAAAAAATGTAGGTGTTGCTTTTAGATAGGATTGATTATGGGTAAATATAAATCCATGACCTATATTGCATGTGAAGGACCATACATTCTTGAAGTGTGCCATTCATTCCCTTTGAAGTGTTGTTCATCCTCCCATAGTATACAATAACCAACCTTTGAACCTAGATACAATGAACAAATTAACCTTGATGCATTCCTATGTCCAATTTCTAGACAATGGATGAAAGCCATTCTAATTTGGAAAGATACTTTATCAAGTTCTTGTCCTCTCTAATGGTTGCATTTGGTGTTACTAGTATACATTATTTTTCTAAAATTACAAATGTGGAAGTGTGTCAAGTGGTTAACCAAGCTAAAATTGTATTGACCTTAGTTCAATATTGGACTTGCAAAAACAAGGTCATGGATTTAACCCTAAAGCGCGTCGATGTCCATACTCCGGACGATGAACAGAGTGTTTCCAAGAGTTGTGTAGTCCAACAAACTTTTCATTCATCCAATGTAATACTTGAATCTTGAAAAGCCAACCTTCCTTAATGACCAAATTCATGAAATTGCAATAAATGATATTTGTCTGAAAAGATATAAGCCAAATGTGCAAAAAATTGAAAAAGGATTGAGCCGTTAAGAAGTTAAGGAACGCAAAAATTTCAAAAAAAATCACCATATCAAGAGAACCTCATTTCAAATCCATTCTAACAAGTTTTACTCAAAAATTGACAATGTATTTGGCTTGTAGTTGAATTTCAAAGAAATTTTAAAATTTTCCTTTCAAAATTTATAAAAAAAATATTAGTGATAGCATTGGGGAATCTACCATATGGATGAAATCTAAAACTCAAAGTCTATAACTTTTGCTTGTATATTAATTCCAAGATATTCTTCCAAATAATACTTTATGATGATTTTTCTCAAATTGTCAATTCTGGAGAAGACTCTAGAAGTTTAGGGGTTTATCATTTATATTGATTTAGGTTGTAGTATTCCAAAATACCAATCATATTGGTTTGTAATGTATAGCATCGCTCAATATTACATTTTTTTAACAATACTAATATATGGCCATCTAATGGACTTTAATTTCTAAAGGATTTTGACTATGTTTTCACCCAAAACACTCCAAAAGTGCCATATCTAGAAATGTCAAATTTTAGAAATAAACACAATTTTGAAAACATGTAACCGTAGAATTTTGTAGTATGCTGGTTTGAGAACATGTAAAAAAATTTCAGAAATTTCCATTGTGTAGATTGCAAGATATTAGTATTTGAATTGACTGAAAAATCTTTTTTTTGGCCACACAAAGAACTGGACAACTACACTTTATTAGGTCACATTTGTAAAAAGAAATGTCCAAAATGGTGGTGCTTCTTTGATTCATTATTCCAGGTGAGTTGGCTATATGCTTAGAAAAATTCAAAACATTTGGAATTGTACAACACATTGGAAAAAATAGTAAATAGAAAGAAGTAGAGAATGATTCAAAATACGAAATTATTGAGAATTTAGTTATGGAATTGAAAAGTGTCAATCCCAATGCTTGTAATGTTATAATGTTCTAATAAGAAATCTACAATCAATTTTATTTTATTTTTTCAAAAATATTTAAAATAGAGTTAAATTATTGACTTCAAAGTTTATTTTAGAGTAGAAAATCCATTCCTACCTACAAACTAAAACTTCTCCAAACTTTCATCTCATTAATCAAAATGGAATAGTTCAAAGCTTTCCACATATATATAAATCTAAAAATCAATTTTAAATTTTATTTCTTAAAGAAGTGATTCAAAGAAAAATTGAGTTGCCTAGCATGCATGTTGAGCAATGAAAATGACATATCATACAATAACTTTCTAATAATGTAGTAAAAAATTATGAAAATTATTGGGCCTTGAAGCTACTCCTTGAGCACATGTTGTGTGAAAATTTCAGCAAAAAAAAATTTCATTCACTATGTTACCAAGAAAAAGGCAATTTAGAGCTGTAGGGGATAAAATACACATACAGTAGAACCACGCATTATCAACCAGGGCCTTTTTTTTTGGAACAGTGTCCTCTTTGTTGGCCTCACTCCAGAGGCCAGTTTTTGGAGGGATGAAGCTAGAGTGGTCAAATTTCTGACAGACTGGCGAAATTTTGCCAAAAATAAAAGTCTTGTTATCAACCAGGGACCCATACCCAACTTGCATGGTTGAAAATAGTTGCAACCAAGACCAGAACAAATTTCCAACCAAAGTGTAGAATGTATTTTTCCTTCTTTTCAAAATTAGGACTAATCAAATCATAGAAATTTACATTGCTATATACTGCTCCAGAACATATGTGAAATTCCTAGAGTGATCATTCACGGGTGGTTCTACCATACACTTAAAATCATTTTTCTTGTACTCTGAGATATCCAAGCTTTTTTTTCGAGGACCCCATTGATCCTCTCACCCCTTCCGGGCCTCTGTGATATATAACGTGGACATGCGTCCGGGTAAGTCATTGGACTTCGTACTTTTCATAGTTTTCAATCAGTACGAGTTTTTGTGGTTCTACCCTTTAAAGAGATCCAACCAATGCCAACTGCAACTTCTGACAAAACCCATGTCAACTCCATGACGTGGAAAATGGGAGTTTGCGTCCACTCACAAGCTGCCATTGCACATGACCAATAAATTCTTCAGAGCCTCAATGCATATGATTGGCATGGAAGCTGGGCTGGCGGGATCAGGCCGGGACTTCATTCAGGGTCCGTCGAGGTACAATGGGGGTTGTAGTCATTGTGAAATTGCCATACCGGTTCCAACAAATCTATGTGAGGGGTCGGTGTAAATAAAGAGGTTGTTTGTTCTTTTCTTTGTGGCTACATCCATTTGGACTGAAGTTTCGTGTTTTTTTTCTTCATAAATGATCATGAATCATTGGTCTAAGATGGTATGCCATAGATGACATATAAAGGGCTAAATAAAGAAGTTTTGTGCATGTTCTTTCTCATGAACTAAATTTATGGCACTTTAAATGTAACAATGACTATATTGGTGTTAACTTCTTTAAGGATTGAAATACATTTTGGGTCGACAAACTATAAAAAATTAGCATTTTTTATGGCAATGAGAAAAAAATGGAAAAAAACACTCAATAGATGTGTAATTTGGGGAGGATTTAAATATCTAAATTATAATTAATCTACAATTATAACATTCTTGAACTCTGAGATATGGTATCCAATGTTCAAGAAGAACCAATGGCTAGTTCAAGATTAGCCAGTGGAATTAGAAAAAGTCTAGTTGCAATTCAAAAATATCAATATAAAAATAGTGAAAAATCTATAAAATTCCTATTTTTGATTAAGAAATAGAGAAAATAACCAAACTCTATACTTGAAAAAAAATTTCAATTTCAAAATTGAAGGAAAATAGTTGGTAGAACTCAAAATACTTCTTGAATGGTGATGGTATTGTCACTTCACTATAAAAAATCTTGAAGGGAAGGTTGTCGTGTGTTGTGAGCCAATGAAATAAAATAATTTCTATTGCAACACAAATAAATGACATTGAAGAAAAGAGACCCCAACGTCATAATTAGTCAAGAATGTTATGACCACGACAAGAATTCAAAAATATTTATTTGTGCTTTTTGACTAATTGAGGGACTTCAAATTCTCACAAGTTAAATCCATAAGCACCTACTCAAGCAATGTATATTTGACCAATTGGTGTTATTGAATAATTCCATTTTAAAATTTTGATAAGAAAAAATAGGAATAAATATGAGTCAAAGTCAATTTTTTAATTGAGGATGAATTGGTTACAACAAGAAGGTTATATTTGGTACAACAAGATTCATATTGCTCATACTAAAGATGCTGAGATCAACCAAGAGAGAATCCATTTGCATATGTAGTAGATGCTAAAACGGCACAAATAATACATTCAACGATTACGGAAAGGAATATAGTAGTTGGTTTAAGGCGCAAGTTCTTAGCCCTTCAAGGACCGAGCTGCATTTTTGGGTATCATAGCAAATATGGGCAGCTCACTAAGAATGGAGTTTTAATTATTTTGTGCTGAAATTTTCACTAAGCATGCGCCCAAGGAGTAGCTTCAAGGCTTGACAATTTTTTGTAACTTTTGACTAAATGGTCAAAAAGTTCTTGCATGATATGCGATTTTTTTTGTTCTGCGGGCAGCTTGGGCAGCTCAAAAATCTTCTTTAAAAATCAATTTAAAAATCAATAAAAATTTGAAATTGGTTCTTTAGGTTTATATATACATTGAAAGCTTTGAATCTTTCCATTTGGATTAATGAGTCAAAAGTTATGAGGATTCTTAGTTTGAAGGTAGTTATGGAATATCTACTCTCAAAAAAACTTTGAAGTCCTCGATTTAACTCAATTTTTAATATTTTTGAAAAAAAATAAAAACATTGGATGTAGATTGTTTACTGCAATAGTACAACCATTGGGATTGACATTTTTCAATTCTATATCTAAATTCTTAATAATTTAGTGTTTTGATTCATTCTCTATTTCTTTCTACTTACTATTTTTTTCCTATATGTTGTACAATTTCAAATGATCTGAAAATTTTCAAGCACGTAGCCAACTTACCTTGAAGAATGAATCCAAAGAGTTGCAACCATTTTGGACATTTTTTCATAAAGATGTGACCTTGTGAAGTGCAGCTGCGTGGATTTTTGCAAGGACAAAATAAGAATATTTGTCAATTCAAACGCTATTATCTTGCAATCCACACTATGGAAATTTCTGAATTTTTTTCCACAACCTTTCAAACTAGTTCACTACAAGATCCTACAATTACATTTTTCAAAAAATATTTTTTTTTCTAAAATTTGGTACTTGTATTAGAAATGACAATTTTGGAGTAGTTTGGGTGAAAACATAGTCTTGGTCCTTTAGGGGTTAATAGGGTAATCACTCTTGGTTTGTATTTTGTTGGTTTATTTTAGAATGCATTATTTAGTTCAATACATGAAAGAAATAGAAAATTTTATTTAAAACTAAATCATTTTATATATAAGAAATAAATTAGAAATGGTTTATATCAAGACCAAAGCAAAAAGTCTTACTAATTTAAGAGACTAATCTCATAAAACAACGATAGGTCAAGAAATAGTTTATTGACCAATTTGGCTTTGTGTAAAGGCCAAGGTCCACGCTGATTTCATAAGATAAAGTCACTTGGAATCCTTAATAGCCAATGTATATAAAAAATTTCTAGTTCTTAAAATCACTTTTTAAGAAATTTAAATTTGAAATTGGTTCTCTAGATTTATATATACTTGGAAAGATTTGAATCATTCCATTTTGATCAATGAGTCAAAGTTATGAGGAGTTGTGAGTCATTATTGAATCTCTACTTTAAAATAGACTTTGAAGTCCTTTAATTAACTCAAATTTCAATGTTCTTGTATATTAAAAAGAAAAAAAAGTAGGTGTAGATTGTTTATTACAACATTACAACCATTGCAATTTGCATATTTCAATTCCGTAAATAAATTCTTAACAACTTAGTATTTTGAATCATTTTCTCCTTCTTTCTATTTACTATTTTTTTCCTATATGTTGTACAATTCCAAATGATGTGAAATTTTCAAGCATTTTGACAACTTGACTTGAAGAATGAATTCAAAGAATAATCACCAATTTGAACATTTCTTCATTCTAATGTGTCCTTATAAAGTGTAGTTGTCTAAATTTTTGCAAGGCCCCCAAAAGGATTTTTGTCACTTCAAATGCTAATATCTTGCAATCTACACTGTGAAAATTTCTGAATTTTTTTTGAACATCTTTTCAAACGAGCATACTACAAGATCCTCCAATTATATGTGTCCAGTTTTCTTTTTCTTTCTAAAATTTGATACTTGTACTAAAAATGGCAGTTTTCTGTCAGGCAATCTCCTACAGTGATACATTCAGTAAGGATATATGATGAAAATTGGATGATACACTTGGGGCCATGCCGGGGATAAAATAATAATTACGACCATGGCAGGACTTGGTCTCCAAGATACCCAGATCTGAACCTTGCCAATTCTATCACAATTGCAACAGGGATAAGCTTCCTGAACAAGTACATATAAATTATTGATAAGCATACACAGGCAGAGGCCTTTCAGTTTCAAATCATTTACCCCTTTTCAAAGCCTTTACAATTGATTTAAAATTTTAAAAACAAAAAAAATTAAAAATCCTGCACACATGTAAGCTTACTCTGTCGACCTTGTAAGGAGGGAATGGCCAAGCATACTTCTGTTGGGACAAAAATGTCCTTCATTTGGAGCATCCACATCACCCTTTCTCACCAAACCTGGCATGCTCAAATTTTCAATATAATTTTGAAGAGCCCTTGATTTCCTTGTCCCTCACTTTTGCTCACCAAATGCAACCAATAAATAGGCAAGGGATCAGTCATCATCAAGTGAACAAGAATGAAGAATAAAGCAACTAAGTTTAGGATGAATAATGATTTCAAGGGCCATTTTTCGACATGTTAGGATTGAATGTTAAGAGAATATTATTGTGGGAGGCTTGTAAGATAGTATTCACTTTCAAACACATTTGAAGAGTGTTAGACCTCTTTCGTAAAAGGGTGGCTATGCTCTTAATGCCTTTTAGCACCAAGGCACATTTCAGACATTACTTGTGAAAACTGTTACATTTTAGGGCAATTCATGAGAAAATATGAAAAAAAGAAGTCTTTCTACAAAATTCAATCAAACGAATTTGTACTAGACTACTATAGGAATGCGTGGAAAAAAATTCAAAAACTTTGACTTCATAGATTGAAAAATATAGTTTTTGAAGTTAGAAGAATAAGTTGTTTTTTCTTGACCTTGTTTGATAGGGCTAGCAAACTTCAACTCCTCCTACAATGGGATTTTTATACTGCATATGGTTATCTTTTTTTTACTTTTGCATCATTTAAGTTTCAAAATTAGAAGAGGAGTTTTGCACATATTTTTCCTAAAGCTACCTGGCTACCCCAAAGTTCAAGGCAACATAGCTTTTGATTTGGGCATTTGATAAACTAAACTAAATTGTATTTCCATCAAAGGGAGACATATTCACACTTCATATCAATTTTGTGAACTTCCTACTAAAATAGACTTCATGCATAGTTACCAAATATCTTTTACATATGTTGAATAATCACGTGGTACTTTAGGGGTCAAGGTATGTACATATAAACTATACATCCATAATCAACAATCCAAAATGAATTCAAAATAAAAAAAATTGAATAAACCTTGATATGTTTTAATGCAAGATGTATGCAATCAAAACATGAGACAATACTTCAAATTTTTCATAAATAATTTATATAGTGTTCAAAGAATGCATGCTACAAGTGCATTGGAATCATCTTCCAATTGTCAATAAGATACAATAAAAATTATTTTTGTTTAATTGTAAGAATTACTCTCGATTGTAAATATTGACGATTATACATACCTATACTTTAGTTATAAACAATTTACATTGTTAATCCTTTAGCAACATTATCAACATGGGGTGTTTTCAAAGGCAAACACTAAATTTCATATACCTATTGTTTCATGTACCTATTGATTTTGAAAGCAATTAAGCACAACATATAAAAATGTCATTGTTTAATAATCTGCTTTTTAATCCATTTTGGATTTTACAAATATTGATTAAAAAGTGTGACTTTTGTTTGTGACCCTTTGAAGGTAACATCATAAGGTGGGCACCTCCAAAACCACCATCATCACTCTAAGTACATTTCCAAAATCAATATGTACCCATACAGAAAAATCAATTTTAGAATTCTTCCAAGTTTTTTTTCCATGCTTCATAACTTTTGCATATGATATCCAAATGTCTTGTTCTTTGGTGCATTGGAACCTCCTTTCACTTGTCAACAAGTAAATATGAAAATTTGACCAGTCTAATAGTGGCAATATATGGGTGTCCCCCTTATGTACAGCATTTGAGCTTTTCCCGTCTCTTGCATACTTGATGAGATGCTATAATTTATCATCAAAGACTCCATGCATAGATGGATCTGTTGGCCTAACCCAAAAATATATGATTCAAACTGAAACAGTTGCATGGACCTGAAGTTTGTCTGCTAAGAATTCCAAGTTGCAATGGATATCATTGCCACTTAAGGTGGGCACCCCAAGCCACCACTTTTTGCTACTGGTGCCTAGTTAGACTGGTAAAATTTTAATTGGCTTTCTTGTTGGCACATAAAAGGAGGTTTCAATGCACCAAAGAATGTGACATTTGGATAACATACGCAAAAGTTGTAAAGGGTTAAAGTTTTTTTTAGGGTAGATGTTTTGAAATTGTTTCTTCACTATATGTACATATTGGATTTTTGGGATGTATACAAAGTGATGATGGTGGTTATAGGCAAGGTACAATTTCGGGTGTACCCACCTTAATTTAGTAGCTAGTACTTCATTCACAATCATTGATTTCTTCTATTAAACCCTCATATTCTTCAGAACCAAAACAATTTTTTTTGAGGTTTTTGTTAATCATTGTATTTTCTTTTTGAGTTTTTCATGCATGCAAATTATTTTTTTGGATGTAAATTTTTGCTATAAATATGAGAATATTTTTTGTGTGCACATGCAAGTTTTAATGCATCTTCTATGAAACATATTGAGTGTTTGGGACTCCCAAACCATTTTTTTAGTAAGGATAAATGAGGAACTGCTACTTAAGCAATTTTTTTGTCCCTTGAGGTCATCATAGTTTAGTTACCACTTTAGGGCCATGACAAGAACAGGCAACGTAAGTAAATTTCACATTCACTCATTTTCATTGAATTTTGAAGTTGAGATACGCCCGTGAATGGACTTGCAATGAAAAAAAAAACCTTTCTACTTTGATTACTTTTATCTCATGAAGTAATATTGAATTTGAGTTTGAAACTTCAAGGATTTGTTTTAAATGAAGACAAGATTAACCCCTGAAGGACCAAACTGCAATTTTTGGTTGTATAGAAATTTTGGGTAGGCCGTTGTGATGAGAAATTTGCATATTTAAGACTGAAATTGTTAAGGAATGTGTAGACAAGGAATATCTTTCATATGCAACAAATTTCATGACATTTGGAAATAGGAGTCAAAAGTTATAGCCTAATATGTAGTTTGTTTTTCAACTCAGGCAGTCCGGGCAGATCTGAAAAAATCATTTTTTTCAACAATTAAAATTTGAAATTCTCTTTCTAGACTTACAAATACAAGGAAAGCTTTTAATCATTCTATTTTGATCAATGAGTCAAAAGTTATGAGGATTTTTTGTTTGCGGGTAGTTATAGGTTCCCTAAGCTAAAATAAACTTTGAAATCCTTCATCTTATCCAATTTTCAATATTTTTGAAAAAAAAATTCCTAGAATGTAAATTGTTTATTATAACATTTCAACCATTGGGATTGACATTTTTCAATTCCATATTTTAATTCTTAATAATCTAGTATTTTGAATCATTGTCTACTACTACCTACTTACTATTTTTTTCCTATATGTTGTACAATTCCAAATGATCTGAAAATTTTCAAGCATGTATCCAACATGCCTTGAAAAATGAATCCAAAGAGTTCCAATCATTTTGAACATTTTTTCATACAAATTTGACCTTTTGAAGTTCAACTGCCCGGATTTTTGTAGGGACAAAAAAATGATTTTTGTCACTTCAAATGCTAATATCTTGCAATCTACACGGTGGAAATTTCTGAATTTTTTTCACATCTTCTCAAACTAGTTTACTACAAGATCATACGAATATATATGTCCAAAATTTTTTTTTTTCTAAATTTTGAAACTTGTCCAAGAAATGGTAATTTTGGAGCATTTTGGGAGAAAACATAGTCAAGGAACTTTAGGGGTCAAGATCCTATAGTTATATGAACATTATAGTATTACAAACCACCCATTTCTGCATTCTTTTGCGTCAAAAAAATCTTGATTCTAAAGTGACCATTTTCAGTTTCTTTTGGTGTGAAAATATAAAGAGATATTGGAAAAGATAAATTTACATTAAAACAAAAATTGTAGCAAAACCACATGACATATTTTTAGCTCTCTAATTCACATCATTGCTTCAATTTTATGGCTCCAGAAGTCGCCTTTTTCTACTTTTTTATTTGGCTAGTTTGTTTTTTTCTTTGTAGATGAGAATCATTCAATTAAGTTTGGCCACTATTTGAAGCTGCTGAGGTCTATGTTGGAGGTATCATGGGTTAAATGTCTGGCTTCCCAAATGTCACAGTACAATATGGTACTACTGTAGTATTTTATAACAACCCTGTGACAATAGTAAAATAGGAACCATGATTTTCTAACAAACTATGACAACATCCCTATTGGGATGTGAAACCTTATTTTTAAACCAAAAGAGGCTAAAATAAAACTTTGCTAAAATGATACAATAAAGTACAGCAAATAAAACAGGCCTGAGGATTAAAAAGACCAAAATCAAATGAGGAAATTATTGTTTTGTGAACTTGTGGGTTTAAAGCCAATTGCCTTCTCTTGGAAAACAAGTAGATAAGTTGGGTATTCCTGGAACCACTACTTTTTTGCTTGTGTCCCTAGTTATTATTATTAGATTGGTCAAATTTTTTTTGCTCTTGAAAGGAGGTTCTAACACACCAAAGAATGTGACATTTGGATATTGTATGCAAAAATTATGAAAGAACAAAGTTTTGGTTCTAAAAATAGTTTCTTCCACATAGATGCATAATTGATTTTGGAGATGTGCACGAAGTGAAGATGGCAGTTTAGGGACAATAGCACATTTTTAGGTGCCTATTTTAGCAATCTTAAATGGAAAGATCTTGAGGGGATATAGTTGTATTACAATGCTTGTTGATCAAGAAATTTTTTGTGGCTCAAAGAATATACAATATCTTAAGTGAAGAAGCCCACTCTCTAACTCAATTTAGAATGCATTGTTGCTTAAGATATACCAACCTATTACCTATGATAGGTAGAATGATTGGTTTGCCATGTTGGCATTGTTGAAAAAACTTAATTTTATTTCCATATAAAGGCAAATGTGAGAAATAGGGAGAGCAATTGATTTTTTTTTACAAAGAGTGAATTTGCTATGAATTTTTGAAATGTGTTGCCCAATTAGTCCAAAAGAGTCTTTAGACTACTCTAAATCCAATAAAATGTGTATCCATAATAATCATTTTACTCACCTAAAGTAATCACAATACTTTCCAACATTGCCATAACTTGAAGGCCTAAAAAAGTCACTTCTTGTGATGAATTTGCACTCAAAAGATAAAAGTTCCTATCACAATTTCTAATCCCTCCACTACCATCATTCAAGACATTGATTGTCGTTACTAGTCAACATAATGTAGCACAAATCTCATTTATTAGAAAAAATTTGTCATGGTCAATGCAAGACTGTAATCAGTCATTCCCTAGGTGTCTTTCATAGATAGTTTGCTTGTCACACATTGGTTTACCTTACTTGTGGCCATTTGTACCACATTCTAGGCTACAAGAGCACAAATTAAGGAAGCAAAAGGGACCCACATGGTCTGTTTAAGAATATAATGCTATACATATATTTTTGTTGTCTTATTTGATTCCATTACTAGAAATAAAACACCACATTGAACCATAAGAATCAAACCTTGGCAAAAGAGAGAATCATCAAACAACTTAGAGAAAAAACAAACTAATTTGAGGTTGTTTGAACTACCAATCTAACTAAGAGGCCTTCTTTGGTAACCTACAATTAGAGATTGCATCCAAACTTTATCAAACCAACTAAAAGCATCACCACTGTGGGATGTTGAGATTGGCTCTCCAAAGGGTGTTGGCCAGCCTCTACATCAATCTATTTTGTAGAACTTACCACAAGCCCCTATTGTTGTCCAACCTACAAGGCTACAAATTTTTGGATTCCTAGATTTGAACCTTTGTCTTACTATTTGCAAAGTGTGGACA
The DNA here is from genome assembly GCA_963969395.1 of Pseudoscleropodium purum. NCBI lineage: Eukaryota > Viridiplantae > Streptophyta > Bryopsida > Hypnales > Brachytheciaceae > Pseudoscleropodium > Pseudoscleropodium purum. The sequence continues at coordinate 2,287,902 of OZ017802.1, forward strand.
AAAGGCTATCTAATGTTTATTTGTCTTTGTCTTTTGTTACCTTTGATGGCTAATTGAGGCACAACACATGTATCAAGATTGTGAATAGGTAGGGATTTTCTAGAATTGAAGCTCAACCAAGAAATAACCAAGCTTTGGATTGTAGTATAGTGAAGGTTGAATTTGGAGTAGTAGGCTTGGCATTTGGTGTTGGTGTGGCTACTATGGGGGCTACAAAAACCCTCCAACACTGTCTTGCTATGATAACTAGGTTTGGAGAGCCACAAATGAGTGGTAATGCTTGAAGAAAATTATGTATATGTTGGTGTTATAGTTCAAAAAGTTGTATCTTTAACCATGCCATTCTCCATTGTCCAAAAAAATCCCAAAGTACTCCTTCCATCCTCTATTGAAACCATTCATATTGTTCAAAGGTTTGTGCATTCTTCTAGATCCAACACATCTATAACAATGATATTATGATGTAAGACCTTTTAGAGGTGAAATCATCTAAATAAAATTCAAAATATTATTTAAATAATAAAATTCATAATCCTCATTTGATAGGTGACATGACTTTTGTGCCCTCATGAATAGGATTAACCAATGCAATTGCTCATTGTCAAATCTAGGTGATCAAAGTTAATACATGATATTCTCGTTTGCATTGGACTTCCATCCCACTCATCATTTGCAAGGTCTATTGGCCCTCGACTCCACATGTAAGCTAGCTCATATGATGGTTTGTTTTATTGTAAGGTAGAACAACCCAAATTATATCATCAATCATCCAATTCCAACATCCATGGACCCTCCCATTTGTGTTACAATCACCCAGGCACGCAATACCACAATCTTATTAGCAAGCCTTTAGTATCATGACAATGCACTTGGAAAGGAGACAAATCAACATGTGGTTTAGCATGGGTCTACCTAAGCTTCATGTATTTAGTCCCTCTCAAACTTCTCAATCTCTTGAAAAATATGTGAGTTGACAAATAGCTTCTCCAAGGTATACCTAGATAGCAAATCTGCTTGGTAATAGGGGTTTGGGTGAACTAACCCACTTGCTCATCTCCCTACCAAGTCATTCCAAGGGTGCATGTATAAAAAAGACCCCATATTTTGTGCTTGATTAATTTATCTTCTATACCTCTCCTAGCTGATTTGGAGCCTTTGATTGCAAATATGAGTTCAAAATTTACAAATTTTATCATGCATGGCAAATTATTATTTTTTTTAGCATTTTCCCTCAAGGATGAGCGAGAGGGTCAGTTCACCCTGGCTGTAGTAGGCATGTGTTATCCTACATTGGTTTTTAATTGCGAATGAAATGGTCCCATTAGTGTCAAAATAATAATCAAAATGCGCAAAAATCCGATTCAAACATCGACATTGGCGACTTTCATTTTGGGGTTTCAAAGTATAGGGCAATGCTTCTCGTCATCGGGCACTGCACGATGGAAAGGGTTGATGAGGAGGGTGGAGCTTGACAACGAGTCTCTTTCCATCATGCAATGCCCGACGATGAGAAGTTTTGCTCGGCGTAAACTGGACATTTTTCTTCCTGTGGTTTAGGTCACCGGGAATTCATCGGTCCACTTGGCGAAGATGGGTACCGGCTTGTAAATGATTTGCACTCAAGCTTCAATTCTGCAGGCAGTCATACCTTACCTTTATTGGACATGGGAAATCGATGGGAAATAAGTGTGGCGAACAAGCCTGAATCATAGAAAAAAATTGAATGCTAGATGTTCCTGTGGCAGCCACCAAATCGTTTGAAATATTTAAAAAAAAAAGAAGGGGTTGTGTAAGTCTCAAATGACCTAACCATTTATAAACATGGTGCAGTACCTTACCTTACATTTCATTTCATTTTTATCATGGGGCACTCAGACTTCTTAAGTGTCAATGCCGCAGTATTCTTCGCAAATTTAAAAGAAAAAGAAAAATTCCCATTGAGTGCATAAGGTACGACAAAATCCATCATGTACCCTACGTTATGGTCAGATTTGTTTAAAAATAATAATTCAACATGTAAATGAATATGGCATGTAATGAAATTTTACAGAAATTATACTGTGGCATAATTGAATAGTGAAGAAAATATAAATGAAAATAACTTGAACAGTAAGAAAAATCTGATGAAAAATGAAAAATAATATTCTTACCAAAATGATTTTTTTATAAATTAAAAAAAATCCATGAAATAGGTAATCTTTGGAATAGATTACTTTTGATCAAAAATAACTTTCCTAATTCTATCCTCAATTCTTGATTTCTACCTAGCTATTTTTGACCAATTGCATCTTGTTATCACCTTTAGTTTCAACTTAAGTTAAAAATCATGTTTTGTAAAATAGTTCCTTAGATGAGATGGTAAAGCTTGAGTATCGTGGTAAAGCTAGGGAACCTTGTTGTAGAGGTCACGAAATATTCCAAATCTTGCAAAGTGAAATTCAAAAAATTCAAAATTTTAATAATGAAAGATAATTCAACCCCAATCCCAAAAGAGGTGATTTTGTATGGGATTTAATGAATCTAATCTCAACGTACGATATTAATTTTTGGCTAGAAATTATATTTTATTGCATGTTTGTACTTTTATTTATTTACTAATTCAACTTTGATGATTTTGTCTAGGTTTTAATTATTAATATTTGTTAAAAATCTGATTATTTGGATCAATAAAAGAGTTTAAAAAAAAATCTCCTCATGATAAGATATATTGTCATCTTTGGGTAAGATTTTGTCACAAAAAAGATTCAAAGATTGATGCCATGGCAACCAAAATGCTTGTAATTGTAAGGAATCATGAAATGTTTTGATAACATAGTGTTGCAAGCACCAAGGTAGAACCATACGCAATCATTTAAGCAATTAATGACACACAATGAAGAATATGAAGGGATTCATATTTTTCCTTCATAGAGAGATAAGGAATACATGATCTCCAATTTTTTTTGTAATTTTATTGTCAAAATTGAAATTACTATGTTTTTTCGAAGGCAAAAAGTAGGCAGAACCTCACTACTTCCTACTTTCCCTCTCACTAATTTGGGACATGTGTCAGGATTTTATTAGTCCCAATCTTGAAAAGTAGGAAAATACACATTTTAAGCTTTAGTTGGAATGTGTTCCAACCTTGGTTTAGGATAAATGCATCCTACAGGTTGGATACTAGAGTCCAATTGGATATAAGTGGTTCTACCTTATACAAATGGATTCAATCAGTACATTGTCTAGTAATAAGACTAATTCATATTAATTTGGATATTGTGCAAATTTACAAGGCTTACTAATATGGAAGTTCACAAGATTTTAGACAAAATTAATTTAATGTGATTTACACTATATACATACTACTTCAAGTAATGTGATTGTCAATCCAAATTAATCTAAATTCTAATTTAAAAAAATTGTGTCATAAAAGTTGCAAAGGCAACACCTTGATATTGAATTATGTATTATTTTAAAATATTTTTAACTTAATAATATAGCATTTTTTAGAGGAAAATTATGCATATTTGGTTGTAACTTCCCGTTTGTGATTCATTTTCGATTGGATAGAGAAAAAAGGGGAGCTAATAAGGCCTTTTATAGCCTTGATTACAAATAAAGGCATGTAAAGGCACCCCACTTTTTAGTCTAGTTTCCAAGATATGCACATTAGAGTTTCCTACATATTTGCATAATCAAAATTTTAAAATTAATCACAAATATTGTTCAATCAATTATTCTATAAAACAACATAAATTATACAAAATAATTAACCAAAAGTTGGATTATTAGAATTTGAAAGTGAAATTTGGTATGTCTATCAAGCTTGCATAAAAGAAAAGTCTTGAAAGATCAAGTTTTTGAAAGATATCATTCCCATTGAAATTGAGGTTGTGATATTTTCTTCTATATATTTTGCATCTAAAATTCATTTATTGAATACAATTATATTGAAAGGAAACATTCACTAAATGAATAATACTATTTAAAAGCCTGCTATTTTAAAAATTTGAACTGAATCTTATGGCTAGTGATTTTTGTTTTAAATTGTTTTGCAAATCCACATTGCAAAGGAAGTTTGATAATTTGATTGCTCTTGACCAACAATAATACTTAGTTACATTGAGTTGCAACGATAATGAACCCTTCTTTTAGAAAAGTTGATTTTGAAAGTTGTATTTTGTATATTCTTTCAAATTGTTTAGTGTTGACAAATTAATTGAGTATGTTATAATTGCTAATTGCATCTATTCAATATGGATTTGGTAAGTGTACACCTTCAAATGAATTCATTTAAGTTTCCCTTCTTTCTATCTTAATATTCAATTGGAATTGGGAATCCTTAAAATAACTAAACTCATGCATCTTTGGTAGCTACAATGCTAGTAATGTCATCCTAATTTCTTTGTAAAACCCGACATTCTTTCTTTAACCTATTTTGGGTACCTTTGCTTGAAGTTTCCTTTAGTACATTTTTGTCAAATAATTATTTAAAATCAAAGGGATTAGTTTGGTAATTTCTTATTTATTAATTAGTTATTTGACAATTATTAAATAGTTTTTTTGAACATTCAACAAACATTCAAATAATCTTAGAAGATGAATGGTCTTTTTCATTGCATAAAAAAGTGATAATTATGGTTTTTAATGAATTCATTGCTTTTCATAATGTCCTTTATTTGTTGTAGAGTTAGATGAATGAATTTGGATTTAGGATTATTTTGTGGACATGTCTTGGGATCAAGTTATACAAGTATCTTTTTCAACATTTTGACTTTCTTTATAATAGATTTTCTTTGGATTTGGCAAAACACCATATTCATTTCTAGAACCATTCAAATTCAAAATTTTAAATTATTTTGAAGGTGACCTTAGGCTATGGTAGTTGCATTAGCTTCATGAAAATCAAAGTAATAATACCTTATGCTTATTTGCAATAATAATAGCTTCAAATGTATATTTCTTTAAAATCAATATTTGGTTGCATAAACTATTGATTTCATAAATTAAATTGAAACTATTCTTTTGGCAATGGCCACCTTGAGAATCACTCCACCTAAGCCCCCCAATTGGTGTAATTTGATAATAGGCCCCTTAAAAAAAAACTTGAACTTAAATTTTTTAAATGAAATTACCTTCATATAAATAAACATTCTCAAAGATTCATTATCTCAATAATAGTTTACTCAATAGCACAAATTCAAATTCAATTTCACATACATTTTTAGTTTTATTCAATATTATCTCACTAATTGTTTGGCTACTGAGGTGGGTACACCCAAAATCACACCCTACCTAAAACCTCAATCATCACTCCATGTACATCTCCATAATCAACATGTACATAATTTGAAGAAACGATATTGGAACATCTACCAAAAAAAACCTAACCCTTCATAACTTTTGCATCACACATCCAAATGTCCCATTCTCTGATGCATTGGAACCTCTTTTCACTTGCCAACAAGAAAATCAATGAAAATTTGACTGGTCTTATAAAAAAATGTAACTAGGTAACACTGGCAGTTTGGGGGGTATCCACCTTATTTGATAAGCCCCATGATGATCAAGTTTCATCTACAGCATATCCTAGTACACAGCTAATTTGACAGAAAGTACTGATCGTAGTACCTGCTAATACAGCATCAGAACAATGCCAAACTTGATTCGAGTTCCACAAGTGTGCAATTGTCCTAATCCCTCGAATGAAAATAGTTTTCAGATTGTGAGTGCAACCTTCTTGCCAGAAATATTCTTTCATTAACATAAAAAAAGCAAAATAAATGCAGACTCAGAAGCATGACATTCAAGAATGATAACTGTACACAGTACCACCTCATAGATAACATTCATAAGGGCTGTGCAATTGCACATGATCGAACATGTTGCATTTCAAACAATAGAAGCCAGCAAGTTAAAATAAGAGGATACTCAAGCCTTTAGGGACCTGGTCCTGTCTTTGATCCTGACCTCCTTACCAACAAGTCATCAATTGGTTAGGTTAGACTTATTTCCAAGTGATGTAAGCATGAATGTCTAAGGGCACTGAGCTCTGAAAGGAAATGAGTTGTCATCTACCTCTTCATGAGATCCCACTTTGATATTGCATAAGTTATTCCTACATAAAGATAAAATTAGATCTAAACAAGTTAGGTTCTTTACCCAAAGTGGTTCTCTACCAATCTCCCCCAAATAACACTACTACATATGTTACAATGCTTGAAGTGCGTCTCCCTCAAGATATGCGTGCACTTAGTGTTAAGAGAGGAGTTTGTAGGAATCTTAAAAATGAATCTACCAACAATACTACAAATACACCACTTCTATGTTTGACTGAGTTCAATTTGCAAATACCCAGTGAGAACATACCTTGACTGCACTTGGCCGCATGAACAGGTCAGAAAAGTACATGAGGAGGGACTTGATGTAGGCTCGCGCTCGGTATTAGGAGTGTGTTAGCAAAAGTGACTCCAGTCCAAAGGTATACCTAAGACCACTCTTAACAGTAAGTACGAACAAACACCAGGTTGCGCGGTTAACCACAAGTTTTTATGGCCAAAGCCTCCTTGATGTAAGCCGTCCGTCCCTAAGATGAACAATGCTAGATGGCGGCAGATAAAGGAATACCAGAAGAAGTCATTGCTAACAAACGCGGAGACTGTACAAAGATAGATATATAGCAATTTCTCATCCCAATAATGGAAACATCGATCCTCAAGTCGGAAGAGTTCTTAACAAGTCAAGAGCCAGTTTCCAGTCTGGCGCCCCTCGATTGACCAGCTGGTGCAATGCCGGCACAGTCCCTGCAGCCAGCATGGCCACATGATTCTCTTCGTCCATACCCAAGTTGTAGAGCACAGCCAAGGCAGCCGATCTTGCCGTAAGGGTGCTCTTCTCCTCCAGCAAATTCACAAGTGGGAAAATGCCTCCTGAATCAGCAATGGCAGCTGAGTACGCAGCCACTCCTTGAGACACCAGCTCTTGGAGTTCCAACGCGGCTCTCTCTTGCACGTCCAAAGCAGCTGGTCCATCCTCAGGAACTCCAATCTCTTCCACCAACCGGGGGATGCGGTCATGTATGGTGATCTCCAGGTCAATGCGCAGGCCATCCCTGTCTGGGAGTCGCTGCTGTAATCCCCAGAGACATGGACTGACCCAGTTCTTCACATGTGTAGGGCACGTTGGAGTTTGGAGGACGTTCAGTAGCGCAGATGCAACTGGATCGATCTCTAAAGCATCCACCACGGAATGGTGTTTAATCAATTCCTTCAGAAGTTTTGAGGCAGCAATAACCAGCGTCCACGCGTCCACATTCAACAAGTCACCTGAATAAGGTAATTCATTAGACAGTGGATCTCACTTGAAATAGTCCACTGGAGCAGTTGGCGGATGTTCTTCACTGTATGATACTCCTCTAGAGAAAATTTCAGATTTTTTGAGTTTATGCTATATATGATATGCAATTTTGAGTTTATGTAGTATATGAAGACGAATTCATGGTAATTTCAACTCCTGACACAATAAGCTGATCTTTTTATGGCAGCTCATAGAAGACTAATTTGGACGCTTTGAGGTAACATACCTAATAAGTTCGGAATGGTAACAATGCATATACGATTGAGGCTCATTTAATTTTGAGTAATCCTTACACATAAGCACAGATTTATTAACACATGCCGACACAAACCTAGGATTGAGACAAGTGCAAAGGCACATAAGATTTTCCAAAAGCTATGTTAAATGGCCAGTGAATTACAATACCTTCTTCCACCTTTACATTAAGTCGAGAAAGGAGTGCAGACTCCACCCCAGCTTTTACAATGGCCTCCGCACTTTCCCGCTCAGTAGCCAAGTTCTCAAGCACGCATGCAGCTTTCTCTGCTTGCACTAGTGTCCCTGTGGCAAGCATCTCAATCAACGGAGGAAGGCCTCCGGCAGTTATTATCTTCTCCCTGAACCAAAGCACTGCAACTTGTTAGGCGGATAGCATTCAAGATGACACACAAAAGAAACACGATCCTTGCCTAGGACCACTACACTAGTTAAAACACTTCTACATGGGCAGATTATCACTCATCAAGTTTTATTGAAGAGTCACAGAGTAACAACCTGGAGTCAGGCTTGCGAGAGGACAATTCCTCCAGTATCCCTTCTGCTTCTTCTTTTGCTTCCGCATTTGTTCCCTCTGAACTCACAATGTCCATCAGCCCTGGAATAGCTCCATCTTGAATCTGCATTGAAGCAAATGTGACAAGCAGCAGATTGCAAGAATGAATGAAAGAAATCGTACTTTAAACTAATAACTAAAAGTCATTGGACTTTATACCAATGAATGGTAGTTATTGGACTCGACGCAACTAATCAAGAAGTGGAAACGGCATAGATCTTAAAACAAGCGAGTGAGTCTGGATTCTACAATCAAGCCGAGTATTCTTTAGTAATGAACTTCACCACGATAAGTGAACTTGGAAATGAACTGTTTCCAACCTTTCAAAAATTGACAAGGAAACAAAGAGTACTGTTGATCGAGAGCTAACCAGAGCATCGTTCTCCTCTCCTTCCTGTGAGAATCTAAGCAAAGTGCTCACCACCTGGATCAGAAGCAAAATGAACGCAGCTTACTCTCTCCACTTCTTCTCATTTCATGCTTCATGCTAATCCTTCCCATGCTCCAGAATGTACGAAGCAAGTCCCTACGGTTGTTCAATATGTAGAAAAGCTCTATGATAAAATACATTTACAGACAATCAAGCTCATGATCCTCGTTCAACATGCACAAATCAGTTAAGAATCAAGTACCCTTTCTTTGGTTGAAGGCGGTGCATCAGAGGCTCGGAGAATCTCAATCAAGGCAGGCACAGCTCCATGAGCCTCAATCGCTCGCCTCACTTTCTTGCTACATTCCGGTCCAGAGTCGATTATTATATATAGTTAGCTAACAATGTCTAGAGACAAAAAAACTGTCGATATAACTGCTGCAACTGTTTCAAAACATCGACACCCAAGCTACTAGCCGCTTCAACTGAACAATTCAGGTTTTGCCTCCACTCCGTCGCATAAATCTTTGAGAAAATCGGAAAACCTTCTCGTGGAACAATTTCATTACCATTTGAGTGAATTGGATATGAAAGAATACAAACTCTGTAAGGCATACAGAATTTGGCTTTGAAAATAAATAAATTGCAAAGACAGTTGAATGTATCATTTAGGCGTGGGTTCAAAACAATACCATGCATAACATTTTTGAACGACGGAAATATGAATTTGAAAGTTGCCATAATCGACAGTTAGCTTCATAAGTGGATTTTCTGTTCCTAGTGTGGGTAATACGGGATACTTGATACAAATGGGTTATTCATTTCTTCAAAAATGTTCGTTAGGTTACAAAATGTCGTGTTAGGGCACGCGACCGTATACAAATCACGATACAAATCAGAAACTACACGGGTCAGTGACGCAAACTCACCTCTTCCCAAGCATGTCAAGCGCTAGGGCTGCACCCTCTGTGGCTCCTTCGTCCCCAGAGCCCAGCCATTTGACCAAATGAGGAACAGCTCCCGCTTTATGAATGGCCTGTCGGTAGTCTTCAGTGATAGAAATTTCAGCAAGAGACTCGGCTGCTTTCTTAGCCACATTCGGATTTTGTAGGCCCAGTATTAGCACCAGCCTTGCAATACCGTCCCACCATGGCATGAATGTAACTTTGTCTTCGCTAGATGACAGGTCCTCTCCTTTCTTCTTTTCAATGACTCCAATTCGAGCCAGAAACTGTTGCCTCACTTTGCCTTCGTTCAGCAACACCGTGGTTTTGTCGATATCAGTTGCGTCCACTCCAATCTTGAGCCCCCGCAGAAGCTTGTCAGCTCCAAACACAGAAGTCAGGCTTGGATTGTCAGTCAATTGGACGTCATCTTCGGGTATGGCGAAAGTGTCTTCCATAACAGGCTTGAAAGTGCGGAATGCACTGGCTCCTATGAGGGGCACAGGCACCAGCCCCGCTTCCACAATGATAGACTTCTGGATGGGGTCTTCCGCAAGCTGGAGTAGGCAGTTTCGAGCCTCTTGTCGAGTCACTTTCGAGCCGGTTGTCTCCTCCAAAAGTATTTTGACCTGTCATCCAAAAAAGAAACAACAAACATGTAGCTACAACGTTTATCTATGCAGTGTGTGATATAACTATTTATACGTTTAATGGTAATTCAAACACTTCTGGATAGATAAATTGGAAAACCATCTAACAAAAATTCATTTGCAATTTTGGCCCCTTTTTGATTGACTAACTACTCCCTAAGAAGATTATCTTTCCTCTCTTGCGACGGCGGTCCCCAAGGCCAAACCAATTACACTATTTAACCTCAAAATTTCACTAACGCCATTTTCGTAGCACGTTAAAGCATGGACGATACTGAAGAGAATGATCACAGTAGTTTAACACTTGTGTGTCCAAGCTCAAAATAGAATTCCACTTTAGAAGCTAATAGTTGATCATAATAACTTTCAAAACATACTTCTATTGCTCAAAAATGAAGGGTATGATGTCTTCTTTCTATTGATACATTTCATTACTTTGGATATTCCTTGTTCTGTTTCAACTCGTGTAGATAGGAATTGACCAGTATTGGCCATTTGGGCACTTCGGGATATATCTACAGATACAAATTAATCAGCAATTCTCATGGACTACCTTTCCTAATCACAGAAACTATTTATGCTTACAAGCAGAAGGCTAACCGTCAGACATGCCTTCATTTCATAATTCCGGAGCTGCAATTCACAATTTGAGCGAGCAGAGGCACTCACCAGCCTTTGAATCACACCAGCTTGGATGAGAATGGGATGATTGCAAGAGCTGTAAGACAGGTTCGCAAGCACACCTACAGCAGCTTCTTTCGCTGTTTCTTCCTCAGAGTCCCCTCCTTGCAAACCTACAGCTGGTTCCTCTTTCTCTTTCTCTGCCTCTTCCTCCGAGTCCACTATAGCTAACAGTGCCGGCAGAAGCTCAAGGTCAGCAATTTTGATCCTCTCCTTCTCATTGAGCGAAACATTCCACAGTACACACAATGCTTGCTTTCTCACCTGTAACATTCAGAAATTGAATTGCTCTATGAGAGGGTTGTGCGTTATCTTGTAAGTTATCATCAGTTTCTGCCATATCCACTGAACTCAAAGTATCACCCTACTGGATACACAAAGTTATTAATGATAAGTTAATGTTCATCTCATAAAATGTTAAATCAATACTAGGATAATGTTAAATTAATGTCAAGTTAATGTTGACTTAATGCTAGTTGCCAATGTTACATCAAATTAATGTCCATGATACACACATCACCCTAACATTAAGTTAATAGCATTTACTTTAACATAAGGGCTATATGAATCAAATACCGATATTTAACATAAAGAACTCTGTCAATCTAATGCGGGAGTCTTTCATGATGCTATATCGCTACACTCAAATCTCATAAACTCCAGCTCTGAATTTCACTAACAGCAGGAATACATTTCACAAATTGAACAAATCCCTTGGGTTCAAAAGGTCTGGGCTACAGCCATATTGTGGATTGCAAAAAACTTCGAATAATATAAGGTTCTTCAGATTTTGTAGATTTTATCCATATATGTAGACATTTTTCCAACGAAAAGTAAGCTATATTCATTTAGTAGAATTCACAGTAATTGCACAATTATTCACATTGGTGTAGCTGCATTACTCTACGCGGAATTGGAAAGAGCAAAACCCTGAGGCCAGGTTGTCATACCTCGTCTGAAATGGAGTGGCGAGTAAGCAAGCCTGCTACCTCTTCTAATGCCCCGGCCTCAACAATCAGAGACCTATCAATCAAATCCTAATCCCTCATTTAGATAAAAATTAATGATTCAAAACACCAAGCACAAATCCAAAAATGGAGCTTGCTAGGGAAAACATGCCATTGACTGCACTCTCTTCCCTTTCTCTGCGCAGTAACTGCACACTAACTGCTCTCCAAGCACGCAGAACGATTGCAAGAAGTTTTCGTTCGCATTGTAAGAAAGTCGATTACCCTCGTAGGAATTCTATTCACATAATCATCGATTGCAAGATAGCATTCTTATATGATCGACTTTTAAACTCTAGGCAAGTGAGAATAACTATGTGCGGAAAATGGACGTGAGATGAAGGAGAAGCACTCGCTTTTAACTAAATTCTAGACATTCATTACTAATGCATCGTAAATCACAAGCTAAACATGATTCTTGAACTATTTTTCTTGTAGAAGGTTTAAGACTCAAATCATCGATAAGTTTCAAATCATTTCACACATTTGAATTTGCTAAACCATTTGAAACTTGAGGTGTGGCATATCTAGCATACAAGTCATTAAAACTGTGATTATCCACTATTTGCATTGAAAGTAGAGGTCGTTGACGTACATACCTGTAATCCTCTATTGCAGAAATGTTGCGAAGTAAGCCAGCGGCTGCTTCCGCGGTGGCTGATCTCTCAGAAGGCAAGAGTGCAACCACAAGATTCAAACAGCCTGGGAACATGACAATCTCCTTCACCGTTGCAGCTCCAGCTGCCGAATGACGCCAAAGAGCCAACACGGCTTCTTCCCTGTCTTCCACTGGATTGTCGAGGCCCAGCATCCGCACAAACAGGCCCACATACCCTCCTTCCACTTCAGATTGGTACCCTGAAGTTTTGTCATGGCTCACTTGCTCATAACCTCCCAAATCTCCAGCTTCATCATTCGCTGAGATGTTTAAGTTTATGCCCTGCCCCCGAAATGCTCTCAGTCACCACCTAGGAATAATGCTATTACAAAGCACGCTCAATTGCTCCAAAAATTTAAGGTTAGGACACCTTACCTAATCGTCACTGACCATAAACCGCGCCGTAAAATCTAAGACAAAGCGTACATAGTGATTAAACCAGGTGGAAATCTGTTCAGGGGTCAATTTCAGGTCACCTACGAATAAAACTATGAACCTTCATAACTTCTGCATGCATTATCCAAGGGATGCTACCGTACTCCAAAGCCTGCTAATCTGTGAATCGCATCACTCAATTACTCAAAAGATTCTGGAAGGGTCACATATACACCCAAAATTGCCACCCTAAAATCTTAAATGCAAACACATTGATTATGACGATATAAGCCTCCTAAACATAAGTTCAATTGTTGACATGTTACGTCATCTAATAACAAAACTTCTCGTCTTCGTAATTTTGGCATACCGTATCCAATTAATGCATTCTTTAGTGCACTAGAATCCTCTTTCATTCGCCAACAAGAACATGCACAAATTTCATCAGTCTAATAATAGTAACTAAGCTTTGCACTAAATAAGTATTCCCGAAGAAGATGATTAGAAGTCGTTACCATGCGCTGCAGATTATCTTCAGTGGCGAGTGGCAGTGTATTCCAGGAAGACTCCTCGGTTTCGTCGCCATCGCCGTCTTGCAGCGCAGCTCGTGATGCTACTACCCTAGCTCGATGGATTCGAAAATTCATGCCCATTCTAGAGAAAGTGAGCATACTGCTTCCAGAAATTGAAAGCCGCCTGAATTGCGTCGCGCAGGGCGTCCTCATTGCGCCACGCAAATCGGTGGAGAGTGCGCACGGAGTTCCCATCCTGAACTGCGAAATGACCATTGGTAAAACCCCTGTCTCTAGAAACTAAGCCAGCGCTCCATCCTCGGACAAATTCGGATACGATTCGGGAATAAGAATCGGGATGCAATTCGGGATACAATAGTTCAAAGTTTACTAGAACTCTGGACTCGCATTGAGAAAATGCACCGTCTTTACGCTGGGATAAGCTTCGCCATAGCCAACCTCAAACGGGGTTTAGCCCACCGGGAGAAACAAGTCGTTGAGGATTTGTGGAAACCGACAGTTGCAGGTGTGCCTCGCCCTATTTAATGTCATAGACTGGTCGTACGTGATAATATGGAGTTACGAAACATTGACAGCGACACTAAGGTACGAGGTCCATAAACCGACCATTAAGAGCTGGAACTGATTTTGGGGAAAGTGAAACTTCTTCAAATATTTTTCAGTAAACTTTCCTTGAAAGATAAGTAAAATTGACATCTAACTTAAGTTGTTTCATATTTTTTGGAGCTTTGTGGAATTAGTTATAAAATTCTGAAGTTGAAGTGGCGTAGGGCTTTAATAGCATCCACCTCCTAAAATGTACATGGTTTGTACATAGTTGAAGGCTACAAAAAAGCAAAATGTATATGTAATGTACATTTAAGGAGGTGAACGCTTTTGGAACCTCCTACCTTACATTATTGTAGCAGTAGTGTGGTACCCTCAATTATTGAGGGTGCAAAATTAGTATTGCTGACAAAAATTAGTATAATTTTTATTTTTTGGGAAATTGGTGCCATATAGTAATGTTTCAGCATGCACTCATTTAAAATAGTGTGACTTTGATAAATTACTATCACACACTATCACAACAAAATCAGTATACTTAAGTTTAATTCATTTTATGTAGTGTTAAATGTACTAATTGTTTTATTTTTATATTGTATTTTTCTAATGAGTTAAGATTATTTAATTTCAAAATGACTAACAAAAATTTGTCCAAAATTTTGTAGCATCTATTAGGGACTCTTTTTTTATTAACCGCTAAGACTTTTGATATTCACTAGGTGGATCATAAATGATTTCAAGAGATTCTTGCAAGAGCTTTGTGAAATGAAGCAAGTACATCCAAATCTATTGAAAAAGAAAATTTTGTATTCTTTTGTGATTTGACTATTGTAGTCACTTGATGCTTTATAACTTTTGTGCACGTTTCTAAATCAAGTCATACAAAGATAAGAAAAAAAAAATTGCAAAATTGCAAAATTGGAGATTTAAAAAAAAAAAAATCTTTTCAAGTCACAATTTATTTTATCCTAGTGAGGTGGTCAAGAGTTCAAACATGGGCCTTGGTGGGATACTTACCATCAAAGTCATAGTTAGATACCTTCATCCCACTTTGGTGGAAGATCAAACAACTTTTTGTCATATAAAGACCTTTTAGTACTTTCAAGTATAGTAGTCAATAATGTGCTTTTTTCAAATCTCTTTCCATCTTTTGTTGTAAACTTTGGCATCATCTACCCCTATATAAGTGTCAATTAGTCACAATAGAATTACAATTGAACTTATGTCAATTTTGAGTAGAAAATTTTGTATACACCTACGTCAAATGTTTCTTGTATTAAGCATGTATTTTTCATACTTAGAGGGGATGTTTTGTAGTACTTATTGGTTTGTATGAATCATGAAAAAAAATAATGTTCATCAAATTGAAAGGTCCTTGAAGGGAATCTTTTATAAGATTGCTAGTGCTACAAGCTTGTATTTGCACATTTTTCACATGTTGATGTTAAACAACTTTGTATACATTATCATAAAACTCTAAATTCTTGCAACACCAATAATGGATCATCCTAATTTTTTGCATACCCATTGTTTGCACAACTAGTTTTTTTCACTTCAATTCCTCTAATCTCAATAATATCACATTTAAAAATAAAAATTCTATCTATATTTTAGCTTTAATCAAAAGAGCTTTGGGACTTAATCCTTAACTACTCCTGTATCTATATTCTAAACAATGAATGAGGGACTTGCAAATGTTCTTTAATTCATCTAACTTCTCACTCATCCAATGTAATATTTGAATCTTGAAAAGACAATCCATTAGAGAAAATTCACCTATTTTGGAGGGCTATAAGTTCCTCGGGGTTCTTAACTTGTTGGAATTCATAGTAGCTCTTGCATAACGTGGTAGAACAACTGCCACGTCATTTTTTGAATACTTTTTTCAAAAAGAAAATTCTACTTTCTTTTTCATTTTAAGAATTAATTTTTTTTTTTCAATCTTTTTCTTATACAACCTGACATTCTCTAACTGTAGGGACAACTGTGGGGAAACAAACAATGAAACAGCCCTCCCCCCCTCAAAAAAACAAAACTCTTCTAACGTTCCTTCAAGGGTCCGGAGAAGGCTGTAAGTTCCCGGATGTTTTTCGACTCTACAAACTTGCCAAAAATTTTCAAGAAAAAAAATTTAATTAAATTTCTTTTTCAACTTTGTTTGTTAGTTTAAAATTAAAAAAATTTATTAAATTTTTATTTTTTCAAAATTTTATTTTTGACAACGTGGTGTTTTCTAACTGTGGGGGAAATTACAGGAGAAATTGCAGGGAACAGAGGCCTAAAACAGTCCTCCGGCCCTGCCTCCCCCCTAAACTCTTCTAATGTGAAAAAAAAAATGCAAAAATTCAAAAAAGATTGAGGCGTTAAGGGGTTAAAGGATTAACCATGCCTTTTCGAGAGTGTGACAAGTGTGCAGGATATTCCGTCAGGGTTCGAACAGTAGGCGAAAGTTCAGGCCTTCAGGGTGCCGATTTCGTTGCGCTTCCGTCGGGATTTGCGCTTTCCGTTCGTCCGCCCCTTCCCTTTCGTGGAGCCAGAATCCGAAAGCCCCTGTACTCGGGCACTCGGCAGTCTCGGCAGGTCTTTCTTCAAATTTACACTCGGCCGCCAAGCTGACAACTGATATTCCGCAGCCCACGTCGTTATCCCAAGTGGAACCCAAATCACCAAACTTCTGACATTCCTTTTAAATTCTGACGCCTCCATCACCATTTATGTGGGAGCCAAATAATGGGCAATCGTTGGTAGGGCAGGTGTCCCTTCGAAGTAAAGACGATTAGCTGAGATCGATCGATCGAGCTTCTTCATCAATTCTTCTTCGATATGTTTCTTCTCAGGTTGGTAGCACCAAGTTTATCTTACTTGAGCTTCGCAGTTTTGGCTATGGTGATCCGCTTGTCTTGCCAATTGAATTTGTTTTCAACTCTTGCGTCCATTCATTGCGAGCAGCAGCGGCATTTTTGTGGGTGCGTTCTTTCGATTCATCTGCTCATTGAATTGGCTTACGTCTTTGAGATCACGGGACAGAAAGCGAGTGATAATGTGTTCGCTCTGGAATGCTCAAGATTAGGTTAAATTTCAAATGGGAGCCATTTCTGGCGAAATGGTAGGTGGTAATGTAGTTGACAATCTTTCCGTCACTTTAAGCAATAAGTAGGGAATGTGCTTTCATTGGGAGATCACACAATGGAGCTGAGCTCACGTAATGGAGTGGTCACTTTGGGTACTGAGATCAAATTATATTCTCACTTAATGTATGAGGATTTCTTACGCAAATATTCAACGAGGTTGTAGATCACTATTGAAGGGATAGTAGACAACCCTACTTCAATTCAAAGATCAACGCTCTTTGACAGAAATTTCGCCTAGTCATGCTTTAACCCAACCCGCGAATTGGAATCAACCGAGTGTAGTGGAAGATCGAGATGAGTTGTTGTTGTTGGTATCAGGGGTCAGTATAGAAACGAGATTACGCCCTAACGCGTTTTAGTCTCTTGTACCGTAACATAATGTGTTCTCTGCCTTGACTACATGTGACAGATCCATCAGCTCGGTAGCCAGCTATGGTCCTTGAGAGATTCAACAAGATGCTCCAGAAACCGATTACTGAAACGAAGGGAAGCCATTGGAGGCTTCTCCATTGTGGACGAAATTTTAAGGTTGAGAGCCTCAGCGCGTCGCAGCATGCCTTGCTGGTGCATGAAGGCCCCCCACCCAGTGATTTTGTTGGCCATGACGAGTTTTCCAAGGACGTGTCGATTCCTGTGGTGGACATGTCGCTCTTTGAAGACGCAGATACTGTGAAGAAGAATAAGAATGTGGAGCACATGGTGGAGGCGTGCCAGGACTGGGGCTACTTCTTTCTCGTCAACCATGGAGTGGACTTGGCGCTCATGCAGAAGGTGGAAGAGCAGGCGTACGAGTTTTTCTCGATGTCCGAGGTGGAAAAGGGGAAGCATTCTTCCCAGTACTCGTTGTTGGAGAAGGTGAAACGGTGGTCGGAGGGGGTGACGATTAAGCCTACTGAAACCAACTTGGATGAGTATGACAACCAGCTCTCACCTCCGGATGATAACCATCAATTCTCGTGCGTATTGGTCCTTCCTCACCATCCCTTGGTTGCCTTTCTGCAGCTGCAAAATTTTTTGCTGGATTTTTCTATGCTGTGCCGATCTCACAAACTGATGTGTATTGCATATATATCTTCTGAAAAGAGATATGTGGGATTCGATAAACTTTCCACTGACCGTACTTCTCTGCGCGCTAACTGCGCAGTCTAATTGCGCACAGAACGATTGCATGAAATTTTCTTTCACGTTGTAGAGAAGTTGGTTCCCTTCTTGTACATCCTTTTCACATAATCATCGACTTTAGAAACGCAAGAAGTATTATTGTATTTCCAACGTTTTCTCTCTAGGCAAAGTGAGGATAACAATTTGCAGTGAACGTGTGGTGAAGGATAAGTACTGGTTTTTGATGAGGTTTTGATGTTCATCACTAAATGCATCATTGATCGCAATGGTGCTTGAACCATCTTTCGTGTGGAATTTCTAAGACTTAATCGTCACGAGTTGTAGGAAGTTTCAAATCATTAGGCAGAAATTTGAATTTGCTAAGCCATTGGTGCGTGTTGTCAATGTCATGTCTACTATAGTGAAATAGTTGGAACTCTTGCCGGAAACGATAGCTTAAAGTTTAGCTTTTATGACTTAGGTAAAGCGCACTGTGTTTCGGTAGACAGCTAGACTGGTATTGATCTGATGGATAGGGAAGGGGGAGGGGGGAGGCGTTGGGTCGATATTAGTCTGGCGATATATGGACACTTAACCTTATTCATTGTTACATCGCTTCACTTATGGTTTCGTTGATTTAAGGAACATCTTTGCATGTCTTATCTCACGAACTGCCATATGTTGCTGTAAGTTCTGCTAGAGGTATGTGTGTCAGAGTAGCAAGTCTTACTGGAAATGATAGATAGGGTTAGGGCTCATGACTTACCTGTTGTGACATTGCTTTACTTCTGGATCGAGGAACGTCTTTGCATGTGGTGTAGAATTAGAGAGTTGTAGAAATTACACCTACAATTTAGTAGTTTTTTAACGTCTGAACTCTGATGCAATGATCTTGCCTGGTCTTGACAGGACGACAGTGAAGGAATACGATGCTGTCATGAAGACGCTGGCAATGCGCATCGTGAAGCTTCTCGCGGAAGGATTGGGAGTGAAGGCGTGGCGTTTTGCAGAGTTTTTGGAAGGGATGGAAGCCACTTTGCGATGGAATTTCCAGCCACCTTGTCCTCGACCTGAGAATGCCATGGGCCTCTGTCCCCATTCAGATCCCTATCTCCTCACTTTACAACATGACAGTGGGATTGGAGGCTTGCAGATTCACCGCAAAGGAAAATGGCTTGGCATTCCTCCCCGACCCGATGCTCTGATTGTCAACGTAGGAGACGTGTTTGAGGTGAGTAATGCAACAACTGAGAAAAAATTTGCAGCCCAATTCGGATTAGTCTTGTAGATCAAACACCAATTAGTTTGTGCACCAAATTGCAATCATTACATGTTAATTTCAATCTGGATACTTCAGTGGTGGGTAATACCATTCTTGAGTACTTTTGAGCTTGCACTAAGATCAACAAATCACGAAAGTAGTGCGAGCACTAGTCACTTGGGAAACCTGGCTCATGTTCCGAGACTCTGCAACTTTAGAACCAAGGTGACTCATTAGCTCTGATTATACTGTCAATATTAAACTCAAAATATTCGTGAAAGTGCGTTACTTTTAGAGGATCACTGAGTCTTGGATACTGTGATTCTTCTTTCAATAGCAGAGGAGCCGAAGTCATGAATGTTATGAAGGAATTGTACTGCAATTTTCAGACTGATTGATATTACTGGAGAATAAATGCGGACGTCTATTCACTGCACAGCTGAAGCCACTCTTTCATGGTTGTAGATTCTGACAAACGGCAGATTCAAGAGCACCTCACACAGAACAGTGGTGAACAAGGTGGAGGGGCGCTTGTCAGTAGCGCACTGTTTGGCTCCCACTAAATTTGCTACCCTCATTCCCCCTCCAGAAATTTTGAAATTTGGGGCCAATTTGTACAAGGCACGAACTTATGCGGAGTATTTAGCTGCCAGGAAGAGACTAGACTCTTGCAACTCCCTGGAGTTTATGAAGTTGCCGACAAGTATTTGATCTGCTAAGGGCAAGTACTGCAATAACTGGAGCTGCTCAATTGGACCGACCCTGTGCAGTGGGCTTTGCTGGAGTAATTCCATGTCTTATTGAGTGATGAGATCATGGTGCCATTCTTTTGCAGGTCAACTTTTTTCTTGGGTCACAGTTTCCATGTGATTTTACAGTGATTGCAGGACTTGCTCTAATTTCACGTTATTTTGAAGTCTGAAGAGAGTAATTGAAGACGTTGATCCAGCTATGAAGATTTTTTGCCATTGTTTGTTCTTAATTGATTCTTATTTATGTATAGAGGAATAGCCTTTGATCTGCAGTTATCTTGCACTTATGAGCTCTATAGTCGGAACTTATTTTGGAAGTGGGCTAGATCCTTTGGAATTGTAATGGATAGAGATGTAGAAGTAGAAGGTGAGCTTCCATCTGTTCCAACTATTTCAAAGTTGTGACGTTGTGACATTTTCTGAATTTAAGTGAGCCAAAGTGTGAGCCTTTTTTATATTTTCTTGCAAGGTAACTGCACTTGAAAGACACTGGTTTCTAAAACCAACCCTACAGAAAATTTACAGTAATACACAGCCACTATTCATAAGTGGAAGATGATTTTGGAGTACACCTACATTCAAAACTTTGAAAATTCATAGTTTTTTCATGCAGTGTAAAAAATTGCATGCTAAGTGAATCTAGAGCCCCTTTTGACTCCCAACAAGATCCAAAAAAACTGAAGAAAGTTTAATGTTTGAAGAATTGTGCTCAAATGCTTAACCTTGGAAAATTTGTGGTCTCTCTTCTATTTTGTGTGGTAAGATTCTTAAATCAATCCAAGATGTATTGATTAATTGAAAGCTGATCTACAGTAATCCAATATTCATTTTCAATCAAATTTGTTGGATTATGTTTCCCTTACAATCTTGTGGTAAAATTTTCATATCAATCCAAGTTTCTTTGAATGTTTGGGAACAATTCAAAGTTCAAAATCCCAACATTTTGGGCTTGTTTCTTCTCCATATATTGCTTGTTTCCAATCATTTTTGTTGGAAAGTTGCACATATTAGTTTAGTTTGTACAACTAAAATTTCATATCAATCCAAGAAGTGATGAGTGATTGAGAATGAGAATTTTTTTAGTAGGAGGTTTAGCCTTGTATGTATTTTCTACAACTTTTCTTGCCAATTTTTTGATATTTCAAAGCCATTTTACGAACACATTCAGTCAATTTGATGATATTTTTTTCACCAATGTGTTTCTGTGTTGGTTTTGAATCACTTTATAGTTTTAAGTTTTTGCATTTGAGTAGGTTTAGAAATTGAATTTAACCTCCAAGTGTGATGCTAGAAAAATTTCAGCATCTTTTTTCAAAACTAAAACATTATAATCTTGCAATCTATGTTGTCAAATGACTCCAAATTCGACTCACATCATCTACAATATGTTCATTACAAGATTGTGCGGTGAAGATCTCTATACCTTAGTGACATTTAGATCTGTATCACTTCAAAAGCAATGATGTTTTTGAACCCCAAATGGGCCTTAGGCATTGAAGGATTAAAGAACAAGTTGGTCAACATGGAAATCATTTGTTTTGAAATCATGTGAATTGTTGGATTTAAAAAATGCAAAGGTACTCATTGGAAGTCAAACTTTTGTAGAAGACTTCCCCTTTCATACAAAATTTGGAGGATGAATAGTTGTACTTCTCTCACTATCATTTATAGATTAAGGGTTTGATTGGTTAACAAACAAATATTGACGTAGTTTGATGCATTAGAGGATTTTTTCAGCATTAGAGGATTTTTTCACCCTGGGAGGGCTGTGGATTCCCACATTGTAGGAACAGCCTTGCAAGAGGCTATGGTAGCTCGCTGACGTGGCATGATGACTGTCACGTCCGGAAAAAAAAAATTTGAAAAAAAAAATGAATTTTTTTTCTGTTTTTTTTTTTGCATTTTAAGAGTAATTTTTTTTTGGTAAAAAACAACCGTTCTCCGAAACTACAGGGAGGGCAGTTCCCAATGCACTTGCTTGAAGCGGCCCTCCCTGAGCTGAGAAATCTTCTAATGCATCTAAGCCTCCCTTAGTACATTGCCTCACTACTAAAGCAAAAAGTAATATCTTCACCTTTTAAACATTAACCTATTAAATTTCAATCATCTTCACACTTATTATCCTCAATATACCACAATTGCATAATTGCAACCTTGTGTGATAATATGAAGTGGGTAATAAGAATTAATGTAGAGGGAATTCTAAAATAATAACACTGAATTTAAAAGTGTGGGTGCTATTATGGGATTATTTTGATAGAAAGGTGCAATTAGGACACTTAGGTGAAAGATGATGCTTATTTAGACACTATTAGATGTATGTCCCTTAGCAATTGCAAAATTTAGCATTTCCAAGTTTGTCAATATAATCTCCATTCAATTTGTTATTGCAATAAAAAAAAAATTTAGGTTGTAGTTTTAATTGGAGAAATAGTTCATACTAATTAAGTTTGCACAATTCTTATAAATAGCTTAGTATAATTACTATGCTACAAGGAGTGAAATGCATATTCTATCAATAGAAAACTATAACCTATTGTAATTTGTTCAAGGACTAGAAATTAAATGGTGAGCCTTCTTTGAAATTGATTCCCAATTTTGTGGTTGTATACACCTTGCAAATTAATGCTTAGTTGAAATTTCCAAGGATAGTTTGATAATCCATGTCCCCTACTTGGATTTAGAATCTTCATGAATGATTGAAAAGATGTTTAAAATTGGGCAATGATAATTATGGGTGCCCATACCTTAGCATCAAGTCTATGTTGTTAACTCCCATCATTAACTTAACAAGCAACTATACTATAATTGGCTTTGTTTGAGTAGCATTGGTATACTCTTAAAATACTACTAAGGTACCTACTAAAATTTCCTCACAAATAGCTTCAACCTATTAGTGCAAAACTTCTTCCCTTGTAGTCTGCAATCAATAAAATGGGCCCACTAAATTGTACCCTATCTAAAACTTCCACCATTACTCTATATACATTTAACAAATCAATATGTGCATTCATAGAAGAGACAATTTTAGAATATCTATGAAAGAAATTTTGACCTTTTATAACTTTTGCAAATGGTTTTCAAATGTCACTATTTTTGATGCATTGGAAACTCCTTTTGCTTGCCAACAAGAATATATGAAATTTTAACGAGAGTAATAATAGTAACTATTCACAGTAGCAAAAAGTGTCGGTTTGGGGGTGCCCACCTTAAATAGAATGACAGTCGGCAATGCCCGGGCGGGTATCACCTTGCCCATATCCGGGCCGGATGTCCCAGATTCGGAACCGAACCTGAGCTCCGGAAGACTCTGCTCGGGCCGGGGCAACCTGATCCCAGATGAAGCCTCCTCGCCGTGGAGACACGAGTGAAGCTGGAAGGCTGCTCCCGCACAATGGAGTTCGATTCGGCCGTTGCAGCGAATTCTGATTCTGACCTCGCCCATTCCCAATTCCAATTCCAACAGCAACATGGCTTCTCTCACGGCAACAATTTTCAGAGTACACCCACCAGCCGCACCAGCATTCGCATTCGCAGCTCACGCATCCCCGAAGTCCAGCAACACATCATCTCTCCCACATTGCGCATTGCGATGCCAGTTTGCAGGGATTCGCGCTCGCCAATTTAGGTTTCGGAGCGATGACTATGGAGTTGCAAGTGCAGGAAGGCTATGGCGCATTTGCTGCTCAAACGCCGGAGCTGAAGGGATACAACCACCAGAGTCGGAGCAGGATTTGCTCGGCAGTCGCGACCCTGTAGCGTCCTCCGTGGGATCTTCAACGCCATTGCCCTTACCCCAACGAATTGCGCTCTTCTATGACGCGTTCTGGCGCTTCCTGCGCCCGCACACCATCCGAGGGACGTTTCTGGGCACCACGGCGCTCGTGACGCGCGCTTTGTTGGAGAATCCTTCCCTAATTGATTGGGCGTTGCTGCCCAAGGCGCTTCGTGGTTTGCTCGCGCTCTTGTGCGGGAACGGCTTCATCGTCGGGATCAATCAGATTTACGACTTCGGGATTGACAAGGTGAATAAGCCGTTCTTGCCCATTGCGGCTGGGGATTTATCTGTTCCTGCTGCGTGGGCGCTTGTGACCGGCCTCGCTGCTTTGGGAGTCGGCATTGTGGCGACCAATTTCGGAACTCTGATTACGACGTTGTACAGCTTAGGGTTGTTTCTTGGGACGATCTATTCCGTCCCGCCGTTGCGGTTGAAGCAGCAACCCGTCCCTGCGTTTCTGATTATTGCCACGGTGCGCGGGTTCTTGCTCAACTTTGGGGTGTATTACGCAACAAGAGCTGCGTTAGGGTTGTCCTACGAATGGAGCCCGTCCGTGATCTTCATCACCATTTTTGTTACGGTGTTTGCAACGGTGATTGCGATTACGAAAGACTTGCCGGATATTGAAGGGGACAAGAAATTCAACATTTCGACGTTCGCGACCAAGATGGGCGTGCGGAGGATTTCCTTTCTGGGAGCGGGTTTGTTGCTTGCGAATTATGTGGGAGCCATTGTCGCAGCGTTCTGTCTGCCGCATGCGTTCAAGAGGAGCATCATGGTCGCTGGGCATGGCGTTTTAGGGTTGTGCCTCGTTTATCAGACGTGGTTGTTGGATACGGGTAAATACTCCAAGGACGCCATAGCTGGTTTCTATAGATTTATTTGGAACTTGTTTTACTCCGAGTATGTATTGTTCCCGTTTATATGATCATAGGCGCCGTCTCGTTCTCTCTCTCACCTCAATGGACTCCCACTTTCAAGCTTCACAGTTGATTCTTGTACACAATTTTGACATCCTTTGTTTCCTGTTCATCCCAATATGTTGTGGTAACGAAGTGGTACATGAGATTGATGGATATATATTTCATGTTGAGAATCTAACTGTTACATTCTACAGAAATGTTCTTAGAGCAGTCTTTCATTTTTGACCTCAATCTGTGAGTGAGTCTACTACACATGTCAATTATACTTTTTTTTTGTTGTGTATACCAATGCATTGTAGATGTTATGATTAGTCAGAAAGCGAGCCAGT
Source organism: Pseudoscleropodium purum (assembly GCA_963969395.1). Taxonomy (NCBI): domain Eukaryota; kingdom Viridiplantae; phylum Streptophyta; class Bryopsida; order Hypnales; family Brachytheciaceae; genus Pseudoscleropodium; species Pseudoscleropodium purum. The sequence continues at coordinate 2,313,087 of OZ017802.1, forward strand.
GCTAAAATTCCCGAGCCCTTTTTTGTAGAGTAGCTTCTTGTTTCTTTTCTACGTCACAGTATGTGTTTGGGGTGGAGCCTTCTTCAAGGTCGATGAACTACAAACTGAAGCTTCAATTGCAGGATCTGAATTCAAAGTGAAGGTCCTGTATTGGTAAATCCTTGATATACCTCTACAGTTGACAATTATTGCCCACATTAATTGACGGTCATGCACACAATTGACAAGTTATAAGTAAGACATGACAGTTATATACCGGTAGTGTTGATACATTTTGACAGAAGTAACGCACTAACGCCTGTGTGAATTGGCAATTGATATATTGTAATGTGAAAATTGAAACGTCAAAATTCTGCTTGGTGAGTCTACTTGCAGCCCAAGCATTGTCAACTGACGAGGGCGTTCTGACAGAAGAAAACCTTAGCGTGAAATGGTAATGTTATAGTGTGCACCATATCAGTTTCTTGGTAATGCACGCAAATTGATCCTCAAAAACTGCTCACTTGGAGTCCTGTAAACATTGGATTATTACAAAGCACTTTCTGTGTTGGTTTTGAGTAATGTGCACTGTTCAAGTTAAAAGTCTGAAGTCGTTCAAATGTCATAGTTTCTTTGACCACTCAGAAAGAGGGGTATATACCTACTCTGTTATCTTATTCGGGTGACATTTCATGACTTCGGATTTTGAAGATAAGTCTAATAAACTGATAGATTTCATGACACCATAAAAGAGACAATCAAAGCAACAAACTCTAAAGAGTAAGAGTAACGTGGTACTTCCACGAGCCTGGAGGCTAGAGCTATGGAGAGCAGGACTATCGAGTGATATTATCAAGGGTTTTAAGTCGGCCAACAGAAACCTGGATAACGGAATACCATGAAGGCGCCAAACTCTGGAAACAGTGTATTCATTTGCTCAAAACTCTGAAAGCTAGTACTTCCACGTGCTAGAGGTTTGAAAACCACGACTTTCAAGTGCTTCCAAGGCCTTAAGGTGGACAACAGAAGCCAAACCTCTGTTAAAATGAAAGGCAAAGAACGGCGTCCCCTCCAGCAAGTTGTATCCTGTCTTCCAGACTAAATACCTGCCTATCAAACAATCCTGTAGGAGATCAAACTGAGACCATAATAATAGAAAGTACATGTTCAAAACAAGTACTTCAATAGTAGACAATTCTCACGCAACATCTGGGTCCTAGCCAAGAGTGAATGACCGAGCTCAGGCATCTACATTCTCCAAGATGAAAAACCGGTCGAGCTTAAAGCAGTAGGGTGATTACAACAAGTCAGAGTAAGCCAATTCAGGACATTCTTATCTACCTTCTCCAAGATGAACACCGGTCGAGATTACAGACACAATCGGATGATAGTAGTACGTCCAAGTTTGCCAATTCAGCACATTCTCATATGACAATATGTATGTCGAACAAAACACTGAAGATTCACCAGACGGAAAAACTTATTTCGTAGTGCAACACTTGAGGATAGAAACAGGGGCATATAACTAAAAACCGAAGAGGAGCAAATCAAATTTGCAACAGACTACGCCCCTTTGGAAGGTACAGAGATGAGAACGACGGCACACAGAAATTTCCAACATTTAAACACGCTCTTATTCTAGGGACTTGATTACTCATTGAAAAACATTTTCAGTCCAGTACAAAAGAGAGTGCAGTGACCCATATCTATCAGCATAATACAACTCAACGCCACCTATTGTCCAAGCTCTGCCTTTTTCTTTGCCCACAACCTGTCCAAGGCACTGTCGGCATCCCCCTGCATGACAAACATAACAAGCTCAGACTACAGCAACTACAGACCCTGCCCATGCAAGATTATAGATCATTCCACAGAAGGCAGAAACCCAGGCACAAATAAACATGGCGTCGTATACATGATAAGAGTTCGTAAGCAATAGAAAATATTCACTTCCGTCTATATGTTCACACTTGGTGTGAAGACTGGTGTTACCCTACTTCTTAGGGATGAATCTGCATACACCTTAGGACTTGATTAACTTGCTAGATTACGCCTAACAGCGAATATGGCTTAAGCATTAAGCAAAACACTCGAATACAAATGAAACAATAAGCAGACGCAAATAGTACCTTCTACATTACCTCTCAACATAACGTTATATATTAGGATAAAGATAGTTTTTTTTTTAAATACATTCCGACTTTAGAAATCGAGGAGAGGAACGAGAAGAGCACGCAGCGACGAACCTGAGCACGGACGAATCCGCATAAGGCGAAGGTAGTGAACTGGCCAGTATAGACGCCGTTCTCATCAACGTGACCAACGTTCAGCTGGACGGAGGCAACATCCTTAGAAGTGATCAACCTATTGGTTGATGAACTGCAATTACAAAAAGAACAGAACATGCACTTTAGAGCTTCAGTCACTAACCGTCAAATGCATTCCACGGACCACAAACTTCGCACTCGCAACCCCTGAATTCGAACCGTAACCAAAAAAGTGCATAAAACTAGGGTTTACGGTTAAAAAATGTAAAGAACGCACTACAAAATTGAAAATTTAGGGCTTTAGTCACAAACGTCGAATCCGTGCCACAGACCATAAGTTTCACCACAGAACAAAACCGCACCAGCATGCTAAAAAAGAGACGAGATTAGGGTTTAGAGCTTCGTAATTTGGAGCCCCGAGAGAAGAGATTTTGGAAGACGAGGAATTAAAGAAATGCGCGTACCACTTCCTGGGGATGTAGAGATCCACATTGTCGCCCTCCTCGTTCTGCATGATGCGAGAATGACGAAACGCAGCCTGGCGATGGCGATGGCGGACGCGAGGGTTGCGAGGAAACACGAGCTGGGAAAGGGAGCAACATGAAGTAGGGTTTGGGGTTGTATACTTTCGCTAACTTGGGAACGATTTGGGGAACATAGGGAACTCGAATACAATTTATTTCAAATAGTGTGCTCTACGCTATTTCTAAAATTACACACCGAATGTGTAATTTTAGAACGACTGTCCTCCTTAATAGGTGAATTTGCAAGGTGCACTAATGTAGAAGTTTATAATAATTGATATGAAATCAATATAATGTGGTCTACAAGATCTTTACATTTTCATAAATAGTATAATTGTCATTCTCAATTCATCAATTATCTATATTAATCCAAATATTCACACTAATTAATCCATATACATTCAAATTACATTCAATTAGTGTATGGCTCTCATGCTATTCAAACTCTTGTACTAATTGAAAACAAGATTAGCAATAACCATTGGCCTTGTACAAAATCTTGAATAGAAAAAATCATAGTTAATCATTTTCAAAATTGAATTTTTTGATGCTAAAATTAGACTTTAAAATTTATAAAATATTCAAATTACTATAAATAATAACTTAGTAAGGTTTTATTTTACTTCAAAGGTTTTCTTAACATCAAAATTTGATGCCTCGGGCATTTTGGAGTTAATATATGGCATAAACATAAAAGGCAAGAAAATTTGTATTTCTACTTTATATTAAATTATTTGTGAATTTCAAAACTAAACTTTATTTTTTTCAAAAGCAATATGAGGTTCTATTATCAATAATATTAATAAAAATGATATTATTTGTTTGTTTTATTTTTATTTATTTTGAGATGTTATGAACTAAAAGGTCTACCAAGGGACATGAGGTGAAGGAGTAGGGAAATTTTTTACTTGGAATGATGTGCACAACTTGTTTATGCACAATTTGGACTTATGAACAAATATTCTTGAAATTGAAAGTATTTCTCATTTAAAATATTATAGAAATTATACTCTCCCTTACAAGATGAAAATAAATTTGGAATAATTGTTCTAAGCTAGCCTATCCCCTGTTAAAAATGCTCTTCTATTGTATAGCATATGAATATGTATATATATATGGAATACACAATACAACTATTAGTTATGTATCAATTGTAGTCTAACATATTAAAAAAAATACAGATATGGTTCATAATGGAAATATAATATTAGGATCATTAAAAATATAAGTATTGGAATTATTGAAAGTACAAATATGGGATTAATGAAAATAAAAATATGGAAATAAAAATATGGAAGCAATGAAAATTCACCTACTTGTCCTATTGATAGAATAGGTGACTAATTCTATCACTATCTTCTCAAAAGATTGCAGTTCACCACCACATACCGTAATTGTCTTAGGCTAGATTAACCATCCCCTATAAAGCTATTTTCTTAATTCCATTCAAAGGGCACACTTTGGTGTCGACTCTAGTTTTCAAATCTAAGTTTCCAAATCCTATCTACAACTACAATCACACCCGCATAATGTAGTTAGGGCTTGGTTGGAGTGGAGATGTAGAGTTTGACTAGTCAATAAATTAACCTACAAGAGAACCTCATGGTGTTCTTTTGACTTCGTCCAAAGGACACACACTATGGTGTCAACTCTAGTTTTAAAATCTAAGTTTCCAAATCCTATCTACAACTGCATTCACACTGCACAATGTGGTCAAGGCTTGTTTGGAGTGAAGATGTGGAGTCTAACTAGTCAATAATTAAATTAACCTACAACACAACCTCACGATGGATTTTTTGGTTGTTTTTTTGAAGGAAATGAAACGGAATTTCATTGCCAAAGAACAAATGATACAACCTGGCAAAAAGAACTCACACGCACAACCTAATATAAACAGAGCCTCATGGTTTGTTTCTAAATTTCTGGTAGTCTCCTTCCGGTAACTTTTTGTAACGACCATCAAGTTTGACCTCTTTGAATCTCACTGGCAAAGACGGAAACCGCAGCAACACGGTACAGTACTGTTGTGAGTAAGTCCATTCACTCCTTTGACATATGTTTACCTCCAATGCGGTCAAACATTGGCGGAAAACTTTGCAACAACGTTGACTTGCGTAAAGTGGCAAATTCGGCAGGCTGCTCGACTGCTGCGTGGCTTTTGCAGTTTGCACATGAACATTCAATCAAGCTTTGACTCTTGTTTCAACAATTTAACACCCAACAAAACCATTCAAATTGTCCATCAAACTTTGACTCTTGTTTCAACAATTTAACACCCAACAAAACCATTCAAATTGTCAATCAAACTTTGACTCTTGTTTCAACAATTTAACACCCAACTAAACTATTCAAGTTGTCCATCAAACTTCAGCTCTTGTTTCAACAGTTTAACACCGAATTAAACCATTCAAATTGTCAGTCAAACTTCAGCTCTTGCTTCAACAGTTTAACACCGAATTAAACCATTCAAATTGTCAGTCAAACTTTGTCTCTTGTTTCAACAATCTGAAACCCAACAAAACCATTCAAATTGTCGGTTCTAAAGTTGTCACCACACTCAGGCAATACTCAAAATAGATGTACTGTAATAAGACCTTCACTGAGTTCACTCCATTTTTGTATATCTTAAGTTTAATTCATTCCGGACTGAAAAGTTACAGGCTGTTTGCTTGCTGGTGTTCCGCTCTGTCTGATCGAGTTGTCATGTTTGACATGGAAAAAAGTACAAAACTAATTGGTGTGCTGGGATGCAATGGCACCATGTTTGTTTGCTTTTTTGAAACAAGTGGAACACTTTAGAGTCCACTGGGAGACTCGAAGTGGGCCTCCGACCGTTCTTTTGACTCGGTTTGTCAACAACCGTCATTCTGAAAAAAACGTTGCTGGTCAGGAATCCAATTGTTTTGATACCTTGGAGCAATACATTCCTTCATAATAGAACATGCGCATGAATGTCTGTCAATAATGTTTTCAAAGCATGAGCAATGCACTAAGTTCAGTTGGGTCAAGTATTAAAGAATAATTGCAGTTAAGTAAGGTAGTCTGCTCGTAAAGGTAACCTTTTATGAGCTGATTGCATTTTTCGGGGAAGCTAAAACTCCTTGAAACAATTTCCAGTAAATTCTTGTAGGAAGAAAAATGGAATTGGCATGTAACGCAAGTCGTTTCATATTTTTTGGACCTTCTTGGAATTAGTTCTTTGTGAACTTGTCTACTTAGACATTGCTAGTAAAAATCTCAATGCAAGCAAGTTTGAGGCATTTGTTTAGCTCCAAATCAGAATGTTAAGACAAGAAAGAACAAATTGCAACCTTATTGTATCTATTGTGCATGCTTTGGCAAATTATTGCTATTTTTTTAAAACCAATAACCAAATTTTATCTAAGTATCACCTAATTTTCATATATGATAGATATTGTCAAGTATCATTCAAGTATCACAAGAGTGGTGAAGACATACAACAATTTGCTCTCTAACAGCACCTATGTTCTAAAAGCGATTATGACACATTATGGAATTTGCTCTAAATTGAACAAACTACCAACATTCCAGTAAGTTGTATCAATTTTTTAGAATTGTAACTGTATAAATTCAAACTAGACATATTAGAGATCTCATAGGAAAAGAAAACACAATAATATCACTTATAGAATGAAAGATTATAATGTTTGACTATGAAGGTGTTAAAATTGCAAAAGTGATTGTGAAGTCTTTCAATCCTCTTTTTACAAGTCAAACCTAAAAAGTTGGTGACCAATTAAAAAAAATTGAGGTTAACGGACCTTACATGTATTAACCCCAATCAATGCATGGCTTCTTAAAATCTACTCTACAATTTTTTTTAAATGAATTTTGAATTTGATTTTTTTCTCCAAGATCTAGTATGTGAGGTTCATTTCCAAGAGCTCTCAACGCTAGGGAAAGTCAAGATTGCAATGGGTACCCTTGCACAAAATCTTGAATAGAAAAATCACTATCATTTATTTTCAAGATTGAGTTTTTGATACTAAAACTAGACTTCAAGAAGAACTTTCTATAAATATAAACTACTAAAATAGCAACTTTCCAAAATATAAACCACTAAAAATAGCAACTTGGTTAGGCAGTTTTATTTAACTGGTTGCTTGTTCAAAATAGTAAACCAATCACTGCCTTCCTTGAAAGATAAAACCTGAAGCCAAACGGAAAATCGGTAGGCAAGCACCAATGAGAATAATGCTTTCCACCAACCTCGCACCAATGGCAACAGAACGGCCCAGGCCCCTGATTTGGACTTCCACTGACGACGGTTGACAGACGACCGTCCGTTCGTCCCTTCCACCCAGGCAACGGAAGTCCATCATTCCACGCTTTCCAGACACCGTGGCGACGAATCTGCTCCTCTACTTAATCCCCCGACGTTCCTGGCCTTCAGTCCCTCCACAATAATATCAATAGCCACTTTTGGCTCTCGTTCGACGTCCTCGTCGACGGAATCTCCAGCCGCCCGTCCGTCCGCGGCTGGGTCAGTGTCTTAGAATACGTGGTAGCCCACCTTGTCCGACGTCTCCGTCGACGGTATCTCGAGCCGCCGTCGGATGCTGGCCGTGACCGCCCGTCTGCGGCTTGGGCTCTTCTTCGTCTCCGTCGCCTTCCTATTGCATCCCAGCCTCGGTGCCGTGCCTTTTGTGAGTTGCTAGTGTTTTTGTTGTGATTTTTTGTTGTTGCTGCGAGGAGCTCCGTCTCGGTGCGCACGCAGGCTTGTTAGCAAGCCGAGTCGTGAGAGTTTTTTCCGCTTGCTCGCTGGTTGCGATGGCCGCCGTGGACACGAAGAAGTCGCCGCCCGTGCCGACCATGGACACGCAGAAGGCGACGTCGACGGTGTGGACGACGATTAAGCCGTTCTTGAACGGGGGTTTGTCAGGCATGGGCGCGACGTGCGTGATTCAGCCCGTGGACATGATCAAGGTGCGCATCCAGCTCGGGCAAGGGGGCGCCTTGGTGGTGGCGAAGAATGTGATCGCCAACGAGGGCTTCGGGGGCTTGTACAAGGGTTTGTCTGCGGGGTTGCTTCGCCAGGCGACTTACACCACGGCGAGACTCGGAACGTTCCGGATCCTCACCAACAAGGCCCTTGCGGCGAACGACGGCAAGCCGCTGCCGTTGTACCAGAAGGCGCTCTGCGGGCTCACGGCGGGCGCGGTGGGCGCGTCCGTGGGCAGCCCGGCGGATCTTGCCCTAATCCGGATGCAAGCCGATGCGACCTTGCCCGAGGCACACAGGCGGCATTACAAGAATGCGTTTCACGCTCTTTCGCGGATCACGAAGGACGAAGGCGTGCTGGCGTTGTGGAAGGGAGCAGGGCCGACGGTCGTGCGGGCGATGGCGTTGAACATGGGCATGCTCGCGTCTTATGATCAGTCTGTGGAGTTTTTCAGGGATTCCATGAGCTTCGGGGAAATGCCGACGCTTGTTGGTGCTAGTGCCGTGTCAGGATTCTTCGCGTCCGCGTGCAGCTTGCCGTTCGATTATGTGAAGACGCAAATTCAGAAAATGCAGCCTGGACCTGATGGCAAGTACCCTTACACGGGCTCCGTGGATTGTGCTTTGAAGACATTGGCAAGCGGAGGTCCTCTGAAATTTTACTCTGGTTTTGGCACGTACTGTGTGCGAATTGCGCCGCACGTAATGATGACCTGGATCTTCCTGAACGAGATCCAAAAATTGGAGAAGTCATTCGGACTTTAAGGCGGATGGCTTGATTACACTGAGGGTTTCGTATATTTTTAACCTATTTCTACGGTGCCTACAGTTACTATTGATTTATTTCATTTCCTTTTGGTCCCCAAGGATTCACAAGTCTTCTCTCTAAGGCTGGGCATTTAGATTTGCTTTTAATGTGTTGAGGCAACTTGCGTTGCTAGTTTACAAGGTGCGTACAAGGGCCGTAGTTGTGGATCTTGTGGATGTTTTGGCCCTGATCTAAACGAGGGGCTTTACCTGATAAGTAGAATTCCGGACCTGTTGCTGAGATGATAGAATAAAGAGTTTTTGTTAAATTGAGTGCAGGTTTTTGTCATTCTGAGATCTGTGTTTGTGCCTCTGGGACATGCTATCTGCTACAGATATTAGGTTTGGTAGTGGGTGGGCAATGCCTGCCTTGATGAGGCTCTCTTACAGAGGTTGATGTGTCTGTCCACCAATTTTTTCTGGTCACAGGACCATGATCTTACTCCTTTACTTGGGAGTCTGGTGGTTTAGAAGAAGGAAGAAGTAGCCCAGGTGATATATCTGCACCTTGCTCAGAGGTTCTGGCTGTATCGGACAGTTCATTTCTTAAAGACATCAGTTCAATGCACTCTCAATGACTTATTCCTATCACGTGCGTGCTGCTCTTGTGGTCATCTGTCTCAATTTGACTGTATTTTTGTTGTGATCTTGTAAGCATGCAGGCAAATGCTAACCAGTTGAATTGGTTGATTGCAATTGCACTTGGTGATCGGTTATCTCTAACTACCAAGATGATTATGATTTGAATTATTATTGTTCTCCATGGATTAAAGTTCTTACGAGATGTTCACCGTAGTCGTCGTCTACTTCTGTTTTTTCATGTTAGTACGATTCGGATTTTACTTCTCTGTGGAATTTCAGTTTGTATAGTTTCAATCAAATGATGGGAGTGAGATCGCTGGAGGAAACCTGAGAGGTGGTCGATTTGTTTTATACTCGCCCGCTGGTGGTACACCCTCGCGCTGGTTCTTGTCTCATTAACCCCGAACTGTTTGAATGGCAAATGCTTCGGAGTTATTTATGTGTAAAATCTAGTTAAGAATGTCGTATCTGTTGTCTGATGGTTTCCCAGGGGGAGAATCTTCTACACAAGGTTGGCGTCCGAGGAGGTTTCATTATCTGATCCATTTTACGGGATTTTCAGCCATTAAGAATCTATCATTGTGAATTGATTCGTTAGCTCATGCGCTTTAAGTCTTTTGATCTGTCTCTTCTCTCATGGCCCTTGCAATTTATCGTCTATTACCCACTGCCTTTCCTCTGTCAAAGTTCAGAGCAGTCGGAGCTTGATAATCAGAGCGTAATCAGTCACCGTGCTCTTTGACTGATTGGCAATTGAGTTAACTTACTATGCAGATGGAGGCCGACATTTCTAGGAGTTTCACCTATAGCTCTGAGGCCAATTCAAGCGCAGAAAGGAGGTTAAATCCTCTTTAAGTGCAAGTACCTTGCAGGCCATGCTTTTTTATCTACTATAAGGTGAAAGAGAAGCCGATCTGGGGATGAGAGAAGCGATTCAAGATGATAGGGACCTGATCGTTTCTCCCTGTTCAAGTGCATTTGTGCACAATTGGGGTAATAGCGGTGTCACAGTGCAAGACCTGTGTTTGGAAGGAGGCGATTTCAAGTTTTTTGAAGAGGCCTATTACTTTCAAACGATATTTTGGGGCTCACAGTTGTGTATAACCGTGCAGGACAGGATTTCGAACAAACAACAGAGTCCCAAGGCAAAACCCTAATTCACCCTAGACGTATGCACAATGACAATCCTAATTCACGCCATCTACACTTGAGCTTATTCTGCCAAGGTCTACCCAGGCCTCTTACAACAGTTGCATAGTAGTGCCAAGCAGTGGTGACGTTTCTCCAATTACTTCCATCGTATTTTTCAACATGCCCCTCCATGAACTACGTATGTTATCAATGCGTTTTCATAAAGAATACTGGTATTTTTTGAATTGTCGGTAATCTAATTAATGACAACCTCATTAAGAGGTGTGTCGGTAATTTTATGGTGTGGCAGGTTAGCGTTCGGTTACGTTATTTTAAAGCAGAGCATCAGGCACTTACTCAACCTAGTGCTGCTCACATCGCTTGTATGCATCGATCTGCAAAGGGTTGATTGCAAGTAACAGAAAGGAAATCTGTAGGTCGGGTAAGGCAGAGAGAGTTGTAGTCGATTTTTTTGCTTGAATTCTCGGACCATCTCTAAATCTTGTGCAAGTTTCTGGATTACCCTGTTTTTGTCACTTCTTGTCACTAAATCACACGTGTAAGAGGGGTTCTTGCAAAAGGTTTGTTTGAATCCCATAGCTAAATAATGTTTACTTACAGTTGAAGAGTCGAATGTTATGAGTGTTGATGCACTTCGGTTTTGTTTGGTATCTTGCAGTGAAGAAGATGAAGATTTAAGAGATGATGCGCTTTCAGTTCGCTTGCTGTATGTGGGGTAACCTTGCTGGACCTGGTTCTTGTCAAAACCCGTATGCATTTGAGCATTTGAGCATTTTCTCTACGCAATTTAACGGCTAGCTAGTTTAGGCAAATCTTGAGTACCATGGAAGTGATGATGCTGGAGAGCTTTCAATGTAAGAATTCGCAGCAGATTGTTCGAAACTAATTAACCCTTGAAGGACGCTGATGACAAAAGTGTCCGACGGATGACTTCATTGTTCACTGTAGAAAAAAAGAATGCTCATATGGGTCCAATAATCAGATCATTTTGGTGACTACCATGGTCGTGGGGACCACGTTAAAATCAGTATCAATCCATTTGCGCAGTAACACAGGAATTTGCCAAATTACCAGTAAAAAGCATTCTAAAGAGTGAGGCCAGGACACTAGGGTTTGCAGCTTTGACAACATTGCTTGCCCGTGCGGTTCAATTACAGTCATCTGCAAAATGCGGAGTTGCTCTCGCTTTTCAATGAAGCGGGTAGCACTCCTTATCGTCAGTTTATTCGAGCCATCACCACTCTTTGATTGGACTTAGCATGATATCTCTGTTTAAAATTCATTTCCATTGTTTATTTGAATTTGAGGAATCAGCAGGGGAGGTGAAATGCAGATATGTTTGCACGAAGACACGTAGAGCTCTTAGGTGTTGTTGCATTGAGTGGCACCTTGTATGTCCATCTTGACTGGCGTCTTGATGTTCAGGTATTCATCATCTTTAACCTTAAAAATGCAGATTGAGCATTGAACGCTATAATTTCTCCTCAACCCATTTTCTATTTTGTTTGGCTGATAATGCGAATCTCCATCCGCAAGGGATCTTCAAAGCATCAGGCTCTGATTATGAATGTCCTCAAAGAGCATCTTGAAGTTGGAATTTGGAGTCTCTATCTGCAGGAGGGCTTCAAACCATTGGGCTCATGGGGAAGAAACCCTGTTCTATGTTGAATTCCTTCCTCTGGATCCTCTAGAGTACAACCTAGCAATCGTGGTGAAGTAGACCTGCTTTCACGAAGCTTCCACAGCTTGCTCAAGTTCATCTGTTCTTGGAAAATTTGGTTGCTAGTGGCAGTGTGCGACAACAAGCCAGTCCTCGCTAAACTGGCATTCCTAAACCTGTGAGGTATGAAAGACATTGAAACTGATTGTAGCGTTCTCAAGGATGTTTGTGTTCAATTGAAAATCTGCTCTAGCCGAGTCTCGCAGTCGAAGTTTTAGTTCTATCCCATTTTAAAATTTTGAAAAAATTGAAAAATTGAAGGAATTATTGCAATTGCAAGCTCCAAGTGTCAAAATTCATAACACACCATATTGTGTATTTTTCATTTGAATTTTTCTTTGTTTAACCCTTGAATGCTGAGGTGGATGTTTTGTGCCTAATGGATGATAGGGAATCAAATTGTATAGGATAGAAGTACAACCATTCATTGTCAAAATTTGTTTTGGAAAGGAAAGATCTTCTATAGTAGTTTGACTTGCAATGACTACTTTTGCAATTTTGGAGGCTAGTGATTCACATAGTAATAGAGAAGGATGATTTTGAGGGTCACCCCTTTGGTGTTGAAGGGTTAAGATGTTTGTTTTTTTAATTTATAATTTTATATTCTATTTTTCATTTATGGTTAAAATTCTAGATTATTGTAATATACATTATAATCGATATGATTTTCTTTCCACCTTTTATTTTAAAAACTACAATTATTTTATTTTTTCATCAAAATTTATTAAAAAAAGTCAATGTCAATAGAAAATATGCTTATTAATACATGAGAAATATCAAGATTCTACATATCAATTATCTAATAGAATAAATTTAGCTTGATAATGAAATTTGACTTGAAGGCAGCTTGAAGGTCATTGCTAGGGGGGGGTTTGGGTATAAAAAACAAAACAACTAATTGAGAATTTTTCACACTAATTTTCATTACTACTTGTACTTCTTGAAATAATTTCAAATTAATTGAACAATTTTTTCTATATTTACAAATTTATTTTCGTTTTCAATCACAAAATTTATAACTCTGACAATTTTTCATGAAACAAAGTGAAAATTTTCATAATGATTAATAATTCATAGTGTCACATAATAAAAATACAAGATTGATATTTGAAAACAATTAAAAGTGACAATTTAGTTTAGACATAATGTTTGACTATTTCACAATAGATTTAGTCCTTTAGGGGTTAAGGTATGTATAGGGAGCCTATCTATTTCCAACCACTTAAGCAATTATGCATATTTGAAGCATGGGATTCCTTAGTGCAAAAAATTTCTTTTGTATACAAATAGAGTTTAAAAGGATCCTATAATATTTCAGAATTTTAGTTCTCAAAACATAATTACCCTAAATTTTTTACTTGAAGATGTTATTTGATCCATATTGATTACATAGACCTTCCTATTTTTGCCCAAGGGATGGTTGTAAAGTCAAGCAAGGTTGGTTGCAATATTTGCAATATTGAGAGTCTTTTAGCCAATCATAATGTGTCACAACTACGTGGGAAAGAACACCATAATTGATCACTATTCATTTCTACTTGTACATAAAGACAGCAACTTGTATTGTGAAAATGGAGGGAAATTAGAAATGTTTTGGTTCCTACATCCTTCTTTTTTCTTCTTCATTGGAAATTGACATAGTGTCCACAATCAACAAGTATGAACCTTTGGTGCTAACATATTTAGAATTTAGTTCAAAATTGTAATATAATAGGATCCAATAAAGATACAAATTGACTATTGTACCATTCAAAGAATTTGGTATAATGTCAATTCAAGTTGCATTTTTTATTATGCATTAATTATCATTGTATTCTTATACAATCCTTGTTAAACATACTAAATTTCAATTTAAAGAAAAAGGCCAATTTTGGAGAATTTTTTAATTTAATTTTTATGGTTTTACATTATCATTGATTGAAAAGCATTGGTGATGAATTTTTAAAATACAATTTCATACAAATGTAGTAAAAGCTCTATATGCAAATCTTTTATATTAAAAAAAGATCATTAAGTATTAAAATTTTACTTTGTAGAGAAATCAATGTTGGATGCCAAATACCCAAAATTTTGCAAAAAATAGATATTTATGTGTAATAATTTGATTTTTTTAACCAACCCTCATACTACAACTTGTTTTTATTCATTTGAACATGATGGTATAATTAATTTTCCAAAATCTAATTACAATTCATATATATCTATTTACCAAATTTGGACATGCAACTCTTGTCATTGAATTCACTATTGTGAATTTTTTGTTATTTAACATGGAAGATGTGCATATGAATGCTTTCTAATTTGAATGCATTTTAATTTTCAAAATTCATGACCAATTTTTTTAAATTAATGATCATATAAAGTTAAAAAAATTAGATAAATAAATTCACCCAAAAATAGAGCTTTAGTTTTTTTTCAAATTAGAATTTGGTATGTTTGGTTGAGATTGCATAGGAATGCAATGATGATTATGCATAACAAAATATGCCAATTTTATTTTATTAAATGAATATTTTTTTAAATGGTGTTGTACAATTGAAATAGAAACATTCTATGCTTGATTGAAGGTTTATGTACATTGAGTCCTTTAAAAGTGATGCCTAGAGTGTTATATAGGTAGTTTGTTAATAGTAAACTTTATTAGCTCTAAACCAAAGGTGAGGAGGCTTTGCATTGATTGAACTTCTATTTGAGGAGGTTTAATGAGGGATTATTTTATACAGAGTAATAAGTTTATATTTATTTGTACTTAATTTGCTTGGATTTGACCAATTTAGTGGTTAACTAAGCTTTTATTGAACTATTTATGATATAAATAAGACTTGGTTTAACATCTTTGCTTATTGTCCCAAGATAATTTATATAATCTCATATTTTTTGAGCCAAGTATAAATGCACTTCATATGTACAAAATGTAAATGTAATTCAAATTATTTTATTTTTTATTTTTGGAGAAATGAAGTTTGATAGCATGTTTATAGAAGTTGAAATCCTCTTTTAGTCTCATTTACTTTCTATTTATGAGATTTGTTTGAATGTAGATGATCTAAGTCTACATCTACATGTCTTACACAACTACTTGTATATGATAAATTGCTCATCTAACTATGTACCTAGAAGACACAAACATCTTCTGGATTATTTTTAATATCTATAATGATGTTCAATATCAAAATTTAGTGTATTTTTTATTTTATTTATTTTTCTTTGTGATTGAATGCGATTTCAAAATAGCATTCAATAGAATAGATTAGTTTTTTTTTATTGAATTTGTATACCTTCAAGCCACTATTATGAAGTTTTTGAGTAAATAGTCACCCAAACAACAAATAAACAACTTGTACAACCATTATGAGTTTTGAAGCTTTAAAAATTGTGCTTACCAATAGGAACACTAATTCATGATGTTTTAGTTTTCTCTATGCCATTTAATGCAATTTCAAAATAAGAATAGATTTGTTTTGTTTGTTGAATTTGTACACCTTCAAACTACTATTGTGAAGTTTTTGTAGAAAATAGTCACGCAAACATAGAATGAATAAGTTACCATTATGAATTTTAATGCTTTTGGAATGGTATTTGCCAATAGGGACACCAATCCATGATGTTTATAGTATATACATCAATGACTTACAATATATATACTATTAACAAATAGAATCAATGATACAATTTAGGATATATGTACACTCTCATTAGAAGAGTTTTAGGGGGGTGGAAGGGCCATTTCAAGGCCTCCTCCTCTATAGTCCCCCCCCCCCCACACACACACACACACCACACACACACACACAATTAAAGAACACCAAGATGCAAAAAAACATTTAAAATTCTTTAAATAAATAAATAAATAAATGTATCTATATCTATATATCTATATATCTACTTGTGTATGTGTGAAATGACATGGCAATCGTTTTGCTATGTTAAATAGCAACCATTGTGAGGTTTGATAAGCTAAGAACCCTAGGGAACTTAGAGCCTTCCAAAGTAGTGAGTTCAAATGTACCAATCTTTTTAATACCATTGTATTAGTCCTCCAAAGACTTCAAAATGGACATTTCAAATGGGATATGCTTCAATTCACAAACCTTAAGAAATTGGTTCTTTATATTTGAAATTACAACCTTAGGGTCCAAAACAAAATCACTCATGTTGTACTTCACAAAATTTCATTTTGATTCAACAATGCAATGTCAATATTAGAATGATCAAAGTTGACGAAAATTATCAAAATGAGTTTTCCAAAATAGGCTATAAGATAGGGACACCTAAATGTGCCAGGTGCCTAAACTAAAGTACTGTTTGATGAGGTGCTTGCAATTTGTACATCTCCTAAATTAATATGTACCTATTTTTAAAGAAACAATTTTAGAACATCTACAAAGAAAAGGATTCTTTGTAACTATTGCATACAATTAACAAATATTATGTTATCTAATGCATTGAAATCTCCTATCATTTGTATATGAGAAAATATCAAGAAATTTCACCAATCTAACAATAGGAAAGGTTCGTAGTAGAAATAGTAACAATTTTGGGGGTCCCTACCTTAGTGATGGTGGGATTTGTAGCTAAGGAAATGTTGAAGTTGTTGTTTGATATTCCTTCATTGATTGAATCCTTGATTACATTGTTCTTTCTATTTAGTTATTGGCATATGGGTAGTTGCAAGAAAGACTTCTACTATTTTGCATCACAAGTCAAATTATTGAGTTTAAATTGGCCATAACTTTTAAAGAATCAAGCTAATGTACTTGGAATTTTTATGCAAGATGACTAACTTGGTCATAAAGACAAAAATAATTTTATAAATTAAAAAAAAAATTGTAATTAAATTTCAATTTAGCTAATTTGTCATACTTTTTTAATTTAGGGTTTTTTTAGTACTGTGAAGTACCTTTTTTAAATGATTTATAGTTGAAATTTTAGTGGTCTATTCCAACACTAGGTGAGCATGTGACTGCCAAAGGGCACCTAATAAAACACTATTTTTTGTTGTTCACAAGTGTGTGAATAGGGGCCCCTTGTGTGTGCCTTCTTGAACAATAAAAATGGTTATAAGATCATTCTTCTTGTGAAATTTCTTCACCATATAGTTCTCCCAAATCACCAATTTTTAGTTTACAAAAAATTATTTTTCTATTCTTTACAAATTAAAATGTCAAAACACCTATTTTCATGACATTTTGCACTTTTCTAGTTCTCCTACTTAGAGAAATTTTCTACACTTTTTCCTTCTCAGGTTACCTTTTTCTTAAAGGTATGTACAAAAAATATTTTTTTACATTTAAAAAAATTTGTTTTTCTAATTATAAAGTATTCCAAAAAAAATCATCACTATAGTGCCAAATACTACAAAAAATTGGAGGTCTTTCATACAACTACCCATATTAGATTTAAATAGTCTTATACATGAAAGACTAGAGATATTTTGTATACTTATTGATAAACATTGTTTATTAAACTTTGATCTCACATTGGCAACTTGTTGCTTGAGCTTTTCAACAATAGTCATGAAATTCATAATTTAATAAAAATAATTTTTTTATGCTAGAATAAGGTAGGAGGTCCATAAACCATCTCTTTTAGCCTACCTATCTCATCAATAACAATAATAGATGTTTCAAAGAACATGTCAATCATTCCTAGATAGGGGATGCATTTAGAACCTAATTTGTTAATGGACCTCCTACCTTATATAAGATAAATGGTACTACTAGATGGTTGTTTACTTAATTTTTATCTCTGTAGGGACCACAACAATCAAAGAATGTGGCATAAATTGACCTTGGAACTCTAGGCTAGTCATTGTGAAAATCATTTTTTTTAGTACCATGTGAATCATTTGCTTAAGAAAATCCAAGAGCATTCATTTGAGGTCAAACTAAGGTACTGTACAAGACCTCCCCTTTTCATACAAAATTTCAAGGATGAACATTTGCACTTTTATTTTATATAGAAAGATTTGTTGTCATCCACCTTAATTCTTAAATCTTAAACTGTCTGCAGCAATGTTCCAGGGTTAAAGTGAAGTTCAATAGCATGTCACAATCCTTATCATCCTCCCCAAACCCATTGACATTGATAATTACGTGAGACCCAATTTTCTTTTGTCAAACTGGTGCGTGGGTTTGGATTTCAATTTTCAATTTTTACAATTCAAGCTTATGGACAGACCATGACACCTAATCAAATGGGAGCCTATCACAAACTGTTTACATCTATAGACGATAATATAACATTCAACTGCAAATTTCAAACCTAAAATTCATTAAAACAATGAATTTTCAATGAAAATTGGCAGTGTTTTTCATTCACGAAACTAAGGTAAACTTGCCTATGAGAGTTCAAATGGGAGTCAGCCCATCACAAGCAGAAATATTTAAGTGATGCACATTTCAAGAACTGGAATGTACACCATGGGTACAATTTTGCCTATGATGGACTGCCCCCCCATTTGGACTGTTAAAGTCTCAGATTTTATATATGTCCAAGGTTTTCAAGCTCCAGCCAACCACTGGAAACTCCTGGTTTTCAAAGCTCTTGGCACTTGATTTCAGTGAGTTTTGGACGCTTGAAAGTCCAAATTTCCAACACATAACAGTCCTAGTTTTCAAAACTCTGGGCACTTGAAAGTGGTAAGTTAATTTTCAGAGTTTCAGGCAAATTAAAGCATTTGCGGCTTTGTTTTTCAAAGCTTTGGGAAGGGGAAAGTCACAATTTTGGAGTTCAGAAACATGCCATTTTAATGAATAAGACCATATTTCATTTACCCCCAAGTTTGCCCTACACAGCACATCAGGTCAGCTGGCCCTATCTGTAATTAAGCCAAGAGCCATGATTCCTTCTGTTAAAGATGAAATTGCAACAACTTGGGGCATGACTTGTCTAAGGCCATGGATGGGCTCCAGGAAAGTTTCACATTTGTCAAAAACTACACACAATTGACCAAAAATAAAAAAATAAAAAAAAAAGCTCTTACGTCAAAATTACATGATGTTGGTGCAAGAGTGCATGATGGTCCACTTGATGGCTGCACCTGAACCAACCCCTATCACTACAGATGTCGCTGCAATTCAACTTGACACGAAGATGACCAATAATTCTATACCAATTCTAGATTTTTGAGAGTTTTGTTCAAATGAAAGTCACAATTGCTGCCTCCTAAAATCACACCCATTTTACAAAATTGACCACCTATAGCTGGACAGAGAGGTTTTGAGAGACTTGGCACAAAGAGCACGTACGAAGCAGTCAACATTGACTCTGCAACTTTGGAGCCTTTGGATTGAAACAGGGTTGCAAACGTTCTGGACATGAATGGAATGTCGGGGCATGCGCATTGGCACCACGAATCAAAGTGGGTTCCAACGAGCACAGCGTGAGAGTGACGGATCGGGATTTTTACACCAACCAAAGTTGAAGACAATCATCTGAAGACTTCGAAACTCACCTCATTTGAGTCATTTCTGTGGTGAGAGTTGAATCATTCCGTTCATGCTCCCGTCAACTTTTAGTGCGAATCGGTCAATCCCCTGTTTATCTAGTCCATGAAACCAAAAAAAGCATTGTGAAATGTTCTTGTGTGATGGCTTTTTGAATCTTTGATCTCTAGTAGTCGGTCCATGACATTCTCTGTGTGGAATCTTCTTAAGAGGAGCACAAATTTCATGGCTGGTGCGCAAAAGCATCAAACCTAACTCATCAATGTGGCTTGCTTTCTCATAGAAGAACCATGTCACCTTGTTCTGTAGAAGTGTGTCATGTTCAGTTAACCCCTAAATGTCCGAGGCACCAAAATCTGGTGTTTGCAAAACTTTGAAGTTAAATGAAACCTAACCAAGTTGCTATTTTTAGTAATTTATATTTTTGAAAGATTCTTCTTGAAGTCTAGTTTTAGCATCAAAAATCCGATCTTGAAAATAAATAATAGTGATTTTTCTATTCAAGATTTTGTGCACGGATACCCATTGCAATCTTGACTTCCCATAGTGTTAAGAGCTCTTGGAAATGAGCCTCAAATACACTAGGACTGGAAGAAAGAATCACATTCAAAATTCATTTAAAAAAATTGTAGAGTAGATTTTGAGAAGCCATAAATTGATTTGGGTTATTCATGTTAGGCCCTTATACCTCATATTTTTTTGGTCACCAAATTTTTAGGTTTGACTTGTGAAAAGTGAATTGAAATTTTTTCATAGTTTTAACACCTTCATGGTCAAACATTATAATCTTCCAACTTATAAGTGATGTTGTGTTTTTTCTTCCTATGTGATCTCTAACATGTCTAGTTTGAATTTGTATAGTTACAATTCAAAAAAAGTTGATACAACTTATCAAAATGTTGGATTTTTGTTCAATTTAGAGCAAATTTCTAGAGGCTCAAAATAGACCTTAGGCATTTAGGGGTTAAGGTAAGTGAGCGCATTGCAGGGATAAATTAAATTGGTTCAAGTTTTGAAAGAAATATTTAATTTTTTAATTCATAAAAAATTTGAAATTCAATATCTTTCCAACCGTGAGTTGGAACCCCATGAAACAAAGTCCGTGCATGCTTCCTTGCTCTGGGCTTTCCTATGCTACCAAGAACCCAATTGGGGGACATATGGTTCCGACGATCTCATCATAACAAAGATAAACAACAAGCAAAACAAAACTAACAACCTCAATTAAGGTAGAGGTTGTTTTACATAGGGTATCAGTTTTGGATACCATAGCAAAATGAAACGATTTTCTGGCACATTTGGGCAATCTAAAGCATGCCATTACTGAATTATGGCAAGTGAAATGTTCCATATTTCTGGCACATTCCATGTTCTGGCATGTCCTTATTTATCCAAGTTCTTGTGTAGGTGGAGTGTCACAAATTTTTGGCACCTTAAACTGTGCCAACATAATGAAATTGACATTTATTCTAAGGCACTTCACAAGGATTCGAAAGTAATGAAGATTACGACAAAGGGAACTTGTCTTAGATTAACTCAATTTGTGTGAAAGGTACTGCAAATTATTCTGGAAGAAATAAGCATACCTTCATTCTTTTGCTGATACTGATAGCAATGTAAATGTACTCATAACATTCTCTAATTACCTCCAGGAGGAGCACCTTGGAATCAGAATTTAACTCCATGACTTGAGTGCCTGCAAGAATTATATAAATTTTGGTCACGGAGCGACATTTAGAAGAATACTCTGCTAACGCCCAGAGCTTTACAAAACGGATTCAGTATTGAGTTGGAGGCTTCAGTAGGGCAACAGAAACTGTCCAAAAAAATGCCATTTGAAGAATGTCGCAGAATTGACTGCCTGTTGATCACATTCAGCAAGATTCCATTATTTGAATGCTCCAGATTGAATGCCAAATGTACATGATATATGACTCCATTTATGACTCAGAATGCATCCCTTCATTTCTTTTTTTTATTCTGACATGCAATTCACTTTCTTCTTTGTTCACCATCAACCTACCTACCACGTTTATAGGGTTTAGGGTTTAGGGTTTTCAAAGTTGCAGAGTCAATGTTGACTCATTCAAGAGTTTATGCTAGTTCACTTGAATAAAGTTACTTCAAGAGATTTGACTCGTTCTTGAAAACAGTTCATCAGCACGCCCTATTTTCCATAACCGGACTCGTTAATCAAGTTACCAAGTCGACCCATACCTGGACTCTTCAATCCAGTTAGCTTAGAGTCCATAATCAAGAGCAATAATCGTGGTTGTGATTATTATACCCAATGTCATGTTTTGTACGCTAATTGAACACCCTCACCTACCTCCACTGAACGATTATTACTGAAACAACGACGACCCAATTGACGCTCATCGATCCACTCCAGCTTGCATTCTGTGTGAACCTTTCTCGGTTCCCTAATCATGGAGGGCCAATGCTCATAATTCTCGATCTTCGACAAGAAAAGACTGAGATAGTGACAACTCTTTTCGTGCAGTCAGCAATTCAAGCTAGGGGTGAGAAAGAAACGCCTTTTCTGAAAGTCCATCCCACACGAATTAGCATAACAGCGACGTACATTGGAACAGAGTCTACAGTGCGCAACTGCATAAGAACCACGTTAATGTTTGTGTTCTCACGTTCTGCAATCAATCCACTGATCGAATCCATGATATATACCTCAAACTGCGATTGATCGTCGAAGACTGATCGATCATGGCGAAATTGATGAGCGCCGCGCAATACTCCAAGTACCACGGCGGTCCATCAGCTATGGAGGTATGAGTTGATTCCCCCATTGCAAGTCTCGCTGACATCGATCACTGATTAATTGTACTCAGGGATCGAGTAGTTTCGTTGAAGCTTCCGTTCCAGATGCACAAATGCTGGATGCTCACGGTTATTTCTCAGTGGTAAAAAGACCTGCATACATACAGTACGTGATCGAGCAAGGCGGCGTCTTCGGGAATCCGACACCTTCAACTGTGTCTCCAATTACAGACTTTCCAACACAGAAATCAATCCGGCTTCCGATCCACCACCATCACGATCAGTGAAGCCCAGTTCGTGATCGACTAGCTTGTTTGTTTGAGGGGAGGTGTGGAATGGGGGAGAGTGGATAAATCACACTCCAATTAGTTCTCCAGTAATTGCAGTAATTGGGAGAGAAAGGCGTCTTGATTTGTTATTTCTTCACTTCTGCATCCCGGCCACGTAGACTTCGCTGTATCCGGAAAAATGAATCACTTCCAAGGTAGTCGATCAGTAGTCGGTTTTGGTGCTCATGCTGTGGTCGCCGATCAACTTGCAGTATGTTGATGTGCCCTTGCCAACTCCCAAGGAAGGCGACATGCTGGTGAAAGTGGAAGCCACCAGTGTGAACATCGTCGACTGGAGGATCCAGGATGGATTGCTCAAGCACATCCTCCCTCGCAAATTTCCTCACATTCCAGGTTAGACGAATTTCCTTCAAGCTAACTACTAGCTGCATACATACTAGCTGGATCATCAACTGCTAGTCGACTCACAGAAGATAAAAGTGAGTTACCTGCAATTCGATCAACTGAGTCTCATGGAAGAATAAAACTGCGAGTATATATTGCTTAATTTGCTACTGAGTCTGCAAAGATGTTGATGGTTTATGGGGAGGTGCAGGCACTGATATTAGTGGCGAGGTGGTCAGCGTCGGACCAGGGGTGGTGGGCTTTGCACCTGGTGACAAGGTCCTCAGTTGGATAGATTTACTGGTAAGAATCTGATTAATGCAGTCTCCAAGAAGATAACAATACCGTAGACTTCATTTGAATTCTGCTTCAGTCCAACTTGACCTCCTCTGTTTTTCATCGGCATTCATTCGTGGTGCAAGCTGCATGAACGAGCACGCAAGAACTCGTGAGAAAGCATTTGATAGAAATTTTGAAGCTTTTCAGAGAATCCTGAAACGTTGAAGTTTTAGGTTGTCGGGATTCAGAAGAAAATGTAACAAGCACACATTCAATCATTGGTTTGTCCGTGTAGAGAGGTGGTGGATTTGCAGAGTATGCTCTGGCTCCCGTGACGTCCACGGTGAAGAGACCAGCCAATGTTACAGCTGTGGAGGCTGCATCTCTGCCGGTTGCTGCCATGACGTCGCTGCAAAGTGCCATCCAACTGGTTGGGCTCAAGCTCGACGGATCAGGCCCGAAGCTTAACATTCTCATCACCGCCGCTTCCGGAGGGGTCGGCCTTTTTTGGACCCAGGTAACCAAGTTCAAATAACAGCGCATATATTCTGGAATTCCAATTCAAAGCATATTAAGTCAGGGCTCTGAAAATTTGAACTTAGTAATTCGTCGTTTACTTGATTTTTGATGATTCATGGATCTCACAAATTCTGGATGAATGCCCGGGCCACGAAGGAGGGATGTCACTGTCTAAATAATTAATTCAAAGTACACTCAGTATCAGGCTTTTCATGAGTTGATAGAGTATGACCTCTTTTCCACCCTGTTGCGTTGTGAGCAGATAGCAAAGCTAGCCGGTTGTTTCGTGACAGCCACCTGTGGAGCCCGCAACATGGAGCTGGTCAGAAGCTTAGGAGCAGACGAAGTGTTGGACTACAAGAGTCACGACGGAGTCAACTACAAGAGCCCGTCGGGAAAGAAATACGACGTGGTGGTGCATTTGGCTCCCTACCAACCCCTGGAAGCCTTCAAACTCCAGCTGACGAAGCGAGGCAAGGTCATCGACATGACCCCAACTTTGAAGACAGTGCTTCGGAACTGGTACAACAAAATCACGCTCTCGAAACAGAGCTTTCTGCCGTTCGTCCTGGATGCCAAGAACACGACCTCCTTGCAGATGGTCACCGACTTGGTGGCAGAAGGCAAGTTGAAAGTGGTGGTGGACTCGACATTCTCCCTGTCCAAAGCCAGAGACGCATGGGCACGAAGCATCGAAGGACACGCCACAGGGAAAATCGTCGTGGTCATGTGAAGACGCGACGACATGACCTGCACGGAGCATCGACTCGATCCAAGCTCCAGTGTATTGTATCGTAAAATAAGCTGATTTGACATGTATTTGTAGTGTAAATTCGAGTTTAAAGTCTCTGAAGCCAATGTGATTATCACATGGTAACCATGCTGTGCAGTTTGCTTTGTTCTTACTTAGAAATTTCATCATAATTTGCAATTAATCTGAAGAGATGCAATCTGAGGAATGAGACCGGTTTCCTGTATAAATACCAGTGATTACCCACCCAAAGCTGATGTGGTCATGCTTGGACAGATTCTTCTTTTGTGGTGACACTAATTTTCTAGGTGACACTAATTCTCCCATTACTATTAGGACAATCAATGCAGTCTAGAGAGAAATGAGAAATAGAATGCTACATATAATTGATTCATGCTACAAAAATAATATTTGAGTGACTTTTTCTTTATATTGTACATGAACTCCTAAAGTTCTAATGTATGTAAATTTTTGAGCCCAAAATATGTAGCAAGAGAAGATTTAGCTAAGGTAGAACTACCCATACCTAATCATTCAAGCAATTTTAGAGTAGATTGTGAGTAACATGAGTGGTGGAAATTTTTCCCATATAGGAAGATAAGAAATATGGAGATAGAAAAATTTTCAGAATTTTATTCCCAAAATTGAAATTATTATGAATTTTGGGAGCCAAAAAGTGCATTCTACTAGTAGCCTATGTCTAGAATCTTCCAATTTCAATCATTCAAGAACTATTGGTTTCTACTCACCACTTTCTACTTTCTTGTTCACTACTTTGGAACATGTCTCATCACTTTAGTAATCCCAACCTTGAAAAGGAAAAAAAAACACATTTCAAGCTTTGGTTGAAAATAGATGCACGCTATAATGCCTACAAGTTGGGTATGAGTCCTAAGTTGGCTATAGGTGGTTTTACCTTACTCTTGAGTCAAAATTTCTTGATGAAAATTTTGTGTAGAAGAGGTATGAAAAGTTTTTAATTCAAATTCCTTACCAAGTCTTACAAGAAACTAGAATAAAAATATGAAGAAGGAATTTAAAACTTTGTCGAAACAAATTTGTAAGATATTTAGGTTCAAAATGAAAAAAATAATAATATTTTTGTGCCATGACAAACTAGTTTATAAGACTTTAAATCCTTTTGATTCAAAGTTTTTGCTTATGAGGAATTGAGTTGGGAGTCTAGAGAAAATATTCAAAAGAAAAGAATGTTTTTTCCACTACAAGAAAAAATAATGTTTAAATCAATATGAAAATCATATTAAATATGTTGGTTAGAACAGTTGATTAGATTAACTTGATGAAGCAAAATAATCAATACAAGTATGTTAATTTCATTTCTTGATTTGATTAAATTCAAAAAATATTTTATTTTATTCATTAAGTCACATAAGCAAGATTGCCACATTTGCAAACGTACCATTTAAATACGATTGCGATGTCAACATCCATCATATAGTAAAATTGTCCCTAAAGGAACAAGCAGTGCTTTAGGGGTTGATTTTATTTCCAAACACAAAATAGAATGGATAAAAAAAACATTGCCTTCTCCAATAAAAAAAAATCATGTAAATATTGTTTATTGTAAGAAAAAAAAGGGGAGAAAAGGGAGAATAGTAAAAGTTGTTTCTTATAAAAATATGATACCTTTTACATCTAGTGTTATAAGGCTATATTAAATTTTTCCTTTCCTTTCAAATTCTCTATAATTTCATATAAATTAGAATACAGTAAAATTTAGGGTTTAGAGTTTCAAGTAGTATATTTCATTTAAAAAATTTTTGTTCCTTCCATTTGTCTTTTTTTCCATTTATTTTTTCTTTCATTTTTATTCACTTTCATTTAAAAATTAAAAAAAAAAAAAAAAATCTTTTTTTTTTTCTTTTTCTCATCTTGTTTTTCCATTTTTCCATTTTTCATATGTTTTCATTTTTTTTTAATATTTTCATTTGGAGTTTAGGGTTCAATTTCTTTTTCAATTTGTCTTTTTCTTTTAAATTCATTTTTTATTTAGGGTTCTACACAAAATAGTGAAATTAGGTTGCTCATAGTAATTTCTCAACATTTGATACTACATTAATATTTTATCTTATTGTACACAATTACATGACTTCTTCAATTACATATTGTTATAATTGAGACTTGTAAACCTCTATCACTCTATGAGTACTAATGGAAATATCCATAGAAGTATTTGTTCACTTTTATGACATATAAAGTAAATTTCTTCTTTTTTTGGAGGTAAGGCAACCCGATTATCCTCATTACTATAGGATTCATAATTACGGGTTAGGGTTTAGGGTTTAGAATGTATAGTGTAGTGTTTTTAATCTAAGGATATTTTTTTTCTTAAAATGATTGTTCTTTACAATAGAAAAGACAATTTTGAATGCCTTCAATCCCGAAAGGACCATTGTACCTTTGAGAGACAAATAAGATTTTGGACAGATATTTATGGGTTGGATTTTTTAATTATTTTTCAAATTATTTTTTGAAAATATAATATTGATTAGCTTCATGGGAATATAATTTTTTAAACTGGTGCTTGAGAACAAAAGTCATGCCAAATATGCTCAAAATAAGAAATCAGGGTCCGTAAAAAATATTTTGAAAATTTGAATTTTTATTTTTTATTTATTTTTCCTCATAGATTATATTTTTGTCTACATGTAAAGCTTTGATTCATTTCATTTGTATATGTTATGAGAAATTTATGGACAATCTATTTTTTGAGCAATTAAAGCATCTTCTTGAAAAAATTACTTATAGGATCCTTTTTAAAAATATAATTTCATCATTTTTCAAAAATAGAAATTCCACATAGTTTAGTTTTCTTTCTAGAACAATCTCACCAATGGAATCATTGCATTTTAATTCCATTTTAAAATATTAATTGTTTAGATGTTCCTTCTATCTCATAATTACTTCTACCACTACAAGGGGGTGGAGGTTTTAAGATGGGTTTTCAATAAGAAATTACTGAAAAGCTGTAGATTAATCCGAGGCCTAACAGGACTTATCCAGGTGATAGTTAAGTTCGTTCCTAGGGAAGCTTTTTTAATAGGATTATCTCTAATTAACTCAAGGTTTAACCCTAGCAAGTCATTGCAATTTAATACTTTAAAGAAAATATAATTCCTTAATCCTTTTTACTTCTATGTTTTCCTCACATGGTATAACTCATTCCAAAATTTGGCCCTCCACTCTTAATGGCCACAAGGGTAAGGAATGCTCCCAAATTGTATCTTTAATTATCTTATTTATCAATCTTGAATTCTTTCAATCTTTATCTTTCCCTTAATAATCTTCTATTTTTCTTTATCTTTCAGCAACTTGGACCTTTATCTTTCCGACTTGAAATTCCACCAGACACTGTGGTCGCTTGCTTCACTCCAGTCAGGCTATTCATCTCTGAATTGGTTTCAGTTTATCACCATTAACAAGAACTTCCACTACCAACTTAGATGAGATCTAACTACTATAGCTTTTGCCTCCTAATAGGAAACCAAATAAGCATTATGCTTCCTATCCAACCCAACTTGGAATTCATGTTCATACTGTATTCCTACTCAGCAAACTCCAAGACACAATTTGATTTAATTCCCACACAGCTATCATTTAATTACACATCATCAAACACAGATCAATAACCAAATTAGACAATTCAACAACATCCTTCAATTTGGAATTCTTCTCAACATACTACAATGACACACACGTACTCAATTACAACTTTGAAAATTCATAAAATATTTCATTAATTCCGATTTGGTGGATACAATCACTGTTTTACAACTTGGAATCTCAACAGTCTCTTTTTACTCACAAAATTATCTTTTTGCACAAAGAAACTACTCAATCATCTCATTAACTTAAAATTCATCCCATTAGGCTCACTACATACTCTCAAAGTATTACCATTTGGTTCTTATCTTGTCTACACACCAATCACTTAACCAATAGATCGAACATTAAGCACCAAATTCTTCCAAATAGATTTTCATTCCAGAGCACTACTAATCCAAATTTCCAAACTAAATCTTCAATTTTCACCAACTTGGATAACTGCACATTCACTGCATCTTCACTTCTTAAGCACAGACTCTCATAAATTCTCGATAACATTCCACCAAACCATTTTCCGATTTGGCAATTCTCATCCCTTCATTCTCACACCACCATTCACTGGCCAACATTCACACACTCCAATCATTCCGATTAGCACTTAGACAACTCATTCTCCAATTTCCCCGATTTGCTCACAGTAAATTTTCATCTTCAACTACCCACGACAAATTCCAACTTGAACTTTCACATATTACTTGACTTATCTCCATATCTCCAACTTGACTAGACTCACACACACAACCAAAAATACACATTACACACACATTCAATCATCACACATAAACACCCTCTCACTCTCTAACACACAAGAAAATAAGATACGCAGCACAATTGGCTGGGACTCCAACTGGCTCTTTTCAACAGCGGGTCCCCCAAAAAATGAACACAAAATCAACTCAAATAGGAGCCAAGGAGATGAAGATCAACCACCTCAACCAACTTGGCGGCTTCAATTGAAGTAATTGACCTTCTAACTTAGCAACACATAACTCTCAACCTGCCAACTCGGACTCACCCAACTAGCATCCTAATTGGCTGACAAACCACCAACCAACCATTCACCTAAATGTGAATTCCTACCACTCTTAACATACAAGTGATTTGACTATACTTCCAACTAGGCAAAACACTCAAAACAAATAATCCATTCTCACCCGAATTGGATCCTCACTTACAACCAGACATTGACAGGACACAAACAAAAGGATAACAACTTAGGCATAATAAACACCAAAAGCACCCAAATTGGACTCCAAACTCAACATTCACATCAAAAAGACCCTCTCTTTGCTCAAAATTAACACCAAAAATTGGCAGCTTAAACATCCAACTTGCCTATCTACAAAAGCAGCTAGTCTTGTTGGAAAGTCGCAAAATAAGGGGGAATCAATAAAGTGAGAGTGTGTATTCCTTATCAGTCACTGCATATCTCAAAAGCATGTCATTTTTGACATGAACAGTGTCTTGGTATGTCATAGCATATTAAAAAAAGCAGGGTTGACGAATCTCAACGTCCGCCCCAAAATAGCGTCCGTTTTTCGGACGTCCGGACGCACGGACGCTAGCGGACGCAGCGTCCCGACCGCCGTCAGAAAGCGGACGGGCGGGGCGAGGTGGACAGGCGGGGCGGACGGACAAGGCGGACGCTCAGATCGTGCGGACCAAATCAGTTCGCGTGTCGATCGGACGGCCGTAATTGGGCGGCCGGCCGGACAGGCAGACAGGGGATAGGTGGACGCTGCATCCGCCGGACCGTGAATGTCAGTGGACACTGCGGACACAGCATCCGCGTCCGGACGTCGTGTCAACCCTGAAAAAAAGGAAGTCAAACCCTAAGAATGTCATCTCTTTGATGAGGAAAACTAAAGAAAGAGCATGCTCCACAAAATCGTTTGCTGTTTTGTAGCATAGAAAAATTGTGGTGGGACCAACAAATGGGAGGTCAACTCTCTCATTTACACGCAACTCAACTACAACCTACAAATTCCAATCGAAGATCATATGATGAACAATCCCAACCAACATACATTTCCAACGATGCTCATAAATTTTTTTAAATTCAAAAAGGAATCCAACCTAAGAGGCAACAATTTCCCACGCCTTTTCACTGAACAACACAATTTTAAAAACAAGTCATTGCAAAGTGATGACGATGTTGCAATTTTAAGTTCTCTTAAAATTATTATCATTACCAAACTTAGTCAATCATGAAATCACAACCAAGCATAACATTAATCTAGCCACTCCCATTCCTTCGCTCCAACCAAAAATCACTCGCTTATTCACACACAACTTAACAAACACAAAAAACCCTAACCAAAGCAATAACTATTGTCACATTGTATAATTTGCAGAAATTGCACAAAATCAGAGCATACAATCATGAATCACAACATTCCAAAAGTGAAAATGCTAACAACAACAAAGCACATAATTGGGTACAATTCCCTTGGTAAAAAAATTACGTATCTAAACCGATTTAAGAACTAAGGTGCAACTTCATCCAAAAAATGAACAAAGTAATAAAATTAGTCAAGCAGCTACTAGGCAAAAACAAAAGCAAAAAACAAACCAAACAATCATTCCAATTACGAGTACCACAAGATCCAACACTAAAATTCAGACCATTCAACCTCTAGGAAATAGAATTGAAGCAAACGTTGTGTAGGAAGGACAAGGGAAGGACGACAGGCACGCACCTTCAACTGTGGTGACATCATTGTTGTTACTGCGATCCAATTTCATTTGGCGGCCACCACTACCAAGCATAGCATGGTGCCGGTTGTATTGCATGCCTGTAAGAGAGGTAGAGAGGAAGGAGACAAGTTTACAACTGCTATGAAGAGGAGGACATTGGGAAGCGAAGTAGAGAGCATTGGAAAAAGGGAAACCCTAACAAAGCTTAGAAAACAAAGACAATAATAATTAAATGGACGAAAGCTTCAATTTCGGAAATGCAGAGATGCGAAGAGAGATTGTGTGCACGAGTTTTGAACTTGGAGTCACAACCTTGCAAAGACCGTTTTGAAAAGGCTAACAGATGACGTCAATCACTCTTAAATGAAACTGTGAACTGCCTTGCATTTTAGACACCTAATTTTTGACACATAGTAATCTGTCATTATTCATCAACCACCTACTCATTTGACAAGTGTAGTGCACGAAATTCACTGGGAAACTATAAAACTCATCACTACCTTACCCATTAATCTCTTAAACTGAAAACATCAAAGTGAACTGTTGAGTTTTCAAAAGATCAAGGAAATGCACTTATAAGTTTTATTGAGTATTGGTACTCACTTTCAATACTCTTCTCGTCCAATGTCCGTTTCTTCAGTTTCAAATTCTAGAAAACTATCATCCTCTGATCCCTCTTCTTGTATCTATTGAGCTTCTTGTTCTACCAAAACTTGTGCGCGTATTAGGTCATTCTTAGTCAAAGTTTGCCCTTCTATGTCACCAAGGTCGACCCCAAATCTGCATCTATGTCTTCATCTTCTGGAATCACACATACAAATGAGTTACCTTCTATGTCATAAACATGAATTCTATTGCTCTCAAATTGGTCTTCAATGTTCCATGTGGTTCAAGAATTAGCGTGGAGAACTATGGACTAGCCTTC
Organism: Pseudoscleropodium purum; assembly: GCA_963969395.1. NCBI lineage: Eukaryota > Viridiplantae > Streptophyta > Bryopsida > Hypnales > Brachytheciaceae > Pseudoscleropodium > Pseudoscleropodium purum. The sequence continues at coordinate 2,344,775 of OZ017802.1, forward strand.
TTCATGAAGGCCATGGCAGAAAAAAATTTGGGACACTTGCAATGGGAATATGAAAGAGTTGTATGATATCTGCATTAGTCTATTGAGCTTGACAAAAGTGTATCCATACTTATCTTATTTTATGCAAGGCAAGGACCCTCTCTTTATAGGTTCTACCCAATTACATAGCAAAACAATTGGCTTCAAGCATCCATAATCAAGCTCTAGTATTCTTGTATTTTCCCATCAAAAGTAAGTAATCCTGAAATGGGATTGACATCTGGACGGCCGCTCTGTTGCACTGTCTCACACATAACTAGGACCCCAAAATCTATTGTGACAAAGTTGCTCTCAACTGATGACACATGCAAATGCAATCCATAAGCCTTGATAGACTTGAAGGATCGTGCCTTTACATTTAGCAACATAGGTAAATCAACAACATCTTCTTCAAAATTGTATTGTCCTCTTTGAACTACTTCTTCCAACCATTGAAGAAACTCCAAAATAATTGCAAGTTTGTTGGGTATTGTGATCGCTTTCTATGCCTCAAAGGAACTCCCTGCTTGTACGCGTCTCTTTTGCATTGAACATCTAAAGTAAGCTGACTATGAGTCATGTCATGCAACACACACATAATGAGTTGTTCTTTTTCCAATTGTAGATAGAAGAAACTTGTATGAATATACTAATAAAAAAAATTAGGCTTTTTTAATGAATGGATTGATAAAATTGTAGTAGCTTAAAAAGTAGTAAGCAATGAAGGCCAAGCAAAAGTAATGTAGGAGTTGATATGATTATAAGGTGAATACTCACTCTCTCAATTTTGCCAAGCAAGTGGAGTTATTGACAACATAGCTATGCGTCCACATGCATTCTTCAATGGAGAGATTTTAGATAGAGTATGTTGAGCGAGAGACCTCGCCACTATCTTCTGGTTCCTCTTTAGCATCCCATACTCGTTGACGAGTGGATTCGCACTCTAGAATGTATTTTGTACACAAACCTAGTCCTACTTCCATAGCATTTCCTGTGGCCATACTGCCTTATGGTTTTGCGTTGTTTCGGACATAGGACTTCATGTACTTCATACACCTCTCGAGAGGGTACATCCACTGATTATGCACTGGGCCACATAAGTAAAGTTCTTCCACCAAGTGCACAACCAAATGAATCATGGGATCAAAAAAAGATGGGAGAAACTCTTTTTCAGGCAAGCACAAAGTTATGACCACTTCTTCATGCATGACATATATGGATTCAGGATCAATAGTCTTTGAACAAAGTGTTCAAAAAATAGAGCACAAATACATAATTGCATTTCCAACTCAGTATGGTAGTAGACCACTAATGCAAATTGGAAATAATTGTTTCATAAGGATGTGGTAATCATGACTCTTTAGACCATATAGTGTACCATCAGGAAAAATTTGTGACTTCATGTTTGAAATGTATCCTATAGGAGCCTTTATGTTTGATAACCTCTGTAAAAACTTCTCTTTATTTTCTTCTAATAGGATGTACAACGCTTTGGGAAGATAAAATCTTGTCAATAGAGGCTTCACTTAATGCATGTGCAAGGCTAACTTGCATCCCACTTCTTTCATATCTTCACAAATAACTTGTCCATTTTTCATTCCCAAAACCGTTTTGAGAAGATTTTCAGCTAGGTTTTTCTCGTAGTGCATAGTATTGAAAACAAATCGAAGGAGAAGCTTCTGCATACACAGTAAAAAAATGACTTGAGAGAGAAAATGCAAATTGGAATGCTATACGTGTTATTAGAAAAAAGCACATGAATAATATTAACAAAAAATCTCTACCATCCAAAAATTTATATTAATGTTGCTATTGTATAGGCGTGAATTAAAATACAGTACAAGAAAAGTGGGAAAAAAAATTTGTTTACATCCCAGTAGGACAACCTAAAAAGGATGGAATTTTATTTCACTCCATGAATTTGGGACGGATCACTTTCTGACCTAAATATTCCTCCAACAGCTAACCATCGTTCACGACCCTCACCCCTTTTCCTATGCTCTAGTCTAGAAACTCTTGTTGGTTTATCATGATGTTCTTGTCTTCCATTAAAAGCTTGAGTCAAAAATCTAAAAGAGTGATCACTTGGCAAATATCGATAGTGACCTTGAAATATATTTTTCTTCAAGCTTTTTGAGTATGTGAAATACGTGCAAGGACCACACAGAGGACAACCTTGGTATCCCTTTGTAGCACATCCAAATATTAAACCGTAACCGGGATAGTCATGGATAGTCTACATAAGGATACCTCTCAATGTGAACCTTATAGGTTGTAGATTCTCTGACATGTCTATAGCTGGTACTCTATTCCATAATATAAATAATTCATCAACAAGAGGTTCTAAGAACACATCAATGTTTGAAGATTTGATTGATTCTTTCCCTAGAATTATTAAAGATAACATGACAAAAAAATGCTTTGTCACCATCCACTCAAGTAAATTACAATTGAGTAGAAATACTAGCCATGTAGAATGCCTAGTGGACATATTAGCAAAAAGATTCATTCCATTGAGGGCTAGTCCGAGCTTCATATTCTTGGAGTTGTAAAAGAATTTTGCATCAATATCCTCCACTTTCTTCCATGCTAGACTATCCAATACTGACTGCATTTTGCCATCATTAGATGGATTTTTTTTCATGTCATCTCATTAAGGATGCAATATCTCTACAACGATACATTCTCAAAAGCTTTGGAATAAGTGGAAAATGGTGTAGAAGCTTGACAGGGACAATATTACTACCCTGAATATATCAAGATGATTGGCACTTTGAGCATTCTGAGAGTTGAAAATTTTCTTTCTAGAATAGAATGCAATCATTTTGACATGCATGGATGCAATTGAATGACAAGACCAAGCAGTCAATGAAACCTCCAACCTCATGCCTAGTTTTCGGTAAACCATTTGTTGAAGGAAGGACATCCAAGGTCTAGAAAGAAAGCAATTCATTCATAAAAGAATTGCTCACATTATGAAGATGTGCCAAATTCATGAAAACAAGTACGCAAGTAAGTGTTGAAATCTTTGATCCTTCATAAAGAGGCACCTAAGAACGTTGTAACCAGTCTTCTATATTTGAATCAACTTCATCGACAGAGTCATCTGCATCTTGACGTTGTCCTTTGTGTTCGTGAAGAGAGTTAGTTGTGAATGCTGCTCTATAGTCATCAAGTCTTTGGAACCATTTGTAGTACAATTTTTATAAGACATAACCAAGGCAATTCCAATTAGGTTCGTTAAGGGAAAACTGAAGTTAGCTTAGTGTTTTAATTAGCTAATTTCACTTTATAGGTAAATTATATCTTTAATCTTAATATATTAGGGTATTTGATATCTTTCATATTCTATTTAGGAATGGGAAGGAATTCTCTCTCTAGTTTCTGTCCAATTATAAATACAAATTTCTAACCACTAAATCCGTGTCGGTCCTATCTTAAGATAAAATATAAATTTAAAAAGTGTGAGTTAAGGGCACCTGCATCCACAAATCTCATACTTTGAATTCATTGAAATATATTACAAATATATTCATTTGCAACCTGCATCATATAATACATATTTGAACTTTGAAAATTCGGTTTAACCGAGAATTCATGAATCGTTTTGCACAAATATCATTTTGCTTTGAAATCGCTTTAAGCGCTAATGTCTTAATTACTTAAAGTAAATGTACCATATATCCTTTCTAGGAATTGAAAACAACCAAGGACATTGCTTAAGCAATTCTAAAATTTTCCTTAAAGAATCTATAATATGCTTTGCTAAATTATTTTAAAGTATTTTGAATTCTTCCCTTATCAAGGCTCCGGTCTTTATTTGAAAATATTCTTTCATCATTCAGCATCTCCAATTGATCTTTCTTTGCTGCAAATCTTTTCCAATTTGTCTTCTATTGAATCTTTGCTCTTATCCTCTATCTTAACGTTTTCCTTTTTAGTCTCACATTCTACTTTTGCGTAATTCAATTGGTTACAAAATTTACATTGCTTCAATTTTAATTTAATAGGTTCTCTATTCATTTTACATCATTTATATTCCCATCATATTAACTCTATAGTCAAGCAATTGATTTCTCTCAATAAAATATTGCTACAACATAGAAATTCTCTCAACTTGCACTTTAGATAAACAATTTCACACACCAATATCACATAAGAATTTAAATACACATTCAAGCATTAATCCATGTACACATAACTTCAATTGGAATACCATTTATTAATCATATGGATAATCATTCCATAATTAAAATGTACATCAATTATTTACAATTGTTCAATAATTTCTATTCATTAGAATTCTAAACTCATTTCCCAACTCCAAATAAATCTCAATTCCTAATTTTATTTCCAACATATATATTCACTTGTGACACGAAGATATTCCAATCTTTTAAATAAAAATAATTTCCAATCACTAGAATTAATAAATTAATTACTAATTCAATATTTTGCTTCACTTTTCTTCTCCTTTCACTTTAAACATTGACACAAAGAATTCTCTTAAGAGATGAAACACAATTGATAGACAAAATTCTACTCAAAAGATAATAAAAATTCTCTTAAAAAGATTCTCCTTCATAAAAAATTGCTCACGGCAATGTAACACCAAAATGAAATGTAATGCTTAAAGCAATAAAACTAACACTTAAGTGAATAAAAAAATCACAAAAAAATCACAATTCGAGATGACAATAAAAAAACATAACTTCACCACACAAAATTGCAAGAGAAAATTAAAAAGAAGAGAGAAGAATGAGAGAAAAACCACTATTTATCACCCTCCATTCTCAAAAACACCCCTTCAAATCTCTTGATAAAAACTGTCACAATTCACAACTGTTCAAACTAAAGAGACTTTTCACATTTAAACATCAACTATCACCACATTCACACTTTATTGCTCAAAATTTTGAACATAAAACCCATTTTATACTCAAAAAAATAAAATTTTACTATAAAATAAAATTGTCTTGATTACACCATTCTGCAATGAGATGTTAGAAATCCATTCTTTTGTCAAAATTATCATGAGGTTGTGGATTTGGAACTTCTGACGTTTGTGGCAGTGGGTCATTTAATTGAGCAAAGTTGTAGAGATTTTCGTTTGAGTCTTTTGACTATCAGAAAAGGAAGGCTAAAGTTAGAACATAAACAAGTGGGAGGGAGACTTGAAGGGAAAAGAACTAGGGAGTCACAGAAGTTGTCTAAACCATTTGTACAAAAGTAATCAATACAATAGAATTGTGAATTTTAGAAATTGATTTTAGGATTAAGAGATAATTAGTTTTTTTAAGTTCTTTCTAGCAAATTTTGAATTATGTAAGAAAATACAACTATGAAAGAGAGTGATCAATATTGTGCTACAAAAATCATTAGAAATCTCAGTGTAAAGTGACTGGCATGAAATTCCAAAGGAAACGTGGAAAAAAGTAGTAGGTTTTGTGTGATTGCGTCAAATTAAAGTTTCCGTAAAAGTGCTTTTGCATCATATACTCTAAATGTAGACACTAATGTGCACAATAAATTCAAATCAATGTAATAGAAAGTATGAACTAATAGGGCTTGTTTATTTGCACTCTCAAATGCCAGTTAGCTTGTAAGTTGTCAAAATGAGGTACAAGATGGAAAAATTTACAAGCATGGAGTGTGTAAGCATGGGATCGCGGCTATGTTGCTAAAGATGATTCTTTATGGTTCTTCGAAGAATAGGTCTACCTCTTCTTTTGCAATTCGTGCATGGACATTTGTAGCTCCCAATAAGTCTCTAGTCAGCGCAAGCTCGCTCTAGGGCATTGAGGGTTGCTGCGAATTCTAAAAATGGCATATCTCTGTTGCACTGAGATTCTTCTATGGCCATTATGAGAAAGTTACAAATCGCATTTAAGTTTACGCAAAGAAAAGGAATAAACAAACCTTTTGGAGAATTGGAGAGGTTCAAAGTAGTCTTGCGAGTGCAAACATTAGAAGATTTTTGGGGCCTCTAGATGCTTGCGAGTTATTACAACCTATGAACGCAGGGAACAGATTGGGCACAACGGTCTGATAATGGCCGAGACCCTGCTACATCATTGACCCCAATTTTTTTTTTTTCATTTGGAGACTAATTTTTTTTTATTTTTTTATGAAAAAGAAAATTTTGACAACAGGCCGTTCCTCTCGCTGCGGGGAACGACTGTAGGAGAATAGGCCTGAAATAAGCTTCTGGACCCCCAAAACTCTTTTAATGTAATAGAGGATGCGAGTAGTGACACTCATGTGGCGGAAAGCACCAACATGGCAATGAAAGACACTGTATCAATCCTTGTAGTATTGTCGATGAACAGTTCTAGGTAAAGGAGCTTTTTTCCTTCAATTCGGAGAAATTAAAAATTGCTTTACTTTTCTTTTCCATCCATGCATGAATAGAATGTAAAGGACAAAAACAATTCTTGTCCTTTTGAGTTAGATAATGCAATTTCTTCTAAGGAATATTTTGAATAAAAATTAGTGTGCACAAACAAGAAGTATTCATTCCATACGTTTTGTACTAAAATTTGAAATAATAAAATATAATAAAAGTTGTGAAGAAATTGCTTCAGTAGAAAAGTGATTGGGAAAAAATTCCAAAGCATATGCCTCTCTATTCCTCTTAAACTTATTGAATTGGATGGCATTTAATATTTTAAAAAAGAAAATGACAGTATCAAATCCATAGCATAGTTTTGAAGAAACATGTGAATCTACTTTCTAGATAGTAAAAACAAAGTTACTGTGACATCAAATATTCAAGTTGAAAACATAGTGAGTTTGTGAAACTAATTCATACTAAGAAAGAGAAAATTGCATGTATAGTGCAATAGAGAAAATATCACTATTTTTTCAATAATGGTGTCCACATGTAGGTCTTACAGTATTAACAGTAAGTGTGGGCACTTTATGTCGTGGATGGATAGCTTGACCTGCTTAAAAGATAAATTAGATGTTGAATTAAAAGATGCTTATTCTTGAGTCAACATCAAGAGGAGATTTTTTTTTATAGCCGCTTGATGGAGTGGACAATAGTGCATGCAATTAATGTATGGTGCATAATTAGAATTTTTGCATTATCGGTCGTAGCTGCATAAGTAAAGAAAATCGTCATAAGCGACTTCTTGTTCGTGATTCTTTCAACTTTGAAAGGAGTTGTTGATGCTTCATTTTTCCCAAATCATAAGCATGATGCAATACTTATGGATTATGTGGTAGTCATGATATATTAATATTTCACTATTCTAGCATTGTTTTGTAAGAAGTGCTGAATTGAATCTGAATATCACTTGTACTTGATGTGAATTTAATTAAGGAGTGGATTTTTACAACCATACCATACTTTGTCCAAGTGGTGAAATTCCAAATGAAGAATCAAAGTTTATGAAAGGCTTGAACTTGAATTTTTGTGTTTGTAATCCAAAATTGATCTATGAGTTTGGAATTTTAGGTAAAGGAGAGATTGGGTTTTGAACTCCATTGTGTAAGGAAGAAGTTTGTCATTGATGTAAGAAAGCAATAAGTTTGTCCTTTCAATTCTGTGATATTCTATGTCAATGAATTGCAAATTTACACAAGAATAACATTGTCAATTTAATTTATCTTTGCTTATTTTTGAAAGTCTTGGAAAATTGACATCCTTACATATTTCCTTTTTGAGTTATTATATCTTTAGCAACGTATCAAAGAAGTTGCACGGGTTGAAAAAGATATGAATAAAAAAGGACATACTGATGATAGCTCCAATTTAGATGCATCATGTCACTCCTTCTTCTTCAAACAATATACTGATTTTGGAATACAACACTAGGAAAATATGCAAGAGGAGCGAAAATCAAAATGAATCCATTAAGAAAATTTGCTATCGACAGTAGGTTCCAGAGGGGTAGGAGCCTCGAACATCATGGCAAGTATGGCTCCTAAAGAAATTCAAGAGTTGGTCATGCAAGCCTTGGTCGAGTTCACTACATCTCTAGTGGGCTCTTCTTCAGGGCTCCTTCATTTTGCGGGAGAAGTGGCGATTGGATATCCTACTTTCATGACCAGTGATTCGGACACAACTACCACATGGATTGAAGAAACATACTGAAAATCTAAAGCTTGTTGAAAAAAAAGCTAGAACAAATGAGGACATCTACGGGTGAGGACTCAGATTCACAAGGAGACTTCCCTCTACTTGAGAATGCTACTCTTTAACAAAGAACACTACGAATTCGAAGGTTCAACAGATGGCACGCTAAAAAAACAAGGGACCTCATAAACAACTGCAAAGCCATGAAGAAATTGCCATGTGTGATCTACGTAGATGGTACTAGCAAAGTAAGAAGCATACACAAGCATGTATGGAAAGTTGCTATGAGGGGTCAATGTGGTCACTTGGACCCAAGTAGAGATAATATCAATCACTATCCTAAAAATATTGTTGACAGTCTTGGGTATACTTTAAAGAAAGAGTGAGAATTCCAAGGATTTGCTCACAAAGCTAGGAAGATGTTCAAAAAGTGTGCCACAAAATATTTGTAAAATCGGAAGATACAATTGAAATACAAGTGCTAGAAGAATTTACCAGCAAATGATGTTCATTCGGTGCATTGGGCCAACATTGTCAATATAACGAAGAAGGTGAAGAAGGAAAAAGGAGTAAGAGAGTGTAGCCATAAACTAAAAGAAGGTAGAGAATTGAATTCCAAAATTGACATGGAAGAAACCCAGGCTCTAAGTCAATGTCAGATATTTTGTAGTCGAGAAAGAACATAAAGAGTTCTTTACGTACTTTGCATTGCTCTCTTTTTTATTATGAGTAGTCATAGAAGAAATTAGAATTTGTATTATGAATTTATTTTCATTACATTTATTTTGGAAGATGAAGTTTTTAGAGGTTGTCAGTGTTGTGAAGAGGCAAAGTTCAATAACGTAGAAGGATGCTTCTAGTTCAATTTTTCTATAAGGATCTATGTGAATGGTGTTCAATTTTCATGTAAATCGACTTTTCATGTTTTCCTTCTTTCATGCCTTTCTTTTTTCATGTCTGTAGTAAATTATGGAAAAGCTTACGAGGCTCTCATTATTTTTTTTAATTGAATGTATGCTTCAAGTAAGTCAGAATGAGAGGTTGAAGGAGATTCCAAATTTCCTTCTTGTTATGGGTGAGACTTTGGCGTCAAAAGATGAGGATGTGGACACTCAAATAAAAAATTCGAGAAATCAATTATAGTGGCTTGAAAGAACAACGAAGGTAAATTGTAGTATTTTTACTATTTGATGTCTCTAAAGTTTAAGAAGAAATTATGTTCATATTATGAAATTCATCTTTAGTTGTACAAGTTGAAGACCATGTTTGTTTCTAGAGTTAAAATATGTGATTCAATTTGTTGTTGCTTATGGAAATGGCTTAAATGAGATAATGATAATACTAAGGAAAAAATGGCCTATGATTTCATAAATTGAGTTGATTTATTAATGAAAAAGGAGATGCAAATTTAAGAGAAAGTGATCTTGTAACTCTTTGAGGTTGATGATGTGTTCTGCTAATTTACTTGTAGGAAAATGTGCTACAAAATGACAATGTTCTTCATAATTTCAAGGACGTCGTAGTTCATATTACAGAAAACAAAGGAACCAATTCCGAAGTTTGTAGAAGTATATTTTTTTTAAATTAGCTTCACCACTATGATTTGAAGGGATTTTTACATACTAATTAATAGAATTTATTTGTTCAAAACAATTGAAATTTGCTAATGTGAATGGTGATAGTAGTAGAGGCTATGAAGGAAAACGTTGCGCCAACATCTATACTTGGTGAAAAGGACTTGTAGAAGGATGTTGGAACCTAATTCAGATTTACCCAACTAGTATAGTTCGTTCCAGAGGAGGCTAATTAAATAGGATTTGACTCTAATTCCATGCCTAATAGATCATTGCAAATTTGCAACCAAGATTTGTAAAAGAAATTCCTTAACCACAAGCAATATTGTTATCCTCATGGTAAGTCTAATTGCCAAATTTGTCACTCCACTCTTAAAGGCCACAAGGGTAAGAAATTCTCCCAAATTAATGTTTATGTTCTTTTCCACTTAAATCCTTATATCCTTCTTTTGCAATCTTCATCTTTCTTTTTTATCTTCCTTTATCTTTTACATTCTTTCTTTCTTCATTTATAGTCTTCTTAGCTTTGTTATCTTTTTATTTTTTTATATTTTATTTTTATATTTATTCTTTTATTTTTCCAATTCGGTATTTAGCCTTCTCTCCCGATTTGGTTTACAGCGCTGTCACAGCACTGTCACAAGACAATCTGGACTCCTGCTTCCGATTCGGTATTCGTACATAACTCACAAATCATACCAACTCGGAATCAAGCACAAAAATTCCCAATTTGAATTTCACACATGATTCGTACACAGATCATCTAACATTTACAAGACAACAAGTAGGCTTCATCCACATACCAACTAGGACAATTACAAATTTAACTTTAAACATTCCATTTAGAATTCAAACATGCATTTTATTTCATTGATAAAGATACAATTCACACTTAAATGCCATTCACGCAGCAGATTTACAATTTGGGTACTCTAAACTTTCTACAACGACATCCACATTAGTTTGGTTAAAATATACATTTTCTTGCTCCGATTTGGCGATTAATATCACCATTACAATTGAACATCAACTTTGCAAATTGATCTTACAATATAGTCTTACAACTAACATTGCAAATTTAGCCTTCATGTTCAAATTTCCTCCCTAATTGGAATTTAATTCTCAACACTCCCTACATTCCAACTAGGCTTTGACAATCTTCTCAACTTCAATTAGAATTCATCTCCACTTCTTTGCTCACACTACTGACTGATCAACTTCCACATACTTGTGTAAATTCAACATTTAGCACACTTCTCCACATGAACTTCCAACTTGGATAATTAAAATTAAAATTTTCATGCCTCTATACATCAACATACACCGCCATACATTGGCACACGCATATCTTCCTTACTAGGAATAGACACAGACTCACACCAACCCAAATTGATCTGACTTTAGATCAACACCAACTAACATAGACACAATTTCCAACTGGGAATCACCCACTCAAACACAAGAACACACAAGAAAACAAAATACACAGCATAACTAGGCTGGGACTCTCACTAGACTCATTCAACAGTAGGTAAAAAAACAAATGAACTCCAAATTAGACTAAAGAGACGATCCATGGCAGTTACCAACTCAGCAGGGAAAGTCAACTGAAATCCGCCACCCATTTGGATCCCATACAGAACACATTCAACTGAAAAATTCACTCACCTACCAGCCTTCATCCAATTCGGCTTAACACCTCATACCACTCACCAACCACCTGCCTAGTTGGAATTTCCCACTAACTTAAAATATTCAACTGACTCGACTACCAATTTGGCAAAATAGACCAGTCAAACAACTCAAACATCCAACTTAGGCTCACACACAACAATGGCCATTTGACAAAATAAACTCAAAAGAATGACAACTTGGACAACAATCAACATATAAAAACACCCAAATTGGACCATAAATCTGCAATTAGTCTCAAAAAAGACCTCACTTTATCCAAAAACAACACCAAAAATTGGCGGCTTTAACATCCGACTTGTTTATCTACAGGACTCTAGCATAATATTGGAAACCTGAGAGAAAGCAAAGGACATACAAATGGAAAGAGATGTTTCAAATATAGGCAAGAAGCCAAACTCTTCTACTAGTAAATAGAGTGGAAGATGCCTAAGTTTACTTGAAAAAGTTCCAAATTTCAACACTGTGAAGATAACTTCCACATTCCACTTGTCATAGAAATTTTACGCATGAACATGAAGAATTTGCCTTGAAAAAAATACGTGATTCCATGTTATAATTTGTTTTTTAAATTAGTTAGAAATTTATGTACAATTGAAGATGAGAAAAATTAAAATTCTTGTGTTAGTAAAGTGCTTGGCAGAAAAAGATTGAACTTGTTTTATATGTTGATCCACATGTTATGCAAGGCATGCACTTACCTATAGTTATGAATAAATCTTGTTCTACATTTTATTCACCATGAGGTGGAATTTGATTGAAAATTTGTGTAAAAGATGGAATATAGAGATGTCATATCGATGGCTGCAATAATATAAAGGAAAAAGGAAAATATCGTCCAAGGTGTCCTCATGAGCTTCGCAGGTTCAAAGTTTGCAAGAAAAATTATATCAAAGGGGTAGTATAGCATTCAAGAGATTTTATATATCCCCACAGGAGGTTCAGAAGCCTATCCATTCCCATCAAGTTAGAAGGATCAAGTGAAGCACAAGACTTTGAAAGATGGTGAGGGTCATATTATTTTATCACCCAAAAGTCTTTTGTGCACATGATACCAAAAGTTGAAGGCATAGAGAAGTGGTTATGCAGCATGGAATTAAAGAGTTCCGTCCTTTTGGTTGGAAAAGTAAGTGAATTGTGACTACATGTAGTGAATGTTCATGTACAAAATGTGTGATAAAAACAAAAGATTGAATGACAACATGTGTTAGTTTTCTTTTGTAGAGAATAGAGAATGCTTGATGGATTTCAAGCTTTTGAATTTCAAACTAGAGCATGCACAAGTTTGGCTATGCTCACTATACATTGTGTATCATGTGCAAAGGCGAATCTATCAACCAAATAAACCTCAATATGAAGTGGTACTGTAAATTAAAGATATCTATAAATTCTACTATTTATAATAATAAATTTATCTCTTTTTTGCAACGATTTAATAGCGCATTCCTTGCTATCAATGTGTATAAATCCAAACCTAATTTTTTTTTAAATTTAAAAAATGTGGCATGCAATGCATCAACGACTCTTGTGTTCGTTCATTCAACTCGTGACTTTGACAACCAAGTTGTGATTTGTCAATGCCTAGAATTGATACTAGAAGAAATAATATCCAAATCTGCCTTATAACAAAAGTCTCAGTACTCAAAAGGCAACAAGTGTCAATACTTGTAAAAATTTGAAAAATAAAAGAACGAACATTTGCTAAATTTTTTTTCCTACAATTGTAATATCAAAAGACATAGTAAAATGTATTCAAAAGTCATAGTCATGACTTTCAATAATGTCTCTTAAGGCATGTCCTACATACAACATTTTAAGTCAAAAATCTTTAACAGTTGTGCATTTTCAATATGCATTTTTTGCTTGAAAAACAATTTTAAAACCCCCCTTATTGTAGTAGTATACTTAACCATTTTCTTAAAAATGAAGTTTTTTTTAATTTAATCTAAATTCCTAAATTCTTTACTCAATTCCTTACAATAAAGATTTAAAGCTCAAAACATTGTAGTGCAAAAATTTTAATTTAAAAAGAATCAAAGTCAAATAATGCAATTCCATAATGTCTTGATTTTTTTTACTTGAAACATAGATCTTTTGTAATGTATGTGGTCAAATTTTTTGAAATTTTTTCCAAACATTTTCATACTATTTAGATGTAAAATCCTATGGTTAGATGAGGGAATAAAATAATTTTGAGTTTTGTTTACTCGTTGCTATAGAAATGACAATTTTAAGTGGTATTGGGCCTAGAAAAGGCCTTGGATTTTATTAGTATAATGAAAAAGGGTTGGAGACTTTAGTGGTTCCAAGACATTGAGAACAAAAAAAATAAAAAATATGTATTTTATTGAATTTCACCATTAATATGGAGGTATCATACAATGTGTTCCACTAGAATGGAGATCACGATGCTAAGATCTCAAGTATATTTTTGCCACTAAAGATACTATTCAAATTAGCTATTGTAGTGATGTTTTATTATACTATATTGTTGTAAAAAATGCTTCACTATACTCTAAGTTCCTTCAATAGTGTTAGTGTGCGCCCCCATATTTGGATCTTGAAAATGTAAAAAATAATTAACCGTTTGATAAAATAGCCCCAAAATCCCAATCAATTTGTACCATAATCATGCCAAAAATTACTAATAATAGTAGTATTGGCCTCAATCTATTTTACAGTAATTTCCTCCAAAGTCTTTGTTGTTCAATTTAGAACACTTGTCAAAAAAACATTGTTAGAATCACGCTCAAACCCCCCTCCAAAATATCCATTGCCTTTCTACTTGTTTACCGCGGTTTTATTTTTTTTTACCAAATTTAGTCTCATTAATTTCTACTATTTTTCTTACACCTCTAATTTTTTTCACATCCTCATCATCAATTGCTAAAGCACAAATCTCTTACAATAATTATACTAATTCACAGTGGTATGATATTTTGCAATTTTTGCATGCACTTGTACTAAGGCTTAGCTATTTTTATAAACCAACAATATATTAGAGTAAGGGCTTATTTAAGGGTTGATTTGGATTTTTCAAATAAAGTTCTCAATCTAAAATTTTTTGTTTTCTTGCAAGCATACTAATCAGTCTACCATATAAACCCATCTAATCTCTTTTTCTCTTTAACCTTCTCCATGGCCATGTCGCATGCCTCATACTCAATCCTACTTGGTATGAGTTCTAAGTCTCGAGCAAATGCAATGCAACTCTTCAAATTCTTTATGTTCTTTATGAATTGGTATATACAAAGAAAAACCTTGATAAAGTAAAAACCAGTGAAAACTATAAAGAATAGACACAGTGAAAAAAATAGAGAAAATAATAAATGAAATACACAGTAGAAACATGAACAATACTATAGTGAGATTATAGTCAAAGGAAAATACTACAGACTAAAGATTACAATGAGAAAACTACATTCAAATGTTTCGCGATGTTGTGTACTTGTTTTTATCTTCACCAAATATAGAGGAAGTGCAACAAAATGGGAAGAGGACAAGCTACAATAGGAGATTAATGGCAAAGGAGGCTTAAATTTACAATGAAAAGAGCTTAGGATTTGTAGGTTGAAGATTTGCAACAATAGAAAGAGCTTGCAAGATTCTCAATAGGTAAATAAAAAGTTGTCAAATTGTCGCTTTCCTACCTCTTCTTGTGCTTTGTGACTTGTTCTTATCTTGTCATTACCTTCCATCATGGTGATAGAGAGAGAAGCACGATCTTTATAGTCTTTCATTGAAAGGGACAGAAAAGAGGGGTGGACTAGGGAAACCCTACATTTATTTCACTCATGGTGGAGGAGGTTGTCTCTTCTACATATGTCCCCTTTTCTTTTGCATGTATGAATTTGATTGCAATGTATATTATAAATTTCAAACTCCATCTTCTTCAAGAGTTGCTTGATTTCCTTTACTTCCTTTAATTTTCAAAAAGATAGTTTCTGGTGCTCTTTAATCAAGAGGCTCAAAATCAAATTCAAATTTCAATATAGAAGCTTGGTTTCTACAAATGTTTTATGTAGACAATGAACAATTGGAACATCAATAAACAAAAATTTTGAGATCAATAGCCAACATGTGCAATTCAATAGTAATTCAAATTTTCTTGACCAAGAGCTAAAAAAGTAGTGTCGTCAAAAATGAAAAGCTTTTGTTCTATTCATTTTTTAATAACCTTTGACTATGTTTTTTTTAATATGTTTCAAAATATCAGTACTTTGTTCTAAGATTGTAAGTACAAATACAAAGGTTGAAAAGATTTACAAACCTTTCAATTGAATACTAAACTAAAAATTAGAAAACAGATTTATTTTATTTCTAGGTAGACTTGAAATTCAATTGCTAAAACTTACAAAATTGGCGCAAAAGGATTGCAATTTTTACTTATTGAAAGTCGATAATTTGCATCTATTAATTGATTGAGCAACTAGTGATCGACGTACATGGATTGGTTTGAAAATGCTTATTATTTTTTTAGCAAATATACTCAAAATGCTCAAATTTTAGAAATTGTTTCTTGTAATTTGAGTGGCATAGGCTTGACAAAAGTAGCAATGGAGGTGAGCTTAGAATCATTAAGTGAACTACCTCACAAAGAGAGCATAGAACTAATCAAACACACACCATGAAAGAGCAACAACGTACTGAAAAAACACAAATTTTGGATACTATTATGCAAGAAATAATGGGGAGAAATCGCAATTCATTGTAAACATATGAAGAGTAATTTTGTACAGAATGAACTTCAAAAGTTTCCTATGCAAATTTTCCTCTTATTTGAAGGACTTTCTTAGTTCATAACATTTTTAGGTAGTCAATTTGACTATCTTCTTTTGAACAAAATGGTGTGGAATATACCACACCATTTCATCCAATCAAACAATGGATTAGTGTAGAATATTCTACACCCACAATAGAACTCAAGTATATGCGTCAATTTATGTCAGAGGATTGAAGGACATTAAGCTGGGTGTTTAGGGATATCAATACATTTTATTCAATAGCAAAATATATAAATTGAAATAAAACTCTTAACAAATAATTTAGTAGCATTCAGATCTTTGAGATAAATGATGTCAAGATGTGAATTACCTTATTATGATGTGAAAACTATTGATGATTTGTTATTCAAGGAGAAGAAACAAATCCTTTTTACATAGATATAGGGTAGTAGAAGGTAAAACAAAAAATGTAAGATTTGTAATGAAAATTTGTAGGAGCTTCAACCACTCATAGTTTTTTATAAAGTAACAATTGTGTTAAAACTAGAATTTTAAACCTCATTTAGACAGAGTAGAATAACTATTTTCAATAAACTTTGAATCAAGAAAAGTTATTAAACCAAGTTAAGTTTTATCTCCAAAAATCTGTTTGAGATTTTAAGCCTTTAATCAAAAGTTATGGACAAATTTCAGAGAAGCGCTGCAAGGGAATGTTTTGAACATTTCAAACTCCCTCTCTGAAATTTGTCCATAACTTATAAATAGAAACATGAAATTTCAAACGGATTTTTGGAGTTGAAGCTTAACTTGATTTAACAACTTTTTTTAGTTTAAAGTTTTTTTATAAAGGTTATTCTACTATAATTAAATGAGGTTTAAAATTTTCATTTCATTGCACCTTCCTTGACTGTCTGGATTCTAAGGCTTTGAATCTTTTTAACCTCCAAAGTTTTAAAGTCCTTAGAGGAGACTTGTATGACTTCAATGCTTGACACAATTTTCTAGGTATCTTTTAGAAGATGGAAAATCACTTTCTTTTTCTAAATATATGATTTTTATTTTAATTAGTTCTTCGGAGCAAAAATTATGCCATCCTAAGTCAATTACAATTTGAAGGACAATTAAAAAAATCACAAAAAATTAAATTAAAATTTTTTTTAATATTATATTTTTGTCTATTTGTAAAGCTTTGATTCATTCTATTTGGACTAGTAATGAGAAATTTACGGACAATTTTATTTTTTGGACAATCTAAGCATCTTCATGAGTTTTTTAATGTAATTTTCACAATTTTTCAAAAAAAATTATTAAATCAATCTTACTATTGGAATTATTGTGTTTCTATACCATCTTAGAGCTATTGATGATATAGTTTTTCATTCAATATTGCATTTACTTTTATTCAACAGTATTCTTAAGATTGAAAATCAAGTATTTATTTTAATAAAGAAAAAATTCCCTAACTTTCAATTCAATTCTTCAACATAAAAAATTAGAAAGTCAAAATTAGTAATGCAAAAAAATTTAAGTTAAGAAGATTGAAAGCCAAAAAATCTAGTCAAAGAAGGTGCATTAAACATGTTTTCTTCACTTTAAATGCAAATATCTTGCAATCTACATAATCAAAGTTTCTAAAAAATCTTGGAAACATTTTTATTTTATTCTCGTACAAGATTCTACAATCAAATATGGAAAAAACATAATTTCTAAAAAATTTTGGTCTTTGTAATAGAAAAAGTAGTTTTGACTATTTTTTTGATGTAAAAAGGCCTTCAAACTTCAGATTTTGACTTGAAATTTTTGTATTGTAGATTGTGAATTATCACATTTTTTGTGTTGAAGAATTGTGTTGAAAGTTCATGAAAAAAAATGATCACCTTTTGCATGTGATTTTTATTCTTTAAAAATCATGAAGTCGAAGTGGATACAAGATAAAAAGAAAAGCTAAATTGTTGATAGCTCAAAAATGGAATTTAGATTGAAATACACTAATCTCAACAATGAAATTGTTCTAGAAAGAAGAAAAAGCCATGTCCAATTTTTTTAACCTCTAAAAAATTAGCTTGTTGATTTAGGCAATATAGCAATTTTGGGTACACTATTGTAATTGTTGATTAGTATATATTTGGTTCAAAATTTGAAAGAAAGTAGGAAGCATGCTTATTTATTGTATGAGCAAAATTTCATGACATTTAAATACCCTAACCAAAAGTTATGGTCTGAAATGTTACTTTTTCTTGTAACTAGGGAATTCCAACCAATCGTAAGTTACACAACTCTTGCAAATATACTCCCAACCAATCTCAAATCACACAATTTGCATTTATTATGACGACTTGCTAATCCCTAAAGAATTTGTAGCATGTAGAAGGGTTAGTGGCACCTTAGAAATGGCTTTCTAAGAAGAGAAAGAGAAGGCTAAAGCTTGACAAACACTAGAATTTATTGCTTTTCATCCGTATATTAAAGGGGGGGGGATATCTAGACTCTAGAGGGCTATAAGAGATGCTTTTATTGACTTTAAACCTTACAAATATCAAACTATTACAAGTATATCAAATACACCATTGGATGGTAAAACTGTAACATGTTGCTTGCTCTAGTAAGTTAATTGATTAGTCAATCTGAATTTACAATGCATTGAAAAGAGGTGTACACTCTGGTTTATATTAATTGCACCCCTCTTTCAAAAAATTTACAAGTTGTTGATTTTTTTTAAATGCATACCTTCGAAATTACCATTGATTTCTCAAAAAATCAGAAGTCGTTGATCTTGTGAGATTTAATCTAATTTATTCAAATATAAAATATTGGATATAGATATAGTATTGCATACAAATATTGAATATTGAATATAGGTATCGAATATGAATACAATACCAGAAACAAATATGAGATGAATTGTCCCATATTAATTGTCAAACAAGTTGATTTTTGAAAATTACACGAAGGGGGAAGGGTGGTTGAAACTTAAAATTTTAAAATCTTAAATTTCGAAATCTCAATGTATTGTGTCACAATACATTGCAAAATGGCAATAACTACCAATCCACAGTGCCAATAATATTTCTTTTATTCCAAAATAACCAAGGCCTTTTTTGAGCTTCTAAAAATTTGTTTTGGTTTGAATAAAAAGCCAACATTTTAGTAGATTGTATCAATTTTTTTGCATTGTAACCATAAAAATTCAAATTAAATATGTTAGAAAACAGCTAAGATAAGAAAACACAATAATATCAGTTACAAATTGAAAGATTATAATATTTGATCATGAAGGTGTTCAAATTGCAAAAATGAATTCAACTCTTTCAATCCCTTTTTTACAAATTAAATTTTAAAAAATTGGTCCCACTAAAAATATGAAGTTGAAAGGCCTAACATACATAACTTCAATTAATTCACAACTTTTTAAAATTTACTCTATAATTTTTTTTAAAGTATTTCAAATTTGATTTATTCTCCAAGATATAGTGTATTTGAGGCATAATTTTAAGAGTTCTCAACATTATGGAAAGTCAAGATTACAATGGACATCTACTATAAGGAATCCACGTTTTTTATAAGAAGCAGACGTTATAGTAAGTATGTCAATTTGAACATCAACCATATTAACAATGATGTTTAAAAAACTGTGTCAAGTCGGACATGTCATAAAAATTTAAAAAACATGTTTTGATTTCAAGAAAATTTTGGAGGATGTCACAAAAAACATAGTCTTTGAAGGCCATGAAAAATTATTATATGATTGTTACTTGGCTTTCACATCAACGCCAACGGAGTGAACAATACCGCATCAACAAATTTTTCATCTGAGCCTTTATTAACGTCATTAATGCATTGAATCTTAAATTTTGTCAATTTAGACATCTGTTGTAACGTGTATATGTTTTTTTGAACATCAATAGTGACATGAAGATAATTTATTTGAACATCATATAACATGTGTCATATATTGCGACATGTCTATGCAGACATGAAAACATTACAAACGGTATCTTTTTAAACATGCTTGATTAATATGTCTTAATTTTTTGAGACATCAATTTAGACATCCAAATGTTTCTTAAGACATTAATTTAGATGTTTAAACATTTTGTATTTTGTAACATCAACTTAAACATAGTATGATACATACAAAAAAAGGCCATACAAAATATACTATACAACATACACAATAAATAATATATCATACAAATTATAATGTACACCATATATAATATATCATACTTGACTTAAAAATTCAATTATCGTAAATATATTAATATGAGAAAATAAGTTTATTTATATAAGTGGGTGATAGAAGGGAAGACAAGCTATATGAGATATATAAAATTTTGAAGTTGTATAAAAAATATAATTTCAAACATGAGCATCCTTATGAACACAATTTTATCTTAATTGATGTTTAAAACAATATTTGAACATCTCAGTTGATATCTTGGTTAATGTTTCAAACAACATCTTGATGTTTCAATTAATGTCTTAATTGACTTCTATAAAAAAACATCTTGGAGTCTCAGTTGATATTTTAGTTGACATAAAAAAAAATTAAAAATTCTTAGATGGTGTCAAAGTATATTGACATCATCCTCTTTGAATGCCACATCAAGTGTTATTTTTTATTTTATTTTTTGCAAAAAAACTACCATATGGCTACCCTTACCTTGTTTTTTTTTAACTTTGGTCAGTATTTTACTTAATTTTCAAGTAACTTCTACAAATTTATCTATAGTCAAACCATAAATTCTTGCTAACGTGGCGCTGTCATGTTTTTTTGAATGTCTCACAAAACATATTTGTTTTTCTTAACATAACATTGTTTCCCACTAACATACATACATTCACTATGATATCTACTCCAATTTTGCCACCCATTGCCTCTTAATTTCTGACATTTTCTTGTTTGCAAAAACATACTATGTTTTAAGTTTAATGTAACAAACAAATGGATTTCTTATAGTGACCTTTGTTTAAGATTTTGAATAAAAAATCAACATCAATCATTTTCTAAATTAAATTTTTGGTGCTAAAATTAGACTTTAAAAAAAAATTAGAAATGTAAACTAATAAACAATGTGACTTGATTAGTCTTTACTTAAATTCAAAATTTTGCTAACACTAAATCTCGATATCTTGAACCTTCTAGAGACAATCATCCTCTACTCTCTATTCTAGAAGTTAGTAAAAATGTAATCTAGATTATTTGAATATCAAAAAATGTCACGATCTTCAATTAACAATATTGGTCGTTTGATTTGATTCGGCAATCAATCTAAGAGGCCATACATGATGCAAATCAATCAACCCAAATAAAGGCAATAATTTAAGCCTAGCACTTTTAGCCTTGTGTATTTTTTTCTCATTTATGAAATTTGTTCATTTCTTTCAGAAAAAAAAATTGTAGCCTAAGATCATCTCTAAGATACTACAGACTAAGACCATCCCTAAGATATTATAGCCATATAGGCGGAATTTGAACGTTTTAGGCTTAAATCTTCTATTTTAGTAGTTAGATAAATGTATAAATAAGTGTCTCAATAAAGAAGTCGCAAAGATGTTTTCAAAAAATGTTAGCATTATAAAGGCTCTAGACTACAATTGATGATATTTTTTTTACCAATTTGTTTGCAAGAAATATTTAACAATTGGATTTTGAAGTTGATTTAAAACCATTTATATAATTGATTTCAGAAACTTCAATTTTTAATAAGAATAAGGGATTTTTGAAGTGTACTATATGGACTTGTCATAGTTAAGTAAAACATTACATATGAACTTTTTAGAGAATATAGATATATTTAAATTTTTTTTAATGACTTTGTTATGAGTAGTTCAACCATTTTGATTGAATGAAATGCTTTTAATATTATAAAAACTTCTTTTGATATAGAATAATGTATTTTTTAGTAGTTAACCTCTAAATGTCTATGCATTCAAAAAGTAGATGTGCCTTGGACAACCTTATTTGTAATTTTTGAAATAACTATTTTTAAAATTTAATTTAAACTAAGAAAATGAAGTTTGACAAGTTTTGTTTCTATTTCATTTCAAAATTTTGAAAAATGTCAAAAATTGAAGGAATAATTGCAATTGAAAGTCTCATATATTAGAATTCAAATAACACAATATGATGTGCTTTTTATTCAAATTTTCTCTTGAAAAAATTAGTTTTGAATTTAAACTATAAAATCATGTTTTTCATTATATTTGTTGTTTATAGTGAAAAGTTTAGATTATTCTAATACATATTATAATTGTTATAATTTAGTTTCTACATTTAGATTTTTAAAATTCCAATAATTTTATTTTTCTACCAAATTTGTTCCAAAATTTCAAAATAAATAGAAAATGATTTTTTCCACTACAATAAAATATCAAAATTTTATTAATCTATCAAATAAAAAGAATAATTTGACAATTTGTTTTCATAGTCCAATTTGACAATTTGTTTTCACAGTGCCAAAAAAATTTAGGCACTAGGCTGTTATTTAGGCACTAGACTGCATCAACCTAGATGGACAAGCCTGAATGCAACGCCTTCAGTGCCGAACGACTACACTGCCCGATGTACTCTACCATTTGCATAGGTTATTACAGCTTAATCAAGTGACGTATTCTTTCATTTCTGAACTTTTCTGGTTCATGTGCTTCCGTTCCAGGGTTTATATTTTTGGTTTACTCCACGGCTTGTGATTTCCGCAACAAGCCTCGGACTGTACCACCCCGCACCGAGTTACACCGCTCAGCACCGCACTGGATCGCATTCAACTGCACCACAGCGGTCCACTCCGGACTTAAGTCTTGGGATTCTTGAATTCATATTGCCGAGCTCCTCGCTGCGCCGGTCCACTCCGCCGGTGCCTTCTCTGATCAACTCTACGATGCACTCTGTGGTCCACTATGAGTTCACGGTCTGTAAATTTCGATTGTGTACTCAACTTTTATTTTTTAATTCTTCATTTGAAGAATCTGTTTTAGCTTTGCAGATGAGTTTCAAAGGAGATCGCTTGTACATCTCCAAATCCTGGAAGCTCTTGAAACAGTCCCCTGCAGGATTAGCGCCGGTTCACTCCGCGGGTGCCTTCTGCGATCAACTCTGCGGTGCGCTCTGTGGTCCACTGTGAATTCACGGTCTGAGAATTTCGATTGTGCACTCAGCTTTTTTTTTTTTAAATTCTTTATTTTAAGAATGTGTTTTTTCTTTGCAGATGGGTTCCAAAGGAGATCGCCTGTGTATTTCTCCAGATCCTAGAAGCTCTCCATGTTACTTTACAACTCCAAACAGTCCCCGGCAGGAGCAATCTTTGGCGAAATCCATGTGCAGTATTTTTGGTTCAAAGCCATTTTTACATGCGTTTCTTAAAAGACGTGCATAATTCATTCCAATTTGTTTTCATAGTCCAATTTGACTTCATAGTCCAATTGTCAATTTGACCGTAGGATGAATGAGGTGTGCCGGCCGCACGTTCCACATACACGTAGATTAGCAACAATTAACCTACGCTAAAACACTACGATGTAGAGAGGCCCCCGACGCCACATCCCGTGACACATCGTACACAAGTATGTGTTTAGTATATGTGATTGTTATTTAATCAATAGATAGTCTTACTCGTTTTTTTCTCATCTAGTTCGAGGTCTCTTTGAATTTTTTTTGCATCATTGACAATAAATTTCTACCACTTAAGTAGATTGGCATGCAAAAAAGAGACTACACCAAATTGGTCAAGTTCCCATGTATTCATTGTATGATGATAAATTTTATTAACTTTGATAAGTATGACAACTCCAACTTGTGGTTTAAAAAACAGCCTAACTATAGAATATAAAAACAAATACCGTTGCCATTTTACAAAATATTTGTATAATATTCAAACAAAATTTTTTAGAAATTCATATACTATACAAATGCATTGAATTAAAATACAATTAAATAAAATAAGTATAGAAATTTAAAACTTACCACTCTCACCAAACCAAAGAAAAAATCCATAAAAGAAATTATTTTTATCGCAATGCACTTTCACTTTGTAGTCCTTTATCATAATAAGATAAATAAATGGAGAATCTCATATATAACTATGAACAACATACCTTTATAGCTTAAACATTTTTTAAATGTTTAAAGATAGAAGAAATTTTTTCTTTAAACCTTCTGCTGTGGTTTTCTCAAAAGCCTCTAATTAAATAAACATTTTAAATTTGAAGGTTTATACCTGTATAGAGTGCAATTCATTACAAATACATTTAAATAAAACAAAATAATTTATAAAATATATCTCATAAGTAAAATAAAAAGTTTACCAAACTAATCTTCTGTATTTATAACAAATGCTAAAAGTTATCATTCAACTTTCTTCTTTAAATTTTCTTCTTTTCGTAAGTCTTACAATCCTCTCAAGCCATTTAACCTCTTTTATAAGAAATGATAACTCCTTCAAAGTAAAAATGTCATTCATCAAATAAACAAGTTCTTTAAAAGGATTTATAAAAAATGATAACTCCTCTAAAATTAAAATGTTATTCATCAAATAAACAAGTTCTCCAAAAGAATCTCTAAGAAATTATAACTCTTTTAAAATAAAAATGTCATTCATCAAATGAACAAGTTCCTCCAAAGAATCACGGAAAGATGTTAGAGAATAAGTTTGTGAATGATTTTCATCTTCTAAAATATAAATTTTTTAAAACTTAGCACTTTGTACAATCTTTATTACCTCATATAATGTAAGGCATGCAAGGCTTATATACATTGAACTTAACATTCAAGAAAGATACAGTTTTCAATAATAACAACATACTTAATAATATATTTCTGCAAATATTTTACATAAATAGGCAAATTATAATTTCATATAAAACATTGAAACCTTTCTTTTGTTTTGTTTTTCTAATTTATTGCAAAAAAGAAATTAGTTGATAAAAATCAAAATAATCTCTTACATCCATGAAGAGTACATTTCTATATATAACAAATTTATAATTTTCTGTTGCAATTTAATCCTTTTATACACCAAGAATACGAACTTTGAGTTTATATAACTTTTTGTTTACAATTTATCTGTAATTGAAATATTTTAGAGTATTTGTAGTATTTTATTGTAATTTAACAAACTAAAATGTGTTCATTTCGAAATTAATTTGTAAAAGTTGTGGTTGTCTGAATAAGTAGAGATTTAAATCACTACCGTAAGAGTATTTTATAGAATCTTAATTTTAAAACCTCGGATCTTGAGACATATCTTTTTAGCATATATTTTTTTAGCTATAGTAGGTATTAATATAAAAAAATTTAAATCTTAAAGTACTTGTTTTTTAAATTCAAAAAGTTAAAAATTTCACATTTAAAACTCGAACGAGGTTGTGGCGGTCATTCAAATGGCGGAAGGTTTGTTATCTATGTATTTGCTTTTGGTATGCGATCTTATGCTTCTTTATTTGTTATTCTTGTGCTTGTAAATATCTTCTTAAGGTTTTAATTTACTTTATTTAAATAAAAAATATTAAATAAAAAAATATAGATCTTTACTTTATTTAATAGTTAAATAAATAATTTGATTTAACTCGAAAGGCAATTTATATATAATAAAATAAAAACAAAACAAAACAAAACAAAACATTAACAAATCTTTTTTATTCACAAATTGATGCGTCACATATGGAACTTCCATTAAAACTTATATGTTGCTCAAAATCACTTTTTAAAGTAAAAGAGATGATTTTGGATTGATAAATGATACAAAAAAGTAAATTTTAAGATTTTCTTTTTATAGGTAATTAGATATATATTTCACTATTATTCAAATAAACCGTATAAATTTCAGCTTTAGATTATTAAATTTGGAGAATTCAAATATGAAAATATCCAAAATCTAATACTATAACATGTAAATAAAAATAAAACTTAAATACAAGTATTCTTTTAATATTTAAAAAAATAAAATACTATTTATCATGAAACTAGACATGTCTTATAAAAATTTTAAGCTTTAAAGTTATACCACAAGTAAATAAAGTTGATTCAAATGTGATCATATTTTTTAACATCATTTTTTGTAATGACCTTTCGGTAATATTTATTTAAATTTTAATTTGATACTTTAGTTTTTGAAATTTATGTTTTAAAAATTAAATTTTTTATTTAAATTTAAAATGTTAAATTATTAAATTGATTTCTTCTTTTAATAATAATGAAAAAAAACTTACACCCTAAATTGCAAACCAATGACTTTCAATTGAAGTTTATTAAATTAAACACCATGCTTTTATTCAGCAATCCATAGCTTTAATATTGAGCTTTAATATAATAAATTCAAGTTCATGTCTTTATTTAAAGTTATTATAGGGGCAATCTTTAACAAT
Source organism: Pseudoscleropodium purum (assembly GCA_963969395.1). Classification (NCBI taxonomy): domain Eukaryota; kingdom Viridiplantae; phylum Streptophyta; class Bryopsida; order Hypnales; family Brachytheciaceae; genus Pseudoscleropodium; species Pseudoscleropodium purum. The sequence goes on from OZ017802.1 coordinate 2,371,228, forward strand.
TATTATTAAAAAAAAAATCAATTTAATAATTTAACAACTCAAATTTAAAAAATAATTCAATTTTTAAGGCATGAGTTTGAATACAATAATAACTAGCTTAAATCAAAATTATTAAATTAAAATGAAGTCTTTTATACAACAAAAAATATTTTAGAATTTCAATTTTTTTTCTTAAAATATGTATTTAAATAGATTGATGATTCAAAATTATGAAGATTATATTGAAAATCAATACTGAAGATTTCTATAAAAAATAAAATAAAATAATTATATATATAATTATATTTAATTTCAAAAAGACATTGGATGAATGCAATTTAGCTAAATTGAATTATAATTTTTATATTTTTATTGCTACATTTAACCCTAATTTGATCATTTTTAAAATTCATATCATAACAAAATAAATCATGTTGAAAGATCATATGTCTTAAGTAATATTTGTTTAAAAATATGTATTTAAAACTTGCAAATTTTTTACTTAACTAAATGGTTGAAAGATGTTTTTTTATCACAAATGTATATGACTTTTTGATTTGATAATATTGTTACATAAATTACATGATTTTCATTTCTTTTAACATATTGACATGTAGCAAATTCTTCTACCTACTTATTGTATAATTGCAATCATATTTACAATGTATCATTGCAATTAATCATACTCTCTTACTACTTTTTTTATCTCTATTTAACTTTCATTATATCTTATTTTTTTGTTTTTTCAAATTATTTTATTTGTTTATTTAAAATTCAAATCCTTTACTCATTTTTTATATTCAAGCTTTAAAAAGATTTCATTCATTGTCATTTTGATGTACTTTAGTGTTAAATAGAATCATTTGACCTTACTGAATAAATTATTTTAAACTACAAACTATGAGATTTTTTGAGTAATGAGGGCCTTTTTGAGTATCATTAAAAACATAAGTCAATCACTTGTCTTTAAATTTTCAATCCTCTAACTCCATTTGATCATCGTGCACTCTTTCGATACTATTGCATTAAATTTTTTAACTCTTGTTCTGAATTCAATGATAAAATAATCATGCCTCAAGATTAACATTTTAAATAAATCATTGTTTTATAATTGTTAATCGAAATCTCTTAAAGTATGTATTTTCTTATCATTCTTCGACCATTGTTTTTATTGTCAATTCCAAATTGATATTTTATGAATACTGAGACAAAAAAATTTGCTACTCTAAAAAATAAATGAGTTTAATTGAGAATATATACTTTATTATTAATGATTTTGAAAACATTGCTTCTAATTTTTCAAAAATTGATATATTAATAAACTTAATATATTTCTTTTATTTAAATTATAAATTATTTAATTGTGTGTGACATATGTACTCACTTTTGTTGTATTCATAGCTATAATTTTTTTTAAATAAGTTTAATTTTTTATTATTGTTAATTAAATGAATCATTTTGTACAAACCATGTTCTGCCTTATCTTATATCTGCTTATGCAATAGTTTCAACAATTTTGAACATTATTAGGTGAATTTTATACTATGTTGTATCTACTACATGGTTTTGAAATTTTGCATATTGATATCTTTATTTACAAATAATTCTGTAATTTTTTTGGTATTAAATTAATATGTAGGATTTAATATTCAACCATTTTCAAATTAAAATTTTTCAAGATTGCTTTTAGACAAATGTATGAAGACTTTAATAAATGTCTCAATCTTATTATTTACAATGTTGAAATATATTTTGTTTTAAATAAATATAATTACATTTATAATAGTCAAATGTCATTAGTGAAATTTTAAACTTGATCAAATTGTGAAAATGAATGGATGAATATGAAGTAAATAGAATGAATGTTATAATAAAATGCATTTCAAATTTGACATAATGTTTTAGCACTATTTGAGTAAATAAGATTTGATTGAAATGCTTTTGTAATTCATCTTAACTTCAAAGCCTTAAACTTCATTATTATTGTTGAAGTTGATAGGCTAAAGTCTACAATTAATTATAAACTTTAAATATTATAAATAAAAATTTTAAATACATTTCAAATTATGAAAAACTAGTTTAAAGTTGACTTCATATTTAATTAAAGAGAATGTTGAATTGAAAATCATAAGCTTTTACTATATAATAACAAAATTTTTTAATGAATATCAATAATGAAAGTTTTTTATATAATTTTATGTCTTCTCTCATCATTTTAATATCTTCATTTTATACCACTTGAATACTAATGGCACCACAAAATAACTATGATTTTTGTGTTTTAAATTTTTTTCTGACATTAATTTTTGCTAATATAGCCATATCAAAATTAGGTGATTGCAAAAAGTACTTGTATTCTTTAATGCATTTTTTATTTTAAGCATTCCAGTTCTTCTTATACTACAAATCACTTCTAGTACTATTTAGGACATGGAGTATAAAATCTAAATAGTTGATTAGATATCAAATCTACTATTTTAGCAATTTGAAATGTTCATGTGTAATTAACAAAGAATTAAAGGATGAATAATAATATTTCATTTGCCATAAAAAAAAATTTATAAACAAATTAAAAGCAATATGAGTTACAAGCAACTATATTGTCATCTTTTTTTGTATATCTTAAAAAATATTTTAAAAAAATAATAATTTTTAAATTGATTTTTTAAATTTACATACACATGGAAAGCCTTGAAATATTTCATTTCGATCAATAAGTCAAAAGTTATGAGGATTTTTTATTTGTAGGCAATTAAATATTTTTTATTCTAAAATAAACTTTCAAGTCGTTTATCTTACTCAATTTTCAATATTTTAGGAAAAATAATGAAATCATATGATATATATTATTTATTACAATATTGCAACCATTGGAATTGAATTTTTTTTATCAATTCTATGATTAAATTCAAACAATTTAATATTTTGAATCATTTTCTACTATTGTCTATTTACTACTTTTTCTTATATGTTGTACAATTTTGAATGATTTAAAAATTTTCAAGCATGTGGTCAACTTATCTAAAAAAATAATTCTAAAGAAGTACTATCTTTTAAACATTTTTTCATAGAAAAGTAAACTTGTAAAGTGCAGTTGACTTATTTTTCACAAGGCTCAAAAAATAATTTATGTAAATTAAAATGCTAATATTTGCCAATTCATATGGTGGAATTCTTTAAAATTCTTCTCACATCCTATCAAACCATTCTTTTACAAGATTCTATAGTTATGTGTGTCACAAAAAGATTTTAAAAAAATGAAAATTCGTCCTAAAAATAGCAATTTGGGGGTATTTTCAATTAAAACATTGTCAAAGAATTTAAGGGATTAAACATCAAAATGAATTTCATAAATAGATTCAAAAAATTATTTTCAGATGAAGTTTTTTCAAATTGTTTGCAAAACAAGAAGCTTTGTAACTTTCACATCATTTACTTATCCAAGTAGAATGATTCACTTTTTTGTATATAGAAACAAAATAATCAATAAGAATTTTTTTTTAAAATTATTTAAAATTTTTTTTGTTGCTCAACTTTGTTATTTTGGTCTTATTGTAGCATAACTCTTGCTCTTGTGCATCATTGAAATAAACATTATTTTTCTTAAAAACTAATTTATCAATTTTCTTACTTTATAAAAACTTTCAAAAAATCTTGCCAAAAATTGAGATCATAAGTACCTGCTAGGGTTGCTATAGTATGAGCAAAGAGCGACGAGCATTGAGCATTGAACCACAAGTGATGAGTATTGAACAATAACCATTTTTAGAAAATCCTATGAAAAATTTAAAACTTTTCACCATAAGATGCCAATATGTTTTAAGGTAAATATTTATGGCTATAAATGAATTTAAAGAAGATGAATGAGGATGAATGGAGATGAATGGATTTATATGAATTTTTTGTAGTTGACTTTGTTGAATGAAATACATCTATTGGTCATTGCATTGAATAATGAATATCTATTGAATAGGATTAGAAACTCAATTGTTTAAGATAAAGATTGATATCCAAGTACTTTAAATTAAAAATAAAGAAGTTGCTTAAAGACCCTCCTTTTATTAATTTGGAAGTTTATTGAAATTGAAATTGAAATTTCAAAATTTTAAAATTATTTTTTTCAAAATAAAATTTATATTTTCAAAAATTAAAAATTAAATAATAATAGTAATAATAATATATATTTTAAATTTAATAGATGGCTCCTCAAATTTGAGGAGCATTTTTTTGTTGCTAAAGGCACCCTACCCATCTTAATTTGGAGAAAATTTAAACAAATTTTAAGAAAAGAATTCAATTGTTTTTCAAAAAAAAAATTAATAAATATTTTTTAATTAGGGCTCCTCGGAATCTGAGGAGCCCTTCCTTACCAATGCCAATTGCCAAAAGAAGCCTATTTGATTTCAAGGAGCCCTTTTTTTATGTCAAAAAAAGTCGTTTGTGGATTATATAAAGGCCCGAAGTTCTTTGAAAATGTCTCTTTGGGCCAATGGAAGGCTTTTTGGAGCCCAAAAAAGGCTCCTCAGATTCTAAGGAGTCTTAAACTAAATAATTTTTTTGGAAAAAAAAAATTAAATTGCAGTTCAAATATTCTCTAAATTAATAGAGGCCAGGTACCTTTAGCAATAAGAAATTGCTCTTTGAATCCAAGGAGCCATTTTCCAATTAAAAAATAATTAAAAATATTAATTTATAAAATAATTAAAAAAAATTCTTTTGAATTTGTTTTCAAAATCACAATCCAACTAGCCCTTCAAATTAATAGAAAGAGGGTCCTTTGGCAACTCAAAATGTCTCTTTGGATCCAATGAGCCGTTTACTACACACAAGAATATATTTTTTTCTATTTATTAATTCTCATAGTATTTGAAATTATTTTTCAATTATTGCAAAAAAAGAATGGATGACATGGATGAAATTCATTTGTTCATCACCTCAATGGTAGTACCTTTTACGTTGTAGGAGAGGCTAGGCTATCATTTTTGACCCTACCTACAACATTTGAGTGCTATATAACTACCTTCAATCAAACTTCTTTTAGCAATAATTTGATTTTTGAAGAAAAAAAATTTAGTGATTTTTATTTTGATAATTTGGACATTACTATTTTTAATTTTGACACTACTATTTATGACTTTGACATATTTATTTTTAATAAAAATAGTTTTAGTGAGCATTCAAATTTAAACACTCATTGCTCATTGTTCCCTGCTCACACTTTAGCATTGTTGAGGTATTTGTTGAGGGGTTGCTATTATGTGAGCTTTCAAGTGTGAGTTTGTGAGCTTATGAGCATACAATTTTTTGGAGTGAAGTTTTATTACCGTGGATTGTGGCCCCTATGTCCGTAAATATAAGAATAATAAAAAAATTAGGATTGAAGTATTGAGTTATTTTTTTAGTTTGTCAATAAATGGAAAGTATAGGAGATTAGTGGTACACTATAATATAGAAAAAAAAAATTTAAGCTATAATAAGTAAATTACAACACAAATAAAAAACTTAGAGAAATAAATATTCTTTATGTTTTCTTCATTATGCAAGTATACAAAGTAGTCATGGTGCAACGTATAAAATACATTAGATACTAATTGAGGCTTCTAGAAGAGTGTGAGTTGTCAACCATGGAAATACTATAAACAGTCAAAATCTTGTCATTTGACATAGTCAAGACCCTGTCATGTCAAATATTAATATTTTAATATTTTTTTGAAAAAAATAAAACAAGTTCATTTTTTTTAATATTAAAATAATTTGATTGTGTCATTGTTGTTCCCAACGTTGGGAACAATAGTAAAAAAAGTCTTCTGGAGACTTACAATCTCTTCAAATGTTAAATTCAGTAAAAGGGGATACAACTAAAAATAAAATTACATAGAAGATGAAGACATGGACCAAAAATGGTCATGATGCTATAGATTGAAAATGACTCATTTTTTAACCCCTATAGTACTAAGGCCATTTTTTGGGGTCAAAAATTGCTCAAAATTGCCATTTTTGTTGCGTTCACCCAAGAAAACAAAAAATATATTTTTTTTAGAATCTAATTGTAGGATCTTGTACTTCCCTTGACTTATTTCATGTGGTAAAAATTTCTTAAAGTTTGTTTATATAGATTGGAAGATATTAACATTCAAAGCTAAAAAAGAAAGTTTCTTTTGAATACTAGCTTGCAATTTTAGATGACTTTGACTACCATTGTGGAATTTTTTTGCATTACAAAATTTAAATTTAAATTTTTTATGTTGAAAAATTGAGTTGAAAGTCTAGAATTTTTTTTAAAAAAGAACACTTGATTTTCATTCTTTAAGAAATTGTTAAGTAGTAGGTCCAAGATTGAAAAAATAACTAAATTGTTAATAGCTCTTAGTTGGGATTGAAACACAATAATTCCAATGGTGAAATTGTTTTAGCAAGTAAACACAGGGTTGACGAATCTCTACGTCCGCCCGAAAAAGGCGTCCGTAACTTGGACGTCCGTCCGCACGGACGGGCGGGGTGGGGTGGGGCGGACGGCGTCCGCAAATGTCAGCGGACGCTGCGGACACAGCATCCACGTCCAAACGTCCCGGACGTCCGACCGTCCTGTCAACCCTAAGTAAACACAACATTCTTAAAAAGAATTTGTGAAAAATTGCAAAAATCGCATTCAGAAATGAATCCTACAAGTTATTTTTTCAAGAAGATGCTTAAATTGCCCAAAAAACAAGATTGTCCTTAACTTTCTCATTACTAGTCCAAATAGAACAAATCAAAGCTTTACATGTAGACAAAAATATAACAATTCAGGGACAAAAAAATTAGAATTTATTTTGATTTTTTGCAATTTTTTTTGTGTTGCTCGTTAAGTTCAATTTAGGCTTTTTGTGGTATAATTTTTGCTCCCATGCACCAATTGAAATAAAAATTATATTCCCACATAGCTAATTAGTTTTTTAATCTTATGGAAAAGTTTCAAAAAAATTCACCAAAAATTGAGGTTATAGATGCTTGTCCAAAATTTGATTTGTCCCTTGAGGGAACAATGGGACTTTAGGGATTAAAGGATTCCATTTACCTTTCTTTATATTAGAGACATATTCTTCCTTCCTTCTTCTATGAATTTTTCATCACACTTGCAAAAATGTATAAGTAATAAACTTTTCTTAAACAACTTTTCAATTCTTAAGAAATTAATCAAATTTTTTAGGGAATTTTTTTCTTAATACAAATAAATCTTTTCAAAGATTCTTCAGTAAGAATTTCATGAATTTTGAAATTTTTATGAGTGAAGTTTTACTAACTAAAATATGACTCCAAATATTTTATATTTTATAATTTATTCCCAAAATAATCAAAAACCTATAATTTAAAAAAAAATTATATATGATTTTTTATAATTTTTTGGAGATTTTTGGAATGAATTATATAAAATTTAATCATTTTGAGTCATATTTTAGTCAATAATATTTTGCTTGTTAAAATTTTAGAATTTGTAAAATTTTTAACAAAAAATTTCAAGTATTTTTCATCTTTGGCAAATAAAAATTGTATTCTCTACACATATACCCAAGTAGTACACTTTGAGTACATGTAGAAGGTGGACAATTTTCTATTTTCAAAAAATCTCTTTTAGATTTGTGTAACTTTAGTATAAATCCTTATATTCCAATTTTGACTTTCAAATTTGTATTTTTAAGTCAGAAATAGTACTAAACCTTTTAAATGGCATCCAATTGAGAACCCTTTAAGAATAGTAAAAAAATTGAAAAAAATTATTGAATGTCTAAAACTACTACATGTACCTTCCCCTCAAATTTCATACAAAATGGACATACAACACAAAAGTTATGAACCCAAAACCACATGTCCAAGATGAAGGGAACCAAAATAGGACAAGTGTTTCTTGCAACAACCCAAAAAACAAAACTCCATTTTGGATCAATTTTTTATTTTAATTTTCATGGTTTCATTTGATATTTCATTGAAAAACATTGGTGATGATTTTTTTTAATTTGATTGTGGAGATATGTAAGAAACATTTATATACACATCTTTCTTTCAATAAGCATCTCCAAAAGAAGTTTAAAATTCTTTATATAGAAATTTCAATGTTGAGGTGATAATGCCCAAATTTTAGAAAATAGATATTCTTTTATAATAATAAGATTTTGGCAAAGTAATTTATCATAATGTTTAAATGTATACACTTAGTGACAATCAAAAGGTCAAGTAGCAAAATCTAATTTACAATAAAGAGATTTATTTTCAAAATTTAGACATTTGTCACCTTAATATTGAAATTTCTATCAAGGGAATTCTAAACCTTTGGAAGAAATGTTTGTTGAAGGGAAGATGTGTGTATTTATGTTTCTTACATACCTCTACAATAGGATTAGAAAAATTCAACACCAATATTTTTCAATGTGTTAATATGTAAAATTATGAAAATTAAATGAAAAAAATCACTAAAAATGGAGTTTTGCATTTTCAAAACTAAAACTTGGTATGCTTGATTAAAGGTTTGATTGGGATTGTGTGAAAATCAAATGTTAATTATGTATGTGAAACATAAAATATCACTTGTATTCTATATTAGAGTGAATTGTAAAATGAAAGATAATTAGAATTTTTACCTCTTTTGAAGAACAAAAATAGAGATCTTGTGATCAAACTCCTCAATTTTGGATCCAAAATGGAGTTCTTTTGAATTTAGTCCCTAAGTTTTCTTCCACCAATGAGAACTTAAGAGCATGCATCATGTATGACTAAGGATTATAATTTAACTCAAGACAAGAACCATGTATTAAAGTTTAACTCAAGATGCAATGGTAGACTATAATGCATTTATTGTTGGGGACCACATCTTAACTTTTAAAGGACGAAGGGGTGACCTTGGAAATCATCCCTTTTCATTATCATGTGAATCATTGGCTTAAAATATTGCAAAAGTATTGATTGGAAGTCAAACTATTGTAGAAGATCTCTCCTCTTTACAATAATATTTCAGAGATTAATAGTTCAATTTCTATCCTTCTAGAAGAATTCCTTGTCATATATTAGACAACAAATGTCTGTATCAATGTTTGAGGATTAACCCTTAAACGCATAGGCATCCTAAAAGTGGATGCACCTTGGTCAACCTTGATTACAACTTTTGAAAGAACTGTTTTTGGAATTGAATTTCAACTAAGAAAACAAAGCTTGACAAGTTTTGTTTCTATTCCATTTTAAAGTTTTGAGAAATGTCAAAAATTGAATGAGTTATTGCAATTGAAAGTTCTATGTGCTAAAATCCAAATCATCCAATATAATGTGCTTTTCATTCATATTTTCTCTTTAGTAAATGTATTTTGAATTTAAATTACAAAATTATGTTTTTCATTCTGTTCTTCATTTACGGTAAAAATTATAGATTATTCTAATATATATTATATTTGATATAATTTTATTCCAAGATTTAGCTTTGAAAAATTACAATAATTTTATTTTTCCTTGAAAATTATTGAAAAAATAAAAAATAAATAGAAAATTTATTTTTTTACTAGCTAAAAATATAAAAGTTTTGTACATCAATTAAATAAACGGATAAATTTGATTTAATAGTCCAATTTGATTTAAGGTGTTTGATGTGGCTATTTTGGGTGTAAAAAATAAAGTAACCAATTGAAAATTTTTCATGCTAATTTCTATTGCTACTTTTACCTCCCGAGAAAATTTCAAATAATTTGGAGTGTTTTTTCTATTTTTACTCATTTATGTTCAATTTTTGCAACAAAAATGATAACAATTGGAAATTTTCACAAAACAAATTGCAATTTCTCAAAGTGATATAGAATTCAAAGTGTCAAGTAGTATAAAAACTAGATTGTTGCTTGAACACTATTGAAAAGGCTAAAGTTAGCTTAGATAAAAAGTTTGACCATTTCACAATGGATCAAGTCTTTAAGGGATTAAACTTAGCTTGTAACTCCACACCAAGTTCAAACCACTTTATGATTAACTCTATTATGCAAAGGAAACTACAATAAATTAAACAAATTGCAATCTCAAAACTTTTTTTTTTCTTTTGAAACAAATGAAACGGATTTTCATTGCCAATAGTAAAATACCAACCACCGACTACCACAAAAGCTTTTTCAACCCATCTGTATAATAAAAATAGCATGGCAAAAGTACCTATTTTGGAAAGGCCCTAAGCAATGACTTTAAAGGCTGACCTATTGTGGACAACAATTATATGCACTATTCATTGAAAAAGATTCTTTGTTTGTACCTTCTCGTCCACTCATCTCTCTTCCCTCTTAAATTAAGGAGAAATGTATTACACAATATTTAGGGGCAAGGGGGGGCTGTTTTAGGCTTGATTCCCTGACAAGGAAAAATGTAGTGCTATTAGAATTTTTTTTCAAAAAAATGAAAAATGAAAAAAAAATTTAATGAAAAAAAAAGTTGAATTTTTTTAAATCAAACTATGTCACTAGTACCATTCCCAACATTTTCAAAGCTTAGGAACTTGCAGTCTTGTAAAGCCCTCAAATTTCATGTAATGCCAAAGCTAACCGTAGTAGGTGAGTCTATGAGACCAAAATGAGTCCGGATGAAAAATTCACATTTAAATTCAATAAAATACTCATTCTTAAAAAAAAGAATATTATTATTTTTGCATTTTTTGTCATCCTTATGTTTGCACACATTAAACTCAGTTTCTCCACAACTTTCCAACATCATATAGGCTGAAATCCTTAAGTTATCCAGAATACGTACTTCTACCTTAGCGTAGCAGGTGTGGCACTAATTTTTTTTTTTATCACAGTAAGATATTTCTCTACAGAAATGCCACCTGACACATATATGGAGTCGAGACGCCCGGAGTTGAGACCCACAGAAAAAAAAAAAGAGGTGACAATTAAGCCCTGTACTGTACCACAAATTAAGCTTAAGAGTGACAACTAAGCGTCGCGCTAAATGGTCTCCAACGAAACCCACGGTCGCTCGATTTAGCCTGGTGGGCCTCGCTCTAACATCACCATCTTCAACACACTCGTCCGCTCCAGACGTTGTCCATATTCGTCCATGAATCATTTCGTCTTTGTCGAACTTCGGTCGTTCCCAGACGACGTCCACTTCACATACAATTCGTTCGTCGCGGTTCTGCAACAAATTGGTCCGGGGTGGTTCTGTAATATGTTGTTCTGCAATCAGTCGAATCGGCGTCCTCCGAAAATTGTGGATCTCGGCGTTAAGGTTCTGCCGAACAAAGTTTCAGAAAAGGCGGGAGTTTCCAACCTCTAGAAGCGCGGGAACATTTCAAAATTTAAATTTAAGGGTTTTACATCGATCAATGTTCTGCCTGAATTATCGGCGGGATGTCGTCCCAAAGGTTTAGACTTTCATTCGTCAGGCTGAAATTTACCTAGGAATCCTCCAATCACAGTCGTTCCATGATGTTCTGAACGATGTTCTGCACTAAAAGATCCGTTACATCCCTGGAATTTCGGATCTATGTCTGCGCCTTCGTCTCAATCTCCTCTTCACAACTCCACACCTGCAACACCAACTACACGTCCACCTTTCTATTTCTCTGTTTCAACGACTGCTTAGGAGTAAACATCTGCATAGAATGCTGTAGTTCGATGTTCTATTAAGCCTTAGCATTATAGGGTCTTCAATTTGTACGCCATGGATTCTGCACTGTCAACTCATGCCTTAGAGGTTCTGTCTAGCGATGCAGAGGAGACTATTTGTCTCTCAGATGATTTAGGGTTTGAGGAGAAGGAGTGGTCCGACTGTCAATACCTCTCCTCAGACTTCGAGGACAACTGTCCAGAAACTGAGGTAGAGGTTTAGTATGTTTCTGAAGAGGACGTTGAGGTCAAGCACGAAGAACGACCTTATGAGAATCAAGAGAAAGAGATGTCCCTCATTCAGAAACTGCGAGCTTCTGTACAGAACCCTAACCTTGGTCCAATCCGCAAGCAAGATCTTCAATGGGACCACTTTGTCAGAAGTGGGAGAGGGCGGCATCATACGAATGAGGTTGCTGTTATTCCATGGGATAGGCTCCCAGACTTTGTTGCAGGTGAACAAAGCCATCCAGACTTCCCTTGTATGTTTACTCGAGATAATAGAACGAAGAACCTGCCAAACACAGTTGCAAGACCTCGGGCAAACACTCCAGCAATTCTTATACGATATTAACATAACTTTTATAATTCAGCATTCAATGTTCTCTTTTGAATTGCTAGTTATTTCATACTATCTAGGTTCTACTTGCTCAGATGATCATGTACTCGCCTTTCAGGTTCAGATGTCAGTTTGGACCGGAAGATCATTCCCAGATCTTGCCTGAGAACATGGAAGAAATGCTGCAATCTTGCCAAAGGAAGCGAAAACGAAAGAGTAACACTCTTCAACGGAAAAGGAGAGGAAAGAAAGTTATTCCAGAGTATGATGCATTTCGAACTGAGAGAAAAACAGGTCAGCGGATACCAAGAATTGGAACTCGAAAGTCAGGAAAGTCTATCAAATGAGGTTGTCAGTGTCACTTTCTTGCAAAACAACCTTACTTAGATCTATCTCTTTGTCAGCTCATTTACAGAGAGGCAGAACACGTAAACAAGGCTGGGGACAGATGCCATGGAACCATGGTCGGTGGGTTTAGGCACGCGTTAGGTACAGGATGATACACCATTTACCATTGGAATTCAAACACCTTGGCAACTGCAAATGATGATAAAGTACGGGCACAATAGTGCAATTTCCTTTGATGCCACATTTGGAACCACCGAGACACGGGTATGATACTAACTCTCACGTTCTGCTATTTATTTCTTTCCACTATTCGATTACCATATTGTAACACATGTTTCCAATACTTTCATTTGTCTTCTCTAATGTTCTGCTAGTGTATCTTTTGCAGTACCCCCTGTATACCATAATGGTATTCGATGAGTGGAGAAATGGAATACCAGTTGCATTTTTTGTAATTTCTAGCTCTAAGGAGAAAGATTTATTTACAGTATTACATGCACTTCGTGCGAAACTTTTGAAAGTTCATGGAACTTGGCAACCAGCAGCCATTATTGTTGACAACGCCCAAGCTGAACTCAATACACTAAGGTATACATCTTTCCTTTCGGTTCTACTCTTTCTTGTTTTGTTCAGTCAACTTTCCTTTATCTGTTTTCGCGATGTCAAACTAAAACCTTCCTCTTCCATGAAATTATAGTGCTCTTTGGCCAAAAGCACAAATTATGTTGTGCTTCTGGCATGTCCGCAAGGCATGGGTCGAGAATGCAACAAATAAGATTTCTCGAATCAAAGACCGGATTGCTGTTCTGCATGACCTGGGGGAAATAATGTACGGGAAGAATGCTCCCATTGACGGAGATATGATGAAATGGGCGCTCTCTCGTATTGACCAGCTCAAAATTGATCGACCTACTGCAAAGACGTTCTTAAACTATGTAGACAAGGAGTGGAGACGCAAGATAGGGATGTGGTGTATTGCTTTTCGCAATGTCCCGCATGCAGGGCAGAACACAAACGCTGCTATCGAATCATATCATGCAAACCTCAAGAATATTTTGTTCTCAGGAAAACAGAGGCTTCAAGGTAGGAGAATGGACTGGCTCATCTACCACCTTGTTGGGGACGTTACAACACACTACTGGTATGCAAGGCTGTTGAAGGAGTGGGGCTTCATCCGCAATACTGCACAAGAGTTCGTAATCGTTTCTGCTCTCATGAAAGCAGATGAGATACCAGATTGCAATGTCAGCTTATACCCCGACGGAGACAATGTTGCCTTGGTTGGATCAGTGCATCACAAACCGAAAGTTTATACTGTTCATGGTCCTCATTCTTATTGGGCTCAATGCAATTGTGCCCTGGGATTGCAAGCCATGATTTGCAAACACCAGATCAAAGCCTTTCAGATGATACATCCAACTGTTTCCAAAGGACTTATCGTACGGATGGGTGGCACATCTTATGGTGTGCAAAAGAATATACCATTGGCAGAAGCATTCAATGCTATTCGAGAAGAAAATCCAGCCATCACCAAAGAGGTTCTTCATACTCTTCCGAATGATGATTTCGTGTTTCCTACTTTAGGGAGCGCAGAACATCCGATCGACTTGTCACAGAACAGTACTAAGTCAAGTCAAAATCAAACACGTTCAAGGCCGGAGTTCGAACGGAAAAACCCGCTTGTAAGTGAACCCAAGGTAATCTTTGACGAACTCATAAGCCAGGCTGAAGAACATAAGGAACTTCGAGATCATTTGGTGGCAGATCTCAAGAGTATCCGTGGAAAGTATAAAGAAATGGTTGCTGTGGGACAACTCATGCACCGTGCAAGAGAATCTACAGCGAAGTTCCTTGCAGTTCCAGGAGACAACACTCTTAAAAGGCACAAGAGCTTTTTAGAACATGGTGGTTCTAAGTCCGATAAACGTTAGTAACAGCTGTTCTGCGTGTAATGCCCGTCAGCTACAGTTTATATTTAAGCACTTCTATAATCTATAGTTTTCATTTTGGAAGTGAGCGACAATTAACAAAGTGAATTGTTTCTTAGTAAGAGTTTTGCTAGTTTCTACGTTTATGTAAACGAGTCCACCGGCATAGATTACAGGCTGTACAACTTTTTGAGAAATGCAGGGTTCTGTAAAGTTATGAATAATTTTTCCCACCTATATATCTGTTCAGGGTCGGGTTGATCTCTATACTTCTCATCAGAGTTCCCTCCACAAATGTATTCACTTACTACTTTGCATACTGCTAGTTCTGTTGGACTTTTTTTTCCTAGCAGAGAATGGACACCGTAGGTATGGAAGACATAGAGAAAGAAGTAGTACATGTGCTATCCAACCTCAAATTCTATGGACCCAATTCTTGCAGTAGAGTTCCAGAAGAGAAATCTTCTGTCCAGAGAGGATATTATAGGTCTTTGCACTACTCCAAGAACACCTCTCTTACTCCATATTCAGACATGCAGATTTATAAATGTGTTCCGTCCAGTGTGAGTCCCTTGCGACGACGATTTATGAACTCGTCTTCAAAGACTTGTAAGAATATGCGAGATGGAAGACCGAGGAATGTGAGACATCATCAGAATGCTTATGCTCAAGTTAAGAGTGGCAGTTCTTACACATTGTTCATTCCGAAGACCATCGAACAGACTAGCATCCAGCCTATATCTATGTTAGATACTGTAGTTGGAGAATCAGTTCTTGATCTGAACAAAGAAGTACATTGGGAGAAAATTTCTGAGAATAATAATGATTTGTAGAGAATTTTGTAGTACGGTTGTACACCAAATGTTCTGTAATAAAGTGATTATCTTTTTGGCAGATTCGAGTGAAGGTTGTTCAGTCTTTCTTGGTGCTTCAGCATACTTAGATTTAGGGTTTATGTAGTAATAGAAGCCACTGTGGGATTCGTGAGTATAACTGAAACTTGAATTTCAGCTGAAATTCGCAAGGTTTGTAAGTGGACACTCTTACAAGGATAGATAGAACAAGCTTCTGATAGATACGACATGCCTATACTGGTACATTCAGCGTATTCTATTACAGTGTAAGGGGAATTTTGCAGAAACCGGTGCAGGATAAAAAGGTACAACTTACTTTGCTCACAATCCTCATACGTGCCAACGCCTTCGAAAGCCCGTCCTGACATTTGTTAAAATTGAGGCCATAGTTCATACTGAAGTTGTACAATCTTTGACAAAGTTGTTTTCATGTTCTGTCTTCTTCCGCCTTAATGTAATGTCGTAATCCTATGATTTACATATTCTAACTTACAATCTTCTAACAATTGCGATTTGATAACAAATTCTTATCGTGTTCTGTACTGGTGATACAATTACAGGAAAAGTTTTATTCTGACAAAATGTAGGATGTCCAGTACTAAGACTGTCATTTCAATATGGGACGCTTAAATGGTACACGTTCATATGTAAATAATGTTATCTGTAGAAGTCAATTCCTTTTATGTTAAAGAAGACTAAGATAAATTCTCTAGGTTCTGCATTGGCGATATCTGTGTCGCAGGAGCCATCTGAGGTAGTTTCATTGATACCGATTTCGAATCGTTCTAGGCAGATCCATAATACACGTACACGAAGTCTCATACCGTCATGCAAGTACATTAAGTACTTCTTTACCATTTTAAACTTCATCACTCTTCAAATAATGATAAGTTGTAAACAATTCAAAATAACCGATCACCTATTCACTTAATTGTAGTAAACAGAAAGCTTAAACTTCCATACTATAGAGCAAAGGTTATTGGACTTCAAATAATAAACATAGAGGATAGAATAGAAATACTTTGTAATATCAATTGGGCATTACAATTTGAACAAAAAAATTTGAAGGTATTCAAAAATTAAGAATGAATATCATATACGTCGACATTTTAATTACCAAGAATAAAAAAACCAGAACGAAAAAAAATTAAAAATAGTAAAGATTAGAAAATTAATTAGCCACCTTTGAGGGGGAAAAAATAAAAAATATAAAAATATAAAAAATACACGTAATTACGGAAGGGTTATGAAAAAAAAATTAAAAATTAAAATAGATGTAAACATGTAAGGGTGATGAGAAAAAAATTATATAAAAAGAAGTAAACATGGAAGGGTGCTAAATAAATAAATACATAAGTAAATTGATGTAAACATAGAAGGGTTATGAAAAAAAAAATGAAAAAAAAAAGATCTAAACATAGAAGGGTTATGGAAAAAAAAATGAAAAAAAAAAAGATCTAAACATGTAAGGGTGATGAAATAAAAAATTTAGATGTAAACATGGAAGAGTTATGAGAAAAAATAAAAATAAAATAAAAAATGGATGTGAACATGGAAGGGTGATGAAAAAATAAATGGGGAATTGGAGTACAGAACTACGGGAGAGAAAATATAACTTTAAAAAAAAAATAAAAAAATGTACATATGGAAGGGTGATTAAAAGAACAAAAAAAAAAATTTTAAATGTATACATGGAAACATGGAAGAAAGACGAAAAAAAAAATGGGGGAATTGGAGTACAAAACTACGGGAGAGAAAATAAAACTTAAAAAAAAACAAAAAAAAAAAACGGGGAACTGTGGTGAGAGAGGAAAAAAAAAAATTTTTTTAAATGTACATATGGAAGGGTGATTAAAAGAACCAAAAAAAAATTTTTAAATGTATAGATGTAAACATGGAAGAAAGATGAGAAAAAAAATTAAAAAATGGAAATGGATGTAAACATGGAAAGACGATGAAAAAAAAAAAAGAGAATTGGAATACAGAACTACGGGAGAGAAAATAAAACTGAAAAAATAATGAAAAAAAAAAAACAGGGAACTGTGATGAGGGAGGAAAAATAAAAAAATAAAAAAAAATAGATGTACATATGTAAGGGTGATGAAAAGAACAAAGAAATAAAAATTTAAATGGAGTACCTAACTAAAGGATGGGATAAAAATTAAATTAAAAAAATTAGCAGGGAATGATGATGATAAAAATATAAAAAAAATTAATGTACAATTGGAATACCAAACTTCATGTGAGGGAAAAAGATATATTGAAATTCATATATAGAAATAGAAATAGCGAAATACATAAATAAAGAAATTACTAAATTTTCAGAACACATACCTACCTTATGGGTGACGGAAGTAATATTATTATCAAAAGAAATATATTGTTGGAAAAAAACATAAGGAAATACATTATATGTTAGTACAATACAATGAGGAGTATAATGAACAGTAAATATTACAAAAGAAAACTATATACAACAGAGATAAGGATGTCAACAAAATAAAATACGTTGCAATACTTAAAAGTTTCTCACAAGAAAGAAGAAAATGAAAGGGATTCTTAGTTCAAAAATCTAATAATGAAGTTTAAACATATAAAGTGTAAGGGAGAAATAATTTTTAAGACTGTAGGCATCGATATTCAAATTCCACCCCAGATAGAATATATATTGAAAACAAATAACATGCAATGAAGGTTTTGAAAGCAAAAGTAAGGAAAAGACAATCATTCATAAGAACAACGTAATCTTATTAAATAGGTGAAATAATGTTAGAATTATAAATAAGGAACAAACAATCCATCATTATCCTATTGAAAAATATAAATACTTTGAAAATAATTTCACTATGAACAATATAAACGTTAAAATCCACTTAAAGTGATTAATATGGTTCAAGTTTTTGGCATTAATAGTCGTTGTATAAATTTAATTTTCCGCATTAAGAAAATACTATGTTCACACACATTTGTGATATCATGGGCCTGCCCCTCAATCCTGTACCATGCAGTCGACATACGTCGTAAAACAGATATTGTTCTCAAACTCAAAACAAACGAACTGTCTAGAATACACAACCTTTGAAGGACTTGCAAATCATGTTCAGCCAGAATTGAATTCATTTTCCCCAATCGAAACTGAAGTTCTAAAATGTTCTACAATGCACTTGTAACGTACTATCTAATTTCTAGAATACGTAGTCTTCAATTGCCATGTTCTGCTAATCATTAGTAACGTTCTGTTGATATACGCCAATTCATACAAAAATTGTACAGTGTTCTTCAAGGTAAATGAACTATAACACGTTGAAATCGTAGAAGTTTACATGTACATTTTCTTCTCTGGGGATTAAGTGCTTAGCTGCTTCACTCAGAATATGAAAGGTTCTACAGGTTCTGCAAAGGCAGGACGTGAAAGGAACTTGACTCAAGACCGCCTTCATTTTCCTATGTTCTGTTGGATCGCGCACCTCTGTTTTTACATTAGAAAACAATGACAGTTTAATAAATGGTCAGCAATGTTCAATTTACACTTACTTCAGCACATAATCGGTACAATGCAAATACTAAAAGTACTAATTATATATAAGAATTGTGCATGATAACCATGTGTAGGTGCTGCGAGATGCATCATCAACCTAGGGCACCTCATGTATATTCCAGTTCAATGAGATTATTGGATGCACATCCAGATAGCAGGTTGGAGAACAGCGTATTTACTGAAGGAAGAAGGAAGTCATTGGCTGGACTGTTGTTGTGTACTAATTCAGAGGGCAACATAAAGCCTACTTTAGACATGGCACCGATCATACCCATTCTCGTGTACCTCGTATACTTGTACCGAAGGTGTAGACTTTGAAGAAGCAATCTTTGTTCCAAACACAAAAAATGTCTGATCGGCGGATTTTTAATACGAATGAGTCCCCTGCAGAATCAAGCTTTGTTAAAACTTTGTTAGGGACAGAAGGCGACTGTGTACTATGAATGCGAATTGGATATTACACGTGGAGATGGTAAATATTGCCTGCGTGTTATACAGAACCTTAACCCCTCTTACAAAAACTAAAGATCAGACTCCATAGAACGCAAAACATGCTCACAATAATCCTAAATGCAAACATTGACCGATAAAAACATGCACAGAACATAAGTGTCCAGTACAGAAGAATGATTTGATTTTGAAACTATGTTTGCTATAACTGTAAAAACAGTACTCCGAACATATACAATGTGTGACAATCTTCGGAGGAGCAATGATTTTAATACTACAAAAAAACTCCACAGACCAGCTACTGGACTTTACTTCTATGCACAAAGGTGTATCTTTTTAGCAGAACTGTACTTCAACCACGATTGCGAGAAGATCTTCGTAAAGAAGGGCCTCCTGGCAAGAGCCGGTTCATCGAAGTCAAAGATTTGCCTGAATGTTTCTTTTTCCGAACTGAAGCTTCTTCATCTTCCTTGTGCTTTTTCGATGTCCGTCTACTCCTTAACCCCTCCAGAAGTTCTGTTTCTTCATTAGAGTAGTGCTCAAGAGATCTGTTGAGAGGGGTAACCAACCATGGCGATTGGCCTGACATAATTCCCCGCAAAACTTCGACCAAGGCGTGTAGAACAACCTTCTTGGTACCTACAGCATCCTCTGCAGTGAACATATCTTCCATCTGCGGAACGTGATTGCCAATACTTAGAAATGAATAATGAGTTTCTTAAAAAAAACATTGGAAGAACCGTTCAATGAAAATGTTCGCAATAAACATATATCTACTCGGAAGTAGAACACCAGTTTGGAAAGCAAGCAGGAGAATGAAAGCTTTTGGACTGACAAATGAACTGATCGGAAGAAAGAATACTAACCTCTCCGAACCAAATCGTTTTATCATTGTGGTTCTCGCAAAATTCCATCATGCACTTTATGGTGTACCATCCGCACTCCCACCCAGACCATTGTTGGGGACAATTAACTTGAATCCAAGAATTGTGGTCCACTGTTCTACTCTAGCCATCGGAGCTAGTTGCATGACCTGCGTGGACAGCCCATACCTTGCCGAGGAGTCTTCTGAGGGTGGATGACTTGTGCACTGCCCTTTTTTCCGTCATGAGGGAGTCAAAGTGTAGGAATACCGTAGGAGTGAGCACTGCAAGGCTCCAATGTTTACTTCCAAAGATGGGCACAAGTAGAACAGCACTCTGGTTGAGACGGTTCAACTTAAGTTTAATGAAAGCAGCTATTCTGTCTTCGGTCTCGCCCTCTGCTTTTGCCCACTTCTTCAGTAAGAAAGCCATGTATGGCCAATAGATGTTGAAAGGAATTCGCTGTGAATACCACAACTGGAACCAGGACATAAGAGAAGTATAGAGCATGACTTCGGAGCTCTTCAATGGTGAAATATCTCTCTCCCAAAACAAGTCAACGCTATCCAATCCAAGTTTGAGGTCCATGCCTTCGTCAATTTGCCCCCCATGCAGCAGCAACACCTTCTCCATCAGGTCCTTCACACTATTTCAGAGTCAGTTCCCCTCACTATTCAGGTTCTGCTTAAATAGTGAAACAGAAGTTAATATTGCAGGGAGAGAATCACATCGTCACGATGTTTGAATGTCACACCTGAAGGGTTGGATATCGACTTCTGCGCCTTTGCGTTGAGGCATATCTTCCCCGCTGTTCACTATTGTACAAGACGATGGTATCAAGCCATCGTCAGGCACCGTTGTGGGCGATTGTATGCAAACATGAAGTGAAGGTTCTGCATCCTCGGCTGCAACGTCGACATCCCCAGCTTCTACCTGGGATGAAGGTATTGTGAAGGTCATTGCAACATCTGGTACGTTGGTGTAGTTAAGATCCAATGCCCGTATAGGGCTGACAGCCTTCGAATGTCGTGGGGGACCCAATGCCAGGGCGAGAGTCTTCGGGGTCCTAGAGAACCCAACTACACATTCATTTCTCAGGGTAGGCGCTCGGTCCTGCTCATGCATGTAAAGCAGCCTAGTTTCCGGAGTGCATTGAGTAAGAAGAAAATCCTGGGTAAGGTTCAGATCTTGCGATAGTAAGAGTTGACTAGGCAAGGGAACATCATCGAAATTAAACTCTTGGCGAGGAGTCTGTACTGTTGCCTGCTCTTCGAAACTAAGTCCTGACCTGTGCCCCTCGTGACTAGGTACTGTCGTTGTTGCTGGGAGTACATTACCTTCGTGGGCTCCTTCAGGGTCGATGTCATCCTCGGAATTGACGCCACCAACAATGTCCACGGCATTCGAGTCGTCCGGCGGTCCACTATCGATCTCCCCCCAAGAAGTTTTGCAGACAGCAATTCCGCATACCTCGGAAATGGGCAGTCCCAAACGCTTGAAAGTAAGTGCCTCTCGGAATGCCATGACCTGCTCCAACACAGTTCTCCCCATTCTCATGTGATCTTCAGCAAAGGTGGATGGTTTCTCTACAGAGTTGAAATGTGATACTAGGAATCCGAGATCAATGGTCTCCCTATGCGCCAGCACTGTTGAAAATACCTGTATGAATGCAAAGAATGAGATTAAGTTTGATGAAATAGAACATGAACAACAATATTGAAGTATTGAAGTAGAAATATATTACCTTGTCCACGTTTTCCTTCCCCTCGTCCTCGCATGCCGGCTGGTACCATAACCTTGCAGTGACATCGGCTTTGTGGAGTCTGTCCAAGTCCAAAATTGCCCGCTTTGCAACCTGGATTAGGAAACTTTCGATGTTCTGCACAACGTTGTCCTGCGATGCGGTTTCATCGTACCCTAGAAGAGCAACCATGTCCTTCTCACATCTCTCTAGACCATTTGCTTCGACTGGTAATGCGGGGAACCAAAGCCACCCACATCGGACTAAATCGTGCACACATCTGGTGAGATGCACCGAACTGTCCTCGCCCCCAGCAATATTCAAAATTCGTGACCTTGTAAGGCCCTTTATCGGGTGAGCAATGGGCATACCTCGGTCTTCCAACAACCTGAAGTAGAGTTTGAAAGGTAAAATGATGTCGGGGCACTCACGCTTTAAAGTTTGGGGACGAGCACTATCCTCAGAGTACAAAGCAGCTACGATCTCCAGCCATTCTTCTTCTGTATGTGACGATGGAGGTTGAGGTCCTGTAGGAGGAGGGGACATTCTGAGCAACCTATAAATTGGCGACCAGTTCCAAACTTCATCCTCTGCAATTAATGCTTGCTGAAGCTGAAATTCCTTCACAGAATTTGAAATGTACTCCTCCTGCCGTGCGACTAGGGCAGCCTCAGCGTCCCGAATGTTGTCATTGTACTGCTGCACTTTTTTTTTGTACTCAAAAAAATTCTTCAACTTACTGATCTCGTTAAGGCGCAAACAGGTGTTTGTGTCTAGAAGTTTAGGATTCCATAGCTTCGCAACACCGACGCATAAAGTTTCAATTTCTGCTGTTCGCTCAACAAGCGGTGTGTTCTGCAAAAAAACATTTGATTTTTGGCTCATTTACTGTGGGTACAAAAAATGCGGTGATAATTGAAAAGAACAGTATAAAGTACAAAACATGAAAGAGAATAGTACACCCGGGTATTCAATCTAAGTTCGCTAACATGACTGAAATAATGTGAAAATGTAAAGTGAAGCGGGAACATCAATTAAAGTATATCGTACCTGAGCTCACGTGTTCACCCACCAATCACAAAATGCTCGCTCAATTTTCTCAAGAAGAAGGCCATCGAAGTGCATTTGAAGCAGACAGCTGGTAAGACCTTGTGGGTCGTCGAGGGACTTTGGATCGGCCAAGTGATGCGCTTCCCCATCCTTGATCAGGTAATACAAACCTGAAACTGGAACTTCCTCCGGTGGAACACCAAGACCGCCTTCATTTTGCAGAGTGAAAGTATTGGCCACAGAACGTGCCCGTTCCACCACCATCTCGAGCGGAGTCTTCTGTAGAATTACTTGGAAGAAGTAGATTAGGAAGTTGCAATTATTGGTCGTAAAGAAATGATACATGCGAAAAGTCTGAAAGTATGAAATGAGAAAAAGAATAGGTTAATTAGTACCTCGATACTCGCATGCAGTTTAGGGCACGCAGGTTTTTGTTCTTGAGGTGCAGAACCTGGAGTTGGACAAACGGCTAAAAGCATTTCGGTGTCGGCACACTCGTTTTGTTTCTGTCTTTTCGATGTAGTTGCAGTGGCCGATGGAAATCCTTTGTCGCACTCTTGTACAGACTTTCGCTTTGACGATCCAGCGCCTGGAATTTGAGGTGGACCTCTGCTGATTCCATCCGCTAAATCTCTCTGGCCATCCGAGGAGCCGCTGCCTGGCAGGACCTGCAACTTCGAACCTCTGCCATCCACATCCTTCAACTTCACCAATTGGTAGACTACATCGACCGGAGGGTTGACACGAGCAGTGCGTGTGGAAATCCTTCTGGTGCTGCTATCTGGTTTGGGCCTCTTTGTTTTCTTCGCGGTACAGTGGGCATCGGTTGGGAGCGTACTTGGACTTTTCCCGGGCTGGGCAGGTGCAAGGATCTGGCCTCGGAGATGGCAGATCCGATTAAGCTCGTCTTGGTCACTACGTGCCCAAACAGGATACATCTTCAACGGGTCCGGCCCATTGTAGGCAGGGCATGAATCTTTGATGCGGTGGTAGTTCAGTGCGCTCTTATCTTTGAAGTCCACATCGCAATGTTTGTAGAAAAAAGGGAATCAGGTTGTAAATCCTCGCAACTCCTATCGGCGGCATTGAACGTGAGCCTCGATGGTGAGGTCCTCGTATTCTTGTTCGGTGTACAGGGCGACCATGATCATCCGGCTCATTGAGCCCGTACACTTCCAGACGCTCTGGTTGTTGAAAGTAACCTGAAAAAAACATCAATCCATAACAATCAAACGTAAGAAAGAACAGAGGTTGTAAGGAGAAACTGCACGACGACGATGAAGACATGGAAAAAATACGTAACTTGGACCTAATCGGTGCAATTCTAAACCCTGAAATGTAAAAACTCACCCCTTCTATCTTCCCGTTCGGAGCACTGAGGATGAGGTCTCGGTATTTTTTCAAACCCCAAGCTTCTACGAATTTCCACTCCTTCTTGGCAATGAGGGGACATTTTTTGCCATCGCACAAGTAATACAAATCCTCTAGCTTTGGTTCAAGCCAGAAATCCCCTCGATCAACACCCCTGGACGACTGTAGTTGCTTATTCGAGACCTTTGTTTTTGTGCACACAGCTTTCAGTTTACTCAAAGTTACCTGATCAAAGTCGTCATCGGTGTCTTCCGCTGTAGAGGTCGTCGTCTGTGTTGCTTCCGAGCTGCTCACTTTTTCCATGTCGATCGCAATGCTGAGGTACTTTGCAGTCACTGTTTGGTCAAACCAATGCACGTACTTCTGCCTTGCAACAATGTCTGCAAGGCAATTGATGCCCTTCTCGCTCGGCACTGCAGCGCTATTGTCTTCAGTTACTTGCTGAACAACTGCATATGCTTTTGCAATTTCCGAGGAAGCCCCACTGCTGTCGTCGTAAGCAATGCTCTGCAGACACAATGGAGACGAACCCATCGAAAAGTAACCAGAAACTCAATGGAAACCGTAAATGCGCACAAGAAATTGACAAAAAACCCATCTACAACCGCGCCCACTAAAAAACCAACTTCAATAACAACGACAGAGCACTCAATGTAACCAGAAAACACCCACGTTAACCTAAAAGTGTAGAAGAAGAAAAAACAATAAACCTAAACTTTGCCTCGACATTGCCATTACAGTGAAAATACCTGCGATTGTCGACACACAGAGTGCGGCGTGTAAACATCGACCTTACAGAACACACCCGAAACCCTAGAGCAGCTAGCGACACGCAGACAGAACAAGCAGAACAAGAGTAAACACAAAACGGCGACATAATGGCGACGAGGACGAAAGACGTTCAATCAAGACGAAATGTATCCGACGCGGACGGCAACTTGAAGGCGACGATCGTTCGACCGTAACGGCCGGTCTTCGCAAGATTTTCGTCCAAGCAGTGAGGCCCACCAGGCTAAATCGAGCGACCGTGGGTTTCGTTGGAGACCATTTAGCGCGACGCGACAACTAACCACGCAACCCTTAAACTTACCAAGTGGCCTGACCACTGCATTGACTTGGCACCAATACACGGAATGACGGAACCGGCAATTGGACGGGGCACGTGTCACTCTTTCAATGGTCCTACTTGTCAACAACTCATACGTCTCAAATCCCGGAGACCTGGCCCTGTGGCTCAAGCCAGTCTCCAAGTCCCTTCAAGTCACTTCGGTGTTGTGAAGGCTGTCAAGCACGGCAGGGCGTCGCAGCAACACTGAGCCCATTCGTGGCTCTTCCACAAACAAAAACTCAAACTGTTGGAAGACCCATTGCAAGTCCCAGCTGACTTCGTCATATTTGAAGGCAGGGGAAGATTGAAATTTTGAAAGAAAATTCGCTATTCCTTTCACAAGAGGAAATGAATTTTTTTTTTTTTTTAAATTTTTAAATTTCTTATAAATGGAATGAATATTGTGTTATTTCTGAATTTTCAAAAGTGGAAATAACAGATAATTTTGTAACATCATTTAGAGGAGCTCACTTCCATGACTGCTCAATTGAATGGAAATTGATGTGGGTACTATTACACTGAAAACCATTAGATGGTATTTGAGGCCTCCAACAGTCCGTTTCGGGCGTGTTCCCGTCATTGTTCTCCCACTGTTCTCCGCAATGAATAGTACAATCGGCTATTTTCCAAAAAAGAATTTAAAAATACATATGTATTTATAAAATAATTTAATTCTTAGAATGCAAAAAAAGGTTGAAATTTATAAAATAATAAAATAATAAAAAATTGGGCAATGACATGGCACTCTCTTGGCCATGTCAAATTGCACCACTAGTCGCGTTCACTGCATTCTCAAGGCCACAGATTGCTTGTAGTCTCTTAGAGGCCTCAAATTTCATCTAATGACCTAAAACTATCAATTTAAGGAATTCAACATAGATCGAGGAACTTTTTCTTAAAAAAAATATTTTGTAGTATTAGCAAGTGAAAATCATGAATATTTAAAAGATTAGATTTTTCGGATATGATATGTAATTTTTATATAGTTGCACCCTAAATTAAACTCTGCAAAAATCTACAAATATCATGCGTCAATAAATGAAAAGTAAAATGTGTCTTACATTTGCATTAGCAAATTAAAATCAAATATTTGTATGACACCTTAATAGATGGTCATGGGCAGTTTTAGTCGTAGTTTAGAGTATACAAATGGAGGTAGGGATGGTTGTAGATGTTTCTACCTTAGAACTATCACTTTTTGCTACTAAGCCTAGTTAGTATTATTATATTGGTCAAATTTTCATATTTTCTTGTTGGCGAGTGAAAAGGTATTCCAATGTACCAAAGAATTTGACATTTGGATACGAAATGCAAAAATTATAAAGTTTCAAGGTTTTTTGGGAGGTAGATGTTTTATAATCATTGCTTTAACATAAGTACATATTGATTTTGGAGATGTATACACACTCATAATGATTTTAGATAGGTTGTGATTTAGGATTCACCTAATTTATGGCTCCTAGTATGTGACTTTGATATCACCCTTAGGATGCGATTGTTTTGAATTTTTTTCAAGAAACTCTCATTTAAATTTGTTTGGATCATGTAGGTTTAACCCCTAAAGGACCGAGGCCTTTTTCTACCCCAAAACATTGAAAACTGCCATTTCTATAGCAAAGAGTAAAAAAAAAATTTAATTGTTTTTTTTCCACATATAAGCATAGGAACCTACACCTCAATAGTATAAAAAAAGTGTGGAAAAAATTTCAGAATTTTTCACTGCACAAATTGCAAGATATTTGCGTTTAAAAAGTAAAAAACAAGTTTTTCAACACATTGTGGGACTGGATTTTTTGACTTCGAACATTTTTAACTGAAAATTTTTGCACTAAAGATTTTTGAGCTTTAAATTTTTATAGTGGAGAATTGAGTTGAGAGGCTAGAGAAAAAAAAGAAATTCAAAAAAACTTAGTTTTCATTCTTAAAAAAATTGTTAAATAGAAGTAGGTACAAGATAGAAGGAAAACCTAAAATATTCATATATTTTAGATGGAATTAAAAAGCACTAATTCCAATGGTGAGATTGTTCTAGCAAGTAAACTAAACCATTCAAAATAAAAAAATTTGAAAAATTGCATTCAGAAATGAATCCTACAAGTTATTTTTTTCAAGAAGATGCTCTAACTACCCAAAAAACAAGAATGTCCATAACTTTCTCATAAAAAATCCAAATGAAATGAATCAAATCTACTGTGATAAAAAAAAATATAATCTATGAGGAAATTTTTTTTTTGTTTAAATTCAAATTTTTGCAAATTTTTTTTTGCTGCCCGAACTGCCCTCCGTCCCCTTATTTGGTCATAACTATTGTTCCCGGGCACTAATTGTGAAAAAAATTATACTCTCATAAAGCTTATTAGTTTTTCTATCTTCAAAAAAAGTATAAGAAAATCACGACAAAAATTCAGCTTGTAGGTACCTGCCCAAAATCCCATTTGTTCCCCGAAGGGACAATGGTCCTTTAGGGGTACATGATCAACTAAACCACTAAAGCTTCATGATTATATTTCATAGAAAACCAATCTAAAATAATTGTATTTGGTACAAAAATTAGTAAAAATGAGTTAGTTTTGGAGTTATATTATAGGATCTTGCCTTACAATAGTGATAATTGTCAATTTCAAATGAATTTTTTAGTCAAATACTAACAAATTGTAAAATTTCAAGGGTACACGTGGCACTATCCCATTGGTTGTTAAGAATTTACAAAAAATTTGAAAGGGATACACACATAATTTTTCCTATTGGTTGTAAAACTTTCAAACAAACCCTTGGTATGAATTGAATTTATGAATTTAACATACAATGCCAACCCAATCATCCATATTTGTATAGGTTAGAAACCTATAAAATTTGCAAACCATATGGGATATATGTGTGTTTTGTGCTTGTGAATATGTATGTATTCCATATTTGTATTATGTATCCTATGAGCATATTTGTATCCATATTTTGTAGTTTGAAATCGTATATACAAACATACATATTTATTTATTGTAACCATATCCGTATTTGGTATTCCATGTTCTATGAGTGTATCTATATCCATATTTGTATTTTGTATCCAAATTTGGATGGCCAAAATTGTTTGTTCCATAAGGATCAACAACTAAATTGTTGTTTTTTAAACTTTTTTAAGACAATCAACAACATTTAGGGGGGCAAGGAAAATTTCCTAAACTTAGATCAATAGCTCTTGATTTTTCCAAAGGAGAGGGAGAAGGAAATGAAACACAAACATCATGTTTGCATTTTTTTGGTATGTAATATTAGGAGAATGCATGGTAAAATTTTTGGTACCATTGACAACCAATAGATTGCAAAATAATAGTATTTGAAATGGAAAAAGAGATAATTTTGCAAGCAAGCTTCCAAATGACGCTTAAAATAAGATCAACAATCTTTGAATTTTCTTTGCTTCAAATGTTTGCACTATGGATATTTGAGGAGGGGTTTTAATTGAATTTGAAAATTGATTTGAAAATCTATAGGGGTCCATATGAAATAATCCAAAAATAATCATTTTCATTCTTTAAAATTCATTAAGTAGGAAGAGATATGAGACAAGATTTTAAAAACCTCAATTGCTAATAATTCTAATATAAAATTGAAAAATGTCAATCCAAATTGAATTACATGGAAATTTTTGTTGAAAGTAATCTAATACTAGTAGAAACATGATTCAAATTGACTAAGTAAATGACTCACAAGAAGTCCTACATAACAAATTTGACTACCAATGGGTTTTCTCACAGTCATTTTCCATAGTTTCTTCTAATGCAAACTAAGTTCACCATTTTGATTTTGAAAATTGTAAGAAATTATAAAATAACATACATTATATGTTATTTTTTCTACAGAATTACATAATTGCAAGAAAAAATAGAAATTCACATTAGTTTTTGAACTTTCCAAACAACATTGAATGCATTAATTCAAAGCTCCTCATCTAAGAGTTGACTTACATATTCAATAAAAGAAACTGACAAAATACTTTCTTTTTTAATGAATTTTTTTCATTGAAAAAAATTCATTTATAGCTTAGTTTTACGCTTATGAGGACAACATCACATTCTTTTTCTAGAATCCCAATGGAAAAATTTACACTTAAGAAAGTTTGTACATTCCTAAATCTTCAAAGAAAGTCTTTAAAAATCAATATAAAATTGACATTGGAAGAACTTGAACAAAATCTTTAAAAGTTATTTGAAGATGTTGAAATTCATGAGGATAACCAAATGATCTAATAGGTCTAGACAAAACTTGTTGGTATTCCATATATATCATTACAATAGACATTATGTTATTTATTATTCACGAACAAAATTATCTACATAGTGAAATTTGATATGATAGTTAAATATATTTTTCAAATCAGTTTAAAAATACTTTACTGTGACAATTCATCCAAAACTTGATTTATAGTTTTAGCATTTGAATATTTTATTAGAGGCTAATGTATCATCTTACATTCATTAGTATATAATAGTTAATCATGAAAATATCATTATTTCCACTAATAGTATAATTTTGTACACTTCAATAATAATCTATACTTTGTGTTCATTACTTCATTGCAAAAGTTAAGCAATTTAAAAAATTTCAATGAGTGTTAAAGAACAATCCATTTGATTTTATACAAAAATAAATAAATGTTTAGCTACAAAATTGTCATCCAAAAATGTTGTCTAGAAATGGAAAGCACCTACAAATAGGTAATGCAAAATCATTAGAGGTTAATATCAATCAATCACAAAAGGCTAAATTCAGCCTAATAATGGTAAAGGTATACTGGGTGTAAAAATAAAACAACGATTGAATAAACTTTCACACTATTCTTCATAACTACTTGTGCATCCCGAAGAAATTTAATATTTATTGAACTGTCTTTATTACATTTATAAATTTCTTGTCCCTTTTTCAATAACAAATGAAAGTTTTGCACTAGACTATTTAGTATTTTTTACATCCAATCTCGTGAAATAAAAATTTATGACTACAAATCAAATGTAATTTAAATGACTTAATTAAGCTCAAAAATGACATTCGAACAATGGTGATTGTTCTCAATTCATTCCAATCAAACTATTGCTTAAAAAGAGATCCACATAAATTGATTGTACCAATTGGTAGTGGAGATAAGCCCAAAGTTAAAGGGAAAGGGATATGTCCTTTGATAGTACTATCGAAAAAATTATAATAGTCAAACAAAGAAATCTTTTAATTTGGAAAGGTCATGTTTGAAGAGTTGGGGCACTCAGGGTTAAAGTATGTGCATTAACAATCATCACTATTTAAAATGTGACCTCTACATTTGGACCAAAATACAATTGTAAACCTAAACATTAATGACATAATGTATACAATGAGAAATAAGAAAGCCAAATGTCAATTTTTGATACACCTACAAATTTTACTTTGAAATTTCATAATTTAATCATAAATTGTCTAAATAATGCATACAAAACTCCCTTATAATCCTCTTTCACTTACCAATAAGATCCAATTGAAATAATTTACAACAATTAAATAATAATAATTTTTCTTTGTTGCTATAAGAGTCATTTGTGGATGCACTAACTTTAGGATTAAATTATTCAACTTTTATGAAATATTGGTACGCTTATTAGTCCTAATAGTATGTGTGACACTAATTTTTAAAGTCACACTATTCATAATTAGTCCAGGTTGGAATATTATTGTAATTTATTAATTTATCAATTTCTTTTTATGGTGACTCTAATTTTTGATTTGACACTAATTTCCTACCTTCATTAATAGGAAAATCATTAATGGAAGTCACAATTTCAAGATCTCAATTCGGCAAATTTGTTGAACACTTGATGTGGCAATGAATTTTGTCCACTCAAAATGGTGAGCACAAAATTTTAGTGAACTCATTGAATGCATTTTGACTCCCCCTCAAAATAAATTTTGTGGTGACTCTAATTTGCTACATAACACTAATTTCCTCCCCTCACTAATAGAACAAATCACTGTACTGTAGTTCCGTTTCGTATCGTCATACAGAAACGGAACGCCCAAGTCACCACAACACTCTCGGTACCTGCGTACTACGGAGTACCTCCCAAGTCACGAGTTACTACCAAGTCACGAATGGTCAGAAGGTTGGTCCTTCAGTCCCGCCTTCCGGAGAAAAAAGCGACAGGTGCGAGTTGGCGCATCGCAGAGGCACTTGGAGTCTTGGAGTGCGTATCCTCGATGCATATTGTTTGAGTACACCGATCGACCCTAGTTCCTCAAACTTCCTGTCTCGAAACACTGAAACTTCTATTTCCTGACTGAGACTTTAGCTCCATCATCGCTGTGAAAATTGTACGAGTTTTGTTGTAATCTTCTTCCAATTTGGTTGAGGAGCAGAGCTTCCGAATTCGGTTGGAAATGGCGTGTTTAAGAGTCGGAGCGTTTCCGGAATCGCATGTGAGGGTGGGGAGTGCGACGGGCGTTGTGGTGAAGAGGCCGACGTGTGTGGGCTTGGCGGGGGCGAAGGGGAAGGGATTCGGTGCAGGGACATTGAAGAGTGGAAAGCTGTTTTTCACGGGGAAGGATAGTCAGGAGCTTGTGAGGCGCGCGATAGGTGTGGAGGTGCGGCGGAGAGAGGTGACAAGTGTGGCGTCGAGTATGGATGGAGAGAAGACGATTGTAGGTGCTGGCGGTGCGGTTCTTGAAGACGTGCCGCACTTGACTGACTGGCTGCCTGATCTGCCGGTGAGAATTTGGAAAGAACTCGCTCTCTATAGTATTGTTTTCAAATTTGAATTGATCGATCGCGTCACGGAGGTAGGAATCTGAGTGAGCTGTAAGGTCGACATTGCATTCTAGGTTTCTTCTTAT
This sequence comes from Pseudoscleropodium purum, assembly GCA_963969395.1. NCBI lineage: Eukaryota > Viridiplantae > Streptophyta > Bryopsida > Hypnales > Brachytheciaceae > Pseudoscleropodium > Pseudoscleropodium purum. The sequence goes on from OZ017802.1 coordinate 2,403,478, forward strand.
TTTTTGTGTAAATATGGCGACCTTAAAATGTCGTTGGAATAGCGCAATCGTCAAACACGCGATTAGACTGAAGGATAAGAAGAAAGAAGTAGCCGTGAATTCATCGTCCTCCAATAGCAGATCGAGGTCAATAATAATGTTCTCTAGCACACAGTGACGTTTTATGCTTTTTTATGACTTGATTGCCTCTGAGTGAAGTATTTTTGTCTTTGGTGCAGACTCGCTCTAATCCATTGAAGCACAATCCTGCCTATTCATCTGTGAGGTAATCTGTTTGCTGCAGTGCCGGCAATGTGTCCTTGTAGATTGATTATTTGTCGGAGTGGGTAGTACTTCTCTTTTGGTACTCCTTGTAATTGACTTGTGTTTGTTCGATTGCACCATACGTATTTGTGACAGCTTCCATCAAGTTTGTTTTCCTTTGTGTTATTGAGACGCTGGAATCATTGAGGTGAGCAATAAGAGCTGCTGTGAGACTTTTGGTCAGATTCTCTATCTGGAACGATTCATCATCGTAAGAAGTGTATTGATGATAATGTTTTCTTTTGTTGGAATTGCAGGCAGTATTTTATCGAGAAAGGTGACGTTGTTGCCAAGGATGTAAGTGATTCCCAAGGGTCATTGCACTTGGTAGTTCTGAGCATATCTTTTAGGTTATAGCTAGTACGTATTATGTATTTTTTTGTTACAAGCTCATCTTCGGCTGTTTTGCATGTCGTCATTGAGAATTCATGCTCTACTTTGTTAGTAACATTTCAAGTGACTAAATACTTTATTTTTGCATCGGCAGGTGATTATGAACATCAATGACGCCGGACATGGTGTACACTTCAGACGTGCAGGTCCTCGAGAGAAGGTTTTATTCTACTTACAATTCCTCTCTGACTTGACCACTACCAGTGTTGTATTGGTATTAATTAAATCAACATTCTAATGTTGACCTTTGTTATTTTTTTCACCCGCTCTTGAGGATTATGATTGGTAAAGTGAATAAATGCCTTGAATCCTAGTGAGACCCTGTACTACCAGTGCAACGCTGGTCACTACTATTTTATGCACTTCCATCAGAGACAAGGAACTTTGTTAATTCATCTGCATCCTTCGCCTCTGAGTTCTACACTTGACACTGCATGAGAAGCGGTTTCCTAATAACAGCACTTTGTGACAAAGTTTTTCTGTCTGATTCAGATTTACTTCAACGCAGATGAGGTGAGGGCATGCATTGTTACTTGCGGGGGTTTGTGTCCTGGTATCAATACCGTGATCCGTGAGATCGTTTGTGGCCTTTGGACGCAATATGGAGTACGCGAGATCTTTGGAATTGATGTAAGTTGGAGCATCTGTCAGGTTATTTAGCACAGATGTTAAGTCTTTGTCCGGTCTTTGCTCAGATTGCATAGTCTTTGCATTGGCTTTGGTTGCCTCCTTCCAAGAGATTGTTGCCCATCGATTAAATACATTGAGTTACTGTTTTTCATAATTAGAGTCTTTGGAAATAGCTACTTTACTTTCAATCAATCTGCACTGGAGAGACACCCTGCTACTGCTTGCGTGTATGATTGTAGTGTTCGGCATCATTTTAATATAGAATTGATTTGCAATTTTAGACTCTGATGGATTTTATGATTGCTCCGCAGGGGGGATACAGGGGTTTCTATTCAAGGAATATCATCACTTTGACACCCAAGACAGTTAGCGACATTCATAAACGTGGAGGCACCGTATTACAGACTTCCCGTGGTGGTCATAATACTGCAAAAATTGTTGACTCTATCGCGGACCGTGGTATTAACCAGGTTTGGATTCCAAGCGATAGTTTCTGAAACATATTTGCAGACTAGTTATGTTTATAGTACGACTGTTGTATCGGTGATTGTTCGATGAGTTGTACCACCACTGCGCAAATATCTTTGAAACTTGACTTAGCTTTTGGAGGAGTAAAATATTTTATGGTCTCGACTTGACTACTTTCACCCCGTGGTAGACTTTCTGACTCTTGATTGATCCTCAATTGCGAAGGTTTATATTATTGGCGGTGACGGCACTCAGAAGGGAGCTAATGCTATTTATGAGGTATCTTTTTCACACTGATAGTGTTAGATGTTTGGTGCAAGATATGCCGCTAGTAGCGAGGATCGGTTTGTGCAATACTACTGCTTGCGTGCCTGTTTCATTGTGCTGAACTTCGAATTACCTCGAGGATTCTTTTACTGGTATTCATTTAATGACAAAAGTGAGGAGGGCATCGATGTGAAGACGATCTCCACGTTTCCGTAGCTCGTACCTTAGTATCGGAAGTTATGATTATGGTATACTGAAGAATGGAAGTTATACCTATTGTAGACATGGGTTGGTCGAGCATGGGACTGTCCCCATTTTGTATTAATGAGCCTGTTGTCGCTTGCAGGAGTGCCGAAAGAGGGGTTTGAAGGTGGTTGTTGCAGGCATTCCCAAAACAATCGATAATGATATTGATGTAAGACATCTTTTCAAAAAATATTCCCTTATATATATGCTTGGTTTGGAGTTGCTGTGTGCTTTTTATGCTTTGCCTACTTTTAGACTTATGACTGTTCCTTTTGTTTTGTGTACTCTCGAGTTTCAGTGTGTCATTGGATGCTTAGAGCTCAAGTCTGATGTAGATTTGTTGAACGCGGTACATGATGTGACAGGTCATAGACAAGTCGTTTGGGTTCGATACAGCAGTGGAAGAGGCTCAACGTGCAATTAATGCAGCCCATGTGGAGGCTGAGAGTGTTCAGAATGGTATTGGGTTGGTCAAGCTGATGGGTCGCTACAGTGGTGAGATTTCGGTCTTTTTATGCCTGCCGATATTTGAGGAACATATTCCAACTTCCTGTTGGTATTGCTGTTTGAATTAGAATGTGAATGAGCCCTCTTAGTCTGCGAAGCAGTTTGTCTCTTATTGTAGCTGAATGTCATACTTTCTGGTGCAGGATACATTGCACTGTATGCAACTTTGGCAAGTCGTGATGTTGTAAGTGTTTTGACCTTTCCGTGTATCTGGTCACTGTTTCTATATCCTCCGATCGATGAATTTCACTTTTGTATTGATGTGTGGGACTTTTGACAAAGCCGTGAGACCTGAGTAGTGTGATGTTGATATCAGGACTTGTGCTTGATACCTGAAGTGCCATTCTATATGGATGGACCGGGTGGGTTGATTGATTACGTCCACAAAAGGATACGGGAAAATGGCCACATGGTCATTGTTGTAGCAGAAGGTGCTGGACAAGAACTGATGGCCGAGAGTGCTCCGGAAGTCCACAAGAACATGGATGCCTCTGGAAACAAGTTGCTTCTTGATGTTGGTCTTTGGCTTTGTTCCACTCTGAAGGTAATTTTTCTTGTATTAACTTTTACTTAGTCCATACTACGTGGGACTTTTATGAATCGTGTATCGTGAGTATTTATTCGAGTGTCATAAGACAGGGCTTAAACCTCCTGTCAGTACTGAAGACTCTCTTGATCCAAACTTAACTATTGTTCATATTCAGGATTCGTTCCAGAAGCAGTATAACGAGTCCCTCAACTTGAAATATATAGGTATGAAAAATTGACCAAAGGCTTCCTTGGCCTACCTCGTTCCTTTATGACGTATCGTAATCATTTCAATACTGAGAACTTTTGTTAAAAAATTGCATCAGGTTACGCAATTATCAGAAGAATCGTTCAATTTGGAATACCGGGTTTGTCGTTCTTTTTATCATGTACACTGTTTAACGTAGATGGAATTGAATGTGATGTTTCAGATCCTACATACATGATTCGGGCTGTACCAAGCAATGCCTCTGACAATGTCTACTGCACTTTGCTTGCTCATAGTGCCATTCATGGGGCTATGGCTGGTTACTGCGGTTTCACTGTAGGACCTGTCAACAGCAGACATTGCTACATCCCTATTAAAGTATGTCTTGTTCCATCTCTGTTGTTGTTGACCCATAAGGTGGACGAAAAGCTTGTCACTGAAGTGCATACCGCATAAATTAAATGCCTTGTGTGTGTTTCCCCCCTTCTTCGATGTGATCTTGTCCTGTCGTTTCAAATTATGAGATATTTTATGTACATGGCATTTCCGAATAGCACTATTTTATAGCTTTACTGGTGATTAGAATTTCTCCCATATATTCCATGACAGTAAAGTCTTTATCAAGCTGTATCTGAGTTATCCATAGTCGTCGACAGGTCATTTCATCCTTAACATCTGCCTCTTTTGACAGAGGGTGGTAGCAACATCTCGAAATGTGAACGTTGCTGATCGGATGTGGGCACGACTTATGTCTTCTACCAATCAACCGAATTTTTCACGATATGAAAGAGTCATCCAGCAGCAGCGAAAACGGAATGCAGAGAGGCAAGAGGAAGCAACGAACGGCGCCTCTAAAGTTGTAAGCCCTCAAAACGTCAGTAGACAGATCTAAGGACTCTTTCCGAAACTCCGCATCCACGAGTAGTTTAAATGCACGAGGTTCAGCTACGTATAGTTTATAGTTCGCTTTGGACCCATCACTTATTGTAGTTATACTAAGCATTTGGAGTTCTGGTGTCGTGCATTCGTGATTCATTGTGATTGACCTGTTGATTGAACCATCACCAGGGCTTGAAAGGTCACGAGAGTGTCGCTGAGAATGAACCCAGAGAGGCAAAAAAAATCGTTGAGACAGGCGACAGGCAATGCATTTCACTGTCTGGTGATGGCCAGGAGTCTCCAGTGCCAACTTCACCTGTTCCTGGTGATCCTACGCCAATTATTGACCACACCGCTCCATGACTTATCGTTTGCATCCTCAAGATTTTTGAGACATTGAGAATGATCATCAGCTGACGTTTCATGCGATGGCAATTCCGTTTTTTGGTACGTATATTATGGTAATCCATGGGTTTTGGGAGGAAGCTGAGAGATTCTAGCAGAATCTTAGAAAGAGGGGTCTAGGTGTTGGCAGGACTAGAGTACGTATTAGTATGGTGAGGTACGGATATCTCTTCCTTCAGAAACATTGCCAATGAGTTTTAATTTAGTTGAACGCCTTAGTATCTAATCTTGCAGCCCTTGCTCACTGAAAGCTGCGCTTTGAAGGGTCGCGTGGGTAGAGAGGGATTAGGAGGGGTGTTCCCTTTGATAGCGATCAGGAACTCAGCATCACATGCTGCATACGCCTTACGTATATGCATGAATCATTTGCCGAGAGCTACACTGATAGTTCTATCTACTGTAGTTTCCGAAACAAGGTGGGTGACCTCCCTATGTCTTGGGTCGGAACACGGTTCATCTATAGGATAGAGTTTAGTATATAAACCATTTGGCGATAGGTACGTGTATAATTCATCGGCAAATTGAATTTTTTGAGATACTACTCGTGTTCTCGATGGTGTGGTATCTTGATACTGTTGGTTTTTCTTTTCTGTTGTAAGTTGCATAAAAAGGAGTGGTGAGGGTTGAATTTGACTGCCCAATGAATCTATGGCTTGCATTGATTCATGTACGCTAACTAAATCAGAACGCAGTCCATGCTGCTTTAGCAAAAGTCGGAGAGAGCTTCACTCAAAACTTCATGATTTAAAGGAAGTCGCAAAGCTGGATCGAGCAATAACCTGGTAGGCTTTCATAACTCTGGGGTTGTCTTGTTCGTGATGCGTTAATGTGGCACCAGCATCAGGGGATACGATGTCGAAGGACCGAAGGAAGAGAGTAAATGCATATACTCTCTTCCTTTGGTAGAGTTTTGGGTCGTTGTTTCAAACAAGGGTGCCTCTCTCAATGATTGCGTCTGCTAGTTTTGGGGTTCACGAAAGTGCAGTGTCTGTGCTTCCTCAGGCACCGCGGATGCTCGTCAATCTTCTGTCTCGTTGCTTCATCGCTGTCAAGAGTGGACGACGACGACGTCGACAACATAGACCTAACCCTATTCTCATCCTTTTCGCCGTTCTTTTCTCGCCGTTGCTCATCAGCTTCTATTTCTGAACTGTTCCTACTGCTGTCGTTTTCGATGTAGGCATTTTCTCGGAGGTGTTTTCGCCATTCTGCCGACCTCCGAATATCCTCCCGTATTTGAACTTTGAATGCCTCTAATTGATGGGCCCTTCTGTACCTGTCTTGCACGTTCTCCCACTTCCTTTTGGCTTCCTCCTCAACAGATTTGTAGTACTGTGTTACGCAGGGATTAGATGCCAGCTTCAATTTCTTCTTTCGATAGATGCTTGGACCTGCATAATTTGTACAATATCCAGACACAGGTCAGTTTTCTTCATGCTTCAACTTTTTGACGAATAATAAAAAGCGTTACATGGAAGTGAGCTTAGGGTTTAACATTTGATGGCAGATGACCTTCATGTTCTTTGTAAATATGGTGTCTGCCGAAAGTTTCCTTCCAGTCTGGACCTCGCCATCCATAGCCCAGTTCAGGATCGAGGTCGATGAGGCTCAAGGCGGGTGGGTGATCGGCAACTTGGAATTGGACACCACGACACAGATGTGAGGGTGGGCGATGACGAACAGGAGTGTTGGGAGGTGATGGGTCGACATCTTTCTCCTCAATATCAAGGCGCCACACGAAGTCATCATCTTTCGACGCTCCTCCCTTTAACAATTGTGGCGCATTCATGCTTGCACTTGTGCTTGCCACTGAAGCAAATTCATTTGAACCAAGCTCTAGGTCATGGCTTGGCATCATGCAAATCTCGTTACTGCTACCGAGTGTTACCCCTGACCCTGGCTTGTAATCCATTGAGAATGCCATTATTGACCGACACAGATTTGAAGATGCTGTGAGAAGAAACATTTGAAGATCATTTAGTAGTTTCAACTCGTTCCAAGACTTCACTTGGTTCATTGCCGTGGCTGTCCTGAACCCTAATTGTGTGAGGACGCAGTCCTGGTCTGCGGAATCAAACCGCATGGCAGAAGAGTCTCTGCATGCGACAATGGATTGTTGTAGTGGTAAGGCTTCAGTTGTTTGCTCGTTTCCAGGTATTTCACTTCCTCTTTGAGTGTCTGGTTTAGCAAGGTTAGCATCCCCTGATCTCTGCAGTTCCTCAACCCAGAGAGTTGCGAAGGAATCAGTCTTATTAAGTGAGGCTGAATCTTGCGTTGTCACTGTATAGGTGAGAGGTGCAATGCCTGGAATCCTGCACACGGATTCCATTATTTCTTGCCTTTTTCGTTTCTCATCGGCCCCATCAGTCGAGCTCCGAGAGTCTAGACCTTGTTGTTTTCTATACAACTTGTTGAATTCTTCTGGCGATATCTTGGTGGCTTGCTTCTTTCGAAATTCTTCTGACAAGTACATTTTCACTCTTGCCATCGCCTCCTCTACCAGTTTATCCCGTATCTCTTGAGTCATCTGCAACATATTTTCAAGGGAATCAACTTTCCTAAACTTTTATCATCATGTGTCCATATATTCCCATCTTCCTAGTGAGAAACTGACAATTGCTGCAAACCTGGAGTGACCCATCGAATTGAGTGTTGACAGAGCACTGGCGAACTGGGACATTTGGTGGGACTTTGCTCCAGCTCCGAAGGCACATGAACACAATCAAGAGCAGTCCTCCCATGGCAATTGCGAGTGCGGGGAGCGTAATCACCAGGATTTGCAAATATTTCTCCATGCTTGGTCAAATCACCATTAGGTTATGTCTGGCTCATCAACATCCATAGCCACATGAATCAAGTACCCTTCTCCCCGACTACTCAGAGGTATTCTGCCGTAATGATCACGGGGTATCCTTCTCTCCAAAACTGAGACTGCGAACCAGTCTTATTACCTATCATCATATTCTCCACCTCCTAGATCTTAACAATCCATTTGCTTAGACAAGTCCTCAAGGTTCAGATTTGACCCATTTGTGGAGATTATCAACATTGTTGACTCATCTTAAAACTCTTTTGGACAATAAGAATATTGACGAACCCTTACGAGTCAGATTCACCATCTGCTCAGCTTGAGCTTCACTACCTTCGGTCACACCTCTCACTACATTGGGCCATCGTTTTGAACCGCTTTGCATCACAAGGAGTGATGTCTAACTTTAGGCTGCACGCACATGTTATTAAAATTGCCACAAGAAGTGCACATAAAAATTGTGCTGCTTACATCTAATCACGACAAGGTCGATAGTTCGAAGAGACATTAGGAGAGCTGTATCGTTTTTGCGACATTAGATCCCAAACAAGACGCTCTTTATTGCATTTCCTAATGACATTGAAAACTGATCAAAACCAATCGATTTCTAATGTATGCGTAGCAAGTGTACAGTGTAGACTTCTAACCTATTCTTCGTATTTGTGCCAGGTTGCATACTACATTTTTACTCTCCTGAGTACCAATAAAGTGTAGATGTGCATTGGAGTGCACCAGTATTGTCTTGTACTGTATTGTACAGCTCTGCCATGCGTTTGAAATTTGACGCTTGAAGCTTAACTTTTAGCACTTGAATCAGTCGAATGGTTTCAGAAGTACAGAAAAGACGAGACCTGGAATACTGTACCTGTGTACGATAGCCAAGAACGTCCTATATATTTCCAAAGGTCAATGGTCATTTATGTCGAAGGACCTCTGCACCATGCACGTGGGTTATTCCCTTTAGGAATTCCATTCACGCTAATGCCAAATTTGCCATGATCTTAAGGTATACAGTGTTCATGCTAATATTTGCAAATTCGTTCAAAATTTGGTAATTCGTTGTCATGTCAATATTTGCATTTTCGTCCAAAACTTCTGATAGAAATGTATTTTTGTCTGTATATACAGGTAGAACCTCTCTTAGTGTATGCTACTGGGACTTCTGCACTAAAAGAGGTGTATGCAGTTAAGAGAATCCAAAATTCTGGACCTTTTTAGTCTTGAAATAACTATTGATTCACACATTTTTTTTTGCATCTAAAACATAGAATTTTTATCCAAAATAGTATCTAATTCAAGCATTATATATATATATATATATATATATATATATATAAAAGAAAAGCAATCACAATTAAGTCATTGATTATTATGTATCTTTTGTATGACAAATTAAAACTTGGGACACAATTTAAATTGTACTCTATAACATTAGTGGGTTTACAATTGTTTAGGAGGTAAAATTTTCAATATTTAGTGCATTTGACATTGGAAGGGGAAGATTGTTATAAATGTAGTAGATTGTTTGAAACTTCATCTTCTTTTCTTGCCTAACCCCTAAAGTATGAAGGCTTTTTCTTTAATCAAAAATTGATCAAAATTGCCACTTCTAATGCAAAGAGTACAAACTTAAAAAAAGTTGTATATTTAATTGTAGGATCTTCCAATAGATTAGTATTAAAATGTGAAGAAGAAATTGTAGAAACTTTGACATGGATTGCGAAACATTTCTATTTTTATTCCACTTTTTATTTCTTAAAACACATTGAACTTACAATTTTAGTGCCCTATTGATGACTAAGGTAGTTTGCTCATAAATTGACCATTTAAGAGTTGATTGCATTTGGAGGGGAGCTAAACTCCTTGAAACAGTTTTTTAGCAAATTTTCTGAGGAAGAAAAATGGAAATGGCATCTAACCAAGTTTTTTCATATTTTTTGGACCTTTTTGGAATTAATTATAAAATTTTGAAGTTGAAATGTAGTCATCGCTAAAAGCAACCACCTCCTAAAATGTACACTACTAGTACATTGAAGAAAGCAAAATGTACCTCTTTGTCATGATTGCTTTTAAAGTAGGGGCACATTTAGAGCAGACTACTATACACCTTAAAATCATACCCCCTAAAGTTTCAAGAGTCCTCAAAAATTTCAAATTGGATACCTAGATGATCTCAATTTTTGGCACGATTTTTTGAAACATCTTGTGGAAATTGGATGTCTCAAGAGCTTTGTGTATATCTGATTTATTTTCAAATTTGACTTATAGTTGACAAGTTATGACCATTTTTTTGAAAAACAGGGGAAAAAGGGGACTTTGCATGCATAATCTCATTGACTTTCACCAAGGCTGCTGGAATAAGCAAGGACCACTTAAAAAAAGTAGGGTGCAGAACTGCACATTCAGCTAGACCCACTGCAGGGGACAACCACAGGCAGGCAAATGCTGGATAGGAAGCATGGGGCCATGGGAAAACAATACGTAAATATCTTAAGTTAATTAAAAAAGTTGCCGAAGTTTTTTTTGCTAATTCAGGGACCAGACAGCTGAATGTAAAAATAAATGTGAAGACTGTTTGTCAATAATCCAAAAGATCCATTAAGCCAAATACCAATCTCTCATTTGACCCTCTCCAATCAAAGAACTCTTATGTCTAATCAACAAAATCACTACACTGATATTTGAGGAATTAGTTGGGTCGAGAGGTCGTTTTTATAATGAAACCCATCATTCATCATGAATCCTCAAAGAGTAAGGGATAATTTGAAGATGAGAGCTTGAGCACTCATTGTCAAAATGCAAGAATTGTGTTTAGAGAAGAATTTCAAACCTCATTTTGACATAGTAGAATAACTTTTTACATAAAATTTTGAACTAAGAAAATTTGGAAAATTAAGCTAAATTTCATCTTCCTAAATTAATATGTAATTTTGAGCCTCTAAAAAGAAGTTAAGGACAAAATTCAGAGAGGATGTTTGAAAATGTCCCTTCCAACCCCTACTTGAACTTTGTCCATAATTCTTTTTATCAAAGGCTCTAAATCTGAAATGGGTTTTTGGAGATGAAATTTGGCTTGATTTTCCACATTAGTGGAGTTTAAATTATTTTGAAAAAGTTATTCGACTATGCCTAAATGAGGTCTAAAATTCTCCTTCAAACATAATTCCTCAATTTTTGATTTGAGCTCTTCCTAATCCTAAATTTACAAATCCCATGTTGGTTATTTTATGTCTTACCATCCCACTTGCATAATTATCTTTTTTTCTTATTTTCCTTCCATACATATGTGGCCTTTGAAACTATGTAAAAGACTTGTGCATAAAGTGAGTAGTCGTACTAGGGTAGAAAATTTACGTTAAGTAAACAATAACATACTTAATTAGATGGATTCTAAAATGTGCATGTCCTATACAACATAGAAACATGACTCACGTTCAATAGAACAATATCACAACTAATGAAGAACTTACTAGAAACATCTAGGTCCCTTTGTACAAAACTCTTCCTATTTTATTTATCTTTAAGAGGTTGGAGCAAACACTAGAAGCTTGTAGAAACTAGAGATTTTTAAGTTTTGCAATTTTTTTTCCTTCTTCTTAAGTTTTAGTACATTTTTGAATCCACTATTTGGATTTTGTTTTCAAAAAATATGTGGTGGAAAAATTGATTCAAAAATGGCCTAGTGTATTGCCAATTCTTGAGACATTGTGCTAGTGTAAGATTTTAATGGGTGTATTTATTGTCTTGAATTGCGTTGAAAATTAGTATGTGTATGCCTAATATGATTACCCATGAAAAAAATTTAAGCTCAAAGTTTTTTGTGTACAAAATTTCATTAAATGATGCTCAAAGCCATCTGAAATTCTCAATCCAAAAAAAACTTTCTTTTTTAATGCAAGTATCTTTCAATTTGTACTATCAATCCTCACAAAAAAGAAATTTTGTATGATCTTATACAAGTTAAGTACAAGATCATAAAGTTATACTCTCAAAAAATTCAACTCATAAGCTTTTATCAACACAATAGAATGGCAATTTTGATTGTTTTAGTGGTCAAAAAATGCCTTTGGACTTAGGAGTTAATATTCTTTGTATATAAACATTTCTATTAACTTTTGATACAAGATAAGGAATGCATCCATTATACCATGATGTTTACTACTACAATCTTCATTTTTGCATCTTTTTAATACTATTATGTTAAATATTTTAATTACTATGAGTTTTACCCTAAAAATTACTCTAATAAATCTTGAAGATTTTAATTCTTATATTTTTAATTATGAAAGATTAACATGTATCCAAGATGTGGATTTTTGTGGTAATAATACCAAATTTATGAAATTCATGTTTTAATGTAAAAACTAATGAAGCTTCACAAGGTTCAAGGATCATGGTTAAACTTCATTGGAAGATTTTTAGCCTCCTTGAGGGCTATGAGTTCCTTGGGCTGCCAACCTTAGGGGAACAACCTCATAGCAACCTGTAGCTATTGCTTGACGTCGCATGGCAACTACCATGTCACCAAAAAAAATTTAAGAAAATTTTGTAAAAAATTCTACTTTTTTTGCATTCTAAATTTTCAAAAAACAAATTTTTTCCTCAAATTTTTCTTTAATCAAAAAAGAAAGTCTGATAATGGTTGTTCTTGATTTGCTAGGGGAACAACATTGGAAGAACAAGCCTAAAACGGCCCTCCACCCCCCCAAAATCTCTTCTAATATTGAACATTTATTGGAATTTAGAATACAAATACCTTATGTGTGAAGTCAATTTGTAAAATAGAGCCACATGTCATCTTGTGAATGATGTGAGGTGACACAGACCTTTTAGAAACTAACATAAAAATTCAATTTGGACACCTCATTGCCTAATCAAACCTTTATGTATGGTAATCCTTTGTATTTTTCAATGAATACAAGACTTTTTCATTTTTGGGGAGTTTAATATATGAACACATTTCTTTTACCAGAACTATCCACAAACTTTACCAAAACAAGAATTATTGGATTGTGAGGTTTAGAAAACATGAAGCTTAGTCTCCATAGGAATTCCTACCATGGAAGAAAAGAAATTTGGCTCTGTCCTTTGGATAGAGACTAAACTTTGTGCACTTAAAAGTGACACTCTACTAATTGTAACACCTATCTATAATTGTCCAAGATTTCAAGCTTGAAATCTTAGGCAATTGTAGATAGGTGTCACAATTAGGAGAGTGTCACTCTTAAATGCTTATATCTTATGCCATGAACTCTAGTTTCTGAATCTAATTTTCCAAATCCTATCTAAAATGACACTTACAATGCCCAATGTTGTTAGTTTTTGGTTGAAGTGGGGATTTAGGATGTGAGAGGTCAGTTGATAAGATATTAGATGCTTAACAAAGATGGAGCCTCATAATCATTCCATTTTTATTAACCCTTTAGTTGGCTCCGATGTCCAATTTTTGAACAACAAATAGATTGAAACTCACGTTTCTTTCTCATTATTGCTTTGATGAAAGTCATCCTAACTTGAGGAAATACTTTATCAAGTAGTTGTTCTATCCAAAGGTTAGATTGGGTGTTACTACAGTACATATATATATTTTTCTAAAATTACAAATGTAAAAGAATGTAAAGTGGCTGACCAAACTAAAATTGCATTGACTCTAATTCAAAATTGAATGTACAAAAATGAGGTTATAGATTTAACCCCTAAAGGACCAAGGTGCATTTTTTGGCAACATAACTTTTTGGGGCAAGTGCATGTGAGCAGAGATTTCTATATTTTTGGCCCAAATTTTAATAGAAGGCCTGAACGAGGAATATCGTTCATGTGCACAAATTTTAGGACATTTGGAAATATGAGTCAAAAGTTACCATAGTTTGTTTTTCAATCTCGGGCAGTCCGGGCAGATCTGAAAAAAATTCTTTTTTCAAAAATAAAAATTTGAAATGAACTTTTTAGATTTATATATACGTAGAAAGCTTTGAATCATTCCATTTTGATTAATGAGTCAAAAGTTATGAGGTATTTTAGTTTGCGAGCAATTATGGATTCCCTATTCCAAAATAAACTTTAAAGTTCTTTATTGAACTCAATTTTCAAAACTTTTGAAAAAAAGAAAAAGATTAGGTGAAGATTGTTTATTACAACATTACAACCATTGGGATTGGATTTTTTCAATTCCATAACTAAATTATTAACAATTTAATATGTTTTGATTCATTCTCTATTGCTTTCTACTTACTATTTTTTTCCTATATGTTGTACAATTCCAAATGATCTGAAATTCTTCAAGCATATAGCCAACTTGAGTTGAAGAATGAATCCAAAGAGTTGCAACCATTTTGGACATTTTTTCATAAAGATGTGACCTTGTGAAGAGCAACTGCACGGTTTTTTGCAGGGCCAAAAAAAGGGGTTTTGTCACTTTAAACGCTAATATCTTGCAATCTACACAGTGGAAATGTCTGAAATTTTTTCTACATCTTCACAAATTATCATTATACAAGATCCTACGGTTGGATGTGTCTAAAAATGTTTTTAAATTTTTTGGATACTTGTCCTAAAAATGGCAATTTTTGGAGAGCTTTTGGTGAAACAATAGTCAAAGAACTTTAGGGGTTAAAGAACACTAAAATTTCAAACAATCACCATGTCAGTAGAACCTCATTTAAAATCCATTCCAAAAAATTCAGTTCAAAGAAATGATATTCCTTCTATTTCTAAAAAAGATGTATGTTTCTTTTGTAACAAAAGAAGCATATATCTTTTTCAGAAACAAAGGAAATAAGATTTTGCTTATAATCGAATTTAGGTGGAATTTTCAAAATTTTCCTTTCAAAATCTATAAAAAAAAAATATTGATGTTAGTATAGTGAAAATAACCATACGAATGGAATCTACAACTCAAAATCTACAACTTTTACTTGTGTACCAATTTGTGAAGATTCTTCCAAATATTACTTTACTATGATTTTTCTCAAACCATCAATTCTAGAGAACCCTCTGACTATACCTTCCTTTAGGGGTTAATTAACCTTGGAGCACTTTGATGTCTAATTTCTAGACGACGAACAAATTGAAATTTAGTTTGCTTTCTCAATTCTGCTTGGATGAAAGTCATCTAATTTGTGGAGGTTCCTTATCAAGTTCTTGTCCTATCTTATGGTTGGATTTGGTGTTATTAGAGTGTATATTTTTCTAAAATTACAAATGTGGAAGTATGTCAAGCCAAAAACTGCATTGATTTTAGTTCAAAACTCAATATGCAAAAATGAGGTTATAGAATCCAAAAATTTCAAAAAATCATCATATCAAGAGAACTTCATTTCAAATCCATTCCAACAAGTTTTACTCAAAAAATGATAATATTTTATTTGTAATTGAATTTTGAAGGAATTTCGAAATTTTCCTTTCAAAATTTATAAAAAAAATATTGGTGATAGCACTAGTGAATCTAACATTATGGATAGAATCTACAATTCAAAATCTACAACTTTTATTCGTATGTCAATTCCAAAATATTCTTTCAAATACCACTTTATAACGATTTTTCCCAAATCGTCAATTTTGAAAATGGATCCAGACGTTTAGGGGTTAAATTGGATCTTACCAAAATTAAAAATCGTAAGGAATTGTCGCCTATTTCCGTGTGGGACAGAGCCCAATCAGTCAATTAATCAGCATGACTGGCTACAGTAAAAAGGGCTTGAGTGGACTATTGGTAAAGTAAGAATAATCTATTTGGGTGAGAAATTAAGGTTTTACTAAAAATACAGAAAAATCCAAAATTTTAGAACCCTGAAATAGAGAACTGGCTGCCACCTCATTCAGTCTGTAATTGATATCGTTTGCTAAATTTTAAATGAACTGTTTGTTGTTTGTCTTTGTTGTTGGCAAATTGTTGAACTATTGCACGGGCAGTGCATGATAATAATTTTCGAATAAAAATTAAAAAAATGATTCTCTTCACTCTTGCACTCAAGTCCTCAAAGGAGGACCTATGTTGGGGAAGAACCGGCAGCTAGTTCAAAGTTAACGGGTGGAATTGGGAAAAAAATCAATTGCAACTTGGAATCATCAGTAAAAAAACTAGTGAAAAAAATCTGTAAATTTCTATTTTTAGTGAACTTTAGAGAAAATAATTAGATTTCATATTTGAAAAAATAGTTCAATTTGGGAATTGAAGAAAAATAGTTGCTGAAACTTAAAAAACTTCCCAAACACTAGGGAGGATATTTTGTGTCCTTTGAAAGATTTCTATGCATTTAGTCTTAGATGGAAAAAATTAAAAAAAATTCTCATCTAATTTTTGGGGGTAATTGCTGGAATGCATCTTGTCATCCACGGGTTGAAATTTTCATGCAACGCATACATTTAGAGGATCATATGTTTACATGGAATCGATATTCTTTCATTGTGATATATTTTGATTTTTCTATGCAAGAAAATATTCAATCCATGTGTGGATCATAATGTAGTGTATTTTGGCAAGTTCAAGTTCCTCACTCTTCCTGTGAATTTGAACCATAAAAATGATCTTTTCAAAATTTAAACCCAACTAATGAAATGATATTGGTAAAATTTAGTTTCTACACCATTTGAAAATTTTGCAAAAGGATTTGAAAATTTTAAAGCTAAAAGAAGACATTTTTTTCATCTACAAAAATGAAGAAAATAAATTTCAAGCATAAATAGTCACATAAATGGCATTTTATATGGGCAACAAATAGTCCAAATAGTTTTTTTGGCCATTTTTATTGGATATTTTCCATGATTTTTGTATTGGCAAACTTCAAGCCCACAAATGGAGAAAAATAAATATAATTGTCAAATTATCTCAAAAATTTGAATACTTATCAAATTCTAGATGAGGTTCAATAGATTTAGAGGACTTGATGGATGAAAGTATATAATTGATGTATGGATGCACCAAAGTGAATGATACACCAAACATTCTTACATGCTTTCATTGCAAGTGTGTATTGCTCAACCAATGATGAAGAAACTAGGCAAGTCCCATTAGAAGATTTTTGGGGCCTCTGGATGCTTGCGAGTTATTACAGCCTGCGAATGCAGAAAACAGGTTTGGCGCAGCAATCTGATGTGGCCGAGACCCTGCCACGTCATTGACCAAATTTTTTTAATTAATTATTTATTTATTTTTGCATTGGGAGACTAATTTTTTTTTTCTTTTTATGAAAAAAAAATTCTGACAACAGGCCGTTCCCCTTGCTGCGGGGGAACACGCCCAAAACAGGCTTCTGGACCCCCCAAAACTCTTCTAATGGTAAAACTTCTGAAAAAATATGTGTATGGTGAAAAGGTTGAAAACATATGTACTAATAAACTAACACGGAAGTTTATTTCATGTCAATTAATTCCTAAAATTCCAAGGTATTTTGGGGCTCAAAAATCATTCAAAATTGTCATTTCTGTTGCACTGATTGAAAAGGTTTAGAAGATAATTTTTTTGAGAATATAAACATACTATCTTGTACTTAACTTATATGAGATCACATAGAAAATTTTTCATGAGGGTTGACAACACAATTTAAAAGATATTTGCATTCAAAGTCAAAGTTTTTTTTTACTATGTCAAAGAATTTCAAATGGCTTTGACCAAATGGATAATAATGTTAAGCATATGCATACCAATTTTCAAGGCAATCTCACACTAAACATATCTAATAAAATCTTGCAATACCATAATATCTCAAGAATTGATTGTACACTAGGCCATTTTTAAATCAATTTTTTTACTACATATTTTTAGAAAACAAAAATCTAAGCATTGGATTCAAAGATGTACTCATACTTGAGAATTGGGAAAAATAACTTACAAAACTTTAAAATCTCTAATTTCTATAGGCATCCAATGCTTGTTGCAACATCCCTTGAAGTAATCAAAATAGGCAACTATTATACAATGAGGGTACCTTAGATGTTTCCAATAAGTTCTCAATTACTTCTAATAGTCCTTTGTTATTGGTGAGCCATGTTCTCACAATATATGAGACAATTACAATTTGGGATCCATTTAATTATTAAGCCCATTATAGTTCACTTAACCTAGATTTTCTATCCTAATACGGCTACTCACTTTAAGCATAAATCTCTCACATAGCTTCAAAATTCAATTAGTGCATAAAAAGAAATGAGAATAAAAGCTATTTATATAAGTAGTGGTAAGAAGTAAAATAACATGTGTTGGATATGTAAATTAAAATTAGTGAGAACTCAAGTCAAAAACAAGAATTGTGTTCAAAGTAAAATTTTAGATCTCATTTAGATATAGTAGAATAATTTTTTCAGAAAAATTTGCACTAAGTGAATGCGGAAGCTTAGGCCAGCTTTCATTTCCAAAAATCCGTTTTAGATTTTGAGCCTCCACTCAAAAGTTGTGACAAAGTTAAGGAGGGGTTGAAAGACATTTCAAACATCCTCTTTAAATTTTGTCCATAACTTTCATTTGGAGTCTCAATCGTAAAAGAATTTCCATAGATGAAAGTTAGATTTATTCCTCAACTTGTCTTAGTTCAATTTGTTTTGAAAAAAATTATCCTACTGTGCCCAAATGAGATATGAAATTCTATTTTGAATATAATTTCTGTATTTTGACAATGAGCACTCAAGCTCTCATTTTCAAATTATCCCATATTCTTTGAGGATTTGTAATGAACAATGGATTTGAGTATTAAAACAACCTCTCCACGTTTGGTTCATTATATTATATCGACGAAGTAATCCAATAATTTGCCATCAATTCTTTTCAAAGGATTAGTACTTGACTTAATGGATTTTTGGCAAATCATCTTTTCACTTATATGTACATTTGCCTTAACTTTACTCTAACAAACAGACATTTTATTCACGTCGGACTTATTTGAAGACTGCAATTTTTATCTATCTGACTTCCTGACCCTAGAATTACACAGAATTGGAATTTTTTTAATTGACTATAATAGAACCTTCTATTTAAGTACAGTTCCCTCATGACACCATGCCTCATGTCAATTAGTTGCTTAGCAGTGGCTGTCCCCTGCCGAGGGTCTGAATCTGCACCCACAGCCCCTTTTTTTTGCAGTGGTCCTTGTCCATTCTAGCAACCTTGGTGAAAGTCAATGAAGATTCAGCATGCTCATATTGTCCATTTTTTCTTATTTTCCATGAAAATGGTTGTAATTGGCTCATCAACTGTGAGTTGGATTTGAAAATAAATTACATAAGGCAGCAACATCCATAACCATCACCTATAAAGTCTTCAATAATCTTTGGAAGTGAATAGATGTCATTACAAAGATGTATTACAATTGAACATCAGATCCTAGAATTGGTGTTAGGTGCTATTTAAATCAGCTCTTCAAAAATTCACAACTTATTCTCAGTTTATCCAAATAATACATTCAAAAGTGCACAATAATTATTTTTCTCATACTAATAAGATCTTATAATTTTTTGGATGTCTACTAATAATAATCATGTTCAAAACCCTTAAAATGATGGTTATGAGTGCTGCTACCTTATATTCCTTTAACCCCTAAAGTTCCTTGACTATGTTTTTGTCAAAAACGCTCTAAAACTGCCATTTCTTGGACAAGTTTTAAAATTAAGAATAAAAACATTTTTAGACACATGTAACCATAGGATCTTGTAATAAACTAGTTTGAGAAGATGTGAAAAAAATTTAAAAAATTTCCACCATATAGATTGCAAGATATTAGCATTTGAAGTGACAAAAATCAATATTTTGTCCATGCAAAAAAATGGGCAGTTGAACTTCACAAGGTCAAATTTGTATGAAAAAATGTTCAAAATGATTGCAACTCTTTGGATCCATTCTTTCAGACATGTTGGATACATGCTTGAAAATTTTCAATTCATTTGGAATTGTACAACATATAGGAAAAAAATAGTAAGTAGGTAGTAGTAGAGAATGATTCAAAATACTAAATTATTATGAATTGAAATATAGAATTGAAAATTGTCAATTCCAATGGTTGAAATATTGTAATAAACAATTTACATCCTAGGATTTTATTTTTTTTCAAAAATATTGAAAATTGGATAAGATAAAGGATTTCAAAGTTTATTTTAGAGTAGGGAATCTGAAACTGCCCACAAACAAAAAAACCTCATAACTTTTGACTCATTGAGCAAAATAGAATGATTCAAAGCTTTCCTTGTATATGTAAGTCTAGAAAACTAATTTCAAATTTTGATTGTTGAAAAAAATGATTTTTTCAGATCTGCCTGGATTGCCCAAGTTGTGAAACAAACTACATATTAGGCTATAACTTTTGACTCCTATTTCCAAATGTCATGAAATTTGTTGCATATGAAAGATATTCCTTGTCTACACCTTTTATCATGATTTTAGCCTTAAATATGCAAATTTTTGGTCACAATGGCTTGCCTAAAATTTATGTACACCCAAAAAATGCAGTTTGGTCCTTTAGGGGTTAAAGCTCTTGGGACACCCAATCTCCACAAAAAGTTTCAAAAAATCATGCTATAAATTGAAATCATAGTTACCTTTCTAAACCTTCTAGAGTTCCCTAGGAGACTTTTGGGATTTTTGAAGTTAACTTTATAAAAATTACAAACTATAAGTTTTCAAATCAGAATGTAGAAATTTATAAAATTTCAAGATCACAAATTTCAAATTCTTTAAAATTTTAATTGGTTGTTATTGATAGTAGTATGGAGAACATTAGAGCCATAGTACTAAAATATCACTATTCCTATAGTCCTTTATATCTCTTGCACAACTTGACCTTGGCCATTTCTTTCTCTATACTCCAAAGTTTCTAGCTTTTTGTTGCAAGCTTTTGCTAGGCCAATCAAAAAAATGTTGGGAGATAGGGCATAATATTATGGAATAAGAATTCCTATAAGGTAAATCAACCAATTCACATGCACTTTGTTTGTTGTAGACACCTATAGAATGACCCATTACAATCTTGCATTGAATATATAATAGATATTATTAAAAAAATGAGATTTAAGTTGTAATGGATTGACTTAGTAGCTACAATCAAAGTCTTAGGTGACAATAATGGAATGATTTAGTGACAATAATAGAAACTTCTAACTTGTATTAAGAGATTTTTTTCACTAATAAATTTGGTTAAATTTTTAAAATATTAAAAATTGTTTTAAAAAATTGAAAATCATTTTGTACAAATATATTACTTGTACTTCAGCATATCCAAAATTTATTGGAAAAAAATCTAATTTCTCAATTAATATTGGCAATTTTATTTTATTATTTTATTTCAAAAAAAATAAAATTATGACAATTTTTAAAGTGTATGAATACTTATTAAAGCTACTGTTTCTATACATGTAATAAAGAATTCCGCTAGACTAGGTGTCAACATTTCACTGGATGTTATGTTGAAGAACATTAATGTTGAATTCTGAATCCATTGCATCATGTGTGTTCAAGTGCATTTGAATTCTGAAATAAAAATCAGCTCATCATGAAAAAGGTCAGGTGTCCTTCATTGTGGTAGTAGTAGAAGGAATTATTCCATCTCTACTGCCTTGAGATTTGTGGGAGGACTTTCAAATAATTAAAGTCTAAGAGGATTTTGAAATTCTGTTTCATTTGTTTAAAAAACACATAAATCTAAAGGATGATTTACTCCACCATTAACCCCTAAAGTAGGAGGTCCATAAATCGACCATTCAAGAGCTAGTACTGATTTTTGGGGAGGTGAAACTTCTTCAAATATTTTTCAGTAAATTTTAGTTGAAAAACAAGTAGAATTGGCATCTAACCCAAGTTGTTTCATATTTTATGGAGCTTTGTAGAATTAGTTATGAAATTCTGAAGCTGAGCTGGCATAGGGCTCTAATAGCGTCCACATCCTAAAATGTATATTGTTTGTACATAGGTGAAGGTTATAAAAAAATAACATGTATATGCAATGTACATTTAAGGAGGTGAATGCTTTTAAAGCTTCCTACCTTAAATGTCCAGAGTCTTCTCCAAAATTGACAATTTGAGAAAAATCATCATAAAGTACTATTTAGAAGAATATTTTGGATTTGATGTACAAATAAAAGTTGTAGATTTTGAGTTTTAAATTCCATCCCTATGATTAGATTTACCAATGCTATCACCAATATATTTTTTTTATAAATTTTGAAAGAGGAAATTAAAAATTCCTTCTGTATTCAATTACAAACAAAATGTTACCATTTTTTGATTAAAGCTTGTTAGAATGGATTTGACATGAGGTTCTTCCAACGTAGTGATTTTTTGAAATTTTTGTGTTTTTTAAATCTATGAACTCATTTTTGCAAATTGAGTTTTGAATTAGAGTCAATGCAATTTTGGCTTTTTCAAACATTTGATATACTTCTACATTTGTAGTTTTAGAAAAAGATGTATTCTAGTAATACCAAATCCAACTATTAGATAGGATAAGAACTTGATAAAGTACCTTTAGAAATTAAAATGACTTTCATCCATGTGGTAAAGGGAAAGAAAAGTGATTTTCAATCTATTCATCATCCAAAAATTGGATATTGGAGCGATAAAAGATCAAAGCAAAAGACAATTTGAAACTACCATCTACTAGTGGTGTGAAATGAGATAGACAGAGAAATAATTCCAACCTATTTTTGTAGGTTGGCATACATTTAGAGTTTGTTCACATTAGATTCTACATCAAAAAACGTAGTTGAAGAATAAGATGAATGTCACAAAGATGCAATAGATGTATTATTTTTAGATAATTGGCAAAAATTATTACTACACAAGAATATTACAAATTAAGATGGAAGTATCTAAGCCAATTGCCCCCACCTCCATCCAATGTTATCATATATAAGGACCTTTTGAAGTATTCCTTGAATATGACCTTAAATTGTCAATGGAGGGGGAGTTTCAACTTTACACATGGTTCAACATGACTTAAGTAATATACTATGGAACTTTTTATTTGTGAATGGTTTTGAATCTTTCTAAAGAAGTTTCAAAAACACATTGACACAACATTTTAAGATTATTGTGAAGTTTTGACTTTGAAACACATAAAATTACAATAAAAAATCCAAAAGAAAAACATAACATTTGATTGTAATGTGGATGGAAGAAGTTAATCCAAATAGGGTTAGTGACCTTAATTCCTTAATGACCACAGGGGAGTTCAAATTTCCCAAATTGTGAAGATGTATAATAAAATGCAATTTAGAATAATAGTTTAATGATGACTCTCAAGCAATAGTTATAAAATATGTATCATAGGTTGTATTCGTACAATTAAATCAAGTAGTATACAAACCACTATTTTTCAATAAAGTTTGAAGCCAAAATTGAAATTCCTTCTAAAATCAATTGTAAACTACATATATGTGATTTTCACAAGAATTTTTTCCTTTGAAGTTCAAAAATGTTAAGTTCTAATCATAGTGATTTTAGAAGATTTTAATTTAATTTTTTTATTCAAGTCGTTTTTGAAGGATTGTATTTGAATTGAAAAGGTTACTTTTTGAGGCTTGACCTACCAATTCCTATTGAATAATAAATTTTTTGCAAAGCAAAGTCTTCAAAATATATATCCTACAAATGTTGAAGAATGGATACCAGAATCTTTAAAAATATCTATGGATGTAAAAACTCATTTTTGTGTGCTTAGGATGTGTTCACATTCATTTGTTGTTTAAAATTTGAATGCTTGGACTTTTTTAGGGGGCAAAGGTAGTTAAAGTAAACCAACCTATGACAAGCAAAAGACTCATTACAAAGACCAAAGGAATAACCCATTTAAATCTTGCATCAACCTATGACAAACTTTTTTCAATAAATAAGCTCTAAGCTACAATGCTACATTAGGTTGAGTCACTAGTCACAATTAATGTCTTGTGTGATGGTGATAGAGTAATTAGTAGCTGCAATAGGAACTTTTACCTTTCAAGTGTAAATTCATTGGAAGAAGTGACTTTTTTAGGCCTTTAAGTTGTGTTCATATTATAAAATATTGTGATTGCTTCAAGTGAATAGGATTATCAAAATGGATACAATTTTTTTTTATTGGTTTCAAGGTAGTTGAGAGACTCTTTCGGGCCAATTGGGTAGCACACTTCAAAAATTCATAAGAAATTCATACATTGTCCAAAATATGAAATTTCAATTGCTCTCCCCTTTTCTCCCATTTGTTTTTGCATGGAAGAAAAATTTTAATTAAATTTTTTTTAACAATATCCAACAGGGCAAACCGGTCATTCTGCCTTATGTTCCAAAATAGTGTGGGCTTTGAAGCAAGTTGTCAAAATTCGGCCCCTCCGTGAGGGGCGAAATTAATAAGCTCCGGGAAAGGCGTTGCCTTGCTTTTTCCCCTCACAAGAAGCGCGCCCAGGTGACGACATCAATGCCGCAGAACTAAAGCTGCAATCCTTGAAAAGCACTCCTCTCCCTTTTGCCCATAACTGAACTGGCTGGCCCAACTGTTGTGAACGATGCCCCAGATGCTCCGTCTCCTCCCCAACAGGCACGCTTCCCAAGACGGCTGACAATTTGACAAACAGGGGGCGACGCCAGGCGGCCAGGCAGGCCCGCCCAGGCGCCCACTCTCACGCACCTGCCTGCCTTGCAAGCCATGTCGGTACTCACAACAGAAGAGAGAGCCAATTGCCGAGCTTTCCTTGCTGCTACAGTAACAACCGTTGGGTGGTAATGCTTCACTTGCCTGCATTGTGAAGCTGGACGACGATTCTGTCTGTGGAGGTTTTGGAAGTGATGAGAACAACGAGCTAGAGCTGGGTTGAGAATACATCAAGAGTTTGCTTGAGTGGCATCGCGGGAGGTTCTGTCTTGTTGTCCAAGCTGGTTGGTTGCGTGAGATCCCGTTCTGGGGTGGTTTGCAGGTGAGTGCAACATTCGAAAAGCTTTCAGAGAATTTCTGGGTTGCGCATTCTGGAGACTTGGAAAGGGGAAGAGCAAGTGCTCTACAGATTGCGAGCTTGTCGAAGCTGGAGATTCGTTTGCGGGTGCATTTGCAGGTGAGAGCGACATTTGAGAGCTTTGCTAGTGAGGGGGTGGGGGGGGGGGTGGGGGGGCGCGCAGCAAGTACTCTGCAGATTGCGAGCTTGTTTGGTCTGCTACAGGGAGAGCCATGGCGGTGCTCCTGTCTTTTGCATGCTCCTCCATAGTGTCGTGACGAACCAGGAGACTCATTCCGGAGCTTGTGCAAGCGAGAACAACGGGAGCCTTCCAGATTCAGTGCCCTCGGGGAGGATTGCTGGGTCCCAAATTTGAATGAGTTTTGGGAGGGAGGGAGAGTCCACCAGAGCAGGTGCAATGTGGGGCTCCTTTAGAGTCTCGGGTTACGAAGAATGACGCTGCATCAGGGTGGCATTGAGAAAGAATACTACGTAGATCCCAAGAGACTACTTGGAATCCCATGGTGCTTGTGGACACGTCCAATTTGAGTGCGAGCTCATGGTGCACTCCACAGTAGTATTCATATTTGAGATTTAAGCATTGAATTCTCACAGTATAGGGTGGTGCCCGTTTCCCCTGTTCCCTGACCCAAATGTGAGCACTATGTTTTCCAAGCTCTCCAAGCTCCGGAGTTCCAAATCGGGATCCCGCAATGACTCCCGTCGGCACTCGCCTCAGGTGCGGTCTCTCACTCCTTTTCATTCCCAAACGCAATTTCAAATCTCTATGCAGGAGTAGCATTTCTGGGAGAACATTGTAGGGCTCCAAATGGAACGAAATAGTGAAATCTTGCACGAGAAGTGAAGATCAAGGAGGTTACCAGCTAGGGTGCAAGCTTCCTGTTCCAGATTAAAAGGCCATTCTCGAAGGCAATTTCCAACCTCTATTCAGGGGTAGCATTTCTGGGAGAATACTCTAGGGCTCAAAATGGAAAGAAATAGTGAATCTTGGACTGAAGAAGTTGAGAGAATTCTGGCACCCCTTTCCAGCCCACTAGTCTGGGAGCCCTTTCTTGTTTCCCGTGAGCTGACGCTCTGCTTGTGCTGAGCTTGACAGGCAACAGCCCCCCCTGTGGATTCCAAAAGCTCGGCTGTGAGCAACTTCCGCATCAGCTTCAGCCAACCTGCGCCTGGGACGCAAACCTCTGCACCACCGTTAGTGCATTTGGTGCGGAACGCGAGCTCCTTACCGGTGAGTCAGAACACGATCCCCATTCCGTCGGTGGCGCCTTTAGTGGAAGATTACGACAGTCAGAGCGACGGCAACGTCTCCTTCGCGGAGTGTTTGTTTCCAATTACGCCGCCAGGGGAAGTGCGACGTGCGAGTAGAATGAGCCACGAAAGCTTCATGGAAGAGGATTTGGATAATTTCGACCAGCTGGTGCTGCCGCCCAGCGCGAGGAGCCTCGACCCGCACTTCGCGCTCCCGATAAGGAAACAGGTATGGGCACACTCTCCGAAATCGCATTGAATTGCAAAGAAAATTCGAGAGAATTTCAGAATTTCAAGGAATTGGAGGTTTTTGCTTTCCTCATATCGAACTTCAGATCTTCAGTGGGAGAAAGTTAGGTAATTCATGTGCACTCATTGATTATGTACCCATTGATTGTAGAAATGCAAGAAGCTCTATTGTACGACTAAATTCTCCTCTTCAAACAAGTTGAAATAATCATGTGCAACATATCGGCAAGATCACTAGGTTTGAATATAAATTTGCATGGTCATCACTGAATACATTATAAATCACAAAGGTATACGCAATTCTTGCACCGTTTTTCATGTGGAGTCTTGAAGACTTCTATCGTCGCATATAGTCTATCGCAACTGGCAATCCGCGAAGCCAATTAAAACTTGGGGTTTGCGATGAATCCTACGCGACTCCTAGTCTAGTTTCAAAGCTCAGTACACGTGAATGATACCATTGCGACACACCATGAGAGCAAATTTCTTATTATTATGCACTTCAGGTGGAGATGGGTCGGATGAGCGTAGATTTGGGCCGTCGTAGCGTGGACATCCCCGCCCCAGCTCGTCGTAGCGTGGACGTGAAGAAGATGAACTGGTGGGACGTGGACTCAGGGTTCAGCGACACCGCCCTCGGCCGGTGGGAGAATCGTAAGGAGTTCATCGAGAACCGTCGGGCGACTTGGGAGGCGAGTTATCGGCAAGTGTGGGTGCCGCCCAATGGCGTCGGCACGGGCCCTGGCATTGGCCCCGGTAACGGCAACGGCGGGGGTAAGAGCGGGCTCACCACGCGCACGACGACGAGGAGCTGGACGTCGTCGTCGCTGCCGGACGCCATCGATGCCATGGACGCCACAGACGTTGTGGACGCGGTGGACGCTGCGGCCAAGGACGTGCTGCCGCCGCGGGACGAGGCGGAGGACGAGTTTCTGGAGGAGTTTGAGGAATATTTCAATAACTTGCAGGTGGATAATATGAGGCGGAAGCAGTTTCCGAAGCTGGATACGGAGAAGATTGTGTATCTGGATTACGCCAGCTTCTCCCTCTTCTCCAATTTCCAGGTGGGCCTTTCGTCACATTCACTACAATATAAAGACACCCTATGTCACCAGAATTCTGTGGGTTTGAACCACGGGATTCACACGCGCTGAATGTAAATGATATTGTATTGATGCCCATTTGGGTTTCTTTTGTTCCTGCAGGTGGAAGAGCATTTGAAAATTCTGTTGGCACAGGGCCCGTGCTTAGGCTCGGCATCCTTCGGCTCATCTATCGACAACCCCCTCTTCAAGCATGTCGCGGACACGCAGAGCCGGTTGCTGCGGATGCTCAACACCACCTCCAGCCACTACTCCATCATATTCACCGCCGGATTCCAAGACAGCTTTCGCTTGGTGGCGGAGGCCTACCCCTTCCAGAAGGGATGTTCTCTCCTGGTGTGTCAAGACAATCATGCGGCTGTGCGACTGGTAGGCCACTTTCACTTTCACTTTAATGCAATATGGTTTCAGTAAAAAAAATACACCAGGAAATTCTGAGGGCGGGTTCCAAAGCATAATTAGTTTTTTCGGATGCATTACATTTTTTTCCTTGCTCACTAGGGCATTACAAGTTTTTCATCCTAACCACTTGTCTTCTAAAATTTGATGCCGGCGGTTTGTACTGGGGAATACCCTCGTCATTGGATTTTCCAACAACATATTGCCCTCCTCCTTGGGACAGTAATTCCCTATACAAATGACGCCGATATTTCTGTTTGAGTTTGTTAATGGGTTAGGTGCATGCGAACACCATCGTTTTTCTTCCTCTAGTTGTGCCTGATCATTCAATCTGCCCTCACATTGTTATTGACTGAGAAAACTTTGAGAGCTAGGAGACTTGAATTTCAATCGAAATGCTATTGTTTGACATGAGTTTGCTCTAAAACCCCTTAAAACCTAAACCCTCAAACCCTTAAACCCTGGATCCTAAACTTGTAACTTGTAACTCGTACAGTGCCACTACTATTCAAGAATGCTATGAATAATCCACTCCTAGGAAATGCACACTTAAGAATGTTCTGAATTACCCACACCCACTCAATTTTTCGAACCATTGAAATGTGCACGCAAGAATGCCATGAATTTCCCTCACCCACCCAATTTTCTGACACATTGAGATGCTGAAATAGTTGTGTTTTCCTTGTGGTGCAGGTTATTCAAGCAGCCGTCCGAGCGGGCGCGAAGCCGTTCGTGTCCTCCGTAACGGAGAAGGAGCTTTGTTTCCACAGTCACGACTTGCACAAGCTCCTTCGCGTGAAGTCCAACCGCAACACCAGCAGCGGCGGTCTGTTCGTGTACCCCGCGCAGTCGCAGCTGTCGGGCATGAAGCATTCGATGGGCTGGGTAGTGGAGGCGCAGCAGCACGGGTGGAAGGTCTGCTTGGATGCGTCCACGCTGCTGCCCTCCAATGCGCTCGACTTGGACATCCACCAGCCGGACTTCATAGTGGGGTCGTTTCATCACATGGTGGGGTACCCGAGTGGAATGGGATTCCTGCTAGTGAGACGGGAGTCGTTCTGCGTCAAAGCCTCCCCGAGCAATGAGACCGTGAGTTGCCCGCTTTGCAATCTCAGATCTATCGTGGAGAGTTTCGGGGGGTTTAGGGTTTGCAAGTGGCGAGGTTGATTAATTACGATGTAAACGATTAAAGAATCCTTATGAATCCTGATCTTATATTACCGGAATCAGTAGAGAACAGTGCATGCGTTGGTCAAAGATTGAACAGAATTGGACACAAGAGAGTCCCCACTTGACCTACTCACATCAGTGGTGGACCAAACACCAACTTGAAATTGACAAACAAAAGTCTCCACATGAAGTAATCAAATTAGTACAGAACACCGCATGCGTTGGCCAAAGATGAAACAGAATTGGATACGAGAAATGACCTACTTAAAGGAGTACAACACATTGCATGGGTTGGGCAAGAAAATGAACAGAATTGGACAAAAGAAAGTCTCTGCACATGATCTGCTCAAATTAGTGATACACATTACTTGTATTGGGGCAAGAAACAAACAGAATTGGACAAAAGCAAAGTCTCCACAAGACCTACTCCAATTAGTGAAGAGCATTGCATGCATAGCTCCAAAAATAAATAGAATCAAACAAGAAAAAGTCCACACATGCTGTACTCCATTCAGTGAAGAGAGTTGCAAGTATTCTAAAGGTAAATACCAAATAAAATTGCACAAAAAGTAAGCCAATGCCAGACAGAGACTCTCTGATAACCTTGCTGCCTGTTTTTGATCCCCATTTTCGCAGGTGCGTTTCATCTGCAACAAGCCCGCGGACGAAGGCGAGCACTGCCACATCATGTGTCCCGCTGACAACACCATGAACCTCCTCCAATTCGCGGCCCTCAACCTGGGCCTCATCCAGCTGGAGCGCATCGGCTTCTCTGCCATCCAGAAGCGCGTGAAGGCGCTGTCCATCTGGCTTGTCCAACGCCTCCGCACGTTGCGTCACAAGGACGGCGAGCAGCATCAGCCGCATCTGCTGCGTGTCTACGGCTCCCACGCTCCCAAGGACAGAGGCAGCATCGTGGCGTTCAACGTGATGGACCCTTCGGGAACGGTGCTCCCTCCGGACATCGTGCGCAAGCTCGCTGCGAGAAGTAACATCCAACTCTCTGTGGGACAGTTCCAGAATCCAGGGTTGGCATATCTGCTGGGGGGCAAGCCTAAGCTGCGATCCTCCGATGTCAGCGTCTTCAACGCCGACTCACTGGTGAGAATCTTCATCACTAGAACTGCAACCCCCCCCCTTTTTTTTCTTTTTTCATTTTTTGGAAGTGCCCCTCTGAAATTTGTATGATCTTGGTTGAGTATTGAGCATGACAATTCTTAAGCAAGTCAAGATATATCCCTCGAATATCAGTGATTTCTCACTAAGACTTCAACTGGTTTCTTTTTTGACGTGCTCCTCCAAAATTTGTACTCCGTATGATCGGATTGAGTGTTGAACGACATTCTTAATCAAGTCAAGATATTTCCCACAATTAGTGATTTTTCACTAGGACCTCAATTCGTTGTTTCCTTACGTGCCCCTCTAAAACTTTTATGTTCTTGATTGAGTGTTGAACATAACTTCGTAAGCTAGCCAGACGTTCCCCTCAATCGGTGATTTTTTTTCTCTAGGTTTCTTATTTTGACGTGCACCTCTGAAGTTTTTATGTTCTTCATTGAGTATTGCGCATATCATTATCAAGGAAGTGATTCATCCACACATTCAGTGATTCTCACAAGGACCGACCTGAATGTTTTTTCTGATCCCTCTTCAAATTTTTTCTGATCTTGAATGTGCTCTAACTTACATAGTTTTTTGATGTGTTCAAACGAAAACATTGTGTAAAATCAAACTTGGATGTTGCAGGAGTTTACGACAGTGCGAGCTTCCTTCGGTGCTGTGTCCAACTTTGCAGATGTGTATAGATTGGTGCAGTTTCTGTCTCGGTTCCGGGACGAGGAGTATCTTGCTTCCGAAGCCATTGGCTTTGTGGAAGAACGGAATCAGATGCAGTGATGGACGTTGGGAGTTTCTTCATCATAAGGTAGTAACACCCACTTCAGTGGCTTACAGCGATTCAGCATATGGAGGGAAAGAATTTGGGAATTTTATTTTTCTCATACGAAATTGACAGAAAGAAAAAAGAAACACATTTTTTTGGACAAAATTTTATTTTTTGTGATTTTCCAGAAGCGAAAGCATAGGAATGTCCATTTCTGTTGTCCCATGACAATTTTTTTTTAGCAATAGTGACAACTCACCCTTGCTCAAATTGCTCAGATTGTAACTGAAAGAAACTTAAAACTTCTTGCATATTTTGTAGAGAGCAGTGCTTCTCTTCTTTGTATAATTTTTGGTGCCTCCCATCTAAGATGGGCTTTAGATTGTGATAAAAAAGAATTGGGATTTCTTTTCAAAGGTGGAAGAATGTTATACCAAAGGGGTTCTTTTTTTAACCTTAAACTTGGGTTGTAATTATGAGGGACTCCTTGCAAGTGACAATTTTGCATCTCTTTTACTAACAAATTCCTTTTGCTATCCTAGAGATGGATCCAAGGTCAAGCGATGGAAAAGGATGTTCCTACCTTACTAAATGTCTTCTAGCTATCATGCTAGGAATCTTGGACAAGCCGTTGCAGAAATTTTGAGAGAAGAGTTCAATGATGTGGCAACATTTCAATGGAAGGAGAGGTGAGGGTCATAAATTCTACACTATTTCTTCTTCATTGGTGGAAGGGAATTCTTTTGGAGGAGGCAATTGTTATTCCTTGGTCATCATCAAATAATGGGGGAGGAGTTGCAATAGATTTCACTAAACTTATTGAATTGTGAACTTCATTCCTATTCCTTTGCACTCCATTTCTTTTCATTTGACACAAAAAATGGAGGTTTAGGTGCCAAGCTCCATAGCATTCTACATACAAACTTCTTTCTCTCATTTTTAGTCTTTAATGGTCAATGAATTGAATTATGTAGGATTGAACAATGTGAGTAATGGTCTTTGACCTATATAATGATGAATCACATGAGAAGATTCTTTGAAAGATAGAAGGTTTTCATTTTTGCCTTCAATTTCATCCCTCTATTGAAGACTATCATTGAGTATTTTGTAGGCTAGTTCAAAAAATGTAGTTTGGTCATTCATCATAGTATTTTGAACAATCCTCCATGAGTATTTTAGGTGATTATTCCCCCAAATTAAGCTTGACAATGTTGGGGCTATTTTTTGTAGAGGGGTTAGTTAGTTTCCAAAGAGTTAGATCTCTTTATTCCCCCCCATTGGCTACAAGAAAATAGATCAGATTTTGTATTATATTTATGATGTAATTTGACCATGAGAAGTAAATCTTGACCTTCTTTAGGGTTCTAAAAACTTTCTTTGGGGTACTTTATTCTATTCAGTATTTCAACCCTTTATTTTTTGAATTGCTAGTGTTCCTTACTTGGAAAGATAATGCTAATATATCCAAAATTTTCTACTTAAAGAATTTTGTATGTTCTAAGGTGAACACACTAAGTAGCAATGTCTAGAAATTTTTTGAACCAAATCAACCAAATGACCCAATCTCTTTATGTATCTATAATTATTTGGTTCTTTATTGACTTGCAAAGCAACCTATGTTTGATTGTTGTTTTCACTCAAGGAATATGAATATCACATAACATTATTTTTCAATTAGCTTGGGTGTCTTTGAAAGTTATAAAGATCTAGGGTTAATTTATTGAATTGAGGTTTAACAAATCACCATATTATGGACTACCTTTATTCTACTCTACATAATGTTGAATAATGTTATGCATATTCATGAGAATAAATTCCACAAATGTTATCATGAAAGTGATAGTATACAACAAATTGGTCACTGTGAAATAAATTCCAACTCAATAGCTATGGTTTGTAAGTATTTCAATTTCTGATTTGACCACTCCCGACACTCAGTTTTCTAACCGAAAATTCACTGAAATATAAATCAAATAAACTAAAATATAAATACGTTGATAGAAGTTGCTCTTTACCTACTTACACGCAGTACAATATTCTGGGGCATACCATCAACTAATTCAAAAACCAAGGGTTCAGATTTCATGCAGTGTTTTGTGCAACAAGTGATCAAAAAAGGAGTCTAGTACTTAAAATGCTGCAGATAAACTCGAAATGCAACCAAACGGCCACGTGCTTCCTACAATCACCTTTGTCTGTAAGCTTTCTTTTAAATCCAAAGAATGTGAAGTTCGATTCCCTACCATTGTGTTGCAATGGAAATAGGCTCCCGTTGGACAAAGTCTCACTTAAACTTGGGTCCTTCAAGAAATTGGAGAATAGGCAGATAGATATCTGTTTCTCTGTGAATACTAAAATACAGGTCGAAATGAGCGTAGTTGGTTAAATTCACGAGTGTGACTGGCTTCTGCAGTTGAGACAGGAGGTTGTTGGTGCCCTCCGGAGGGGCATACCAATCCCTACCACCTCCGATGATAAGTATCGGCAGTCGGCTTGGAATGTCGGCTGCATTGTAAGCAGGAGGGGTAGGTTGGCCATATGCCTTCAAGTTGCTTGCAGCTGTGCCATAGTCGAACTGCTGAAAGCTGTTCGTTCGAATCCCTGCGACAATCACGCAACTAATTAGTATCTTCTTCACAGGAAATCAATAGCCAGATAACGCCCTGGGAAAGCAACGTCTTTAAGTCGACAAGCATGATCACAAAGTTTTGTCAAGTGCTTAAAGTGCACTTAGACTATCACTACCTAATGACAATTAGGATTTCTAGTGTAGTGCACAAACCCCTGGTCAGGAGCTTATGTTTATCGAGTGAGAGACGATACCTTGCTGCCAGTGGAGAAGGTTTTTGAATGACGTAGTCCCGTCCCAGCCATTGGTCATTTGAACGGACGTTGAACCCAGGCAGCAATTGGGGCCTGCGATTTAAGCAGCACTCAAAAAATTAACGTTTTATCATGGTTTGTATGTTTTCAGTGGACTGAGGGCATGAACACTTTTGCTTGAGCATTGGGAAGTGGATCCTCGGTTCAAATTGCACCATTCATGAGGCAAGAAATTCAACTCAAAAGCATTCTCGAGGTGCTTTATCAGGGTTTTAATTCATGCACAACCATGATGAATGTTGATCTGCACCTGATATCAGACCAATCGTCATGCCGGTTAATCCTTGTCCAGAAATTGGCCCCGACTGCGGAAATTCCCTGAGTGATTTGTTTGAGTAAATTCAAGTGGGTCAGCATGGGAACTCCGAACGGCACAGGTGAAATGACGGAAACCGTAGTATGGACGACACAAAAATTCACTAGCTGGAATTAGGGATTAGAATAGAAATCGTAGAGTTCACAGATGGCGTGTGAATTCCAGGATGACCATGAGGACTCTGAAATATATGGAACTCACGAGGTATAATTAAATGCACCATTGTGAAATCCGGTTGTGTAGTACGTCTGGATGGTCACAAGAAAGCAATCATCTAGATGTCAGTTTGAAATGTCTACGAAAAATGCCGAGATGAATTTCTTTTTAATTTAATTCCCTCGATTACAACAGACCTTGTCAGCTTCTCTTATCAATTTCTTACATCCACGGCAATCATCTCAGCATATGTTCTACAGAATCATTCGAAGCATATTTTCAAGAAAGTTGACTTCTTACCGTGTCGAGAGTTACTCCAAAAAAATATGCCCATGCATTCAGCAAGAAAGAGTTGCTATTTCCGCGAAACGCAGTTGGGCCAATGAGTGTTAAACTACGAAGCATCTTAGCAGTTTCCTTATCGGTTGCTGCTGCTGCTCCGACTGTTGCAGCCTGCGAAACAGTCATTGTCTATATATTAGTGAAAGATATATTAGTAATTGGAGGCCGCATCATCGTCAAAATTGCCAGTGCAAGTAGCTATACAGAGCGGCTTAGAATTTAAGGATTTACACAATAGTTCATCGAGTCTTTTGAAATCTGAACTCTGTCCCAGAGCTTGCCTGAGATGCTCCAATGAAGTGGACATGTCGATTTGTCTCGGCTGAGATGAAACGCAGCTGGGCGGGGAGGTCATATTGTACGTGTTGATCCCAGGTCCAGTTCCAGTACGCCTGCAAATATATTTGAGCGATCAGCGGGTTGAAGAGTCGTCAGTCCTAGCTGTGGAATATGCTGTTACTGTTGATCCTTGGCAGGTTGAAGACTAATCATATAAGCATAAAGCAAGTCTAAATAATAATTCATTGACAATCATCATTCAGGAACTCACTGGCTGGCTCACAAATTAATGCAAGGCAAAGGTTAGACATTAGGAATTGTACCCGATCAGCAGGCTGAAGTTGAGCATGCCCATGCCCCCAGTACGTTGCACGTTGGTGGCCAATCCAAACGTCAAATCCATCATCTACCAGCATTAATGGCAGCAGATGGCTAACATGTCGATCGGTATCCACGTTCTGGAACCAGGAATCGCCACTAAAAAATTCCATGTGCATGAGCATCACCGGAGAGCCCTTACCAGCCTGCAAAAATGAAGCCCGCCAAATTAATCGACAAGTAAGCTTGACTATCGTAATACTGACAGAGCCTATTGGAACACCCAGCGACATATACGCACATGACGCTTGAGTCAGTACTGGCGAATCTAATTCGATTCTAAATCAGAACCGAAAGATTCATCAAAAGCACCTATCCATTCACTAAAGAAGTGTCTGAAACTTGTAAATATCAATTTAGCAGAGAGAGATATTCCCGATCTGGCAGCCGTCATAGAGGCAATTGCATGGTGCTCAATCCCAACTTCCGATGGATTTGACCACAATGTAAATCCAATTACGATTCCGGTGATATCCCTGGAGAATATTTAAGAGTCTATTGAACATTTGGAAAGAAAAGGTCTACTTCACCTTTGGATTGACGGTGTAATTCGAAGACGTGCTTCCGTTGATCGTTTGTGGAGGTGCAGGGGGCCACGAAGCATCGTGCGTGGAACTTGGAGCCGGACCTACCCCAATCGAGGCCTGACCTGTTGAAGAATCCTCTGGCGCCCTATTTAGAGATACTGAGGTGCCTGGTGCTGGAGTCGGACCGCTTGAGAAAATTGGATGCACCCCCTCCGCAGTGGGATGATTTAGCGAATCGGAATTATGAGTTTGCGGATCTATGTTTCTGCATCCAAAAGTACCCGGAACATGTGGATAAGCAGGATGAGCCGATGCGCTGGAGGTAGCTCCTTGCGTTGTTCCGTCATTGCATCTCGGAATCCGGTTAGACGTAGAGTGTGCTCCCCCGGTTCTGGATGCTGGATCACTTCCCGGATCGCTGCCCATCCCTGCGACATTGTTTCTTGAATCAACAGGCTGTTGAGCGGTGCTCTCGTGTCCCTTTCCCGCCATCGAGTCGGCTCTGCTCAATCGATGCATGACGAGCACGAATCCATCATCCGTTTGAACCGAATATTCTGAGCAGCCATAACCGAGTGGCGCCACCACTGTCTGACAGAAACGCGTCGCCCGAGCGCCGTCGAGCACTGCAAATAGCAAGAGCATCCGCAATAGTGCCAGCGGCGATTTGGCCATTCTAAACGCCATCTGGAAGCACTCTCCTGTTCGGAGTTATCATGAAACTAGTTCACAATTAAATTGACGATCGAGAATTACAGTATACACCTAATCATTAGTACTACTCCCTCATAAATTAGCATTACGATTGGCAATATTACCATTAACCATCTATTCAGACAGGAAAGAAATTGCTCGCGGTCTCGCACTGTGAGAAAGTGCTAGGAGTCGAAAATCGAACCGGAGGACAAATTCAACTAGTTCAAAATTACTGATCAAACAAGAATGCAAGTGCAAGTGGTCGTTGCAAAGTAATACATACAGAAATCAATTTCCCGAAGTTAGAAACTAATCAATAGTAATCAAGAACGCAAACACGATGAAACCTCTCTCGGCATCCCTCCTTGTAATTACCTGCGTGCGCTTGTTGTCCGCTTTCCTACAGTTTTCAAGACTGCGAGATGGACGCAATCCCGGACGGAATTAGACTATCTGACTCGCAATTGATGAGCAGACGAGAATGCAAGATCGAAAAGTGTCGGTCTCAGTTAAGAATAGTTACAGAATATAAAATCTCTCTTCCAAGAATGTAAAGAAATAGAAATGCGACGAAATTCTCTGTGTCTCTCTACTGAATTGCGATTGCATTGCGATAGCACTTGCTCACCTCTGTCAAATTGTTTCTGCACTTTGCGACAATGGGAGAACTTACTCGAAGGACATTTCATTCAAAGGAAATTCAAATAAGCTCCATGGCTTGCATAGCGCGCAAAACCGCGGGATGAATGCGAGTTCTCATCCACGAATTATCATTGATTGTTCATCCGTTACTGCTGCCGCTTTACTCTGTTGGTGAGTGATACACTAACTGAATCTACCAAACGCACTACCGTACCTGAAGGTCTGATTCGGCACCTAAGTGCCAAAATTCAGCTCCCACATCAGATTCTCAGGGATCCATGTCACCTCGGGACTATTCACAAAATAACACGTGTCACTTTTGTTTCCTCCAAAAATGACTTAATTTTTGCTGAATCTAACCTTCACGCACAGTATTTTAAATTGGTGCAGGCTGAAAATTACTGGATTGTACTCATTTCTACACCCCCAAGAATATGTATTGACAAAAAATTTTGTAAAATTTTGGAGTATTTGAACAACTAGTTGCTAATTTAATTGTTTAGTGATTTTCATTTGAAATTTTTGTAGATCATTTTATAAAAAAATTCTAGAGAGTTGTCCAATTTTATGCAATTGACTTATTAATTACAATTAATAAGACATTTCTATAAGACATGGAAATGGCTTAGTCAAAATTTTGACTACATACATTAAGATATTGATTTGGATTTGGTTGGAGGAATCCCTATTCACACAAAAAGGTTTGAATTGTTTGACTTTCATTAACATTGTAAAGACTATTATATTGTGGCCAACCAAGGTAAAATAGAATTGTCCACAACTTAAATGTTAGTGTTTTGATCTATGTGACCATATTGAATAAAATTTATCTTCAAACTTATAAATTTGACTTAAGATAAGTTTCTAGAATTGAATTTCAGAAGTTTGATTATACTTACATATTGGTTTATTGAATTTGGAACAAGTGTTATGAAATGTACATCAAGAATTTTAGGAAGCAAAGTAGTTTAATAGTATATATTGTTATTTCTTTCTTTATGAAGTCAAAATTTTATAAATCATAAGGTTTGATATACCACATGATGTACAACTAGCAAGGCCTTAATATATTTATATGGGTGAATTAACCTACATACTAGGAGTCATTGGTTTAAAAAAAGTCTTGTTTAAGTGAATAAAAAATAGAAATTGGAAGAAAACTATCAATTTAGTCATTAGAATACAAATAATTAATCAACTATTCATTTTGTATACTCAAGCAAATTTCAGAAGTAATTACTACCATTTAGGGGTCAAAATTCTTTGCTTTGTAGTTTCTTCTATTTCCAAGAAACCATTTGATCGAGAAAATTGGGATTCTAGATGACCAAATTGGAGGGCATAATTATGGAAGCTAGATCCTACAAAAAATTGGTAAAAATGCCAACATAAATGTCTCTACCTTAGAATCTTTGTTGATGATTTCAAATTTTCCATCCGCTACCATCAACTAGAATAAGGTTCAAAATAATAATGTAGTATTGTATGAATGTTGGTATGTCTTTAGTTGAAAATGAAAAAAAGAGTTTGATAACAACATACATTACATCTAGATTTGTTTCACATTCAAACTAGTTTTGGATCTGTCGAGGCAGCTTGGGTCATTGATGCAATGTGATTGCCAAATTTGGAGGAAATTTCAAACTCTCAATTATCTTTTCGTGGGTAGTTGCAAAAAACACCCATCATTTATAGCTCAAAATGGCCTCAAGATTGGAATACTCTAATTTTTGGAATAGTTTTTTTAAATGAAATAAAATATGCAAAATTTGTAATTTGTAAAGAATTCAAAATGGTATATGTGTAAAAATTCACACCTAGAAAATTTTATCTCTAAAAGTTATGTGCAAAAAAAGAGTGATGGAAAATGCAAAAAATAGATACTTTGGAATTTGATTTTTAGAAATTAGTTAAAAATTGGAAAAAACTAGAATAAAAGAAACCATTTTTATAACTTAAGATGCTTTTTCTCAACCATAGGGAAAAAAATTATGTTCTCTACATGTGCGCAAAGGTACTACACTTTAAGTACATGTGGAAGGTAGACAATTTATTATTTTTAGAAAATCTCTTTGCAAGGTTGTGTACTTCATTAAAAGTTCTTTTTTTTCCAATTTTGACCTTCAAAAAGTCACATTTTGGATTGGAAATAGTCCTAAAAGCCCTTAGAATGGCCAAAGTAGACATCCAATTGGGGGTGGTTCAAAAATCATAAAATAATTTTAAGAAATTGGAAAAGATTATTTAATGTTTAGAACTACTACATATACTTTAATTTCAAATTTTGTAGAAAATAAACATACAAGACAAAAATTATGAGCAAAAAACTACTTGTCCAAGGTAGGGGGACAAAAAAAAGAACAAGTATTTCTTGCAATGACCCTCTTCTAGTGTGAAATTGACTACAAAAGACACAAGTTGGTGGAAATTGTTATCAATTAATCTTGTTGATCAATGTGTAAATTCCATTGGTAGCTTACATGTGGAAATTGTTAGTATGAACCTCCTAGCAATTAGTGGCAACTATTAGTATTAGTATTTATTGGATCTTAAGTTGGCACAACATGTATGAGGAATGGAGAATCATGGACCTTGTTTGCAAGTTATTGTAGTCATTCTCCACAATATTTACAATGACCAAAGAAAAACTCCCTCTAGATATGAGAGATTGTTATAGGTGAGGCTAAATCCAAGTAGATGTAGAACTTGGGCTAGAGAGGTTTGCCAACAAGGAAGTGACAACATGAAGGGGTCCTATGAAGCCCAAATAGGAAATTTCAAGTTCAAGATTGATGGCCATAAGCTTGTCACTATTCACTAAGAAGCCTAAACTACACTTTGTGTTGGTGGGACATGCTTATCACAAGTATCAAGTACTCCTAGATCTACAAATTTGTCATGATTGGGTTCTATGCAATTGGAAGACTTTATTGCATCTTTGTTGTACTATAAACAAGTTCCAAATCATTTTCAACAATGTTGTACTAGGAAAAAAAACGAGACGACAGGAAGGTTGCGAGTTTGGAGGTAGTTCAATGATTTCAAGGGATAGCTCGCCAATTGCCTGCGCACATAGTTCAAGATCCGAGTTGGCACTATTGGTGCCAGTATGATTGTGGATAACAAATGTTGTTGTCCAAAGGAATGCCAAGTTGCAGGAAGTGTCATCTAGAAAACCCTGAATCATGTGCTCCTTCAAATTTTGCAATGGACTTTATTGAGTTTTTTCAGTAGGGTTATGCAATTAATGGAATTGAGGGAAGTGTGCAATTGTGGGACTTGTTGTAGTGTTAGGGTTTAAGCTAGGGATGTCTTATGGGATTCTATTTTGAGAAAGTAGTGAAAAAATTGAAATTTGATAGTAGTGAGGAAATTGATATTTGATAGTAGAAGTTTTGAACTTGGAATAGTTTAGAATCAAGTAGTTTATTCTACAATCATTTTGTATGAGGTCCTCAAAGTTCACAGTGAAGGGAGTTTTGTGTGTAGTCTACGTTGGTTTTTCTCCAATGCAAGGCAGCCACATAAAAAAAAGGCTTTTGCTTCATTTCATGAGTAAGTTGGCGAGAAAGATCACCGAATCAATGAGTAATTGAAAGCTTAAAGACTAGTAAGGTAAGTTCACTATGCATGTCTACATCTCAAAGTAGACAATTTTTCTCATGAGCACAGAAGAAGGTTTGGGTGAATTAGGGTTTCTTATTTGCAGTTGTCTATACTAGAGGGACATATGATTTATTAAGGACCTTGGTTATAGAGGATTGTAGTTTCTTGGAGTTTGAAATAAAGTATACTATTCTTTCAAGAGGATATGTAAGCTTGACAAAATTCCAATAAGCTTCCATCCATTCTCCTCTTATTCAGATGTAAACTAGGCATGAGAATCACTCTTGGCTCAATGACTTGATTACTTGTTAATAAATTAAAGGAATAAAAAAAATCTTCTTTGCCAAATATTCAATTCTACCTTTGAACTCTACATACTAGACAACCCTTTAGAGGATCACTAATAAGCTAGTCAAGCATATAGAGTTTAGAGGTAGCTCAGGACTACCATTTGAGCACTACCTCTAAACTACCTAAGATCACCAATATTGACTAATAGACTACACCCAGCTGTACAAGCACATGTTGATTATGTTGGCTATGGTATGTATATTTCCTTAGAGGACTCGACAAATGTCCCAATTGGTAGTAAGAAGTATAGAGTATTTTCCATAAGCAATTTCCTAGAGTTTGAAGTGAAGTATAGTATTTTTATAGGAGGATATGATGACTGTACACCAACAAGTTCTTCGATTTCTAACTCTATAGCTGGTATTCTGTGGACGAAGGCATGATGAGTCTTTCCATTGTACTCTTCTGATTTTGGTGTGGTAGTATTAGTGTAGTGTGGTAATATTCAATGTTTCAATAATAATCGATTTAGTTTGGCAATCATTTGTTGCATGTAATCAAACTATATCTTTGAATGAGTTTTTGCATTGCCATATCTCAATTAGTACTATATTTGTACTTTGCACTAAGATTGGAATTTCATGTCTTCAATATAAACTGAATAGTAGAACACATATGTTGAAAACTTTAATGACAGTGAAGAGAGTATTCCTTGAATTTTCTTTGAAGTCGATTTTGCAGAGATGTGTCTACTAACTTTAAGCTTTGTCCATTGTAAGTATGGAAGTAGTAGTTCAGAATGAAAATATATTATTGAAATCAAGTTGTGGGGAAATGTGTTTTGATTGAAGTAAGTATTATACAAATTGTGCAATTTCTTTCTAAATACAAATTCCAATTCTATCGAGCTTTTGGACCCTAATATGACCATGTAGACAAAAAGTGTCAAATAGATGACAAAGACTCTTTTCGATTGAAGACACAAGCATACATGTCAATCCTTGGGATTTTGAATGAAGAGGATATGTCTTGCAAAGTAGTATTACATTGGAGGATTGTAGTTGAATTTAATTAAGCTAATGAGTTGTGCAATAATAAAAAAATGATCATTTCCATGCTTCTGATCATTCCTTCTTTGCATAGACCATGATAGTATGTGTAAGTTTGTGTATTCTAGGGCCACTTTTATATATATATATATATATATGTCAAGTTTTTTGCTTAATATTTTTATTGTCATTTTCCAAATTGGATGTAACTTGTGTTTTTTTAGTTGCTTAGGTATATTACATCGATGAGGAAGGCTAAATGACATCCTCGGTGAGTACATGCTTAGAAAAGGTATTTACATTCATTTTCTGTTCTTTACTAATTCTAATGATATTGAATTTGAAGCCATTGAACTATGTTTCATATGTAGAATCAATAAAATGGTGTCAAGTCTTTAGAGGACTGAAATACTTATATGAGGCACTTGGATTGCATTTTTGTTGCAACGGTACGTGTGTTGGAATTTAGACTCTTGACTAGAGTTTTGAAGAGATTCTAAATCTTTTTCACTAGACTCACTTCTAATTGTCTGAGACTTCAAGTTATATACAAATCGACGTCACAAGATGCTATTTTGTGGTAACTAGAATTAAGCTTTGAAAATTGAAAACTAGGGACCTCTAAGATTGTTGGACAACTCTCTTTCCAATCCATTATCATTTTTCAAAGGTCAATTTTCAAACCAACTAAATGCAACCTATAATTGAATGCCTGCAACTATTATTTCACGACGTGTACAAGTTGTAACCCCGGTTGCAACATATATATATCACAATAGAAAGATGCATCCACCCGACTTTACTAATCATTGGCTATCAGTAAATTAAATTTCTAATGTTTAACAAATTTTAGCTCTTTGAATCTATACATGTACTATTACATTTCAGTTTCTCTTCAATTAAATAATTTGCATGGATTTCACAACTTTGATTGTTGTTGTAGGTAGTTTGGACCTCCAAAAACAAGGAAAATATGGACCCAAGAAAGAAACAACTCAACATTCACATATGTACTAGCTCTATTAGACTCTTCTCAAATTTAGAGTGTACTAGCTATAGATGTATGTTGGGGTCAGAAAAAATATCACTGACAAAAGCTTCCTAGCCTGCATTGGATTGAGGTTTCAAGTAAGGACAACCGTTCTTTGATCGCATATTCTTGGAGGGGACCAAACTCTAAATTTGTAGTCTTCCGAAATAGGGACATGTGTATCTTTGCAATCAGATACTACACTTTTAGTGTTACGTGCTTCTCCTTTGTCTTACGTGCTTGAAGATTGCATGAAAGATCAAGTTAAGTAGGTATGAGTAGGGTAAATCTAAACGACAAGTTTTTTGCTACATTGACGATACTTGACTTCTTGGCATTTTCAAGAAGTTAAATTAAAACAACTGAATTCATTAGATGAAGAGAATGTAGAAACTCTATAATTCTGTGATATCTGGAACTCCAAAACTTTTGGCGGGCATTGAAACCTTCAAAGCACTATAGACGTAACAAACAACAACTCAAAGCTCAAATATATTTGAATAGGTTGCAGCTGAGGTTCAGCCCACAGATTTTAGGCTTCTCATAGGCAATTCAAATGAGAATTTCCTATTGTTTGGTTTTTATTAATCTTAACAATAATACCTTCTTCAATGTCTGAATGTCAACAATTGTATTCTACATATGGAAAGTATAATTAGGATTTATTTAAAAGAAGTATGAAATTCATGTAACCTTTTTTTTAAATGTAAAGGTGTAGGTTGTTGAAGATTGTGGTAAATATTCATCAAATTGTACGAGCATGTGGGGTGGTTATCATACGAGATTCAGCTACCATACATATACAATTCTTTCAAGTTGAAATCTTGCCCTGAAAATTTCAGATTTCTCACAGTCAATAAGGAGCTTGAGGTAAGAATCACACTCCACTATTGGCTATGTACTTTTGGGGTGGCTACATTTGGAGAATCGCAAGAAGACTTGTGTGGTTTCCTTAGGTGTGCTCTAAGCGGATGACAATGAGTGGATGAGTTTTCAAGCTTTCAACTCTTAGTTTCCCTTTGTGGGTCCTTGGTGATGTAGTTCATACTTGTTGCTAGTAAAGTACGAACACAACAAGCAATAAGTGAAAGTAACCTTCAACCTTCACTTCAAATTCTATGTTGTATGTGATTCAAAATCGCATAATTTTATAGTATGCTATCATTTCATATCTAACTAGTGACATGCAAGCAATGTCCACAAGGTTCTGTCATTCTCTGCCATGAGATTGTGCCACCAAGTATAGAGTGCTCTTCTCTACACATAGAGAAACATAGAAGGCCATTACATACCAAGAAAAATTGAATTGCACTCTTGGATTGTTCTAGAACACGCAAGGACTACAAAATATGTTGACAAGTTCAAAAAGGATGGTCTCCTTTCTATTATCGATGCAAAGAAGGCCCAAATCTTGGAATTCTGTGTGAAGCAAGGTTCAACTATGATTGCAGTTGTTAGGGGCCACCATGCGTATATGCAAGAAGAATTGCGTTTGGATCCAACTGCTTCTGCTCTCCAATCAACATGCAACTATAAGTCATTGTAGTATAATATTTTCCACATCCACTTCTTCTTCATGCCTCTCTGTTTCAATTTGGTACTATTTTTTTTGTACCTTCTAAATTCATGGTTCCTGCACAGATTTGTACCCATCTACATCCATTGAATGGGTGAATCCTTTGCACATCATGGAACCAATTTGTGTTTTCTATACTAAAGTGGGTGAAGCTTCTAGAGGGGGGTTGAGGTCATAGAGAAC
The DNA here is from genome assembly GCA_963969395.1 of Pseudoscleropodium purum. NCBI lineage: Eukaryota > Viridiplantae > Streptophyta > Bryopsida > Hypnales > Brachytheciaceae > Pseudoscleropodium > Pseudoscleropodium purum. Next base: position 2,448,031 of record OZ017802.1, read on the forward strand.
TCCTAGAAGATTCTATTTTCTTCTATAATACTAAGTACTTTCCACTGACTAGAACTACCTTTGGACATGTAGAGACTATTCCCTTAATTGATTTCAATGATGTTAGCTGGTCTCTACCAGACATGTCCACAAGTGAGGCTTTCAGAGTGAAACTTAGACATGATTTTCTATTGTCTATGAAACCAAAAACAAGGAGTCAAGTGACTCATATAAGTTGGTTCATGCCAATAGGCGTTATGGTTGATTTATTCGCTTGTGCACCTCATATTCATAGAACACGGACATTGTTTATTTTCAAAGACATATCGGACAATTTGTTTGGTTCTTTAATGGACCATGGATGGCAGGAAAAAGTCGTCATTACTGAGGACATTATTAAATGGGTGGTGGATCCTTCATTTGTACACTTTAAGTACCACCTAGGTCGATCCACACTATATGCTACGTTTCAATTGAATAGACAAAGGCTCCTCCAAAATGGGCAATGGGAAGCAATAGACTAGTATGAAACTATTGACATTGTCAAAGTTCATTGTGTATGCAAGGATGTCACTCAAGTTTTAGAAGTAGGTAGTAATTGGACTCTTGATAGCATTCAACAAAAGATTGTTATAGCTTTTGCGGATGTTGCGCCAAGTGAGTTCACATTGTATATAGAAAATTCAGGCAAAATCCAACAAAAGGTGCACACCAATCTTTCTACTCTCAAAGCTAACTATTATTGTGCACTGCATGTTTGAAGTAGATGTTGTTGTTCTACATGTTGTGATACCATCTAACACTCTTCTTTTCAATGTGTATGTAGCTTAATCAAAGGACAGAAGAAAAAATATTTGCACATAATGTGCTTCCACCTATGAAATTACAAATCATAGTTGATGCCATGTAGACACTCTACAACTAGAATTGTAGCTTCAATGGTTGCTCGTAGTCATTTCTTCCTCACAGATATTGCTTGACTAAAGACTTTGTCTTGTGTCTCTCTCATCGGTGAAGGGAACAATTAGAACTCATTTTGATCCCACTTTGGAGCATTTTTGTCCCCACAAATTGTTGTGGGCCTCCGTTGATGATGCTGCAGATGTTACCCGCCTTTTCTGAATTCTAGTCTCCAACGACAGCCTTTTCCATAGTTCTTGCATTAGCATCCTTTCCCTATTCTCGAAAACAATGTTGTATGATTCAATACTAGTGTTGGTAGATTTGAACTAGTGGACTTTTCTTACTTCTTCCACCTCCATGTTGAGTATGACGTTGATAGGTGACTTTTGCTGCATAGTGCAAAAATTCCATTCCTTGGCACAACTAGATTGAAAGACTACCATACTCACTTACAAACCAAGGCATGTGCTTCACCAATGCATGCTGCAGAAACACAATATTGTATTAGAATGTCCATCTCAATGCCTTCAATGTGTGCAACTTGCCTATGCTATGCTTATTATGTTGGTCATTCAATTATATGACTAGGAAATGAGTAATTAGTGTTCTTTCTATTGCAGGTACAAGTTTAGAAGTGGTTTGTGGAACTAGTGCACAAGCATGTTTGTATGCATTTGATAGAATTCGGCTCTGATGATCAATGATGATCAATAGTAGTGGTTTCTATTTCATCCAATATATGTGGAGGCTAATTGCAACACCAATTCTAAGTAGGGTGATTTTGTACGTCCTTATATTGCAATGTAAGAGGCACTTACCTAGAATTTTTGGATGGTAGTGATTTTTCTAATCCTACCCATACTTCTAGCTTCGCCTTTTTAGTAGCACCTCCACTTATGAAGTTTCTTTCAGCTGAGACAACGTCTGCATAGAGTTTGGTCGGACTTCTAGAAAGTGTGGAAGGTAAGAATAATTTAGTAACCTGAAAACCATTGAAAGACGGTTTTGAGGGAACACTGCACTACTTCCTAGAGAAATGATTGTCCTTAAAAATTTTGATGTTCTTACCGTATGCACTTGTCGATGATAGCACATATTGCATATCATCAATTGCACTAAATTGAAATATCTTATCACAAAGGGTCCATAGGAATTGAAAATGTAGGTGGATAATTTTTTCGACAATGCAATTGAATGCATACAAGGTGCACATGTACACCCTATCCATTGGAATGTTGAAGATGGGCTTCCATCGTTCCAACCCTACCTCTCTTATCACTGGTTTTCCCTCATGTTGTGAGTTGAAAAGGTCTCCATCAAGCATAATAGCCTGTCACGAGAACACTTTTGCTCAGGGTTGACGAATCTCAACGTCTGCCCCAAAATAGCGTCCGTTTTTCGGACGTCCGGACGCACGGACGCACGCGGACGCAGCGTCCCTCCCACCGTTGGAAGGCGGACGGGTGGGGGCGGACGGACGCAGGCGGACGAGGGCGGACTGGGGCGGACGGACGAGGCGGACGGCGTCCGCGAATGTCAGCGGATGTTGCGGACACAGCGTCCGCGTCCGGATGTTCCGGACATCGTGTCAACCCTGCTTTTGCTGCTTGTTTTGTAGTTGCTATACTTGGTTTCCTATGTTCTTGGAGGGAGTAAATGCAAGTTTGCTTTGTGCATGTTCCATGACTAAATCCGTACATGCTTCTAATGGTCTTCATGTCTACATAGAGATGCCACTAAACAACAAAATCACCTACTTCATGTACTTAGAACTTTTGATCGCTTTCTCATGCTTGTATAAAGGTTGGGATTTGAGTTTGCTTGAGCACCCATGATAGAATTTCATGGGATTTTTTTGGTATTTGAAAACAACCTATTGGCCATATCTTCCTTTCAAATTGTACAGCAAAGGATTTAGCACTTCCTACAGTAATATTCGGATTTAGAGCTCAATTCATTAATGTGATACTTAGCCATTCCAGCTTTTGTAAATGGACTATCTCTGTCTCATTCAACTTTAGGACAAATACTAGTGGTTTCCTTGCCAATTCTGCATCATACAAAGTAATGGACATGAGCTGTAGGTGGATGTCAAAAAACATTACTTCATGGCAAAATTCAAAAGTTAGGTGATTTAGGTGAATTTTGAATGATATGGTATGAAATGATTGAAACATCATACTATTGGAGCACTTCTTGTACCTTGTTTATTCATTGACACTTCAATTTCAAAATTTGATCTAATTCAAATTTGAGAGTTGTTGTATTTCAGTAGCCTTATATTGTTTCCAAATACTCAACAACAAATTAACAAAGACATGCAATTATAGAAGACCAAAATTTTGACAGTGAACTATATGGACAAGCTCCAATTCATCCTTCACTGCCTCACTAGGTACTCAATTTTGTAGCTAAATTACTAAGATTGTTGCAATAAATTCTTAAAAGTTCTAATTTCACAATTTTGGTACTTTGGAACACACCATGTTCACAAATGTGACCACCTAATCAATCACCCCATATAACAAACTTCTTGGACATTTCATAAAAACTTGGAGCTTCTAAATGAGAATCTATCGAAGATATCAATTGAATTCAAAGATTCAAAACAGAAATCTTGAGATCTCACAACTAATTGACATATAACCATGCACACATATCACTTAAGAGCAAACATATTCTTGCATTCATAGTGAGAAGACTCTAACTAAATTGACAAATATTACCACCTTATTAGTGATAACCAAACTTCATACAAAATTTGGACCATGGTTGTCACATTGGACAGATTACTATTCATTTCACGTCCTATAGGACAAGTTACTATTCATCAGATGTACATAAGACGTACATCTGATGAATAGTAACTTGTCCTATAGGACGTGAAATGAATAGTAATCTGTCCAATGTGACAACCATGATTTGGACAACCTTGAAGTTTCAACTAGATTGCAATTTTGAAGCAAAAGAAAGTGCAAGTCAAGATTATTGAGGTTTACAACATCATTATTGAGATTTTTGTAATGAATTGAAGTTATGGTTGCTTTTGTTCTTAATAGGAAGCAACTAGAATGGAAGCTTGCATGACTAACTAGCGATGTGAACAAAATAAAATAGTCATATGAAGGATTCATTGTGTGTCATACCTTCATGCGTCACTTGATACAATTGAACCATGGTCCTCTGCACCTGCTCTACATCAGCAAAGAAAGAATTGTTGGCTACGAATTCTACATGGTCTACTTCTTTCTTCTTTCCCTTTGTATGTGTTGAAATGTCTAGGGAATTGCTAATGGAGTAGTAGTTTCCAAAGAAATCTGTCAACTTCAAGTTCATTTGATATCATAAATTGGAAACGTGGTAGGGTTTGGAAATGCAATGGGCCTTCAAGCCTTTCCCTATTGTTGCTGCACTACCCTTCAATTTCTTGTAAATAGAAGCATATCCTTCTTGAGTGATCCCACTTCAATCGTATGTGGCCAAAATTTCTTGAGCTCCCATTTTAGATCCAATTCTATCTAAATATTGATTTGCAACGTGGATTCCTACGAACTGCAAGGTAGGCAATTCCAACAATGATTTAACTTTGGTCTTTGAAACAATACTTGCTAGAGTTTTGCCAAACTTCATCTACTCTTCTTTAGAACCACATAGACGTTGATGTCGACTACCACTGATGTTGCCTTCATGGACTTGGTGAAGCATACTTGGTGCAATCACTGCATGAGTAAGTCAACGTAGTGCCTTCGCTTGTCCTCGTGTTTAAGACAATGTGCACAAATCTCTTTGTTGCCAAATTTGATGACGGTAGCCATATGGAGTGCGATGGATTTGATTCCATTTTCTCTATAGAGCTTTCAAAGAACGTACAACTTGATCATGCTTTGACTTCAAATTTTGCAATTCTACCTTGTGACTTTGCTTTAGTGCCGATAGCTTTGCAGCGTTCTCTTTTTTCAGTGCATCAATATCTGACTTTAGAACTTCTTCTAATTGGACACTATCGTGAAGATCCTTTTTGAGATCACATACTTTGGCATCGTTATCTTTTTGCAAAGTTGCTAATCTACTTTGCAATTGTGAGGTCTCATCGTTCAAAGATGCTAAGGTACTTCGCACCTTCGAGGTCTCATTATTCGAGACATGAACTTGTCTCTCACAAACTCCTAAGTCCTGTCTCTACTTACCTTCTGAGCCTCGTAGCTTGTCCACTTCTACTTGTTTTTCTTCTAAGGATAATGTCAAATTGTCTATACATAGCCCAAGGGACTCAATTTTATTTTCTCTCTGACAACTTGCGCAAGCATTGACAACAACTAGTAGTGCAGAATGTAATAAACTTGATGTATAACCAAGTAGTCCGTTCTGTCCCTCCCCAATAAATTCAAGGAAACTTCAAAGATCACTGAACTTTGGCCTCTTACCTTGAAAATTTGCAGGATAAAAGGAGCCATCAAGCCACAAGTCCAAATTTTTATCACCAACTTTCTGTTTCTCAGGAAACTGCAAACGAGGGGTTTGCTCATGTAGTAATTGACCTCGCAGAACGAGTGGCCTATACTTTCCATCAATCATCACTTGAACCTTGTATAGCAAATCCTCACTTGCCATACTCTATTAAGCACTCATGCATGAAAGAAAGTTGATCAACACAAAACTCATCCACAAAGAGTACATTTCTCACAATCTGTACACTTTTGAATGGCATCAGTCTCCCTTCTCTCTACACTACACACAACTTCAAATTCCAGAATAATGAAACTAGATTTGTCACAATGATTGAAATCCCAACAATAGTGCTTGCCAGAGTTGTTGCCGCCAATCCTACTTGGATGATTTCCATATTCATGAAAATCTGAATCAGCAAGCACTTGGCAGCCTGCATTGATCGTCCTCTAGTAGTTGGATCCACAATTTCATTTGTACTGTCCATTCGTTAGCCTGATCTTATACTGCCCGCCTGCCAATTTGAACAGGTACAAGGGAATACTACTCTTGTAAAAAATACTGAGTACATTGATAAAATGTTCTTAACAGCCTTCTCGAGGGCTAAATTTTCGTATAATGTTTTCCTCTAAAATTCATGTAGCTATAGTTTGTTTTTTCTAGTTGTTAATTATATTTGTCATATTGGCTATTGGCAATAGTTTGGTACCAATTGTTTTTTGAAGACAAGGTTGGGCCATATTCCATACCCAAAGTAATTGTAGTTGTGCACAATGACATTGAAGAAGCAACTTGCAATAGGAGGTCTTACAACAAGCTACTTAATAACTAAACATTTTTCATCTAATCTTGTATATATTTTGTACCTACACATGACTTTTTTTATAGAACAATTAAGCCACTTTTATTACTACCATTCAATGATCTAGATTAGCCACTCCTACAAATTCATACAATAAAGCATTTGGAGTAGAGTTTCATGGAGATTTTGAATTTGTAATGAAGGCCACTACTAGACACTGCATACGTCATCTCTAGTGGTTTTTCTTCTATCCTTTGAGGATTCATGATGGACAAATAGATTTCAATATAAAATGATCTCTCTACCCATCATTCTTAATCTCTTTGATTGAAGTAAATTCCTCAAAGTTTTCCATTAAATTTTTTTGCCCTCTATTGTTGGTTTTAAAATTAAGTTGAATCTATTATCTAGATACAATGTCCCTATGATCCCATGCCTTTGGTCCAATAGTCATTTGCTAGTGATTGCCTTTTGCCATTGGTTTGAATCTACACCATTTGTCTCTTTTTGCAATGGTTTTTCCCCATTCCAACAATGCCTTTTTTTCTTCGACAAGTTTGTATTGCTTGATGGTACGCTTCATGTACTCACATCAACTCTTGTGCTACTTGTTATATTATGAATGACATTTCTTCTTAGATCCATAGCTTCTTGTCCCTATTGCTAGAGCATTAGATGGTGGTTATTGTAACTATAATCATTCCTCTCTAAGTCTTGTTTGAGTGCTACACATTGAGACTTCAACGATTTAGATTCACTCTTCAATAATACAATCTCTTTTCTACTATTGTATGTGAAGGTTTAATTTAGTATTTAGATGTCGAAATTGAATTTTCACATTAGATTTTTAGGTGTCCACATCACCTCACACTAATTACAAGATGATATGTAGAACTTTTTACAAAAATGATATAGTTATTTTCAAATCTAACCTTCACATAAGATACTAGCAAGAAGGTCCTCTAAACACTAAGTCCACTTTTTGTTGACCATGTCAAGCTTAGAATTTAGAATTGCAATGGAATTTTACAAGCCAACATTTTTCACAAAGATAATCATCACGTATGTACCCTAATTCCTATTCCAAGCCCTTTACTATGTTTTTGATACTAACAAGGTGTTTAGTATATCCTAAAAGGCCAAATTTACCATGACAAAAGAATTCTAAGTAAATCTTCAACGTTTGAAATTGTGATGGCTTTTTAGTAACTAGATATGTTGAGTACAAATTGTCATCCAAATACAAATCCATGTTAGTACCTTGGGATGCTCTCAACGTTGGAAATTCTAATTTAAAGAGTTGTTGATCAATTCAAACCCCTTTCTTCACAATAGGTGCAAATCTACTATCAAGAGCTAAAAATGCCATATAGAAACTATGCATTTCACTGTTCATAACATCCTAAAGTACCATCTCTCACAACTAGATTTAAATTCTTGTATTAACTTTGAGGTTTGTAAACTCACTAGTGGTAGTGTAAATGAACCTAGCTCATTTAGTGGGAGACAACTCTACTTAAAAACAATATTCTAATTGCTAACTATCCAAATTGACCTTGGCACATTCCCTCCACATTCATACACATCTACATTAAGGGAACAATAATTGAAGAAAGTCGCATACTAAACATAAATCCCAAAACCCTATCTAAGCACAAATCCAAAGAGAGTAATATTATCAAATTCTAATAAAATAGTGGCCAAAACAATCTTTGCACACATTTAAGTGTTAAAGTGCTAATATGGACCTTATTAATACACCACAAAGGCACACAATTGTTGCCACATAGATTAGATATCAATGCTTTTATGCCAACTCAACTTATACCACATGTCCCCTACCAACATCCCACTGGGCTACAAATATGATGGCAATTTATAACATATACCATATAAATGATATTACTCACTTTTCTAAATACAAATAAAAAAATTTCTAGACCAAATATACTAGACATCTAGAAACCTCAATTTTACTCCAATGACATATTATTCCTTCATCCAAATTTCAATCAACTTTAGTTCAAAATGCAATAAGTGACAATCATGGGTGGTGAAACCTCAGTGTAGTTTCAATTAGTAGATATTCTAAATTGATCAATACACTAATATTAGAGCTTACTTTGAAAGAATGAAACAAGTTCATACATCAAAGGAATTCAAGGGGATCAGAAGGGCTGTTTCAAGTTAGTACTCCCTGTGGTTTTGGCATATGGCTATTCTAAAAATAAAAAATTTAAACATGGCAGTTGTTATACCACATCAATGAACTACTATAGGGCAGTTCTTGCAATTTGGAAATTGCCAAGAATTCACAACCCTCCAAAGGGCTAAAAACTCTTCTAATGCTTCATATGCTTGAACAAGAAAGAAAATGCTTGATACTCTATAATATTTATAATTACAAAGAATAATTTGAGGACAACTTAAATGAGAGTGAAGTAACTATTCAAGGGAGGTACTCCCTGAACTACCACTTTATGCTACTAAGCCTATTTGCTATTATTAGATTGGTAAGATTTTCATATGTTCTTGTTGGCAAGTGAAAGAAGGTTCCAACACACTAAAGAATGTGGCATTTGTGGCATTTGTGGCATTTGTGGCATTTGGATAATGTATACAAAAGTTATTAAGGAACAAAGTTGGGTCTAAAAACGTTTCTTCCACATAGGTTGAGAACTAACTTTAGAGATGTATGCATAGTATAGATGACAGTTTTAGATCATTGGTATATTTGGGTGTACCTACCTTAATATTTTCAACCCTATGAAGCAAATTTTGAATTCCCTCATCCTAAAGGGGCTTTAACCCTAAAAAATTGGCTAGTCACCATGTGAAATCATCCTTTTTAGTACTGCATGAATCATTGGCTTAAGAAACAAGAACACTCATTTGAGGTCAAACTTTTGTGGAAGACCTTCCCTTTCCACACAAAATTCCAAGGCTGAACCTCTACACTTGTATCATACATGAAAGGATTCTCAATCATCGGACACTTAGTGTCCGCTGCGGCATTATAGAGTTAAAGATTCATATCTTAGTTCTGAAGGACATGTGCTCGGGTTCCTTGTTCAAGGTTGTTTTCAACTAATAAATATCAGTTATGATATGCCTCCCAAACGTAGCATTCATAATCAAAGAATCCTGATAGCAAGAGCATGCCAACAAGTACTCTACAAACTTTCATTCGAAAGTGTAATAAATGTGACAAATGAACCAAGAGAGATCAATAAATGTAAAATGATGTTCTCATCGTTCTTGATACTCGGGTTTCAAGACCCACTTGGACTCCTGCGAACCTTTTTGCAAAACAGCAATCTGTTTCAAAAGCTGTCGAAACAAAGGCACATCACGACTAGAGATCCGATCCCTGAATTGATTCACGACATGAGACGAAGCAGCGCTCCCACCCTCCTTTTGGATGAAAGTGCACAATTGCCGAATGAGAACTTCCGGCTGAGCAGCTGGTACTGGTCCATTTCTTCCTGTCCCAGAAGGTGGTCTACTGGTGGTAGGCCTACTACTGGGACCTGCATCGGTAGGCTCATTCCTACTTGCACCTGCAAATCATACATGAGGTTTGATGAGAACGTGTCAACAGCCGGCATTTTGAAGCACTGAGAATTGAACAAAAACAACAGCCTTTCACGATTAGAAACCTTTCACGATTAAACATGTCCATTAGTTTAAAAGAGGTGTAAATGAGAGTGTTAGCAATGAACTTAAAAACTTATCTGGGCTACGTTCACTTAACAATGCATAATTACCATTGCATGTATCATTAGATAGTAATGAGCCTTTACCCGGAGTACCAAGCTTCCTCTCCCGCATTCTGGCCAGGAGGTCAGCAGAAGTGAAAGCCCTGCCAGCAGAAGCACCCGCCACACTTTCCATACCAGGGGATTCTCCAGGCCTTATTTGGCTTTGCGAGGGGGTAGATGACGACGACACCAAGCGGCTGTTAGAAGTGGAACCAAATCTTTGCCGCACAGCGGCAGGAGCACCAGCGGCTCCAGACCGACCAGTCCACGTGGGCACTGCTATGTTTTCTGAACTACGCAACCTGCGTGATTGCTGTAGTGCAAGCGCTGCTCGCTCTGCAACTCGGCTTGCTTCATGATCAATCATCGCCTTCTCGGACTCATGCACTCCAAGTATGGCATCATGATCCATAGCCGACTGTTCCACAAGCAAAACATATCAGAAGTAATCGACCCAGAGAATCAGTGAATATTTACTAATTAGCAGTGTTATACAGCCACAATATCACACCACTAAATGTGTTGCTGAAGCAAGCAACCAGCCAGCTCAAACAAAATAAACAAGGTTTGAACACAACAGCTGCTTACATGAATGCCATTAGCTTCAAAAAGGTTTTTCAGTATTCTTGATTCCTCTTCTTGTGGCTCCCCATCCTCTAAAACTTTGCCCTTCTGTTCCGGCCTATCATTATTCAAAGCATTATCCTCCAAGTCTTTGCTTCTCGTCGTCCCCTTCCTTCCGTTCACCTCCGTCCTCTGAAGATTCTTATCTATATCATTGCTCTTCTTGTCCATCTCAATATTCCCACCAACCTCTGCAAACAACGTAGAGGTTTCTGTAACAGCGTTCTCTTCTTGCAGAGTGAAAAGATCACGCATATCCCTGGCCTTAAAAAAGCGGCGCTGCTGAGGGTCACGCAGAATCTTATTCGTTAAAAAATGTTTGTAAATCTGTCGATGGTACACTTTCTCTTCAATAGTTCCTCGAGTAATAAGCCGGTAAATCACCACTTCCCTCGTTTGCCCTATTCGCCAAGCCCGCTCCCGAGCCTGCAAAGGCAATCGAGAATATTTTTCTTACCAGCTACGTTGGCCATGCAAGTTAAACTTTCTGCAGTTCCATTACGCCATTGAAATCAAGGATGTAAGAGCAGTTGCTTGTGTGAGCGTCACAAGATCTAAGACAATCCATGCGCGAATGAAAAACATACCTGCATATCCGTTGAAGGATTCCAATCAGGATCGAAAATAACCACACGGTTAGCACCAATAAGATTTGTTCCGAGACCTCCCACTTTAGTGGTCAGAATGAAGATAAACACATGATCACCCTCATTGAACTCATCGATTAACGCCATTCTCTGCCTGACGGGAGTATTCCCATCCATTCTGCGGTAAACAAAGCCCTTGGCAGTAACGTAGTTCTCAATAATATCCAGCATTTGCTGTGTTTGTGAAAAGAGAAGGACTCTGTGACCTTGGGTTTTCCATAAATCTAGGACCTGGGCAAGCACGACAAGCTTTCCACTACGCTCAGGATTTCCATAATCGGGATGGGCGGAACCTTGCTCTCTCTCCAAGAGATCAGGATGATTACATATCTTCCTCAAGATATCAATGCCATAAAGGGAATTCCGATTGCCATCAAATATCTGCTCCACTTCTGAACTGGCCAGAAATGCACGATAGGCAGCCCGCTGGTCTTTCGTTAAACTACAGAACAGAACATGCTCAGTCTTCTTCGGAAGTTGGGCATCTACGTCTGACTTCATTCGCCGCAGAAGATATGGCATAATCAAATCACGAAGAACAACTGCACATCGGTACGCAGTCGATACCTGCAGTGGAGTAGCATTGGAATAACCACCAATTGCTATTGGCAAAGAAAACTGAGCCTGAAATACAGGTAGCACACCCAGCTTCCCAGGAAAAACGAAGTCAAAGAGAGACCATAACTCTGTAAGCTTATTCTGGATAGGAGCACCAGTCATGATGATCCGATGAACTGTTTGCAGCTGCTTGCATACCAAAGTGACTGCCGCATCAGGATTTCTTATACGATGCCCCTCATCCAGAATGGCATAGCCCCAATTGATGTCCAATAGCTTCTCTCTGACAATGCGCAACTGCTCATAAGTGGTCAGAAGAATTCCATCCGAAGACTGAACCACCCTATCAATCAAAGCATCCCATTTATTCTCCTTCGTCACTGCCACAGCTTTCTCCTGTAACTCCTCTTCGCTAAAGTCAGATTCCTCTTCCTCACAGTCATCACCGGATCCCCGCTTTGCCTTGCCTTTCTTCTTCTTGCTGGTCTTCTGAGGAGAGAAAAGACCAGAATCATGCAGAATTTCGACGTTGAAAGCAGGGTACCACTTTTTGGCTTCTCGCTTCCACTGGCGCAGGAGTGTGACGGGGCAGATAACAATGCTAGGGGTATACATTCCACTGTTGTGCAAACCGGCAAGGAATACCAGGATCTGTATAGTCTTCCCCAAGCCCATTTCATCCCCAATGATTCCACCTGCATTTTGACAGTGTAACTCCCACAACCACTTAACTCCAGTTTTCTGATAATCGAAAAGCTTGTTATAAATTTTAGACGGGAGCTTCAGTCCACCGTCAAGTACTACATCCTCTTCACTGAGGCCTTCCTCCCCTTCAGAACCATCCTCTTCGTGTTGCTTCAGCAGTGCCTTGCTCCTCTTAGATCGTTTCTTTGGATGCTCTCCTTCACCTTCACTCCAGCTCTCTTCACATCCCAATGTTTGTCCAAAGTAAGTCAGCATGAGTTGAGCTTCCATCCTCCCAACACTTCAAATCACGTCTACTCAATCAGTAGAATGGTCCACTCAACACTGTGATCGCAAAACTCTAAGCTTACCGTCTTCCTCATCCACCTCGTAATCTTCGTCACTTTCTTCATTCGCTCTCTTCCTCCACTTCGTCTCAGCTTGCGGTCGCTTCGGCCTCTTCTCACCCTTCCTTTTAATTTTCGACTGACCTTCCTCAGCTTCAGTGCGGGTTCTCAGGGGTGCTCGCAATCTTCGAAACTCTCGCGTCGGAGGTTCCTGAGTTGGAAGCTCAGAAGCATCGAGCAACTTGCTGGTGGGCCTGAACATGGCAGCGGCAGCCAAGGAGGACGCCAAATTGGCAGCAGATTGTTTAGCTCGAATCTCATCGTCAGTTTCAACCCTCGGAGCTCTTTGAACCTTGCGTTCAAATCCTTTCACCCTATCGAATGGTGTAAGCATACCTGTGCGAATCAACCTGTCACGTTCCTGCCATACACTATATTATGTCCACCACCTCCAGATGCTCACAAAACGTATGATACAACCAAAACCAAATCCATCACCGAACAGATGTAACAATACCATCTAAACCCCAAAAGAACTCACTGTAAAACAGATCCACCTGCTACACAGACCATTATCAAAGCAGCACAATGCTTACAGTTTCCATCAAGCCGGAAGCAGCATCCAACGCCGCATCAAAGTCGTCATCCTGAACGTAGGAAACTGCTTTCTTAACAGACTTCGGAGGTGCGGCCACCTGCACTTTCTTCTTCCCCTTTCTTTCAGATTCCACCGCTTGAGAAGTGTCCTCAACGAGAGTGCGCACAATATCCTCCTCCTCCTGCTCTTGTTTGCTCAACGCTCGCAGCTGCGCCCTCACATCCTTCTTTTTTAACAATAAACTCTTCAGTCGATCCGTTGCCAAGGCATGATGCAAAGCCGCTCCCCTTCCGACCGCCCCATCCGGATCCTCATCGTTTTCCAACATCTGCTCCTCGGTTCTGTCACTTCTCTCAGCAGCCGCTGCATCGTCAACAGAGGCTTGGAATGCCTGCGCTCCATCGGCAACAGCCTCAATCTCCCGATCCAAAGCAGACAGCTGCTTCTCCAACCGGAAACGCAGAACCGCACGGGCATTGTCTTCGCCGTAATCATCCTGCTCTCCTGCTTCCTCATCGTCATCACTATCGCCAAAAATCTGCCTCTCACGAACCTTCTGTTTCACCTGCTCTCACACAACACAGAAACTCCTCTTTCTAAATTCTGGCTAGGTCGCAGCTCAGGCACAATTAACAAAATACTCAAATTTCACAGTATTGCAAAGCACTCCTCAATTTTTTATACTCTCTATTCACAACTAGTATATAATCACCATTGCCACAACAAGGTCGACAAAAACATAACTCTACCGCAACTCAAATCAAATTAACGAAAAACTAAAAAAAAAAAAAATTCGCCATGCGCTTCACGATTTTTTATGCATTTTCTCCACAATTATTACAGAATGACCAACAAACTAACCAAAAACCTAAATTTCAACAGAAAAACAACAGAGATGAAAAATCCAATGGGTTCACACCAATCTCAGCTAAGAGCGTGCGCTCATTATCCAGTTCCACGGCAGCTAAGGCAAAATTAACAAAGACTACAACAAAATTTGGTAGAAACATCAACAGTACTTAATGCGTTTCCTCCACGACTACCACCAATTCCTCTTTGAGACAACAAACTCGCAGAAAACCTAACGTTCATACGAAAAACAGAGTAACGCAGATACCAACCTGAGCTAGAAGCGAGCGCTCAATATCATCAGGGTTCGCAGCAGTAACTCCCAAAGTCGAAAGCAACGCCGCGTCGTCCTCCACTTCCTCCGCCATCCCCCGACCTCGATTCATCGCAGGAGACCAATTGCCACACAATCACATGAATCTCGGTCAATTTGCACCCTCAAACCCCGCCATCGCTGCCTCTGTGCACCACTCAATGGCGAAACATGGAATTTCAATCAATTCGAGCGACGGAACTGAATCATCTCGCCGAAACATCTCTGACACGGACAGCTGCAATTGCTTTTCGATACTCATGAGCATGCTGGCTGGCTGGCTTGTTCAGGAAGACGCTTGGGGTGACCTCGGACTCAGACACGCTGCTGGAAAGAAGAAAGATGAAGTTAGGCCGATTGTGGAAAGATGGGCGGGCTTCCGACTTTCCGTAACAGGACTGCAAAAGAAATTGAGTTTGAACGTGGCGTCTTTTCCAAGGAAACTTTTGTACTGTACAGTAGGGTCCAATAATCGTAGGCCCGGTGGGAAGGTCGGGCCCATTTGTTATGAGCAGGGCTTTTTTTTCTTTTTCATTTTTTATGAAGTGTGAAAGTGGTAATATAAAATGTTATAGTGGTGCTCCAAATTTTAACATTCAACAACGTGTTGGATAGAAAATATCACATTAGTATAAATCACAGATCTATTATTTTGTTTGCATTCACAATTTGGCGATATCATCCAAGATTTTTTCTTAATTTGAAGTTTTTTGGCGAATTTTTTTATAGATTGTCATCTTCTTTTTAGCCAAATTAATTTTTTTGGTGGAATCTAGCACTATAAAGCCAAAAAAAAAACATGGTTGTAAGTTTGGGCCTTTAATCTGGCCCCAGCTCAACACTTCATCCCAATTAATGTAAAGTGTAAAGTATTAGATTCTAATTTTGGGGCACAATTTTTGATTCATGTACTTTTGAATTTTTTTCAATGCTCCATAGCAAAAATACAAAGCAAGCATCTTTTCTTTTTTCTTCCCATTTTTTAAATTCAAAAATAAAAGAGAATTTTATTTTCCTATTTTTTCCTATTTTTTCTATTTCAAAAATTGAAGAGAGAATTTTTTATTTTTTAAAAACCTTCCCTTCCTCTTTCTATTTTTTGTATTTGGAAAAAAAGGGAGTTTTTTATTTTATTTTAACCTTTTCATTCCTCTTCCTATTTCTTATCAACATTTAGATTGATTGTTAGTAACCTATAGGGGGGGGCCTATTGAAATTGTAAGAGGAATATACTGATGCTCAATTTTCAAAATATAAACATGTACAAAAAAGTTCAAAAACTATTAAAAGATAACAACATATTTTGTTAATTGTTAAATAAAAAAGTCATCTAACTCATCTTTAAGCAACAATAGATTTCTTAGATAAAGCAAGTTCATGTATACTCTTTACTATTGCAATATATTCATATACTAATACCAATCACCATTGGAACAATATAAAACCAAATTTGTAATTGCCAGAACCTTGAGAAGTACAAGAACCATGAGTGAAGTTTTGTGCCAACTAATGAACTCAACTAATTAAGTAAACTTAGTTTCCAAAATTTATTTTTATTTCATCTCAAATTTTTGGAGAAGTTAAAATTTTATTTTTTTATAAAATTTTGAAGGTAAATAGGCAACATCTTGAAAGCCTAATATTAATTACATTTGAACTCTTACTTACTAAACTTCTTTTAACATGAGCTCAAGAAGTACAACAATTAGACCACAATCATGATAGCTTACCACTATTATCTCTATTTCTTCTAAAAATTTCAAAGTATGATAAGCATTTACTTAAATACTATGATTTTTGCAAAGTATTTATTTAAAAATACAATACATTTTATTTAGATGCTTTTAATTATGGAAAATAGAGGTGCACCTAAGAATCTAAATTGTTGATAATATGATGGAAAAATATCAAAATTGACTACTCTCCAAGAGGCAAGAAGGCCATTCAATAAGTTTGCACTATTATCAAGTTTCATTATTTTTAATTCTATGAGGGAATTGAATTGAGAACTCATAGAATGATTGGGATGGGTTGTCTATCCATGTATTGCCAATTCCAACTAATAAATAAAAAACTGAGTTATTATTATTAGACTAGTGAAGTTTTCAAACTTTCTTGTTAGCAAGTGATAAGAAGTTCTAATGCATCAAAGGGTATGGCGATTAGATACCGTGTGCAAAAATTATAAAAGGTTAAAGTTTTTAAGTTTCAAGTTTAACTTTCATTGATTGGCAATGGAAATTTGTACTATCCAATGGAGGAGCCCATTTGATACTAAGTTAAAGCACCAACAGTCAATTGTTTAAGCAATTTTGGAGTTGATCAAGTGTAGTATGAGGTGGTAGAAATTTTTCCTATGTAATAAAACAAGAAATATGGGGATAGCAAAATTTTCAAAATTTTACTCCCAAAATTGAAATTATTGTGAATTTTGGAAGCCAAAAGTGCATTTTACTAGTAGCCAATGTATAAAGTCTTCCAATTCCAATCATTCAAGAATTATTTTCCCGCTCACTATTTTGAGACGTATGTCATAACTTTATTAGTCCCAATCTTGACAAGGATAAATTTTTTTAAAAAAAACTGAAGCTTGAGTTCCAACCTAAAGTTGGAAATAGCACACCCTACAAGTTGATACTAGGCGCAATTGACAACGGGTGCTTCAACCTTAGATAGGAGTTTGGGCCACCCAAAACCTTATTCCAATTGCTTCCATAGGGCTAGAAGGTTTGGCGCCAAAACTATGCCACCCAAGGTACCATGTAGGATGAGTTATAGTTCCAACCCAACTCTAATATAAAGCTTTTAATTGGGTAGAATTTAGAGAAATGAAGTGATTCCATTGGTTCAAACTTGGCATTACATGTTTTTTAGCTTTTACAAAGGGCTATGAGCTCCCTTGGATTTCTAGACTTTGGAAACTCAACCACAGTAACTGCTTGACATGGACATATCAGCCACCACGTCAAATAATAATAATAGATTTTTAATTTAAAAATAATGATAATAATAATTATTTTTAATTATTTTTCAAATTTTTAATTATAAAAAGAATCTAATAGTGTACCTCTCGTTCACAATAAGGGGAACAAGCCTAAAATGGCCCACCCCTTGCCTAAAATCTCTTCTAATGAGAGTTCAAGTTGGCCTTCAATTTGGCCTTCAATTTGGCCTCAAGTATAAACCAGGCTTTACATATTTTTTATTCTGCCATTCAAAAAATTTTACATTATATAAAGTACAATTGATATTTTGTCTTGCCTAATTCACTTTCAATTCTTAAGCAATTCCAATTGGTGTAATAAATTTGAGTTTCAAAAAATCAAATCTCCATTTTTGGTAAATTTTTTCATTTAATTTTAATGGTTTTACATGATTGAAAAACATTGGTGATGAATTTTTTAAATTCCATTGTAGAGATATGTAGGAAACATCCATGCACACATCTTTCCTTCAACAAGCATCTTCAAAAAAGTTTTACAATTCCCTCTACACAGATCTCAGTGTTAGAAGTGACAATGCCCTAATTTTGGAAAATAGATATCTTTTTATTGTAATTAGATTTTGGCAAGGTGATTGTACACCATGCTCAAATGTACAAAATTTATTGTAGTGGGAGGGTCAAATAGCAAAATCTGGTTAAAATACAAAGATATCTATTTTATAACACCTTTTATTGAACTTTTTCTAAATTATATTTTTGTCACTTAATGGGGTATTTTTTTAATATGAAAGATGTACATATGGATGTTCCCTATATATCTATGCAATCAAGTTAAAAAAATCGTTGCTAATTGTTTTCAATCAAATATTTTGTAAAACCATGAAAATTGACTAAAAAATTCACCCAAAATAGATTTATTTTTTGAAGCTGAAATTTAATATGCTTGATTGGTATTGTATAAGAATTTAGTGTTAATAATAAAAGACAAAAAGTTTCAATTTTTTTTCTACTATGCAAAAAAAATTTGAATGGCAAAATTGGTAGTTTGTAAGATTATTGGACCCTACTATATAGTGGCTTGTAATAGGTGTTTCTTCAATTTTTGTTAGTTTTTTTGGGATGTATTTTTGAAGTTTTTTGACTGGCCGTTTGTGTATTTGTTTGCCAATTTGGGAGTTTTGACTTGTAAAAAGCCAAATTGGTGTTATTATTAGTGATGTGTTGGTCAATTGAGGAGTCCAGGTTGGAATGGTTGGTGGCAAGTTGGTGGGTTGAAGTTGTCCAAGTTGGTTGCGGCCTGTGTTTGAGTCTGAGGTGGGCTGCAATTCCAAATGGGTGTGTTGTGGCCAAGTTGAGTGATGAATGTGGGAGTTGTCAAATTGGATTTTTTGTTTTGTTCCTATTTGGTTATGTGTAGCAGTTCCAAGTCGGGGTTGAGCGATTAGTTGGTTGGCAGTCCGAATTGGTAATTGCCAGTTTTGGTTCCTATTTGGTTGATGGTTTTGTGGTCATTTTCACCCACTGTTGAAAGCAAGTCCAGTGCGAGTCCCAGCCCATTGAGCTGTGTATTTGGTTGTTTGTGTGAGTGTGTGTATGAGAGTTGTTGTGTGTGTGATTTGTGTTTGAATCATGGTTGTGTCTGTGCATGTCCAAGTCCAAGTTGGGGATATATGGTGGTATCGGTGTGATGTGATGTGAGTGCTAATTGGAGATTTGTCATGTGTTGAGGAAATAGAACTGTGTGTTAGAACAAGTGCAAGAAGATGAGGAGTTATCAAGTTGGTGAGATAAGATTGTGCTGGAGGTAGAAGTGAATTTTAATTGATGTAGGAATTCCTATTTGGCAAAGTGAGCGCCAGTGTGTGAGGAAGTTGAAGTAATTGGAAGTTAAATTGGAAGCGTAAGTTAGTGATGTGAAGTTATGAAGTTAAGTCCAAATTGGAGATCCGGAGAGAGGACTTAGAATTAGAGCTTACAACAACGGTTTTGAACATTGAAAATTTTATAAGTTGTGGAGCTTTTTAATTGTATCAACGGTGATTTGTCACCAAGTTGGTTTAATGCAAATCGGAAATGTTATGCCAAATTGTGGTGCTGTGATGGATGTGTTAGGTGGGAAGTGATTGATTGTGATTTAATTGATTCCAATTGGTGGAGTTCCAATTTGATTGAAGTCAGAGTGGTTGTTGTGAAGAATGAGTTAATTCCAAATGGGAAGTTCAAGCTTTTGTGTGTCTGTTTGATATTCCGAGATTGGATGTGAGCTTGTGTGTTTTGCTTGTTGGCTAAATGATTAATTTGAAGATAGCAAATTGGAAGTGATGTCTAGTTATGGAAAAGCCTGAGTGTAAAGTGAGTAATTCCAAGTTGGGATATAAGAAATGCCGAATTTGTAGTAATCAAAATTATACTAAAATAAAGTGTAGAAAGATTAATGAGCAAGCAAAAGCAGAAAGTGAAGGTGTGGTGGTTGAGAATGACGTAAACAAGAAGTTGAGTGAGTAGAAATTTACTCATTAGGAGAAGAAGGTTTGGAAGGCGGTGAGTAAAATCCAATTCGGAAGGCTGTGAAGTGTGTTGCAGTGAGTGCCTACGGAACCTGAGTTGGAAGACGGATAGCTCCGGCCTGGTGGTGGTCCCTGTGCTAGTGTACCCGAGTTGGTGATGTGAAGATCAAGACCGACTTGGCATTTGGGAGATTTACTTAACCTCTTGTGGATATGAAGAGAGGAGAAAAAAACCTTATAATATTAAAATTACAATTGTGAGGAAAAATATATTATTTATTTTTAAGTAGTTAAAGGAGTCTATTTTCTTCCATGCTTGGTGTTTGTAATGTCCTACTAGGCTATTAATTGACTAATTAGAAACGAACCTATTAGATAGACCTTCCAAGATTGAACATAAACTATAAGTTAGGTAAATTCCTAATTGGGTTCCAACGTATCTACATGGCTCTTACAAGATTTCATATACTTAAAAAATTGGCAAAAGTAATTGAGAAATTAGATTTTCTTAGCAAATGTTTTGGTCATATTGAAATAGAGTAACACACACTTCAACACTTGTATGAAATATTACAAACTAAAATATGATTTCAAATTTTTAAATTTCTTATGATTCACTCCAAAAAATCTCTACAAAATCATAAAAAATAATATCAAAATATTTTGTGTACTCATTACAAAAAATTTCACCCCTTGAAAAGGCTACAAGTTTTGAACTGCTCGCAACTATCCCGGTGCAATTAGAGAGGAATTCGATTGTTTTTTTATTTTTTAATGAAAGCTATTGATGTGGCACTACTTGTACCATGTCAATGCCATGTCAAGTTTTCATATTTTTTTCATAATTTTTTTATTTTTCTAATACTCTTTTTTAAAAAAGATTAGTTTTTTATTTTTCTATAATTGCACTATAGGGCATCAAAAACTGAACCTTTAACAACCCTCCACAGGGCTAAGATGTTTTCTAAGGCTTTTCAAAATTTCTATAATTTTTGAATAATTTTTGAATGAATTATAAAAAATATAAAAAAATTAGAGTTACATCTTAGGTAGTAATATTTCACTTAATAAAAAAAATTAATCTATAAAATTCTTATGAAAAAAAAAGAATTCTCACTCCATGTACAAATTTTCTTGAAAGAAATCCGTATGTATTAAAAAAAAGTTCACTAATCAATTTTGATAAAATTATAAAAATAAAAAATAAGAATATTTTAAAATTTTATTTTATACAAGTGTATTGCTTGTACAATAATATATCCAATTTTTTAATCTCAAAATCCTCGATGAGATGTGGCATTTTTTGTAAATGTGTGAAACATTTTGATAGATTGCATTAGTGCAATAAATTGCATCTTTCGAGCTCATTGTGACAAACTATCACAATGACAATGAGTTCAAAAAATAAAATTAAACTGAGTTTATTTGTAACCCAATCCGCAAGCTTAATTTAAATTGATTTAAATTAAATTAATTTGAGTACCCTTCCTCCCCCTCCCCCATTTGTAATTTTCAAGTGGCCTATCTAGTGCCATTCAATATGGGATATATCAAGTATATGTCAAGTGTATAGTTGTAGCCATAGCCATATTTCAATACGTATCCATATCACAATCTCACATTCACATTCGTATCTTAGTATTGTATTTGTATTCATATTCAAATGATTGTATCTGTATTTAGGTATGTATCCATATATCATTGTTGTATTTGGATATCAAGATTTTTGGAGATCTACGGCATTGGAGAGGGTGGAGATTCTTTTTTAATTGCTAATCAATGGCTCTTGTTTTTTTAGGAGAGGGGAGGTGTTAATTAATTGCAAATGTGTGTTTCTTTCTTTTTGCCTCATTGTAAGTTAGAGTCATACAAGTGCTATTTTTTGGATGAAAAGTGCACAATTAATACATGAAATTGGTAAAATATTCTTTTGTTTAGAAGAAGTTGCAATTTTGTCAAAATTGGGAATTTCAAAAAAATTACTTTCTTCTTCTGCAAAATAGTTCATTGGACTACGAATGATAATGCTACATTTTTTTATTTTTATAAACTAAGATGCTTGCAATTGGTTGAAAGAGAAAATAGTATATTGTATGGTTGGGCAAAACAAGGCAATTAAACACAAGAAATTAGCTTTGCCCGATTCGTCGACTTGACAATTCAAGAAGGTTAATGTTGACCATACTCTTCATTTGTCTAATATTAGAAATGGCAATGAATGCAAATTTTTGAAGTAGCTAAATTTGATACATTTTTTTATACTACGGAAAAGTGCCTTTACTATGTAGTCAAATATCATTTTTGACTTCAATATTGACTCTAATTATATTTGAGTGTCAATCTTATATTTTATTACATGAAATTATTTGTTGAAATTATGTGCTGTCTATCAATGTTATGAATTTCATTCAAGTTTTTAGAAACATTGTCATTATTATGATTATTTTAGTAAAAATTAGAAATAAATTGATAAATGTAAAGGCTAAAATTATATATTCTTGATAGCGGAAATTTTAATTATATAAAGGATATCATTTTCTTGACATATGTGAAAAAATCTATCCCTGCAAACTTTGATTTTTTCAAAGTTTTCCAAGTGGAAATTCCAAATTATCAGGATTCTTTAAAGTACAAAGAATTAATGAAATTATATATATATATATACACACACACATACATGCTTAATCTACTAATTTTCTTAATAATGAAGGTTAGAATAAAAAAACAATATCCATTGGTTTCAATTTTAAACATTAGAATTTTTGGGGCCTTTGGATGTCTGTGAGTTATCACAGCCTGCGAACGCAAGAAATAGGTTTGGCGCAACGGTCTGACGTGGTTGAGACCCTGCCATGTCATTGACCAAATTTATTTTTATTTTTATTTTTATTTTTTGCATTTGGAGACTAATTTTATTTTATTTTATTTATAGAAAAAAAAATTCTGATAACGAGCCATTTCCCTCGCTGCGAAGAACAGCTGCGGAAGAATAGGCTCAAAACAAGCTTCTAGACCCCCCAAAACTCTTCTAATGTCATGTTCAAAAAAGAAATTACAAAATGTATAATTTTGTAATTCGGATATAAATGTATAGAACTTACAATTGAAAGAATTCATTGATTTTTTGAAATTTTAAAATTAGGTAGAAAACTAGAAATCAAATTTATCAAACTTCTATTTCTTAGATTAAACCAACAAAAATCGATAATTTGAAAGTTACAATCAAGTGTGTTGAACATGCATCAAATTTTTGATGAGGACCACCTGTCAAGGATTAAACAAATAAACTCTAATGGTACGAGAAAACAAATTATAAACTTGTGGATTTCAAAGAAGTTTAAACATAATTCAAATGAAGTTAAATATTGCCCCACAATTTAAAGTTCATTTACACAACAGAGAAAATATGACATCAAAGAGCAAGCAAGGAATGAAAGGACTCCCATCCCTTGAACTTTGTCAAAGAAAGGCACTTTATAAGGATTCATTACTTCAAGATTGGATGTTGGAGTAGGTATTTAGAAAAAACTTGTTCCAAAGAGTTGATTAAACTTCAAGTTGTACTGTACATGAAAAGGAGCAAAAAAAGGGTGGTGGTATCCAGGGTTGACGAATCTCTACGTCCGCCCCAAAATAGCGTCCGTTTTTCGGACGTCCGGACGCACGGACGCTAGCGGACGGACGGGGCGGCTTAGAAAACCCGTTTTGGGTTTTTTGTTTTGATTGTTTTCACCAATGAGAGATTGAGAATGAAGTCATTTGGATTTTGATTTTTCTTATATTGCAATTGCGATTCAATAGAGTTGTATATCACTATTTATGTAAAAGCTAAAATATGAAATATATTTTTAATTTTTTTTGTTGAATTTCATTTTGATTTAGAAACAAAATCACTTTAAAATCCAGCGAGATGTATATCATCAATAAACAAACAATTTTATAATAAAATGATTGAAGAAACCATTGTCATTTGTCAACATGAGCTCCATATATCATGAACAACTAAACAATCAAACATCTAAATTCACATCTCCACAATTCTTATGGACGCCAATCCACATCTCCTCTAACCTCAGCCCCACTACTCTCTCTTGCAGCTCTCCGTTCAAATCTTCATTATCGGAGTCATCTTCATTGTCGGAGTCATCTTCATTGTTGGAATCAAGTATCGTTGTCTCCTTCAAGTCTTCTCTCGAAGTAGGTTTACTACTTTCTTTCGAATTTAATTTTTCTTTTTTTACTTTGACAGAACGATTAAAGGCTTTTTGAATAAGAACCTTTCTTTTCTTTTCTATTTGACAAAGTAACAACATTTTCATCAAGAGGGGTTCTATTCTTCACTGGAGAGATAGCAAAAGGTTGCATTTCTCTTTTTGCTTTCACGTTACTCGATTCTTGAACCATCAATCTCGATGTAGGGTCGACATGTCCATGAACGGTTATCTCCACTTTGGCTTTCTTTTGAAGTAATAGAGTGTCGTTTGTTGATTTGATGGGTTCTTGCGCCATTCCTTTTCCTAAAATGCGAGCACGCAAAGATGCCAATGGCATCTGATCACTATCCGTATCACTTAGGTTTGTAGGTGATGACGCTACTTTCCGTAGATTACCGCCTGTAGAAATTTCTTTGGAAATGTTCATTAGACGTTTTCCATATCCAAAGCTCTGAGAATCATTCAATCATGTGCTAACAGACTTCAACGGTATTGGTGGAAGAGCACTAGATCTCGGTATTTCAAAAATTGACTTCATTGGCTCTTTTCCTTTATCACTCTTTACAATTGCCGAATTTGTGACTGCCATCCCAAGTGAATCATTATTTTTCTGTACCGCAATATTTGGTTCCCCCTCATCATCACTACTGTTGCCCACATCTTTTGAAACGTTCACCTCCATGACCGCATCTTTTCTTTTGTCGTTTCCTTGCACTACATTTAATGCCACAAATGGAGATTGAGAAATTAAAACTTCTTCATTTCTCCCATCATCACCAATAGCATTCTCATTGATTTTTACCTCTTTGGCAATAGCGTTTGTCTTTTCCGATAGAATGTTTTCGCTATTCAAGAATCCCATTCCATTGCAATATGCAGTTAAAGAAGGTAGATTCTCCTGTACCTCTACATTGTCCTCGTCTTCACAAAAGGTATATGCATCGTTTGCATTGTCGGGAACGACATCCTTGCGGTTTAGATGATAATCATGCGTATCATTCACCAAATCGGGAAAGTCTTGCATAACGTCTTCATCTCCCCATGCTGTCGCACGATTGAAGTCATTTCCGCCATCTACAGCTGAAAGGGCCCTTTCCAAATCATCGTCATCATCGTCTTCTAACGTCGGTCTATCTGAATCCTCTGATTCCATCGGATCCACATTATCATTATACCATTTTTTTTCATCTTTTTCCTTCGATGCGTTTAATACTTTGGAATTGGTATACACGTACACCAAATCCGCTGCTCTCTCCGGCTTTAATTTATTTCGAGATTTGTTATGAACAAAAGAATAGTTGTTCCAATTCCGTTCACATGAAGATGATGACACCAGTTGAGCCAATATCCTCTTCGCTAATGGAGCTATAAACTTGCCACATGCACCTTCAAAATCCCACCAAGCATGTGCGGACAACATTTGATCTCCCGAATTCAACATATTGTGGAATGGAGGTTCCTTGTGTCGAAAAGCTACAAATTCCTTCACCACTGCTGCATATTCATCCGGTTTACATATTCTCTCCAAAACTTTCTTACATCCTGACATTGCATCTGCGTCATCCGCTAGCTCTTTTTCATGAAAAATGTATGGATTCAAAAGAGCTGCGGCTGATTGGAGATCGTTGTCCACTATTCTTCTTCGGGCATAAAAAGACTGTACCAATGGAATTACAAGTTCTTCTAGCAAACAAAATAGTGGACTTTGTAATCCGTTCACGTGCTTCTCTAACTTCCTCATGATATGCAACACCTTTCCCATGCATGGTGATTTTGAATCCAAATCGCGAAGTGCACATATAATTGGTTCAACCATCTCCACATAATTGATGGACTGATTCCAAAAATGGTCATCAAGAACAATTTTCTTCACCGCTAAGGCCAAGTCTTTTGGTTGGACATTCGCTCCACGTTTCTTCTTGAGAGTATGTACATACTCAACCCATTGCGGATCTACCACCGTTTGTTCCAATGCTCCTCTCAATTTTGTCAAACGCTCCATCATGATAAATTTAGAGGCGAACCTTGTATCCCCAGGCATTAAGAGACCAAGATTTGGCGAATACTTTCGCAATAGAGCTAGCGGCACATGTCTCTTCCTGATAAATTTAGCTACAAGAACTCCTTTATCCAATTTGGAAGCAATCCATTTCTGTGCAGCCCAATCTTTCAACAATAAATTCAATGCATGTACCACGCACCCTTGGTAAAAAAATATGAGGATATTTTGCAGATATTACATCCCATGCGGACGGATTCACGGGAGCATTATCCGTAGTTATTAACACGACGTTCTTGGACCCTACTTGTTCAATGAACTTTTCCAACACAGCTGTCAAGTACTTTGCATTTTTTTCACAACCACTTGTATTCACAGATCCAAGAAATTCTTCACCTGTGGATGATATAAGCATAGCATTGATGAAAGGTCGATTAGTCACTGAGCTCCATCCATCAATGGACAATGTTGCTCCAAATTTTCGAATGCTATCTTCGGTCCGTGTATTCAAGTGTATCTAAATGTTGGTCTTCGCCTCATTCAACAATTTGTATCGCAGGTCGTGGTATGAGGGAGGAATGTATGGCCTACCGAACGCAGCCGTTTTCTTCACTGCTTCTTTAAAAGCTGGATTTCGAGCCACGGAAAATGGTATGTTCGCCGAATAAAAAAAATTTGCCCACACTAAATGTAATTTGCGTTTATGACCTTTTTCAAATCCATTCACTAAACTACCTTGCCTCTGAGGCCTAGAACTTGATGCCCTCGGGGTTTCACATTCACCAGAAGCTTTCGTACTCAAAGTCATTTCAGTTGTGGTACATACCATTGATACCAATTCTTTGGACGCTGAATAAGAGTCTTCGTGGTCAGAATGCGACACAGCCTTTCTGGCCAAAAACTCTTGGACATCTGAAGGGCCAGGGTTGCCATCCACATTGTCCATTACAACGTGTTTTGGAAAAACTCCTTCGCAATGCCGAAATAAATCTCGAACTGCCATTGATAATCGTGGACAAAGGCTCACCCCTTTATCACGTACACCTCTAGGCCTAGAATAGCCTAAGTGGCTGAACATACGGCTGAGCTTCCTTGACATGCTCGCTTTGCAAAGCCTACATTTTACTTTACCACCCTCTTACACACTAAACCAAGGAGAAAAATCCCCCGTCGGTTTGGCCATCATACTGACAAGTGTATGTTTTACCTCAATTTCAAAAGAAACCAATAAAATGTTTTAAATTTGAAACCCACAACGTGACAATGTATACAATATCAATGAAATTAGTCACACAAAGCTTTGAAAATCAAAGCCCCCCATCCACCGAACTATGCATTACCAAGCAAGAGACTCAATAAATTGAAGCTCATAGCCCTCGGAAATCTTAGCGTTCGATTTTTCGAGAGTGAATACCAAAGCTTCTCTTTTAACATTTATAGTCCCCTCCAGAAAATTAAAGGTTCATTTTTAGGGTTTTCGTTTCAAACCAAGCAACGGCCCGGACGAGGTTGAAGCGGACGGGCGGACAGGTCGGACGGGGGCGGGCAGACGGGGCGGGCATGTGGGCGGACGGACCGGTCAGACCGGTTGGACAGGGCGGTCGGGCGGACAGGCCAGACGGGTCGGACGGGACTGTCCGCACTGTCCGCCTTCCGACGCCGTCCGCGCTTTGGACACGCCGACCGCCCCATTTAAACACTGACCGCCGCCGACGTCCGCCCAGCTGTCCATTGGAGCATCCTAAGAGGCCTATATTACTCAAAAAAAGCGGTAACATTTCCCAAAAAAAACAGCCTAATAATCACTACTAAATGAGGATCAATGTAATTGATTTATCATTTAAAAAAAAAAAAATGTAAACCCTAAATCCTATACCCTAATTACCCTAAACCTTTTCTTTTCTCCCCTAAATTGTTTTACGAATGAGGGGAATGTGGTTAAGTTGAATATGTTTGGATTATTTACTCATATTATCCTTCTAAATAGGTTTTGAGAAGATCTGAAGATGGTGGGGATTTTTTTAAAGTTCATTAGAAAATCAAATGTTTTGCAAAAATAATCAATTCCTTTTTCATCATAAGCAAATGAAATTTAAAAAAAAGGCCCCAATACATAATTAGAATAACAGTTTAATGGATTTCAACCTCATAATATTTAATGAAAGGTTGTGATTTCTAATTAGAAGTGCATCATGATCTTCAAATGAACATCGAGTCTTTCAAATTTTTTAATGTAATTTTGATTAGATTTGAAAACAAAGAAAAAGAATCAATGTTTTAACTTTCAAATCATATATGGCTATATTTTTCCTTAAAAACATAGAAAAATTCGTTACTTGAGTTGGTGGAGTAGAATACATTATACACTTATACATGTGCTATATTTATTTTAAAGACTAATTCCAATATTCTTATTTCAGATGTTTTTAAATATTAATTTTAAAAAAGAGGGTTCATTGTTTAAAGATCTAAAAAATTGACAAATATAATTTCTATTATAAATAGGAATTGAATTTGGAATACGAATTTTGAAATGATTCAAATAAACACGATATTGATTATAAAATATTTCTTTGTTTGAGTTTTCAAAATGAATTCACGAAACAATTGCAAACTTTTGAACTTAGGTATATGGTATTGTTTTTGGTTTGTACTTTGTAGAGTATAATACTTCAATTTTAATCCTAAATAAATGAAAAAAACTCCACATGAATGAAATGTTTCTATGTATTCCACAAAGATTTCTACCAATTACTATGATAATTAAATACATTGTTACATTTCATAAAATATTCTACATAGAAAGAAAAAATCATTTTAGTTTTCAATCATGATAAACGATGTCTTCTACTCTTTCTGTTTATCTATTATATGTTTGTTTTGTATAACGTGTACATTGTATAATCTTTGAGAGCAAGGTAATTCATTTTTGGCTCTCATTGAAATAGAAAATATATTTGTGTTTGGATTTTGAAATCATTATGTATTCTATGGTCTTGCAAGAATGCATCTTGTTTCTTCCTTTGAATCCTTTTGATATTTTTTTTTTCCTTTGCTTTCTCATAGGGCTCTTGTTCTCTTGTTCTCTTCATTTGACCAGCCTATTTGGCTTGGCTCTTAGTTTTTTTTGTTTTTTTAGTGTAATGGTTTATGCATATGTTATAAAAAATATATATTATTTATCTAAAATTAATATATTGATGAACAAACGCATAAAGGCATTGAATGCTTTCACATTTAAAGTTATAAATCTATCATAAATCACTCTTGCAAATTTGAATGATTGAATCGAAAATTTGAAAATGTAATTACAAGAACTTTCAATTCAATCAATTGCATAGATCATAAATGTTGAAATGCAACTCGTATGAGTTTAGCATCTATGAAGATTAATTCATGCCATCCACATGCAATTTTCGAATTTAATAAAATGCAATTGAGTACTTCAATTTCTTTCCCTCCGATTCTCCAAGTAACATTCACTTCATATCTTTCTCTATTTGTTTATTTAATTTTTGGGAACAAATGGAGAAACCATCTTTGTCTATATTTGAACATGCACTCTTATTTGATTGATGAAGAATAGATTTATGAAATATATAATCATTGATTTGTTCATGTTGATTTATCTAATATATTTTATATATGTATATATGTATATATATATATATATATATATATATATATATATATATATATATATATATATTATTAAAGGAGTATGGAAAACAAGATTGACAGATTGTGTTCAAATGTTGTTGATTTTGAAATGATTTAGTACTATATTATTTATAAGAATATTATAATGGTATTATGTTATAATATTCTTAAAACAATTACAACAAATATTAAAATACATGCTAAGTTAGGTTTGTTAGCCTACCAATTGTTCATTAATAGACATAATTGAGTAGCCCTCTTAAATAAAACACTCAATATCTAATATCTTACAATCCAAATGGTGGATTTGTCTAAAATTTTTTTCCACATCTTTTCCAACTAATTTACTACAAGATCCTACGGTTACATATGCGCAAAAGTATTTTTCTTCCAAGACTTGATATTTACACTACTACTGACAATTTTGAAGTGTTTTTAGTGAAAAGAACTTTAGGGGCTAAACATCTATACCGTTAGATTTTGAAAAAAGAACAATTTGCTTCATTAGGTTTAAGGTTTAAGAAGAGTCGTCCGCCCTGTCCGCCCGATCCGGCGTCCGCCTTGTCCGCCCCGTCCGCCCCGATACCCGTCCGCCCTGTCCGCCCCATCCGCCGCGATATCCGTCCGCCCTGTTCGCCCGATCCAGAGTCCACCTCGTCCGCCCGGTTACGGCCGTCCGATTGACACGCGGACTGATGTGGTCCGCCTGATCTGGACGTCCGCCTCGAGGCGTCCGCATATATATATGGGGAGGCGAACGGCTCATTCCGAACAATCGTTCTCTTTTGGAGTGGGCGGACCAATGCATTGGAAGCTCTGCGCACCCCTTCCGCTTTGAGTGAACGATTGTTGTGGCATTGTTACAAATTTTCACAAAGTTCACGCTTGTAAAATTTTAATTAATTAATTAAATCAAAATTTTGGTTCTTAAGCTTTCTAATTGTTTCATTCTCTTTGTTTCGGCTTCATCATGCCGAAAGATAGAACACCCAAAAAAAGTAATCGAAAGGAAAGACCCCAATTGTTCGATTGGGATGCTTGGGCCGATCCATTGTGCGTAGGTGAACCGGGATGGGAAGAAGAACCAACAAGAGTGTGGGATTGCTCAATGTGCAAGAAGTATGTAAAAATGACTCACATTCAAAAACTTTGGCGACGTGAACGTGTAGAGCACCAAGCGCCACGTTGGGAAAGACAAATGTTTACGTGCCAAAGTAAGCACTTCAAACAACGATACACACAAGTGCATCGAGTTCTTGGCATTAAAAGCGCCAAACCAAATATAATGAATTATAATGTTATGGCAATGGTTTGGGCAGAGATTGTACTCCACAAGGACGTGGACTGGCGTACTGCTATAGGTCGCAATGTGAAAAACTATACGCGGACGGATGCCGTTATAGATACACAGTGGAGGGGCGCAAGCGATTGCATGCCAGAGTGGTCTAATCGAGGTTATCTACAACAACCTTCAGTTGTTCTACGAGATGCTGAAGATGGGTGGACAGATGACGATGATGATGATGATATGCAAGCGCCTGTCACATTTGGAGTTAGGCACGAGCGGGTAGAAGAACGAGAACGAATTGAATTTGAACAACAAATGCAAGAGGCAACACGCAGAAGCCTTCAAGATCGTGGACGGCAAGATAGGCATGGTGGGTCCTGCGGATATGAACATGGAACGCGAGAATCTGAACATGGAAGAGGTGGTTCATACTCTGGTTACGATCCTCAAAATAGATATGAAGGTGGAAGAGGGAGCTATGGATCCACGCATTATGATGGTTCAAGTGCAGTTGGTTCTCGTTATGGCACTCCCCCTGAAATTGGCTCTCTAGGTGGGACATGTAGCTATGGCAACACGCACTATAGTAGGTCTACTGAATCTGGTTCATATTATACGACGCCCACTCAAGTGGGCTCCGAAGGTAGTGGAGGAAGCCATGTAACCCCGCAGTATAGTTGCTCTTCTCACGGAAGCGCTCAATACTATCCGGGATCAACTAGAAGTGATTCATACGGGCATCATGGGGCCTCTTATTATGGGGCTTCAAATGAAAGAGGATCAGAGCCTACTACTCCGGTTCCTCCTCCCACTTTTGGAGGTTCAATTATGGACAAGGAGGTGCACCGAGTGGATATCACGGAAACTACGGAGGTGGTCCGTTCATTGGAGTACAAAGAAGAGGCAGCGGTCAACAATTTGAGTCCGATTCAGATTCCGAATTAAAAAACATGCAAGTATATAGTGAGCATGTATTTGCTCGATTTTCTCATTTTTACTCTCACGACAAGTATAGAGCACTAGATTGGTAGTAGTATAAAATTTTAAATGAATAGAACAATTTTGAATAACAATTTTGTTCACTTTTTCAAAAAGTGTTGTGTAATAGTGTACACCAAGTATGTATGTAGGCAAGCATATTGTTGAAGACATCATTGTATTATTTTATAATAGCGTTCATGTATACGGCTATAAGCGACTTTGATAAATAATAAAAATGTGAAGAAGAAATGTAATTTTGTAAGAGCCATATTATGTCCATTTTTGAATTTAGCATTCGAGGTTAAATATGTACTAGCATGGTGTGTATTTTGAAATTATTGTTGTGTGTTTATTACATTTAGAAACTCGTAAATGGTAACAATGTATTTCTAATTAATTTATGAAAGATTGAATTATTTGAATATTTGAAATTTTTTTATTTTTCATTCAACGTTTGCTAAAAACTAAAATGATTTCTTATTGGTATGAAGAAATGCCCAAATTAGACAATTAGTGGTTCTTCTTTAGATTCTATTTTCAAATGTGAAAAATAAATCGGATCGGGCGGATGCTTGATTTGTCCGCCCGTGCCCGTCCGCCGCGACCCGTCGGATCGGGCGGACGCGGCTGTAGGGTTTCCGGGAGGCGGACGGCTGATGCGTCCGCCAGTCACGGCCCGTCCGATCAAGCGGACGGTTTGGGGCCGTCCGATGGGATGGACGGGTCGTCCGCCGCTGCCCTTCGGATCGGGCGGACGAGGCTCGAGGGTTTCGAAGAGGTGAACGGCCGATGCGTCCGCCACCCCCGGCCCGTGCGATCGGGCGGACGGTTTGGGGCCATCCGCGCCCCAATAAGATGGGCGGACGGGCTGTCCGCATTGTCACTTTTACTTTGCCCCTTGTGAATGCAAGGTGGAGCGGAGAGCTTGGTGGTTCATCTTCCATTGGCTCCTTTCCAAGGCAAGGCAAGAGTGGTTTATTGGGGCCCCCTTGTTGCCAATTTTTTGGACACTTGCGCGTGAATTCAATTTCAAATTAAAAATTTTTATCTATATCAATTTCATTTGTCGCAATGCCGAAGGGGAAGAAGAAGGTTGCGAAGCTTAAACATGGAGAGGGACCATCGAACTTGGAAGTAGCTCGCCAAAGTCCTTCGGAAGAATGCAAGAAATTCATGATCGAGCGCATCGTTCAATTTTATGAATCGGAAACAACATTGTCTTTAGACAATAAGTACATCAGATATGAAGAGGAGTGCGTGTCTAAATTCAAGGTAGACATGACACAGATGTTGTTGGATGCATTGAATGTGGCGAAGTGGCATGACGAAATGCATAAAACGTACTTCACCAAATGTTTGGAGAACAAGGTTCATGACGCTTTGTGGAATTCCAAAGTCATTTTGGTTAAATATGGCAAGGAATATCGACCCAATGACGCCTAGTTTGAAGAAGTGATTCTGAAAGCGGACTCGTCTAGGGGGCTATGTGCTCCATTCGCCAAAAAGCAGAATTGAGTTGGTTCAATTGGTTGGTGGAAAAGCAATGATGGAATTGCTGAAGCGGAAAGGACCAAACAACACCTCATAGCACTTCCAGATATAGCACGCATGATTGTTGTTGATGATAGAACGATGAGAGGTGGATATGCAACAATT
The DNA here is from genome assembly GCA_963969395.1 of Pseudoscleropodium purum. Lineage (NCBI taxonomy): Eukaryota > Viridiplantae > Streptophyta > Bryopsida > Hypnales > Brachytheciaceae > Pseudoscleropodium > Pseudoscleropodium purum. The sequence goes on from OZ017802.1 coordinate 2,481,791, forward strand.
CGAAAGGTTCGTATTGAAGGATGTCCAGGAATACTTCCTCATTAGGAGTTTGCGGCGAAGAAATCCATTCACCACCAAACTCGACCCGATCTTGCAAAGTTAGAACATCAAAACGAATCAATGGCTGTTCGAATTCCACACGTGGGTGTGATACGATTTGCTGCAGTGCACGGAACGACGTATGAAGGTTATGCATATTGGTGGAATGGTGGAACTCTTCGACAAATGTTGAATATGGATAAGGACTATCTAGACAACATTCAAATCCGTTTGATGTATACAAATCCAACCGAAGAGGAGGTTGTAAAAGCTCACCGTTTAGGACGATATCGGAAGAAGCGCACGAAGTTGACATGGGCGTTTATGCATATAATGTATGCAGTGCATCTTGCTGGACATTTGCACAATGATCTTTCTCCGGACAACATCTTGTTGCATTTTTCAAAGGATGAGTCACGTGTGTATATTGGGGTTTGCGATTGGGGCATGACCATCTTAGCTTCTCAGCCAATGAAGTCTTTGTACACATTGACATCAGCAGATGAGATGAAACAAACTTTGCAGAGGAGATGGTGGGTGGATCCACGTATTGCATATTTGCATAAAGCAGGTGCAGATGTGGAAGTCATTCCAATGTATTCACGTAAGTCGGAAGAGTATGCCGTTTGAAAAATTGCTCGGCGGATGAATGGAAACAACATGTCAAAGGCGTATTTCAACTTGCTACTTAAAACACATAATGCGACACAATTTGCCTTTCATGACTTTGCAAAAGTGTTTTATGCTTACTTGAAGCGCATTTCTTCGAAGACTGACGATGAAAATACTAATTTGGCCCATGTGATTACGCGATTTTCTAATACATATCGTTGGCCGATGCCAGATGAACATTTCCGCCATTTATATTAGATTGGTAGTGCAGAAGTAATAGTTGAATAGGTTATATAGGCATTAAAAATTAGTTTAGAAATATAGAATTGGAATGAAAAAAATTATATGTGCAATTAGCCAAATGTGCACAATGTATGGTATTCTACATTAAATTGAATACATTTTGCCCATATTGATTATGTTTGTATTTGTGTTGATCTTGATTTTTTAAATAGTATATATATATTTGAAGTCACAAATTTTTTTAGTTTGCCTTTTGAAAATGAATTGGAATTTTTTCATAGTTTCAAGACTATCATGGACTCGTGGTCAAACTTTATAATCTTTCAACTTATGAGAGACATTGTTTTAATAACAAATCGCGACCTATTGCACTTCATTTAACATTTAATTGTTTAAAGATTAAGGGAGTGACCGCGGGGCAGTTTGGATAGGGCGGTCGGGGGAAATAGGGCCGTCTGGGCGGACGGGGTAGACGGACGGGGCGGTCCCGGCGGACGCTGCGTCCGCCGGGACTGCGAATGTCAGCGGACACTACAGACACAGCGTCCGCGTCCGGACGTCATGTCAACCCTGATGGCTGTGGTTCTGGCTTCCAACCAAATCCTCTTGATCGAGTTAAATTTGCAAGAGATTGCAACCAAGAAAATATCCTACCTCCACATGAGGGTTTACCAAGGACCCTTTGCATGAATCCCTTTTAGAAGAGTGTTTAAAATGTGGAAGATCCATTGCCATGCCAATTGAGCGTGGTGACACTCCCAGAACCTATGCAGCACTGATTCCACCAAACACCTTGGACAAATTGGACAATGCATGCCAATATTGTCATTAATGTGCGTTTGCTACTAATTAACAACTACTACTTTGTGCCATACCAACCAAAGCAATCCTACTTCTTTACTAATTCTCTGGGGAGCCCATACCGTTTTCTATTAGAGCCTGAAGTCCTTTGGCAGGGCTCCTCCCCAGTTTCTCTCAACCAGGTTGGGAATCTTGTGGAATTTCTTTAGTAGCTCCCTTTCTACGTTTGTTGTGAATTCCATGAAGTGAACTTTGGCACTAGGGATGTTCCATTTGAATCGACCAAGATCCTACGTTAACACATCAATCTTCCCATAGTATAGCTTGATTGGGGATTTCTTGGGGCCTCTTTGGATGGAGGAGATTTTAACTTGGTAGAATATGCTTGTTAGAGTGGGTACCCATCTCGCGCATGATTTAGAGGAGTTGGCTTATAGAATGCAAGCTGATTAGAGCATTGAATATCCTATTGCATGCTAGTTGGAAGGCCATGTAGTAGTTGGTGGCTCGACATGTGTGGTTTCGTTTTCTGGAATTTGCAATACAATATGTAAAAATCTGTTATCAGGGCAAAGAAACTAATCTACCCATTCTCCTTCAACTGCCCTTGTGGGATGATTTGACAAGAGATTGCCGTAGTTGGACTTCAGAGCTTGGATTGCTACGTCCCAAGCACCCGTCATGGTTGTCATAGTGGACGGACGTCCGGTTCACCCGTCCGTTAGAGGTCCCGCCCGTCCAATACAGTCAACACATAGTTGACTTTCTGATAACGGAAAAATAGGCCACGTGGATGCCATGTGAATTAAGGAACATGCTGGGCGTGGACAAGATCGTCAGGGTGTAGACGAGATCGTCCGTGCCCTAGATTTCACATTCCGAGGTGACGTGTCATTCCGCAAAATTGCACAAGTTACAAAATTAAAGCCGTTCGGACCGTCCGTCCGTCCGTCCCGTTCGATGACCCTAACTTGCCTATTATGACAACCATGGCACCCATTTCTTTGAACCTCAGGCCAAATTTGGCTTGCGCTTCGCTAGCAGACAACATCCCTCCCTAAGTCCCTATGATTTTGCATCTTTGACTTGCTTAAGACCTTTTCTGTATAATTGGGAGGCTCAAATTTTCAAAAATTTAGGGCCTACTTAGAACACAAAGTTGGACCACCAGAATGAGTTGGAGCTCATTTTTTCCGAGGTTTTTGGCCTAATTGGTAAAAGCTCTGGAAGAAGTTTTCTCCAAGAAGAATCCATCCAAATCCATGTGGTTGAGCCCTTTTGTACTTGGAATTTTGGAAGCGTAAAGAATTCCAAGCTTCTCCTCCACTACCCTCTTGCATATGATTGGCTACAACTAAACTTGTGTTTGAGGAGTGAGTGAAGATTCAACTCATTAGGCTCACAAGCTTTAATAATCCACTTTGTCATGAGTGCCATGAGGGCATCTTGTGGGTGGACGGTGTTCAGCTCACTTGCCTTTCTTTCTTGACAACATTGAAGCAAAGTAACTTTTACTCTTGTCTTATACAAAGAGCCAGACCACATGAAATTTTGGATGGCAAAGTTTGCTTCTTTGATTCTATTCAGAGTACCCCCTAGATGGAGACAAAATAAAATAATGATAAATTCAAGGCACTATTAACTAGCACGCTCCTCCTTGTTGAATTTACCTTTGCCGTGGACTAGTACTGTAGACGCTTCAATGTTTGCTCCTTTAAAAACACGTTCATTGATTGTGGGGATTGGCCCATCCCGAATGGCGTCCCTAGAAGTTGACAGATACTATTGTTGTTGATCCAACTGACCTCCATTAGCATGGTCCAGTCTAGGTAGCCTGCCCCATCTCTCGTTTGCCAATACCCTCAAGATTTGACCTAGTTTAAGGCAAGGCCAATGGCAAGGTTTAATTGATTGAGCAAAGCAACCATTGCTAGTGCACGGGCTTGCTCTCTTAGGAGGGTGAGATTTGTATCATCCGCAAATTACGCAATAATATGTTGTTTGCATTAGCTTGGTAGGGAAATTCCTTTGACTACGCCGATTGCCGCCTCTACCTTCACCAAGGAATTTAAAGTTTGTGCCACAATTAGAAAAAGGTAAGTTTAAGGGGACACCCTTGCCTCACACACACACACACACACTCCCAATTACAAAGGTTGGGGAATGAGCACCGTTGACTTTAATCGAGGCTTGGGCATCATGAAATAGCATCTTAGTCATGTTGATGAAGCTAGAAGGGATTCCAAATGCCACCATGGCGCAGGTGAAGAATTTCCAATCCATCATGTCAAAAGCTTTGGTGAAATTGAGCTTCAAAATATAAGAGGTTGCTTCAAGTATTTTGTCCACCCAATAGTTTTGTGTGTCAATAGAATGTTGTCCAAAATGAATCTTACTGGAAAAAAAGCTAGTTGATTGGCATCAATGATTTCCATAAGAATGGGCTATAGGCACAGCTACAATGGTCCTAGTATGTGAGCCTAAGAATGCAAGCTTGTGAGCATTGAACCTTCAATATAGGTATCTATAATATAGATACCATATACTATAGAAGGTGTATATATCATAAATACTTATAATATGGGTATTTGTAATATATATACTCTATAATTATAGACAATTTCTATAGTATATACACCTATAACATAGGTGTGTAGTATTCTAAACTCATAGGCTCACACTCCTATGCTCACATAATAGCAACCCTTGGCGCAACTACAGGACCTTAGCAAAAAATTTATAAGATAAGTTCAACAAAGTGATAGGACACCAATTGGAGATTTAGTTCTTGTAATTCTCTTTGTGAAGAAGGGTGATGACTCCTTTTGTCATGCCCATCAGGAGTTGCTTTGCTGTGATCACCTAATGTAACATCCTAAGATAATTTACCTTTGACTAACTCCCAGTGAATTTTGAAAAATTCCATGGTGACTCCATTTGGCCCTAGGGCCTTCTCGGAACCCAAACCTTTGATTGCCAAATCGAGCTCCTCCATGGAGATTGGTTTACTAAGGTTAATCTCCATTTCCTTGCTCAACATGTTGTTGATACCCCGTATATTGCTCTTTCTGCCACCTCTTGGTTCTCAGTGCAAGAAAGGAGAAAGAATAGTTTTTGGAAGTAGGACGAGCAAATGACTTCCAATTGACTTTGTTTTAATTGGGAGCGTTCTTAATCGTCGAGAAGTTCTGCAATGTATGAGGCTCCAAAGCGTGGGCGCACTGTGTTGAAGAACTCCTTGGTGCATGTGTCATCAGATTTTAGCCACTTTACTCTGCTACAGATTCTTTGTTCTTAGATGGCATACTTCTCGTGATCGGCAAGTTGGGTGGAGATGGATGCTAGCATGTCCTACCCTTCCTACATTAAGAGGCCCTTATATAGCTCTACTTGAGTGTTCACTAACTGCATCCTTAAATCAGCTTCTGATTTTCTCCTTTCTCTCGCCTTCCTGATGCAAAATATTATATAGAATTTTGTGGATTTGTGTAGTCTGTTGGAGAAGCTTGCTTGTGGGTTCTAAGTCCATATACATCTTAGAGAAGATTTTATTTCTTCTTCCCTCAAGTGGAAGTTACTCATTTTATAGGACGAAATTTTGGTTGCCATGGGAACAAGTTGGAGAGTTTGAGTTACGAAAAGATGGTGAGCATGGCAGGAGTCACCCCGAATAGAGTACATTAAAATCGAAGGGGGCCAGCTCCGTTCAAGTTGAAGGTGTAGAACTTGTCTAAGCAAGCGAAGGAATGAAGTCCATCACTTCTACAATTATCCCAAAGAAAATTTCATCCTAATACTAGATGGGAATTGATCCAAAACATGAAGGTGGTTTACAAGGAGGATTTAGGATCTAGCTTCCCCAACGAAGATGATCCTACCACAGGAGTAAGCTTTAAACTCTTTAGTTCCTAATCGAGTCAATCAATTTGTATGGACTTTGAATAATGTAATCTAGTTAATGATTGAGAGTCAGTGTCATTCTCTATTCAATTGGACTAGTGTGCCATGTGCCATTACCATAGTAAAAACAAAAGAATTTTTAAATGTTTTTTAATTCATAAAATTTCAAAATTCAATAACTTTCACATCTTGGGTCAAAACGCCACGAAATCAAGCCCATGCACCCCTTTTCACTAAGGGCTTTGTGACAATACCAAACATGCAAATGGAAGATGCACAATTTGGAAGATCTCAATATAACAAACAAACAACCTAATTTAATAGAAAGATGTACTTGGCTTTGACGGAAGTTAGAAAATTGGAGAGTTTTGGGAAAACTTTGTTCTCCAATGATGTTATGCTTAGACTCCATGAATGCATGGAATATTGATCTATGGTCAAACCACCCATTTTCAATTAAGGATTCATATCCAACCTAGGCATAACATTTAGTAGGAATAGAGGAAACTTTCCTCTTCGCTATTGTGGAATATTTCACACCCATCAGTAGTTATGGGGGCATGCATCAAAAATTGTCATCAATTGAAATATATTTCACTTGGATAACTGGATTGCAGCTATGTACTATAAGAGGAGGCTTGAAAACAATTTAGGCATTATGAACCACCCTATAGAAGTGTCTAAAACAGTGCACAAGGGGATGCAGAAATGAAAATGATTTTATATAGTGACAAATTGCCATCCTATGTGTGTGATTTTAGGCTATCAATTAGGTAACATGGTTCACCATCATGTGTAATTTTATTCATTATAAAGGCCTGATATTGGTGAGGTTTGCAAAATTACTTTGAAATGTCAAAAAAGCAAGAAAAAATGCAAAAAACACCTATGAGGTTGAACCTCATTCTACTAAAATGCTTCTTAGTCACTCATGTTTTCTTGGATTGATGTGAAATTTTAACCACACAAACAAAACTAGTATGCGCAACTTTTCTAAAAAAATGTATTGGAAACAAACATTGTATGAAGAAGAAACAAGCCGCCAAAGCTCACTGTAATCCAAAAATGTGGGAATTTTAAACTTTGAATTGCTCCCAAACATTCAAAACAATGTGGATTGACATGAAAATTAAATCACAATAATAAGACTACAAGGGTACATAATGCAACAATTTTTTTTTAAAACAAAAATTGGCTTAAGGAAATACAAGCCCCCAAAATAGCAATCATCAAATAAAATTCAGTGGACTCAAATTGAACCTGTGAATTTTGATTGGCTTACAAAAATTCTATAAATCTTGGATTGATTTGAAAATTTTACCACACAAACTAGAAAAAAGAATGCAAATTTTCCAACAAATTTGATTGAATTTTCACATTGAATACGAAAGTTACAACACTTTGAATTGAACTTAAAACTATGTGAGGAAACCTTGGGGGGTTTTGTTGCTTGCAATAAATTTTGATTTACAATCAGGTTTGAATTGAATGGAAATTAGGTTTGAATTGAATACAAATGTATAGTAGATCATTTTTGGATTTACTAATGCCATTCAAAGGCATGCTTAGGATTGTTCATAAACTCACTGGCTTCATTTCATGGCATGTTTTGATTGATTATAATTGCATCTATGAGCATTAATAGGGACCTTGGTACCTCTGACTTTGAAAAATCATATCTTATTCATTTCAAGTCAAAAAATTAAAACAAAATTTTTTACTAATGTATTTTTCATTTCTCTTTCTTTTAAAAAAAATATAAATTTTTTTTGGATCCACCCATTTTAGCATAGGGGTCTTTTTTCCTTTAAATGGGTGCTTTCTAAGCCTTCTACCTTAGTGCCAATAGCAATATAAGTCTATAAATCTTTTTATAAAATAGAAATCAGATCATTGAAATCAATGGTAAGGCCAATTGAATTTCCTCACCATGTTTTGGAAGCCATTCATAATTTATATACTATAAGGTGGAGGTACCAGTAACCAATTATTTAAGCAATTTGGGAGGAGATTCTACATAATATGAGTTGGTGGATATCTTTTTTCATGTAGGAAAATAGGAAATATATGGATTGCTAAATTTTCAGATTTAAATTTTTAAAATTGAAATTACTGTGAATTTTGGAGGCCATAAGAACTCTTGATCCATAAGCAATGTCAAGAGTCTTCCAATTCCAATCATTCAAGATTCACTTCCCTACTCATTGCTTCCCTATTTTCTTGCTCACTACTTCGAGATATGTGTCATCACCTCGTTAGTCCCAACCTTGAAAAAGACAAAAATACCAAAATTCTAAGCTTTAGTTTTGGCATAAGGTTGGAAATAGTGCACTGTAAAAGTTAGGTCCTAAGTGTGTTTGGTTATTGGTGCCTCCACCTTAACTCCTAAAGGACCAAGATGTGTTTTTTGGCAACATAATTTTTGGGGGCAAGTGCATGTGAATAGAGATTTTCATATTTTTGGCCGAAATTTTAATAGAAGGTATCGACAAAGTATACCTCTCATGTGTACTAAATTTTAGGACATTTGGAAATATGAATCAAAAGTTATGGCCTAATATGTAGATTATTTCTCAACTTGGGTAGTCCAGGCAATTAGGCAAATCTGAAAAAATCTCTTTTTTCAAAAGAAAAATTTTGAAATTAATTTTCTAGATCTATGTATACATAGAAAGCTTTGAATCATTCCATTTTGATCAATGAGTCAAAACTTATGAGGTATTTTAGTTTGCAGATAATCATGGATTCTCTACTCCAAAATAAACTTTGAAGTTCTTTATTGAACTCAATTTTCAATATTTTTGAAAAAAAATAAAAATATTAGGTGAAGATTTTTTATTAAAACATTACAACCTTTGGTATTGACATTTTTCAATTCTATAACTAAATTATTAACAATTGAGTATTTTGATTCATTTTCTACATCTTTCTACTTATTGTTTTATTCCTATATGTTGTATAATTCCAAATGATCTGAGATTTTTCAAGGATGTATCCAACTTGCCTTGAAGAATGAATCCAAAAGGTTGCAACCATTTTGGACAATTTTTCATACAAATGTGATCTTGTAAAGTGCAACTGCTCGATTTTTTACAAGGCCAAAAAATGCTTTCTGTCACTTCAAATGCTAATACCTTGCAATCTACACAATGGAAATTTCTGAAATTTTTTCCACATCTTCTAAAATGATCAGACTACAAGATCCTATGATTGGATGTGTCCAAAAAATTTAATTTTTTTTATACTTGTCCTTAAAATGGCAGTTTTCAGGGTTGACATGACAGTTGGACGTCTAGGACGTCCGGACACGGACGCAGGGTCCGCAGGGTCCGCTGACATTCGCAAGTCTAGCGGACGCAGCGTCCACTGCGCCCGACGTCGTCGTCCGCCTTGACCACTTGACTGCTCGTCTGCTCCGATCGCTGACCATCTCCCCCGTCCGCTTCCCCGACCGCCTTATTCCAACCGTCCCGCGGTCACCCGTTTGCCCTGCCCGTCTGCCGCGGTTGAGGCGTCCGCATTCTGACGGCGGAAAGGACGATGCGTCCGTGCGGACGGACGTCCAACCATCCGGGTTACGGACGTCTTTTTCGGGCGAACATAGAGATTCGTCAACCATGGCAGTTTTGGAGCATTTTTGGTGAAAACATTGTCAAGGAACTTTAGGGGTTAATTAGATGAAAACTCTTTATATGCATATAGGGTCGTAGGAAATAAAACAAACAATGTGGGACATATAAGTTAAAATTGTTAGGAATTGCCAAATTAAAGAAAGAATAGTGTTTGGAATAAAATTTGAGACTTCATTTAAGTACAGTAGAATATTTTTTTTCAAAAAAAATTTAAACTAAAAAAGCTTGGTAAATCAATTTGAATTTTGTATATTAAAGCCCATTTCAATTTTTGATCCTCCAATCAAAAGTTATGAACAAATTTCAGAAAAGGGTTAGAAGGGAAATTTCTTTTACTTTTTCAAACATCTTCTCTAAAATTTGTCCATAACTTTTGATTGGAGTCTTGAAATCTCAAACATTTTTTTGGAGATGAAATTTAACTTTATTTACCAACTTTCTTAGTTCAAATATTTTTGAAGAAAGTTATTCTACTATGCCTAAATGAGGTTTGAAATTCTACTTCAAACATAATTTTAATGTTTTGACAATGAATAGTCAAATTCTCATCTTCAAATTATTCTATGTCATTTGAGGATTCATGATGGACAATTGATTTCAATATAAAAATGAGTCTCCTTTCTCCAATTTTTAATGAAGCAATCCCATCATTTCACCATCAAATTTTTTGGATGGCAAATAGATAAGTGAAATTGATATTTGATTCAATGGATTTTTTGGATTTTTGGCTAGCCTTCTTTACATTTGATTGTTGTTTTGTTTATCTAATCCCAGAATTAGCAATAAAAAATGAACTACACTATAAATGAACTACCACTATTGTATCTTGATACTAAAGCCTACTTCAATTTTCCATGATGTATGGATGAATTTCATGGATGAAGGCTCTTAAGAGGAAAAGGCAGGCTCTTTCTAAACGCTACCCACCATTTTAGAGGGTGTAGTTATTTCCAACCAAGGCTAGTATAGATTTCCGACGAGAAGCTTGGAATGTTTGTTTTTTCTCCTTTTGAAGGTTGAGACCAATTATAAGGTCATCACACATATTCCAATGTGGTGAACAAAAAAGTAGGAAGTAGTGAGTATCAAAGTAATTCTTCAATGATTGGAATTGGAAGAGTTTAGACATTGGCTATGAGTTTGAGGCACTTTTTGGATCCCAAAATTCATAGTAATTTCAATTTTGGGAATAAATTACAAAATATTCACAATTCATATATTTTCTATATTTTTATATAGGTAAATTTTGCATTGCTTCATACTACTGCTCATGATCTATTCTAAAATTGCTTAAAAGTGATCAAATATGGGTGGTTTGACCTAAACTAGAGGAAATGGTGAAGAATGAAGCCTAGGGCATTAAAGTGGTTATATAGTGTGGGCCTTGTAGGAGAATTTATCCTAGGAAAAAGACAATTTTTATTTATTTTCTACCCCTGATAAAAATTGAAAATTTTGAATGCATATTCACGATGAGAAGTCCCTAATTAGATCTGCAAGAAATGAAAAACATAGAATTAACAAGGAACAAAATAAAGCGCAATTTTTTAGTTACAATTACCATGTTAAATATAAAATTTGCCTTATAAAGTCCACTTTGTATGACCACTTTAATGTCTAGTACCGGAATCAAGCTAGTTTGTAAGGTATATGACTTGTTTTTGACCTAAGCCCCATTTATGCAAGATAAGGTGACTTATTTCTATGAATAAGAGGAATATGATACTGACAAGGGCCTTCATTATTGTGTGATGAATAACACATTGACACCTAATGAACAGGGTTGACAAATCTCTACGTCCGCCCCAAAATAGCGTCCGTTTTCCGGACGTCCAGACGCACGAACGCTAGCGAACGCAGCATCCCTCCCGCCGTCGGAAGGCGGACGGGCGGGGCGGACGGCCCAAGGCGGACACCCAAATCGTGCGGACCACATCAGTCCGCGTGTCGATCGGACGGCTGTAATCGGGCGGACGGGTATCGAGGCGGACGTTGGACGGGGCAGACGGGCGGATAGGCGGACGGGGGACAAGTGGACGGGGCAGACAGGCGGACGCGAATGTCAGCGGACGCTGCGGACACAACGTCCGCGTCCGGACGTCCCGAACATCCAAACGTCCTGTCAACCCTGCTAATGAAGATGCTAAGATCAATTTTTTTGGTTTTGTGCTTTTTGGAAATAGGTTTGTTTATACATTGTCAACAAGGTGGATTATAATCTATGTTTCTTTAATTTTTACTAATTCCAAATTTGATGGAAAACTAGCAAAGAATAATGCAATCTTCATTCAATTTTATATTTTCTAGTTGGAAAAAATCATCCCCCACCATCTCTCAATCAAACATATTTTAAAATGCTTAATCCCTAAGTACCTTAGGGGACCATAATTCAAAGTATCCTCACATAGTTTAGAAATCCAATTCAAAGTGTTGTAACTTTTGCATCCAATGTCCAAATTTAATAAAACTTCTTGAAAAATCTATATTCTCTCTTCTAGTTTGTGTGGTAAAATTTTCAAACCAATCCAAGATGTATTAATGTTTTGGAAGCCATTCAAAGTTCATGAGTTCAAGTGCACTAGATTGCATTTTAATGGATGCAACTTTGGGGGCTTGAATCCCCTTCATCCAATGATTATTTCAGTAAAGCTTGTTGGATTATATTTCCCTCGAAGTCTTGTTATTGTAATAAAAAATTTATATGAATCCAAATTGTTTTGAAATGTTTGGGAATAATTCAAAGTTCAAAATATGGATATTTTTGGATTATAGAGTGAAATTTGTTAGCTTCTTTCTTCATCATATAGTGTCCTATTCTAATATAAAGAAATTGGGAAAATTGTGCATACTAATTTAGTTTGTGTAATTAAAATTCCATGTCAATCTAAATAATTATGAGTGATTGAGAAGCATTTTAGGAAGAAAAGGTTTAGCTTGAGATGTGTTTTTTGCAACTTTGTTTTTGCTATTTGACATTTTAAAGTCATTTTGCACACACAAAGAGTCAAGTGAATGATATTTTCTTTTACCAATATATTTGTATGCTACTTTTGAAGCCCTTTATAGTTTAACATTTTTTCATTGAATAGGTATAGATATTGAAATTCTCTTCCACTAAATGTGTTGCTAGGAAAATTTCAGCATCTTTTATTAACACTAAGGCACTATAATCTGCAATCTATATGGCCGAATGACTCCAAATTTCATTCACATTATCTACAACATATATACTACAAGATTGTATAGTTGAGATTTCTATACCTTAGAGATATTTAGACCTACAACACTTCAAAAGTAATGATGTTTTTAAATTCAAAAAGGTCTTGGGTGTTTAGGAATTATCACTTACTATTGTCGGAAATTGGTCATATACTTTATCTTGATCTCAATTTGTATAGCACTGACTAAGTAACATTTGCCACCATTTTAATCTATAATTTATGCTAAGGACATTTTCCAAATGATGAATGACAAAAAATCTTTCTATGCAAAATAAAAATGCAATTATTCATCTTCCAAATTTTGTGTGAAAAGAGAAGGTCATCTATAGTAGTTTGACTTCCAATGAGTGCTTTTGCATTTGTTTAAGCCAAATATTCACACAATAGCAAAACAAATGATTGATTTCCATAGTGATCAACTCATCTTTTAAGGTAGAAGTACCTATTTCGGATAATTTAAGCATTTCAACCAATAGGATATGGAAAATTTGTTGAGAAATTGAAGTCAATGTGTAGAAACATAAGGATGAGGAAGAATGCAAAAGAAAAATTCCAAGAAAAAATATTTTATTCAATATAAATGTAGATTTTTTTTATCTAAACCCATCTTTGTTATATAAACTTAGTATGGCTAGCTTTGGAACTTGTTCATAATCAAGTTGGAAAGTTGTTGCTATTAAGGAATAGAATTGAAAATGGTCAGTTCTTGCGACCTACAAGGGCTTACATGTGAGCCTAATTCCATGACAGTGGGTGCCTTGGATGTGTACTTTGCTACTTTTGGGGAAATTTTTTTCTACTCGAGAATTTAAGACTACCAAGTCTTCATATCACACTCCCTTCTTATTGTAGATAGTTGAAACCCTTGTGACAAGGTCTTCTTTGTATTGTTACAAGTGCTATATAACTTATTTGTCATCTTCTTAGTTAAGACTTTGTCCCAACCATTAATTACAAAGGGCTCTACTAGTTCTTGTTTGGAACCAATTTATCCTTGTGGATTTCAAAGAAGCTTAAAGCATAACCCAAATGAAGTTAAATACCACCTTATAATTTAAAATTCATTTACACCAAGAGGAAAATATGGCCATCGATGAGCAAACAAGGAATAAGGATTCTACCACCCCTAAAGGAAACACCTTTGCCATTTCTTTCTAACATCTACTTATTTTGAAGATTATAGATCTATAAATGCAAACATTTCTTTTGCTTTTAAAATATAAACTATTGAATTTTACTTTTTTCACCTTGTAAGAATGTAGCCTAGAAGAATCAACATTGAGTGAGTTGATAATGAACATTTTCAATAGCTAGTTGAGGGAAGCTACAATTTAGATTTTGGTGGTGTACTTCTCATCAAGAAAATGATGATATACAAAGATAATCTTCTATAGGGCATTAAGACAATTTGTCAACACACTTAAGGCACTCTATAAAGATTCATTACTTCAAGATTGGATGTTGGAGTGGTTTTTAAAAAATCATTCAAAAGACTTGCTTAAACCTCCAATTGTACGTGAAAAGGGGCAAGAAAAGGGGGGTGATAGCTAGAAAGAGATAGCAAAAAGATGCCCAAATCCAAGAAGTGAGGTGCTTATAATCTTAACCATTGTAGTGATCATAAGTTTTTTGAAAGAACACCATTTTCATTAAAGTGGTGTGATTCTAGTGTGAAAAATTGTGACACATATGTACATAAAGGACTAACATCAAGTATTATAACTGCAGCTTTATATTTCAAAACAAGTGTTTTGAAATGTGACAAAGTAATGAAATACCGCCAATTTAATGAAATTGACATTAATCAAGCCTGCTGTTTCACAAGGAATTCATTTGACCCTCCTTGAGAAGTAGCTAGTTAAAATTCAGGAAAACCAGATCCACCACACCATTCCTGATTGTCCGTATGCCGACTATTGGGTAAAAAATTTCTAACTGATTCTTGTGATGGACATTAATTCAATTTGGAATTCTCTTGTGCGCCTCTGAATGATCAAATGCAGCTAGCTACTCAGTACGTCATTGCAAACCAAGCTGGCAAGATCTTCAAATGGACAAGCGCAATTGATCGATCTGTCAATGAAGACGCTCCAGTACGAATAGTACAAGCTGGGATTTAATGGAACACGGAGATTTATATCTTCTTCAATTCTATGTATTCTAACTGTTTCACACGAAGATTGTGCTTGTTTCCCTTAATTACTGATACGTGAATTTCGGAAATTTCCCAGATGGATTTACACTAGGAAAGCGAGGGAGTACGTAATTGGGATCGAGAAACTAAGCGGCAAACAGTGAAAGCAGTGACATAAATTTTCCCAGTTGCAATTGGCAACACTCTAAACCGGGAACGTCAACGATCTAGAACCAGAGACAATCGTACACGTACGTACTGGGCATGTTTCCGATTGACCAAACCGCCCCTTCTAGCTATCTCAACGCGTGCATGCATGGACAATTGAACGCAGTTTCCGAATCGAAAAGCTAGCTAGTAGTCTTCTAGTTACTGTCACAACTCACTACTCGTGTAGAACTGGTCCGAAAGTTCGTTTCTATTCGACTTCGACGACTAATGTGCAACGTTGCAATTCATTCGAGCAGCAGGAGGTAAGGAAGTTCTCGCTTGCTCCCGGCCCAGGTACGCCCTGCTAGCTCGATCGGTAGACAGTCGATCGAAGTCAAGATTACGTCCAAGTTGATCGATCGAAATCGGTAGTTTGCAGACACATACATAATTAATCAGACAGAACACACTAATCGATCAAGCTAGCTGCCTGAAGTTAAGTGTGAACAGACAGAAATCAAACATCACAGCAGACTTTCTTCCTCGATTCTAACAGTGAGTTACGTTTCCAACAGACGCAAGTAATTAATAATCCTGTCAAAATTTTCCTAAACGCGCAGACCATTAATTGTTTTTATTTTACTATTGTTTTGAACAACTGCTCAAGACCCGACTAGCTCAAAAGCAACGGAAAATGCACAGACAGTGGAACGCACGCTAAGTTCCACGCACAATACTGAATACTGGCGGTAGCCGTGTGCACTGACGTACTAAATGTCGGATCCCACATTTTCTGTTCGACGTTGACTAAATGCAAGCGGATGGGGAATTAAAATGGTAGTATTTCATGTGCCATTTTTAAATCACGCCGCCTATATCTTAAAAGTGCCATCTCAGATTTGGTATAGATTTCAAACCACGCAGTCTAAACTGTAGAAAGTGCCAAATTTGTGGAATGGTGTCATTTTAATGAAATTCACTATAACGTTGTAAGTAGCAATATATTCCTTGTCTCAAGATTGTAGCTCGTTGATTGGTAACATCAATTCATTTATTGAATTGGTAAGATTCTAATATTTTGGCATCTTTTAAAATGCCTACTTTGATAATTTGATTTATAAATCTATATTGTCCATTTGTCCTAGACTTTAGACTTTAGCTATATGTAGATATTAGTTTACATTTTTGGCACTGGAATTGCACCACTTTAGCCCCTAAACTCTCAAGACATTTTTTCTATCAAAAAACACTCAAAATTGTCATTTTTTTAGTAAGTAAATTGGGGGGGGGGGGGGGGGGCATATTTAATTGTAGGATCTTGCATTAGATTAGTATAAGAATGTGTGGAAAAATTTCAAAAATTTGGACTGTGTAGATTGCAAGATATTTGTGTTTGAAGTGAGTAAATCTAGTTTTTTTTCACACCTTACTTCACTAAATTTTTTTAAGGTTTTGAATCTCCTTAGCTTGAAATTTTTGCACTATATGTTCTGGAATGTAATTTTTATATTGAAGAATTGGATTGAGACTCTACAAGTTTGATTTTTTAAAAAACATTTGGTTTTCATTCTTTAAATAAATTATTAAATAGAAAGAGATATAAGATTTAAGGAATAACTAACTCGCTAATAGCTCTAAAATGGAATTGAAACACTCACTAACTCCAATGGTGTAATTGTTTTAGGAAGGTAATTAAACGTTGTTGAGCTTTTTTTTTCTATACCCTTTTCAAAGAAATACTTGGAATTTTGGGTAGGGTCTTATGACTTCAATTTTTGACATAATTCTCTTAAACTTCTATTGAAGATAGATAAATACATTAAATTTATGAAAATATAAATTTTTTCAATTAGTGCTCAAGAAAAAAAATTATGTGACAATAAGCCCCCAAAGCGATTTTATCAGGTAAGGAAACAAAACACAAAAAATTAAAAGAAATTAAAAGAAATTTCCTTATAGCTTATTATTTTGTCTATACATAAAACTTTGACTCATTTTATTTGAATAAGTCATGTGAAAGTTATGGATCATCTTATTTTATAGGCAATCATAGGCATTAGAAGAAATTTGGAGGCTTGAAAAGCCTTTGAGTTATTACGTTGGAAACAAGACTGGTGCAGCATAGGGAACTATAGGAACTAGATTGTTGACATGGCCAAGTCCCTGCCACGTCATTGTCCCCAGTTTTAATTTTTTTTGTATTTGAAGATTGAAATTTTTTGGAATTTTTTTTCTAACAACAGGCCATTCCCTTCGCTGCAGGAAATAGCAATAGAAGATTTTTGGGGCTTCCGGATGCCTACGAGTTATCACAGCTTGCAAACACACGGAATAGGTTCGGTGCAGCAGTCTGACATGGCCAAGACCTTGCCACGTCATTGACCATTTTCATTTTTTTTAAAATTGCATTTGGAGACTAAATTCTTTTTTCTTTTTTTTTTAATGAAAAAGAAAATTCTGACAATGGGCCGTTCCCTTCGCTATGAGGAACAACTGTGAGGGAATAGGCCCAAAATAGGCTTCTGGACCCCCCAAAACTCTTTTAATGCTACAAGGGAACAAGCCCAAAAAAGGCTTTTTGAGCCCCCAAATTTCTTTTAATGAACTTCTCCAAAAATTAACTTACTAGATTGGTTTTTGAATGCAATTTTTACAATTCCTAAAAAAATTGTTTTTAACAAGGTTAAAAATTTTCTGGTAGAACAATCCCATTATTGGAAATATAGTATCTCAAATTTCTACCACATATTTTTATACTAGACTATTGCCAAAATCCAATAGTTTGATATGCAAAAAAAAATGAAAATTTTAAATGTTTTACACCTTCCAATCAAAATGGCAATTTTGAATGTTTTTTGATAGAAAGAAGGCCTCGGGACTTTAGGGGTTAAATTGTAAAAACAACATTCAAAAGTGAATCCTACATTAGAAGAGTTTGGGGGTCCAAAAGCATGTTTCGGGCCTGTTCTCCCGCAATTGTTCCCCGTAGTGACGGAAACAATCCGCTATTAGAATTTTCTTTTTCTTAAATTTTTTTTTTAAATTTAAAAAATTTAAAAATTTGGTCAATGACATGGCAAGGTCTCAGTCACATCAGACCGTTGTACCAAACCTATTTCCTGCATTCGAAGGCTGTGATAACTCGCAGGCATCCGAAGGCCCCAAAAATCTTCTAATGCAAGTCATTTCTTCAAGAAGATTCTTTTGCCCCAAAAGCAAGATTGTTAATAACTTTCCCATCACTAATGCAAACGTAATGAATCAAATCTTTCCTTGTAGACAAAAATACTTTCTATGAAGAGATAGAAATTTGAAAATTTGATTTTGATTTTTCATGATTTTTTTATATGTTGCCTCATAAACTCCATTATAAGCTTGTTGTGGTATAAATTTTACTCTCAAGCTCTGACTGAAATAAAAGTTATATTTTCATAAAGCTAATGTATTTTCTATCTTCAAATAAATTTTTTTTTAAATCACAACAAAAATTAAGAACATAGGGGCCTACCTAAAATCCATTTTGTTCCCTTGGGAAACAAGGAGAGATCATTTAGGCAAGATGTTAAACCTATCTCATAAAGTAGGCCATGCATGGTAATTGTAAAACAAAAATCCCTTATTTTGTGTCATGTTTAATTCTATACTCTTCACCTCCCTTATCTAGTTTGGGGCCTCTAATTACAAATATCAATTCAAAATTTGCAAATTTCAACATGTGTGAAAAATAAAAAATTCTTGTGTTTTCCACAGGGATAAAATTCCTGCATTTTCGTCCACTTGGTGGGATGGGTTTAGTGTCTTGCAGAGTTTAGGGGTTACCAAAATTGACATTTGGAGCCCATGCAGACAGTAATGGATGACGGACGCATTCACAAGCTGACACGTGTGTGGAATTTCATTCCTATCCCACCATGAAGTCAAGATAACAAAGCAATGTGATCAACTTAACATACTTTCAATTGTTGACCCTTGCAATGAAATTCTGTTTTCATTTGTTCCAAAGAAAAAAAAAAGAAAAAAAAACTTACTTACTTTGTTGACAATGAAGGTGAACATAACCTGCCACATGCTTCAGAATTTCAGGTTTCAACTATTGTCCACAATTTCTACAGAAAGTGTAGAACTCTTCAATTCCTGATGCGACACAGTGATTGACATGTTAGATTATAATAAAAAATTAATTGAATTTTATTTTTATTTTTATTTTTTATTATTATTAAAAAACTTGACAGCATACTTTTGGTTCTTGGCAACAAGAATAGGCCTGAAAACAACGGGTTTTGCTCTAGTGCCATGAGTGTAGGGAATATTGATCTATGGTTGGACCACCCATTTCCAATGAAGGACCCATATCCAACCTCGAGGGTACAAATTATTTTCAACCAAAGTTGGCACAAATTTCCAATCAAAGCTTGGAATGTTTCTTTTTCTTTTTCACAAAGTTGGAACTAATTATAAGGTCATGACACATGTCCCAGAGTGCATAGGAAAGTAGTGTAGTGAACAAGAAAGTAGGAAGTAGTGAGCAGGAAGGTGATTCTTGAATGATTAGAATTCGAAGAGTCTAGGCATTGGCTATGAGTACAAAGGACTTTTTTGCTTTGAAAATCTAGATTAATTTCAATTTTGGAAATAAAATTATGAAAAAAATTTATGGTCCCTATATTTCTTATATTTCTACATGGATAAAACTTGCCTCAGTTTATATTGCTTACGATTTGTCATTGAATTACTTAATAGGGGGCAATTTTTTTACAATTATCTTATAGAATCCCAAATCTACCTTGTGGAGCCTACTTTATATGACCACTTTAACATTCAATGAAACAAGCTAATTTGTAAGGTATACAACCTTTTTATGACCATCACCCCATTTATGTAAGATATGATGACTTCTTTTCATGATTTAAGGGAATTTGATGTTGAATAACACATTGACACCTAATGAAGTTTCTAAGACTAATTTTTGGATTTTGGGCTTCTTGGAAATAGTCATGCTTATACGTCAAGAACAAGTTGGACTATAATCTATGCTTCTTGAATTTCTAATAATTCCAAATTCGATGGAAAACTAGAAAAAAATAATGCAATATTCATTCAATTATATATTATTTAATTAGAGAAAGCCATCCCCCCACCATATGCTAAAATGCTTAACCCCTAAGTGCTCGAGAGGACCCAAAGTGTCCTTGCATAGTTTAGAAGTCAATGGTGCTAGTATGTAAGCATGAAGACGTAAGCATGTGAGCTTTGAGCATATATATAAGTAAATATACTACAACCATTGAAGGTGCTTACAATATAAACACCTATAATATAAGTACCTGTATTATAGTTATTCTATAATCTTGAAAGGTTTCTATAATATAGTCACCTATAACATAGGTATATGGTCTTTTAGGCTCATGTGCTCATGCTCCTAGGCATACATAATAGCAACCCTCGTTTGAAAGTCCAATTCAAAATATCGTAACTTTTGCATCCAATATTTGAATTTAATAAAACTTATTGAAAAATCTGTGTTCTCTTTTTTAGTTTGTGTGGTAATAAAATTTTCAAATCAATCCAAGACATATGTATGTTTTAGAAGTCATTTGAAGTCTATGGGTTCAATTTGAATATAATAGACTACATTTTGATGGGTATAACTTTAAGGGCTTGATTCTCTTTTATCCAATGTTTGTTTTCGGTAAAACTTATAAGGTTATGTTTTTCTTGAAGTCTAATTATTGTGGTAAAATTTTCATATCAATCCAAGTTGTTTTGAATGTTTGGGAGCAACTGGAAGTTCAAAATCCAGATATTTTTGGATTATGGCAAACTTTGCTAGCTTGTTTCTTCTAAATTATACACTATCCACTTCCAATAAAAAAAATTGGAAAGGTTGTGTGGTTAAAATTTCATTTCAATCCCAAAAGTTAAAAGTGATTGAGAAGAATTTTAGGAAGAGGATGTTTAGCCTTAGATGTGTTTTTTGCAACTTTTTTTTGCAATTTTTTGACATTTCAAAGCCAATTTGTAGACACAATGAGTCAATTGAATGATCTTTTCTTTTACCAATGTACTTGTATGCTAGTTTTGAAGCACTTTATAGTTTCAAAAAATTTCATTGAGTAGATTTAGAAATCAAATTTTAGCTCCAAATGTGCTGCTAGGAAAATTTTAGCATCCTTTTTCAATACTAAAATATTACAATCTTGAATTTTATGTGGCCAAATGACTCCAAATTTCATTCACTTTATCTACAATATGTACACTACAAGATTGTATGGTAGAGATTTCTATACCTTAGTGACATTAAGACCTATAATACTTCAAAAACAATTATGTTCTTAAACTCTAGAAGGCCTTGGGCATTTAGAGATTAATGCTTAACATTGTTGAAATCAGCCATATACCTTATCCTAACCTTGATTAGTACATCACTAACTAAAATAGAAGTACCTTCATTGGATAACTTAAGCATTTTATCATGTATGATGTAGGAAAGTCATAAAGAAACTAAGTTCAAAGTGTGCAAAACTAAAAATAAAGAAGAATGCAAAAAAAAAAAATGAATTTTTTTGTCCTAGAATGAATATTTTATTCAATATAAGTATAGATTTTCATCTGAACTCATTCTAGTCTCATAGACTCACCTATTATCGTTAGCTTTGGCACTTCTCCCTAAATCAAGAAGGAAGAGAGATGAGTGGATAAGAAGGTACAAAGAATGAATCTTTTTCAATGAATATGGTAGAAGAACCTTTTTCTGACAAGCCCCCCATGATGGTTGCATAGGGGGGCCTATTGTGGACAACAATTGAATGCACTATTCATTGAAAAGGATTCATTGTTTGTACCTTCTCGTCCATTAATCTCTCTTTCTTCTTGGTTTAGGAAAAAGTGTCAAAAGGTAACCAAAATAGGTGAGTCTATTAGACTAGAATGGATCCACATGAAAAATCCACATTTTTATCAAATAAATATTCATTTTAGTACATATAATAATAATAATAATAATTTTTTGCATTCTTTCCAATCCTTATTTTAACACACATTGAACTTAGTTTCTCCACGACTTTCCCACATCATATAGGCTGACATACTTAAGTTAATCAAAATAGGTACTTTTACCAAAATGTATTCAGCTGTTGTCTACAATAGGTGAGCCTATAAAGCCATTGCCGGGGTGCTGTTCGAAATAGGTACTTCTACCATAAGTGACATTTGCCGCCAGTTTAACAAGTGGGTCAAGTGGAATTGGGACCTGATGTGGAGGAATTGGAATTAATTAATCCAATTCGAAATAGAGAATTGGGATCAGAGCCACGTTTATGGACAGACATTCAATCATTTGGAGATATCGTAGGATATGATTCTAAGTTACAAACATTTGTGTCTGTCTGTAATACAAGATAAAACTTAATTTCTGCATTCTGGTGGTAACAGAAACGAAAAATCCAGTATGGTACACAGACTTTTGGTACGAACATTAATGTCGTTTAATCATGCCAGGATGACAGTATGGACAAAATTGCATTATTTTTTTAATTTATTTACAATCAACCATGTTTGTTTTTTTCGTTTGCTTTTTTGAAACAAATGGAAGGGAATTTCATTGCAAAGTCACCATACAAGACTTTCAGGAGAAACGAAGGACCCGAGAAAACAGACAACAGTACCCCACAGAATCAACTGTCCTTTGGGGGAACAATGACTCCTGCTGAGTGTCCTCATAGCAGCATCTCCACTGTTTCACCGGAGGAGTCCCTGACCCAAGGTCCCCCACTGCAGACACGGAAGCTCCAAAAAATCAGCCTGGCTCTGTTCAAATAACTGTGTAAGGATGTGGCCCCCCATGACCAAGGCAGGCACCAAAATTCTCAGATTGCTGGACTAATAGGTGCATTCTCTTTTTCTGTAGTAAACAGTGAAGTCATCCATCATACCATTCTGGTTTGCAACATCCTTACAGAGTTAACTTAACCCGTCATCTTGATGGACCCGTCCATCTCTTCACCATGCTTGGATTCTGCAAAGTTTGTGAGGTTTGCAGAATTGGCGATGTTCATTTAACCCATAAATGATGCTGAGCATGTTTTTTGGCCAATGGATGACAAAGAGTCTGTCCATATAGGATAGTAGTGTAACCACATCATCCATACTTCTTCAAAAGTCAAAACCTCATGAAATTTGCCATTGCAATATTTAACTCCTCAACGTCCAGATCCTTCTCCAGAACTGGTAATTTAGGAAAAGTTGTTATAAAGTACTATTTGAAAGAATATTTTGGAAATGACATACAAATAAAAGTTGTAGATTTTTTGGGTTTTAGATTTCATCTGTACGGTTAGATTCACCAATGCTATCACTAGTATTTTTTTTTTAAACATATTTTGAAAGGAAAAATTATAAAAGTCCTGGCTTCTAAATTCAATTACAAGCAAAATATTATCGTTTTTTGAGTAAAACTTATTGGAATGGATTTGAAAAGAGGTTCTCTTGATATGGTGATTTTTTGAATTCTTTTTTGTTCTTTACATCTATGACCTCATTTTTGCAAATCTAGCTTTGAACTAAAGTCAATGCAATTTTTGGCTTGACACACTTCCATATTTGTAATTTTAGAAAAAAAATGAACTCTAATAACACCAAATCCAACCATTAGATAGGACAACAACTTGATAAAGTATCTCTACAAAATAGATGACTTTCATCCAAGCAATAATGAGGAGAAAATTTGATTTTTAATTTATGTGTTGTCTAGAATTGAATGTCGGAACACTCCAAGGTTAAAAAAGATTTTTAATATTTCAAGATTTGAGTTGCTTTATTGACCAAGACTCACAATAATGATTCATAAAATGTTATCTTGAGAGCCCTCTCTCATAAGAAATTGAACTAGTTGAAATTAAAAACACTATTTGTTATATTTTTCTATAATCTACCAAGGTTAAATTGAGGTATAGTTAATTGAAGAAACCATATTTAGTACTTTGTTGGTTTACTAAACCCCTTTAATAAATGTTAGATCATAGCCCCTAACATTAGATTATCTAAGCAACACAATTTGGATTGTTATCATTCTTGCAAATACCACTAACAACATGAAATTTAATACATCCATATTTTATAAATTTTACAAATTAATTAATTTAGACTTTGGTTTTTTGCTTTGGCCATGTGTCTCTCATATACCTTTGCAAGTCATTTAATGTTTTAATTGAGGTGAGAAGACAAGCTATTAATTACAAGTGGGTTGGTTGGAATTGAAACTTATAAAGATTTAATTCATTTTCTTAGTTTAAATTTTTTTAGAAAAAGATGATTTTACTATGCTTAAATGAGGTTGAATGATGTATTTTTACAATAAGATTTAAAGTGCTCACCTTCAAATTATCCTATATCATAAAAGGTTTGATGACATATAGTTTCACTACAAAAACAACCTTTCCACCTCCACATTGTGGATGATGCATGGTGAAATGATTGATTGGTATTTGACTAAAAAAACATAAATTTTAAACATTACTTGACTTTCATTTCCCTTGATTTTGGCTCCCAAAGTAATTATTTTCCTAAAAACATCCCATTTTTTTTAATTAAATATTTTTGACTGGACTTGTTCACCTACAATATTCTCAAAACTATGGTTGAAAACTTTTATTAGAGGCTTTGTGTGTTCTTGATTTTGGAAATTAGGAGGCATAATTTATTCCATTCGAAGTGTGCTTTTAACCCCTCAAGACCCCAAGCCTTTTTGGATTAAAAAACATGGTAGCTTTTGAAGTGCTATAAATGTAAACATGACTAAGTTATATGGATCTTACTTGTACAATCATGTAGTACACATGTTGTAGATGGCAGGGATCAAATTTAAAGTCATTTGACCATGTAGATTGAAAGATTATAATGTTTAAGTGTTGAAAAAGAATGCTGAAATTCTCCTAAAAACACATTTGGAGGTGAAATTCAATTTCTAAACCTATTCAAATGAAAAATAAACCTTAAACCTTCTCAAATGAAAAAACTTTAAACTAAAAGGTGCTTAAAAATCAGCATACAAATACATTGGTGAAAAAAAATATCATTTGATTGGCTCATTGTGTTTACAAAATGGCTTTGAAATGTCAAGAAAAGTTGCCAAGAATTACGTCCAAGGCTGAACCCCCTTATACTAAAATGCCTTTGAGTCACTCATTATTTCTTGGATTGATATGAAATTTTATTGACACAAACTAGACTAGTATGTGCAACTTTCCCAAGAAGAATTATTGAAAATGGGCATTGTATGAAGAAGAATCAGGATGCCAAAGTTCACTATAATGGAAAACTATTGGAGTTTTGAACTTTGAATTGCTCCCAAACATTTAAAACAACCTAGATTAATATGAAAATTTTACCACAAGAACTAGACTTCAAGTGGAATATAGTCCAACAAATTTTATTTAAAAAAACCTCTATATGAAGGAGATACAAGCCCCCGAAGTTGCAGCCATCAAGTGCAGTTTTGTGAACCCAGATTATACTAGTGAACATTGATTGGATTTCAAGAACTAATTCATCTTGGATTGATCTGAAAATTTTACCACATAAACTAGAAAGTATTTCAACTTCTCCAACAAGTTTTATTGGATTTAGACATTAGATGCAAAAGTTACATTACTTTGAATTGGATTCAGACTATTTGAGGCTGCTTTTGAGCCCCTTGGACGTTGAGGGTTTAAAGATGTTCCAACTACATACTGCATGTTGAATTTGCAAAAAAAATTCTCTGAAAATCTGCCTTCAAAGTTTTCTTTGTAAAACCCTTAGCAGCAAACTTTTGGAGCTTCGTGTGTTTTCAATTTTTGGAATTAGGAGGCTTATTTTATATCATTGGAAGCGCATTTTGAAGACCTTTCCAATGGTGCATTACACGGTGGATTTGAAGAGAAATTGCTCCAAAGATTTGCATTTGAAATTGTTGTGTGATTTTTGCAGCATCTGTTCACTACTTCGAAGCCCATCACTTTTCACTCACTAAAATAGTGACAAAATGTGGGGCTGACTTGGCTACTAACATTAGATCATTTTCAGCCTCCGATGACTGAGAAGCGACAGAGGTCCAGATCTCCGGAATGGGAGGAAAGAAACGAGTTTTTAGAAAACTCAATTCTTTGATGTCCATTAAGCTTAATAAGCTTTCAGTGAGGGAGTCGGTCAGCAGCAAACAAAGGCTCCCCGCCCCCACCCACTGGCCCCATCGCCCTCTAATTAAAGGAACTTCAGTATGAATGGGGCAGAGCCGCAACCATACGAAGCGGATCGCTCCACAGAAACTCGGCCACCGTAGCCAATGGACATTCTTTGGCTATGGCCCGGAAGATGTCTGTACAGGCCCAGCGTTCTTCTTTTAAGAAGAGTCACTGTTACTCAGAGACCCACATCAAATCAGAAACGTCTCTCTTTGTACTGTACAGACTTGAGATCGAACACGGGGTCATCGTGACTTCTGCCTGTGGGCGACCACGAGATTGCCACAGGTCGCCAGAGCTGGGATCCAATGAAACTTGTCTGTACACTACTGTAGTTGTTGCATCCTGGTGGTTCCGTGGCTTATGGGAGAATCATATGGTAAGATGCGAAGTGCAACTTACTTAACGTATATATATTTCCAATTGGCGTTGCTATGCTCCTCAATTACATCACTCAATTCCTAGCTGACTCGCGACCTGTGCCTCAGCTTCAGCTCAACCTTCAGCTCAACCTTTGACAATGGGGTTTTCACAGGACGATCTCTGCACTTCGGTAGATTGTTCTTCGCCTACTACTTGCTCTGTGAGAATTAAATTGGGGTACTGCTGGGCGTGGGAAGGAGACTGCTTCTGTCCGAAAGATTGGTCTCGGCGTGCTTGCTCTGTGAGAATAGAATGCGGACACTGCTGGCTAGAAAAGTCGGCGTTGGAAGGGGACCGCTTCTGGCCAGTCTTTGATTCTCTTGGGAGTGAAAAGATGACACGATTGATAGAAAACCCGGTTTCTCCCCATCGAAGTTGTCGGTGAGTTTCCAGAGCTTTGGGTGTTTCTTTTCTTAGATTTGGGTTGTTCTATTGCAAGACTTTTAAAGAGATGTTGGATTTTAGAGTGAGCTCTCTGTTGATCTAGAGGAAGTGAATCTTTGTTGATTGTCGTGGAGTTAATTCAAGTAGATGGAGAACATGAAAGGTTGAAATCTTACGAACTAGATAGCGCCTCTGCGGACTGAGATGCATTTGTGGCGAATTTCTTCGTCATCATTGTTAAACAGAGGTTTTGGGTGTTTGTATTCTTGAAATTGACCCCATATTTCGATGAACACTGGTGTGAACCTGAACAAGCAGTAATACAATGTTAGCAATCTTTTGATTCATTTCGGTGCGAAAGCGAATCTGAGTTTTTGTTTTCAAACCCTAAATTCTGCATCCTGCCACTCTGCTTTCACGATGAGCTCCAGGCGAGTATTATAGTGATTTTATGTTAAAGTAACAACCAATATCGTGTAAGTAAGCTGTACATTGGTAACAGTTTCGACTACTGCAGGTGTCTGGCACCACGACGACCTGCTGCAGGATCCATCACTGGATCGAAGAGGACGATTAGAGAGACAAGTTTCTACCACAGCGTTGAACGACTCTTTCGCTCACGCCATTCGGAGGGGCCATCAAAGAAATTGAGACAATTAGGTCTCCAGGTCCACCACAACTGGCATGTTGCTTGCAGCAGCGACTCCCATATTAGAAAGTCAAGGCCGAATTCCATGGGGAAGGACTGTGATAACCCGAAGACCATCGCCTCGAAATCATGTGAAGAGAATTCTCAGTACCAATGCTTTAGCGCTATGTTTGTGATGCGCATGAGCTCTGATCTAGACTCCTTGCGTAGAAATGGAGTTTGGATCCGGAACAGTTTCGCATCCGTCAACGTACGCAAGCCGTGTGCTGCTTTCGGTTTGCTTCTGAATCGCTGCTTGAGAGTTAGGGAAAAATCTGTATCTGCAGAAGTGAGTTCCGTGGAGGTGATTGGAAAGAAGGCGACATCGACGGGATGGGACTCTGAAACTAATGATTTAAGAGAACATATATTGGGATCGCTTAAGGTTCGCTGGTTTCGGAAGAGACAGCAATCTGTACCTTCAGAACCGATTTCACCGTGGGTGATTCCGAAGAAACCGACAACAACTTGGGACTCTCTACCTAATGATTTACAGGCAAATGTTTTGCGAAGAGTAGATTTCAAAGATCTATTTCACCTCAAAACATTATCAAATTCGTGGAAGAAGTTCATAGAGGGTGAAGCTTTCAGACAGTCGCGGGGTGGAATTTCAGAAGGCGTATTTACGGCTATCAACTATTATATAAAAAATAAATCTTGGCGCTGTAGTGGATACGATTTGCACTCCAAGTCGTGGAGGTCCCTTCCCCCAGTGTCGTACCTGCCACCTCCAGATGCAGAGCTTTTCAAGGAGTACTCTGTGTGCGGCCATGGCGGACTCATGTGTGCCGAAGTTTCCAAATTGCCCAAGAAAGGAGAACTCGTGGTATTCAACCCCTTGACAGGAGAGACGCGAGCGCTCCCACCTCTGCTCCATCCCAGAAACCCAGTGCTCGTCCACATTTCGGTCGATTCTGCCAAGAAATCCTACAAAGTGATTGTGGCTGGAAGCTCCGCCGCAAGTGATGAGCATCTCTCGAGGAAAGTGGAAGTGTTCGATTCATCGACATCAAAGTGGAAAGAAGGGTGTGATGTCCCCGGCCCCGCCTTCGGATTGAACGAGCACCAGACAGGCGTGTGCTTGAACGGAAAACTCTTCTTCATCTCCTTTCTGGAGAGTGGTGGTAGGGGTGTGGTTGCATTTGACGTGGAGAATGGAACATGGCTGCAAGATCTGACCGTCCCAATCCCTTGGTCCTCCTACTCCAACACATTGCAACTAGTTGAGAGCGATGGTAAGCTCTTCGTATTCTCTGAGCAAGAGCCGGATCAATCGGTGGACCATTGCATCGACGAATTGGAGTTTCCGAACCCGAAGGCAGGACTATTGACTTGCCGATGGAGAAGTTTTGTGAAGGCCAAGAAATCCGGTGGGCGAGGGCTTCAAGTGTACCCTGAGCACACCTGTGTGGGCTTTGGAGAAGGGAAGCTCTGCATCTTCAACACTCTCAGTCGTGATGGTGTTGTTTATGACATGCGAGACGGCAAGAAATGCGAAGATTTAGTGCCACCCCCTGCAAATCAAATGGGTGACAACTTCTTCAGCTTGAATCCGGCGTCGTTCACACTTCAACCGAACTTTACAATTGAGTGTTGACGGATTTGGAACGTGAAGCTACACTGCGAGAAGGCTGTGTTCTTGCAGCAGCATTGATTTGGTTTAGGGGAGGTCCTTCTCAAATTTCTTCACTTTCACAGTAAATGTAAAGTTTGTGAACATTTACAAACATATGCAAACAGAAGCAAACTTAAGTCTTCTCCTCGTCTATAGACAATAAGTGAAGAACTTTTAGTGTAGCTTAGTCGAAATTCATCGAAGGTACTTCCCATGTCAAAAGTACTTCCTCGTTGCTTGAATAAGGTAGATGGCTCTAAAAGCGACCCTCTCCTTGCAACCACCCCATAGGTGGTTGTAAAATGGATGGGAGCTGATCTTTAAATGGACCACTGTTGCTCTTGAATGAATCAAGAAAGAATTATTTATTTTATTCCAAGAGCCAATCATTTCTTCCATGGTTCAAAAATCGCTTTAGAAGTTGCAGGGGGATAGATTTTGGGACACCTATGGTCACAAATAGGTACCTACTATAGAAATCTTTGAAAATTCATAACTAATTCAAAAATGCTTCAAAAAATATGAAACCACTTGTGTTATGTTCGGCATCCATTTTTCTTTCTATGAAAAATGAGCTAAAAGTATTTCTGTTCATGCAAACCTATGAAAAAGGCGGATCGGCCCTTAAAGGGTCGGTTTTACAACCATCTACCTTAGAGTGCCACAGAAGTGTATCCACCAACTTTTCTCAAGCAAGGTCACACATTGAAACATATATCACACATATCCATTGAAGATTGGAGTTGGAGTTAGCTCTAGCAACTTAAAAGTAGTTTTCATGTAGATATCCAAACATTGAAGTTTTGTGTAGTAAGGGTACTTCCACCTTGCTACACAACTTGAAAATAGTTCTACCAATTATGTCACTCTACAAGGACTTGTACCAACTACCAAGTGCTAGTCAATGGTCCAAGTAATATGCAAGTAGAATCTTACTAGGAAAACTAACATACTCACAACAATAGCAAAGGCTTGCATTTTCATAACAAGCTAGTTTACTAATATGAATGATTTACATTGTGTGAGCAATTTATTATTTGTGTTTAACCATTTTTTGTAGATTGAGTTGGATTTGGTTTTCACCTAATTGATTGAAGATGCCTTTTTTTTCATGCAATTGTTATTTGGTACAAAGACATGTCTCATATACTTTGTCTAATCATATTCACATTATATATGGATTGACATCCTTGAAGATATTCTCATTTGAACTTGTTGAATTTACAAATGGGAAGCCTAACCTTAGGAGAGGTGGAACCAAGGAAGTAGTCAAGTAGCTCATTTTCTTTAATTTCTTAATGCACAAAAATACTTTGAAATGCCTACATGTATGGAAAGAATGGATTAAAATCATTCATAAGTCTTTGTTTGATAAAAAAAATACCTATTTTAAGTAATTTTATCCAACTATTGACTAGTCTTATATTTATTTGAGAAATACCTCACAATTTAATTTATGTTTCTACCCATTTTTTTTAATGTTAAGTAGTCTGTGCAAAAATGAAGTAAGATTTGGGTAAAAAATTCGACCTCCAAGATATTCGATGCACAAAAGGAGATGAATGAATACATGACGAATCAACTAGTTTAGCACGAGTATATTTGGAACTCACTTCTTAGAGTGATAAATTTGGACTAATGTCAATTAGACTTTCCTTACAAAGGAAATTTCATGAATTCCAAAATTAATAAAATTGCTCAAAATTTTGAATACTCATTGCTTAGGATCACAAGTTCATTAACAAAAATTCACCAAGGTGACCTTCTTAACCTAAAATTGCCCAAACCCACGGTTGTCACATTGGACAGATTATTATTCATTTCACGTCCTACAGGACAAGAAATGAATAGTAATCTGTCCAATGTGACAACCATGCCCAAACCGACCATATATGGTAAATTTAAAATTCTATGCTTGTTTCTATATGGACAATTAAATTCTTTTTATTATTTGAAATTTTTTTATATGTAGTATTGAAAGTTAACTATTGGAATCTTTTATTTTTCACCAAATAAGGTAAATATTTGTTTTTTGAAAGGTCTTCAAGGCATACATGTACCATTAGTAGAAGAATAAAGCTTGTGAATTTTACTTGATTTTCCAGCTTTTAGCAAAGATGTCAATTTCACTTGATTTGAGATCAAAAAATTGTACTTATCCATTTGCTTTGAAAATGATCCCAATTGAATGGAAAGAATAATGTATTTTCATGATTTTTACCATTGAAAATTTAAAACAAGCAAGTGTTGATTTGGAGTTATTTGTGATTTCTACTCATAAAAATTTCTCAAACATTGAAGGAGCAACATATTAAAAATAGTATACATATATACATATAGTGAATTTCATTAAAATGGCGATATTTTGATAAAATGATGGAAAACTGTTTTGGCAAAGGGCTGAAAATCTCAAGCAAAAATAGGATTGTTTTTGGAAAAAAAAAGGTGGTAGAGTTGTAAATTATGTTGGTTTTATGAGCGGTTTGGCATGCCTATGCCTTCTATGCATACACATGACAGTGTTTCGTAGCCTTGTGCTACAGAAAGCACTGTACAAATGGCATTGAGAATAAGTCACCATCGTACAAATGGCATCTAGAATACTGCCATTTTAACGAAATTGCCTATACATACATTTCTTTTGTTATAATCACACAACTCCTATACAATTTCACATTCAAAACTGGTATTAAGCACACTAATAAGTAAGCTCTTTGAACTTCTATATGATTAGATTTTGGTTAGATTTTGAAAAGAAAACAATTTGCTTCATTGGGATTACCATGCTCTTTTTTTCAACGTCAAAATACCCTCGGAAAGGCTGAAGCGCTCAGCGGTTAACTTGAAACGGGATACCGACAACCTCAGTGTTGCGATAGGGAGTGAACCAGAGTGTATGCTCACAGGAGAATTAGAAGGGAAATTGTATCCAAAATGGGAAATTGGACAAGTGTCCTTGTTGTGTCCAAATTCCATTCCAAGTGTGTCCTATTCTATCATTGACTATATAATTCTAAAAGATGCCACAGATCATATGCATGGACATTTTGAATTTCTCCTGTGACAGGCGATGGACTGGTGATTCACCTTAATCGGTTCCTAGCTCAGGGAGATCGGGGAGGCGTTAGCAACGATTTCCATCAAGCTGGCACTTCAATGCGGTGCGGGTGTTGATACGCATTACATCAAAGCTTGAAGAAATCAAGGATCTCCCCCGAATGATGCCAGTGTAATTACAATGAAAGTCGAGTCCTGACTTCGATCAAGGCACCGTGCTATTTCTTCATTGTCAAGCTTGAGGAGCCGTAATTCAAAGCAGCGGGATCAGACGGCACGCTCCTGACTTTCACAGGAGAATTCCAATGTGGAAATTGGACAAATGTCAAAGTCTCTGCACATGAAATTAGCTAGACATGGATCGGAGCTGATCATAGTCGTGAACAACGTAACGCAGGAGTCTGTGCATGAGGTGCGCCGTTGTACTTGTCGGACATTGGTTTTCTTGGAAGA
Source organism: Pseudoscleropodium purum (assembly GCA_963969395.1). Taxonomy (NCBI): domain Eukaryota; kingdom Viridiplantae; phylum Streptophyta; class Bryopsida; order Hypnales; family Brachytheciaceae; genus Pseudoscleropodium; species Pseudoscleropodium purum. Next base: position 2,514,362 of record OZ017802.1, read on the forward strand.
TGGACTAGGTCGATCGCACACCACGGCACATGCAGGACTTGTGTGCGAGAGGCAGGCTCATTATTTTATGAAGCTTCCTTTTCTAGTAATTTTAAGCCATTTGTGCACTTACCGTGTCTGCCGATCCACATGGGAAATTTCGTTAAAATGGCGGTATTTCATAAGCCATTTTTCCATCCACTCAGACCGCACGTGTACCAAGTTTGTGGAATACCGCCATTTTAAGGAAATTTTGGATGACCCCCGTCTCCCGCAAAGAATATACAGCAAGCTTGCGAACTACCAGGGTTTATTTGTTGGTTCTAATGAATCACAATCAGGTTGATCTCCTGGAATCTTTCACAGGGAGATTATATATCCCTTACGTAAGGTTCCCGGCCAGATGATTTTGCACGTATTTGCTCAAGTGGTCGGAGAATAAATATGTACAGACTGGTGTTGCAAATTTCGGGTGAAGCAAATTAGTACCGTGGAAAACTCAGTCTTAGTTTGCTGGAGATTAGCAGGGACTGGCATGGGACGAGAAGGACTAGAAAGGTCTCATAGAAAAATTGGAGAACTTGGTAGAATCGGAGGAGGAGAAGAAACGGTTCTATAACGTACTTAAGCTTGTCGTTCGAATGCGCACGGAATCGCGCATTTCTTCAGTGAGAAGCTGAAAGGCCCAGCACCTGGAATAGTCAATATCTACCTGGCTCCCGTATTCCTTGATTTCTAAGATGACGATTAAGGACAATAAGGAGTAATTACTTTTTTTGTTCTGAACCCAGAATTTGAGCCCAGACAGCCAATATCTGTAATTCTCTATCAATCATTTTTCATCATTTGATAGGGTTTGGCTAGTAAGGATCTAATCGGTACAGATTTACGTTTCAGGGTGGTGGTCCTGAAACATGCCAAAAGTCATGAAAACAATACCGCCAAGTTAACGAATTTAGAAAACAAAAATTTAGAATTTTTTTTAAGAGAAAGAATAAATTATTTATTCTCCATTGATATACAATGTCAAACTAAAAACTGAGTACAATTTGGACTCACTTCCATTCAAAAAACCATACCATGAACATAAGTTGGGAAAATCCAAATGCGTCCAAATGAAAGTTGTAGCTTGCAAAGGTGTACTACACTAGCCCATCCTCAATTCAAAGGCCTTTCCGATCTGAGTATGGGTCTCCAATTAGAAGTTATACTACTCACCACGCTCAGTTGTCGTAGGATGATCCTTGCTGTGAGGAGGGAATTCAAGTTGGTTGGCAACCATGCTTGCATAGCAACTCTCACAGAGGTCAAAGCTGTTAAGACACACACTGCAATGCCAACGTCCTGTCAATATATCGGAGGAGCATCCATCGCAAATGTAATTTGATTGTGAAGGTGGTGCTAGACAAGACGTGGATGCATAACCAATCTTTAGTGGAGCTGCTCAATTCTTCCCCACCATCTGTTGAGGGAATCTGTGATTCTTTTCCTTCTCCACCAGCTAGGTCAGCTTGAAGAGGGGCTCACTGACAAAGGATGTTCCCTTGATCTGCAAGGATCCAATTAATCCTCAGGAAGGCACAGGGAAGATACTCCCCAGACATTGAACGGAGCCCAATGTCCTATTGAGTCACGGTGTGTGCGCATGTGGGTGAGCATGGAGGATCGCAACGCAGAGGCAACATTCTTCCCGTGATGCAGTTCTTCGTAAAAGACCTTCATGAGCGCAACTGTTGCGCCATCGTCAACCTTCCATTGTGAGGCTACAACACACGGTATCCCGACAATCATAAATGCACGAGCAAAGCTCAACATACCTTCAGTTCCTATCCTTCCTCTGGCACTTAGGCATGTGCTTAGCACAACAAGCTCTGCCCTCCACTCAAAGCTATTGAGGTCTTCCACCTTCAGAGCATGTGAGGCAACACTTCGCTGTGTAGTGCCAGCATTTCGTCCGATTTTGGTACTAGATCTACTACTAGATGCACCTAGATTTGTTTCTTCGAAGCTAGTGTACTCCTTTAACATGGACTTCACATTGAAGAGTTTGGACGTAGACATGTTTATTTGCGAGTCAGTTTCTTCATCATCGGAGTTGGTTCGGTCTTCGTCACAGTTATCATCTGATTCCAAGTCGTGCCTCTGTCCTAGTGGTTCGGACGTACTTTCCTCATCAGTCAAACCTCTGACATCTGATAAAGATTGCACACCAATATTTGCAGAACTTGATGGATCACCACAAGTCAGTTGAAGACTGATGAATTTCTTGTAGTGTTTCTCATCGATCGTCCCATGTGCTCCGATATGAACAATAGCTTGCCGAAAGCTGCTGGAATCATCAGATGCTTTGGTGGCCCAGAATTGGAGTTGTTCCCTGGTCGCGTGTTGTCCCAATAGTTTTTTCAAAGGTGTTTCACCAAACAATGTGGCAATGTGATTGACCTCATCTCTAGTACCTTCGAGGCGCTTAAATTTCTTTTTACATGAACCGCACTTATAGTCGGGATCCCAAAGTGCAATAATAGATCCAGCACCACCTGTATAAGGGTGAGAGCTTTGGAGCTCTTCGAGGCGCTCATTGCAGCTGTGTGGTACCTTCAAGGAGGGAACCAAGGAAATGGTGTGAAGCTCAATCAAATATTTCTGCAAATTTTCAGAATCTCGCAATGCAGCAAAGGGCACTTTCGTGAACAACTGCAAACAGACAAAGTAACCCAACAATTTGATCAGTACATGAGATCAGTAAGAAGATCATGTAGGTGTACTTAATAATTCTGAGTACACTCCCAAAGCATTACACGTCATGATTGGGAAATGATTGCATAAATATCTCTTCATGCAATTCAATATTGTGATTTCAAGGTGGAGATCGAAGTGCGCCACACCTCACTTGGACATAATATTAAATTATCGTCAGGCTTCATCTTCCTCAGAATGTGTGCAATGGGCTTGATTAGCAGTCCATGCAAGAATATCAAATCCTTCATCATAGAATCACCATTGTAATTGTGAAAATCTCCCTTCTCGAGATACCAGTATAAATTGTTCAGTCTTTTCTCAAGGCTGAGCGGCTTCCCAACAGTTGTGGACCTCGTCCCTTCTTCACACCCTGGTTTTCTAGTCCCTTCTTCATGGTCACCACCAGGTATGATGCTCAATTTTCCATCCTGAAGTACAAATCAAAGAACCTATCAAAGACTAATAACAACAATAATAAACGTGAATGATCATATGGATTTAACGAGATTTAACAATATTTAAACAATATGAATGATCATATGGGGTTGGTGTCTAAACAATTTTATTGGGTGCAGAATTGAAAATGATCTACCTGATCTACGACATATAGAAAAAAACCAATCATGCGCTTGTTTTATTGAACTATATTGTACGTAAACAGAACGTCCTTTAAGAACAATAGTTCAAAGTTTCTGTAAGGTAGACTTGCCAATAACTGCACAAGCTAACTTTCAAGTCTTCTTTCAAAACAAGTTCCAATTCATTTTCTCTTGAAATTTTGTACAATGAATCTTTATGAGGTGCAGACTCTATGCAAAATTGAATGAAACTTTAAAATCATAAAAATCAAACAAAACTGTAAACATTGGAAACAAGGTTTGATTTTTATCAAATTATAATTCACAAGCACTTAACCACATAGCATGCAGTGGTCGTGTGGTCATGAGAACAGATTGCCACATTCACATTCTTTCGGTGTTCCCAAATTTGATGAACTATGCAGTTGTGTGTGGTGGGTGTCTGGTTCTAAGCAGTATGTGGTAAATGGCACGCCTACCTTATATCCTCTACAATGTGAATGTTTTGAGCATCATGACCCCATTGTTGACTAGAGTTGAGCTTATTAGATGCAACCAATTGTTGGTGCAACATAACTTGTGCATGCTCAGCTTCAGCATACATGAATGCATTCCATTTGCTAGTTTCTATTTGATTTTGAAAGTCTTCTCCCAGACCTTTCAAATAAGTGAAACAACGAACCCTTCTGTAGTAGTGATTCTGCAAAACCTTATACAAAATGTAATAAATATCTAGAATCCCTTTCTACCAACCTTCAGTGTAGCTATTGCTACCCATGTTGTACAACAAGTTTGTAAATTAAAGAACTGCCTTCTCTCCATATTTATCAATTGGAATATCCATATTCAAAAAAGTTTGATTGTCATTGATACTGTCTTGGAGGGGAAGGGGATCTCCTGTATAATTGCATGAGAGGATGTCTCCATAACTTTGTCTCCATAAGACATGCATGTCATCTCTCATACAATGCATTTGGAAGAAAAGTTTTTGACTTTCTGTGAGACTTTGGTCATAACGATTAAGAAGATAAACATCAATTGTGTCATATAGAGCGGCCACTGAAGTATTCAATTCAGGAGACATTTTCAATATTAAGGAAGGTAAAAGCTCAATGACCTACTCATAGTAATGCACTGTATGTAGTAAGTTCACATCTTGGCGAGATGCCTTGATTTGTTCATATGACCAAGAGCCAATGGTTTGATGAGTACAAGTTACCAAGACAATAATATTCAAAAGACTCAAGTTTATAGTCCAAAGCCCCTTTGAGTCCTTCGTCATAAGTTTGTCAATCAATTCAACACAAGAGTTCTCATAACACTCCACTACTTTCAACAACATGCAAATAAAACAAAACTTTCCAAATCAATCATTCTAGAATTAAATTAGATATTTGAAAAATTGGGACTAGCTTTACATCCTAATTAATTTCATTTGAGTACTTTGCTAGTTTAACTCTCCTATAGAGTAATCACAAATCATGAAAAGGATGCATTGACTATTCATTGAGAACAACACCCCTTTCACTCATTACCAATTAACATGTAATAGCCAAAGTGGTTATGCAATCTTAGGCTATTCAATCTATGTCATGGTTGATGCAATTATGTAAGGGTTATCTATTAAGTAAATCAAGGTTGAATATTGCTTGTAATGAACATTTCTTACTCTCCATTCTTTGCGAATTCAAGACTCTTCATTCTCAACTACCATATTCCAACGAATCTTTCAAATCCCATATTTTGAGTGAATTTAAACAATTTGATGAATGAGACTTCACCAAGTTTGTCATTTACAACTTCATAGAATTGGGCAAAATGCTTAGCTTTTTTTTGAGATGTAGAACTCTCTCTGGAAGTTCCTTGGCCTTATCAATCTTATAGGAACTCTCAACTAGGTACTTGCAATGGACTTTTGATGCATCATTAGGCCTTGTGAGTGCAGTCAAACATTTAGCTTTTGCCACCACATGTCCGAATAAATTGTCCATATAGTCCAACCCTTCTTCTGAGAAATGTTGATCAAATACTTGCTTTGCTTGTTTAATGAAGGGCAAAGCAACTTCATAATTTCTACACATGATATATGAGTTGTAGAGGAATGTTAATAAACAGTCCTCACTCATCCAATCATCTTCTTCTCGAAGAAATGCACCAAATGTTCTAAGGACTTCATCCTTCACATCAAGATATTTTGAGATAGAATAGTGATATCTTCCAACAAATAATAGGGTTAAAATCAACAAAAAATTGACCAGATCAATGCAACCAAAACAACAAAAAAATTGTTTGCAAAGAAATGCACTTCCTCTCTTCCCGAGTTCCCGTACCAGTGAAACACCATATGAAGGTGGATTGTTCAATCATCATGAAAGATATAAGAAGAGCAAATATAACATAAATTTGGACAAAATATACTCTATTTTCTTTCCAATTAAAACT